>OY770133.1:12993004-17793004 GCA_963669345.1 Gortyna flavago
AGCTGGACGAAAAGCTATCATAAATTAACAACGAATGAAAGCAAGACAGAAAAAAGGTAACTGTTTGACCGTCACGACAAGTTTGCTTGCTGTATTTGTATGTTCAGAAGCTTATTTTACTAAAATGTAATGTACTCATTGAATATTTTTATATTATTTAATAATATAAAATGCTTATTTTTATAAAAAAAAAATCCATTTATTTTTCATTTAGTTACTCTTAAAACATATCATTGTGCCAGTTGTTGAATACATAATATACAGCGCAAGGAACTTTTCTTTTTAATTTTGCTGTGTATTTACACAGCAAAATGCAAACATTGAAGCTTTTCTATAAGAATTTGTTAGAAACCATCTGAATTAGCATTGAAAGTACGCATTGGAATGCAAAATGTATTTGAAGTACGTTTTGCAGTTTCGTCGTGTATGCCCAGCCTTATGAATTGCCACGTCTCAAGCATTAACATAATAGTATTAGTCAAAGGTCGAGAGTCAGCTGGCCTAGAACTGCTAATTGACATTGACACGTCATTTCTTTGTTTTCACGAGTGTTATGAGTACTTATGAGTTAAAAGGGTTATTCATTAATTTCAACTTAAATGGTGGTCGTTAGTCTGACGTATGAATATAATCGCAAGTCATTGAGCATTATGTTTTTAGTAAAAATTAAAATTAAGTTATTTTCGCAATTAAGTACCTATCTAAACACGACAAAATAAATTTAAAAAAGATTTGATGTTATTTTTAGGGGTTAACGACCGCTGGTAGTGTTGTTACTTGAAGTATGAGTTGAGAAAACGTTTTATTGTGGTTAGATATCTATACGAACCACGTCTGTGAAGAGTTTACACAAAAAAAAAAACTGACATTTCAAATAATACACTACCAGCGATTGATGACCCCACAAAAAAATCATCAATTTTTTTTTTTTTTTTTTGTTTTATCATTTTTACATTTCGATACCCATCACGTCTCCGGAGTTTCGCTAGCTAATTCAATTTTACACTGTATAGAAGCTGCGGCTGTCCGTCATTGAAACGAAAACGATAATAATGTTAGTGAAGGACAGATTGTTTGGTCCTTGTGCTTATATTAGGGACGAAAATCATTTTTACTCTTCACCAAAACTGTAATGTTTATACTTTTATAACGCTCATTTTAATCAGGACCGTAACAAAATAAATCCAGTCAGTAGACGCATTGGGTTTTATTATAATCTTTATTGCCCCGTCCTAATTGGCCTTTAAACATTGGTTCTTTAAACATCACGATCTTAACTGTTATTGTGTAATAGAATTAATTACCAAAGTTAAAATGTTCACGTAAGATATGGATTTGTATTAACCAGAGGTAAATTGGTGTTTTCGTACCATGGGTAGATAATCAGCCTATAATGTTCCCACTGCTGGGACACAGGCCTCCTGTTTTCGAGAGGGAGTGGGCTGTAATCTACCACGCAGCCCAGTGCGGGTTATAAGATGTCACATATCTTCGCATGTTTGGTTCTAGGACATGCCGGTTTCCTCACAATGTATTCCTTCACCGTTTTGAGAACAGTGGTGACGAAATAATTTACACAAAGTAAAGCGCCTGTCTGGGTTCCAACCTACGACCTACAACTTGTAAGACGCAGCTTTGGTACCACTGGGTCACGAGTACAGCGAAACGAATTTTAGAGCCTTTAGCAGGTACAACTGTTTACAGAAACTAACAAAAATGCCTTATGAAGGACATAATAAATATGAAATAGAAGTCATTGTAACACATCCAAATGTATAATAGGTATCACTTACACAAAGTCGAAGCAAACTCGAATATCCACGAAAGCCGACACCTTTTGTCAAGTTATAGAAATAACATTCCGTGAAATATAATAAAACTTTCCCCATTCAAAATTCAGAATATCAACATTAAATCAAGCAGTACTTCCTTCTCGAATACTTAATAAGTACTCCGGTTTGTTTATTTGTTGGAGTGCAAATGGCCATTTCTCGAGATCCTATCGGAGTGATTTTTAAAGCGAAAGTGATGCCTTGTCCGATTTCCGTTACTGAAGAGAAACGAGCCTCCCTCCGTAAAAATAAAAGGTTCGAACGATAAAAGCAATTCCGATTTTTGACATACATCTCGACAAATTGTAAATAATGATAGGGAATTGATGGTTCCTAAATAATTATACTAACAATGAAGTTGAAGAGTTTGCTTGTTTTTTTTTGTTTGAACGCGTTAATCTCTGGAACAGCCAGTCGGATTTGATAAAATATTTTTGCATTTGATAGCCCAATTCTTGAGGAAGGTTATAGGCTATTTATTTATTAAAACTTTATGCACAAGTAAAAGAAATACTGTACAAAGGCGGACTTAATGCCTGAGGCATTTTCTACCAGTCAACCTTAGGGTGATGCAGAGACAAAACATGGCAGGTGCAACATACGAGACAAATAGCTAGGAAATTACTATAAAATACAAGAATAAATATTAATACATAGATAGATACATACATACATACATATAAACAAAAATAACTGCGAGCAGAAAAAAAAAATCGGTAGATGAGAAAACGAATCCAGCAAATTAGCGCTGAGATGCTACGGCTAACTTTTGACGGATAAGTTCACGTGCCTTCAGTTTAAAAGATAACCGACTGGTTACCGTCTTGATGTTCAGAGGGAGCGCATTCCAAAGAAAGACCGCCTGGACAAAGAAAGAAGAATGAATGAAGCCAGAACGGTGAGAAGGACATCGTAGAAGACGATTGTTAGTGGAACGAAGATTTTTAGCATGGGCAGAGCATAAATATTGAATTTGGAAAGTCAAGTAAGAAGGAGCTGTGGCTTTGTCGAGAAGAGAGAACAACGTAGACAGAGCCCTCAACTCTCTGCGCTGGCGAATTGGTAACCATTTTAAAAGCAGTCGATGCACGATGCTCGGATTCATGGGCATACTTACGAAGATTGAAAACGAATCGAATGCAGTTATTGAGAAGACGGTCAAGTTTATTGAGGAGATCTGCATTCAGGTCTTAGTAACACACATCATCATAGTCAATTATGGGAAATATTAGGGACTCAACAAGCATTGCCTTTATGTGTGAAGGGAGAAGGTTTTTCAACCGATAGAGCGACCGCAACGTTCCGGTGACTTTCTGACTTACAGTCGTGACCTGCTTTCGCCAGTCAAGACAAGTGTCGACATGCAAACCAAGATTTTTAACATCAGAGCTCAACGGGATTGGTGAGTTGTCGAAGATTGCTGGTGGCACAGTTAAGCCGTTCAGCTTCCTCATGCTGTAGGGGCTGCCTACTATGATAGCCTGACACTTGGTGGGGTTAACCGCCACCCCGAAACGATCAGACCAGTTTTTAACGATCTCCAAATCCCGATTTAGCTCGTCAATCGCATCCGGTATATTGTCAACACCTGCCCGGCAGTAAAGCTGTAGGTCGTCAGCATAAAGATGATACGCAGCCCGAAGCTGGGTGGTAATGAGATTAATAAAAATGGAGAATAAAAGAGCTATTTAACATCACGCTATGACAGTTAGGGGGGCGATAGGATTCGACACGGTGGGTCGGGGGCCGAAATTTCACACGGACAGGAGCTAGTAAGAGGTATTACCTATATTAAGGCATTGACTGCTAACGCGGTCACCTGGTGACCGCGAACAATAGATTTTCTATCTTGTCTGTGGCCTGGCAGTCAACGTGAGTAAGTAGTATTATTTTCGAAGGATTTGTGATAAAATAAATGACTAGAAGAATAAAGTTTGACTTACATAAGGCTTAAAACTTAAAACTGTAGAATACCCATCGGTATTTAATTACTATTAATATTCTATAGACAGCATTATTATTTCAGAAGGACTTGTGGACTTAAAATAATATATCCAATATGTGACTCAATATCAGGGTCATTTTCAGAAGTATGTATAATGTCACAACAACATATTTTGTAAGCGGTTTACGACCAACAGGTATGAAAATTGAGAATTTTCAGGCAGCAAAGATATTCTCCGACGAAGGACGCTTGTAAGCGGCTTAAGTCTCGCTGATCCACAATACCGATGTAAAAACATTACATTTCATATTCCTACGAAAGGCTTAGATGAGGATGATAGTTGTATATCAATATACAGGTTCAAGTTTTATGTAAAGGATATCTCGGTGCATAAATCAAAGTTGAGATCAAAAGAAAATCTTCAAGCGGACTTGCAAATTTGGATTCGTGAACCCTTTTAGGTTTCTAAAGGTAAATGCCACAGTAATAATTCAACAAAGGTGGGTAGTTTCGGTCGTTCGTCAACGTCGCTTGGCTAATCACGGTAGTGGCAGGGTCCAGTTTGGCCACTGACAACGAAAATTTGGTCAACAGCATTCTATACATAAATTTTGGGGTACGTCTCCTCATGCAATTTTCCATGAATAAGTCGCACGCATGTAGTGTCCAGCTACAAAGATTAATAGTGGACATTGTTTATGAACAAGCAGCTGTTTTTGAAACGCTCTTTTGTTTACTGTTTTTTAAGCGAGGTTGCACTGCGAGTGTATACCGTGCATTCGCGATTTATTTGCCAAAAATGTAAACAAATATGAATTCATGGAAAAATAACTTTAATTTCTGCACAATAAAGTTCAGTTTACGCTACAACTTCAAACATTTTTATAACTTTGTCAATAGTTAGTCACTCTGAAATCAACATAATTTTCATTGAAATAAAGTTGATATTTGTTTAACTGGAAATAGGGTAGGGGTGTGCAGCACTGCGTGCTTTTACTTTAGTATATCAGTGGTTACAGTAATTCCGAACATCTTTTATTTTGACTCATCATCCTTCTCCTGCCCGCATCCCAATTTATCAGGAGGAGTGGTAGCTCCGTGGTATCGGCCCCGATTAACGAGTTGTAGGTCGTGAGTACGACCCCAGGCAGGCACATGACTTTCTGTATATATTTTCGTCACCACTGCTCTCAAGACGGTGATGGAAAACATCGTAAGGAAACCGACATGTACCAGAACCAAAGAACTCGCGCGAAGACATGTGACATCCACCGATCCGCATTGGGCCTGCGTGTTGAGTTTTGGTCCACTCCCTCTCACGGAGAGTAGGCCTCAATATTATAGACTGATTATACTTATGCTGTCCCAATTTATTTGGGGTCGCCGCAACATGTCTTTTTCTTCCATACTTCTCTATTAGTCGTCATCTTGGTAGTCGACCCCTTGATAGCGCCATATCAGGTTTTATTTGGACTATTGGAAATAAAAGGTACCTAGTATTTTCATGTTTCCATACGGTAAGTTACCTGTAGCCCAATCGCAAAGCCCCTTGATCAGAAATGGTCGTACATTTGGCTTCATCATTGGGCCACAAAGCACTTAATCCTACTGTAGGTAGGCCTTTGAATGAAGAGCTTTTAATTCTAATTAGTTCCCTCACTCTAATTGCAACGGAACTTTCCAAGAACAACACGAAAGACGACTGTGACGAAAGGCATAAAAAATCTATACTTCCATAATTATAAATGCGAAAGTAACCTTGTTTGTCTGTCTGTCTATCTGTCTGTCTGTAACCTTTTCACTCCTTAACGGCTAGACAGATTTATATCAGCACACGGATAGACCAATACTTTTTATCTCGCCAATACGTTAGTAAAAAAACCGGCCAAGTACGTGTCGGACCACGCACAATGAAGGGTTCCGTAGTTGTAATGAATTTATCCCAAGAACAAACTTAACATTGTAGTTGAAAAACATGTTCTCCCATACATTCCAACTGAAAATGTAAGTTTGTACGCACAATATTGAGAGATTTACCATGTTGTTTCAAGATCATAGACTTTTTATAAATTTTCCTGTAATCTATAGGTATAGAACAATTTTTTTCAAAATTTTTGGCTCAGTAGTTTCGGAGATAAGGGGGGGGAATGGTAAATTTCCGTCTATTGTCTTAAATAACTTTAATACAATTTACTTTAAAATTATGAAAAAAGTATATTTGAGATCCTCACGGTAAGCCCTTTCATTTGATATGTCACACGGTACAGATAGCGAACCTTTTTTTTTAAATTGTCTATTTACCCCTCAAAAATGACTCCCATTTTCAAAACTCATTTATTTACGTTACACGTCTGTGTTTGGTTACAGAGATTCATATGTGTACCAAATTTCAACTTAATCGGTCCATAAGATTCGGAGCAAATTGGCTGTGACAGACGGACAGACAGACAGACGGACAGACACACGAGTGATCCTTAAGCCGGTGGAACTTCGTTGAGCACTTCCGACGTTTGGCCCCCAAACTGGAACGGGCTGGGGCCGCTTTCAAGCGGCTCCTGCCCAACCTGAGGGGGCCAAACGCCTCCTGCCGGAGGCTTTACGCGGGGGTCGTGCGGTCCATGGCCGTGTATGGCGCCCCGGTGTGGGCGCGTTCACTGCGGCTTCGAGCCGCCCACTACCTGAACGCGCCCCAAAAGGTGGTCGCCATACGGCTGATACGGGGGTACCGCACGATCTCGCGCGAGGCGGCAAGCCTCCTTGCCGGACTGCCGCCATAGGATCTGGAGGCGATAGTCCTCGCGCGCCTCTTTGAGTGGCGCGCGGAGGCACTACGCCGGGGGGAAAACCCGCTTCCGCGGCAAATTGCTGCGGAGCGGACGGACCTCCGGCGCGATCTCATGGCGGCATGGAAAGCGCGACTGTCGCAACCCAGCGCAGGGCACGCCGCGATAGCGGCGGTAAGGCCCCTCTTTGAGGAGTGGCTAGAGAGGCGTCACGGCGCCCTTACCTACCGCCTGACGCAGGTCCTCACCGGACACGGATGTTTCGGGAGGTTCCTGCACATAATCAGGCGGGAGGAAACGCCCGGGTGTCACCACTGCGAGGATCGCCCAGAGGACACGGTGGTGCACACGGTGGAGGTCTGTCCCGCTTGGGCAGAGCACCGCCGTGTCCTCGTAGAGGCGATCGGCAGCGGCGGCGACCTCTCGCGCCCGGCCCTGGTCCAAGCCATGGTCCGGGGCGAGAGGGAGTGGGAGGCAGTCACCTCCTTCTGCGAAGCAGTCATGCTAGCGAAGGAGGTGGCGGGATGGGCGAGGGAGAGAGCGGAGAGAGCCGCCCGTCCCAGCCGCCGCGGTAGACGCTCCGGGCGTCGGGAGCCGCGTGACGACTCCCGGCCACCGTAGGCGCGGGCCTGCGGACGGCGAGTAATGGGTAGCTCGCCGTCCGATCAGGACCAGGCCCGTGCCGGACGGCGCGTATGTGTTCCACGCGCGCCTCAAAGAGATGTCAGCAGACATGGAGGGGCCCGTTAGGGCCGAAGCCTGCCGGGGCAGCGGGATTGTCCGAAAGGGTTACCGCTGCCCCGGAACATAAAGGGCTAAGGAAGGAACACGGATGGGTTTTAGTCAGTAAGAGTCTGACACTCCCTTCCGCTCCACCCAGAGCGGGAGGGGTCATTGGATGATTTCCCATCCTTAAAAAAAAAAAAAAAAAGGGTTCCGTTTTTTCCTTTTAAGGTACGGAACCCTAAAAAGAGTTGGGATAGTGACCGCCGAAGGGGACAGACGTGTCTTGTCCCGCCTTTGTTTATACTTGATGCAATGTGCCCAACACATGTGGCTGTTACTGAGCTTGAAACTCGAATTTGAAATTCGAACGGTGTTTCGCTTGTTGTTTTGTGAGTGCAAATTAAAACACCTTAGAACGGTGGTAAAGTGGCATACGTGTGTTCCTGGTATACAAGCCCGTGGTCTAGGCCTTCCAGCCGAGGATCTTCGTGACGTCGATTTTTTGAGATCTTTCCATATATTTTAGGGATCTCCATTGGAAGCTGTATCCGGCTGCGTTTTGCTTTGTTAATTTGGACTTTTGAAGCCACGCGTGTATTTATAATTAGGCATCACTGTAAGCTAGAATTAGGCTTTAGGGATAGGTTTTCAAATTATATATATGAGCGAGGGATAAAATAAACTAATAAGTAGAAGTACATTCTATTATTCTAGCCTAAAATACGGTATCGCTCTAGAATTTGTACTTCACAATATTCTTATTTAACATTGTACTAAAATACCAAAACTGCCTTGAACAAGCTACCTATTTCCTAGCTTGTAAGGCAAGTTTGTATGCCCATGCGCAAAAATTGGACTCTGAAGTGCAAAACAAAAACAGGTTAAGTAACAAAAAATAGCGAAGCTCATAAATTACAGGCAGTGAGCTTCCCTGTCAACTATATTGGTCCTCAAACCCAAAGCTTCACAACACATGTGTGCAGAGGTCTTGTAATACCATAAAAACAAAAGTGGTTTTTTGTCTTCAAAAAGGGGCATAATTGTGCGTATGACAAAAGACGGGAACTGCTTATTTAGCGCCATAGCCCATCAAATAAATAATATAATAGGTATAACTTTCAATCATGTGTCTGTCCGTCAGGACCTCGCCTCATATGTTTTGCAGCATCGAGAGTCTAGCACTTCTAAATAATATACAAGAATTTCCCCCTAACAGCAATCTGTCCCAGGAACAAAGGATAACAGAATACATAACCACGCAGTTTAACAAGACGTTCTGGGGAGGAGAGGATATCTTAATCGCCGCGTCCGAGTTCTATCTTGTAAATTTGCACGTGCACACGGATACAAGACACACGCTAGTGTACTCACCTACCGGTGAACCAGTACCCGGCAACATACACATCCTCTATAAGGACCAGCGCTATGATAGCTGGGTCATGACCGACGACGAACAGTACAACAGAAACCCGATAGATATAAGGCAAACATCAAACAACGTCAAAACAACATAACATAATAAGCCTTTAATTAACCAGTACAACACACGTGAAGAGCAAGGTCAACCCACGAGACCCCAGTCTCAAACGAACAGCCCCAAATTACCTAACTCATTAACACAGTATGAACAACAAGCATCAACGTATACACCGTTATCAGACGTAGTCGCAGATGCCACTGGGTTCACAATACTTAGAAACCAGCCGTGTAGGAACCGCAATAAATTATTCAGAATTGCGTATTGTAACTTGGAACGTCCGTGGGGCCTCAAATCAAACAAAAAGAAAACATCAAACACAATAATACACAAAGACAACAGCAAGACACAAAGGAAACAACAATTGCGTCCAAGGATTTCAACTATAAACAGTGCTATTATGCCTCCCTCAATAGTAAATTCACGAAAACAAAATACTACTGCTTAACAAAAAAAAAAAAAGATATGGGAATCAAATCAACGGACGAAAACATCGAAATACCCTGGAATACCATAACGAAAGTATTAAAAGCGGCTGCCCAGGAAACTCTGATTCTTCAGCCAGTTCTTGCCAGAGATCAACGACTAGGTAGCTCTTGCTAACCTACAACAATTACAACCACATAACCCAAATAGGCACAACCTAGTAAATGAATGTCTGGCAACACTTCAAATGGTTAAATATCAGGAAGAACGAAAAGCATGCAGGGCCTGCCTCAATGGACTGGGGAAAAACCACCCTGCAAAACGAAGTTTGTTTCTTCTGTAAAAAAAGTATAGCATCTGATACTTTTTTTACAGAAGAAACAAACTTCAAACAAAACGTCGAAAAAGTTCTACTTATATACCGATGACCAAATGCGAGCAAATATAAAAAAAAATCCGAGGGTCATCTTATACCAACAGTTAATATAAAAAAGCCGATAACCGAAGTACAGTGTGTTGGGCCCAGTGTGGAGGACGTAATGGGAATCATTAATAAAATGCGGAACGGGACAGCTTCCGGAACTGACCAAGTGGTAATCGAGCTTTACAAAGCAATGCCCCAAATATTACAAAAAGCCGTCACAAACACATGAACAGAGCCTGAATACAGAACGAAGCACCAGACACATGGCTGGAGACCGTACAGGTACCAATTCCAAAAAACAATAACCCTAAAAATGCGAATGAGTATCGCCGCATATCGGTTTGCAATACGGGTTACTACAGAATCTACGCCTCCTACGTACCAAAAAAATAAGTTGAGATAATAACGGAATTGGGCAACTATCAAGCAGCCTTTTTAAACAATACATCAACAGATGACCATTTCTTCACGCTTAAAAGGGTCTTAGACGAAGAACGGCGTGCGGGTAAAAAAATTTATATACTCGCCCTCGACATTGAAAAGGCCTTTGACAACGTTGACCTCAGTGCACTAAGAGATATCTTATTACAAGGAACCAACAAATCGCTAACCAACAGGATAATCAAGGTTTGTATGAATGAACAAACATGCATCAAATGGTGTGGCCAGCAAAGCAGTTGGTTTATTAAAGCAAAGGGAGTCAAACAAGGTTGCCCGCTGTCCCCTCGCCAGTTTACACTGGTAATCGACGAAGTCCTTAGAATCCTCGACGAAACCCAATTAATAAAACTTGACCAGGATCGCGAAATCTCACTCCCCCTGGTACTATCATTTGCGGATGACCTTATCTTCATTACAGATGACCTAGAAGGGTTAGAAGGTATCCTATACCATATTAAACCCCTACTAGATAGTGTAGGTCTCCAAATAAACGAAACAAAATAAAAATACTAATTAGAGACCCCATAGCTACACAGATAACGACCCACGTGACCCTTAATGGAATAAGTATACCGACATGCGACGAAAGCAAATACCTAGGTACATACATAACATCTACTTTAAGCAGAAAAAGCACGATAAAAAAAACGTTGCGAACAGGCCATGAAAAACGCCAAATCGTTACCATTCATAAATAATTCAAATATGGACTGGAAATTAGCCAGACTAATGTATCGAATGGTGATCGTACCGTGCACGATACATGGTTTGAAAGTATCGGCACCTACTAAAGCTAACTGGTCAAGATTCAGAAGATACGAGCGAGTTATCATGAGAGACTTGATAAACCACTCTAGGAATAAACCAAGACAAAAGAAAATGCATGAATTCTTAGACGGAAAAACGCATCAAGAACCCCAGTCTACAGGCGCCGCGAACCACACCTCACCAACCCACACCAGTACAAGGCCAAATGTAATACACATGGAACGACAATTTAAAACAGGACATGAAGTACTTCGACAAGGGAATAAATTTTTGGATGGATACAGCGGAAGACAGAAGTAAGATCAAGATCGCTGCTAGTGAAATTTACAAAAAAAACCGGAAACAGATAGTAGCGAAACTTCCGAGGCCGACATTGAAAACAGTAACATTCGAAGACGACATCGAAAACAGTAACATCTAATACAACACAGCAGAGCAAGGGCATACAAAGGAAGAGAGCAAGCAGTAGAGCCCTGCCAAAAGACTCACCGATGAAGCTCGACCTGAACCAAGATGGCGGCAAGGTCGTTAAAAGATGCCCATCCATAGATAATAATTACCCATCTCTCCACTAGTCCAAGGCTTGCTCTAGGATGCATATCCGGTAGGCTCTTAAATCCTTACCTATCCTACGGGCACGTCTTCCCTACCATTACCGCGCCCCCCGGTCTATGCCTTGATATGCAATGGTCGCTGTAGCACCATGAACATGAGGCTACAGGAGCTAGTGCGAATCTTGGGGTTCATTCGATTAATCGAGTCTGGTTTAACCACGCTGGGATCGGTGCAATTCATTCATTCATTAAGGTACGGAACCCTAAAAAAGTTTGGAAAAGCTTCTTTCTATTACATTTAATACATTTAATTTTGATGCGCTTTGTGCCTCATCTAAAACAAATAAGTAGAAAAACCATCGCGGTCTTTATTCCTTTTTATCTGTTATCCATTAACTCAACTACTTTCTCATTAAATTAATCACATAATAAACGAATTTATTGAAGCCGTCACAGAAGCCATGCCCTTTCAACTTAATTAACTGCAAAGTGCAGTTTTAAGAGCTCAATAAAAATGATAATTAAAAGGATAGCTCGACTAAGTGCTCTATAGCTTAAAATACAAAAGGCTTATGCGTTATTTTAATGTAATAAATAATGTGTATACTAGTGTTTTGAATGTAGATTTTATACCTCTTAGCACCCTTTGCCTCACCGTGGCGTTGGCCGCTACCATAGCCAAGGGTAGGAGGGCCGCCGGGTACTAGGGGCCAAGAGTTTTTTGTGCTTGTCCTGGGGGGGGGGGGGGGGGGGTAATCCTAAATTTATTTATTTATTCATACTTCAAGCACATAAATGTAGAGGCGGACTTAATGCCATAGGCATTTTCTACCAGTCAACCTTTGGGTGATGCAGAAACAAACAGTAGCACAATCATGAAAATAACAGATATAATTATGACAGATTAAGATTCAAGTAAAAAATGTTTGGAATCAGTCACTACAAACTGTTCCATCATCCAGAAAATCGTGGTGTATTATAATAATTGTGGTGTTAATAACAGAAAGACAATAAACACACAGTACACCAGACAAAGACAAAGACATTTATTCGTCGAATATGTTAGCATACATACATCAGATAAAAACAAATAAAAAGAGTAAAGTTCGATATAAGATATTAGCAGGAAAGTGTGCCTCACAGCTTCGCCAAAAAGGCGTGAGGCATGTAAAATTGATCCATCCAAATAGCCACTACACTCCAAGTCGTGGACGAGTATGTTTACCTAGGACAAACTGTCCAGTTAGGTAGGTCCACCTTCGAGAAAGAGGTCAATCGTCGAATCCGACTCGGCTGGGCAGCGTTTAGGAAGCTACGCAATATCTTCTCGTCCCACATACCGAAGGGGCCGAAAGGTTCTGGAGTGGCGATCGCATACCGGAAGACGTAGCATTGGAAGGCCTCCCACAAGAGAACCAGTCGAAGTGGAGGTGCTTGGGGGAGGCCTATGTCCAACAGTGGACGTCTTTCGGCTGAAATGATGAAGATGATGAAATAGCTCGTTTCATTTTTTTTTTATACAAATGGGGAAGGTAACCAGTTGTTAACATTCAGTAGCCATGACGAACTTAACTGCCTCATTGGTCGAGTGGTCGCAGGCGCTACTGCTCATCACGAGGTTTTGGGTTTTGATATAACCCGGGTCGGGCAAGTTTTTTTGGGTTTTCCATCTGAAATTTTTCAGTAGCAGCCCGGTTTCTGGATTTGGGCTCGATTTATAGGCTCGCCCCTGTGGACTTAAACATAACTGGCAAAATGATGGTACACTTCTGCCTCATCCTACGAGGACTACAGGTGTGAAGTTATGTTATGTTTACTCAGAAAACGTAGGCCATAATGTTACGTAGCCATAACAAATTAAACTCTGTAGCAGCGTAGCTCTTGGGTCGTAGATCGAAACGCTCAGCGTAGCCGAAAAATGCTACGAGAAAAATAAAAGACAAGACATATTTTATATCTCCGTGAGCTACACTGTGTTTATAAATTCATTTGGTACAGCTTGGAACACTGCTTACTCTGTGAAAGAACGTGGAATGGAACATGTTGTAAATTAATCATTTAAAATGTTTGTGACGTTCACGTACAATGTGTGTGGAGTTTAACCATATTGTGTCATGTGGAAGGTTCGTAATCACAAAGTTTTCGCTTGTTAGGACACTAAATATAAATTATTATGATTTATTGTAGTATGATGATGGTGATTTGAAACTGCGGGGTAACACATATCAGTAGCAATGGCTTTCATTACGATAGTTCTGCAACATTCATTGCGTTGTTTACGTTGTTGAGCAGACTTCTCGAACATAAATATGAAGCAATGGATTAGCAGTATCCTTCAAAATGATTCAGATTGAGAATGATAGTGTGTTATGCAATTAAGGTTTAGGTCACTTTTTTGCGTGTCTAGATTTCGTTATTCAAAACATTGTCAGTAATTATCTGAATTTAAAATTATTATAAAAATTTACATAAGCATAAAAAAGTAATTTACATATTTACCTACATAATTAAATAGTCTACTGTAATTAACTGGGAACAAACAAAAGAACTTTACACATTTACTTATAACTCACCCGAACAAGCCACCCTTTGTACAATAAATGTTCATTTTCATTTTTGTTTCTTGTTTTTTAAACCCTTACATTTCGTGATGGTTATATTATGCGCCCTTGTGAAATAATACACTTCGCAACTTGAGTATTAAAGAACCCAAAAGGGTGCATAATATCCTATATTTATTCCAGTCTCTTTTTAAGATGAAGCTAGCTAGTATAGGTATATTTCAATACATCGTGATGGTTGCGAATAAGATGACTTTACATAACTTTACATCACGCCTCTAATCCCCGAAGGGTTAAGCAGATGTGTAGGTAACTATAGCATAGTGTACACAGGGTGGCCAAAACTTTTTGAAAATTTTCTTTTAATAATAATAACATAATAATCTTTTTATTTCAGAATTAAACATCCATAATTTGTTAGTAACCATAAATAACTCTGTTCGTAAACATGCAGGTTGAACAAATAATGGACGAGCGGGCAATCAAATTTCCCTGCAATGATATTCAGGAGACTGTTCGAGCTGCCCTGGACCCTCTGCAGCAGCGAGGCGGCACGCTTACGTCTGATCGCTGCGAAGCCATCAGTGTGTGAGTGAGTGCGCATCAGCAAACATTCCTGACGCATTGCAGAAGCGTAGAAGCCCCAGCAGCATCCAAACCAGACAAAACTTTTTTGAGTTTAGTGTGCGCACTGTTTTATGGTTGCTAAAGTTATGGCTATACTGCTGAACGCTAGTGCAATATTCAGTAGGTTTAAAATTAAAACAGAAACATGGAAACATATTGTGGATCAACTTTTTCAATAGTGATAACTATTGTGTTTAAATTGTTGTGCATTGGCCATGGCCGATCTAAATGCATAAAAGTCAAATTTTGTCATCATTCATCATGTTTATATTTTTTTCAGAGGTTTATATTTTAGCGTTGAAGCTGAAACCTACTTAATGAGTTTACCAGTAATAAATTCAACATTTAGCAAAAACCGACTGTAGGTATTAACTGGATATTTTAGCACTTGGTATGGCAACAGTTATCCTTGTATTTCTGGACTTTTGATAACTCTTTTATTACACCAGATTACTAGACGAACTCTAGCTTTATACAGCCTATTAATTATAGACCACACCTAATTATATCATTAATTAGACGGTCTGATAACGTGTTGACAGATTATTATTACCTTATGATGTGACGTATTACCTAACGCCATTGATAATTTAGAGTCGTCTCAGAAAGCAAGCTAAGCCGTTGGTCCGGCTGTCATTCGTAGATCTCTCACAGTCTTTACGGGTCGTTATGAGTCCGAAAGTCTGCAAGGTTTAAGCAAAGGGGTATCGTGTTGCCCAGTAACTGGATTGTCGAGGTCAGATGGTCAGATAGGCAGTCGCTCCATGTAAAATACTAGTATTCAGCTGCATCCGGTTAGACTGGAAGCCGACAGCAACATATTTGGAAAATGGCTTGGATGGCTTAGATGAGGTACTCCTGCTACATTCATGTCTATCTAGACCTATTTTACGGTATCTTAATCCGAGAAGACTATCACAGTGTGGAAAGAGAGAGTGCAGTTGTGTCTGCGCACACGCTTGTGCACTATAATATCTCCCGCAGAGAAGACCCGATATACGATATAGGCTTAATTAGTAGGATACGATATTTTTATTTAATTTGGTCTTGTTCTGTCGTAATTGGTAAGATATCATCATCCAACCTTTTATGTGATCTACCTCTCTTTTATTGGCCGTTTCTTAGGTATCAATGGGTAACAATTTTGCTCATGTGTCGTTTCCTCTTCAGGGGCAGACTGGCCAACAAAGACAGGAATTGAAAAGGTTGGAGGATAACTTTGCTGATTGGCAAAAACATAATCAAATGCATAATACGAGACTGACGACAACAGTTTTTTTGTCCGACTAAAAGGTAAAAATTTTCATGGGTTTAGATATAAATACCCATAATATATGTCGAGCTTCTCTAATTTATTTAATTTGACCTTGTATAGAGGTCGTTTTCCAATTTCTCATTTCTGTAAGAATCAAAATAAAATCTCCTACCTATTAGTTAATCGCAACCAATTAACACAAAAACCAATACTCGCTATCCACTCACAGTTGATTCACAAAATGGCGCGAGCACTATAATTTGAAATCGCGCGAATGCGGGTAGTTTTGCAACGATATGCATGAGTGTCAAATAACGAGATGTGAAAGAACACTAGAGTAGCAGTCCCTCGTACGAAACGTGAGCATTTCAATGAGCACCGAGCACGTTCCGAGTGTGTATCTGCAGCTTTAATCATAGAAACATCATGAATATGCTGTAAAGGTATGTGTACATCAAAGTATGTATCGTTTTGCAGATGCAATGTGTGTTTTTTTAGCTTGCGGATTTAGACGTCGTATTGAGAGATCCCTTTCGTATCGTTTCCCTTGGGTATCGTATTACCCAGTAACTGGGTTGTGGAGGTCAGATAGGCAGTCGCTCCATGTAAAATACTGGTATTCAGCTGCATCCGGTTAGACTGGAAGCCGACCCCAACATAGTTGGGAAAAGGCTAGGCAGATGATGATTGAGAGATCCCTTTGATACGTCTCGTCATTAGGAAACTACCTACATCGAAAAATATTTCTCTCGCAAAATAATAAAAGAACCATGCCATTGAAGAAACCTATATCCAAAAAAAAAAGAGCAGTAGTAGCGCAGTGGTATCGCCCCGACATACGAGTTGGTCGTGAGTTCAAACCCAGCCAGGCACTTTAATTTGTGTATATAATTTCATCACCATTACTCTCAAAACGGTGAAGGAAAACGTCGTGAGGAACCCAGCATGTCCTAGAACCAAAAATACGAAGACATGTGACATCCACCTACCAGCACTGGGCTCATTCATGTGGTGGATTATGGCCCACTCCTTCTCACAGAGAAGAGGCCTTTATCTCAGCAGTGGGAATATTATAGGCTGATTGTGATATCCAAAAAAGGAGGAATAAACGATCATCTAACCAGCTTTATAATTACAAAAACATCAAGATTGAATTTTGATTATCTACATTGCTACAAACATAGGACTATAGTAAATAAACCTACTTAATAACTAAAATAGCTACATTTCGGCCTTTTAATATAGACGATACACGTTTAAGTACAAAGCATCGCTCTTAAAGCGTCCTATAATTTTGATGGTGCTACATAAATACCGTTCAGAGAACAACCTATAAACATTTTCCGCGTAAAATGTTCCGTAGTTAACGGTATAGGCTGTTGCTCCCAAAGACTACCAAGATATTTAATACAGCAAAGAGATTGAAAAAGTTTAAGTTAGAAAATTGTCAATTTAATGGCTGAAGTGTGGGAAGGTGAATGGCCATTGTTCAGTTTAGGGATGAAAATAAAAGAGTTTTGTATTCCGTTACAAAAAATGTGATGCTTCATTCTTTACATAACAAATCACACTAATATTATAAAAGCTAAAGTTTGTGATAGTGTGTGTCTGTGTGTGTTTATATGTTTGTTACTTCTTCACACTCAAACGGCTGGACCAATTTTGATAAAATTTTGTATAGTAGTAGCCGACACCCATTTTTTTTAAGGATTCGAAATCATCAAATGACCCCTCCCGCTCTGGGTGGAGCGGAAGGGAGTGTCAGACTCTTACTGACTAAAACCCATCCGTGTTCCTTCCTTAGCCCTTTTATTCCGGGGTAGCGGTAACCCTTTCGGACAATCCCGCTGCCCCGTAGCCGACACCCTGGGTTAACATATAGCCTCGATTATCAGAGCGTTTATTCAGTTCATGTCTCAAAAAATTGAAAAAAATGTTGAAATTTTTCGCAGGTTATTTAAAAAAAATCACTCTGCCATATTTGACCGCGTATTGCACTTTTCTATGAAACAGCAGATTTGTTTTTATAACCCACGGAGACTTTCTACGCTAGAACCATGTCCTAAATTCATGATAACAGTTTGCGCACTGGTTAAAAATGTATCCTGTATACACTCATTCTCATATAACATGACATGAGATACTCGTAACTAAGAACCAAAATATCCTCTTCTGGACAAGAACATAATACAACACAATATGCCTGTTAGTACCACAACTACAATAAAAACGACTGATAACTAACATAACAACGAAAATATTCCAACAATAGCCACCGAATACACTGTAGCAGATAACAATAATTCATAGAAATATACACAATATACACAACGATTGATCATTCCCCAACAATGTGCACCAACCCTAACATTAAGATAAAGACAAATAACCCTCACATCACACGGTCCCTTAATTTCGGACATTGTCGGTTTCAACCCTTGCGATTTATAACCTATACTATTCTGAAAGTCAATAAATGCTCCATTTCTTGGACCGTTAAAGTTCAATTAACGTGGCCTATGGAGCGTAGAATGAAATATAAAAATGAAACCATCAGATTCAGCCGTAAATTCCAGTGCTGTGTTTTATGTTGTTGTGTCCATTAGTTCAGTGTAGGTGAGGATAAAAGCTCTGTACTTGTTGCTGCTGTATGTATTTGTTTTATTAAAAAGCAAATTACGTCTTTCTTCTTGCAAAGAGAAAAAAAGAGGGATGCCTTTGCCCAGAAGTGGGACTTTTTTGTACCTATTATGTCTTGATTTCTGTCTCAAATATTTTCTTGTTTCGTACTTTTTAGATAACTTTTATTTTTCCGTAGTCGGGTTAAACTTTTTTTAAATGTTATTTTTTAGGGTTCCGTACCTCAAAAGGAAAAAACGGAACCCTTATAGGATCACTCGTGTGTCTGTCTGTCTGTCTGTCTGTCTGTCTGTCCGTCTGTCACAGCCAATTTGCTCCGAATCTTATAATAATAATAATAATATAATAATAATAATATCTTTGGACCGATTAAGTTGAAATTTGGTACACATATGAATCTCTGTGACCCAAACACAGACGTGTAACGTAAATAAATGAGTTTTGAAAATGGGAGTCATTTTTGAGGGGTAAATAGACAATAAAAAAAAAAAGTTTCACAATCTGTACCGTGTGACATATCAAATGAAAGGGCTTACCGTGAGGATCTCAAATATATTTTTTTCATAATTTTAAAGTGAATTGTTTTAAAGTTATTTAAGACAATAGACGGAAATTTACCATTCCCCCCCCCTTATCTCCGAAACTACTGAGCCTAAAATTTTGAAAAAAATACAAAAAATAGTTCTATACCTATAGATTACAGGAAAATTAATAAGAAGTCTATGATCTTGAAACAATATGGTAAATTTCTCAATATTGTGCGTACAAACTTACATTTTCAGTTGGAATGTATGGGAGAACATGTTTTTCAACTACAATGTTAAGTTTGTTCTTGGGATAAATTCATTCCAACTACGGAACCCTTCATTGTGCGTGGTCCGACACGTACTTGGCCGGTTTTTTTATGTTGTACTTTTTCGTTTTTCTTCAAATCGTTACTATTTATTAAGGGTGCTGTTTTGACTTCGCTACGATTTTATTATAATAATATGTATAGATATAAATGTAGAAAAGTCGTGACTAATACGATAAATAGTTTACAAGAATTTCTAAGAGATGGGAATAAGCTTCCCAGTTCATGAATATAATAAGAAGCAGTGCAGTTTAATTACGAACTACCGAGTTCTGTACCAAACATTCGGTAGGTATTTACACTGAATTGTCTCAAGAGTTATGAAAATTGACTGCACTGATTATAATAGATTCTTACTTTGTATAGGTACATCTGCGCTTTGGTGTTGTTATGAACAATAATATAAGGCGACACCCAACAATTGATATGATATAATTTATGTAAGATTATTAACTGCTGACCCATATTTTTTTGCCAAATGGGCCCAAGAATCAGAATTGCCATCCAAAGTCGCAACGTTGCCAGCCTTTTGGACACTATTCCCACTGACGTTGATGCAATTTTTTTTTTTTTGATGCTCTATATCTTTTCCCTTTTTTTTCCATTATATATTTTTACGTAATATATATAACTTTAGATTGTATAACTTTGCATAGTATAACTTTACATTGTATATTGAATGAATAAATAATGGATTAATAAATTGACTAATTCATAGACGTTTAATAAATAACTTCTACTACTATTTTCCTCACAAACAAAACAACAACTCTGATTAAAGGCTTAGGGTTTTACTAAACCTTCGCACGATTGGCCCTAGATACGTGAGAAGCTTTAACACGAACAAATTCAGTCCCTATTTCGGCAAGAAATAAAAATAACCTACTTTGGCAATATTACATTTAAAAAAATATTGACGTACGACAGGGTACCATCTTTACTTGGTTGATATCCCGACCAGTTGTATTCAGCGCTTCTTCTCCAAATTCATTACGCGCACAGCCAAAGTGTGGAATTCTCTGCAAACGTCTGTGTTCCTTACACATTTGACTCATCTGCCTTCAAAGCAAGAATGAACAGGCATCTTCCGGGCACGCACGTTCCATTATAGACCTTAACCTGCGCTTTCCATCAGGCGTGATCAAGGTCAAGAGCAGGCCCATTCAGCAATAAAAAATAACGATTCATTTCTGAAAATAGAAACCAGATTCTGCTAGAGAGTACTCGTATCATTATTGACAGCTCATTCCACGCTCACTTCACCTAAGTTTTCACTGTTAGATTTTTACAGAATAGCACTGCAGTCATTCGGAAATCAAACGACTCATAAGTGCCTCATAAATAATTTCAGTTTCGAACGCTCTCCGTACTGAAAGTCCACTCTTGGCTAAGGTTAATGCACGTCTCCATTTAATGTGCACTCATGCGCCTGTTGAATAGGCAAGGCGGCAAGAGTACCTATCCTCGTGTGGGATAATAATGGCATGCTTAATCTCCCAGCTAATGTTTGCCTTTTCAGGTGTGCCATCTAGCTGCCATATTGCTATATTCGATCTTAAGTTTGAGCTGCCAGTTTTGTTTTGGTAATTTATGCAACAATTCACAAAAGTATCTAGATAATAAGTACCTAGCTAGAAGAGCTAAGTCTATACATGTTCTTACGTTTTAAAAAATCATCAAATCAAAATCTCGCCACTTTTCACACTATTCGTTTTTTTTGTCATTAGGTTCATATTTGTTTCAATAGTGAAGTAGCTTCCGCCTGCGTCTATGCCGGTGTGGTGTGTCGTTAAAAAGGATAGCCTATGCCCTTCCCCAGGGTTCAAAGTATCCCCATTAAAAATTTCATCATACTCGGTCTAACTGTTCCAGAGACTAGCTGGAACAAACAGACAGACAATTTTTGTTGTTATAAGTACCGTATATACCTACTCTAATATGAATTTAGTAAAAAGCTATTATTTTGATATTACCAACAGACACATCAATTTAATTTATGTGGCAGATTGAAATCCAATCAGGCCTACAAAAATCTTAGACTATTCTGAGTTTAGTAATATCATATTACAAGCCTAATTCCTTTGTTAATCCAAGCTACCGGACAATAACTGGCTATTAAGTAAAATTCTGATATTACATTGCGAAAATCCGATCTCAATATTGTCCAGCCAGACACATTACGATGATAACATCATGTAAAACACTAATCAATTCAAAGGTTCTAGTAAAACCCATCGTCTACAACGCTTTATATTGTGGCGCAACCTGGGAGAGGCCCACGTCCAGCAGTGGACTGCGATAGACTGAGCTGATTGAGCCAGAATGTCACAGAACTAGTATTTGAATGGTGATTCGTACACCACGCGAGCTACTAACGCATAATTGACTAGTTTGTCATTGTTGATTTGTATTTGTAACACGTAACTTTTGAGTAGCATCGTGGACGACGGGCCTTAGAAAAGATCCTTGTTTTGCTGCCAACAAAACAATTGTAGTACAATTTCTAATAAGGGAACAATAAATCACTCGCTCTGCCCCGGCTGCTGGAGTCATGTGCTTACAAACTTCTTTCCGTTACTCATTAATCAATTTTTTTGGTACTTTAATTTTCGCTGGGTTCATGTTGAACCCGTTCGTGATTTTAAAAATATTAAAAGTTTTTGACCACCAACAAATCGCATGCCTAATGGAATACCGACTTAACTCAAAACAGACAATTTTTGGGAAAGCGCAAAGAAGATCTCGCTATGAGGACTTATCCTACTTGTTGACGCATAAAATTAAAAGTGATCGGATTTAATTAGATTAATTTATCATAAATGCTTGAATTTTGAACGTGTGATTAACTATTGATGAGATCTGAGTTAAAAAAAAAAACGGAAATAATTCTGACCTATCTACTAATGGGTCACTGTTCCATTAAGCATGCGAAATGTTTATACTCGTACCTAATACTATTTACGTTACATATAATTACACATAGGTAGATGAACTCACGCCTTCTTCCCATGTGGGTAGGCTAAAATTACAGAATGAATTTTGCTTCTCTTACGTTCTTAAATCAGAAGGCCAATTCCCGTAATTATAAACGTTCAAAATCTAGCCGAAATCTCATCCCAGCGACAATCAATTTCAAAAACATGTCAAAAATGTAGGGAAATTAGAGGTATTTTTGACAGATTGAGATTGAGATCAGGCTATGAACGTTCAATTACGAGAATTGCCCGTCTGGTCATACACGCACGCCGCGCAACGGTTGCAAGAACTCCGCATCTGACCTTTCTGAAGAACATCACGAGTATGGTCACTTACCTGTAAGTCTTTCATTTATTTATTTATTTATTGAAATTTTGGGATAAAAAACAGGAGTACTATTAAATGTTATACATAGTACTTACTAATTAAACAAAATACTTATTATAATACCAACAACATTATCCACTTATTACTAAATTGTTGATTGTTAATGCTACGTGAGATAAAAGTAAAAACAGAGTCATGAATGAATGGTGTGAAAGTTTAAATGATTGATTGATTGAATGAATGCTTTTTTATAACGAAATTTTTAAATATGTCCTTCTAGAACGTCTCCTTCCGGCGTTTCCACTCACAACTACCTGGTAAATACCCGGTGTTAGTGTTTGAAGTAAGTACTTACTTAACTCTAAATGTCACCTCAATTTTTTTTATCTCAAAGTTAACAGTATCAAATGGATTATCAGTAAATATTGGAAAATTGAATAAATTTTTGTAGTTTCTAAAGCGCCTAATGTAGCATAAATAGCAAAACTTTCAAACGATTTAGCAAACCTTAAGTATTTTTTAGGCGAACAAAGATTTAGTAAGAAAGTTTATGAAGAAAAGTCTAGAAAGTTGGAGCTAAGTATATGTTGTACAGCATATTTTCAGTGAACAAAAACATATCCATATATCTTTTCATATATCTTTTCTGTAGAACTTAATTTTTAACAATGAACTTTGTTGTTACACCTAAGTGCCCACTTAGTAGCGTTGTACCTAATATCAACTAAAAACGCTATTGTAGTAACTTTACATTGTATGAACTAAACATTTAGGACACAGATTACCTAATAGAATAACAATTTACTTAATCTTGCAACTAAATAAAGGACCTTATATTGACAAAAAAAAAGATAAGGACAGTAATATAGTTCTTCAGACCGTATTTCGGCCATGTCAGCCAATCTCAACGGAGACTCTTTTGGCGTGTTTGGAGTGGGAGATAATAGAGTGCTCAAGTGTGTGCGCAGACACAGGTGCACTCTCTCTTCCCTCACTCTCATAGTTCGAATGGGACGGCAATCCGAGACACGAGGATAAAGATAATACTTTACAATCAAACTACATAATTATGTTTTAAAAACTTCCACCATTATTTTAGCAGATTCATCAAAATCAATAACATATTTTGTAGCAAAACTTTCTACACAAACAAAATACTCAAATAAATACCTGCTCAGCAAAAGTTATTCCAAACATAAGTATTTCATAAATATTCTGAAACTGAAAGTCGACACCGCGCCGCGCCTAGACATAATAAACTTTTACGCTTCGAAAATCTATTTTGTCAGAACATACGGCAATAAGTTCCGTTAAGTGTTTGTACGAAGGAAACGCCGAAAATGTTTATATATGAAAATTATGAAACACTCAGCCTAAGCCTTAAGTAAGGAGTAGGTAATGTAAATTTATGAACAGGCTGGGTGGGAAGTGTTCAATTTGAATTGTAGATGATTACAAATAAGTTTATAAAATGGCCACCATAGATAATGGAGCTGAATTAGTTCCCCTGTGTTACCTTTATGGCTATATCTTAAAGGTCGATGTATTTTTTTTTTCATGGGCCTAGATGGTAATTTTTTCAGAGCAATAGCAAATTGTTTGAAAGCGTAGACAACTATAAGGGGTGAATTTTTCCCAGAATTCGATCCTCTAACGACACTATCGAATGGTGTAATACTCGTAATACAGTGTTTTTTTTTTTTCAAAATCAAAGGATTCGATTCTTGGCAAGAAATATTGATTTTTCAAAAATCCAATGATGTAGTTTAAGTTCTCATCAAAATCGACTCCTTTGAGTACTTTTCGTTATTCCTCAGAGTTTCGGATTTGGCCATTCACGCCCACTTGATAAATTCACCCCGTAGGTATATTCTAACTACAGTAAATATGCCTGTGTTAAATGGAGAAAATATTATGTAGAGCCCCAAGGTATACAAATAAGTCTTAGGATTTTATGTTTCTGTCAGCGGAACCCTTGTGGTCTAGACACAAGACAAAGAGCATTTTACTAGAGAAATAATCAAAAGAGCACGCTCAGAAGAAATTCACAAAGCTTGCATATTAGGTAGATTATTAATTTTAGTGATATTACGAAATGTCTTCGTAAAATAGTTAAAATATAAAAGCAGCTCACGTAGCATTCTTTGAAATGAAAATATCTTTTGATATTATTTTATTTTTAGCCTATGTTGTCCGACTGCAGGGCAAAGACCTGGGGGCCAATTCTCGTAATTTTAAGAACGTTCACAGTCTGATCTCAGTTTCAATCTGTCAAAAACACCTCTAATTCCCCTACATATTGACAAGTTTTTGACATTTGATTGTCGCCGAGATGAGACTGCGACTAGATTTTTAACGTTTTAAATTACAAGAATTGGCCTTCTGATTTCTCCTTTCTACTCCTCTCTGTCTTGAACTGTGTAGACCAACCCTGTCTGTCGGTGTCAAGCTTGTCCCGCCATCTTTTCCTGGGTCTGCCTCGATGTCGCCAGACGTTTTGTGGGACCCACATGGTGGTAGATTTCGCCCATGACTTGTTCGACACGCGGCAAACGTGTCCGGTCCAGTCTCACTTAAGCTTGGCTGCTTTTTTAAGTGACGTTGGTGATGATATTGAAATTATGGAAAAAACCATCATCTGCCTATCCTTTTCCTAACTATGTTGCTGCATCCGGCTAGACTGGAAACCGACCCCGGTTTCCAGTCTAGCCGGATGCAGCTGAATACCAGTATTTTACATGGAGTGACTGCCTATCTGAACTCCGCAACCCAGTTACGGGGTAAGACCTTGGTAAGACTGGTTGTCAGACTTTCGGGCTTCTGACGAACCGTAACGACAAAGATCCACGATTGACAGCTGGGACCAACGGCTTAACGTGCTTTTCGAGGCACGAGACCCCACAAGATCCCTCGGTATTGGTATGTAAAAATGGTCACCCATCACCACCAACCGCGGCAAGCGCAGCTTAACCTTATCGATCGACCCGTGCGTTTGTTATTACTTAGCCATAAACCCCCTCAATAAATTACAATTTAATATATAATAAATAATAAAAATGTAATAACAACAACAAAAATTATAAAAGAAACCTTAGCAAAAAAATTCTAAAGTCGATATCATATCACATGCAGCGTATCCATTACGAACCCTGCGCCAGTTAAATTTTTGACAAACACTCCCAAATTATTTTAATTAACACCGAACGCAAAAATAAATCATACAAATAATTCTTTAAACTTTTAAGATTAATGACCACATACATTTTCTAAGATATTTATGCTATTAATTAATTTATTAACTTCTCAAGTGCACTAATTAAAAAATCCTTTTAAGGCGGGCAATTAATTTTTCCTTCGCTTAAAACTAAACTTTGCAACATACGGAGCTGAGAAGAAAGACTTCAAAGACTTTTTGCTCGACTTTCGTCATCTCACGCTGCTTATTAAAAAGAACAAAATTTCGAGCAAGAAAACTTAAAATTGCTTTAAATAAGTAATGTATGTTTTCCGGCCGAGAAACTTTGTTGTACACTTGAAAGAATATGTCTTAAGTCTTAACATTTGTATAAGTAATGCAGTTCCGAAAAGTTTTTCAGGTTATGTACCGTTTCTTAATCTCTTAGGTGCTTATTCGTAACGATGACTAAAGTTAAGTGGCGTTTGAACAACAAAAATTTATCACTAATTAACTTTAAGCAACGTTTATGAATAAAAGGGTTACCGTTTCGGCGGTAATTAAAAAGGAAGGTAATTATGACGAAAAGTTTGCACGTAATTAAGGGCCGGTTGTTTCAAACGGTTGCTTAACAGACGTATGTCAAGTAATAACGATTACGTACTCATTATTATTTGACATAGGTACGGCAAGGCCATAATTAGGGTTTCGTACAAAAATGGTAAAAAGGAACCCTTATGGTGCGACTCAGTCTTTCTATCTGTCCGTCTGTCACAGCTGGATATCTCAAGAACTACTAATGCTATCAATTTGAAATAGTTTTAGATGACGTTTGCCCGACTAGGTATTTTGCAAATGAGAAAGATTTTTTTTTTTGTCATTTAAAACAATCTCCTTTTGGTTTGACGACAGTTAGCGCCGTTTGTACGTCAAATGGATGTGAAACAACTCGCCCTTAAACACCTTCCTAAAACACCATAACTCCCAGTGTCCAATAAAAACAGAAACTAACCACCAACACTTTGAAAACAATAAAGCATTAAACACAACTTCGGATCTCATTCGTGAGCCGAAAATGTCTTCACATTTGTACCCGGAGACGGTGATGGGAAAAACAAAAGTGCACTTAATTCTCAACAAGTCTAGCGGATTTACGAGAAAATCGCTTAAGTGAAAAATTGCTTTCTTTTATTATATTTTCTCTCTACTGTATTATATTTTCCAACTCTGAAATTACGAAAAAAAAACTACTGTTTCATACATTTTGGTCAAGTAGGTAAGTATTTTAAACTTTTGTATTAAACAGATGATTTTTTTTTGGAGATCAGAGTTGATTACCTAACGTAAAAGCAGCTTAGTATGATCAGTCTATAATGTTCCCACTGCTGGCCGTCCTGTCCTTTCTCTTTGAGAGGGGTCATACCCACGCGGGCCCTGTGCGGGTTGGATGTTTGGATGTCACGTCTTCTAATTTTTGGTTCTAGGACATGCCGGTTTCTTCACGATGTTTTCCTTCACCGTTTTGAGAACTGGGGGCCTGAAAAGGCCAATTTGGCAGAATCATAAAGCAATTCATATCACGCAATTCATCTGTTTCACAGTTTCACACCTATATATCCCTGAAGGGTTAGGCAGAGGTGTACCTGTAGCATTTTACGAATCTCCATACAAAACTATCATACAGATGAAATTGCGTGATATGAATTGTTTTATGATTCTGCTAAAGCGGCATTTTTAGGCCCCCTTGTCCACCATATTGAGTTAATAAGATCGAGTTTATGTAATTCCACTGAAATCCGTGTTATTTAACACCTACAGCTATCCAATCATCTATTCCAACAAGCGAAACACATCCAACACATTCGCTTTTAGTCATGACTATCGTAAACAGGACCGTCGCCGTCGCCGCTTCAAAGAGGGTCGCACAAATGAATCGCGTAGCCCCGGCGTTCACTAAAGGGTACACTGAACAAATTCAATAAGGTGAGCGGTGTAAATCTCAATTGTGCACCCGACTTTATCAAGATAGTAGACACGGATCTCGTGAATTGCTACAAATGTACTGAATGCAGACAAAGAAGGCTCTAATTCGTATTTGAGTAAAGAACGTATTTTCTTGGCAAATTTTAGAAATAGCTGAGTACTTTTTAAAAGAAAAAGTGTCAGTTAAAACCTCTTACAATAAACTCATAGATATTGGTAGACAAAGTACATAGGTAAGTGAAGTAGGAGACAGTATCTAAAGAATTTGTGCATTGTTGACATGTAGTTTACCTTTAATAGGGTCATATAACTAAAAACTCATAAACGTTTTTTTCACGGGGATTCCAATGACTGCTACCTTAAACGATCAAAGTTAAATGGTATTATCACGTTTGGTAGACGAATTAGTGGAGTCTACTGTACGGACGTAATCACAAAGCTTATCGATTGCTTTCATCAAAACCACGCTTATTATTTCAAAGAATAGTAAGCTGTACTACTTACTAACCGAATCATTCACTTATAAGTCAACATAAACCCCTTCTTAACCTTACGTAGACCCAACAGCACCTAGCAAAGACAAAACAGTTTTCAACAGCTTTGCCGGCGGCGCAACGCTTTAACAAACTTCGCGAAACGTTATAAAAAAAGGTTTTCAAGGCTCAAATTTCAGACCAAACTTTACGAGAAAGAAAGTATTAAAGTAAATAAAATAAAAGACAGAAACCTAAACACATCGTTGGCCATTGTAAACCCACAGCCGTAGGTCGAATGTAATCCGTAGAGCTTATGTCCACGACTCGTACATGGTTCTTGTTTATCTTTAATATCTTATGAGAATCTTATTTATAATACAGATACTGGGATTATGTGTCTATGTTACTAGAAGGACAAAGGACTATCATGTGCCAACAGTTTTCCCTATTATTGCCACTCGATTAGGCCTCCAATATTGATGGCACCCAAACTTTCTGAGCAATTTTGGGAATGACATGACTGTGACAACAACAATAGTAAATAAAAAACTAATTATTTATACTTTATAATTTAGAGAATTATCTTTCCTAGTTCCAATATTTTCAGAACGAAGCAAGAAATTTAATAATAAATAATAAATAAATAATATCCTTGGACATTTCACACAACGCCATTTAGTCCCAAGCTAAGCAACCTAATGCTTGTGTTATGGTAACGAGATGGCTGATAAACTACTTATATACATTTTTTTTGTTGTAAATACATTCATATTATAGATAAAACACCCAGACCCGGAACAAATACTTGTAGGTCGTACAAATATTTGTTCCGTGCGGGAATCGAACCCGCGACATGCTGCGCAGCAGTATCGCTCAACCACTGCGCCAACCGTGTCGTCAAATGCTCGGTTCCTATAAACAAAAACGAATCGTTTTGCTTACCGATGTAGCATTTTGTTTCAGTGCGGTTAGTGGAAGTGCTCAGGTGCTGTTCGTCCAAGTGCAGTTCAAATCAGTGCTCTGAGTGAAATATCCCTTTTTTATTGCCAAACGGGGCATATATATAGATTCGTAAGCTAATTTTACCTGTGATAGCTAATTTCATGTCGGAGGGTCTACTATGCAAAGCTTTAAGATATTTGCTTCATAATTAGTAAAGATACACTAGGCTTAATTTTAACAAATAACAGTCCATTAATCAAAGTTAATAGAAGCATGATTGTCTCGGTGCTTCAAATTGTTGCCTGGATTTTAGTTCAACTTTCCAAACAAAATATTCTAGCCAGTGGCAATGGCAACTCTTTATTGAATGCACCAGTCTACCGACTACCGAGGATCAAATGAAATAAATCCAAAGTGTTCTCACAACTAGTTATCCAATTTATTGACTCAAATAACGCTGGTGATTTAGAAAATGGACTCCGTTAGTATCGTGAACCAGCTTTTACTTTTTGTGTGTATTCCCATATTCACACTGAATGTAGCAGTTTAACAGAATTTGTAGTATACTGAGTTTATTGGTAACTTCAATTAATTGGGTTTTTCATTTCGATATTACTGGAATTTCGTCTGGGGCTTTGACATTGCACGAATAAGAATTAAAGTTTAAAGACTGAACCGCTATTATTGTGTGGGGCAAAAATAATTCTGAAAATAAAGTGATAATTCTGGAGTTGTTATTTATATATGATATTGTTTGTTTTTTTATTAGTCATTAAGGTCCCACAGCTGAACAAAGGCCTCTTTACCCCTTCCATCTCTCTCTATCCAGAGCTGTGGGGAGCAAACTTTATTAAAGGAGTCCAGCTCATCCCGCCATCTCCGTCTGGGCCTGCCGCGATGTTCACTGGGTCGTAAGTTTGGCCCATTCAATATTGGAATCAATTGCTATTATTGTGTGAGGCAATAACATAGCGATAAATAGCGAATAATATAGCGATATTATTATATTACATTCCAATATAATATTTTAATAATAATTCCAGAATTATTACTTTATTTCCATGATTTTCAAACCTGAGCATAATCACTAAATATTTTATGATCACTAATTGGAGAACACAAGACTCCACAGCCAACACTGAGATTGCAATTCACGAAAACCTATTTCACGAATACCAAAGGGTTGGGCCAAGTTTAACTTACAATTCATAATTCACAAAAGGACGAAACTTCAACGTTGATGGCCACAAACCCGAATTCATTTTACATCTTTGACGAAGTTCGGGTAATCTTGTTAAAATACTGACTTTAGAAGCGACCTTATTTGAATTGAATGGACTGATATTCCGCCTAGAAATTTCTCCGCCCTACCTACCGTCCAAATATATAGATCTACTCATCTTTTATGCTGATGGAAATATTATTTACGAAGAAGTAGGTAGGCGTCTGTAGCTAAAAGGCTCTTACTCAATTGAAAGTAACCGTTGAGGGAATATCCATATATGAATATACTTTAGTTAAAAGCAATGTTCAATGGAATGAAAGTAATTAGTTTTCCCATTCCTGAGATGCTCGTGGCTAAGTTATAGTAACAGCCGCACGGGTCAGGTTAAGCAACGCTTGCCGCGGTCGATCCGTGGATGGGTGACCATCTTTACATACCGACACCCCTTTGTGCCTTGGAAAGCATTGTAAGCGGTTGGTCCCGGCTATCATTCGTGGATCCTTGACAGTTATGGGCGAAAGTATGACAACCAGTCTTACCAAGGAGTGTTACCCAGTTGATTATAGAAGTCAGATAGGCAGTCGCTCCACGTAAAATACCGGTATACAGCTGCATCCGGTTAGACTGGAAGCTGCCCCAAAATAGTCGCTAGGCAAATGACGTTCCTGAAAGCAAAACTGAAATTGCATCTTCACTAATAGATTTACAGTAACCTTTTTTATACAATCGATTGTTGGTAAAAAAGGAGAAATGGTTTTCTGAGTGGTTTTCGGATTGATCCAAGAATAAATATAAACTATTCATAGCCGTTGAGGTTATGGAATATTCTGTGAGCATTTTTATCTTCAGAATTTTGTAAGGACATAGCTTCTGCCCGTGACTTTGTCCGCGTAAAATTGACCCACCCACAGTCGTATCGCATCGCCTGCCCACGCTATTACTTCGTTTTCGCTTTCCTTCTGACATTTTTTTTTCGCTAGCGTAATTTTAAAGATGTTAGCTTGCTCAAGAATTGGGCTATCAAATGCAAAAATTCAAACCTATTTCAAATAAAAAAAAATAATAAAAAACTTGTTTTAGTCCGACTAGTAGTTCTAGAGATTAGCGCATTGAAACCTCGGATCTCAGGTTAACTCTTGCGGGTTGTATCGGTATTTTTATATAATTCGAACGCATGTGACCTTCGCCGAACCCGCACTGGGCCAGCGTGATGGATTACGCTGCCCACTTCCTCTCACAGTGAGGGCCTGTGTCCCAGCAGTGGGAACATTACAGACTGATAATGCAGGCACTTATGTTTTACGCACTGCCGTCTGATAGGTTATGACAAATCAACGTGATGTTACATATAGTATATGTACATTCTTTTCATCTGGAGTGTCTTTGCAATACTCAAGATGAGGAAAATACGCAAAAAAAAAACATTTAAACGTTTTCCCAGTTCCAATATGCTTATTTTATGCTCGTTATTTTAATGATTACGCAGAAGGATTGCCATTCATATTGCTTTCATGTTATTTGTACCGAACAAGTACCTAAGCACGAAAACGCTGCAACTCTTTATTTACGAAACACAGTCAGCCTTAATAGCTTTATTTATAACATCCTATAATATCGATATCGACTGCAACTTTTACCTTTGACTGCTTTTCGTGCTGTTATTTGTATATGGTTTAGGTAACTTAATTTTAATTCTCACTGCTCTGCACAAAACCATTTGATTGAAATATTTACTAAATCTCTCTCCCCTACCCTCCTCGCCCCTTTACTAATAATATCTGTGTCTATAAAGCCACCACCGACGCTCCGAGCTCACACCGAGACGCGACGCGGCGCGACGATAATGGAAGAGGCCAGTGATCAGCGCTGCTTGGTGCAACGTATTCTGAATTCTCACAATGAAATGTGTATCTTTTCGTGTAGTAAATAAAGTTATATTTTGAGTCGCTCTATTAAAATGTGCGGGCAGCGTCGCGTCGCGTCGCCTGGCCCTTGGGCAGAAAACGCGATGTCGACGGTTGTAACACAGAACACGCGTTAACGGCGCGTTCAAAAAACGCTGTGCAAGCCACCTATATAGTTACACTGATGATATTCATGACATAACTTTAGACAGCGTTTATTAGTAAAGGGGCTAAACTGTACTCATAACACACTCGCCCAGCTTAAACCAGATGCCATCCGTAACTGACAAAGCTGTAACAGCCAGGCCAACCGACATATTATTATAAATGCTCTTCGAGCGAGTCATACGTGTGGACCGCTAAGCTTTATATGCAGACAACTGAGCTGCCCCTCTTATAAATGACCCTCTTAGCTTCATGCAGAGCATGTTTTAAGACTAATCCAGATAGAACAGACTATCTGGAAGCATGCTGGAAAGTTAGGTTTCGTTTTGACTTGTATATTCATTTGAGAAAAAAGCTAATGAAAAGTACCTATCTATTTTATTCTTGCAACAATATTTACATCATTATTAACTTGTAAAATAAAAATTAAGCAGGTAACTGCCAACACTGCATTTAATAGGCGAGTTAAATAAAATAAATAGGTAAATACCTAAATATATAAAAGAACTCAGTTTAGGTTAGGTAATAGGTTATATATCTTAATAGTTCTATGTGGTGTAGACAGCGTGTATCATAAATGTGAGGTCATATTTGAAGTTTACCAAGGGTATCGTATTACCCAGTAACTGGGTTGTGGAGGTTAGGCAGTCGCTCCATGTAAAATACTGGTATTCAAGTTCATCCGGTTACACTGGAAGCTGACCCCAACATAGTTGGGAAAAGGCTAGGCAGATGAGATGATCTATACTAATTAAAAAAAACAATAATTTAAAAAATAATAAGTTTTTAATCATTTTATAAAGTTCTCTCTAATCCTATTCAATCATTACAAATATAAGTATTATTAAATCCAGTTTTGTAATAAAAAAATATATAACTACGTTTTATAATATATTTTATGTAGCTAGTTTTGTTAAAATTATCAGAATGCCAGTCTAGTCGCAATCTAAATAAAAAACGTTCAAAATGTAGTCGCAATCTCATCTCAGCGACAATCAATGTCGAAAACTTGTCAAAACTGGTTATCTATACTACTATTAGATAAATCAAAAAAAATAAGGAAACACTCAAAATGAAAAGGTTAATACTTACAACTATGCTTACAAAAAAAGAGAATAATTTAAAAAATTCAAGACAAGTAAACAGTAAAAAAAACAGTTAAAATCAGTGAATATTGTTCTTAAAAAGTAGAAGTAACCTAAAAAGCCCTTTTTCTTCTCTTTATATTACTTTCTCTTTGAATATACAGATTTAAACTCCAACTACACTTACATTAAGTACACTAATGTGGGTAACGATACCATTGTACTGCTTTTCGGTTGTTATTTCTCCAAAAAGATAATAAACACGAATGCAATTTTATACAATGGGAACTACACAAAATAACAATTTCAAACAAATTATGATTTTGCTAAATAATACAAAATACATTATTCAGTATCCATGGCGTAATATGAGAATTCATAATTATATCAATACGTACAGTGCAATTTTAAATCATCCAATCACGTACTGGTTTTTTTTTTTTTCTTGTAACATGGATTAAGTATGTACTGATAAATCCAGATTGAATATCTCTATTCATTTAAAAAAATTAATATATAAAATGTCTAAAACTAAAGCTTCAATCAGTCGGACAATAATAGAGAAATAGCATTGTACATTGCGTAGAACCTACTTCAGAAAAAAAAAATGTTACCGATCAAGTTTTTTTTTTACCATAGATATTAGTTGATAACATGTCTGCAAACTCAGCTTGAGAATTATCTTTAATCAGGAAGATATGTATATAGTGTAGCCATCTTTGGTTACCTAACCTGTTGTAATTGTAAACTGTTTTCTAATCATTAATCAAATCAGCCATAGGCCTTCCCTGAGTTGCATCAGAACGACCGGTTACTAGGTCGTCCGGTAGTCCATCCTAGATATTTTCAAGGCACTGGTGCATCTTGCTGCATGTAACGTTACTTACTTACTTGTCTGTTTACTTACTGTATCTGTTTAGCTGTAAGTTTTCCTAAAATAAATAAAATATTACAAAACTAAGTATCTGTTGCCCGAAATGTCGTTCGCATCCTAGGGGAACTACTTCATGTACCCGCAATACAAATAAAGCCCAATAAATAATGCAAATGACACTGGAGCGAACGGAGGGTTATGTCGAACTCCGACATACTAATGGCTGATTTTTCAATCATGACGTAACTTTTATCTAAAGAATGAAAATGGCAGTTTGCACACAAAACCTGTCAAATCGCAATTTTTCATTCTTCAGTTGACAGTTATCTGAAGATTGAAAAATCCACCCTTAAATACCACGCCCATAAGTCGGGGGCCCGAGAACATCCTATGTATCCAGGACATGTTCAATTTAGATCTGTATGTCTTTGACGCAAATCCGTTTATTTCTTCTTCCATAAACTTTAAACTTAGAGCAGTAATGGCCCAGTGGCAACGACCGCGACTTACGAGTTGTAGGTCGTAGGTTCGAACCCAGAAAGGCGCTTATTTTGTGTAAATTATTTCATCACCATTACTCTCCAAACGGTTAAGGAAAACATCGTGAGGAAACATCTACGGACCCGCACTGGGCCCGCGTGGTGGATTACGGCCCACTCCCTCTCACAGAGAGGAGCCCTGTGTCCCAGCAGTGGGAACATTATAGGCTGAGCGTTCCAGTTGTATTAGAACCCAATTGCTTGGCACGCGACGATGGCAAGAGACCGGATGGTATATCTTTATTTCCATGGAAGGTGGGTAGGCCTTTAGTGTGGGACGCAACGTGCGTACTCTTGCGCTATCCCATCTTCCTGGCTCGGCATGCTGTGCTGCTGCTACGGCTGCGGAAAACCTCAAGCGGCGAAAATATAATAACCTTATCGGAAATTATATTTTCGAGCCGTTTGCGGTTGAAACCCTCGGGTCGTGGGGTCCGAGTGCTCATGGTCTTTTTAAGTAAATTTCAAAACAGCTGGTTGACACTTCCCGTGACCCAAGGGCTGGCTTTTACCTTGGCCAAAGGCTAAACATTGCCATACAACGTGGTAATGCTGTCAGTCTCTTGGGTACATTACCAGTCGACAGCGATGCGGATGAATTTCATCCATAGCTCGAAACCTCCAAACCTCCGCAAGCGCCTTGAGCGATTGGTTCCGGAAATGGAGAATCGAGGTCAACCCCGATAAGAGTCAGGCGGTCATCTTCTCGAAACCGCGTAAACTACCCCCCCCCCCTCCCGCGCCCGATCTCTATGTATGGCAAGCCGATCCCCTGGGGAAAGCGAGCCAAATACTTAGGTGTCATCCTAGACCACAACCTCACCTTCAACGAGCACATAAAGACGGCGCGTTCGCGCGCCTCTTTCGCTCTCGGTAGGCTCCACTCTATGATAACTGCCCGCAGCAAATTGTCACTCAAGTGCAAATTGCGCCTCTACACCGCGGTCATCCGTCCCATCATGACCTATGCTTGCGTAGTCTTCGCACACGCCAAGCCGCGATTTTTGCATAAAATGCAAACCCTCCAGAACCGTTTCCTCCGAAAGGTCACGGGAGCCCCCTTCTATGTCCGAAATGTGAATCTGCATCTAGATCTCAGACTCCCCACCATCCAGCAGTTCATGAAACGCCTTTCCAAGCGCTTCTTTGACTCTGCCATAAAGCACCCCAATCCCCTGATTGCGGCGGCCTCCCGATACACTCCCTCCCGCATAAGTAGGATTCGCCGACCAAGGCATACCGTCACTGTCCCCGACGACGCCACTACCCTCCTCCAGGAGAGCAGTAAGGCCACTAGTACTCTCAGACGACAACACAATCACAAGCTCAGACATCCGTCCTTCCGTCCTCGCCGCCGAGGCCCGTCGCGACGTCCCGCACCATCACCGTGCCCGCCCCGACCCTTGCTCGAGCCAGCCCGCGCAGCTGAGCCTGTAGTTTTAAATTCGCCCCTAAACACCAATAATAATACCGATCCAGCCTGTCCCTTGCTGTCCTCTTCCAGCGACGCCCTGAGCCGAGGTCCGAACCCCGCAGGGGGTTACCCTTAGCGCTGTCGCTTAGTTTTTAAGTTATTGTTTGCCCTGGCTGGAGGCCTTAATTCGAGGCATCCACAGGAAAGTCCGGTTAAGCAGTAGCCATCCTCATAAAGGATGAACTGCGAGATGCCATTTTTATAAAAAAAATAAAAAATGCGGATGAATTTTTCGACGCTATATTTTAGTTTCTGTATAGTTTTAGTTAAGTTAGGATTTGATGTGATGTGCAAAATATTTCTTTCAGAATTAATAATATTGTTTAGTAAAAATATTTTTTACCGGGCATCTTGTCCACGCTTAGCCGAAACTGGTGATTCCTTTTGTTATTTTTATTAATTAGTTAAATGAAATAATTAAATTAAATTTTATGTTATGTAAACTTACATTCATTAATTAATTATAATGTGTAGAGAAATAAGAGTTCCTAACTTCTCTTGCAGTTGGCAGTTGACTCAACAACAGTATCTTTGTCAACAACCATGCCACTTGCATTGTTGTTATCAACAAACTAGCTTCTTATAAATACTTTTAAATCCAGCCTGTCCCTTGCTGCCCTCTCCCAGAAACGCCCTAAGCCGAGGTCCGTACCTGGTGTCGCTTAGTTTTTAAGGTTTTTAAGCCCTGGCTGGCCTTAATTTATTGAGGTATCCACAGGCAAGGCTGGTTAAGCAGACGACTACCTCTTATGTTGAACTGCGAGATGCCATAAATAAAAATAAAAAGACAAAGTATTCATCGACGCAGAACCACTGATTTATGTAATTACGTTTAGTGTGCGTGACGATCAACGGAACTCGATCGTATGCGCGCGCGCAGTCAGGGCCAAACAGCGCCGATTGGCGGACGCACTCACTTTTATGTACGAATTTAAAAAATAACTGTATTAACATAGTGTTACTTGTGATTGTGAACAACAACTTTGGCAGACGCACCGGGAATTTGAAAGGTTTTGGTTATTTTATTTTTAGGCAGTAATAGCTTGTCAGTATAGTGATATTTTTTTTATATATCATATTATGTACTTTGGATTCGCGATTTTTTGTCCAACTCATTTTGTAAACAAATTATACATTAATAGTCATTTAAATTTCAAATACGCACGCGTAATTAACATGCGAATGAAAAAGATACCTCATTACGAGTATACACTAACTACGTATGTATGTTTCAAAATATGAAAGCATCAGAAAATAGCGAGAAAGTACCTCCCACCAAAGCAAAAAAATGGTCATCCAAATAAAATATAGTAGACATTCGGTTCATTTGTTCCAGTTTATTTGCTCCCATTTCCGCACTATCGCATCTAATTGCTGCAGCTGCAAGAAAGGTTTCAGCCCTTGACATACCTACCTAATTGTATTACTTAAAGAAAGAAGATTTTGTTGACATGTCGTGAATACAAAAAAAATATTTATATAAACGTTACCTAATTAAAGTTTAAAAATGTATGATTAAACAATCGCTAAATCATTAGTTAACTTTAAGAAACGTTTAGATATTAATAAAACGGTAAAAGACAAAGAGAAAAAAAAGATAAAGATAAAAAAAGATAATCTAGTGGTCGCAAGTGCTACTGTTGAGCATGAGGTCCTGGGTTTGATTCCCGGGTCGGGCAAAGTGTTATTGGGTTTTTCTATCTGGAATTTCTCAGTAGCAGCCCGGAGTCTGGATTTGTGCCCGGTTCACTGAAAGAAATAAGCATTAAATAAAAATGAAAAAAAAAAACTGAACTGCTTTAGACAGTTCCTTAAGAGCGTAACGTTCAAAACAGTATTTTTTACTAATCCGAAAACAGTTAAATAATAATAATAATAATTTATTTATTTAGATTGACAACATAGGTCCAATGGTTAGTACAAAAATAACTTATCAACTAGGGGTTAGTAATATTCAATATTTAATATAATTTTTTTATAATCAATAGTTAAAGCTTGAGGCAAAATGTTACCGTCATGACAGTAACAAAGGTCACAAAATTAACTGTTTTATTCATTTGGTGTCGTTCAAACCATTGAAATTTACGTACATTACAGTAATGTTGGTTTTCCTTTTTTTTTATTGCTTTTTTTTTCAATAAATTGTATGTTCAATCATTAAAAGTTACTGATTGTCTTTTACTGTTTGACAAATATTTCTTCTTACCCCCTTACTAATAAACGTATTATATCAGACGAATAGTTACACACCGATTTCTCTTTTTCAGTTGTCTGGAATTTAACTTTTTGTCTCTGTCACCTCTGACCTAGACTAGAGTCAAGAGCAAACCCATTTCAAATAAAAAAAAGAAGACAAAGCGTTGTGGAACTACACAGACGCTATACAACGTTTATTAGTAAGGAGGTTACTGTATAAAGTCAATAATTCTTAATGAAATCGCTTTAATGTGGTGGTGTATGTTGTGATGTGTGTGTAAGAAATTATTTTGTTCAGTTTTGATGGCAATAGGCTCGCTATTGCCATCAACACTGAACAAAATTTTTTGTGTTAAAATGCGATGCGCAGCGGCTTGATGCTGCTGTACTGTGCGCTTAGCTTTATAGAACACTCGCTTCCGCCAGCGCAAGCCTATGTCCTTTCCCAGGGTTTAAAATATCCCTATACCAAATTTTATAGAAATCGGCCCAGCCGTTTCGGAGATAAGCCGGAACAAACAGACAGACAATTTTTTTTATTGTTTATAGATATGAGTACAGTGTATGCTTTCATATTCCTATGCATTAAGTAAAAAGCTATTTTGGCATTACAAACAGACAGTTTAATTTGGTTTATTTATATAGATATCATTAAATACTAAGTGCAGCAGAAATTTCTATCTGAGTCAATGAGTTTCTGATCCTTAACGTCATGCCCTTAAGGTAAACAACTTTCTGACCCTTAACGTCAAGTTTCTGATCATTAACGTCATGCCCTTAAGGTAAACAGGTTTTTTAGTGTGTGTGTGTGTAGGTCTGGGATGAGTGCTAAGTGCATTGCATAATTAACTACAGCAATTTTAACCTACCCCTTGTGAGTCAAGTAAAAAAGTTGTGTAAAAAATGTCTAATTAGTCGAAATTACCTGCGAATTAATTTTAATGGCCAAATTTTCTTAGCAGTGACATAAACTTTAAGATAAATTTATAGGTGGTAGATAAGCTTGTGGGTAAGTAATAAATGCCGCACGGGTCGATCGATCAGGTTAAGCTACGTTTGGCGCGGTTGGTCAGTGGATGGGTGACCATCTTTACATACCAAGAACCCTCCATGCCTCGGAAAGAACATACAGCCATTCGTGGATCTTTGACAGAAGTTACTGGTCGTCAGTAGCACCAAAGTCTGACAACCTGCAGTCTTACCAAGGGGTGTCGTATTGCCCAGTACCTGGGTTGTGAAGGTCTGGTAGGCAATCGCTCTATGTAAAATACTGGTATTCAGAAGTATCCGGTTAGACTGGAAGCCGACCCCAACATAGTTGGTAAAAGGCTAGGCAGATGAAGCTCTTTATTATTTTCACATCTAACATCCTGAACAGTCATCATGACAGTCGTTATGATTGCGTCTGTGAGTGCAGTACGCGTAGCTGAATTTTGGGTCAAACCTAAAAGATTACCTACCTATTATGAACTAGCTTTCTGCCATCTCGATATCCATGCTGACTGGACAAAATTTTCACCACAGTTTGAGCTTTTCTTATAAAGTTTTGTACTACGAGAGATGAAAGCTTTAAGCTACAAAGTCGTAAGTGCCATCCATGGATTAGCTAGCCTCTTTTCAGCTGTTTGAAGTCAGGGAAATTGCCTAATGGTTTATCGAATTGACTACCAACTTCAATTGCCATTCATCGAAAATGACACATTTCGATAACCTAATTTGCCTTGCCCCCGATAGCAAACAGCTGTTGAAAGAATAGCGGTTGTTTTAATTTAAACACAACATTTTTGGGTTTTGGACTAATGAACAGCGTTTAGAGGACTCCTAAGATAACATTAATTAATGTTCTAAAAGGTACGCGGAAGCATATCGAGTTGTTGTGAATAGCTATGCAAATCAGATTCCGAAAATTCTTTCACTAATGGCAAGCTACAGTATAGCCGAGTGTCATAGGATATATTTTATGTTACAACAAAAAATTTCACGCGAACAAAGTCGCGGGCAGAAGCTAGTCTCTAAGATATCGGTAGCTGCCTATTAACTGTATCAAAGAGATCAGGTGCCGTACCTAACAAAATGACTACAAAAATATGTTCAATAGCAATTGGAAATGACCCCTGCGGAGTTAGGAAAGGCTATCTTCTAAACACAATCTCCCTTGGGAATAAAGGTTTAACTTGGTAGCAGTATAGGTATAAGGACACTCTTGTAGTCGCAGATTATCACACCTTTTATCACCTGCTTATCTTTGATATTATTAATTACACGCATTTTTGTGGCTTATTAGTGGATTTGCACGAAATTACTCGCTCACTCACTTTTTTTTCGTCGTAACGTCACTTTTTTTTTTAAGGACTCACACGAAATTAATATTATTATATTTGTGGGCGAGTCGACAACTCCAGAAATATATAGTAGGCAATTGGCACATTTTAAATTTTATACAATGAAGTTAAGAAAAAAGTACACGTTTTATAATATTTAACTTTGATATAATTCGTGCGAATCAACTAATAAGCCATTTTTGTCTGTCTGTCAGTCAGTCAGTCGAGTACAATGATCCGTTATTTTAACTATTAGGTAGATATTTAATAGTCAGAAATCATGAATAACATCTGCCAGGCCTTTTTCCAACTATGTTGAGGTGGGCTTCCATTCTAACCGGATGAGCTGAATACCAATACTTTATATGGAGCGACTGTCTATATCTGACCTCCACAACCCAGTTACTGGGTAATACGATACCTGTTGGCTTACCAAAGGGTAAGGGGTTGTATTAGGGCAGCGGGATTGTCCGAAAGGGTTACCGCTGCCCCGGAACATAAAGGGCTAAGGAAGGAACACGGATGGGTTTTAGTCAGTAAGAGTCTGACACTCCCTTCCGCTCCACCCAGAGCGGGAGGGGTCATTGGATGATTTCCCATCCTTAAAAAAAAAAAAAAAAAAAGGGTTTGTATTAACTGGCTGGAAGCCCGAAAATCTGAGAACCAGTCTTTACAGGTTCTCAGATTTTCGGGCTGATTGTCAAAGATATATGAATGACAGCCGGGACTTCGGCTTAACTTCTTTCCGAGGCACAGAGGGGTTTTGGTATGTAAACATGGTCACCTATCCACAGACGAACCAAGTTAAGCCAAGACGATCGACGAAAAAAGTTCAAACAGGTTCAACACGCACACCTTTGAAATTCTACTATGTATCTACCAATTATAGTTTTTATGAATTGTATAGTAGTTAGTTCACAAAAAGTGGCCCAGCAAGATTTCGTGGAATAATTTAAACTTCATGAGAAAAACATGGATAATCCCGTTCAAGTACAAATCACAGAGAGTAAAAAATATATAGAAAAATTGGAGAGTAAGAAAGTAAAAAATATTAAAATTGTATCGCCGAAAGAGAATATTTTCCAAGACAAAATCTAATTTTCACGTGAATGCAAACGGCGTAATCGAAGCTCAAATAATTCTAATATAATGAATGCGCTTCTTTTTGTGAACCTCTTATTCTATAAATAGGTACTATATGTCCTAAAGAACCTCCTTTGTTTTTTCGTCGGTTAAAAATACTAAATAACTGCGACGAACAACGGCCGTTGCCGCGACACCGTTCGCTTGGTTTTGGTTCGCGGGTTCGCGAGTGGTTGGGCACAGTTCTAAACTAACAAACCCGTTTGGTCGGGACGGGGTACCTTAGCTTAGTATCCGCGACCAACTGTGAGAAAAGGCCAAAAAGCTAAAAAGAGGTTCAATTATTTAAAATGCGTAGGTACATCATTAGAAGGTTAATAATGAATCAGCTAAATATTTCCCTTTACAATTTATTTTTTAATTACATTTCCAATTTGTTTCTTAGTAATTCGCAGTGACAAAACAAAATGGCGCCCAATACAGGAAAACGTCAAATAAGCTTCCCCCGATTGGAGTACCCGATCCTTAGGGAAGCGATGCCAAAATCTGCACAGAACTGGCTGAAGGGAAAGCGACTGCAAGATGGCGCCGAAGATTTGTGGCGGATACATGACAGCCTGTATGATTTAACGGACTTCGTGACTGCACACCCTGGAGGATCCCATTGGATTTCTGTTACTAAGGTATGCTTGCTGACAATTTTATTAGATCAAAGTTCGGTTTGCGTGGCTGTTTTTTACTTACATTTTTTACCCGCATCTTGAATTGAATTAAATTAATTGTACTGTGTGTCAAACTTGAGCTTGACGAGTATTTTCAACATTTAAATTGAGTCAACAAAGTCTAGTTTTTTTATGATATCAAAGGCTCTGAAATAAAAGAAGAAAGAAAGAAAAACTGTTTATTAAATAAAAAAATATTATCCTAAGTGAAATACTCACCATAAGCTCATTTCAAATTCATGTTTCCAATTGATGTTATTTCAAGTTAAACAAATATCAACATTTTTTAAGTGAGAATATACGTACATTATTTAAAAAAATAATAACTAATTAATTAATAAAAATAATAAAATTAAATCCTAACCTAAAACTATACAGAAACTAAAATATAGCGTCGAAAAATTCATCCGCATCACTGTCGACTGGTAATGCACCCAAGAGACTGGTGGCATTACCACGTTGTATGGCAACGCTTAGCCTTTGGTAAGAATTAAGTTTATTTCAGTGATTAGTAGGTACAATTGAAAAAGTTATAAAAATGCTTGAAGTTGTAGTGTAAGCTGAACTTTATTGTGTGGGTATTAAAGTTATTTTTCCAATAACTCATATTTGTTTACATCTTTGGAAATTAAATCGCGAATTCAGATTAAGTATTTCGGAGGCAGGAAGTTCCTCGTTACAACCATCTAAACTTTGGACAAAGGTATCGCACTATTAATCTTTTGAAGTTCAAACAAATCTAAAAATGTTTCCTTCTCTTCTATTGAAGTAGAACAAACCCGTAAATGATTTTCCTCTTTCATTGGACGATAAAAAATGAAAACGACTCGACTGCCCGAGCTGGGATCCGATCGCGATAAAATGGCGACAAGCTCCATTTCTATCACATTGAGACCTGATACTGTCATTTGCGAACTGCGAACGCACAATAAATAATACAGCTAGCTCTGTTACAGACATGGTATCCAATAGACTTCAATTGTTATTTATTCAATTTATTTTCTGTACAATATTACAATAATGTATTATTCTCTTTTGAAATAATTAAGGGGCTCTCAGACTTATTTATTCGTCTTCAAGGGTTGCTGTTAGGGCACGCCGCGATAGCGGCGGTAAGGCCCCTCTTTGAGGAGTGGCTAGAGAGGCGTCACGGCGCCCTCACCTACCGCCTGACGCAGGTCCTCACCGGACACGGATGTTTCGGGAGGTTCCTGCACATAATCAGGCGGGAGGAAACGCCCGGGTGTCACCACTGCGAGGATCGCCCAGAGGACACGGTGGTGCACACGGTGGAGGTCTGTCCCGCTTGGGCAGAGCACCGCCGTGTCCTCGTAGAGGCGATCGGCAGCGGCGGCGACCTCTCGCGCCCGGCCCTGGTCCAAGCCATGGTCCGGGGCGAGAGGGAGTGGGAGGCAGTCACCTCCTTCTGCGAAGCAGTCATGCTAGCGAAGGAGGTGGCGGGATGGGAGAGGGAGAGAGCCGAGAGGGCCGCCCGTCCCAGCCGCCGCGGTAGACGCTCCGGGCGTCGGGAGCCGCGTGACGACTCCCGGCCACCGTAGGCGTGGGCCTGCGGACGGCGAGTAATGGGTAGCTCGCCGTCCGATCAGGACCAGGCCCGTGCCGGACGGCGCGTATGTGTTCCACGCGCGCCTCAAAGAGATGTCAGCAGACATAGAGGGGCCCGTTAGGGCCGAAGCCTGCCGGGGCAGCGGGATTGTCCGAAAGGGTTACCGCTGCCCCGGAACATAAAGGGCTAAGGAAGGAACACGGATGGGTTTTAGTCAGTAAGAGTCTGACACTCCCTTCCGCTCCACCCAGAGCGGGAGGGGTCATTGGATGGATTGGATTTCCCATCCTTAAAAAAAAAAAAAAAAAAAAAAAAGGGTTGCTGTTAAAAGCTCCTTGGGCAAAACCAGATATTCAAAAGGCTAGAATAGTATCAGTTACAACAGTAGTGGTTATTCAGCGAAATGAAATATATTCCATGCATAATATTATTTTAATAAGTAGTGCCACGGTCAGGTTGGTGACCGTTCAAATCAATGCAAAGCAATGCTTCAGTTATTGAACCAATTGTAACAAGAGGTTCTCAATTACTCTCTTGAAAACTTGAGACGATGGTAAATGTTGCAAATTAACTTAGTACCAAGTACGAACCCGTTTCTTTGAAACATTTCAGAATTACCGAATTCGATTACATAAACGTCTCTTTCAGTTATGACGTTACATAAATAATGGACTTGTCTGCTTGGAGTGAAACCTGTCTTACCTAGAATACATCTAATAACAACTCGGTATTTGACAACAAGTCTTACCTTGTTCCTTTAATTATTTATAAATGTAACAGTTGATTATGTTAATTAATTGTGAATTTCATTTGTGTTCAAGCTTGTCATTTGCTTAACGTAAACAATTAAGTAATGTGTTGTTCGTTGTTCAATATTTGAGGAATTTGGCCTTAAAATTAAGTTGATTGGTTAGTATGTATCTTGGAAATAATAAATTGCAGGTAAACCTACTATAATTATAGTCCTTATCGATTTCGATAACGGTTACCCTCTGTAATTATTATTTCTTCTGTGTACCCTAATATGACTCGCCAGACGGAATTTTGTTTTACATACCCGGTCTACTAATGCAATAGAGAGTTAAAGGTATAAAAACGCGTATTTACGCGTTTTTCGGGTTTTAATTTTTTTACATTAAACCTACAAATTAGTGAAGAATAAAACTTTCAGGATAGTATTCAGTTAGACAATGTTAAAGAGAGAATGAAAATTCATGAGTACCGAATAATAATATTAAATTGATTTATTTCAAATTAGTTACAAACGAGAATACACTATATAGTAGTTATGGTTAAAATTAGGTAAAATATGGATTACAACTGATAGACTTATGAGTAAAGACAGGTATATAATTATACTATAACCACAAGGTCTGTACATGAATTGGGTGAGCCCTGCCTCCTGCATCATATGAGACAGTGAGAAAGTGAGAGAGAGAGTATGTGGAATACTACCTACCTAATTATGAAAACAATAACTGAAGGTCACACTGTAATGTATGTTGATGAAATTCTATATGAGGTCGAGAATATTGAAAAGCAACTGCTTAAGAGAACATTATGCAAACAGAACGCATTCAATTTAAATATGTTATTTTATGTCAGTGATGTAAATGAGATACTACAAGTAGGGAACAGAGATAGAGGTTCTTGTGGCCAAGGAATAACAGCCGCATGGGTAGATCGATCAGATTAAGCTAAGCTTATCGCAGTTGGTTCGTAGATGGGTAACCATCTTTACATACCTCCAGAGAAAGACCCGGTTTCCGTGCCTCGGAAAGCACGTTGAGCCTTTGGTCCCAGGTTCGTGGATCTTTGACAGTAGTTACGGGTCATCAGAAGCCCGAAAATCTGACAATATTTCCAACTGGTATTGAATTACCCAGTAATTGGGTTGTGGAGGTCAGTCGCTCCATGAAAAATACTGGTATTCAGCTGCATCCGGTTAGTTTATGTTAGACAGATTTATTTAGAAACTATAACATATTTTTTGCTGTTCCTCAGGGCACCGACATAACAGAGGCCTTCGAGACACATCACCTCAAAGGCATTGCAGAGAGTCTCCTACCAAATTATTACAGAAGAAAAGCAATAAAACCCAGGAACCAACCTTTCACATTCAAAGAAGATGGGTTTTACAAGACCTTGAAGTTAAAAGTCATGGTGCAACTGCCTGAAATACATAAGAATATTAGGAACAAGAGTGATTTCGTGTCAGACTCCTTACTATTTGCTTTACTTGTTCTAAGTCCCATGAGCTGTTGGGGCTGGACTCAGAGCTACGTTTTAGGAGCCTCCTTGACTCTCTTGAACGGATTGGTCCTTAGTTCCCTCGTCACTTGTGCACATAATTATTTCCACCGCAGTGACAGTTGGAGGATGTACTTATTTAACTTAAGCGGGATGTCGTATAGGTGAGTTTTTATTTATAATATCAATAATTAGACTTAATTACTCATTTTAAAGCAGTGGTGGCCCAGGGGTAACAGCTGACGGCGGCACGGGTTCCTCTCGTTCCGTCTGGTGCAAGTGCTGTCCGGGCACGGCTGTTTCGGATCGTACCTGCACTGGATCGGACGGGAGGAGACGCCGTCGTGTGTGTGACGGCTGTGGCGCGGCGGAGGACACGGCGCAGCACACTGTCGAGGTGTACCCGTCGTGGTCCGAGCCGCGCCGCACTCTCACGGCGGCGATCGGGACGGACCTCTTGCTCCCCGGCGTAGTCAACGCCATGCTGGGGGACAAGGGGTAATGGGTGGCAGTCGCCTCCTTCTGCGAACATGTCATGTCCCAGAAGGAGGCGGCGGAGCGCGCGCGGGAGGAAGACCCTCTCGCGGCGCCGCTCCGAAGGCGGAGAAGGGGTCGACCGACCCCTCCCAGGTGGAGGCCAGCAGGCGATGGGTGCGGGGGCACCCTCGCCTGCATCGCACGCGCCTCCACCAGTGTCGGAAGGGAATGGCCAGGTGTTCCCGGCCATTCCCGTAGCCCCCTGCTCCTGCTCGGGGGGCACGCGGGGCCCGCCAGCTAGGCATGCGCCGGGAGGGTCGTGGAAGTAAAGGCTGAGCCGATTTCCCATGGCCCTCCCATCACGGCGACGAGGGAACACCGCTGAGTTTTAGTGGGTATATACTGCCACTCTGGCATGGAGGACCACATACTCCGCGTCTTCCCCCGACGAGCGGAGATGCATAAAGCAAAAAGGGGTAACAGCTGTGACTTAAAAGTTGCAGGTCGTGGGTTCGAACCCAAGCAGGCACTTTATGTAAATAATTTCACCACCACTGCTCTCAAAACGGTAAAAGAAAACATCGGTAGGAAACTGGCACGTCCTAGAACCAAAAATTTTAAGACATGATGTGACATTTATCAATTCGCACTAGACCCTCTCGAAAAGAGGAGACCTGTGTCCCAGCAGTGGGAACATTATAGGCTGACTATGCTTAATTAGACTTAATTACTCAATTGACGATACCATTTTTACTTTAGACGATCAAGGAGCGATAATGTTATGCAATATTCAAACAGATTCCTTTTCAACGCAACAAATAGCGGGCGTATGTCACCTTTGCGAAATGTCATTTATATCAAAATGTGGGCAATGAAGTATCCGGAAAAATGATAAGGTGCAAATAGGTGCTTAACACGTTTTTTCCTTGACTGCACAAGTGTACATACATATTTGAGACTACGTCCTACGACTACCGAATCTTTTTAGTCTCGTTTGTTCCTAAGAGCATTTACGCCGTACGGCATTTCAAACAAACTTTCAAGCCCTTCATTTCAAAATGAATGAACCGATTTTAATGAAACTTCATACACATAAGCAAGATACAAAGGTCTAAAAAGTTACTAAAGAACATTTTCGAAATGTGTTATTTAAAATAAAATATATGCGTCGACTTGAAAACCTACTCCGTTTTGTCGTCGGTTAAAAAAAGATAACTGGAAATCTCGGTTTCTATGAAAACTTTAAAATCGGTTTAATTTGGCTGTAACACTGTTTTTCGAAAAAATCCTTAACTAATTTTTAGATCTTTGTATCCTGCCTAAGCGTAAGAAGTTGCATTAAAATCGGTTCATTTATTTCGAAAAACAAAGGCTTGAAAGTTTGTGTGAAATGCCGTACGTCGTCGTAAACGCTCTTAAAGTGCTATTAGAATTTGAACACACATCTGAACATTTTCTTCTGACAACTTTTGAATGTCGGTTTCAACAAGCTAAGCCAAAGTAAAGCAATACGAGTATTATATTATCTGTGGCAATACTAACTAAACAGGAAAAAATCTAATTCACGAAATATAACGATTAAATAAAAATTATACGACCGCCTTGGACTTGACCTCCATCTTGAAACCACAGGTGACCGCGGCAGTGTAACGTAGAATGATCAACTAATTGCTGACTTGCTGTGTATCGTGTACACATAGCACTGCTATACATCAAGCTATACATTTCCAGTTTTAGCTGACCTCACATTGTATAGGTTTTACGTACAATCAGAAGTCAGCTTTTACTGGTTATATATAGCTTGATGTCTAGCCGTGCGAACTTACTGGCTGTGACTATTGTAATTTCAATGCATTGTTATTATAAGACTTTGTTTTTTTCTTCATCTGTTTTATTGTCATGGTAATACCATTCAATCTAGACTTGAATGCTTCACTGTATTCAAACATAATATTATAAATGCGAATGTAGATAACTGTATCTGTCTGGCTGTTACCTCTACGCCTTAACGGTTAAACGGATTTGGCTGGCAGACTGGCTTGTGACATAGGATACTTTTTAACGTTCCCATGGGATAATTTCCGAATATACACCCCGCATGCAAAAACTAGTTGATGTGTACTTTCAGCTGTCTGTTCTTTTCATGTTAGTTTTTCTGAAGTCTGCGTAATATAGCTCCGTATCATTTTTACTCCAAATGCTAAAATAGCAACGTATTTTGTTCTACAAAGAAAGAGTACGGATATTGCACGCCATAAACTAATATTGTTTGCTTTTTGACGAAAAGTTTACAACATAATTTCGCTATTGCTTACAAATAACGGGTAAGATGTATCACAAGTTTAATGTTTATCTCTTCCGAGTAACGTTTCTTTTATATAATGTCAATAAAATAGTAACTGTAGATACAAGTAAGTTTCATTAACGGTAAAAAATTACAAAAACACACGTGTGACGTGGACGCGATCCACTACACAGGGTGAAATTTTAAACACCGTTATCCTCTTAAGGGGTCATTGTACTCATCATTATGAACAACTTTTACAATGGGACCAAACCTGAAATCGTGTAAAAAAAAAATCTGATGTTCCTGTTTGCATAACAGCTCGTCAAAATAAAGGAAACAGTTGATTTTGTTTTGGGCGATTAGAAGGCTCAGCATAATGCTAAGACCCTATACGAGACAGAGCCCCAGCGCTGGTTTTCAGCGACAACCGGCAAACCGAAGCACCGCAAACCGATGACGTCAACGAGTGCAGTATACGATTAGATATAAATAATACAACAATCAAAATAAGAAATAAAATAAATATACAAAAAGATGGTATAAACATGAAATATATTATGTGGTAATATTCCGGGCAACGACTCACGCGCAGGTTGGTTCCCCTGTAGCATTCATTGCACAAATGCACACCCAGTGCATTTGTATCGTTTTTGACTAATACAGCATCCCACATGCATGCTAGAGTGCTCATAGATACACTGTACTTTACACGATAAATACTCGGTTCTAAACAAAAACGAATCTTTTTTCTTACTAATATATAGATTCGTAAGCTAATTTTACCTGTGATCGTTATGGGAGGGTCTACTTTGCAAAGCTATGAGACCTTTGCTTCAATATTGGTAAAAATAAAAGGGTCTATAATTTAACAAATAATGGTCCGTAAATTATAGGAATCGGCCACTAGGGAACGCCTCTGATGCTAAACATGGCCATTTGCAAGATCCAAACAAAAACTTCTTTGACATTGGATAGCACTGACATCTGAAGGCCAATTCCCGTAATCAAAAACGTTCAAAATCTAGTCGCAATCTCATCTCAGCGATAATAAATGTCAAAAACTTTTTATAAATGTAGTGAAATTAGAGATATTTTTGACAGATCGATACTGAAATCAGACTGTGAACGTTCAGACTATTTGTAACTGTAGTTACTGTTCGTAACTTTAAAGCTCTCGTTACCGATTTTATCCTATTCAAACTCAAGTCAAAGCACTTAATAATCGTGACTTGCTTGAGTTGTAACTGGTTTTAATTGATCAATTAACAGTGTTATTTATTTTATTGTCTTTAGTTTAAAATAGACAATATTAAACTACATAGGAAGATTAAGTTTACCTTTGATGGATGACAGACGTCATGAATTTCGTCATACTATTTTACTAGGATTCTAACTCGCGCTGAGATAGAGCTGCATCTTAAAAAAAAATATAATATGTGCCTTTTAGGACGATTGGTTAACTAATAAATGCTGGGGAAAAACAAATTATTTTATAAATATGAACCGGTTGAATGCCGTAATTACAGAAACAATTAAAAAGCCATTGTGGCTCGCGTGGTTCCACGTTCATACGAAAGGTTAAAACAAGAGGATGTTAAATTGCACAACAACCGAAAAATTATGACAAATAATTCTGCATGTCTTTGTTTTTTTTTTTCTTATATACCAATTCATTTGTATTCTCCTTTTTCAGTGACTGGCGAGTCTCCCATGCGATGTCCCATCACTTGCACACAAACACGGCTCAAGATGTTGAGCTATCCATGATAGAGCCGTTTCTACAGTTCCTGCCGTACCAGGACAAACCCATATGGGCTCAAATGGGCGCCTTCTACTACCTCATTATTTATGGAGCGTCTCTATTGACATTATTAGTTACAGAGTTAGTAATAGCTTTGCCTTCTTTTGCCCGTTTTCACTAACAATAGGCGAAAAAAATAAAATCCTAAAATAACGCGCTGACGGATTTCCAACGCTCGGCTCAACGACGAAAGTTTAAAATTGAACAGCGCGCTTTTATTTAGGCATTCCTATACGTACGTGTCACCTTGAGTTCTTGAAAAAGGGCATTTGTCTTCCTTAAAGTTTTTAGGCCTGACCTGATATATTTTTCCAGCTGGTAGCTAACGATTAAATCATATTTTACTAGTACGTTGTAACTTGATATTAATATGGTACAAGGTCCAACGTTATCAAGAGTAGGTACATATAAATGTTAAGCGCGGTTCATCGACTCATAAATAGATATTAAAACAGCTGCATCGTTTATTACCTTTAATAAACACGATCAATTGCTTTGATTTCTGTCAAAATTAACTGAACGATTGCTGTTTGCAACTAACCATCCTGATTTCTAAACTAAGCAGCGCTACATGTGTTCATGTATCCAAACGGAATATATAGAAACCGCTTTTGTTCCCAAACAAACAACTTGTGTACAAATACCGGTTTCCGAAACACTTCACTCAAATGGCGAACCAGATTAACGTTACAAAGTGAAACATTTTAACAAAGTCGTAGATATTGGGAGAACTGCGACTGGATTAAGCTGTTGGCACGTTATTTGATCGCATTGTACAGGTAGTTTAATTGGGTCCAATAATATTTGGAAACAAGTTAAGTTTTTGGTTTTAATTAAATCTGAACTCCGGGTACAATACAAGGATTACATTGGTTACAGATTCGAGTAATTAAATACTCTGTTAGGCGAAATCGACTCTTCTACCTTGTTTGAAATTATAGACGAATTTCATTACAAACAGGAAATTACTCTCGGTTCGAGTTTTTCATAAAGAATTTTGTAATTCTAAAGTATCAATTAATTACAGCTGTATAATCACAAATTTCAAAAGATGTTAAAAAGTTTTGTTTTCAACTTAAGCAATTACAAATTGCTAAACCAGCCTTCACAACGTTTTAAAATTAGTTCTCTATTTTAGAAAAAACGAGCAGTTTCTTTCTAACTGAATCTAAAATAAATCTAGGACAATCTTTGAACAATGTCTAAAAGAACCATTATCCAAATTTCAGGCTAGTTCTCTGCGCAACTAACCATGAAGGCAAGTCTTTAAGTTGGAAGAACTTGATACCATTCACGGTACCAGCTTGGATGTACATGATGGGAGGTCTACCCCTGCACTGGACCATCGCTGTATGGCTGCTGACTATGATACCAGCCAGTGTGTTTTTCGTGCTGTATGGATTGACTGCAGGCCACCATAGCCATAGGAACTTTTTTGAAGGAGATGTGCCGAGGTAAGCTTTGTAACTGGCAATTATTACTAAGAATTCATAAGTTATCTGAACGAGTTTTTGAATTAGGAACGTAGAACGAAACAAAAATAAAAAGAAATTGATGGGTGTGCTAAATTAAAATAATTATCTAATTCAACGTGATACAAAGAAAATTTTGAGATGGTCATACGTGCGCGTAGACAAGCGATTTGGCAACGTCATTTCGCGCCCTTTTTTTTAACCTACTTCAAAAAAGGAGGTTCTGTATTCAACCTTTATGTATGTATGTATGTCCACGATTTTCTCAAAAACGAATGAACCAATTTTGATGTTAAATCGTAACGTAACGTATACTACCTACATGAATTCTAATCCATACTACTAAAATTATAAATGCGAAAGTGTGTCTGTCTGTCTGTCGGTCTGTTACCTCTTCACGCTTAAACCGCTGAACTGATTTAGATGAAATTTGGTATAGAGATAGTTTGAGTCCCGGAAAAGGACATTGGATAGTTTTTATTCCGATATTCCCACGGGATCCAAATTTATGCGGGTGAAACCGCGGGGCGCTGCTAGTTAATTATATTTATATAATCAAATTATGTTTATTTAGCATAATCAGCCTATAATGTTCCCACTGCTAGGACACAGATCTCTTCTCAGGGAGTGGGCCATAATCCACTGCGCGGGCCCAGTGCGGGTTGATAGATGTCACATGTTTTCGAATTTTTAGTTTTAAGATATGACGGTTTCCTCACGATGTTTTCCTTCACCGTTTTGAGAACAGTGACCATGCAATAATTTACACAAAGTAGAGTGCCCACAATCGCAGTAGACCAGGAAAAGTGGAAAGAGGGAAGGGAAGCCTTTGCTCTGCAGTGGCACAACACAGGCTTCTAATTTAATAAAAATAGAGCGCCTGTCTGTGTTCGAACCTACGCCTACAACTCGTAAGTCGCGGCCGTAATACTCGGCCACCACTGCTCACGTCTTTCACAATGTTTATTTAATTAGGTACTAGCTTCTGCCCGCGCCCGCGTGGAAGTCTGAAATTCATGGGTTATAATTTTTTTACGCGGTAATAAAATAACCTACGGTCACTACGTACACTATCAAATATACTACTATACTTTAAAATTAAAATCTATACCTACGACTTATAAAAATAAACCTAAATAAACCTACCTTAAACTGTACTTAGTAAAAACTAAAAGGAATAAAAAGGTCGCACTGAAAAGCACGGTTTAGAATTGCAAGTAGCAGTTAAAACATACAATTTATAGAATGCTAATAAGAACGAACGCTCGCCACTCGACACGTCCGTTCAAATCAAAGTTCAAAAAATGTATCATGAGCGCGTTTTTTTTTTAGAAATGGCATCTCGCAGTTCATCCTATATGAGGATGGCTACTGCTTAACCGGACTTTCCTGTGAATGCCTTAATTAAGGCTTCCAGCCAGGGCTAACAATAAACTTAAAAACTAAGCGACTGCGCTAAGGGCACCCCCATGGGGTTCGGACCTCGGTTTAGGGCGTCGCTGGAAGAGGACAGCAAGGGACAGGCTGGATCGGTATTATATGATGCGCGCGCTCAGACTCTGTCCTTATATACGGTAGCGATCCGTGGCGGCCGCGCCCCACGAACGGTGCAAGCCAAATTCAACCTTCAGCACTACATTTACAGCATAACTTAGGGGCGCTGCACACGGTTAAGATACTATAATATCGCTTGCCATACAAATTCATCTTAAGATACGAAAATATGAAATATTATTTATTATCCTCGTCGTGTCTGATAGTCCATTGAATTGTATGGCGAGCGAAAAATATTATAGTATCTTAGCCGTGTGCAGCGCTTCTTAGTGAACCTCACTGCGGGTGACGTATCCTACGACAAACTTATTATTTGCGGTTGGTACAGTAATCGGTCCTAGGGATCGAACCGCAAAATTAAGTTTGTTTTTTATTGTATATACTTTTCCGGGATAAAAAGTACCCAGTGTGGTGCCCAGGATATTAAAGAATAATTATACCACGTTTCATCGTAATCGAACCGGTAGTTTTTGCGTGATGCCTGAACAAACAAATAGACAGACAGACAGACTGACAAAATTTTTTTTAATCACATTTTTGGGTTCGGTTTCGGTCTAGTAATACCCCCTGCCATTTTTTTTTTTGTTATTTTCAATGTACAGAATTTTCACTTCTACATATTTATTATAAGTATAGATTTAAAATATTCAACTATCACACAATGATAAACTGCGATGAGCTTTTTCTATTGTTCTTCGATGTCATTTGCATAATCGTCATCAGATTTAATAACGCTTAATTTGATTAAAGTTAAATGTCCTTTTTTTTCACAAAAATTATGTAGTTTTACGTAATGAGCATTATTTATACAGGAACATTTTTTTGTCACCATCAAATTTTTACTGGCTGTTCTACCCATTAATATGAACAACTTTCACTATGGGACCAACTCTGATATCACGAAAAAAAATCTGCTGTTTCATACAAAAGTTCAATACCTACTTGACCAAAATGTATGGAACAGCAGTTTTTTTTTTCGTAAATTACTTAGGTATAGGTATTAATATTGTATTGTATGTGTTTTTACGGGCCTTGATGCCTGAAATAAATGGAGAAATAAATAAATAAAGAAATAAAAACCCAGGACAGTCTTAAGTTTCTTCACCTCTCAAGTAAATTCAGAATTTAAGCAAGTTTTTATTTTTTTATTTTATGCTCATGGACGTTAACTAGCTTCGCATTATTTTTTCTTTGTAACCACAACCGTAACTGAGGCTTCGATACTGACCTTGCTATTGCAAAAAAATCATGGATTTGCTACTTGTTTATATGTAGTTATTACTTGTTACTTTATTAAACTTTAATTCTTTTATTTCCTTCAATGGTCTAGCTAGTCATGGATCTGAGGGGCAATTCTCGTAATTTTAAGAACGTCATCAGTCTCATCTCAGTCTCAATCTGTCAAAAATACCTCTAATTTCCCTACATTTTTGACAAGTTTTTGACATTGATTGTCGCTGAGATGAGAGTGCGACTATATTTTGAACGTTTTTAATTACAGGTATTGGCTTTCTGTTCGTCTACCTTAAGAATCTATATTAATACAAGGTTTATTAAATAAATGGTAGGTAAACTGTAATCCTGAAACGAATTATTTTTGCCTGTGATCAATAATATTGATCGAAGATTTTAGCCATAGTTTTAAAACAAATTGCTATAGTTCTTTAAATACCATTCTATAAAGTTAGATATTTGAGTCCCAAAAATAGATAAAAAGCCAGTGCTTTTTATCTATTTTTGGGACTCAAATATCTACGTTGGACCATAACATTATAATGACTGCATTATAATGTTATGGTCTAACGTAGGTACCTAACGGTTAAAATATTGACGTGGATGTTAGATTTGATTGACGCACAATGTGTGAATGAATCACAAACTTTCATTTTCATAGATATGAAGTTTGAACTGCACTGCCATGTCTGGTGTTGCACAACTCAAAATTCTTCGTATCGTAAAACCGTATTGGCTCATCAATTTTTACCATTAGAGCCATACCTCACGTGGGCGCGTTCACTGCGGCTACGAGCCGCCCACTACTTGAACGCGCCCCAAAAGGTGGTAGCTATACGGCTCATACGGGGGTACCGCACGATCTCGGGCGAGGCGGCAAGCCTCCTTGCCGGACTGCCGCCATGGGATCTGGAGGCGATAGTCCTCGCGTGCCTCTATGAGTGGCGCGCGGAGGCACTACGACGGGGGGAAAACCCGCTTCCGCGTCAAATCGCTGCGGAGCGGACGGACCTCCGGCGCGATCTCATGGCAACATGGAAAGCGCGACTGTCGCAACCCAGCGCAGGGCACGCCACGATAGTGGCGATAAGACCCCTCTTTGAGGAGTGGCTAGAGAGGTGTCACGGCGTCCTCACCTACCGCCTGACGCAGGTCCTCACCGGACACGGATTTTTCGGGAGGTTCCTGCACATCATCAGGCGGGAGGAAACGCCCGGGTGTCGCCACTGCGAGGATCGCCCAGAGGACACGGTGGAGCATACGGTTTAGGTCTGCCCCGCTTGGGCGGAGCACCGCCGTATCCTCGTAGAGGCGATCGGCAGCGGCGGCGACCTCTCGCGCCCGGCTCTGGTTCAAGCCATGGTCCGGAGCGAGAGGGAGTGGGAGGCAGTCACCTCCTTCTGCGAAGCAGTCATGCTAGCGAAAGAGGTGGCGGGATGGGCGAGGGAGAGAGCCGAGAGAGCCGCCCGTCCCAGCCGCCGCGGGAGACGCCCCGGGCGTCGGGAGCCGCGCGACGACTCCCGGCCACCGTAGGCGCGGGCCTGCGGACGGCGAGTAATGGGTAGCTCGCTGTCCGATCAGGACCAGGCCCGTGTTGGACGGCGCGTATGTGTTCCACGCGCGCCTCAAAGAGATGTCAGCATCGAAGGAGGGGCCCGTTAGGGCCGAAGCCTGCCGGGGCAGCGGGATTGTCCGAAAGGGTTACCGCTACCCCGGAACATAAAGGGCTAAGGAAGGAATACGAATGGGTAAGAGTCTGACACTCCCTTCCGCTCCACCCAGAGCGGGAGGGGTCATTTGACGATTTACCATCAATAAAAAAAAAAAGAGCCATACCTCACCAGGAGGCTTTGGCGGTGCAGCCAGTTCGCGTCGCCAACAAATTGTATGGTTGGCTGCGTAACCCACAGCACATCCACCCACTCATCCAGTATATAGCTGTATACATTTAGTTGGCAGCGCAACTTAGCGACATCGCCATGGCGTCCCCATGAAGTATGGCTCTTAAAAAGATACATAAAGATATTTTTTGTAATTTAATATACCAACAATTAAAAAAAACAAATAAAAGGACAACGTTATTATTATCATAATACGATATCTTGTGAATACTGCGACCTTACAATTTGAAAACATACAACAACGTAGCCATCGAAAAAAGGACATCCAAAAATTAAAATTTACATAATTTAAAAGCTAACAGTTCTAAAATAATAATATGTGTAGGTATATAAAAAGTAAAAAATCATATTGCATCAAAAAATTCTTCCGCATCAACAGGAAAAGTGTCCAAAAGGCTGGCAGTATTGACACGTTGCATTTGTATGGCAATGCTGATTCTTTTGCTAAAAATAGCCCTCTGGTTACGTGAAGAGTCGAACAACCGATGGGCATTGTCTCGCAAAATGAAAATTGATTTGTCCATCTGCATTTCCTCAAAATACGTACGTCAACTTTCAAAGAATGAACTCGAAACTTCAGTTCTCTTCTCAAAAGGCGGCAAATCGAACTTTACACCAATTGGTACAATTTAGCTGTGAGTCGATAGCCAAGTTTTATCGCCAGAACCTTCCGGTTAAACTGAGGCAACTTTTGGCCGGTGCCAAACTGCACCTTTCACGCAATTACGATTAACTTTTACTACGAAACTGTTTCAAACACTCTATTCGGCGATTTTCAATCGGGAAACTTGTCAATAATTTCTCGTGGCTTATTGATAACAGCGCACGAGTCGATCGATCAGGTAAATCTACGCTTGACGCGGTCGGTCCGTGGATGGGTGACATTCTTTACATACCCCCTTGTGTGTGCATCGGAAAGCATGTTAAGCCGTTAGTCCCGGCTGTCATTCGTGGATCTTTGACAGTCGAAAGTCTGACAAACTGTCTTACCAACGGGTATTGAATTACCCAGTCACAGGGTAGAGGAGGTCAGATAGGCTCCTTGTCAAATGCAGTTCAATAGTGATTGTACGTAACAATATTTACTCGAAATATTTCGTCAAGCGCAAATTACACGTAAATCCTTTTCAATCGCAGAGTAAAGTGGTGCGAAAAATAATATGCAAAACGTATTTCGAATTCATCAAATTGATAGATGGCTACTCCAGACAATAGAGATAGCAATGCTGCAATGTAACAAAAATCTTAAGTCCTTGCAATAAGTCTTCGTACGAAAATAAATTTTCTAAATCCTTTTCATGTCAAAGTCTACTGAAGGCATTGACATGAAAATAATTTATAAATGAGTACAAAAAATGAACGAAACAATATTCAGAATTGTATAAAAAAACGTCTGGACCCTGCGGTTGACTTTGACCTTCGTTACGTAGGAATTTTTATTTATTACAAAAATAAACTGATGTTTTAACGCCATTTTGTTATTTTTCAGAGACGAAGATATTGATTGGGGTCTGCACCAGCTGGATACGATAGTGGAGAGAGTCGATTACGCGGGCAACCATTTTAAATCGATTACTCGGTTTGGGGACCATGCCCTACACCACTTGTTCCCAACGTTAGATCACGCAGAACTGAAGTACTTATACCCCACACTTTTCGAACATTGTGAAAAGTTCGAATCGCAATTAAAAACTAATACTTTCTATGAAGCCTTAATAAGTGCCAGTAAACAATTAATAAGGAAACGTCCAAATAATTTTAAAGATGGCAAAATTTTGAAATAATTTAACAAAATAATAAATAAGAAACAAAAATTTATTTCACAAAAATCTACAATTTTTACCATCATTCAAGGCTGACAAAATTTTGTGCGAAAATATTTACTGAACATGAAAAATTAACTTTATGTGCCTGTGTTTAATGTTGAAAATCAAGTAATGGCAAAACCATGTTATGCTTATAATTTTGTAAGATTTTACTTAACAATTAAAACTATTTTTAAGAACAACATCCTATAAAAGTGATACATAATGAAAAGAATTAGACTAACTTGGCCAAATAATGACAATACAGGATAATCTTTACGATTTAATAAGTAATGGTGAAGGTGTAAAATGTAGATGGTCAGTTGAGACTTAGACTAAGAATGGCTGTGGATGTGAAACAAATAGACTGCTTCATTTAATTTACATTGTATTATTTTTACCCGACTACGGCGTAACAAAAAGGAGGGTTATGATTTTGACCGGTATGTAGGCATGCATATGTATGTTCATCTGTTCTCTCATAACTTCTAAACTGCTTGTCATAATTTGACAAATGAGGTATCGTTGGAAGCATCTTGATTGTCCGCTGGTTATAGGCTATGTGACGTCACATTAAATTCAATATGGCGCCCTCTAGCGGAAAACAAAGTCATGACCTAAAACAATTTTTTATTTAATCATGCCGTGTTGGATATCAAATGAAAGGGTTTAATTAGCATATTTCAGAAATATAAATAAATATTACTGAAATAAGCCCCAAAACAATTAAATAAAAAATAGATTTAAAAACTAAAACCCGACTACTGAAAAGGATGAAACAAGAAAGTACCTTCCCGTGGTCTCATGCTAGCTTTCTATGTTAGTACAGCGGCATGCGACCACGGGAAGGTACTTTCTTGTTTCATCCTTTTCAGTAGTCAGGTTTTAGTTTTTTTTTCATTTGACGTTCTATAGTTTCTGCTTACCCCCATGGAAGGAAGACGTGAGTTTATTTATGTACTTATTTTTATTTTTTTGAGCATGTTTCTTTTGAGTGAAAAATAAGGAGGCAACCCGTCTGATAGAATGTGCAGATTACCGCCCCAATGGATATGTTCAAAACCATATGCATCACAGGTGCGTTACTTTCAATGTAACCACAATTTTCTCCCACATTCAGTACAACATATTTATTTTTTTAAAAACAATGTAGGAGCGCCACATGGTTTCACCCGCGTAAATCTCGATCCCGTAGGAATATCGGAATCATAAGTGGATGTGTTAATCCTGGTTATAAACTATATGTGTGCCAAATTTCATCCAAATCCGTTCAGTAGTTTTTGCGTGCAAGAGTAACAAACATCCATCCATCTATCCTCACAAACTTTCGCATCAATAATATTAGTAGGATAATAAAAATTCAGTGTATGTATTATGATGATTATAACTTAATATTGTAATTGGGGTGTAAGGTCGTGTGCGTTAATTCCGAAACATGTTGTATAATTCTATGGCACATGTGTGAGTACTATATATGAATCTACTATTAAGTTACCATTTACTGGGTGCGTTATTTATTGGCTTGACCCAACAAGTGAGGAAATTCATAAAAAACAATAAAGCAATGCTCAAGTCTCAATAAGTATAATGTACTTATAAACAACACAAAACGAAGTACAAAAACTAAACATCACTACTTTAATCTAACATTTCAAGCTAACTTTCATGAAGTTAACCCCCAAATAGTTGCAGACACAAGAAATCCACTTGCACAAGTTGCAACAAATGTTTAATAAATGTCGGGCATCCCACAGTAACTTGCAGCAAGTCTTGCAGAGTTGTTCGCAGCACTCGCACAATTGACGGGACACATTTGTAACACGCCGCAAGTCTGATTGTACCGATCCTCCTCTCTGGTCGGCAAAGTTTGGAAATTGCTGTATACGTTCGTTTTTATGGAACTTACCTAAGCTAGGTATACATACGGGTACACGGGTACATAGGTAGAACATACGGTGAGCTATCGGTTTCGTGCTATACTATTTAAAAAATAAAATTTTTGCTCAAGTCTGGCTTTATTGTGCAATAACTTTTTCCACACAGCGATTTGGGACTTCAAACCATAACATAACAATAGTTAAAGTATATAAAAAACCTTTCCAATGATATATCGCGTGTTGTTATTGGTTCTTAGGCTAGAACACCCGTTCTCGTTTATTCCGAGAAATAGTGGTGTCAAAGATTACGAAATTATGATGGAATGGGACGCTTTGGGATGGCTTTGAAGAAACATTACACCGATCTTTTTCCCAACTAAAAAAGACGATTATTAAATAAATAATAACTTTATTTCCAATTTTACAATTATCATAAAGGCGATATACTTTGAAACTATTGTATATATAAAAATAAAATAAATAAATCACTAACTGTCTCCACTGGCACCCAAACTAAGATTAAACTTGTGTTAATGTTCCCAGGGCTCTCTGTATAATTTTTTTATATCGATTAAATTATCAATCAGTATGTATGAATTATGTTATATTATAAGTTACGTTTGCACACTAACACTTCTTAGTCCCTACTGGCAGACGTTTCATTTTTGCGCAGTGTAATCTAATAGTGCAACAACCAATGTCTCATTATTGCGCACTGTAACCTCCCAAAACAAAGTTTTATTCTCCTTAGACGTACCCACTCAAATAAAATTAAACATAATTAACGTTCTAGTTAAATTATTCACGTGATACGACCTAATAAATGACCAATAAACGTTAAGATAGTGAGGCAGACGTAGCGGTCTGCGGCTTGTGGCTACCCGCTCGGAGCAGGGCGACACTTGTACGGGTACCCACGAGCCCTGGGACAACCACCCCACTTTAGAAAACCCTCTCGTATGTCTCTGGTTAGCAGGTAATGAATTACCAAAATAATTATGTTGCAAACATTCAGAATCTAATTTTAACTTGGGTTAAATTCACCTTCAGGTTGGATAAAAATTGCTAACATTAAAACCTATTCGCACAGATAATATAAAACTCTAGCTATGGGCTTGACTAAGTATGATTTACCTTTGCATGATGTTATGATATTCTATATTATTCTCTAAAGATCACCACGAAAGAATATGTACGTGTGAACTGAAGGACCACACTGGGAATTCGCAAAATAAAATTCCTAGGATTTAGTAGTAAACTTAAAACAATTATAGAACGAATCTGGAAATTTGTACCTGAACAAATGTATAAAAAACTACACCCTTTATATATTATTTTAAATGTAATTCTTTATTAAATGTCTGTAATTACAAAACCTTAATTTTTAAGACACTTTCCGAAATCTTGCTGATGATCTGTGAGAACTGAGGGACCACAATTTAAGAGCATATTTGTTTATACATTTGGTTATACATTTGTTTATAAATTCCCAGATACGTTTTACAATTGTTTTAAGACTAATACTAAATCATAGGATTTTTATTTTGCAAATTCCCAGTGTGGTCCCTCAGATCACACACACACACACGTGAAATAACGGTGTTGTGGTGTAGGTACCTAATTATTTACATCAAAAACAAATGAGTTTGCTTTCAAATTGTGTGGTTCGAAGGAAGAGCTTTACCGATTGATTTCACTTTGGATTTCATGTTAATTAATAATTTTATTTAATTCACTGAAACAATATGCAAACATAAACTATATTTAACAATGAAGTTAATAAGCAAAACAATTACAGCTGTTGTCAATACCAGCGTAACAAGGTCTGTCAATCAACGGATAAAATATCAAACGCTTAAATAGGTAAATAGAAGTTGAATGTTTGATTAACTATTTAGTTAATTACAATAACTCAACTGCTGGCATTATGCTTCGTTTCTAGTTATTTAAAATAGCTTACAGATGAAGTGAAACTGCCGAGAAAACAAAGTTATTGTTTCACTACAAAACTGAAATGTTAACAATGTTCATAATTGTTTGCGAATTAAATAAATTCGTTTACTTTGAACAAGGACAATTCTGCAATCCTTGCAAAACTAAACAGCAAACGAAATAAAAAGTTTGCAATATTAACCATTTTTCACAAGTAAGTAAGGTACTTATACATTTTCAATCTGGTTATACAATTTTTTTTTTTTAACTTGTATACGAATCCATTTCTCTCTTCCCCAGTTCACAATAATTTGACCCTGACAGCCTTCACAATGATTTTGACCGACTTCTCAATGGCAGCAACCCAACAGTAACCTTATAAGAATGAGAATAAAGATCAATGTGATTTGGACAAATATGCAAAATCAGAGGTAAAGTAATAGAACGGACTGTACAGATCCATCCATCGCTATTCGAAATTCAAAAACGCCTGACGATGCTTTAGGAGTTTTTTGGCGTTCGAATGACGTCGTCAGGGGGCGCTATAGGTAAACATTTTCGTAAAATGTATTTAAAAAACAAGATGGCTTTCCGATTTTGGCCACGCGCTCAAACAACCTTGTAGCGCTATAGGAGTGTATACGTTCATTATCCTTTCGTCCTTACAAACGCCCTTGGTTGAGACAAATAGAAGATTACTACGATACAGTGGGCCCACACTTCGTGAAGCAGAGTCAAATAGTCCCAACGGTACACGAGACCCTAACAACGAAATGACCTAATGAAAGAACCAACATATTCGAGGAGAGAGCCGGGAGGGCTGAACTTGTGAACGATTAGTTACAAATACAATTTAGTTGGGCAAACTTCGATGTTTAATCCATTCTGTTTGGTGTATACAAACAAGGAATATATTGAAGTGGATGATCTTAAAATTCGTCCAAACAGGTGCGTCGTCTGATCACGGCCAGTACCACAGAACCTTGCTTCCATATTAGATATCGCGTGATTCCCTGAAAGGTTTGAAAACATATAAGGTTGCACAGAAACTTTACGTGGGTAAATGGATATGCCTGTTTGAAAAGCAAGAGCCTCAAATAAACGGAAAACTAGGTACATACCTAGATGCATTTATTTTATTAAATTCTCTTTATACTTAGAAAACTTGGTCAACATAGGTTCGTGACCCCTACTGTGATCGTTCATAAGTTCCAATTAGCATTAGAGTAGTTTGTACTGCCCTTTGACAGTTATTTTACATGTGACAGCTGCAGCCTAACAGCAACCTTATTACAACAACAATAAAGATCACTGTGATTTTGACAGACTTGAAAATTGCAGCAACCTTATTTTCAAGAGATTAAAGATCACAGTGTTATTGACAATGATCTCCTTCTTTTTAGCGTAGGTATCGATGGCAAAAAGTATTAATATTTTTGGCCCAAAATTCAGCTGCGCGAACTCCGCTCACTGACGCAGTCATAAGATCATCAATCACAAGGGCATACGGCACAGACAATGGCTCACCTTCCATCCTGCGCCGCATTGACAGTGATGCAAAATCAGAGGTAAAATCAATAATTTCAAAAGATTAATATATATGTCAATGGATAAAATAAAACAAAACTCTTAAAACAAAACTGCTGCGATTGTCTGTTAATAAATCATGCAACCAATCACAGCAATTTACGCGCATTTGACAGTTTGTCACATTCATTTTTGTTCCTTCCTCGTGGTCAAACTTAATGGTCAAACTGATTTGATAAGATAAGTCTTTATTTGACCACGAGGAATTCTGTTCCGGATAGTCAAAATACTTAGTTTAAAGAAAAATAACCGCCCTTTGTTCGTAAATATACTTGTACAGTTGCGATAATATTCGTTAAAAAAACTGGTCGTAGCTCTTGTTTAATGTTCTAAATCAAACGCTTGTGCTTGTTTCGGTTTTCTCTTTAAAGTCGATCAATCAATATGCTTAGCATTTTCCCATCTATGTTGTGGTCGGCTACCAAACTAACCGGATGCAGCTGAATACCAATATTTTTCATGGAGCGACAGTCTATCTGACCTCCACAATCCAGTTACCGGGTATTACGATACCCCTTGGTAAGGCTGGTTGTCAGACTTTCGGGCTTCTGACGAACCGTAACGACTGTCAAAGATCCACGAATGACAGCCGGGACCAATGGCCTAACGCGCTTACCGAGGCACGGAGGGGTCAAGTTTCCTCTTTAAAGTATGAAGGTTTTATCGCCCGAATTTATTGTAGGTTGAAGATGTCACTATTACGTTTAAGACAAGGTATATTTTGTAATTGTAAACTTCATTTATGTAATCATTATTTTTGCATGCTGGTTTTAACGAATTCTTTTAGAAACTGTTAAAAAACGGACCACCTGAAATGTACCTACTACAATTCTTACAAATAAACATTTCATTTCATGGACACAACGAAGTTTCTAAAGAACATCACTCTAATTTGTTGCAGATTAGAAAATAAATAGGTTACAATACTTTCCTTTTAAAAGTTCCCGCGGCGACCAGCGTTAAGGGAACTTGGATACAAAACGGGAACTTCTTTCGGAATAGTTTTAGAATGTTTCCTGAAGTTTTATAGAAGAAATTATGAAGAAAAGTGTGTTACATTTTATAGGAAAACACCTGAAAATACATGTTTTCTAGCTTCAAGTTTTGTTAAGTGCAGCCGGACTATTCTGTAACAATCTCACCGTGTGAGCTAAAGTGAAGTGAGCTGCCATTGTACTTGAGTGCGCGCAAGATAAGTCTGCGCGCGACGTTTTACTTCAAGATAATAGCCCTGCTAGCACTTTTAATCACTTTCGGCATAATGATGGCAAATATTTACGTTAGAAAAAACGGAACACAACACACTCTTGACACCTGAAATAATAGCACCAAACGCCTATTTTTGATTTCGGCCGCGCGCCTTCTTATTTTGCGCGCACTCTAATGCATAGCATAAGGTGCAAGAATAGTTAAATAGAATAGTTATTATAGTCAGGTGAAGTGAGCTGTCAATAGTGTCGATCTTTGAATCGACGCTATTGATAGCTCACTTCACCTTACTTTTCACAGTGAGATTGTTACAGAATAGATTAGCTGCCCTATGAGGGGCTCGTGGCTAAGTTATAACAGCCACACGGGTCGATCGATCAGGTTAAGCTACGCTTGCCACATATGCATATCAAGACCCTCCGTGTCTCGGAAAGCACGATAAGCTGTTGGTTCCGGCTGTCATTCGTAGATCTTTGGCAATTGTTATGGGTCTAAAGTCCGACAACCAGTCTTACCAAGGGGCATCATATTACATTGTTACTAACAAAATGGACACTATGGTCTGAAATAAAGTATTTATTATTACCCAGTAACTGGGTTTTGGAGGTCAGATAGGCAGTTGTTCTATGTAAAAAAAACTGGTATTCAGCTGCATCCGGTGAGACTGGAAGCCGATCCCAACATAGTTGGGAAAAGGCCAGGCAGATGATGAGATTGGCTGCTCTTTATTTTCCGTGCCTACTATAAATATTTACAGAACTTTAATTACTGATACTTATATATTTACAAAAACCTACCTATACCTCATTTATTTTGAGTAGACAATATTGTTTTCGTAATAAGCTTCCAGCCAACGTTTCATTTATGTATGTGTCGCTATAATTAATCCGAGATAACAGCTGTAGTTAAGTAGTTATAAGTAGATAGTTACAGAACTTACAGATAAAAAACTCTCACACAGACTCGAAAATAATTACTTTTTGTATTTAACCTGTATTAGCTGAATGATAAAATTAAATATTTATTTGTAAGTATGTATATCTTTTAAGACACTACAACTCAGAATTTTAAAACTAGCTGGCACCGGCATTTTCTGGCTGGCTGACCCCTGAGAAGAAATACCGAAACAACCTTAGAGCTCATGGTCTCTTTTAAAGTCCAAACATTTTATTATTAGGATTGTATGTGAGTCTAACAATACAGGGCCATGTCTGGAAGGGCCTTTTGAAGAAAATGAAGAACAAGCCATTGCAGCTTTGAGTTGACCTGCCCCAACAGAAATGCATGCATCAGTCATCGTGTAGCCCAACTCTTTTTGAGGGAGCTCAACGTTAAATGACGCTACTATATCTGCAAGATATATGCGTAGGCCAAATACAAAATACTCAAAACCGCCAGACATTTATGCCATGACCCATTGGCTGATGGCGATATTAGACCTGTGTAGAAAAAGCCCAAAGTTAATACCTACTGTGAAAATAATCAGAAAAAATTGCCGCTTCTGTCTTCAGTCTCTAATAAAATCCAAAGTCACGACCTAAACAAACAAAAGTTACAATCAACAGTGTAAAAGTCGCTAATTACTGCTACGTGTCATCGGTCAATTCAATAAGAGGTAATTGGAGTAATCACCTCCAGTCTGGAGGGCGCTAATTAAAAACTGAACACGAAACCACAACTTAAGATAGGTTCAGAAGGCCAGCTCCATACTAAGAGCGAAAACATAGACACGCTTCACCTACCTACAGCGAACACTCGGGACTCGGATGCACTAAGGTAGCCCCGAAATTCAAAATTTCTTACTTTTTTTTGCAATTTGCAGGTCAATTTCAAGTTGTATGTTGATTAAAATATGATTCGCGAACATAATAAATGTCACTTAATTAGAATTGGCCTCAAGTGTCACCTTGAGTTTTGGCCTCAAATGATGAAATAGTAATTCAATGGGGTAATATGAACGAGAGTTGTAGGTATTGATGATTGTTACGATTATAATTGTATTTGTTACGACCGCGAATCACATTTATATTAAAACATTGAGATAAAAAATAGATAGATTGACTGTAAGACTAGCCTAAATATTTTAAGATAAAATATCAAAGACCTGTGGATTTTGTGAATAATAAATAAATAAGTTTCTATCTCTATCCGTATGTGTGCGCCTGTTGGTTCATTGTTTGTTCGGTCGTTGTACGGAGCTGACCTTCTGCAGGTACTTATCTCTTATGTGACGAAAGACACACACGGCCAGACAGCGCGAATCCCAGTTATTAGCAATCAATTTTATACGGACTTTTCAGCAGCTGAATACGTTTATTTGAAGTTGGATTTGGAAGTCGGTTAAAAATGCGTCAAATTGGTGCTCTTTTAGCACTTCGTTAAGTTTCTGTAAAAGTTATGTAGGTACCAATGTATGTGTTGATTATTCAGATAAACAGAAATAAACTGTTTATTAGGTTCCATCTACATATACTAATAATAAAGCTGAAGAGTTTGTTTGTTTGAACGCGCTAATGACTGGAACTTCCAAACGGATTTAAAAAAAATCTTTGTGCTTTTGATAGTCCATATCGTGAGGAAGGGCTAGAAAGGCATAGGCTATTTACCATCACGCTGCGTACCCCAGAAAAAAGAAAATAGAAAGACCACTAAGCGAAAACGAGGTAATACTGCGGGCGAGCCATGGGATGTAACGCGGTGACGCGGAAATTTCATGCGGACGAAGTCCCGGGCAGAAGCTAGTAGTTTTACAATTGTGCACCTTGTGTATCGTAAGTTGTGTCTGTCAGTAAGGAATGCCGCAAGAATGTGATCTAGATGTGCACAGAAAAGGATACCTACCTATATTAAAATTCTGCAATGAATACTTATATGACTGAATATATTTAGCTTGTATGATGGTGCTTCATTGAATTTTGAAAATTGATTTGATTGAATTTTGACTACTAAGAATTCAATTAATTAATATTATTTATTAAAAATACAAACATGCATATAAACTACTTCAAATCCTTCATGTTACGGGCTTTTCTATAGAGTTCAATGCTTTTATAACGAATATTTTTTGTAAACATTCGTAAAAAATTGCCAACCTAGATATGAACGACAGTTATTTTTAGAATAACTATTGACTGTAAATTACAATGGGGCCCACACATAGAAAGCCGGTAGATATTATATCTGTCCAATTTTTTATCGGTTAAGCTGATGTAGATACAGCCAGAATTATTTATTTTAGTTATTTTCATAGTCTTTTCATAGGGGATTCTTCACTGGAGAACCTGTGCGGACATGAATACTATCTTTGTTGTACAGAAAAGGACTGTTGGAGCCACTGATTGATGCACCGACCAAATGTTTTAAGCCTCTGACGAGCGCAATTTCAAAATCAAGGTCACCGTACTGCTGGAAGGACCAGATAAAAATTCATAGAAAATGCGTAGGTACTGCTAGCAGGTCACAAACCTGTCCTTCCGGAAGAGCTTCCAGCAGAAGAAGGCATCGATCGGGCGATCTACCATTATAGGCTGATGATACCTTTATGTTAATATTTCAGCGAAAATTAAAATCAAGTCAAAAATGAATAAAAAGCGAATGTTGTACAAAAAGAAAAACAACAAAATAATAACTAAAATAATAATAAATTATATTTCGTTCTAACAGGCAGGGACGTAGTCAAAGGGGAAATTACGCCGGGAAGTAGTCTACAAAATACATTTAATATTAAAACGCCTGTAAAATAACGTTGAGCAATAAACTAGAGGACGTCCTTGCTATAAGTAATTTTTAAGTACGCAGACACATTTCAACTTTCGTTTAGACACTAAAACCCTTTTACATAAAATGTGGAAAGGAATCTTCTTCACACATAAAATTAAAGTATTAGGGGGCAAAGTTGAACGCGTTCGTGGCACCCTCATTAAGCTGTCTCATAATTTTCACACGCTAATACAGCATAACCCCGACAAATCACCTGTTATGGCGCACAAAAGGAATTTATTTAGACAACTATAAATTCAGGTAAATGTAGACGTGATGGAGTAAAGTTGTAAGGTGTAATATAGTGGGGAGGTACCTACAGTCTGTTTTACATTGGTGAGAATAGATTTTATCAAACCATTGCAGCGTGTCGTATGGTTCGCGTAATAGGTCGTCATTTGTTTTCTCCCCAGTCCCGATAGCAAGGTTGGTATAAGGGTCTTTGATAAGGACACGGTGCCCTCTTCCAATTGGTGGTTACTTACCAAAGGTTCTTATCTCACTAAAATCAACCGTGTAGTCTCCGGGTTATTTTAGTGAGATAAGACACTCCTTGGTAAAATATATTCCCCAAGGGTGCCTGGCGGATACCCCTTGAAAATAAAACCGATCATCTCTTATGCAAAAGCAGAAATGAACGAAGAAGAGCTTATGGATCACACAAGTCCAAGTTTTCTCTAGGAACCTTTCCGCCCAACTCCCAAGAGAACAAAGGTGTGATAGTATGTTACAGCTCCGAATTGCACTATCAAAACTTTATGAACAATGTAATCTGCATCGTAGATACTCCCGTACGTCTGAATATACTTTACCTGCTCCAGTATAAATATTCATAGTCTTGAATTCTGGACTGCTCACAGTGCTCACCTCACGTTCCAAGTTGGAATATCAAATGGAATTGGATTGTGGTGAGTACACAATATATTTGCCGTTCTATGTACTTATGTTAAATTGTTTTTTAATAGAAGTGCATAACTGTCTTGTGCAAGTGCTTTTATGCGAATATAATCTTTTGTTAGTTGGAATATTAGTATGCACGTTGACTTAGAGTATGTAAGGATCGTAACAGCTGGCGTTCTGTAGGTTCTGTTTATTGATTAAGAGTGTTTAGGACGTACGGCATTTCATACAAACTTTCAAGCCCTTGTTTTTCGAAATGAATGAACCGATTTTAATGAAAGCATTCTATCCTACAAAGGTCTAGAAAGTTGATAAAGAACATTTTCAAAATGTCTTATTTCTAAAAAGATAACTTTAATCTCTGTTTCTATGGAAAATTTAAAATCTGTCTAATTTGGCTGTAACACTATTTTTCGAAAATTTTCTTAACTAATTTTTTAGACCTTTTTATTCTGCTTATGCGTCTGAAGTTTAATTACAATCGGTTCATTCATTTCGAAAAACAAGGGCTTGAAAGTTTGTATGAAATGCCGTACGTCGTAAACGTGTCTAGCGTACAACATGAGTACCGATAACAATAAAATTTCTATTGTGTCTGCTAATTAGACGCGCGACGGGTTAATAGGTCTGTCGATCCCTTTTTCTATAAGCAATTGCAATGTTTTTTGACCCAGCGACGGTATCTATCAATAAATCAAAATTGTAATTGATAAATGATAGACCGAATACTCAACGGCGTGTAACAGACTTGATAAATTAGTGAATTCGGAGAAATATGAATAAATCAAATATAATATAATACTGTTATTTAAGCGAATAAAGCTTTAAGTGATTGATATGAATTCAAATGATATTAGGAATGAAAGCGCTTTACGAACTCTCTGAAGTCTAGATTGTAATTAAATATTGTGGTAACGGCCGCGACTTACGGGTTGTAGGCTCGAACCCAGACAGGCGCTTTACTTTGTGTAAATTATTTTATCACCACAACTCTCAAAAAGGTGAAGGAAAACATCGTGAGGATACAGGCATGTCTTAGAACCAAAAATTCTAAGGCATGTAACATCTACCAACCCGCACTGGGCCTGAGTGATGGATTACGGCCCACTCCCTTTCACCGAGAGGCCTGTGTCCCAGCAGTAGGAACATTATAGGCTGCATGAAAGTTTATTATGCTTGAGTTCATGCTTAGATTCAGATTCGTTGAAACAAATAAGTTTTCGTTTAGATTGGACCTGAAACCCCATTCTGTATATCGTGTACGTTATTATGGATTGTTGATTTTACCAATTGTATTATTTTTATTTACCCATTTATTTGGTAGAAAAGCTATGTAAAAGCCTGATGGAATCTAATCTAATTTGCGAATAAATTAATAATATTTTTTTTAAAAACCGCCTCCCCCCCCTCCCCAGCAAAAGCACCTTTAAACAAACTTTCATCCCACCCCCCCATGTCGTCGAGCGGTGCAGGCGGTAGTTTTCAAATTACGAATTATTTTATGTTGTTATGATTTTTATGATTACTGGCGCACCCGTGTGTAAAATAGACACTTTGCACAAGAGTTCATTGTGCAATATAAGTTTTGTGCAAAATGTCATGCTTCTAGATCCAGCCGATTAGGCTATGCGTGGATTATCAGTAAATTTAAGATTTTTATTATGCAGATTGCTATTCGAAGATGGTGAAACACACTCTGATAGCAATCTGCATAATAAAACTCTGATGCATATAGATGAATATGTCAATTCTCATTCGATCCCTATTCCTTTCGACGGATTTCAACCAAAATGAAAAACCGAATCTGACATGTCCGCCTCAGAAAACAGTAGAAAAAAAGGAAGTAACTACACACGCGCAACGTTGCGTTGATTACTACATGCTCTGGTGGACCAGCAGTCTGCCGTGTCTGACGTGATTACTGCGATCCTTTGGCCGTACCTTGCAAACTACCACCTGCCTGGAAACACTTTTAGGTCCAATTTTTGTCTAATACAAGGTACCGTTTTTTATGAAAACTTCAAAACGATAGAGGCAATATAACGTGTACCTCACGCTCCATACTGGGTTTTTTACTTAATATTTAGGTAGGTACTATTTTTTTTTTATTCAAAAAAAAAGGAAAAATGGATTTGTGTGACCAATTTACAAGATGTAAATTAGCATCAGCAGATGAAAAAATAGGTATTCAAGAAAAGTATGAGAGAAAAAATCAACTGAATAAATGAACGCAAATCCCGTGAGCCAAGCATGAACGCGCGGAGCAAACGTAACGTAAATTCGTACGATTAGAAAATTGAAAGATACCGACGAGTAAAATCAGAAACGAGGTTATCCCCAAAAAGAACCGGAGTTACCCACTTACTTAGCTCGCAGAGTAAGCAAACTGAAGTGGCAGTGGCTGGCCATGTTTGTCGAAGGACCAATGGCCGGTGGAGCAGACGAGTCCAGGAGTGGAGACCGAGACGACCTCAAAAAGGTGGTTGGGACAAACTAGAGGCGGAAGGCGGAGGACAGATGTGTTGTGTCGCAGCATGGGAGAGGCCTATGACCAACAGTGGACTGCGATAGGCTGAGTTGATTGAGAAAATTGAAAGTACTAGTTCCACACATAATATTTACTTAGTTAGACTTTATTCACATCTATGGGTGATAGTGATTGTGTTTGTTGCAAAAATTTGAACCAAAATGCTATAAAATAGTTGTATTTTCGATTCAATTTGCGCGTGCTAGGGCCTCGGAAAGTAGTTTGTTCAGATTTGACTTCTGTAATGATTGCAGGTTGTTTTTGCATGTGTTTTTTATTATAAAGAGAAGTATTTATTTATAAGCAGTGCCTAAGTGAAGTTTGGACAAAGTCATTACTTTCATTCAATCAGTAAAAGACGCCAAGTTTGAGCTGGTCTCGTACACGAAGGGTTCCGTACCAACGCACAATGTTTAACAATACATATTTAAAAAAAGAAACACTTTTCTTGTATCATGGTAAATAAAATAGAGTTAAAACTTAAAGGGGATCACCATTAATTTTATTAGTTATATAGCTGAAATAAAAATACACACCACACTCTGCAAAAATTTCAACTGTCTACCTATTACGGTTCATGAGATAGGTACAACCCGCTCACAGACAGATGGACGGACATCCTTAGTAATAGGGTTCCGGTGGCACCCTTGGTTACGGAACCCTAGAAATTAGTTTGACAAAACATTGGGTGGTCTAAAAGTCTTGCTTTTAATACTTGTTAAAAGTTGTGAACGAGGTATGCCATACAAGTTTTATAAGTACCTCTGTGTAGGTAATATTCTAATGGATTCATATAGCAGCATAAATTGAGTAAAGTCCTAGATTGGGTAAGTTACCTGAGTAAGTCAGGGAAATTATTTAAATAGATAGGTAGTTGCAACTAACTGAACTGTCATACTTACTATGAAAGCGTGCTCGTAATCTGGTAAAATGGTGTATGTTAGACAGTTAGCAACAAACATTACAGGACACAACTGAAGTAAAACATGTGCATACGTAGTGTAAATGCGAATAAAACTAATTTCAAAGTGTTGCAGCAACTGTAGGTATCGCGCATTTGGTAGCCATATACACCATTTACACGATGCATGATTCTTGCCTGTGGCAATTGAAGAATGATGCATCGTTTAAGCACTGTTTAGACGGTGCAACTTTTATTGTTGCTGTAACTTATGATATGCCATTGGCAATCAAGTCGCACCGTGTTTATCAGGCTTCATGTTAGAACAATGTTAAAAACATTGCCTGTACCACAAGTCCCAGTATTAACGAACACCACCAAGCACCCCAATTAGAATATTCTGTTAAAATCATAATACATAAACTGAATTTTTACCACTATGTATAGATAGATGTATAGAATACTCTTTATTATGCAGACCATATAAATTACAGACATAAATATAAAACATTGTTTATTTATTACATTAGTTATACATGATTGTGGGAGAAAATTGTAGTCACATTTTAGATCTACGCACGCACGCAGTCGCATTCGTGTAAGGGTTTTTTGCCGTACAGCGAAAGTGTGACGTAGGTAGTTGTAATTATTTTTTGGAGTAAAAACTACCTTTATTAAAAAAGTCAGAAATCGATTAAGTAAACGATTCTAGACTAAATACTTTTATAGTGTGCATTAATTCAGTTACACATTGTATAGTCATGATGTTCGCCTGAACCAAAGAGATTTAAGTAAATAATTTAATGTCTTTGGCCTAAACCAATTGTTATAAAAAATAAAACATATTTTTTTTTTTTTTATACAAACTAATATTCTACACTGTTGTATTTTCGTGGGTTAGATTCAAGAAGAAATTTAAATCTGATAAGGCTGCCTTCACCTTAATCTTTACGTCATGAAGATGTTCATGATTTTTCAAAAAGAAAATAATGATAATTGTTCTAGAAGTTGCAGCATTTAACATTATTTTAAAACTATTTTAAAGCAACGTGTATTGTCACACGTATTGCAGTAGGTAAATAAATTCCTTTCGGAAGGAGTAGGTGGAAAATGGAACCCGTCCGTGAGTACCTTCCTTGAGTTCCCACACATTGAATATTTTGTGCTCTCAAAGGCATTATTTTGCTATTGCCGCAACTTACAGATGAAAATAAAACTAGGGGTTACTATACTAATATTATACACTATATACACTCACAGCCGGTCAATATTAGACAAAAGTGAACTGTCAAACGATTTTGAACCTTATAAGTTGCAGTACTGTCACCTTGACTTGCTTTGCGCATCAACTGCCCTACTAATTATTATGGTAGAGTCTTGAAAGCCTTGAAAGACAGTGACATTCAATCAGCGGCAACTATGATGGAAAAGTATTGGATTGAAATAGATATAGTAAGCGTCAAACTTTATGGCGGTTGAAGTTCGCTACTCGTTGCGCAGTACCCCACCCCTCCCCCCGCTAACTCGTGAACTTGTTACTGCGCAGCGACTCGCGTCATGTTCCGAAACCGCCATAAAGTTTGCATCGGGCTGTACCGAAAATGTCAATCCCGTTGAAAGTCATTGTAGAAATACGAAACGTTTTGAAAGCGATTGTAAATGTCCAAGCCCCGTAGTAATTTTTTTGTGTTGACGACAAATACCTTCACAATTTGTTATAACATTATATTATCGAAAAAATCTAAAGCTACACACAGACAAATAGCACCCTTCAAAATGGCTAATGCATTTGATGCCGCAGTTCGGTCGCTAAGTGTGTTATCAGCCTAACGGTAGACGCCACAGGCGTAACGTTTTGTACTCGTATAAACACGGGCCCAAATAAATTCTTTGAGCAGTTAAGCTTATCACACACAGGCAGACTATGAAAATAGTGGAGATAAAGCAATAAACTGCGACTTTTTCTTTTTACGACAGTAACCGTAAAGTTAAGCTCTCTCTTCTAGTTATTACAAGTTCGCATGGTTTACGCTTTTTTTTGCTTTTGCGATAAAATTATCAAGCTTGATCGACGGGGATCAATTCAGGCTACTTTCTGAACTAAATCCCTAAATCCGTTTGAATAAAAAGTGAGGTCAATTGCTTACTTTACATAGGTTTTAAAATCATGCTTAGTTTATTTGGAAACATACTTACCTTAGCATCGGGGGGGTGCTAACTGTACCGGGATTACTGAATAACAGACTATTTGCTTTTATATCGCGTAATTATTACGATCTTTAAATTAATTAAATGGTTATATTCTTCGTCGTTCGTCGCTTGTCAGCCAAATCTGACGCCTATTGTATTTTAATCTTAAACTAGATTAATGTTTGTCTCATCATTCTTGCCAATACTTTTAACGGACTTGCGGAGATGCATGCACCAAATAAGCTATAATCTCTACAGTACTAAGGCCTGAGTTCACCAACATTCTAATCATCGGTTAGGTATTTAAACAGTTGATTTCCTTAGGAAATTTGACATAAATCAACTGTTTAAATACCTAACCGATGGTTAGAATGTTGGTGAACTCAGGCCTGAGTACCTTTCTACATACAAAGATTAAAGTGCACTAACAGTACTTAATACACAAATTAATTATATTTCTTGAACTTGCTTAATTATGAAGCTACACGGTAATAAAGCGTAATAGAACATTACAATATTTGCAAGGATAACATAAAACGCAAATAAAATGAAAGATGTCGCCGGTCTTTGTAGCAGTTAAGTCACCGGGTGTAATTAGGTCGGCGTGTAATTTGGACCCGTTGTCTGTCACGACTCACATCTCTCCGGGAAACTTTCAAATTTCATAAAAAATCTTGAGAGCTTCGTAAATCTAAGACGTGAATCTGGTTCTAACACTGTCTCCATAAACACAACAGGATTATCATTTTGGACAATGTTTTCGTAAACATGATGTAAATTATACCCGGGGCGCTTCAGTCTTTTGTTTTTCTTTTTGTTCAGTTTTTTACTTTTAATTTTGTCTGACCCGCTCAGCGGGTCTTGACTTCACGCGGGTCTTCGCGCTTCTTGCATGTTCTTCTCTTTCTCCTTAATATAACTAATTTTTTCGGTTACCGATCATTTCATTAGAGTTTTTTATCGCTAACTCTGAAAAACTGTCTTTGTAGTTGTATGTGCGTCATTCCTGTGAACTTCGCCAACTTTATTATTTCAGGTCAAAATAACAAAACTCGTTCCCATAAACACCGAAAGTTATAAGACGAAACTCACACCGACAGCTCTCAAGCACCGCACTCCCCATCTAATCTCCTGCATTGGAGGCAACGCCCTCTGTATTGCACCTCACAGCAAACTGAAACACTCGGCTGCAAAGTCACAACATATCCTGAAAACTACGACCAAAAACGTATGTTTCTATGTGACTAACAATTGACTCAAGGGGGCGAAACCGTCTTACTTTATCTAAACGGCTCTAAGCCAACCCAGTTTGAGGTTAAGCTGTCAAGAAGGTTTTATAACATGGACTCATATATAATATGGATTTATATATTATATATAATATGGATTTATATTCGAGGAATTGTCCTCTGTTGTGGAGATATCTAATCTAAGTGTCACCGGGATGCTGAGCTTCAAGTGTCCCTCCGTCTCCGTGATTAATGCTTAATACCTTTCATATACAGGACTGACCGAAATGTATTAGTTTAAAATAATCCTGGCCGTAATACGACAAAAGGTACAGTTCGTGCCCACTCGTCCGTAACGTAAGTAGATATGGCACACCGACTCTTGGAAATACCTCTGATCTATTCTGTAGCAATGTCACCGTAAAAAAATTTGAATGAAGTGAGCTAATAGTGAGTTGTCAACACCGTCAATGCCTAGCACACAGATATACACACCTAGATAACGCAAGAGCAACTACTTCGCGTGCCCAGTGCGCGTGAGTACTGCTGGCTGGGTGAGCCCTTGAGCACGACCGCTGGCGTTTGGCCCCGGGGGTGAGGCGAGACGGGTGACGCACGCGGCCCGTCTTTGAATCAATTTGATTTTCCCATCACTAAATAGTGGTTGTGACGTCACAGTAGGTAGTCAAAAAATTTGATACAGTTCGTTCTTCTTGCGTTATCTAGGTCAATCTATATCTGTGCCCTAGCATCAGGTGGAATAATGATCGCTCACTACAAACTCACTTCACCTAAATTTTGACGGCGAGATTTTACAGAATTGACGCCGCAGCTGTGACTCAGGTATGATAGGCAGAAACGATGCATTACATAACAAAGCTTAACTTTTTCTAAAACTTCATTTATTCGACATAATAAAATAACCTTCGTATATCTTATCATGTTCCCAGTCTACAAACAAGTTTTTTTGAAACAATCGCAAATTCGATGTTAGGATTTATTAGATCAGTAGTGGCCAAGTGGTAATCTAGACAGGCGCTGTACTTTGTGTAAATTATCTCATCACCACTGCTCTCAAAACGGTGATGCAAAATATCGTTAAGAAACCAGCATGTCCTAGAACCAAGAATTCGAAGACATGTGACATCTACCAACCCGCTCTGGGCCCACGTGGTGCATTACGACCCACTCCCCTCCCTAAATGAAAAAACCATCAAAAAAAATATTTTATTTTACATAAACCTACATGCGCACCTATGAAAAGTCAGAAGCTAGGTGCACCGAGACCCTGTGCCTACGAATAAGTAATACTTATTCGTAGCCCTATGCCTTTTTATTTGATAGATTTAAAATAATCTTATGCATTAATATTGTCGGTGTTTTCCTTCATTGTCTGTTTATTTGATAGATTTAAAATAATCTTATGCATTAATATTGTCAGTGTTTTCCTTTATTGTCATTTGTCATCTGCACATAGTCCACATACCTACGGTTACGCAGATACTTTGAAGGTACATTCAAGTCATATAGGTATTTAATTGCCATGTTTAGACACGTAGGTTTAAACCGTTTAAACCCTAACGTGTTTCACTATACGAAGTGGTAACTTTAAATGTAACCCTATTTGGGTGGTTTACCCCAATTTACATAAATATTTCCAGGCTATCAATCTTCTGTGAGGTTAGATCGAATCAATTGCGGCTGGAATTATATGAGGTAAGAAATTAAGGGCTACAAAATCATCAGTCAACCGTGTATTAATTTCATCGAGTCTGATTTCCACAGAGACCTTCAAAATCGTTGGACTAAAACCGACCGAGATTTATAGGTAACATTTTATGAAGATAATACACATATATTAGAGCGCCTATTAAAAACGATTAGTTAGTCTACATTAGTACAGCACAACATGGACTCGAGAAGAGGCTATACTATCTCCGGGCTGGTAGCAGATAAGTTGTATCTTCCCATGGGTATCCTTAAAAAAGACTAGAGGATGTACTAAAGGATCCTCGTCCTGCGATCATCATCTATCCATTTTCCTATCATGTTTATCATGGCAATATCCCTCGTAATAGCTTATTGCAGTATGTGTGTAGTTCAATATGTGTCCTAGGTATTTGATGGCATAATGTCATCTAAAAGTACGAGTAACATTCAACGAGTCCTCATCATTTCAGCCGAGACACACTGCTGGACATAGGCCTCCACCAATCACCGCCACTTCCACCGGTTCTGTGCTTCCCACATCAAGCGGAGTCCCGCAACCATCACATGGTCCTCGGTCCACCTTCCAAACTCAACGAGTCATATAAACAAAATAAAAACACTGAAACTCTTAGCATCCCAGAGAGCAAATAAAAAGAATGCTTCAGTTTCAAGCCTCACTAAATCAAACTGAACAACAAAACCAACTCAAATAAAAGAGCGAGTTTTCAGAACACAATTTACCATAGTAAACGGCTCGCAAAGTGAAATGAGAAAAAATAATGGCGCAGTATATGCAATTATCCCTTTTCATTGGGCTGAAGTCGTGACGTGTTTAGAAGTAATAACATCCCGCACCACTACCGCCACAGAATAGCACAGAAGGTCGAATCTAATAACGAGCGCAGGCTGGTGCACGCACACAGATTTGTACGTACATGCAGCGATCTCCACCTACTCGTATCTCAGCCGAATGCAGATCGCGAGTGCGTTTGCACTCGATGTAAGTACGTGAATCGAGTCTATGTGTGTGCGATTACGCTCAGTGCATTGAGTCAACCTTCTGCAGTCTTCTGTCTTCTGTAGCCCCACACCCACATCGTGCAAATAAATCCTTAATAGCTGGTGGGTTCTTCGCATTACATTTATGAGCCCATTTTGTTGCGTAAGCGCTTGGAAAGCGCATTTTTTAATGATACGTGTGATAAATATTCTAGGGTAACTGAGCGTTCACATTATTTATTTGCGAGAGATACTGTTTCAATAGGCTCTTAGATTTCTTTTGCTGTTCGAAAGTTATTGCAAAGATTTTCTTTAATCATGTCTGGGTTTGGAGGGGCCCGTGGCTAAATAATAACAGCCGCACGGGTCGATCGATCAGGTTAAGCTACGCTTACCGCGATTGGTCTGTGGGATGGGTGACCATCTTTACATATCGATACCCCTCCGTGCCTCGGCAAGCAAGTTAAGTTGTTGGTCCCGGCTGTCATTCGTGGATCTTTGACAGTCATTACGGGTAGTCAGAAGCCCGAAAGTCTGACAACCAGTTTTACCAAGGAGTATCGTATTACCTAGTAACTGGGTTTTAGAGGTCAGATAGGCAGTCGCTCCATAAAAAAATACGGGTTCAGCTGCATCCCGTTAGACAGGAAGCCGACCCCAAAATAGTTTGGAAAACGCTAGACATATGATGATGGATCCTGAAAAGTCTAATAACATTTACATTTTCTCCGAAAGAATAACTTGAGATAACTCTCACCCTTGTTTTATTACATAAGATTTACATCCCGCTTTGTTTCCCCGAAGGGTTTTAATAGTAATTTTGTATTCGGGGCGGAGACAAATCCAACAAATCAAAGAACATAAAAATCGGTCCACCCGTTCTTGAGTTATAAATGGTGTAAATAATCCAACTTTGTTTTATTTAAATAGATTTATTTATACATACTTTATTGTACACCACAAAAACATTGCATAACATAAAAAATACATCAAACACTACAAAATATACAATGGGCGGCCTTATCGCTTTCTGCGAAAATAGTTCGGAAAACCTCAACTTGGTTCCGAGATAGTAATTTATTGGAAAACAGTCCTTTACAGCATATTGTACCTAGTTTGAAGTCCCACCGGCAACCATTAACAGACGTGCAATTCATATTAATATTCATGCACACGCTGACTTTAGAACAAAGCGTATAAATGCATGAGAGGGTCTCTTATGTACCTAGTTTAAACAATAAACTCTATTGCGAAACTAATTTTATTAATGCAATTTCGGCAAAATTTATGTTCAAAATGTATTGTCACGTTTGTTTTTTGCAAAAGGATACACAGAGGTGAACAGTTTTGTGAACCCCCAGAATAAAAACAAGCATGTATTCCGCAATGGTTACGTAGAGATGGACATAGGTTAGTTACATTCACATTCCGCCAGTTATGATTTCAAATGTAATTATCTCCTTACTAGCTTCCACGTGAAATTTCTTGTTCCCCAACCCATCCCGTCGCATAGCATCGCCTCCCCGCGTTATTAGGTAGGTACTTCGTTTTCGCTCGGCCTTTTTTCAGGCTCTTTTTGTTTTTGCTCGGCTTCTAAAGGTCCCAGCGTGATGTTAAGTAGCCATTCTTCAAGAATTGAGCTATCAAAAGTATATTTTTTTTATCCTTCTGATTCCAGAGATTAGCGTGTTCAAACAAACAAACTTCACCTTTATTATTAGTAAGACATAGAACATAATAACCGGTTTAATGTAGCCTAATGCCATTAACCAGGCCGTTCCAGAAAGCATTGCACTCATTAGTTGCAAAGTTATTATGAAAGTAAATATTGAGTTTTTTTGTTTTTTTTTTTTGTATAATATCTTAATATATATAAATTACGTGTCACGATGTTTATCCGCGATGGACTCCTAAACTACTTAACCGATTTTGATCAAATTTGTACACCGTGTGCAGTTTGATCCAACTTGAAAGATAGGATAGAAAAAAATTAAAAATATGACAAAAACGTTAGCCACAGTAACGCGTGGCCGGGTAAGCTAGTAGTATACACAAAAAAGTAAAGCAAAAGCAAGCCAGTAAAGTTAATTTATGAAATTGTATTGAATGATGTTTTTTAATTTAATTTATGAATTAAATTAACTTTTAGGTATTAACTAAAAACTACTATCTCCATAGAATTTACAGAGTGTTAGAACAAAAAAAATGCTGAATGGGTCCGCTCTTAACCTCGATCACGTCTAATGGATAGCAATGAATAAAGTCTATGACGGAACGAGCGTGCCTAGAAGATGCCTGTCCACCCCGGCTTTGAAGGCAGACGGGAAAGGAACACAGACAGAGAGTTCCACACTTTAGCTGTGCGCATAATAAAAGTAAGTTTGTTTGTTTGTGACTCATTCACGCTAAAACGGCTAAACGGATTTGGATGAAATTTGGCACATGGGTAGACCATAACCTGGAGAAGGACATGGGCTACATTTCGTCCCGGATCGCAGACGAAGTCGCTGGCAACAGCTAGTATAGAAATAAAGGTATTTTCCATCATCCGTTTATTTAGCCATGGCCTGAAATTCCAGTAACAAAACACTGTAACCTTATCAGAAATAAATCAAGTAATTTGTACCCAGAACTGCGTAGGCCTTGTTTAGGGCGAAGGGCACGACTTAATCACTGGCATTAAGTCTGCGGGCCGACACTTTGCGTGACGAGAAGCCTAGACCTTTCTTGAGATGGAATTAACGTTGTCATGTCGCACATTATGATAGTTACGTGTCTAACTAAATTTATTTTCTCATGTAGAGGATAAATGGGTAGGTTTTTGTTTATTATTAGCTTCTACCCGCGACTTCGCTCGTGGCACATTTCTAGTTTTTGCGTTTATAACTTGGTTTTCGCTTAGCGTTCTTTCTGACTTTATATTTATTATTTGCTCGGCACCTCAGGTTCCTAGCGTAATGTTAAATAACCTATAGCCTTCCTCAAGGGATGCTACTGAGAAATTTCCGTTGGAAAACCCCAATAACTAGACTGGATGCTGCCACAATTAAATAAACAAGAACTTCAAAGTTTTTAAATAAATACAGCCGACATTATATTAGAAGAACGATACTTTGTTCCAGTCCTTTTGTGACTGCCTCTGGGACAGTCAACCTATATGACCGACTATTTTCCCCACAGCTGCTCTCGTATAACCTGTGCCGACAACAAAATACCAGACTAGCTATTCACAAACATTTGACAGGCTGACGAATCGAAAATGACTCATTATCCATTAGTAATTTGCCTTGCAGGACACCAAATAGCAGTCGGAAGAATGATGGTCGTCTGATAGTTTTTAAATGGAAGAACTGTCAAAAATTCAAAATTATTCCTCCGATAAAGTTACCTGGCGTTGGAAAAATCACCCCTTAATCTGATAAAATTTTCGTGTTTTGGATTTGTGAACAGTCTCTATAGGACCCTCTGGTAATATTGATTGACCTTGGATTCGGCACGAAAGCGCATCGAACGGTAGTAAATAGCTATGTTGGCCTGAAAATCCAATACATAAAAAATACGCTTTCCAACAGACCACTAGTACAAGATTAAACAAAAGTAATAACGTTCATTCAAATACCTAGTATTACTAAAGGTATTTACCACGAACGGTCTGTAAAAGCAATAAAGCTCTGTATCGTCCGCACAGGCGTAAAACTTTTTAATCCGGATAACGCCTGTATGTAGAACCATGGGGTATGTACCATAGGTTTGCGCACATATTGGAATTTGGAAAAATAAAGAAAAACCTTTTTCAATTTGCTTGCGTAAAACTTGAGTGCAAAATATTTTTTGAAAATTGAAAATGGGGCAGTTAGACTCTTTAATCGAGGTGCTCAATGAGATGAAGTAGGTAATCCACCACGCGGGCCCAATGCGGGCTGGTGGAAGTCACATGTCTTCGAAGTTTTGGTTCTAAGATATTTTCCTAACGATGTTTTCCTTTACCGTTTTGTAACCTAAAAGGTATGTGCAGTTCCCAAATAAATCGAGATAAAAAGTATATCTTCAGCTCCCATATGTCTGGCTTTTAAACAATGAGCAGTGCCTGTAACCTATTACCGCATTAATCTGGTAGTTACAGACACAATACGTAATATATTTGGAAGATAAACACAAAACCGTCTATAGACGAAACCAGTGCGTGGGATTAACTCACAGAAGATGAGCGTGTTGTAGCAGACTTACAAGAATAAAATCACCATCTGTCCTTTTCAAATTTTATTTCAGGCGGTCTGTTTTATTATTTAGTAACTTAGTTGTGGAGGTCAGACAGGCAGTCGCTTCATGAAAAATACTGGTTAAACTGGAAACCGACAACAACATAGTTGGGAAAAGGCTAGGCAGATGATGCTGTTTATCTTTCTCTCTTAACTCCTCCATCGACACTGAAGTTATTTTTTGTGGAGCTACGTTTGCAAATGTTAGTAGTGGGCAACAACGGATAAGAAAAACTTATTTAAGTAGTAAACTTATTAAAAGTTCCAACACTAGAAGTACCAAAGTACTTCTTCATCGGCCTAGTGGTTGTAGCGCTACTAGTACTGAGCATGAGCTCCTAGGTTCGATTCCTGGGTCGAGCAAAGTGTTATTGAGTTTTATCATCTGGAACCTCTTAGTAGCCAGCCCGGTGTCTGGATTTGTGCTCATTCAAAGGCAATAGGCTCGCCCCCAGCTACATGCGGCTTAAGCATTACTGGCGAAGTAGGTGTACTATAGGTGCACCTCTGCTTAACCCTTCGGGGAATATAGGCGAGATGTCATGTGTGTAAGGGCTGATTTTTCAATCATCTGATATCTAACTAATAATTTTGAAAGTTATTTCATACAAAAACTGTCAAACGCCAATATTATTCCTCGATTATAAGTTACCTGGCGATGGAAAAATCAACCCTAAAAGTTGTAGAAACTTAGATACTTAATATTATCATGTTAGTGCATCTTTAGAAAAACAAACACCAACGCATTACAAATACGCCATTCTCACATACAAATATTTACAAATGATTACAAGACATATACTTTCACATAAACCAACCTGTACTGGCCACAGAGCGTCATATTTGTGAGTAAGTTCACGTACTGTCGGATTGGCCTCCAACATACAGATCGCGTCAGGGGGAAAAGTCAACGGACTATCATATCCTTGTTGTAATTCTGAACCAGATGCTAAACAGAATAATGATACTGGAATGTATGATTAAAAGTTAGAAGAGACGACAATCCTTTGACACATGTCACGTTTATATTCTTTGAAAGGATTTGTAAAGTTGTTGTTTATTGAATATCATCTACCAACTTTTTCTTTAATGCAGGTTTTGTGGTTCTCAGTTATTTTCTAGACATAGATGGCATTTATTAAATTACTATCAGGCTTTTCAACAATGAGTAAACAGACTGTGACTTTATGGTGTTGTCATACTTCTTATCAGACTCGCGGAGGTCAAAAAGGAGAGTATTAAACGTTACAATTGCAATAACTTCACACAAGCCTTAAACCAAGCACATGATAATAGTGTTCCTCCTATAACTTTTTTAGAATAACCAACTCTTTAAAGTTTAAATTAAACTTTTACACACATACACACACATAATCAGAATATAATGTTCCCACTGCTGGGATACAGGCCTCCTCTCCGTGAAAGGGAGTGGGCCGTAATCCACCACGCGGGCCCAGTGTGGGTTGGTAGATTTTTTGGTTCTAGGACATGCCGGTTTCCTTGCGATATTTTTCTTTTCCGTTTGGAGGGCAATGGTGATGAAATAATTTACTCAAAGTAAAGCGCCTATCTGGGTTCGAACCTAGGCCCTACAACTCGTAAGTCGCGGCCGTTACCACTGGGCCACCACTGCTCTTACTTTAAACTTTTACACCATCTTCAAAAACTTCAAGCTGCAACCAAAACCTGTAATTGAATGGTAACTGATATCCACCCACACACTGCCCGACCACAAAATCTAACCCAGTACTGGGAGTCACGATTTGCAACTGAATGAAGCAGTTCCCAACAACCGCCAAGTCTTCTTCAAAACTATTCCCATTGTTGAGAACTCCCCAAGTTTGGAAACTTAAATTAAGTCGGTTTCTACATAATACAACATGTATACATAGGGCTAAAGGGAAAAACTCTCTAATCTACTGACTCGTTTGCCCTGTGACCCTAAAAAGGCGTAATTAAGATCTCTCCTGAGAGACCAAACTGACGCCTCATGAATAAAATGGTATTAGCGCGCGTTTCGTGTTTTTGGCTTTAATAACGTACTAACTGTCTGTATGTTACCTTTTCACGCCTAAGCCACTGAACGGATTTCGGTAAAATTTGGCAGAGAGATAGATTGCATCCCGGGGAAGGACATAGGATAGTTTTTATCGACCTACCTCGCGGGCGAAGCCGCGGGCGGAAGCTAGTATTATATATTTTTCAGATTTGATGTTTACAGGAAAAAAACACAATATAAGAGCTTCAAAAAAAATTATATACAAACCAGTGCCAAAAATTCGCATCATTTCAAATAACTAGGTCGATCATACAATATTGGTAGTTCACAAAAATGTGTGATCAACACAGCCGAACAAGGAAACACAAAACGTGGTGAAACAATGGAGGACTCGTCCACGTAACGTTTCCTATTACTGTGGTAAACGGGTTGCTACTGACAGCTGCCGAAGAAACCCGCTTCTCTTTTCCCATGAATAGCATTATCATACAGCAAAAAAAATCTCTCTCCATTCAAAGAAACCCAGAATCTTCTATCATTATCAAGTGGAACAGCCGCAGATGACCAAGTCAATTGCTTTGGGGCAAAATCTGTTAGAGAAGAAAATTGTTGCGATTGTGATTATTTGCTGATTATTCTGTCAACTTTGACGCACCATAGCTTGGAAACTACGTATCAAAATGAATATAAGTACTTATTTGTAGATAATTTATTAATAAGTAATTTATCCTTTGACCATTTTATCCTGGCTTGTACTCGTATCGTTTTCCTGAAAATAGAGGAAACTTGTAAAACGGAACACTTTTGAGGGGGGGTGAAGCCGGTTGTGAGGGGGCAGGAAAGTCTTGTATTTTAATGTACTCACATTTAAGTAGAACACAGCAGCTGTTTAAAAATAATATTATTACAGATTATGCTGCAAAATAATCTAGAATGAGTATGTTAAATAGCATGGTATTTAATTCGATCCTCGACCACTCTCACGTACCCTGCGAAGGTCGTTGCTCCAACTAGCCTAACTCTAGTCATACCCTCCCTGACTTGTTTTACCTCTCCAGTCTTACGTGGGAGTCCAACCATTGCATTGTTGTACTTACAGGATGAGCAGTAGAGTATCCATAACAAAATAAAACAATAGTCAAAACTTCCAGTTATGATAATGACATATTTTTCCCATGATTAGTCATTGAAACATCCGATCAGTTGTGTTGTGAGCGTCAGCCCGTCCTAATTTTTCTCATGGTCTTTATCAAAATAATGAGGCCAGTTAGATATATGAAATAATTTTGATTTACAGTTCTCACACCAATATCTCTTTTGACACATAAATGTAAACTTAATTAGTCCTAATCAAATTTCGTCGCTTGCTTTCGCACCACACCTCAAAGCACCCGTTCGCAATCTCCCACGAAATTAACAGACAATTGTTATGGGTTTTGCAAGTGCCACCAGCTATAATCACTTTAAAAAAATACGGAATTACACGCACACGTCGTAATAATACATCGTAACTACTTCAAATTAAGCTGAAATTATACACTTTCTAAAATCTCCTCGCATACATCTGTCACTATTTAAAATTTGAATATACCATTTGATGAATCTATAGTTATATATCAAAGCTAATTCGCATAATAAAAAGATTAGTGGACTTTATTGACACTTAATCAGATGAAAGTAAAGATTAATTGGTATGCAGATATTTTAAGGAGAGTGATGAAATGTTATATTGAGATGTTACGACAGGTTTACTTACAGTTAAGAGCTAAAATGAACTGTATTATGGTTTACATAGAGGTTGATATAAGCTAGTGGAATGACATTTTTGGAAGACAAATTGGACTAAATAAAGACAGGCTTTCTTCAGGCAGTCTTTTAACACAATTACGTTCTCCAATTCTTTTACTTGGAGCAACACACGAATAATAAATCATAGTAACTAACATCATAAAAAGTCTGAAAACGATGAGAAAGAAGTTCAGGTACTAAAAATAAAACCTGAATTTATTATCTAAAATCTGAGAGATGATGCTGACAGTGGCGAAAATTATAAGAGAATGAATTTCTGCGAAAATGGTACCGGCCGACGTGAAAATTATTTTTGATGTCTGTACGAAAGGTGAATACGTAGGTGGGTTTAGTGTTGAAGACATATAAAGCCTGAAAAAGCCATTTGTCCCAAGGGAGTAACTTAAGGTACAGAATAACTTAAGTTTTCATAGGACTATAGTAGAACTTACTAGCAATGGGTGCCAAACTACCGCAAGTTGGATAAACTTGCGAATATCAGAATGGCCAACTGTTTACATATTCATGATTCGCCACGCCACGTAAGTACGTTTCTAAAGGTTGTTAAACTGCAAATAAATAATGCACGATTTTTCATAAAATAGCAGCAATAAGAATGCTTTATAATTTTGGGACGGAATTCTGAATCGTCAAAGTATTCTAGACCTTTATTTAAAGTCCAATGTCCCGGTTTCTAAGAAACTTACCCAGTCCGAGAACTTTGAGGGAGTTCGTGAAATCTTATTTATAGAGACTACCGTCTCTAAGACGGACTTTATTTTGGAAACATCTAATGATGAGTAACGGGACAGAAATCTTTGTATCTACAGGGCTGAACAATAATACCTCAAAGTCAAAGTCAAAGCATTTATTTCAAATAGGCACAGAAAAGGCACTTTTGAACGTCAAAAATTATTATGAAATAGATTTGATTCTAGTCGCCCTATATATACCTATATATTTTATTTTTAAACGATGTAATTAATTGTTGAATGGCAATAACAAAGGCACGAACTTACTAAAGTAACTACCGACACCAAAGGACTAAATAAAAACAGTTAGCTACTATTACAAAAACTCCAACAACACACACTTGAAGTGATTAATGAACCGATTATTACACAACAAACAGCGCTAATTTACCAGAAAATATTCCGGAGACGCGTAATTACTAAAGTTAGTGCATGAAACTTACATAATCGCGATACAAAATTAACTAATTTGGTAGTTCCGAACAAAACTACCGTGACATAATTATCACGCTAATCAGAAGGTAAAAGTAGTTTTTGGACAATGTAGCCAAACTTCGTAATTAACAAATTGCTGAATTAGCAAACTTCCCTTTCACACTTGTGATGCTTGTGAAACAGACATTTTGCATCCTTATGTTGGGTCGGCCTCGACGTTTTGAGTGCTGGAAATCCCTGAAGGCATAAGATCTAAAATTGCACACTAAATTGTGGCGAATGCTGGCGGCTTATTTAATTAAATCTTCAGCCTACATGTTGTTTACATTACTCATTGTTTTCCGTATTGTGGACTAGTGGAATAACGTAGTTCACTCGCGATCCATTTAAAGGACATATAAGTAATTCAATCACAAGGTTTCTTCAAGCCACGTAAAGCCTCATTATGTAATTGTATTGTAATATGCAATTATAGTAATGTAATGTACAATTAATATGTAATGTCATTAATTATATTTCTTCATGTCTCATCGAATAATTTGAAGTGCGGTCCTTGGGTTTCTTTTATAAATTAGTGCTAGAGTTAATTAATGATTGTAGGACCTAAATGAACATCAGAAATTGCTTTGAACCTATCACAAGCAAGGTCAAACTCCAAATAAATATCTACCCTTTTGTACCCTTGAATGAGTAATGAACGAAGCACAAAGCTAAAGTTGTAAGCAAACCCGCATGGGCATTTTTCCTTGGCTAGTATTATTCCGGCTAAGTGGACGGGTCCCATTTATATAAGGATGTGACAGTCACGTGAATTATGGTGATCGGTTACCGGTCGACGTGATCCCGGGATTCTATAGACTTTTTAGCCACTATCGACAGTTTGCAGGTTCGCGTACAAATGTTTTTGTTTGGATTAGAATTAGATAGGTATTGACTTACGGCAGCAATATGGTGACAGGAATAAAAACAGTGTAGAGAAATAATTTTGCTCGTAAAATTTGCTTGTCGACGACAATTTTAGGATTTTCTGTATGACTTTTATTTTTTTATTATTGTGAAATGTGAATTATTACTGAATAAACAAATTGTATTGAATTCCATAAATGAATAAAAAAATTGTTTATTTTTGTGTATTAGTTTCCTTATTTTTGGTAACACTGACTAGTTTTACTCGTTACGAAGAAAACACATCGAATTGCAGTCCACATATTACACACTTTATATTTAGCTGCCACCAACACAGCATTAAACATATACTTTACGAACCCCCACAAAAATCTTTATCTTTATAATGAAATTTTTCCCTTTACCAGCAATTTCCTACAAACGACTACGTCACCTTTTAAAGTCTGCCCATTCCACCATGTCAGATCAGTATCGGGTCCACGCAAGTTGGATCAACATTCATGGTTGCACTATAAAAAAAGCATCAAACTACGTTTGGTTTGTTATTTGGACCCATCCGGGCTCCCTAATCGGGATCGGGGTCCAGAATGTAGGTCATCGTACTTCCGCATCCCATATTCAAGGAAATGAGTGGGTTGGAAAAAATCTGACGTCACACATCACATATTATGAAGATATAAAGTTTCCCTTTTGATTCATGATCACAGCCCAGAGATTTGGTGCAAAATGTCCTTTCGTTGTGGTCTGATAAGGTTTTGTGTTTCAAGATATTTTTTAAAGCCAACGAGGCGTGGAGGACAGAATGAAGGTTCATTTTTATACCCTGAAAGGATATTATGTTCGTGTTTACGAGAGTAAAAGAATACGAAAGTTGCCTGAAAATTAAATTGGGAATACTGCTCTATCATCACTTGAAATATGAATTAATTAACTTACTGATAAAAACTAATTTAGTTACGTAAAATTTGTCTAATTTTCGAATACGCGAATTTAATCTTAGCGATAAGACCGCCTATTGTCTCACCCTTTATACTGTTTCTATATTTAGGTCTGTAATTTATATGGTGTACATAATAAAGAGTATTCTGTCTATCTAATAACGCGTACTTCTTAGCATTTATGAATAACATCTTATTTTCATTTATTTTATTATTAAATAACATGTGTTTTATTTTAGTTTATTGCTATTGACATGAAAGTTTTAGAAACAAAATAATAATGACTCAGTTTGCTCGACAGAATCATAACTTTTATGCTTTGGTCGAGCAACCTGAGTCATCATTATTTTGTTATTAAAACTGTGTCGTAATGTTTTAAATAAACTTCGGAAACTGTAAAGATTGCGGTGATTTCAGGGAGGACTACTACAAACCCTACGTCTTTCCTGTAATAGTGATTACGCGTTGGTTTGTTTTTTTTTCGTTTCAACTTAGTCACTTGTTTAGGGGGGCTTGTGGCTAAATAATAACAGCCATCTTTACATACCGAGACTTCTCCGTGTCTCGGAAAGCACGGTGCTAGCTGTCATTCGTGGACAGTCGTTACGAGTAGTCAGAAGTCCGAAAGTCTGACAACCAGTCTTACCAAGGGGTATTGTATTACCCGGTAACTGGGTTGTGGAGGTCAAAAAGCCAATCGCTCCATATAAATTAATAAAAAAATTGTTGACCACGCTACCGATTTGGGGCAACCTGTAATGATAGTTGTGTTGGGAATAATAAATAAATAAAATACTAGTACTCAGCTGCATCCGGTTAGACTAGAAGCCGAATCCAACATAGTTGAGAATAGGCTAGGCATGGATTATAAAATTAGTAACTTGTTTCTTGTTTTTTTTTTGTGTATTTATATTCAATTTCCAATACAAATTCGAAATCGATACCCACTTTTCTTTCTTTTTTTTTACGTATAATCACCACGCTTAACGTTGGTGGTCGCCAGTTGTTATAAGCACTTGTATGCCCTACACGGTTGGTGTGCATCCTCTACACTTAACGGTTTCGTGTTTATGGTATCCTTGTAGCATGAGTCGTCGGCCTGAATAGTGACGTCATGGCCGGGGAAAGTACCACATTCTTAACCTATTGTCACTTATGTGCCACTTAGGCCTGAGTTCACCAACATTGTAACCATCGGTTAGGTATTTAAACAGTTGATTTATGTCAAATTTCCTAAGGAAATCAACTGTTTAAATACCTAACCGATGGTTAGAATGTTGATGAACTCAGGCCTTAGAATGCCTCAGGTAAACGCTCATTCATGTAAACTTAATTATATTTACTTAGTTATAAGAGATATTCATGAAAATATGAATAATATCTACACTTTTGGATGGAGTAAAATATAAGGTTTTTAAACATTTCTACATACTGACTCGTACACTATATAATTTTTGGTTTATTATGAAAGATTTATTTTCGTTGGATCCCACTTTTGAATCCCAGTTTAATATTTTTGGCGTTGGATCCCACAAAACATTATTATGTATTATCGTTGAATCCTAAATTTAAAAAATGCAAGAGAATTACATTTTATTGTTGTTGAATCCCAAAAACTATTTCCGTTGGATCCCAAATGCTTAAAGAAATCTGAATACTAGTACTTTCAAAAACAAACCTGTTTATAATAAAATGAAGGTATATTGTAGGCTTTCATGCGTCAAGAAACAACAAACAACCACATGGAAGCTTATTTGTTTATATTTCAACGAACAATTTTGTTTTTTTTTTATTGAAACAAAATTTTATTCATAGGTTTCGTGTATGTTTGGATATTGTTCGTACGTTTTGGCATTGACCTTTTACCATTGAATGTAAAAAGACTGTGATTATTTATGATTTTTTTTTGTACTTAGTATAAAATTGTTGAGTCATATTAGGTTTATGTATTAACTAGCATACATTACAATTCAAGTCTGGAAACAACATTTGAATACAACGATTTGCAACCAAAATCAAATTCTGCTTCATGATTTTAGAATTACGAAGTCGATATATAAAATAAAATATTCTACGTATTATCTGGTATTTACAATATTCTAGTCTTTGGTTCTTAGTGCGTGTGAGTGTGCCGTTGTCTTTCGCGTTAAGTTGAATATTAAATATGTAACCCACTACTACTTGCTTGTGTTTGTGTGTACGGTTAGTAGAGGCGCAAGAGTGTAATAGAGGATCGGGGAAGCGTTGCTGTTCAGGTTATCGATAAAGTATTGAATAGTGCTGATTAAGAGTAATTTTATGGTAAGTTGAAACATAAAATTAATATTAGGTAATTAATAATATGACAAAAAATATAAAATTGTCGTTATGACTAGATGGGAAACTTAAATGAATTTAATTAACAAAGGATTTTAATTTTTATGTTTTTTGAATACAGTAGAGCTATGGATAAATTAAAACAAGAAAGTATGGCGTTTGTCACACTGCACCGGATACCGTTTCGGTATGCGGTGTGCAAAAATCGCAGTTTATGACACACTGACACCTCATCTCCGTGCTGTCTACAATCGAAGTTAAGTACCTAGCACCGCACACCGGAGCGGTTTCTGGTGCAGTATAACTATATTATTAAACGCTACTAAACAATAAGTCATGAACGTCATTTCCATTTTCGCAATAAAACCGTTATAAACAAGTTCTCAAACTAATTAGCTCAATGAAAATATGGACACATTAAATAAGCCTATCATGAAAAGTAAATACACAAGCATCTACATTATCTTCTACGCCCGAAACACGTCGATGGGGGACGTCTACGCACACTGACGTAGCACTCGTAGCGGTGTGTAGGTAACCGTAGTCTCATTCTTAGCTGCGCACGCGCGCGCGTCTTCACGAAGAAAGCCTCAGTGCTGAACTGGCGGCCGTCGCGACCGCACCGGCCTGCCGACATGTGGCAAACCTTGTGACTCAAGTGTTGTGAATAGTGTACAAGCACAGTGGCCGTGCGTTAACCCCAACCCCTGATAGTGCTTAACCGGATTTTTAGTTGGAACGCCCCGCGGCGTGCAAAAGGTGGGTCTTTAATATTATCTAGACGTATCAGTGCTAGCTAAGTCGAGTGTTAATTTAAGGTAATGTGAAAGTTGTGACGATCGATCGTCGAGTTCGAGGAGTCAGCGATGTTGACACACTTTTGGTTCAGGTGTGGTTGCTAGCAGGTGGGCGCGCCGGCTGTATGTCAGTAATACGTGTCCGACCAAAATTCCGATCTCGAGAGGCCGCTTTCGGCTGAACAACTTTCTTCCGGCCGAGGTTTTTGACTCTAGCGTTCTATGGGGCTATTATGTCGTAGTCAATGAATACAAATGTTGACAAAGATCTGAGGTAACAACCGAATTGCTCGTTATAATAAAAGCTCGGGATTATGCCATCAAACGGAAGACATCAACGCGCTGCGCTGTGTTTCGCATCTCAAGTGTTTTACATTGTTATAGCACTTTGGTATCTCTCACTATTATCTAGAATAGGATAATCATGAGATTCGGCTTTATCTTGATCTTAACATAATTATATCTATTTTAGTTATTAGATTAATTTGATTTTAATAACGTCTAGGAAGAAAATTAAAAATGTATCAATTCTGAAATAATAATTAAATTAGTTCCATATATATCTTAAACAATTTCAATTCTAATCTATGCAGTCAAAATGCAGCAGACCATGCAGTAACCACGTTAAAAAAATAAACACATAAACCAAAACCCCACGACAATTAAATTAAAATCTAGCAAACATTCAACATTTCAGCGACCTCAAAATAACCCACTGCTTACGGTACTAATTAAGAAAAAATAAATGAAGTATTTAGTGGAAAATCAAAATTATTACACTATAAACATGAAGTGGAGGTAAACGGGGACAGAGCTGAGTATACTAGTGACGAGGTTGAACCGGTCTCCCCCCGCCCCCGCTACACCGCGGTTCCCTCCGCACCTCCTCACTCGTCGCCTCGGTAACTCGCGATGCGCCTGAGTGCATCCCTCGCATCTCTATTTTCATAAATTACGATAAACCTCTTACATATTCTCTGTTGGTTACCCAAAACAAACAAAAAACTTGCTATGAACGGAAGAAACGAAACGAGAGCCTTTATTTTTTTTTTTATTCAGTCTAAATCTCTGTAGAGTTAGAAACAAAAGAAAAACAAATGAAGATTTGAAGTACCTAGTTCTGTAACCAAAAAGGAAATAGAAGAGGGATCTACTCATTGGTAAAACAATATTCATTGTTCAAACTATACCGTTAACAACGCCAGGATTTGGCATAACCTCAATTGGCACCTATTATAACTTAATCAAAGAATAGAGCTATACAAACATAAATAAACCACGCTTATGATCCCTACACTTAGTCCCAAAGCACCAAACAGTGCCAAAAGTGGTTTACATTTGGCACAGCCCAATAGAAACCTGTTCAAATGAATCTCTATCTAGTAACCTGACAATTCAAATAAGCTTATCTATTAAGTTGCTTGAAGACTTAAAAAATTAACTAAATCACAAAAACACATTTATGGAAGATAGGCAATTAAATGAACCCTTGTACAGTCTATATCTTTAACACAACTGCTCTAATCTCTTCCGAATTACTGCTGAGCGTCCTTCCATGAAACTAGAAGGATTATATTCTAGCTAACTGGTGAAGTTTCTTCATATTTGAAATCACTACCTCTCAATTACATATAACTCCTTCGTCAGGTAGAAAAGTGTTTGTCACTTGTATTATAAACCATTTCACATCCCAGGAGCTCTTTCATTCTCGCATTCCTCGGAGACTTTTATTATAAGAAATGGAATTAATTATAATAAAAATATTCAATTCCATATCAATCATACTACTAAATTAGGTTTGTGGTACCGATAGGGTGTTGCCGCGCTCTGATGAATAAATCATTTTCTGGGTGAAATTCGTATGACTCGACCCGAAGGTTGTTCATAAATATCCTCTTGTGCATAGAAACTGTTATTCTATATGATATGGATCGAGAACCCTCGATGAATACCGGCAAACATTTAATGAATAATATTCTGATAAAGAGTATTGAAACTGATGTACCATAGATTCAGTACATATTCTGAACGCTCAGGGGGAGCGCACAAATTTCTTTTCGGTTACTTAAAAAAAAAATTGATTTGTCATACATTTTGACCGCGTAGGTATTGCACTTTTTTATGAAACAGCAGATTTTTGTTTAACCTACGGTAATCAGCTGTGTCTGGAATCGTGGCCTAAAATCATTAATTTAGGACACGATTGGTGACAGGGATAACCCTGTCACCATCTTTGTCCAAATCATGCTAATTCGCCATGTCGCTCTAACAATGAGGCTACTAATTCAACTAAAGCTCATTCAGATATAAATCTGATCAAGCAAGAAATATGTCAAACCTTCCTAGAAGCAGCAAGAACAATGACAATAAGCAGGAACTAGTGGAAACCAGAAACGCTTCATAATAACGCATTACAAGATGAACTAAAATCCCACGTTAGTAAAAAACCTGTACATATTTTACGTTGTGCTATAATTATGAACAAAGAGAGCGTTATAAGCAACGTCTGGCAAAAAAGAGGCAGACAGGTCATTGAGGGCAAAATAAAGCTTTATTTGATCATCGCTTAAGAATCCAAAAAAGAGGTTCGATCGTGAGCGTTGAATTTGAGATATCCAGTTGACAAAATTACAGGCTCATACATACTCATATAGTTAACATTTTAAAAAAATATGGGGAATATGAGGAAGGTGAAATTGTGTGTGAATAATTAATAAGAGTGTTGGTTTTGAACCACAGATATTACATATATTTTGAAAGTACACTACTGTAAATTGTAGTAAATATCATAAAGATTAAGAAGAAGTTTTATTGCTTACAAGTACATGAATTCTGCACTTAATTAGTCACGATTTTTCCACGCTCTCTCTCACCTATAAAGATTATCTGCCAGTAATATCCATCGAAAACTATTTGAATACTGGCTAAAAACCCATTGTCGTATATGCGGACATACCCATAACCCATTGCTTTGAAGATATTGAGCCAAATACTCAATTCATATATGATTATGATGCTCTAATTGACTAAACACCATACCTGTAATTATGCTACCAGATTCGTGTTCAAGGAGAAAGTGTAACATACGCCCAAAGATTCTTAAATTTTCACTATTCACGCTACAAATCGACCCGCATGGAAAGTAGAGTACCTGCATTTGCACCAAACAAAACTAAAATTGTTGCAAAAACTGCACAAAGTAAAACTGTGTCTAATTGTTACAAAAAACTCGTTGAGAGTTAGATCCAAATGCTCTTTAGATGTTTTTCAAAATTTCTTTTCAATGTTTCTTTCTAAACTCTTAAATATTTATACCTAATAACCGGTTACCGGTTACCGGTAACTTTGGACTGGAAATTAAGTTTTTTCTTTATTCAAGAATATCTAAATCGATATCGAATAATAACATGACATTCAGCGACAATGTTTATCGGTTCTCCTTCATTTGGTATACTATTATAATATCTTTCACTGCCAACTACGCAAAAATAGCAACAAATGCTTTTACTATTCTCCCACATAAGTCATAATCAGTATTCAGTAGGTACTTGCACACACATCATTATTTGCACACACCTCTCAACTCAACAGAAATTCTTGTTAATTAGCAAACATTGGTTTACTACTCTCGAAATTTTCTACGGTCTCGTGTCTCCCACGTTTGGCCCTCAAATTACTCAATAGTTATATAACCCGAGCGGCTAATACCGCAAACGATACGTCTGGCTCCGAAGACGTGTGCCGAGCCAACGGTTACCAGTCCGTTAGTGCTAAGGGGGTCATGCGCGCTCGAGTCGCGTGCGCTGCTTTCAACACACCCGACATTACTTACTATTCGACCTGGAATACGCGAATATTTTCTTATAATAGGAAACGTGCACTTGCAATTGTAACGAAATCGATTCGACAGTAACTTTTACATGAATTTTTTGCAGTAATTTGGCGGAATATAGAGAAATCAGTCTAATTTTAATGTGCATATATAAGTACATGTTACAAGTTACCATATTACGACAATTAAGTAATAAAAAAGTATGTAAGATGATATTCGGGGGACGCATTTTTGGAAAGTTTTCAGTGGAAGTGAAAGTTCGGAAATGGCATTATGCAGAATAGATAGCCGCCATAACTCGGTTATTGAATTACATAATTTATTTAAAGGGATTTAAATATTACGTACCTACTAAAGAATTATACAAAAGATAACCCGGTACAAGAAGAGAAAAACCTTCTAAGGAATTCTTCGTGGAAGAGCATTATCTAGAAAATTGTGCTCCCTGATCGATTTGAAATTCTGTTTTATAAGATAGAACTTTCCAAGAATTTGTATTTACAGACAGTGACAAAAACTAAGAAGGTACGAAATACTGTAAATGACGATATTTATTTTTTTATCTACTTCAATATATTACAAGTCAAAGAAATTTAATTACTTACGTTTCATCTTGTTAAAGTTTTATCTTAATATAAGTTATCATCTTTGGCAGCTTTATGAGAAAAACATCAATATTAAAACAATGCCATGTGCTATAAAGTATGCTGCTAGCTCAGGATATTCTGTTTTTACTTTTTCATTAAAACGGTTGTATTATTATTGAGGAAGCTCCATAAGCTTTTCTTCGATTTCTCCTTGTTACCAATTAGGAAAAGGATTTTATAACAAAAACATGTATCTACAGAATTTAGTTTATCAGAATCATTAGACGAAGTTATTTAAACTAAGGATCAATTCACATAACAGTAAAAAAACGAGTTATTCGAATTCAGTCACATATTGCCTAAAAATATAGAAGTGTGAAAAAGCGAAGCATGCACACACTGAAGCTGTGTACGAAATGTCGTGCGTGACCGAGATAAAAAGTATAATAGCCTTGACGAAATAGATTTCCAAATCTAAATAATTAGTGTCTCGAGATAAAATTGTTTTTGCCATGTCAAAACGAGTCTTATGTGAGCTAAATTTTTGACAAACTCAATGTAAGGTCCTGTGGCGCAACGGATAACGCGTCTGACTACGGATCAGAAGATTCCAGGTTCGAATCCTGGCAGGATCGCAACTTTTTATATTTTTTTTTATATTTTTCTGCATTTTCCAGTAAATTTTATCTTTTAATTCCAATGTTTCATTGTTTTTAATTTATCGAGTTTATTTTTTCACTTTGTGAACAAATTAGACCTCCCGTTCTATTTATGATGGCTCAAAGACGGCTAATGAATTCGATTATCCAGACAGAATTCGCTTCCGCATACGCTTCCGACCATTCGAAGTAACATCTAGACTGAAAGTACAGTTTCCCTTCAATTAACAAACTTGTAAACCTGCCTTATTGCAAGGATATAAGGCTGAAAATCAAATGAACAAATTGTGACAATTTATACAGCAGGGTAGAACTAAACGGACGATGTAGCTTATGGCGTTTTCGTACGGAGTTTACAAAGCACCTAGTGAATTGGTTCAGCGAGCTAGGACGTAGATATTCAAGCTGGTACGTTAGGCTAGTTATTTTTGGATCGTATTTAAGTCTAAGTTACCATTACATTCTAATTTCTAATCTTGTTTTCAAAATATTATCAAAAATATCGGTACAATTAGCCTTTCATAACAAGATACTTATTATGAAAGCTTTTTAAACTCGATCTTTAATTTAAAATTACCAAACTTATTGACATATTTATATGTCAATAAGTTTGGTAATTCTAAATTAAGTACTTTTAGGTAAGTAGTCAAGTTAATTTAAATAAAAATATTTAAGACCAAAAGGATAATACACTAGGCCTGTACCCAAAATCTCATAAAAATGTTCAAAAAAAAAAAAACATTGCTGTAGATAAGTAATCAATCAAAAACCAAGTATTAAACGAGTAAATGGATATTCTTTTAATTGCTTTCGAGAAACTGGTACCATTGTTTAAGTACCAGCATAAGGTCAAACTGGCGATTCAACAGTAACAAAAACATTAAACAACAAAAACTCCAGTTTACAATTTTGGACCGAAGAGATCCTATATTTAGTTATTAATACTTACCATCAGGTAGTAACGTAAAGGGGCCCGTGACTAAATGATAACAGCCGCACAGGTCGATCGATCAGATTAAGCTACGCTTGCCGCAGTTGGTCTGTGGATGGGTGACCATGTATACATACATACCGACGGCTTAATGTGCGTCCCGGCTGTCATTCGTGAATCTTTGAAAGTCGTTACGGGTAGTCAGAAGTCGAAATGTCGAAAGTCTGACAACTAAGGGGTATCGTATTACCCAGTAACTGGGTTTTGGAGGTCAGATAAGCCATATAAAATACTAGTATGCAGCTGCATCCGGTTAGACTGGAAACTGACCCCAACATAGTTGGGAAAAAGCTAGGCAGACAACTGACGATTTTCGAAATAAGTAAGACAAGAAAAGATTTAACCGAAAAATTTTACCGAATAAATAGCAAAGTTTATCACAGACACTAACTTTTAGAGTAAACCAGTTGCACACAGCACCTTCCTTTTCGAATACTGTAACTAAAATTAATTTCCTAGAGAGTCTAAGTGCAACGGGCCGTTCTAACGAACTTTATTCTCAAAAGCATTCCGACAGACATCTCCTGTAAATGTTAATATTTTGTTAACTGATCAATGGAGTGTTTATTTAAACAGTTTGTTGCTTAATTCAACTACAGTTTTATTTACACATTGCTTTGAAATATTTTCATATAATATTATTTTAATTTTAAAATTATACCAATCTTCTTATCTTGAGATTGAAGAAATTGATAGATAAAAATTTCGAGACTAATTATTAATCCAGGACCGTAATTCTCTATGACACAATGAACGAAACCGCGTATAATCAACGCGAAATTTTCGGGGGATTAGCTAAGGAAACGCTAAAGCATTCTTCAACGTATTTTTATATGCCACAAAATCTACACTATTCCACTATTACTAATCCACATACAAAACTTGTTAATTTGCATTCGTACCATCTCGCATTCAAATGGCATTATTTAGGAAACGCCGAGGAATCTCTGTGTAACGGTTAGCCGACCTGTCGCGTCGTGGTGGAGTGGTCGTGCGATACTTGGACAGCTACTGATTCATTTTGATCGCTTTGAATTCAGTTTTGATTATTATCGATGGTTTTGTAAATTATTCTTTACGTCTTGTTCTTTATCAAAATTGTGATTCGTTTCTTTTTAACCAGTGCTGGTAACCTTTTGGTACATTACTAGTCTTTTTTTTTTAAATAAATTTCATACAAACCTCCGAACTCAAGTTTTTCGTATACTTTGTCTAATAATATCGTAACTTGGTTCTACGTGTTACCTTGATCAGAAGTTTCTCAGTATTTTTTTTTTCATACCATTAACAACAAATTGAGTCGCTAAATATCGTCAAAGTAGTAGAATGGTTCTGTATTTTGTGTTTCCATATTTATAGTGAATACATAAGTCTGATTTAGTAGCAGTTAACGTTTTTATTGAATTTGTAGCTACACTAGTAAAGAAAGCTTATCCTAATGGTGTAAATATAGAACGATCGTGAGCATCGGATGTCGCTAGAGATTAAGACTTATTAAATATTTTTACGAACTTGGGCACAGACGATCTTATTTTCCAGACTGTTTGTCTTATTTCTCTTTATCTCAAAATTTATCGTCTCATTGCTTTTGGTCTTCAGAAATTTATCTTCAACCATAACGAGATTTATATTTCAAGCAACGTCAGCAGCGTCGCAACGTCATACCATATTATCTAGACAAGGCTCGCTTAATGAACCAATAAAACATTTGTATACGTTCAATGCACGTGGGCGTTAATGATAACCTGACCACCACTCAGACACTGGTTTACAGATAAAAGCATGACTGATATTTTACGTACGTAGATTCGTATGGCTCAAGTAATTTATTTCTATATGAAATTGCAGTGGTAGTTTCCTTGGCTGTTTATAACTTCGAGGGTCGATGAATACCCAGGTCGAACAAAAGGTGTAATTGGGTTTTACGTTTTATTCACCTCCTTTTATTTCTTGTTAGCAGCACATCTCGTATTCTTGTTGTTGAAAACCAGTTTCGAGGCAGCTGCATACAAATATAAGGAAGTAGGTTCAAATAGCTGAGAAGGCGTTAATATTGGTTCTAGAATACGCTCGTAGACACGTAGGCTTAAGTCAGGGTTGACACGAGTCTCTTGAAATATATTATATAGAGTTAACTGTATCATAGTTACGCTACTGACCAATTTCATCTAATGGAAATGTAAAATAAAATTCCTAATTAAATTTAATACCTCTTAATCTTCTACATCGTTGCTGACTTTCCAAAGCTTATGGCGGCACCTCTTCACCTTCTCAGCAGAAAAATGATAGAACTTGAATGGGCTAGAAAACTAGTAGGTAATAAACATTAGTTAATTATCTACAATCGTAATTCTAAATAGAGCGTCAACCCTATTTCTGGTCTCCCTTCACAAATGACCTTGTGTGGTCGCAAGGCCTGCTGTCGTTCGCCTCGTAGGAATGCGAACATAATGCCACCATCTTGACGAACCTTAAGATAAATTCCTTCATAGAATATATTTGCCCTACTAGTTGTGAAAGGTTATTGGGAGTTCTATGTATAGCCTTCGTTGACGGTGCTGATTCGAGCTTAAAATCCATCCATCCGTCTATTTTTTTTTTTGGAAGCTTTTCAAGTATTTATAATTTTGATCACGTAATAATAAAGACTGATTAACAAATCCGTGAGTTTATTTTCGCTTTTCTAAAAATACAGGTTTTTCGAGTTGTATCTAACCCTATTTTATCGGAGTAAATTAATTATATTGAAATGTTGACATGAAAGCATTGCTAATGGTAGTGTGTTACGCGATTACCCCGCTGGTCAGAACTTAACTTCGATTTTTTCCATTAATGACAACTCTCCATGAGTTCTTGAAAGTATCAAGGTATTACGTTTGTAAAGTGATTGACGTGATGTAAAGTGCCACGTGTCCCATGCCCATCGTTTGCGGAGCAGCGCCTATAAAATAAGCCATTGTAAGAAGATGTTATTACGAAACGTCATTTTCTCAGAGCTTGTCAAAATGAAATCGTATACCGATATGACCTTTCAATCCGTTGTGTACATTATTGTTATTATGTCGTTGTGTCATTCAGTCTTGAACTTTAGAATTTATAGTAGAATCTTATATAAAAACTAACTCGTTATATCCACATACTAGTCTCACAACTTAGGTCAAGTTTTAAAACTAGTTTCAAACGAAATTGGACTGACCCATGTGAGTAATACAAAATTTACCAAATTTTATTGTTCAGGTTTGAACTACGTTTTCTTACTGTGACTGCCATCATAACGGATATCGAAATTAATCCCGTAAGTAAAGGTAACGAAATAATAAACTAATGAATTTAATATTATCTCAGACGACCTCCATCGGTAATTTCGAACGTTGCTAAAGAACCGGTCTCTGTAGGAGTCGAAATAAAGCTTGCTCCTAATAATTTGTGAACCAAACTGCAATTGGCTCAATCCACTATCAAAGTACCACTGATTTCGATATTATTGTGGCTACAGCCAACATAACATTTTAGAATTTTTTTGTTGAACGTAGTAAGAACAAAGCATTTGACAAAGCCTGTGTTGGCATCCATTCAATACGTGATAAAACTTAAATAGATAATTGAACGAAGTCTGTCTGGCCTAGGAATGTTTACGTTCTCAAGTTAATACAGTAAAATATCGATTATTACCCAAGCATTACTTTAAAAAGCCAAACATAAACATCGTTTATAAACTAATACCAAAGTCAAACTAACCATTACAGAAGTACAAGCAGATTCTTATCTGAAAGACAATTCAGCTTATGAATAAAATTACGTTGGCAAACGCTTTCGACGCCTCCAATGAGATCACAAAAGCTTCACACGATGTTGAACAACTTATTATACGACGAAACGGGTTGGCATTGTGTTCCAGAACACAGTAGGTAAGTATGAGACAACGAATTCAAGGTGATATTGGCTAAAGATATTCTAAAGCATGTCCGCACTTCAATCAACTTGGGATTTACAGCGGCTGAACCGATATTAACCATAATGTATTGTTGTAGGACGCTTTTGGCAACTCACGCCGAACTATGTTACTGTTTTATGATATTAGTTATCGATTTAATAGCATCGTGGCGAAGATATCAATGATAAGTTGGCCATTTCTGATTATATGGATAGATACATTCTAGTAGATCTCTTTCCCCCTTTTACCCCATCAGAGAAATGAATATTTTTTTGTTAAGGAATTATTTTACCCTCTTCACAAGATATTAAATTTCGTTTTCTCTCAAATTCACTTTGCAATGTTTGGCGGGTTTGTTTTTATAAAAAATAAAGGAGAAAAAACTGACCGTAAAGTCCCGCTTACTCAGAATCCGTCGGCCGTGAATATTTCCGTAGAAATAAATATACAAAAACTGTATTCCGTGAACAGGTTTGAACGCTTGTTACGAAATGGATATCGTGAAATCAAATTTGTGAACCTACTTACTTGCCAAGTCGACAGCCAACTGTCTGTTAAAGTATACCACTGGTCTTTAGTGGCAAAATCCAATTGACTGTTACCGTTATCAGTGCGATGAACCAAATATCGTAAGGAAATAAATTACATAAGTCTCATCTATTTTATAATGCAAAATAAAAAATCGTTCAACCTCGTACAGTACTAAAACTGCATTCTTGCTGCACTGACTAATTACTGACTCCGTCTCATTCAAATAAAACCTTCGAATAGTCTGGCCACAACCGCAAACACTGCAATGGACTCGGAACGCCAGAAAAATAAAATTGAAGCTTTAAACGAGAAAAATCGTACCGTTTTATTTCATTCAAGTGTTCACGTAACTGTGGGTAGCATTCTTTAGAATTATTTAATCAAAACTCTATCACAGACCACAGTCGCTACTTATCAAAATGCATAGTTGAGCTGCCAAGAATTTGGGTCAGCGTTAATAATTGCATAGTTACTTACAGCGGCGTGTGACCAATATATTGGAATAAGGCTAACGTTTCATGCTACTGATTTCATATTTATAAAATGTTAAAAGACTCAGTGCACGCCCTTAGACCCAGTGTTTCAATCACTTGCAAATATTGATACTTACATATTAGCAAGGGAGCGCGCCTAGCCTTTTCTCAACTATGTTGGCGTCGGTTTCCAGCCTAACCAGATGCAGCTGAATACCAGTATTTTACATGAAGCGACTGCCTATCTAACCTCCACAACCCAGTTACTGGGTAATACGATACCCGTTGGTAAGACTGGTTGTCAGACTTTCGGGCTTCTGACGATCCGTAACAACTGTCAAAGATCCACTAATGACAGCCGGTACCAACGGCTTAACGTGCTTTCCGAGGCATGGAGGGATCTCGGTATGTAAAGATGGTAACCCATCCACGAACCAACCGCGGCAAGCGTAGCTTAATCTTCGATCGGCCCATGCGGTTGTTATTACTTAGCCACATACAAATATTCTCACGTATGTCAATAACTATTCGTGTATATTACGTGACTGGTAGCTCAGATACGTGTTATTCCCGAGCAATATATTATTTTCAAACAAATATCTATGAAGTCATAATTGACAATTTCTTACTGAGCGTCTATCATGGTGAAGACAGTCAGTTAGAAGAAATATGATTTGGTCTAAAAATTAATTTAGAAATTCCAATAAGCATTGATAAAAAAAAAATATCTTCATACGTTTATAGATGGAGCTTAACGTGCTCATATTTCATCAAGTAGACTGGAGGAATTAAATTACAAATAACCATTGTACTAAAATTCTTGCAAATCGAAAAGGTGCTCTTTACGCAAAACTAACACACTAGAGCCAAATATTTCCGAAGCCCGTTCAAATCTGAAATTTAAGTCATAAAGATGCTTATTATTCTACAGCCGTCTTGCGGCCACTTCCAGAATAATAAATGTTAGCACTACACTGTCATTCGCCAAAGAAACTGACGATATCACCGCAGCACTTTCGAACGCCATCAGAATATCAAACAACATGAACCTAGCGCAGGTAACAGTTATATCTAAACCTTAAAAGCTAGATAATTGAACCAAATTTATATTGTGGGTGACCTCGAAATGACGCCCATTTAGATTTGCAAAACGCTTGGACGTTACGGTTATTGATATTCGATATTAAATCATGTTTAGCTGTTCTGTGGCTAGATTTATTTTCCTGCCTACCACCTATTGTGTTGCGTCAATTGTTTTTTAACGTATTAGCTATTTCTATTCTAATATCATTATTAAATACAGCAGTTTTCACACTAGTTTTTGTATCGATTACTAGTTTGACAGTCTGACACGCTATCAAGCTGGCAAGTAATAGAGCCAAACGTAAATCGACATTAATCTGTTTTCATTTTACATACGGGCCTTAACTTTGTGTTTGCGTGTTCGACTTCGTAATTACCAGTTGCATGTCTCACCGCAAATATCTGCACTGGCCATATGTTACAAATAAAAAGTTTGCCAATCATAATTACTCTGTGAACTTCAAAGATTAGAAAAAACCGGTGGAACTGTTTCAATCCAATTTGTCTTCACAACCGCGGTCGGATTGCAGAAGTTTATCAAGTCGCGCGGACCTAGCAAGGTTGTCACAGGCACACAGTTTCTCACCACTCGTAAAAAATAACAATTATTGTCAATGTTTTCATCAGTAATTAACAACATGCAATAACAGTAAGATTTTATATTTTACTGTGCAGCGGCATTATGAAACGGCATAAATAAGTAATCGGCAAGAATTGATATTTTTCTGGTTATAATAACCATATGGTCATAATATAAAATCCGCTGTTACCTCATACTCTTATATCATTAATTAGAATGACGCTTGCGTTTTAGTATGTGATAAAAACACGCACAGTACATACTGAATTAAAGGAAAATATTGTACCTACCTATCCTATCTTATCCTTGCCATATATCCTATCCTTGCCCCTCGTGGGATCACATCGCCATTTGACTCACCATGACCACCATGTGTAAATAATTTTTCGTGGACAAAACAAACTGTGACACTTTCGGTAATTCAGCAGCCCTAGAGTAGTTGGCAACGGTGGGTGGTGACCGGGCGCACCTCTGCGCTATGCGACATGAATGCCTCTCCGGTGACATCTTTAAACTCCTCTACTCTCATCAAAGAACATTCCTTTGACAATAGGAAACTCTCGCAAACTTTTCTTATTTCTGGTCCCAGCTGTATTTTTTACTAAAGCCAGAGATTTTTCTTGTAACTGATGTAGTTAACGGGTCTGAGTCTTCCAGCCTTTGTTAGCGTTTAGGAAATGTTGCAGCACGATTCTTTTGCTCTTGCTTACAGTCAAGAAGGAATTATGGGCTTATGAGTGGTCTGGGGGATATCATTAAAAAACCTTCTTAAGGCACACACAGACCGAAGACCTAAGTATACACAAACGATGTAAATGCAAATTAAAAATGTATTAGTTTAGTTGCCCAATATACGGGACAGTTCTTTTGTGGACAAGGTACGCAAAAAATTACTCTTAGGGCTGACTTTTTCAAAGCCAGATAAATTAATAATAATAATTTTTCAAATTTTATCTGAGAAACAATTTTGAATTTTTGACAGTTCTTCCATACAAAAACTGTCAGAAGTCAATTTTTTTCGTCAAATAAAAGTTACCAGGCCATGGAAAAATCAGCCCTTAGTTACATAGTCGACTTATCTATGTTTGGCCTCATCTTCCAACCTTTTTTAAGCTATAAACAAAGCGTAAAAAGCGTGTAAGGCGCAAAAAAAACGCTGTACAAAATCCATTAAATTTTGTACCTAATTTTTTTTTCAAATTTTGCCATCAGCATCAGCAACTAAAAATGTAAAAAGATAAAATTTTCATATCTCCACATGTGCGCATGCAAAACGTGTCAAATGATCTTTGCGCGAAAACAAACACTGTGTTTGTTTATAAGAAATGCGCGTACGTCAGCGGAAGGGTTGCATGCGCAAGGTCACGCGTCGACTCCGAACTGCGTCCGTCCGCGTCAGCAACTTTGAACACAACTCTGCTTTAGTAGAAAACTAAGACAAACTAATACTTTAATCATTTAATCTCGTGAAGACAAAAGTTTTGTTTGTTTGTGTAAACTTGACACAAAAACTGCTGGAAGAATCTGGGAGTTTCCTGTGTTAGTTAAGGAACTGTCCAAGAAACTCTTGCCTTAGTTGGATATTTATGCAGTGATAGGATAAAGACTAAAGTAATGATTTTTCCCATCTAAATAATTTAATCACAATTTGCCTACAAATCAAATTGGCTACGGGCATTCACCTCTACTTGTCAGAGGTGCGCAATGAACTGCAAAATTCACGAGAAAAGTTTATTTCAAGCGGTAAAACTTCTTTCAAATTATGTTGAGTAAGAATGCTCCTTGTTCCCAGACATTTTATTTAATTGCACGTTTAATTTAATGTGGAGGTTCACGAACGAAGCGTCGTCATTATTAATTTAACTCAGTTTTGCTTGAATCAGAATAAGGGAGGCTACTTTAAGCTCTTTTCCTCATTATGCTAGATTCCCTCTCCCATAATGAAGTTGGCCTTTGTTGTGATACATTATTAATTTGAATGTGAATGGTTACAGAATAATATTGACTATTCTGAAGTAAATTTTTGAAATTAGAAATTTGACTATTAATCGAGGCTGTGACTCCACTGGTATTTGTGACTATATCTATCGATCTAGTATATATTATCCCACTAATGGCCAAAAGTCTCCATCTCCCATTTCCTCATACTTCTGTCTTCTGTTTTTGTCGGCCAATCCTATCTCGGTAGGATAGCTCGTCCCTCCATCTCCGTGTTGGTCCGCCATTAAATTTTTGTATCAACTGTTTAATAACATTTTGTAAATTGAGTAGATTCTCGGAATTATAATAAAGAAAGGACGACCGTGAATCTTTCAATTCACAATAAAATTACTATCGACGTGCTTTACACCTCAACGTAAACGTAACCACAACAAACGCAAAAATCTCATCTGATTTCCAAAACACAAATTCTTTATCGATTTCTTCACCTTATTGATGGGTATCAAGTTTCAGCGATTGTCTAATGTTTATTCAATGGCTCGTTAATGTGTGATGTAATTACATATTGCAATACGTTTGGTGTGCATCATACCTTGAACTTTTCGCCTCACGAGACCTCAGCACCGGTTAGGTCATTTCGAAACCAAATAGTGAATAATTCACTGCATATTTTTCATATACTTATTGAACGATCGTGGAATATTATAAGTTTATTGCTGTGGTACTGTTGCTGTTTTATTGTCATGCTATGGTTTTATAATCATGAAGGAAAAGTACGGATGGTGATCATTATACATACGAGTAGCGTATACTATATTATTATTATGATGTTACCGGTATTGTTATCTGTGCATATCTACCATGGTAATTATTTTGACTTTCATATTTTATTTCGTGTTTACTGACTTTGTGATCAACTAATCTTAGCATTCTTGTGAAAGTTGGATAACTCCGGCATTGTGTTTGAAAGAAGATCCAAGTATTATGTTAATTTGTTTCCTTTATATTATTTGAAAAGGATACAACTTTATGTTTCTATATTACTAATGAGACCTGCTTTATCTAAAAGCGTAAAAAATAATGACGAAGCTACATACTTAGTATGTCCTCACGTAACAAATCTGAGAATGAGCTCGATACAAAAATATTTGAAATCATTACTAAGATTCTGACGAAGTGACTCATGCAGAATCTTGAATAACTTTATATAAATATCATAAATATTAATAAGCATATCCTCAAGCTCTTAGTCATATCATTCGTAATTTAATTGTTTATATTGGTAGGTAAATATTTCTAAACACACAACACGCCAACTTCGCTTCATTTTCTTAAAAAAAAATTACTATGGGGCTCCACCAAGCTATGTAGAGAATGTATATACACAGGTACTTGGCTTCAGTCAAATTAAAATACCTTTCAAAAATTTACCAGCGTTAAGATAATTAAATTCTTTGTCCAATGTCTTACAAAGAAACTCCTAAGAATCTCATTATGTTGACACAGTCTATAAGACTGCTATGATGATAATGAGATTAATTTAAAATTTTCGTAAATCCACATTGAACACGTATCGCCTTGCCTATCCACGTAGGTACGAACAGATCCCGAACAAATACAAAAAAACAGCAACACATTCCACTATTTAAATTTTCTGACGTTATAGTAAACAAAACTCAAATGCATTAGAAGCATTCAGTTCCATCTCCACGTTTCTCGTCTCCGCCATACTCATTTCACCGCTAATGCGCTTAAAAACGCAGTGCACATCTAGAGGAAGCACTATGGAATTTAACACAAGGTGTGTGCTAAATGTAAAAGATCTTTTCTGGTGCGCCTCACAAAACAGCGGGCATCATTCGACGACTGTCTCGTTAGCCCCATTCAAACACTCTATAGTTCTATGGACTCTACGAGCCACGAGACTTTGTGTTGCTCATTCAACTGTTGGCTTTTTATTTTTGGTTGTCCCACTGGGTTTTGGATGTTCACGTTTGGACCATTATCTCGTGAATCTTTGAGGACAAGGAAGGTTCTCCCGGTATAATTGTTTTAATTTAAAATGTAGGTATACCTGGTAAAGGCACCGTCTGACGCATCCATAAACTACTCTGCACGACAAGGGAACAGATTAGTTCATTCAAAATAAATAACACTTGATATGTAAAGGAAAATGTGCCAAGGAAAATCCCAACGACTAAAAGCGGCCATATTTTTGATGACTCCAAACAAATCCGGTATTTTAAAATGTGATCGTTAATGTAAAGATAGCGAGGATAATAAAAATATTTTTGGAGGGATACCTTGAGTATGTATACAGGGACCTGTTGGCCTTGTCCGTATAAAACCAGAGCCTCACTATCAGTAGTCGGCCATTCCAAGCGAAGCTTCTGTTGTTTTTGGTTTACGTAGACTTGAACGAGATCTCGAAACGCGTCTTCATCTTTAAAATTTTGCGGAACTGTTGCTGACTGAACAGGATTTTACAGTTTAACGATTTCTCTTTAACTTGCGAAGACGTTTGGGTTAAACTTGTTTGGCTTCGTTGTACGAAAAACTCACTCACTCACTTGTATAGTACCTAAATCGAATTTTGAGGATAAGCGTAACTTCTCGATGGTGGAATACCACAATAAGCCGGATGAAGTATACCGAAAACGAAACTATCAACTTTTTTTTACTAAACCCTAGTCCTAACACGTAAATCCTCATCGAACACGTACGAACAGGTCCCGAACCAAATACAAAGAAACAACAATAAATTACACAGGAATCGCTTTCATAAAAATGTATCACGAGTTACCTGCGTTAGAGGTCAAAACATCAGAAATCCCACGTCTCAAATAGCCGGGTACGCCGCCCGAATATAAGGATTAGGACAAAAGCTTTCTTGGTGAGTCAACATCTCAGGTAGAAGTTTTTTTTAAAAGGGCCGGAAAGTAATACACGGTAATTATAGCAAGAATAGCTCGGCATTATAGTTTTCGGTGAAATTTTGGAGCGTTTGTTAGCCATTCCATAGATTACGAGTACTTAGACGTAAATGTATAAACCTGTTTTATATTCAGCGACATACCACACTTGTGATAAAAGCCGGTTCGTTGTCTGACTCACTGGACATTTTCTTGCTTTTTAGTTTTTTGTCCTTTTGGCATAATGCTTGAATACATTTCATTCTAACATCCATTCCTCCACTAATATAAATACGTGGTGGCATAAGATATTTATGTGCAGTTATATTAACTGGATATAATCGCGAAGTATATAAAATCATTACATAAACCAGTATCACAGTTATTCATATAAAAACTTCTGCTTTGCATGTCACCTTGGTGTCGGTTAATGTTCTTACATACAGGCCACCCGGTCCATCTAACATTTATTAATTCAACTCGGTGACAACAACCAACAAAAACAAACTGGTCAAGTGCGAGTTGGACTCGCACACGAAGGGTTCCGTACCACCTTAAAATATTTAACACTACATATAAAATAACGGCAAAAAAATCACGTTTGTTGTATGAGAGCCCCCTTAAATAATTATTTTATTATGTTTTTAGTGTTTGTTGTTATAGCGGCAACAGAAATACACAGTCTGTGAAAATTTCAACTGTCTAGCTATCACGGTTCATGAGATACAGCCTGTGACAGACAGACAAACGGACAGTGGAGTCTTAGTAATAGGGTCCCGATTTTACCCTTGGGGTACGGATCCCTAACATCCGAAAATATTACTTAAACATAAATTCCTCTTAGATTCGGGATAAAAAGACCTCTTTCAGAATGTCACTGCAAAAGTTACGTCGCATTGTATGTAAGTCCCTTTTTCCGAACAAAAGGCCTATTGACACGTACCCTCCCGAAATTAAATGATAAAATATTTGCTCCACAGTTTGACAGGTGGTTTGTTCATTTTATGGTAACTTGTTCTTTGAACTCGGCGTCAGTCTGTCCGCTGGTTTGAGCGAATCAACCGTCCGTTAGTAGAACAACCGACGCGGAAAGAGGGGTTGGAACTCATAATCTGGAACATGTCTCGTGGTTTTTAACATCGCAAGGTTTCCATGATCAAAGATAAACAATCCAGTTGGAAAATTTACGTACCTACACGTCGAGAAAAAACATCTCCAAATGTGCTTACGAAAACTAAACGACACGATATTCGTGGATCCAGTCAAACCCGTTCTTGTCGAAACGCGTGAAGAAATTCTTCGTTTCTAGTTTTAGCAAGATCGGCAGACACCGTGATGTTTAACGGCCAGTGTAACATTAGACACCGGTTGTGAGCAATTAGAAACGTTTTCATAATATAACCCGATATGTGGAATAGGACCCAATAGGACATTCGTACTACAGACAGGTAGAAACATTAACGTCTACGATAAGAATACCCGACAACAAAGCAGAAATGATAATAGTTTCTCTATAGGTATTGTTTTTCTATGATAATTTTGTGAAATGGTGAAAGTTCCTTTTGTTAAACATATTGTCAGATAACCGCATCAATCACGATGGGCAGAGCAAAGGAAGCCGAGATACCTTGCAGATAACTTTAAGTGTCATTCAACCATCTCGGGGCACCACGTAATCTCGGTTTCACTTTTGCCTTAAAACAAGACAATTCCGCGCCGCGACGCTGACGACGCCTCCCCGCAGGAATACAAAATGGCGGCGCAAAAAAAGCGCGAAACCGCAAGCGCGGATGCGTTCATAACTGTCTCGTTTGAATAACAATGTGTAGCTAGTAGCATTATCTGGCTTTTACGTCCAATTGCTATATTCTTCATGTTACAGGTTTATTAAGTGCGATTCTATCTCGTAATAGTTTTATACGACACCTGTCACTGTTATTGAGAACAGTTCGGACACACATCGCACAACCGTTACTGCCTCTTATGAGAAGTAGTAACCAATTGGCCAATTGTTATTTGTGTCATGTCGTATGGCAGCCGCGAGAGCTAAATGCGTAAACGGAGTAACGGTGTCGGTTCAATGAACGGAAAGTGGTACTAGGTACTAATAATAATCATCACCTGCTCTGTAAGGGAAGTTCGAGCGATGTGCTCGCCATATTCAGCCTATCCTTGTGAACGAGGAAGTTCAGCGGGGGGGAGGGGGGAATGTCGCTGCCAATATGGCGCTACTCCGGTTAATCAAAGGTTGGTATTGCCTTTACCACATATTTGGAGCTTAATAGTAACACTGCTAACGTTTTGTACGGAAGGAATATAATTTCCAAAAACTAATATGATAGACATTTTTTTTTTTCATTTAGCTAGAGTCCGATTATCTAAATGATCTGTACCTAATAGCCTACTCAAAAATGTTTGTAACACAACAACGCGTCGTTAATCCTTATGCAACTTTACACCGTGAACAATGGCTTTCAGAAGTAAAGTAATAAAAGTAAAATCTGGTGGGGTAGCGTTAATGTGCATTATGTCTCCCATCTGACCGCGAATTTCGCTTCGTGCTCGGAACTGGGTTTTTGTTTCGGCGACCACTTGCTAGCCCAAAAGGCACGTTCTGCACGACACAATTTCCTTAAACTCTCATTACGTTGTGTACCTACTTTCGTTTATTTCTCCACTTACAACTATTTAAACAAAACTTTTACTTTTTTGGATCACGGACGGCGTGACTCATATGACAATAAAACTTCCTAGATCCGTCTTCAAATAACTGAGTTAAGTAAACTAAAAATACTCTTACTGAGGTCATACTTGTACAACTAGTTTCCAACTGTTAGCTTCCCATTTTCTAACGAGATTTTTTCTCTCGATAGAAGCGCGCAAGTCGTTCAAGAGTTGGGCTTCTTTCGCACCACTGCACACTGCAGCGAGTGGAAAAAGCCACTAACATTACGCTCCAACAACTTAAGTTCCTGACCAGAGTTCATTTTTATCCAGTACTCTGATGTATGTACTAGTTTTTGCAGAAGTTTAATAGTCAGGGTAAAAGATAACGGCATTGTTTACCGCGATTGTAATCACGGTTGCAGAAGACTGTTAACAATTTGCAAAACATACTTATAACATTTCAACAAATCATAAGATCGAAAGATAGGTAATGCTTTACGTTCTTCTGTTTATGGCAAGCTTATTAAGTTTTCTAACAATAAAAAAGTAATTGTGTCTCATTAGTGACAGTTGAGCTCATCAATCGATTCTTCAAAGAACAGCAAAATAGCACTCCAAAGTTCAGGTCAAAAACCGAATGTATCAATCATGAGATTTCACCAGAAACCATTAGAACAGAATAGAAGAACAATCGCAATTCTTTAGCGTCTATAACTTTCCCGCGGTTCGCTAATTACGCTCTGTCGCAGCACTTGAGTCCACATTTCAAGTACCCAATAATAAAGACGACATAATTGCCACAAAGCCACTCAGCCAATCACAGGAAGCTGGTACATGCTAACATGACATACTAACCGACTAAGTCCTTTCAGTCCCTAGTCTCGACTCTCGTCTAAGTAGAAATTCCAACTATAGTGTCATGTTTGCTTTCTCGAAGTTTAATTACTTGCTACGGACGGAAAACAACTTATTATACCTTTACTTCAGGTATTACGATACAGGATGCGGTGTCATGAGGATAATCGCCTTAATGAATCATAGCTTGGATCCGGGGTCCGGGCCAACGATGTGTATTTTTTTTCAACTGCTGATATACCCCTTACTAAGACGTATTATATCAGATGAACAGTTACATACCGATTTCTCTCTTTCAGTCGCCAGTAATTTGACTTTCGAAAGAAGAAGACAAAGCATTGTGTAACTATACAGATGCTATACAACGTTTATTAGTAAGGGGGTTAATCTATATACATATACAAATATTATATTATGTACAAATAAATAAAATTGAAGTGTCTGCTTGTAATGTCAAAATAATAGCTTTTTTTATTTTTTATTATGTTTGCTTGTCTGGTGGTTTGTCCATTCGTTCTGGTTAATCTCCGAAACGGCTAGAGCGATTTTCACTGGCAGATAGCTAATGTTCTAAAGAGTAACTTACGCTACTTTATTTTAGAAAGAGAATTAGGGTACCGCGCAAAAGAATTAAAACCCATGACGACATCCTCGGGCAGAAGCTAGTAGGACAATAAAAATGCATAGATGTCAATGTCGTTTAATATAAATGTGATAATAACATTGAAAAGTCTAGTGGTGTCAACTTTCAGTGACCGTTCTCGGTAGCTCTTTCACTTTAGCGCATGAATATTGAAGTCGCGTACATCACCATTTAGGGAGGGGAGGTATAAAAGGTTGTAACTGTTAAACAGTCAATGGACGAGTGACACTGGCAATGAGTTTTAGGCAAGCATCACGTATGCGACACGTATCTACGTACGTGTATCGTTTGCGACCGACCCGACCGGCTTACGGACTTTCCACCGCTACACATACAAAAGAAACATGAAAAAGTTTTATTCTGATTTAAAAATTCAATAGGCTCGCTTTGTTGTTTTCTATGTTGTGTATATGTTGGCCATTTTATACAAAATTGTAAAGCCTGTAGTTTCACAGCAGCTGATCGGGCGTTTCACATTAACCGCAGTAACAAACATTTTTGAGAAAACAATGCCACAATTACAGTTGACAGGCAAATTGATGACTGCATTATGATATCATCAATATACAGGTAAAAGGACGATAGATGAGTCGCTAAGTAGAGGATCTAAATTATCCTCTAGCCGAGATTCTTTAACAAGAAAATCTGCTTTAACTTTAAGTACCAATTTCATTAATGAAACTGAACACGATCAGCACATCTAAACTGCGTTCAAGAGCTGTCAGTGTCAATATTCCACAACAACGATGACAGTGAATCTTGAAAGCAGTTTAGAGGCGTTGATCGCGTTTAGTTTCATTGGCGAATTTCACCCTAAGAAGTTTTTTTTTAGCCTATACTGCCCCACTGCTGGGCAAAGGCCTCCCCCAAATCCTTCCAGCAACTCTTTTCCCGCGCCACCTCGAACCAGCCCTCGTGGTACGCGTCCAGGTCATTTCGCCATCTCTTTCCGGGCCGGCCTCGGCGGCGCCGTCCATCTTCAGGCACCCATTGTGTGGAGATAAGAGGTTGATCAATGAAAGTTATATTTACTAGTCCCGATAACTTAAGTTCGGTAATTGAAAACAGGCAAGAACCTACAGCAAATAGAGATCGTGATCATCATGTTCACTGTGTATATTCAGCCCAACACTTCCAGGAATTCTCCGAGTTCTTCATTATGTAATCCAGAGAAGAGTTATGATATGCAGTTAAACTTGATAACGCGATTATTTTTAATGCCTTTCCTCCATATTTAAATGTAGATGCAATGTAATGATATCGCAACTAACTTCCGCCAAGCTGTGTTCGCTCCATGGCGATCGCATTCCGTTATGCGCTAGCCCCTACTTAGGTCGCCATCTTGATTAACGAAGCGACAAGTGGCGATAACTTTGAATTGTTTACAAGTCAAGTAAAAAGGCACAAACTATCACTGTGCAAGGCATTTTCTTCCTTTTGATATTTTACCTTTTTATACCTTTTGTCTATGCTTTTTCTACCTTTTGGTTTTTACTTTTGAGTGACTTATATTATACTTTGTTTTACGATCGAACCAGCGCCTTCTATTCGGTAGTTAATAATCACTATCAGTTAGCAATGGCCGTTCAACAACATTCATTGCTTTCAGATTTTTTTTGGAGCATGAGAAGCAATGGATTAGCAATATCCTTCAAAATTATTCAGATTGTGATTGATAGTGATAGTGTGTTACGAAATTAGGGTACTGAAGACGTGACGTAGCTATCTCAACAACAAGATACAAACTTCAAAGAAAAAGAAGAGTAAGATTTCGATGACGTCACAAATCATCATTTATTATTTGGTCACACCCATATATAGTATCAATAAATTGTATCCTTATATCACTAAACGAACATCGTTACAAGAGAACCGACTTATTGCTTTGTGCAACGTTGATATTTCGACTTAACTATACCTTTATTTGTACCAGGTACCCATCTTTTTTACTCATATTAGTAACCAAAGCGAAGAGGCGAAACAAAAAGTTTGCGTGACTAAACCCAATCGAACATCACCGACTAGCTTATTGAAGCTTTTCATAAACAGCTTTTTTTTTCGTCTGATCAAAATATCGCGATGTTTGGAGTTTCGATGCCGCGTTGATTGCTTGCTCGATTCCACGGGGTCGATCGAGTAAACGATGCTTCGTGCAAAATACTTTTTAATATAGCCGTGCAATTCGATCTTCGTCTTATGGATTTATCTTGACAGAGTTTCCTTTTTTACCGATGTTGTAATCAAGTTGGATCAAACTCTCTACCAATCGCCTATTTTTCTTCCTGTTAAAGAAAATCCTGTAGATAAAATAAACACAAACTTCACGCTTGTAATCTCCAAAGAGTTAGGCAAAGGTGTACCTTTAGTAGACCCACATGTCGCCAGTTATATTTAATGAAAAAAAGCGTCATATTTTATAAGATTTCTTGTAACCCTCCCGAACAAGAGGCATGAATGTTCCCGCAGACAGGCGCGACATGCGACACGACAGCTTGACGCGACTCTTGTAGAACAATTTCCGTGAAGTTTTCATAGAAATTGTTCTACAACAGTCGCGTCGTTCCTGTCTGCAAGAACCTTAATACGTTGAGTTATTTTTTTTTATGCAGTCTTTAAAAGATGTCACTAGATTTTATAACTTCAGCATTCCTCAAACTTAATATCACATAAAACCTAACTGAATCAGTTAATCAATGGCCACATTACATCTTTAGCTATTTCTAAAACATTGCAGTTAGGTACTGTTACAAGAACTGGGTCACAGTTTCGTACCGTAAAACGATAACATCTTCGCACAATAACGCTGCTACGCGCGTTATCGTTGCAACTAGACGGAATAAGAAGCAGATGGAGTGCTACGTTGTGAAAGATCGCGCGGTTTTCACAGATTCGAACTTACCAAAAATGCTGAGTGTTAAAGAAAAGCAGACCACGACCCAGGTAAGGACATAGGCTACTTTTCATCCTGGATTGCAGACGAAGTCGCGGGCAACAGCTACTGCTATTCCAATTCTGACACTATGTATGATATTTAAGAGAACTCGTTCGACAGGTTAACGGTCTTATACTCGTATATAATATCTGGCATTGGAGAATCCCAAGTAGCGACATTGCAGTGTGATACAGCTGTTTCTGAACATTTGACGTCTAAACTATACTACCAAAGCTAATTGTTGAGAAAGCAAAGTAATTTGTACCGCCACAATACTGCTTTTCGATCGCAGTTTGCTGTACTTACAGGATACTCTTTTTTGATTGTTTATACTAAACCTCTTGACAAGAAGTACCTTTTCCTTTTTTCCAATACTTAAAGTTTATTGGTCAGCTTAGACCACAGCCAGTATTTTACGCTGTTCGCTCTGGATTCCATTGGCTCCTTACTCTGGGTTCTACTTTCCACCACTACGCTCAGTTCAGCAGCAACATACCAAGTTGTTTATTAGGCGTGGTTGTTCAGTGGCTTCGGTCAGGTTTATTTGCCCGCATGTTTGTATCAGAGGTTCTGTCAAAGAGAGGCTTTTTCAGCTACATCCGGTTAGACTGGAAGCCGACCACAACATAGTTGGGAAAAGGCTAGGCAGATGATGATGTCAAAGACAGGCTTTTATCGCTTTGGCTCGTTTCGACCTAACTTTGTATGTTTGGGAAAAGATACTGTCTCAATGTTGATTGTGTGTGTTTATTCTCGTCTCGTGAAAATAAGTTAATTGTTCAACATTAGTTTACTCTTAAAATATGTTCTCATTCTAGAAGATACGGTCTAACGTCGTACCACAATTTTTTCGAAAGTAAAAATTATAGAATGAATTAATACAACAGAATGAATTTAGAATTTCAGCCCATAATGTTCCCACTGCTGGGGCGCATGCCTTCTCTCTGTGAGAGGGAGTGGGCCGTAATACACCACTCGGGCCCAGTGTGGGTTGGTGGAAATACGAGTAACATGGAATGAGAAAGTTGGATAAGAAAAATATTAAAACAGAAGAAGAACTAGCAAGGGATCTTGTGGAGGGGAGGGGAGTTCATGGGATCAGACCGGAATGAATCGATGTCACGCGTCTTCGAATTTTCGGTTCTAGGATGTCCTATAACCGAACATTTAAAGACGGTTCCCTCACGATGTTTTCCTTCACCGTTTTGAAAGTAGAAGCGATGAAATAAATTACACAACGTAAAGCGCCTGCCTGGGTTCGAACCCGGGGCCGACGCCACTGGGCCACAACTGCTCTTAAAGACATTAAATGTATTTAAGTTTAATTAAGATAAAGTGATCCTGTGAACAATAACTTCTAAATAAAGTTACAATCGTAACTTAACCTACTTAATTAATTTACTGTAGTACTTTGCCGACCTCAATTTGAGTCAAATATAAGTAGGTACAGACGCCAGCACGTCAAGCTACTACAATCTGTCAAATTTCTTTGATAGATTTTCAACTTTATCGCTAAAGTTTAAGGTTCAAAGTTGATTGGGAAAATTTGACAGTTTCGGGTAGGTTGATGTGCTGGCGTCTGTACTACCAAGATAGAAGTAAAAGTATTGTTAGTACAGATTTCTACAGCATAGTTTGAAATCGTACTTAATTTTTTAACGTTATGTTCTCTTTGCAGGTAATTGTCGTCTCTATCGCACCAACGTGGAATTAATCGAGAGAGTTGAAAGAAAAACAGGTAACAATAAAATGCTTGATTCGTGTTTAAAACTTGTTTCATCGTCAATGCAAAAAAGAAATCCTTGTTGGTCTAAAAGCTTAGAACAAATAGCACTGAATTTTAATTCGACTTTTAAAATTACTTGACACCAAGAAAACAAATAAAGAATTCCATTCATGATTTTTCCCGGACATCTAGAATGTATTTGCCTACGCTATCAGTCGGTCAGCAAGTGCTCAAACCGTTTGAGTAAAGAAAAAGTCACGTCTCTCACTTTCTTCGAAACATATGTATCTCAAATACAGGCCCACGTGTACGTTGAGAAAGTGAATATTCGCCGGCAGACACTACTCACAACTTCTCACCTATCATACATTTCATTTATTGCCTGCCAGTTACTGCCATTGATTGTCCGGCACAAACGACTTTCCCATTAACATTTGAATTTAAACAATCTGATTATGTAAAACTAATTTATTTGGCGATTTTCTACTTATATGTACCTACTTAAATCTACCGAACACCTCTTTTGTTTGTGGAGCTTTAGCTGTTAAATAAATAGTTGGTAGTTGCATGTTAGAATTCGCGTTTCTTCTTAGTTCACAAACCATCTTATTGAAAAAGTTATGACAAATAAATAACTCAAAATATTTCGAGCTTATAAAATACCAACGGATCTGCACCATTCTTTTAGATTTTGGATGGAATGTAAATTTGGTTGCAGCGCTTTTCATTTAAAACAGCAAGCAGGGTAATTTTATAGTCAAAATAACGTAGCTGGACTGCAAATCACGTTGCTTTAACTGCACTTTTTTGCGAACATGCTGTTTTTTATGTTATTAACGATGTTTTTTTTTAATCTGCATTGTTTTCTGTTTGATTTGTTACAAACTGACATTTTATTCTCTCAAGATCAGAAGGTAAGTCTTTTTAGTAGCGTAGCTTGTGTAATAAAATAACAAGTAGGTAAATACACAGTGATTTATTAACTAGATTCAATAATTATTTCCCAATACAAGGTTTAAATAATACTAATTATAATCTGTTATTTGCATCATTCAAATAACTATTAATTTATCACGAAACCAATGATTAATTAGTAAAAACCATGAACAAATAATTCATTTAACCGCGCCAATATTATTATTAGCTGCAAAAATATTTTGATTTGTGGTCTGGATGCAGACATAATTATTTGTAATTGAAATACAAGCTGCACCGACCGCGTACCAGCCATCTCCCTGACTTTATTTTACTTGGCTAAAATGTTACGCACTAATAATGTACGTATACAAAATTTTATCCAAATAATTCTAATTATGTTTACGGAGCCAACAGGCCAGAAATCGCACAAAAAAGAGAGGTATGGAAGGAAAAAGGGAAGGCTTTCGCCCAGCAATGGGACACAACACAGGCTAACAAGAAAACAAAAAAAAAACCGTTCATCATGCGTGATTGAGTGGCAAAACGTCCAAACAACACAACAAAAACAATATTACGCTTTATCGTGTCACATTGGAGTTAATTTGTTTTAACTAGTTATCAAATATAATATTGTTTCAGTAAATTAATTATTCTCACATTTCCAAATGGTACGTAACATGGTGGCACGCTTGCTTTGTCAGATTTAATGAACGAACATAGATAACATAATTTTGTTTAATTCAATCACAATCACTTCACTTATTCACACATACAAGATCGCATCATCGAGGGCAAAGTATCACCCGCGTAAGTTTCGATCCCGTGGGAATATCGGGACAAAACATCTAAATCGGTTCAGCGGTTTAAGCGTGAAGAGATAACAAACAGACACACACATTTGTAATATAAGTATGGATGTATCATTATGTATAGACCTGTGATCGATTATCATGTGAAGAAGAACTCATTGGACATACAAAAATTCGTCTGCATCGCTGTCAGTGAGAAAAGTGCTCAAAAGTTTGACGTAAAAATTGGCCAGCCCATTGATTACGTGAAGAGTCGACCATATGGTGGAGGTCTGCCCAGCTTGTTCATCACGGCAATGATCGGCGCGGCGATCTCTCGCGCCCGGCCCTAGTTCAGGCCATGGTACGGAGCGAGAGTGCATGGGAAGCCGTCACCTCCTTCTGCGAAGCAGTAATGCCCGCGAAGGAGGAGGCGGAGCGCGTGAGAGGTTCGAGAGAGGGAGGGGTCGGGAATCGACAACCGATTCCTGGCCACCGTAGGCGCGGGCTTGCGGAGGGCGAGCAACGGGCAGCTCGCCGTCCGGTAAGGACCAGGCCCGAGTCGACGGCGCGTTGTTCCACGCGCGTATTCGAAAGAGATACCGTGGCCCCTGGCACAGGCAACTGAAGGAACACGGGTGGGTTTTAGTCAGTAAAAGTCTGACACTCCTGCTCCGCCCAGAGCGGGAGAAGTTATTTGATAATTTCCCAACCAAAAAAAAAATATAAAAAGAATCGACCAACCGCTTGGCGTTCTGAAATACTCGATGAGCATTAGATTAGGACCCCACGGCCCTAGTGTTTCAACCCCAAACGGCTTTTGCTTCTTTAGTGTTAACCTGGTATTAGGAATAGCATCACATCAATAAATAGTTTCCCGTTTTTTATTTTAAACTAAATATCGAGATTGAATTTTAAAAATCGATTTTCTTTTTAAGTTTCTTTCAGTCTTTATTCAGTCAGTTTCAAGTCCCTTCAAGCTTTGCTTTAAATTAGAAGTTTTTTTCTGAAATTAAAGTATACCTACACTATTACAGCTTTGTTAAGTTGTGATTAGCAACTGTTTAACCATACATTTTTGACATTTAAACTTCTCTTAACTTTAAGCAACGTTTATAAAATAACTAGCTGCGCCCCGCGGTTTCACCCGCGTAAGTTTTCCCTTATCACTTAGGGGGATGAAAAATAGATGTTGGCCGATTCTCATAGATACCGGATAAGCACAAAAAAATTCATCAAAATCGGTCAAGCCGTTTCGGAGGAGTATGGCAACGAAAACTGTGACACGAGAATTTTATATATTAGATAAACCTTTTACTTTTGACAAGAGAGTCTACCAACCCTTTTCAGAAATAAATAAAGAAACGTGCTGTGTCCAATGAATCATATTACAGCGGTAAAATATCAGCGCTATCGACGATAATATTTAACAAACAAAATTAATATTCAGGACATACCTAACGACTTTCCTTTTACATCGTCCTTTACACATAACGGGCACTAATCGCTATATTGTCCTTAATTTGTATGTATGTTAAGAACTGGAATTCTTTAGCACTACTTTGTCAAATTACATGCTTGGTTCTAATAGGGTTAGCACTATTTAGTGTTAAAATAAGTCCTTGTTAAAGAATGTGACCTTTTTCATTCAGATTTCTTAGAATTGTTAAATTATTACTTTTTTTTTAAATATGAATGAGTCTACAAAGTTCAAGATTACGTATACAGTCTTTACAAATTAGATAGCATTTTGAAAAGTCTAAAAACCAATGGATTCGATTCGTACTAAATTAGTTATGGATTTTATTACATACATAATTAGCATAAATAAAACGCATACTTTTAGAATTAAACGAGTAACTTTTATAGTAATCTGCATAAACAGGTTTGATAAAGTAGACCGAATACACCTGTAGCTAAGGTCTATGTAATAAAAAATCAGCTGACACTGACAAGTTAAATTAATGAAGGGTTTTTTGAAAAGAGAATCGTGCATAATTTTATGATGCTCATCTGTTTTGCGCATTCTTAATGCGAGAAAGCCATCTTTATAACCTTGACACAGTTTCGAAAAAAGCTCTTGAAGGTGAAGAACATCGCGTAAGGTGTCTTGTTAATTAAGTTTAATCCAAAAAAACCGGCCAAGTACGTGTCGGACCACGCACAATGAAGGGTTCCGTAGTTGGAATGAATTTATCCAAAGAACAAACTTAACATTGTAGTTGAAAAACATGTTCTCCCATACATTCCAACTGAAAATGTAAGTTTGTACGCACAATATTGAGAGATTTACCATGTTGTTTCAAGATCATGGACTTCTTATTAATTTTCCTGTAATCTATAGGTATAGAACTATTTTCTGTATTTTTTTCAAAATTTTAGGCTCAGTGGTTTCGGAGATAAGGGGGGGGGGGGGGGGAATGGTAAATTTCCGTTTATTGTCTTATATAACTTTAATACAATTTACTTTAAAATTATGAAAAAAAAATATTTGAGATCCTCACGGTAAGCCCTTTCATTTGATATGTCACATGGTACAGACAGCGAAACTTTTTTTTTTTAATTGTCTATTTACCCCTCAAAAATGACTCCCATTTTCAAAACTCATTTATTTACGTTACACGTCTGTGTTTGGGTCACAAAGATTCATATGTGTACCAAATTTCAACTTAATCGGTCCATAAGATTCGAAGCAAATTGGCTGTGACAGACGGACAGACAGACAAACAGACAGACAGACAGACACACGAGTGATCCTATAAGGGTTCCGTTTTTTCCTTTTGAGGTACGGAACCCTAAAAAGACACGATATAAGTCGAAAAAAAAACTACACAGAAAAAGTTGAACAGAGTGTTTTGTGTCATATTAATTTTAGATAGATAGATAGAATATCTACTCTTTATTATGTCACCATCATCTCCCTAGCTTTTTCTCAACTATGTTAGTCGGCTTCCAGTCTAACCAGATGCAGCTGAATATCAGTATTTTACTGACTGGGTAATACCTTACCCCTTGCTAAGACCGGGTATTAGAGTTTCAGCCTTCTGACGACCCGTAACGACTGTCAAATATCCACGAATGACAGCCGGGACCAACGGCTTAACGTGCTTTCCAAGGTACGAAGGGGTCTTGGGGGGAATTTTACATAGAGTGACACAATAGGCGATCTTTTACAGACATACTGTGGTTGGATTAAAGCGAAAAGGAGAGTTACATATTATGATATATTATTATGTCCTTCTCCAGGATTCTTCTCCTCTTCACCACTAATGGTGTAGATTGCAGATCACGTTTATTATATGAAACACCAACTTAAACCTTATTACATTATTTAATCCCAAGTTCAAGATTTTCTGGCATATATTTCATTCACACAAAAAACTGTTAACACTCACATTTCCGTTTTAAATTAGTTATAATATGTTTTTATTGTTTCATATTGTAAACGAAAGTCTAATTATACCAATTCCTTACCCATATTTTATTGATCATTGTTTGCATAACAGTGTGCACAGCATAGAAGCGTGAGACGCTATTTCGAAAAACACCTGTGATTACCAAGCCAATAAGCAGGTCAGTTCAACGCAAGTTTCCCATTATGACAATGGTCAATTAACTAGACCATCGGCCTGACGTGGGAGAACTCCAAATTCCATTTTTATAATAAAAGATCGTAATCTTTTTCACACTAACAAGCTTGGTCTTACTCAGTTTATTTTTTTATGTATGGACTGATGACATACATGTATACTTACTTATTTAATTGTGCCACATACAAGTTCTAGGTATTGCTGAAAAAATATAGGTCTCAGGCCGTTGTCGTAAGTTACTAATATAGGCGAGCCTAATAGATTACTATTATGAGTGTTATAGAAGACTAGCTGTTGCCCGAGACTCCATCTGCGATCTAGGATGAGAATTTGAGATGTCCATAACCAGGTCGTGGTCTATGTGTGCCAAATTTCATCCGAATCCGTTCCGCTGTTTTAGCGTGAAAGCGTAACAAACAAAGAAACATACTCACTTTCGCATTTATAATATTAGTTAGGAGGACTAATGAAGCGAAAATGACTCATAGAAAAATTACAACCATTCATATTTTGTAGGTAGGTACTATTATAAATCTGTTAGCGTTTTAATTATATCGTTTAAGAACACTTTTAAAAAGTCAGACCGCAAATGATAGAAGAAAGAAAAAATAATAATACACAAACCAGCCTACAAATCTATTCATATATCGCAATAAACATGAGCAAATCAAACTGTAACCTCACGCCCTCAACTCTTTCATTCTCCAATGATACATCGAAATCATAATAAAATCAACAATCATTTGACAAAACAATAGCGGCCCACATTGTTTTACATACTGTTTTATCGGCTAAATTACTGCAGAGGTGCTCAGCCGAATACAATAGAGGTGTCAGTCTAATTCGCCTTTATCTGGGTCTTGCATGTACTACCTAAATATTTAGGTTCCGAGGAGAAGAATTACGTATGAAATATCTTATAATACGTAAGTACCTATAAGTAAGCTTGCGGCTTCTGTAGAAGGATATTGATAATAGTTCTTAATCTTCCTTTGTATTATGTTCTATGTTTTGGGCCTAATGTTGTTGTTATGTATGGATTTCTATCGATATTACAATGAATAACAGCCTAGGAATGTAACAGTACCAGACTTTCATGCCCATTTTCGTAGCTCCCCTAGTTTACAATGAAACCGCGACCTAAATAAACATGATTAGACTTACTGAACATAATTCAACTGCATCGTAAACTTACAACCAAAAGATATTCAAATAGACATCGTAAATATTGTGTGAGTAATATAACCAATAAGTTGTAGCGATAAAAATGTAGGTATTGTTATAACAGCCACAGCCAGTTTTATTATACAGTATAATACTTGAATATATTAAAAAGAATAAAATACATATTATCATCATAAATAACCAGACACAAATTGGGTACTTTAACAAAAGCCATTAATTTTAAAACAACACTGATTATGTTAACAGTAAAGTTACCTGCAACACAAAAAATCCCTAATGATACAACAGAGTAACCCACTTTCGCTTAAATAATAAAATTAATTAGAACGGAACAAAATTGTCTTATCTGTTCAGAGATAGTGGCATCAAGCATCAAACCGTCAAAGCAATCTCACGGTTGGTACCGGCGCAGACGCAACTTCTAAGACAATGGGGAGGTGGGGGAGGGGAGGTGTCGGCGCGTGAGAACAGGCCACGGGGGCATACGATACATCACGAATTATGAGGAAGTTGTTCCTATTGGTCTCGATTCCTCCACTCGAGGTTTTTTGTACCGTCATCATCATTATTGCAGCCGGAAGACGTGTGATGCTGGTGTTTAATGTTGGTGGTCGTAGATTTGTAATTCTAGATAGTATTAAGAACTTAATTTGTTACCCAACAGAGACGGAAATTGCTTAACACAACTGTCAAATTAATGACTATTCAGCGGACTTGTTTTTTAGCTGTACAATCAGCATCTAAGTTATTCGCAGGTGTGTTTTAATTAGCCATTTAACTGATAGTAAACGCAAGTGATTCTCAGCCCGCATTCTCGGCTGTACTCAGTAATCAGCACGCAGGTTTATAATAGGTACACGACTTGTTCCTTTAAACTCAACGGGATTCAAAAGAGAGCTGAGAATGGAAATACACTTGAAGACGAAGTGGATAGAAAGATAGACAATATACTTTAATGTAAACAGAAAGGACAAACAACAGGACACTACTAAACTACATTAAAATTAACTCAGCCTATCGCATTCCACTGCTGGGCATAGGCCTCTCTCAAGCTGCGCCACAACACCCTGGCCTCCGCCTTCCGCAACCAGTCTGTCCCAGCCACCTTCTTAATGTCGTCGATCAATCTAGCTGGATAGCGTCCCACGCTACGTTTGCCAATACAATCTCCACTCCAGGACTCGTCAGCTTCATCATCATCATGATCATTTCATTGGGGTCATTTGATGATTTCCCATCCTTAAAAAAAAAAAAAAAAAAAAAAAAAAAAAAAAAAAAAAAAAAAAAAAAAAAAAAAAAAAAAGGACTCGTCAGCTTCACCAGTAATCGGTCCTTCGACAAATATGGCCAGCCCGCTGCCACTTCAGCGCTTCAGCTTGCTTACTCACATTAGCTTACATTAGAAATTAAAAGTATCATCATTGATATCATTAGAAACTTTATTTAATCAGAATTAGCTTTTTAGCTCGCTTACATTAGACTAGGAAATAAGAAACTACCTTTTATTTGCTGAGTTTGAAGAAAACAGAAAATAACAAAGTGGCTGTACATGATTTCTTTGTAGTAAATTAATCCTCGTCAACTACCCAGTAAACAATCAACGAGTTTGACCCAAACCATCCACACCAATAGTTACTATGCAGGAAAAGGTATTCGTGTTTCCCAAAACGAGGGATCGGCATCCAATCCACAGTTAGTGGGCAATCGATACAGCAAATACGATTACGTACAATCCGAAAATATTCATCGGAGGTAGTTTTTCCGTGAGTGAAGGAAAATAGGATGTATGCTTGGATAATCTTTCCGCCCTACTAGCTTTCTCTGAGAAAGGTTATTTGAAGCTTGTACGCAATGAACTGGCAACATGTCATTTAATGCACTTGCAGTAGATAAAACAGACACATTCGTTTTACTTGACTGAGAAGTTTACGGAACTCTGTCGAGTTGTTTTTCTAGATTCCTTTTCTGAGTTTAATCCGCAAAACAGTTCTATATAATCTATACTAATAATAAAGGTAAAGAGAGTTTGTTTGCTTCTTTGTTTGTTTGAACGCGCTAATCTCTGGAACTATCAATCAGATTTAAAAAAAAAATGCATTTTATAGTCCAATTCTTAAGGAAGGCTATAGGCTATTTAACATCACGCTACGACTCTTAGGAGCCGATCAAAAAGAAAAAGTCTGAAAGATCGCAATGCGAAAACGAAGTGACATCGCGGGCAGGTGATGCGATGCGACGGGGTGGGTTGGAGGAAGATGAAATTTCATGTGGACGAAGTCACGGGCAGAAGCTAGTCTTAAATATTATGTTTAGCTCAATCTCGTTGGATAAGTAGCCAACCCCAGCAGACTCGGTAATAGACTCAGGCAATAAGCTTAAAAGTCTGATTTGCCTCGGACCGCTAACTCTCCCGCATTTAATGCCTACAGCAACGCAATTTAGTTTTTTCTGTTGGAAATCCTGTTATGGTTCGGAATTGGCAGTCACGATAAATGGCTTGAACTTGTTCTGGTGGCTATACACGGTGTCTAAAATCAAAAAGTGTAATACACAAGAAACATTATAATTTGTAATTTTACCTTTTTATCTGCTTAGGGGACTTGATCCCCGTGAAGCATGTAGCAGGTCTCATGTACATCATTATTGCTTGCAAAATTGTAGTTTATCAACTTCTGATTTGTTATTTGCACGTGAACTAAGTTTCATATCAAATACTACCTGCTCTCTATTTTTTACCTTTTCCTACAACGTAATTGGTTAAATTATAACGAGTTTCTTATTAACTGGCGTATGACTGTTGCAATATCCCTACAGTAATGTTACCTCCTGTAATACCGATTTCCTTTCTTGCAACACTACAATATCCACTTCAAACATTCTTGAGTATATTCAAACATGTTATTTTATTACTAAAAAGTTGTCTCATAAATGTTTCAAAATTGTGACCTCGTGTTTACAAATATTAACTAAGACTTACTAATTTTTAACAAAATCATCAGTATTTTGTTTATAAGCAATTTCGAAACCTTTAGAAACAAAATTCTTAGTTAGGAATTCAAAAATTATCAGAATCGTTTAATTAGTATCTTTGCAAAAGCTGTTCTAATAGGCGTTTTTGAATGGTAAATATATTGATTACACATTCCACGTTCCACTTTGACGTTCAAAAGTGCCTTTTATGTGCCTATTTGAAATAAATGCTGACTTTGACTTTGACGTCCAACTCTTCTTTCATCTCAATTAATTCAAAAAAGCCCTCCATGTTTTAATTAGAAAACAATGTTATTTGTGAAAATCTATTTTCCTTCCATCACTCTTTTGTTTGTAGGGTCTTCCTTAGCGTTTTAAAAATTGAGTTCCCCGTCTACTTTTAATGAAACCCTGACTAAATGAATTCTTCGCGGGCTTATTTTAGTAAGCCAGCACTGTGTTATTCAGCCGTGTCATAGCGATATTCAAGTTTTAAACCAGGCGATTGTCTGACCTCTTCAACCCTGGCAGAAACCTGATCCACAGGTATTAAATTATTATTATACTGGTCGAAGCTTCGTTTCTTTACTTACCTACTTAATTTTGAACCTACTTTATTGTGAAGATTTTCTTGATTCGTGTGAATATATGTTAAAGATATTATTGAATGGATCTAGTACTTACTTACTAACGTATTTTTTTGTGTATTAACTTTGTGATTTGAAGCATAATCAGCCAATAATGTATAATCCCACAGTCCCACTGCTGGAACACAAGCCTCTCTGTGAGACAAAGTATGCCGTAATCCACAACGCGGGCCCAATGAGGGCTGTTAGATGGCATAAATGTCTTTGAATTTTTGGTTCTACGACATACCGGTTTCCTCCATTCAAATGCATTGGGTATAATAATATTAAAGTATCGTTTTGAGAGTTGAGTTTTGAGTTGTGATTTGAAGTAATGTGTTCAATTACAACATATAACTTAACATCCTAAAAGTAAATTATAAGCTATCTCCTATTTACATTATTTAATTTGTATATTCTTACTTTGTTATTCCATAAGCGTGATCAAAACCCGTATTAATACAAATAGTATATTGTTTAAAATTCGACTTTATGTTAATTAATCGATTGTTAGCTTCAAAATAGTACAATCGAATCCGGACACGAATTATGACATCATCGACAGACAGAAGGTTACTGCAAAGTTACTGAGCAACATTATTTTTGTAGGTACGAGTAGCTTGTCTGTTAATTTAATTACATAAATACTAGCTTATGCCCGCGTGAAATTTCGTGTACCCGCGACCCATCCCGTCGCATCGCATCGCCTGCCCGCGCTGTTACTTCGTTTTCGTTTACCGTTCTTTCTTACTTTTTTTTTCTTTTGGCGCGGATCCTAAGCGTGATGTTAAATGGCCTGTAGCCTTCCTCTGACATTGGGTTAACTAATGCAAAAATAATTTTTCAAGTTCGACTGGCAGTTCCAGAGATTAGCACGTTCAAACAAACAAACTCTTCAGCTTTATTATTAGTAAGTATAAGTATAGATACTCAAACGTCACCGCCATCCGTCGTTCAGATATTTGCTGTATATATTTTATGTTACCAAAGTAGAATGAACGTATTTTACTTTTAAAGCCCCATTTTATGACTTCGATGAAAAGAAACCTTGAAAGTCCAGAACATTCTCATTAAACTTCCTTCGACAAAATTGTGTCATAATAAACTTTAATATAACTTCCTTATAAAACTAGTCCTTAAAACGTTAAGTTCATAATATAACTAGGATTATTCGGAACTCGCAAGTTGGTATATATGGAAGCTAACTTTCATAACTTTTCACATTAAAATTGTATCTGAAATGCACACCGATTCAGTCGCTGCAAAGTCCTAAGTTTATCGATTCTTCTGTGTCAAGTGCATATAAACTTTATGTCACATTTTATCGATTTCGTATTTTATATCTGCTATGAAATTACCACTTCATTGCTTTTAGTCCGATATGTCCCGTATAGTTTATGGGTTTCTATCAGCAGCATTTTTGTGTCTTCTCCGTCTATAATGTTGCTTTCATCAACCCACTTGTCAACAGTAGTTTTAAATATTTTTACAGTTTTAATACCAGTTCAATCAAAAGTACAATTAAATGTGAAGAATAACCACAAAATCCTTTTTCCAGTATCCCGGTGGTCCAATACATGGGAGAGCGTAGACTAGTATGTTATTATGTAATAATCGTGTACATTATGTAAGCACCAATCATTTCTACTCGCCGTTACAAGGAACCGGGCAGTTCCATTACACTTTTTATTGCTACCCGTAATGACATCAAAACGTGTGTTCGCACAACTTTATCTGTTCAATTTCTGATAGATATATTTTAATAATTAATGAGGTTTAGTGTCTCTATCGACTTAAAACAATGCATTTAGATTGAGTTACAAAATGTGTAAAACTAAGTAGGTACCTATAGTTTATTTATTTTTTTGCATTCTCGAATTTCGATAGTTCTATTATGTCTTCATTAAGTTATTCTTTACCTCGCGTGTCATCATCTCCATTTCGCCGAATCATTATCCTGGTATCGCTATATCCACCGGTCCTGTGCTTCTTAAATCCAGCCAAAGACATTAAACTTAAACCTCTTTGCATCCAGCTTATTCCATCTCTTGTAGTAAAATGTATTTCCTGCACGAGTCATTTCTATATTCAATGCAACAGCAAATTGATTTCCCGTCCAATCAAAACCAAGACCATCTTACACTGCCCTTGCTCTACTTACGACTAACGACTAATCAACCGTCCGCACGTATTAAGTCTCTTAAGTTAGTCACTCACACGACACGCGCGCATTCGTTGCACTATCATAATGAAACGGGTTTACACAATCACCTCATTGTGCTTTGACAAAGCTTTGTTATCTTATCTTTTAATTGTAGTGTACTATTCTCATAATTTTTACTTACGAAAAAATTTTGCTTCAGTCCCACAGTTGAGTCGTTGAACTAAAACAGTAGCGTGACTCGAATACTCGTTTAGGAATGATTTTGTCTGCAATTGCAATTTTGATTATATTTGCTTAATGATGTTTGCTTTATGGAGTAAGCAAAAAACGTAAAACGTAAAAACGTAAGAAAATTTGCAGGTCAGTCGGTTGTATGTTTAGCTACATACTCGTATGATTCGCGACCGTAATAAGTATGTATTTACATAATTATTATCATATAATGATTATTTGATGAAATATCAAGCAATAGGGTTATAATTATGAACTTAGAGGGTTGTATTGATGATTAAAAAAATTAAGAAAATTAGGAATTCATGCGCTACCCTGGCACTTCCACCTTAAAAGCGTACTTGCTAGAAACACTAATCAGACCTATGTAATCAATATCATTCTCTATTAGTTGTTATGGACCTTGTTGAAGTGCTTGTCTAGTAACGTATCATCATTTGCCGTCTATCCTAATTTGTCGGGTTGCAATTAGATTTGAATAGAATATTATTTATTATGTACACCATAAACATTACAGAATATAAATGTAGAAATTTTACAAGGCGTGACACAATCGGCGGTCTTAAACAGGACTTTTTTTTATTTTTTATTTCAGATTTTTATCACGGGTATGATAAAAATATGTTTCTTAAACATACTGTGTGATTTACTGATTTAAGCCTAACCAAGTTTTATATCTGTCTACCCGCCTTTGTCCACACGATCAACCATTGTGTCGCAAGTTTCAAATAACTGACAGTAGCAACCGACGAGAATTTGCAAAAAAAAAGATTAGATTTATGATCGATTTCGGGACTCGCTGACAGAATCTAAATTACATAGCCACCAGCCAGCTAACAAAACTGTGTAGATTTCAATGTTCCTCTATGGATGCATATCTACATTGTATTGTTTCCAGCGTTGATGTTTGTAAAATAGAATGCAATTACATTTGCAAGTCCAAAACCATCCCGGTATTGCATAAACAGTACTTACAACTTAATACGAACTTGTTATTTATGTATGTGGTTGGCTACCTCATATTCCGAGTACAACTTAGCTACAAAATAACATCCAATATTTTCTTGAAATAATTAAACACAGCACGTACCTAATGAGTATTTAATCTGGAAACCTTACGAGAAAAGTTACGAGTTTAAACACACCCGTTATATACTACTTAACAAAAATAAATAAATAAAGGTTACCAACAAAAATTAAATAAACCAGGATTCAATCTGATGACGTACTCATCAAAGAGGCCGATTAATTTAAACCGAAAAATGCCAATAACCATTTTGGGATGATTTCATATCGACACAACTTGGTAGCTATTCGATCAAATGGTAAACGTGGAATGATTCATTCCAGTATTTCACGAATCCCGATTCAATTTCGGAATCTTTCTACAAATATGCTGACGTTAATTTCAATTAATACATAAACGGGTTGAGAATGGATTTTTGTCATTTTACTTCATAAATAAATTAATCAGTGCACGGAGTCTCGTCGGCTTATTGATTATTTAACGAGTGAATTGCTGAAAAGCACATGAAGTCGTACATAAGTTAAAATAATCAGTAGGATATTTACTGTCACTACAGAGATTGCATTTTGGATATGATTTTACACCTGAAACAATCTCCGAAGAAAACCGTGAGGAAATTCCACCTTAAAACCGTATTCGAACTTTTTCTAAACTACATACATTCAAAATCACGCCTTGTTTTTCCGAAGGGTTAGGAAAAGGTGTACCTAACCTATAGTACACCCACATTTCGCCAGTTATGTCTAACCTTCGGCATACAAGCTGGGGTTATTTTAACCCCAACACTTTTAAAACGCGTTGAGTTCTTACTAAAACAAAAACTGGAGTATAAATATTGCCGCGTTCATTAGTTTAGTAATGATGCGCATTCAAAGTAGACACCGATATCTCTGGGGATAAATTAACCCCACGTTGTATAGATGAGGAGATTGTATGCCGACGGTTAAGTTCCATGTTTAAGAGGCCCGGTTTATGGCAATAGGCTGCCTTAAATCGGGCACAAATCCAGACTCCAGACTACTGACTTGTTCTAGATAGAAAAACCCAATAACACTTTGCCCAACCTGGGAATAGAACCCAGGACCTCATAGACAGGCAACTCAGGCTGCAAAGTAACCATTATCTATTCAAAGTTGAGTCTCGCGGAGTGTACTCATATACATGAGATATTGCCGCATACCATGGTTATGCAACATAACAGCACGCACGTTACAATTTATTCCGTACAAGCTGCGTCTCTCGGTTTCATCCGCATGAGTCTCGATCCCGTGGTAATATCGGGATAAAAAGTATTCTATGTCCTAATCCAGGTCATGGTCTACCCATGTGCCACATTTAATTCAAATCCGTTTAGCCGTTTTAGCGTGAAAGCGTAAAAAACATACAAAAAAACGCTGCAATATTAAAGTTTGTAGTATAGTATATGAAATCTTATGGTTGTCAGGTAGAAACTATATTTGTAATTGTATGTTTATGGACAAAATATAAGGATTGTATCTCCTTTGTGAATGTAAAATATTAAGTGAAAAATGTTTACTTCAACATTCAAATAGACATGGTATACTGTCTAGCTATTTATCATAGAGTCCTAAGGGGTCAAGACGACGTGATATTGCTACAGCATGCAGCACCAGCCTTATTTCCTTTCCCTGAAATAAGCGGCCCGCTCACTTTTCTCTTTCACCTACTGTACCATTTGATACAAAGTTCTGTAACACTGTTGTAAATAAAAGCTAAGCATTATTATGTTTTGTTCACAGATTTACGATGTTGATAAGGTGTCCGGCGACACTATGTGTTGTCGTGTTCCTGCTGGCTGCTGTGCAAGCCGGCTCAGAGGTAAGCTTATATTACTTCTTTTATTTTACTTAGCTCAGCATCCTTGTACTTCGTATGAAGCTGAGAAGGTACACTTGGCATTTTCTTGCACTAGCACTGGCATTTTCATTTTCTAAGTATTTTCCATCTTTCTTGTAAGTTTCTGAAAATCCGTTTCTTTAAACGCAAAATACGCGCATTGACGTGGAGTTGCGGACACCAGCCCGTATTACCTATTACCTAAGAGGCGTAGCAGCCCACAGAAAGAGATGGAATGGCTTATTAATGAATACAGGGTCGAATTAAATTAACTGACGAAACTTCACAAACGTGATAGGTATCGATATCTTAATATTATGATAAAATTTAAATAAAAAGATTTTATGTTTTTTGGGGAGTCAACGACCGCTGCTGGTTGGTGTTGTTACTTGAAGAATGAGTTGCGAAAATCAGTATTTTTTTTGTTTTCTCGATATTAGATACCAAACAAGTATGTAAAGTTTCGCTAGTTACTTAATTTAATTTAACCCTGTATGAACTGAAAACTCAAACTTAATGCATTTATTTCAATTAAACCATTTACAGGCACTTTTGAATTGTCAAGAAGTCGGTCAGTCAGAAAATATAATTCCAAAGCGTAGGTATTTTACAAAAATATTAGTTACATCATAAATGTTAAATTTATAATTATATGTGAGAACGATGTAAAAAAAACGTACGCGTTATAAGTGTCCAGAGTACAGCAAATAGTACTTAACAAAACAACAATCCAAAAATAAAATAATTAAAAATAAGCCGTGGCAGTTAAGTGATGACCAGCCCCAACTGACAGCGCCGCCCGTTCACAAACCACCATTCAGCTCAACCATTTTAAAGGGAGCTAAATGATCCAACACAGATATAATTAAATATTATGCCAGATATAATTAAACGCTTATCTCGATATCTCTTTTAATTGCATAAATGTTCTCTTTCTTGCGTCTCAGCGGACTACAATGTAGCATATTGTAGTCGGTCATAAAGCTCGCCTATATTCTGATAAAATATTATACACCCAGACTTTAATCATAAAAGTACCACCCGGTAAAGTGGAAATATACATACTTAATCCATTTTAACTCACATTTTACAAAAGCAATTTGGATTATTCCGTTCAAGTTATGTTATTTTTTACTACGACACAATAAAATCTGGTCAATTAGACAGATCAGTCTACTGAAGTCGAAATGGCATTAAAATCAGATCAAGACTCAATGAAACCAAGGACTAACAGATATACTCGTATCGTTTGCTACGCTGCCAGGTGACCTAAAAAAATAACAATAAAGATTTAATTAAAAACTGATCAACGAGTAAAATGGAATTGTTTGGCAAAGGCGGATGTGCATACAGCCTTCTCAATCATATTAGCGGAACATCTCATTGTATGTTAAACAAACTGTTTATTTACACAATGCAACTTCGCAACACTATTGCAACGTTGATTACTTTTACCGAATCTGCAAAGAAAATACTTATTGTTCTTTCATGTTTATAGTGCAGCACATTGTCTTGTATAACAACATAGAATTAATTACAAATGATCATCCTTAAACAGGGTTATTTTAAATTGGCTAGCTAAACTCCGCAGACGCGTTGGGTAACATCGATATCGAAACATGAATATTAATTTTATTTTTGTGGGTCATCGACCGCATTATTGTAGTCACTTGCGATATTAGTTTAGATAACGTTTTTGTTTGTGTAAACTTCACAGACTTGATGATCTTGACAGTTTTTCTCGGCTCATACTTCGAGTACACAACAATAATAGCGGTCGTTAACCTCTCAAAAAGAAAACATTTTTTATCATGTTTTAGTGTTTGAACTTCGATACTCACCGCATCTGCATATTTTACGTAGCTAGCCAATTGAAAATAATCCTGTCTAAGACCAAAACACTACTTCGATCTATTCTGTGACTTCTACTGCACATAGGTACCTACTGAAGTTCTCAGCTGATGACCTGTAGTCCCATATAACGTGGAATTGCCATTCACTATGACCTACTCATGTGACTGAAGAAAACATCAATACGTTACCGAATGTTTTTGAACCCAAAATTCAACATAGAGCCGCATGTTAATAATGTTTTAGTAAACATTGCTACTAAGTATACACGAATCAGTCCATATCTGTTTAAACCACAGTCATTAGTCGTAATCACTGAGTGTGTACTACCCATAGATCACTACTGTAGCTTGTTAGTTTTGCAGGACCGCTAATAACGGTATCATTACAATAGTAACACCTCTGATTGGTATAATAACCATAACATGTCAATGCCGCAGACATGCATTCTAATTTATTATCAATGATTTAGGTAAATCATAGAGATTCGATTATTGTTCGAAATTCGATACAGCAACCGATTTTATAAGCTCCATTGACGTAAATTACCCATGAACTTTTTAAATTCCCATAATATTGGCTGGTAGGCACTGTAGGCTGTCTCATAACAAAATAATAATATCGATTTGCGTAACTTTGTCAGCCGGCTCTGTGCAGCTTCGCGAGATCGATTACAAGTTGATTACATCCATTACACCTAGAAACCATGGACCGTCAGAATACATTAACTTTCATGTCACCGAGTATCATGTTAGTACAGATTGGCGGCTCTGTGATTTTGTAAGTAGTTAGACAAACATTGCGCCTGCAAGTTTGCGCTTTCGACACAGTCTGTTTGATTTGGTAAAAGCAGTGACGTATAATTCCCGTATATATCTGAACGCATCGCTGTTATGTGATATTGACTTAATTAATATAAAATTCAGCTTTTCAACTAGAATTTAATGACGTTATGGCTTGCCACAAGGTTGCGACAAAACCGCAGAATCGAATCGGCAAAATTCTCTAGAATAAAACTTGAGTCATAAATTCAGTCATTTTCTTTCCTTGACGCACGTAAAAGTTCCCGACAAACATACTAAGTAACTAATACTTCTGTTTTAAATGTTGGGGAACAATGTTGATTGAAATTCGCACTTCTGTTTACGAACTGGGGTTACTCCATTGAATGTACTTTTTACGGGACGGTATTTGAATCTCGACTCTCACCATCAATCAGTATGAGCCTTACGTAACAATTAAGGGGAATGCTTCCTCGTTTTATTAATTGTTTTATCCTATAGAACTTATTGTTTCGTTTAAAACTGTTTTATTCGGTCACGGGTGGCGAGTGTCCTCGCAAACCCACTTTCCCCAGTTTGGCAAGCCACTCGAAATATTTCATTCTGTCACGACCGCCCGTTATATCAATTTGCGAATGGAAAACTGTGAAACTGACCACATTTTGGATTTGTTTCGATGGGTGCGGTCTAGGAATATCAATCCATTAGTTTTCTGGTAATTTTGATAATTTAGCCGGCGCTGCGGGCAGTCGAGCGAAACGTGTCAGTTAACAACTACCTAATAGATTTTATTTAATTCAGTAACAGTACCTATATCAGGCATTTGTTCATTACAATTTGAAATGTTTAATAATACGCGCAGTTCACGTTTATTAAAATGTTGCCGAAATCCAAAATAAAGCGTTTTAAGTTCACCTTTTAAATACAGTACATAAAAGTAGAGAAACTATTTCATTAACCGCATTTATTTCGGAACTTTCCTATCAAAATTAATTTAGCGTCCAACCTCAAACTTTATGTGTACATAGTCGCCCATAACAGAGATTCATTGCCGTAATGTTGTCACATACAAGCTAAATTGAGTGGCGGTGTAACGAGATTCCCAAATATGGGCTCAATAATATGACGGGCGGCCTACACAAAGTTTTACTTCAATACAAAGGGGGACCAAAGCTTTACAGGCTTACTAGCCCATATATTAAGATGCAAGTACCTAACTTGCCTAGATAAACGAAGCGGTACCTATATACAAAGCTAACTTACTATGTTAACAGGTTAGGTACGCTGCTTGCATTGGAAAGCACTTTACATAGCCGACTTAAGTCAAGAACGGTGGCTCAACTAAATAGATTACGTTAATCTCTAATCTTGTACAATAAATAACTTCAGAATGAGAGCAAGAATTTAATTAGTCAGCAGCCGGTCGTTATAGGATAAGCCCACGAGAACGTTTTTTAAGTCCCTGTCTTTTTTTAATATGAGTAAAATGTCGTGATTTTTTTTAATAAGTAGAAGAAGTTCTCGCGGCTAAACAAAAGCCGAGCGGATCGATTGACTTGCTGCGAAAAATGGTATCGATCGACCATACTTTGTACTTTGATTACCACTCTTTGCATCGATAAACATGTTTGTCTATCAATCTGGTTAACATACGAAACTGCGACAGTCGTTACAAAAGTAAAATCATCCCGAGAATGACTTTAGGGTTCCTGACGGCCATAGAAACGTGTTTTGTCGACGGAAAAATATACAAAATGACGGATTTCTTTACAAATCTTTCCACAATCTGTCATTTTGTCTATTCTTCCACCCACAAAACCGTTTCTATGGTGGTCATGCTACGTGTGCTGAGGGTAACTGAGTTTTGAAAACGGTTTGTGTAAAATACAAAAAATAAGCGTTTGAAAGCCATCCCAACACACAGTATGGAAACATGTATGTACTGAACTGCACAAAAAACAAAAACATGTGTGTACTGTGTGTGTTATGTGTGTATTGTAACTGAATATCTTCTTCATTCATAACAATGCGCTTCGCATCGGTTCGTCTAAAAGAAAGCCATTCATCTCTATGCTCGTGGATGTCGGAAGGGATTATCATTTAGATGAACAGCTTTGATCCTCTTTCAAAATTAGTTATAAGGTTAACGAATTTATTTACTCATATGATGAAAGAACAATACAGTTCACTTAACAATGAGCTTAAGTAAAAATAAAGTAATGTAGGTTTTACAGCGATCGAGCTATTCTAATAGATGTTGTCATAAATGTATTTTTTTTTTAATTTTGATTTAAACAGTGCAAGCGTTTTGCTATCCTTAATATTATTTGGCAGATTGTTGTATAATTGTGCTCCTTCATATGTGATAGTCTTTTTACCATAGTTAGTCCTATTTCTTCGCAATTTCATCTGGTTGGTGTTTCTTAAGTTATGGTAATATAATTTTTAACAAGTTTTATATCTGATTTTAATTCACCAGTCATTATTTTTCGTACTAGTATGCACATTGTGTAAGTATATGATTGTGTTATATTAAATATCTTTGTGCTACGGTACAGTGTACGTGACTCTGTCAACCAATTATAGGTACTTAAATAATGCTTTTATCACTTTGTTTTGTGAAATTTGTAAATCCTTAAGATTCGACTTCACAGCAGTTATTAATTATGAATTCATCCCCCACGATCGGTACCAGTACTTATCGATTCACAAATATTTCAAAACTTCCCGGGAACAAAGTAACGCCAAATGCCTGAAACATTTCATAAAAACCTTTTGTTAAATATGTAATAATTTTGTTTTTGTTCACAGGGCAACCTCTTCACGTGTCCGAACGGTGAGTCAAATCTCTTTATTGTTTAATATCTACTTATTTACTTGACATAACTTTTGCCAATACTTCAAATAACTTGGCGGGGATCGGACTTTCTATTTAATTAAAATCGGGGCCAGTGCCTCGGCATACCTTTGGGAAATATAAAACTTGCTAACATTGTTGTTTTAGCGGTTTAATGAACAACATGTACATGAACTTTCATTGTTTTATATTAGAGTTGTTTTATACATACGACTTGTTGTTGTTTAGATTAGTTACCAGTGTTACCACCTATATTTTATGAAGTAGGTTGAGGTTAACTTCCAGTTTATTCAAATTCAAAATCTGCGACTAAACTGAATTAGCATTTCGTTATGGTGATATCTTAATATCTATTTAGCCAAAGTAGTAAAGTTTCTTCTTAGTTCTGAATAATATCCTCGTTTTTGTCCGTAATAAAAAGCCTGTCCTGATTACACGAAACTTAATTAATCTGAGAAGAAATTAGTAGGCGCCAGGGATACTCGGTAACTTCCTTATATTATAGAGGGAGGTGGGCAGAAAGGGTCTCATTATACTGGATTATACCGAACACTAATGAAGTACCACCTCCTTTATTAAAATACACTTTAAGTGTAAAATTAACTGCTTAATGGGTGGTGTGCTTTGTAAGTATAGTTTTTTGAGTGTTATCCAAAAATATAAACAAATAATTTAAAAAGTTGATATCCATTCAGGGAAACACAAGTAAATCATAGCCGGTTTTATCAAAATAGGTCTGCATTTTGTAATATAATACGTCTATTTTTGTGAATGTTATGTGATTCCTTCAAACACCATTTGTTTTCATTGTTGCACGGCACAATACCTCTGAACTATAGCAGCAGTAATACTAAATCCTATGTAAACTACCAATTAATATTCAGACTTTAATATAATGAAGTAAATGGCTCAAGTACGTAAACAGTGTGACATTTAATCACGTCTATTAGCGTATAACGGTACAGTATTTAGGCACTAGCTGTAATTAGGGTTTCTGCTGAGTGATAAGCTGAAGCGGGAAATCGAGGGATTTGAAAGCAGACATTAAACTGATAGAAAATTGGTGATGATTTTTAAGATTCATAGAGTTGTAATATGTTTGTATGCTGTTTTAATTTTGTTAACTGTGTAAAATAACCTCAAAGCATTTTATTTAGGTTTTGTTCCACGTAACAATTCTTTTGCAGTCTTTGGGCATTTAAACTAAATTACTACAACCTTGTAAACATAAAAAAATACTGTGTTAAATGTTTTCTAAAACAGTTCTTAGAATTAGTTTTGACATGAACTTAAACTGCAGTTTTTATTCTTTAGGAATTCAAGGTCATGAGTCTTTTAGCTATTTTTCTATTTTTAGTTTTTTACATGTTACTCCCCGTTTGCGAGCTTATAACTATACTAGGTTCTGCCCGCAATTTCGTCCGCGTAAAATTTCTTCCCCGACCCACCCCGTCGCATCTCATCACCTGCCCGCGCTATCACTTCGTTTTCGTTTCATTATTTCTGACTTTATTTCTTTTTGCTCGGCTCCTAAGGATCATTGCGTGATGTTGAATAGCCTGTAACCTATCTCAAGGATTCGGCTACCAAATGCAAAACATTTTTTTTTTTCAAATATACTGGTTTCAGAGATTAGCGCGTTCAAAAAAATCAAACTCTTCAGCTTTTTTATTAGCACTCGTATATAGATATCTATATCCTAATCACTAAAACAATAGTCTTTATGTTAAAAAGACTGTTATAAGCTAGAGGCACAAATCTTATTTTCCTGCGACACGCCACTCCCGCTCTGCTTCTCACTAAAAGTACGACCTTATCAAGTACGTACAGTGAGTGCGTAATCATTGTTAAAGCTGCCTACGTCGCTTAGAACAATATGTTACGAAATTCGTGATGCAAGGCTTCTCTTGAGCTTTCAAAGCAATCTTTTATCAACTGGTTCCATTATTAATTGCAATGCAATGAGAAATTTATCGTTTTGATATTATGTTAGTCGGGCAGGTTATTTAGGAATGTCAGCAAAAACTTGGATTTCTCCAATCGCATTGATATAAGTTATTAAGGCAGGTCGTTTAGGAAAAGGGCAGATCATGGTCTTCCTTTAAATGAGACATCATAATTACAGCAAAAAAAATGGCTGTCTCCAATTTACTGTGTACAATTTATTTATTTAAACCACAGTTAAAACACCTTTAAAAAATCGTCCAAGATGATGTCATATTAGTCACAATGTCTATCGTCTATGCCTTTACAAAAAAGAAAATAAAATCAGCTGTCATGTACCTAAGCAAAAAATAATGAAATGCACATTGATGTGTCTACTGTCTAGTAGTAGTCATCACTCTGCAGTATAAATAAATAAAAGAAAATAAAAATTGTTTATTCAGCACAAACAAAACGCACACATTACAAATAAAAAAAAACATAAAATAACACATTATTTATTACATAAATTATTATGTATTGCTGATTGCTGCCCACACACCTATTCATGTCTTGGCAGGTACCTATTGCATAAGTACACAATAACTACTTTTCATCTTGTATGTAAGTACCACGTGAACAGATCCGCGGGCAAAATGCAAGCTAATATACCAACATATTCCACAATATATGTATTATGATGTTCATGCAGTTCAAATTCATAGCGGTTTCTAACGACCTTGCGCCCGCGCATCCGCTTGTCTAAGCTAAATGGGCGGTGACTACATCTTGTGGAATTTCGCGTCACTTTGACTAAGGACGTGAAAAACTCACCTAACCACACCGTATTACATTATTATTGTGTTTGTACACTGTATTACATATAATGTATGTTCTTATAGTTGTGTTCTAATGAAACAGGTAAATGGTGTCTTATAGTTAGTTATATGTGCCGAAGCAATAATTTTCTCAATGGCTAAGATACCGGACTCGATCGAGAAGTTGCGACCGAGCCTTGTTGTACTATGGTGAAAGACTCCACAATAGGAGGTATAAATCTTACTTTAATATTATTATACCCATTGCATTTGAAAGGAGTTCTAGGACATAACGATGTCGTAGAACTAAAAATTCGAAGACTGATTATGATATCCACCAATTCGCACTGGGCTCGCGTGGTGGATTACGGGTCCCTCTCACAGAGAGAAGGCCTGAGTCTCTGCGAGAGGGAGCGGTGGGACCACCACCCACCACCGGTAAGGTGGTTTGGTACCTATTTATTAAACGAAAGATAGTACAGTCAAAAGATTTAATAAGAATTTGCCTAATTTGCCAAATGATAAAAAATAATACAAATTAATAAGAATAATTCTTAATAGGTGTATTATACAATTTATACACGATTACCTAATAGAATTAAGACATAATATTGTCGTCATTGAAATGCTTGTATAGTAAGTAAGTATCTACTTCGAGAACCCCATTTTATTCTTGCCTTAACATTTTGAAATCGCACAAGACACGGAGGTTTGGCAGGGGAGGCCTTTGTCCAGCAATGTGACAAAATATAGACTACAAAGAAACATGTTGGAGGCACCCAAGAATTTTCTTTTTAAGTAGGTACCTACCTACATAGTAACAATGTGGTGGAGACTCCTAAGAATGTTCATTTTATCAAATAAAATGGAGAATCGAATGCAGCACACAACTGCTAGATGAATGATGCGGTCTCCGTAACATATTATGTTTAGTTGTTCTCCTACGTGTTAAGTTTAGATAACTTTAACGTATTTTCCGCGTATGCAAAGAGAAAAGAAAGCGCTTTTCTTATTCGCAATGAGTTTTCTAAGTGCACCTATTGCATATCAAGTACAATTTTCTACCATAACGGACATAGGTATGTTAGCGTTGAATAACGATGTTTTTACATAGGGTAAATTAACGCAGTATACAGCTAGGCAAAGACTGCGCTCTGTTTTCTAAAAGCCTAATTTTAAGGCCAATTCTCGTACCTACCTAATTTGAAAGTTTTTAACATTCAAATTCAAGTCGCCTTCACATCTCAGTAACAAGTGATGTCAAAAATGTAGGTAAATGAGAGATATTTTTGACAGATTGAGACTGAGATTCGAATGTAAACGTTCTTAAGATTACAGGAACTGCCCCTCTGTTGTCAAATCTCATATCACTTGATTCTAGTTACCTAGTTTCCATGTTTGTGACAGCGACATATGAACTGTGTTTATCAGCCTTTGTGAAACCGGATGTAACTCCCCCAAAACGGTTCCCATCACGCTCTGTCCAGACAGTTCCATTAATTCTCAGAGAATATCATGAAATTACTTTTCCAATTAATTATGTGAGAGAAATGAGGTCCTTTCATAGCCGTAATTTTATGTCAACCCTTTCAAGCTGTTTGGCCTACTAAAGGATTCTATTTCCAATCAAGAGCCGAAACGTAGCTCGTAGGCGAAATGAATTGAGTTTGTCACTCCATCGTCGGTTTTCATTCGCCACATAATTAGCCTAGGAAATTGCCTCCAGTCCCGACTCACGTGAACGTTGACAAGCTTGTGTAATCAAACGTTATGTCCCTACTTCCCTACGTCATCGTCAGGGTGTTAAAACATTACCTCTGATTGGCTGCCTGACAGCGATTTAATATGGCGAAATGGGGACGAAAAATGTGGTGTAGGGTTGGAGATAGATGTTGATATGGAAAGGGTTAACAATCAATTAGGAATTGAGATGGAAAAAAAAAAAAAATTTATATTTTTTTCTGAAATCTCAGAAAATATGAAGCATTGCTTCTATCCTAGCTACCTATGACTCTTTAAAAGTAAATTGTGAAGCAGATGCTAATGAAATAATTTATTTAAAAACTCTTAAGTAATAATGAAAACGATTAACCCATTGACATGCATTTTATATTAATTATTGTTTACTGTTGACATTTTTTAATTATTATTTTTGCTGAATTCACTTTAAATTAATGATGTTAATTATTACTTATTCATATTTTTACGCCGTCATCGGCAAAACATAGTGTACCTACCTATGTTTTACAAATAAAAAACTTTGACTTTAACACATGGGATTGATCATTAGGCAAGTAATACGTTTTTTATTAAAAGGTCATTGACTCCATTGCATTATGTCACTTCACCTATTTCCTTACAACGTAACACCTACAAAGTTTAGCATCTGGATTATTCAACAGAATTCTCAAAGAATCCAACACTTCTCTTACACAATATTGCACAGAATCTAAGGTGGTCGGTACTTAACAATATGTTTCCACATTTTATGTCTAAAAATAATACCAGGGCGTCGCGTCGCCACAATCTGTTACTTCTATTCCTGTAATTAAATTACGAAAAATATTGAAGCAAGAGTCTGAAATCGTAATGGTTCCTGCAGACAGATTCAATCAAGATTCGCTCCAAGCCGGAATTAACGCGACTGACTTGTGATTACACGTAATTCGTGGAGTTAATCTCTGAAGCTGTTGTTTAGAGTTCTACAAGTACATAAATATATATAAGCCTTCGTTACTTTTGAGTAACGAAGGCAACATTAGAGAACAAAGTTTTCGCGAAGATGTTTTTGAAGCGTATTTTGACACAAAATTACGCCTTGTTAATTACTTAAGGAAACAAATTAAGAATCAAATCTTATTTGATTATAAAAACTTGTAATCCACAACAGTTTGTTTTGATTGTGATAATTACTTAAAGAAAAAAAATTATATTGGAAACTCAAAAACAAGGCAAAATAGAATAAAATAAAATAAAGATAGATGAAGCCACAAGCATGCCAACAAACAAAAAAAAAAACAGAAGCAAATTATCTTTAAATAAAGAATTAGGTTTTAAAAAGCGAAGGCAACAATAGCTGACGTCACTTTATCGACCGCGGCTGTGAATATGTTAATTTTAGTAACTGTTACAAGTTTATTTAGGTACTTGTGTTTCGCGAAAGTAAGAGCCAATTAGAACCTAAGGAGGATTTAGTCGAGTTATGTAATAGTGATCATAATGGGTGTTAATTATTGACACCTATTATTAGCTGGAAACTTGAAGGTGTCTGAGAATACAAGCGTCATTGAATATGTATAATCTCGAACCGTTGATCCTTCGATAACATGAATTTAAGTGCACCTGCAATTATTAATACAGTAGGTACTCAAAACATACAAATAGTATCTTCTGTCATATTTCTAATACTAAATAACCAAAAAAGTTCTCAAGAAAAGGTTCTACAAAGTACACTCAATTTGCATAAAAAAGTAATATACAACTCAAATAAATCTGAAAAGATAATTTAAAACTCAGCTTCTCAAGTTCTTAAGCCAATAAACGTGAGATACTTTAGATATATGATAATCCTTATTATTTACACTCTTTGAGATAAAAGTGAATTATATTATTCATGAAAATATATGAATCTCTCTCAAATTTGAAATATCTCATGCTTCTATCTATCTCGCTCGGTTTAAATTTAGATTACTTAATAGTTACTAGAAGAATAGTATGTTATCAAAACCGATTTCTTTAGATTAAGTGGATAGGTCAATTATATTATCATAATATTTGAAAACTGCCAAACCTTTTTATTTGAAACTCTGGCAACCGGAAAATTTTAAATAGTTCTTAAAGAAAAAAATTACATAACGTCTTTGCTATATTAATTAAATAAGATTACCATAGAGCACACAAAACTTCTATTATGAAAATCAGCCAATCTCTGCTCGGGCTGGAACGCGGTTTAAAAATGCGGTACACCCACACGTAATTACGGAGGTCGCCAACATATCTGCATAAATTACTGACAGCTCTCCCTTTTGTTTGTTTTCCGAGGGCAATTAATGTCAAAGGTCAATTTGTGACATCAAATCATTTTAGCAAATAACTTTTAATTAAAAATATCTAAATTAATTGTGAGTCTCTTTGGATCCTACCTGACGTAGTAGACTTAATTTAATTAGTATTTGAAATTATATTTAAAAAGCTTTTATTGAATCCATGTACCTAGTTAGAATGGAGTACTTTGATACAGGCCTATTATTTTTAAATAACTGTGTATAAGTTGAATTAGAACATTAATCATAGTATTTCTTTCGTTACATTTTCACTTCCAATAGATAGAAGAAGACATGTCATAAAGAAAATCCTTTGAGTGAGACTATTTATTTTCAATAACTGCGCGGACTTTTTTCAGTTTACCTACAAATTAACTTTTAACAATTCGCGGAACAAAAGAAGCTCTCCGCTCATAAAATTTATAATTTCTTGAAACCATATAAAAATTGTAGTAATTAAGTGGATTGTATATGCTTATCCAGGTTGAGACGTAAATGCAATCTCAATTAGTCAATAACCTTGTTTGAATAGCTTCTGTTAATGGAAACACTAGGTATCTCTCTGGCTTATAGATTGGGCAGTGATACTCAAACTTCACCCTTAGTACGAGGCCTGTTGATCAAATGTAAACTACAGTGCAGCCATCGAGAGAAATAAGTCCCTGACACCTGTCAGTGCGAAAATTCTAGTAGCTTATAAAGATCAAATTCGCGAAACACATTTTCGTTTGTATGAAACAGTGTCAGGAAGGCATTCTCTCGTCGGCCGAGCTGTGGGGCCTAAAAACAAAATCGGAGAGTGTCAGTGAGGTTTTCTGTGCAGCGTTCACAAAAGTATCATACGATTAGGTACTGATGAGATCGTAGACGTATGGTTAGATCTACCCACTTAGGCGTTTTTAGCAAAATCTCAGTTTGGTATTAGCTAGAAACATATGTACATTATTCTACGAAGAACATTGCGTGAACATGCATTTACATATTTATAATTTTGTATAGGTAAATATTAAAGATAAATAGGGACAAGGTACGGAAAATGTTTACACATCTAATATTGTTAAACACACAATTACTTTAGCAAATTTTTTTAAAGAAATCGTCGTTACGCAGAAACCTATCAGCACCCTAATTGAGTAACATACGTTCAATCACAATCTGAATCATTTTGAAGGATACTGCTAATCCATTGATTTATATGTTCGTAAAATTTGTCTGCTTAGCAACATAAATAACGCAATGAATGTTGTTGGACTGTCAAAATGAAAGACATTGCTACTGTTAGTGTGTTACGCAATTACCCCGCTGCTGAAGAAATCTATCTAATCTAATCTCTAGAGTTACGATGATTTCTTTCCTTTCTTAATGGTCTGCGGCACTTGGTAGAAATACAAATCCGGCCTAAAAGATTGACTACCACTGACGGCCGTCTAGGCGTCTACAGAGACAAATTAATGCTATATTCCACTGAGACTGCGAACACTAGAAAGGTGCTTGCCATTGCACTGCATACTAATATCAACTTGAGTGTATGTCGATTCTATTGACAGTTCAGTATGGTAACCTGGACCTGTCACTATTACCAGATCTAGTAACGCATTGTTACTGAAACTAACTCGGTGAATTCAATGATTGGGAAATCAATTTCAATCTTGCAAAACAGCCAAATGTCCTGAATTTAATTTACCTTCCGATCGAGCAATGATTTATTCTGGAAAGAGAGAAATTCTTTATAGCAGCCTAGGATTTGGAATAACGCGGAGCTCCCAGCTATTACACGAATTTTTATGACAGCTGTTGCGGGTACTCAGAAACCCTAAAGTCTGACGACTGACCCATCAGTAGAATTTGGTCTTTACCCACTAATTGGTTAGCGATATCAGTTGGCATTCGCTTCATGTATTTTACTGATATTTAGTCGCGTAAAGTCGCATTTGATTAGACCCAACCTATAGGACGTTATACCTGAGGTAGCTGTGCGAACAGACCCCGCGACATCCATGAGAATTTTTCAACCCGGAACAAAAAAAAATTGCTGCGGGAGGGGTGATAGTTGTCACAAGTTGACCCGTCACTGAGCTCTCGCATCACGTCACCACACCCCTCACGCACCGCGCTGCTACCCCAGAGCGGTCGGCCTGTAGTCCGCGCGGAACTAGTTGGCCGCGCCTTAGGTATGTGAGCGGTGGGACGAAGTGGCGCGGGCGCTTTGTCATTACTCAGTACATGCGTTGCAAACACTAGACAACCCTGCCGCCTTCACCCCCGTCCCCACATAAGGCGCGGCCAACTATTTCCTCGCTGACTATATAGTTGGAAATAGAAGCTAGAAGAATGTTGACATACCACCTTTTTCTTCAGAATGTATTGACCCATTGATATACAGGATGACAGCCGTGGCAGGGACATACACGTAAACTGTAACCATGGATTCAGCACTTAATTCTAAACCCCGTTGAAATGTTTCGACGGTTATCAAAAAAAATTGTTGTTCCTTACATTTTGACCGCGGAGGCATTTTTCTATGAAAAAGAAAAGAACATTGGCGAACGCCCAAACAAATTTTTGTTGAAATTTTTAATTTGCGGATGCCGATAAAAAAAAAAATACAGACTATGAATTTCTGAACAGTTTTGTCATCAATCGAACCAATATAGGAAGTCAGGAATTAAAGATATTCCAGTTTGAAGTTCTAGAAGTTATGTCTAGTCAACAAAAGATAATAATCGAAAAAGAAATATAGAAATATAATACATTTTCATTTGTTTAATTCCTAAATGTTGTTAACAATACCATGTTATAAAACACGATGTGCAATATATGTGAGCATTGTAATTTACATTGGTTTATGATTGAGCAACTATCACGCCTAAGCTACGCCGACATTCATCTTGCTGCGCTGCCTTGTAAATCATGGCTGCATTTGAATGCTGTGATTAAACATAAGCTTTATTATGATGTGCAAGGTGAAATTTTAAATTCAACGATGTGGTTGTATGGGTAGAGTTACTAAAGTTAAATTCTTAATTACCTACATTATTATTTTCCAGCGGTTTTCCCCGCATAAGTCTCAACCCCGTGGGAATATCTGGAGAAAATGTATCCTATATCCTGATCCAGGAAGCCGACCCTACCATATCTGGGAAAAGGCTAGTCAGATGATGATGAATTATCCAAATCCGTTAGGCCCTTTTAGCGTGAAAGGGACAAACAAACATACAAAAAATTAAATCATTTCTCTTTGTAATATTAGTTTAGACTGGCGGACCCGACCCTGCTTTAAGCGGTTTTTATGACTTGAAAAAACATCGTAATTTCTACACAAATTCATTATACACATAAACCATATGGAATTATTTCTTTAAATGATGATGACGAATACTGCATCAAATCCGATGCGAAATTTAAAAGAACAACGCGGTTACACAGAAATATGGTCAAAAATCAACTTTAATTTGCAATATGTATACAGTATGTCTTGAACATAAGTATCAAAATATGTACTTACCTAACTAAAATAACGACCACGTATTGTTAGACGTTCACTAAAGAATTATCAATTAAATTCCCATCACAATTTCTTCAAGCAATAGCCGTGACGTTATTGCGATGACAAAGCAAATACTTTAGACGTCATAAGCGAAGAAAATTAACTCAAAATGTTGGATAAACAGTTGTGGCTATTGTTCAATGAGAGACAGGGCTGAATTCCAGCGCTTTCACCGCTGCGCCCGAGTTATGAAGCGCCAAGATAAATGCAACCGACCGACAGCGCTGTGCACTCTTTACACACTTTATACGACACGACGTGTTTACGATTTTCTCATAGAGTACTTTGCGCTTTATGCTTTTTTTAAGTAAATACTATCTTCGTCTCTGGCCAGCTAGAAATGCAAATGAAAATAAAACCGTCTTTTGTTTCTGCCACAAATACTTAAAAACGTCCTCCCTCCCAACTTGGACCGTTTTATTTTTAAAACTCAACAATCGTTTGTTCTATTTACTTAAAAAAATTAAACAACAGGAAAAAAACGCTTTTGTCCTGAAATAAATTTTACCGTAATCAAGGTTTTGATCACACAAAAGCTAACTTCTATTGATTCATTCACAAATATCATCAAAGATATTTGATTGAATATTTTCGTTTATATTACCTACTTCTTAAAGCACTCATCGGCTATAAAATACAAGTCGTCAAGCATAAAATTAACCCCGTATCGCGAATGAATGTTGTGATATCGATCTTTAGTAATTGCAGCCCCCAGTTTTCTATGCTGCCTGTATCTAGGCGTACCGTTAGATCCTGGCCTACAACTGGGCTAATCATAATCACAGCTACCTACTCAGTACATTAATAGTTGACCTTCTTTAATAGGGACAGCTTCTGCATGTGGCTTAATGTGGGCTTATTATGTATCCTGAGCCATTCTTGTAATATGTTCATCTTTTTGACATTATGTTTATTATGTTTGTTGGAAGTTTAACAAGTGAACAATCTTTGCGACTTTTAGGATACAATATTTGTATGTAAATAACCGTTACTCACGCCAAAATAAAGTATGATAAAGTCCAGAACAAGATTGCAATGTAGTAGCAAAACGTGATGAAAATTCTAAAATTTGTTTTATAAGCAAACAAACAAAAGCGCATCTAAACAGAGCTTCAACTTGAAAGGACATTAATATCAAGAATACACTGAAAACAAATATACTTAATATAAAATAAAATATTTCTAACACAAGTTAATCGTTGTCAATTCTATTGTGTAGGTATTCGACAAAATGTAAGTAAAGTACCTATAGTTTGTTTTGGTTACATCAGAGAATGATGACTTAAGCGAAGTGACCTTAAGTTTCTTCCGTGAACAATTTATAAAAATAATCGTGTCTAAGAAAAAACGTTGACGTGAACTTGGAACACTAATTTGTTCAATAATAGACGATTTCTATATCCAAACGAACGTCATTAGTAAATTTTAATTTAACAGTCGTCTTGGTTCACCAATATTAAGAACTTCATGGCTTTTCATTGACTATAGAGTAGACTCTTCTAACTTTGACAGATATTTTTCATTGTTTTAACAGTTAGGTAGACAATTTCAACTCTGTCAGATATATCTTAGCTCATCTACGGGAAAATATTATGAAACTAGAAACCCGGAAAATCCCCTAAAACTTAAATCAAAATTGTTAAGTACTGAAAATGATAATGAAAGCTGATTTCTTAGCAAAACTTATTCTACCAGAAAGACGTAAAGTAGTTATTAGTTAAAACTTCTAGTATTAATAAACTTTTAGTAAGTTTTCTCGTTAAAACAAATAAATTTTAAATTCAGGAAATGATTGAGATCAGCTGAAATAGTAACTAGTAGTAATATCATAAATTGATATTACTACTAGTTACTGTTTTCTAGAATTTTCGTTGGTCTCGGTCACGAGGTACAACTCCGCCAATATCTACAGTATCAAAAGACCGACACAGACCATCAAAAGTTATATACGGTTTATTCGAAGAAAAAGTAGATATTCCAAGCAATCAAAATGACAGCTGTTTCTCTGACGTTACTTTGATTACTTATCTGTCAACTACTGTCACACATGTCAGTTGCGTCAAGCATGGGCCATAAAACTATCAAGTGTATTCTAAACTTGGCACGCATCTGCACGACATTTGAAGCATCACAATCTGGGTCAGTTGCTTAGTAAGGCGCGCATGCTGCTCGCCTGGATTCGCTGCCTTTAACAATACGTTTGATCGTTGAATTTCGACCTACAGGATTATATAACTACGCATTAATTAAATTATGAATCCCAATAAATCATAATCCAACGTATTTAATATTTTCTTTGCCGAGTTGTTTCCAGCTACATAATCAAAATTTTGCACAGAACAAAAGTCATCTTTGTATGGTTAATTCAATTTTCGACTTTCTTGAAATTAGACCCTGTCATAATCATTTTTCTGGAGACAAATAAGACTGACAGCTTAAAGTTCTTTGAGTCTTTGGTCTTCATTATTTATTTTGCTCCAATTTTGGTCCAGTTAATTTGTCATTTAATATCGTGATTGGTTTTCAAATTCACATGCTATAAACGTAAGTATGTCGTAACGAAACACGAATATCATTGATTGATCTTTTTTATCTAACGAGACAATGTAGGCTTTGTGCTGTTATAGTCAATTGAGCGGCAAACTGTTAGCCTTGGAGGTTCACATTTGTAATGAGTGAAAGGCAGCGCCTCGATCATACATAGCCGGAACGTGACTCATGGATGACGTTTTATTCACGAATATATCAACCTCTGCACTTTCATCTTTAGAATAGCTAGGTATGCTTAAGATTCTGGATAATTTAATTTATTGACCACACTTCTGAGAGGTAATTCTCATAATTTTAAGAACGTTCACAGTCTGATCTCAGTCTCAATCTGTCAAAAATTCCTCTAATTTCCCTACATTTTTGACAAGTCTTTGACATTGATGGTCGCTGAGATGACATTTGGACTAGATTTTGGACGTTTTTAATTACGGGAATTGGCCTTCAGATCTCTCTTTCCCAGTCACGAAGTAAGTCCCCATGCAAAGACGTAAAGAAAAGCAACGGCGGAAAATAAGGTCACGTAGTCACTATGGACGCTGATACGGAATAGTGAGCAGATGAGTAAAATAAAATACAAACATAATATTTGTCTTCTAAGATCTTTTCATTTTATCTACCAAGGTAGGTAGGTAGAGCAATTTCAAATCAGAGAACAATACAACTCGCTAGAAGAACTAACAATTAGGAGTAACAATCCCATTAAAACAAACTTTGAAACTCCATTTCGTACGATTGCATTTTTCCCACGAACAATCAGATTAGATTTACCGATAACGCTATTAAAATTAACGCTGCACTCTATTGCGTTATTTATTTCAAACAAACGTTCTATCTTCAAATCTTGTTATGATTGGCTGGACAATGCAGTTACGGTACATCATAAAATCATGGTAAGCGACAGAGTAGGCCGTCTCATATAGGTACTTGGGATCTAAATAGAGCAGTAAGTCAATCTCCGGTGCAGAGGCATATCCGTATATCCTTCAAAGGTTTCAGGTTCGCCTCGCTAAGAGGCACTCGACACAATTGATCGGCAGTCACCGTGTCGGCGACCGGTCGACATTGCTCTCGTCCCGTTTGGTGCAAGCCTTATTGACGCATAACTGTTTAATATTATGCATGCATTTTGTAACGTGGGCATTAGCTATTGTTTGTTCGTTCGAGTTATGAGTAATGTGGAACCGATGTCCTTTATAGAAAACGAAATCATTTCTGAACCAATCCAAGACTTTTGCGTTCCTCTACGAGCAAAATTAAGCCAGTTAGTCCACCCCAAGTAACTTATTTAAATTAATTGATTTCATCTACCAACATGTTAAATTTAAAGCTAAAAATGCCAATGCATTCCACAAAATTTTTCGACAAATCCTTTTCTGTTCAGGCCGCTCGTTTATGGAATGCATTGCCAGTTCAAATTAAACGCGCGCAATCGTTAGCTGTTTTTAAGAGATTCGTGAAGGAGCATTACTTCTTGTTGTGATCTTGTTTTCGTAGCTGCAATAATCTGTAGTCATCATTTATTTTCTTTGTTTATATGTATATTTAATATGTATTTATTTATGTATCTATTATACAGCATTATATATATATATATATATATATATATATATATATTGTATGTATGTTTATTATTATATATATTGTATGTATATATATATATATTGTATGCTATGTATCTATTTTTTGCCTATATTATTTTGCGCCACTGTCAACCCCATTTTTTATATCCACGCAATCACTGTCCATTCCATCCAAGGTTGCCTGGAAGAGATCGCAGAAAGCGATAAGGCCGCCCATTGTATGTTTTGTATTAATAATCGTATTTTTTGTTATTTATTTTCTGGTGTACAATAAAGTATATATAAATAAATAAATAAATATCCTGCATTTCATTATATCAAGACGATTATTAAAATTATAAACAAATTAAGTAACTATTTTGTAAGGTATAGATAATATTTGCGAATATGAAGTTCCATTATCAAAGGAATAAATCAGCTATGTAATATTTTCTCGTACTTATTACATTGTTTTGCAACATTAAATGTAAATGATGTCGTAACTTCATCCATATTACACACACGAATATCTAACTAATCAATAATATGTACGTAATCGATTACAGCAGCTTTCTCCAATGAGAAAAGTAATAAATTGGCATGATCTGCGTTGATTGAAAGCTTCGTATCTCGATATTCAACAGTTACAAAGCTCAGTCATCCGAGGCTGTAGACATGGGAAATGAATGCGATCCCCGATGAAACCCATTACCTATGATATTCTTGATGTAATATGTGGGAAATAAAGTACGTATAAGGAGGAATAACTGTACTACTAGTATACTAGTACAGGCTAGTATACAAGAGCAAGTCTCGGAAATCAACCCGACCTTCTCGACGCCGAGAACGTTACGTGTGCAGTCATAGTTTTAAGGTTTTTATTAATTATTCGTTTATTATTGTATAAGATTATTTCGTGTATTTTATCTATGGGCCTTAGCTGCCTGATAATAAAATGATTATTATTATTATCACATAAACGAACTTTATACGGTGGCTTTTTGATTTATACTAGTGAATATAGTTTCTTAGATATTCCTGCTTTCCTTTAGTGTTGTTATCTTTAATCATAGTATATTAAAGACCATCATCTTCTATACTTATAATAAATCTGTAGAGAGGTCAATTCTGTACATGATATATATTTTCAAAATAACTATCAGGGGGTAATTGGTGATCGATACTGATGCCAAAAATGCAATCAGTAAAATTTTTGTCTGTCTGTCTGTCTCTATGTTCCTTATAGAAACAAAAACTACTCGACGGATTTTAACGAAACTTGGTACAATTATTCTTCATTCTCCTGGGGAGGTTATAGTATACTTTTCATCACGCTACAATGAATAGGAGCAGAGCAGTGAAATGTTGTGAAAACGGTAGAATTTGCTCCATTTTTTAAGCTTCCGTCGCGTGTGCAGTCTTAATGGTTAAAGCTACATAGAAATCATTTATGACGGAAATGTTCTACATAAATATATAGTATCTAAAAAATATCCCACAACAGCATATGTCTATATTTTATGGTTGACTCACAATAACACGTGTAACTCCCGATAGCTTAGCAGTTCGGAGCTTTCTGATAATATTTGTTTACTCTTACGTTTATCATACTCTCACTCATCCCTAATTAAAAGAAGTTAATATTATTACCTATTGAATAAAAAAAGAATCATAGTAATCGGTATAGAAACACCAAACTTATAAAAATGAAATACGCTAATAAGCATCGCGCCGTCGCGCGTGAATACTGAATCATGCCATAAGGATTATTTTTGTGTAACGGTTGCCGCGCTCGACGCGGGTCGTGGCGGTAGGGTATAAAAAGGCGGGAGGTCCGAGCGCGAGCTTCATTCAATATTTGGCTGGGCAATAATTGATATTAACAAACCGTGCTTATCAGCGCGACTTTTAGTCTTTAAATAGTTTATTTGAATTTCTTTTGTTGTTATTTTATAAAATAGGTATTAGTTGTTTTGGTAGTGTTTAAATATTTGTTCAAATTACAAATCTATACTTATAATAAATCTGTAAAGTGAAAATTCTGTACATTGAAAATATCAAAAAAATAAATGGCAGGGGCTGTTATTAGACCGACACAGAACCCAAAAATGTGATTTAAAAAATTTTTGTCTGTCTGTCTGTCTGTTTGTTCAGGCATCAGGCAAAAACTACCGGTTCGATTACGATGACACTTGGTATAATTATTCTTTAATATCCTGGGCACCACACTGGGTACTTTTTATCCCGGAAAAAAATATACAATAAAAAACAAACTTAATTTTGCGGTTCGATCCCTAGACCCGATTACTGTACCAACCGCAAATAATAAGTTTGTCGTAGTACACGACGAAGATAATAATAATAGGCGAGCGTTCGTTCATATTAGCATTCTATAAATTGTATGTTTTAACTGCTACTTGCAATTCCAAAACGTGCTTTTCAGTGCGACCTTTTTATTCCTTTTAGTTTTTACTAAGTACAGTTTAAGGTAGAGTTATTTAGGCTTATTTTTATAAGTCGTAGGTATAGATTTTAATTTTAAAGTATGGGTAGTATATTTGATAGTGTACGTAGTGACCGTAGGTTATTTTATAAACTGTTAGGTAGGATTAGTCATTCGTATAGGTATTAGTTTTTAGGGATTTTGCTTATTTATTGAGTTTAGATTAGTTATCTTCAGAAATAGGTTTATTTAGGTATTTTATTTTCTGTTATTGAGGTTTTTTTTATTAGGTAGGTACTTAGGTTTACTTTTATAATCTAATATAAAATTCAAAGTCCTGTGATCCTGTCTGACTGATTATATCAATTCACAGCCTAAACCGCTGGTCATAGAGACATTAAATTTGGAGTGAGTTCTGTGTGAAGTATATAAAGGTATCCACTAAGAAAGGGTTTTTCGAAATTCCACTCCTAAGAGGGTGAATGGGGGGAGAGTGAAATTTCACGCGGACGAAGTCGCGGGCAGAAGCTAGTGTTTACATAATATAATAATCTAACAGACTTAAAATGATATTAATAATATGTACTTGTTTTTAAAAAAGTGGGAAAAGAATGTTGGGCATCGAAAATTCGTCCGCATCCCTGTCAACAGCAAAAGTGCCCAAAAGGCTGGCAGCATTGCTACATTGTATAGCGATGCTGATTCCTTGGCCAAAAAATAGGCCAACCGTCTGGTCACGTGAAGAGTCGACCAACCGCTTGGCGATGTCTCGAAAACTCCAAGTGGGCAGTCGGACCCCATGGCCCTAATGTTTTCAAGATTTGTGGCCAAGATTGATATTGGGAGTTATCGGACCTGTTATCATCTTTAATCTTTTTTATCCAATAATAAAGTCGACCACTCGCGTTTCCAATATAGCGTTTCAAAGTACAGAGGCCAGCACATCAAGCTACCCCAAGCTGTCAAATTTCTTTGATAGATTTTCAACTTTACCACAAACGAATAAGGTTCATATTCAATTGGGAAAATTTGACAGATTGGGGTAGATTGATGTGCTGGCCTCTGTACATTCAATATCCAAAGAGATTTATGTAGATCTAATAACGTTTCACTTAATATTTCCAGTGGTATTGCTCTCATTATGGTGGCGGATGTATATCTATAGAGATTCTTCGTAGCCGCAATAAGCTACAAAATCAATGGAGCCATTCGCTTTGATCGTTCCTTTGCCCGTTAGGCTATTCAGTAAAACCCAATGACTTGTCACTATGCGGGATAATTACGTCCAACGCGCGTATCTATGTGTTACCTGCGTATGTCGATGTGCTCTCGCGAATAGTTTCATGCGATATGAACAATATTGTGACGTATCGTATCGCCATTCTATGAAACAATCGTGGGCCCGTCATTGTTCTAATATTCCTATAGTAAACTACTGTAATTTCGTATACGGAATCAGTCAAAATTTCAAAGCCGTCAATTACACACTTCTAAGCAAATTCATTCAGCTTTAAAGCTTAAATATTTGTGCTATTGGCTCGCCGAAAACTGCTTCTCTCGACTAAATTGCTAAATTGCATGGTCGTGTTTCCGGATACGAATTGCGAAAAAGGCAGGCTATAAAACGCGGAGTTTATGTTTACAGTTTTAGGCAAAAGCGTACAATATACTCGTATACAGAGTGATTGCATTTCGCTGCAGTAACATAACTAGCTAAGTGGGTCAAAGACATTGCATCGTGTTGCGGGCGCGGCGCGGTGAAGCGTGGCCACGCCGCGCCGCGGTCTTCGCGATACCTCGTCAAACTCGCACGCTCTATTTATGCCTATTTACTTTTTTATGTTGTACGTTAATGCGCGGAAATTGAATGAAAATTATATAGGTGTTTCTCTTGGTTTTATTTGTACTGTCTTTGAACTTTTAGCCTTGGGCACTCTGGAACGACTTCCTGCTCTAAATGTGCGACATATTTTACCGTGAAGCAAAATTATTCATCAACTGTTGAAAAAACAAAATTTGATTTATAACAATAGAAATTCAATTGTGTCTCATTAGCCACAGTTGAGCTACTACGACTAGCATTAAGAGAAATCATGCAATTACAGAAGTTACAAGCGGAAGAGTGTCACATTGCGTCCATTCATTAAAAACAGTTTAGTTGTGGATAGTTACAGAAGTTGACGACTTAAGATGTCTGCAACAACACATTTTTATTGCCAATTTCATTAACTACCTACTTCAAATCGAAACGTTAACTAACTTGGTTATAATCACCGACATTGGAACTTTATCAAGAAAAATCTTAAGAATTTTGCAACAATGCTGTTCTCTATAAATTCCCATTTTATAATCATGACATTAACGATACAACTTTAGTTATCGTAAACGTTTTGAAATATCGTACAATTTCATCTTAGCATAGCAAGTTGGTTTTAAGTTATGTATGTAGACTAATTGTGGCTTCATGTGTAAATCTTTGAACAAAGCAGTGAGCTTTCTTACATCTAAGCTTCTCTTGACGTCCCTTATGTTGAGCTCCAGCTTAAGAAAGTACACATACGAAAATAGTCTAGATATACGTACATTATTACAAGGAGCTTCTTGCTAACGATGTTAACAGAATTCTAAACTTAATTTCTATTAAGTTAAGGAAACGCAAACATAGACCGAGGAAATAATGTTATGAACACTGAATTTCTAACCAAATTAAATACTGCTTTCCAATTTCTTCAAACACAATTAAATACTTCGCTACGAATTGTTCCGTAAATTCTACAATCTCAATTCAATCTTCCTTTCGACGAGTTTTATAGGCTAGTTAAGCACACCTGTGGAATCACTAATTCCGAATTAGTAATCGCTTTAGGCTGGTTCCACTTCACAATCAGGACGCACTCAACTTCTGCTTGAGAAAACAATTCGATCCCCAAGCGAGTTCCTGAGTAATTCGGCGTTCACGATCCACAGCGCGGTTACTTTATTACCTAACGTAAATTTTTCGTCAAATTGTTTTCCGGTACTCAAATAGTTTCAGCAAACAAAGGCACACAGTATAAACACAATTTTGTATGTCTTTATGGCGAACTGAATAGCTTTCACCGAAAGCCCTTTGAAAGGAGAAAGCCTTCGCTTAATACCTGTCCACGTTTACACACAATTTCTAATCTTATTAGATTTTGTATGTATTCTTTGCATAAATATACGCTAAGTAATCTGTAGAGCCAACATGTTTCTTTGTAAATAAACTTCGAATTTCTCCTTGGCTTTAAACATATGTTATTAAAATCATGATTTTTTTTTGTTTTCAGGATGGGAGTTGAAAGGCTTACACTGTTACAAATTCTTCAACATCAGGCATTCATGGGAGAAAGCGGCAGAATTATGTCGAAGGTAATTAATAAATTTATCAAATGCAAGATTGTTTACAAGCTTTCTATAATTCAAGTTTCACGTTCTAACAAAAAAATATGTTTCAGGTATGGAAGCGAGCTCATGGTTGTAGATAGCTATTCGGAAAACAACATGACTGCTAACATGGTGCCAGCCAGTCCCAGTAATAACCACTACTGGCTTGGACTCGCGACGGTCGACGACCTAAGAACGAACACACTCGAATCAGCTGCTGGTGCTCTAGTCTCGCAGTATGCCGGTTTCTGGGACCTGCGACAGCCAAACCCCAAGGCAGGAGAATGTGTCGATGTCCACGTCACATCTGATAGCCAGTCGTGGGAGCTAACAACCTGTGAAACCCTCCTGCCATTCATGTGCCGAGCTACCGCCTGCCCTGCCGGTAAGCAACATCAACAGGCAATTGTTTATCAATCAAGTTTACATGCTCAATTACAAGCGCAGTAATACAATGTTAAGGTTACAGAAAACAATACTCACACAATTTAAATTTGTTTTAGGAACCTTCCATTGTTCTAATGGAAAATGCATCAACGCAGCCTTCAAATGCGACAAGCAAGACGATTGTGGTGATGCTTCCGACGAAATGGACTGTGCTTCCGACTGTCACTTCTACATGGCCAGCAGTGGCGATGTCGTCGAGAGTCCAAACTACCCTCACAAATACCCTCCTTTCAGCGATTGCAAATGGACTCTCGAGGGGCCACAAGGTCAAAATATCGTCTTACAGTTCCAAGATTTTGAAACTGAAAAGTCTTTTGACACTGTTCAAATTCTGGTTGGCGGCAGGACCGAAGATAAATCTGTGAATTTAGCGACACTTTCTGGAAAACAAGATTTATCTAACAAAATTTACGTATCCGCTTCGAACTTCATGATCATCAAATTCAGTACAGATGGTTCAGTGGAAAGGAAAGGTTTCCGAGCGGCTTGGAAAACCGAGTCATCTAACTGCGGAGGCATGCTTAGAGCTGCGCCTCAAGGTCAAGTACTAACCTCGCCTGGTTATCCAAATGGTTATCCTGGTGGCTTAGAATGCGTTTACGTTATCGAAGCTCAACCAGGTAGAATAGTCTCATTAGAGGTCGAGGATCTCGAATTAGGAATGAACCGGGATTATATTGTTATCAAGGATGGTAATACTCCATCTAGCCCTGTGTTGGCAAGGTTGACTGGATCAGGCGAAGAAAATCAAAAGGTTGTGGTATCGACTACGAACCATCTGTACATGTACTTCCGAACGAGTCTTGGCGATTCCAAGAAAGGATTCAATATGAGATATTCTCAAGGCTGCAGAGCAACAATCATTGCAGCAAATGGTACCGTTACATCACCTGCTTACAGTCTTGCAAATTACCCAAATAACCAAGAATGTTTATATAGAATAAAGAACCCTAACGGTGGTCCACTATCGTTGAAATTTGAGGAATTTAGCATTCATTCATCCGACGTAGTGCAAGTTTTTGACGGAGCCAGCACAAGTGGTTTAAGATTGCATTCTGACAATGGATTTACTGTAAAACCAAGAATAACACTGACTTCATCCAGTGGCGAAATGTTGATACGATTTATGTCTGATGCTTTGCATAATGGAATAGGTTGGATAGCGACGTTCTCGGCAGGTAAGCGATTCCCGCGACGACGACGAGAACAAACGTGGAACAAATAGACGTGTATTCAATTCTTTTTATCTTACATTTTATTTTTCAGATTGCCCCACTCTTGCATCCGGTCTTGGTGCTTTAGCGTCAAACAGAGATACCGCCTTTGGGACAGTTATAACATTCTCATGTCCGATTGGACAAGAATTCGCCACAGGGAAATCTCGTATCACAACAAAATGTTTAGACGGAGGAAAATGGTCAACTACTTACATTCCTAGCTGTCAAGGTAAGTAACAAACGAGGAATGGTGGCACTGCACAATGCAGTATTACTATTATACTTTAGGTTATATGAGGGTACTTATGTGATTTTATTGTTACTTTACAGAGGTGTATTGCGGTCCGGTGCCACAAATCGATAATGGATTTTCAATTGGCTCTACAAACGTGACTTATCGAGGTGTTGCAACTTATCAATGTTATGCTGGATTTGCTTTCCCAACTGGACAGCCTATCGAAAGAATCTCGTGCTTAGCTGATGGACGTTGGGAGAGAACACCTACTTGTCTCGGTAAGTTCACAAAATTAACATACTTTTTCACACTGGTTACGACTGGTGCATCTTTATATTCATAAAGATGATATATTTAGAATAAAAATAATAATATTGTATGTAAATTAATTTGGCTTTTTCTACAGCGTCACAATGCGTTGCTCTTCCGGACTCCCCTCACGCCAATGTTACAATCTTGAACGGTGGCGGCCGAAGCTACGGTACTATTGTCCGTTACGAATGTGAACCTGGCTACGTAAGATCTGGACAGCCAGTACTACTGTGTATGAGTAACGGAACTTGGTCAGGAGATGTGCCAACATGCTCCAAAGCACTGTGCCCGAAATTCCCAGAGATCAAGAATGGGTTCATCGTTGACCAGACTAGGATTTACATGTTCGGTGATGAAGCTCGTGTCCAATGTTTCAAGGGTAAATATCAAAACAGTTTCGAACTAAAATTGTATGCGCTGATGATCCTGTGTTACTTTGGGTATTTATGTGCACTATGGATCTTAACTAATTGTTATAACATTTTAGGATACAAACTTAATGGACCTAGCGTGCTCAAATGTGGACCTAACCAAGAATTCGACAACCCACCGACTTGCGAAGATATTAACGAGTGTGCCAACAGCCAATGTGACACGGCCTCGACTGAATGTAAGAACACCCAGGGTGGTTTCTTCTGCCCTTGCAAAACTGGTTTCGCCCCAAGCTTAGATTGCAGACCTGTTGGCGATTTGGGACTGATCAATGGAGCTATTCCTGATGAGTCCATTGTAACTTCTGCTCCAGAACCTGGATATGCCAAAGGAGTAAGATTTTTTTACCTAGTTTTTTTTTTAACCTAACCTATTTTTTTTTTGTCATCATATATCAATAATACTTGTAATAATAATTAATTGTTTTTAATTATAATTTCTATTTTTCGCTACAGATGGTACGTTTAAACAATGGAGGCGGCTGGTGTGGTAACAACTTAGAGGCCGGAGCCAACTGGATCCTCATAGACCTGAGAGCACCAACAATCATCAGAGGATTCAGAACTATGAGCGTCATGCGCGCTGACGGCAACATCGCCTTCACTTCCGCTATCAGAATTCAGTATACCAACGATTTGACTGACGTCTTCAAGGACTACACCAACCCTGATGGCACTGCTGTAGAGTTCCGTATATTGGAGCCTACTCTATCTGTCCTTAACTTGCCTATGCCAATTGAATCGCAATACGTTAAATTCAAGATCCAAGATTACGTTGGCGCACCTTGTCTGAAGGTTGAAATTATGGGATGTGCTAGATTAGACTGTACAGACATTAACGAGTGCAGTGAAAATAATGGAGGATGTGAACAGAAATGTCTTAACACGTAAGTATTTCTTGGACAGTCTGATCAAGCAAGTTTATTTTTGACGTAAAACACGAGATAGGTACTTAACGTTACTTTTTTCTTTCCAGACCCGGAAACTTCTCCTGCGCCTGTAACATCGGCTATGAGCTTTATTCTACCAATGGTACAGCTGGATTTGCGATCGAAAAGTCGGAATCCGGTGAAAGGGATGGAGACACATACCAAAGGAACAAGTCTTGCGTACCAGTCATGTGCCCACCACTGGGACCCCCAGAAAACGGAAAACTGTTATCCACGAAGGATGCTTACCACTTTGGAGATATTGTTCAGTTCCAATGTGACTTCGGATTTGTAATGTCAGGATTCTCGTCACTTCTTTGTACTTCTAGTGGAACCTGGAACGGTACTGCACCTTTATGTCAATGTAAGTACAAAATATGATAAAGTTCGATAAAGGTCTTGGCGGATCATTATTTTAATAGACCTTATACAATGCGATAATTTAACCATTGAAATAATATTTGCAGATGCCCGTTGTGTTACATTGTCTGACGATAAAAACGACGGCCTAAAGGTGATCAGAGATGACCCTGAAAGCGTGCTGGTTCCATACAGAGACAACGTTACGATTACTTGCACCTCACCCGGAAGACAGTTGAGAAACACTGTATCCTCGTCCTTCAGACAGTGTGTCTACGATCCCAAACCGGTGAGCCTCATGATTTTACTACAACTACTTTTTATTACTGTCATGAAATAATTTTATCATATCATTAATCTAATGCAATTTTTCAGGGTCTACCCGATTACTGGTTTTCTGGAGCTCAACCTCAATGCCCCAGAAAGGACTGTGGTGTTCCAATGCCTACACCTGGCGCTGAATACGGTCAATACGTTGACACCAAATACCAAAGCTCTTTCTTCTTTGGATGTCAAAACACTTTCAAGCTCGCTGGACAAACAAACAAACACGATAACGTGGTCAGATGCCAAGCTAACGGCATTTGGGACTTCGGAGACTTGAGATGCGAAGGACCGGTGTGTGAAGACCCAGGCAGACCAGCAGACGGTTATCAAATCGCAAGAAGCTACGAGCAAGGATCCGAAGTTCTGTTTGGCTGCTCCAGACCGGGATACATTTTAATCAACCCCAGACCAATTACTTGTATACGTGAACCTGAATGCAAAGTCATCAGACCTCTTGGACTGGCATCTGGCAGAATACCTGACTCTGCTATTAATGCAACATCTGAAAGACCTAACTATGAAGCAAGAAACATCAGGCTCAATTCGGTAACAGGCTGGTGTGGTAAACAAGAAGCCTTCACCTACGTAAGCGTTGACTTAGGCAAAGTATACAGAGTTAAGGCTATACTCGTAAAGGGTGTCGTTACATCTGACATTGTGGGCAGGCCGACAGAAATAAGATTCTTCTACAAGCAAGCTGAAAATGAGAACTACGTGGTTTACTTCCCTAACTTCAACCTAACAATGAGAGATCCTGGAAACTATGGTGAATTGGCGATGATCACGTTGCCTAAGTTCGTACAAGCTAGATTCGTTATTTTGGGTATTGTGAGCTTCATGGACAACGCTTGTCTCAAATTTGAGCTGATGGGTTGTGATGAACCAGCGGCTGATCCTTTGTTAGGTTACGACTATGGATACTCTCCTTGTGTTGGTGAGTAAAATCGTTTTTTTACTATTATTTGTATCTTTTAGCACAAATAAAATGAATACAACTAAACAACATGTATAATTTTCAGATAACGAGCCACCAGTATTCCAAAACTGTCCTCAACAACCAATTGTAGTACAAACTGACGTCAATGGTGGCCTTTTACCAGTCAACTTCACTGAGCCTACAGCGACTGACAACTCTGGCGCTATTGCTAGACTAGAAGTCACCCCACAGCACTTCAGAACGCCCCTCCAAGTATTCCACAACATGGTTGTGCGATACGTCGCTTTTGATTTTGATGGAAACGTTGCTATTTGCGAAGTCAATATCACAGTACCAGATTACACTCCTCCAAAACTCAGTTGCCCACAAAGTTACGTTATTGAATTAGTTGATAAACAGGACAGTTACTCAGTCAATTTCAATGACACCAGGAGAAGAATAAACGCAACAGATGCCTCGGGCGAAGTATTTCTGAAATTCATTCCAGAAAGAGCCGTCATTCCCATACGCGGCTATGAAAATGTTACTGTTATCGCTTCTGACAAATATGGAAACAGGGCTCAATGCAATTTCCAAGTAAGGATATTTTTCTACTGATTTTTGTAATAAAAATGTTGGTACGTAGATAAGGCATTGTTTAATATTTTACTTATGTTCTAGGTATCTGTACAAGCCACCCCTTGTGTTGACTGGGAACTTATGCCGCCAGCTCATGGTGCTATGAACTGCCTGCCCGGAGATAGAGGAATCCAATGTATTGCCACATGCAGTCCTGGCTTCAGATTCACTGATGGAGAACCAGTCAAAACTTTTGTTTGCGAAACTAAGCGACAATGGGCACCCACATCTGTTGTGCCTGATTGCGTTTCAGAAAGTACGTAATCATTCGATAATTACCTAAAATAATAATAATAATAATATCCTTGGACATTTCACACAACGCCGTATAGTCCCAAGCTAAGCAACTTAATGCTTGTGTTATGGTAACGAGATGGCTGATAAACATTTTTACTTATATACATTTTTTTTTGTTTTTTTTTTGTTAATACATACATATTATAGATATAACCCAGACCCGGAACAAATACTTGTAGGTCGTACAAATATTTGTTCCGTGCGGAAATCGAACCCGCGACATGCTGCGCAGCAGTCAATCGCTCAACCACTGCGCCAACCGTGTCGTCAATAGTTAAAATAAAAATTTAGTTAAAATTAAAATAGTTTCTTGAATACAGAATAATCTTGTGATAACCATCTCATATCTTTATTATAGATACCCAGCAAGCCGCCTACCACGTTGTCTCTACTGTTCAATACCGTGCTCTAGGAGCAGTTTCCAATGCTTGCTTACCGCAATACAAAGACTTGATCGCTCAATACGACAACGTACTCAATGAAAGACTTACCCAACGTTGTTCAGCGGTTAACGTCAACATTAACGTAACATTTGTGAATGTTATACCGACACTTCTTGATGAAAATGTAGTCAAAATGGACTTCGTGTTAGCTATCACACCTGCCATTCGACAAACGCAGTTGTACGACCTGTGCGGGTCGACATTGAACCTTATATTTGATTTGTCTGTACCATACGCTAGTGCCTTAATTGAACCGGTACTAAATGTATCGTCTATTGGCAATCAATGTCCACCTTTGAGAGCGATTAGAAGTTCCATTACTAAAGGATTCACTTGCAGCGTCGGCGAGGTATTGAATATGGATACGAATGATGTCCCAAGATGCTGTAAGTATTGATACTTGCATTTTTGTACAATTTGGTACAATTTGTTTTTTGTTTCATTTGTCCTTTATTGGAAAAATACTATTATTTTTTTTCAATTTCAGTACATTGTCCTGCTGGAACCTTCGCTGAAGAAAAACAAAAGACCTGTACAATGTGCCCACGAGGTTTCTTCCATAACCAAGCTCGTCAAGGTTCATGCCTCAAGTGTCCTCAAGGAACATTCACTAGAGAAGAAGGCTCCAAGGACATAAATGATTGTATACCTGTTTGCGGATATGGAACATACTCGCCAACTGGATTAGTTCCTTGCTTGGAATGTCCTAGAAATAGCTACACAAGCGAACCACCACTAGGAGGATTTAAGGATTGTCAAGCCTGTCCAGTAAACACATTCACATACCAACCAGCTGCACCCGGAAGAGATAAGTGCAGAGCTAAATGCGCAGCTGGAACTTATTCCCCAACCGGCTTGGCTCCGTGTTCTCAATGTCCAAGAAACTTTTACCAAAACCTTGTCGGACAAACGTTGTGTATGGAATGCCCTACCAACATGAAAACTGTAGGAACTGGAGCAACAGGCTTAGAAGAATGTCTACCAGTAGAATGCTCCAACAGCGCTTGCCAACATGGTGGTCTATGTGTACCTAAAGGACATGGAGTTCAATGCTACTGTCCCGCTGGTTTCTCTGGACGCAGATGTGAAGTAGACATTGACGAGTGCGCAAGTCAGCCATGTTACAACGGCGGTACTTGTACTGATCTTCCACAAGGATACCGCTGCTCTTGCCCTACAGGTTATGGAGGCATCAACTGTCAAGAAGAAAGATCTGATTGTAGAAATGATACCTGTCCTGAAAGAGCTATGTGCAAAGATGAACCAGGATTTGATAATTACACTTGTCTATGTAGATCTGGATACACGGGCATTGATTGTGACATCACGGTACGTATTTCAAATTATTTTGTATCATGTACCTATTAACTTCTTTCTTATGTAAAGCACATCTCTGCAAAATCGATATCCCAGAAACGTTATTAATGACTCTTGTCGTTTTTCAGATTGATCCTTGCTCGGCTAACGGAAACCCTTGCACGAATGGCGCAAGTTGTATTGCACTCCAACAAGGCCGATACAAATGCGAATGCTTGCCAGGCTGGGAAGGACAACTTTGCGAGATCAACACTGATGACTGTATCGAAAAGCCTTGTCTCCTCGGCGCACCTTGTACAGATTTAGTTAACGACTTTAGTTGTGGATGTCCACCAGGCTTTACTGGAAAACGTTGCCATGAGAAGATAGACCTCTGCTCAAATGAACCTTGCAAACATGGAATATGTGTTGATAAACTCTTTATTCATCAATGCATCTGCGATCCTGGATGGAGTGGTCCTTCTTGTGATATCAACATAAACGAATGTGTAAAATCTCCGTGTGAAAATGGTGGGCAATGTATTGATGGCATTGACGATTTCAACTGTATTTGCGAAGCTGGTTACACAGGCAAGACATGTCAGCATACCATCGATGACTGTGCTTCTAACCCGTGCCAGAACGGTGCATCGTGCGTTGATCAAATAGACGGATTTATCTGCAAATGCCGTCCAGGATATATAGGACTACAATGTGAGACAGCTATAGATGAATGTCTGAATGACCCTTGCAACGCCGTGGGTACAGAGCGGTGTATTGATCTTGATAACAAATACCAGTGCGTCTGTCGTGAAGGTTTCATGGGAGAGACGTGTGAAACGAACATCGATGACTGTGCTTCGGACCCATGCTTCAACGGCGGATCGTGCAAAGATGACATTGGTGACTACAAGTGCGCCTGTCAACCTGGATGGACCGGCAAACGTTGTGAGCATGACATTGGCAACTGCATGAACATGCCTTGTCAAAACCATGCTAAATGCATCGATCTCTTCCAAGATTTCTTCTGCGTGTAAGTACTTAGTCATAGTTAAGATTTGAAAATGAACAATCTATTATTAATTAATAATAATAATCAGTATGTATTGCAGGGCCAAAGCCTGCCCTTTCCTTTTTATTATGAATTATTGTTTAATAATTATTCCGGAAATATTCCAGATGCCCAAGTGGTACCGATGGCAAACAATGTGAAACTGCTCCAGAAAGATGTATTGGCAGCCCATGCATGCACGGTGGAAAATGTCAAGACTTCGGTTCTGGTCTCAACTGCACATGTTCTCTGGACTACACCGGAATCGGTTGCCAATACGAGTTTGACGCATGTGACGCTGGTCTCTGTCAGAACGGAGCTACTTGCGTAGATGAGGGTGAAGGTTACAATTGTATTTGCGCTCCAGGCTTCCAAGGAAAGAACTGTGATGAAGACATTGTCGATTGCAAGGAGAACTCTTGCCCACCTTCTGCAACTTGCATTGATTTACCAGGCAGATTCTACTGTCAATGTCCATTCAATCTTACTGGTGATGATTGCAGAAAAAGTAAGAATTTTTCATTTGCCATTCTTGACAGTACAAATATCAACTTCACTTTACGATAAATACTAAATATCAAATCATTTTTATTCTAGCAATCAGTGTAGATTACGACCTCTACTTCAGTGACCCCACGCGTTCAAGTGCGGCTCAAGTGGTGCCATTCGATACAGCATCGGCAGATAGTCTGACTATAGCGATGTGGGTCCAATACACACAACAAGACGAAGGTGGAGTGTTCTTTACTGCATACAGCGTTAGGTACGTAACATACTGACACACGACAGAAATCGACGTTATAACGGGTTAGAAGCGTTATGACTACCTCTCGATAAGACTAAATAGCAGATATGACTTTTCCTGTATATTTATTGACTAATTTTGAATTTTCAGTAACTCCCATATTGCTCTAAATAGAAAGCAAATAATTCAAGCCCACTCAAACGGCGTGCAAGTTTCTCTGTTCCCGGAACTTCAAGATGTTTACCTCAGCTTCGGTGAATTCGCAACGGTAAATGACGGACAGTGGCACCATGTTGCTTTAGTCTGGGATGGTAACAACGGCGGTGAATTGACACTTATCACTGAAGGTTTGATCGCTAGCAAGATTGAAGGTTACGGTAGCGGACGAACACTGCCACAATAGTAAGTTTTCTTTATGAAAACGTCAAAAGTTTTAACTAAAACATTTTAATAAAGTCCAATTAATTAACTTTATCTTATGTTTTCAGTGTTTGGGTTACACTTGGCAAGCCTCAATCTGACAATCCAAAGGCTTACACGGAAGCTGGGTTCCAGGGTCACCTGACTAAAGTACAAATATGGAACCGTGCTCTCGATTTTTCAAATGAAATCCAGAAACAAGTGCGTGACTGCAGAACTGAACCTGTTCTGTACAGCGGCTTGGGTCTCACCTGGGCTGGATATGACGACTTAGTTGGAGGAGTCGAGAGAATGGTGCCATCTCATTGCGGCCAAAGAGTGTGTCCTAACGGTTACTCCGGTTCAAAATGCCAGCAACTGCAAGTAGACAAGGAACCACCGCGGGTAGATCGATGCCCTGGTGATCTCTGGGTGATTGCAAAGAACGGATCTTCTGTCGTCAGCTGGGATGTACCCGTGTTCAGCGACAACGTTGGAGTTGCTAAAGTAGTCGAGAAATCTGGTCATAGGCCTGGACAGAACCTTGCTTGGGGTGCTTATGATATTGCTTATATCGCGTATGATGCTGCTGGCAACGCAGCTACCTGCACTTTCAAGGTTACTGTTCTTGGTAAGTTTTTAAGATTTCCTTAATCTAGTTTTTGTTTTCTTTTTTGAAGGATACCTAATCATAATAAATTCATTTTTTCAGCTGAATTCTGTCCACCACTACCTGATCCGCTTGGTGGTTATCAGTCCTGCCGCGACTGGGGTGCCGGTGGTCAGTTCAAGGTTTGCGAGATTGCCTGTCGTGACGGTCTTAGGTTCTCGCAACCTGTACCACCATTCTACACATGTGGTGCTGAAGGATTCTGGCGACCAACTGCTGATCCTACCCTACCATTGGTTTATCCTGCTTGCTCACGTAAGAAAAGTCATAAATTCATTCTTAATTTTCTATTTGTTTTAATTATGTTTATCAACATATTTCTTCTTTGTACAGCGGCCTCACCAGCTCAGCGCGTCTTCAAGATATCGATGTTGTTCCCAAGTTCAGTACTTTGCAATGATGCTGGTCAAGGTGTACTTCGCCAGAAGGTTCGCAGCGCCATCAATCAACTTAACAGAGACTGGAACTTCTGTTCCTACGCTGTTGACGGTACGTACACTTACTATGCTATGCTCCTAGAACTATCAATTGTTTCTTCCTTCTTCTTTTTAATCTTCTGGGAACTTCCCAAATTATTGAAGGTTGGCCTTCAACTCCTTCTCCTCTGCAAGGTGGTACAGCTCAATAGCAATCAATACTCCGAATCATTCGTGAATGTTCATCGACCCAACGCTTTTCCCAACCTCTTGTCCATCATTATAAGTTGCAGTAAGTCTTGTAATAGCAATGTTGAACACAGGAACCCGCGAGTGCAAAGAACTGGACATCAATGTGAAGTGCGACCACCGCGCGAACAACAGACAGACGAGACAAGTATCCACCCCTCCCGCCGTACCTGCTGAAGATACCTACGTACTTGACGCCATTATCCCCGTCGAAGAGTAAGTTCAACTCCATCATCATTATTTCGAAAAACTCATTAAAACCCAAGCCATTAAAGAAACGAATCTAAAATGGCGGCGCTAATAATTTTCTCTCACTCGCACATTATACCTTAAGAGTGAAAGAGTTGTTTGGCCGCCATTTTCAATTCGCTTCTTTAATGGCACAGGTTTTACAAAGTATAGGAGTCGATACGTAAAAGGTGACGGCGTAGTTACACAAATATTACGCAAAACTTGTAATGTAAAAAATCTCATCTATATAGTGCACATAAAAGCATGTGTTTATATAACACAGTACAGGAAGCACTTTGGTTTCGTAGCAAAAGTTTGACGTTTCCATTCCAAAACTGCACTTAGGCTTCATACAAATAAAGCATGATGTTCTTCTATCACAATTGCATGTGTTTTTGTGGCACTTAGGACTCGAAGCAGTAGGGAGGGACGTCAGGCTGGCGATACGTACAACGTTGAGATCTCTTTCCCGTCTGTCAAGTAAGTTGGTTGCATGGTTTGGAGTGGCACTAAACACTTGTTGTAACATAAAATTAAGGTTTGATTTGCTTGAATAAAATAGTTACACGACCCGGGCATTAATATGACATATCGAGCTTTAGAAAGAGACTGTCACACAGATAGCTATGAGTAACAGAGACGACACTATTCAAAACCGATCTTTTTCTAAAAATCGATGTGACATATTTATAGTCAAATACTGCAAGTAGGTATATTGCTGATTGACATTATTAATATCAATACTATGTTTCTAATCTTAATAAGGTAAACTAATTAATGTTTTAAACTCGCAGCGACCCAGTCATCCACAATGGTAACAATGAACGTTCCACTGTGCAAAGATTATTGGAGAAACTGATTCTCGAAGACGAACAATTCGACGTGAGGAATATTCTTCCTAATACCGTGCCTGATCCAGCCAGTTTGGACTTAATTTCGGACTATGCCTGTCCTACCGGACAAGTTGTTATGGCTCCTGATTGTGGTAACTACAAATTCTTACTTGTACTGACATAAAACAAGTCGTTTTCAGTTTTTTTAACACCAAAATGTAAAAAAAACGGTTAAGATGCAACTTAATATTTAAAAAAAACCTGCCAAGTGCGAGTTGGACTCGCACACGAAGGGTTCCGTATCACCATACAATATTTAACACTACCTACATATAAAATAACGGCAAAAAAATCACGTTTGTTGTATGGGAGCCCCCTTAAATATTTATTTTATTCTGTTTTTAGTATTTTTTGTTATAGCGGCAACAGAAATACACATTATTGCTAGCTATAACGGTTCATGAGATACAGCTTAGTGACAGACAGGCGGACAGTGGACCCTTTGGGTACGGAACCCTAAAAATCATTAATGATCGCATAACTGGACAAAATTAGGGAACAGACATTTTGGAGAAAAGTTTTATTGGCACATATATGCATTTCTACATAATTAAATTTGAAACACAGGTACACGCTTACAATGAATAGTTTAAATTAAGGAAGTAGGATAAAAACCGGCCAAGTACGTGTCGGACCACGCACAATGAAGGGTTCCGTAGTTGGAATGAATTTATCCCAAGAACAAACTTAACATTGTAGTTGAAAAACGTTCTCCCATACATTCCAAATGAAAATGTAAGTTTGTACGCACAATATTGAGAGATTTACCATGTTGTTTCAAGATCTTAGACTTCTTATTAATTTTCCTGTAATCTATACCTAGGTATAGAATTATTTTCTGTATTTTTTTCAAAATTTTAGGCTCAGTAGTTTCGGAGATACAGGGGGGGGGGGATGGTAAATTTCCGTCTATTCGTATTGTCCTAAATAACTTTAATACAATTTACTGTAAAATTATGAAAAAATATATATTTGAGATCCTCACGGTAAGCCCCTATCATTTGATATGTCACACGGTACAGATAGCGATACTTCTTTTTTAAATTGTCTATTCACCCCTCAAAAATGACTCCCATTTACAAAACTCATTTATTTACGTTACACGTCTGTGTTTGGGTCACAGAGATTCCTATGTATACCAAATTTCAACTTAATCGGTCCATAAGATTCGGAGCAAATTGGCTGTGACAGACGGACAGACAGACAGACAGACACACGAGTGATCCTATAAGGGTTCCGTTTTTTCCTTTTGAGGTACGGAACCCTAATAACACAAGTTCTTGATACAAACAATACTGAAAACTAGAGTACGATACTTCTGTGTCAATTTAGATCGTTTTAGATCTTAAAGTTAAACGGACTTTCTTTGCTGACCGTACCACCGTGGAAATATTACAATTCAAAAAAGAATATCGGCTACTAACCCATTTCTTTTCCTTTTTAGTGGCTTGTGCTGTCGGTACATTCCTAGATGCTGCCAGCGACACCTGCAAGCCTTGTCCACAAGGCACATATCAATCTGAAGCAGGACAGGTACAGTGCACTGCTTGTCCAGCCATCGCCGGACAATCTGGTGTCACACAATCTACTGGAGCCCGTAGTGCTGCTGACTGCAAAGGTAAAGATTTCAGAAGTCTTAGAACCTTTTATTTTACGTACAGAGGCCAGCACATCAAGTTACCCCAATCTGTCAAATTTCTTTGATAGATTTTCAACTTTACCACAAACACATAAGGTTCATATTCAATTGGGAAAATTTGACAGATTGGGGTAGGTTGATGTGCTGGCCTCTGTACATAACATAACATCCCAGACCCCTACGGCTACTGCGAAATTCCGAACAGAACATTTTGATCGACTTTTTTGCTTTTGTCTTTTGTACTTTGGGTATTTGAAATGTTGTGTCATATTAGGTGCAAATAACTTTATTTGCTTTCTTTACTTGAGAATCTAATTCAGGACCCCATTCTCAGAGATGTCAGGTTTGCGAACACTAGTTATATCGAAGACGCAGTCCTCTTCACATTTTATACAATAGAATTTATTCTGGTTCTAATACCTGTGTTTCGTTTATAGAGAGGTGCGCCGCTGGAAAATACTACGATGCCGAAGCTGATCTCTGCCGTCCCTGCGGTCACGGCTCATACCAACCACGTGAAGGAGCCTTCTCTTGCATAGCCTGTCCTAGGGGACAAACTACTCGAGCTACAGAAGCCGTATCGGCTGCTGAATGCAGAGATGATTGTCCTTCAGGTAAGCACAATTAACTACCGATAAAATTTTCGAATTTCATAAAATTTACATGTTATTAAAATAATGCTTTTTCTTTTTAGGAGAACAACTAAGCAGTGATGGTGGCTGTGAGCCTTGCCCTCGTGGAACATGGCGCGCCAATGGATCAGGAGCAGCATGTGCGCCGTGCCCGCCCGGTACCACGACGCCAAAGTCCGGAGCCTCGTCCGCCGATCAGTGCTCCCTCCCCGTCTGCCGACCTGGTAACCACCCTTCCGATACAAATAATTCTCGCCCACAAACTTCGCATAGAAACTTTAAGAAAATTACAAATTGACTTTGAAACAATCCTCTGAAATGTTAAATACTTCGACAACGGAATTCTGATCCCCTGAACTCGAGGAATCCGGTCTAATCTGATTCCATTGTTGAATTTGATGAAAATTCTAGATATTTATTGGAATTTGCAATCTTCTATGATACAAATGTTAAGACATTTTCTTTTAATTTTCAGGCTCATATCTCAACGTCACCTTGAACACATGTGTACAATGCAGGAAAGGAACCTATCAATCAGAGGCACAACAGACAGTCTGTGTTCCCTGTCCAATCAACACAAGTACGAGAGGCCCTGGTGCTGTAAGTAAAACATACTTATCCTTAATAACGTCCCAAATATATCTTGAGTGGCTTTTTATCATCGTAGAAACATTTGGGATGACAATAAAAAATAAGAGCGCTCTTCTGCGATATTTATTCGAGATCAAAGCACATGCCAAATTGCTCAACTTAGGGGTAAATTGCTAGAAGGTTGTTATGGTTTTATGCCCGAAATAATGAATCTTCGAGGAAATAGAAGATTTTCGACGTTCTATTTTTTGTTTTCCTTGTACGGATTTAAACATTACTTCTTGCTAGATTTAGGTAGGTACTCATTAATGTATTTTATACTCTTTTAGTACGTATTCGAAAATAACCTACATACCTAATCATAATACTCTTACAGACATCGGAATCAGATTGCACGAACCCATGTGAGATGAGCGGCCCGGAGATGCATTGCGATGTCAATGCTTATTGCCTTTTGATACCAGAGACAAGCGAGTTCAAATGCCAGTGCAAACCGGGCTTCAATGGCACCGGAAAAGTTTGTTTAGGTGAGCAAGACATTTTATTCATGGAAGCCAATATTTAAATCAAGGCTTCACAAGATTCTAAGAACTTTGACCTGAAAACTAAGCATCAATCAGCAAACAAGGAAAAACCTAATTCGAAACTTGATTTCTGTATAATGGACTGAATTTTTGTACGACAGCTAATTTGTATTCATCGTGGGAAGTATTCAGCTGAATTGCCCAAATTTTCTTATAAGTAGGTACCTCTCAAAACTCTGAATACTGGAATTGATTTCGAAATCAATTCGGAAAGAATGTTGGCAGCCTCTTGAGTTTTGTAGCTCGAAGTATTCCTGAAAATTGTTTATTAAGTGTCGAAATGTTGTCTGTTATTCGTTTTGACCCTAATAAAAATGTCTTTAAAGTTTTCCTTTAACACTAGCTTTACTTGGACAAACGTATACCCATTCTCGCAAAGTTTAACTCCCACCATGTACAGAGGTCAGCCATCAAGTTACCCCAATCTGTCAAATTTCTTTGATAGATTTTCATCTTTATTACAAAGGAATAAGGTTCATATTCAATTGGGAAAATTTGACAGATTGGGGTAGCTTGATGTGCTGGCCTCTGTACCTATCTACGCAAAGCCGATTATACAAGTAATATTTTTTCATTATTCTTGCGTTCACTTTTAATGTGTTTCCTTAGCGTTTCTTGACATAAATTCATTCATGTTTACGATATTCATTCAGTTTCATGTAACATAACTTCTTTCGTTTGTCGTTTTAGCTTAGTTTATATATTTAATTTCGGCGTTAATTTTGCCTAAGCTTACCTATAAGTTCTCTCGATATACTTCCTTCCTATCCAGTGGAGCATGTGAAGATTGCATGCTTGCTAGCATGATTCCTCGCTTGCTTGCATTTTGACGCAAATTTTCGTTTTAGTAGAAAAACTAGTTTTCTAAATCTAGGTACGTCTGCGAAAATTAGGACAATGTTAATTTAGAACATTGAGATTTTAATATTTGCGACAACACCACAAGGAGAAAGAAAAAAATGCGGAATGCGGAAATTTTATGGCCCTATTTTATTCCTGCGTTGTACGTTACCTTAACCACTTTACCATTTATCTCCAGACGTATGCCAGGACTTTTGTGACAACGGAGGCGAGTGCGTGAAAGATGCTCGAGGGGAACCTTCATGCCGCTGCACTGGCTCGTTCACTGGTCGCCATTGCAGGGAGAAGAGCGAGTTCGCGTACATAGCGAGTGGAGTTGCGGGAGGAGTCATCTTTATTATATTCTTAGTGCTGCTTGTATGGATGATTTGTGCGAGGTACGTTTTTTTACATAATTCTGATTTATTTTTATTGGTTGGTTCTCCTATACAATAAATTATGCCAAGCTGGCAAGTTTATTCTATCGAGTTTAGAAATATACTAATGACGTCTGTGAAGTTTCACCAGCTAATTTAATTTGACCTTAAATAAAATCTGCAGTAAATTTGAAACAGTCCCTAATTTTCTTTTTTTCCACCAGATCAACAAAGAAGAAGGAACCAAAGAAGACATTAACACCAGCTATCGACCAAAACGGCTCCCAAGTGAACTTCTACTACGGAGCGCATACGCCGTACGCGGAATCAATAGCACCATCGCATCATTCCACGTACGCACACTACTATGACGACGAGGAAGACGGCTGGGAGATGCCCAACTTTTACAACGAGACGTATATGAAGGAGAGCCTCCACAATGGCATGAATGGAAAGATGAACAGCTTAGCGCGATCAAATGCCAGCATATACGGGACCAAGGAGGACCTCTACGATAGACTAAAGAGGCATGCGTACCCGGGTAAGAAAGGTCAGTATGTTAGCACTTAGTTAGTGCGCACTTTCGTTATTGAGAATGCAGCTTTTGCACGTTTTGCTTGGTAGTTGCGATAACGCTTTGCTGATTTACCTTAGACTGTAGTATAAAATATATATTCTAATATGCACTTGTTCATTCTGTTTCGAGCACCACCCATTATACCACTGAAAATCATCTTAGATCTTTATTACTTAACCAGTTCCTACATGATTGTCTTTGGTGTCTATTTTTATATTTCACCTGCCTGGAAAACTGTTCTAGCCTTTTTTTTCTCCACATATTATCCTTCAAAAAGTTTGTTGACATTTTTTTTCATTTCAGCTGTCACATTATGATGACAATAATGATATGATAATAATGTGTGTGTGTTAAAACATTCTAGTTTCAAATGTTTTAACTGTACAGATAATATAACTTTTTTATTGACTAAATTCATCTAAGTACCTATAAAAAAGTCAGGTAGTCCCTTAGGATTACCTGATTATTTTATTTTAAATTATAATGTGGCTCACAGCTGAAGTGGAAAAATGTCAACTAAGTTTTAGAGGGCACTGTATGTTCCATTTCTTATTAAATAATAGAACAATATGATAGTTTGCTTTTACATTTTCTATGTCATAACAATGAGACCCTTGATTATTTTTATTAATAAAGGTGTAAACAAAGCCGTTTGGCCTTTGTTTGAATTATACAGGTGAATGTGCCATTTATAATAGACAATAATCACAATAAATGCCTGCAAAATAACATCATCTCCTTACACAAAACAAAGCGTTACAAAGATCAAAGACTGCTGTAAATAAACAGAGAAACGAACACATAGGTATCATAATAATTGTTTGTCTTACGCACATACAAAATTTCCACAAGCACAAACAATATTATCGGTCACTGGGGCACACATTCAAAACTGTAAATAACAATGATGAAATACTAATAAGTATATTTTCGTTCCAGATAAGAGTGACAGCGACAGTGAAGGTCAGTAGGTGTAACAAGGGACTGCGTTTTGTCGTATTCTGGTCAATCTTACATAATACTTCGTACTAGTTTCAATTCTCGGTGTACCCGGCAGTAATAGTTCATATTATTGCATACTAAATAGACGGCGTGGAAAATATGTAGCGCTCGCGACTACAAGCCGAGAGTTTAGTATGTTATTGTAGAATGTCGTATTTCTATTAGCTTTATTAAGAATTATAGTTGTAACGTTATGTGTATTAACACACTCACTGTTTAAATTACAGCCCCCACCAAATATACTTTATTTAACAAAAGAATCGTCACAAAAGTCAAGTTTATTAAAGGCGTTACATTATTATCGCAAACAGTGAATGTGTTGATGTTCTTAAATAATCATCAACGAACAAAATGCTCAAGTACTTTAAGGCGAACAATGCCATATCCGAAGCAGGGAGTACTCACAATTTCTCAACGAATATTGTAAAAATTACATTCCAACAACATTCCGATTTATAATCGTGTAAATATAATGTTATTAAATATTTTGTATATTTTTTTAGAACAGTGTTCTTGTAATGTTAGTAATAATTACATCTGTAACAGTACAGCCCGATTCAAACTTTATGGCGGCTCTGAAGTGCGCTACTCGCTGCGCAGTAGCCCACCCCTCACTCGCGCTGACAGGTGAATTTGTTACTGCGCAGCGACTCGCCTCATGTTCCGAGGAGCCATAAAGTTTGAATCAGGCTGCAATTAGCGTAACGATTGATTATAACTAACATTAGGGATGGCTAGGTAATATAAATTAACGGTTTATGTTTGTATTATAAACTGGACTGTATTATTATAATTCTGTGTATGAATGAGAGTGAGTGTTAATGTGACAGTGAAATGTATAGAATTATATTTTTATAATTATCACGTGAATATATGGGACATGTATTATATATACGTTTTGTATTAAAGTATTTTTAAGCTGATATAATTTATAGTAAATACATAATCTTCCTAACACTGAATATTGGGATCGTACTAGGATCGACCGCAACAAAATATATAAGAGAGTTTTGGACTACTTATAGACGACAAGTATCCATTATGTACCTAAAGAATTTTTATATTGAAATACTCAAAGAATCTCCATCGGGTGGTCAAATATTCCATCACAATCTATTACCACATTAGTGATTACATTATAAAGATATTTTTTTACAAAAATTTTATTGGAATAAATTTTTATACGTATATTTATTAAGAATTTTATTTGATTTACAAACTAACCTCCCCTCATCAAAAAAATATACAGCGTGGCAAGGACATCGACACACAAACTATAACCATGAATATGAGAAAGATGAAGTCGAAATTGTTCATTGTTTATTATATAACTAGCTGTGCCCGCGACTTCGTTCGCGTGCATGACGAAAAAGGTTTTACTTTTTTGCGCGGAACCCTAATTCTTTTTCTAAGATAAAAGTAGTTTAAGTTACTTCTTATTACATCAGCTTCTGCCAGTGAAAGTCCCGTCAAAATCGATCCAGCCGTTTCAGAGATTAGCCCCGGAACAAACAGACAGACAGACAAAATTTTTTAAATAATAGTTTGGTATATGTACCGTGTATACATCCATATGCATTCAGTAAAAAGCGGTTATTTTAATTTTACAAACAGACACTCCAATTTTATTTATTTGTATGTATGTATAGAAATACATTTTAACCGCGTAGGTACACTTTTCTATGAAAGAGCAGATTTTGTTTTGATAAACGGCGAAAATTGTCCACGCTAGGGGATCTACAATCATGTGCTGAATTTCTAGTTACAGTTTGCGCGTTGATATCCTTGCCAACCTGTATATTACATTGCAAAAAAAAAACCTGTTCCATATCATTCTGATAAATAAACTGACCCCTTTTGTTGAAAGAAACTTTCCTGGATTAACAAAGATCCAGCCAGTTACTAACCAGCTACTCCGCTCGGGGTCAAATCTATCCATCGAAGACTCGCCAAAATATAAATAACATTCAACAAAAATCTACATAGCAACAATCAACTTTATTGTGTCAATAAAACCACTGATTACGTTCTTCGACCAGAGACTACTTTCAATGAATGACATCGGTGTCAATTATCGAAATAAACTAGTGTAATGTAATCTTTAGAGGCAAAATTATCACACAAGAATCACATGTTCGATGTTTTTGTTGTTACGGGCAAAAGGCGTCACTTGTGTCTTTATGACGCATTATAATTATTATTTTTATATAGATTAAGTTTAGATGGCTTGAAGTAATCTCACAAACAACCAAACCGATTCTGATATTTATCTCACGGTAGGAAAACTACATACAGGGTGACAAGAAGCTCGACGGGCAAACTATAACCATGAATCCAACACAATGATTCTAAACCCCAACAAAAGTACAATAGGTATCTTTGTGGTAAAAATATATGGAACAGCAGATATTTTTTTTAATAACCTACGAAAAACGTCAACCCCTGCGTTGAAGTCAGAATCATGTAGGTACTGGATTGCGTCAGAATCATGCACTGAATCCATGGTTACAGGTTGCGGGTCGATGTCTCTACTACTCTGTACTTTCATGATATTTCCTTAGAATAAGAATATTCGATATTAAAAGGTACTTATTTATGAAAAATATTCATCATTCAGCATTGGGACTATGGAAGAAAAAAATATATCACTTAAAAAACTATAATTATTTTATTCTTCAAAAAGAATTTCAGCACAGCCAATACATTCAACTTAATTTAATAGCCAAACAATGCGCGATATTCGCCGTAGGACAAAGTATACTTAGTATAAATAAACTAAAATTACTTGGCATGTTTCTTCTGGAACTCGTTCATATATTTCGATAGAGTTGCCACTTCTTCCACCGACACGGCATTGTAGATCGATGCCCGGATACCACCGACATTTCTGGAAATTGAACATCATGAAATCAGTTTAATCATTCAACAAGTGGATTCAATTCTTGGGGGTGACCTATGTCCAACAAAATAAGTCGAGCTATCCGTTTCAAGTCAAATATGAAGGAAATCTAAATTTTCGTAAGTAAGCAGGACAAGGGGCGCGCATTGGACCATACCACAAGAGAATCGTAAGACCGAAAAAGCTTTTCGTTACTCGTCAGCGTAGCTTCAAATAGGCTCCTTAAATGGTTATTCTGAAATATACGGACGGCTTGGGCAGTCGGCCTGCCACTAACTTGTTGATTGGAAAAAATGTCATGCTACGACACACCCACAATGCAGAATTAGTACGTCGTCTTGTACTATCGCGGACACTCCCGCCTGACCACCACTAAGTTTTTTTTGGTTGCACTAAAAAAATAGAAGCGCCCCTAGTAAGCGCGCCAAGATTAAATAGTTCGTCCGTAAAATTCACAAAAGGAGTACACGTGATGCGTCACTAAGCTGCGCAGTGCAGGTTGCAACTAATTGCGTTGCTTATCGCTTTTCTAATAGGCGAAAACTTTAAGGGGGCGTGGCACGGCGCCGCCGCGCCGCAGGATTTAGGCGAAAAGGCCGCGATGGTACTTATTCTAACTATGTAGTTTTAGCTCACAATATCGAGCATGCCGTTCCATAGTTACCTGTGTCCTTTCAGCTGAATAAGCCCCAACGCCTCAGCGCCTTTCAGGAACTCTTTTTCCAAATCATCATTGGGTGGTGACCCAATTCTGAATGGAACATTCATTTTACTTCTAGCGTTCTTGGCTACGGGAATGGAGTAGAATCCGTTGGATTGTTCCACAGTTTCGTAAATGAGTGAGGACTTCTTTGAAGCTAATAGGGCCATGCCTTCCACACCTCCGTTTCTTTCTACCCACTGTAGAACTCTTCCCATGACGTAAATACTGGAATAGAAATATAGTTGTTTATTATAGCCATCTAAAATTCCATAATTCTATATTGTAATATAATATTGTTATATTATTAGTTCACTATCGAACTGACTTTACTATAGGTACAACTCTGCCCAACCAAACAGGGAATACAGGCGTGATCTTGTATTATTATTCCATCGAGCTGTTATCACAAAGTACTTTATACATATAGCATTTTATCGTATTTTTCTTTAATTTACCTCCTCATATCAACTTGTAAACTGCTTATTACTGAACGTGACCTACCTCAATGTGACTATTTATAAAAACACATAATATATAGTTTCTATTTTAGAGCCAGGAATTTGAGTTAATTTTCAAGTTATGGAACAACAAACTGAATGTCATACTTAACAAATTTCAAATTCCACCACAAACCTTTTTGTTACAAATGGCCACTCAAAAATCAACTTAAAGAACTTACTCAGTTCCCTAAAGTAGATAACTGATTAAATGGCGATGGAATGTAATTATCTGAGATTATGATCACTTATTTATAGTTCGTCCACATGCTAATAGGTTTGTTGGTCGCAATCTGTTGTTATCTGCCTCACTAAAAGCCTCATAAAAACCCGTTATGGTGATATCTATTTAGCCGAAAAATAAATAAGATAAAAGGTATTTTTCCTACTATTTTATCAGAAACAAAGTACATTTAAATCTTTATAATATGTTCTGGGGTAAATTAGAAAAACATTCTTGTGGTAATTACTTTAATAATAAAACTTGTTGCTATAGAAATCGATATCGAGTGTTTAGGATATTATTAGCAAAAACATGATATTTATCTATCTGGATTCTTTGTTATTTGTACTTATTCACGTCGAAAATAATCTCTACCTATACCAGATTTGTGTGTTTTATTCAAAATTGTATAAGTACTAAGTTGTAATGTTACTTTCCGGTTTTTATATATATAACAAATTACATAAAATAACTATACCTAACATTAAATTAGACTTATTTTAAGTCAAAATGCCAACGTCTTTATTCAACGCAATGCGCGTGACCTTGGAGTTGCCACAGGAGATCTCGTTTGTTTAGCGATCCCCAGTTCCCTCTCCCCTGTAACCCCCTGCGGCAGACCCGCGGGGGTCAATCAAGCAGCCAGGCTACCTGATTGTTAGTGGACACTGCTACCTATGATCAAGTCAGACATTGCAGGTGCGTAGCCATCCCAGAGACAAATCTGAAATGTCTCATGCGCCTGTACACATACACCAGCACCCCTATAATGTTATATAATACAAAAGATACTTACGCAAACATAGGAGGAGTATTGAGAATAGAATCTGCCTTGGCATTGGCCGTCCAGTCGAATAGCGAAGGGCATATCGGCAGCGCCTGGTTCAGCAGATCTTCTCTAACGATGACTAAAGCAACACCAGCTGTACCGATGTTCTTCTGTGCTCCGGCGTAAATTACTCCGAACTGGAAGAAAGAAACATCGTTTAAGGTAACAATGTATGCTTACAGGCACAAAATTATTAATAAGTCCACATGCATATTTTGATGACGATTAAGCTCTGTTCAAACTGAGGCGAGTCCACGCTCTGCTTAGCACCGAGAATTGAATATCCAAAATATTTTTTTGACAGCTGAGGTGCGCTGCGTTGGATTTTCAATGCTCACCTCAATAACATCATCATCTGCCTAGCCTTTTCCCAACTATGTTGGGGTCGGCTTCCAGTCTAACCGGATGCAGCTGAATACCAGTATTTTACATGGAGCGACTGCCTATCTGACCTCCACAACCCAGTTAGGTACTGGGTAAGAACCTCACCTCAATAACGAGGGTTGAAAATACAGTGCGCAAAAAAAATACGCCCGTGCGTACCTGGGCTAATTCGTTCTCGCCAATTGTGTCAATTCACTTGTATAGTGGTGTTCAAACAGACGCGAATATTCACGTGACTTCCTAATAATTAAAACAATAGACGCGCGCAGTGTTCGCAGTCGCCTCCCGCATCCGGCAATCGCTAATTTGATGCCTGGCAACATTCGCTCTCGAACAGCATCGCTCAAATCCCGAAAATATGGTATGCTCAATTAATCCTTTTGTGCGTTTTTCATATACAATATATGAAATGCATTGTATTGTTTGAAATTTTAATAAACATTTCCAAATAGAAAAGAATACGTTGTAGGAATTAAGTCTTTTTTCAACCTAAATTGTAAATTTTCTCTGTAACGGCTGAATAGTTCGGCATAAATTTATGAGCGTCTATAAAGAGACACATGGATCTACCGCCCGCCGGTATTTTGAACATTTCAACAACATAACGCCTGTTAAATGACCCCCAAATGATAAGGTCAACATTTATTTATCGTACGCCACTACTGCTCCTTATCGGACATCAGTTTGCTATCTTATCATTTCTTAAGCCTTCAACTATCGTCCGATTGATAAAAAAATAAGTCGGAAGCAAACCTCAAATTCATTCTGTACAAGACAACATGTGTAACATAATAATCTTTTGTCATATTAACGTGTCATTTAGCGCGACTACTCATTACTCGAGGCATGATGTTTTCTTATGCTGCTTATCGACTAGAGATTAATCACTAAATCGCCTCTCTTGTTGCTATGTAAGTTGCCACCAAGTACAATAGAGGGCGGAGCATACCACCGCTATCCATCTAATTAGTTGAAATCCTGTGCACGTGTATAGATAATAGGTACTGACTTAATACACACACGCAAACGTGAAACTTATAGTTGCATTAGACGCAAGCGCTATGTGCGCCCGCATCATATTTTATGCACTGTCGTGACTTGCGTCGAGGCCACACACACTAAGTAGTAAGTCATACCTATTAGACGCATAATTATGTTTCAAAAATATAATCAAAGCGCGGGTTAATATAAATAGAATCGTGCAATTAGAAATTTGAAAAGTAGAAAAGTCAAAAAGTTCGGACATTTTACTTTTAATCTTTCTTTTTTAGAGTTCCGTATTCAACATCATCATCTGCCTAGCCTTTTACCAACTATGTTGGGGTCGACTTCCAGTCTAACCGGATGCAGCTGAATACCAACAAGGAACCATTATAGTTTCGCCATGTCCGTCCGTCCGTCCGTAGCTTAGCTCAGAGACTCTTAGTACTAGAAAGCTATACTTTGGCATGGATACATGACAGGGGTAAAAAAAACTCGTGAAAAAAAATTTACGCGTAAAGTGAGGGCTTTTTTTTGTTTTTCTTTGTATACCCCATGGTGTGGGTATCGTTGGATAGATCTTTCAAAAATATTGCGGGTTTGTGAAGCCATTTTTCGATTCAGCGATCCGTTTGTGAAATTTAAAGTGCAAATTTTTGTTAGTCAAGTGTCCGTCCCCTCTGCCAGCTAAATGGTTGCTTTCGACATGTAAAAACTCTGCCAGCTAAATGGTTGCTTTCGACATGTGAAAAAATTCACGGCAGTAGTTTATACCTAACGAATTTAAAAGGAAACCTATCACAGCTAAGTAGGCTTTACAAGTTTACGAGTAATAGTCGACCAACTTAAATTTGCAGGTGCAATGTTTGGGATAACATGATTTTCAACAACAATGTTAATTCATTCCAACTACGGATCCCTTCATTGTGCGTGGTCCGACACGCACTTGGCCGGTTTTTTAGTAGGTAGATACTAAACTCTCTGGAGTTTATTTAAACGTTGTTTAAAGTTAAGTATTGATTAGCGACTGTTTAACCATAAATTCTTGTCGGTTAAATGTCTTTTAGCTTTAAGCAACATTGGAAATAAACCACTTGTTTTGTTTTTAAACTTCTTAAGAAAGTCTTCACAAATGATGAGGGCCCTAGACAGGGGGACTAAAACAGGGGGCAAATTCGGGGAAACCCTACGTTCAGTAGCAACAAATATTTCATCAAGCTAAGAAATTGATAACAAAAATTTCAGAATGTTATTAATGAGACCATGTTGGTTGAGGTTATCTGCAGCAATTAGAATTAATAGCTATCAGTGTGAACTGGTTTGTTTCATATAGTAACCGATTGAGTCATACCCAAAAAAGTTTAGGTAGGCAATTATCATTAACAATATCAGGTGATGCTTTACTATACACATTATACTCATATGAACGGAATATTTTTAAACATATAGGTATCTACCTATTGGGTTTATTTAAGCCAATAATAATTATTTTTGTTCACAAAATTTCTAAGTCATCTAGCCTAGTTCACACTATATGATAGATATATGCCGTTATGTATTTCTGGGTATTTGGCTGATATTGAAATTGCATTACAAGTATAATATTCTTAGTTAAAACTAGCTGTGATGACTTCAGTTATGTGTCGTTTAGATAAGGTGTAGATACTACTCCTCTGCGGAGTCTTGTGCGGAGCCTTAATTCTTTTTTTAAATAAAAGTAACCTAAATTCCTCCCCAAAACCTCATCTATCTACCAGTGAAAGTCCCGTCAAAGTCGGTCCAACAATTTTTTTTTTATATGTACCTTACCTATACTACACTTTCAAAAATGCATTTTGTATAAATCTGTTATTTTTACAATATAATCTTCAAATTTATTTATTTGTACAGATTCTTACCTTAGAAACATCAACTTTCTTTGACATAATATTTGAGGACATATCAGCAACTAGAGGCACTCCTTTAGTGTCAGGAATAAAATCAAACTCCACGCCTGAAACATAAAAACATGGTCAATGCTTGTGCCTTCTCTGTATGAGAAGCCTTTGCCCTGCAATAGGCTGGTTTTATTATTATTAACTAGCTGATCTGGCAAACTTCATACCGCCATCATCGAAATCAGTCAATCCATTCTCGAGATATCATTAAAAAAGCTGTCTCATACAAAATGTATGATCCTGTTTTACGTGAATTTTTTCTATGTTTCAATAGTAATTTTGCTATTCAGGGCGGAGCTAATCCAACAAATTAAAGATCATAAAATCGGTCCAGTCGTTCTTGAGTTACAAAAAGTGTAACTATCGACTTTGTTTGAATTAAATAGATGTGCAAAAACAATGACATATTGAATCATTCAGGCCTTGTCCTAATTAAGATAAATTATCTCATTGAAGTTAATAAAGAACCTACTCTCACTTCGCAATTGCATAATTTGGGTCATTTCAGTTCAAAACATACACCACTTTCACAAGGATGCACAAATAATGGTTATGAAACTATTGTAAAAATAGCAGTACAGGTGAAGCATAAAGTTTAATTTGTTAGAGCCAATAATGTTTTGTTGTTACTATGCCTCTTATCAGTAATTATAATGTTGCATTTGATGTGCTATTTACTGATGAAGCATTAAGGTTACCTACTTCCAGTTTATTAAACATAAAAACTATCACGCAAACTATATCAAAAGAAAAATTATACAGATATAGCATAATTTTAAAATAGATAAAAATATGAGATAATTTAAGCGTTATGTTATGTTAGTTACCATGAATAGTTTCATTAGTACAAATGTGTACATATGATGCGTTAGGGTCAAGATTCCACTGTGATTGATCAGGGATGTCCACATAGCGATCAACAGGAGGCAGGACCAGGTTCACTTTGCCATATTTCTTAGCTTCTTTTGCTGCCTTTGCTGACCAGTCACCTAAAAAAGAAGAAAATATTTAGTACCTAGACAAGCTTGTGCTTAAATCCTATCAAATCTAACTAGCCTGTACTGTCCCACTGCAGGGCAAAGGCCTGTCTCTCCCTTTCCCACACAATTCTGTATATAACAAGTGCGGGCCAGTCCCTAAGGTAGGAGTCAAGCTCGTCCCGCCATCTTCGTCTTGGCCTGCCGCGATGGCGTCATGTGTTTAGTGGTAGGACCCAATCAGTGGTTCTCTTAGCCCAATTGTCACCTGACATGCGGCTAACATGTCCAGCCCAGTCCCACTTAAGTTTAGCGGCTTTCTGGGTAACGTCTGCTAGCTTGGTTTTGAATTTTTTTTATTGTAGTTTAATCTTTAATCAATAGCAGGTTTAGGTCATGGTAGAACCGTGTTTTAATGGAATGTTAATGGACAAATGTCAACAGATTAGTAGCCGATTAAAAAAATGACAACATTGAACTAGTTTAACTCTCAGTTAATCTCGATTTTTTTAACTCTTCGACATATATTTTTATTCGCTTTATTGGACAAATGAGGCGCTTTTACGAAAACAAATTAAATTTTTTACGAAACACAATATAAATATTTACCAGTCACGACATAGTCCGCCGTTCCGGTTCTGGAGATCAAGTTAAGAGGAACTGCAGCAAATTCCCCTGTTCCACCACCAGCCATAAAGATAATTTTGTAGTTTGCCGGCACATTTCTGAAATGAACAATATCCTAATCATCAAAGTGATACTTGAATAAAAAGTGCTAACAGTTAAAATTTGATTATGCCACGACAGAAACTTGCTCTTCGAATTGTCACAGAGTACTTTTTGGGAATTGTCATAAAATGAAAACATTTGTGTTCAAAGACTAAAAAGTACTAGTCTTTGAAAATAAGATTGATGATGGAATAATGAGTTTTGTCCACTGAACTCTATTAAACAATTTGTATAATACAGGTCAGTGGTTTTGTCGTATTGTTTACTTTCATTTTTGAAAAAATCAAAATAGGATTGTTAGAGATAGGTCAGGGGTCAGGAGCAATGACTAAAATTAGCCAAAGAGTTTAATAATAATACGGATATTAGCCCTAGAGTCTAGACGTAGAGGCCGTAGAAGTAAGTAAAAATTTGAAAATTCTTATTCCACAGATTACTCTTTCAGTTCATTCATTTCTGCTCGATTCAATCAAATCATTCACAAAAACATGACAAGGACACCAAGGAGCCAAGGACATGACTGCATAGTTAAGGGTAAGTTTAAAGTTAGGTTTAATTAGTCATTGGGGGGGTAAGTACATGACTGGGACATTGCGGTATTTGCCATGTGATGCAAAATTATGGGCACAGTTCTGACAATTCTTCGTCTTATCTGACTGGTACCTACAAGTCAGATATTGAATGAAGATGGTCTACCAGCTAAGGTACAGATAAATGAATAAATTTTTCAATAAATTTTGATGTGCACGAGAAATCGAAACAAGTAACGCGCGGTTTTCAAAAATATGGCTGAATTAATAACCCAGTCACCAGTTAGGTATTTAACCACAATATAACTAGCAAAATAAGTACTAAGAACGCTAGAGTTATTTTTGATATTACATAAATATTAAATACTCACAATAATCTTCTCACTACATTTTGCACTTCTGTATTAAACTGCATGTATCCTTTAGTTCGGTGGCTTGTCTCAAGTAAACTTATACCAGAGTTGTCGAAGTTTGTTAGTTCATTCCTCATGATATCATATACCTGACGAAGCAAAAATTAATATTATAAAATACCCATGCGTACCAATGTTAATGAGGCATTCAGATTTCATAAATAAAGTTAAAAATTGTTGAATGACTTACTTCTTCGGGCATTTTGGCCGGGCCGGCACCAAAGTTGTGAATTTTTGGCATGTTTTAAAGAAATAAATTACTAAGTACACGAACAATTTTTCCGACTTATCAAACCACACTGTCTCACAGGGCTCACGCTGTGCGTCGTCTACTCAAACTGAATGGCTGGGTTATCGCTCTGCCTTTATTATGTGCGCGACGACCGGTTTACTGAGCACATGAACGACATTCATTCGTGTGCAAAAAAACACAGATCAGAGATCAGCACCAATTTTTGCTTGAAGTTACGTGTGCACTGGTGTGCACCCAATGCTGTTGAGTATTTTTGTCACTAATACCTAATCGCTTGATTTACTTTTCTTTTTTTTTTTTTGTTCAACAGAACAACCTCTTTTTTTTCTGATGTAACAAATTTAAGACCTTTCGGTAATGTTCAGTAGACATAATAATATGTAAACTGTTAACTAAATAACTCCCAACTAATTCACCATGAATTCACTGTTACATGCTCTGTGCTTTTGATAATGACGTTATCCATCATCACATGTTATCAGTTAAAATACACACACCCACATTTAATTGAAACAAATCCTATCCATCAATCAATGACTTCTTGATCCTACTCGCCAATCAAAACCTCGAGACTAGTTGAATTGATTCAAGGTTAGCTGAAGGAAAAACGAATACCTACACAGGAGCTTATTATTTTCTGTTCATGTTTCTTATTTTCATTGCTACAGCCGGACTTGACTGATTATCTATTATAAAAATAATAAGTACCTTTAACTACCGACAGTACCTATTATGTCTGCGATCCCTGGACACAAAGTCGGTAGGTATGAATGAGAGAGAATTCCAGCGGTTGGCTCACCGATTGATGGGCACCACGAAAGCACTCTCGTGATTGCTGCCTAATCTGGGGGGGCCAAATACCTCCTGCCGGAGGCTCTATGTCAGGATCGGGCGGTCCATGGCGCTCTAGAGCGCCTGGGGCGGACAACCTGACGGCCACAACGCCCGCAACATTGCTATACTGAGAAGATCACAGAGAGCAATGGCCGTCAGGGTGATAAGAGGATATCGTACAGTCTCCTTCGAGGTGGCGAGCATCTTGGCCGGATCACCACCCTGCGGATCTTGACGCCAAAATCCTAGCATTACTAAATCGGTGGGGCCGGGACGCGCTGGAGCGGGACGAGCATCTGATGCCTCGTCATGTTGAGGTGTACAGGGCTGAGTGCTGACAGACCCTAATGGTGGAGTGGGAGCAACTACTTGCGCAACCCAGCGCAGGGCACGCTACTATAGCGGCGGTAAGACCCGTTGTGAGGCAGTGGCTGGAGAGACGGCAAGGCGCCCTTACTTTCCGGCTGACACAGATATTGTCCGGACATGGGTGCTTTGGAAAGTTAAACCGAGATCTCCGGCCGCTTTAGGGTGAGGCCTGCAGGCAACAGACTTAGGGAGTTTGTTGCCTGAACAGTGAAAGGCCCGAGACAGCGACGCGCCGTGTTCCGCGTGCGCTTCGCTCTAGAGGAATGGCGGCCGTATGCGGCCTCTGAGGGTGACGGGGCCTGCCTGCATGGATGCACTCCAGCACTCCGGCTAAAGGTAGAAACAGAACACCGAGTGGTTTTAGTCTGTAAGAGTCTGACAGACCCCTCCACCCACCCCAGGGTGGTGGACATCCATGAAGATTTCCACACGATAAAAAAAAGGTATGAGAGATAATATTGATGCCTGAATATCTCTTTTTGTTGCAGGGTAAGTACATAATTGGAGCCAACAAAACAAACAGAGAAACGTCTCATTATCTGTGACATGGAAGTTTGAAAAAGAGACAAAGAATAAACACACGACTACGAAAAATAAACGTCCTCCTCATCACCTTTTTAACTGATGAGAAATTGGTCCAACGCGAGTTTAGGCAAAATAATAAAGCATTGACCGCAAGTTTGTTCGAGTACCTAGCAACAGACTAGCTATGAAGTTAAACTAACTCTATTATTACTTTATATAATTCAAAGTACTGTTGACTGACTGATACCTATATCGACGCACAGCCTAAAGCGCTGGTCCTAGAGACATGAAAATAGGAGAGTGTATCTGTGAAGAGTAGGTATCCACTAAGAAAGGGTTTTTCGAAATTCCGCTCCTAAGAGGGTGAATGTAGGTAGGGTGAAATTTAACCCTACCTGAAAGAAGCACGACGCCACGACGAAGCACTACGCAGAAGCTAGTGCTCATAGATTTTCTAAATAATAGGTTTTCTATCCATTCGGCTTCTAGTCAAGAATCAGTATAATTTAGTTGTCTCGTTCCGTAAATGTCTTTACACCCCAATATATTTTCTTTCCCATTATACGTACCTATCCCGTATTCTTTCCTCCCATCTATAACAAGGGACCTACCCAGAAGGCCGCCTTGAGTACGCCAGTACTCAAGACCCCTCTCATTTATCGCACAGCAGGAAAAGAGTGGGTGTTAGCAATTACCTACAATAACAGTTTGCATGGCAAATATTACCACTTACACTTAATTGTCACTCATGATTGTCACCAAAATATTCTTCCTTGCTGTGTGGTGGTGTGGTTTTTTCTACCTGAAATAAAAAGCCTTCCCATTGCAGATTTGAATAAAAGCGGGAACATTATGAGCATATTCAGTTCATTGATTCGGTCTCAACTAGTATTGCCATACTAAAATAATGAGTATTTTTGCTAGTAGAATTCTGTAAAATATAGGCGGAAGGATCTTGCATCGCCCGCCGCTTTACAGCTATGGCGGCGCCACCAGCCACTGTACACTGATTGACTGTATGTACAGAGGCCAGCACATCAACCTACCCCAATCTGTAAATTTTCCCAATTGAATATGAACCTTATACCTTTGTGGTAAAGTCAAGTGTGGTATCTATCAAAGAAATTTGACAGATTGGGGTAGCTTGATGTGCTGGCCTCTGTATGTACAGACGCCAGCACATCAAGGTACAGACGCCAGCACATCAACCTACCCGAAACTGTCAAAATTTCCCAATCAACTTTGAACCTTATAATTTAGCGATAAAGTTGAAAATCTATCAAAGAAATTTGACAGATTGTAGTAGGTTGATGTGCTGGCGTCTGTACACCAAACTGTCAAATCTTCCCAATCAACCTTGATCCCTATGGTGTAGTGATAAAGTTGAAAATCTATTAAAGAAATTTGACAGATTGTAGTAGGTTGATGTGCTGGCGTCTGTACATACCGACGACGGACGGTTCATGTTGATACTATACTCCGACTTTTAATTAGCTGCAGTAAAATGACACTTCGTAACTCATTTCGGACTGCGTTTAGAGATACGCATGTCAAATAAGTTTCATTTGTTACACTATTCTGTACTAGAAAAACCAGATTTGGTTATAGCCGCGAAGAAAAAAAAAGACGCCAATTTCAACAATTTAAGTACACACATCAAAAGTGTCTAGGGATCAAGCATTTTTATGCGGATTTCTTGAGATTGAGATGTGGCTTTGTAATAAATTTATGATTTTATAAATGTATATGGATCCTTTTTGGTGCATTTCATAATTTGAATCAGGAACTGTGAATCAAATTCGAGTAAAAGATGAAAATCAGCTGTCAATATTTTCCCTATAAAAACATACAACGCATTGAAGACATTATTAGTGCTACTGTTTCCCTACTACTGATTAAAACCAACGTTATTATGGAGCGGCGACGTCATTTAAGCAGGGAAGAAATGCTCAGAGCCGTGGGAATGATAGAAGCTGGTTCCCGGCAACGTACTGTGGCTTTAGCTCTGAATACAAGTCAGAGTGTTATCAGTCGACTTTGGACACGTTACCGAAGCACTGGTACCGTGGCTGAGCGCCATGGAGGACGGTATCGCTGCACCACACGGAGACAAGACCGATACATTCAAATCTTAACTCGAAGAGCTCCAACAATAACCGCCATGATGTTAGCCGTGAGGCTTCATCACTCTTCAGGGAACTTAATTAGCGACCAAACAGTCAGAAACCGCTTGCATGAAGTGAACCTTCATTCCCGAAGACCGCTACGGGTACCACCTATAGCAATGCACAATCGTAGGATTCGATATCAATGGGCTCTTGAACACAGAAATTGGGCAGAAGAACAATGGCGTTTCGTGTGCTTTTCTGATGAGTCTCGTTTTGGTATGAGACCGGATACAAGACGTATACGACACTGGAGAACCCCTGGACGCCAACAGCGATTAAAATCCTGCCAGGAAGTCCATCCTTATAGTGGTGGAACCATCATGGTATGGGCGGGTATTTGGATCGGCGGAAGAACTGAGTTGATTTGGATCAGAGGCAACCTCAACGCTCAAATTTATGCTGAGACGATTGTATCAGACGTCATCGTTCCACTACAAGTGCAAATCGGTCCCTTATTTCAGTTAATGCATGATAATGCACGACCGCACACCGCAAGAGTTGTAAGACAGACTCTCGCCGCAGCTAACATCAATGTCCTGCCCTGGCCTGCTCAGTCGCCAGACTTGAACCCGATTGAGCATGCATGGGATATGCTACAGAGAAGAGCTCTGCCGAATATGGAGGGTATCCAGTCGCAAGAAGACCTTTTTTTGTTGTTGCAACGAACATGGGCGGCCATTCCACAGCGTGATTTGGATGAACTCATTTTGAGTATGCCAAACCGATGTTCTTGTGTTGTTAGTGTTCGCGGTAGAAACACGGATTATTAATTGTTTAAGTTACCCAATAAAATTTTAAAGAAAACTGATATTTCAGTCTTTTTTTCGAACTTTTGTGTTAGTGGTTCAAATGTCAAAAATCCCTTTATTAGGAAAATGGCAAATTTCTTTATTAATGCAAAGGTGACTTGGTTTATCGTAATGTGACAAACGAAAACACTTTATTTGATGAATCCTTCAAGAAAATTTTAATTAATATCAATCAGGAGAAAAGTTATTGCAATAATATATGTTGATCCCTAGACACTTATGTATTATGTCCGACTGTAGAGTCTCTGTTTTCTTGATAACTTTGATGGTCCGTATAACGACTAGCAGTAGTCGATTAATTCGATCATCTACAAAAAACCCATAGAGGAAAATTTTTAATAGGGAACCTTTTTACCAATCTATTTTACTATCAATTGACATTAATCAAAGGCGAGGCGACATCGGTGGCCAGTAGTATTCATCAAGTAATAATCAATAAGATTCACTTTTGATAAAATTAAAGATTTTGATAACAAATTCCGTTATTTTCACAGCGTGAGTTTTGGGCAGAAATAAGTGGTAACGATGGTAATGGTACAGACGCCAGCACATCAACCTACCCCAATCTGTCAAATTTTCCCAATTGAATATGAACCTTTTTCGTTTGTGGTAAAGTTGAAAATCTATCAAAGAAATTTGACAGATTGGGGTAACTTGATGTGCTGGCCTCTGTACATACCACTACACCACTTCTTCGTTTCTTACGAGACTGAAGGACATGTATCCATGGTCATGAATAAAGATTTAAAAAAAACTTCGTTTCTATAGATTCATTCGTTCGTTATATTCTATTAGTTCAGTCGTCTGTCGTCTTCGATTTTCACTTGAAAAAGAGATTATGGCACTATAGTATAGTGTTTTGTTTTTAATTGACGGTTACGGAAACGTATTTGTTACAATAAAAAGTTAATTTTAAACTGTGCTGTTAAATTGTGCAAAGGATATGCCTCCAGTAAAAGATGAGTCGATAAGAGAAACCAACTGTTTAGAAATTATAAACATTGTTGAGAAGAGTCCTGGCAAGAGTACTCTGGTTGACGTGAGGGCTTGCAACAAACCTGCCGCTAAGGTAAGAAATAACATAGTTAACTAATTCATCGTTGCTATTTTATGAAAGACATTGCCATTGTTAAAAGTATCGATTTAGATTCTCCGTCCGTTGGGTTTTCTTTACAAACGCTAGGTATTTTCCGTTCGAAATTCGATTTGGTCCCTTAGTTCCTTTGTTTTACTAAAATAATATCACAATTATTTCAAATCTTATTTATTCTTTCACACTTTATACTTGTCGTAATTAATACTACATGCACGAATAAAAAACACAAGTAACACTACAGAATTATTATCAGCATGTTACGTAGTTATTACAACACTTTCTCTTCAACTATTTACGGTTTGCCTTCAATTTACATTGTAACTTTACAGCCAATAAACTTGCACTAAGTTTTCCTTTGTAAAGAAGCCCTGTAAAAAAGCTCTCACATGGTTTCACAGTGTTTTGTACAAAGTTATTTATCATCATTATACACCTACAATCAGAAAATAATATTATTTAATAAAACAACCTCATATTTCTAAGGGAACCCCATGCTGTCGCACAGAATAGACTGAATTGATTGATTGACCGGAACCATGTGTTGTTTAATCAAAGTTACAGCTGGTCAGAATTTGATAGATTAAAAAGTATAAAAGGGGCAACTAGAATCAATTAATTTTTCTTATAAATTTAGACCTTCAAAAGTGCACTAGAAATGCCCATTTAAAATAAATGATTTTTACTTTGAATAAAATCCATATTACATTAGTTATAAAATAATTACAGTAGTAAGTTTTTTGTCCTCACTGTGAATATTTCATTTTATTATTTTGCTCTGTATTTATTTATATTGAGAACTAGCGGCCCGCCCCAGCTTTGCACGGGTGCAATTTTTTTTTTCATAGAAACCTTGTCCTGACAAAACTGAACACAACAAAAAACTGCTCTCGAGATTTGTGCTTAGCAAAACGTTTAGCGATTTATTTTTATATTATATGTAGATAAATTTAAAATACATGGTATTCAGCTGCATCTAGTTAGACTGAAAGCCGACTCCAACACAGTTGGGAAAAGGCCATGCAGATGATGATTTGTTAGAAATGTTGTGAACTCAATAATAACAGCTGACTGACTCAACAGCTTATCTAATAGTGGTTTCATATCAAACAGATAAAAGGCTTTTATGTTAATCCATGACAAGGCAACATAACTTTCCCATGTAAAGGTATGATAAAACTTTTGAGATTGTAGCGGTATCTACAACGCCACATGCGAGCGACGCGTCATACTGACGTCACGCAAAAATCCTGCATCTCGCAAGCAGAGTTTACCGCGCAACTAGCATATATACAACAGCCCGAAATGAATCATTGGGCAGTTGCCCGCCAGACACAACACCTGTCTGGTCGGAGGATCCTCCCTTTTCTATAGAGGATGAGTGAACTTTACACCCTGTTCCTCATACCTCTATAAGATAATAATTATTTATAACAATACTTTTGGTTCAAATTATGTAGCACCATTCCCAGGCAGCCATCAAGCATTTGGTTAAACATAGTTATAACAGAAAGTAATTAACTTTCTATGTTCACTTAAAGTGAAAGAGTTCTTTTAAGGGACTAACATACTTTGGTGAGAACTAGTGTGTAATACATGTATTTTTATTAAACAGGCTGGGACATTGTGAAAATGCAATAACATAGATTAGTACTTACCTAAACATAGGAAAACCATTAAAAACAGTTAGAAGAGATGTAAAAAATCCATCTGGAGTTGTTAAAAAGTACGTGAAAAAAAATCGTTAAATTAAAAGAGTGGAAAGCTAAGGGGAAAAATTTGCCCAGCAGTGGGACAAAACAGTTTAAAAAAATGCCATAAAATGTTCAATCTACATAATTATAATGATTGGCACAACATAGCCATTACAGAAACTCAACCGGTATAAACTTTAACTACTAAGTAGTTATCTAATAATTTTAATTAAAATGCTAGTGCTAATTACTCTGTTTAACATGGAGCACAAGTACAAGGTGCAATATTATGTAATACTTCATAATTATTAATCTTAAGAGTCCCTATTAATTTCGCGGTCTAAAAACAGAAAATTCTATTTTTTTCAGCGCAAGTTTTTGGACCGCGAAATTGATAGGGACTCTTAAAGTATTGCCAACAAAATAACTAAAGTAAAGAACACAACAATAATTTTGCTTTTTAATCAATGAAAAAGGAGGAGGTTCTGAAGTTGACGAAAGTATAGGTTTTTTTGCTATTTTTGTATAACTACGTATAACTTATTTGATTACAATACAACATTATTTTTTAATAAAAAATTACACAAAGTCAATCAATCAGCTCAGTCCACTGCCTAAACATAGAGCTCTCTGTTCCAATTTTATTTACGTTCCATGTATGCAATGATACAGTATTTAAGTCTAACATACACAACAGACTACCAAACTTTATTTATAATCACGTAAGGAAGCAATACAAAGAAAACATCCTTACAATATTTATGTTTACTTAGCGAATTTCACCAATAAAACTGACCGCGATCAGTACAACCACCAACTAAACCGCGTTCAAGAGCTTTCAGTGTCATCATTGCTTTGGAATATTGACTAATGAATATGATAGCTCTTGAACGCAGTTTAAGTGTGCTGATCGCGTTCTTTGCTGAAATTAGCTGTAAGGAGTGACGTCTTAAAACCACACTTCAAGTCAAACCATGACTTAGGTGGCCTTACAACTTATGTCATGGTAAGCCACTATTCCGTTGTTTAGTTTACTGTAGTCAGACTGTAGTCATTCTTTACGTTACGCTTCGCTGACTATCATGTAACATCCTTATCTTTCGAATGTACCCAGTCGAAAGTGTTACATTATTGCTAAATATTTCGTTTGAGTCATACCTACTGCTTAATTGTACCACTTAATGTGTTTGGCTTTGTAAAGCTTTATCAATTTAATCGTTTCATTATGTTCTATAATTCGACATAAAAGCGGCATGACATTTGAATTTTATATAAATACAGTAAAATTTTATGTGCGTGTAAAATAACCACATAAAAATATATTGATGATATAACATTTGATTAGCGATGATGTTGAGTTAAATACATAATTATATTGTAACTTTCCTAATTTACACACCCACATTGTATAACAAAGTTGCATCATCGGTCGTATTATTTAATTGATGTTCTATCGACTATAATGAATTTGAATTTCTCTGAGAATCGACGACGACAACGACTTTGTAACGAGTGTCGTTTCACTTTTTTTTCTCGCGCCGTTCGAGACACGCGCTTCTGCAGTTAACTTCTTACTCGGGAGTATCATTTGGTAGCGACCGGACCTAGCGCAGGTCTGCACGACTATACAGAACAGACCATCTCAGTATTTATTCTTTTGCACATTTTGTTTATTTTGTATTATGTTTTTTTAATGCATCCTTTTTGTTTCTTTGGAACTTTCAGTGTTAAGGTACAGTGCATCATGTTGTGGGCAGCTGATTTTTTTGTTATTTGTGTATACGATTATTGTATGTAAAATGCACAAAACTGTATAGTTTTGGAGTGTGCCTCTATGTAGTGCATGTATTGATATTGCACCAGTAGCGTGGAGACATCATGACTAATTCACAGGTATTGTTTTTTTCATTGCACATTTTTATTTGTATGTTAGACCATGTATTTAGACATACATGGAATGCTTTTTCATGCTCTTTTTTTTTGGTAGTAAAAAGTAGTGCGAGTCGTGAGACTCGACTATGGGAACGATTGCAATTTGGTATTAGGTCTTTATCTACCCTAGTGTATCACTTCTGATAGTGATAAGGTTGTCAGCTGTCCGTTATTGGCTCGACATTACTGGAACAACCTGTCCACCCTGTGTTCCTCTTTTCCCACCTCCATGAACCTAACTAGATATTATACCTTTTATCTCCTTGTTACAATACTTCGCGGGTTGATGTTTGTGAATAAGTCAATAAAAAATACTAACATGGCCATGTGCGCGATATACTACGTTCATGTACTTAATTATGCAGATATATGACACAATGGATCATTATTAAATCGCCAGCCTTACACGTACCTATATCATTAATTGATACTTATCTAATAATAGTACATGACAAATAAATGCTAAATAGGTAAGTAATGGGTTTTCCATGTGTAACTAATTATGTTATTATTTTTTGTTTCGTGTCACAAACCATAAAATATCAAATAAATATGCCTCATACAGAATAGGTATTTCTTAATTTTCTTTTTCAAAATCAAAATCAAAAGTCATTTATTCAAACTAGGCTGAGAATCAGCACTTTTCGAACGTCAAAATTACATAAGACAGTCCCCCAAAAACGCCCGCCCTTCACCACTTCCTAGTGCTTTCGCTGGGGAGAAGAAGTGGCGCAACAAACTCCCCAGCAGCACAGCTGTCTGTTCAGTTATAAAATACTCGACTGTATACAAAACTAGACCTGCAAAGTATCTAATTAACATTACAGGACACAGAACATTCAATAAAATTATTTGCCATATGTTAGCTAGCCACGCCAATATACCAACAAATACCATAAAAATCTATACGTACTCAAGCTAAAATAAAAATACTAAATCAAAAGTAATAAAATAAAAATAAAAACTACCTAAATAAAAGCCTCCAGGTATAAAGGGCGTGACAACTTACATATTTATGCAATGCTGGGTTCTGTTCACATAGCTGTCACCTGAAGGCACAAATGATAGACCAGGACCATCAAAGTAAAAATTAATAAACAAGTTAGGTATTACTAATAACAACAATAAAACCATGGTCAGCAAGACGACCAGTCACCACAAGCAGCACCCGTTCACGAGCATAACGCAAAGATCAGCCATTCCCCCCCTCGCCATATTTGAGGGAAGGAGGCAACCCGACCCCCGACGCTACCGCAAGCAGTGACATCTAAGGGAGCATGACGAACTTGCTGCCGGTTACTCAGGCAAGAATAAAATGATCAATCATAGAGGTCGCTAGCTAATCACTTATTGCAATCAACTCATTACAAAACATTGAAATGAATTGATTATGTCAATAATAAATTAAAATAAAATTAAACTGAATTTACTTATACAGTCATCAAAAAAAAAAAAAAAAAGAAAAAACAATTACATGAACTCATATAACCTGTCAGTAAGCTAATTCTGGAGAAAGAACATAAACATTGTCTTGAGTTAATCAGGCCGACCAACTATTCTTATCGTTTAAGTAGTCGTTGATTGAATAGTAAGCCTTTGAACAAAGGTTGGATTTTACTTGAGCTTTAAACGTATTATAAGGCAAATCTAGCAAAGAGGAAGGTAGCTTGTTATAAAAAGTTATACCAAGCCCAACAAATGAGTTATGAACCTTATGAAGCCGGTGAAAGGGAGTTCGTAGTTTGTCCTTATTTCTAGTGTTAACATTGTGAATATCACTGTTTTTAGTGTACAAGTGTATATTTTGCCTAATATATAAGATGTTTGCAAAGATAAACTGTGATGCAACTGTGAGAATACCAATTTCTTTAAAAAAATCTCTTAGAGAAACTCTGGCACCTAGCTGGTAAATTGCTCGAACAGCTCGTTTTTGCAGGACAAATATATTTTGTATATCAGCGGCTTTGCCCCACAGCAGAATACCATAGGACATAACGCTGTGAAAATAACTAAAATAGACTAAACGAGCTGTATCAACGTCAGTGTATTGTCTTACTTTCCTGACGGCGTAGGCAGCCGAACTGAGCCTTCCTGCTAGGCTGGATATATGTGGTCCCCACTGAAGTTTGGCATCAACTGTTATTCCCAGAAATACTGCCGAGCCCACAGTTTCAAGCACCTCTTCATCTAAGACGATGTTGGGTCCTAGATTTCTAACATTTGGTAAGGCGAACTTTACACATTTCGTTTTCTTGGCATTGAGAACTAGGTTATTTGACGTAAACCAATCCGTAACTATTGAGAGTGCACTGTTTACGTCGTCAAAATCTTGTCTATTCCTGTCTACTTTAAAAATAAGAGAGGTATCATCTGCAAACAGTACAACGTCACAGATGCCCTTTAAATGGAATGGTAAGTCATTGATATATACTAAGAACAAGAATGGACCCAGTATTGAGCCTTGCGGCACACCTAACAGAACTGGTAGCCCGGAAGATTTCACACCATTAACATCTACACATTGGAACCTATTATGTAAATAAGAATTTATTACGTTGAGAGCCTCATTTTGGACACCGTAATGACGTAGTTTACGTAAAAGAGTGTCATGGTGCACGCAATCAAAGGCTTTGGAGAGATCACAGAAAACTCCAATAGCATTTTGCGAGTTCTCCCATGCATTAAATATGTGTTTCAACAAAGCAACACCCGCATCTGTAGTCGAACGACCTTTTGTAAAGCCATATTGTTCATTATGAAGGAGGCTATTTAAATTAAAATGTCTTAGCAACTGCTTGAGTATTAATTTTTCAAATATTTTACTAAATGCAGGTAAGATAGAAATAGGCCTGAAATTGCCAACGTCATTTTTATTACCTGATTTAAATAATGGTATGACTTTACTACTCTTCATGAGATCAGGAAAAATTCCTAAATCCACACATTTATTAAAAGTAACAGCTAGATAGGGAGCTACGATGTCTATTATATTACTTAAAAGTTTAATGGAGATGCCCCAGTAATCACCGGTGTTTTTAGACTTAAGTGTGTTAAAGACATTAACTACATCACGCGGGGTTACATGTTCGAAGCTAAATAAGCGACTACATGTAGGTACACTACTATGCAAAAGGTTTTCAGCTTTAGACGGGGACGAATTTAAGGAGCAAGTCGTAGTTATAGGTATATTGGCAAAAAACTCATTAAATGCCTCAGCTACATCAGCTGCTTTATTAACTAATTTGTTGTCGACCATAATCTCAAGTTGTTTATCTTGTTTAACCGATTTACCAGTTTCATTTTTAATAATTTTCCAAGTGGTTTTTACTTTATTATTAGAATTTTTAATTGTATCACTTAAAAATTTTGATTTAGCAAAAGCACTAATCTTTTTGAATAATTTTGAATAATTTTTTACATACTCTAGGAAAGGAGTATCAAACCTATATTTTGTATTTTATTATCGAACTAAAGATTTCCTTTAAAATGTAGTACTTACTTATAAGTTTTATTTTGATAGGTAGAGAGCTAGACTCCCGACTATCAAAGAGTTTTCTTCTTTTTACAAAAGCTAAAAAAAATATTTGATGTACAGCATGTACATCAAATATTTTTTTCAAAATAAATATACATACAAATCATGGATGAGTTAGTAACGTTTAAGCTCATTGCTCCACTTATAAATGTGGAGCATGTGTTAAGACACTTGATATTAATAATTAATCCGTTACGCAATTATGGTTATTGCTCTTAATTCCCGCGGCATAAACAAGTCGGTTTATAGACAGTTTAAAAAAACCGTTTTCATTCGGCGTTGTTTCAATTTGACTATGATAATAATTTTATCAAAACAGGTTTAAAAGCCACATTACGCTTTATCAATTTTATATTTTATTTCTTGTTTCTCGCAAAGCCTGTGCATATTTTTAATATAACAATCGGCTATAAAAGTCGAAGTATAATGAGAGAAATTGATGCATGATAAGTTGTTAATAGGTTTTTAAAATATACCTACTTTGATAATATCTGTCTGAGAGAGAGTTAACTTATAATTATTATTTTCACAAATATTGTGAGCCAAACGGTACTGGGCCTGCTAGGTAGACTCTGGCTGTCTCCTCAAAGAGAGGTAGCTTATTTATTAATTTATATACACTTAAAAAAATACATTGTATAAAATTGATGAGCACAAGGCGTAATATTCCTTCTGCTGGGAATCAAGCCACAGGGCTTGACGAAGAGATCTTGAAATATTTTTCACAGCTTCAGAACTGAAGCTGTAAAAAATATTGCAAAATTTCTTCTAAAATCCTAGAAAAGCGAGCGAAAGTGATGGAATTACTTTTGAAACGCAAAAAAAGAGTGATGGCTTTAAGTAATGTGCTGTGTGTGTAGGTATGTATGTGCCAAAACGAATTTACTCCTTTTTTAACAAAATAAATTAAGTAATTAAATTTAAAACTACTTTGAGTAAACTTTGATATGATAATTCTCTATGTTTTAAAGTAAATTCCATTGAATAACTCATAAGCGTTACGCCCGTAATGTCGAAAAAAGTAAAAAAAAAAATGGTGCAATTTCTTTGTATCGAAAAAAGTTCATTAAATCGTGTACTTAATCCTTTTACATGATACTGGACCAAAGAGTCAAAAAACATTCCAAAATGTTAAATTCCTATTCCACATATACTTAGTTAACAAGTTACACGAAATAGAAAAGCCACATTTTTTCCAACATATCACCTTAATTACAATCCTATCCTAAGTCGAATCGTAAAACTTAGTTTAAAAAAAAAACTGTACTCGACACGAATTTGCATTTTTATCACTAAGATAAAGATTGTACCATTGTTATTTGAATAATTCATAAGTTCAGATATTATCTCATATTTTCTCTTATTGCGTGCGATTCTGTCTGACTGTCTGTAATGGTAACAATTAGTAGGTAAGTACTCAAATTTAAGTGCCACACTTAATAAAAAATACTGTCACTTTCCTTTGTTCAACGTTGTGTTTTGTTAAAAAAAGTTAATTACTTATAACTCACGTTAACTGTTTCATGTTTCATCTGTAATTTTTGTCAAATGAGTTCTGGCACCTAAATTCGAACTTTTTAATTATAAGTGGTCATGGCCATGTAATATTCTTTTTTAACAGACTTTAAAAAACCGAAGGGGGTTATGCATTCGGCGTTTACTTTTTTGTAATTTATAAATTCCTGCGTCCCAATGGTACATTCGTAAATTACGATAATAATAAAAAAAAATCTAACGTAATGAATGCTATTCGTAAGTGATGATGACCATTCATAAACGGATAGTCATGGGAGGGTTACATGGCAAAAATTTGTAACTTTAGCCGAAAGCGAAAAAATATTTTTGTTAGAAACATTAGAATAGAATACTTACTCTTTATTATGTACACCATATAAATTACAGATATAAATATAGCAATTACAAAAACTCATCCAAAACATTATCCTCCTTTTGGGCCGTAGTCAGGTAAAAATACTACACTACTACTAAAATACTACTTTTTCTATAAAACCAATCTCAATCTGTATTTGTCTTAAAATTAAATAACCAACACTCTTGTTTTTCAAATTAAAACTACTGGCGATTTCATAATCCGTCACGCGATATACACTTATGCCAACTTAGGTGGCAGCTAGAGTGAAGTTATTAGGTAATTAGTTAGCTTTGGCGCTATATGTACAGAGGCCAGCACATCAACCTACCCCAATCTTTAAAATTTTCCCAATTGAATATGTACCTTATGCCTTTGCAGTAAAGTTGAAAATCTATCAAACAAAATTTGACAGATTGGGGTAGCTTGATGTGCTGGCCTCTGTACAGTGTGTCAGGTTAAACGAGGGACATACATTAAGGGAGTGTAGTACCCATGAAAATGAACAACTTTTACTAAGAGACCAACACTGAAATCGAGAAAATAAAACCAGCCGCTCTAAACATTTATGTTCGCATAACTGGACAAAATGTAGGGAACAGCTGTTTTTTTTTTTTCTTATTTTTGAGTCCGCCCCATATTAAAAGTTGTTCATTTTCATGAGTACTACACTCCTCGTTTAACCTAACACACATCACACTGTATAGTATATTATGTATTATATCTAATATTTAGTAGAAAATCATTTACTATTTCTATGCTTTGGTTTGCAATGATTCTTGCTTTTTTGTTTCCCAACAGCTCACACTGGAAAACGTTTTTCAGGTATGGTTCCGTGGCGTGAGAAGCTCCAAATTCCGCCATGTGTACGGCGTTCCTTTCAAAAGGGAGCGTTGCTATGACAACATAAAGATCACTAGGAATGCGCATGATTCTAATTTCTGCGCTGTCAACCCTAAGTTCGTTGCCATAGTAACGGAGGTGGCTGGCGGTGGGGCCTTCCTTGTTCTGCCATTGGATAATGTAAGTACTTATTTAAAAATGTGCGGAAATATTTTTTGCACTTTGCCTGCCCTTTTAGCTTTGTTTTCAACCAAGTGCAAGGTGCATTTTTTATCATTATTTTCCTTATCCATCCAAACATTACCTAATAAATAGTCATTAACCTTTATCCTTATTATCAAAAACATTTGAAGATAAATTGCATTCAGTGATGGCAATTTTATTCACTCGTTGCCAAATCAAAATTATTTTTATAAAAAAAAAAACTAGACATAAAAATAGTATTAAGAAAGCGAAGCACGAGAATTCGATGAATGCTCCTTATCATTGAACAGCCCAGCCATTCCATCAGCCATTCCATTGCCATTTATTTTCAGCCATTTCTTTTGTTTTCTTCTATTGTCACATTATAACAAGACTTGCTGTTATTGTTTCTGTTATTCAACCCTCCTGTTACTAGAACTAACACTCAGTTTCCTCAGAAAGCATACAATTATCATAATTTTTTGAAGTTTATTTAATACCGATGAATTGCAAAAAATAGAAGCAGACTTTAGTAATATCGTATTTTCCAAATCATAGAATCGATTTTATTGATATTAAAATAAAATTAACTCAATTAAATCATTTACTCAGTAGCTCCTATACCAGACGACCACATTTCCAAATATTGGAATCGAAACCGATCTACCGCCCGATCTTTTCATCTTATAAGATCAAGCAAAGCCTTTAGAAAAAGCACGTTGCTATGCTACTCTTGATATACGTCATCGGTTCGCCAAACACCAAATATTTGCCTTTATTTTACTGACATTGTGCCTGAACCACCCTAGTTTCTGTACACAGACCACGTTTATACAAGGTGTATACCCAAGCCAGATCAATCAATTCGATTGCTTATCTAACTCAGATAGGCAGATCCCAAAACAATAAAAATGTGTAAAATTAAGTCGGTAAAAGTTTTGCACGACTCATAATGCGAAGCATTAGAAAGTGCTTTACGATAGAATTTTGTTTTTGCCTCCTTTCTGCAACTGTAGTGTTATACTCCTGCTAGTATACAGAACCTACTTAATTTATATACCATTGTATAGATAATTTAATGAAGATTAATTCTGTACTGTATTTCAAAAATTGATTTAATGCAGTAGAAACGAAAAAAAATACATCAAAATGTTTCTAAAAGTATTCCCGTCAATCAATTGTGAAACTTGAAAACATTGTAGCTTGCGAAAAAATCAATTAATTGAGTTTTTTTTTATAGATTCGTTTCACCCATAGGAAGTGGTACCCTATTGAAAATGGGTCTTTTATTCAAAGTAGTTTAATTATAATTAATAAAAAACTAACTAATGTAATCTATGGTTTTTTATACGATCAAATGAGCATTATGTTATGAGTCGTGCAATTTTGGATTTTCCAAATTTTTTGTGTTTTTATCGCTTGTGGTTTCCACCTGCCAACGCACCATGTAACCACACCAGTCCCTTATTATTATTTTTAATATCTTCCTGTTTCTTGAAGTTCATAGTCTTAAATACAGCATCTTTTTTTTTTGTAGTGCGCGCAAATGCCTCATCTAATGAGTTGTAGGTCGTCAGTTCGAACCCAGGCAGGCACTTTACTTTGTATATTTAATTTTAATCTACTCTCAAAACTGTAAACGACAACATCGTGAGGAAACCGGCAATTCCTAGAACCAAAAATTCGAAGACGTGGCGTGGCATCCACCAACCCGCACTGGGCCCGCGTGGTGGATTGTGGCCCACTCCTCCTCACAAAGAGGAGGCCTGTGTCCCAGCTGCGGGAACGGCATAGGCTGATTATGCTTATGTATATTATGCATTAAAATTATTGAGTCATATATTATTAGGTCACTCGCCTTTTAAAACACTACCTTGACACTTGAATAATTTACTACTATCCGTCCACCTCATTGCGTTCAAAAGTACATGCGTTATTGAAACATCCGCTACGTAATCAAATTGTGGCAATCCTACTGAAAATGAGCTGTGATTGTGTATAACAGCGTGAGAAATGTGTATCATTTTTGATGCATTTGTAACAAAACTGCAACGTTGCAACATTTCCTTCAGTTTCGCACGTGTCTGGCTGCAAGGCTTGCAAAAGTAATTGTTTGCTAAAGCGGTCACTTTGTCTGATGTAAAATGATATGTTTATAAAGCGGAACCTATTATATTTCTTAAACATTTATCATTAAATCTCTTAAGGCTTGCTAATTTTGAGACAAAGTACGGTCATATGAATCTCAATATAAAACTAGACAATTGAGATTAATATCAAATCTGACAGTTTAAATCGAGATTCATGACTGGGCAAATAGCAGCTAGAATATGGGCCAAGTCAGGGCGTTGGTATTTAGGAAGATTCTAAATTGAAAATGTATTTTGTGCTCTTTTCCAGACTGGCAGGTTGGACTTCAACGCAAGTCGAGTGACGGGCCACAAAGGCCCCGTGCTCGACATAAAATGGAATCCTTATAACGATAACATCATAGCGTCGTGTTCCGATGACTGCACGGTAATTTCGTTTTGCCAATTTTTTTTTCTTTTTTTATATCCGCAATTTGTTCATGGTAATTGATGCCTATTACTCGGGGATGTTCCGTTTGAACAATTTCTCGCTTTTTGTTGGTATGAAAGCGTGTAGCCCGGTTCTAAATATATTATTATATGTTGCTATGTTATTACGAGTAACGAGCATTGATTCTATTATCTTATCAAGCAGAAGTAGCTGTTGTCTTGATTGTATAGTTTATTGTCATTATTTGTCTGGTGTCGTGTAAATAGGTGATATAATATTACTGCGGCGTTCTGTATTTATTATCATAATGTGTGTATTTGATTCGATCGTTTTGCATTCCATGTGAAATCCTTGAAACAATAGCTAGCCTTATAACAGACCAACATGAAAACAATATTATTGATTATGTGAAACCAATTGACTGCCTAATTGGCTGTTCCACTAATTCTTATCTGATATGTTGCTTCCGTTTCATCTAAAAATGCACAGGTTGATCAAAAAACAAAAAAAAAACATTATGAAATGTAGAACAATAATGTGAATAGTAAATCCAATATAAAAAAGTGTAAAAAAAAATCATCTATTTTTATGAAGTAGACTACAGAGTGTATTATTTGCTAAATTAATATCAGGTGGGTTATAAGCAAAGCTGATTTTATTAATTACTTTCAGCTAATAGCCACTTTTCGTATTTTATCCCCTTAATAAACACATTTTTTCGTTCCACAGGTAAAACTATGGCACATTCCGGACGGTGGCCTGTCGATGCACCTGACGGACTGGCTGGTGGAACTTCATGGTCACAAGCGACGCGTCGCCTACATTGAGTGGCATCCTACGGCTGAGAACATACTGCTCAGCGCTGGCTTCGATTATTTGGTCAGTATCTTGTTTAGATTCCAGTAAGTACGAAGAATTTTTTTAAAGGCAGCATAGCAGTCTACGTAGTTTGTGACCCTACAAAAAAAAGTGTGTATTCATCCATACTAATATTATAAATGCAAGAGTAAATCTGTCGTGTCTTTGGCACACGGATAGACCATGACCTGGTTAGGGCATAGGATACTTTTTTATCCCGATAGCACATTCTCGTGGAATACTTTCCGATCTCCACATTCCTACATGTCGAAATAATTACGGTTTAGATCCCTTCGAAAGAAAGGAAAGAAAGGCAAAGTTAATATGGCAATATTTACTTTTTTAAGGGTTATCTAGTAACGTAATTGTGCAGCGCGGCAGCGGTTTGAACAAAAAAACGCAGGACCTGCCCGTTGTCCTTAGCATAAAACAATCATGGTCATTTAATATATTTTTATTCATTACTAGCTTCTGCCCGCGACTTCGTCCGCGTGAAATTTCACCCTCTTTGGGGTGGAATTTCGAAAAACCCTTTCTTAGCATCCACACAGAAAGGGTGTGTTCTTTGTGAAGAGTAGGTATCCACCTACTCTTCACAAAGGACACCCTCCAAATTTCACGTCTGTATATAGGACCAGCGGTTTAGGTTGTGCGTTGATAAATCAGTCTGTCAGGAATTTTATACATATAATTAATATAGATAGATCCCAAATTCATTAATTATCATAAACAAATTCATTCACTAATCACTTGCTCAAATAATTGTTTATTGTTATAATTTATGACAAAATTGAACTTGAACACCAAATGTGAAGTATGCATCAACCATAAACACGTATTACTACAAATTGAATCCCAAGTGAACATGAATGCTCTTCAATTCTTTACACCGTATTTTGTTCTGATTTATGAACACTTTCGTACTCACGATTGCCGATACATACAGAACTTGATATTATTTCCGATCGTCACGCGAGCCTCAGTATACGGCCGTTACGACTCTTTAGTTTTGCGTGCTGCAATCCTATCAAAATAATAAATGTTGGGGGACCGTTTGCAGAACAGTTATTTATATGACTGAAGTGAAGCGATGTCTTAAAATTGTTAACTGCTATTGCTGTTTGTTGCTGTTACTTTTCTTTGGTTTTAGAACTGTTTATAAATCTATACATCTGTTATACAAATATGTAAATAAAATTTAAGTGTCTATTTGTAATGTTAAAATAACAGCGTTTTCTAAATGTGTATGAAAGTCTATACGGTACTTGTAACAAAAAAACTATTTTTACATTTTTTGTCTGTCTGTCTGTTTGTTCCGGCTAATCTCAGTAACAGTTGGACCGATTCTGACAGGACTTTCACTGGCAGATAGTTGATGAACGAATTCGCGGGCATAGCTAGTATTTTATAAATATAAATTTTTTTTGGTATACTATACTTTAGTATTATGCACAAAAAAAAATGTACCTAGTTTAGTTTAAGTAATTTGTTTCCTATCTAAATAATGTATATACATGTCGACGCAAAACTTTAAAAATATTAACTTTTCTTATTTCTTTCTTTCTTTTCTTTTTTGCATTGAAAAGTAGCAAACTGACTTCAACAATTAAATCTAAACTAATTTAAACCTATCCAGTCATATTTAACTGTTATGTTTGAACTTAAAGTTAATATTTTTAAAGTTTAAGTTAGTCATGCGTCGACATACACGGTATAAATTAATATCGCTTTTAGTGCCTGTCTGTAGTTCTAAACTACGCAACGGATTTTGATGCGGTCACCATAATTTAGAGAATTTATTCCGAAAGGTTTATGTGTATAAAACTTAAACTTACATGTAATAAGGAAGTCTCGATTATTCGTAAAGTCATAAACCGTGCGAAGCAGGGGTGGTTAGCTAGTAAGCTAGTAAACTATATAGGAATAGCTCATGCATGCCGTGCCGTGGTAAAAATATTACCCAGTCAAAAAGACTGTCCAAAACTGGCTGTATTATTGTATCCCAAAGTTTTTAATCAAAAACTAAATATTCTATTTGACTTTCAAACGCGTTAAGAGCGTTTACGACGTACGGCATTTCATATAAATTTTCAAGCCCTTGTTTTTTATTATTATAAATTAATGAACCGATTTTAATGAAACTTCATACGCATAAGCAGGATACAAAGATGTAAATAGTTAGTAAAGAACATTTTCGAGATGTCTATTTAAAAAAAGATAACTGAGAATCTGTTTTTATGAAAAAATTAAAATCGGTCTAATTGGGCTGTAACACTTATTTGAAAATGTTCTTAAATTTTTAGATCTTTGTATCGTGTTTATGTATATGAAGAAAAACATAGGCTTCAAAATTTGGATGAAATGCCGTACGTCGTAAACGCTCTTAACATCAATACAAAAGGTCATACAATCTTCTAACTTAACAGAATCATTGTGCCGCGTGCAATCTCGTTAAAACCTTGTTTTTATTCTTATCGTCACCTTGATCTTGTATACTTCTGATATCACTGAACGCGGCCAGCTCTAACTCAAGGTAGCTAAATGATTAATTGTGTGATTGACTGACGGACTTGATTACTTTTTAAATACTGTAATTGGTTACTGGTATTCTTGGCAGACATTCTGGTTCGATGATTATTGCTCGGTTCCTACAAACAAAAACGAATCGGTTTGCTTAATTTTTTATTCCCAAACTAGGCACAGATTCGCAAGCTAATTTTACCTGTGGTAGCTACTTCTACCTGCGATGGTCTACTATGAAAAGCTATGAGGTTTAAATTATTGGTAAATATACAAGAGTCTTAATTTTAACCAATAACGGACCATATAATTATTATTATGGGTATTGGCTATGGTCATGTTTACGTTTACACCAAGAAGTTATTAATTTACTGTATTTTTATCTATGTATTGTATTATTTATTTTAACTATGTCGTCATTACTTATCGAAAGAAACATTTTTCGATAAGTAAAATAATTACTTTAGTCTTCGATAATATGACCGATAATAATTATTGGTTGAAAGATAAACTTCAATTAGTAACGAACGATACTAAAGTACGCTTTGAACAATGCTGACTGCTTGCCCATATTACATACAATGTGGAGTAATGCATAAGAGTATTTTGAGACTATCAAATGCATCTTAACATCCAAATAAAAAAATGTGTTTTTTTTTTTCAAACAAACTAAATAGTAGTGATGGCTCACTATGGGTTGTACCCATTGTGCTTGTCTTTTGACTAATTAGCTAAACTGTTGGATATATTTGATTGAATTTTCGCATGCAGACTGGGAACGTCATTAGATATACGCAGTTTAATTTATTGTCGTCTCTATATCAGCCGCCAAGCAGCATTGTAGTATTTAGTTTTGAAGCCTTCAACATCTTTCCTTCAAATTGCAGGGTATGGTTACAGATATCTTTACAGACGTACCTATGACATTTATCTGGATAGGCAACGCACCTCCTATGCCTCTGGTATTTCACATTGATGTCCACAAGCCCCCACTTGAGTCCACTTTGTGTTGAGATCCACTTTCTTTCTCTGCCTTGCGTTATCCCAAATAATTTGGGTTCAGCCTTTCCTCTTGATCCTTCGTCAGACTCTGTTCTTGCTCGTCGAGACATCTACTTGCCACTCAATCACAATAAAATATGTTTTCTCCTGCAGATCTTCGTATGGGACGTGGGCAAAGGCGAAGCAGTGAAGGTGATAGACTGCCACACGGACGTGATCTACTGCATGTCGTTCAACCGCGACGGCTCTCTGCTCGCCACCACCAGCAAGGACAAGAAGCTGCGCGTCATCGAGCCGCGGAGAGGCATCGTGCTCTCTGTAAGTGTAACTTTGAGTAATTTAGTACTAGTAAGACTGCAACATCCCCAAACACCGCTTCACATACGTAAATAATAAAATTGTTGCCAAACAGAATATTGTCGTAACACTCCACATTGCCAGCAATAAATACCTACATTACTCATTACAGGAAGGTCCCTGCCACCTGGGCACCAAAGCCTCCAAGTGTACATTCCTGGGCAGCCAAGGCAAGGTTCTGACAACCGGGTTCTCTCGATACAGCGACCGACAGTACGCCGTGTGGGACCAACATGATTTGGACAAGCCGCTTGTCTGCGAGACCATCGATAGCTCGTCCGGCGTCGTGTTCCCTTATTATGATTATGATACTAATATGGTAAGTCTGCATCATATTTTAATTATTTCGTTGACAGGAAATTATGATGAGCCGTGTGCCCGATGTGATTTCCCATCGGCAAAACTGAAAAACTTCCATTCAAACATTGATCTCCTATTTTTAGCCCTGTTACCTATGTACCCTGCCCCGTCTTAAACGAAAGCGAATACGCGATTACGCGATCGTTTACATGAATAATGACGTACAGTGAGCTGCATCAATTGGGTACCCCCCTAGAAAGCATCTAGCAACTGGGGTAGGCTACCCAATTTATGCAGCCCACCGTACATAAGCGACTTGATTAGTAGTAGTCTATATTTCGTGAACAAAATTTCGTGCTTCTAGTCCCAGGGTTTTAGGCTATGCGTTGTCTGTGAGTTAATAAATAAGGAAGAGAGCACAAAACTTTTATCATGACCATTATCATATCACCGTGACTAATAAGGAGAGAAACGAAACAATTGAATAGCTCATTACGCATCCACATTCGTTTCGGTCGTTCGCGTCTTAAAGACGTTACGATCAGTTTACGTAAGATTTATACATTTTTGCTCACTGTGTTGTTGAAATTATTAAAGCTAGTGCACACTCTTTGTGAATCTATATGTACAGTTATCTCCTGTTCGTAACTGCTGTTTGACCCTCACTTTGCAATAAAACCTGTAACTAGTTGTCCGTTATATGAAACCATTAGATAGATGCCATCTACCTGATAAGAACCATTTATCGTCGCTAAACGTTACCCTTGGGACAAGGTGCGGCCTGTAATGGAACAGGACCACGTTTTTTATCGTTTACTTATCGTAAACTAAAATGTCGTGAGGAAAATTTTGAGATTGAATGTGGGGGTGGCTATAAGAGTAGGTGAAGACCAAATAAACGATGGATGGACTGCGTGACAGATGATGTGGCTAGAAAGGGGCTGACTACCGAGATGACGACTAATAGAGAAGTATGGGAGAAAAGCACATGTTGCGCCGACCACAAATTAATTGGGATAAGGACAGGAGAATGAGGATTAGCCTTTTCCCAACTATGTTGGGGTCGGCTTCTAGTCTACCAGACCAGTATTTTACATGGAGTGACTGCTTATCTGACCTCCACAACAACTCCAGTTACTGGGTAATTCGATGCCCCTTGGTACGACTGGTTGTCAGACTATAGGGCTTTTGACGACCTGTAACAACTGTCAAAGATCCACGAATAACAGCCGGGGCCAATGGCTTAACACACTTTCCGAGGCACAGAGGGGTCTTATGTAAAGATGGTCAATGACTAATTGTTTTCTATTTTTCATTTAGGTGTACCTCGCTGGCAAGGGTGACGGGAATATCCGATACTATGAAGTGGTGGACGAGGCGCCGTACGTGCATTTCCTCAATCAGTTCCTGTCGGGTAACCCACAAGTAAGTCACATTTGGCACGAACCCACGAAACACCTCCACGAAGATTACGGAATATTTCAACAATGAATGGTGGTAGAGATTCGTTTTATTTTCTCACTAGCTTATGCCCGCGACTTCGTTCGCGTGGAACTCGTAAGACACTAAAATATAAAAAAAAAAAATCCTTACTCGCTGATATTGTAGCTTTTCATAGGTGAAAGATTTTTTAAATCGGTAAAACCATTTTTTTAGTTTATCCATTACAAACAAACATACAAAAAATCAAATCTATTCTCTTTATTTATAATATTATATTTTCTCATCATGACTTATCTTCTCATCGTAAACTATATTATCGTATACTATTAATTGCGTTCCTGTTGTCACTAAACTTAATAAACGATGAAATGTGGATTTTGTATAGGCACCTCTGCCTAACCTTTCACGGAATACAGGCGCGATGTTATGCTGTAACAAAAAGTTCTATACCTAACCCCGTGACTAATAAAAATAATTATTACAAAGTGAAAATGGTTATGTCAAAACTGTCCTTGAAACACTGACAACTATTTATTTATTTCGGTAGCGTAAACACACTGTGATTGATGCAAGCAAGCATTATTACTTCGATACCAAAATGTGCTGTGAATACAAATCAAGCTACCACAATATTATCAATGTGTGACTGAAGTTATAAAACCTAAAGTATATTTTTATGGGTTAGCGAGAAGGCGTTTATTGCAATTCTCTATCAAATTATTATTATTAATCTCGGTATGCAGCCTTATTTCAGCGGCTGACAATTTGTTACTTCCGAAGTTCTAACCAATGATCATTCGTTATTACCCGTCATTATTATTATTCATCAAACCCCATATAAAAAATTTTACAAATAAAAAAAAGCCGACAAAAGTGAGCTTGATTTACACTTTTTAGCTGAAGTTGAGTTTTTTTCATCCTTATAGGGTTATATTTTTGGAATAGTCTCAAACCCTTTATTTTGATACACCATAAAATCGCAATACGTTTCCCTGTAATAATAGATGTTTAAAGTGGGTAAATAATAATTAAAAAAAAAAATCTACACTACTTGTTGCGGTCTAAAATCCGCCATTTTGATTTTATAAAAACAAAACCTAGACTAAAACCATCGCGCGACCTAGACGAGGGTAGAAAAATAATCTCACATAGAAAGATACATAGGTACGCAAGAAAAACCTAACCCTGTCTTTGCTGCTGCGCAGTCGGGTAATAACTACAACAGCTACACGGTATGCTCAATTATGTATTTAATTTACAGCGAGGGCTAGGCTTCATGCCTAAACGCGGCGTGAGTACTGCGTCGTGCGAAGTGTTCCGCTTCTACAAGCTGCACACGTCGCGAGGACTGTGCGAGCCCATCTCCATGATTGTGCCACGCAAGTCGGACTGCTTCCAGGTAAATAATATACGGGCTGGCAGGAACATCGACGCGCAAACTGAAATCAAGGATTTAATTATGGTCCTGAACAGGAAAACGAAAAATTTCAACACAGAGGGCGTTGAAAGTTTTGAGCCATAGAATAATCACGCGTAGATGCTTTTAGCCACACAAGTATTCTAAATAGTTTCTTCATAAATTCCTCACTTGCACCTATCACTATCCAAAGAGCAGTTGTGACATAAAATAGTGTGTATTTTAATATTGATTTGTTTTCCAGGAGGACTTGTACCCCGACACTGCTGCGCAACTCCCCGCGCTCACCGCAAAAGACTGGCTCAGCGGCATGAACTCGCCACCGCTGCTCATCAGTATGAAGACTGGTACGATTTCGAACATTAGTGTTTCAACCTAATGCTAATAGTGGCATGGCACGCATCTTCTTCTTCTTCGTGTCGCTCGAAGAAATGTAATAATTAATTAAATAATTTGAAATTATTAGTTTACTAGGAGCACCCGCATAAGTTCCGATCCCGTTGGAATATCGGGATAAAAGTATCCCATGTGTTAATCCTGGTTATAAACTAGCTGTGTGGCACACAATATAGTTTTTTTTTTTTATTAAATCCGTTCAGTAGTTTTTGCGTGAAAGAATAACAAACATCGATCCATCCATTCTCACAAACTTTCGCGTTTATAATATTAGTAGGATATTAATAATTGAATTTTTATTGTTGGAATATGTAAACCTCTTAGTCCACATGCGCTTTTCCATGATGTGTTAAGGTTGCTTGGTGAGCAAGCTATTTAATATCAAACTTTCTGGGCGGCGGCGCCGCTGCTAATTATCTGTCTGCAATGGGTCTGGAATTTTTATGAAGAACCTCGTGCATTTGTGTTGAATCTTTGGAAACAAAATGTTTTTTGGTAAGCACCCACACTATCGTCTTCCTTAAATGCTTACCTTACTTCCAGGAGTAACAATAACAACGCACAAGCCGCGCACAAGCAACAACGCGCCGGCGATGCAGCCTCAAGACGCCAACAACAGGAAGAAGTTCGCGTTCCTGTCGCGGGAGACCACGCCCGACTACCGGCCGCTAGGCACCTGGCAACCCAACGAGAATCATAATAATGAGAACGAGCACGTAGATGTATGTTTATATACGTTTTTTTTTTATTGTTAATCACTAGCGACTCGCCCCAGTCGCTCCTGCTTCATACGATTTTCACGACTAGAAAAAACATCTCGAGATTTCTTGTATACAAACTGTAACAATAGATTCAATACATGATTCTAAACCATCTAGCGGTAGCGACAAAAAATTCCTGCGCTAAATTTAAATATTTCTTATAATTTATTCCTTCTAAAGGCGCTTAGGATCTGCACAACAATGTCAATAGAAACAGTCGCGAGAGCGAGTAGTGGCGCCCGTTGCTTTATGCGGGTTGCAGACCAAAAGCTAAGCAATGTAGTTTTTCATACTTGTGTATAGACCGCAAACTATGAACAGAAATATGAAAAATTTCCTCGGCTATGCGAGCTAAGCTGGACTAACTTAAGCTCTTGGTCTGCAACCCGCTTCACGCTCGTATTTTGCGATGTTTTCGGAATAGAACGAAATGTTTTTCTAGTCATTACTTTTTTTAATGTACTAAATAATATTCCCACACCAAAAATAAAAACTTAACTTTCTGACAGGTTCAAGTCAACGAAAAATCTCAGAAGACAAGCGCCAATCAGAATACTAAGTTCCACCAGCTGCAGCGTATGTTCGGCAAGCAGACCGGCGACACCGAGCCCGTGCCGCTGTACAAGCAGATCAACCAGGGAGACGTGTTCAGTACTGAACATGAGGTATGTACACTGTCACACAAGTTCCACAGCTCAAATACATAAATATAAGGGAGAAAGTGATCGAAGTCAGGCTGCCTATCCCGTGTATATAAATATATATTTTTTTTTGGTAAATCCCGGGTTTTAGAAGAGGAAATACCAATTAGAAGCAGCATTATAGTCCAAAAATACCTATTTCATACATAAAATAAAGCGCCTGTTTGGGTGCGAACCAACGACCTACAACTCTTTACTACTGGGTCACCACTGTTCTCAAAACTGAAGAAAAACATCGTGAGGAAACCGAATGTTCTAGAAACAAAAATTCGAAGCATGTCACATCTACCAACCCGCACCGTGCCCGCGTGATGGTTCACGGCCCACTCCCTCTCACCGAGAGTTGGTCTGTGTCCCAGCAGTGGGAACATTATACCTATGCTGAACTATATCATTGTTATTGCAATAAACGTCTTTCTTGCGCAAGTAGCGATGTTAGTACGTATTTTGAGACCTCTTACCTTATTTCCAGTTACGCCTCGCATTCAACCGCCAAGGCGAGGAGTTACGGATCGTGAAGAGGCAGCTACAGAACAGCCAACAGCGGGTTCGTGAGCTCGAACAATTAGTCGCCGCGCTTCAAGCAAGGTTGCAACGCGACGGCTCATAAGCCACCTTGCCTAAAAGCCTTCTGTCTTATCGAGCGAACATACGCTTCAAAATGCGGACAAGGAATATGGAACCTCGCGCAATACTAAAGGTTTAAGACCACTGGTCGCTTGACAGATGCTTGAGGCTTGGCCTTTAGTATATTTTGTGCCACACTAATAATATAAGCGACTGGAGACTAGACAATGCGCGATGGGAAATCGAGTTTCACAGAACTTCGGGTCTATGAAACCCAGACTTAGATGCGACCAGTGGTCGTGGTCTTAGCTTACATAGCGCGAGGTAATTGAATGTTCGTTATAATGCTTGTAAAACGTCGATCAAGCTTTAAGCACTTGATCTGTTCTCTTAGCCTTCTATTCTATTATTTTAAGGTTTAGTTGTCATTCCCTAGTCTAAACCACGTCTTAATGTTGTCACAAATTAAAATACTAATGTTGAAGTTAAGATATAGGAAAATATAAGGAATGCGTTAATACGCAAGTGATGTAAGGATAAAATATTTAAAGATTGGAAGAGAAAGCAGGATTTTTCTTCGTGGTATTGAATACTAAGCCTGTAGTGCCGGTACTCTTCAGACATTCACCGATCAGTGATTATGTACAGCTACGCCTTATAGCAGTCTATTTATGTATTGTTCTACGCATTTTTTGTAGTTCTTTTTTATATTCGAAGTTGTTTTGCAGAACTGCTTTTATTCGCGGATCATGATATTCGCTAGATAATATGCTTCATATTATGGGATCAAAATTAATCATTCCAAAAATTGCTTTGGGCTAATTCGGCAGCTAAGCTTGACGTGTGGTTTATTTTAAATGTTACATTCTAGGCATCTAATTTTTAAGGCCTATGAATTTTCAGAACAAAAGTCGTGTATTGCTTTGTTTTAGGAATTTAAATGTGATAAAACCATGACATTCTACATTAATGTTCATGTCACAAACTATTGTTTTTATTCTAATTATTACTTTGTATACCTATGTGATTTACTTATTTATATACAATCATGTATATGCAATCAAACTCAGGGTTATGGTTTCAAAACTTGATGTGATGTGAAATGTGATCAATGATCAACTTGCCTAATCTATTGTCAATCATAATATTATTTGAATCATCTTTATTTGGCGATTTAAATTTTGATGATATTTCTATTGTAAAGAAATCTTGTCACAAATTAATATTAGGCTGCTGATCTCGTGAAAAGCACTTTTTTATGTAGCACATCATAAATGTTATTCCCAGTTTAATAGTTAAGTTGACATCTTGTTTGTTAGTGATTGTGTTAATAGTCTGATTTATGTAATAGTTTTACCTGTTATTTTAATATTGTGTTTTGTATTTCCTATGTATTATTATACATTTTGACTGCATTATTGTTTTAAACCATTTTACGACGATCAAGCATTTACTTTCATTACTTATAAAACGCTAGGTGTATTCATGTATCGTGATTCTTATGTTGCGAATGAAATTGTACAAAAAGTTACCTGAACTTTTTCTGTACATAATTATAGTTAGACTAGATTTCCGAGCTAGCATCATAGAAGTATTATACATAGGTGCTAGATGTTCTCAAAAGACTATCGGGCTGTTTTGATTTGCACAATTTTATGCTTGGATTATTCTCATATAGAAGAAAACTAATTCATATAATGGCTTTAAACATTTTATGCAACTTGTGTATGAATTGGAATGATGCCACATAAAGTCTAAAACTTATATACTAGAGACATGTTTAAAATTAAATATATTGAATCTTTTTAATCGTTACATTCCATGTTCAGTATAAAACGCATAATGTTAGTGTGGTAAGTGAAAATGAAAGTATTATTGTGCATTAGCTGGATTATTTACTTGGCTAAGTCGGTGTTAATATTTATTATTATGTATTTTTATATCATGCTTGTGTAGCACAAATTTTCAATAAATGTTTGGATAGTATTTTGGGTTTTATTTCCTATGGACAAACCATTTCCCTGAAACATTAACATTGGGTTAGCTAGAGGTACATGTATGTACTGTGTATTACATAAGTTCGTTCTTCAGGTGAGGCAGAATAGGTAAATAAAACCATTAAGTACAGTTATTTAAAACTTTATTGTACAAAAAATATTATGTACAAATTACAGACATTTAATCTTCTAGTCAGTCAATGTATAACAGAAACTAAAATAAATTGAGATTCATATTTCAATGTAAAAAGATTATATTCTTCATAATAAAAGTAAATATTAATTTGATTTCACACTTATTCTAAAATAAAATGGAATGTGATGTTGGACAGACAAATTGTAAAGGTTTATATTTAGTTACATTGCACTGAATTTTAATATAATATTTATTTTATATAACTAAACAGCTGTCAAGTTTGTATAAAATTATGTACATAATATGATTACTACTTCTGTAATTACATACTTTGAAGGCTACATCAACTGAAATATATTGCATTTATACAATATTGAAAGATCACTTGAAATATACATAAAGTAAAGCCTGTTGGATCATCATCATCAGCCTGCTTCAATCTACTGCTACACACAGGTCGTGTTCAAGGCGCCCTATTAATGTTGAAACGCCTGACCAATATTTCATAGCAGCAATTCACCTAATTAGTTTTTAGTTCTACTCTATAATTATATGTGTCCGTCCTTTTGAGACACTTGCCTTTGAAACCTCATGTTGTTAACACCATTTTTTAAATTATATTTACTTGTATTGAGTATCCAGTTTCTTCTTCCGGCATATCCCTTGAAATTCCCGAACATGGTCCTTCGAGCCGGATAACGTATAATATAAAGGAGATCAGCAGTTTTAATCAAGAATAAGGATTATTATCTTCCACGTGCAGTGGAGGTTAATCGCCGGTGAAAAGGATTTACTTCAAGCAAGTGATTTAGCGGTGTACAGCATTTATAATTAAACTAATTTCGTCACCCAACACTCAGGTAGTATAAGTAAATGGTCATATTTAAGGTCAGTATCATTTAATTGTATTACTTTTGTATTGTGTTAGATTAAAATCATTAGGTACTTGGTACATTGTGATTAGTAATTTATTCAACAGCAAAGTTAAGTTTAAAATCATACTTATCACAGTATAGTTAGCATAATTGCTACATTATTTGAACTTACATTAAATAAAGCTGTAACTAATCCAGTTATTTATTTAACAGTGGTGTTAATTGTTAGCAAGTATCTTAACATAATACATAATTATTTGAGAGTGTTTGAAATTAGTGCAAGTCATTGTCAGTTATAAGCATTTAGAGTCATATATGTAGTCAACATATTATATTAGTGTTTTAGTTGTGCCTATTTAGTATTTAGTGGTAAAGTTTTACAAACAAAAATATTGTAGTATTGTAGGTAATACCTACTAGGTATTTTGGGTTTATACAGTTGGTACCTATCTAGTTACAGTATTAAGTTTGTGTTATTTGCTATTAATTATAGCATTTAGAAGGTGTATAAAATACAGTTAGGCGTGTATTCAAATTATATTGTTCGTTTTTATAATTATATTCCTGTATCAATTCCAGGTTGACAACATTCGTCTCCCAGTATGTCTGAGGAAAGGGATTTAATTAAAAAGCGAGGCAGCTTCAAGGGCCGTGTGACTGCTTTCGTTAATTTCCTGGACTCACTCAAGGACAAGGAATTATCCAGCTGTGATGTGTCTGAATTGCAGTTGCGTATGGGCAAGATGGAGTCGTTGTACGAAAAATATGATGAGGTACAATTACGTCTGGAATGCATTGTAGACGATTTAAAATTACAATACTCTGAGCGTTCTGAATTTGAGTCTCTTTATTATAAATCTTTATCCAAAGCCCAAAATATTTTGAGTGATTTTGACAGAGACAATAAATCGATGGAAAGCTGCAAAAGTATACCTACACTGCACAAGCCAGTCAAATTACCAACGATACAGTTACCAAAATTTAGCGGATTATATTGTAATTGGCTTGAATTCCGCGACACCTTTGCTAGCCTAATTCATAGTAACGATGACATAGAAGCAATCAACAAATTTCATTACTTGAGAGCATCACTTGAGGGAACAGCTGCATTAGTCATTAAATCCATTGAGTTTTCTTCGAGCAATTACACTGTGGCATGGTCGTTGTTATGCGATCGATTTGACAACAAAAGATTATTGATACAAAATCATGTTTGCGCATTATTTAATATTGAGCCCATATCAAAGGAATCTTCTGTTGCCATTAAGAGTTTGATCGATCAGTTAAATAAAGATTTGCGAGCTTTAGATTCATTAGGGGAGCCTGTAAAACACTGGGACACACTTTTAATTTACATTGTCACACGTAAGCTTGATCAAAAAACTTATCGTGAGTGGGAGGAGTACAAAGGTAGGATGGACAAAGACTGCACGATTGCTTTTGACGCTTTTATGCTATTCCTACGTAATCGTGCCGATCTTATCGAGACCTTGGAGCTAGCACGGACTAATTATTCCCAAACGACCGGTAAGTCGACCCCTAAGATCAAGTCTATGGTAGCAACACAATCTCCTAATAGTTCTAGCACTGAATCAGCTTCGAAATCATGTCCTAAATGTAACAATAACGATCACACTTTAAATAATTGTCCACAGTTTCTCGTATTAAGTAATGACGATCGCCTCAAGTTATTACCCAGTTATAAGATATGTTTCAACAGTTTTCGTTCGGGGCACTATGCAAATAAATGTAAAAAACCAGGTTGTAAACTATGCAAACGTAGGCACAACACACTAGTTCACGTAGATTCTAAAGGCACTATTGCGAATACACTTAGTGGTAATTCGTTAAACAACTTGTCTGCATCGTCTTCATTACCGTCTGCTACCACTGATACGAATAACGTAGCGTTAACAGCAAACATTGCATCTCCGGGTAGTCATACGCAACGAGATGTGTTGTTGTCAACCGCCTTGATCAAACTGCGCGACCACAATGATTGTGTGCATCTCGTTCGCGCGGTTCTTGATAGCGGTAGCACGTCGTCATTCATAACGGACAGGTTATGCAATAAACTCAACATATCAACTAGCCAAGTAAATAGATCGATTCTTGGCATCAACAATGTAACTTCGCACGTAGGAAGAAGATGTCGTGTTAAGATTACGTCATTAGATGATAGCTTCGTATTCGAACTTCATTGTTTTGTTCTGCCATACATTACGAGTAACGTACCGTGCCGTGAAATAAATGTTTCTGATTTCGATATACCCTCGAATATTACTTTAGCTGATCCTACTTTTTATAACCCTGCTGATGTTGATATTTTAATAGGCGCTGACTTATTTTGGGAGTTGTTAGGATCTCAGAGACTAAAGTTAGGTACCGGAAAACCAATATTATGTGAAACCCGTTTAGGATGGATAGTTTCCGGTCCAATTACTCAGAATTATATTTCACTGCTGTCGAATGACGTAAAATGTAATTTTTCTAAAATGGTTTCCGATAGCAATAGTGACTGGGAAAAAGTTAAAATAGAATTGACAAAGTTTTGGCAATTAGAGGAGGTGAATGCGAAATCTTCCAATTCTTATTTGCCCGATGAGAAAATGTGTGAAGACAATTTCGTTAAAAATACGACACGTTTGTCTGATGGTCGTTTTTGTGTTCGCATACCCCTTAATAAAGATCCTTCAGTTCTAGGAAATTCTTTCAATAAAGCTACACATTGTCTACAGTCTTTAGAGCGTAGATCAAAGGTTAAGCCAGACTTTAGTAGGCTGTATCGTGATTTTTTGGTAGAATATGAGTCACTTGGTCATATGACAAAAATTAATAAACCTAATTTATGTGTTGGTTATTTTATTCCCCATCACGGAGTTTTACGTGAGTCGAGTAGCACGACCAAACTTCGTGTTGTTTTCAACGCAAGTTGTCCTACTTCGACGGGAGTGTCCTCTAATGACCTACAGATGGTCGGGCCAACTGTACAGGACGATCTTTTGTCTATACTACTTCGCTTTAGATTCCACAAGTATGTTTTATCTGCTGATGTGGAGAAGATGTATAGACAAATAGTCGTCCACCCGTCGGATAGGTATTTGCAACAGATTGTTTGGCGTGATAATATTAGTGAACCTATTAATGTTTATCAATTGAATACCGTCACGTACGGTACGGCTAGTGCGCCGTTCCTTGCGACACGATGCCTTAAACAAATAGGACTCGACTGTAGGAATCCTAAAATAGCTGAGATCATTAAACATGACTTTTACGTCGACGACTTACTGACCGGAGGAAATGATTTAGACGAAGCAGAATTCATTCGCACTGAAGTCACCAAGGCGCTTGCGTCGGCATGTATGCCATTGAGAAAATGGAAGTCAAATAACCCTCAATTAGTGTTAGATGCCGTTCCTGCGTCATTTGATTTAAACATTGGACCTAATGAGCCTGACAAGTTGCTTGGTCTCGGTTGGTTTATCGGCACTGATGAGTTAGGGTTTCCTATAAGTCTAACTAAGTCTTCGACTGGGTACACAAAGCGTGACGTATTATCTGTGATTGCGCGAATATTTGACCCCTTAGGTCTATTGGGTCCTATTGTTATCTCTATGAAGGTACTGTTACAGAAAATGTGGTTAGATAAATTATCATGGGATCAACCATTACCTAATGAGATTAGTAAACAATGGGATATTATAATTACGTCTTTACCTCTTTTAAATCATGTTCGCATTTCGCGAATTGTAGTCTGCAATTCATATACGGAGTTAGAACTCCATATTTTCACAGATGCGTCTGAGTCCGCATACGGTGCTTGCATCTACATTCGCAGTGTTAATGGTAAGGGTGAGTATATGGCTCGCTTGTTAATGGCGAAGAGTCGAGTAGCGCCCATCAAGCCTACAACAATCCCGCGACTGGAGTTGTGTGGTGCGGTAGTCGGTTCTCGTCTTTATGAGAAGGTGATGAGCTCACTTCGAGTGAAGATCAGTCGGGTCTATTGTTGGACTGATTCGACCATCGTGTTGGGATGGTTACAGATGATGCCTACCAAACTTCAGCCGTTTGTACGCAACCGCGTTGCTGAAGTTTTGGACAAGGCGGGTAACTGTACTTGGAGGCACGTCCCAACAAATCAAAATCCAGCAGACCTAATATCCCGTGGCACGGATATTAATGTTCTGCAGGATTCAGAGCTATGGTGGAAAGGACCAGAATTTTTAAAACTAGACCCGTCTAAATGGCCTTCTCGAATTCCGAGTCAAGAACTCCAGTCATTACCGGAGATTCGACCTAATATTGTGTTAAGTGCCGTTAAAAACGATTCAAAACCTCTGGGTTTAATCGATTTTAATCGTTTTTCTAATTACTCACGGCTTGTTCGTTCTGTTGCCTACGTATTGCGATTTATTAAGTCATGTAGAAAGCATTACCCGAAAGCAAATTATTTATCACATGATGAGGTACAAGATGCACTCACAGTTGTCATTATTATTAGTCAATTTCAGTCATTTCCCGAATGTCAACTACTTTTAAATAAAAAGAGTTTACCTCAAAAGAGCGCCCTTCTAAAGTTTAATGTTTATTTAGACGATAAAAAGATAATGCGAGTAGGAGGACGTCTCGATAATTCTAATTTTGATTACAATAAAAAACACCCTATTTTGTTACAGTCCACTCACGAATTTACTAAATTATTATTTAATTTTGAGCATAAAAGGCTGATGCACGCCGGCCCACAATTATTATTAGCTTCCATTAGGGAATCTTACTGGCCAATAGGAGGTCGCACCTTGGCGAAGGCCTGTTATCATAAGTGTGTTCTGTGTCACCGTATGAAGGGTAAGGTTGTAGCTCCCTTAATGGGTAACTTACCACAGGAACGCCTTCGTCCAGGTTATCCTTTTGAAAGCACAGGCGTTGATTATGCTGGCCCTATTATGTGTGCCAGTCGTCAAGGTCGTGGATGTAGGGTAGTAAAGGTGTATGTCGCTATTTTTATTTGCTTCACAACCAAGGCCATTCATTTGGAGCTCGTTGGCGATTTGACTAGCAATAGTTACTTACTGGCTTTGTATCGATTTGTTTCTCGACGAGGCAAGCCCGTTGATATATTTTCTGACAACGGTACCTCATTTGTCGGTGCGTACAACGACCTTTCCAAGTTTTTGAAGTTAAATTCTTCGTCCTTGGGGGAAAGTGCAGCGAGCGACGGAATAAGGTTCCATTTTATACCCGCCTACACACCGCATTTTGGTGGACTCTGGGAGGCGGGTGTGAAGTCAACCAAGTACCACCTTCAAAGAGTGTTGGGAAATTGTAACTTGACTTTCGAGGAGCTGTACACCGCACTAACTAAGATTGAAGCAATCTTGAACTCTCGTCCTCTGACGCCGTTATCTTCGGATCCTGCAGATTATACACCGCTGACGCCGGGACATTTCCTTGTTGGACGGCCTCTTACTTCCTTGCCGCAACCTAACTACCAGGATAACTCTGCTAACCATCTTTCTCGCTATCAAAGGATTGAGCAACTTCGCCAGCATTTCTGGAACAGATGGAGCAAAGAGTATGTAGCAGAATTACAGCTGCGGTCAAAATGGCGTTCCTGCAAGGATGGTTTAAAGCTGGGATCCTTGGTCGTGATAAAGGAGGATAATCTTCCTCCTCTGAAGTGGAGACTTGGACGAATTGTAGCTGTTCACCCCGGGACTGATGGCATCGCCCGTGTAGCTGATATTCAGATATCCACTGGAGTCATTCGGCGGGCATTCAACAGAATCTGCCCACTGCCTGTGTCTTCGGAATCTGGTTGAAACCGTTGGTTTCAACGCCCGGGGAAATGTTGGATCATCATCATCAGCCTGCTTCAATCTACTGCTATACACAGGTCGTTTTCAAGGCGCCCTATTAATGTTGAAACGCCTGACCAATATTTCATAGCAGCAATTCACCTAATTAGTTTTTAGTTCTACTCTATAATTATATGTGTCCGTCCTTTTGAGACACTTGCCTTTGAAACCTCATGTTGTTAACACCATTTTTTAAATTATATTTACTTGTATTGAGTATCCAGTTTCTTCTTCCGGCATATCCCTTGAAATTCCCGAACAAAGCCATATCTCAAAAACAGAAATAGCCATAGGTACAATTTGATTGTGCTATTTAATAATAAATAATCTAATGATTATTTGTATAATTTATATTATGTTTAGAATCTACATAGAAAATATCTAAACTTTGGGTCTTATAACACAAAACATTTGACAATGAAGAGTAATATGAAAGACAAGACTGATGTCTTTAGGCTTGTGGCAGCATTGCATCCATCTGAATTACATGTGAAAATACAAGTCCTGTACTCCAGTTTGTCTCCAGGTTGCTGCACATAGTTGCAGTAATTCCCTAAGTCTAATGATGAACAGTATCTCTTTGTGCTGATGCCCCCTGAAACATGAATTGGTTGCATCATTTGATGAATTGGTATCCATAATTCAATAAGCCTACACTTATTGAGCATTCAGAATCATCATTAGTCTTTAGAAGTCCACTGCTAAATGTAGACCTTATGAATGCCAGTTTTTTAGTGATAATTAAAAAAATACTAGCTTATTCTTGTCCCACTGCAGGGCAAACCATGTTTGCTCAAGGTGGGATTGTGATTTCAGACTTATATTAACTGTAATTTATTTTACTTACTCTAGCTCAATAGAATATTGATGGCATAATGAATAATAAGAAATAAAGATGGCATTATCTGCATAAATAAAAAGTGAATAAGCTGTAATAGCTCCCAGATTACCAATGATAATAATATCAAACTGCATTAACATATACTTTTGGAAATACAGTGTAAACTCTATATAGCGAATTTGAAAGGACCTGGTATTGTATTGCGTTATAAATAGTTTTCATAAACATTTAAAAGCAACTAAGAATAAGATATACAACCCATAGCAAATCATGAAAAAGTGAAAAGAAGTGCAAAACTCACCCAAATATCCACACCAAATTAGTAAACCATTTATTTAGTGCCCAGTGCTGCAAAACTCAAAGAGTCACCCAGTGCATAAATAGGTGTACTTAATTAATACTGTATCATAAACTTTAATAAAACAAAACCTATATAAATAAAGATTACCAATGTTAAGTGTGTTACAATTTACAAATAATCCTCTTGCAAAAAATTGACACACAGAATCACCTTTTTAATGATTTATGATTTAGAGATGATGTTTCCATGGCCTCTATAGATGCTTGCTATTACTTGCTTCATAGGCAAACATTAATGTTGACTAAAGCGAACTTTGACAACAATATGTACATTAGTTAAAAAGCAAAGCACCATATTGTTAGTAAAGACCTGTCAGTTTAATGCAGTACTGAGCGTTGAACACATGCTCGCAAGATGACGGCTTCAGTATCCCACCGTCTAAGTTCATCAGCCCGTCACCACACTCCATAGTTGATGAAGAGTTGCACTGATAGCACTCTAGCGCTACACCTAGGTTCATTGTTAATAGGATTGTTATAAGAAGAATCATAGGAGTGAAAAAAATATAAAATAAAAGTAACTCATACATAACCTGGAGTAAAGCTTTTTTTTGTCCTATTATAATCTTATAAGGCTTCATTACTTAAAGATTAAGAGTTAGTAATAGTCTATCACCTACGCCTACTACGTATCAAGTGGGTAAGTATCAGTAGGAACTATTGACTTGTTTGATCCCACTTCCCAGTAACATAATTCCAACAAGCATTGTTAAGTCCATCTATGTTAGCATTGTCAAGTTATGTCTACATTTATAATGTACCCATTAGTGAGGCCCATGCCTTTTATCTTTGAACTCTCACCTTCGAATCTCCCGACGTGTTTGATACAGTACTGAGCATTGTGTATCGTCGCACAGTCAATAGGTAACAAATCAACATCATTCTCTAAAAACTCATTACACTGAAACGGATCATTCGAATCCGTCCCTGAACACTGGTAGCAGTTTATGGAATAAACTAAAAATAAAAAATTAAGATAGAAATCAAAATTTCAAACAAAATTAACAACAAGAAACAACGCCCTGTCACTCTTACCTGATTTGAATGTTGCGAATGATACGCAAAGGTAAAGGAATACTTTTTCTTGAACACTCATCATTGTTAAGACAGCTTTTTAATAATTTATTTGTATGTACTTATTTAGAAAACAATTAAAAATCAATAAAAACCCAAGCCAACAAACAACACACTAGTGCTGTAACGACGATTTGTTGCCGCTTGCCGCCAACCAGTGTTGCCAGTTTCCTTTTGTCAAAAGTAACATAACATTAGTCAAAAAGTAGTATTTTGATGACAAAAGTAACAAACAGCGAAAGAGATAAAACCATCGGTACGCATGACTAGCTACACATCAAGCTACACATAACCAGTATAAGCTGACTTCTGATTGTACGAAGAACCTATACAATGCGAGTTCTGTCTAAATTGGAAATGTATAGCGCGATGCGACGCCGTGTATACATGTAGCGTTATTTTCATTTGATCGGTTAAACAAGGTTTGCCAACATTAAGTCTGCAACTGTCGTTCTTAAAATTTAAAATATTTTCAAGTATGAAATGTAACTAAAAAGTAACATCTTGCGTCGTGTAACATGGAAGTAGCATAACAGGGCCAAAAGTAACGTAAAATGTTACAAAAGTAACATTCTGGCAACACTGCCGCCAACTGTCAAACATGAAACATTACAAACGTAGACAGTACAAAAAAGTTTTACAGAAGGACCACGTCAATGTTAATTTGTTAAGCATTAAAAAAAGTTTGTCAGACTTTCATAACACGCTAGACAAACAAAGACGGAGAATCTTTGTAACTGGAACGCCTTCCTTGGTTGACAATCATAATTATTGACTAAACTATGTTGCTAGCTAGTTACGAATAAAGTTACACCATGGACTTAAAAAACACAAAGCAAAATATTAATTTGCTCACTAAAAATATTAAGATATTTTCCAGCAGCAAATATATTTTTCAATAGCCATCTAAATTTTATTTGAATTAGAGTAGGGGCCCTAATCTTTCCATATTAGTTGTCCTATGTGACCAACTAGTCCACTTTTATTATTAAGTAGGTACTATTTATTTACCTAGCCAAACACATTATAATATTTTTTTTCCTTAAGCTGCAATAGTCCTGCACTCCCGTACACGGTACACCTTCCATAGATCCGGGACCCCATGGTCTCAAGAAATGTCAATAACGCAAAATAATAATAATTAAGCAATTTAAAAAAATTGTAGGTGCCTACCTACTTATGTATGCGCTTGCAGTGGAAGGTTACCTACCTGACAAAGGATCTAAAGTTCACACGAGACGGTGACGGTTCTTAGAGAACTGCTCAGTAACTGACGATTTCAGGTGGACCTCCTTGAAGATGGAAGTAGATGGCGAGCCCGAAAAAATGGATTACCTCAAGGTAGCGTCCTGGCCCCAACACTTTTGAACATACAGGTACACCAACGACCAACCCGGGCCGTGAGCCCGAACACGACCCGCTTCCCGCTTTCTATACGATGAAGACCTGGCTCTAACTTTTCAAACTATCTACTAACTTTGAGGATATTGAACTCAATCTTTCCACAGTTCTCACTGATCTCAGCTGTGTGAGTGACCCGTTATGATGATTACGCGTTGAAACCGAACCCCTAAAAACGCAATCATGTGTCCACCACCTCGGTAACAGACAGGAGGGTCGTAAACTGAATATATCATGGCAGGGATACCAATTACTCACAGTGTTCACCCGAAATATTTCAGCATTACTCATACTCTGGACCGGTCACTTACCAAAAACTACTGTCAAAATGTAAAACTGCTGAAAGTTCAAGCCAGAAATAACTTGCTACGCCGCCTAAAATCGACCAGATAGGATCAGAATCACTTTTATACGTCATACTAGCGACCCGCCCCGGCTTCGCAATGTATATCGGCACACCCGGCGGACGCCACAGAACATAATACTCGCGGACGGCGACCGCTGCCTGCCAACCGGGACGGACGTACGGCCCGTCAGCCGCTCTGCCCCCGCTTTTTAAATATCTGATAACTTCTAAGATATTCATTTGAATGATATGCTGTAAAGGGCAATTTTGATCTACATGACATGCACAACGTATGTAATGTATTTAACTGGTTAAGGAATAATACTGCATTGTTTAAAATACCTTTGTAAATAACCTATTATTTTTTTGTAATATGGAGGTACCTAAAAGATAAAAATGGTTACTATGGGTTATCCTTAGGAGATAAACATAAATATACATATACTGACTACGTCATGCCATGCACAACTACGTCTCAGTGCCCCAGAGGCTGAAGAGCCGAAAAAGTATTCTTTGATGCGTGGGTCCAGCTAGTCCAACCAAAAGTAACGCCTCCACAGCAAGATGTAATCTATGGTGGGAGCTGTTATAAACCTCCTGACAATTTTATAGAACCATCTGAGAGCCTTCCGCCTGGGCACTCGTTACCGTGGCCGACGAAATCACTAAAATAAATAGACTTCAAACCCAAGTCGGCCGTAGCAAAGACGATATGCGGACGGCATGTCGATATTGAGAGGGAGCGGAGGGCACTGTCTAAGAGAGCAAATATGATAGCCCGTAGGTTTGCTCGATGTTCAAATCAAGTAAAGATTACACTTTTTAAAGCTTTCTGTACTTCCCTATACACGTGCAGCCTATCTATCTTACTCACAAGCTGCTTACAGTGCCCTCCGTGTCCAATACAACAACTCGTTCAGGGCAGTGTTGGGGCTGCCCCGCTTCTGCAGTGCCTCGGGCATGTTTGCGGAAGCGCGCACCGACTGTTTTCACGCCACCATGCGCAAGCGGTGCGCATCCTTGGTGCGCAGGGTGCGGGCTAGCTCCAACATTGTCCTGGATATGATTGCTAGGAGATTTGATCGTCCCTACATTGGGCACTGTTGTGGCAGGCATGTGACGGGAGTATAATTTGTCATGTTATAATCCTAGTTTTTGACGTTCTAATTATTATTATTATTTTTTTAATTTAATTTTCTTTTTACTGTTACTTGAGTTCAGCTTTTGATTTGTGTTAGTTAATTAAATAATTTAAATGTAATACATTTCTTAAAAAAAAAAATTATGTTGACAAATTGATAATTTATGTTCTTTTTGTATTGAATATGGGTCTTTATCTGAATTAATGAATTTTTTTTTTTTTTAAAGACAATCTCCACATTGGGGGTTCACGGACGGCTCAGATATTAGTGCGTATGCGGCACCTCCCCACAGACAATGACCCACCATCCATCTTGCGCCGCATGAAACCATGAAGCATTAGTAAGTGAGTAGAGTTCACGCAGCTGTATTTTGGGCCAAAAATGTTTGAACTTTTTGCCATCGATATGCTAAGAAGAACAGGTGTAGGTATCTAATAATATTCAGGGTTTAGCAGTAATAATAATAATAATTTTCTGATTTTATCATTAACTTAATCCAAATGACTTTTTTTTTTTCTGATATTACTCGCTGTGCCTTTCGGTACATCTACAAACGCGGTCGCCACTCCAAACCTTTTAGCCTTATCGGTCACCCGTTCTGCGAGCAATGTGGCTGCCCACTGCTAATTTAGTTTGGCAATTCTACGGGCTATATGTCTATTACCATCCACAATAAATTAACAGAATCACTAAAGATCACTTTGTATATTGGCAGCGCGCTAAGTAAAGCTGCGTCCCCACTTATAACAAACACGTCAACAACAGCTCTCCCAACAAATTGACCATGTAGACGGGGATTAGGTTCCACTCAGCAAACCTCCGAACTTGTCCAAAGTGGCGATGTGGCGATCCACCGAGGCTTCGTGACTCAGATCATACTCTCTCATAATCTCTGAAATAAATTGTTATAAGATCGCCTATTTACATATTGACAACGAACGCTTATTTTGATATCTGGTTTAAACTGTACGGACTATCCACAGGATTATCCACCATATAAGATATTCAACTGATTTAACTATCCACCAGATAAATCACCCATCAAATATGATAATCAAACTAATTTGACTATCCACCACATAGCATAATAATTACAAAAAAATATATTTCTAAGATGGTCTATTTATTAACATATCAGTGAACAACGAACATTTGAGAAGTGTAAATAGTAAGTTGCGTAGTGGGGGTGGAGGTGATGATCATTATTTTTAACCTAGGACCATGGTATTTGGAAGGGTGAGCAGGTAAACTGGTAATATTTTCAAGTTGGTTTTTGATATAAGTTTCTTCGTTTTACTGAAATCTCCTAAGGTTTGTGTCTAAGTAATAAGTGGTATAGAAAATATGATAGCAAAATAATAAAATAACATCTCATATGACTTATTCAGAATATTTATTTCCAGATTGTTTTAAATTCACAATAAGTTTATATAAAAAAATATTTAAGTTTATATAATAATAAACGAATACCTATGAATCGTTCACATTCCTGTTAGGATACGTCTAATATAATATTATACAAACTACGGACGTCTTAGAGTCGTTATATTATAAACATTAACTTGCATTCCAATTATTTTACACAGACATCTTTTACAAACATTCATTCTTCAATTTTTATTAAAACACCTAGACATAATAATCACAATATGCATGAGCTGTACCTTAAACTCATGTAGACTTAATTTGTACATTATAATTCTATTTTAAATGCATAACTTAGTTTATATCTAACTATAGGCAGTTTGAAAGTTGAAAATATTATTGTCATTAGATACTTAAAGCTATTATTTTAATATTATATTCATTGTGGAATGTGTTACATATCAAAATTAGGCATCTAAATATCGAACAAGTAAATATTTTATTTGAGGGAATAATTCTTATGACATAATTAAGTATAAAATAGGTAGAACTACTTAAAGATTTCTTGAGTAATTTATTGGCACTTTATAACCACAGAAAAGGATTGGGTACGGAAGTACATTATATAAGTATTAAAGAGTATCAAAGTAGAAGATAGTTTTTATAAAATAAAGTAAAGAATTATAGTATACAAACGCCGATACAATACTTTGTATAGATTTCGATGTCATGTGATCATACATACGTAATTATGTATTCAGTTATTTTTCCTATCGTATATTATTCAAAGATAAGACACAACAAGACGAAAACAGGTGGGCAATTCTAAGAAATAATTAAACTATTCGTTACCGTCACCTCAATATGATAATACAGATATTCGAATCTCGAATTATGATTGTGGAACCCCGAAATAAGTCACTGAAAATGTATAAAAAAAATACAAAAACAAACACCAAGGTCCGGTAGTTGGTGTTACCATGATAAATATTTTCATTTAGATGGCGTCACTTTTACGTAAGAAAACTATTGAAAATTAAGATAATCGATTTTCACTGCTTTACAAGTAAAGAAATGCTTACACAAAATTGGCACGACATCATATTTCACGTACATTTAACATTACGTAGTATCTTATGTATTAGTGGCGCTATCTAGTGTTGATTGTTTTTCTATAGAACTGCCCTTCGATGACGTATTAGTTCAGTTGCTGAGGTTGGGCCGGAGCGGTAAGGAGCCTTCGACCCAGAAGTTGGGTCGCTGCATCATCGTCTGCCACAGCGTCACCTCTTTACCCACGCTGTCCATCCAGTTGACATTGGCACCCATGTAGGTTCCTGTGTGGAAAAAAGTTCGATGATTAGTAATGTACAAGAATATTTAGAATACAGATTTATTCCAATCCGGGTAAGCGATGCTTCGCGCAAATACAAGTAGAAGTTTTAAAACGTGCAAGTACCTAGTCGTTATACTGTATACAGAGTCTCGTCTCACTCCCACGTTTTATGACCGCTGCTTTTACGAAATTGTCATTTGGTTTGGTTTGTTATATTTGGATCGAGAAGGTATTGGAGTTTTGTACGGGACAGCTGATGATTTTTTCGGGATTATTATGTTGGTTCCATGGAGAAAGTTGTTTGGTTCACACATTTCTGATACACGCTGTACGGACGCGAGCGCGCGTACGCGTGTCGCAGTACGTGACCGTGTGTGTGTGTTAGATGTAAAGTAATATAAGTATGTATTTACCAGTGCCAAGCGACAGTCGCACGCCGCCCATGAAGTCGTTGGAGGCGAGTCGGTCGCGGTCCCACAGACTGAGCTCCAGCGCCCGCGCACCCAGCTCGTTGAGCGACAGGCCGCGGTATGTGAAGGTATGTTCCCAGCGCGGGGCTAAGGTTCGGCGAGATACGCCGGTCTTCTGTTTGGCGAGGCGGCCTCGTTCAGGGAGGAGGTAGCTGGAAGGTAGAAAGTTGGGTTAGATATCATCTACGTGTCTTCTAGTAAGTAATGAAATTAATTCATTCACTGACAAAAAACACACAGCAAACGGTGGGTCAAGAAACTATGTATATTAAACTTTATCACATGATAAACTTTAAAAAATCCTTCTTTAGTACTCACACACTAAGCAACCGTACACAGGTTGTAGATTAATAACATTCTATCTAATCTGAATAGGCACCATCGCGGCCTTTCCGCCTGATCACTTAATATTGTTTTCGCCTAAATCCTGCGGCGGCGCCAAGCCACGCCCCCTTCAAGTTTTCGACTATTAGGAAAGCGATAACGCAATTAGTAGCAACCTGCATTGCGCAGCTTAGTGACGCATCACGTGTACTTCTTTTCTGAATTTTGCGGACGAACTATTTGACCTTGGCGCGCTTACTAGAGAGCGCTTCTATTTTTTTAGTACAAGCAAAAATTAACGCAGTGGTGGTCAGGCGGGAGTGTCCGCGACAGTAGATAATAAAATAGGTGTAGTGAAAGGATTGTAATGTTAGGCCGATTTATTTCTGCAACGTGTTGATTGGGTCCGGGCATGGTGTGCGTATAAGTTTCAAATGATTTATTTGAGTCTTTGGACGACGCACAAAAAAACCTGCAACCTTTTTCTGAATATGCCATTCAATAGCCGGTGATGGTGCCAAACTAGTAGCCGCATTCTGGGCCGAGTCCATTTAGATTGCTAAGAAGAAGAATAGCCGGTGAAGAACTTAAAGTTGCTCTGGCTTTAATATTTCGTAGTCCATAGCCAGACATGCCTCTACCAAATTACTAAAGCGTATCAGAATAAAAAATATGAGTAGATCTTACCTCTTGCAAAATACATCAGCGAGTCCGTTAGGCTTGGTGGCGACGAGGTTCTTAGCTTCTTTGACGAGTACATGTAAGGTTCCCTTCCCGCGCGCGCCCTCCGACAGCTCCAACTTGAGGCCTATGATCAGGTCGCCGCGACTGCCTTGCTGCTCATCGAATTGTTCCGTCTGGAAATGAAGGGTTTGTGGTTAAATATGCGTAACAATTGCGAAGGAAACACTGTACTTTAGATGTCTTCTAATAGAGGAATGGAAATGGGTAGGCACTAACTAAAGTAAGGTGACAAGTAAACCAAATTAGTCCCCTGAAACGGTACTACTTATTTATGGTTTGGTTGAATTTGCTAGCCGTGTGGTTGACAGCCAAGCTCTGACTTATAATTATGTTTAGTCAAAAGACTGCACAAACTTCACGATGCTATGAGTTTCTGAAGTCTGCAGATATAAGGATTAGGACAGCACGATAATGAAATCTTCCTACTCTTATCCAAATGTATTGGAAGTCAGGGCAGCATGTTTTTACCCCATACATCCCAATCTCACCCCTTTCTATCGCAAAATCTATGATTTATTCTCATGTCTTTGTCATCCTCCATTCATATATTTGAACAGTCGTCAGAAACAGAAATAGTCGCCGTAGGTGAAATCTGTATGGGATGTATTTATTTTTTTAATACCTGACAATAATAAAATACTCACTCTCTCATGCAACTTGTACCACATGGGCGCGGGGTCGTCGAACACGACGTCGGCCAGCGGCAGCGTGACCTCTCCGAGGAAGTCGTTCCGCCCGAACATGTCCGCGTGCCACACGCTGAGCCACAGTGTCCGCGCGGACAGCGAGGCCAGCGGCTGAACGAAGCTCAAAGTCTCTTCGAACACGGGGCTTAGGGTGTTCTTCTTGACCTTTGTCTTCCTCTTGCCAGCTTTGGACTTGTCCGGTAACAAGTACACCTGGAATTAAGGGAATAATATGTTATTTTTATATGAATATCCGTCGATGTCTGAAACACTTGCTAATGTTTGTCCACTGAGCCAAATAACTGCGCAAGAGGCGATGTCAAGTGAGCACTAATTTGTGACCGTCTATTGTCCAGTTATTTAGTTTAGATTAAAAGATTTCATGAAAGAAATATTTCTTTTACAAATTCTATAATTGAATTAATTTGATTGTAGTTAAATTAAAGATTTTGGTGATTAAAATCCTATTCACATTCTTATGTTGAACAGGGACTTCTAAAGCGAATGAGGAAATTGGGAATCCCCTAAATCTTCGGTTAAAGCGTTTTTCTGGTAATAGGTATTTTTTACTAAACCATAAACTTATAAAGACCCTTAGATTTCCACGATTATTGTTATGGAGACCACAGCAACCCATACATATCATGTTTAATTGTGACGTAACAATAACAATTGGTGCGGGTTGCTACCTAATTAATACGCACTCGTGCTATATTATAATTCATATTAATGTACACGTTGTGTACCTATGTTAATCAACTCTGTCGTTTAGCCGGTCGTGGCCATGGGATAGGTAAACTGGATTATTTTTAGACAAGTTTATAGTCGGCCATTAATATTTAGCACCTGAGTTTTGTGTTTATTGAATTGTAAAATTATTCTTTGACTTGAAATATCTAGTGAGTCACCTGCGTCAATAATTTCGTATCTTTGACGACCAAATTGGTAGGTATTAAAAAATCACCTGTTCAGGAAATACCGTTTATGGTAATATTCCATGGTAGAGTTAAAAAAGTAGATGGAGAGAACGGGCAATAAAGAGAACAGAAGATAGCTATAAATAAGCTGATAAGCATCTGACTGAGCTGACTTAGAAAATGGCGGTAAATTTTATTTTGCATTCAAAAGTGAAGGTGGTTTATTTGCTGGTATTATGGTACACGAATGCTTATAAGCCTAGGTCCGAGCTAAAAAATTGGAGATAACTTTGTAAGCGAAAATGTCGAGTTGGATCCATTTACAGCTACACACATGTTGTTTGTATGTTTGTAAAATATAATCTCTAAAAATATTGAACCAATTACAAAAAATCTTTAACTAATACAAAGCTACACAACTGCCAACTTGCACAGGATAATTTGCATGCCAGAAAAATCGACAGATACTGTGAAAATCTCCATGCGGGAGGAACCTTGGGGCACAGGTTACAGCCGGTCTATTGTGTTGAAATCTCACCGTGAACATGTGAGCAGTGAGCTGTCAATAGTGTCAATCACGACGATTGTGGTGTCAGGTGAAATAACAGCTCACTTCACCTAAGTTTTCATGGTGTGATTTTTACAGAATAGATCGTCAGGTTTGTTAATGTTACCCACCTTAACGTAAGGATCGGATCTGTTTCGTTTGACGTCGACGGACGCGAGGTCGCGGCACCGCTTCACGCCGACCTCCAGGGCTCCCAGCCTGTAGTTGTATAACAACGAGATCTGCACCTCGCCTCTGATCGTCACGTTAGCTCGGGTGCCCTCGCCAGCACCAGAGTATACCGATGCCATGGATTCTGAGCGGACCTGGAAAGAGAGACATTGAAATATTAGTTTTAAGTAAGATTAAAAAAAAATGGGAAAGATTAACAGGATGTCACCAGTCTTGAATTAAAATCAAAACAAAAATATTTTATTTCACATAAACCTACATGGGCACTTATGAAACGTCAGAAGCTAGGTGCACGGTTCCAATTGGTCGTTTCCTATGGAGAAGAACCGGCAAGAAACTCCACGGTTACTCTTTTAAAAATATTTGCGTTTTTACAATGTTTTCAAGTTACAATAGCTATGGGAGGACTGCATAGGCCTGTCAACAAGTACCAATTTTTGTCAACATAACATAGCATCAAGATTATATTCCACAAAGTGGTAGACAAAAGTGTATAGTACACCCACATTTCGTCAGTTAAGTGTTAATGAGTGAAATTACGATAAACAGGAAGTAGTAACATGATAACAAAATATACATCTCTAGATTCTTACCAAAATTTTGCAGTCACGAAAATTATTAATTCGCATAGACATCTCCAAGTATTAGGAATTAAGAATTAAATTCTATTCTGGGAGTTATAAAAAGCTAACGCGGCTGCTCTCACGGATTTAGGTCTAATACTATCTATAAATAAAGTAGTGAGAGAACACATTGCACATTTTGCTATGATACCGTGATCACTACTGAGCTACAATTACGGTGAACCAACCAAACGGCATGTTTTTGTTTGCTTGCATTATCATTCTGTCACTCGATACTGCCATTCCTGCGTGAATACTTGTGTGTGTTTTATGTTTATTTTGTTTATTTAATAATTTGCTTTTCTTTTGTTTCTAATGTTATTTGTAGTTATAGTCATAGAGTTATCTACGCACGACGACATTTCAAGTTTTCCCCAAAGCTCCTTGAAGCTTTGATGTATTTTATCCGCGTCAATTATGATGATTTCTATGTAAATAAAAATATGTATATTATTTTTTAATAACATAACAAATTTTTTTCTCTATTTATTTATTTTTCAGTGTAAGTACTTATTAATATTCTTCAACAAGTTTTACATTAAATTCAACTATTTTCTTTGGATATAGGTAATCATGGATGTAGAATATTAGTTTCTTTTTTTGTTGTTGTAATTCTAAAAACCACTACGTTTTCTCATATCACATCTGACATTGGCAGAATTGTCGACATCGGCACCATTGCCATAAAGAAAAATAGAATAGCTGACTTCTCATTGTACGAAAAGCCTATACAAAATGAGGTCAGCAAAAACTGGAAATTTGTAGCTTGATGTGTCGTCGTTGTATAGGGAAAGCTATGAATTTAACTGCTGGCCAAGTTAAAGAACACATACTACCTACATAAAAGCCTACTTGATCACAACGTAGCAACAGACAGTACAAAACCTCTCAAGCCTTTGCAGCTTTAACAATAAAAGCATCAGGCAATAAAAACATACAAACAAAAGGACCGTATCATTATAAATATTGATCCTATCTCCTTCCCAATCTCCTTTGTTTTATCATAATTAAGTATAATTCAATTCCCTTATTCGAAACAATAGGCAAAAAATGTAGTCCACTTGGGGCTGGGGCCCACGCAAGTCTTGGGAACTTGTCTTGCGTAGGCGCAGGCTCATTTTTATGCCCTATACAGCAACAAGCATTTATGTCAAGTTACCTTAATAAGATCAGGAAATCCATTTATTGCATAACAGATCATTTAATCTGCATCGATATATTATGTTGTCATGTAGTTTAAGTTGGATTATTGTTATTTATTGTATGACTTAACTGAGATTGTTATTAAGTAAATTTATATGGAGAGGAGTCTTCGTATATGGTATGTTTTATGAGGAAAACGTAGCTATAAGCTAAATAGGTCGTGGTGATGTGATTATTGTTAGAATTATAAGTAAAGGAATACAAAGAAGCATGTAAAACCTAACAGTTGAAGAACACGGTTAAATACAGTTTTACTTAATTTTGATTTGTGCTTGATCTCTCTCCGGTCGTGTCGGATTGCCATCCCATCAAACTATGAGATTGAGGGAAGAGGGAGTGCACCTGTGCCTGCGCACATACTTGTGTACTCTATAATATCTCCCGCACCGAAGGCTAGTCTCCGTTGATATTGCCCGCTATGGCCGAAATACGTTCTGGAGGACAATTTTTTTTATTATTACTTAATTTTGATTTATTTCCTGTTTTACATTTTTCAACCGTTTGATTGGTTGATATTTAATTGCAAATGTCAAGTTCTGGTGGTTTTGTATTTTAATATCCTGCATAGATAGCAAAGCATTTGAAAGTCACTGATCTAATTAAGATACAGCTCGTTCTAAATTGTGTCTCGTATAAATTAATGAAAAGAAACGAATACAGAATAAACAGGAGTGAAAATTATCTATGTTTCCTTGTTATTAACAGTAATATAGTGCAAGAATCATTTTGTCGTTCTGAAATCTTTTACTGATTAACTGTGTCGGCACCGAAAGTTAGTAGAACATGTCATTTGTTTAGTCTAATGTCTGATTTTCTAAAGCATTGCGTGTGGAGTAAACGCAAAAATAACGGTAGAAGTAGCACGTATCAAAGCACGTATACAACTTATTTACTAGCTGTACACGTCCGTTATTTTGTAGGTATACAATGTAGGTGGTTTGAATGGTCCCTTTTGTTGTACTTTTTAAAATGTTTACCTGATGTTTTTCCAAAACAAAGAAGGAAAAGAACACTTGAAAATGACGGGGTTTATTTTGAATATAACTAGGCAAATACACACGATTCTACTTATATATATATTTTTATACCTACGTATAGATCTACAGATTACAAAGTAAATGAAGTACGTAGTGTGAGCTCACAGACATGTGAAACGAGCCATACGGCCGCATACGGCATTGAGTAATAACGTTTTATCGTATCTACCCACACTACGACACTTTATAAGGGATTAATATTACAACATTTCGAGTGAATAACACGATAGGCCAAGCCCAGTGCGAATGTTTTAAAACATGTAACTGTTTGTCGCTTTAATCGCTTTCCATTGTAATCTGTTACAGCAACGATTTTTGTGCCAGATTGGCCAAGTGTGCAATTAATGGCTTTACAGGGTTTTCAACTTCCCCACGACATCCTGCTCTAATCGTTTTCAACTTCTCTATGACGTGACCTTTCTTTTATTTCTATGATTTTAGAATCCAATCTTTGTCAGCTTCATAATCAGCCTATAATGTTCCCACTACTGGGACACAGGCCGTCTCTCTACGAAAGGTAGTGGGTAGTAGGCTATAATCTACATGTGTCTTCGATTTCGTCTTTTTCTGCTTGATATCCATATACTGCGCTCGATATACATTTGAAGCCATAATTAAAGACACACTTATAAGTATACTATACACATCCGGCTGATCAACTCAAGCGTCAAGTTTACCAAGTCCGAGAAGGGGCGTGTTGCACGCACTATCACTATTCATCACATGAAATGGCACACTAATCTAAAAAACAAATTTGAAACATGAGCTATAAGGACATGTTAAAGAACTTGCTACATTAGGTACTTCTAAACTCTTTTGTCTGGCTCACCCTGCCAAGTATACATTCAGGTATTCGTTCAAGTAAACGTTTTGCAAAGCCTCGTTGTTCGCGGGCCGTGTTGCAAGACGAAGTAATATAACACAATGGCCAACGCGGTCATCGAGACAATACTCCTACACTTACTGCACTTACAATACATAAAGGCCCTAAAGCTTGTTTCGAAAGGTCGCTTTTTGCTTGCAAGCGTTTCTAGAATCACAGAGACGTGGAAACATTTATGCGACATGGTTGTTGTAAAAGTAGGTGATTCACGGTTAGGTACTGTTGGACCAAAATATTGATTTTGTTGATCTATTGTGGTATTTAATTGATCGTTTGATAAATATAAGGACAGCGGCAATATAGCAACTTAAACGAATCAGGTAGACTTCTTAGGACTTCTTTAAATAGTTTGATAAAACGTCACAGATTACATTAAAAAACTTGATTGAATTAATTGAATTGTGGTGCGCATCAGCTAAGCCATGACGTCAACAATTTGTGAGGCTAAGGAGTGATATGATCAAAATACTTAATGATATTTACCTGTAGCCCACTCCTGTTGAGAGAGAACCTATCCCTGTCGAGCATATCTCTTTCGTGGTGCTGCGGTGAGTTCGAGCGCCTCGGCAACGTTGCATGGTTTGGCGACACCGAGTCGGACATGTACACCTCATCTGGAAACAATACAAAACAACCGTTATCATCATTGTTGCAACATAGTACGAAAATAAACATGGTTGAATATTGTAAAATGAAAACAGACGTCAAACGTACGCCAATAATTAATTATTATGGATTTATTTTATAATTATGGTTCATATTGATAAAAGTACAGAAATATACGCAATCACCACATTGGCAACGGTGATTTTGATTCAAATAAAGAAAGTTCAGATATTATTAATGCTACACAAAAATAATGTTGATTAAAACAGAAGTATAGATGAACTTGAGTACAAGAGCCTGATGTTAGAAGAGATCGTGAGTTAATTTAGCTTTTCAGAAAAATATTTTAAATCAATTTATTAAATAAAACACAGCATAACATTTAGTCTGTGGTTTTTCACGTGCTGAAATTAGCGATGTGGAGTTAGTAGTGCAATAATTATTTGTGTCAGAGAAACAAGGCGTGCCTCAAGTAGTCCAATCTAGTTTCGGTACCATCGTTCTTCAGTTCTAGCCATTCGTCGGGTTTGACAAATCGACACCTTTTGCTCCTCGTCAAAGAATTATCACACCACTCCAAAGACTTTAAAAAAGTGTCTCGACACGATAAAATCTCTCGAATGAATGAGATTTTCTCACCAGATTTTAAGGTACTGTAGCGACTGTTGTCGTCTGAATCCTGAGAGGACTCACATGGAGCCGCTACCATTTTTTTGAAGGAGTAGTTCTGTGCGCCTTGATTTATTCCACTTGCATTTCGTTCAGAGGTTAACAAAAGCGTCGTAGTAGATGTAGAAAACTCATCACCAAGCGGCCTAGTGACAATCAATGAAGGGACACTTATTTCTTGTACTACATTAGATTTTTTTGCTTCATCATTGAGGGTGTAGCTCCTTCCAGTAGGTCCTACGAGAGCTGATGATGGATTATCTACGGGCGAGTCATGTTCTTCATCAGAAGTTCCTTTACAACACAAACATTGTCTCAAAAACGCACCGAACGTCATTTTTTTATCACTTTTAACAACAGTCCTCTGGTAAATGTCCACGTGGTGATATGTGTTCGCATTTATTCCGTCAGGGTTACCACTTTTATTTTCTATAGACGAATAGGTTGGTTCCGATTTATAACTAATTGAATAAACCATTATTTCACAGTTTAGGCGAACGCGCAACACGACTGCATGACACTGAACTAAATCACTTTATTTTAATTCCACATAAAATCCGTATTTTATCGTATCCTACATGTCATGGTCGTTTCCTGTTGTTTTAGTACACATAAATAGTGTATGTATGCTGGCATACCGATACCAGTAGAGATAGACCGCGCTGCAAAAAAACTGTTGTAAATTATCCACGTTGTTCACAATGCGTAGGATTGAATCAAACCGGGGAGACCTCTCAATAATGTTCTGGTTGTGTCCATAAAGCTGGACGGACACCGTGTAATTGTCAGACTTACATCATACTAACTAAATTATTTTCCTCTTAATGACATTATTGAATCATTGTATGGGAGTATTAATAACAATAAACGTCACCTTATGTATTTTTAAATATTCATACTTATTTTTATTTTAGGAATAAGGAAAAAAAATCTTGTTTGATAAACAAAACGGTCTAATTATTGATAAAATTAGGAAGACGTTGATTTCAGCTTACGAATAGTTGAAAGTAAAAAAAAACTAATAGATTACGTACCATCGAGACGTGAGGACCTATGCGGTAGTTCAAGTGTACTCCAACGTAAAGATTTCACGGGTTTATGTTCTGTATCACTGGTATCTCCACATAAAGACTTGGAGGACTTTAAAATGTTTCTTTTTTGTGCCGAGTTAAGCACCGGCAAGGAAGATTTGAAATCTTCTCGCGAACTTTGTGCTTGAGCAAAAGGGGTCGGACTCGGAACTAAAGATTTACTGCTTGCTGAATTTTTTGTTGCATACACCATGTTTTTATTTAAAGAATCGATGTCATTTAAATCCCGAATAGATGATCCCTCATACCCTGATTCTGAATTATTGGAACTGGTGACATCAGTTTTCTCGCTCTCAGTCACGCTTTCTTCCCTTTCGGAAATTGGTATATTTTCAATCCTTATAATGTCATATTCTTTATTTTTTTGTTCTTCTGGCATACTTGTTGAAGAAGGATGCTCACAGATCTTAATATCTTTAATGTCAATATATGTTTTAGGTGTTGAAGTTTCAATTTGAACATTGTATTTTATTTCGGAGACATCTTTGCTATCAGTACGGTCTTGTGAAGGAGTACTTGGAGATTCTAAAGATGTGTTTTGTGCCTTTTCTTTTTGAGTATATTTACATGCGGTTTGAGAGTCTTCCTGATCGTCGTCAAGTAAGGGATCATTTAAACATTCTAAGGGCACATGGTCTTTTTTGTCAGTTAAAGTAGATTCACATGTTGAACTTTCCGAGTCTTCTTGTTCAGGCAATGTAGATTCAGACAGACAAGACATATTATGTTGTTTTATTACCGGAGCATATTTAGGTTTTGAAAAAATGTTTAAACATTTATTCGATTTCTTAACGAATTTGTTATTTCTTATTGATTCTGAGGTGCCCGAGGCCTCCTCTCGTTGTTCCGGCAATGTAATTTTCGGAGATTCACAAGACGCGTTTTGTTGTTTTACTATTGGAGATATAGTTTTTGAAGAAATGTTTGATGATTCAAAGGAGACATTCGATTCCTTATTTATTTGGTTACATTTACTGTTTGAGTTTTGAGAGGTATCTTGTCCGTAAAAATGCGAGGTGTTTTCTTCTGTATCCATTTGAGTAAATTCACTTTTAAAGTTTTTTAAATCATCCTCGTCATCAGGCAAGGCAGTATTTGCAGCTTCAATAGCAATAATTTGCGCTTCGTCTACTTGAACACATACACTTTTCTTTTTTATAGATTCTTTGACTAGTTTCTTTTCAATTTTCTTGCCAACAACATAATTTTCGCGCACTTTCTGTTTTAATGGAACTGTTTTAGGCACCGACACTTCCGAAGCCAAAATAGAATATAACTTCAACTTTCCCCTATTTTCTCTCCGAATTTTTGATAACGGAAGTTCTAGTTCACTGTCTTCTTGTTGTTCATCTTTATTTTCATTTTCCACATTAAAACAATTCCAGCACGACATTTCCATAATATTTTTCTTTACAATTTGTTTACTGATACTGTTCTCAGTCATTTTATATAAACTGGAAGAGCACAATGTGAAACATTAGAGCAGGTATGAACCCTCGGGGAACATAAACTTGACTAAACATTGTCAAAGGTGTCGATTGCTTAAAAAACCACATCGTTAGGTAGTTCCTTATTGTATATTAATTATTTTAAACTGTTCATAAAAAAAAATATTGCGCAACTTTATTTAGAACAGCAGCCTCGAAGAATATTCCGTTCAGTTTTGTCAATGTTATGTAATAATGTAACAAATGACAACCTTTAAAATAATGTATTCAAACTGATAACGAGGAAATAAGATATACATACTTGATATTTAGATTTAAAAAACAACTACTTATTTAATATCGCTAAATAACAAGTGCCTACAAAAACTAAAGCAAAACATAAAAGTGGTCATACTGGTTTGATGCACATCCGACAGCCAGCTAATTGTTGTTGATGCGAGGTCACAAGTTCATACAAATTAGTCCCAAGCTTGATTTGTACAACGTAATAGTGTTATTTTTTTACTGAATAAATGTAGGTAAGAGTGCCTACTATAATGGCTGAAAATTGTTACTGTTTTCATCATTTTTATTGGCAGCCTCGTTCCACCCAGTGAGTATAGGCCCGTTTGAGTTTTATTTAATTTAAATTTTCTTAAAACTAACATGAATCTGTGCCAGGGCTAAACTAGCGATTCTTGTAGCCACATAAAGGATTTCAACAAATATTTTTATTTAACCAAATTAGTTCAACTAATCGGTGTTATTTGCATAATTATAAATTAGCATAGACGGAATGATCGTGTTATTTAAGTTTTCATAATAAAACTATAAATAGATTGGGTTAGATTCCTGACTAAAACCATCCGTAAGTCCTTAGTCATAGAAACGTGTTTACGGTCGTCTTCACATAAAAAAAAATACAAGTTCCAATTTAAATTTAATAGTTTTATTATTAAAACTTTAAAGTTATTGTGTTACATAAGTAAATCTTTAATTATGTACCTATAATATAATTATTAATTTATATTAAAATGTAAAGCAGAAAAATTTCTGGTTGGTTTTCTGATTAAGAATCAATAAGTTTGTTTTTTTATTTATTCACTTATTGGTTTTTAATATAAATAAGGTTTAACATCAGTCATCTGTTCTGCGAGCAAAGTGCCCTGCCCACTACTACTTGAGTTTGGCAATTCTTTATTTCCGCTGAATACTGGAAGCACAGAACCGGTCGAAGTGGCGGTGCTTGGGGGCCTATGTCCAGTAATGGACGTCTTTTGGCTGAAATGATGATAATGATAAAGGTTGAAGGTTACAAATATTATGTAACAAAATTAGTTTTAATTATCTGTTCTTTATAGATAAGGGACTTAATTAGTACCTTTAATTTATCTCTGCCTTATTGACACTCTCTTACGATAGAAAACGCAGGTGCGATCTTCGCTTTCATTCAAGTTCCCGTTTTAATCAATGAATTCTTTTTATCTACAACATGTACGGTTTTTTAAATGTTAGAATGAGTTTAGTGTCGTTAGCGTTAAGGTTGAGTTTTAAAACTGATGTAGAAAGGAGATCAAAACAAAAACCATGTCACGAATGTGTGTGGACATAGCTATTGTTCGCATAATGTCCGCTGTGGCGTGCAGCAGGTCCAAAACGATGTCATTGTCAGTTCGTAGTATGTTGCTCTCTCTGACAAACATGTTACCTTTCTAATCATGTTTGTTTCTCATACCAAATCATCAATCAAGATCTCATTACGGCATAAGTATTCAACAAGACAACTGGTTAGTTTCGTAACGTAATGTATGTATGATAGAAAAAAAGGTTACGGTGATTTGATTGATAGATCGTGTCCCTAATATCATGTACCTACTGTCATCATGAGACATCATCACACACAGAGCTTTAAATTGACATATTGCCTGATGGACATTCAATTAGTTCTAATGTAGGTTTATTCTTTGAAGTTAGCACAGCACATCAATTATACTGTGGTCCTGTGGATACCAGTGACTAGGTATGTTCATCAGTATGATTGCATCAACCAAAAATGTCAGACATCGATAAAATGACAAAGATTTAATAGCTTTGCCGTTATTTAACCAATGTTAACTACAAATCCAATTAAGGTTGCTATTAATTTACACGACCGGCCTAAAAATGCATTGATATAGACAATAATAAAATAACCAACTTCATCTTTTAAGAAAATGGCTGCTAACAAAACCAAGCATCACTAACAAAGTAGAAAAATTTGCAAAACGTGTGAAATCTAAACGTTATTTACTTAGCTGTTACCACAATATGTTTGTTTCTCATGAGAAGGTAACCAAGTATATTCACTTTCCATTATTCGATTACAACAGTAGTAAGCGAGAAATAAACCGTGCGATCATTGTGGCGATATGAAAAATCATAGTATTTGTGCAACCTGGTGCATTACTGAGAGTCGAGACTCCTGCGATAAGAGTTACGAAGTTGATTATTTTCCATTACAAAACACCATGACCCAACCAAAACATTAAAAACAAAATACAGGGTCAAATTAAATTAGCTACTGGAACTCCACAGATATGTTGGGTATCGATTTATCTAAACATAATACAACTTAAAAAAATCTTTACTTGAAGATATTATTATTTGGGGTCAATGACCGTAGGTGGTGTAGTTACGTCTAAAAATCAGTTTACTTTTGTTTTAACTTCACAGACGTGATGAGAATGATAATTTTAACATGATAAAAAAAACTGTTCTTCTCAACTCACATTTCAAGTAAATACACTACCAGCGGTCGTCGACGCCAAAAAAATATAATCGAATCGCTTTTTTTTTGTTTAATCATGTTAAGATATCCATGACGTCCGCGAAGTTTAGCTAGCTTATTTACTTTGGCCCTGTATAAGCAATCTTTAAAAGAAAAAGTTTTTGAGCAACTTCTTTTGTTCAAATATTAATGTTAAGATCTAGATCCGGTTTAGTTACCCGTCAGTGTGTACAGCGAATAACTTTCAAAGCTTATAGACTTACTACTACTGTGTGAACAAAAGCCATGCTTTCAATTCAATGGATAATATTATTATGACGAGTTAGTGTCCGATATAACAAGTGAAATATAACGACAACAATAAATACATTTTCTCTTGCTCACGGCGACATATAATTGAGCGACAATTCATACTATAGTATAAATGCGAAAGTGTGCCTGTCTGTCTGTTACCTCTTCACGTTTAAGGCGACTCACAGTGGAACGAATGTATGGGAGCGGTTGGACGTAGACATGTCCGAAAAATAAGAGTAAAATTATGACAAACTAATGATGCCATCTTATTCGATTACTTAATGCCTTCATAAATTGTGGTGATGAATTTCTTCATAACTCCCATATTTCGGGAGTAATTTGAGAAAATGTGAAATTTTACTATGAAAATGAGTGTATCGAGCTCTCTCCCTCCTGATTCCGGGCTTGTTTCAAGTAGCGGTCTCTAATATCGTAATGCTATTACTAAGAGCTATATTTAATACTAAGACACATAGTGCGCCAAATGTGCACTTTCTGGGATAAAAGGAAATGAAAATTTAAAAAAAAAAAACGTTTTTTCCCCATTTGTATTTACTTTAAACCGCAGACAGACTTATTAAGAGGTCTATAAATATATTATATATATACAGAAATATATATTAACAAAAATATTCACAAGAACTGATGAGAGTATGACTTTTAAGTAAGTTGATAATAAATTACCTAGTTTCATTAAAAGTACAATAAATAATTAAGATGTAAGCTCTAATTTACTAAGTTACACATTTTAAAACAATAACATCATTTAATTATCTTCGTCATCATCATCATCATCAATTAATTCAAATTCAGAATCGATGTCCGCTAAATCATTTATGTTAACAAATTCGATATCACTTTTCTCAGAATCCGTAAGCTCATAAAATTCCTTAAAAGAAGATTTTTTTACAAACTTATTTCCTTTTGGACGGATACTTGTAACAAGTGGATCAGAAGACAGTAAAAGATTGTGCATAATATCTTCATTGCATGAGATACTGCTATGCTTTCGAGAATGCCCCTCTCTATATTTTCTAAAATCTTTATTTCTAGCCTCAGATGCCTCTTCGGATAGAAAACCAATGGGCACAATTGACATGTTCTGAACTATGTCTGGCCCATGCATTAAAATTTTATGAAGTGAAGAAGGCATATAATACCATGGGTATAACTCCACGTAAAGCTTAGCAGTATCAAAGCAGAACTCTCGGAATTTAGTTACGTTGATCTTCTCTCCTGATGAAATACACTGCAAGATCACACAGATTTTTCTTAAAAGCATAGCATCTATTCCGGTCAGTTCAGCAGATTTAGTGTAGTTTTCAAAAAATCTCCTTGCCGAGTTGCCATTGTTGGTGGATCCACTGCCTTGTTTCACAACATCGAGAAGTAAGCCCGTTTCTCTTCTTACAGCCTCTTGAACTCTTTTCTTCCTGTCATCAACTTGCCTTTTTGCTATATCACCCCTTACTTGCCATGATTTTATGTCTAATTTGTAGGAAATGTGTAATAAGCATTCCATTGAGCGAATCCAAGCGTGAAGGGTGCTTAAGCTATATTTATACATGTCCTCGTTTGCGTGTTTATCTTTGATTAACTCTAAATTATTCATTTCTTTAGGACAAGCCTTGCATATGTCACACACTGAAGCTGCTGTATTGGATATAATGGAATGAATTTTACCATCAATCATTGTCAACAGCAGTTGGTGTTTGACACTAATTCCATCAGTGATGGTGGATGGAGTTAAGGCTTCAATCTCTGCTTCGATTTCAGCCATCTCTCTCTGCACATTTTCTTTGGTTTCCTTTATAAACTTAAACAATATTGGCCGGCAAAATGAAGTGGAAGATGGTCGCTCGTTTTCCCAAATTGTTACACCTTTTGAGACGAGCCGCAGTGGTACAAGACTAATCATAAAATTACTAGCAAGATCGATTTGCTCATCTTCACTCGTCCTTTGATGATAAATGCTTTGGCTAGATGATCCGTCAAAACCCCATTTGCTGGTCAATACGAGCTGTTGATTGGGATCAACAGGGGTTTCTAACGACCTAATAAGTCTTCTTGAGGTTAAATCCATCAAGGCTTGTAATTTGATTTTTGCAGAGCTCTCTGTAACTGTGAGATCTTCTTTGGCCGGATAGCACTTAATTTTTTCTTTAACCAACATGTAGTAACTCGGGTATTGAAGAGCTCCTTCTTGAGTGTTGAAATCCCGAAGAGTGTTATAGCGCCATTTCGATAAGTTCATCGATACATAAAGAGCCAATGCCTTCAAAGGGGATATTTCCCGTACCTGAATTGATTTACCTTCAATGAAGGCTTTGATTTTTGAGGCCTCTTCTGGATTCTCCGTCAAGTATTTCATAACATAAGCTGTATCGCTTTGTCCTGCCTTTTGAAGCGCCCTTTCGGCCGAAAACATAATTTCAGCGCTGCTACTGCTGCATGAAAGACTATCTTCAGTGCGTCTTCTTTTTTGCCGGTTACTAAGGTCCTCAAAAGATTTACGAGGACTAGGATGTGTACAAGTTGAAGCATCAGATTTAGCAGGAGAAATTATGGGCTCGATGACGTCACTTATATTTTCTGTAGAAGGTTCCATATTTTCATTCTGTAATTCCGGCCATTGAATTGCAGCCTGTAGCCAAATCTCATGTTTCTTCCGAAACTTATCTGTGCTTCTTCCAGACTGTGTCCATTTTGCATAAATGCGGTAGCAAAATCGACGACACCAGTCTTTTAAACTTGTTTCAGCACTTTCACATAACTGAACACAACTGTTATCTTTTAAAACACTGAACAAATAGTTAAAGTCGCGTAAATCTTTATGTGCGCGTGCGCATAAAGCAACGTGAATATCAAGATTTGTATTAAAATTTGGAAAATACATTGCGAGATTAGCTTGGATACAACGAGGTGTAAATCAACACTGATTTTAAAGTTACTAATAGTGACCTATTTATATAAAATCCAGGTATCCCAGGTATCCTTTGTTAAATATTGCAAGGTAATTAGTTATTGTGATAATTAGTAAATGATGCATGCTAAATTAGTGTATTAAGAGCCATTTAGTAATTAAATAATAGCAATGTTCTTATCAGTAATCATTAGTGCATCAGTTTTATATGTAAACCTTAAGTCCCTAATTATATATCCTAATTAGCTTATATCTTCTCTAATTGGCTGCTCAGAAATGTTATTGTAATAAGGTAAACCTTTAGAAAAACGGTTTTAATCAACAAAATAAACAAAAAATAAAAAAATTGTGTTATAAAATAAACATCACTCTTTATCCCAGAAAGTGCACATTTGGCGCACTATGTGTCTTAGTATTAAATATAGCTCTTAGTATTAGCATTATGATATTAGAGACCGCTACTTGAAACAAGCCCGGAATCAGGAGGGAGAGAGCTCGATACACTCATTTTCATAGTAAAATTTCACATTTTCTCAAATTACTCCCGAAATATGGGAGTTATGAAGAAATTCATCACCACAAGTTATGAAGGCATTAAGTAATCGAATAAGATGGCATCATTAGTTTGGCATAATTTTACTCTTTTTTTTCGGACATGTCTACGTCCAACCGCTCCCATACATTCGTTCCACTGTGCGACTACATGACCTAAAACGCGGTCACTATCGGACTGCATAGAATAGAAAGAGAAGCGCGATGACACAACGCTGGTAATTTATTGCAAAATATGAAACAATCATCTATTTACAAACTACTTAATAATAAACAATCCAACACTGAATGCAGTTTGGCATTAGCAATTTAATGGTATATTTTCAATTATAATTAAAATTGTTAATGAAGAGATACACTGCTTTTAAATAAATGTCAGAGGTGTATTTGAAGATTTTTTTGATGCATTAATGTACAGACGCCAGCACATCAACCTACTACAATCTGTCAAATTTCTTTGATAGATTTTCAACTTTATCGCTACACGGTAAGGTTCAAGGTTGATTGGGAAAATTTGACAGTTTGGGGTAGCTTGATGTGCTGGCGTCTGTACCTTTAATTGTGATTTGAGTTCCATCACTGTTTTAAAATAAGACTTGGAAATATGTCAATTTTTTTTTTTAGTCAAAATTATTTACGGTTTAAGAGATACACTGCTTTAAAAACCAACTTTTTGACCATTTTCAAGTAACCTCCGCCTTAAGGCTATACGCGCACTACGATTTTAATCGTTGTGATTTAGTTTTATAATTGTAAACACAAACATTTTTCAAGCGAATCCTCAAGCGATTTTTTTCCGCAGTGCGCGGACTCTAGTACATTTCTATTGTTCACAGATTGACGAATTTTCTTCGCAACGATTAAAATTTGTAGTGCGCGCTTATCCTAAACTGCTGAACCGATTTAGATGAAATTTGGTATAGAGATAATTTGAGTCCTGGGAAAGGACATATGATAGTTTTTATCCCGATATCCCCACCGAGGGGCGCTGCTAGTGTCATAATTATAATTGTCTGAGTAAATGCTACAGTGAATACTTAAAACTAAGATTTCACTATGCAAAACATTAGTCAAGTATTAGCTAACAAACAAACACTTACAAAGTTATTATTAGTAAACGTTTTAGCAACTATTTTTGAGATTTTTGTAACAGCAAACGAATATAATTTCATCAGCTATCACACCACGCGAAATGCTAATGTGTTGTTTATACAACTGTTAAGTACTGTAGCTGCTGTGACCATGGCCTGAAATCGTTATTGACCTTAAGTAGACGTAATTACTTCAAACACAATTGTAGCACCTTAAGCTGCTTATGAATAGAAGATAAACATAATTTTATACATATTATGGCGAAATTACGCCGTGATGGGAGGTGGGAGTGGAGAGTGGTAGTGGCCCAGTGGAAAAGGCCTCCACTTACGAGTTGTAGGTCGTGGGTTCGAACCCAAGCAGGCGCTTTACTTTGTGTACTTAAATAATTTCACCACCACTGCTCTCAAAGGAAAACACCGTGAGGAAATCGGCATGTCCTATAACCAAAAATTCGAAGAAATGTGACATCTACCAACCCGCACTGGGCCCGTGGGGTGAATTACAGCCCACTCCCTCTCGAAGAGAGAAGGAGAGTGTCCCAGCAGTGGGAACATTTATAGACTGATTATGCTACGTCATGGCATGTCACATAAGGTGGTCATAAGTAAGAACAACGTTGCATTTTATTTTAAAATACTCGTTTTCTAGGCAATACAAATCTTGATGGGGTTCTAAACTTGGTATATGACATCATTTAAAAGCCTGTTTGTCTTTGGGAGGGTCACACAAGCGACTTCTTTAGCATTTTAAAGAGACATTTATTTGGATAAGCCCCAAGTGTGAATCGACTATTGTCTATTAGTTCCAAGGGTTGAATATGTGATGATGAGTTTTGAAGATTGGTTTATTTTATGTACTTATCAAAAAAGTACGCCATCAGTTGCTTAGCCTTTAGATAATAAATAATATACAAGCAGGTTATATGCTATATTGGACTAAGTGACGAGTAAGTAAGTAAGTGAGTGTATTGTGGCTAAGTAATAACAGCCGCACGGTTCGATCAATAAGGTTAAGCTACGGTTGCCGCAGTTAGTCCGTGGATGGGCGACCATCTTTACATACAAAGACCTGTGCCTCGGAAAGCACGTTAAGCCGTTGGTCCCGGTTGTCATTTGTGGATCTTTGACAGTCGTTACGGGTCGTTAGAAGCCCGGAAGTCTGACAAACAGTCTTAACTAGGGGTATCGTATTACCCAGTAACTGGGTTGTGGAGGTCAGATCGGCAGTCACTTCATGTAAAATACTGGTATTCAGCCGCATCCAGTTAGACTGGAAGCCGACCCCAACATAGTTGGGAAAAGGCTAGGCAGATGATGATGATATGCCATATTATTAAAGCGTAGGTAATCGTATTACAAGAAGCAGTTAAACTACAGTAAGTATTGTATAAAGTTCCAGAAAAAGAAAAACAAAGTAAAGATGGCGAATGTTTACCAGATTGGAACGAGGCGTAAAAACTCGCCTAAAGTGATTTACGCTTACTTACCAAAACGAGTTTACTGTTAATGTATTCATTTTATATTTATTTTTTATATACGATATAACTAAAGATGTTTTAATGTAAGGTTTTAACACAGACAGGGTGATATTAGATTAAACCAAAAACGTATTAAGATAAGGATAATTTTATTGATGGCAAGAGCATGCCGAAAAATTATTAGTTTTATTTATTTGCTACGATACCCTTGCGTTTTAGCTATTATTATTTTATCAATAGTTTATTTGATTACATGCACCTATTCACCTCTATTAAAACATGGATTGTCCTATTGATTCACATCACACCTTTGTTCTTTCAAACAAAACTTATTACCATGCTATTACGTATGACACTATATAAATATGAAGTTGTTATGTTATAATCTGCTATCACTGACGTTATCGAAATGCGTAGAGCGTGCCTAGAACGCATGTACGACGTCCAACTCGTGAGTGACGTCAACTCAGGGACCCAGTTACGTTAGGCAGCTGCCTTGACCTTGAGATGGCGTGAAGAATTGTATATTCTTCAGTTTGCGAAAGGAATAGTTAATTTAGGCGTCACGACTAGCTTCTGAAGGAGTCAAAAGGCATTTGGACATGGGTCATGCACGAAATCAAATCGATGCAAAATTAAATATACGAATACGAATAGGAATATTATGAATTGCATAGATTGTAGAGCAAGTTGCGTATACTTATGACTATGATAGTGTAATAGCTAATCGTAAATGATAGGTGCCGTAGAAACAAGATTTCAGTAGGATATATACTCGTAAACGCTTGCTATTAAGTACCTACCACATTATGCATTGACGACTGACGTAATACGATAAAGCGTCAAATAAACACGGAAATGCTGTTTTTGCTAAAGGAAGAATAGGACCTATTCCGACCTATACAGTAGAAGAAATATGATATTTTACGAAAAATCTAGCTAAAGAGACACAGAACTGAAAATAGAAGCGTATGTTTTGAAGTGAGAGACCCGACAGCATGCCACATGCATCTATTTCTACGTTAGATACGATTATATGACGTATGGTAGATGGAGAGGGCGAGCAATCGTAGTTTCTCTTTTCTTAGCGCGAGTGTTTGTAAATACTCGCTTACAATGCTACAGAACAATGGCGCTACGAAACTTCTGTTAGATAAATGGTTGATAAACGGCTTATAATCGTTTTGGGCAGTGGATATCAAAACATGAATGAATCATCAGCTGTTGAAAAAGCTGCTGTAAATGAACTGGATTCAAGTATAGGTAAACATGAACGATGTCGATCATCTTTCAGTTCATAGATTTCTGAAGCAATAAATAATCTGGAAAACTACATAAAATCGAAAAATTACGCCTGAACTCCCGAAGGGTTGACCAGTGTACGAGTACTCTGGAAATCTACTGGGTGTGTAATCTGGAAATCTAATGGGTGGACCAATCGATGAGTGAATTAACCACAAAATCATGAAAGGTAAAGGTAAATGCTATAGTGGAGAAGAAGAAAACCTCCAAACGGTGATAATGGTGATTAGGTTACTCGTATCGTAGTTTTTATTTAACATTAATCTTTAATATTGAACATAAAATTAATAATAATAATAATAACATTTGTAATTATAACAATATTAGTAATTTATTTATTTATTTATTACTTTAATTGCTGTTGTAAAAAATACATTTATTTTTTATAGGCCAATTCGTTCCTGACTGCATTTATTTAAACTAGCAAAATTACTAGCGATGGTGGTTACTTGTAAATGATGAAATACAAATATTCGTGCCACGTAGAAGGTTACATGCGTTTATTGCACAGTAGCTGCAATGCTTTTTTTTATAGTGGTCAGGTTACCCACGAATTACCGTTAACGAAATCATTTAAAATCTGGCTCGGAGATACATTTAGCAACCCATTGAATTGCATTCTTCTTTAGTGTTTTCTAGATTTCTGTCATGGTATGATTTCGTATAAGGCTTAGGCCGTGGGGTTAGTGTGGAACTAAGTGGATGATCGAAAATTTCGTTTAGGATATTCTTAGATATCTGCTGTTTTATCTGGTAGTTCTGCAATCTAATAATCGGATTAGTTTTTCTGTTAGAAATGTCGTGTCTAACAACAGAAAATGGATACATATCGTCAGATAAAAGCCCACCTGGTTTTATTAAACTAAGGCCGTTTTTATATGAATTTATTGTCTTAGTCAAGTTATCTCCTTATTTAAAATGTTTTTAAAACGCTATATATGTCGCTGACGTTGTATTTTGATACGACTAAAAGAAGAGAAAGAAAAAAGAAATATTTGGACACAGTTCGTGAAACACAAAAATACAAAATAAAAATAACTTTAGTACATACAAAGCCGACATTAGATTAATTGTTGGCCCATAGCTTGCAGTAAGGTTCATTTTTCTTGGAAAATTTAACATTACCTGGTATAATTAAGATAAGAATAATCATTTTAATTTAAGTTCATTGTTTTTAAAGTCTTAGTAATATGTAGATTTAATTTTTTTCTTCTCAATTTTAATACTTTACTCATAATCTCAGTTCTTTGTTACAGAATTACTTCTTCCTACTTTTTATGAACCTACACTATATTTGCTAATTATAATTTATTCATTAATATAACACGAGGAAGGGAATGAACTCGAAATGAGGCGTACGAATTATTGTTCGCACATGTACAGTTAGCAAACTGAATCAGAGTACAGTTTTTTAAATCCACGGAGCATGGCGAAGACAAAACTAAATTGTTGACGAGTTTAAAAAAATAAAACAAAAGTTTTATATTACAATAGGTTGGGCTGAAAGTCGTGTTACTGCTTTTGTATATAAAAATGCCTTTTATTGTGCCTTTGCAACCACATCTAAATTCGAAATAAATAGACACAATAGCAGTATTCCTTGAATTATAAAAGTCTACTGTTTAAAAAAATTACATAATTACGTTATTTTATAGCATGTTTTCATATAGCACAATTAATTGGATCAATAAATTCAGATACTGAAACAAATCGGCGATTTTTTTATAACACAAAATAACAACTATTATTGTATCTCGTTGAAGTCTTTCATTAGAAGTTGAAGGTTTGAAATTTTTCGTTGAAGTTTTCGGTTTTTCTAGTGTGAAAAACTTTTCTAGTAAATATTTTACTATGATTAATTATTACCTACTCTTTTGAAAGTGTTACTTCTAAATGATTTTTTTTTCATCATCATCTGCGTAGCCTTTTCCCATCTATGTTGGGGTCGGCTTACGGTCTAACCTCATGCAGCTATCAGTGAGCCCAGTACCAGCAGAATACCAGTATTTTACATGGAGCGACTGCCTATCTGACCTCCACAATCCAGTAACTAAGTAACACGATACCCCTTGACGACTGGCAGCCGGGACCCTTTCCGAGGTAAGCACGTATGGGTCTCGGAACCTACGTAATGGTCACCCATCCACGGACCGACCTTGGCAAGCGTTGCTTAACTTTGAAGATTGCAGGTCGACCCGTGCAAATATTATTATTTAGCCACTAAATTATTTGCAGAGTATACACAAAATAATGAGAATTAAAATGTACATCAACACAAACTTACAACGAAAGGTCAATAGAAGTTGCACGTAACCTCAAGCAAAAACGTAAAGGCCCATTATTACTCCGGCTCCCATAACGCAAGTTAATACCTCTAATTTAAAGGTGCCTACGCTTTAACGACATTAAGTAGTAACTAGTAAGTACAGCATCAGATAGAAAGTAACAGAGACGTAAACATGGATGAATGTAGTTTTCCCATGGCGAGAAAGTGGTCTCACAACAAACCTTTGCCGACATCCATCAACGTCGGCTGTTACAAAAATTATGTAGTTACACAGACTCATTATTATTCATAGTTTAGTGCTAAGAAAGTAACAGTCTTACCGTTTTGATTCACGTAATCTTATTGATGATACCTCCCTCAATTTCCGCGATGAAATCATCTTCAAGTAACGTGTAATTTTTATTATTACATTGTCTTTCTGTATTGTGACCTATTCTTTTTCTTTGTGAAATAAAATTGCATGTTTTCTAACATTAATTTTCGATCAGCGGCGGTAGAAAGCTAATCAAGTAATTATGTATGTAATTATTTTAATAGCTGTTTTTTAATTGATTATGTACGTTTTATAGCCATGCGTAGAAATAACCATTTGGTGGAAAAATGTATAGAATACATCCTCAATTAAACATAAATACTTTTAGACATGTATGTAGGTACCTACACTAATGTATGTATAGCAGCTAAGGTAACCTACAGTTTGAACTAGCAGCCGTAGCCAGATGTGAGTGACTCAAAGCTCATTACTGCTAATGAGCTAACTGTTAGCTATTTCTACTAATTATATTTGAAACAGTCGGAAATCATCATTTGAAACATCCAGAATCTCAACTGACGTTTCTAGCATTAGCTATACGACGTTCAGATCCAAAGTTGCTCACGCCTTTACAATATTCGTAGACCATGTTTTGGCCTCAGAATGAATTACAAAACATTTTTCTTTATTAGCCTTTATTTTCTCTGATCCTTTGTACAGAGGCCAGCACATCAAGCTACCCCAATATGTCAAACTTTCCCAATTGAATATGAACCTTAATCCTTTGTAGTAAAGTTGAAAATCTATCAAAGAAATTTGACCGATTGGAGTAGTAGCTTGATGTGCTGGCCTCTGTACATAAACTAGTAATATTTAATCAGATTATAATTTCTGTTTGTTAACCCTATATTAACAAATTAGCTATTATCAGCCGCCAGGTCAGGCTGTCGACATATGCCTCCTCTATTTCCCTCCACTTATTCAAAACTGTTAACTCGCCAACCTTTTGGCTGATCATCCTCCCTTTTCATGTGTCTTCCTCTACGCTTTTTCCTTTTATTGGGTACCATTTTGTAACGTTTTTGATAAATTTTTCCGTCTTAGCTCTCATCATATGACCTGTCCAAAACATTAGCAACATTGTAAAACAAAAGACTTTTAATTTTCCAGATCTCATTAACCTGAAGGCCCCTAAGATAAGAAGAACAGAAAGTTGCGACAGGCACTATCTCTGATTGCTCTCAGATAATGTGACGCGTGGGTGGTGTAAACATGTTTCGGAACTTGCATGTCAACAGACAGCGGCTTTTTTCAACAATTAACATACACTCGACATTTGTAGATACTTATACATAATTGTTGCGACGTAATACTATATATAGCTGTAACAACTGCATAGTTATCTATGAACGAAGTCTAGTTCTCTGCAATAGGTAATGTAATGTTTAATAACACATCTAGTTTTAGTAACGAAATATAAAATAAAACGTGTCGATTTCTCGTAACACATACGGTGTAACATTCAAATCGATTTTCTACTATAAAAAATTTGTAAATTCAAATCAAGCAGTAATTTAAAATTGTACGTTTCGAAAGTTATTTCCATAATCTAAATTGGTATACGACTTCGATTCAGCGGATTTGTGGGCTATTAGGTAAACTTGTAGATATTCGTTGTCAATCAATATTTTTGTTACGGCTTGTTAAGTCTCGAACATTGTTATTTGAATAAGGCCGTACAATAGTTCTGGGAATATCTGTAAATTAAAAAAACCAATTGGTTTCAACAACAAGTAAACTTGAACTAATCGCGATTAAGGTGACCTGAGATTCAACTAAGGAGCTGTCACAAAAATATCGGAACATTATATTCAGAAGCGAATACTGTGAGTCAGATTTCAAATGATGTTTTCTTTTATTGATTTTGTGGAAGCTAGTCCAATACATCTTGAGTTTTATTCGTAGAACCTCAGTTAGTGTATTGAAGGAAGGTCTATATTATTGTCTTAGAATGAACTCATCCGGAGTCTTACGTCATTTGGACTTGCAAACCGGTTGGCCTCGCGTCGATCTGCACTTTTAGAATTTTTCCTTACAGAACAATGTTGTATGAATCTCAATTCTCAACTAAAGTTCCAGTAAACACTCCTGGGTACCTACCACGAGCTCTTAACGCGATCCACTTTAGGACCTAAACTGAAATGTTCTGCTAATTCGTACCATGACGTTAGTTTAACGATTCAATTTAGGCCGTGCCATCTGGATACCTACCACGAGCTCTTATCGCTCATTCACTTTCAACGATCCAAATGCCGCTCAGTATGTTGGACGTCATGGTACGACTGTGAACGATGCAGTTTAAGAACCTAAACTGAAATGTCTTGCTTTTGAATCGTTTTTAAATAGATCATGGTAGGCCTCCTGATCTTGGTGAAATATGAATTAAAGATGAACCAGAATGCGTGGATAGGCCAGTGTTTACAAAACTGAAGTTGGTGAAGCAACTAGCAAACAAGCAATTGCCAACGGTGTAATTACTGTGAACAGTGGAGCACGGTCCATGACCACCCCTCTGTAATTTCCCGACAATTTTCTTTAAGAACATTTTTATTCCTTCCTGTTGTATTAGTATACATGAAGAAACCTTAAGTCAGCAAACCCGCTTTGTGCTAAACGTTTGTGCACGCTGATGCGTCGCGTTACTTCATCGTGTGTAATACTCATTCCTCGTCTTGGTGCGGTGCTCACGACAATACTGGTATGCCTGTTTACAATATTACAATAGAGTTATATTACTCGACCTTTCATTAGTTGAGTGGCATTTCGGCTATTTTGAAACTCAGATCGTGACAAATCGCGCCTTGATCGATTTTAGAAGAACTCGTCTCTCGTCAGTATACTATCCAGACGGGTTATTCTTCGTTCGTCTTGATAGTTATTGACATTACTTGTTCGTGTTTACTTAGTGTTGTGGGATGTTGCGTAATTTTTTTATATACAAAATTAAATTGCGAATCGTTTAAAAAAACTGGTTTAAAACTATGCGGTTATACTGATACAAAAAATAAAGAATAGAATACTCTTTATCATATACACTATAGAAGACACAGATATAAATGTGTGCATGTGTATCGTATAGAGATTTATAGAGAATTTAAAAAACTTCAAAGAGAAAACATGCATGCAGACGATGGTAACATCCACCATATTTTCCAATCTAGCTGAAGGAAATAATGTTGTAACATTCTGAAACACACTCATCACCAATTACGATCAGCTTATTAATATTTAACCGTAATTACCGACTTTTTATCCGCATACTTCGACACATCGGCAAGAAATAGACAAAGTGAAAGCATACGGGGTCGATAAAGTCATCGACAACAATTGGTCACATGAAGTCGATAAAAAAAATAATGCGGCCGTGCACAATGGTTTCCGAGTTTCATTTCTCTGTGACATGAAATGTGTGTACATTTGTATGACATGGATAGAAATAAATAGATGTAACAGTTTCAAGCGATTAGCCGACTACAGTGCGAAAAATCGATGCTTCTTTATTTCCCGATAAGACGCTTCTTACAAACCTAAATCAACTGTTATTAATTTGATACGAGCCATAACAGGTTTATGTACTTTGATATGATCTAAAGAATTCCTCAAAAATTATTATATAGATGCGTAATGCAACTCATTTTTAAACATAATATTATTATACAAAATTCACTGATGTCTGTCTACATTATCACATTTTATGAACGTCATTAATTAGCATTCTGAGACGTAATTACGTATATGTCAGGAATCGGCTTAAATTGTACCAACATATAATTTATTTCAAAATCTGTGTCTTTTATGGTTAGTAGAGAATGGAACGCTATTGAACATTGTCCTTGCATACCTTTCTTGCATTTTTAATTAATTACACTTATGTGTATAGTTCGATTGTGTAATTACGTTTTCATAACTTTGATTAAGTTTCATAACATAACTTCGCAGGTTTTGCCCGTGTCTTTACCTACTCGAATAATTGTACAAACAAGTGACCAATAAACTTTACAATGTTCTGTGACAACCTACAATGATAAGTTTGTTATATCTATGTAAGTGTTTCCGTTACATACACGAACAATGTTGTATTTGAAGGTCTTCATTTGTTAATATGGATTATGTTTAGTTATTTAGAATCTGTGATTTTACTAACATAAACCAGAAATTAAAATAATACGTGTTTGCTTAAGTACATGCAATTATAACTAGCCGCTTAAGCAAAGTAACGTTATTTATTACATAACCAACTAAGTACTATAGCTAGGCAAGACACAGATAACCAACAGTCTATGCAATGACTAAAAAACTTGCACAGAAAAACCTGCCATGTACAAACAAGGGAAACCGATGCATTGTTTCAAAAGCCAAAGGTATCAATGAATAAAAGTGTCGCCGGTGCCCTATGTAACCGGATGAAGCCAAATAGCGGCCAGCCAGCGTGAAACCACCATTGGGTAAGCGGCCAAGATACGCCATGCGTACTTGCTGCTCTAGTCAGTAAGTTGGCTCATGACACTGGACAGAATCGATTTCATGTTTCGTAATTTATTGTAATAATTGTATTATTATTTTTATAATATAATGCTATTATGGCCGCAGCGTTTTCAATAAGTAAACTTACCTAGTAAGGATTTTAATGTTATAGACGTTGGTAATCAGTCTCGGCAAAATTTATAAAAATAGTTTACCTACGTAAGAACGTTCTAAATATTTACCATTAAATCATTGATGGATTTCTGGTACCTAATTTGAAAATGTTTCAAAATAAACTGTGTGTTTTCCTTGTCATTTTCTCTATGAAATGGTTCTCTTTGTCTATAGTATTTATCTCTAATTGATTATAATATTTCTCGCTATGATAATTGAGTTTACCATTAAATGTCATTGCAATGTGGAGCCTCAAGGTTAGCTATTCATCAACATGTGGCATTTTAATATTCTATTCACGATAAACTTTACATACCCAGTAACAACACATCAAAGTTCTTTTTAAATTATATTTACTTTTAGGCGTACCATGGCCGAAGGCTCAAGACTTTATGAAAATATTTCGGCCATTGTTGACTGATTATACACACACACATAAGAGAGAGAACGAGAGAACGTTGGGATTACGACTACCATTTACATAGGTACAGACTACTAAGGGCGTACTTATTTCGTAGTACTTAGAACTTATGAAACGTGTTTTCTATTACTTATATTTTATTTTCTGTTTCTAACAACCCACATCACGACATCTATCTACATACATTTTGGAAAAAGAAAAAGACTAAGTTTCTATCAGTTATATGTAACCAAACAACTTTTATATCAGTAGATGGGATCTAAATTAAATGAATTTAGCAAATTATCAATATAATTAAAAAGATAATTAATAATAATTCAATTCCGTTTAAAATTACATTGACCTGATTAGTTTTGTAAGACGCAAACAAAAAGAAGAAACTGACAAAATATATGAGTAATATGCGCAGTGTCATCGTCACGGACGGTTAGAGATCAAATCGATTCTTTATCAAGATGATAGGTTCGAATTTCCAATAGATTTTTATAGTACTCGCGTTAACTATAAACCATTAAATTACATTTTTATCGACTCTAATGTTGAAATTAATGATTTCTTTGAAGTGCTATCAAGCTTTATATTATTTCCATTAGCAATTAAAATTAGGTATATGTAATCTAATTTTAAAGGCGATGGATACATCACGTGTCAGTTAGCAGGTTTTCTAAATATATATTTTTTATTTAATATGGAAATGCTTTTATTTACCAATCTCTCTTTTCTATGGCAATACTTTTTATTAACGACTAGCTGCTGCCTGCGGCTTTGCCTGCGGATGTTGCGGAAATTCTCCCACGGGAATGTGCTACCGGGATTAACTAAAAACTCCTTACATCTGTATCTATCTGCCAGTGAAAGTCCCTTCAAAATCGGTCAAACAGACAGATAGACACACAAACAAATTTTAAATAGTTTTTTTGTTTTATGTACCGTTTAACTTTCATATGTATTTACTTATTTGATTCTTCCATAACAGTAACAAACTGAAAGGCCTTCCAGCAGATTTCTGTGTTTTCCTTTCAATTGCTGTGTTTTGCTTTCATGCGCAATCAAATAAGGCCGTTGTAAAGGCCGCAAACGATAGTAAAATGAACAGGATACCTAAATCGCAAACATAGTCAGCTAAATGTTACGTCAACCTTTAATCAATAGCCTACCGAGTACCGAATCAAGCGAGAATTGGACACATAATACATTTGCTGTAAAATTAGGACAAGGCCAACACTTTTCGTTGCTTATATAGTACTTAGTGCGTAAATGCATCTACCAATGAGTGAATGGCAGCGGTATAGAACTTTGCATTCGCTTGCCGCAAAATGATTACGTCCGATAAGCCGGAAACATAGTAGTGAACAGGTTTTCGAAGTTTTGAAAGGTGTTACTTGGGTTACGTATGAAGTCAAGTATCAGAGTTTATTATGAAATCTATTTAAATAAGACCATATGCTAATTGGAGTGATATTTTAGTTCCGTGATAAGTATTTAATCGTTTATCACAAATTATCACTCACGGCTGCTGATTGTGAAGAAACATGCATTCGACTTTGTTTACCTAGGTATTTATGCGCAAATCACGTAGGTTTCAATACCTATCAACCTACATAGACACTGGTAAGTAAGTACTGTGTTTTAAACAAGGTTAAAAAACAACAAATTATCATATAATAATAAATTAAATTAAAATACCTACCTGTTTGTAATGTATTAGGTACTTATAACAAAAAAAAAAAGAAATATTAGTTCTGTCTGTCTGTTCCGGCTAATCTCCAAAAATGCTGGACCGATTTTGTCGGGACTTTCAATGGCAGATAGCTGATGTTTTGCTGATTTGCTGATGAGTAAACTAAGTTACTCCTGTAACTTAGTTTACTTACACTTAGTTAAGCTTTATATTTCTTATGCGTTCTAATAGGTGCACCTATTATTAAAGAAAAGCTCCTAAACAAACTATTTAAAAGTTTATTACAACAACAAAAGCCTCTAAACCCTACAACAATTCTTATAGTATTTACTTATGTAGGATTTTTACCTACAGCGAATCGTGAGCATCTTTTCCATAGCCAATATAAAATGTAAGTAGGTAAACACGAAAGCAAGAAAGACATCACAGGCCTCACAGGCCTCATGTAACTTATGCCAATGCCCCACTCGAAATGTCTCCTTGCTGTGCCGATGAGGAAGCATTAAGGTCAGCTGTTTACCGAGGAATGTAGTCAAGAACGGAGATATACTCTGTCTAAACAGTTAGGCCTACTTTTTAGCAAAGCATTTGGTACCGACCGTGACGCTACAGAAACAAAGGCGATTTACCTAATGACGCGTTCAATTCATCAAGTTCTAGAAACTGAGGAGTTGTCATAGAAATGTAAACAGCTACGTTTTATATTAGGACTGGTAAGAAGTAAATACATAAACTAAGAATGAAGGTAGATGTAGGTTTATAAGAGCGTATACGCCGTACGGCATTTCATATAAACTTTCAAGTCCTTGTTTTTCGAAATGAATGAACCGATTTTAATGAAACTTCATACGCATAAGCAGGATACAAAAGTCTAAAAAGTTACTTAAGAACATTTTCGAAAAATTGTGTTACAGCCAAATTAGACCGATTTTAAAGTTTCCATAGAAACAGGGATTTCTAGTTTCTTTCTTTAAATAAGATATTTCGAAAATGTTCTTAAGTAACTTTTTAGACCTTTGTATCCTGCTTATGCGTATGAAGTTTCATTAAAATCGGTTCATTCATTTCGAAAAACAAGGACTTGAAAGTTTGTTTGAAATGCCGTACGGCGTTAACGCTCAATCGAAGACAGTGAAAAATTAAGAATCGGATATAATCGAGCGATAATTATTAACAAAGAAGTGTCATCGGTGGCAGCGCACAGGTGAAGGTCACTTTGACTGCAAGTTTTGGGACACAGAGGGCAGGATAGGAGGTCTTCGCTGCCACTGGCAAAGTACAGCCAACAAGATTTGAGAAAAGCCGAGCCAGCGACACGAAGCAGAAGAACAAAGAAGCAAAAAATTACTTTGTAAATACAAGTAACCATACAACAAACTGCACAATATTATAGGCGTAGTATTAATAGTACACAATGAAGTTCTTAGAAACCTTTAGTATTCCTGGAATCCATATAAATTCCGTAAAAGCATTCTGTTGTCTGTCAAGCGCTCGGAATATATGTGCACGGTTTGTCTACACTTTCTTCAGTCCATTAACCCGTACTTCTACAAAAATTAATTAAAACTGATCATCAAAACCATAGGATTATCGATTACGTCATCATAAGGAAGTGAACTACTTCCTTCCTATAGCAAACATTCACTCACAGCACAGCACAGTTGTTTTCTATAATCGATTCATACGTAATCGAAATATAGATTAATAGTTGGTTGCTATCACAGAAAATTTGTTTGTGCAGTAGTGATGTAAGTAGCGAATTAATTAATGAATAAGAACGAAATAAAATGTGATTTCAGTGACTTTGTTTTTAAACGTCTCGTCACCTTGATTTCACTGAAGAATTCTAACTTTTCACTTGTTTTGTATAACATACCAACACTGGCAACTGGCGGCTTGTTTATTATTGACTCTGCGGGGTAATTGTGTAACACACTTTGGACACTATCAGTAGCAATGGGTTTAATTTTGACAGTTCAACTAACATTTATTGCGTTATTTACGTTGTTGAGCAGACAAATTTTTCGAACATATGAAGCAAAAGAATAGAATCCTTCAAAATGATTCAGATTGTGATTCAAAGTGTGTTACGCAATTAGGGTGCTAGTTGAATAACATTTAGTTGACACTGCAACTACAGTGTCAAAATAGAAACAATCTAAAATGCCGACCTAGAGTAATGCCTTTTGTTCGACGGTTTAAACAATCTTTTATAATATTTAGCATGAAGGAACACCAAAGTAAATGATTATAATCAGGAATTGAATAGATAAAGTTGCATCACGTACCCACCATATAATATTTCAAGAATTTATTTAGATTTTTGTTAGTCTTGCTATTATAAAGATTGCTCATAACATAACCATTATTCTCAATTTGTATTTACACCGTATGCGCACGTTTTAGATTCTGTGCATTTTTTCGTCAGTGCAGCGAAAGGCACTGAACGTGACATTAAAACCAATGAGTTGCACATTTCGCTGAAATTGCTCACCCATTACGTCACAGTAGGTATTCTGATGTTAACTGTGCCAATCTTCTGTGATCTATGGAAATTTGTAGTTTTAGATAAGCTTAATCGCAGTCGTAGGTTAGTTGAAGTAGGTATTGTCAGCGGGGTTATTGCGTAACTCACCAACAGTAGCAATGGCTTTCATTCTGACAGTTGAACAACATTCATTGCGTTATTTACGTTGTTGAACAGACAAATTTTTCGAGCATCTGAAGCAATATCTGCAATATCAATGGATCAGCAATATCCTTCAAAATGATTCAGATAATCAGATTGTGATTGATAGTTACGCAATTAAGGTGTAGGTTTTCTTACGAAATTAATTATTTAAGATCATAAGGACCATTTGTATCTGAGGGACAATAGCGAAAGACTTCGAACACGTTCGAGAACAAAGCGTTGTATCCAATAGTTGTTTGGAGTTGATGGGAAAACAGTCACGCAATACTTAAAGTGGGTTAAAGAAATACGAATGCAACAATGATACTTTGTAAACGCCAGTGATTTGGTCCGGTCATGGACACTGGCGAGCCATGGGAAATTTAAGAAGGGCACAAACAGAGGCTCATGTTTGTCGAGTAATTTCAGTCGCTTCCTGACTTAAAGAAAGGTAACCTGATGACATTGAAGTATACGATGCTTAAATATTAAATACCGAACCAGTTGTTTTAAAATAACTGTTGCTAACAATGTGTAGGTAGGTACCTACTTGCATTGTCTCGTGCGCAAGCAAAACATTGCAGGTGTATATTTTTCATAACAATTCATACAAGTGCATTGGATGAACTAAAATAAATTCTTACACATTGTTTGGTTACGCAACCTGTTAAATTGTGTAAGTACACACCTACTTTAACATTTTAAATTCAAAATGTCGTCGTTTATTCCAAAACGAGATGATAATTATAGTTCAGAGTTAATGAGCTGATTGTCAGAATGTCTCATTCATGTCATAGAGTGTAAGTGAAAATAACTTTTCAAATTGTTTAGAAAGTATAAAGCACAATTCATCATCCCATTAACGAGGTTTATAATTAGCTACCTCTTTACGTAACAAGGCGTATTTTAATTAACTTTTAGCTGTTAGTTACTGTTAAGAACAATCGTGACAATTCATTTGCAGCTCCATTGTCTTTTCGTGGAGTCTACAACATGTTAAATTGTCATGACAATAAAAATTTCCAGTCCTTTAAATAAATTAAAAAAAAAAAAAAAAAAATTCCAGCACTTTAAAGGCTCGTTTTGCGCGAGTCTCAAGAATAAATAAAATGCAGTAATATTTTCCGTCTAAAGCTGTTTCTCATGACCTTCCATGCTAGCGAAGTGAGCACATAACGTAAAATAAACCACAGCTAGTTTGACCGTTTTTATTACTTGAAATATAAACTACCTATAGTAAGTCGAGGAAAGCTTTTTCTGTGGAAACGGATGTTGTGTTTCACGGACGTGTCTGTGATAATAGATTATTTGAAACAAGGTTAGTTACTGTGCTGTAAACTGATGACTTTCCTCCATCAGAATAGCGTTCAATATTTTAGAATCAAGTTTATAAAATTGGGTGTTGTAGGCTTAAAATCTTCTGGGTTCGAACGCTAATTAAAATCAGATCTTTGTTGATTGGACAACGTTCCATGCTGTTTAAGAATATTATTATTGCAAAAACCTTTCTTTTTTAAAGTGATTTCTCAGAATATAGAAAAAAAAAACCAGAAGGCGCTTACAACCCAGCAATCACCGGGGAGCCTGTTCCACTTTTCACTCGCGGAATATAGTTAGGTCGCGGTATATTCGCGTTTGCGTTATCTGGTTTGTTCTGTTTTCTGAGACTGATACACAAGCTTAAACAAAAGATAACTCACCCTGTAGGCTAGGTGCAGACGCGGGCGCAGCAGGTGGTGGCTGCAACGGCGTGGGAGGCGGCCTTCGCCTCCTAGGCACATGCAACCCCGGCGCTGACGCCGCCCGAGTTGCAGTACGGAATCCGGGCGCACGGTACCGAGCCGACTTCACCGGACCAGCCGGTACTGTATTCGTACCCGTGATGGACGGCAGCCGGGGTAGGGAACCGGCGCGTTGTTCTTCCTCCGACTGAAAGATATGGTAATGTTAGTTTATGGATAGGTTCTTTTTCGGCTCTTACTACATGAGCGCTTTGTTAAAAATATTAGCCATGTAGCAAGGTGGATGCGGTGCTCACTGTCAATTGCCACCTATAGATACAGTATGAGGTAGTAGGGAATTAAGATAATAATGATCAATACCTTGATAGATACTATCTACCTATTATGACCTGAAAGACTGCTTTTGGCAGTTGTGCATAAGATACTTCTTTATCGGTAATTTAACTTTGCGAGGTTTTAGTAAAACTTTTTATTACATAATTAAACAACGCCTATCTTTAGTAGGTACAGAGGTACTGAGCTGCCAAAGTTATTTTATAAAAAAAAAAAAAAAACTAACTGCCAGTGCTAGTCCAGTTTCTCAAACTAGCTAGAACAATTGGGCCACATAAATACAGAGTGGTCGGTGGTCAAATAACATAATACAAGTAATACAGATGAAGAAGGCGAGCTTCGACGACCACGACGGTCAGAACACAACATAAGTAATTAGGTTAAGTGTATTTTAAGGGGTGATTGCTAATGATGATAAGAACCCTTATATGTTAAAAGTCAAGTGCTACTTATCTACAATTAGAAGTCCTGTGCAAGAAGTGCCACTAATGACTAAATCCACCTGTTAGTGCAGTAACATTTCCTAAGTTAGTAGGTCGAAAGCTTATAGTTAAGTGACTCTCACACTGTTTTCAAACTGTAATCACAGTAATATTATAAAGGCGAAAGTTTGTGAGTGTGTTTGTGTGTTGATATATTTGTTACTTCTTCACGCTCAAACGGCTGAACCAATTTTGATAAAAATTTGTATGGAGGTAGCTGACACCCTGGATTAACATAATATATGCTACTTTTTATCCCGATATTCCCACGGGATCGACACTTATGTGGGTGAAAAACGGGGCGCAGCTAGTATAAAATATTATTATTATCTTAAATGCTGTTATGCAGGGTGGCAGGGACATCGACGCGCAACCAGTTGCCATGAATTCAGTACATGATTCTGAACGACCCTGTGTTTAAATTTTCGTCGGTTATTAAAAAAGTTGTAGCTGTTCCATGCATTTTGCACTTTTCTATAAAACGGCAGATTTTTTTATTTGATAACCGACGAAAAATGTGTACGCTTCGCTAGGGACCTCTAGAATCATGTGCTGAATTCATGGTTACAGTTTGCGTTTGCGCGTCATATCCCTACCACTCTGTAGTCGTGAAATACATTCGAGGAAGATAAGTTCAGGCATAAATCAACTTCAATATGGCAATTGGCAGGGGCGATAATTGTCAAAGTAAAAAGTAAATAATGTCTTAGTAAAGTAAGTAATATTATTGTAATTAGTTACCTATTGCCCTAGCATTTTTTTAGGTAGGTCGTAGGTACGTGCTTATCAACAATAAATAATATAGTACGCGCATACACACTATGTATTGTAATTACTTTCAATATTTACTATCACACACAATGCATACCTAATGCAATTGTAGCTTAGGTTCAATTCTGTAGAAGTATAGAACTATATTAAAAGTAGTTGTAGTCTGACGATTACTTTTCCTTAGTACTTATAGTTAACTGGCACGTAAGTACATAAAACTTAAATGTGCTAAGTACAGGGAATTTTATGTTTTAATTAAAAAGCAATAATACGTCCGTGAAATTGCATTAGTTTCGATCAAGTTATGAGTGACATATTTACTTACAAGAATCTATTAAATTATTGGTTTAAATGGTAAAAGGCAGAAGATTGTGTCTTTTAAGTAAACTTGGAATTACACATAAAAGTTACTATCTTATCTTTTCAGTACTGGGAAGGTCTTGGCACAGGAGTAGGGACTTGCTTTGAAGATTTTTAATAAGTAAACATTTTTGTGTAAAGCAGTGTTCAAAATCTCGGATAATTTACATTCCAACGCCACTGAATCTGTTATCTACTTTAGTGAAATATTGTATTCTAATTTGATTTTTGAGTGACCATTTGTAGCAAAAACGACTTAATAAGTTTTTGGTTGCAATGTAATTTGAACTTTGTTAAGTATGACATTTAGTTTGTTGTTCCATTATTTCAAAATTATTTCAAATTCTTGATTGAAAATTTATGGAATTTCTAATTTTAAAATAGGTTCTCTACTAAACTTTACAGATACTTTTGAAAGCTCTTCAGTAACATTTTATTTTTACGTCTTTCATTTTCATTTTTTTTCTTCTTACATGTATTATCCCTCTTACTAATAAACGTAGGTATTAGTTTATTATTATTATTATCAGATGAATAGTTACACACCGATTTCTCACTTTCAGTCGTCAGTAATTTGAGTTTCGAAAGAAGACAAAGCGTTGTGTAACTATACAGACGCTATACAACGTTTATTAATAAGGGGATAGATGTTTTAACTTAAGGTTACTTTAAAAAGCTAATTAGAGTGAATGTAAACAAGTTTTTACACCAAAGTAAACGTGTCAGAGGACACGAGGAAACTACACGCTATGCTAGACACTATCAGTGAAATATTTATTTATTTACAAGCCTACGGTATCTCTTATGTGATCACAAACAGCTGTCTTAGGCAATATTTTATCTACTAACGTGCGTTCTTGAACGCTGTGGTAGTATCTACATGACATTGAAATTTTCGAAATACTTGCGTCCCAAATAAAATGTTTTGAAGAAACCGCCTTGAATTGAAAAGTTGTCGATGTTTTGTAAAAACTGACAGGAAAGTGTAAACACACAAATGAGTAAGTGTCTACTTCGTGTTTTTGTGTGCAGGTATGCTAATGTTGTGTTGTAGATATTATTCATATTGTGTATTATGGATGTTTATTTTGAACCCGAGATTTTGTTGTCTTACCTCAGCATCTGGTGCGGAGGCGCGACGTCGTCCTCGCCACAGCCTGTCCTCACTGCCTCCAATCGCTCCACAGCTCCTCGAATGAGATTTCTGTGCTACCAAGTCAGCTCCCGCGGGCGAACGTCGGGATTCTCCACCACCACCCAACGTACCACGAGAATCTGCCGCCAGTAGAGCCGATTCAAAACTACCACGCCACGAAAACCTCTCACAATCACTCGCGACACTACCCCTACTCGCTGTTGGCTCCAGTATGTCATGAGATCGACTCCGCGCTAACGCCCCCGGCTCGGACGCACTGTCGTCATCTGTGCTTGGCGATGCACCACCCGACACTTCATGCATTAATGCCACTAGCCTGCCACCGATATGCCTCATCACTTTCCCGAACATCGGTGGTGAACCTTCCCCAGCCCGGCCCAGCGTCGCCGCCAGCCTCCGATATGCTCCGACTGCATCGCGCTCCAACGAACCCGCATCGTTATTTCCTCGATCAAATTCATCAATTATTTCGCGGCAGCTATCAGATATTTGTTTCCTCAGCGCAGATCGAGTACCAGCTGTGTTACCCTCTAGGTCTGAACCCGCGTAATCGGACGAGTCGTAAGAATCACTCCACGTGTCTTCACTCGACAAATACTCCACTATTTCACGCACTTCTTCGTCCCTTATACCCGGCACTGTTTTCATTAACCTCGTTAATTCACTTTCAAAGTATAGAAGTTGAGGTGGCTTCGGGGGACGGGAACTCTCTGTTGAGTTTGAATTAGACGATGCCGGAGTAGATGTCCGGACATTGGTCGTGTGTATCATTGTTTTAAAAAATTGTCGCATTTTTGTCATCATAAGATTGGTTTCCTCATCAGACGACCAATTGTTAAAACTATCTTTACGCACTAATGGACTTTGAGGCGGGTGGGATGACGGTGGAACGTCCACACGTTCTTCAATATCAGGTCGGATTTCTTCGATAATTTCTTCTAATTCTATTTTAGGTTCATGAGATCGTGTAAAATCAGAACTAGAATCTCCATTTCTTAGTAGGTCATCACAGCTACCGACGAAACCACTATCCCTACTAGTTTGTTTTTTAGATTCAGAGAGTTCAGATCCAAGCGGTGGGAATTCAGGTCGGGGTGATAGTCTACCGTCTTCACCCTCCGAAACAGATCTAGTATCATCGCGTGTTTCTTCGGAAAACTCAGCTGACTGTCGTCTTTCGTCGGCGGGTGATCCACGTGGCTTTTTGTTTTGTTTTTTTCTTTTAGATTCGCCTTGCATGTCTAGCCTTTCAGAGGAGTCATGCCTGTCTTCAGTCTCTGTACTTGAGGCGTCGGAGACTTCCTGATTATCCTGTGAAGGTTCGTCCCCCGTTAATAAATTATCGAGTGAATTTGAATGTGATCGCGGAGTTCCACGGGCACGAACTAGCCTTTTTCTGCGCTGTTCAGGACTTTGTCTGCCTTCACTATCACTACCAACACTTCCAGAACCGTCTGAATCACGCCTTTCTTGATTAAATCCCATGAAGCCAGAGAGAAAATATTTTTCTAACCGTGACGACACTAGATCATCACTATCACCACTTCTTTTCGGTTGCTCGTTATCAACAATAGATTCACCACCTTCACTACACACACTTGATGTTTCCGACACTGCTTCCTCATCATCGCGAACATTTCTGCCGTCACCCAAACCGAAGAAAAAGTATTTCTCTAACTCCGTTGCGGATATAGGTCGTGGTTTTTTTGTTGTTTGTTCCGTTTCGCTTTCTTCGCAACTTTCTTCGACGATGGTGTGTAAAGTGAAGTCTATGGAACGCCTACAGTAGGCGAAATCCTCTCCCCGCATGGGAAGCGAGGCTTCATCCCCGGAGTCGGTGTCAGAAGGTGAGGTGGCCTCGTCCTCGTTGTGGCTGACGTCCTCGACCCACGAGTCATCGTCAGCGAGCCCCTCCTCGAGGCACACGACCGCCGAGAGAGTGTCGGCATTGCTAACAACAGTCACTCCGCCCGAAGGCTGTGGCGTTTCGTCGTCGGATATTCGTTCGTCTGTTTCGTCTTGTTGCACGTCCGGGCTAGGGTCCGATTCACTTTGTGAATTGGTGTGGTGCACTATAACTTCCCGCATGAGCCGCGTCGTGTCTGACGTGACAACGGAGACGCGGTCGTGCGTTATCATAACGCGGCTAGTAAAGCGCGCGGAACCGTCCGCACAAGCCGTACGCGAGCGGCAAACTGTTGTCGCGGCAGGTGCGCACGCGCTCCCCTCCGCGTCGGCGCAAACCGGCCTGCCGCTGTGCAGTTTCTCCTCCTCTTGTTCCTCCATTAATTCTTTCTTCAATAGTTCACTGAGAGTGCGTTCAATACCTTTAAACAGGTCTATTTTTTCCGCGGACGATGAACTTGTGTTATCGTGCCTGGGTTCCGGTGAAGGTGCTAATTTAGTTAATGAGTCCGGTTGAATTTCTGCAGAACTTAATTCGTTATTATTATTATGTCTTTCGTTAGCTAATTCTACCGAGAATTTTACTTTCACGTCCGCCAGTGAATTGTAGTCGGTGTTTTCAGATGATATACTTTGATATCGATTAACGTCACTATCTGTGTTATTTTTCTTATCTAGATCATTACTCGAGCTCGAGCTACAACTTGCATTAAAACTGTTAAATCTTTCACACGTTTCACTTTGTAGCATATTTTTGTCAGAAAATTTGAAGAAGTTAGGATTTCTGGATCCTTCCTGGCTGCTGTCTTCATCACTATTGATTTCGTAGGGAATAACAGAATATTCTTCTGTAAAATTAACAGAGTCCAAAAGCACAATGTTTGAGTTTTCAGATCTTGGTGAAAAACTTTCATTTGATTCACCACTAACATTTCCTTCATTTTGCCCAGCTACCTCAACCGCGATTATTTCTAAACTATCGGATTTCTTGTCATAGGAATCATCACAATCTATGCCACTACTGTCAGCATTATCCTCGAGATCTGAAGATGAGTCAGCCGGGTTAACAACGAACACTCGTGAAAATCTGCCGCCGCCACCTCCTGAGTCATCGGAATCCTCGTCTGAAGTCGCTGGTTCCTCAGGGGCGCCGCTTGTGAGGTCGTAACTTCTTCGAGCTACACCCTGCTCTGAGTCGCTTGAATCAGCTGACTCGTTCGAGGAAGGAAAAGCTTTCTCCGCTTCCAAGTGATCCGGCATAGCATTTGCTGGATCAGATAACAACGCTAAAGAGTCCTCCTCGGCAATCACCTTGATTCCGACTGACGGTTCATTTTCAACTGGGTGTTCGATATCCTTATCGTCGTTATCGTTATCGCGGGGCTCTGGCGCTTGTGACGCCTCGGACTGTATCGCTTTATCAGTTCTTTCGACGGTGGTCATCTCGAGTTTAACTGTCTGCGGTGCAGCAGCGGAGGCGGAGGCGGTGGCGGTGGCGGTGGCGGCGGCGGTGACGGCGACGGCTGCGGCCGTGGTGAACCGAGCGAGGGTTGCGGCATCGAGAGGCGCTAGGCCGGGGTATGTGTTCCAGTGTGGCGTGGGTGGTGTTTGCGTGGGGAAGGCGAGTAGAGCAGGCCAGAGGGCGGCGGGTACTGGTACGGGGACAGGCACTGGGACCGCGACTATTCGGGGCTCGGCGCCGCAGGAGCAAGGTCGCGGGCAAGCCTGTGGCGCGTGCTTGGCAGGTGGTGGTATAGGGTGCGCCGCCGACGCGCCCGGCTCGAAGTAGTCCCAGTCACAGTCGTCGGGCGCGGGCGGCGCGGCAGAGGAGGCCGTGGATGACGAGTCTTCCGTGTCCTCGCGACACGACGAGTCTGAGCTCAGGAACACGAGGCGGTAGTCCTCGGGACGCATGCGACCGGCCTCCGGTTCGCTTGCCTCGCCCGGTTCACTATTGACGCCCCACTCTGAAAATTAAAAAAATAAGTTATTTCATTGGCAATACACATAAGTATATAATTATATCTGTTATACATACATCTGTATGTTAGGAATTAAGTAGAAATAACTTCTTAAAGGGTAAATGTAACATAAACTCTCATTTCGCTTGTCCAGAAAAGATTGCTAGTCGTAATAAAACACGTTAGACAGGTAACTTCAAACCAGTTCTAAACTTGTATAGAATACATACACTAACCAGTTATTCAAGTGTGTATGTACATATGTATTTATTTATTTTATTACCTATGCATGTTTTACTTGTACAAGATAATGTGAAGTGAAACAATAACAAACGCCTCCAGTATTTTCTGAGCAACGAGTGGACGTCTAGTTACACGTTATGTACAAAGTATAAGGCGTTTGGGATTGTCCACGTTTAAAATTTAAAAATGTTTAATATTAAGAATATTCAAAACGAAGACACGGGTAAACCAGACCTTATAAAGTATACAGACAACCATTTGATAGTTATTCGACACACAAGCCGAAGATTAAGCCGATATCTGCCTGCCTGCCGTACGAACTCGTATGCAAAGACCTCGATTGCCTGCTGGTAACAACAATAGAAATAGAACAGCCACGTCCAAGAGTCCGGAATGTCATGTTTGAGATTGCAATCATGCTAATATTGGATCTGTAGAAAGCACAACGGATGGGTGGCCCGCCCGAGCCGCTCCGGAGCGGCGCAGCGCAGCGCGTGTCGTGAGTCGAAAGCGACGTGTTACACGAACCTATCTCAGCAAAGCGGGGTGTTTTATTTGTCCATTTATATTTAGGATAACATTTATAAATAGATCATGTTTTTCCTGGATAAACGTATAAAGAAAACTATGATTTCGAATCTAGAATAAGAAGTCAACAAAATTGCCAGCGAGATATTTGACAGATAAGCCCGCATTTGAGACGCTTCTTTACTCGATCAAATTTTTTTGTGATATTTTATAAACCTACTAGGCATACATATTAAGGTTATTTAATACGAGCCAGAAAAAAATATCAAACTGACGAGAACTGTCCATGTCGCTGCAAATTATCCGAAGAAATAAAATCATGAGAATGAACAAAGCTAAAGTATGTCATTATTTTATTATATCTGTAACCTTTAACGGTGTGAACTTTGGTTGTTGTTACATTTAGGTACAAATTTAGTGTATAGTAATCTGTGGAAACTGTTTCTGGATTGTGCTGAACTAATTGTATAAATATGTTTGTTATTGCATCTGTTTGTTTCCCAAATAAAATAAAATAAAAATAAATAAAAATATCGCCTGCCGCTTAAGAGCGTTTACGCCGTACGGCATTTCATACAAACTTTCAAGCCGTTGTTTTTCGAAATGTATGAACCGATTTTAATGAAACTTCATACGCATAAGCAGGATACAAAGGTCTAAAAAGTTACTTAAGAACATTTTCGAAAAATAGTGTTACAGCCAAATTAGACCGATTTTAAAGTTTCCATAGAAACAGAGATTTCCAGTTATCTTTTTTTTAATAAGACATTTCGAAAATGTTCTCTGCTAACTTGTTAGTCATCAGATAATAATACAAAGTGTATATATATAAGCGCCTCACGTGTGTTTTATCTAAGCAGCTAATCTTCATGTACCTACACCTACTATACTCGTATAATTGTTTACGAATACACAACACGCTTACTGCCTTTTAGAGAACGTCATGCACATGATGTGAATGTAATTACGATTAATGCTACACACGCTATGGTTTTTGTATCACTGCAGATGAGACTTTTAATTGATTTTAATTCACATTACAGCAGTGAAACTTCTAACAACTGGGTTCTATTATATCGATCTGTCAGATGGTAAAACAAGGTGTAATTCGAGGTCCAATCCTGAGCAGAAAGTGATCAGCTGCCCCTATCATAGACGCAATAAAATGGCATTTCTGGCGTAGATCTATGTTCAATGAGAGAATTTTAGTTTCTGCATTGTCAGCCATTTTGTTTAGATGTTCCTGATGACGTCAATTAAATTAATTACAACCAGTCAGCTAATTGAATGTTATGGTTCATGCAGATATATTGCTTCATAGATAAGCACAATAGATTTTCTATCAGTTTACAAGGGCCGTATAAACTGCAGCTTACGACTCTGCTGACCTCAAAGCGGAATGAGACCGTAAAGATATATATCTTCGCTCCTATTACGTAAGTAAATAAGGTAATGATACGCATTAAAAACATTACCCTCCTTTAAGTTATTGTGGTCAGCATACCTACCACGAGCTCTTAACGCGATCCACTTTAGGACCTAAACTGAACTGTTCTGCTAATTCGTACCATGACGTCAGTTTAACGATTCAATTTAGGTCGTGCCATCTGGATACCTACCACGAGCTCTAACGCTCATTCACTTTCAACGATCCAAATGCCGCTGAGCGTATTGGACGTCATCGTACGACTGTGAACGATGCAGTTTAAGAACCTAAACTGAAATGTCTTGCTTTTGAATTGTTTTTAAATAGATCATGGTAGGCCTCCAGGTAAAAATAACAAACCACGATTTCCCTGTTATTTAATTTGTGTATCTCATGCAGGGAAATCGTTCTCGGTGCAAAACAGACATGCAATTCGGTCACTGGGCTAGCTGACTACTAATAATACCTACCCAATTGCTTTTAAATGCCTACTTTTTGCATCTTGGACACTTGTTGCAGTTACGATGTAAAAGATTATTTGTCAGATGAAATAATAACAAATTAGGTCTAGCTAATTTACACTAGGGACATAAAATATAAAATTACAGATATTATTATACCATACATATGAAGTTGACTCGTAAAATTTGTACATAGCAGAAAAATAATCGTGTATTTATAGAATACAACACTTAAAATTGAACACAAAAAATGCATGCTAGCCCCCCCCCCCCCCCCGGTGTCACCATTGCGAGAATCGCCCAGAGGACACGATGGAGCATACGGTGGGGGTCTGTCCCGCTTGGGCAGAGCACCGTCGTCGTGTCCTCGTAGAGGCGATCGGCAGCGGCGGCGACCTCTCCCGTCCGGCCCTGGTCCAAGCCATGGTCCGGGGCGAGAGGGAGTGGGAGGCAGTCACCTCCTTCTGCGAAGCAGTCATGCTAGCGAAGGAGGTGGTGGGATGGGCAAGGGAGAGAGCCGAGAGAGCCGCCCGTCCCAGCCGCCGCGGGAGACGCCCCGGGCGTCGGGAGCCGCGTAACGACTCCCGGCCACCGTAGGCGCGGGGATGCGGACGGCAAGTAATGGGTAGCTCGCCGTCCGATCAGGACCAGGCCCGTGCCGGACGGCGCGTATGTGTTCCACGCGCGCCTCAAAGAGATGTCAGCATCGAAGGAGGGGCCCGTCAGGGCCGAAGCCTGCCGGGGCAGCGGGATTGTCCGAAAGGGTTACCGCTACCCCGGAATATAAAGGGCTAAGGAAGGAACACGGATGGGTTTTAGTCAGTAAGATACTGACACTCCCTTCCGCTCCACACAGAGCGGGAGGGGTCATTTGATGATTTCACATCCTTAAAAAAAAATAGAGGCCACGTGGCATACTTTTGTTATATTCTTTAGGCTTTCGTTTATCCGCAATCACGCTTGATGGCAATAAAACGAGACAAGCCAAGGCGCTTTGCAGAAGCTTAGCATAATCAGAACATAATGTTCCCACTGCTGAGAGACAGGCCTCCTCTCTTCGAGAGGGAATGGATTATAATTTACCACGCGGGCCCAGTGCAGGTTGATACATACCTACATGTCACATGTCTGCATATTTTTTTTTTTTTGGTTCTAGGACATGCCGGTTTCCTCACGCTGTTTTCCTTCACTGTTTTGAGAGCAGTGGTGATGAAATTATTTACACAAAGCAAAGCGCATGCCTGGGTTCGAACCCACGACCTACAACTCGTAAGTCGGGCCGTTACCTCTGGGCCACCACTGCCCGCCAAGGCACTTGCCAAAAGAATATTTTTGTTTGCCTAAATAAAAATGGAGGTTACTCTACATAGGGAATAAACACCATCAATCGGATGGCCTCATTGTAGTCAAATCAGCATTCGAACGGACAATGAAAGTAAGAGCTGGGCCATACGTTGGCGCCGGCTCAAGGCTCGGTTGCCTAACTCTGCGCACGTGGGATGCTAGGAGGTAGCGAGGCCATACCAGATACAGTTCGTACATGTCCTTAACATTACCGTGTGTTACTTAATTCGAGCAAAGCACTAGTTCCAAGTGTTGTAGATAACCTTTAGGATATCATAGGTACTTCAAACCAATGCGCCAACGCCCTAATTTGCCACCACTCTCGATTCTTGCAATCGTGAACGCTTTGAGTGTTATTTTGAGTGGAAACTGTTTACCGCAGTTGTTTTGCCGAAAGTATCAATATTATTATGTAGCAGGTGTAAGATCAGGGTGTAAGACTGAACCTGAGGTATTATTGGCAATACAAATATTGTTTTACCTACTTAGAATAGAACAAAGTTTCCGGTAACCTAGCAATTATACCACGTGTGCTTTAAATCTTAGAATTCGGGCGATTTAGCCACAGTCCTCTTTGCGCTGTAGAAGGGCTTAAGCGAATTTTATCTTAAGTATGATGAATTGGAGCTCGAATAAGCAGTTTAAGGAATTGGTAAGGTTTGAAATCTTTAAGCCTTTTAAGGAAAAAGTTTAATAAACAAATCACGTGTTCAGAATTTTATTTTACACTAGAATGAATCATACTTTTTGGAAATTTCCCTTCACCGATTTTTTTATTTTTTGGCAGGTAAACATGTTGAGAATTCAAAGTTCCTTAAATGTATTATGCAGGTCTTAGATAGTTTAATTAAACATATACCTACCAACTTATCTAAAGCTTTGCATCATGTGTAGGGTAGATACACTTTAAGGCTTCAAGGGATTCATTAAGTTTTATAAGTCATATTTATTATGGTAAGTATTTTAAACTGGCCTCCTTCAGTAACACTCTATAAACACCCGAACAAGTATAAATAGTTTAGTTTCAGACCAGTTCACTATTACGAAACTGTTCGCTTAGATAACCTAGCCTACCTTTGAATATATCCTATTGTTTCACATAACGCTGCTAAACACAATATATGTGAATCAGATGTTATCGATAGACTTTCTAGTGTTCGTGGACTGAACTTATCTGGCAATAAACGCTCCGATGCCTCAGATAGTTCTGAACCAGTGGGGTTTTATGGTGCGCCATAATTTCAACACTGCAACGCACTGTTTGAGGTTGCATTTAGATTGCACTTAAATTATAACGTGCTGGAGAATTGGTTATTGTTAATTGTAGGAACTAAAGATTTTGAACAAAATAGACAACTCGATAAGGAATAGAATAACCAGAAAGTTATAGCCAAACAAGAGAATAAAGAAGGAAGAAGACAGGGCTCTAATTGTTGCAAGCAGCCCAATTCAGGTTAATTATTTCATAATCCTATTAGTAAAAATACCATTAGACTACAGCATACAATGACAAGATGTAAACTGAATAGTTTTTACGAATAGGTATTTAGAACACCACAATGTTGGATCTTCAGGCCTCACGCACGAGCCTCACAACAACGGGAGGAGGAGGACATCAGAAAACTTACTTGTTAGTGTGTTCAACACTGCGAAACGTCGTTGTTGGTAACGTTGCAGATAGATATGGGGTGCTTGTAAGGACACCCGTATTCTATAGTAAATTACTGATAATGATAATGGCCGGGTCTGTCAAACATTTAGTAAAAAGTTCTCTTGAACTCCACACACACACTTCAACACACGTTCGTTTAACTTCAACTGTAGCTAAAATGTGCAATGTTGACTAATGAATAAGCAGTCATATTTTCAATTCGGTCAAGGACCTATTTATAACTTACTTGATCATTATGTATAATTATGATTAATAACTAATTATACAACTTTTGCTGAGTCAGACTGCCATAAATTATCTATCTATACTAATAATAAAGCAGAAGAGTTTGTTTGTTTAAACGCGCTAATCTCTAAACTACCGGTCGGATTTGAAAAATTCTATTTGCATATGATAGCCCAATTTTTGAGGAAGGTTATAGGTTACTTAAGATCACGCGACCCTTAGGAGCCGAGCAAAAATATAAGAAGTCAGGAAGAACGCTAAGTGAATAGTGATAGCTCAGGCAGGAGATGCGATGCGACGGAGTGGGTCAGGGGAGCAAGAAACTTTACGCGGACGAAGTACCGGCAGAAGCTAGTAGTACCTACTAATATTCAGTGAAACCATCAAAGCCTCAGTAGTTTGATAGTATGAAAAAATGTGACCGTCCACTGATATTGACGTGTAAAAGTGTTTGTAAAAACCTACTTACAGAAAATAAATCATTTATCATTTATCACTGGGCTTCACAACAGACCGTTACAATTAACGGTGACGGGGGATATTGTTATTAAACACCACCCTTGGCTTGGCAGGCACTTTGGGGATCGCACTTTTATTACTATTTGTACCTGTCCCAGCCATATTACACTTATGGCGAAAGCGCCAGGGTAGCCCGCGAAATTGAATTTCTTTTACGTTTTTTGCAATTTGCTGGTCAGTATTAAGTTGTTCATTGATTAAAATATGATTCGCGATCGTAACAAATATGTATTTACAGAATTATAATCACTAAAGTCATCAACACAACTCTCTAAGATCAAGTAATCCTATTCAATGACTATTTCATGAAATCTTGACATTTAGGATTATACTAACTTAACAAGTTGTATTACTGATTTTAATGATTATAATTCTTTAAATACATATTTGTTACAGTCGCGAATCATGTATCGTAAGAAAATTTTAATTTCGCGGGCTACCTTAGCGCTTAATTGTTCTTATTCGGGGAATGCTTAAATCGTCTTTCAAAGGAGAATAAGGAGATCCCTAAAAACAATGCAGTTTTTAAAATACTTTTTAACATAACACCACGCCTGTATTTCTCTAAGGGTTATGCAGAGGTGTACCCACATTCTTCTTCTCCTCTTAAGAAATGGAGCGTTACACAAAAATACGCACGTTTCAGAGATTAGAATTGATTAAAAGTAACTATGATTGGCCAATTATTTGCTTTTAATAATTGATTGATCAATCAATGTTACGGTTTCTGCTTTTCTAAATGTCTTTCTGCAGATTACGTTTGATTATTTTGGTTAACTTTATGACTTAATAACGTTGTCTCACGTTTTTGATTGAAATAGTGAATCAGTTGTCTAATCGTAACACGATAAGTTTTTGACAGAAGTTCATAATTGAAATAGACAACTCGATAACGAAGAAGGTAGGTTCTTAAGGCTGCTTTTCCGCCAGAGATGTGCTATACAGCTATGCCGCGAGGATGTGAAAACTAAGCTACGAAACTATGCGACCGTTTCCACTAATGCTAAGCTGTGTAGCTGTGCGAGGAAGTTGCGCAGCTCAAGCTATGCGATGCATCGATAATAGAGAAGGCATGGGGAGTACTCTGCTCTGCACATAGCTATACACCACTCGTGCATCCATAGCTCTCATCCCTGGCACGCGTCCTTCCGTACAAAAAACAGCTTAGTTGACCCCGTTTCCACCAGTGCTATGCTATGTGGAAAAATGAATACGATTGGTGGATATCAATGGCATCCCTAGCAACGTAGCATAGCACATCTCTTATGGAAAAGCAACCTAGCTTGTTCTGAGTTGAGCTGCACGATTTTTGATAAATGCGTATTCTGACTGGACAGGTCAGCTTAATCTGATGTGTGGTCCTTTCCTCAAAAGACCATTTCAGACACCATGGTCTTCACATAATCTGACCAAGATTTTGACTAGACTTTAAAAGAGACTGTGACCTCTGAGTTTGTTTCGGCCTTTCTTCTCAGAAAAGTCAGAGAGGAAACGCCAATCTCATCTAATTTAAAAAAATATGATTAACGTGTAAAAGTGTTTGTACAAACCTACTTACAGAAATAAATCATTTGTCATTTAACTGTGGCAAGCAACTCAATTCAGGTAAAAATCCGATTAGGAGAAAGAACATTATTTTTTAAATAATTTAGTAAATAAACGCAATAATTTGTGAATATAATATCTAGTCTACATAGACGGTTCTTAAATATAATGTACAATAACGGAATCAAACAAACCATCATTCATTTCATCATTTTAGTTGTATTTTTTGTGCACATCACATTTAAAGGAGGCTACGAATAGGTTGAATTTTAAAGCCTCGACTTAAAAAATCATTCGTGATGTTTTATTTCAAGACCTTTAATAAATTGAAGACTAGAGGGATAAAAACTAATGTTGAATGGCTAGACTTTTTATTAAGTCATCGTGACTGTCTTGATATAAAGTTAGAAACATACAACCCGTCTGATGCTAGGCCAGTTCCAAACCTTACGTCATCTTGAAGCCCATGTCGAATTGATTCTTAATTTTACTTATTTGACTTAGCATGAAATAGAACTGTTGTAGCTTGTATGCCAAATGCTGAGAACTCATTACATCTTCTATCTATACATATAATAAATCTGTAGACGAGACATTTCTGTACATTGAAAATATTTCCAAAAAAAATAGTTGGGGTGTTAAAGGATAACCAACAGATGCCATTTCATCAATTTTTGGAATTTTTGTCTGTTTGTCGGTTTGTCTGTTTGTCTGTTTGGATGTGCCAGATTATTGATTTGAACAGGGTCAACGTAAAAAGTACCAAACCAATACCGTTACTTTTTATACTCAAATATGGTGTAGAACTCGGAGCAGTGATTAGTTTTTATTTCATCGCAATCGGTTCACTCTATCAAAAGATATAATCAATTTAAAGTATTCTAGAACAACTTTTTACGTTTTTTAGTAACACGTAACGACATCTATTGGCGCGATATAGTACCTACTAACGAAAACATATTGTTGTTGTGATGTGAATAATCACGTCCTATTAGTTTATGCTTACTTAAATGACGAAATAACACAGATACCTACTTATGTCTATGTTATTTTAAAAAGTAATGATAATGATTATAATATTAAACAAAATCGCTTTCCATTGATAGTTTATTTAGTGGCGCCTGTGGCGCTAAAATAATTTTAAACAAAAAGTGAGGATAATGTAAGATAATAATAATTAATGTGGTGTTCTGAGCGATAGAGAAGTTGGATAATTATTGATATAGAAAGTTGAGTAACGCAGAGCGTTTTTTAACGAAGTTCTTCTAAGGAGCTTGCGGTAGGAGTTCTAAGGGAGAAATCGTCAAATAACGAAAAAGCGTTATGCCTCATTTTTCAAAGTAATAGGTAGATAGAGACACACACACAGAGAGAGAGAGAGCTATTTTTCATGGTTTCCGAGGATCCTGACCCCGGTAAGTGAGGTCAAAAAGAAAATCAAAGATGGCGGTTGCCTAAATTTTTAACTTTTTCGTCATGGGTGTCGTTTTCATGGTTTTCGAGGGTGCTGATGTCGATAGTCAGGTCAAAATGAAAACCCAAGATGGCGGCTCCATTTTTTTTAAATGTTTTGTCATGGGTGTCGTTTTGATAGTTTTCGAGGGTGCTGAAGCCGATAGTCAGGTCAAAATGAAAATCCAAGATGGCGGCTGCAATTTTGTTTTGATTTTTTGTCATAGATGTCGTTTTCATAGATTTAAAAGGTGCTGAAGCCGATAGGGCAGGTCAAAAAGAAAATCCAAAACGGAGGTTGCAGTTTTTTTTTTTATGGGTTTCGTTTTATTGGTTTTTGAGAGTGCTGAAGCCAATAGTGAGCTTAAAATGAAACTGTAACGGCTTACCCACCGTCGATTGGCCCATGAACCGTTGGTGAACATTATCTTTAAACCATTAACTTTTTTCCAAAGGACTTTTCACCCACGAACGTTTTGCCAACATAACTCTACGTCAGTGAATGCTTTACCCACAGAATGTTTTGACCAATAACTTTTCACCCAAAGAACAAGGCCAACAGACGCCGGGAAAGATGAAAGTAAAATAATAATAAGACGTAGTCCTTTATTTCTGTGAAAAGGGTATAAAGTAACCTAACCAAGCCTAACCTCGGGGTGCCCTTCGCTCGCTTTGCTCGCTCACTTGAGCCGCCGATTATCCCTTCGAACCCTACCTGTCCGAGTCGGGGTGCCCCAAGTCCCGAGCTCGCTTCGCTCGCCCTTGCATCCTAAGTTCTATTTGACATGGGCCAAATGTTCTTTGGGTGAAAAGTTATTGGTCAAAACATTCTGTTGGTTAAGCATTCACTGACGTAGAGTTCTGTTGGGGAAACGTTCGTGGGTCACAAGTCCTTTGGATGAAAAGTTAATGGTGTTGACCAACGGTTCATGGACCAATCGACTGTTGGTAAACCGTTTCAGTATTGTTTAAAATGAAAGTCCAAGATGGCGGCTGCAAATCGAAAAATTGGTAGTGTGTGTCGTTTTCATGGTTTTCGAGAGTGCTGAAGCCGATTGTGACGTCAAAATGAAAATCGAAGATGGCGGCTGCAATTTTCTTTTTCTTTTTTTATCATGTGTGTCGTTTTCATGGTTTTCAATGTAAACTTACACGACTTTGTGTGAAATAAAATAAAATACAACCGACTTAAAAACACACTTCAAAGTGCAATAGACCTTTGGTTTCAGAAGTCTGTAATTTTTTGCCAACGCGCAACGTCTTCCCAAACTAAGGTTATTTTGCACTTTCTAGGGTTTTTTATGGAAGTCGGTTAAAGTTATGTCTAAAGTTTTCATGGGTTTCATCTTCGTAGTTTAAATGGCGGCCGGTGTCAAATATAACCAAAGTTTAATGAGTTGCTTTTTACACGGGCAACTTTATGTAGAAGCTCTTACCATTAATGTATTCTTCCTTTTATCATCTAGATATCTCGATGCTTTATGAGGCATAATATTGGTAGGTATATATGATATCTTCAATACCAAGTTAAGAAATTCTAAATTTACCACAGAGAAGAAACCAAGACTTAGAAAAACTAACTTCAAACTTCACCTACTAATCTCAGATATACTTTAGATAAAATGATGATATGATTTTACAAGTTGGTATTCTAAGACAGACGTAAAATCAAAATTTTATTTTGCGTCTGTCTTAGAATACCGTTAATGGACATAATTATGGCTGTTTGGTTAGATAATCAGCCTCGAGCAGGCGCTTTTATTTTAATTTATTCTCAAAAATCAAAGTGACACTTCGTCGCATTGTCATTATGAACCATGAAGACGCAGTGATTGCAGTCGAAAGGGCCGTGGTAGCGAACCCTAGGTAAGGAAAGCGTTACCAGGCAAGATCTGATGATTCTTCCTTTTCAATGAAGGAGTGGCAATTACACCTTTCCTAAGCGACACATTACCTGTTGTTTTCCGACATCCACGCGAACGAAGTCGCGGGCACAGCTAGTTTTGTACTATGTTTAGATCTCTTATAAGTAGACTACGTTATGTTAACAAAGGATTCGGTTTGGACCTGATAATTTTTTAAACTATACATCTGCCATTACAATATTAGTAAAGGCGTTGCGCAATTTGATAGTACGTGGAATCCATTAAACCGCTTTTCGATATCCAATTACTTCCATACCCTCAGCTACTTACCAATTTTCGTCTGTAAATTGCTACGGCTTCCTCGCAAGGTTTCGCTTAAAGTTCACAACACGGGCTGTTTTCAAAAACACAGTTTCAACCGCTCACTAAACTGGCCGGAAACTTGAAACTTTATTGTTTTAGCAAACTATCATGAAATTATGAATTGGCGGCACTTGTTGATTCGTTTTTTGAAAATTTGAACACATTGTCACAGTTAAAACACTTTTCGGTCGTTTTTTTTTCGGATTTTTTGTTTTTTTTTTGTCAGGCTGGATAGGGCTCCGGAGTGCGGGCGCGGGGCTGAACGCGCAAGCGGATGTGCGGAGCCGGCCGGCCGACTGCTGCGCTCGACCGACACAGTGTTGCCCCCTACTCGATTGTTTGTACTGTCGAGTTTTTGTCGAGCTTGTTGTAAAAGGTGGAGTGTTTATTTTGGTAAAGAGTGTTAGTTTGAATGGAAATAGGGAAATATGGATAGTTTGGTGCTAACCTTTTTTTACTAGACATTTTGATGCATTTACAATATCGGTGATGTTATAGTTTCAAACCGAAACAATACCTAATATTTAATTTGCTGTTTAATAGACTTTACTAGTTTAGAAGTAATAAGTAGTTATTTGTAACATTTAGGTAGGTATTTACTTACCTAAAATAAAATTTGAGCTGTAAAATATTTAATCACTAGTCTTGTTAAACAAACTTTACTGCTATACCAAAATCAGTTTTGATAAAATACATGAATGTTTACGTTTATCGATAGTAAATATCGACTTTTACGCGTACTAACGTGACTCACCTCGCGTCTCAACGCCAACAACAAAACGTTTACCAGAACCAAAGTGACGTAAGTGACCGGTAACGAGTCGGCAAAAACGCTTTACCTCTGCCGAGGGCCAAACTTCAATACAAAAAACAGTCGGAAAGCGCCTGGCGTTTACGGCCAATGTAAATTAGGATCGTTCGAACAATGAACTTGCACTGGCGAACTAGACCAAACACCGCGACCACCACTTGTATATGGAACAAGTTCGTTTTAAAAAGAATACTTGTTTGTATGTACAGGTACGTAGGAGGCTCTATGTACCCCGCACACACGCGTAACAGTTAATTGAGTACCCAAAAATAAAACAAAAACTTTAACTGTACTAACGTTACGATGTCACAGTTTCCTACCATTCAACAAAGCGTGAACGCTTCAATGTTTTTCAATCCAAAAAAAAACTTATAATTCAAGAATATAAGTTTTTGTAAACCTTTTTGTCGTGTGTAGAGACGAACCTTGTGGAGTTTGGAGGTCATGAAATCAAATTAATAGTGAACGACGTTGCAAAAACGTACTATTAAATGCCATTACAAGTATGAAGTATGTATCATCCGTGTACTTCCAAATAAGCAAAATAATTGCGTGTATCTTTAACCAGAAGCAGATGCAGTGATTAATTACAAAATAATGAGTTATTACGTAAACATTATCAATTTTAATTAGCGATATTCTGTAATTCTGTTTTAAAATATACTGGACTTAATTTCGATGAGAACATTTTAATTCCATACAAAAGACTTCAACGATCTAGAATAAATTACAGCTACATTTATGAACGTAACTTTTATGACTGGGCAAAACCAATACAGGAAATTAATAATGTAATTTCATCTTTATCATGAAAATTAACGATTGCAACACTATTAGTAAGCGTAAATTTCTTGACTGCTACGAAAGTATCGATAATGATAATTTTATGCTTATCTTTCAATAACATTGAATTTGATATTGTTATCGTAATCTCGTTGTGGTTTTGGATAGTATGCTATTATTTATTTTTAGCTTATGTTGCCCCACTGCATGACAAAGGCTTCCCTTTCTTCTTTCCATTCCTCTCTGTCTTGAGCTAGTGTCGACTAATCCTATTTCTAGGCGTCAAGCTCATCCAGCCATCTTCTCCTGGGTCTGCCTCGATGTCACCGGATGTTTTCTGGGACGCACATGGTGGTTGTTTTTGGCCCATGACTCGTTCGGTATGCGGCAAACGTGTCCATCCCAGTTCCATTCAAGGTAGGAGTAGGTAAGGTAGGTATGTTGTTAATTGAAAAATATGACGGAGAAAGCATGAGACAAGAGAATCTTGTTGTTTTTCAGCATGTGCCGGAAGTTTTTCGAACAAAAACGAATAACCGATTGTATACCTACGTCTCGTGTAATTTTCAAGGAGTCCCCAAATCTTCAGCATGTGGTTTCAATTTAGTAGGTAAGTAGGATCGTGAAGTGCATAAGAAAACCTTTGCAAGAACTACAAAAAAGTGATAAGTGTATCTATCATCTTTTCGATTTTTTGTCCTTATTACAATTATCAATATTGGTCCTTAGCAGCTCTGGGCAGAAAGATGTGGAAATAGAGTAGGGAGGCTTTTGCCTACCAGTGGGACATTAACGGCTAATAAAAATTAAACGTGTTTTATTTATTTTAAAAAACGCCTTAAGGGGTTCCGTGTCAAAGCTGTTTTCGCTCGGCTACTCAGTTCAAAAAGGTGGACCGATTTAAAAGTAATACAGACTAAATGTTACTTCAAGACACGGCCTATGAATTTCCGATTGGAAGAATTCCAGATTGGAATATACTTAAATAAGTATAAATTAAAAAAAAAACTATTTACTTGAACCGCAAGATCTTGCTTCTCGCTTCAAGCTTCATGCTGCTAGGTCCACGGGAAGTATACCATTATAGGCTTTGGTTTATTTTAGAGTATCAAATATATTTATATTATATTATTATTCATATTACATTATATATTTATTAGATTATACTTTGTGTATTATATACATAACATGAAAGTTAATTTATATTGAGTTTATAACCCTAGCGATTATTATTTTATTATTTTCACTGTATTGTATCCTATCGTTAATCAGTGAACAACGTTGTGGGCTGCAATATTGTCTATTTGCTTTGTGTATTTCATTTTTTCTATGTTTTATATTGTAGCTGTTTGTTGTTCCTCTTGAATAAAAATAAAAATAAAATAGCCTATTTTTTTATTGTGTTGACTCGGAAGTTTGATTTTCTTTACAGCGCTTAAGGACCGTAGATCTAAGTTTTTAATACCTATCTATTTCAACTTGATACCTCCACGATTTTCTGAGAAAAAGTCTTAACAGACAAAGAAGTACGCAAGACTTCGTTGTCTGTTAAGACTTTTGACCCGTACAGGAGTACCTACGGGTACCCATTTATTATTTGAATTTATTATCTGCCTGTATGTCGCTTACTCTTTCATGTCTTAACGGCTGAACAGATTTAGATGAAATTAATGTAGTACTGTGAGGTCTTTGTTTTTGTTTTTTTTTTGGCCTCTTCTAAATTATCAGATTAATTCCATTCCGATTCTAAATCATCAGATTAATTCCATTCCGTTCCAGCCTGTCCCGTGCTGCCCTCCCCCAGCGACGCCCTAAGCCGAGGTCCGTACCCCGGTGCCCTTAGCGTGTTTTCGCTTAGTTATAAGCTCTGGCTCCAGGCTACAGGCCTTAATTTATTGAGAAACCCACTGGCAAGTCCGTTTAAACAGACGATGACCTCCTAGGATGACCTACGAAATACAAATTTAAAAAAAAAAGGTCATTAGAGCAGCACCCTAATTGGGTAACACACTATCAATCGATATTGTTAATCCATTGCTCCATATGTTCGAAAAATGTGGCTGCTCAACAACGTAAATAACGCAATGAATGTTGTTGAACTGTCAAAATTAAACCCATTGCTACTGATAGTGTGTTACGCAATTTCCCGATGATGCACAAAAACCTTCGCTGTCAACAAACGCCTCGTCACCGATAGTGATACACGCGGCATTGACATTAGCTGCTCATTCATTACTATCATTACGTCCTACACGCTGCCCACAGATGGTAACCGAAGGCTGTACTTCCGTTCGTATTGTTTGCCCGCGAAGGGGCATCCTGCCCTATGAGGGGAAGTGTACCGATATCGGTGTGTAACTTGTTAGGGGCTTGTTGAATCACTTTAGTTTGTTTTTAATTATTACAAACTACTTTGGTGCGCAGAAGTGTTTACTGTATGGCCTCAATTATTTACAAGTGTGTTTGAAAAGACTTGACAACAGTGCTGTTTAAGTAAATGATAAATGATGTATTTTCTGTAAGTAGGTTTGTACAAACACTTTTACACGTCAATCATATTTTGACTGAGTGGGACTGAGTTTTTATCACAAAGAATTGGCTGAATTGCTCTGGATGGATCTGGCTGGTTAAACCTAAGTAATTGTGATAATATAAATGTTTGCATGGCGAATGAATGGTGAAATATGGCTGACAATCATAACACCTATTATGTATTATCCATATTTGCAAAATAAATGTCTATTCTATTACGATACGACGGATAAAATTTAATATAGATACAGAGAAAATATTTTAAAACCATCTGATTCTGTTACCTACTGTCCGTTTAATATTGACTCTTTATAGAATTTGATTTGTGTCACACAATCATGAAATCTGAATGTCAAGATTTCGATGCGTTTGGTCACGAGTGAATGTTTAGTCGTGAGCGAACTAATAATGAGATAATGACTTTTTCGACAAAAATATAACGGGTGTAAAAAGACGCTTATCGAAGCCGAGTGTCACTTTTTCTTCCCGTCACTGTGATTATTATTTTGCGTAGTTGACGGCTATGTGATGTGTCTTTTACATACTGTATGTATGAAAAGCAATTTTTTTTTGGGGTCAAGTGTAAAGACGACGCCGACCAAACGCCGACCGCGCAGTGGCGCCCACATCGTTTATTTGGTTATTTCTTTTATTTTAGAATGAAAATGCAAAAAATAAGCACGTTAAATTGTATTGTTTTCAACACTGTCTACCTAGTATTTATCTTAAAGAATCTTAATATATATAAATTAAGTACGTGTCACGATGTTTGTCCGCGATGGACTCCTAAACTACTTAACCGATTTTAATCAAATTTGTACACCGTGTGCAGTTTGATCCAACTTGAAAGATAGGATAGAAAAATAAACTATGACAAAAACGTTAGCCACAGCAACGCGTGGCCGGGTCAGCTAGTATCATATATTTTTCTGATTTTGTTTACTGTAGCCGATCATATATTATACTTTTAGGCATTATAAAACTTGCGTTTTTTGCGTTTAGGTCCCGTAATCCCCTTAAACGATTAAAATAAACAGAACGATGTGGATGTTCTAAATACTTTTAGCGCTAAACGTATTTATTGATTTCACAAACAAAATACCAGAGTGCAATTATTGAGTAACAGGTGGTATGGGACACCAAGTTGACCGTCATCATCACGTCCAAATTCGTTTCGAAAATCCGAAGGACTCAATGAACACAACCGGTCCCCACAAAGAGTTCTACCACTGCGCACGTAAGTATTTCGGAATTACTTAGGTCAGATAATTTTCGATTTATCCAGTTAGTTACTTTTGAGTAACACTATGAGTGGTGCCATTAGCCTTTCCCTGCAAGTTTTTTATTGCATTCAAAACAAACCATTATCGTTATGAACGACTCCAAGCGCCATCTGTGATTACGGTCGTACACTGTTAAACTGAACACGAAGGTAACTGGGGTGTTAACTTTCGCTGTGCGAAGATAGATGGCAGTGCTCACGACTTAAAGACATTGAATCAATAGTTTATTTTTTTTATATTGAAAGGAAATAAAGTGTTCGTATGTTTTAACCTAGTAAAGCAGATAAAGATTTCATTCAGATTCAGAAAAGGATTACGAGGTTGGCGCCATCTGTGAAAATCAGTAAATAATCAAAGCACGCCCATAGATGCCGCTAGGTTCTCGTCTTACACTATACGATTTTGCTAAGATAATGCTAAAACATGTTGTGTTGTTGTCACTACTCACAAGGGTATGGATATCTTTCAGATGCTTAACGTATCTTATTTCATATAAACCTTTTTTCTTCTATTTACTTACATAATTTAAAAAGCTAACAGTCTTAAAATAAGAAAAATATGTACAAGTAGGTAGGTTTATAAAAAGGGGTGGGGAAATAATCAAAGGGCATCAAAAAATTAGTCCGCATCGCTGTCAACAGGAAACGTGCCCAAAGGCTGGCAACAATGCCACGTTGTATGGCGATGCTAATTATTTGGCCAAGAAATAGGGCAGCCCTCTGCTCGTGAAGAGTCGACTAACCGCTTGGCGATATCTCGAAAAACCAAGTGGGCACTCGGGTCCCATGGCTCTAGTGTTTCAACCCCAAACGGCTCAAACATAAGTTCCAAAGAGATTGGAGTATTTTTTTTTTCTTTTTAAATGTTTCTTTGGTTTAGTGATGATTAACTTTTGCTGAATCATAATTTTTTTGACGTTTATAACGTATCTTAACTTTAAGCGACTTTTATAAATAAAGCATTTTGTACTTAGGCATAATTTTCCATTTCGTTTTAAGAATGATCTTTTTTTTTGTCTTACTGACTTTCATTTAAACACTTTGTTAAGTAATAATAGTAGTGGTTGATTGAGCGGCATTTTCTCATCCATTACAAAAACACAGGTACCGTGTTTTATTTGCAATGTAATCAATGTTGCATGCAAGCAATGCACGTACTATGTCATTGTTAGATCGTAATGCAACTATGCAAAAATATATTGCACACAACTATTCATTATAGCTCTAAGTTATAATTATGTAAGTACCGCAATAGCTGGTAATCGCATTTTAATAATCTATATGTAACATATCTAACTACTATGAACATTTGAATTAATTTGAATGAGATCTTTTTATGTTTTCGTAGCGGATCGATTTTTATCTAAACAGTCTACACGAACGAGCTGCGGTTATCAGTATTTTCTAATAATTCAATTATTTTATTTTCAAGAAACCGGAAAGCTAAGGAAATGGGTGATATGAATATTGTGTAGAAACTAAGCTGATCGATTTGTACCTACAAGGAATACTACGTATTTCTGCTTGGATCAATGGGCTTTATGTATCTCTACCTTCTAGTTTTCGGTGTGCAGATTTCGTATTATTTAGTTCTTGGGACGAAATAAAGAAAGCATTTGTTGTTCCTGCCTTACATAACATAATATCACGCTTGAAAACCCCGAAGAGTTATGCAGTTGGGCCTTTAGTAACACCCACATTTCCCGAGCCTTCATCCGGGTGCAACTCCAAACTCCGGGTTGCCACTAAGAAATTACTGACGGAAAAACCACTGACACTTTGCCCGACCTGGAAATTGAACCTAAGACCTCAACAGAGGCGCTTGCAAGCACTAGACCAAAAAGACACGTGGGCACGGGGGACTGCTGACCATTAGAAATTCAGTGTTTAGTAAAATTCTGAAATTGAGTTTATTAGTGTGTGGTGACCACGGTGGTGACTAATTACTACAAATATAATATATAGCTAAACTAATAAACTTATCAGATATCTCCGGTAATAGACTGCGACAGACTGAGACCGTACGAAGGAAGATTTTTTTACCGCAAGCTTGTTACAGGTAGCTGTACTGATTCCATGTACACGGAAGACTGCTTCGCGTGACATTGCAACAGATTTTTTATCTCCGTTTTTGTTTACGTAGTACAAAGCTTCAATTATATTATAACTACTAATTTACACTACGAGCTACGCTTAGTCAGGTGTAGAAGTAACGTGCTACCTTAAAGATTAATATTTTGCATAAATAAGTATTAGCTCGGCGTAGAACAAACGTTAGAAACATTTTGTTGATTTGTTCCATTTAACTTCCTTGTAGTGAATCATGGACTCTCTCTTCATTGGAAAAATAATTGTGTCAACATTTGCAAAGTTGAGTAGATACGTCCATTGTTTTGCTCGTAATGGAGTGTTGGACCTAAATTGTTGGCCGCCGCCGGCTTTTGGGGCAAGTACGCCAATTGCGTGGGATGATGATTCGAATGCGATACTTAACAATAAATTGTGAGATCCTCCACTTTCTCGTTGAGCCGAAATTACTTCACTATTTGGCCATTAAGTTGGCAATTGGGCATTTCAAAAGACCAGAGAAACAATTTGAACTAAAGTCTTAAAATATTCTTGTATGTTCTGTCTTCACTGAATGACTTCACTTTTTGTCATCTTATCTGGTGGCTTTTATAAAAATAAAATAAAACAGTAAATAGACGCAATCACATGAACACAGCAATATGCATAAGTGATTCCATAATGATATTCATTTCCTGCGCCAAGTATAATGTAACAAATAATGTCAATGACAATAAGCAGTACATTTTCTTACTCCAACCTTGGCTATAGTAATTACATGCCATTCTATGTAAACAATTTACATGTTCTAGTATAATAATGTTGTTTATACATAGTAATTTCACGTGTCGGATGCAAATGAATGAATATTATTTGTTAACATGTAGGTCATGAAGCTGTGATCATGAGACAATATTGAAACCACGAGAATTGCAGTAGTCACTCGACAGGTAGATTCAAAATCACAAAATTTGGCAGGGATCGACGCCATTTTCATGTGCAAAGAGCGGGAAACGTCGGAAAATTTACTGTTACGAGCGGACTGACAGAAAATAGCACATTGTGCCTTTCATGACTAACTTAATTTCGTATTTAACCAGATTCGTGTAAAAAAGATTGTATCCACAGCTATTTCTTTCAAATAATTGTAAAATTTTACACAGCGACGCATCGTTGCACAAACACGCACGTAAGGCTGCATTGATCTTATCTTAGTTACGTTATGAGCACTAGGTAATTAAACTTGTTATCAAATAAGTTCGTTACGTTATACAAAAACCTTGAGTACACAAGTCGTAAGAAATTGTAGTACTAACCTGGGTTTACTGGCGTTCTGCGTCGCCTCGCAGACGCTCTTTTGACCACTGTCGAAACGAGAGAGTCCATTTCACTCCCCGAATCCCACCGCGACCTCTGTGGCGCTGGCCGTGACAGGCGTCCATCATCCTCAGTGTCCCTATCACTACTGGTAGGCGGCAGATTAGACTCGTCACTCTCCGGAGGAGGGTCCACTTTAACACTCCTATTGAACACATCGATCATGTTAACATCGCGAATATCGTCCGAACAAGTAAACGGGTGGGTCAAAGTTCGTCGTATGTTACTTTTCCTATGCTTCACTTTCACTGACCCCTCGGATAGCGAGCGCTTTCCGTTGCTATCCGTTTTTGCGTCTCCCCTTGTGCATTTTAAGTCAGACGGCGATAGGGATTTCTTTCTAGAGTTTCGCCTTTTGTTACATCTTTTTTGTCTGCTTGATTCTCTTGTTGTCTGCATGGTGGTTGCATTGATGATTGCTGTAACAAAAAAAGAAGAAAACGTTACACTGTGTGGATTAAAAGTAAGTATATAATTCTACAATAAAATAGTTTGTTAATATATCTTGTAAAAATGACGTCTTTTTTTTGTAAGAAGTTCAGTTTCAAATTAAACTAAGTATTCCAAGTAGCAGCGGTGGCCCAGTGGTAACGACCGCGACTTACGAGTTGTAAGTCGTAGGTTCGAATCCAGACAGGCGCTTTACTTTGTGTAAATTATTTCATCGCCACTGCTCTCAAAACGGCGAAGAAAAACAAAAAAGTGACAAAAAACCGGCATGTCCTAGAACCAAAAAATCGAAGACGTGACATCTACCAACCCGCACTGGGCCCGCGTGGTGGATTACGGCCAACCCCCTTTCACAGAGAGGAGGCCTGTGTCCCAGCAGTGGGAACATTATAGGCTGAATATGATTATGATGATTCCAAGTAAAGCCGCATCTAAATAGAAACAGCGTAATGGTCTACTTGATCACATTTTTTTCTCTTGTATCAAAACTAGTTTGCAATATTGGGTTCACCAAAGGTGATAAAACAAAAAGCCGTTCTTTTAAAATGGCAAATATTACAGAATTTGAGACTGAAATCTTATTCGCTAAAGGTCAGCAAAAACTTGACGGAATTGTGAAAATTACTGCAAATAGGTAAAGTACCGGTTTTTCGACAGCGCCATTTGCATTTAATGACAGAATGCAAGTAGTCAATTATTTATTAATATACACCATTTTGCATAGGTACTGCAGATTTACTTAAAATACCAAACTTTATGTTAGTAAGTACCTGTAACCTAAGGATTGGTTGCTTATCACCCCCTCGACGTTTATCGTACTAGTACACGGAGGGAAAGGGTACCTTCATCCATCCCATATCTACTGGTAGATAAGCATCATGTGAAAGTGTAACGTGTAACCTATTCATAAGTGGCAATAATGTTTTTGGTGCTTCAGAATTTTTTATTGCTTTTTCTACCCACTACCCAGACTCGAAGATCAGCACAGCGATATTCTGTGAGAGTATGTAGGTAGGTAAGGCAAGTACCTACAGAGGCCAGCACATCAACCTACCCCAATCTGTCAAATTTTCCCAATTGAATATGAACCTTATTCCTTTGTGGTAAAGTTGAAAATCTATCAAAGAAATTTGACAGGGGTAGCTTGATGTGCTGGCCTCTGTACCTATGTAGAGGTAATATCAGGGGCCACCACAAAAAATTAAGTTTCAATCATTTCCATGGCGCTCATTACGAGAAGCTATTGCCAGCAGACAGCTATGCAGCGGGATTTTCCGAAAGGGTTACCGCTTCCCCGGAACATAAAGGGCTAAGGAAGGAACACGGATGGGTTTTAGTCAGTAAGAGTCTGACACTCCCTTCCGCTCCACCCAGAGCGGGAGGGGTCATTTACTTCTTGACTCAAATTCGACACTATCGGCCATCGCAGATAATGCACTCACTTGAGTAAAACTATAATAATTCAAAACGTCAGTGACTCGACTAGTGACTTATCTCAAGCGTAGAATCGCGTTTTTTCTGGCCATAAAATGAAAAACCTGAAGCATTTATTCATTGAATTTTTTCTGGTAGAGATTTTCTGACATTTGGAGTAAAAAACATAATTTTGCTAGAATTAAAAATGAATAAACAATAATTTTTGAACACGGATTTTCCGGCAGTATTTTCCCATATCATGAGCTCAAACAAACATATAGGTAGGTATAGCGTAAGATGAGTTTCAGTTTTGCATTGTTTAAAGATGAATATTTAGGTGTTACCTAATAATATTTAGGTTGGTTGGAGTACGTAATAATTATGTAAGAAGTATTCAAGTAAAATAAACAGTTAGTCGGATCGCTGGGCTTAGATGCTTTACGTGCTTTTAACGTTCATTCAAGAGGAGTGTTGAATGGTCCATATTTATTTACCAACTAGTAATTATTGTAATAACATGTAAGTTATTAATTTCATGGTAATCGTAGTGAAGGAAAATAAACAAGGGTTAAATATAGTCGCAGAAACGAATCAGAAGACAAACTTTTGCTAAATATTGTGTCCAGTACCTATCATTTGAGAATCGGGTCCTGGTAATAGGTACAACCAAAAATAAATTATGGTATGCTTAAAATAAACTGTTCGGGAAATGAGATTTATATTTGAATACTAATCTCGCAAAAAAAAGAAGCACGCAAATATGATAAAATGTAATTCCTTTAAAGATTAAAAATAAATACTGAGTAATCTTAATAAAAAATAATAAATTATAAAAAATATTAGCGTTGAAATACTTAAATATATACCTCCGACGGACGTAACCGCAAACCGAGGAAACGTTATCTACACTGCATAGTTGGTATCACAATTTCGTATTTCACTAAACAAACACACGACCGCATAAAATTATCTAATGCGAAAATTTAAAAAAAACAATCACGAATTTACGACACAGATAAGAACTTTATTGTTGACGTTGTTTTGGCGCGAATACACATTGTTTTAAGCCGAGCGAAGGTGCTGCGTATTCAGCTCAGCGGTTTTTGAACGTCTCGTTCCACAGTCGACTCGCGGCAAAGGCGTCTGTTTCAGACGGTTCTGCAAACCGAACTGCCAATGCCATAGCTTGCTGCTTGCAGGCCCAGGCACACAACACTCAGATTAAAATTGAGCGCGCAAAATTTTTGCAATATAAAAAATCCCACAAGTGAGAAGTAGCTAAATTAACATGTGCTTGTAGATCACTAAGTAATTAGAACCTATATTGCTAAAATGTTGGGTAACCAATAATACAGTGCTAACAGAAAATCTTTACTTAAATAAATGAAAGGCAAGTGCGAAAATTTCAATTAAACAAGGCATTCGTTGGATTATTTTAACTACTTACCTATGCTTTTGTATGATTCAACTTTAAAAAAAAAATCTTTATAATACATTCTATAATATGTAGTTTGATTTAATTGGCAATTTATTTTAATTGACTTTATAATGACCTAAGTAATCATTTTACCGTACCGGACCGGTAATTATTAAAATCGAAATTACGAGAATTGCCCCTCACCACACTAAAATAAAGTCCTTACAGAACCGGAACCAACAGTCTTAGCAAAACCAGTGTGCAGTGGTTTGTCTTGTTGCACGCGAAAATCCAATAAATTATGTTGATTTTCTAACAAGTCTATGCGCTGATTTACAAGAAAAGAGTAGAAATTTTACAACCTATTCTAGACTATACATTGTGGACTGTAGTATTTCTTATGTAAAATGATTTACAGTTGTTAAATAATACTTTAAATTTTATAAAACCCGCAGCAAACGGTGCGTGAAATCTGACCTTACGCCTTCGGTGCAGTTTTTATTACATCAGCTATAAGTAATATTTAGCCTAGGGTGTCTAAACATCTCGTCACGCTTGAGATAACCGAGGGGGTCACAGTGGTGTAGGTACCTACACCACTGTGACTTACATAATTTAATTTGTAGACTACAAAATGAAATATTCCTAGCATAGAAGAAGAAAGAAAGATTTTTTTTTGGCACGTCAATGGAACAACGGTTCACACCTACCCATTGATACAGTTTTTGTTTATCTATCAATGTACATAAGTATAGACCCTTTGTAGCTGGGGATAAGGGGCAAGCCTATCGATATTTTATCGGGCATAGTTCCAATTTCAGGCTGGGGAACCTAAAGATTTAGGGAAATATAATTATCTATTAACGGTAGACTACGGTAACGGTTGACTGGTAGAAAATTCCTATGGCATTAAGTCCGCCTCTGTACATTTATGTGCTTGAAGTATTAAATAAATAAAAAACGGCGACCCAAACTAAGGCTGATTTGTTTGGTAGTAGTCTTTAAAACCATCTTTAGTATAGGTATCAACAAAGAGAACTAAATGATCTAGGTTGTCCATGAAGATATAAAAATATAGGTTACTCTTTTGTTTAGACGCAAGAAGCTTGAAACCGTACTCTAATGTTCCCATACTAGTAAGTAATAACATACAACTGATAAGTCTGTAATAATCAGAGTATTCGCAGTATTACCGGACCGTGGAGATATGTTGAAAAATTCTTTATAGCAATGCGATGTGATATGATACGGTCGTTACGGCAAGGAAGGCTACGACAACAGAGAACTCTGTCCAGTTACACCGCTTCCCATTTAATACGCATTTCATAGAGAGTCGGCTGTTGACCCGAATTACATGATATTGCGAAACATGCACTATGTTGTTGGTAATATTGATAAAATCGACAAGGCTGATAACTATTTTCCCAAGAGTTCATACGTATCCTGTTTGTGGCAGCTTTGTGTGTATTTTTTAGGCGAAACTGATCTGATTTGAACAATTTGTGAATCATCTTATTTGAAGTTGACTTTTTTTTGATTGATAAGTTTTTGTGCACCAATATTAATAGGTATAGATATTATTGTGGATCTCCTTGACGCCAATGTGCATTTAATTATCGGCAAACACGATAATAATCATATATAAAACCAGCAAATTTCTTGAACGACAGACAATAGCTCAAATTAGTTTGTTTTTGTAGTGTTCTAGAAGATCTACTAGACACACTTTTTATTAGATATTCTCCTTTGTAGCAAATATTTTTAAGTTAGATGTCATGCATAGGTGGTACCTACCTGTTATTTGGATGGTTACCTACTGAAATGCTTATGTTTAGATGATACCTATTTAATTTGAATTTTAAGTGACTGTGCTGTTCATATGCTTATTATTAATAAATAAATAAATTTCAAAATTCCCCAATCAATAAAATCATGATACTTAAAGTTATTAAAATGCATCGACTATTGACCCGATTCTGGAGATATTGTGAAAGATACGCATTTTGTAGTGCACAGAAAACACTTGTGTGAGTACCTAGAAACAAAAGTACCTAAAGGAGAATGTTCGACGGAACCAAAACCTTGTATTTAACAACAACGCGCGACGCACAGTGGAACGAATGTATGGGAGCGGTTGGACGTAGACATGTCCGAAAAATAAGAGTAAAATTATGACAAACTAATGATGCCATCTTATTCGATTACTTAATGCCTTCATAAATTGTGGTGATGAATTTCTTCATAACTCCCATATTTCGGGAGTAATTTGAGAAAATGTGAAATTTTACTATGAAAATGAGTGTATCGAGCTCTCTCCCTCCTGATTCCGGGCTTGTTTCAAGTAGCGGTCTCTAATATCGTAATGCTATTACTAAGAGCTATATTTAATACTAAGACACATAGTGCGCCAAATGTGCACTTTCTGGGATAAAAGGAAATGAAAATTTAAAAAAAAAAACGTTTTTTCCCCATTTGTATTTACTTTAAACCGCAGACAGACTTATTAAGAGGTCTATAAATATATTATATATATACAGAAATATATATTAACAAAAATATTCACAAGAACTGATGAGAGTATGACTTTTAAGTAAGTTGATAATAAATTACCTAGTTTCATTAAAAGTACAATAAATAATTAAGATGTAAGCTCTAATTTACTAAGTTACACATTTTAAAACAATAACATCATTTAATTATCTTCGTCATCATCATCATCATCAATTAATTCAAATTCAGAATCGATGTCCGCTAAATCATTTATGTTAACAAATTCGATATCACTTTTCTCAGAATCCGTAAGCTCATAAAATTCCTTAAAAGAAGATTTTTTTACAAACTTATTTCCTTTTGGACGGATACTTGTAACAAGTGGATCAGAAGACAGTAAAAGATTGTGCATAATATCTTCATTGCATGAGATACTGCTATGCTTTCGAGAATGCCCCTCTCTATATTTTCTAAAATCTTTATTTCTAGCCTCAGATGCCTCTTCGGATAGAAAACCAATGGGCACAATTGACATGTTCTGAACTATGTCTGGCCCATGCATTAAAATTTTATGAAGTGAAGAAGGCATATAATACCATGGGTATAACTCCACGTAAAGCTTAGCAGTATCAAAGCAGAACTCTCGGAATTTAGTTACGTTGATCTTCTCTCCTGATGAAATACACTGCAAGATCACACAGATTTTTCTTAAAAGCATAGCATCTATTCCGGTCAGTTCAGCAGATTTAGTGTAGTTTTCAAAAAATCTCCTTGCCGAGTTGCCATTGTTGGTGGATCCACTGCCTTGTTTCACAACATCGAGAAGTAAGCCCGTTTCTCTTCTTACAGCCTCTTGAACTCTTTTCTTCCTGTCATCAACTTGCCTTTTTGCTATATCACCCCTTACTTGCCATGATTTTATGTCTAATTTGTAGGAAATGTGTAATAAGCATTCCATTGAGCGAATCCAAGCGTGAAGGGTGCTTAAGCTATATTTATACATGTCCTCGTTTGCGTGTTTATCTTTGATTAACTCTAAATTATTCATTTCTTTAGGACAAGCCTTGCATATGTCACACACTGAAGCTGCTGTATTGGATATAATGGAATGAATTTTACCATCAATCATTGTCAACAGCAGTTGGTGTTTGACACTAATTCCATCAGTGATGGTGGATGGAGTTAAGGCTTCAATCTCTGCTTCGATTTCAGCCATCTCTCTCTGCACATTTTCTTTGGTTTCCTTTATAAACTTAAACAATATTGGCCGGCAAAATGAAGTGGAAGATGGTCGCTCGTTTTCCCAAATTGTTACACCTTTTGAGACGAGCCGCAGTGGTACAAGACTAATCATAAAATTACTAGCAAGATCGATTTGCTCATCTTCACTCGTCCTTTGATGATAAATGCTTTGGCTAGATGATCCGTCAAAACCTCATTTGCTGGTCAATACGAGCTGTTGATTGGGATCAACAGGGGTTTCTAACGACCTAATAAGTCTTCTTGAGGTTAAATCCATCAAGGCTTGTAATTTGATTTTTGCAGAGCTCTCTGTAACTGTGAGATCTTCTTTGGCCGGATAGCACTTAATTTTTTCTTTAACCAACATGTAGTAACTCGGGTATTGAAGAGCTCCTTCTTGAGTGTTGAAATCCCGAAGAGTGTTATAGCGCCATTTCGATAAGTTCATCGATACATAAAGAGCCAATGCCTTCAAAGGGGATATTTCCCGTACCTGAATTGATTTACCTTCAATGAAGGCTTTGATTTTTGAGGCCTCTTCTGGATTCTCCGTCAAGTATTTCATAACATAAGCTGTATCGCTTTGTCCTGCCTTTTGAAGCGCCCTTTCGGCCGAAAACATAATTTCAGCGCTGCTACTGCTGCATGAAAGACTATATTCAGTGTGTCTTCTTTTTTGCCGGTTACTAAGGTCCTCAAAAGATTTACGAGGACTAGGATGTGTACAAGTTGAAGCATCAGATTTAGCAGGAGAAATTATGGGCTCGATGACGTCACTTATATTTTCTGTAGAAGGTTCCATATTTTCATTCTGTAATTCCGGCCATTGAATTGCAGCCTGTAGCCAAATCTCATGTTTCTTCCGAAACTTATCTGTGCTTCTTCCAGACTGTGTCCATTTTGCATAAATGCGGTAGCGAAATCGACGACACCAGTCTTTTAAACTTGTTTCAGCACTTTCACATAACTGAACACAACTGTTATCTTTTAAAACACTGAACAAATAGTTAAAGTCGCGTAAATCTTTATGTGCGCGTGCGCATAAAGCAACGTGAATATCAAGATTTGTATTAAAATTTGGAAAATACATTGCGAGATTAGCTTGGATACAACGAGGTGTAAATCAACACTGATTTTAAAGTTACTAATAGTGACCTATTTATATAAAATCCAGGTATCCCAGGTATCCTTTGTTAAATATTGCAAGGTAATTAGTTATTGTGATAATTAGTAAATGATGCATGCTAAATTAGTGTATTAAGAGCCATTTAGTAATTAAATAATAGCAATGTTCTTATCAGTAATCATTAGTGCATCAGTTTTATATGTAAACCTTAAGTCCCTAATTATATATCCTAATTAGCTTATATCTTCTCTAATTGGCTGCTCAGAAATGTTATTGTAATAAGGTAAACCTTTAGAAAAACGGTTTTAATCAACAAAATAAACAAAAAATAAAAAAATTGTGTTATAAAATAAACATCACTCTTTATCCCAGAAAGTGCACATTTGGCGCACTATGTGTCTTAGTATTAAATATAGCTCTTAGTATTAGCATTATGATATTAGAGACCGCTACTTGAAACAAGCCCGGAATCAGGAGGGAGAGAGCTCGATACACTCATTTTCATAGTAAAATTTCACATTTTCTCAAATTACTCCCGAAATATGGGAGTTATGAAGAAATTCATCACCACAAGTTATGAAGGCATTAAGTAATCGAATAAGATGGCATCATTAGTTTGGCATAATTTTACTCTTTTTTTTCGGACATGTCTACGTCCAACCGCTCCCATACATTCGTTCCACTGTGCGACGATTACGTTGAAGGCTTCCAAGGCAAACTATTTCATTGATTGATATGTCTTGTGTGCATAAAGCTTGGCTATAAAAGTTAGAGGCTATATATGTATATAACTTAAAGTTTTAGTTTTTTTAAGATATGTCTTACAAAAACAGATAAATTTACAACCTTTCTGGTTATTCATACAACCTTTTTTTTTGTCCTAGAGTCAAGACAGGAAGACATAAAAACGTTAATGAAGAGGTACACCTAGTAAATGAAACTATATATTTTAGATACTTTGACATCTTGGGGAAACCATAGCTTGTTCTACTTGTAGTTACGATTACGCAGTTAGAGAATATTTATTTGTTTATAAACATACCACGGGTTCGATTTGAAATTGATTACACTAAGCGACACAGAACAGAAATACAGAAGGCGTCGTTAAATGCTAGTGCAGTCATAAAATTTAAATGTTAAATGAAAGAGAAAACGGATTTAAACGAGTACCCAGTAGTAGTTTTTCCTTTGGTTACTAAACACATTTTCCTATTTTCCTCTTACGTTATAGTCAGGCCTGTTGTAAACTTTTCTTGATGAACTGTTCTGTTTTTCACAGCTAGCTTCAGTACAAGAACTTTTCATGGGGAAGGACTTTTTAGAAATCCAACGCGGAGACTAGACCCGCAGTGTGAGTTAACAAAGAACCAAGGGAAGAACACAGGAGAAGCAGGTATAAGTGTTTTTATATACATCAATATAGCTTTTATTCACCAGGATGAGTTTCACAAGTACGGTAGGTTAAGCACAAGTAACGATCATGGCTTAACACGCCAGAATTCCACGTATCATCAAGGAACTTGAGACGTCTAAGCCGCTTTACTTCCATCTAATCCGCAGAGCGGATAGAATAACGGATATACACACAATTTATAGAATCATGTTAGCTAACGGACGAGGCTTCAGGTTACCTCATCTATCATCCATAGCTATCAATATACCGTATTGCCGCATAAGGCTGAGTTGGCGCGACCACGGAGCGTGCAGCGAGTAGGAATTACTCACACTTTTCCTTACTAAAATTCGTTGCACACTCGCCGATCCTGACAGTTAAATGCAGCCTTATCCAAAGCGCGGCTGGTGAATGTTAGGTTGTTCAAGACATGTGAGCAGAGAGAGAGAAGAGGATAGCTCTTTAGAAGCCCCTCAGACATTGCAAGTGCAACTGGCAAAGTTCTATTGAGATATCCGTATTACGAGTCTGTCTTGCTAATCGTGGTTAACATGCATAACGTGACATGTTATGCGGTACCGCATTACGCAATAAAACTTCATAAAACAAGTTCATTAAACAGTTATGTCGATAATGATGGGGAATGCGTGACAAGTTCAACTTCCCATAGCTAGGTGTGGCTTTCCCATGGCCCCAGAGACAATGGTAATAGAACGTTATCGCATTATCTGTATACTTGCTATCGTTAGTTAGGGCGCGAAGTAATATAAACATACTTAAGTACACATCAGGGTTAGCGAACCTCAGACATGCCATGAACGACTCGCGACAGAATGTTAGAGATAGGAAATTCAGGTTCACTTGCAAAAAAAAATGTGCACAAGTACTACTTTATTCATGTAGGAGACACAGCAAAAACTCTCACTATGGAATCGTTTCGATTCTTGTTTTCAATTAAAAGTAATGCGGTAGGAGCAGGTTCTATTATTGAGTGAACACCAGATACATCTACTTAATAATGTCACAGACTGGTTAATATTATAAGAAAAGAGAAAAATTTAATGAAATAAGTAGGTAAGTACCTATGCAAAATTATGATTGTCAAAAATGTTGGACATGTTCCATAATAGAAATACTGTAACGTTTCTGATTCGGTGGCTCCTGAATTTGACAATAATCAATTTTTTATTCCTAAACGTCATCTTGATTCTTGATGGAAAGTAAAAAAAGTAAGAACAAGAATGCAATGAAAATGTCTCCTTTCAAGACGAGAGCTGTAATATTGGTGATTTTACAAGTATGGGTGGCATAGTATGCATGTTAAATATTTGTTTGACACCTACACACTATGGGCAGGCCACTTGTTGTAAATCCTGTAAGAAATGTTTAAAGTTGACGGATTTCGTTAAAATTGATTATTTACAGATGGGACGTGCCGAGTTAGAGGTTTGGCTAAAGTAAAAAGGTTATTGTGTTTTTAGGCTGAAAAACGTGCATTACAAATCTTAACCTTCATAGGATTAAAGAGTTTCTCGGTGTTCGTATGACAATATTGTGAATTTTCGGTTTAACATTAAAAAATTACATAATGGACCACTAGTCACTATCACTAGCGTACACATACAATTCAGTCCTGACTTAGGGACTCAGTGATCAAATCAGGATCCTAATGAAGCAATCATGCAAGCCGAAGGTAACATGATCAATAATGATCGACCGACAGGTGTCTGTGAATACTATTGCAAACATTGTGGCGGGAACATTCCTAATTCTATTGTTTACATCATGTTCATCAAACTAATCTAACAATACCTAGCTCTACCTAGTTTTAGACCCCATAAAAACTATACCAACTTGTAACCTTTAGGTACCTACCAAATTTCTGACTTCGAAACCAGCATTCGCGCACGACTTTCGAGCAAGAAATTGACTAGGCCAAATAAGCGGCTAATTACTATTAGCGAACCAATCGATCGTTTACACGGATAAAAAAGCCGTTCGATCATAAATCTTATCTCAAACAAAGCTCCCTTCACATCAGTTTATCGTGCTTTATTTTAAACTAGCCTATTATCGGGTTAGCTGCCTATTTCATTCATTAGTTCATCATAGGTAGTTTCACCACATTAGGTTAATCGATATTTGAAAGCTACTTTCCACTTTACCTATATTTTATCTTAAAATCAAAAAAGTGACTTGCTGAATTCAATAACACGGTAAGTACTTGCACTTACACACGCGGAATTTGTAAACAATGAGTAGGTAGGATTCAGATACTTACCTGCTCATTGTTTCAGAATAACACCAGTTATGTAACTAAAATTCATTAATAAGAATGCGCATGCATAAATAAGAATGATCTTCAACTTTTAAAACAATCGTAATTTACTAGTATTTATAGCAACCGTAGCCAGTCTTTTAACGGTCATTAACGTTTAATTGGAAATTGAATCTTCCCTTAAATCTTAATATATTTGAAAAACCATGTAAGTAGTAATTTAACGGTTTTTTGTCTTAAAATTGAAGAAGATACCTACATAAAGGATTGAACAATCACGTACTAATAACCTTTTCTATTGAACTCCGCACCGTTCAAACAGCTCTCGTACCGGTAAAGTTTTGGTAGATGGAACTGAAGTAGGTACGCAGCGTGTCCCACTTCTTACAAAACGTAAGATCGGCACTCACTTGGACGACTTCGAGCTATGTGGGACAGGCGAATGGACTCGCCGATACTCGGGTGCAAGAAAACAGGCTGTTATGAAAATACTTGTTTAGCAATAACACAAGACTTGCATTGAGTGGTTAGTTAAATGTATTGCTTGCCGTACCCCTTTGATGCTGAAAGCTATACCGTACATATATAATTTTAATGTTCTTGATCGATATTACGAAAACAAGATACCTAGATAGAATACTCTTTATTATGTACACCACAAATGTTACTAATATATCTGTAGAAATTGTCTAAATTTAGGATTTGCAAAAAATATTAAATAATGGACATGAAAGAACTAACGTCAGTCAAGGTAAAAATAAGTCATAAAACCACTAGACACCTAATTGTTCAGTCTATAATCTAACGCAGCGTGCAAATTCACGATTCTCTCTTCAATCTTATTGTTAAGTTTAATAAACAATTTCATCTGAATTACTATTTCACAGAATCGATCTATGTTTATTGATATAGATATTTTTGTGGTTGTAGGAAAGTGGAACGAAGTACAAAAGATCTTAAAAATGAAACTGTGTTTTGTAGTCACGAGCGTGCTCTTTGTTACTTATGCTCTCACTTAGATCTTTTATGTATGCTCTACCTTATAGCACACGGCTAAAGCTATCAACAAATTAAATGGCTAACAATCTTTGTTGAATGACGTATTTTGGCTGATATGATTCATCACCATCTAAAGAGACTATTGTGACCTGAGCCTAAAAATACCCGACCAATAAATTCAACAATGACCTCGTTCAATGTCTGATGAGCTCTTGGATTTCCTTTTTTGGCTAAAACCATTTCTAAAGATTTCAGTTGAACACACTACGCAGACTCGAAAAGTGCATCCTATTTCATTGAATTACAAAGTTGCCTGAGAACAACAAAGAACACGAGCACACAGTTTCAATTAGAACAAATCGTTTCGTAGGAGTCAATTAAAGAAATGGATTACTGGCTACTCTACCACCAATTAATCGTAGGGTTAAGATTAGAAAGTCCTCGATATAAATACAAATACAGCTTGACGTACTGTTCCTGCGAGAGAAAGAGACCCCGGCACCAAAACCGCAAGGATTACAACAAATCAAAGAAGAAACAGTTACACGAACATTCTCCAATATAATTAATCTATTGATTCCAGTTCCACCGACATCGACATTGAGGCTGTAACGAAGTGTGAAGATCGTAGCATCGGACACAATTACAGCTGTTTTACTTATTTAAAATAGTTTTTGTTTGTCGCTCGCACGTCACGGCTTTGTTGGAAATTCACTTCTTACTGGAGGACGTCACGTTTTCTTACTTACGATAAGTATTAATTTTACTCGACGCACTTGCACAAAGGCTGACTTGTTAAAACAACTTTCCCATGGTATGCTAAAGAAAACGGAGTTATGTTGGCCGGTTATTACTCCTGCATACGTTGTCAGTTGGCCAATACGAGATAACCTCTAGAAATTTAAATCCACTACCAACTCGCTCTCTCGTAAATTAATGGTTCACAAAGTGAAGGAGCAATGGACAGAGCATTATTTTGCGTTGGATTTCTAAACGATACGTTCTATAGGCAACTGATTTTCGTTTTATCATGAAATAAATGTTTCTAAGTAAACTCGTATTTTCACATGCAAAATGTATGCACTTCGTATAAGGTAACTGAACCGTTACACCCAGTCATGATTTTAAATTAAGAGGCTGATGAACAGTGAATAGATTCTTCGGAAACAATCCAAGAATATCTTAAATGGGTAATTATCACATTGTGTAAGTAATTGTTCAGTAGGAATCGATTAGTTGAGCGTTATAGCTATACTCTTGATAGAGATAGTACTTTCCGTCATGATAATCATTTAGACTGTTTCCCTTTTTAATTGATTGATTGAATTTAACGGTAATTAATGTTTAATTGGAAACTGAATCTTCACTTAAATCTGTATTTGAGAAACCATGTTATTAAACGGTTTTCTTTTGTGATCATGGTTTTAAAAATGTGTGTAGTTTAGGTATCCTATACCTAACATAATCAGCCTATAATGTTCCCACTGCTGGGACACAGGCCTCCTCTCAGTGAGAGGGAGTGCGCCGTAATCTTCCGCGCGGGCCCAGTGCTGGTTGGTACATGTCACATGTCGTCGAATTTTTGGTTCTAGGACATGCCGGTTTCCTCACGATGTTTTCCTTTACCGTTTTGAGAGCAGTGTTGATGAAATAATTTACACAAAGTAAAGCGTCTGTCTGGGTTTGAACATACGACCTACAACTCGTAAGTCGCGGCCGATACCACAGGGCCACCACTGCTCTATCTCTATCCTATACCTATCTTTGATGAAGTCTAGAATAATATTAAAGTTTTTATTTGCACTGTTCGTAAGACTAGTCGTAGCTACCAGTCCAGTCTTGTGCCAGTACCTAACAGATAAATGACAATTAACGATTTCCTGCGCTCAAAGATACATGAACGTTAGCTAACGTATGTCACCGGCGCGGCGGCGCAGGCGCACCTTTCTATATCTTGAGTAAAGACCGCTAATAACCTGATGACCGGTATAAAATTTAATGCTAAGCGATTTGGATATGGGGTATGTATGTAGTTACTTCAAATGTTGAGAAGAACTTGTAATATGTTTTAAGTTAATGCAAAATTTTGGAGTTCAGGCAGGCAATGGGAAATTGTGATAGAAACAAATTACCAGAGTAATCTTAAAATACAAGGTGAAGACGACAATACGTTTATGTTAAAAATTAAATCTCATACAAGTGAACTGTATCATGTTCTTATAAGAAATAAAGATTCTTTACACCCAATACGACAATAAATTAAACTGCGTATATCCAATACTGTTTGTTCCCAGTCTGCATAGTCAGCCCATGACTACTATTAAGTTTATTTGAAAAAAAAAAACAGTATTGTCAGTGTTTTCATTGTATATTGTCGATTAGTAGATTAATGAGTATAAAACTACAAGTAACCACCCTTCAGTGATTACAAAAGTGGTGATATTTGCACAATTGGAAAGTTATGTAAAACTAGTCTCAGTCAGGAACAGAAATTCAAATGTATCTGATTTGCAATAAGGTAAATGGAACTTCGAACAGGACATATCCAACAGCCTATTAAATCAAACAGATAAAATTAAACCCGCACATTGTGCCAAAGTGTCATTTCAGACGAAATAATACGATTTAGATTGCCTTATGTTGTTGATATTAGGTTAAATCTACGTGGGTTTACTAGCTACTACAGGTAGTCCAGTAAGTAAGGTAATTATTCATTTTACTCAATGCAGTAATTACTTGTACGACATTTTCAAGATCAGGAAAAGAAGGCGGAAGGAAATGATCTTAATGTGGTGTAGGTATTTCTTGTTACATTCTCGTATAATTTACAATGTTGTGTCGCAAAGGTAGATATGATGTATTAATCTTAACTGTTCCTAACGCTAATATAGTAAGGAATTATTAGATTGTTCTGTTATCTTTGGATTATATTTTTAATAGAGTAAATAAGTTTCCTTATTGCAAAGTAATGAAAAGCTGCATTGATTCACAAGAGTCTGTTAAAAACAAAACCAAAAGTTACAAAGAAGTAGTTACTGGCCGGCTATTTATGAAAATACGTCTTTGTACAGGTATGTAAATGTACAAACATAACTTTTTGTTGAAACAGTTTGCGCAATAATGAATAAATAAAATTTACGTAAATCTGCTATTAATTAATGTAATATTTACGTTCATTCATTTTAAAAAACAGAATTTTCGAAAACACGTCATTTTAGTTCACTGAAAGTTTTATCACTCGATCTTCATGAATCCAAAGATGCTGATAGAACAAAGTATATATTATATGGTAAATATATACTACCTAACACCTAACAAAAATATTTGTAGAGGTGACTTCAGGGTCGCGGTATCTAAAAAAACTAAGTGGCCCGTATTCCTCTACAGGTCACATACAATAGATGGGTGTAAACCCACACTAGCATTGTTCCATCAATGTCACCTTGATCAATCGCCTCTCTAAATACAAGGCGCAAGGTTGCAGCCTCATTAAAAATTATTAATAACTACTTACTTACATGATTGGCAAACTTGATGGAGTTACTTATAATTGATATTTATAGGTACCTTACCTAACATGAACATTGTAACAGGAAGTGACAAGCTAGAAAACGATACATATATATTGCCTACACCGCAGTTTTATATTTGTAAAATTGTAGGTAGGTACCTAATACTGAATAGAAGCACAGATAATATAATACTCTAGATAGAAGTAAAGGCAAAGGGCTAAAAGTTACCTCTCGTCATAACTATCGGGTTTAACTGCCCCGTTGGTCTCATGGTCGCATTTGTCGTGACCGCGAATGATTTTCGATTTCCAGAAAAATAAAGAAAGAAAGAAAGTGAAGAAAAAGAGAGATACCCCCGTTGGTTCTGCGCCTGACCTCTCTCCGGTCGTGTCGGATTGCGTGCCGTCCCATCGGACTATGAGAGTCAGGAAAGAGGGAATGCACATGTGTCTGCGCACACACTTGTGCACTATAATATCTCCCGCGCCAAAGGCTAGTCTCGGTTGATATTGGCCGACATAGCCGAAATACGGTCTGGAGGACTATTATTGGGTCAAATTGGAAAACGTGTAGGGCTGAGTTAAATTGGAAAACGTGTAGGGCTTTCATTTTACGAGTAAAATTGTAAAAGAATCTGAGAGATCTTTATAATTAACCGATGAACTTTTAGTTTTATATTTCGTCAGAGGTTTTCTTTGTCATTCTATGACGAAGTTTATTCTGTGACGAAGTTTCGTTTGCCTCTAGCGTGGCATAGATACAGCCTTGTTATTTTGAAGTCGAGCTATGTTTACCAGATTATAACTATATAAAGGCTCTCGCGGACAAACGCGACACGGCGCGGCGGAGCGTCGAGCGACGCGATTCTGGTATTACTATTTCTATGAAGATTTTATAGAAACTAATCTACTAGAGTCGCGTCGCGCCTGTCTGCGGGAGCCGTAAGTATTTGCCATTAAAAGAAAGTTTAAATTAAAAAGCGAAGGAGTAGAGAAAGATATGTAGGTAGATGCAAGGATATTACAATACCGATGAAGGTAATCCGGCTGGAGATCTATTAAGTTGATGTTATTCCAACAAATCACAATATCTCTAACGCTAATTGGATGTTCGGAATTCTACTTGAACAACATCGCATTACTTAGGTACACACGGCTACACATCAAGCTATACATTTCCAGTTTTCGTTGACCTCACATTGTATAGGTTTTTCGTACAATCAGAATTCAGCGTATACTGGTTATGTATAGCTTGATGTGTAGCCGTGTGTACATTAATAAATATTTTCCTGACATTTAATTAATTGCGTTTACATTACCTCGAGAAAGTAGGAGCGCTTTCCCTGGAGCAAGAACCTCATGAATGGATATTACAGTATCTGTTTTATCGTAATATGCAAATTGAAATTGCTTATAGGTAATACAAAGAACTACCAGTGATTGCTACTTTCATCTACATAATAGCTTACCTAGTGATTGTATACTATTGCAAAGAATAAATGTCAAGATAATAAGAAATAAATTATGACCCACTTACTTACCCATTCCTCACCAAATCTGCGGAACTATAAAGGTTAAAACTATTCGATCCGTGGTTTTCATTGTTGTTTTTTAATACAACGCAAGTACCGAATCCGATTGAAGTTTGAAAAAATTTGCCCGTATGGGGATAACAACCACCAACCTGCTGGGCAAAAATATCATTGCTACCTAATTAAACGAAACTATTTCTTGCTATGTCCGTCACATTGCGTAACACTATCAATCTCAAACTGAATCATTTTGCAGGATATTGCTATCCATTGATGTTCGAAAAATTTATCTGCCCGAGAACAATAACAACGCAATGAGTGTTGTTGAACTGTGAAAATGAAAGCCATTTTTTTTTCATTCCTACTGAGTGTGAGTGTGTTATGTAATTACCCCGCGGGTTTAGACCTACTCTACGTTAACCTATAATCTCTGTCCATTTGACATTTGATATTGTCTCTTCTATGATAGACGTATTGATTTCAAAAATCTTTCAAAAACTCTTTGACCTGTCCAGTCAACAGTCGAAATAGTGGCGCCAACATTCAACACCGAACCGCGATTGCCATGAGTATCGTGTTTCAACAACATTAGTTCACTTACGCCTCACTTGATATAGAAATAAGTATTATTATAATAATTGTAATTATACTTGTCTAACTTGTCTCCAAGGTTATAAAGCGCGGTGGGAATGGACCCTAATAATAAGAATCCTGTTTTTGAAGACTGAAGTGTGCCAATTTGTGGCCAGTAGGTAGATCTTTTAAACGTTCGGGGTTATTAGACATTGAGCAATCTTTTGACATTTAATAGACATTCGGTCACAACCAAAAAACTAGTAAGGATTCTCAAATTCCCTGTGCGTGTGAGTGATCATTGTGTCGTGGATATTAAATTAATGGTCCATTATGTTAAATCATTCTTATTGCATTAAAATAATCACAAGCATTAGACGACGGCGTATCTATTTACTATCTATGTTAATGGTTGATTGATTTAACGTTTATATATCCCTTAAACATAGACAAAATCGTGACGATCAACACGTTATAAATACCAGGTTAACAGTACACGTAGGCGGTTCGCCTTGCCGTACTTGTCACGTAGAAAGCCTGAGACAAAGGTCTGTTTGCCAGTTCACTTGCGTAACTCGTACCTAATCTGCATGTCTAATGATCGCTTTCGGGTCTTACCATGATTGATTGAGCAGTTATGCAAAACAGGTTCAGAGTGCAGGCGATTTTATTTAGATTACGGTCCCACGTATGTCGAACGTGTGAAATTAACCGTCGAAGTGCTTAAAATGTGGTTTATTTTAAACTTTACTTTGCTTGAAGAGGATGACTGTATACTGTCGTATGATACTCGGGCAGGTTACGCAATAAATATAATTTCCCTGTTCCTTTCACACAGACGTTATTAGTCTCGAATTGGCACACTATAGTACTCATAGTAGGTAAGTCTTTAATGGATGTAAAAGTGTTGCAAATGCAACTGGGTCTGACCTAAATTGTATAACGGAGCTCGGAATACACATGGTTTGTAGTTACGTGTATTCCGCGTTTCCTAGTGCAATTTTATGTTTTTAGAAACTTGTACTTAGGTACTTGTATTAGATTTCATATTATTCTTACCAGTTTTTCGAAATCCTAGCCTGAGCTCCAACACCATTTTTTTAAACTCATTAATCATTATCCCCCCTTATCCGCCCTAGCTAGCTGAGTGTAGTTTTATTTTAAATAAATTGATCACCAACATACCTAATACCCTAGACTAGACCAAAGTGTCCAAAGTAACTTCAATCGATTACTCTTATTAAGATCACATATCTAATCCTTACATCTGACTCTAAGAGTAAGTAGAGCTCTGTCAAGCGAGAATGTGGTTACATTCTTACTTGACAGAGCTCTAATTGCAAGCTAATTTTGACGTCACTAATTAACATACACAGCAGCATTATTTGCCAAGATATTTAGCATACATACCAAATGAAGCGGGTGATAATTATAGCCGTAATTACAGCTAATGATTATAGACTGACTGAACTGACGGTGATCACTTTGAACGTACGACCTAGCTCATATTAATAAAGTGATCTAGATTCTAGACAGTATAGTTCGCAACATATCACAAGCGAATACTTAATGAAGTGTCGAAACTTGTAGTACAGGATAAAGTTTGGCTTGAGACAGGTTAAAAATTGGAGTGGTCTTACGAGTTTTTTTTTCGTATGTCGTGTATTTCTGATAATAGGTGTAGCGACCTATGTTGCTGTTCGCAGTTAGTGGCGGGTGTCTTAATCAATCGCAAGATACACATTTTTGGAGGTGTATCCGATTTGGATTTTGCAGTACCTACTTACTACCTAACTAGCTACTGCTTTCATAGGCTACTTAGTGCCTATGAATTCTCAGAACCGCGCGTGTACACACACCAAATACGTAATAACCTTACCTATATACGTAATAACTTCAAAAATTTGGTCTAAATTGCCTTTTTAGCCCTTTTTTACTTTCAAAAAAGATATTTAACGAAACCGATCAATTTATTAACGCCTACATTCGCTGTGGAACATGACGAATCTTCTCTGACTTATCAAGCCTTTATTAGTATCGGTTATCGACAGACCTAATGTTAGGCGTAAGAAGTGGCTACACAAGGATGCAAGTAACCAATTACTTTCAGGGGAATACAGCCTGTATGTATACTAGTCAAAAGACGATATTAATATGAGTGCAACGGAATGGAAGGATGTGTTAGTATGCGCACCGATTTGTAGGAAATAACGGAACGACCAGTTGGTTGACGACTGTCTAAAGTTTGCTATCTATGACGACACGGTTGGCGCAGTGGTTGAGCGATTGACTGCTGCGCAGCATATCGCGGTTTCGATTCCCGCATTGGGTGTTTTATCTATAATATGAATGTATAAACAAAAAAAAAAAAAGTATATAAGTAGTTTATCAGCCATCTCGTTACCATAACACAAGCATTAATTTGCTTAGCTTGGGACTATATGGCGTTGTGTGAAATGTAGAAGGATATTATTATTATTATTATAAGCTTCTAAGAACTTGTTTGAATAAATATTCATTTTAAATTAATTATTCTATAATCAAGGCACTAAGATTTAAGTTTGTTTGACTACTAACATTGCTCGCACAATGTTTTCAAAATAAACATGACATTATAACATTTTAACTAAAATTTAAAACAGATCAATTAACTGTTACAGGCTTTCAAATCAGTAGGTATCATTTATTTTAGGTCATACCTACTAATATTTTAATTTGAGAACTTGTCTGAGATAGATTTCTCAGTGTGTCCCTGTATACCAAATTTTTCAAAGGTATTGCATGAGACCAGTGAACGAAAATAAACATATTTTATCATCTTTTAACATTGGAAATGTCTTTTCGTTCGCTCCAGTATAAGCACCGATTTCACAGAGTTGTGAAGATGTGATATTCAAAAAATGGGTCAAAAGACGCGTAGATATTCACGAGAGCTGTAAGCTGTGCGAAAAGAATTATTCGAGAAAGTCATAAAACGAAAAAAGTTATGGCCGAAATAGTGAATAAAATATTCAATTTTTGGCGCTCGATATTTTGGAAACGAAGAATGATAACAAAAATTTCAGCTACAATTTTAAGCCTAAAACAAAGACGATCGGGTTAAGGGTTTGCACTAGCCTAACCTTTTTGAAAAAAGACCAAAAGTCAGAACGACGTTTTGACGTTTTTATTTTGTAACACAGAGTACTTTTTAATAGAGTTTTGTAACCTCCCGACTTTCTCGTCGCTCAGCGACAATATTTTTTCGAATTCCGTAGATTAATTTCCAATGTGCTCGATAGTCGTGTGAGGCACGAAATCTGTGAATTTTTTTTCCAGTTTCTGAGAACAGGAATGTTTGCTAAGGTCCAAGCACAAGAAGTTTATGTACAGGTAATATACCTAACCAGATTAACAGGCAAATGGAAAAAGAGGAAGAATTCATTTATAGGTTCATCATTGTCCTTAAACAGGTCATAGGGTGGGAATTTCAAGCATACAATGGCTGAATTGGGGAACATGGTCTAGTAGTTAAAAGCAACTGGCTAGAGCCACCACTGTTTGGGACTACTAAACCAAGGAGTGCAAATTAAATTAAATCCAGGGTATGCTTTCACGTTAGCCCAAATGCTAGTGTTTTCTCCAGGAAAACCAAGGTAACCAACATAGCTCAAAGAATTGCCAAACTTAAGTGGCAATGGGCAGGGCACATTGCTCGCAGAACAGGGGGCCGATGGGGCCGAAAGGTTCCGGAGTGGCGACCGCGTACCGAAAGACGTAGTGTTATCTTAGAAGGCCTCCCACAAGGTGGACAGACGACTTTGTGAAGGCCGCAGGAACCCAAACCCCGAACCCGAATATCATGATTGCACCTACTACTGTGTGCCTCTGCATCACTCAAAGGTTGACTGGTAGAACATGCCTATGGTATTAAGTCCACCTCTGTGAATTTATGTGCTTGAAGTATTAAATAAATGACCTGCTAGATGCGGGAAGCACAGAACCGGACGAAGTGGAGGTGATTGGGGAAGGGAGGCCTTGTCCAGCAGTAGACGTTTTTCGGCTGAAATTATGATAAGCTAGATTTTGCGGTTTAGTTGCAGAACATACTCAGCTCTACTTCCCACTATTTCGTACTCATGTGAAACAAACTTTCAATAATAATTTCTAATACCTCAATGAAGAAAGACCTAGAGATGAGACTTGCACAGACCAGGGAAGCATGGCACAAAAGAGAGGAGCCCTATACTCAGCGGTGGTTGGAACAAGGCTGTCAGTGATGATGATGATAGTGATGAATTCCTAAATACCCCTCACAGAGTGGAGGCCTGTGTCCCAACAGTGGGTGGCTATGATTATGCTTATACCTAATCTGCATTCGCGAATTATAAATTAACATAAACGTAAAAAAATATGAGTTTATGGAAAAATTACTTTAAAACCTACACCATAAAGTTCAACTTCAAACATGTTTCTAACTTTTTCAATAGTGCTAGTCCCTCTGAAATCAACTTAATTTCCATTAAAATAAAGTTGATATTTGTTTAACTTGAAATAATATTAATTTGAGGCATAAGTTTAAATAGACTTTAGATAGAATATTATTTTAATACCTGACATAACGGTGTTATTTGATTCAACATGCAAACTGCATTTTTGTCTTGACCATAATTAATATTCTGAAGTACTTACTAAAAATATATTTATATATTTTAATCATTTGCAATAGCAACTTATGACACAAGTTCCTTATACGTACCACAATAGTTGCTCAGGAAAATAATGATGCCATAAATAACTTTGTAATGTGTTTTCACAGATCTATCAGATACAAATAACTACTTAACAATTTTTTTTTATAGCAAAATGGGCCCGCTCTTGACCCCGATCACACCTAATGGAAAGTGATAGATGAAGTCTATGATGGAACGAGCATGCCCAGAAGATACCAGAAGGCCAATTTTCGTTATTTTAAATGTTCAAAATCTAGTCGCAGTCTCGTCTCAGCGACAAACAACTGTCAAAAACTTGTCAAAATGTAGGGAAATTATAGGCATTTTTTGACAGATTGAGACAGATCAGACTGTGAACATTCTTAAAATTACGAAAATTGCCCCTCTGTTCACTCTCGATTTGAAGGCAGACGGGTTAAATGTGGGAGGGAACACAGATGCCGGCAGAATTAATAATAATTTTAAATAATAATCATCATTTTGACCAAAAGACGTCCACTGCTGGACATAGGCCTTCCCCAAGCATCAGCACTTCAACCAGTTTTGTGCTTCTCGCTTCCAGCAGATTGCTGCGGCCTTCACCAGTTCATAGGTTCATCTTGTTGGAGGCCTTCCAACACTTTGTAAATATAACAATATTAAAATATAATTATTATCAATCAGTATTCATAGTCACCAATAACATACAAATAAAAAGAAATACCTCTATTATAGATATCTTACCTGAAAGTCCTGAAACTCATGTGTAGAACTGAAACCGCTCAAACCAAACCAGATCATTCAGCATGTTAGTTTACATTATGACGATGATATCAATTTATTTACTTTCTTTCAAACAAGCTACATTATGCAATTCCATTCAATCTCAAATAAATAGGTAAACAAACCTGAAATTTAAAGAAAATATCATATTAGTAAGGAAATTTTAATACTTTGTAATAGCTGTGTCATTACAGGGTTCATGTTAGGTACTGGGCTGGGGCCCTTGAATGTAATGTCTTTACCTTAATGTGCCATAAGAGTGCAATAAAATAATTGAGTTTGAAAGAATTATTTTGAAACATTCCATAATTAAATAACCTCATCAATCATTAGTTGGTTCCGTCCCTTCTCAGGATAGGCTTCGAAAAAGTATTTGCTCGAAAATACTACGCTGGTTAATTTTTATTAAAATGACTCAGTTTTGCTGTTCTACAAATTGCATTGCACCTACCTGCATTTAAAGAGCAGCAGAGACTAAGCAGCTATAATTTGGATTCTTTTGTTTTGAGGAAATCAGGAAAGCGGAAATTATAAGCAAGTGTCGAACTTTTCTGCAGGTAGAATGAAATATGAACACAGAGTACTTTTGTATAGAATATGAATGAACAAAACAAAATTTTAAAGTATTGAAATTGAAACTGAAAGATTTTTTTTTTTTATAATATTTATTCATGACCATAGAAGCAAGTCTTTCAGTCGAATACATTATGGGAAACTTAAAAGCTCTCCTAAAGTGTTGCCACTTTGCCAGTTGTTGGCTAATAAATTATTACGAAAACGCAAGCCATTAAATCGGGATTTTTAGCCGACTTCAAAAAAAGGAGGAGGTTCTCAATTCGGTTGAATTTTTTTTATTTTTTTATGTTTGTTACCTCAGTAGGTACGCCGTCATTTATGAATCGATTTGGAAAATTCTTTTTTTATTTGAAATGACATACTTCCAGATTAGTCCCATTTTTGTCAAAATCCAGTTCTGATGATGGGATCCATGAGGAATTAAAGGAACTCCTCAAATATTATAGGCATACATATAGCAATTTTGGTATTTTCATTAACAACTCAAGCATTTGCATTCAGAAAGTATAATTTGGTGAAGTGGAACTGATGATGAAGACCACAGATGGCCATCGGAACTATACTCAATGACAAATATTTCACGGGTAGCGATTCGATTGCTTTAATATGGTTACTACGCAATTTATGTTCGTCATAATGCGTATGGTGAAGCGGAGCTGATGGTGACTTCACCATCAGCTCCAGTTCTCCTGGTTCTTACCAGGAGAACTCATCAACAATTAACGTCCCAGCATCGGGAAAAGCAATATTTTGTAACAGGTGATGAGCAGTTGACATTAGGGTTTGAAACGGTATGCTCTCGAGGTGGTCCCATTGTCACCAAGTCAGAGTCTGATGAAGAGATCCCATGAAAGTCGAGGAAAATCCTCTTTGGTAGGCATGTACAGAGGCCAGCACATCAACCTACCCCAATCTGTCAAATTTTCCCAATTGAATATGTACCTTATTCCTTTGCAGTAAAGTTAAAATTCTATCAAAGAAATTTGACAGATTGGGGTAGGTTGATGTGCTGGCCTCTGTACAGTGTGTTAGTTGAACTCTCTCAAATCAAATGAAACCTATAGATGATTCAAGTGTTTGAGTCTGAGAGTCATCACTTACCTATACTCCGACTTTTAATTAGCTGCAGTAAAATGACACTTCTTAATAACTCATTTCGGACTGCATTAGAGATATGCATGTCAAATAAGTTTCGTTAGTTACACTATTCTGTACTAGAAAAACATGGTTTCGTTGATGGCCGCGAAAAAACAAAAAGACGCCAATTTTAGTCATTTAAGTTACACATTAAGCTGTCGTTTTACTGCAGCTAATTAAAAGTCCGACTATTAAGTCCGTTTTGTTGGAAGTCCGTTGTTTTTTTTTTGTAAAAAAGTTTTTGAAATGTTGTGTCCGCGTACATCACCCTGGTCAGATTCTTTCACTTTCGCCAGTTTTGTTGATTAGTCAGTTTCTCTGATTTGACAGTTTTGGGGCCTAGGCAGTTGCATCAGCTCGACAGTTTCCAGTGTTTGGCAGTTTCCTTGATCCGACAGTAGTACGTAATTCAATTCATTATCTAAAGTACCTACAGTCTATAGAAAACTGCACACTCGTCTGCCAATTTATTTATGTAAGTATTACATAACATAAATCACCTCTGTTTCCTTAATGATTTAGGCAGAGGTGTACTTAGAGTCCACCCTTAGTGCGTCAGTTATGTTTAAGTCCCATGTAATAGGAGGCGACCCCGATCCCAAATCATAATGAAATAATCCAATACCACTTTTTTCGACCTGAGAACCTCATGCTCACAGTACTGCATTAGGGCTTGGGACCAATAGACCAACGAGGCCAAAATAAATTAAAAAAACAAATATGAATTGATTTGACTTTTGACCGTATATTGTTAGAATTAGATTTCGGTTACATGTACCTAATTTTTTATTTAAATGAATGAAATACACCGACCCCAGCGTGGTTTGACCAGACTTGATTAATCGAATGAACCCCAAGATTCGCACTAGCCCAAGGAATAGACCAGGGGGCGCCGCGCTGTAATGGTAGTGAAGACGTACCCTTAGGGTAGGGATGGATTTAAGAGCCGTAGGTCCTGGATATGCATCCTGGAGTAGGCATTGGACTAGTGGAGAGCTGGGTGATATTTATCTATTGGATGGGCATTTACATTTCATTTTTTTTTCAATTAAAGTACTTACCTGTGATTAAAAAAATACAACTTTATGATTGTACCCAAAAATAGTTCAAATAAAGAAAATACCACCAGACATTAGATAAGCGGGTTTTTATTTATGTCTCAGAATCTGAAAGCCAATTCTCGTAATTAAAATCGTACAAAATCTAATCGTCAACTTATCTCAGCGACAATTAATGTCGAATTGAAAACTTGTGAAAAATGTAAGGAAATTAGATGTATTTTTGACAAATTGAGACTGAGATTAGAGGGACAATTCTCGTAATTTTAAGAACGTTCACAGTTTGATCTCAGTCTCAATCTGTCAAAAATAACTATAATTTCCCTACATTTTGACAACTGTTTGTCGCTGAGAAGCATTGAGATAGAAGAAGCATGGAGACTTCCTATTCTACTATAGAAATAATAGTTATACAAATGTCTATCATATCGACACACACATGTCAAAAGGCGTTGTTTCTTTATAACTAATCAAGAGCTGCATATAAAAAGCGAGACGTCTAAATGTTTGTCAAGCACTAAATTTGGCAACACTTTTGTGTGACGACAAAATCATGCTACAAAACTAAAAACAAAAACAACCCTACGAATGGCGGCCATCTTAACTGCCCGATTTCTGTAGGTATAAGTATACGCTAATTTTGTAGGTATGACAAGCCCTTATGTTTATTTAGTCATTACTGAGATGAGACTGCGACTAGATTTTGAACGTTTTAAATTACGAGAATTGCCTCCAGGACTTCGCATTAATATATTTTGTGTGTATCCGTCCAATAAATTTGTACTATTTTAAACGGCGATCACCTGGCAACACTTTCTATGAGCCTTCTAATTCAAAAATTTTCAAATCGTTCGTGATTGTACTGAGTGTTATGTTTTCTTTCTCCCTAAAAAGAAAACAAAAAAAAACGATATTTCATTGCATGTTCCAGTGGCATGCTTATTCTTGAAATTATTCAGCGTTACTTTGCTTATGAATTATTGGAATTTGGATAGAATGGATAAGTATCACGTAAGTAAATAAGTGTGCTCTATTTACTCCATAAATATAGTATGGAAAGGAGCGCTATATTACACGCACACATACACACACACAAGTTCTCTTATATTTTACTAATGCTTTTGTAAATTAGTTAATAAGTAACCATAACTATATAAGAAGTCTATTGGGGTATTGACGCACTTTAGGTATGTTAGCTTCAAGTCTTTGGAATCACTAACTCCCAAGTCACAGGTATTAAACCTAGTTTGGGAGCCAGGAGATTATAGTCTCACATCCCTGTGCCAAATTATTGTAGAAATTTAATTTTGTCTTCAATTCACAGATAATAAAAACATTATTATTATTATTATATTCATAAAGTTTGATAACTTTTGATTGCCTCAACCTTAATATAATTACACTTTTTTACCCCCTTATGACGATCCACTGACCAATATTTTTCTTTGTATTTCAGGTTTGTACCTATTATTCTAATTTTAGATGCTGAAAAGCATGATGATCTCTTAAAAAGAGAGTTGCTTGAATTTTATCATCGCTATGAATTAAGCTTGCATGCTGAATGGCCTGCTTCAAACTGAGACTGCACTGCATGAGCTGCCAGAGCTTTCTGGTAAGTACCTAGGTAATATTTTGCTTTTTCTTTTATTTGATATTCACCTAGGATAAAGTTCGGGCGATTGAATAATTCAAGTAAGTACCTACCTACCAAAGTGATAAAGTATACAACCTTCTTTCGATTAAAATCATCAAATTGTTTAAAGCTAGAATAGGTAGGAAGGTAGATTGCTATAATTATTCATTTAGGAGTTACCTACATTCCTGACACTTTTAACTGTTTCTGGTTACTCAGCTGAATCCACAGCAACTGGTAGTTTGGTCTATATTTTAAGGAATTGTATTTTATTTAAAAAAAATCATTTTAAATTAAATATCATTATTCTATCACTAGCTGCGCCCCTGCGGTTTCACCCATATAAGTATCGATCCCATGGGATTATCGGGATAAAAACTATCGTATGTCCTTTCCTGGGACTCAAACTATCTCAATACGAAATTTCATCAAAATTGGTTCAGCGGTTTAAGTGTGAAGAGGTAACAGATAGACAGACACACTTTCGCATTTATAATGTTAGTATGGATTAATATATTAATCCAGTTTTGTTTTTGTTTCAATATATTTTTAATTTTTGTCAGCAATATTATTATTCTATATAATGCCTGGGGAAATAATACAAGTAGGTTTTTTTTTACAATTATCCTGTGTTTGCTTTGATTATCCCCAAAACAGAGCTCATGACTTCTTTGGACTTTTGTCTAATTATCATAGTTTTGGATTTAGTCCTAAAGTTCCGGTGTTAAAGCTCACCTTCCCACCCTGTGAACGACTTTTTAATCTCAGTACTGCTTCATATTGGTCTTAATTTAAAACAGAGTTCATGACTTCTTTGGACTTATTAATATTAATTACTTACTTACTTTGGGTTGTTTTTTTATTATAGTTTTAGATTAAAGTCCTGAAGTTTTATATTATTGTAAACACTCAATAGTGACAGCCAGTTTGTAATCTTGAGATTACTTCACACTGTCGCCTTAAGGCGGAAATACATGTTTATTATGGTTGTGAATGTATTTTGATCAAAATACAACCTGACACACACTGCAGAAAATATGAATTTCGCGCGCTACACGCGCCTGTCTATAATAAGGATAAGTAAGTAATCCAATCTATTATCTAAAAAATATCGGACCGATCATTAAACCTCTCCGTCAATATGGCTCTGCTGGCTGCAAGCAAAACCGATACTATTTACTACCGTCACCACAAATTACGGTTATAGTTTCAGAGCTGCGGTTATCGACACAAGTGTGTCAAATTATAATATTTATTTATTGTAAGCGTGTCTTGTACGTGATGGACGGATATTGTGTCGGCCTCATACTTGATTCAGGTCGAGGGTTCGCGCCAATGTAAAATGAACGACATAAAAATAATTAAAGAGGAAATTCATATTTTAGTGTCAGTGTTTTCCGCTGCACTGCTTCGCTTGTCAAAGCCGGTAAATGTTTGGTTGTTTATGGTCTGTTACCTACTGTTCTGAATTTTGAATATAGTTTTGCTTTTGGCTGTTTGCTGTAGGTACGTAAGTAATAGATAGGTTTTACCGGATTTTTTAGGGTATAAATATGGATAAGACATGAGTAGGTACGTGAGACCAGAAAGACAATTCTCGTAATTTTAAGAACGTTCACAGCCTGAGGGGCAATTCTCGTAATTTTAAGAACGTTTACAGTCTGATGTCAGTCTCAATCTGTCAAAAATACCTTTATTTTATATTTTATTGTCGCTGAGATGAGATTGCGACTATATTTTGAACATTTTTAATTACGAGAATTGGCCTTCAGGTAAGGCCTTTTTTTTTGTAAGAAGATATTCAAAATCACAAATTCTTATTTTGCAGACTCCTTCTTGTAGAAATGTCTCGGAATTGTTACTAGAAAGATGATTTTATTGTTTTTCCATAGAAACGTATCGCATCTCGCTCTCAAAACAAGAAACCAGTCAAGCGAGAGATAGGTAGGTGCAGATACTGCAGATATATTTCGTTTTGCTTATCTTCCCGCGCAGGTTACTTATAACTCGTGTGTGTCAATCGTGTAAAACTGGTTATTCTGGTGTCCTGTCCATAGAGCCACAAGCCACATACAGCCTAGTTTACATTAATAGATTATGTGGTTTTGTTTTATTGCAATCTAGAATGTGGAGATATTGTAAAATATTGCAAATTCTCCAATTTAAACTGCTTTGAAAATTACAATTAGACCTATCTAATTGTAATGATTTCAAAGCAGTCGATCGATATAAAATGCCTACATTTATATCGATTATTTACAGTTATAGTACTTACCTATATTCTCCAATAGGTAAACAACAAATCCATACTAATATTATAAATTCGAAAGTAACTCTGTCTGTCTGTCTGTCTGTCTGTCTGTATGTTACCTTTGCACGCCTAAACCACAAGGGATTTCGATAAAATTTGGCAGAGAGATAGATTGCATCCCGGGGAAGGACATAGAATATTTTTATCGACATACACCGCGGGCGAAGCCGCGGGCGGAAGCTAGTATCAATATAAAAAAAATACAAAAATACGTCTAATTCAAACATTGCATTCACTGTATTTGTCCCTATATCAAAGTAACTAAGTAAAGATGACTGGTTCCAAAAAAAACTGTTATTTTATTTTGCAAAATGTTTAGTTTGCTGACAGATCATGTTTATCGGTTTCGTTATCGTCTGAATTAATTAATAAAATGCGATAGGTTAGAAACCGGTTACTTTTTGACTTTTCCGTTTTTTATCCGAGAAATAGTTTTGCTTTACGTTTTGGTTTATCAAACTTGCTGTAAAATTTGGTTTGCGTACCTACTTACCAAGAGTTTCAAAAATATTTCGTGTTTGCTAACTTGGCAGGTAGATGGGTATGGTATTCATGTAAAATGAGTTTTCAGGCTTAATCCATTGCAGCAATTTGACAGCGAGTTGCTTTTCACAACTCTCAAATTGTTTCGATTTAAGGCGAAAATGAGCATTAACGCGAATTAGGTTTTGTGAGTAAACAAAAAATCCACCTAAATACCCCCAAATCCTAAAAACTCCCAAACACTCGTTTGCAGTAGGTAGCAATAAAATGGAAAACAAGACCGAAGTATTCATATCTTAACAAAAGATGACAATTTTAAAGACAATTTTTAATGAACCTTTGGGGTAATTGCGTAACACACTATCAGTAGCAATGGCTTTCATTTTGACAGTTCAACAACATTCATTGCGTTATTTATGGTGTTAGTGGACATAATTTTAGAACATATGAAGCAATGGATTAGCAATATCCTTCAAAATGATCCAGATTGATAGTGTGTTACGTAATTAAGCTGCAGAAAATTGAACTACCTATTATGCTTTCGATAGAAATAGTCCAAAACCTCTTTGCATGCTACGATATCCGATACCTTCCTATAGCCACTAAGAATAAGTAATAGCGAAGAGATAGCTTTTTATCCAGGTAGGTTAGATACCATACCTACTATAAAATTTAATAAAAAGTGTTAGGCACTTTCACATTAAGCATAAAAATTACAATCGACTAAGTAACAATGACACGGAATATGGGATTTCTCATTTAACATACCTACCTACTGGTATTGAGAGTATTGCGTGTCAGTTATACCTAATTGTTTTGTACATACCTATTTGCTTAAAAAATCAAACCATCTTGATTTGATGTTTACATACTATAGTATCATAATCAGCCTATAATGTTCCCACTGCTGGGACACAGGCCTCCTTTCTGTGAGAGGGAGTGGGCCGTAGTCCACCACGCTGGCCCAGTGCGGGTTAGTAGATGTCACATGTCTTCGAATTTTTGGTTCTAGGACATGCCGGTTTCCTCACGATGTTTTCCTTCACCGTTTTGAGAGCAGTGCTATTGAAATAATTTACACAAAGTTAAGCGCCTGTTTGGGTTCGAACTTACGACCTGAAGTCGTAAGTCGCGGCCGATACCACTGGGCCACCATTACTCTCAAGTTATGTACTATAGTATGTCTATGGAGAATTGTTTGCTTCATGCACTCACATGATCTGAACAACTGAACTAAGAATTAATTTCGTGATCAAACTATCAAAATCAAAATATTTTATTTCACATATATCTACATGGGCACTTATGAAACGTCAGAAGCTGCACGATTCCAATAGGTCGTTTCCTATGGAGAAGAACGGGCAAGAAACTCCACGGTTACTCTTTTAAAAATTGTTGGTTTTTACAATGTTTTCAAGTTACAATAGGTATGGGAGGACAGCGTAGGCCTGTCAACAAGTACCAGGTACTTGATAATATAAAAATAATCATCTACAGATCTAAAGTCTAAAAGGCCTACAAAGTCCTATAACGTCTGCTTTATGGTACGGTATTCCATTGCTGCGTCAAAGCAGTTTAAACGTGACACTGCTTTGCCATTTTTGGCGAGATAGACCTTACCATCGAATGGATAGTAAAATAATCTCTGTCTCCATCCTAGACAGGGCAACGCTCCTTGGTGGTAACGCGTTATTTAAGTCTTGCGCACCTTCAGTGTTCAAGCACGATTAGTGTCTGTATTCCCATTAAAGAAGGAAAGGAAATCTGATTTCCTTGAATTAAACTAGAATGTAAGTTATAGACGGCAATAAAACATTCTAGTCGTCTGTAATTAAAAGTCACTAGGTTTGCCGCCTTTTCATCTAGAAAGGGTTTTTGTGACAGCGGGGTTATTGCGGAACACACTATCAGTAGCTTTAAATTTTACAGTTCAACAACATTCATTGCGTTATTTACGTTGCTGAGCAGACAAATGTTTCGAACTTACGAAGCAATGGATTAGCAAAATCCTTCAAAATGATTCAGATTGTAATTGATAATGTGTTATGCAATTAGGGTAGGTCTTAATCTTATCATACGTAGCCTATATTAATATTGTATCATTTATGCACTGATCATGATCAATCACGTATTTTGAAGAATCCGCGTTTTTTCAGTACGTTAATGTATGAAACATACAACGCAACGCAATGCAACGCAACGACAACAAGCAACTGCACGTGTGCAACTGTTTTATCACTAAACCTTCATCCAATACACATCTCACTTGGATACTTACACGTTTATTCACGGTCATAAAGCACACGTGGGGTGCGTGACAAGCCAATATTTTGTAAAGAATTCCAACCACGCGCAGGTTTTAAATGTTGAGTGAAACAACTCATCCACAGCAACAATTAGAACTTTTTTTGAGCTGTCTTATGTCTCTATCAAGCTTGTTCTTATATTATCCATACTATAATATTATAAATGCGAAAGTGTGGCTGTCTGTTACATATTCATGCTTAAACCGCTGAACCGATTTAGACGAAATTTAGTATAGAGATAGTTTGAGTCCCGGGAAAGGACACATAATAGTTTTTATCCCGATATTCCCCCGGGATCGAAACTTATGCGGGTGAAATCGCGGTTCGCTGCTAGTATGTCAATAAATTAATATAGGTGTATCTGCCTCTTACGGTCGAATGGTCATAGACGTGTGGAAGGCAGCGTGAGAGGCGAGGCGGGTGCAACGTCCTGCGCACAAGTCGCCGCTGACTGGCATACGTAATGCGCCCACTACTAAGGGTCTGTGCCACTTACACGATAAAACGGATAGTTTTACTTTTATCGTTAGTTCTTTGAATTTATTGATTTTTCTTAAACTGGTGCGTTTCGGGGTGGCTTTTATAAAAATATTCTTAAGAGCGTTTACGAAGCGCGACGTACGGCATTTCATACAAACTTTCAAGCCCTTGTTTTTCGAAATGTATGAACTGATTTTAATGAAACTTCGTACGCATAAGCAGGATACAAAGGTCTGAAAAGTTAGTTAAGAACATTTTCGAACAATAGTATTATAATAGTAATAGTAGTAATAGTAGTTACAGCCAAATAAGACCGATTTTAAATTTTCCATAGAAACAGAGATTTCTAGTTATCTTTTTTTAAATAACTTTTTAGACCCCTTGTATCCTGCTTATGCGTTTGAAGTTTCATTAAAATCGGTTCATTCATTTCGAAAAACCAGGGCATGAAAGTTTGTATGAAATACCGTAGGTACATCGTGAACGCTCTTAAAAGATCGAAAAAGCCATAAATGAATTTTATAATCGTCGAACGTGAGTAAGACTGGTTTCGAAGTCACCAACTCTCACCTAGTGTGTTGATAGAAGGCGGTGATTAAATTAGAGACCTCCCTTTTTGGTTGGGGCCAATGACTGCGATTGGCGGAGCTAACTGTTGATGTAAAAGGTTCTAAAATATAAATTAATAAAAAGCTAATAAAAATCGCTGAAGTTGATTAACCTCTTAATATAATTCTAACGTTTATTACGAAATGTCGGGTTCGAAAACGTCAAATCGCTTAGCGGTGTAAACGTTCATAATAATCCCAAACCTAAACAAACTTCCGACACTTCTCACAATTCACACTGAGTAGAGATACTACATATGAGTACATCAGAAAATATAGAAATCTTTCCAGTATAAATATCTACTCTACTATGATGCAAAAAGGTTCGTCACACGTTCGCTTCATCATTTGCTTGGCTATTAAACCGATATTGACAAAAGATGTATGTCGTTCAATCAGTTCATGCCATGTTCTAAATGGTAGATTAGTCTAGTACCTACCTAACTATCTTTTAAGTTGATTGTTAAACTGGTCATTAAGATAAATAATGTCACTCATTAAAAAAATTAAGTCCCAACTTCAGAACTTCGTCGACTTGACGTTGTCGGTCTATACGACAACGTCACAATATGTCGCCTTTAGTCTCATTAGCGGTGCTATTCTGTAAAAAGATCACCGTGGTGACTTGATAGTGAGCTGTCATTCCACCTGATTCTCGGGATTGACACTATTGATAGCTCACTTTAAGCTCACTACACCTAAGTTTTCACGGTGAGATTTTTACAGAATAGCAAATCTGGGGGCCTAAAAAGGCAACTTTGGCAGAATCATAAAATAATTCATATCACGCAATTCATCTGTTTGACAGTTTCACATCTATATATCCCTGAAGGTTAGGCAGAGGTGTACCTATAGCATTTTACGAATCTCCATACAAAACTGTCATACAGATGAATTGCGTGATAATTATGAATTGTTTTATGATTCTGGCAAAGTGGCCTTTTTAGGCCCCCAGTACTCTAGCGAGTCAACCGTGATTCATAGATTGGTCACTTACATATACCTTATTCGTACTCGTCTACTGCATTGTAAAATATAATTTGATGTGTGTTCAACACCCCAATTGCGTAACACACTTTCTAGTACAATCCGAAGGATGTTAAAGGACATTTCCAATCCATTGCTCTATATGTTTAAAAAATTCGTCTGCTTGTCAACGTAAATAACGCAACGAATGTTGTTGAATTGTCAAATTAAAAGGCATTGCCATTGTGTGTTACATAATTAGGCCGCAGTTCCATACATATCCATATTTTTGTTTACTTATCATTTCCATAAATGGTACTTATAGGTAGGTAAATCGTATAAAAACATGTAAACACAAGTTATAATCCTAATGAAACAAAAAATAAGACTTAGTTTTTTAAGTAATTTTATTTTTCTTAAAACCTCAAACACTATTTTAGTTTATATGCATAATCGCATATGATGTCGAGATATTCACGGTATCTTCATCTGTTTATGACTATGACTTATGGTATAAACAAAATGTTGATAATCCTTCGGACTCTTCCTTGTCAACTCGTTTCAATGTTTTTCGTTGTACCGTCTTGAATCTGAGCTTACAACGCCGCGTGGTTATTTTGGCGCGTAGCCAAAATCGGGACTAACGTCGCAATCTTGTTTTGTGTTTTGGCAATACAATTTCTGTGACACAATTATTTCACAAATGTTTACTAAAAACCCTGTCTATGTTATTATGGCGCCAAAATATCCTTGTAGCACTCTACTTTGATAACTACATACTGTGAGCGTTTGGCGTTCCAACCATTTAGTAATCAAATGCCTCTCAGCCGTGACTACTGAGGATAGGTTTCAGAGTTCTTATTGATGGTCGAGTCCTTTTATCCTCGATGTGACTGCATAATGAAATCCAGTTTCAACATCTTTTCACTTTACAGCAGTATTGGAAGTGATTTTGTTCCTTTACGTTACGTATACGTGTACCTACAAGCTACCTAAAACTTCTGGTTGTAAAATCTTTTGACCTTTTTTTTCGTTGGAGAACTGTCGGTATTGGTAGCTTGGCTTCGTACTGTTTTCTTTAGATCTACTTGAATTCCAATTGATCTATGACTAGGAGAACCATTGGACTCGTTCTCTGGTATTTTATCTTCTCCAATTGGATCTCCCTCAGTCGTATCTGATAAAATATCAGGTTCACATTTTACGAATTCAACCGGGACTTCTACTAGATTTTCGTGAGAAATATTGGAATTAACAGCTCTTTCAAAACAAGCGACTTGTTTTCGTTTTTGGTATGCAGACAGTTCTAGTAGAATTGTAACCTCTTCTTTCTTTTGGCAAGCAAACTTGTGCGGAAGAACACCTTTTTTCAGTCTAGTTGGTCCACCAGTTGATTTGAATTCTTGGTAGTTCTCCATATCCGTCGCAAGCTGTGCGAAAAAAACATAAGTTAATTTCAAAAACATTTCAGTAATCCAAATAGTAGGTGGGTACTGCGACCCGTTTCTTACATCAGTTACTAACAAATGCACGGTTATACAGATTTGTATGAAACATACCTAAGAACCACCCCGATCAAACCAGCCATCTAATTAAAAAAACCGCATTGAATTCGGGGCACCCGTTTGGGAGCTACGATGCCACAGAGTCACAGACAGACACACACGGACGACATGGTCGTCAAACTTATACACCCTTCTTATACGTTCGGGTTTAAAAAGCTCATTAAATGTATACGTGCTTAGTATCTACTGTCAATAATAATTGTATTTTCGAAATCAAACCTAATACTTACGTCAAAATGATCTTCACAGCAGTATAGAGCACTTTTGTTTGAAAGAGGAGGTTTATTGTTTCTCTTCATTGCTTTACTCCATTTCGTTCTAATGTCTGCATTTCGCGGAACTTGAAAAAACATTTTGTTTGGTGTAACAGCCGTTGTACTGTTACATTTAGGCACAATACAATGTTTGTATCTCGGCATTATTATCAATTCGTACCTAATCACAAAAGAAGTGAAAAAACAAAATAATCAACCGTTTAGATGAGAGCACTGCGACCAACTGCGGACAAGCGGGTGGGAAGTAAGGGGCGGGGTACCGGGCCGGCGCGATTGCGGCGCGCAACGGTGGCCGTGGCGGGCGACGAAGGCGACAGATGACGTAATGCCCGCTGCACAGTGTCTCGTACGCGTATTCGAAGTAGAACTCATCAGTTTAGTTTATTAGTAACAAACGGATTTCAGTTAGCCATTGATAGGAAACTGCGGGGTAATTGCGTAACACACTATCAGTACGAATGGGTTTCATTTTGACAGTTTTACAACATTCATTGCATTTACGTTATTGAGCAGACAAATTTTTCGAGCATACGAAGCAATGGATTAGCAATATCCTTAAAAATTATTCAGATTGAGATTGATAGTGCGTTATGTAATGGGTGCTGATGTATACAGGGTTATTGGAAAAACACCAACAACCTCTTGTGAGGTCATTGTGCTCATCATTATGAACAACTTGGGACCAAATCTGAAATCGCCAAAATAAATCAGCTGTTCCCTACATTAAAATTAATGTTCGTATAACTCGCCAAAATGTAGGGAGCAACTGATTTTTTTATAAAACGATACCCCTTGGTAAGACTGGTTGTCAGACTTTCGGGCTTCGGACTACCCGTAACGACTGTCAAAGATCCACGAATGACAGCCGGAACCAACAACTTAACGTGCTTTCCGAGGCACGGAGGGATCACGGTATGTAAAGATGGTCACCCATCCACAGACCAACATCGGCAAGCGTAGCTTAACCTGATCGATCGACCTGTGCGGCTGTTATTATTTAGCCACCGGCCCCTCCCGGTGAATTCTCGTGTATTGTCGAGAATTCCCGCTGCTACCAGCTCGTATCTAATTTGTACGTTACACCATTGACACAAAGTTCATTATGCTTTTGTAACATTTCTTTACAAAAATTCGCTTCTCGTCTGTTCCGCGGCAGCGTAAATTGAGCCTAAGGAAATATCCTTTTACGGAATTTAAAACCGGCCAAGTGCGAGTTGGACTCGTACACGAAGGGTTCCGTACCACCATACAATATTTAACACTACATAATATATAAAATAACGACAAAAAATCACGTTTGTTGTATGGGAGTCCCCCTTAAATATTATTTTATTCGGTTTTTAGTATTTTTGTTGTTATAGCGGCAACAGAAATACACATTACGTATTTTCTTTCTTTCTTTACATTCTGTGAAAATTTCAACTGTCTAGCTATCACGGTTCATGAGATACAGCCTGGTGACAGAGAAACAGACAGACGGATAGTGGAGTCTTAGTAATAGGGTCCCGTTTTTACCCTTTGGGTACGGAACTCTAAAAATAGACTAAGTACTATAGGAATTTCAGCTTGAATATGTTTTTAATACTTTTATGAAAGTTTGGTATTTTCCGCAGAAGTCCATGCGTCACCAATACTTAAGCCTTGTCTGAATCATTGACAGTCGTCGTGTTTTTAAATTAGTAAGTAGGTGTGTGTATTCCTTATGTGAAGTTTGCACTTCGGAGGGAGGACCGATATTTTTTATTATTTTCAAGAACACATGTTATTCTTACACTTATAATTCTTACCACATTATTTCAAGCTTAGTTTCCGGTCGTGTCATTCTCATTCCGGTTATACTTAATCACTGTAAATAGCTAACTATAATAAAATAGAAGATGACCTGTACCGTACTAACTTGGCGTCTGTACTGTATCTGTATAAATAGTAATGCCAAAAACTTACTGTGTTATCTTGACATAAAACTGTAACTTTTTACATTTATTGTTTGTGCTTTAGTAGTGGTAAGATTGGAAACAATACAAAAGAGAATAAGCAGAGTAAGTTTAATAAACAGTGGTTATTGCGACTGCGCGAAAATACGGTGTGGCGATGCATGATTGGATAGTAAACCACAAATGAATATGACCGATGAGGCTAGAGCTATAGAGGTCAGATCGCCTTCGACAGTTTCTAATTGCCTTTAGAGTTCTATGGATATACCACATAAAGTTATTCAGTGTAGTGTAGTGTAAAGTGTAATATCTACTAAGTGATATGTATCAAGCTTTTGCATAGTTCATGTTATTCATCTCTCCCATTCAGTAGCAGAATTTTGCAGGTATGTTAAGTAATTGTAAGGTCAATTAAAATTTAAGATGGTGATTATATTTTTAAAGGAATAAGTACCAATGGAAAACAGTCTATGAAAAACAGTTTGCGACAGTTATGTTGGTGCAGTAAAGTTCAGAAACATTTACTGTTGTGTAAATTTACAAGTCTTCTGCATTCCATTAGGGCTGCGAGGTCAAATTGCAGCGTTCACTCCTTGTTGAAACATTAAATACTTCATGTTAGCTTACCTCAGTAAGTAAAGTAAACCTTTAAGTAAGAATAACGATCTGGTTTGGGTCATTGAACATCGATTGATTTGCAACAAGTAGGACAAAGCACGACACACAGTTCATTGTAGTTCCAGAAGTCATTACCATCATGTTATTATCCATGATTGGCTTTCCAGATACTTATACTTACGCAAGCACCTGTAACCTTTGTTGCATTTATATAACCATTGCTAATAGTCAACCCTATACCTGTCGATGGGAGAGAAGACTTTCGCAAGACGTTGCGATGTAAACGTAATGCACGATCGTCACGATTCGTATAATTTTAAATGGTTGTTGTTTTAAAATTAGGTTTTGCAATGGTTGAGGCCGTTTAAGAGCGACCCAGTGTAGTTACGAACTCTTTATCGTTGCAGATTCGCAGTTCAGTTCAATGTTGCAATAAGTACTTTGTCGGTAACCTGTGTATAGTGGGCAAAAACAGAACTGTCTTTGCTGGCGCGCAGTCGGGTAAAACTATAACGGACTCGGTCTTAACAGCTTTAGTATAGTTTTGAATGAATCTTATACAATCAGAATCAAAATAATATGTACGTAAATAACAATATAATATAAATCTACCTAATTAATTAATAAAAGTAACAAAATTATCCGCAAAATTCATGCGCATAGCTGTCAACTGGTAATGTCCCAAGAGACTGGCGGGATTGCCACTTTGTATGATTATGCTTAGTCTCTGGCCAAGGTAAAAGCCAGCCCTTGGGTCACGGAAAGTGTCAACTAGCCGTTTTGAGATTCACGGCCCGAGGGTTCTATTATATCTTCTTCTTCCTTCTCTGGCCCCTTTATTTGGGGTCGGGTCTCCTCACTTTACTGCGCCAAGTTATTCTGGCTTGGGTTGTCGGTTCAGGCAATTAGGTCTCTCATATACTCCTATACAAAGTTTAACCAGCATAAACTCAAGTAAATGTGAACTTTAACAGTGCTACGACGTCTACACCATATCCATACTCGGAATCTACCACCTTTTTCACTTTCATTATTAAAATGCATCGATTCCAAAGTCCAATAAATGGTCTTCCATGACTAATATATCTACGATGTCTGTGGTCATCGCAGATATAGGTATCGATATCCATATAGCATCGTGTTGTTTGCGTGTTGATTGCTCATTATCCTTCAAGTTCTAACTGCGATTCCAGCTCATCGAACGTATTTGTTGGAGAATCCAAGTGATTAGAAGGCTAAAAAAGTCTTTCAAAAAGTTAATTGCTTGATTGTTATTGGGGGTTTCTGTGGGCACCTGTTCTGCAGGTTGGGTTTACGTTGCCTTTAATGAAATAAAAAAAAAACCAGTAAGTCACCTGTTTATTTTTGTATATTTAGATCTTATTCAGTTTAATATTTACTTTGTTTAAAATTTTTTGGTTTGTTCTGAGAATGACTAATTTACCTCAAAATTAAAGATGCTAGAATATATCTTGGTGCATAAAAGCCATTTAAAACACGACTTGGTAATATTGAATTAAAACATTGAGCACAAGTTTGTATAGATATTTTGGCTATCATCAAATTAATATTAATCGTTCCCAAGCACGAAGAAGACTATGAAAGTGTAGAAGGCATTAGTTTTAGAGGGCATGAGTTCTCGCGATCATGGTGCTGGGTATATCTGCCAAGAGGTACTTAAAATCAATTTCATTGGAGCAATTTCCGAAAACAGATTATGTCAAACATTTCTTTACGACTATTCCTTTAAGTTGGTATAAATAGATTCCTATTATGGGTCACCAGTCTGAGGTTAGCTGCATGTGATTTTGAACATTTAATAACTTCTTTACAGACTTCCAAACTCAAGGAAATCCAATCGTATAGTAAATAGCAATGTATCTAACGGTAATACTTATAGGCATCTTGTGTGAATCAAGATACTCATAAATCATATACCGTAAGTAGACGGTTGGCGTCTAAATAAGTACATAGAGTACATGTGTAATGTCGCCATTGTTCGCCAAGTGCAAGTCTTTGTCTGCTTTGCTTTATTCTTGAAGATGAAGGTTATTGATTCGTTGAACATGATACACCTGGAGGCTCCTTACACTAATGATAACGTTGTTTATAAAATATTAAACGTAGGGACCTATTATGCCGGCTTGTGACGTAGGTAACTCATTAGAATTCATGTAAGTATACAAACATTTGATAATTTAACATCTTGAAATTTGCTGCAGTATTTTTTTTTTAAATTTTTTTTTCATTATAATAACTTGTCCAGCCGAACTAGGCCACTTCACATTATAAAATGCATGAACGGTTCTACGTGTGATAATGATGTGTCGACGTTTTAAATTTTATTCATAATAATTAGCAATAAATGTCTTTGAACTAAGTCATAATTTTGCTAATGTTAAATAGCTTATATCAAGTATTCAGCGACAAGAATGTCAAAATTTATCAACTCTAAACACCATCTACTAAGGAAAAGAAAATTTAGATTTGGTATTTATATTGCTAAGTGTAAGAAGTAGTACATCACTACTAGTGAAGAACAGCACTATTGAGGAGTTAAAGAAAGATGGCGAATTAAAAGGGATGCGATTATTACTAAAAGTGTTTAATTTTACAAAAAGCTTATACACTAAGTAATACATGAGTTGCTATAAACAAATCAGGTTTTGTGTTAAAATATTACAAGGGCAGACTTGTTTGCAATATTTATTTATTAAAACTTTATGCACAAGTAAAAGAAATACTTTACAAAGGCGGACTTAATGCCTGTGGCATTTATTGTCGTTTTATAATCCTGGTTCGCCGAAAATGAGTCTTACTTAAGACATCTACCTGCTGATAACTCGACCCTTGCGCTACCCAAAAAATGCCAAAAAGACTTCAAAGCAAGATAAGATTCTCAGAATATACGTCGCAGTTGTCTTCATGAAACTGTTGTGAGCACAAAGAACGAAGTAGCAAGCGTTGTTGTTAAAAACTCTTGTACCATATGAGGAAAATATTTATCTTATATGAAAATGTCAATCGTTCTTTATATGAGCGTCTTCGTGTCACGTCTTATGGCTAATATTACAACCAATGTTAGTCAACAGGAATGAAAATATAATAAACGTGTTGGAATGCATGTAGGTACATAACTTATCAATCATTTCTATCTTAGTTTTATCACATTATTTATATTACACATAAATAAGTTAGCCTTACCTTTAGTCTATAAGTTAGGCACTCGTTGCTGTCTTGATATTCATACAAAATACAGGAATAGGTCGACTAAGCAAAAAACAGAAAAGCTACTTTCAATACATTGAGGTCTTAAAATCTGGTTCCGCGATACCGCTATGCACTTAAGAGAAGTTTACGAACGCATACCTCGGCTGTTGTTTCAAAACCGCGCGCACTCTACCGCACTGCTAATGTTTAAAAACTGTCTTGTTGTTCGTTGTGCTTAGAATACAATATATTTCGTTTGACGGTGGCGTTCGTTCGATCGTTTTATCGTTGAACCGGTAGGACGGGGCGCGATACCTGCCGCGGACCCGTCGACTAATCGACTGTCTCTGCTGTAGGGCACGTGTTTACATGAGATCCATTGGTGTGTGTGCGTGCGAGAAGGCTTCGCTGCGCGTGCGAGTGTGCGGTGTTGCCAGCTTAATAACACTACCATCAATCGAGTAGGTAGTAGTATCTACTAAGTGTTGGGACCGCTCATTTACAGTTTTGACATACCAATAAGGACCTCTAAGTAGTAGATATAGGTACCCCGTGAGTATACCTAATGATATTTTGTAATTTATTGAAATCTGTGCACACAATTTACTCTTTATTTGTTCAAACTGTACCTCTACTGGTCGAAGGTTTTAGTTGCGCAGCTTTCTTAGGTTTGGACTCCGTCTAATCATCATTTCTTTGAACATTCACTTTCAGACATCCAGTAGTGGAGACTTGGAGCGTAGCTTGGTGTGTTGTATTTTGCCTCTTCATCTTTAGGCCCAGAAGGGCCTATAAAGCTATGCGATGACTTGAGTATTTTGTTACACTGCAGCAAACGATAGGTTTGTATTTTAGAAAAATAGGTACCTACTTAGATAATCTTTTATTCCATTTTTATCCATCCAATATCTTTTCCTGACGTCGATTGGGCAAATGACTTCTCTGTTCTACTTGCTTTCAAAAGAAACTCGAGCTTCAGTAGATGGTGCTTACCTACTCATCATTCTAATATACGTGTTAATGAAATAACCCAAAACCTGAAATTAGAATCGGCAGCAAAATCGAATACAATAATTTTTAATATTAGGTTATTTTTTTTCCAAAAAATAATTATTTGTCATGCCATATCTAATACTTTTTAACGACGCTGTACAATATGACTGTGACACTACTGTCCAACGCGATGTAAACAAAAAGTGCAGGCGAGGGTGAGGGAGAGGGGGTGCTAGAGCTGGCGCCACCCCGGCTACCCTCCGTAGTCTCCCTAGCGCACCGCGGCGCGTGCGGCTGTGCGCCGCCCTCGTGTTGAGTTTTAATTTACGAAAACGTAAATTACGACGATAATTACTAGTGACACTACAGTGATAAGTTCTTTGAAAAGTAATTTACGAAAACGTGCTTTAACGTGTATTCAACAAGGTGGTAGACATTTCGAGGCATTGCTGTGACAAACAATGAACAATTGTAAATAGGTAGGTTGATTTATTTGAAATAATTATTGTAAATATGGTGATTCAAATGTTTTAAACACGCCAAGTTTTGTTTACCACCACCAGCTTTTTGATTTTTCTTTCAACTAGCCTTCGCTTATTTTTAAGCTTGTTAGGTTTACATGCAGCCAGTCCAAAGCCTGGAAAAAGTGTGATGGAAAAATTTGAGTCACTTTTCTATTCCAAAGCAAAACATACGCATTATTTAATAATAACAGAAGGAGGGGATTAACCTCGAAACGATAGTGCTCCCGTCACACGTTTGACAGCGCGGCGCGGCAATAGCGCTACACGAATCTGTAAGAAGTAGCGCCACAACAACTTTTACAAATATCTTTTAAATTTATGAAAAAAAATAATTATACGTCGTATCAATTTATTAATATAAAAATCGGTTGGGGTGTCCGAGGTTTTGGGTTATTTCATTAACACATTGTATAACCTGCCCATCTACTTGGATCCTTCCGTTGTATTTGGTCATTACTTTAAACTTTAATATTAGACAGACCGATTTATCGCGAGATTCACTTTGAGTTCACCTCAGTTCTTGTAACCTTTTCTTGTTTAGGATATCCACGAAAGTGTTGCACACAGTGATAAAGTCGGAGTTAAAACTAAATTTGGAAAATCATTTAAAATGTTCGGGAACTATGTGTACAATTTTATTTTTAAATCTAAGTTTTTTATTTAAAAGTCTTCGAGCACTCTTGTTTTGCGCGTATGGCAACATCGATAACTTAGGCAGCAACGTATACAAAACTGGAGGAGCTTTAATAAAGCACTGTGAGGTATCCTTCGGGTTTAGTTTTATTTTCGTTTATAAATAGCCCACATACTGGTTTGACTTCTTGCGAACACAACAGTGTAATGGTTGGATTTCTCAAAACCTTCCACCTTGTAAAATTTTATAATTAGGCATAATTTTGAACACTAAACAGGTTTATCTGGTCGTTTCTGATACCCGTTCGTTGTTCTAAATTGATTAGTCAGCTATAATATTATAAGCGTGTGTATGGACTGGTGAACATGCTTTTCCTGCCTGTTTGCTGTTACTGGGAAGAAAATTCTTTAGAAAGCAGTGACATTGGCATAACTAGAGGAATGACGTTTTCTTAGCCTACCTATTACTACTACTGCTACCTATTACTTATGCTGATTGCTTTCATTATTTCTTTTAAAGTTAAAAAAAAATAAGAGTAAGTAAACTGCAATGTACAGAGGCCAGCACATCAAGCTACCCCAATCTGTCAAATTTTCCCAATTGAATATGAACCTTATTCCTTTGTAATAAAGTAGAAAATCTATAAAAGAAATTTGACAGATTGGGGTAGCTTGATGTTCTGGCCTCTGTACAATTGTATTTTCTGGATTGTTCTTTGTTCAAAAACTTTTAAAAGGTATACTCAAACTCAAAGCATTTATTTCAATTAAACCAATTACAGAATGAATTGTCAAGGGGTCGGTCACTCAGAAAGATGAAGCTAGTTGCCCATTCCAAAGCGTAGGTACCTATGGAGAAGAACGAGCAAGAAACTCCATGGACATATAATTATCCTACGTTATGTTTAGTCATCTCAGTGCTTTGAACTGTGTCAACAAAAGTTATGTGTTTTTTAAGTAACGATCCATCTATATTTGTGAAGTTAATTGTTAGGAAGAAGTAAATGAAAGTCACACATTATAATTTTTAGATTTATTTTATTTTCAATAACATAAAAATGTTATGTTTTTCTCATTTTACACATTTCGAAATGAATTTAGTGGGTACCAACCTGATTGCTAAACTTTTCACATAATGTTCAAATGTTAAATACGCTACAGTACAGTTTGGCTTTGCATTATTAAGTTCTGCGTCATGGGTCGCATGTTACCTTATTTAGAATTCTTTTTCACTTATTTCCAAATGCTGCTTATATTTGTACGAGCACAAAATCTACTTCACAGCAGTTCATTATAATATTCAACAAAATATATAATATTGTAATCATTTACTCACTTGGATGAATCATTCGATTCGATTTTTGCTATTTTTACAATGTGATATGCTATAAATTTTTTGTGATATTTTTAATTTTTATACAAACAAATTCATTACTTTTAAATTACCTAAAATAGGTAAACATGTAAAAAATTACTATTTGGTCACACAAAAATCGTTGCGATGATCCATCCAACAGCAATATTCACTACAATAAATAGATCTAGCTAACTGGAATTGAAGGTCCCTAAAAATTATGTAATTTATGCTAAAGCTGTGATCAACTAGACACACAATCAATCAACCACGAACGGACGACAACAAAAACTTGACAACAATTCGTAAATTATTTCTAACTTGTTTGAATAATTGACCACGGCTTTGTATAATACTAATTTTATTGTTTTTTCGTAATAGTTTGACTAACTCTAAAGAGGCGTCCATATTCATAGCATGAAGTAAAGATGCGCAAATCATCAATTTACATAAGATAGTGAAAGAATCGTCAGTTTTACATACAACTCTAAGTAAGAGATATTTTTCTAAGCTGTTATTAAAAATGTTATTAACCGTAAGTTATGTTTGAAAATTTTACAACATTTAAAATGAATTATGGTGTCATGATAGTCATATTTTATGGGAACTTAATTCCATTTAGAAATAACATGTTGTTGACAATTTGCGCTGCGCGTTACTCTAAATATATATAGATTTAAAAAAAAAGTTACAACAAATGTAATTGATTTTGCTTGCGCAACATTACTCGAAACATCAAAATTGGAACGAAACATTTGAAAATACGTGAAATAAGATTTTGTCAATTCGATGCTCATCGCAATTTTAATTCCTATTTAGTGTATACTTATATACTTTAAAATATTCAACTATTTTAAATAAAATTTATTTTATCAGCACTTCATTATTATTGCTTGTTTGTCTGAGGTGGGCAAAACGAAACAAAATTAAGATGAGCACGGATGTAACACATTTTTCTATTAATGTTTATGTTGGCGGTTTGCACTTGTAAATAGAGAATCGTTTTCGAGCACAAATACAGTACCTACTATCAACTTAAAAGTTATGTTACAATGTGAATATATTTAAATATTGAATGAAATTCAAGATGTTTTGTGCCAGAGACACAAATTTATTGAAAAAATAATTATACCTAATTTCAATAAAACTCAAGTAAGAGGAACTTTGTTTCGTACAAAATCAATGCAATACGAAGGGACTAGTTCAATGATATGATATTAAATGTTGAAATAAATTCAAAAGGTAATGTAGTGGTTCCAAAAGTTGCAGTTTTTCAGAGACTTTTAAATATTTGAAGCATGAAGAGACTCAACAGTTGAAAGGAAGTTGTTAGTTTACTGTACTGGGCTCCAAACGCATAGACTTGTATAATAGGTATGGTAATTTTGTATGTACATGTAAAACCATGTGTAGATTTTTTCATTAATTTAGTAATACTATACTAAACTGGCCGTCATATAAGTATCTGCCATGTTCTTCTCCTATATATAACTAGGTAATATAATATTCTTATCTAGATTCATATTTACAAATAATACAGTTCATTACTATTTATATAGAAATTAAAATATATTTCTATCATTCTTCGATTCACATAACGCAAAATAATTTAACAGAGTTCATTTTTGCACTCACATTTACAATATACTTTTGTAACTAGTTTGTTACCATTTATTTGTTGATTTCAAACAACTCATTTAGAATATATCACCCAAAAGCGAGTAGCGTTATACTCACGAATCCTATCATATCTTACCATTAAAAAATGCAGAATATGCGAAAACTTGAAGGAATATGTTTACAGTAAATGGCAATTGAACATTATAGTTCGCTCGCATCCAATAGGAACTATAAGATTCACAATGCCTCCGGGCGGGCCGGCCGTGCTCGGCTAGCCTATACGTACAAGGAGCCGCCCGGCCCCGCCCACAGTACACAAAACAACTAGCACAAATAAAAATAACTCCTCTTTATTATTTACACCCGGTGAACTATTCACAAATTATGGACACAAATCAAAAAACTCTAATCGATTACAGTTATATCGAATAAGAAGTTGAATTATTAATGAAAATTTGTGTTACAGTTTATGCTAGAGTTTAGAATATTAAAGGAGCTCAGTAGCGCCACCGTGTGTGCGGCGGTGCGAGGAACTATACATGCACAACACCGCAGTGTCTATGGCCGTTTGCCTCCAATACTTTACTTATATACCTAATAAATGTTCTCCAACACCATTGTTTCAACAATCGATGCCTCGGTGTGTCGCCGTGTCCAACACGACAGCGTGATCGGAACTTCTACTAGACGATTAAACCTTTACAAGGTGACAGAGATTCTGAAAACATCTACTGTTCGAACGCTCTGCGATATTCAACCCAGCGACACGTGGAGAAGGAACTAAAATCTAATATCACAATATCGGGCTTCTGGCTTCATTGCGAGTTGAACAAACGCCTAGTTTGACTTTCATACGAATAAATCTCTCTGTGTAACAAGCAAGTTACGTAGACGGTTATAGAAGTTAGCTAGTATTTTCTCCGCTCTATGATAATGAACGGGATAAACCATGAAACGAGCGAAATAGAGCATCTTATTTTAAGTACAATTCGAGATCTTCAGTTTCCTAGTGGTGATTTTAATTGACAATCCTGTTCGTAATTCCGTCTACGTACTTCTCGGCAGGTCACCGTGTGTTCACTCGAACAGTGCCAGGAGGTCATCGGAGGAAGGCGCACGCGGTGGGTGGCTGCCAGCCGACGACGACGACGAAGGCGGCGTCGCTAATAGCTCACCAAGCGCAGGTGCGTCTAAGTACGACAGCAGCTCCATCGGGTCCACACTTGTCTCCGGCAATAACTGGAATAAGAAAATTACAGTCAGGCTTGGCTCGCTTTTACTGGTGTTGGATGCTTCTTAATAACGTTTGCTTGAAAGTATTTCATCCTTTGTTTATTTGTTGTAGTTTGTAATATAGCGCATGCCAATACGCCCAGCAGGGTACCTAGTATATTATTTGAAGTGGGTTTGCTCTTGACTCTAGTGTAGGTCAGAGGTGACAGAGACAGAGTCGAATTTTACCCATTCTAAACATCAATACCTGCCCGACCCAAATGTATGGGCTGATTATTTTTTTGCGATTACGATGGTTTCATGGAGAACAGAGAAAGTTCTTCAGTTTGGTGGTCTGTGCCACTCCCTTAAATTTGAACACACCTTTTTGATACAACCTGTTTATGTAGATCTCATGACTCGGCAATGTGCTAAAAATGACATTCTACTAAATTCAAGCCAGTATAATTAATTATCAATTCAATGTCGTATTGCTTATCTCTATATTGCCTGCAATATTAATGCCGATGTAAGCCCATCGATTCCAGTTAAAAAAGGGTTAATGTAATGTCCCTAGTTTTGGAACACTAAACTTACGGTATCGGTATCAAATAAGATAAAATACTCACATTGAGATTATCTGTCCCTTCTCCATCTATGACGGCGGCGGGATCAAAGTTGAGGTCGGCGGGTATGTCGACATCGGTAAGCGAGTGGTGGTCCACGGAGGGCGGGCCCGGCGTGTGTGACGAGCCCGGCGTGTGCGCGCCGCCGCCGCCAGGCGTGTGCGCCGAACCCGGGGTGTGCGGCGTATGCGGTGTATGCGGCATCTGGACGATACGTGGACGTTAAGCTACAAATTCTGGTGCATTGGCAGGTATGGGAACACTTCTCTTACTCATAAATGTTTTAGCTTGTCATATCTTAACAGCAAATATTAATCAAAGGGTAGATTTTATTCTCTAAATAAGCACAAGTTGAACCCAAATTTCTAGTCGTTAAAGAAATAAATAGTTTCTACTAGAAACGTACTTTATTTGTATCAACGATATAAAACAATACGCTAAGATAATAAATAATAGACTTGCACAATCGGTTACAGTTTAATCGAATCTGAGTTCCAAAATGTGTCCACTTATCTATGTACATTTGATATACACGTAATATTTGTTTACCTGATCGTTAAGGCTCTTCTCCATCGCGTTGAGAGGATCTAATGAGTTGACGCTGTCATTCAGATGCGAAAGCGGTCCATTTCCAGCGTACTCGTTACTGCCAGGCCCATTGTTCATCCCGAAGTCGTAATTCTGATTGTTCGAACTTGAATTTCTGTTCTGGCCGCTTTGGTTGTACGAAGAGATCATTGAGCCGCTGGCTATAGTGTTCATGTCAGGAGGAAGGTATGGCGATAGTGCTTGGTTCATGTCCCAGTTGTTCATTGTAGGCATGTTCATCGAGCCCGGTGATACTGCTTTACTGCGCTTTCCTATGCTGCCATCACTGCTATCTTCTTCTTGCTACAAAAAGTAAGAACACTTCTTAGAAACATTTTCAATTACTTCAAAGTTGAATACAATCGTTTTGTATCTATCTATATAAATAAAAATGAAATGCTGTTCGTTGGTAAGCGCATCACTTGAGAATAGCTATACAGAATTGGCTATTTTTTGTTTTATTATGTTCGTAATAGACCGAATAAGGATTTCAGGGAAATAAAAAAATGGGAAAAACTAAAACTCCTTTTTTTAATGGGATTTTTGTATGAACTATTGTTTGGACAGGACAGTGTTTGTCGGGTAAGCTAGTAAATAATAAAAATGCATTAGTCGTGTGACAAATACTCACCTTTATGCCAGTATTGTTGGCGATTTTAGTTGCCTTCCAGTTAGCACCACTGTCAATCGTGACTTCGTCTACATCTGAACTGTTCAACGTGTTAAGGATACCCCACATGTATTGGTCAACTTCTAAACCTTCTAACTGTGCTGGTTTACTATAAAGAAATCATCTTGTTAGACATTTGTACTATAAAACAAAAATTTATGATTACGATTGGAATGTCGGGAGCAACACTTACTTGCAAACCGGACACCGCCATGACCCTCGTTCACAGTTCAGTTGTAAATACGACTCTAAATCGAAGCATTGTATGTGTTTGCACTCGTGGCCACGTGCCGGTAGCGTGATCTTCTTAAACGTGATTGGACATTTTAACGATACTTTTAAAGCTGTTTGTTCAACGCTGTCCCTATCGTTAGCTGTGTTGGATCCATTGCTACCATTCGTCGGCGTCTGGTTGAAGTTCATCTTGATCTTCGCGATGCAGTGGTCTGCTGTTAATAGGCGCTTTCTTAATAGACCTTGCAGCACACTTCGTACGCTCGGTCGGTGAACTAATTGTAAAACAAACAGGTGTGACTGAAAAAAAAGGAGGGACATAAGTCTTGTTGACCACGTTTTTAAAATGTAATGGCCTAGAATCCTGGCTGCTTGATATTTGGGTTTAATCCTGTTTAATATAGAAGACATTAGGAGATACTTACACAGCAGCAGGCTGAGACAGTGATTTGTATCGTATTTCGGCCTGGCTGGCACACTTCTTTCAGGTACAATGGTTTGTGTGATGTTTTGTTCTCTCCTCTATCTATTTGTAATGGAGTTGCGTTGACCGACACTTGAACACTCGCTGGCCAGTTTGTGTTCATCTGCCTATCCTCGTGGTGGAAGCATTTTAATTGCAACTCAAGGTCCGATCTGTGAAGAAATAAACATGTTAAAATCCTTGCCCTATACGTTTCACTTTAACTTTAAATAAATTATCTATTACTTTACTACAATATTTACCTCCATATTAACGTCGAATGGACCGTGGGTTTTAATTGAAATACATGATTGCTAACTGCTAAATTATGTTCTAATCTAAATGGTGGTAATATAATACCATCTCTTACGGGGAATGTTAACCGGAGCTCGTCATCTGAAAATAATAAGCACTGTTAGTGGACTTGTCCTGGTTTCATACATACAGATTTTTAGTTTCACAAATATTTTTGGAGTATCCTTACTTTGTATGCCCATTGGTGGTTTGAGTTCGTTGAAGTGGGGTTTCACATCACCATTAGGGCTGATGTAAGGGGGCATACTGCTGGCGGGCGTTAGCGGTGGCGTCGGATTGCCAGGAACAGGACTGTGCTGATAGCTCATGTTAGTGCGCATGGCGACCTCCTGCGCGAACTGTCCGCCGTATTGCCCACCATACTGTGCGTTGCTATTCTGGTGCTGAGGGAACTGGCTTGGCACGCCACCATTGAAGTACTGCCCCTGGTTTGAGTAAGGCGGCGTTGTTTGCCTCATGGTTCCTCTCATTGCCGCACCGAAGTTACCGCTAGGCCCTAATGGTTGCTGCGGTGGGTATTGCCCCTGGAAGCCCGGTCTGCCGCCGTATCCCGCCGGGTACTGAGTCGGCCCAAAGCCGGGCTGCCCACTCATGTACTGTGTTTTCCTCTGACCCATAAGCATGGTGCCGGATGGATACGGCGTATGTCGCCTTTGGTATCCCGGGCCCATCTTCGCTGAGCTGCTCATTTGTCCAGGCCCCATTTGCGACGGCATCATGTTGGCGTGCATACCCATGTTGGCCATCTGTGCCATGGGGTTCATACCGTTCATAGCGGCATTTCCCATCTGGCCCATGCTGGTCATTCCGTTCATCCCGCCGTTGCCTCCCATCCCCATCCCGGTCATAGCCGGATTATGGCTGCGTTGTTGACCGTAGCCGTTCATCGCGCCATATTGGGGATTTCCCATAGTCATGTTGTTTTGCATCTGTAAAAATGAAAACAACGACGTCTGTAGAATTGTAAACGTGACTGAATTCACGTTTCATTTGTAATACGTTCCCAAGTCCTTTTGATTAATTAATAAATATTCATTGGGGTTTGCTTTGTGTGTGGCTTAATTGATGGTTATGATTTCATATGAATTTATTCAAAATGTAATGAATTCTTCGTAAGCTGAGTGAAAGAAGGCATTTTTGGACAATACTCATTGCAATTTGTATGTATGCGACTTTAGTAGGGATTATGAGTGGTGTTTTACCTGCGAGAAAGGCTGCGAGTCCTGCATCGCGGCCGTGGTGGCCGCGGCGACCATTGCGGCGGTGGCGCCGAACTGCGCGTTCTCGCCCCCGCCGCTCATCGCGCCCGAACCGCCGGCGCACCCATAGCCGCTATAACAATATCAACACAATCACGTTAACTACTTAACATCACATGTTGATTTGCACTACCTACATATTAGAATAGATATTTCTGAAAAGATTTTAATAAAATTTTCGCTAAAAGATTACAAATACAGTACGTATTAATTCTTGTAGAATTGATGAAGTAGATACACACGTGTACATATTAAATGTGAAATCGGTTCAGTTAATATTATTTCACTCACGATACGAGCAGTTTCTATTGCAAGCGGCCTTGCAGAATCGAACATTCCACACGTTAACGCTTCGATTATTAATAAACTCAGACTCAATATTCAACCCAAATTCTATCGACGCAAGATCTTTTTTTAATACACGCCGTGATTTTATTATTTTACTAACAATGAGAGAAAAAATCAATATGGACGTATAGTGACGCGTTGTAACCCCTGTGTTTCTCTCGGGATGTGTTTGATTTTTTGTACGGCGCCGGAGTGGGAGAACGATTCATGTGAACTGCTTTTGGGGCGAATTCCCGAGCCTTCCCGGAGCCCTTTCTAATAATTCCTATTCGACAAATGCACGACAAACACTCGCACGGGCTACCCATTGTTGCGAGCATCTGTAGTGGAGCAACAATATTGGCCCTTTGTGAACGTGTATGAAATTATTTTAATGAATATATACAAACATTTACGTGTGTGCGTGTAGTTCACAAACAGTAACTGGTTACGTACGAAATAAATTGAGTAGTAAATCTGCCCATATATATATATTTTTTTAAACTCTTACTCTCTTTTTTTTATTAGTTTGTTAACTAAGATTACATTGTTATGTCAGTTAAGTGGTTGTATATTTTTAAATTGGTTGTATATTCTTAATAAATCTTGCCTAAGCGGCAACTCCTAAATACTTTAAGTATTCTCATAAATAGCTTAACAGACACTTAGTAGCGTCGACAACTAATAAACACACGAGTCAACAACGCTCATCTCGACATCATCTCTATTCATCGTCACTGCAGATGATTTACAAGGGTCCTTCCTTAGGTAAACTCGGCCCGGCCTCACTTCTTTTTATAGTTTTGTCTGGACCTTTTTCTTTTTGCCGACCGAAATGTGTAGTCCACAAAAAATCTGTGTGTTCTGTATCCTGGTACACTTTTTGTAAAAGTGGTACCACATCCGAATAATCACTTACGGTCTGTTCAAAATATTTGGGTTGTTGAATGCGAACGTTGGTTCCAGGCATTCTTTTGGGACAATTCTCGGAACACCTTTGTTGAAGACTTATGTTTCGGCAAATGCGCCTGCACAGACTAAGACTATTTTCGAAATGGTACTAAGGATCGTCCGACTAGTGATTTGTGCAAAGGATATGACACGATCTATAAGTGGGCGCGTTACACCCGCTCTTCAATATACGAAACTTCTAAATAAATCAATATGAATGAGAAGGCAAGCCGCTATTTTGAGACGCTGGAAGGTGTTTGGCATAGTATTGAGAGATGTGCGAGTAACGCGTAGGTATTTTGATACATAGGCTGCAGTTAATTTTAGATTAGTGCGCAGACGTGTCGGATTCCTGGTTAATTGGCAGTCGAGATAATCGTGTATTGAATCCAACTGCTTAAGAATCATGCTTCTACGTTCAAATTTGCAACTCTGTTATAAACAGGCATTAGCATTTTATTTTGTTATTGTAGCAGTACCAAAATACACTAATTGAAAAATTTGGCTTGTCATAAATTTTTGTAAGCGTGTATAACTGGATGTTTAATTTTATTTGAAGTGAAGTGTTAAATAAGGCATTAATAGTGAGTCTCGTATAGATTACTATCGCGGTAGCGTGAAGCCGTGGCGTGTTCCACCCCTGTGTTTCGACGACAGTTGGTCACCCCCATTTAAATGCCACTTCACATTGTGGCTTGTGCGCACACTGACATAATAAAAAGCGTTAACTAACATTAATATTATGGGATCGATGAAGTTTAGGTGTCTTAAATAGCTACTACCTCTTCGTGTATTTATTAAAATTACCTGTTATCATTTTATAACAACTCATTATTATTATTTTTTAAAGAATGAACACAATCAATAAAATATTAGGAGGATACGAAAAATCTCGAAACAGTTTTTTTGGCAAAACAGTATAATTTCAATTTTTTTCAAATTTTGCGATCATTTTAATAACTTACAGCACTATCTCAGTCTCATCAATTGACGCGGGGCCCGGAGAATGAATCATGCTTCAAGGAGCGGATTCCGGGGGTTTACAAATGGAGCCGAGCGTTCCGGGGTAAATACGGTACAATGAGCGGGGAAGGGTCGGCTACGTCGCCTAGGGTAAGTGGGGCCGGTCACGTCAATATGGGGCTTTATTACGACGACGCTCCTGATAATAATTTGTTTGGCTGCGATGATATTGAACCGAAAGGAATCGCTGATTTAACAGCATAGAATAGATTAACACGTATATTCACACGAATACGTTTTTAGAACTCTGTGAGTAAGTTATAGTTACTTCGTGACTGAAGTATTATAGAAACATTTAAGGTTTCCATTGGGAATCCGTTCGGGCATGCCGCACGTGGTGTAATGTATGTTGTGTCAGTGCATCCGCCCCCAGACGTCTCGCTCGATTCAAACTGACGTTTTTTCCCACGATCACTTACTAACGGTTACAAATCTCTTTATGTTACAGCTCGCTTTTAACATTCTTAACACTTCATGATTTGATATTTAATTTAATGAGTAACTTTTTTAATTTCACAAACTTCCCTACCCTTGAAGTTAAGTAGACTTCCTGTGCTATGTTCACACAATCTCGCTGCCGGTCCCCACTTTTATTATTATTTACTTATTGGTTTTGTATAAAGGCAGGCTGCCATCAACAATATGTCGTTTGTAAAGGTGACTACTAAACAAAGCCGTTGAGCGCTTCGACTTAACACCTGCTCAGAATTTTTAAACATTGTAATTTAGCTCATAATCTTGGATCAAAAACGGTTATTTAAACAATCTCCTATTATTTGTTATTTAGAACAGTAACTGTTGAAAATATCAAATTAGAAAGTAGAAACGTAAAAAAATACTATTGGAATGATTCTTAGCTGTTCGATGCAGTAGCTCTCGGTGTTGCTAGTTTAAATGTTTTGTTTATTTGTGTTTATTGTAAGCGCTAAAGTGCAGTCACCGCGTGCATTCCCATTATGCGCCTGTGTGAGTGTTTCGTGAATGTGTGCGTGCGTCTGCACTAGTATGAGTGCAATGACGTGCGCCTGTGTGAGTGCTGGGTGCCCTAAAGCGTTTGTGCGTGTGAATGGAGGAGCACATTTCATTTATAATTGCAGCGATGCGCGGTCGACAATGTCACACTTGTGTGTACATTTAAAGTTATGTTTGGTTTGTTAGGAGAAACTTAATGCTCGTTGATTAAAAAACGTTGATTTATATTTATTGCTTTGTCTACAGATATTAGATTCTTTTTGTGACAGTATTTCTCAGTTAATTTAATATATGAATCGTAAGGTAGTTTTAAGATATTTACGTAAATGGTATATTTTTGATTTTATTGCTTGTTAACTACGATAAGGTGGCACAGGTAAGCCGAGTCACGTTTCAGCGTTTTGTTGAAATGTAAACAAACTTGTTCCGGATAAGATAAAAACAGTAAAGGCAACGAAGTAGTACCTATACAAAGCGTCAAGTTTTGGTAACTGATACTGATAGTGATAACAAATTAGAAACCTGTCTACTCATAATTTTCGACTCGAAATTAATTTGCTAAAATAATACACAATTCGTTTCATAAACTTTTATCAAAAAACTACTATACATATTTTTTTTTTTTTTACTTTGCACAATATAATTACAACATGGTTATCTTTAAAAAAAAACGAATATGTCACTAAAAAGTGTATGTTTTGAAGTTTCTATTGTTACTCATATTTTTCTGAACTTAACTGACTTAAAATTTCACTTTGGACATTGTTTTCCATTGTTACGATTGAGATTTACCCAGAAATAAATATTTTTGGAAAAAAAATAATTTCGGACTCACCTAGGGGCGTTGACTCTGTATCCAATGGTCCCTTGCAATGGGTTGTGTTTTCCACTATCGGGAGCTTGTGCTCCCCCGTAGGTGATGATAGAGCCCGCGTACCCGGCCGTACTATTGGAGTGCGCCGTCCTGCCGTTCCAAGGCACCCCCTGAAACACGATGCACCTGGTTTGTTGCGACCCAAAAACATCGACTTCAGCTCGTAACTGACATCTTCGCTCGGCAATAACTCCACAATATTTGCATCATTGCAAATTCATTTTTTTTCTCCAATATTGTACTCGTGTCAGTCGCGAGCGTACGGTCGTATTTTCTGTTATCGCGTATCGCGCGTAAATTTCGCTCCAGCCGTTCGTCGAACGTCAACAATTGACGAAACGTTCATCGTTTACCTTTGTGAAAATTTCATCGCCGTCATCAGTCTATTCTGGATCACTTCTTGTCCATAATTACTCAAGTCTGATTATCATTTTAATTTTACGGCCAAATTCAATAACTTAACACATTATTTAAATGAACACTTAATAATCAAAACTGTTATAATCACGTATACATTTTTCATGTTTCACAAGTTTTCTTGCACATTTTATAAGCTGTCAACGATGAACGCTTCGCGAATTTATTGTCTTCGAATCAGCTGAGGCAAAATCCAGCGTGTACGTTTTACGACAGGTGGTGTGTCCTAGCTTTAAACCTTCCACAAGTTTTTATTATTTATTCAATTATGTCATTTTTTTTTCTCTGTTTTGCTACGATTGTTTCCAAAAAATATTTTCTAAACTTGTAAAAAGTATTAAAACCAGTACAGAGAATTTAGCAAAACACTTGTATTTACTTGAATGCCACTTTCACGTAACACAGTTCTTGAATTCACTGCAGAAATATTTAATTCATAATCCAATGTTGACACTTAGAAGAAATCCTTTTTTGGTGATCCACTTCACTGTTTGTTCAAAAATCCAAATAGTCACTTATCACAACTCATCAAAATCCAAATCCAGAGAGTAATGAGATCAAAACTTGTCACTGTGTTCCAGCATTCGATAGCCAATAAGTTATCGTTCACTCACGAGTCCGACTTTGAAGTCACCGAAACATCATAGACGTGTTGCACGAGTGTCGACACCGACGTCACTGGCTACGACGGCGAACGACCGCGCATTCGACCGTCAAAGGTAACACTGGATGATGGCGATGGCGAGCCGGCGACGGTGAGTGAGAGGTTGCGGCGCGGGGCGCTCCCACCCCGCGCGACGTTGCCAGCTCGCCGCGATAAGTGGCGCACCCCCGCGTCCCCCGCTCGTAAGTCGTCGTCTCGGCACTCGGCGATCGGCCGTGTTCGGGCGCCATCGTCACCGTATCGGCTCTCTGCCCCACCCCGCGCGCTCGACGTTTTCACGTAACGGTCCTCAATCGAGCGCGATACTGCCACTGCGATAGTTGCAATGTTCTGCCATCATTGCGATTTCAATGATTGAAGTAGAGCGTCTTCGATAAAAATCATTATGAATGTTTAATAAAATTGTCTTATAAAATTAACCTTTTTCGAAAATGTTTGATGATAAGATTTAAATTAAATAATTTCGCCTTATTCTCAGGTAGATATTATGTATCTCAGTTTTTGCGCAGCGGCTCGACGCGCTGCGCTGCGGCGGCCGACAAGCGTCTGCGTTGGGGCATAATAATTAGCAACGATAAACAATGGGCTTGTCGTCCTCTGGCCGCTACCTGCGCATGACGATAGAGGACGAGTGACTTGTCCTGAGGTGTCCTTGCGGTGTGCCGACTTGGTGCAGAACGCATTTCGTACACATCTTAATTGATGATTACTCTAATTGCTGATTTATTTATTTTGACATACCTAGATCATCACTTCATCAGTCATCATCATCACATTGCATATTTTAGAGAAAATTAAATCGCACAAAAGTATTTGAATGATGCCCTTTTAATTATTAGTGAAGTACCTAAATATCCCTTCTATGTTTTATCGTCACATACAAGAAACAAAAACATTGACACGTCTTTGAGGATGAAAATTGTTCATTGTTATTTATTTTACCTAATAGGTATTTGTGTGATGATAAAAAACAAACCTGAAAATATAAATAAATAAATATAATCAATGTTAAGTACTTAGCTAGCTAACTTAGGTTACAATAAATAAGTTACACACAAAAATTATTAATTTGAATTGTTTTTGTACCCGTAAATTATAATTTTCCATGAAACTACAGCTTCCGTGTCTGACAAATAAGTATGTTTTCCTCATGCTAAAATATTTTATCATGATTTGAATGATAGTGTGAAAAACGGTAAGGTAATATCAACATTTGTAAAATGGTCTACATTAGTTTTGTGCGGCACGCACATCGCCTGCGCACAGTGGAACGAATGTATGGGAGCGGTTGGACGTAGATATGTCCGAAAAATAAGAGTAAAATTATGACAAACTAATGATGCCATCTTATTCGATTACTTAATGCCTTCATAAATTGTGGTGATGAATTTCTTCATAACTCCCATATTTCGGGAGTAATTTGAGAAAATGTGAAATTTTACTATGAAAATGAGTGTATCGAGCTCTCTCCCTCCTGATTCCGGGCTTGTTTCAAGTAGCGGTCTCTAATATCGTAATGCTATTACTAAGAGCTATATTTAATACTAAGACACATAGTGCGCCAAATGTGCACTTTCTGGGATAAAAGGAAATGAAAATTTAAAAAAAAAAACGTTTTTTCCCCATTTGTATTTACTTTAAACCGCAGACAGACTTATTAAGAGGTCTATAAATATATTATATATATACAGAAATATATATTAACAAAAATATTCACAAGAACTGATGAGAGTATGACTTTTAAGTAAGTTGATAATAAATTACCTAGTTTCATTAAAAGTACAATAAATAATTAAGATGTAAGCTCTAATTTACTAAGTTACACATTTTAAAACAATAACATCATTTAATTATCTTCGTCATCATCATCATCATCAATTAATTCAAATTCAGAATCGATGTCCGCTAAATCATTTATGTTAACAAATTCGATATCACTTTTCTCAGAATCCGTAAGCTCATAAAATTCCTTAAAAGAAGATTTTTTTACAAACTTATTTCCTTTTGGACGGATACTTGTAACAAGTGGATCAGAAGACAGTAAAAGATTGTGCATAATATCTTCATTGCATGAGATACTGCTATGCTTTCGAGAATGCCCCTCTCTATATTTTCTAAAATCTTTATTTCTAGCCTCAGATGCCTCTTCGGATAGAAAACCAATGGGCACAATTGACATGTTCTGAACTATGTCTGGCCCATGCATTAAAATTTTATGAAGTGAAGAAGGCATATAATACCATGGGTATAACTCCACGTAAAGCTTAGCAGTATCAAAGCAGAACTCTCGGAATTTAGTTACGTTGATCTTCTCTCCTGATGAAATACACTGCAAGATCACACAGATTTTTCTTAAAAGCATAGCATCTATTCCGGTCAGTTCAGCAGATTTAGTGTAGTTTTCAAAAAATCTCCTTGCCGAGTTGCCATTGTTGGTGGATCCACTGCCTTGTTTCACAACATCGAGAAGTAAGCCCGTTTCTCTTCTTACAGCCTCTTGAACTCTTTTCTTCCTGTCATCAACTTGCCTTTTTGCTATATCACCCCTTACTTGCCATGATTTTATGTCTAATTTGTAGGAAATGTGTAATAAGCATTCCATTGAGCGAATCCAAGCGTGAAGGGTGCTTAAGCTATATTTATACATGTCCTCGTTTGCGTGTTTATCTTTGATTAACTCTAAATTATTCATTTCTTTAGGACAAGCCTTGCATATGTCACACACTGAAGCTGCTGTATTGGATATAATGGAATGAATTTTACCATCAATCATTGTCAACAGCAGTTGGTGTTTGACACTAATTCCATCAGTGATGGTGGATGGAGTTAAGGCTTCAATCTCTGCTTCGATTTCAGCCATCTCTCTCTGCACATTTTCTTTGGTTTCCTTTATAAACTTAAACAATATTGGCCGGCAAAATGAAGTGGAAGATGGTCGCTCGTTTTCCCAAATTGTTACACCTTTTGAGACGAGCCGCAGTGGTACAAGACTAATCATAAAATTACTAGCAAGATCGATTTGCTCATCTTCACTCGTCCTTTGATGATAAATGCTTTGGCTAGATGATCCGTCAAAACCCCATTTGCTGGTCAATACGAGCTGTTGATTGGGATCAACAGGGGTTTCTAACGACCTAATAAGTCTTCTTGAGGTTAAATCCATCAAGGCTTGTAATTTGATTTTTGCAGAGCTCTCTGTAACTGTGAGATCTTCTTTGGCCGGATAGCACTTAATTTTTTCTTTAACCAACATGTAGTAACTCGGGTATTGAAGAGCTCCTTCTTGAGTGTTGAAATCCCGAAGAGTGTTATAGCGCCATTTCGATAAGTTCATCGATACATAAAGAGCCAATGCCTTCAAAGGGGATATTTCCCGTACCTGAATTGATTTACCTTCAATGAAGGCTTTGATTTTTGAGGCCTCTTCTGGATTCTCCGTCAAGTATTTCATAACATAAGCTGTATCGCTTTGTCCTGCCTTTTGAAGCGCCCTTTCGGCCGAAAACATAATTTCAGCGCTGCTACTGCTGCATGAAAGACTATCTTCAGTGCGTCTTCTTTTTTGCCGGTTACTAAGGTCCTCAAAAGATTTACGAGGACTAGGATGTGTACAAGTTGAAGCATCAGATTTAGCAGGAGAAATTATGGGCTCGATGACGTCACTTATATTTTCTGTAGAAGGTTCCATATTTTCATTCTGTAATTCCGGCCATTGAATTGCAGCCTGTAGCCAAATCTCATGTTTCTTCCGAAACTTATCTTGTTCTTCCAGACTGTGTCCATTTTGCATAAATGCGGTAGCAAAATCGACGACACCAGTCTTTTAAACTTGTTTCAGCACTTTCACATAACTGAACACAACTGTTATCTTTTAAAACACTGAACAAATAGTTAAAGTCGCGTAAATCTTTATGTGCGCGTGCGCATAAAGCAACGTGAATATCAAGATTTGTATTAAAATTTGGAAAATACATTGCGAGATTAGCTTGGATACAACGAGGTGTAAATCAACACTGATTTTAAAGTTACTAATAGTGACCTATTTATATAAAATCCAGGTATCCCAGGTATCCTTTGTTAAATATTGCAAGGTAATTAGTTATTGTGATAATTAGTAAATGATGCATGCTAAATTAGTGTATTAAGAGCCATTTAGTAATTAAATAATAGCAATGTTCTTATCAGTAATCATTAGTGCATCAGTTTAAATGTAAACCTTAAGTCCCTAATTATATATCCTAATTAGCTTATATCTTCTCTAATTGGCTGCTCAGAAATGTTATTGTAATAAGGTAAACCTTTAGAAAAACGGTTTTAATCAACAAAATAAACAAAAAATAAAAAAATTGTGTTATAAAATAAACATCACTCTTTATCCCAGAAAGTGCACATTTGGCGCACTATGTGTCTTAGTATTAAATATAGCTCTTAGTATTAGCATTATGATATTAGAGACCGCTACTTGAAACAAGCCCGGAATCAGGAGGGAGAGAGCTCGATACACTCATTTTCATAGTAAAATTTCACATTTTCTCAAATTACTCCCGAAATATGGGAGTTATGAAGAAATTCATCACCACAAGTTATGAAGGCATTAAGTAATCGAATAAGATGGCATCATTAGTTTGTCATAATTTTACTCTTTTTTTTCGGACATGTCTACGTCCAACCGCTCCCATACATTCGTTCCACTGTGCTGCGCCGCCGCCGACTGGAAAGTCGGGAAAGCGAACGTAGAGCAGCGCGCACGACGCGTCTCGTCCGCGTTCCGATGCGCCCGCGCCGCCCTCTACTCCATTCATAAAAATAATTAACTACCTATCCGCTCAACGGGCTCTAAATATAAGTATTGTGAATATAGCCATTTTTAAATGTATGTCGTAGAAAACACAGAAATAAAATCCATTTTCTTTAAGTAGTTTTCTTCGTAAAAAAATCTTGTCCTATGGTTTTAAGTTAAAAAGCTAGATATCCACGTAATGCATGTTGTTATAATTATGTGTTACGCATAATATAGCTACATTGACAGTAAGCAGCCATTAATTTAACGTCAGCAAAGTAACCCAATTTATTCCATGTAGGAATAATTATATAAAATAATTTAAAACAGATAATGATTGTAACACAGGCTCTGTTTACTGACATCAATCCTGAGAACACTAGCGCACTATCTTTAACGGGGCTCCGAAGTTACTCGCCTCGTCTCTCCCTATGGCACTTTGCAGGAGACAATTACAAAGTTTAAATTACAAATTAGTTTCAAATATGTACTAGCGTGGCTTGTTGCCTATAGATCACTTGAACTTACCGAATAGGAGGACTCTCCTATTCGGTAAATAAAAAATAAAAAAATAAATGAAGAGAGACTTCTCTTCATTTATTTTTACTACCTACCTATTTGAGAATCAGACAGAATGTTTTTGCTGTTGTAATAATAGTTAAATTAGACACAAAAATTGTCTTATCACATTTGATTTAATTACTCCAGTTATGAGGACCTATATTTTAACAATTATGAACATGCCTTAAAATTTTGTGACGGGATCGGCAATTCGGCACCCTAATTGCGAATACACTATCAATTCCAATCTAATTTTTTTTAAGGATATTGCTAATACAACTTTATAAAAATTTGCTGCTCAACAACGTAACGTAATTAACGCAATTAATGTTGTTGAATTGTACAAATGAAAGCTATTGTTACTGATAGTGTGTTACGCAATTACCCCGAGGGATATATTCGAGCCGAACTAACCCAACGATCATTCAATATTCCTGAAACCGGAAAATTTAAACCTTACAGTGGCGATTAGTACAGACGCCAGCACATCAACCTACCCGAAAATGTCACATTTTCCCAATCAACTTTGAACCTTATGCTTTAGCGATAAAGTTGAAAATTTATCAAAGAAATTTGACAGATTGTAGTAGGTTGATGTGCTGGCGTCTGTACGTGTTCAGTTACCTTTCTTCCGCAGAACGTTATTTATCAATACAGATAAAGTTCGTGACGTAGGACAAAACTGATAAGAAACATATTCCATAAATATGTGTACATTAACACACGTAGCATCCATACTTACCTAAGTATTGATATTATTAGTATAGGTATTCACATTTTTCGGTGCTACGTGACTTAACTAAAGCGAAGGTCAATATGAAGTATTGGAGGAATCTAATCTGTGTAGATCTATACAAATTGTAACTTAATACACAAATATAAATTATTACGAAGGTATTTTGATTGTGAAAAAATAACATTAGCAAGAAAGGTTTCGTTACCTACACACATCAAAAGTGTCTAGGGATCAACATATATTTTTGCAATAACTTTTCTCCTGATTGATATTAATTAAAATTTTCTTTAAGGATTCATCAAATAAAGTGTTTTCGTTTGTCACAGTAACGATAAACCAAGTCACCTTTGCATTAATAAAGAAATTTGCCATTTTCCTAATAAAGGGATTTTTGACATTTGAACCACTAACACAAAAGTTCGAAAAAAAGACTGAAATAACAGTTTTCTTTAAAATTTTATTGGGTAACTTAAACAATTAATAATCCGTGTTTCTACCGCGAACACTAACAACACAAGAACATCGGTTTGGCATACTCAAAATGAGTTCATCCAAATCACGCTGTGGAATGGCCGCCCATGTTCGTTGCAACAACAAAAAAGGTCTTCTTGCGACTGGATACCCTCCATATTCGGCAGAGCTCTTCTCTGTAGCATATCCCATGCATGCTCAATCGGGTCAATCAGTCGCCAGACTTGAGTCTGGCGACTGAGCAGGCCAGGGCAGGTCATTGATGTTAGCTGCGGCGAGAGTCTGTCTTACAACTCTTGCGGTGTGCGGTCGTGCATTATCATGCATTAACTGAAATAAGGGACCGATTTGCACTTGTAGAGGAACGATGACGTCTGATACAATCGTCTCAGCATAAATTTGAGCGTTGAGGTTGCCTCTGATCCAAATCAACTCAGTTCTTCCGCCGATCCAAATACCCGCCCATACCATGATGGTTCCACCACTATAAGGATGGACTTCCTGGCAGGATTTTAATCGCTGTTGGCGTCCAGGGGTTCTCCAGTGTCGTATACGTCTTGTATCCGGTCTCATACCAAAACGAGACTCATCAGAAAAGCACACGAAACGCCATTGTTCTTCTGCCCAATTTCTGTGTTCAAGAGCCCATTGATATCGAATCCTACGATTGTGCATTGCTATAGGTGGTACCCGTAGCGGTCTTCGGGAATGAAGGTTCACTTCATGCAAGCGGTTTCTGACTGTTTGGTCGCTAATTAAGTTCCCTGAAGAGTGATGAAGCCTCACGGCTAACATCATGGCGGTTATTGTTGGAGCTCTTCGAGTTAAGATTTGAATGTATCGGTCTTGTCTCCGTGTGGTGCAGCGATACCGTCCTCCATGGCGCTCAGCCACGGTACCAGTGCTTCGGTAACGTGTCCAAAGTCGACTGATAACACTCTGACTTGTATTCAGAGCTAAAGCCACAGTACGTTGCCGGGAACCAGCTTCTATCATTCCCACGGCTCTGAGCATTTCTTCCCTGCTTAAATGACGTCGCCGCTCCATAATAACGTTGGTTTTAATCAGTAGTAGGGAAACAGTGGCACTAATAATGTCTTCAATGCGTTGTATGTTTTTATAGGGAAAATATTGACAGCTGATTTTCATCTTTTACTCGAATTTGATTCACAGTTCCTGATTCAAATTATGAAATGCACCAAAAAGGATCCATATAAATTTATAAAATCATAAATTTATTACAAAGCCACATCTCAATCTCAAGAAATCCGCATAAAAATGCTTGATCCCTAGACACTTTTGATGTGTGTATTTATTAACTTCTCTTTCAACCTTGGGCGGGCGGCCGAATTCCTTGCTAGCCTATATATTCGCCTATTCTTCATTCGGTTTACGTAAATTAATGTAATAAACTTAAAAGGTTAGTAAAAGCAGATTTTATTAATTTTGTCTGTGATCATTGATCTTTTAGGCGGGTGATATCGCCCCGTGGGCGGTGAATGAGAACTCGAGGTTACTTTCGAGGGACAATTCGGGGGTGTATACAGACGCAAAAGGGCAAAACGAAGGCGGGAAACCATTTGATTGTAAAGCGTAATTATTTATTTGCGAGAATGAAAATGTTGAAATGTAGATTCATGTTAAAAAAATCTATTAATGAGTCTGAGTATAAATAATTAAGATTTAATTCGAGCAAATATTTAAATAGGCACATTATGTCTGTAACTGTGTGCGGTTTTTTCTGTACTAATAAAAACATAAGATTGATTACTTAATTCTTTTAATCATTGTATCAGCAACTCTAATTTATTATTCGGGTTTTCCAAAAATATTATCATTGTAGCATCGTTTGTATCGCGGCCATTACTTCTGAAACTAAACGACATAGAAAGAGAACGACTAAGATAATGTGGCATTTACATGCTACGCGTGTAGTTTATTTACAACATACTGATTATTGTTTATGTTTAATTGGCTGGAGGATCAATTCAGACGTTTTCGCTCTCTAATTTATATATTTCGTAAGTACTTACATAAAAATTACGCACGTATAAGCATCGCTTTAAGTAGATACATGTAAGTACTTAGTATTTATAAACAATGAATATGTAGCGTATTAGAAAACTAGTCAAATAAAGGAATTGTTCTTGAAACGGTCGTAAATTTTAGACCTAGAATTCTAGATTTGTCGCAATAAAAAAAAATGTATCTCCAAAGAACACAAAAGAAAAATAAAAGACAAGTTTATTTGAATATTTATAATGATTACTAGTGTCACCATCGAGGAAATAATGTAGCGCAAATTAAGTTCCGCTAGGCGTAGGTAGGTACTTTAAATAAAATACTATCTAAGATACAGATTAGTGTAGAGGAGGTCACGTGCGAGCATGCAATTCCACTCGGTAATACAACAATAGCTCATCATCAAAGCGTTGAAAGCGGAGAATTAAAAAATCAGTTTTTCCTCATATGTTGACAACAGTTATAAATCACAGTCGCCGTGTTTATTTTATGATCCAGCTATTATCGTCAACTCGGCGGTTTTGCAACGTGGCCGCTGCGCCTCGGAGCTGAAACGCGGCTGTAGGGTTGCCGAATTACCACCAACACATCCGCTGTTTCATTCATGCCGAAAAATAATGATGATAATGCTCATCTACTTTAAAAGTACCAAGCGTGTTATTTTTTTCATCGTTTTTTATTTTCTTTGGCCATCCCTGTCTCCAAGTTTATTTTAAATCAGCTTTACACGTAAATCTATGCCATCCCTACGTTCGTAGAAGTCGTAAAAAACAGATATATTATATTTGTACATGCATCAGCTATTTCTGTATCGCTCTGTACTTCCATTCCTGTGGTGTTTCGCAGCCACATATTTAATTTTGTGCAGCAATGTTAGTGTTACTCATAGTGAAAGAAAGACCTAACGATAGATTTGGTTATCGGTAAGTAATAAGTAATGTAACCTTTGTTTATTTATTACTAAAAATACTAACCTACTTTCGTTTTCATTTACAATCACAAAAAAACTGTGGACACTTTACAGATCTTTCATTAAAATGCTGCCTACCTCTGCCAATAATACCTAACGTTAGAAAACGAATTATTAGCATGATTTCGGGCAGGAACTGAACTGAACAGGTACCTTATCACAAGTGAGGACAGTGACAATGATAATGATTACACGCATTATTAGTACTGTCACGATATGTTGCAATTGTTTTGTTTATGTCTGATTTTACTGCGATACATTAACGATTCATTATTTTAGACTTAATTCGGATCGTAGACTTAGTAGTTAATGCTTACTTAAAACAATTTCCTCATTGAACAATAACGGGCAAAGCATGAAACCTTGTTGAACCCTCTCAAATATCCCCATATAAACCATTAATTCTGGCTCTATGTATAGGATTACCAGTTGGAGTAGGTATTGCTAGTAGTATGACACATTTTCGGATATTTGATGCAAGTTTTGCGTCATAACCATAATAGCCACCAAACCTTTTAATTATTATTCCTATTGAACATAACCAAATGCTCTATTAGGATTTATTAATGATTGTATCTAATTCTAAAAGAAATTATTTATTATTCCAAAATCTTTGAAACATCAAATATTTCAAACATTACTATTGAACATAAAACGAATAACATTGGCAATTTTGTCATAATAGCAACAGTATTCTACTAATCACCTCTTCAACTTTTTCTTAGAATTTTAGAGTGCTTATGGGGAAAGAGTGGTAGTGACTCTGTCTCACAAAAATGTATGTTAATGTCCGATATTCATAGTTTAAATACCAGGAATAAAGACAATCTTGCCTATACTCATTAAACGACTTAAAAGCTGTAATGAAATTGAAATTTTTACTATAAATTTCTGATTATTTAGAAACTCGCTCTGCTAAGCATTGTTTTAAAACAGGAAAACAAAATCATCATTATAAGTATACCATTATATAATACACATTGACATTGCTGAAAACTACGTACAAAATGACGTGAACATTTTGAATTACTTTAATTATTGTGTATGTGAGCATATGTGGGTATTTTTTTTTAAATTTTATTTCTAGTTTTAATGATGGTCTGGCATTTTGTGTACCTACTTCATGCGGCCTCCCCAAATGTCCTTTCTTTGGGATTGTTCGTTTAGTATTTGAGCTCCGTAAGTCCTGAGTTGAGATACACGATTACTGACAAATACTTCCACTGACTGGACAGGTCCACTCAAGTTTGTGTGGTTCTTTCCTCAAAATACCATTTCAGACACGGATCTACATGGTCCTAACATGATCTGACCAAGATTATGTCTGGACTTTAAAAGAAACTGACCCCTGACTTTGTTTCGCCATTTCTGCTCTGGGGTCAGATAGGAAATGTCGAATACATCTGGGTATTTTTTTTTAATACGACGTGTAAAAGTGATTCCTATATAAATAATCCTATTTAAAGAGTAAACAATTTCATTTTATTTCTGTTGTCGAGAATTTTGGTAGAAAATCTGTAATCATTTGTAAATAGATTGGAATGAAACTCCTAAAGTCATTCTATTTTTGGACATAAAAATTACTCTGGTCCTTTTGGGTCTTTTCTTGATAGTCATAACAAGTTTTTGAGTGGTTTTATTGATGAGCTTTCATATTTCAAATTAAGTCGATCCCTAATTCCCTATTTTCATTTTTAGAATAATTCTAATTAATTTTATCTTCTTTGGTTTCAAGATATTTACGTCCATCTTTCTTTGAATGTCTTGGCGTCTATTCTATACCTACCCTTTTCTTGTCATCTCTGTTATTAATATTTGCTTTAGTTTATAATTGATTGTTTTTTACTCTCCTCGTATTACCTTCTTCTGTTCTGGTGTAAGTTAAAATAAAATTAATTATCTTACGTCCATTTAGTAGGTGTTACGAAATGGGTTGTAATAGATAAATGAATATTAATGGAGGCGGGCGAAAAAAGTGCTGCTTGATCATGGAATTGGAATACCTAATATGATGCTGAAGTGGCAATTTATTAGTAACAGAAAGCTTTTAGATAAAATCGTCCTATCAAATATCAACTAGGTAATATCAGTTTGAATATTCCGCGCAGATACATGAATTATCAAGTTTATTCATAAACATTAAAATAGTTACGCATGGCAATAGCCAACGTTGATGATTATGTGTTTCAGTTAGAACTTGTGGAAGTTATAGTTCGCGGACAAATTCATAACGGAACTTGCGCTCGGTTTACTTATCACTAGGCTTCAGACGCAGTTTGGCTTCATGTAAGCATGACTAGTTTGAAATGCACTTTATTTGTGAATAACTATTACTAATTATAAGTACATAATATATTATTATGATTTAAAATATTTTGAATTTTCTATATTGAACGATTCGATTTTCTGTTGGTAGCTACGCTACTATTTTTTTATTGTTTAAATTTGTCAATCAGGGTTCGTTGATAAATATCAGTGGATAATATCATGACAATTGATATTTATTGTCAAAACTAGAAATTTTGCAGATTCAAAATTTTGCCTAGCAACAACGTCGCGGGCTCGAAATCACTGGTAGTCATGGCCAAAAAGCACGCTGTCTCAATTAGGTTAGTGTCTGACAGAGGTAGTATCGGTGATGAGCAGTTAGTCGCTAGTCTACACGCACAACGTCTAGTTCTCACGCACAGAAATACCGTTCCCAACTGATAGGCGCGTACAAAAATACGAAAAGTGCCTTGGAAAATAGAGTTTTATGAAAAAAAAAAAAAAACACTGCATAACATAAATCAATAATAAAGAACTCTTCGATAACTGAGCTTTGTCGGTACGGGCTTGTTTTTGAAGAGTTCACAGTTCTTTTATTACTTATTTTAACCTAAAGTTACATTAAAAATAGCAAGAAAAACGAATTTTTATTGGGTTTCCGTACAGACAAAATAATAATAAGCCAAAACGATAATTATCATGTTTAACTTTGGATGTACAATGTTAACAGTGGAGTAAATACTCTCCCGAAATTAGAATGGAAAAAATATCGACTAGTGGCGCCTTAAAGTTGGTATGTTATTATTGACTAAAAGTTTGTAGTTAAAAATAAAAATATATACTTCGTCTAAGACATGTATGGTTCAAAATGCTGTAAACGGGGTCAATTATCACTCCCTTAAAGCTTTGCACTTAGCTTCCAAACATGCTGTATATCGGATATATATCAACCTGTATATCGGATATATATATCAAATATATCATTTTGATATTGATTAGGTTTAAATATCGGATTTTTACGAACCCTGGTTTTAATTATCAGAAGTATGATTAAGTTCGAAGGAAAGTAAATGTTTCATTGGGTATTATATTTTTTATTATTTATTTCATATACTACCTCATTATCTAACTAGAATGTATGAATAGTAAGAAATCGTAAGTTCATTATGTATTTGAATTATGCTTTGAGTTACTATTTACCACTAGTGCATTAAGCGAACGAACTGATATTTTTTTCCATACGTTGGTCGTTGGCCTAATATTTTATTTTGAGAAATTATTTTATTTTAAAGATAATAGAATGGTCATTGAGCTCAAAGGGTATTTGAAGTAGGAAAAGGTACAACATAATAACATACTCGAATAGTTAGAACGTTCGCAAGTGGCACATAACGCGGTGTAGCAAGCAGGCGTATCGGCTGCGAGTTACATGCATTTAGGGTTACCATGACAACCACTGATCATCAACAACATCAGAAAAGTCTGGGCCCTATTTAATATAAGTATGTAAAATTATGGTCAAAAAATTTAAAAAATTGACACATTTTCATGACAAGTGCTGTTTAATAAAGCAGAAAACTACGAAAGAATCTTGTAAAATTGTCTTAATATATTAGCGATATACATATTTTATATCTAATCTTGTAGAATTGTCACCTGTCGGTTTTTATAAAATAGGTCCCAAGGTCAAGCAGTGGACAGTGGATGAATGGATAATAAAGAAAAACAAAACTTTCTTGTCTTCTCGACGAAACAATTTTGCTGTGTGGAAGTTGGAGCAGAAATCTATTGATAACATTTAGCAAAAAAAAACACGCTTTCAGCCTTTTGATTTAATAAGAATGTCTTGTTTTTCTTTGACTCCACTTACTACACCAAATGCAAGCTACGTATCAGATTTTGTCATATTATGAGAGAAATATTGAATCCTGATTGTTGTTATAATAATATCTGAAATAGAATTCAGAATCTCTACGTGTGGTGACCCTACATTTGCCTCGACGCAAACCTGTTCCGCACTTCGGGAAATATGTCGCCGATCACGCGTGCCCACCGGCTTGTTCGCTCTTCGTTACACTAATATGCATTTTTTTCGCGATATTTATGTAAAGTAAAGCTTACATTTATTCAGCAAACTAAATGATAATAAGGATCAAGATTTTGCATTGCTTTAGTTTTCCTCATTTCGTCTAGCCATCGATTGTTTGTAACTGTGGCGGTTTTTCGTTGGCGCTTGAGACGCGTAAAGAAAGTTGAGCATGTCGAATTGATTTTCACTCTTTTTCAGCGCTCATATGTTAAAGTTTTTCTTCGTAAGTTTGCTCACACTTCTGTGTTTACATCGCTGCTTTAGGGAAGAAGAAGTTAAAAAACTTGAATATTCTGATATTGTTTTGATACAAAACTTTATATCTACTATAGATATGAATGTTATTTACACTTGGTATTCTTGTCTAGATCTTGCCCTCGCTCTCTCTCTTCATTTGTGCCGCACAAAGTGTCGAGTTAGGCATAATGCGCGTCTATATTTATTATTTACAGGCGAGCGATGATTTCCATTCTTCGCGCTTGATGTCGCGGCTACGAGACGAGAAAGCCACATAACATGAAAATATCACATTCTTCGCTCTACAAATAAGTATGTTCTAAAACAACACATTATTTATTATTATGTACATCATTTTGTTTGACCTATGCTTTTGCCACTCATAATCCTTTTTCATCATTACGAGTATCATGCTTATTTAGTATTTTTTGTTCTTACAAAAGTTACAAGATATTATTCGTCTCTTAGAATTTGCCCTTGACGTACCTGCTTATGTCAACGTCGTAAACATCAGTTTATTAATTGTCTTGTTATGTACGTCAATTGTGTTTATTATACCTACAACGGCTACAGTGTGCTGTGAGACATGTACCTACTGGACACAAAATGGCTCTTAACTTAAAGACAACGCGGTGACGAAACGAATTCATACGCCGTTGTAATTTTAATTAAGCACTACAATAATTAACAAGAGCGGAGGTAATGAAACAATGATGCGCGTGAGATGGAGTGTTTTACGAAAATAAAGGCAACAGAACGGGCACAATGACTCAGATGGAATTCAGCTTTGCCCGCCATACTGAGCTTCGTCGGAATCAGAAATACAATCCTAATTATAATCGCACGCATCCGTCCAGCACCTCAATCGGTCGCTAACGTTGCGACTAAACCGCATCGTGCTCCTGGACGCACTCATCTCTGTGGATTGTGTGCAATGAACGTTTAATAATTATTTTCGTAATACACGTCACGTAAAGTTCAAGCGTCGGCAACACTGCGAGGGAGCCGCACCGTGCCGCGCCGCACTCGCTTTAATAAGCTCGGAGAATAAACACGCTATTGATATCTTGTTAATTCTTATAATAGCTCCACAATATTGTTGACTTACTACATTAGTGGCGAGTACAACGTTATTAGCGCCTTGCTATCCGCGATTATAACGGACTAAACATACTCAAATGATTCGCGAGTTAATGTAGACCTTCACCTATTTATTTATATCTGACAAGGTTATATTAACAATATATGTCGTTCAAATAGTCTAACCGAATGCATGAATCGACGATTTTTTAAAGCGTTTCCTCGTCCGTTTGGAAGCTATTCGTTTAAAACAGATCGTTATATTATGCACATTATCCGTTGTTTATCGTGATCGTTTATTTAAATCTAATATTTTTACGCTCGTCTAAACGATACATTTTATAAATACGGTGCGATTATTAGCCGACGGAGTGGTTCATAATAACGTAAGTGTACATAGGAGCAACATTGCCGCATTGCGGTGAGCCGCCCATATGTCGACATATCACTTCTGCCCTTTACTGGAGTGTGCCATACTCAAATACCTTTTAGATTGAACCGCGTGAGATTACTAACTTTTTCTTTAGTCACAATCTGTTTGACTATGTTTGATCATTGTTTGATGTGTGCTGTGCATATAAAGGAATTAAACTAGTTTTAATTAACCCGCAATAAGGCCAATTTTTCGTATATTTGTAAAGTATAAAGGTTACAAAATAAGAGTTAGGTATGTACAAAACACGGTGCTATCCTTTGTGTCAAATATTTTAGTAGAATGCAAATTTATTGAATATCAAAATAACAACGGAGTCAGCTCATTATCAACTGAATAGTAAAGAAGAGCTTATAGAGAACGTTTCCGGGTCTGGTAGTTTTGTTCCACAGAATGATTTTGAGCACTTTGGCGTTAACGGAATAACAAAACGCGTTAAGGAATAATAAAATATGAATAAAGTTTTTAGTTGTTTTTAGTTTCACGCCTCAGACGCCATGTATCGGGTTTGTAATACATTAGTCGGGCGTTGATTTACACGGCTACATATCGTGGGTGCGTCTATTCATAGTACTAATGTACTATATTTAGTAGCGATTCCCTATTATTTCTCGCGACTGACTCAGTATGTGAGTTGTCCCGCTTTCAAAAATGGGTTTTAAATTAACACGCGGAGCTTTATTGCATTTTCCTTATTGGGCAATACCAATAACCCGGGACTCTACCCTACCTACTCAGCGTTCGAATCTGTTAATTAGGTCACAAATAATAACTGTATGTAAAATGTATAATTTGCAACATAAAATAATAAAACCAGTGTTTTCTGTGAAATTCCCATGACAAAGCTGGGGCAAGACATAATTTAAGTAGGTATATTAAAAAACATTAAGTATCAACTTATGTATACTATATCTTAGGTTTAACGCATAGAGTTGTAGTTTCAAGGTCGGCGAGTCTATGTAAATAGCAAATAGGCGCATATGGAGAGGCGCCGATGCAGGTTGAGGCAGCAGCGTCGGCTGCGTTTGCGCACATCTGCCGGTGCGCGCGAGTGGCGCGGCGAGGCGCGTGCCGGCCGCGCCTAGCACCCGTCCTGCCAGCACGTAAGCCACGAGCGACATACCGACACATTTCGATGTCGATACGATCATATTTTATTGTGTCTGTACAGCAATTAATCCGATGCGCCAATGTTTTGCCGAACCGTAGTTAGATAAAAACTTCCATACATCCTAAAGACCAAGAAAGCTTAAATACGGTCTCTTTTTTATGTACGAGTATGTGTATTTTTGAACGTGTGTTTATTCTATCACAATAAAATAATAGATCACTTGCATACATAGTGTCCTCTCCGTAAAACTGCGTGTAAACAACTGCTACATCGTACATTTATAATTAACACCCACGTGTAATAATTAATCTATATTCCGCCACTTATGATGATGGTGTGACTGATGTATTTACTATTTAATCTTGCACGTAGCTGTGAATTAGTTTATTTAACTAGTCTCGCGAATGTTACAGAATAAATAAAGAACCAGACATAATACACTTAATTTTTGTAAATTAAAATAATAAGTAAGCAAATAATAACTAATATCTAATACTTCAATAGATGACTCGACTACGAGAGTGAAATCGCTTTCGCTGATGAAATACACCACTCGCTGTGCGGCGCAGCGCGGCTAATTATAATCTACTAAACATCATCGAGTGCTTGTAAGTTAGGGTCGCACCTCGTGTATGTATTTTTAAATACATTTTTCTAGTCTTACTTCCGTAACGTATGCACTGATTTAGAAAATAAAATTAAAGGAGGAAATTAATGCGATCTGCTCCTGCCAATATAATATAGCGTGCTGAAAACACTATGGGGGCGCGAGCTTAATATTTATAAATAATTTGATATTAACTTACATATGTACTATATTTATTAACAAAGGTATACTATGCTTGAGCAGCCCTAAACCGGTGTACGGAGGCGGGCGTGCAGCGCGGCGCGGCGGGCGGTGCGTGCGACCCGATCACCACATCGCACCTTGTTGAAGAGTGCACGATGCGTGGCGTGGCGTATTAGCGACAGCATTAGCATTATTTATTTATTGATTTATACACCCTCGCGTTCCACATCAAGTTATGATTATGTTACGTCTGCTGCTTCAATCAGCACGCGCTAAACTTTTACTAATTGCTCCACGTTGACAGCATGATAAAGATCTTGTTATTTAAATGCGTGAATATTAAACAAAGTCATGTGTCATAATAATTAATCTGCCTACTCGTGCTCTATTTAAAATTATCTTGGGTTGATGCCAGCTATTCTAAATACCATACGTGGTCGCGTTCAAATTTGTCTATAACAATAACGAAGAAATTCACATGAAATAGAAAGGTAATCAAATTCGTGGCAAATTGCATGTATTCGAATGACTCCGTTGCTGAGACTCGCGAGTCCATTGTTCAGTCCGTAGCGTGAAAATCAAACTTCCGTACTGCTATTAAAGATATTACAAACATTTGTAAATATCTATTGTAGTCTGTGCGATTTTCAACAGATAGGTAGTACCTACGTTAGATGCTACTATTTTTAGTGTTTCATTCGCGATTGTTATTGATGTAGACAGGTATGCCACCTACACTGTTTCGCCAATAATACAAGGCACGTGATAAATCTAAAGCACAATCGCTGCTTCTAATAAATGACGTCAAAGCTTAAAGCACACTAAAATCATTATGCCTGTTGGTCAAATCGACGCGGGCGCACGGGCGGCGCGGCGCGACGTTTAGACGGCCGGTAAAGATTATCCAGCACCGAAAGAGCGCGATTTTTTAATCTGTCGCGCGTTTCCTTGTAAATCTTAATTCGTATGTTCCGTTACAGTAATTCCAGCGTGAGGGCATGGACGTACATTTTTTTCTCTGGAAACGTATCACCTTGTCGTCGGGTAGCCGGTTACTTACCTACAATTAAAAAGCGAAAAGAGCGCGGATTCCGAGGCGAATTTCGAGAAATATCGACGGGGTCAACGAACCATGTCGACGCATCGTGGCCGCGTCTCCTCACTTGATTTTTTTTACATTTTGGTATTATACGGACAATTTAGGATGAAGTATTATTAACGTGCTTTACCTCTTTTAAATGAGCAATCAGGAACACAAGTTCTATGATTAAAAATCTCTGGTTTTTCAACTAGTGGTGCTAAGTTTTAACTCTATGTAGATACTGTCAACCTACTGTGGTCTGTACCTACACGTGTGTGATTACATATTATTATTATAAATCCGCAAAATAAAATCTTACGCCTTCAACAGGCATATTATGTTTTATAAGTAGTCTAACGTCTATCTTACTTTTTCTTAAAGTGCGCAGACGCTCGTGATTCAGAGTCATCAATTTGGAAACAAAAACGTTACTAATTGTACAGGTATCGACCGGCAGCCTTTGAAGGGTTAAACGTACACCAAATATTAGGCCGGATCTTTTCGATCTGGCCGGTTTTAACTTGGAGATATGTATTTTTTGCGCGCGTCTCTGAGTAAGCCGTGATCGATTCTCAGTAGCTTACGCGGGATGCGACCCGTACTCGTCGAAAATATATTACCAATTCGCAGATCGCTTTGTTCTTTTAAACTCGCATATAAATTAGCGATGCATATTATTGAGTTCTCGTATCAAGTTCAATCTATGAAGTCTATATAATAATGATTTGTGTCATTTCGCAATTTTTGTTTTTCATCTTGTTGGAACTACTTTAGAGAGTATGTGTCTCTACTACATAAACACTTCATCTAAATGCCCCTCGACTATGTTTTATTGCATGAACCGCAACACACATTTTATTTCGTGCCGAATATTTTGTTAAGTAAACAATTCCAAGTTGACTGCATACTATTTTTAGAACAGCATAAATATCGAGAAAAGGCTACCCAGCCTACTTAAAATTCCACTAGCACGAGCCGTTGATTGCAATTGCATATCTGTACCTAGCTTTCTATTGAACTTCTGTGTTGAGCAGAAGCTTACAGAACGTTTTAGGATCAATACTTTATTCACATTTTATTAATCTTCAAGTCGGGTATTTTTTAATCATCACAGCATCATAGAATGTGATCGTATGTAGACAACTCAGTTGACGAGTGAACATAAAAAGGTGCACACACTCGCACCGCATTTCATTTGTGACCGCCATCGCTTGCGAAGGCGAACAATAAAAATATCACCGACGTTGAAATAAATAAAAAGAGCAGCCGGTCCAGGTGCCGCAAGGGCAGGTGGAATAATTGGCAATTCTTTGTCTCAACCCATACACCAGCTACGAAAACCCACTTAAATGTCTCAAGCCAAAGTCTTATTTTTGAAAAAAACTTACGTATTCTGCAAATGACTATTAGATAAAGTCAAGAAGCGTGATCGTCTGTCAAGTTCTTGTTTGCAATTGTGTTAAAAGATATAGGTAGATAAAGAAAGTTTATCCAAGATGATTCGTGTAGGTAGATGTAGAGCGACATCATTTTGGAATAACAAGATCTACGTACCTACATTGTTAAATTACATAATGCAAACTGAAAAGTTTTCCATACGCATCAAGAAATCGTTGAGTATAGCAAGGTTATGTAGAGTGCATCTTACCGACATGACAGTTACGTCTACATGAATTCATTATTTCTTTCTGTACGCAAACTAATTTAGTGGGTCCAGGAAGGGTAAATGAAAGGTAGTAAATTCTTCTAAAGATCTATAAACTGACAGTGCTGGTGAGATCGGTGAAGACAATTTCTAGGGTACTGGCGACGTCGGTAACCGTAGCAACGGTACGTTTTGACAGATCGTGAAACTGGAACTCAGATGCACACCAGATTAAGCATCAGTAATGGTTCGCGAGGTAGCCAGCTTAAGATCTGTCTAAGATAAATACGCGAGAATTTGAAGTTTAATAATTATTTGATACAGTTAACTGATACTTTAACTGCAGTCAGACTAAAAAAGGAATCAGAGTAATTAAAAATTAACTGCATATCGTTAGGTAATACTAAAATAATAGCGTCACAATAATAAATGTTCAGTGATAAATAAAACGACCTGCGAACGTATTTCAAGTAAATTTACTCTAATCGCCTTAGCGGTTTGGCTGCATTGCTAATTTCCATTTAACAACGGTGCAGAATTAATCTGATGGACATCGATAAACACAGTCATTGTATCAGTACATTGAGGCTGTCAACGTGAGTGAAATTCCGGAAGGCAGGAATGTGGGTGAGGTAACCCCATTCGATTTGTGCACATGCGCCATGTTCGCAGCGATTTCTGTTGTAACCCGGCCAAATCGAAAAGCGTGCCAGTAACCGTAGTGAGACGTTTACCAAGTTTTTATTTACAACTTGGTTGGATATTAACCTCATTGTGCGAGTAGGTAGCGCAACCCGGTCACTTAGCTAGTACGCATATTATCTCCATTTGCATAGCGTGGACAAGTAGCGGTGTCGACTTACGCGCCACTGCCGCCTATTAATGCTGTTGCCTTCAACTGTATATAGAATACGCAGAATGTATCATCACTCGCAACACTCTTAATTACACCCTTCATTCCAGCTATTCCAACGGATTTGTTTTAATTCTCTTCTGATCCCCGATACATAACAAAATGAAAAATGGTTAACGAATAAGCGCAAGCGATATTGAGACAGCCTCTTTGTCGAATGAAGAGTAGATTAGAATTTGTTTTAGTCCCTGGTTTGGTCTACAGTTTTCTTTCGCTTTCGTGGCGGTTATTTTATGCACGTAATGTTTTTTAAATCTCTTTCTCATTTACCTTCTTACGTCAGCCTAATTTCACTCAAAAATTCTAGATTCCTTGTACAAAATTATACATAAATAAATGAAACATAATTTCCACAGCGTAAAGAAGATAATAGTATCTGTAGCACTTATAAAGCAGCGACATTGAACAAAACACGCGATCACAATGGTTATGAATACGTACCCGGATAACGATGTTATTTGCTTTTGCCTTCCGTCATCTAGGATCATTGCCGTAAATACGGTCGAGACTCGAGATATATTTTTGCTCTTAACTCGTTGCATCTTTTATCACAACATTAACTAGATGTGGTTTTGTGTAGTTATTTTTTAATCTGTCATAAGTCTTTTTTTAATTAATGTTATTATGTTAAAGTTATTCCGGATGCTAGTAACTGTTCCGTCTATAACATAGGATTATTAAAAATTACGGGAAATACCAAATAATTATTATCCCAGGGACAGATGCACTTTCTTAATATAAATTATATTCTATTTTTTTGTAAATGACGCTAAATGTACCTAGTCATTTTAACTGCACGTCATAATACTAGATAGGTAGATGTATAATTTCATCTGTTATAGTATACCTAGGTACTTATATTAACTAAAATAGTTACTCATCAACCCAGTCACTCCTTTATCACGATGACAGCTTCACATGTAATTATATCATGTAGATAATTTTATCTTTCACAATGTGAAAAATACGAAAGACCAAATGTCATAACTAGAATAATTTGATGTTTATGTGCATTACTATCACGCTAATGAACTCGTAAAAAGTAGTCCTCTACAATTACATCTAATTTATGACGGCATTACGCACTTTCAATGTGATTCTCTAATCCTATAAATAACACTCTGTTCAAACACAATATTTCAAATCTGTATTCTTCCACAAAGAAAACTTTTAACTTCATTGTAAATTGAACCTAAATATCCGCCAATCTTGCAATTACAATAAAATGGAGTCACGCATTTTGAATTGATTGCTTTACCTAACAGATTATATTATCGTATTTAAGCGACCAAAGTGTCACAGTAAAGAACGATTAACATTTGGACCTGGCTACAAAGCCTAAAAGTCACGTGCATTTTAGTATAAAGTTCGTTGAATCTCTACAGGGTCCCATTTAAAAAGATGGACAAATTTTAACACAGCGCCCAGTACGTCTAACCAAAGATATCCAAGTAAAAAAAAAACACTGATTACAGTGATTTTATTTTGACCTAAAATAATAAATTGCCGGCACATTAGTGTATTTTTGATAGGTGATTATTTATCTTGTAAGTATTTAATGCGTTTTTCTTATATATTTTTTTACCATCGTCCTTATTTTGATTGTCTGAATGATTTCTAAAAGTTTGTCCATCTATTTCAATGGGACCTTATATTTATCCCCCCTTACATAATTAGACAGAGCATAGAGCTTGTTATAGCGGTATTAATAATTCTGGTAAAAATATAAAGGGAATCGTGAATGACGTCATTCGTCGTAACTGCTATAATTATCCTTGTCGGGTGTCGGGGTTGTTTCAAACAACAGAACGGATTTTAATCAATGAAATACATCTGTATGTAGGTGCCCATCTACTTCAGTGAAATGAAATAGAGTTCAAGGTAGCTTTCCATCTCTCAAAACTAGACCCTGGTGATGACTAGGAGCCGAGCTGGTAGCTGTCTCGTCTGAGGTCAGACGAGACTTCGTACTATCGAGGAAATACATTTATTTAATTTTGAAGATAGCCATTATTTCACCATTCTGGTTCTGTTGACCATTAATATTTAGCTATGATTATTCTAACTTTCCTGTTGTATAAAAAAATTAAACCTGCTTTATCTTAGATAAACGAACAAACCTTGTTCTTTGAGTGGATCTGAAAAATTTCAAATTAAGCGAGTTTGATTGCTATTAGTCATCATGGAATCATAGACTTATAAAAAAAGGTGGACTCCGCGCCACGCATATCGAAAGTGAAGCACAGTAAGTATGCCGGGACCGCTTGTACAAACACGCCTCATGCTCACATTTACATCATAGTATGCCGACCGGCCGCCTTTACGTGACACGACAGCGTCAATCGTCAATCACGCACACATAGGTCGGTACGGTGCTTCACTTTTGATATGCGTGGTGCGGAGTCCATCTTTTTTTTATAAGTCTATGCATGTGTGTGGTTTTTTTGAATAAACTGAAGAAGTTTCATTCATAATCATATCACTATAATGTCAATTCCTTGTAAAGTCGAAAGCCTGGGGGGCAATTCCCGTATTTTTAAGAACTTTCACAGTCTGGGGGCCAAAAAGGCCACTTTGGCAGAATCATAAAACAATTCACATCACGCAATTCATCTGTTTGACAGTTTCACACCTATATACCCCTGAAGGATTAGGCAGAGGTGTATTACCTACTTATAGCATTTTACGAATCTCCATACAAAACTGTCACACAGATGAAATTGCGTGATATGGATTGTTTTATGATTCTGCTAAAGTGGCCTTTTTTGGACCCCTGATCTCACGTGTCAAAAATACCTCTAATTTTACCTATATTTTTGTCAAGTTTTGACATTTCGCTGAGATGAGACCGCGACTTTGAACTTCTTGGAATATTTTTGTTCCTTACGTCCACGTCAACAGAAGTAGAAAATAAATTGAATATTGTTTTCAGTTTCTAACTGAAAACAACATTCACTTTATTTTCATGGGCCTTTCCATACCGAACAGGTAAGTAAATGTCATTGGCGCAGTTTGAATTTGATTATGGGGAGGTTTTCAAGGTAGCTGTGCAAGGGAAGGGGTTAGATCGGTGTTGCTGATGCGTATGAAATACCTACAAATAAATCAATACTGGATGCATCAAAAACCTTCATATGGCGTTACTTTACATAAAATGTCCGGTTTATGCTTTAGCCTACCTACATCTTTATTTTTATAAATGAAAGTTTGTTAATTTACTTACTTACCTACTTTATAAAATGACTCCTCTGTCAATGCAGTATAACTGTTGACCTTAGCCGGTATACAAGTTTTCATTTCATCTTCACGCATTATGACTGAAGTATTAATGTTTTTAATTAGTTCTTAATCGGGTCAGGTTCACATTGTGTCAATACTATGTGCCTTGAAAATGTCCGCTGAGTACATATGTATTTGTTCGTCACAATATTGGCGTCCTTGTCACACTGGCCAGTGTATGTGTGAGTTGCGAAGCCCGCGCCGATTGTTATTGTCAAGTATGTGTAAACAAAACCGAATCATGCGCCGATGTGACAGCGACGCGTTATCCACCTTACGTTATAAATCAAATGCCAATCGTATCTATACATTTTTGAGTGTTACGTTAATTTACGTTGAAAGATATAACATAATTTTGTCAATAATGAAGCTTTACCTATCAAGGAGATGATTTGAGAACTACTGACAATAATTCTAAGTCAATACAATTTACGAAGTGTAGGTGTAGGCATCGGATTATAGGGCGGTAATCGATACGGTATAAAACGAACGCTTGTAAGAATTAGGTAACGATAGCATAACAAAAACTCATTAAATGGTCAGTAAAGTTTAAAACAAAAATTAATGAATAATGTAGAAAGAACCGATTATGAAGACCCAGAAAAAAACAAAGATTTGGCAACTTTGGGTGTTTGCATAGCAATATTTTTATTCTCAAAACGGCTGTAACCGTATGAGGTCATATGGTTATTTGGAAACATTCTGGTTATCATGATGACTCACCATGTTCAAGGTACGGGGACATCAAAGCAAAACCGTACACTGGCTTCGACACACACCGGCAGCAAACACATAATTAGAATTGTATTATTGATTTATCTGCTTAATTATGCATGCCTATGTGGTCGCTTTGTCAGTGGAGATTACGACTTTACATAATAACTGATTAGTGACAAAGTTAATACATTTTTATCCGTGATTTGCTTCGACAATGTTTACAAAGTACCTGAATATTGATAAAATTCTAATCTGATCTCAGTATATTATTCAGAGGATGAATTCCATTGGTTCCCTGTTTTAACTCTATTTTAAAAAGAGCAAGCAGCTTTTCTAAAGGCAGACCCTGGGTTCCGTAGTGCAAATCAAAATAATTTACACTTTGTGTTTTGTGACTGTATACCTACCGTGTGGCAGGGTGTAACCATGAATTCAGCACACGATTCTAGACCCCCGAGTGGAGATTTTTTTTTGTCAGTTGTCAAAAAAAGAAAAAACTGTTTCATAGACAAGTGCAATACCTACGCGGTCAAAATGTATGGAAAAGCTTTATTTTAATATCCGAAGAAAAAATTCAATGCATTGGGGTTTAGAATCATGTGCTGAAGCGGTGAAGTCATCGTAACAGGTTGCGCGTCGATGTCCCTTAAAATAGAATTTTAACTATTCATTTACTGTCTGTCTGTCTGCTATCTGTGTTGCTTGGGGGAGACCTATGTCCAGCAGTGGACGTCTTTCGGCTGAAATGATGATGATGATGATTCTTCTCTTCCTGCTTTGAGCTTTGAAGTTGACGAATCACGTTTGTAGGTAGCATGCATCTTAAAAATTAGTCGCCCCGAAACCACAAAGACAAAAGACTACGTTTTGCAACCATGAGTAATGATTTAAGGAATTTGTGTTTCTGTAGGTACCTACCCACTGTCATGTTACCAATATGTTGCAACACCCGACATTTCCCTTTTTGAGTTTCATATTGTCAATGGCAACAAATACTTCTTTGTTTTATTATGACGTGCATTATTACTTATTCGTAGAAGTGCATCTAGTAAAATATGAAATCTCACCAATACCTAAGCTGAATTTACACATAATCTTCTATTGGTTTCTCATTGGAGTCTCCAGTGTGGTTTTCCTTCCTTTTCCTCTTATATAATAATAAATATTTAACAATTATTATTAATTATTTGACTATTTAATAGCGGGAAATTAATATTAAATACCTCATGTACTCAGTAAGTTTTCATGAAACATTATCAAAATTGTGTATGGAGGTGAATCATGTTTTGTTCTTTTGTTTCAGGAGACGAGACCCGCTGAAAACTTATTGCGTTTTTCTTCCATTTGTCAATGTTATTTAATACTGATGTACAACCATTAATTTACCTAGGTTGATATTTTATTTTATTCATCGCAACACCATACATATCTTTGAACGAATACCTTATATACCTGAGGGGTAATTCTCGTAATTTTAAAAACGTTCACAGTCTAATCTCAGTCTCAATCTGTAAAAAATACCCCTAATTTCCCTACATTTTGACAAGTTTTTGAAATTTGTTTGTGCGACAAAATTTTGAACGTTTCAAAGAATCGGCCTTCAGATACCAACGTGTAAGCATAATTTCCACTTTTTTCTACTGAATTTAACTAATATGCTTGGTAGATACAGTTGTTGGTACTATGCATAAAGGCTCGCACAGACAGGCGGGACGCGACGCGACGGTATGGGGCGATTCTCGTAGAACAGTTTCCATGAAGTTTTCATAGAATTTGTTCTACCAGAGTCGCGTCGCGCCTGCCTGCCCTGGGAGCCTTCACGCATGTCATAAATTCAGTTCACTTTTTCTATTTAATAATTTGTATTGCACACAAGAGTGTCCTCTATTACTTACTTGTTTATAACAATCCCGAAGTTGTATTGTTAACTTAACAGTTTAATAACTTCACTGCAAAACAGTCGGGAAATGAGTCATTAGCCGTTGTGTTCACAACTTACAAGTGAATTATCGTCAGTGTGTTATCGGTTTATGTTCCTATTGCTTTATTTTCTTGTACCTGCTGTTTCTCTTCCATAGTAAGCTAACAGTAGAAAAAAATCGTGTGTGTGACGTGATGCGAGAGCTCAGTGATTCGTCAACTTGTGACAACTATTACCCCTCCCGCACCGCGCAGCTACCTCAGGCAACGTCTCAGTTAAGCGGTCGGCCTGTAGTCGTCATCTCGGTAAGTTTCTAAGGATACATTTTGAAAATAATCATTAAAATGGGCGCTTGACTGCACTGAATCTGGATTGGCCAGAGATAAACTTATAAAAATAAAGAATAAATGGGAAAACCTAAAAACTGTCGGCGATAAGAAGCGTCTGTTGCTATTTATTGGGTATCGTGCCGGGTTTAACTGGGAATATTTTAACCAGGAAATCCCTGGGTCGTAACGTTTGTTATGGGCTCTGTAGGTATACCTTTAGTATCTGAACTACCTGGTCGTTTTGTATGCTTTTTTTAGAAATCAACTTTGGATAAGTTCTTGTTCATCTATTGTTAAATATAAGTAATATGGAATTTGTCAGGCTGTTATGCCCGAGTTCCACGCGGCTAGTTTTTAAGGCTAGGATAGCAAGCAAGAAATATCCTGGCTTAGCACATGCTAGAGCTGTTTACACAATGCTAGGAAAACTTAAGGCAGTAGCATTGAAGTGACTTAGTTCGTACTTAGAGTAAAATGATCCGGGTACTTGCTTTGCCGGTCATGCGAGGCTAGTACAATAGCCCGGATAGTAAAATTTGTGGTGGGGGGCGCTACTAGCTCAAAAATGGATATGGCTAAAATAGAAATATGCCCCAATAGCTTACTAATCTAAAAATGAGGATAGTTCTGTATACATGAGGCCAGAGTGACTAGCTTGCTAGCTTACTAGCACAATCTTGATATCCTAGCTTGAAAAACTAGCTTCGTGTAACCCAGCCTAGCCTAGCCAGCTAGGTTTAGTGTTGACTTTTAGAAATAAATTAGGTATTAGCCTTTTGGTGGGTAGGTAACTACCAAGGTTTACTAATTAGAACTCACAACGTCACAACAAGCGTACCAATGCGTTAATTGTTTTTGGGTAATTACATAAATAATCTAACTAACATAAGACTACACTAAAAACAGCTATAAACTGTGTCATTTGTAGAGTACGTACAGTATGAGAGTTTTAACATGTGTGTTATCAGTAAATTTTATTTATATGCTCGCCAATTTGCTTATTTTTCAACGTTTGTTGTTAGTAGGTAGGTATAATTATGTGCGCTAGCGCAATGTAAGTTCTCGCACCTATGACATGTGGCTATAATATATGACTAGTTTTTGAAGAAACTTAACTTTAATAACTTTTCAGTACTTTTATTTTTCGCCGACATCTGCTCATCTTGAAATAATGATAAATTATTTTGATACCTAACTACTGAAATGACTCAATTCCTATCTACATCGGCGAGGTAATTGCGTAACGTACTATCAGTAGCAATGGTTTTCAGTTTGACAGTTCAACAACATTACCTAATTAATTGCGTTTTTTTGAGCAGACAAAATATGCTTCGAACATAATTATGAAGCAATAGATTGCCAATATGAATCTAATCCATAGCTTCATATGCTCGAAAATGATTCAGATTGATAGTCTGTTACGAAATTAGGGTGTGATATCCAGTGTTATCTAGTTACCTACCACTTTATCTGAAAACGAAATAAAATCTTTGGCTTTATTGAAATATTTATAAATAACATACCTACTTCCTACATTAGCAGTAGGTAAGGTAGGTAGGTACGTCTTTTGATAAGCCGAGAAAGCGAAGAAAACACAAAAAAGAAATAGGATTTCAAAACAAGAATTAGTAAATTCAGTGTTTAAATAACCTAATGTCGAAACTACAAGGCACGTGTAGCTACAGAAAAATACAACAGTATTGAGTGAATAAATTAATAGGTATTAGCCTGCATTATGTTAAGAATTGCACAAATTGAACGTAGTATGGAGAAGAAGCTCACAATATCCAGCTTCCTACAGATGTCACCTCGATTGTACGCGTTACTTCCTATTACTAAACGAAAAGGTACTAGTAGATAGATAGCGGGATATCCTTTCAACTTTCCAGCCGGTCGATTCTGTTGGAATCTCAACGTGAGAAGTTAAGTGAAGTAAGCTGTCATAACATCTGATGCTAGAGACTAATGACAGCTCACTTCACTCAAATGATCACGGTGAGACTTTTACAGAATAGCACTGCTGTTTACTTCTGTAGGTGAGTACGCACTGGTACATATCAAGCTATAGGTATCATCATCTGCCCAGCCTTTTTTCCTATGTTAACTATGTTGGGGTCGGCTTCCATTCTAACCGGATAGAGGTGAATACCAGTATTTTACATGGAGCGACTGCCAATCTGACCTCCACAAACCAGTTACTGGGTAATACGATACCCATTGGTAAGACTGGTTGTCAGACTTTCGGGCTTCTGACTACCCGTAACGACTGTCAAAAATCCACGAATTACAGCCAACAGCTTAACGTGCTTTCCGAGGCACGGAGGTCATCAAGCCATACATAACCAGTACATATGCTGACTTCTGTTTGAACGAAAAATCTATACAATGTGAGGTCAGCTAAAACTGGAAATACCACCTTAAGAAGAAGCCTTAAGTTGGCAGCGCCATTCCGCGAAATTCAATCAAATTTTCTTACGTTTTTTGCAATTTGCGGGTCAGGTTGAAATTTCAATGACTAATACATGTTATTCTATTGAATGACTATAATAATATCATGAAAATTAAATATTTATCAATAGGAGTGTTAACCCAGTGCGGTACAGTCAATTGTGTGAAATGAGTGAATGGATTAAAAGTAGAAGTTACCCACTCCTAAAGGTTTAGTTTGGCGCTAATAGTACCTACTAAGTTAAAATAAATAGGTACAACTAGGTTCTTATTTACAAAACTATCGAAGCTGATTATAATTCCTGATGCATTTATTTTCACCGCCTTAGAAATGATATCTTTCGACGGGCCGGCGCCATATCCGCTACTATGACAAAGAAAGGTCAATCAAGAGTTCATTGAATTAACGAACATGAATTTTAATGACCCTGTTTATGTAGAGCTTATTATATTTACTGTAAAACATTGAGTAAGAACAGACTTGCGTACCTAAGTAGGTATCAGTTTAAGCTGGAGCAACAGGCCTGGTGATAATAGTAGTACGTAGGTACTTACTGACCTACCAAACTGGAATATACCTACCTACCTACCTATCGCATTTATCATAATTTACATAAATCGGATCAAAATTTTTGTTTACTTTATAATTTACGACTATTTATGTGTGAAAACAAACACGTTGCCAAACTATAATGATTTCCTATAAAAGTGCCAAAACTAGTAAGTATCTAAATGCGCTCTTTAATATTAAAATATGCACTATAAAAGTCAGAATATGCAAAACGCTGTTAATGACTGCGTTAAAAAAACTGGACGAAGCACCAGCACATTGTTAATACTTCAGTTATCTCTACAATAGAATAAATAATAATAATAAATCAATTTAGTTCGCACTCAAAGTACTTACAAAAAAAACTTAATCTATGAAGTACAATTTTATTGGTTAAGATCTTTGATGGTTGTAAGTACAGCAGCATATATTAATAGATGATCTACCAACTCCCAAACTAAGTCAAGCTTGCTTGTTAGCTTGGTCGCTTGCTACAATAAATTAAATAACTAGATAAGTTAGTACAAACAAGTTAAAATATGATTCAACGTATACGACCACGTTACTAAAACTAATTAAACCATCAATATTAACGTTACAATCCGTCCGCATTCATAGCAACATTTTAATTAATGCAACCCCTATTCAATTTCGTTTTTCCGCAGAATAGTGGTGGCCCATTGGAAACAGTCAAAAATTGTTTCATCACCACTGCTCTCAAAACGGCGAAGGAAACCATAGTGAGGAAACCGGTCCTCCTATGCAGGTATGTCCTAGAACTAAAAAAAATCGAAGACGTGACATGCACTTACGCGCACTGGGCCCACGTGGAAATGTAGGGAACAGCTGTTTTTTTTTCGCTATTTCTGGTTTGGTCCCATAGTAAAAGTTGTTCATAATGATGAGTACAATGACCTCCTAATAGAGTTACTGTCCACTCACACAGAGGAAATCGGTATCCCAGCACAGGGAACACTATTGGCTGATTGTGCTTATACCAACTATCCAATTATCGCCCTATTTATTTAGGCTAAACAATAGACATCATTTTAAAGAGGATTACATTCGATCAACGGTGAATCAAACCGACAGGACCTTCTTATCGCAATATTTGCAATAAGATATGAGTGTTTTTTATTCGACTGAAACTTCCTGTAGGTAGGTAGTAGGTACTTAATCTAATTTACAAGCCAAACAATCACAAGTTTAGCCTTTTTTTTTTCAACTTTTGTTACGGCTATATCCAGTCTAACCAGATGCTACGCAGATGAAAATCAGGATTTTTCACGGTTTGGTAGCCATGTGACCTCTTCAACCCAATTAGTGCTGTTACTGGTTAGACTTGTTTTCAGACTTTCGGGCTTCTGACAGCTCGTGCCAACAGCTTCCTACGTGCTCTCCAATGCTTTATAAGTCATTGAATAAATCACACAATGAGATTATTATGGTACATTAAATTCTATCTGGTCGTCACAATAGTCACATATGAATGTAATATGAATGTCTTGTTTGTGCTTTGTAACAGTGGTTACGTGAGCTTAGTCAAATTGCTAAAGCACAGTTCGCACTGAAACGAATTTAGCGCGAGTCGAACAGGAAGCCGAATGCGCGGTACTATTGCGGAGTTATATTCTACTGGATGCGATTTGATCTAATACAAAATAATTACAATACAGTTTCCTTTTATCTTGTGTTTTCACACTTTTCACATACGAGTAGATACTTAAATCTTGGTTTTGCTAAAATGGGTCGGGATATATCGGGATCTAGAAAATAACCTATATAAATTAATTAGACAATTTCCGATTGCCACCAGCTTTTGAATGGCCGATGTCAGGATTAGAATAAATTCCATACAACTTGTGAAGTTTAAAAACCTGAGACAATCTTATAGGTGTTTTGGCTTATTTATCTCGAAATAAAATATGAAGCCGAATGGAATAAAAAATTTGAAAACAAATGTAGGTTATCTATTTATAGTAAACCAATGCCTAGCAGGCCTGCCTTCATTAGAATCCTACATAAATATTGGTTAACTAGGCTAAGTAACCAATAGATGAACGCTGCTTGCTCCCTGTCATTTCTAGTAGACATAACTCTTGGTGCATTTGGTAAGACGTTCAGTGAAAGTGATTGCGCGGATGTCGCGTGCGACGGCGCAGGCGCACCCGCCGACCTTGCCATATAGGCGGCGCGCGCGACGCATCGCGTAGTGCGTAGCTACCGGTTGTACATCGTGCGAGGCTAAGAAGGGATTCAGGGTCTTTTAAAAGACTGGTAGCAAACATTTTGAGGGTCAAAACAAATAAAGCAATTTCTTGCGCCTATTTTAAGGGTCAAACATTCATACGTGAACTGTTAAAAAATTAGGTGTGACGAAATGGTTAATCAGGTTAGGTATTATGTGCGCAGTTAATTTTGATGCGAAACCTCATGCAAGACCGCTCTTAGAATCGGGATACATTCAAAATCTTACAATGATCTTCCTACCTACTCATTATATGCATTTAACTTGTCACGTCTAGTGAGATTAGAAACTGACCCAAAATATGTACCTAAGTACCTAAAACCTAAAAGACCAAAACAATTTCAGGGCAGTGCAGTGTGATAAAAGTTATGATATGAATATTCACCACCCTTATCTTAATCCCTCTCCCCCTCCCTATAACAAATCTCTTCATCACTTTTGGTTGACTGGTAGAAAAGGTCTAAGGCATTATGTCCGCCTTTGTGCCTTTTTGTGCAAAAAGTCTAAATAAATAAATAATAATATTTCTACAGTGCACACGGTTGGTTTCTCTCAGTCAGATTTCCCTAACAATCGTAAATAGCAGTCTTTACTAGCTTGTACTTAGATAAACATGCTCAGTTTTGCAATTACAATAGTAAAATAAATACTGAAAGGTTTACCTCATCGCTTGAGAGTACCGGGTGACATATTTTTCCGTGACTTCAGCAATTACGCGCAGAGACACGCCTGATACGATCAGGTAGTTTTTTCCGGTATAGGTATACTACTAATATTTATGAATATTATATAGACAACAATGGTGGCGTGGTTCAAAGTGACGTGTTGTCGGCCTAAATCCTGGCGAGTCGTAACTTTATACGCACAGAGCTACACCACTTACCTTGAGACGGTTTTTGCTTCTTTTTCCATAATCAATATGTCAGTTTTCGTGCTGTTGCGCCAGCCCGGTGCTACACGACCGACCACACATGAGCACCACCCGTTATTAATTTCCCTTTGAAATTAAGTTAATAGAACTGAATAAATACTAATACTAAATTAAGTTAGTATTGGTTAGTCGAGTAGTTTTTCATTTGATTAAATTACTTATAAGTTTATAACCCTCCGGAGCAACTGGACAGTTTCGTATCTGGACAGATTCTCAGCTGGACAGATTCTCAGCTGGACAGTTTCTCAGCTGGACAGATTCTCATCTGGACAGTTTCTCAGCTGGACAGAACGTGTACAGTACATGACACAAAATTAAAGTGGAGAAGTTGAGAATATGTACGTTATGAAAATGTTTTCATAACGTACATATTCTCAACTTCTTGACCACGTGGTCAAGATAGAGTACCTACGTACCTAATGCCAATGCAAAACAGATATTCAAATAAAGTGTTGATAACGCCGATAATGGCTCGCACAACTTTAATGAACATCATTACCTACATTATTGTTAAGAGCGTTTACGCCGTACGGCATTTCATACTAACTTTCAAACCCTTGTTTTTCGAAATGAATGAATCGATTTTAATGAACTTCATGCGCATAAGCAGGATAAAGAGGTCTAAAAATTACTTAAAAACATTTTCGAAATGCCTTATTTAAAAAAAGATAACTGGAAATCTCTGTTTCTATGGAAACTTTAAAATCGGTCTAATTTGACTGTAACACTATTTTTCGAAAATGTTCATAACAACTTTTTAGACCTTTGTATCCTGCTTATGCGTATGAAGTTTAATTAAAATCGATTCATTCATTTCGAAAAACAAAGGTTTGAAAATTTGTATGAAATGCCGTATGGCGTAAACGCTCTTAATTAAAATCGGGGCTTCCTTACCCATAAACGAAGTTTTTACGTAAGTACGTATGTTGTCTAATTTTCTTCTACCCAAACCCACCTTGACCTTAATGCTGAAGTCCATTTGGTCATTATAATACGAGTATATTCTCAATATTTAGGTGTGAATGTATTTATGGTAGATTCGTGTCAACAGATTTAATTAGTATTGAATAGGGTGATGCACATGTTAGTTTGCGCATGTGCTTTGCTGGTCGTTATTGTTATAATTGTCCACGCGGTCACGTGCGCCTTCGAGAACACCCCCACTTCCATGAAAAGTAGATTCGTTTCATTATTAAACACTAGTTCTACATACCTAACATTCAAACTAGTTACGAACTAACATGCATCCCGATCTAGTTTTCACTTAACCGAAATAACTGGGCATAGGTACCTACATTTTGTGCGCTGTCGTATATTCTAGCGATAATGACGTAATGCAGTTTTGTCTAAAGCATTTCGGTAGTAGTCCATCAGTGAAATGTTCCAACAAACCAGATCAGCGTATTGCAACACATTAATATAATGCATTAGGTTAAATATTCATCGAGTAGATACAGAGACATAGTATTGAGATGGACGTGTATTGGCAAATAAGTGCGCGTTTGTTTGGGGGCCGCCGTGTTAGAACGGGCGACCTCTCGCCTCCGCGGTCCGCGTTCTCCTTACAACTACTAGCATTGAGGCATTTACCTTTCTTAGGTCGGACTTGTCCTCAATACAGGCTAGAAGCGTTGATTTATTACGATGCACGGTATGCCGGCTCAATTTAGAGACAAATTTTGTGCAATATGCGCCCAATCCGAGGTACGTTTACATTCTAGTCCCCGTGTGGCGTCAACATTAGCCCCGTTGCCCTGATATGTCGATTGGTAAATATTCTCTGGTACAAACCGGTTGCAAGTAAATACTTATAATTGTATTATGACTAATTTTACAAGGCTATTTACAGATAAACTGCTTCTACTTAAATATTAGAATCTGGTCCGGTCTGGTCGATTTCTCACATGCAGGCTGCATGTTTTTGTTATGAAAGTTCGCAAAAGGTCTAAAATAAATATAGATTTATTTCCTATCTGATAGTACCTAGGTATCCAATTCTGGTTTTAGGCGCCAAAGTTACTAAAACTTGAATTTTGCCCTAATTTGGACATTTTCGTTCTGTAACATTGCCAGTTCGCCCACGTTGCATGTACATATTGTTAAAAAATATGTCCAAGGTTGTATATAAAAGACCCTGGACAATATTTAAGTAACTTTTAGCTCAACAAAGATGTGTGATAAGGTCCAACAAATGAAGTATGGCTAATTAAAACACTTTTAAACGGACGAGTTTTGTGGAATTCGAGCACAACAATTAAGTGGCTACGAAATTATTTCTACTCATTAGTAATTTATGTTGTTACCTGTTTAATAACTAAATAAAATTACGCAGCATGGACTCAAAGTTAGAAACACTGTGTAGTTTCTTAGTTAAGTAGGTAGAATTTCGTACCTATAAGGTATTTATTTCATAAATCAAATTCAATATTTGGACAGATTTATAAAATTAAAATAATTACCTACAAGGGATTCTTAGTACCAAGCTATCTGTTAATGCGAATTTGAAACGTCTAATAGAAACCAAAGCTAAGTTTTGTTCTGTAAACCAAAGCTAATCTAATACCTAGGTTTGTTGCATATACATAAGAAAGATGGACTCCGCGCCACGCATATCGAAAGTGAAGCACAGTAAGTATGACCGCTTGTACAAACACGCCTCACGGTCACATTTACATCATAGTATGCCGATCGGCCACCATTACGAGAAACGACAGCGTCAATCGGAATCGATACGGTGCTTCACTTTCGATATGCGTGGCGCGGAGTCCATCTTTTTTTATAAGTCTATGGTTTGTAGTAAGTTAGATATCTATGGTGTGATTCACTCATATACCGATTTTTGTGTAGTAGGTAGTTGATACCTTTCTATAATTATTTGGTTTACGTCATAACAACAAAATCTTAGACGTTTAAACTCAAGGTTGTGTGGTATCGACGAGGCATCAGTATTGTTATCAGCCTAAGTGACTATTTACTGTAAACAGATTGTATCGGAGGAAGCGATCTTTGTCCTCTGTGATGCAGTAGGTACCTTGTAAACGCTTTGCTGCCTACCTGTGGTGCTAGTTATAAGCTGAAGCGATTTCTAGAGCAAATCCGTTACAAAATGGAAGTACCTAAGTTTAAATGTCTATTACCTATATCTATCGGGGATCGTAAACTTAGAACTTAGGTACGACTAGGTTGGCGGGCTGTTCATATTAGAAACCAACAGCACACTGACTCAAACGAGTTTTGATAAAGGCCTCAAAACTCCTAATCGGTCATCCATGGAATCTACAGAAACTATAGAGCTGGGCAATACCATAAACCCTAGTTGGAAAACTCGAAGCTGTCAGTCGCGCTCGCGACATCTTTTGCATTACATAGCTCTGACGTGGGGTGACATTGAACGCTCGACCCGATTAAGCATAAGCAGACGATTCGCGAGGTCGCGTTGCCAATGTCCACACTGTCCACTGTCCTACTCTAAAGATTTATTGTTCCATCATTCTCACACCTAATTAGCTGTAGGTAGGTATAATCATTGGTTCTTCCACAAAACTATTATATTGTAATTGAGACGATGAATTACCTTTAATAACGTGATATCGTCACTTATTGAATTTCTTAACAATATAAATGTCAATGATTTTATTCTAACGCCAATGCTTACTAAAAACAGTAGTTAAAATTTAAAGTTTATGTAAGGCATCTTGCTTTAGGTACCTAGTTATACTGGATCTATATATATGGCGGAAATAAGATTTAAATAACTACCAAACAGTGCGAATTTACTTGACTTTCCCTCAAAGTAGGCAAGGTTACCTATAGTTTGAACGTTAGATAGAGAAGTAGATAGAAGTTAGCTATTAAGCAGTTGTAGTGCTTCTAGTTCAATTAACGGCACATGACTGTTTAGATAGCGATCTAAGTATACTTATATATTGTCCAGTATTAAGGTGTAAAGGGTGAGTCGCACGCGATCGACTAGAACCTGCGGCACCGGTTGCGCTCGGACCATTTCTGATGGGCTCATTGTCGGTCACTCAGTGTGCAGCAAGATGCCAAGTTATTTTTACATTGCTTGTAATAGTTTTTTGAAAGGTGAAGAAGAAAATACAAACATAAAGGGCAAGAAAGATAAGATGTTTATTGATAGGAGTAAGTTGAATTATTGTAATTGGGAGCATCAATAAATTAATTTGAGATATTGCGTAGTGCGTAAGCGGTAAGCAGCTGAAATAAAGGCTAAATGTACATGACTTTATTTAAAAAAAAAAAAATTTAAATACCCAAGCACCCACTTTTCTATTATTAAGAAGTTTCCAAGTGATTCTTTAACTTGTTTTCCAAATGCGGGTAGGTAGGTACCTAAACCCTGAAGAATCGTGTGACAAATCGCGTATCTGCTGCTGATAATTTATGTATTTTCTCTCTTTCATTTATTTCTTTAATTCTCTTCCTAATTTTATTCACCTACACGGTACCTAAAATTTTTTTTTTTTAATACGGTGTAAATAAAATGATAAATGATAAATGATAAATGATAATGATAAATGATAATGGCATTATTTCGATATTTTACTACAATTACCAAGATGTAAAATCTAAATATTTGCACGGCTGAAATGCCGAATATAGTGAAACCCATAGAGATCTTAAGAACTTATGTTACCTACCTATATTCTTGCAAATAAATATCATTCATTCATTCATTCATTAAATAAATAGTCAAAATTAAATTATAAAAATTGATTTTGGTAGATAAACACCTCAAATTTTAAAATATTTAACACTTATTGTTATTTTCAATACCTAAATTCTACGCGCGAAGGTTTTGAGGTTTTGGATTTTATTGGGTTTTTTAAGGTCAAAATTTTTTTACAAGTACTAATTCGTAAAAATTGTATACTACTATATTACTACATTTTTGTATTAAGGAATTTTTTTTCAGATTTTTATTTGCTACCAGTAAGCTAAGAAAACAATTGAAAAACATGGTGTTTCGTGCTTACGTAAAAACGTGTGTTAGATTTTTATTTTTCGTAATTTATTAAGTAGTTATCAAAATTAAAATTTGTACAATTACTAGATAAGTAGGTGAATTTTTTTTTTCAAAACATTGTTATACAATGTTTTGAAAAAAAAAAATTATAACTTAAGATTAATGAGAAATATGTGCTGAAAAAAATTTAATTATCTGTTTTTAGACCGCGAAATTGATAGGGATTCAGTATTTTCAGTCCAAATGTTTCAATTTCAATGATAAAGGTTCATCGTAACTTAGACTAGAAAGAGGTCAAACGACGCGTCGAACAACTTTAATTTACGAAGTTTAGGCCAAATAGTACATTCAATCGAAAATCAACAAATTATTATAACATAAACGGCCGAATCGTTTGGTGCCAAAGTCTCGTTTCTATGCGAATTTTATGGATTTTTCATTCTACAATTTGGCAATGTCATTTATAAGAAAGGACGAATTAGTATTCAAACACATACGAGTGGCTACATGAAAATATCAAATATTATAGTTAGGTACTTAGTCGTATGTTTCAATACAACTGTTACTGACTATTACGCCATTTGTTTTGCAATTTGCTGAACACAATGCTTGTGGTCGGTGGAACGTCTGCTGGATTAGTTCATAGCCACAATGTTACATTTTCAAATTATCTCCACGTTATAGGCGTGATAAACCTCTTCGGATTTCAATTACATTCAATTTTAAAGAATAATTCATAGGGCTTTTTGTTAGGGCTGTATTATCCACTTACATAATATTGTGTCTACTGAGTACTGAGATTGACAAACTCACTGTCAAGTGCGTTGAAGTTTATTGTCAAGAAACGTAATGCCATGTAGGTATGCAAATGCAATACAAACTAATCAGCGTGTTCTTTTTCAACGCAATTTCCACGTGTAACGGAAAAATAACCGCAAAACTGATTATAATTGTAATCCGATAAACACTATTGATTTACGAAGCAAACAGTCGAGTTTCCGATCTGAATCCATCTGAGGAATTGACGTGTGCGGCCAATTATTTGTTAGCACGTTAAAATAGGAGTATATTATAGTGCTTGTAAATCAATAGGACGATAATGTAAATCGTCTTGATTGTGATCTCGGCTGTCGCGAGCATGATGTCACTTGCCTGCGCGCAGCGACAAGGCCTCGAGACTGCCTCCTTAGTTTGAGCTACACAGGTAGACATGAATTTATAATGTGATATATTTATATGTTTCTGTTTTTAACATTGGTGTTGATTTTTTTTTTTTTTGTTAGTATTGGCACTATTTTTATGTCGTGTCCTCCATGGGACGCACTTACTCTACGTAGTCCTCTGTTTCGTTATCACTTGAAAACACTTCTTGTCGAATAATTATGATCCATTTTCCCACACTTTTTTGTAACTTGAAATATCCGGTGTTACAAACAGTTGCTAGATTTTGCTCTATCCTAACGAGTGTTTTGATTTTATTAAAATTGAAATTTAACTTAGATTCATATAACGAATAAAAAGTTTCGTCGACACAAACTATTTTCTTATGTAGCAACATCGTGAGAAATATTATGATTTACGTTGATCAGTTGCACGACTGTCAGCTCCATCGATATGACACATTATTATTTTAATATAAATAACAGCATTAGCATACCAGTTTGACGCCATCGGACCCGACTTTCAGTACATCCACACATTCTGGCCATATTGAGCGTAACAACTTAATTTAGAAGTCTGTGTGCTCAAGGCAATTTGTGTTTAATTTTTAAGCGGATCTCTACGTATTGAGAGGCGGCTGCCAACCTGATGTCATAATCATTGCTCGTTATTATATAACGACTGGTTTTAAGTATTTTTTGTGTTCTCATTTTGTTTTGTTACGCGTTTATGTCAAATTTTTTGACGGCCAGCCCCATTATAAGTTAGCGATTTGAAAACTTCTGTAAAGCGATCCGCGAATATAAACGAAAAGTTTCAGCGTTTTCATAGTATCTCAAGAGAAAGTGGGTAGTGATTATTGCTAGGCAGTTTTGACTAGTTTTGAGCATAATGTAGCCAGTTAAATACGTATCTTCCTCTCACTCTACCTACTATTCTTTGCCATACATCATTGGATGATGCATCAATAATTTTTATTATAAAGACTTCATTTCTTGATCCACTTATTTTATTCATGCGATGTTGTCAAGCTTTTTTTTTAACAGGTTTATTGTGCATATTAATATTATAGTAATTTATTATGCATTATGGCAAAGCGATGAGTACAAAATATTCAAATATTTATTAATAAACTAGGTAGATACCTAAGTAACTTTATAAATTATGACGAATCCAGTTTTTTGGGCCACGCATACTCTAAATTTATGATAATTTAACAAGCTCATCATTTATGTAACTCCATAAATCGTACATTACTGAATATAGGCCTTAAAGAACGCTTCAAATAATGAGCGGTTGCAGGGAATTTTCCTACGATCACCATGTTAAAGTTATCCAATATCCGGAGTCCAGCCATTGTTATTAAGTAAAAAAAATCCAAAACAGCGAAGGTTATCAATATTTACAATTATAAGGCAAAACAAGTTTTATGTCGCTAATATGACATTACAGTGCAATGTCACTATGATACCCCTCAATTTGACTCTATATAATGTGGCTCTTTTTAAAATTCGTTGCAACCCATTTTTATCAATAGGCGGTGGTTAGGATGTTGGTGATTTTTTACGTGCAGAAAGTTCATTAGCGTATGCGCTTGAGCAGTAAGTACCTAAGCTGAAGAATGGAGGATGCGGAATGCGTACAGCATATGACAAAATAATTCTGTAATAAAATCTCAAAGTATAAAAAATTATAGGTTAATATTACGGGCTGGTGTCCGCAACTCCACATCAATGCGCGTATTTTGCGTAGGGTTATTGAAAGCTTGATGTAAATATATTTTCGTTCGCAACGTAATATGTCTACGTAAAATGATGACGCTTAGGAATGATTAATATATCAAAATCATGGTTACGCTTTATTACTTATTTGTTTTGTTTTATTACCATTATTAGATACAAGTATAAATCATACATAAGTAACTTATTTATGATATTTACTTTTCTATTTTCGTTCACTGGCTTTAGTGATATAGGTCCTCTAACTTATTTCTGAATATTACTTTACATAATTTGTCACAGTTCCTACAATGTCTTCTTATCATGACTAGCATAGTTGCTTCTTGCGTTATCGGTCTCAGCGTAGGCTTCGCTTTTTGGCTTTGCCTGTTTTCCACCTTGGTGTACTTCCTTATATCCTAAGACTACCGTACTTACATATATCTTCGCTAAATTGTTTAAATGAAATATTCTTATTTTTAGTTCCAACTAAGGTTTCTTGCGTTCAAGCTCCAAACCCGCCTCCTGGGGTACAACCTCGCTTAGTTGTAAACATAAATATGTTACAACTTCTCGAGTTAATTCGTTGTATTGTAGGGCGTTTCCCGCCAACGCCTCTAAAACACTTGTGTGATCATGTAGCACATCTCCTCGGGTAGCTTCTGAAGCAGCCCTGACCTCTCGTACACAACCATTTAAATTAATCCGAGGGTATATGATCCGAGTCAGCACTAATAACTGAGCAATTATGCCCGTAATGTGTCTGTTTTGTCTGGAAACTTGTTATTTTGCTAATTGTTTTGCTATCTGTGTTAATGTCTCTATAGAATTGTGATACGAGTATCTCAGTGTTATTGTACTGTTTTTATAACAACTCGTGAGTGCCTGAACTCTTACTTTGTATACACGGTTTTCTATTTATCACTGACTTGTACCTACTTATAGTTTAATGGTCGCGTGGGTGTTATGGACATGATTAGTAATTAATTCAAGTATATCACAGACTTCGGTATGTGGGTGTCGGTATTCTGTAATAAAAATGGCGTCCATTTGATGTTACTATTAACATCCAGCTCGGTGTTGCATCAAGTGAAATGTCACAGAGTTACTAAAATATTTATTGATAAGCTGCCAAGTTTCTTTTGTTAAAAATTGGAATCAATACATTCTTGAAAAAAACTGTCTATGGTAGGTATCCCATTGAAGGTTTGATTGAATAGAGAAGTAGGACTTAGGTAAGTACTAAAATTTAAGCTCCCACTTTTTTAGAAACCTTCTGCCTTGGTTCATGTTGCGTCCACGAAAAATATTGTTGCGCATCTTTGCAATCTAAAATTTTATAGAAGCTCTGAAGTCTACAACTAATGTCAAATGCCGTATCCAAAAGTGAGTAGTAAGCAACCTACGCTGGGAACTTGTTGTTGGTGGGCGTGCTCGGTCTACTAAGTACAAATAGCTGGCCGCCTCGGTTAACTCGTGTAGATACACCACCGAATGATCTCTCGCTCCTCTACCAATGCAATGTAATAATTTCTAGAAAGCACCAACTGACTCGTGTTCATTTGCTTAAACTTTCAATTTGATATGAATTTATGAACGTGTCTCTGTTTTCTCTCAATACTTTCTTAGTTTTACGATTTACTCTATCCACCAGCATTTACAAGATTAATTAATTTAAAAAAGTGGTTGCTTAGGGTTACCTATCTTGATTCTTGATAAAATAGGTAATATTTATTGGAACAAGTGACTGGCAGTTACACTACACGTGTTAGTTTCCATGTTTGTTTGTTTGTTTATATATAATAGTGTCTTATTATGTAGGTGTATATTTACATACATTAAATACTTAATCGATTTAGCGTTCGCTCAAATGGAATATTGATGTTAAAATCAAGCAAACTTTTTTTTTGCCCGCACTGTTTCACGTAACATGCTCTATCTACTTATGTGATATCGGATATTAGAAACTGTTGTGTTTACAGACAAGATGCCAGAGCACTTCCTTAAATCTTAAGCGGTGGTAACATTTACTAAAGACAAAATAAATTAATGATAATCTCATACAGAAGTGTTTGCTTTTTAAAACGCTACAAAACTGTAAATTACAATGGAGCGCGATGAAGAGTGTGTATAAATTTCGCTGGCATTCCCACACACTAACGTCACCCGGCCGTGTACCTACGCAGATGTCCTGTGCGTTTGTGTGAGTACACGTAGCGTAAATACACCTCCCTTGATTGACTTACCTAACATTCTTTGGACTTTATATCGATGTAGTAGAGTTCATTTTAGCGTGTGTTTAATTTAACAGGTACATGAATAAGGTTGTGTTACTGTACCGTATTGTTTCACGTTTACGCGTCTCTGTGTGGCGAGGTTAAGTAGAGCGGCGTTATCTTAGAACAGAGATTCCGTGGAGTCTGGATTAACAATAAAACAATATGTTGATGTAATATTTGGTTATAATTGCGTACCTACGCTTAATCATTTTGTGTTTAATACTTACCTTTTATTAAATACTTACAACGAAAGCTAAAATAGTAAACACTAGCGCAGTAAATCAGTTATGTTGCAAAGCTAATAAAAATAGTCCGTAAACGGTTTATTTATAGGCTGATTCTAAAATTTTGGTCCCTATCTATAAGTTCTTAAAATAATCGTGATGATTGCACTTGATTAAAAAGTTACATCACACCTTATACCTGCTACACAAATAATTACGTTTCATAATTACCGAGGGTTTAGAGCATTGTCCGTCCAGTCTAAATGTCATCGAACGGGGTTTCGCAAGAGCGTCAATCACGGGCGGTCACCTACTTTCGCGATCGACTCGAGGCGATTAGTCGACTACATTCACCGAGGCCTCGGATCACCTCTACGCAACAATTGTTTCTGTAGGAATCTTTTATTTATGGCAGCGTGGAATTGCGCCTGTGTGAGTGGGCCGTAAGCGACCGTGCCCGTGTTTTACCTGTATGATAAAAATCAAAATTAATTTCAACCATATTCATATCGCGATAGAGTCTCAATTCTGTCGTGCGGATCAGACACAGAAATGCCCTACCGGCAATAAGTCAACGCTCGAACTCGCCTGTTTGACAAGATTCCAACCGCGTCTGTCCTGTTTGTTTATTGTAATCGGTTTGACAATGAGCTTAAGGTGCGGTTTCGAGTGATCTCCTGGCTCGCGCTCTCTTGTGATTGTTCTCGGCTACTCGGTGCGAGACTGTGTTTGTGTTTGTATTATACGTCATGTATACCGGCTTACTGTAGATTCGCCTCTTAGCATTCATAATTGCTTGGCGACCGAGCGGCTTTTAAAGCTTGCCGTTGATTGGTTTTTATTCGCGGTTTAAATTCAGTTTTTATTTATCCGTAATTATCGAAATCGTTACAACGAGTTAGGTTTATGCCTTATACGCGTTGTTGTTTGATGTGAAAAGGTGAGGTTTTAGTTGAGAAGACAACAAAAAGCGGTTGATAAGTCGAAGACAATCCTAGTGCAGATAACGGAAGGTCAATGAGGGATACCTCAGGCGATTGAAATGGCGCGCTTCGCAGTTGGTTTGACGTTGCGTCGCGCGGGAGGAGCGTGTCGCGCGCGTATAGCGGCATCTCTATCGCTCGCTCCAGCGACCTCCTTGGATGTGCGGCCTGCAAGGTCGGCCGCCTTAATTAATAAACTCACCGTAAAGTATTTGAGGTCGATCGGAGAAGCGTCTACAATCTTACTCGAACCTTTGTCTAGTTATTGACCCGTACGCGTCGAACGATGAAGGCTTTTTATTGCCCTATTCTATGTATTGTGGGACTAAAAATAAACGCTATAGCTAATTAAATATTTTATTCAAACATTAGTGTTTATACATGCTGGTTATTTGAGTTTAACTCGTGCAGTCTGTTTTCTTATTGTGTAATGAAAGTACACACATTATTTTGTTTTATTGTGAGATTAAAGTGAACGATATCACTTTAATAAACGTGCTTGTCGTTTGTAAAAGGTATTAAATAGTCATAACAATGCACAATCTATGCAAATTATATATCGCATAGAATTCCCAGTGAAATTGTTAACGGTGAAATAAAAAAATGAAAGTTTTTTACTTACCCCTGCGTGAATTAAGACGTTTCGTCACATCCGTGTCTGATTAAATCTTTAATGCATTGCTCTGTCGCAACCAAATATTTATTAACTGGCTACGAACGTTACTATCACTTACGTGTTTTTTTTAAACGTCACGTGATGGGAAGTAGCCATCTTTTTTAATTTAAGTTTGAATTTAAAACTATGATGATATGATTCGTAATTTTGAGTATAATAAAAATGGTTTTATGCCTAACAAAACCGCTACTAATTTAACTCATGGAGCATGGAGTCGCATTAAAACAGTAATATAACACGGTTACACGGCGCGGCGTATACCTAATATCTCACATAAAATAATCAGCCTGTAATCACCGCACAGGCTCGTGGTGCCTCTTCTCATGCAGAGAAATAATGCAGCATCCTTAGTTGACATAGGTACATTATGTATTATATTTGAAATTTATCATTCAGGAAGATTATTTACCTATATCACACCCCTTTTTCGCTGTTAGATATCTACTACCTACCTTCAAGATAATCGCTACTACCTACAGGTGTTCAGCAGACTATGCAAAGCTTTTGTTTTTCTGACATCACCTAATTGCCTATCAAGAATAGGTTTTATGATGCCGAAGTCCAAAACCGTTTAAACTATGGGAAAACCTACGACACAAAACCTGGTTATACAAGTTTTTGTTTAGTACACACGGCTACACATCAAGCTATACATAACCAGTATAAGCTGACTTCTGATTGTATGAAAAACTTATACAATGCGAGGTCAGCTAAAACTGGAAATGTATAGCTTGATGTGTAGCCGTGTGTACCACTTATTTGTATGTTTAAGAATAGTTCACATTCTCTTGGACTGTCAAGTTAAGTAATGAAAAAAAAAAACTTCTTTTGCTGACGCTGATTTGTAAGTAGATAAGCACAGCACCAAGTGAAGGAAATGGTTTTATTGTGCTTACCTACTACCGACTCTGTCGGTATTTATACACTATTGTGAAGCATGGGTTCAACTTATTGCACATGGCTTTGAAAGGTGCCGACGTAGCTATTAGGCCTCGATTCCATTACGCTTACCGACAAACTTAGCGACATGTGGCATAATGCAATTTATGCCTGGAAAATTTAAATAGAGCTGGATTTAAGGCTGCTCAAATATATGTTCCGGTACTGGCTAAGCAACCGGTTTCGGTTTGTGTGAATGGAAAGGAGGCTTTGGCCCCCGAAATTTTGGCGGCACATCACAAGGACAAAGCGTGGAAAGGTACGGCGTTGTACATCCAAAAGCAAGAAATCTGCGGGGTAATGCCGTAGCACACTAACAGTAGTAATGGCTTTCATTTTGACAGCTCAACAACATTCATTGCGTTTTTACGTTGTTGAGCAGATACATTTTTCGATCATATGAAGCAATGGATTAGCAATATTCTTCAAAATGTTTCAGATTGTCATTAAAAGTACGTTACGAAATTAGAGTGCCGGACATTACCATGAAAACTAAGCGAATTTTAAACAAAATTGTTTAAATGTGCCAATTTCAATCAGCACGTTTTTATTATGAGTTACATATTTTTATGTAAAGTTTTAGATTTGTTAGTACAGGTACTATGTTAATTGTATTGGCAATAGCGCTTCCGGTTGTATGGAAGGGACGGTGAAACAGTCGGGTCGTCATAATGGGAACTAGGCCTTGTGTATTAGGCAGGTACCTACTGCTCTTAGATAATTACATATAGGTACTAAGTGATGTTACTAACTTAGGTACTAAAAGGCAATTGAGTATCTATAGGTATAATAATGTAATTTTGTTATCAATACGAAATGCGTCATTCATTAGGAATACATAAAATTATATCAGTTGTAGTGCTATATTTTATTGCCTTGATAAGAATGTTTTTATTTGAGTAGGTAGATATAGTTACGTACAGAAATTAATTTAACTTTGAAATTTTTGCAGATTAGATTATAAACAAATTTTGTTTATCTTCACTTCCTTGACATCTTTGAAGAATGTTTCCTCGCATTTCTTTTTAAATCTTTAATATTAGAATGAAATGAATTTGATCTACGAGTGTGTCGAATGTCTTGCTTATGGGATTGCTATAAATAGCAGTTTTGCAAATAACTGGACTGACGTGGAGAACCATGGCCGTGTCGAGACGTGTATTCTGTATAATTCCCATAGATTTGTCCGCAGATGCGAGTTTAGGCATAATAATTCTCACCGTTTGGAATGTTTGGATTATTTGAAGTGATTTTATTAATACGTGCGGTTCTTCATCCGGTGTTTTAATTGTTTTAAGATAGATATTTAAACTTACTTTTTTTTAGTTTTAATGAAATATATTTGTAGTTTCAAAAATTAGGTTCTTCAATTGCCGTATTTTCTGTAGGTAACTCACCTGCGTGTTAAGTTTTGAATGTGGCATCACCCGTCTGCGTTGACAAATCATTATAATCTATGCGTAGCGTTCGGCGCGGGCACATTGTTGCCTGCTTATGTAAGTCGGAACGTCTTCCACTTTCGAATCAAGTTTATTGACACGGCAAGCTCGACAAACGCAGGCGCTTCACAGTTACATCGGCATCGCTTTGATTCTCGGACTTACCGTCCCGGACACCGGAATATCTCCTCAGTATTAATAATTTCGAACCACAATAATTATGACTCGATTAAATAGGTATTATTTGAATCAGATTATGTACTAGTTCAAAAATTCAGTGTACTTAGCGAAGACCATAATTTATCTGGGCGGTAAATAAAAGCTGTTAATAAATTAATTCGCGTACTAATATTTGTATTAAGATGTTTAATGTTAATTTTATGTATGGTCCGCCCCCAACTGTATTAATTCTAAAGACTTTAGTCGAAGCGCACTCATAATTTTTTTTATTAGCAATAAATAAATAATAGCGTAAATAGTTTTGTCGTTTCACAATCGCACTTGCTAAATGCTGACTAATCGCTGCTTAAATCGCTAAGCTGCTTTCATCAGCAACAGCATCGGCGTGCGGTCTACCTGTGACGAACGCGTAAAGCGTTACCTGACAAAAAAGTTGTTTTTCAGTTCAACCGTTCACGTTCGTGTGAAATATAATTAAACTATTAGCAAATATAATTAAACAACTAGGTATCTAGATAGGTACCTACTTTCCGTAGAATTCGCCGTAATTCTAATTAATAATAATTGACGTAATGTTATTGTTCTGCGCGATGCGCCTCAAGTGAAGTTGGACAGTACATCTAGTTAGACGAGAAGATGGCCGATGGAGTAAAGCTGTGACCAAATGGTGGCCAAGGTTAGGCCATAGAAACCAGGGCAGTTCAAGAGCACGTTGGGTTGACGATATCGTCAAAGTCGCGGGAAACACCGGGATGAGGGACGCACGGAACCGGGAAGTATGGCAGAAGAAAGGGGAGGCGTATATCCAGCAGTGGGTGATTCCGGGCTGAAATGATGAAGTGATTATACTACCTAAATAGCAAAAGCTTATTCAGTGTAGGTATAGTAAACTTCTAGATCCTACTTAACTATTTTCCGAAGTTCATAGTATATTTTTTGTTTCGAAGTATGCGAGTCGTAATTTTAAATAACTGAGCATGTTTTGGTGAACTCTGCTAACCGCAAAGTATGCTTAGCGTAGCACTTGAATACAAGTCGTAAAATTGTTAGGTCATCCGTATCATGCGTTGTTTAGATGACTTGGAGTTTGCTAAGTGTGCTTATTGCTTACCATCTAGTTAGACTGGATTCCGACCTCAACTTGTATGGGAAAATGCATTTGAGCTTTCACAGACCCCAATTTATATAAAGAATGAATGGCGCCGTTAACATATTGCAAAAATATTTATATTCAGGGATGATTTACACCCAATTCAATCAGTGGATTAAGCTGACGTTTAATAGCCTCTGTACACAATAGCCGATGAGTATTCGTAAAAGTAATCAAATAGTGGATAATATGAACATCAATGGCCGAATACCATCGTACATTATGGATTACCATTTATGGTTTTATTACATTTACCCACGAAAACGTTTTCAAATTTAATCTAATGCTGGCTGCTGACATTTTCTGATATCTCGTTACCTACTACGTTGGGACATTAATATTTAAGTCTATCAGTAGCGTTAAGGCTGATAGCCTCAGAGGATGTAGATCGACAGATTATAATGACCGGCTGCCGACTAGCGTCCTGTTAATATCCGCCCCTTTAATAGAGGTTACACCAACCAATATATCACGATGTCTTACATACCAGTGTCTAAGGTTAACTACACTGCTTGTGAAGGTCAAATGGCATCCGTTCCGTGTAAAATCCTGATATTTACCGCATCTGGTAAACAAGAAGTCGGCCCCATTAAGAGGAAATACTAAAAGGATAATCTTTACTTACATTAAAAAAATTCAAGTTGAATAAACTTTTGCTGAGTAATTAAAACATAATGAATCCCCCTCTTGAACATCAATTAGCATGTGATTTTACACATGAGGTAAATAAAAATACTTTCACATTGATTTATGGTCTAAGTAGGAGTACCACGCAAATACGCCATGCCGTAGTGTAGGTCAACGACCTTCGCGTGCCCGAGGAAATAGTTTCAGTTACCTACTACGAATGCGATTGATAAACTATTAAAAGAAACTGGTATCCAAATCGTTTATTTTCCGATTACTTATAATATTAAGGTTTACGCAGGACACAAAAACTGGGAACGTATATTAGATACTTACATATTTTCATGTTTAATGCTCTTTTATAAGCGGAATTCTTGAAAATTTAAAGCCCTGATTAGCCTTAGTAGCGTGGTCTGTGGACATGATACACATATCAAAGGCTTTTCGGGAGCGAATTATGTGATTTTGATGTTGAGTTTAAGTAAAATGATGCCATGAATGTTATTTGGCCAGACATATTTAGATCATTCGCTAAAAATGTATAGATAGATAATAAGTTTTCCAAATATTAATGATTCCTTCTTATTTATAACTGGTTGCTACTCATTCGAAATACCTATTCGTGAGGCCAAAAATCTGCTCAGCGATTTTCAAATCAAATCTAATACACACAACTATTAGTAGATTTAGCAAAAACGTTAGATTGGAATGATAACAACAAGAAATCGGTATAAAAGTTATAAATACTTAATTGTATGGCACATAACACAAATGATTGGAGCTGGGGTGAGTGAATCCACATATCTTTCACACATACGTACACACAAGTACGTAACGTTTAGGTATATGTGTATATACAATAGTCTGCGGTGGAAGCGTGTTTGTAAAGTAGACTGTAATCGTTAGTCACTGACATCGAAACGCATAGCCGAGGCAAATCTTATAGATGTGACACTTTTGTCCCTCGTATATTTTGTACATTACTAACTTTAAACCTTTTTACGACAGTTTCTAATAATATAATTGCAACATCAGTACCTACTTGGGAAAGGGTTATGGCTGGCAGTAAACTGTCAAGATCTAGGACTAAGTCAAGCTAGGTAGATAGATTTCTGCAAATCAATGTAAATCCGCTGTTTAGTTAAAAACTGTTAAATTTATACATATGTTGAAGTCCACTAATTTGATATTTATAGGGTTAGGTTAATCACTCAGTCCATCATACTAGGTCAAAATGCAAATGAATCCAATTTGAATTCCAAATAACAAAATCAACAAAACACTCGTTTAGTTAATTATTTTATTTCATTGAGCGGTTTATTATAAAAGCGTTGAATGTCAATTCTGCGCTCGCGTCATCTTTGATATCATCTCGAAAGCGTACCGAGCGTGTAGGCATTTACATAGATCGCGCCCACTCGGCTTCATCCACCGCGATTTTTACTGAGATACAAACAACTATTACACGGCTGAGTTGTTTTGTTAATAGAATATAAGACAATGTACCGAGCGCGGGTGCTCCTTAACTCGCGAGTGTTTGATTTCACCCGTTGGGACAGGTTTGAGGCCGGAATGCGCGCCGTGCCGTACACCAGAGGTTAATAAAGCGCGCACTTGCTCGCTACTTTATTGCTTTTTGTGGTCATAAATAAAAACGCTTTCGAGAAATAAACAATTCATGCATTATCGAGTCTGTCAATTTCGGTGCCCGGAACGTTGGATATTTATATGGAGTAAAGCATTACGAGTGTCCCTAATTAATTGAATGTTCAGTTAAGAAATATTTAATCATTCTGTATGGACTGCTTAACTGTACCTATTCTTTATAAAAATTCAATGAGATTCACATTATACATTTAGGTAAGGTGTTTCAAAATTAACCCAAGAAACTTTAAGACGTGCTTTAGACCATCGAATTGAACAACTTTCACTATGGGACCAACTATGAAATCGCAAAAAAAAAACTGCTGTTTCATACATTTTGGTCAAGTAGGTATTGAACTTTTGTATTAAACGGCTGATTATTTTCTTAATTCTGAAACACCTTATAGTACGAGTATAAGAGACATTACTTCAGTGTTGTATTTACGTCGTGAATATTTTATATTGAGTCCAAATTACTCGGAGAACATGAAAGCGGTAAAATACCCATGAAACTTTAGAAGAAGTTAAATTGAATACAATCGCTTTCGTGTTACCGAGGAGCATGCCTACGCAGAATCGTAGCGGTCGTAGGCGCGCGCGTCACTCTGACGTCAGTGCCCTACGAGGTGCTACGAGAGCTACGTGGCCCACGCGATGGCGTGGCGCGACACACCCTCTGCTTCTACCTACACATATTTTAATAAAAGTGTTATTGTTGGTAAATGTGGTAATATTCGTACTACCCATTTAATTATAGTAGATTGTTGCATCGAGCGCAAAGTTATCAAAGCCCGAGAGTTATGTCGGGTAATTAATACAAGTTGTTCATTAATGCAAATGAAAAACTGTGCAACAATGAGATTTCAAATAACATTTCTGCACTGTTTTGGTTCTAAGCAAAAAATACGTCCTTTGTGATCGGTTTTTTAACCGACTTCCAAAAAGGAGGAGGTTATATGTTCGACTTTATGTATGTTTTTTTTTTTTTTTTGTATGTTCACCGATTTCTCCGTCATTTGTGGATCGATTTCGAAAATTATTTTTTTGTTTGAAAGGGTATACTCCCAAGGTGGTCCCATTGTCAGCAAGTTGGAATCTGATGAGAGGATCCCATGGAAATCGAGGGAAACCCTCAACTTTTTTTGGGAAACATATAGCGATTTGGATATTTTTTAGAGTAACTTGAAGGGTATACTCCCAAGGTGGTCCCATTGTCAGCAAGTTGGAATCTGATGAGAGGATCCCATGGAAATCGAGGGAAACCCTCAAATTTTATTGGCAAACCTATAGCGATTTGGATATTTTTTAGAGTAACTTGAGCATTTGCTCTCGGAAATCATCATTTGGTAAAGTGGAGCTGATGATGAAGACTACAGACGGCCATCGGAACTAATCAATGATAAATATTTCACGGGTTGCGATTCGATTACTTTAATATGGTTGCTAAGCAATTTATGCTCGTCACAATGCGTGTGGTGGTGGAGTGGAGTTCTTCAGGTTCTTACCAGGAGAACTCCTCAAAAATTAACGTCCCAGCATCGGGAAAAGCAATATTTTGTAAAAGGTGATGAGCAGTTGACGTTAGGCTATTGTAACTTAGATAAATTACAAACTCTCTCACTAAAAAGTGAAAAATAAAAACTTTTTTACAAAAAAAAAACAACCGACTTCCAAAAAAAACTACAAAGTGATAAATAACTTTTATTTCGGAAGTCGGTGTCAATAAACGAAAATGCAGAACCAACGACACCGACTTCCGAAATAAAAGTTATTTATCACCTTGTAGTTTTTTTTGGAAGTCGGTTGTTTTTTAGTGATTAATGATAACATTACTACGCAGTTGAAAGAAAAAGTTATTTTTAACACTCTTGTTGGTCCTAAGAATTACTCCACCTTGTCTCCTACGTGTGGTGCAAAGTTGCCTAGAAGTGACCCATTCACTGGACGACTTCTAGTCCAGGTTATTATTAAGTGAAGCCGACCCCTTAACTTGCGCGGTTAGGGAACTGAGGATTATTGCTATGCCTAACTATGAATGATTATTTTTATTTTATGTCATAAAATGATATGCTGGCCAGTAAGCCTGTATGCGGAATTGCGGACTAAGAGTAAGTATTCATTACTGAAAACTTAAGTCAAGCAAAGCTCCCTGCGTATAAGTACTTACCTACTAAGGTTTGTGTCCAGGTGAAACAAAACGCAAATAGATAATTCTGAACACAATGAAGACGTGTCGGAGTTCCGTATTGTCGAAATAAAATCTTGTCGTGTTACGGTTTGTCGAAATTCAGTTGGTAAGTCATAATTTTCATAACATCATGCATGTATTCCCTAACTGAAAGGTAGGGAGAGGGTGTATAGTTAGTAGAGTACGTACCTACCCCAATATTAAATCAGTATAAATATGTCTATTGCCATTTATCGGATACTAATCCAAACCATGGGCTGCTACTGAGAATTTCCTAATAGAACAGCCCAATAAATGTTTACCTAAACTGAGAATCGAACTCAGAGCCCCCGGTTAGCAGTCGCATTTGCGACCACTAGCTAGACCTAGCGTTCCGCCTATGACATGGGACACCGCCTGTAATTTTGACTGCTTGAGTGGCGCAGTGGCACAGTGGTTGGATTCTACGACATTGATGACTAACTACGGATCCCCGGGCTCAGTTCCCGCGCCGAAGTTGCTTGACTTAAAGATAATGGGTCTGGGTGTTGATGCATATACGAGTTGTGTCTGTAAACATAGGCACGATAGATAGCATACTCTTTATTATAGGTATACAATAAAAATTACAAATATAAATATTGAAATCAAAAAGCCAGGCTGAAGTGGGAGTGGGCCGTACACGTCTCACGAATGCACCCGGAGAGATGGGCAAAGATCGTCACTCACTCGACGCCTGAGGCAGGACATCGCCGTCCAGGTAGAGCAAGGCGAAGGTGGTGTGACGATCTAACATCATTTGCAGGGCCAACATGGCCAGAGATCGCACAAGACGGAGATTTGGAAGAAAAAAGGGGAGGCCTTTGCCCAGCAGTGGGACACAAAATTGGCTAAAAAAAAAAAATTTTTTTTACGTAGGGTGACACAATAGGCTGTCTTATCGCTAAAAACAATCTTTTACAAGTACAGAAGTACTTACGTACTTAGGTAAGTACAGACAAAACAAAAGTAGCGTAGAGTATTTCGAAATTCTGAATGTGGATGATAGCCGCAATGGCTGAGCGATTGACTGCTGGACTTCGGGTCTCGGGTTCGATACCCGCACGTATTACACCGAGGTCCTGTATTAATTTATCACTTTATTTCTATGGCATAAAGCTGTGTTAGAAGAATTTTTTATTATTTAACATTAGAAAAATACCTACAATAATAAGTACCTAATTGTATAATATATCTAATAAGTGAAAACTTTTTACAACGTGTACCTTACCATAAGCATACGTAACAAAACAATTTAACATCACGACATTATTTGACATTTAAAAGGTCTAATTAGTGAAATAACTACTTAGTACATAAAAAAGATTCAAACATAAAATCAGACTTCAAATAATATTTATTTCATAAAATTAATAATTGATTGATAACGTTCTTACTACAGAATACAAAATAATAAGAATAAGTTTGTGTTTATGACTTATAACCACACCGCGCAGTGAGTGCGGTATCAAGAAGCAAGCACCGTCCGCCGCCCTCCTCCCCTCCGACACCCGTTGCCAGTCGCGGCTCGCACGCGTACTTCTCCGCGCCACACTATCGTATTACTGTGCTATCGTCGTGTCGAGGGAAAGAGGGGAAGCGGGGGACGACAACCGTGCCTCCCCGCGGGCCGCCATTCAGTCCCCCGCACATTGTCATGAGCATAGCACGTATTCACGCCAGCAATTTTTTTAACGCTCGCCTATTTAACTTTTAACATCTAAATATGCCTCGCAAACTAAAATTGGTATCGTCATGGTTAAAAAAAGATAAAGCATTTATCGAAATGATGGAAGAATATGAAAATAATGACGCTGTCAGTACGAAGCGCGCAAAATTAAAGGAAGTTTGGCGGGAGATATCGATGAGAGTTGGAATGCCAGGTATGATAACAATATAATATTTATTAATAATAATTGTTTGCTTTTGTGGAATTGTATGGCTTTTATAACGGCAAAAATTGGCTTTTAAACTTTTTGTACCTACTTTACGAATATATACGATTAAATTCAATTTTCATTTAAGGCGATTTTCACCAATTAAAATGAACGCGATCATCACATCTGAATTGCGTTTAACTGTTACTGTCATAATTATTGTGAAATATTGACACTGGCAGCGCAAACGACCGAATGTGATTTTGATGTGGTGATCGCATCCAGTTCAGATCGGTTTCATTGGTGAAATTCGCCAATAATCTGTCAAACTCATTACGCGTTTTTACGGCCAGGCCATGATGATTGTTTTTTCTACGAACGATATCATTATCATGCACGTGCGTTCTTCGTGCAGTCGTGCTTATACCTACGGTTGGCGGTATGGCGACGGAGACGGCCGCCCCGCGCCCTGCCCGCAAGTAGGTACTCTCACGTCTAATTCGTACGCACAGTCTGTTCGCGCGCATACAACTTGATTTCACACCGGCCGGCGGCCTCTTGGCAACGAAACCATCGAAAATATTTTTTCTATAGTTTTCGTTGCGAACTTTGCATAATATGTTATTTAAAATACCATAATTATTATTATCCTCAAAGTCCGCAAAAAGTAACTTATTTAATTTTTTAACGAAATTAACGATTTCATAAATCTAAATTACAAGTATGTATTTTTTTAAAACCTAATTTAATTACTAACTAAACGTTAAAACGCAAATTATTATTTAATCAAATTCAAGAAAGGAGTCGAGTTTATGATAACAAGTTGAAATGTAGGTACAGTAGGCCGCACGTTAGTGGTAATAACACACTGGGCCGGCTCAGAGTCAAGTGTTAGGTATACAACTGGTCGCATGTCGGTAGAAACACTGAACTTGTACTGGCCTAGCATAGCGCACGGAGCTTTAATATACAGCCAGGCCAGGTACGCACGAGCGCGTTTTTTTCGCACACTGGATTTTCAACGCACTGCTTAGCGCCGAGGGTTGAAAATCCAAGTGTCTTTTTTGACGCGCTGGGATACGTTCTGTCGGATTGTCAATCCTCGGCTCAACACCGAGAGTTGAAAATCCAGTGTGCGATAAAATCCCGCCGCGATATTTATACGTCCGTGCGAACGTGGGCTAAGAGGCCAGCTTATAACTGGTATTGTTGCAGCCCGATTCAAACTTTATGGCGGCTCGGAACATGAGGGGAGTCGCTGCGCAGTAACAAATTTTTACGTGACAGCGGGGGTTAGGGGTGAGGTACTGCGCAGCGCACTTCAGAGCCACCATAAATGTGACTTGCGGTCGACTGTACGCTTGACGCAAATATTAGTTGAATCTTTACAATCTAATCTAAGCATCAACGTTTTATGAGTTTTGATTTATCAGCAAATTGTGCTTATACTTAGGTTTGCGTTTTCTTTTCAGCGAATTATTGTAGAAGAAAGTGGACTAATATTAAACATAACTATTTGATATTAAAGCACATGATCCATATTGGAAACGTGACAGAAGATATGGTCCGTAAGCATATCAAAACATCGAAATATTTAGATGGCAGACTTGATTTTCTTGACCGATATATGTTTAAAATACCTGAAGAGAAATTTTCTTCTTCTGCACATACTTTCTTTGAATCTGTGTTTGAAGTACCTTTATACACACAAAGTGGTTCAAGCGTTGAAAAATTAATAAAAGTAAAAGAAAATAGTGATATAGAAGTAATTAAGGACTACAAACAGGAAATAGGAACAGAGCCTATGAGTATTCTGCCAAATATCGATAATTATGAAAGTGGCAGTAGCATTTCGCATTTTAAGGAAACATTTGTGAATTTAACAATAGACGATGCAAACGAGGTTTATCAAATCGATGACGATTTAGATGAGGTAGTGTTCGTGGAACCTGCTATTTTACCTGACATACAAATAAGTACGAGTGTTATAGAAGAATTTGTGAATGTAGGAATGGACCAGGCAATGAAGGAGGATAATCGAATCCAGGACGATTTAAATGACGAACAGTTTGTGGCACCTGATATGTTACCAAACATACAGACAGAACAGGCAGATCCAATAGGTGATAATGTGGCAACGAACGTTATTAATAGCAGCATCTTGAGAGATATTTTAGCGTCAACTAAAAATGAAGAGACAAAATCTAATAAACCAAGTTCAGAAAATACTTGTGATTTAGCCCAATTTTTAGTAAAATACGCAAATAGGACAGAAGATACAGAAAAGGACAAAGATTGCAACTTAAAAGAATATATGTACGATTTGGCAGAAGTGTTGTGCAGGCGATTGGTACCTGGAAAACGGAAGTATTTTTTAAGCCGAGTTGATTTAATAGTAAGTGAAATATTGGAGGGAACATAAAACTTGATACTTTTTTTTATTTTAAACATAAGTTTTTTAATATTTAATTATAGTAATTGAAATATTAATAGCATGTGTATTTTAAAGAAAAACATCTAAGAAACGGTCTGTTTGGTTGTTGTCTTGTGGCAAACTTATCATTTATTATCAGGCCAGAAATCCCATGCTTAGTAGTTGTGAGCACCAGAACAGTCAAAGGCCCTTAAAAATATAATTGAATATTATTTTTCTGTTCTATACCTGTATTTCAATGGAACAGTGTTATTTTACAATGACCTCAAATGTCATGATGTTATGCAATAGTAATTCAATTGGGTATTTTAAACTTATAGAGTTGTATTGTGTTTTTATCGTGCACGAACCCTTAGGCTATTATTCCTTAGTTCCTCTGAGGAAACATATTTAGGAACCGACTGTTAATTTAATGTCAATACTTTGAACTTCGCTGATTTTTATTCGTTAATTGATAAGTAAGGGCATAAAACGTTACCTTTGCCTAGAAGCGGACGTCTTGATGACAGATACCTAAAGGAAATTACGTAAATAAAAAGATATTTGAAAACATGACGTGTTTTATTTACTTGTTGGTTTTTGTTTGGACTCAACTAGGAATAGGTTTAACTTGGCATTATTCGTCATGATATCTTATTAGATACATTGTGCATAAAAATAACAGCGTGCACTGTCGAAATATCAGATGTTGTTTGTTAGGAGGAGGCATAGAATGCGGCGCTCACAAGAACCGTGACGGATTGGTCGCCGTGTCTTTCAAATCGCCGTTTCAATTGTTGTGAACTGGTTGTGGCTTAATATTTGTGTTACCAAATTTCTCTGCCCACGAACGAGCCGTATGTACCGTAAGTGGTATGGTTCACCGAGATACAATCAAATGGACTTATGCTTACTACAATGAACTTTCTAAACCATATTTTGTACCAGCAAAACACTTCGTCAACTTTATTTTAAGTACTAGTTACTTATGTGTTTTTTTTACTTACAAAGATGCATACCTAAGTATTGTTTTATTGAAAGCAGGCTACAATTAATCTCGAAAGTTTTATCAAAAAGCGGTCGACTTATAGTTAAAACGATAAAGCGCGTCCAATCTCCCCTAAATTGTGGGTGGTATAAGATAACGCTGCACAAGGTAGGTAAATATTTTCCGTGATAAATGCTTTACTTACCTGTCGCGACCGCAGCGCGCGTTTCAATAATAACCGTGATATTGCGATGATACGGACTGGAAAAACTCGTTCGGCGGATGTCGATATCCTTAACCTGCACAAATCGACCGTTGATTTATACATGGACGAGCTTTTTACTACATACATGGCGGGCTGGACAGAAGGTGCGTGTGGGAAGAGAAGAGTACAACGCTCATTGTATGGACGGCATATCGGGGAGGTCGGTGTTTATTTGGTGTGTGGCTGAGCTGGGACGATCATAGTGTGCTGTCAGTGAGCGGCTTTCATTCATGCCGCCTCGGGCCACGTTCCACGAGATCTCATCTCCCAATTACTAACTTTGTTCGAGTGTTCTGTTCCACTATTTTTGACATTTTTGCTCAATTGAATAATCCATATTTTTGCGGATTCGCGATGTCTAGTACTTTTATTTTGCCGTAAGTATTTAATTGATACTTTTTAGTGTTTTTATTGTTGTTTTGATATTGTAATGATTTCACTCCCTGGGAATTGGCAACTAAAACTCGATGTCACTCCTTTAAGATTGAGAACCTTAGCAAAAGGTTGCTGATTGACGCATAGCTGTTATTGAAGGCTTGTTTCAACACAGGTGAACATTTTCGAGGGCCAGCTGATTTGGTGGAGCATTGTGCCGGTGTATTACACAAACAGTACTGAGCGCAATCGCTCAGCGTTTCACAATCGCGGGTTCGCCGACCGACACCAATACCTAAATTAATTTTCTTTTCGGTCCCGCGTCGCCGCCGTTCATTGTTCAATTTGTGACTCCGATTTTGGAGCGCAAATGTACTATTTGGTGACACGGAATTCGTCTAGAAAGTACCTAATCTCCAAAATTGTTGACATCAAACATTTACCTTCCGTAACGAATTCGAGGAGAGCACAAAAATATTAGATTTGAAATTTATAAGTAACGTATTTAATCATAAGTTGATACATACACACAACTTTGTCTCACATTTTTTGTTTACGATAGCACTAACCAGTTCGGGTTGCTCAAACACGAGCATGACATTTTATAACTGTAACAAGGTCATTTACCGTTCATATTGGGGAATTACTATATTATAACGTAGACCTCATATTGTACACGGTCGAAACGAGAACCTCTGATGGATTCGAATGTCAGAGTGAAGGTCTGTGTAAATTTTTGTATCCGCTTTGAACGCGCATGTCATTAAAATATTGAAACAAAATTCGCTCATTTGAGTGATCATTAACATCGATAGTTTCAAAGTTGTACTGCATACTTAAAAGACGTGAACAAGTCTTTCTTTTCGGTTATTTTAACTGGATTTAATGGCATTGTGGCAGCCTTTGGATCCAGAGATCGAATTTATATTTACAACGCGGCGAATTGGACATCAGAAGCTTGGCATAGTTGAGATTCCCGTGTGATTGGCGGAATTATGGTGCTTTCCCAGCGATTTGTCGGTTGCGTCGGTTGCAAGGAGTGCGGCCTACGCGAGCTGCGCTTGCGACATTTTGACAATCCGCCTTTACGTAACGGTACTGCGACTGTCGCGTTACTTCTTTACTGCAATGTTTGGATTTAGATTGGTTCCGGGGTGGGTTTCATGGGCTTAAGAAAACATATTATTAAGTGTTATTTTTTCATGCAATCATTACCTACCTACTTATAGATTGACTGGTGTTTTTCTGAGACATTCATTTTATTATCTTAAAGTTTTGCAGTCCTTAATATGCATGTAACTACTTACATATTATTGAGTATTACGCGAATGTATGCAGGGTACCTACAGACAACTATCTAAACTCCTAATTACCATGACAATATCATGAGAAGTTAGTAAAGTCTATTTTATATTACTATTAATGAGTAATTTAGAATATTTTATGATGCACCGATGCATGCTAGACACTCATTTATTGTTTCTGGTTATTACCTAATGAGCGCTGGAATTACTTATTGAAACAAAACTTGTTTAAAATTAATGTGAACATTAGTTAATATTTCTGTACGTGGTTGTTTATGCAATGTTCGTGTTCCTGTCACGAGTACCTACTTGTGTCACTAGTGTGCAAGCGTGGCGCCGCTCGCCACCGCGAGCGCCCGCCCGTCGCGCCTGCACTGCTCGCATCAAAACAAACGGAGAAAGTCACGCTATATTATTTATACGTTCGCTTCGCACTATTTCCTACTTCCCCATGAAGCAAATAATTGTAATAGAGAATAGAAAATTAACAATAGATGTTCAAACTACACAATTCTAACACGCAGTGTAGAAATTACACGATGTTTTCACTTACGAATGTTTGATGCACATTATTTCGACTGCTCTTCCTTGTTGCTCGACTTGACTTACGCTAAGAAATAATTGAGAAGTCCAAAAAAAACATATTATTAATTTGTGAGATAGATGTTGCCTACGGTGAAATTAGAGAAAGTATCTAAAACTATTTGTGTAATGGCTCGATGTAAGTACCCAATGACCAAAAAAAAACAATCTAGCATCAAGAGAGTGCATGAGTGATTATAACTTTTTCAGTAATATGCAAACAACTGGCACAGGTGATTAGTTGTTTAATTTCGGAGCAACATTGTGTAATGTTGGCGCGATTAGATTACCTTCCAGAGACGTTTCATAAAACGATTGTTACTTTCATTTCACTTGCCGGTGCAATAGTCATTTACCATTACATTGTAGTAGGTATCGATGCTTATATTTCAGTTTTATTTATTAAGTAGGTACCTAGATATAGGTACCTACGCAGGTACAGTCAAAAGGAGTGATAATGTTAAGCAATTTTCAAACGAATTTCTTTTCATCATAGCGGGCAATGTCATCTTTTCGGACTGTCATTTTCATTCAATGCAATGACGTAGTCAGAAAAAAAAGGCACAAATAAAAATTTAACTTAGGGGTTTAACCTATGTATTGATATCGGCTCAGTTGCCATAGAAGGAAAAACCTAGGTACCTATGTATTTTTTTAAATATTTTTTATTGTGAATACATTTTTATTTCTTTTACAATTTAACACTAAAATATACATATAAGGTGCTATAACAATATCTGCCACTTCTGCAAATATTATCTTCAAATATTATAGGCACACCTATAGCTATTTGGGTATTTTTTATAGTAACTCGTGCATTTGCTCTCGGAAAGCACCATTTGGTGAAGTGGAACTGACGATGAAGACCACAGATGGCTACCGTAACTACTCAATACCTACCTTATAAGTAAGTATTTCACGGGTTGCGATTCGATTACTTTACTTTAATATGGTTGCTAAGCAAGTTATGCTCGTCACAATGCGAATGGTGAAATGCGAGCTGATGGTGAAATACCAGGAGAACTAATCAACAATTAACGTCCCTGCATCGGGAAAGGCAATATTTTTTTAAAGCAATTTTTTTTTTTAAACGAGATGAGCAAGTTGACTTTAGTCTATTGTAACTCACATAAATTATAAACAGAGCCACTAAAAAGCTATAAATAAAAACTTTTTAAGTAACAAAAAAGCCGACTTCCAAAAAAAACACTACGTAGTGAAAAATATCTTTAATTTCGGAAGTCGGCGGTTAAAAACTAAAATACAGATCCAAAGACACCGATTTCCGAAATTATAGTTATTTTTCACTTTGTAGTGTGTCTTTTTTGTTAAAAAGTTTTGCTATTTACGATTTGTTTAGAGTTAATGGTCTTCTTCGAAAGATTGCTAATTATTTTAAGGTTTTTAGTTATGAACAAAAAAAAAAAAAACCTTAGTACCTATACTTAACCAAATCGTCTCGTTCCTTTTACTCATTTGCGTTACTCTCTTCAGGAGTCAAGCTCAACTCTTCGTGTTCAAGTGTTCTTCTTCTTATTTTCATATATTTTCATCGAGCATAGGACATTATTTTCTATAAAATAAAATGAATGCCAACGTGGGTAGGATAGCACTGGACCTGCAAAAGAGCAGTTAACACTACTTCAGTTTGCATTGTCAATAACTGTACAATGATCTCGATAACTGGCACGGAATAATATAGATAATATTGTAGTTATATTTATCGGTTTCGGACCATACCTACCTCGGCATAATGGTAGGGGCAAGTCCATATCTGTCAGTCACATATCGACTATGTGTACCTGTACAGCTCAATTATTGTTTATATATTCGTTAGTCATTCGTCACGGTTGCCAATACCGACGGCTTACGTACATATATTTGTGTTCGAACGGCTTTCTTCAAGGCCAGTTACAAATAAATCATTCGATTTACTCGTTTCTATATTTTTATGACGTGCAATTATCTAATACATTGTAGGAAAATTTGGTGAACTTTTCAGTATGGTGAACATTAATAAGTAGTTCTGTTTTTTGTCAGACAGAGACGGCAATAAGTATTGCTGGGTTGATATACTCGTATATAGCGTAAAAAAATGGAAAGTAATATTAACTACTTACAGGTAGATTGTAAATAATTTTCTTTACTTACGTAACAAATCGTTTCACCACGAGTTCGTTAAAAATATGTTAGAGAATTTTGGGCAAAAACATTTTTTGTGATGAGTAAAGTTCCACCAATACTTGCTAAAGATTACGTGTGACAAAACGGCTATTATTATGTAAAATAATATGACAAAGGCCGTCTTATGTAATAAGAGTACGCATTCGCAATGTGTTTTTTGTCAACTCTCACACTGCGACCTTAGGTTGCAAGGAAGTTCGATGGCAGTATTTCCCTTCTAAAGTGGGCTACGACTGGCAACAAGCACAGTAAATAGTGATAACAGTATTGTCACTGCGAATAAGTAACTGATATCGGCGCACGCACATAGGCCGCCGCGGATTATAAGCTAGTTTCACTTAGAAAAGATTGTGGCGTCATCTTACTTGCGCAGAGATCACAGGCTCTGTTTCTATCCCTGTTTATCAGCAAGTTTATAGGCAATAGGTACCTTCTTCAATTGCTTGGCTAATCAGCAGTTAGATAACACAAAATTTCACAGCACATTCACTAACTTTTGCTTTCAAAACCGGAGGAGAAGAAGATCTAGCAGGGGATCGAGGAGGGGGAGGGGGTGGAGGGGGGCTCAGGGGATCAGAACGGAATAAATCTTAATTTCCGATGAAGCGTCTTCAGCAGTTGTTTCATGAACACAACGTAGTTGCGCTACTGTTTACAGATTACTGTGCTACAAGTAAGCGTTAGCCTGCGAATGGTTGGGCTATTAGTCACTGAAAGCATTCCTTGCGAGCCGATGGTCTGGCCCGATCGGTTTTGCCGGAGGGACGAACTGAGAATCGAGGGGAGCGGCCAAAGAAATGCAGCTCTTGTTCGCTTTACCAGCAGCGCTGTATTTTCCGCAAATGTGCTGTGTTGATTTGTTTATCTTCGTGTTAATGCTTAGTGCTTGCAGTAGATGATGTGTGATTATTTTGGGTTTAGAAAAGGCTATTTTAATAGTGATTTTTTAAATTCATACTAATTCCCTTATGCTTATTTGCATAGGCTGTAATTTCAATTATAGCTTTAAGCCTGTTTGTATTTTTATTAAGATTTGCTATTGGCTATTTAGCTTCGCTTTTTTTTATTGATTTTCTTTAGAAATACGCTTCAAGCATGCAAACCGATATGCCGTGGGGTGCGCGCAAGACCTTTATTTGCAGTAAGTTCTTGTCGCACAAACGCGGGCTTGCGAGCGCCCCTACGCCGCCTCGCAAATCAATATAACGAGATCTTTGAGGATATTGATTTCTTCTCTGTCTCTGCTCAGAAATTCAGAGGTCTTATCCACGAAATGATTTAGATTTTAAGTTTTGGTTTTAGTAAAATATGTATAATTACTCATTCTCTATCCCTCTTTCTTTCTCTGTTATTTGCACGCCGTCAATGTTTAAGTTCACTTCTAACTACTTTTCTGTTTTAACAGCTTAGTATAGCGCACTGTTAGATATAACTGTTAATATGTTGTGGAAAATGTCGTAGGTTATACATTTGTAACTCTTGTATATTTATAACTTAGTATAAGATTTTAATGTATAACTGTTTATTTTCCCGAATAAATAAAATAAAATAAACCATGGGGAGGAGAATCAATTAACCTACCTTTCCAGTCCACAATTTGGTCTGCATTTCTTTCCAACTCGTCTACTACTATAATAAGTATCGCACTAACTTAATAAGCCAAACAAAGCAATTGCTTCTAATGTTTGTCTGACGAAAGGCGTCAGGAAGCAGCGGCCCGTGAAGGTGGTGACACACTGTGGCGGTTACTCAACGTCAACGGCGCGAATCGCGGTGCGCTGCGGGCTCATACCGCCCGTCCCGATTATTTATAGAACCAATGGGAATGCCAGTTTTAATCATTAAATTATTATTTCGAAATTATTTTTGAATATGGTGAATGGGTATGGTGGTTTTGTCAACTAAGGGTAAGAAGTAAGAACTTTCTTATTTAGAAGGGCGGAGGGTTGTTATTTTCATTTCATAGGTTTCGTGTAGTGAACGAAAATCGTATGTGTGTAATTGTGTATCTTTAGGAGGATTGCATAGAATTTGTTTCATTAGACAGGGTTAGTTTTCAAAGACCAGCCAAATTTAAGGGTGTGTGTGGTACAGACCATCAAACCGAACAACTTTTTTCATGGGACCAATATCGTCATTGCGAAAAATCCCATAGAAAACTTCAATACCTAAGTACTCCACCTAAACCTATGGGACGGCTGAATTTTTATTCGGCTGTATTGTTCAGTATAATGGTCTGTACCACACCCTTAAATTTGGCTGTTCTTTGAAAACTAACCCTGTATATCCTCTATAATGATCTGAATACCCTCAGTTTCTTTCTTGACCAAGACTTATTGTCAAGCCACACTACCCGTTTAGTCACTTTATTAGCAGAATCAAAAGCATTACCTAACACTACAAACAACAGGTCTAGGTAAATCACAGTGCGATTCAAGCCAACAAGCTGTAGATAAACGTTGAACGTGCACAGCCGGCATCTGCATAACTGAGTCGCTCCGTTCTCATTAGCCGGCGCCCGTTAGCCCGGCCCAACTCCCGCGCACAACGGGACTGCCCGACCTCGTCGGTGCGCTAGCTGCCTTTAGTGTGTTTACTACACTTTACAATCATAGAAACATACTTTAATGTTGCTGTTTTGAATGAGAATTGAGGTTAGTTTTTATGGATTTCTTGAAGGTAGAAGTACTGTGATTTGGGTCCTGCTTTGAAAGTGTGTGAAAAATGTTATTGAAAAGCTTCACACTTTCAACGTGGTTAGTTCAAGATAAAGTCACAACAACGGACAATTGTCTCTATCTTCGTTTCTTTTGAAATAGAGCTATTGGGGGTGCTGTTAAAATGAATAAATTGTGCTTCTATTTATAAAATTTATAAATAGAAGCACAATTTATGCACGACCGTGCCACGAGCACGCAAAAGTGCCACAAATACTGCATCTTAGTAAACAAGCCCTATGGAGGTACCCGAGGTACAGGTCAAAGGCTTTCTCCGTGGGCAGTTAGGTACCACAGGGGCACAAGAGAGGGAGGGGAGCAGACGCACGCGCGAATAGAAAGTCCTTAACTCATTGTTTTCTTCATTACGACATTTATCAGTCGTCACTCCACGTTTGCTTATTGCATTTTATATGCAAATGAATTTAAGCCGGGCTTGATTGTAGTCGGAGAAGTTCGACCTTATTGAAGTAGGTAGGTAAATTAACGTTTTGTTTTACTGCTTACGTACCTATACGGTTTTCCAAATTTTCCAATATGGTTGGTCCAAATAGAGGACCCAATCTTATCTGAAATTGAATAATTTAATTAGTTTACACTCTTGAGCATTCATTAATCTTCTGAAGCGTTAAAGCGTTAATACATAGACTGTAACTTGTAGTATTTATTTTGATGAAGCATATCTATTATAATAAATAATAATTGTTCCAAGTATGTTGCACTCACAAGATACGGAGCGTTCTCGAAGGGCGACCACGGACCGGAAGGCGAAGCGTGGGACGGTGCTCCACTAGCTGGACTGACGACCTGGGAAGGTCGCGGGGAGCCGTTGGTCGCAACTCGTCCAGAACCCTTCGTTATGGAACTATTCATGGGTTATTACCTATATGAATTTGACTACTGAAATCTACTGGGATTCTTATAATAATATCGATCTCTCAGACTGTTCAAAAATAAATAATCGGTATTTGATAAAGTCATAGATAGTTCATTACACAGCCGGCACTAATCTCATAACAATATTAATAGGTATATAGCTACTAGCTACATAATAAAAGGAAGCCGTACCAACTAACGTGTAAACTAAAGTTTTATAATAGGTAAGTAGAAGCTACATAAGCGCTTCATTAAAGTGAAGACACAGTTGCGTAAAACGAAACGTTAATTACGAAAATAAAATCGACGAATGAATTGCCCGATCACATTGTTCGGGAGCCGACTCGATGATCAGGGTCATGAGAGAGACGGTTTCGAGAATAAAAAAGGTCATCGTCTAACATAGAATTTAAATCTCAATTCGTTGTCTGTCGCATGCGAGGAGGCAGACCGTGACCATAGGATTTCGGGTAACACATCATTTGTAGTTGCCAAACAGATTGGGTCATTCTTTTGTCCGCGTGGGAATGATGCAAATGAGCCGCTTCGCTATTTCTTTGTTTGATTTCGTGAAAGTTTACACGATCGACGAGGAAACGCGGTCGACGACGGCCCGATGTGAACGCCATTTTTATGTAATTGTTACGTCGTGATGTACGCCGGGCGTAAGTTAGTAGCGGGTGGCGTGACATCTGCATACACGCATACCTGTACCTGGTATTTGAGTCGAAGGTAATGTTGGATATTTATTTTGGACCTAATGTAATCTTGTTTGATTACTTCATAATTCATTAAAACTTTTTTAGGAACCAATAATGCATTTTGTAATTTTGATTGATTTGAGATGAGCAGTTGTATTTCCCTGTATTCTTACATAGCAAATATATTTCGATTATTTGAATCTCCACAAATATAACTTTTAACGTTGTAAGTAGTAGGTACCCCGAAAACTCCGCGTACAGCTGTAACAATAATGTCAGTATTGTCACTAGTTACATGTCGAGTGTTGATGATTCTATTCAGTAGTGTACCACGCCACCGAACATCACAAATGACTATTAGTTAGTTATCAGCAGAAAATCCGCTTTCCTCTTGTCACCTACATCATCGCGCGCTGCGAAGGGGAACGCCCTTTATGAAATCAGCTGCACTCGGTCAAGCAGTCGGATTTTCGTGCTTTAGGGAATCAAATAATATACCTGTTATTATGTCTCATTGTTTATGGACAGCCAACAACATCTTTTCTTATGGAACTCTCCATTGAATGCATAAACAGTTATCTGATCAAAATTTTTGATGCTTTTCACAGAACCCACGGTGGTATTTTGTTGTCAAATTGGTTCTGTTAATACATCTTACTCCATTCTTCAAGAGGCAAGATATACCTACTCAAAATCTGCTTATGAAGAGCTACAATTTGACGACATCGGAAGTACCTACCTAGGCTGTGTTATAATAAGGTCTCATGTGACAACCATTTAACTTACAAAAAAATAAACCGACACTGATACTTTCTATACCTTTCTAAGTTCCTAATAATCGTCGTTAAGTATTAATAGAGCAATAGAAAGTCACGGATTAGTGATACAAACATAATGTCGATGCCCACCGCTATTCATTTTATAATCCTAATCTAGTAAGATAATTTACCGCTTATTACTTTTAAGCTCCAATAATCGCAAAAGTAGGTCGGTAACACCATCTTCACTTTTTCGTAGAACTCCAAAAACAGGTCCGTCCATCGTACATTGAATATTACATATAGTTCATTACATGACATACACCAGCATGATCTTTATACACAAAAACTACACAAACTGCATTCCCAAGCGGCAGCTTAAAACTGGCTGTTTCTTCACAGTGTCTCACCTCAAGTGCTTGTAATGAATGACACAATGGTTGTTTTCTCAACTCTAAAGGCTCACTTAAAGCTATCTGCTATGAAAATGGAGCATGCAATTAATCGAGCATCGTACGGTTACGAAATGATCGCCAAGACGCCATTCCGTAATATACAATGCAGTTTTTAATACGATTTATATTTGTGTACATTCTATTGCGCGGCCGAGACTATACTCTTTCTTGTCCATGCGTTGTCGGCGCGCAATCTACGTGTAGTCTCAGAAAAAATATCGTTAGAATGAGGTGACCCTTCTGTGTCTGCATAGAAAAATCTGCGAATGGTATGTCACGCGTTTATCCACTTACTATACCCACTAGCGTAATTTACTTGACTTGCTTAATTTTCGCAACTGTGCTTTTTCATGACTTGATAATTTTTTCTTGAGGAAAACATAGCTCAGTTGACCGTAAGTGTTGTTATCGCTAGTTGAACTTTTTGCAAAAATGCTAGTGGTTCCCTTCAAACTTTGGCAGGGTTGTGCTCGACGAGTACCTAGCACATAGACAACTGTTTGTGTTCCCTGTGTCCTTTAAAAAGTCTTCTTATTTAAAAGCATGTCTTGATAGGCTACTATGTCTTTTTTATGGTATATTCTAAGATTGCCGCAGCCGTCAATATTGAATTACTCGCTAAGTCAACATACACCTTTGGAGGTCGTTTAGACCAAGGGGCTTCCCCTTTCTTCACTGAATATTTCTCAAAATTGTTTGACACACCTTTGAGAATGGCATTGATCAAGGGTCAGGGACTCAAGTGGGTTATGGTGTCAAGATAGTGGCCAGCAGTGTCCTTGTAGTTTATGAGAATGCCAGAGGGGCAACTCGCGTAATTTTAAGAACGTTCACATCTGAAGGCCAATTCTCAATTAAAAACGTTCAAAATCTAATCGCAATCTCATCTCAGCGACAATCAATGTCTAAAACTTGTCAAAAATTTAGGGAAACTAGAAATATTTTTGTCAGATTGAGACTATGATCAGAGGGGTAATTCTCGTAATTTCAAGAACGTTCACAGTCTGATCTCAGTCTCAATCTGTCAAAAAACCTCTAATTTCCCTACACTTTGACAAGTTTTTTAAATTTGTTTGTCGCCGAGATGAGACTGTGACTAGATTTTGAACGTTTTTAATTTCGGGAATTGGCCTTCAGTATAAAAAGCGTAGTCGACGATGTCTTTCAGGATGTCTTATTCCAATTAGGCATTGCTTGATCTTTAGCTAAACTGATAATTCTAGAATAAAATAAGCAAGTACAGCTATATCGCCTAAGCCCACTTATAGCATATGAAGCACGTATGAACGAGGTACATAATAAAACGACGCTTACCTATAATTAAACAATTTACTACAATGTCAACGATTGTATGCGTCGTGTTATCATATGGACCACGCTTCAACCTTGGATCGAACTGGCACACGCTGTGATTACCTGCCTGAGCCGACTCCCTGACCTAATTCCCTATTTGTTGCTAGAGAATATCATTCTGTGACAAGAAGTCGGTATGCAATAACTATGTAGATAAAAAAAATAAAAACTAAATAGCAAAAGGATCATATGAGGGGAAATAGAAATATATAAATATATATACAACAAAGTACTGAAATTATTAACCATTTCTTAACAAGCCAACAATGAGTTACTTGCTTATGTTTTGTTTGATTTGAGCATCAAAACCAGAACTCGCTCAACACACGGTGACCTAGCTAAGTACCTAGCCTTCTCCTAAATGGCTCATAGGTACATGATTCTGGAACAGAAATCTAGAAATTCGCCATTAGCAGGAATAACAAAAAAAAAAAAAAATCCGAAGGAGTATTGATAGCAACTTGTTAAAATAATATCTTTATATGTATAAAGATATTATTTTAAATTATTTTTGGTTTTTATGCTCGAATAAGTATGTACTTATTCGACCATAAAAACCAAAACACAAGCAGGTGAGGTCATGGGCTTTTCCCATAGCGCAAAAACAAATATTTTTGTTCCAATAGTGCTATTATCTGACGGATTAGCGAACGAAGTGGATTATTATCGATCGATTATTGATTGAAGAAATTAATACCAGTGATAAAAATGTAAATAAGAAATATAGTATCCCTTTCAGGGTCTATAGGTATATCGCTGAATCCTTCAGTGATTCCGTGTTACATGAAGGTTATCATAGATGGTATGAGTACCAGTGTAACTATTGCCAGAACAAGCGACATTACTGCTTTGCCTGGCATTCGGTGCCTCAGATATTGCAGACGTCCGTAGACGGCGGTGACTACTCACCACCAGTTGACCTATCTAGCTTTTCGTCCCCCAATAACATAAAATAGTCTTACCATAGCATAATTAGTCTATAATGTTCCCACTGCTGGGACACATGCCTCCTCTCTGTGAGAGGGAGTGGGCCATAATCCACCACGCGGGTCCAGTGCTGGTTGCTGAATGTCACATGTCTGTTTTTTTGGTTCTAGGACATGACATAGGCTATGTCTTACCATACTATGACAGAAGTAAAGAAATGATCTCTATGATGTTATTATTGATGGTTTCAAAAATGATCTGAAAGCTTGATCAATGCTATGACCGTTAAATCGAATGGTACTGTCTATCTGGGGGGTGTTGCCAAAATCACCATGCTTGCCAAAATATTGGTGATTGCAGTAAGTTGTGTAATGTTTTACATACAGGAGTACGCATTTGTTTTGTGAACAGAGGGGCAATTCTCGTAATTTTAAGAATGCTCACAGTTTGATCTCAGTCTCACTCTGTCATTAATACTAATTTCCCTACATTTTTGACAAGTTCTTGACAGTGACTATCGCTGAGATGAGATTGCTACTAGATTTTGAACTTTTTTATTTACTTACTTATTGGCCTTCAGAACTTGTCACTAGAAAAGGAAACTCATTATAGGAACAGCATATTGTTTTCTAAAACGGAAATGACGGTACAAATACGGTGATAAGAACCTCAGGAATTATTCCGTACAGTATTATATTAGCTGATATCAAAGAACATTATCGCCACAACAGTGATATTAATAGATTAGGCGAGTTGCACACGATGTCCTGATTGCCATTAACATTTTACTAAAACACTTAGATTTATTAAACTTTTTAATTATAAGTAAGTACCTAATTCATTTACCTTAACTTGAAAATAACCCTAGTTACCTCCCACTAAAAAAAATGGATCAATAGGTCGTTAAGTCAGAAACACACTTAAAGATTTATTTTCATCATTTCAGTCGTAAGACGTCCACTGCTGGACATAGGCCTACCCCAAGCACCTCCACTTCGACCGGTTCTGTGCTTCCCACATCCAGCGGATTCCTGCGGCTATCATCGTTATCGGTCTACTTTGTGGGAGGCCTTTCAACGCTACGTCTTCCGGTAAGCGGTAGTCACTCTAGAACCTTTCGGCCCCATCGACCATATGTTCTGTGAGCAATGTGCCCTGCTCACCGCCACTTTTTTTTTTTTTTTTTTTTAGGATGGGAAATCATCAAATGACCCCTCCCGCTCTGGGTGGAGCGGAAGGGAGTGTCAGACTCTTACTGACTAAAACCCATCCGTGTTCCTTCCTTAGCCCTTTATGTTCCGGGGCAGCGGTAACCCTTTCGGACAATCCCGCTGCCCCGGCAGGCTTCGGCCCTAACGGGCCCCTCCATGTCTGCTGACATCTCTTTGAGGCGCGCGTGGAACACGTACGCGCCGTCCGGCACGGGCCTGGTCCTGATCGGACGGCGAGCTACCCATTACTCGCCGTCCGCAGGCCCGCGCCTACGGTGGCCGGGAGTCGTCACGCGGCTCCCGACGCCCGGAGCGTCTACCGCGGCGGCTGGGACGGGCGGCTCTCTCAGCTCTCTCCCTCGCCCATCCCGCCACCTCCTTCGCTAGCATGACTGCTTCGCAGTAGGAGGTGACTGCCTCCCACTCCCTCTCGCCCCGGACCATGGCTTGGACCAGGGCCGGGCGCGAGAGGTCCGGTGCTCTGCCCAAGCGGGACAGACCTCCACCGTGTGCTCCACCGTGTCCTCTGGGCGATCCTCGCAGTGGTGACACCCGGGCGTTTCCTCCCGCCTGATGATGTGCAGGAACCTCCCGAAACATCCGTGTCCGGTGAGGACCTGCGTCAGGCGGTAGGTGAGGGTGCCGTGACGCCTCTCTAGCCACTCCTCAAAGAGGGGCCGTACCGCCGCTATCGCGGCGTGCCCTGCGCTGGGTTGCGACAGTCGCGCTTTCCATGCCGCCATGAGATCGCGCCGGAGGTCTGTCCGCTCCGCAGCAATTTGCCGCGGAAGCGGGTTTTCCCCCCGGCGTAGTGCCTCCGCGCGCCACTCAAAGAGGCGCGCGAGGACTATCGCCTCCAGATCCCATGGCGGCAGTCCGGCAAGGAGGCTTGCCGCCTCGCGCGAGATCGTGCGGTACCCCCGTATCAGCCTTATGGCGACCACCTTTTGGGGCGCGTTCAGGTAGTGGGCGGCTCGAAGCCGCAGTGAACGCGCCCATACCGGGGCGCCATATACGGCCATGGACCGCACGACCCCCGCGTAAAGCCTCCGGCAGGAGGCGTTTGGCCCCCTCAGGTTGGGCAGGAGCCGCTTGAGAGCGGCCCCAGCCCGTTCCAGTTTGGGGGCCAAACGTCGGAAATGCTCGACGAAGTTCCACCGGCTGTCGAGAACGAGACCCAGGTATTTCATCGTCGTCTCGACGCCGATGCGAACCCCTCCTACCGTCAGTTGGGATCCCGATGGTGGCCCGTTCCGAAGCCCATGAAAAGACATGGCCTCGGATTTGTGCAGAGCCACCTCGAGACCCAACTGCCGGATCCTCTCCACGACTATCGCAACCCCGCGTGTCATTGCGTCGGCCGCCGCCTGATGCGACCTCCCCTGCGCCAGGACCAGCGTGTCGTCAGCGTAGCAAACTACGCTGACGCCATCAGGGAGGTCTGCCCGCAGCACCCAGTCGTAACCGATGTCCCACAGGAGCGGTCCGAAGACCGATCCCTGTGGGACACCGCACGACGTCTCTCGCCGGTTCCATTCCCCATCGCGACCGGGGTAGATGACGGCTCTGTCCGTCAAATACGCCCCGACTATTCGACGGAGGTAGGTCGGCACCCGGTGATACCGGAGTGCCTCCCCAATGCAGCTCCAGGGCAGGGTGTTAAACGCGTTGGCGATGTCGAGTGACACCGCCACGACCACCCCACCCCGGGACACCGCGTCCCCCGTCGTGAGGGCTCTCACGCGCATGATGGCGTCCACCGTCGAGCGCCCCTTGCGGAAGCCAAACTGGCTATCCGCAAGATCCGGCCCCGTCCTCACCAGGTGCCCGACGAGGCGGCCCGCAATCACTCTTTCAAAGAGCTTGCCGACCTCGTCGAGCAGCACGATGGGCCGTGCTCACCGCCACTTAAGTTTGGCAATTCTTCAGACTATGTCGGTTACCTTGATTTTCCCTGCGGATCTCTTCATTTCTGATTTGATCACGTAGGGGAACTCGAAGCATAGCCCTCTCCATTGCCCTTTGGGTGACTTTTAGCCTTCTAATAAGGCCCATTGTGAGTGATAAACAGCCAGATTAGACTTAAACATTTAAAACGTCGATAGGCTTAAAGGATTTAATTTCGTCTGTGAATATCTAGATTTCTGTTCCAGTTAAATGAAGCTGAATTATGCATTATTTAGGTACAAGCCGTCAAGGTGCCTCGATAGTGAGACTAAGTCAAACTAGATAATTGAGAGCTAGAAAATTTGAATTTCTGTTAGGAGGCCGACTTTATAAGCGAAAGTAACATTGGTTTTGTTGCTAAATATTAGATCAAGTTATTCATATTGTAGCTCTCATTCAAGGTTGTCAAGTCATGTCATGCGAATTATTTTTATCCTCTCATAGCGGAACTTAAGTTTAGGCACTGGATCATAAGATTTATAAAAAAAGATGGACTCCGCACCACGCATATCGAAAGTGAAGCACAGTAAGTATGGCGGGACCGCTTGTACAAACACGCCTCACGCTCACATTGACATCCATAGTATGCCGACCGGCCGCCATTACGTGACACGACAGCGTCAATCGTCAATCACGCACACATAGATCGGTACGGTGCAGCGGTGCTTCACTTTCGACATGCGTGGCGCGGAGTCCATCTTTTTTTATAAGTCTATGCACTGGATTAACATAGATTTTTTTTGGGTAGATACACACGACGACACATCAAGCTATACATTTCTAGTTTAAGAGCGTTTACGCCGTACGGCTTTTCATACAAACTTTCAAGCCGTTGTTTTTCGAAATGAATGAACCGATTTTAATGAAACTTCATACGCATAAGCAGGATACAAAGCTCTAAAAAGTTAGCAGAGAACATTTTCGAAATGTCTTATTTAAAAAAAGATAACTGGAAATCTCTGTTTCTATGGAAACTCGGTCTAATTTGGCTGTAACAGAATTTTTCGAAAATTTTCTATCTATTTCATTTAAGATTTAATTTTATAAAAAAAAATATGCAGCGCACAATGAAGGACATGAAGGATTAGGGTACCGGGCAAAAAAATTAAAACATGAAATCCAATATGCACGCGAACGTAGTCGCGGGCGTAGCTAGATAACTAGAAATAATAATATTAATAAGCTAAAATAAATTTTACGCCCACACAAAATCACAACGTCTAGCAACACGTAAAATCGCATCCTCGAGTCAAGTGAACACAGCCTAAAACTGCATCGATTATTTGATAAATCGTATTGTTATCGGCACATAATAGCGGTCGGAGCACGCGGAGCACGTGCACGCGTGAACTTAAGCCTATCACTCATATCACACGTTATCGCTCTTGTGACCATACGGGATGTGTTTGTGGGCCAATGATTTTGCATGTTTATGTGGGTTTCCTAGGGGTTCATACTATTGTAGTTAAGGGGGAAGCGCGAGGGTAGCCCGCGAAATTCAAATTTTCTTACGTTTTTTGCAATTTATATAGGTCGTAGGTTCGAATCCAGACAGGCGCTTTACTTTGTCAAAATTATTTCATCACCACTGCTCTCAAACGGTGGCGGAAAACATCGTGAGGAAACCGGCATGCTGTCCTAGAATAAAACATTCGAAGACATATAACATCTATCAACCCGCATGGGGCCCGCATGGTGGATTACGGCCAACTACTTCTCACTGAGAGAAGGCCCGTGTCCCAGCTGTGGGAACGTTATAGGCTTATTATGCATATGTTATACCTACCGGATCTAAGTGAATAAATGCTGTACTTTTAACCACAACACTTGTTTGAACCCATATAATACCTATGTTTTACCCATATAAACATGCAAATCAATGTGGATTATTGGTATTCACTGCTGGACACGGATCTTCCTTAAGATGAGAAAAGTCGTTAACTCAGACCAAATAAAAAACCAAGACAGAGCTCTGAGAGCGATACAGTGAAGCATGCCAAAACTACACCTCCGCTCTGTGCATACACGCTCACACGCACAAATTTACAATCAAACTACACCTCACTAATTGCACACAATATGTTTACGAAACCGGCTTCACTTTACTGTTGACAGCCCTCTGTCTTGGTTTTTTATTTGGTCTGAGGTCGTTAAACGAAGATTTCTAGAATCCGGGACTCATGTAGATAAGTAGGTATAAGTAGGTTTCGCGAAAACATACGGCTTTAAAATCAAAGATAAGAACAAAGAGGGTAGGAAATAAATATATATCGTAGGCCTTACAGTAAGCATCAATAATGAATTTGGTCGTATCCCTTGGGACCAAATTCAGTACTCCTTAGGAGTACATCTGAATTAATTTATATCTTCACTGTAGAAATTGCGAACAGCGGTCGTGGTGAAAAGAACACAAGCTTTCGAAGTATTTTTTTATTATTTTTTTTTAATTAGTTTTAAATCCATATATTTAAAAATATTTATTTTATTTCTCAATTTTCATGATCCTACCACTGTTTGTCTCTATATCACCCAAATTTTGACTGGTTGAAAGAAAATGCCTATGGCATTATGTCCGCCTCTGTACATACCTATGTGTGCTTAAGGTATTACATAAATGAATACATTTTTAATTTTTAGTCGTTCAGTTATTTCATGCAGCCGTGGTCATCCTATTATAGTATCACCGCATACCATTATCTCAAGTGCTGGCAGTCGAATTTTATTGAATGTGAATACTGTGAAATTGGTACCATTATTAGTTATCACTTATTGATTTTCTGTATGCTTTATTTTGCATTTGTGCAATATTTTATTAGGTACTAAAAACATATTGCGAGTATAAATAAATACACGTACTAAGAAGTTGCAAGACGCACCGAAAATGCCTGGAAGAGCTATTGGCCCATGAAAGATCTAATGAAGGGTGAGCTTCCTTTTTCCCTTAAGAGAAGACTCATTGACGTGTGCATACTTGCCATCCTCACATAAGGTAGTGAAACATAGTCAAACAAATCAGCAGAGGTTTCGAAGTTTGCCTGGCGCTATGGGGCTATGGGATGGAGGATTCTGTGTCAAACTAACAGACCGGGTTGCGAATACGACCATCCGTTCCATCACAAAAATAACTGATGTCACTCAGAAAGTTGCCACGCTAAAGTGGGATTGGGCTGGACACTCTTGTCGCATGTCATACGACCGATGGACCAAACTTTCGACCTTACGAGTCCCTCTTAATGGCAAGCGACATCGCGGCAGGTTCAGAAGGAGGTGGCTGGATGAGCTGGACTTCTATGACAAGAACTGCTCGTTAGCAGCTTTAAACAGAGAGAAGTGGAAAAAGAGTAGGGAGCCATTTGCCCTGTAGTGGACAACACAGGCTTTTAATAATAATAATAACAAGGTGGCCGCATTTCGTCAGAAAACTAGATTTTTAGTAGATATGAGCCTGTTTTGGTGCAATCGGAGGCAAATTTCATATATATTAGCAACAGTAATCGAACCCAAGATCTCCTGCACATCAATATCGCGATGGCATGGCCACCATTAGTATTGTTCCAAAACATAGTAATCAATAATCTAATTAGTGCTTTAGTTCCAAAATATCTTATCTACCGCTTGATAAAAATGCAATCATTCATTTAGATCTAAACGTATTATGACCGGATACGGAAGAAAGAAGATTTTCAAACGGACGATATTTTACGACGCTTGATATAGGTAGGTACATTGCCTAATTAATCAATTCCGTACATCGTTATCAATCTATTTCCGTGCAGACTAATAAGGAAGTAGAAACTCGGCCACATAAACGTTTTAAAACGGCACAAATTAATGAATCTAACACAGAATAGTACCTACAGATTGTAGACTACAGTTGTCGACGCAAGAGTGACGACGGATGCATGAGTCGAGTTCTGAGTGGAATACCTCGACTCCTCTCAGCCTTGTGTATACTTAAATAAACTATAAACAAATGACTGTTAGCAATCTTAATGCAAAAGTTATAAATAAAAAATTACCTATCAATAAAATTGGTTACATTAGTTCTGGCCAATATGCAAAATTGATACAATAAATTGCAGCTATCATGAAATCAAGTTGACTGTTGAACTTCACTTTGCGAAAGTTCACGCTTGACCAATTGTCTTAAACCTGCAAAAATTGGTTCCTTAATACCTATAAGAAAATAATTTCTAAAGATAGACCTCAAATGGTTTAGAATTTTACCCATATGTACTGTCCTAGGTAGGTATTGCTGTGCAGCTGATGATCCTCTAGGAGTATAAGTCTATTTTTTTAAGTTAGCCTACACTGTCCCACTACTGAGCAAAGGCCCCCCCAAATCCTGCCAGATATCCTTTTCTAGACCCACCTCCATTTAACCCTTGGCCCCAGGTCACACCTGGGCCGGCCTCAGGGGTGTCGTCTATCTTCAGGCACCCACGGTGGGTGTAGAGACTGTTGTGGAGAGTGTAAATATAACCCAGAAAAAAATACAGTTACAGAATTTGAATTAATTTAAAAACACGACAATCAATTAAGAATGGACAGAGACGCAACACACAATTACATGCTACATCACACACGAAAACATACACATGTAACACAGTAGCAACTAAAAACATAGTACAAAAGTGAGTTGTAACTACGTGGGAAACAGCGTTTTAACGCGTGAAGATCATCGGAATTATTAGCAACCAAGGTGGCGCGTGCGCACAGCAACCTTGCGAATTAGTACGAGTCTACAGTCAACCGTACGTCAGTAACACTTGAAGTTCTGAAACCGCCCTTAACGCTACGAAATAAAGGCACTGTCAATTAAATTGTTATTATTAACGCGAGGTTTACTGTACCAGATAGGAACTTGCAATCATGTTCATATCATTGTTATGACGAATGGATGACAACAGCGTTTAATATGTAGGTACGGACGTAATTATATACAAGATGTTACAGTAATTGGACGGTAGGAGATTGAATGATGCATCTGATTCTGTAGTGTTGAAAAGATGATGAATAGGTGCACGTTTTAAATTACCAAACAATTTACCAGACACAGTAGGTACCGAACTTTTGGTTGTGGATAATCTGGAAACCGTACCTATCTACCCATGTTTGACAGCTACATTTGCGACCCGGCTCACCACTAATTCGAAACATATCATCATCATCATCTGCCTAGCCTTGTCCCAACTATGTTGGGGTCGGCTTCCAGTGTAACCGGATGCAGTTCAATACTAGTATTTTACATGGAGCGACTGCCTAACCTCCACAACCCAGTTACTGGATAATACAATACCCCTTGGTAAGACTGGTTGTCAGACTTTCGGGCTTCTGACGACCCATAGGCAACGATTGTCAAGGATCCACCAATGACAGTCGGGACCACGGCTTAACGTGATTTCCGAGGCACGTTGGGGTCTTGTTATGTAAAGATGATCACCCATCCACGGACCAATCGCAGCTACGTAGCTTAACCTGATCGATCGACCCATGCGGCTGTTATTACTTAGCCACAAGCCCTTCAAACAAGAAAAAGGAATCCGAAACATACCCAGCTCTACAATTATAACAATGTTTTGTTTCTGAAGCTGGACGTGGAGTGTCTCGCCTTGACAGATAAACTAAATAACACAATCTCGCGATCGCTGCTTCTTCTGAAAAGGCTAACCTTGACTGCTACTGATCGACCATTTTTCAAAGGTCAGATTATTTTACTTTTCTTTATTTTGCCTTTTAGACTTTAACTATTTTATCATTACCAGCTGTTCATATCAATTCAATGAACTTAAGTTTTGCATAAGTAATTCGTGCTAAGTTAATTTATGACATAATTAACACCACCAAATCGACAGAAAACATCCTCCATCAGGAACTCGCTGCTTCTGTCTGCTGTCGCTCTGGGAATCGCTTTGCTGATTGCATATCTTGTAGCATATTCTACACATACGACCACATACATTACCATTCACCGACCTTCTAAAAGGACCTAATAAATAAGTTCTTACTTTCTCCATCAGATGGGTTACAGCCAAAATGGTTGCAGCTGAGCCACCTGCTGGACTTCTTCCGCTACTGGTACAAAATGCTCCTCCTCACATACTGATCCTACTTCATTCCCTGCATCCTTGACAAAGTACCCTGCTCTGAACTTTGCCAGCGTTTTTGCAAGCCCTAGATGTCCGCCGCACCAAGCTTCGTCGTACAGCTCCTGCAAGACATCCTTGTCAAATGCTACTAATATAAAAGAGACAAAACCAATTGATAAAAGTCAAGACGCGCGTTCACGCGTATTTTCAAACAGTTACGAGGTCAGTTAATTGAGTTCTGATATTTTTAGCTGATTATAGATTAATTGGGATCAATATGGACATTTGAACTACCTTGATATTTATTCGAGGGCATGTGCGAGAGCATGGTATGTTGTAGCACAGAAGCTTGCTGTCAAAAGAAAAGAAATCATCTTCTACTGGCTCTAAAATATGTAGCTACAATAACAGCAACAGCAGCAGCTACAAACAGTTCATTAATAGCCAGAAATATGTTCAACAATTAACCCAACAATTAAAACAGACTTGGTGGTTTAACCTACTATGAATACAGTTTTTCCACAGTCGTGTCAATTGATTTGAAGTAGATGAGGAATAATACTAATATGTATCCGCCGCTAAACCACCCACGCAAGTCGTAAGAGTTAATTGAAAGAAATGGGTCATATGTTGGTGGTTGGGCAAGCGGTCCGTTTGTTTGTTCCGCATCATTCACTCTTGGGGCAATTTTTTGTTGGGAACAGTCCGATTCGTAATATTATGAAAGTCAAATTGGTATTTAGCTTGCTTGCATTAGGTGCAGTTTTATGTTGTTATTGCTTTGCTTGTGGGTTAAGATTTGGAAAACCTTTTTCTATTCGCTTATAATTGTATTGTATTACTTTATAATTGTTGCTTCTTTTGAAAGTCAGCTGCTTCAGGTAGATACTCTTCAATCGTACCAGTCTGTAACGCATCAGTGTTGCGCAAAGCCCATGCTGCAATGCATGATCGTGTTCTTTAAACCGTTAATGATGAAAGCATGTTGCTAGTAGTAAAAAAAAGCAATCGGTCACCTATATTCATTAAATCAACAACAATAGGTACATTTATCCGTTAATTTCTCAAAACAGACCTTAGACAATCTCGTCGGTAAATCCTTTTATAATCATCCTATAGGACCACGCCCCGTTGGTCTCATTGTCGCAAGCGCGACTGCAGAGCGTGGGGTCCTGGGTTCGATTTCAGGATCGGGCAAAGCGGTATTGAGTTTTTCCATTAGGAATTTCTTAGTAACAGCTCGGAGTTTGGAAGTTGGCGGTGTGATACCCCCGTGCCTCGGAAAGCACGTCGTTGGTCCTGCGCCTGATCTCTCTCCGGTCAAGTCGGATTGCCGTCCCATCAGACTATGAGAGTGAGAGAAGAGAGAGTGCTCCTGTGTCTGCGCACACACTTGTGCAGTATAATATCTCTCGCGGCGAAGGCTAGTCTCTGTTGAGATTGACCGCCGTGGCAGAAATACGGTCTGGAGGACTATTATTTATAGTACCACGCATCAAAATATGATATCATAGTGTAATGTGATTCATCTCCCTTTTATTATATAATAAGATAGCGGGTGATCAAGGGAGACCTCAGTGATCCAGGATCATGATAACATTAATTATTGTGATACAAACAAAGGATTTATATATAGTTTTAATATGTTTAATTTTAATTATTGTAATACTTACTTAGGACACGTTTGCCGCATAGCGGATGCATGCTTAGACGGCGGGACGAACTTGACGCCTATAAGAAGGATTGCTCCATGTTGTCTCAGGATCGAGTTGAGTGTAAAAAGGAAAGGCAGACCTTTACCCTACAGTGGGACACTACAGGCTGATTATTGTTCTCATAAAATATTTAAGGACTGTTTCACGTCGTCCTATTAAGTTATCTACCTGTCAAATAAAATATTAAACAGAAACAGCATGAAATCGTCTGCAAGATAATTTAATAGGAATTAGGTATCTGGAGGTAAAAAAAAAACCATTACATTATTAAATCAATAAACTAAAATCAGTAAACCTACATACAATGTAAAAGATTTGACCATCCGTAGTTTTAAGAATAAGAATAAAATTAGTAATAAACATAGGCCCGTTACGATCAATCAGTGGTTGGTACTAAACAGTGTGGGAGCGCAGATGACCCGTGAGAACTGCGCCGGAGCATTGTTTCTAGTTGCGCCCGCACATGAGCTCATTCTGACTTCACTACTTGAACAGCCGTTTCGAGGGTAAATGTGTGGGTTAATTCGATTACAATGGCTCCATCGGACGATTTTAATTAAGGTTTGTATTTGTTTTGGCGGAAACAATTTTTTCAAATCGGTTACTTCTGTCGTGTCGGTATGAATATCCGAATAGCTCTAGGTGAAATTTGGCAATCGGTGCTGACTGTCCGAGGTACGTTGGACAAAGTCAAAGCATTAAATACGCGCAATAACGTGGAGTTGCGGACACCAGCCCGTTTTACTTATTATTTCAAATAAACCAATAATAACCAAACCTACAGGCATTTTTGTATTTTCAAGGGGTTGGTAAGTCAGATAAAGCGAGTGGCCAATTCCAAAGCGTAGTAGGTTCCTATGGAGAAGGACGGGTAAGAAACTCTACGGACACTCTTTTAAATCAAATAGGTACTGGTTACTAATACGTGTGAGAACCATGTAAAAAACGTGCACGTTAAAAGTATCCCTATATAAAAGACAAAAACAATAAAAGAATTCAAGTAAATTAAAATAAGCCCTGGCAGCTAAGAGATGACCAGTCCCTACTGACGGCGCCCGTTCGCGAACATGAGGTATGAATCAGCACCATTCAGCTCAACCAATTTGGAGGAAACTTAAAATCATCTAACACATGTGGCCCACATCACCTCAGACCTACGTATAAGTCGCCACTCGTCAAGATGTTTTATTTTAATTTAATTTTTTATAGGTTTTGTTGATTATCAAAATAAAAAAACAATTAAAAGAGTAGCCGTGGAGTTTTTCTCCATAGGAAACGACCAATTGGAACGGTGCACCTAGCTTCTGACGTTACATAAGTACCCATGTAGGTCTATGTGAAATACAATATTTTGATTTTGATAGCACGAAAATCTAGCAAAAATGCTAAGCAAACGTTAGTAGTATACTGATAACAGTACCCATATCATAAACATTTAGCAAAATGCCTTGTCACCGTTATCGTGCCATCATCGACGATTTTTAAATAAGTTTTGTAATAATAATTTTGAGAGCGTATTATTGATCTAAAAAAGTCAGGTATGGGAGGTCTTAGAAGAAGCTATTGTTGGCTATACCTGCTAGGCTGGATATTTTGTAGTTTACTATGTACTTACAACATTGCTAACTTTTGTTAAGTACCTACCTACTACTTCCTACCTACTACAGGATATGTGGTAATGCCACTAAGTAGTTAGGTTGCAGAGGTTAATAATAGCTGTAGCGATGGTTTCATGTTGTAAAATACTGATATTGACCCTAACTCGCTTAGCAACTTGGTAAGTTAAGTAGGTAGATTTTTACAATGTTTTGCTTTAAATTACGACTTGAATATAAAATTATCGTCTTTAAAATCCAATGACGCATGTTTAGTGTAGACACTGAACAAAAGCGTACTTACACTATACACTAGCGTTCTCACACATAATATTGCACATGTCAGTTATCAATCCCATAACGATAGGGGCCTAGGGGAACAGCCTATTGCCGTTCATTGAGCACAATCTAAACTTTGGCTCTGGGAATATTCATAGAGAAAAACAAACACTCTTCATGAATCCTTCTTCTCTCATGATTAGCCAGTCGGCAGGTTGGTAGCGTGACATGACTGCCCAGGGTGCGCCAGTAAAATGTTAAGTACCTACCTATTTAACAGTCATAAGGCTCTAATATTTTATTGCACACTAACGTCCGCCTGCAGCTTCGCCCGCGTGGTATGTGGATAAAAGTCCCCAGCTCAAATTTCATCAAAATAGGCCCAGCTGTTTTGGAGATTACGCGGAACAAATAGACAGACAGAAACACAAGAAAAAATGTTTATAAGTACGGCATATACAGGGTGGGCAACTTGGAGGTATACAACTTTTCTTTGCCACCATTTTGTTTTGGCGGCAAATATGACAGTTGTTTCATGAAAATTATGGAGCGTTTTACGACTGCACAACGTGTTTTAATTATTAAAACATTCTACTCAACCCAATCATGTATTGAACAGTTTGGTGTGGGATTTGGTCAGGAGGAGTAATTGGGCCTTGTTTCTTTGAAGATGGTATTTGTGATGCTGTTACAGTGAATAGAGATCGGTACCGTGATATGATTGATAAACAATTTTTTCTTATATCAAGTGAATCAGTTGGGCTTAGGAAACATGTGGTTCCAACCAGACGGGGCCACATGTCATACGGCACGAGCCACAATTCAGACATTGAAAATAACGTTTCCGGGTCGATTAGTTTCGAGAAACGGTGACATTAATTGGCCCCCAGGATCCCCGGATTTAACAACTCCTGCCTTTTTTCTGCGGAGCTATCTAAAGGGGACGTGTCTATGCTAACAGGGCAATGAACCTTCAAAAATTAAAACAAAATATCCGGGACACAGTCACTGAGATAAAGCAGGAAATGTGTGAAAATGTCATGAAAAACGCAATGAAAAGGTTTCACATCTGGCATGCTACTAGAGGTGGACATTTGTCTGATATTATTTTCGATACTTAATTGCCGGCCCTAAATACTATGTAAAAAAAAACATAATATTTCATATTATATTTCATAGAATAAATATAAAAAAATAAAATGTATGCGTGTTATTTTCCCATCCTGTACTTTCATATGCATTCAGTAAAAAGCTGTTATTTTGACATTACAGGCTAAAAAAGACACTTGAATTGTATTTATTTGTATAGATAGATTGATAGAATTAGTTACAATCCTACACTTAGCGATCATAAGCGCCACCGCCAGATTAATCAATCAATCCTAAAAATATCCAATCCATTTGTCAAAAGCGATTCGTCAAGTTCTAAGCTCGTGCATAGTCGTGATCGTTCGCGGAAGTTTGTCATCTGTCGAGGTCTTCAACATTTTCGTGTTAATTGCTCTCATTATTACTAAGCAACTGGTTTTGGCGCCGGAGCTCCTCATTTGGACGAGGCCTTACCGTTCACGAGACTCCGATGTGTGGGAGCTAAAATGGCGCTTTTTGATATTTTGCAAACATAAGGTGCATGAGTACCTAGGTACCTACACTACGAAATTTGTATGGATATATAACAAAAGAGGCAGAAGGAATAAAATACGCAGAATCAGGATAGTGTGCAAGATAATATGGATAGAAAAGAAGTGAACACCGTGGGACGACAAATAGAAGAAAGACGATAAATAGAATACATACTGCGCTGGCGCTGACCCCAAATAAATTCCGATAACGACGGAGGATGGCGAAAATATCAATTTTCCATCTCTAGGGTAAGAATTTCGTGGTAGATCGGAGGGTAAAATATGTGGTCAGGGTTGTGTAAATGTAAAGGCCATTATTTAATAAATAACGAGTGTTTTATATACGATGCAATAGTTACTTAGTAGCTACGCCAGGATTTAAAATAATTAGCGTAGCATTATAATATAAATATGTAAGTATGTACTCACTTCCATTATAAGTATTGACACTAATCAAGCGTTACTTCGATAAAACTTCTAATAGTATAAATAAGCAATAAAATCTATTTTATTTGTCTGACGTAGAATCATTGATGCCGTAGTAGGCACAACACAAACAGTGATAATTTACGTTTAGTCCACTCTCGGCCCCTCGACCCCCAATAAATAATGTGTCCACTGGACCCCTAACTATAGTTTCCTCTCGACCCTTGGGGGTCGAGAGTGCATTTTATTTTCCAGCCAAGTTTTAGTTTCCTCTCGACCCCCAAAGTACAGTTACGATGATAAATCATCAGTCTACTCTACAGTTATATTTATTTATATAGTTAAATTTATTTATTTATATGTCGTCACTAACGAAAGTTTAGCTTTAATAAGTTACTTACACACCTATAATCTGTAAAAATAAATAAAATTAAAGTGTTTTATTTGTCTGACATAATAAACGACGTAGAATGATTGATGCCGTAGTAGGCACGACAATACAGTGATAATTTACACATCTTTAATCTGTAAAAATAAATAAAATTAAAGTTTCTGTTTGTAATGTCAACGTAACAGTTTTTACTAAATGCTTTTAAAAGTATATTACGGTACTTATAACAAACAATCTACGTAATAGAAAAAAATGTGTGTCTCTCTGTCGGTTTGTACCGGTTAATCTCCGAAACGGCTGGACCTATTATGACTGAACGTTCACTGGCAGATAGCTGATGTTATGAGAAGTAAGTTAGGCTACTTTTATTTTAGAAAAAGAATTAGGAACCTGTGCAAAAAAAAAAAAATTAAACCCACGAATAACCAACATCGACACGGGCCTTTCACAGTCGGCGGCCAGAAGCTAGAAAAAAAAAAAAAAAAAAATTGTACTAGATGAGACTGATAAGTCAAGTGAATATGGCAGCAACATTTTAGTGCATTAGTATGACAGTCAGTGGTCAGTTCCATTGACGACGGCCGCGTCTACTCCCGCTACTGAAGTCGCCTACGCGAAATGTCGACTAATCTCCAAGACCCCACGTGACCACTCAAAGATTACCAGCTAAAACTAATCAGACAGACCAACTTACACTGGCTGCTCAACTCGTATCGCCTACGCCGTCAATGTTACTATGGCGCCTTTTTGCTTACTAATTAAACCTATCGGTCTTTGACACCCGAGACTCGACTGATGTTTGATCAATAATTTAGCTTGTCTATGACACATATTTACTTTCGTTGGTAGACCTCTTCGTGGTCATTTTGGTGGACGCGACATACAATAGAATGTTTCTATGTTGATTAAAGTACTTTTGCATGGTAAAGAAACAAAAGTTGCACAACATTGTTGCAGCAACATGTTTTTGTGTTGCCGAAAACATGCTACATAAACATGGGTACTGCATGTAATAGTACTCATAAAGTAAAAAGTAGTAATAAAAGTTGTAAAACATTGTTGCACAACATATTTTGTACTGCTAAAAACATGTTGCACAACATATTTTGTACTGCTAAAAACATGTTGCACAACATATTTTGTACTGCTAAAAACATGTTGCACAACAAAGTTTTGCAACTTTTGTTCACTATGAATACGAGGCTGCAAAGTCATCTACCTAAAGGATTTTGTTTTTTGTAATTTTGTAATGACATACCTACTGTTTACATCTGTTTACTTGTATGGTTATTTGCAGATTGTCTTGCGCATTCGTGTAGCGCATAGGATGCGTTGAAAGTTTTAAGCTTATAGCGATTTTTACGCTGGACTGTGGAAAAAAAAAATAAGGGTTCCCCCCGTTTTAACCCTTATTTTTTTTTCCACAGTCCAGCGTAAAAATCGAATGATGTGAGATCGAAAACAGTGTAAAATTATCTTCAACATTTTGTTACTTAAAGATCCCAAATACGTAATAGAATTCACGAGTAGGTATTGTGTTATCTTTCTTCGTGTTTTTCTGTTCATGTTTACTTAATCTTTAATAAATCGCTTGAAGGTCATAACTTGTGCGAAGCGTCAGATATGAGGTCTCCGCGCAGCTATGACCAGCAATTGTGCCTCGAAGTACGAGTATGTAGGTGACCTCTCGAGCGAACCTTCGAAATTTCGGTCTTTATACAATGACATCCCGCCAAATATATTTATGACCTCAAGGTATTTCAGGTGACTGTAGCGTCAGTACTTGGACTAGCTGCAATCTGGAAATAAACTACCCTCAAATGTGACGCATGAGTATTTTATAGTAAGTATATATATGTCAATTTAGAAGAGCAACAGTTTTTGGGCTAAGTGAGTCATTAGTTGATACTGATAGCATTAGAGACTGGCAACTTGTACGGTTTATTGTTGAATTAATTAATAATTTGTGAACAGCAAGGTAATTACGTAACACACTAACCCCCTTACTAATAAACGTTGTATAGCGTCTGTATAGTTACACAACGCTTTGTCCTCTTCTTTCGAAAGTCAAATTACTGACGACTGAAAGAGAGAAATCGGTGTGTAACTTTTCTTCTGATATAATACGATTATTAGTAGGAGGGTTACAGTAGGAATGACTTTCATTTTGACAGTTCAACAACATTCATTGCGTTATTTAAGTTGTTGAGCAGACAAATTTTTCGAACATATGAAACAAAGGATTAGCAATATTCTTCAAAATGATTTAGATTGTGATTGATAGTGTGTCACGCAATTAGCGTGTTGTTTAATTAGGTAGCTACGTGATTCTGATTTGCTTACTTATACACCTACAATATTTTTTATATGAATTGTGCACGTGAAGTCTGAAGTCAATTCTGAAGTTCATACATGCAAATAAATAAATATTAGAACTCCAAATGACTTGTTAATAAAATTAATAAATAAATAGAGAGTAAAGAAGCACTTTTAAAAGGTTTATTATTCATTAAAACCGTTTCCACGCGATGTGGCGAAGAGTTATAAAATCTCATTTAGAGGAGAACGAATTTAATTAATATAGTTTTTCAATCATCACTGGCTTGAAAATAAAGTTCCTATTACTAAGTCTTTGACGATAATCAGTCGGAGTAAAACAAAGGTATATAATTGGTAATACTCTAATTATTATTAATAATTTAATTACAATTATTTTGTAAACAATAATATCTTTAAATCATACTAATATTATAAAGGTGAAAGTTTGTGAAGATGTTTAGATGTTTGTTAGTCAATCACGCAAAAACTACTGAACGGATTTGGATGGAATTTGGTACACAGATAGTTTATAACCAGGATTAACACAAAGGATACTTTTTATCCTGATATTCCCACGGGATAGAAACTAACGCGGGTAAAACCGCGGAGTGCTGCTAGTAGGACATAAACTTACTTGGCGAAATGCGGGTATGCGAGTACTACGTTTTCACCTCTGCTAACCTCCTGTGAATTTATACTGCGTGATGTTATGGTACTAACATCCTTTATCTTTCAGTTTAATAGGTTCGCACCCTGTCTAACCTATAGGTATTTTCGTGATTCTTCTTCAGTGCCGACAAATGACAATACGTCTTATTATGATGTTTATCGTACCAATATACTAGATCAATCCGAGGTAAAAAGATTAAAGCGGGTTAAACTGTCCAGGGTGCGTCTATCATCATAACATCACACCTTATTTTCACGAACGTTTAGGCAGAGGTGTACCTACGTTTAGTACACCCACATTTCGCCAGTTATTTTTAAGGCCTATTGCCACCAACCGGGCACAATTAGACTCCGAGTTACTGAGAAATTTCAGATAGAAAATCCAAATAACACTTTACCTAGCTGGGAATTGAACCCAGGAGCTCATGCTCAGTGACGCTTGCGATCACAAGACCAACATTCTTACGTCTAGTCTTTCTTAAAAAAAAATGTAATCACTTTCTTTCGATAACCCTTTCTATTAACACATCTCCTTAACCCTGCGCACTTATTCACTATAGCAATGTTATGTTGATTGAACAACGATAACACATGTGCGGCTCTAAAGGTCGTTATTACACTACGGCCCCACTGCACAGACGTACGGCGTAAAACGTAGTTCATTTTTTTCAAGTCTTCAATTAAGTACTGACAACAAAAGAGATATTTATGTTTACAAGCTTGTTCTAACTTGATAAACTCTCTCTTTTAATCTATGTTGTGCTTGTGTTAAGGCTGCGGAAATCCCCCTGAAGCGGGCAACGCAGAATTGGTCGTTGAGGCTATGAGATAAAGCCCATTTTCAGTCACACGCACATACTCAAACTCAAAGCATTTATTTCAATTAAACCATTTACAGGCATTTTTGAATTGGCAAGAAGTCGGTTAGTCAGAAAATATGAAGCTAGTTGTAAGCGCTACAGCTGGTTAGTCGTGGCATCGACCGCCAGGTCGGGCAATGTTTTATTTTTATATTGCAAAAGGGGTCAGCTTTTGACCACAATCTCGCCTGGTGGAAAGCGATGGATGAGGTCTATGATGGAACGAGTAAGCCCAGAAGATGCCTGTTCACTCTAGCTTTGACAGCTGACAGGACCGGAAAAGAACACAGACGCTGGTAGAGAGTTCCACACTTTGGCCGTGCGGCATAATAAGTTATTTGGTTTTACCAATTATGCTTTCTCAAACGTAGCCGAAGCCTGGATTTAGGCACTATTAGCAATAGGTGCGCCTAATATTAACATTAAGAGCGTTTACGACGTACGGCATTTCGAACAAACTTTCAAGCCCTTGTTTTTCGAAATGAATGATTGATTTTTAATGAAATTTTATGCATTATACATTTTAAAAATGTCTTATTTAAAAAACGATAACTGGTAATCTCTGTAAGGAAAATTTATGCGTACGAAGTCTCTTTAAAATCAACGGAGATTAACCAGGTTCGCAGGAGAAATATCTCCTGCGAACCTGGTACTATAATAATAGTGCACAAATGTGTGCGCAAACACAGGTACACTCTCTGTTCCTTTACTCTCATAGTCCGGTGGGACAGCAATCCGACACAACACTGGGGAGAGATCAGGCGCAGGACCAACGGCTCTACGTGTTTTCCGAGGCACGGGGGTATCACACCGCCAACTTCCAAACTGCGGGTTGCTGCTGAGAAATTCCTGACTGTAAAACCCAATAACACTTTGCCCGACCTGGGAATCGAACCCAGGACCCCAGGCACAGCAGTAGCGCTTGCGACCACGAGACCAACGGGGTGCTCTTACATGGCACTTAGACATAAAAGTCGAAATGAAGGTTTACTATATATCTCTGTCTAACCTTTCACAGGTACACAGGCGTAATGTCATGTGTAGAAAGATGTTTATTTTTGCCTGTATACAGGGAGGCAGGTTGTGCAACACCTAACTCTTTTGTCGACGGTACTAGAAACATGGCGGAGCGCGGTGACATGTGCCGAAGCCACGTGACGACTATCGCACGTGCTGCACAAATCTGTCGATTCTCGGCCATTACCTGAGAGCTATAACTAAGGTTAGGCGTTCTGCGCACTGTCAACTTATTTGTATGGAAATAATTGGATTATGCTGTTAGTATTTCATTTATTACGTGAATACTTTAAGTATTTTTAAAAATAATTATCCCAGGTTCTTGTAGAGGTAGATAGAGATGTTATCACTAGCAGATTTTTTTTGATAATCGACTAAAGTTTTCTTTGTTACATTACGTCTAGAATCATGTGCTGAATTCTTGGTTACAGTTTGCGCACTGGTTTTTTTTTCCTGTACCTATATATCTTTCCTTTCTCTCCTATTCTGTATATTGTCGCAGGCGATATTTCCTACGCTTCAAGATGACTTTTTTTTTATTATTTGGAGTAGAGAGTTTCCCCATTTAACGGACTGAATTCTAAATATGTTTAAGTTTATTAAATGCTTCGGACATAATGGGGCTTATTTATAAACGATGATTAAAGTTAAATGACGTTCAAACGTCAACAATGTATGGTTAAACAGTCGCTAATCACTACTTAACATTTAGGAATAAAGGGGAATGTACCTATTTCCTTCTTGAGTCATAGTAACATGACAATGTAAGTTAATACACCTGTCATGAAATGTACCAATTTATTGACGGTATGCAGCGAGCCTAACGTTATTAATAATACCGCTTTGATGTCTTTGAAAACTAATATGCGAGATGCAATAATTGCGACGAGATCCGCAGTATGTCATAGTTCTTGGTAGTTTCTCGAGGTGTTATGCAGTACAGCTCCTGGAAAACTATATATAGAAATCCTACTATGTTAAGCGATATGGCGTCGATATCACCTTTAATATGTATATAGTTCCGGGAATTTCTCGGTCCTCAATAGGCTTGTTACAGGCTCGGTTTTCTGGAAAATCTAAGGGTTTCGAAGGTAGGCGGGTTTGTTAACATCAATGATATATTACTATTAAAATAAGTTTGAATAGAGTACCCTAAGTCCACTATGAATGTTCTAAGTCTGAAGAACGATTCCCGTAATTAAAACCGTTCATAATCTAGTCGCAATCTCATCTCAGCGACAATCAATGTCTAAAACTTGTTAAAAATTTATGGAAATTAAAGGTATTTTTAACAGATTGAGTCTGAGATCAGACGTTCTTAAAATTACGAGAATTGCTCCTCAGATTTAGTCAAATACATTTTATAATTTTTTCTTAATAGATAATAATACTATAAGGAAAAATATTTGCATTTTTAAATGATATTTTTATCGCAGAACACATAAAACTATCTAAACAGATACACAGACAATGCGGTCATCTGGAAATTCTCCTACTCTTATTATTACGTAGAGCTAACATATTATAATTTAATAGACTGGACTATAATGTATATAGATATAGCAATATTGCTTTTGGAAAACTGTCATCAAAAAATTTCACGGCATGAGCATGGATTGAAATGTGAAAAAATGGGGTAATGCGGTGAGGAAAGTTTTAAGCACAAATGTGGATGGCTGAGACATACTTAAATGGAATGTAAGTTATAAAGGGCTATAAAGAGGTGAATAGGTACCTGCTGAAACGATGACCTATGGAGTAAATTAAATTGAAGTGTCCGTTATAATTTCAAAATACCAGCTTTACACTAAATGCTTATTAATTAAAAAAACTGTCTTTCGGTCTGTTTCTTCCGGCTAATCTCCGAATCGGTTCGACTGATTTTAATCAAATTTGGTGTGGGGATACTCTGAACCCTGGGGAGCGGATAAAGGCTACTTTTTATCGACATATCACTCGGGCGAAGCCGCGGGCACAGCTAGTTCCAAATAAATTGCGATAGGAGCAAGAAGATGATGATTTCAGTACCTACGCGGTAAGCAAACAGGTACCTAGATCAAACATCGCCTCTATTTTCTTCTTCTTTAAACATTAAGTACGTATTTAATTAGGTATACCTACCAACAGTTTACATACAATGTATTCAGTTATGTAGGGTAGTGGCTGCCTACACCGCAAGCACTAAAACAGTTAACTAAACTATAATAATTTAATTGTTTCGTTATACGATCGAGTCAAACCACTATGGTAATCGTAATGATGTCTTTATCGAACAGGCTGCCAGTTTTCAGTTGGTGTATAAAGTTTGATTGTTTTTACATTACCTACTTATTTTGTAAAAATAAAAACGAAGGCAGCGATCATTAAATGGATGATATCGTACACCATAGGTTTTTAACGTGGGCGATAACGCCCCCTTGCGTCTCTGTGTCTTATACTGACCCCTCTGAAAGTCTTAACTTTCAGGGGTCTTGGTAGCAGAGAAAATTATATATCCTATCTTATGACTATATAATACTAGCAGCGCACGGCGGTTTCACCCGCATAAGTTTCGATCCCGTGGGAATATCGGGATGAAAAGTATCCAATGTGTTAATCCTAGTTGTGAACTATCAGTGTCATCATCTGCCTAGTATTTTCCCAACTATGCTGGAGTCGGCTTCCAGTCTAACCGGATGCAGCTGAATACCAGTATTTTACATGGAGTGATTGCCTATCTGACCTCCACAAGTCCATAACCCATTACTGGTTGTCAGACTTTCGGGCTTCTGACGAACCGTAACGACAGGCGAAGATCGCCGAATGAAAGGCGGGACCAGCGGATAAACGTGCTCTCCGAGGCACAGAGGGGTCTTGGTATATAAAGATGGTCAACCCATCCACGGACCAACCGCGGCAACCTGATCGATCGACCCGTGCGTCTGTTAGTACTCAGCCATAAAAAAAATATTTCCTTGAAACCATACGTTTTTTTTTGCACTATAGCAAGTAATGGCCAGTGGCACCCAACGCATTGTATTCTCAGCATATTTTTTTGTCGACATAATTAATTAAAGAAACACTTCACAGCGACAGCACTTAATACTAGACACATGAAATTGAAATATGTACTTTCTTGATGATATGCCGGATTCAGAATCATTTAGTTTTTACTTCCTACTTGGTACGACGACCTTGTTACTCTCGATTCGCGAATGTTACAATGTTTTTACAAGACGACCGTTCATTGTTGATACTCGATGCTAACAAAAAAGTAATAAACTTAAATGACCTTACCGTGTGATATTTTTGAAGTTCTCAGCGATACCTTCTGAAGAGGCTGGACTGAGGTTTTGTCTGGTTTTGGATATCAAGGCTGGTTTTTTGTTTTTCTATGGGGTTGTTGGTGTTCTTGCCTAACTGATAGACAAGACAATACAATAAAATTAAATCAATCAATTTTATATCAAGTTGCATTTAAATAAAATTGGCGTTTCGGAACGGGAAAATATAGGTATATAAGATTTAAATAAATATTTAGGTAAAGGCTTATTACTTAATCGTAGGGTATAGGAAAGGTATGCAAATTGACATGCCTAACTATTCAAATGGAATTTTACGTTCGAAAAGTGCTGATTGTCAGCGTACAGTCCGGCCGTCGAGAAAATGCGTTCCTGCCAGATCAGTGCGACAATTCTAGTAACTAATAAAGATCAAATTCGCAAAACACGTATTCGTTTGTACGAACCTGACAGGTGTGAAAAAGCATTCTCTCGACGGCTGGACTGTAGTTTCATTGACTTTTGATTTTGATATCTGCGATTGAATTTCCAATCTTAGTAAGAATAGTAATCATCTATAAACGATCTCCTTTGCAATCGTTTCATCTCAGCAAAGATCTCAGTTACAAAAAGTTTGAAGTAGACTTGGCCCTCAGCACCCTCAACTCATAGTTTGTAGAGGCATCAAGTGCATGGTTCTTTCATTAGGCCAACTAATCTAACTAATCCCATGTGAAGAGTTAAAGTTCAAGTGTAATGACTATTACACAATGAATACCGCTGGCGGGTGTTTTGACGTGCTCACACTCTAGCGCGTCGCTCGATGGCGATTAGCAAGGGGTTTTCCCGCCATGATTTAAAAAGACTAACGAAAATTTGATAAATTTTGAGATCTAACAGCTAGTGCCTACAGTAAAGAAAATTAACTGTTTCTAAAATTGTCACACTATGTCAATTGACTACATAATACAGGTTGAAATTGAATACATGCGACAAATCGAAATGGGAGATTGTACTCATCATTATGAACAATTTTTACTATGGGACCACACCTGAAATCGCGAAAACTTTGTGTAAATTATTTCATCACCAGTGTTCTCAAACCGATGAAGCAAAACATCGTGCGGAAATCGGCATGTCCTATAATCAAAAATTCGAAGAGATGTGACATCCACCAACCCGCACTGGGCCCGCGCGGTAGAATACGACCAGGCTCACCGAAAGGAGGCCTGTGTCCCAGCAGTAGGAACATTATAGGCTGATTATGTAGGTACATACGTCAATTTGCAATTGAAAAACCGACAATTTATGTTGGTAGTCATTTTGATGAACAAATAATTTCCCTGAAATTACATCAAATATTTTTTATTTGCTGAAATATACCTTGGGTGTTTCAGGGCAGGAATCGACAGGATGTATTCAGATGAATTGTGATGAAGAGATAAATCAGACAGTAAATCTTAATAAATCCCATTCGATTTCCTGCACTTTAATACCCGTTGATTTAATTCGAGATCGATAAAACTTTCATTTTGAAAGTTCGATTCCCTAACATTGAGTTACGAAGTTGAATTTTAAAAGAAGAGAAGGTGAATTTTAAAAAGCTGTTACATAACTTTATAGACGAGCAGAGAGTATGAGATAGCTCTGGCGCTTCAGGGTGCGGATGCGGTATCTATTGATCGATTAGGTAGGTACTGAGAACATTGATAACTGACTTGTATACGAAGGCAGTAGACGCCAAAATTACATACCTCCATTAGGGCTGTCATATCACTGTGAATGGCAACATTTTAGCAACCCAGAGCAGACTTTGGAACTCTGGAAATCCAGAGATTTGAGGTCCCCTTATATGGTAATGGCTTGCCCCTTACGTGGGTCTTAAACAATGTGGGTGTACGTACTTCAGACCGCTGTCTTACCCTTTGGGGAATAAAGGTGTGAGGCATGATGAAAAGTAGTCAATAGGTACAGCAAATTGACCTGTTCCATAGTGCATAGGCCTGGCCGCAAACATTTGGTATCTCATCAAGAATTCCAGCTCAGGATTCCTGTACCAATTTCCGGATGCAGCATATAATATCATTGATTATTTGATTCCACCGCAAAGCATCCGTTCCGATTTTGTTACGAACCTCATGAATTCGCAGTTTGATTTATTAAACCTTGTTATTCTGCTACTTTGTAGTAGCATCTGCATCAGACACCAAATTATGTGTTGAAAATTCCCGCGTGGTTTTCTACTAAGTCCCAGCTGTAAGGAAAATCCATTATTTTCCTGTTTCGTCACCAAAGACATGTAGGGTTTCTGATTGTTATAATTATAAAGAATTCCGTCTTCCTCTTCTGAACTAAAAATAACTATAGTGATAATTCTGATAGTATTTTTGTGGGCCATTTAGTAGGAAAACCACTTTTAGCTTTTGTTTATTGGCGGAAGATGTTAAATTAATAAGTATGAAAAGCATTGAATAAATGTGTCACAAGTTAGATCCCTATTGTAAATGTGAACGTAAAAAATAGAAGCTTTTCATTTAGATGAAGGCAAGAAAGTAATGTTCAAATAAAACTTATTAAAATGATTTTATCAGATCATGTGGAAACAGAATAAGTAATACAATAAGTTCCCGAACAACAAAGAAAAGCAGTAACATACGAAAACAGAACGAATAAAAACAGAAAATATTCTAAACATATTTTGCTTTTTCAACATAACCATTATTATGTTCTCATGTTGATGTTAAGCTATTCGCTAAAATATCGTACACATACTTTGACTACTAATAGTGTATTAAAGTAAGAATAATACTAGCACAACTTGATTATTTTCAGACAGAAGAAAAACTGACTGACTAATTACAAATACGCATGTAAACAAATCTGTACAACAGAATTTTAATAATCGCCAAGAGATTATTAACATTACTAAGTCATCACATAGAAAATTAGATTCGGAGACTGGAATGAGATTCAATGTACTCAGAACGGTAAATATTTAGATAACAATTATCAGTAAAGCGTGATCCTCTAATAACAGTTGCTACCTCTTGATTCAGCGCGAACCTATATCACTTAAACATTTACCAACGCTTCAATGAGATCAGAAAATATTTTGAAACGTACTACAAACAGCGTAATGGATATACAGCTGTGCGAACTGTTCTACTGGGTAATACATGATCTGTTGCCGTAGTAACTGGTTTGATTACTACGTAATCGTCTGGTGTTGGTATGATATCATTTGTTGAACATCGTGGTCACGCCCGCAACGAGATTTCAAACGCACCAAGGCTGATCGCTCACTTGGGGCACTTGCCTTATTGCAACTCGACTTATGTCGATATCCAAAATATTATCATTCGTTTTATTTGTATCTGCTGTTACAAAATCGTTCAGCAAACCAATCGGTTCAGTTATTTTTGCATCGTATCATTGTGAGCATATCTTAGTTACCCGCGTGGCGTATGTACTGGTACTTACTCGTAAATGTTATTGTGAAATGGAACTCAACATTCATCTTTCTCAGACGTTTTCTTTATAATGTTATGTCTAGATCTGGGCATGGCGATATTAAAAAGCTTTGTCTATTTTCTAATTTTCTAAATATTAGAAGCTTATAAAGTTTGATCATGAGAACACTGTCTTGATCAATAGATTTGGAAAGGTCAATATAAATATTTCGTAATCAATTTTGGCCAACTTCGGGCCTAAAAAATGCTAGCGGTTTCCTAATACGTTTTTGTTAAACTTTGTGTCACAATTCATAGTTAGGTGTATGCAAATATCTTATCAACATCCTGCCTCGTGTATGGCATTCAGAGTGGAGTTAGCTGCTAAATATAGTCGGCGACATAATCGTTGATACCGTCGTGTCTCGTTCCACATCTCAATTGTTATTTAATTAATGTCGTCGCCTATATTACTACGGTTTCGGTGTGTGATCACATTGCATTTTGTTTTGGATGCTACAATGACATCTGCTTCTGTTGGTTTCATATGTTTAGTTTATTCGTTTTCCTGTAGATAGTTTGCGACTAACTTTATTATTATTGTGTCATCACTTCATCACATAGCATTTCTCTTGTTCTGGCGCTAACTTCATTTCGATTAATGAATTTTCAGAAAAATCTACTTATTTTGAGCTTTCCCCAAGTAAATAGATTTAAAAAAAGATCAATCATTAAAAGGACTTAAAAAAATTGCTCTATTGTTTTTTTTTAAATCCTGCAAAAGCCTTTGGAATGCAATACAATGGTCTATGTAGACACAAGTGACTCATTGATACGATTGGTTATAAGCAAATTTTCCATAGTTTATCTTACAACAAAGTAAAACTCCTCTTTGTGTCTATGACATTTTTATGAGCATTACGAAGTGTATTGCACATTAAATCATAAACGAGTACAGCCATGATTGAAGTCAGTAATATTGTTCAGTGTGTAAGTAGGTTTCTGTTATTGTATTTCCTGATGCTAGAAAGTAATCCGATTACGACACCTCAATGTTAGTTATTGTTATCTTTACACTATGGTTGTGAATGTTCTGTGTTGATTCGAGTTCTTTTTCAGAAATGTATTAATTGTATGGACAATTGTTTTGTTCAGGGGTTACATTTGTAGAATTTTATTTAACAAGCTTTTTCTGTTGTTTCCAGCTTTTGCATTTTGAAAATCCGAAAAGTTCATTTGTTTTTAATAATTCATAACATGAGCTAAAACGTTTTCAAAAGCGATGATGGTCATTTGTTTCAAAGGAAGTTATTATGTCAAACTATTTGCTTCTTACTTATCTGCCAACATAAATAAAAACTATTGACTCTGACCCGCTGTTTGGTACGGTTCACACGCAAATGTCCTTGTGTATGTGTTAATGGGTCGTAAGAAGTCGTCTCGTATTTGATTGGCGGCAGGTTCCGCGTCACGTCATTGGACCACACAAGATGTGCGGGCGCAGGTACCCGCGCCTTACCGATCGCCCTTTATAGCCGCTGGGAACAGCCTTCCGATTTCAATCGATCGTTCCGATTAATTAATTGAATCGATTAATTATGTTTGTTTGTGATGTTGTAGTGAATTGTAAGTAGGTACTTATTTGTATTTTTGTTTTCCCAGCTAGTTCTTCTTCTGTTTTAATGTCTGTCTTATTCACGGTGGATTATAAAGTCACAAAGTAGTTAATTTTTCAAACATGACGCCATGGGAATAACCAGTATTTTGCCAAATCCTTCCAATAATTCTTAACCGCGACAACTAAAGAACAAACAAAAAATTCTTAAAGACGTACCTACTAGCGGTGCCTCTGACGAATCACATACAGACACAGATCTATAAAGTTTTAATTTTAAAGGGAGCAGGTAGTAAAAAAATGTCTTACAGACACCGCTGCGGTGTCGGCGTCGATCAAAGTACAAGATGCTCCCACGACACTATTTATAAAATATCAAGAGATTTTTAAAGGTTTTACAACTCTTTTTGTTGCTCCTCGTATGTGACTAGTATTTATTTGTTTTTTGCGCTGCTTGTTATAATAGAATTCGATGGGCTCGCTCTGGTATGTAATCGATGTACTTGTAGGTACATAACATTTACAATAGAACTATATACATAGTGCATGTTTAGCTACTTGAGATCACATTGAGAATTTGCTGCTTCACACGGAATTAGGGATTTCGCATTTGACACCTGTTACAATCCGAAGACTGTTGCTGCACTCCTTTATCTAGCTTGTATGGGAAAATAACAAGAAAGTAGATAAGAACTTTTCAAATGAATTCTAAAACCAACTATGTGGTAACAGAATATATTGAACATTGAACCCGATGAATAATGTCTAAATTCCACAGTGAGCCGCATCATCATCATAAGCCACAATAAAATAAACCACGCTTACTAATCGTTGCAGGTTAAAACCGGCTACAAATGGTAATAAAATAAAGGTACACACATACACGTGAAGTGTCGAAACGCAGTTCCCTCTTTCCGATATAAATAGTGCGAGGCGAGGCGAGTCGAGCGCGGCGCACTGACCGACCATCGACAGCGATCCCGATAATCGGGCGAATGTTTGAGTTTCTCTATTTTCAAATCGGGCGACTGCGAGTCCCTAAACGGAAACGGAGGTAACACGCGCGTTTGCGTTTTACGCGCCGCGCGTGTTACTTGCGCTGGGACAGGTTAACGCTCGTTACGCGGATGGTGAGCGGGAAGGGTATCGCTCGTCCGGGCGGTCGTGTGAACGCGCCGCGTTAATTGGCGTGCGGAGTGTCCGGCTGTCTTCGCGCCACGCGCCTGCGCGCGCTGTTCATCTTGCGCCCGTTTATATTTGAATTTAGAACAATAAAATATTATTTTATTACGGATAAAATGTAACTTGCCTATATTTTTATGGGTATACCGTATAAAATGCATGAAATGTTCAAAAGCGTTGATGTAACAGTCGGAACTAAGTTCGTTAATTAATAAAACACGGAGCTTTGCCGGCGTTTATCGATAAATCAAATGAAATATTATGATAATAGTGAACAAAAACTGTATGGGTATTTTGGTAAACAGGCACGCTTATAGCAATTCGTTATCAGTACAGAGCTGTTGTTATCGATGCAGTAAGTCGAACAAGGACGTCGATAGCACACCGCACTCGTCCTGTTTGGTTACAGCACGTATCGTATAGGTACCATCTGTCATACCTAACTTGTTATCAATATTTTTGAAACAATGGTATCTATCGTTACGTACCTACATAGGTACCTAATAATATCATATGCCGACAAAAAAGCTGAATTTGACTAATAAAAAGTTTACCTAAATCTATACAAATAAATCAAATGGAAGTGTCTGTTTATAATGTCAAAAGCTGTTTACTGAATGCATATGAAAGTAAATAAGGTAGGTACTTATAACGTAAAACAAAAAACCTTTCTTATTTTTTTATGCGTGTTTGTCTGTTTGTTCCGGCTATTCTCCGAAACGACTGGACCTATTTTGACCGGGCTTTAAGAAAAGTAGCCTAAGGAGTTACTACTTTTTTTGAAAAAGAATAAGGTTTCCGAGCAAAACACAACCCTTGAAATCCAATTTGTTTTCATGCGTACGCGAACGAAGTCGTGGGCACAGCTAATGTTATGGCAAAAGCTTAGGTAGGTAATATCAATAGTTAAAAGAAAAAAACTTACCACAATGTGCATAAAACGTTTGCAAAGTTACGTGTCGCTGAAATAAAAACTTCTTCAGTACCTACTTGCAGTTACTTCAGTGGACGAAGTGCACGTCTTGGAAGTTTATCACTTATGAGAATGCCTATTCTACTATTTTGAAACGTAACTGCATTTTGTCTGCGAAGGTATTGCACTTTTTTATGAAACAGCTGACTTTTGTTTGATGACCAACTAAGTATATAATAAATTTCTAAGTTACGTCTAGAATTGTGTGCTGAGTTCATGGTTACAGTTTGCGCACTGGTTTGCACTTTGCACTTTATTTATATATTGAAAAAAATAATACCCAATTTGTATGGACGCCAGCACATCAAGCTACCCGAAACTGTCAAATTTTCCCAAAAAACTTTGAACCTTTTGCTGTAGCGATAAAGTTGAAAATCTAGTAAAGACATTTGACAGATTTTAGTAGCTTGATGTGCTGGCGTTTGTACTTACACACTACTCAGTGCTGGATAAAGGCATCTTTTCGAACACAGGACCAACCAGTATACGGATCACTGAATTTGCAACGAAATTCAGGCTTTGGACTATCGAAACACCTAAGTATTCCTTTAGTTATCATCAGAAGGCCAATTCCCGTAATTAAAAACATTCAAAATCTAGTCACAATCTCATCTCAGCGACAATCAATCTTATTTTTTTTTTTTAAATTTAGAGATATTAGAGATATTTTAGACAGATGCAGACAGAGACCTGATACCAGAATTGCCCAGTGAACGTATTCGTTCACTGGAATTGCCCCTCTGGACGTACCTACGGTAAATCGAAATGTTATTATTTAAAGCTTCTGATGTGAAACAGTTTCAAGATAACAAAACAAATCGTAATAACAAATTTTATTATCTTTCCAAAAATGCAGAAAAAGACGTCATCATTCTTGCGTACAAAGTAAATAATTTCCTAATAAATCGAAAGAAACAGTAAAACGAAAATAAACAATTTAATTACTTAACTGCATTCTAAGTTTTTAGTAGACCGGTACTGCGTCAGGTTGTTGACCTGTCACTGGCTAGTTATTTTCTTTTGTTTAGCCGTAAGTACATACATAGTTACTTAGTTAATTTGTGTCAGTAACTTTATAGGCTTGTGTTGTACCTACTTGCTATTGCGAGTCGGAACACAACCGCTGTCACAATAACCAGTAACTATTGGGTACTTTGCCCAAGTCATATTGAAACAATTTGAACTACTTAATGCAGGTACTACAATTGAAAGTTGTCCCAATAATCACATAGATATCTGTGCTGTGAAATATTTGTCATTTAACTGCATGTAGTCAGACTTTCATCTATACCTACATACATTCATTCATATACGTACAAATAAATAAAATTCAAGTTTCTGTTTGTAATGTTAAAATAACAGCTTTTTACTAAATTCATATGAAAGAGATGGCGGGATGAGCTGGACTCCTTCTTAAAGGATTGGCTCACAATCGTGGTAGACCGAGAAAAGTGGAAGGAGGGAAGGGAAGCCTTTGCCCTGCAGTGGGACAACACAGGCTTATAATAATAATAATAATAACCCCATCGCCGTATCTCTACGTTGACGTCGTGGTGGGGCTTGCGCGCTCCGAACTCTAGGCCCGTGCCGGAAAAGTTTACTTTGCCGGAACGGGTCTAAGGTGAGAAGCCAGACCAAGAGAGATACAGAAATCCGCAGGGCAGCATGTGGCGAGCTGTTGGGCAGTAGCGACCCCACGGACCCTATCTCCCGGGAGAAGTCTTGTACCTCACCTCTGGCTTGCCTTTATTGGCCGGCTGGAGTGAAAAATGACGAGGAACAGAGCTCCCACCTCATTCTTGCCTTTATTGGCTGGCTTGAGTGGAGATTCGCAAGAGCAAACGTGCTCGGAGGAAGGAAGTATTCCAGTAAGATGCTGGTAGGGATCTTGACCGTACTTCCGGGATTGTCCTGATAGCCGTGGAATACCTCTCCACTTCTCATAAGCACCTCAGGCCATGTTGCCCCCTTGTCGCTACGTCACTATGTGCTAGCGACCGTTTCCGGGGGCCCATTATTGAGTGTGCAAGTCACCCCCTGCTATTTTATCCGTGTATATATTAAACATTGATCAGGCAGGGGTCATAGTTCTTCCATAGTTCTTGGCAACCAGTCCACTTTAGCCACCCAAACCCATAGTCCAACTTTTTATTTTTCCATATGCTGCAATAGTCCTACACCAACTGGGGGTTGTCCTTGGGTGCACTTGCATAGTGCATACAGGGATAATCGTCGGTTGGTGTCACATTTCATTAAAATTTCCTAAGGGGCCTCTGCGAGTTGGCTTCGGCCCCTCGTACGCCTTCCAAAGGACCGGGACTCAATGGTCCCTAGATATAATAAAGAAAATAAAAATAATAATAATATGAAAGTCCATAATAAATACTTACGATACTTATTAATAAAAAATAACTGTCAATCAGTCTGTCTACTTGTTCCGTCTAATCTCTGAAACGGTTGGATCGATTTTGATGAAATTTGGTATGAGGATAATTTGAACTATATACTGATGCTAGTTCTAACTAAATGCGGCCCGGCTGTACCATTCATACGTGAAAACTAATTATTAAGGTCGACGAACTTATACAGAAGAGGACATTAATGCAAATTAAGAATTATAAGTGACACATTTTTTAAAAGACTTTTTTTCTGTTACCTTAAAAAGGACAGGAGTCAAGCCTATTAAGCTTAATATTTTAATATTTTTGCAGGAGATTGCAAGTATTTTATTAAATTACTTGCAAAAATATTTTAACCAACAAACAAATATACGAAAATAAACTTAAAGAAAACCTTTTAAAAACAATACCTACATAATCGAACGATACGTTTCGGATGAATTACGTTATCTGATTAGTGATTAAGTATTAGGATCCAATTAGTGTGATTAAAATCGTTTCCGCACGTTTCATTTCCACGTAAAAGTACCTCGTAATATGGAAACGAAATACATGTACCGATAACAGTTACGTGACTTGTTCTTTTTGTTTCCAGAAAGAGGAATTCAAAGCAGTTGATAATAAGTGGTGGATCAGCACAACACAAGCACACACTGCCAGTGAAACACCCCTTTATGTAACCCTATCGCAGAGTAGGTCTGCCTACAGGTTTTTCACGTACAGTGGCCTCTAAAACTTAGTTGACATTTTTCCACTTCAGCTGTGACACACCACATTATGATTTAAAATTCTACTGATGTTTGAACTGCTATAATGTTTTTATTGACTAATTCAACTACCGATGAATTATCATAAAAAATAATCAAGTAATCCCTTAGGAGTACCTGATTATTTTTTTCAAGTATTTTAAAAATCATAATGTGGCATCACAGTTGAAGAGGAAAAATGTCAACTAACTTTTGGAGGTGACTGTAAGTACATGAAAAGTTATATTTTTACGTAAGGGTTTCTTCTAAAAACGTGAAATATAGATTACAAAAGAATTAAACAATTGAGACTGCTTTAGTTTGTGGTCTTTGTAATAATTTTATTGTCTTCTATGTAGGTCTTGTTCTTTGGACTTTTCTCCATGTATTAATCCAGTGGGTTAATTACGTAATACACTAAAAGTAGCAATGGCTTTCATTTTGACAGTTGGGCAACATTCATTGCGTTATTCACGTTGTTGAGCACACACATTTTTCGAACACATGAAGCAATGGATTAGTAATATAAAAAGTTGGGCAGACAAATTTGATTTTATCCTTTAAAATCATTCCAATTGTAATTTAAAGTCTGTTAGGTACGCAATTAGGGTGCTGCATGGTAAGTTGACTCCACAATAATGAATCATCGACCCCTAAGACCAACAATCCTGCAATAATGAAAACGAACTCCGAATAAAAAAGTGGGAAACAGACGGTAATAACAAAGATATTAAAGTCGATAGATGTAGGTGGTCATGTGGAAAATAACCAAGAACAGCTCCTTTGTATACGTATGTATTGCGTCTGTATGACGCAGCGTCTGGGCGCGATCGGGATACGAACACTGATGCTCCGGTGACTTTGGACGAGCGAGGATTTCAGCTTTTTTTGGAAGTAAGTTGGTATTGATAACTGTGTTTTTGTATATGTATAGGTAGGTACCTATTCGAATACGCCACATATTTTTGTATACCTTCATTGTGCACATAAAAACTTTGACTTTGAGGTGTTTATTTATAAACGATGATTAAAGTTAAGTGAAGTTTAAACGTCTAAAATGTATGGCTAAACAGTCGCTAATCACTACTTAACTTTAAGCAACGTTTATTAATAAAGGGGCTACTGTTTGTCTAGCATTTGATCAGACTATGATTGAATCGTGGTTATTCATAGGTAACGAATACAAAAAAAAGTAGGTAAGTACATAAGTTACTCAAGTTACCATTTTTTTTTCACTGATTAACAAAGGAATAGTTAGGGTCAGAGAGAGGCTGTTTTTCAAACCGTATTTTTTTGAAACTTCGAAACCTGTCATCAAAACTGCAGTTTGAAACCGATCAGTTACATAGAACCTTTTCTTTTAAGTGTCATAAAAATGATTAACACACCAACATCACTCAAGTCCACACTTTACGCAGTAGTATAAAAATACTTGTAGTGAAGTCGGTTTTGTAATCTGTATATTGAGGTATGTTTAAGTTCAGCCAGTAGTTCACAGAAAACTGAAGCTATTTATATTGATGCAGCCAATTTTGTATTATTTGTTGTGGCGCATCACTTTGATTCGGCGCTAACTTTATCATTTATTTACCCAATTATTGTAATACTTACAAAATTGATATGTTTCGTAAAAATATCAGTGTTTTTCACAGTATTATTTGAAGGCTCTAACTTGTAATCGTTGGGTGTTAATTCGGTCGATACACAGTGTGATTCATAAGGACTGGACGATTCAAACTATCTCACACTGTACGGTTACATTGATAGATAGATTGTGTACTTAGTTTATTGTATAGGTACTAAGTTATATTGATATGAACAATTACTGCAGTAATAAGTAGAATCATTGTGACAAGTCCATTTTTGGTTACGATTTTATCTAATCAATAATAATTATATGTGCGTGTTAATACTTTAGAAGGCATTATTATGACTTCTTCTCGATTCTGCCCGCGACTTCGTCCGCTTGAAAATTTTTGTTCTCCCGACTTACCCCGTTGCATCGCACCACCTGCCCGCGCTATCACTTCATTTTTCCTTGGCGTTTTTTCTGCCTTTTTAAGTTTTGCTCGGCTCCTAAGAGTCATAGCGTGATGTAAAATAGCCTATAACCTTCCTCAAGAATTGGGCTATCAAATGCAAAAATATTTTTTCAAATCCAACTTCATCATCGTCGTCTTCTATTCTATTCTTACAAACAAATTTTACTTTATAATATTAGTATAGATTGATTATCTATTGATCCCAGCTAACATGCATGTTTGTAGAAAGAGGCGCAGTTTGGTGGCCGTCGATAATTACAGTAATAACGAATGCAAGAAATAATTGTGTATATGTTCAGAACACTAATATTGGTATTGTGCATGTGTGTAAATGAGCGTCATTGGCGATTCGTGCAACTAGTTGCCCGCTAGCCACTTGAAATAAATTTATGATTATTTTGAAGCGCCGTGCCAACGCGTCGTTCAAAGAAGGATGGAGGACTACAATGTAAGATAAAAGCTCCAATAGCTTGGATATGATAATCGTCACATAATCTTACATGCCAAACAATGTCTTGTGTGTTGCCAAATCTCGTTTTATGACACTGTTTGTTTACTTTTGAAGTCGGAAAATGTATTGATAGAGAAAACTTTCAATTCATTTTCTGCGATTATATTGTTTGAGAGCATTGGAGAGTAGTGGTGGCTGAGATGTAGGTCGTATGTTCGAACTCAGTCAGGCGCTTTACTTTGTGTAAATAATTTCATCACCACTGCTCTCAAAATGGTGAAAGAAAACATCGTGAGGAACCCAGCATGTCCTAGAACCAAAAATTCGAACTCATGTGAGATCCGCCAACCACACTGGGCCCGCGTGTTCGGTTACGGCCCACTCCCTTTCACAGGGAGGAGGCCTGTGTCCCAGCAGTGGGAACGCTGTTGACTGATAATGTATATTGTTTTACCTTTTTTTGTTTTCTCAATAATAGGCGAGCTTGTGCGGGACATACGAGTAAGTACGTAAAACCAAATTTGTGGATAAAGACTGCTCACAATTTGTAGTTTTAAGCAATTTTGATTTCTTTGACAGTCGTTACGGGTAGTCAGCAGCCCGAAAGTCTGACAACCAGTCTTACCAAGGGGTATCGTATTACCCAGTAACTGGGTTGTGGAGGTCAGATAGGCAGTCGCTCCATGTAAAATACTGGTATTCAGCTGCATCCGGTTAGACTGGAAGCCGACCCTAACATAGTTGGGAAAAGGCTAGGCAGATGATGAAGCAATTTTGATTTCTGTTTTCAGTCATAGTTTTTCACGATTGCTAAGTAATTCTTACTACAAACAAAGACACTATTCATTCATGGACATTACCTAAACGATGACAAACAAACAAAAGAGTATCACGTAAAGAAATATCACGATGAAAAATGCCTTCTCCATTTCCACCATGTTCGTCACACATGAAAGGTATTGACGGTGCGCAATTCTGTTATAGTTTAACGACAAAGCTGACATTTTGCGCATAAGGAGATCACCGACGGATGCGCATGGAATACGCTCTAATACCTACTCATGATGGTGAAATTTTGTTGGGAGACAAATGAGACAATGAATCTTCATTATGCTTATTTTAATGGAAGGGTATCACAATTTTTAGTCGTTATTCCTTTGTGGATCTAGACTCTCTAGAGCACCCAAAGTTGAAAATCCAACAGCGTGCTTGTATTTAGGCATTCATTTAGGTGTCGCCTAGTGTTAGTAAAAATGGCCTCGTCATTAACATGTATGATAACAAAAAGCCAATTAATTTTTGCTTAAAAAAAAATACGATACCTATGTGCTAACGATTGCAACGCAACACCGTCTGCATTCATCTTATCATTATCTAAACATACTGATAAATAAGTAGGTATTTAATCTGTTCATAGTAAATAAAATAAATGCGTGCGAATGTGAATACAGAAAAGATGTTAGAATTTGTAATTTTTTTGGAAATGATTATGTTACAATAAACAATACAATTTTGGAAAAACCTAAGTTCTTAGCAGATGATGAGTATTCATGAAAACTTTCTTAAAAGTCTCACAAATTGTTTCGTGGATCTTAAATGTTATTCACCAAAGAAATTAAACTAACACCTGATTTTATTGACCAAAGTTGCGATGCTTATTACCAAAAAACTTGTTTTTTTTTTGTACCTACCCTTAATTTATTCTAGTAACCTGAAGATTAATTACCGTAATTAAAAACGTTCTAAATCTAGTCGCAATCTCATTTCAGCGACAATCAATGTCAAAAATTTTGTCAATAATGTAGGGATATTAGAGTTATTTTTAACAGATTGAGACTGAGGTCAGACTGTGAACGTTCTTAAAATTACGGGAATTGCCCCTCTGATAGCCCACTTAGAATATTGATAAAAACGTAAAAAAACTCACATAAGTAGGCAATAAATGTTACATAATATTTAAGTACCAAGTTACATACGTTGTAGTTTCTAGCTAATCTGAGTATAAAAATATGCGACCTTATCAGCTGTTTATCAAAAGAGTAATTTGAAAGAGTTAGTCGCATGAAACAAATTGCATTGCTGGAATTTGTCATTTTTTACTAACAACTCTATTTCTATATAATCCAGGCAATACCACCCACCGACCTGCTGAGGATCTTCCACCTGGAAACGAGTTGTCTTGGCTAACCTGGACGTCTTTAAACAGACTGTTGGGCGAAGCAAGGAAAACTGTTCAGATGGAGATTCATTGACGAGTCCGCCTTGGAGTGCAAATGCGGTGCTGTTCCACAAACGATCGTGTCTTGCGTATCCTGTCTAACTGATGGACGCTAGTGATGGTGCCAAACCGTAGCCGAATTCTGGGCCGACTCCATTTAGATTGCCATCGACACGCTAAGAAAAAGATTCAGTCTTATTAGTCCTTTGGCCGGCTTCTGTGTACACATTGTCATTGTTGTCGACAATTTTGTAATCCGTGATTGTTAATTATGGTGTCTAATAATCAGCAATTCTCGGAAACTGCTTAGCAGTGGATGTTTAATGGATGAAATTGTAAAAAAATTAATCCCCTTTGAATGGTAATAAACCGCCTATGAAAACGACAAACTCTGTTATCGGTGAACAACACACAGGACACACACACATTCAGTGAATCGCCCACGGTGAAGACAAACATTGTGAGGAAACCGGCATGTCCTAGATCCAAAAAATCGAAATCATGTGACATCTAGCAACCTGCACTGGGACGCGTGGTAGATAATAGCCCAGTCCCTCTCGAAGAGAGGAGGCCTGTGTCAGTTCCACATTATGGCTGATTATGCAGTGAATCAGTCTTACGCAGTAGTAATCAGTCTACGCTAAGTATCACGGCGACGGTATCACGTTTTTCTTCGCAAATTTATCTGTCGGTAACAAATCAAACATTCTTAGTAAATAAGTATAGGTATAAAACATCATTGCATGTGCTTATCGCATACTACGTGACTATGTTTGAACGCTTACGCAATAGGAAATTTTACATCGTATAGAAAGTAATGATTTCTAATCTCATTGCCATTGTTATCTTAATATGTTCGCCAATGTACGAGACCCTTTGCTTTTTACTCAAATAAAAGTACATACTTACATAAACTCACGCCTTCTTCCCATTAGGGTAGGCAGAAACTACATAACGCCACCTGCTACGAACCTTACATACTCCTTTACGTTCGTCGCCTCGTTTACGTTCCTACATCAGAAGGCCAATTCTCGTAATTTAAAACATTCAAAATCCAGTCGCAGTCTCATCTCAGCGACAAACAAATGTCAAAAACTTGTCAAAATGTAGGGAAATTAGAGATATATTTGACAGATTGAGACTGAGATCAGACTGATTTTCGTAAAATTACGAGAATTGCCCCTCTGGTCATAAGCCCACGCCAATTGCGAGTACTACGCACCTGATATTTCTGAAGAACATCACCAATGTCCTCCTAGCGAGCGTCACATCTGCCTTGTAAATACCTTGTGTTAGTCGCTTTTCATACATCCTCTCAACATAACCTAACCATATAAGCATACTCTTTAAACATTTTGTCACTACATATTCTTTTAATTAAAAGTATTTTCTCGTCAATATTTGTTGATAAAATTCACGTGCTAAGTGGTAAGCCTTCGCCTACTTATTATAGGTCTGCCTTGCCTTACAAGCGATGCATGCAGTTATTATGCCACATATTAAACGTTATAACAATTATAGCGTGTGTTTTATGGAAAATAGTAGACTCAGTTCTTTTCATGTTATAAGTAAACGTAAGTAAATGCTTACATATTAAGTGATGGAAGGTAGTTATAACACAGCCTCATCATCTGCCTAGACTTTTCCCAACTGTTTTGGGGTCGGCTTCCAGTCAAACAGGATGCAGCTAATATATCAGTATTTCTTTTGAAAGTCAGACCTATCTGATCTCCATAACCAACTTACAGGGCAATTCGATACCTTTTGGTAAGACTGGTTGTCAGACTTTCGGGCTTCTGACGACCCGTAACGACTGTCAAAGATCCACGACTGACATCACAGCCTATTCACCAAAGGGTGGTACAATGCTAAATGGCCAATGAATTGCTAATCTTACGAATATAGGCCAACTCTTAAGTTCCTGTGGATTATATCCGGCACCCTAATACCATTTTATCCGGGACATAACAACGCCTTTTGGCGGAAGAATGGTATGGAGGCAGTACTTCCAAGCAACCAGTCTTACAACGTGTGTTAATCCCAACACAATGACAGCCTTGCTCGACATATTTAAGTATAGGTCTCATTCCCTTTTACCATGGTTCCTCGCGCTTATAGAATCTAACTCATTTGTGATCTTCCCTTTGCAAGTGGTCTGTCTATTTAGCTCCTAGTCGACCAATACGTACTTCGTGTGCATTCTATTTGCTTATAGGTATTAGGTAGGTACTATAAAGTCATTCGACTTTTATAAGCATATTCGTTTTGATGTTTTATTACATTCCTTTATTTTTAATAGGTTGTTGATGCGATGATATTATTAGCACTGGCTGTCAAATTCTTCTCTTCTTTATTTAACGTAAGTACCTTACCTGTACATAATACATTAATAATAAGTAGGTACCCACAGAAGGAAAGATGGTGGCCAACACAGAGCATGTAACCTTTTGTGGCCAATTCCCAAACTAAGCAACAAAACAATGAACGTCAACAAGCATAAACAAATGCAAAACAAATCACAAATTGTTCCCAGGAACATAAAACCGCGAACAAAACAGCGAAAAAATCCTCTGTTGCGGTGATATCGATAATTGAGTTGCGCCTGCGCCGTTATCAGTAACGTGTGTAACAATTAACTATGCTGTTAGAGTTGACATGAGTTTTACCTTAACTTCAGTAGTTAAGGCGACTTTTGTGTGAGAAGTTATGCGTAAGCCGATAATTTTTACTTTGGATTTTTCAGCGATATCCAGCAATCACCTTGAAGAAATGCCGTTATTTTGAATGAAGAACTCCGATTGTAACCGTGGAATGAAAGTCAAGAAGAGTTCATCTTTTGCCCCAACAAGGATAATAATAGGACCTGAGACAATCGAGAGTAGTTAGTCTTACGACTTATCCATAGCGAACGGAAGACTGCTTAATTCTGAATTCTACTTTAATCTTATGGTAAACGTTACTGAAGTGGGCCATATCTTTAACAGTAAAGACACACTTGACGAACGACAAAAAAGAAGGATGGGCATGTATGTAGGTGACAGGTTACGTGACTTTCAACCGCAATAAAATCCAAGCATCCTATTGGTGGTAGTAGGATTACGTAACTATTAAAAGTACACTCCAAATGCTCCAGGTCAATGACGAGAAACAGCCTACCAGGGCGAAAGGTCAGGCTCTACGGTCATAACCCATAAGAAAAGCGAAGTAATTACCGTCATTATGTCCTTGTTTGGAGGTGTATGTTGAATAGAAAAGTGCTATAGGTTGAGTTGCTTGATTGATGATCGTTATTACAATGAGTTGTTGAGAATTGTACCTCTTGGTCATAGGTTTGGCGTGTTTTAACATGTTTCAAGGAGTTCCAGTTTTTTTTTGTTAGCCCATACTGTCCCACAGGTGAGGAAAGGTGTTCCCTAAATATTTCCAGAAACTCTACTCGCGCTACCTCGAACCAGCCTTCGCGGTTACGCGTCCAGGTCGTGTCGCCGTCTTCTCGCTCTCTTTCTGCGCCGGTTTCGGCGGCGCCGTCCATCTTCAGGCAGCCATTGTGCATGCTGCTGATGTAACCCGCTTTTCAATTACCTACTTAAAATTACTGAAGTAGTATTAGGTACATAGAAACTTTCAAGTCTTCCTCCTTTACGAAGCTAACCACCAGGTTGTGCAAGCCCTGATCTTGTTTGAGCAAGATTTATTTGGCAGTTGTTGTTTTGGTTAGCCGATCACAGTAGATAATATGAGTTTATCAGAATCTGAGGGGCAACCTGAGGGGCAATTTTCGTAATTTTAAGAACGTTCACAGTCACATCTCAATCTGTCAAAAATACCTCTAATTTCCCTAAATTTTTTACAAGTATTTGACATTCATTGTCGCTGAGATGATATTGCGACTTTATTGTGATCGTTTAATTAAGGGAATTGGCCTTCTTATAGCTGGTACCTAGAGCAAATTCAAACATTAGTTGGAGGGCAATTATTGGCGGATTAAACAAGACATCAAATGGCAAAATGCAAAATTAATTAACTCAACCTTATACAACCGATTCATTATATTACAGTGATGAATACAATCATAAACGAAGTAAATCCGACATCGTTTAAGTACATAAACATTGGAGAGTGTCGGCGTTTCACCGTTGTCGGCATAACGCGATCTAATTCGAAAGCGATACGCCTTTCACCTTCCGACCGCGTGCGTTATGACTCGAACTGAATACTTACGTGCGGTGAAGCGATGCGTTGGTGACGGGATCGGTGTTTGGGAGAGAGATAATTAACATAATTATGTTTCATTATATAGACAACTGCTCTCAAAGTGGTGAAGGAAAACATTTTAAGGAAACCTGCATGTCCTAGAACCAAAAATTCGAAAACATACATCTACTAACCCGCACTGGACTCGCGTGGTGGATTACAGCGCACTCCCTCTCCTGCCTGTGTGCAGTGGGACATTATAGGCTGAATATGCATTATGGAAGGTAAGAACTGGATGAGACTCGCACAGAACTGGAAAGTATGGTACAAAGGGAGGAGACGTGTAATCATTAGTGGGTGGAACAAGACTGTAAATAATGGTGATAATTTAGAGGATGAATTTTTGATTTGATAATTATTTACGTCCAATACCTAAGTGTTTCCGTCGATTGAAAGGATCAGCAACGGTAGTACCTAGTAGACGAGCATAAGAAGGGATGTCAAAAATGTTGGTTTTGTAAGGTCTCGATGTGTTATTATTTCAGTTTGATTGGCATAAAGGATTTTAAGGATTTTTTTGACTAACAATATGTAAGTTCTAATCCAGGAATGGATCCGCTTGACTACTGAGAACTTACCAGATACCTATAGTCATTTGGTTGTGAATGGAAACAAATGATGCGACACTCGTTTTTCGTCCATGACTGTATGTACAACTAGTGACTCTTCCGCTCTTTAATAGAATTGGGGCTAATTCCGAATCAGTTAAAGCTTATTCATTTATTTAGTTATCAACTTATTCAATCAGGGTTTCCCACACTATTGCTCTGCTTGCAACTTATGCTGAATAATAAGAGTGTGATGCATTGTTTGACTTTCACTTTCATATCAAGAGAATGTTTTGTTTGATCATTTTGATCTGGGTCTTTGCTGGTTATAAATCTGCTACACATTCGTGATTTTCCATTATAATGGCAAAATTTTCTTCGTTGCAGGCGACAAATCGGGCGATTTCAACACAATTCAGTATTTTTATGAACTAGATGCCAAATATTCCTTATCATGCTACTTAAGAGGAAACGCTGTTGGTGATTTCTCCATAAAAACGCTCTCGCCTGTTTTCTTTCAGGTTAAATGACCATAAAGGAATGATTTTTTACAGAATAATAAATATTAACTACTTGCATGTCCCTATATTTTCCTTTTTGATAATAAATTATTTTTATAAGCACTAGAACCCTCAAAAAATGCCGATTTAAACCGCTGTCAACAGAGGCCTAGTGTAAAAATTTGATAGGTATTAATGAAAAAAAAAAACATAGTGACATAGTATGTTATCCTTCTTATTCAGTTTGTGAAATATCTTTTAAAGTGGTCTAATATTGGAGGAGGAAATAGGCGAGAGCCAAACATCGAATTACGACTTTTTACTTTGGATTTTTCAAAAGTCTGTCCGAACGTATTTCCTCTTAAGGCTTCATTCTTTTGTATGTCGGTTCTACCTTTCTTTTTTTTACATCGATCCGCTATAATGCAGTTTTATCCACCTTTTCTTTCTTCTGTTTACATTGCCAATCCCGGAAGATTTACAGCCCCGAATTCGAAACAGCTGGCAGCTAACCATCAATATATAGATGAACAATATTAGCAGTGGAATATTTAAAGTGTTCTAATAATATATAGCGATGGAGCGTAAAGCGCTAATAAATCTGATGCAGGAAGCGTGGGTCGATCAACGTAAGAAGCAATAACTGGACTGAACTACAACGGAACTTACGAGTATGTACGTAACATTATTAAGTATAACGTTACACGTAGGAACAGTTTTTGGGCTAAGTGAGTCATTAGTTGATACTGATAGCATTAGAGACGAATAAGTAGGCTACGGTTCACCTATTGTTGAATTAATTAAATAATTTGTGAACAGTGGGGCAATTGTGTAACACACTATCAGTAGCAATGGCTTTCATTTTGACAGTTCAACAACATTCATTGCATTATTTACGTTGTTGAGCACACACATTTATCGAACATAGGAAGCAATGGATTAGCAATATCCTTCAAAATTAATCACATTGTTATTATGATTGTTACTGTATTATGCGATATAAAAAAAAGGGTGCCGATTTATCTGGAAGACGAAGCTTGATTAGGAAGTTTAATTTATACAAGAATACCGAATCGTTTAGACTAGAGCAATGTAACTAGATACCTACCTATTTACAAAAGCAATAATGTACTAAAGGAACATGCAAGTACTATTTAATAGAGGAAATAAACTCCGAGCAGACTGAGCAATAACTAAGAATATCAATAGGCTGACAGAGACAATAAGAAAACTTAAAGCCAAGTACTAAACAATTATTTATAGTATGTTTTTAGCGCTGCGCAGGTGCTTCCGTAAATACGTTCATAGAATCCATACTCGTATGTACGTTAGAAGTATATCGTCTAATTATAACCTGATGTTTGACTTTGACGTCGGTCTCGATGTAACTCATTGTTAGAATATGACACGATTTGTTGGAAATTCGCGTAGGCTGATCTGACGCGTGGAAAATTTAACTGACAAGGTCGAAGCACTCGAACGTGAGGTTATAACTTACTCAGGTTAATGAAAGGATTTAAAAATAATATACAATAAAAATTAAACAAATAAGTTACCAAAGTGACGAAGATGCATTCGGAAATACTATAGAGCTAGATCGGGATGAAATGAAAAACGCTGTCAGTTAGATGAAAAAACAAAAATAGAAAGCAGATGGCCCGATGGTCGTTAAAACATTACTTTTAAGGCGTTTAGAGACAAGTACATAGAATACAATAAAAAAAAACAACAACAGGTCCAAAGCTTCTCACCGACAGCTCCACATTAGAACACATTGTACCATTATACTTTATTATTACTATTACACACACAAATCATTCAGCAAACATTATGTGGATGTTTACGAACAATCATCTGTAGACTATACAAATATCTTTCCCTGAAAATCTTACCTGTGACCTTGCAGAACTATGCCACTACGTCATCTAGCATATCTTCTAAAACTTTATGAATGCCATATTGAAATTGAATTTTAGTTATATGTAGTTGGATATTAATCTTATGCAACGGGATTAGTTGCTACAAATCCCTTCTTTCCACATAATTATGAGGTTTCTTTTAGAGGACATAACCTTCTTAGATCGAAGACACGATACTCTAAATAGAACAATATGAAGCACTTTAAAAATGTCGACATAAGATAGGTGGACATTGATACATTAAAAGATATTTTTCATTTCTGATTGCGTCCTACTCATCAGTCATACATAGATACATATTTACGGGAGTTAAATATTTTATTATATACTAGCTTCTGCCCGCGACTTCGTCCGCGTGAAATTTCACCCTCTTAGGAGTGGAATTTCAAAAAACCCTTTCTTAGTGGATACCTATATACACTTCACAAAGAACACACTCCAAATTTTATGTCTCTATGACCAGCGGTTTAGGCTGTGCATTGATATAATCAGTCAGACAGGATCACAGGACTTTGAATTTTATATTAGATTATAAAAGTAAACCTAAGTACCTACCTAATAAAAATAAAAACTCAATAACAGAAAATAAAATACCTACCTACCTAAATAAACATATTTCTGATGATACGTGGCTAAATAATAACAGCCGCACAGGTCGATCGATCAGGTTAAGCTACGCTTGCCGCGGTTGGTCTGTGGATGGGTCAATCTTTACATATGGAGACCCCTCCGTGCCTCGGAAAGCACGTTAAGCCGTTGGTCCCGGCTGTCATTCGTGGATCTTTGACAGTCGTTACGGGTAGTCAGAAGCCCGAAAGTCTGACAACCAGTCTTACCAAGGGGTATCGTATTACCCAGTAACTGGGTTGTGGAGGTCAGATAGGCAGTCGCTCCATGTAAAATACTGGTATTCAGCTGCATCCGGTTAGACTGGAAGCCAACCCCAACATAGTTGGGAAAAGGCTAGGCAGATGAGGCAGATGATGAACTAATCTAAACTCAATAAATAAGCAAAATCCCTAAAAACTAATATCTATACGAATGACTAATCCTACCTAACAGTTTTATAAAATAACCTACGGTCACTACGTACACTATCAAATATACTACCCATACTTTTAAATTAAAATCTATACTTACATATAAAAACGACTTATAAAAATAAACCTAAATAACTCTACCTTAAACTGTACTTAGTAAAAACTAAAAGGAATAAAAAGGTCGCACTGAAAAGCACGTTTTGGAATTGCAAGTAGCAGTTAAAACATACAATTTATAGAATGCTAATATGAACGAACGCTCGCCTATTATTATTATCTTCGTCGTGTACTACGACAAACTTATTATTTGCGGTTGGTACAGTAATCGGGTCTAGGGATCGAACCGCAAAATTAAGTTTGTTTTTTATTGTATATTTTTTTCCGGGATAAAAAGTACCCAGTGTGGTGCCTAGGATAATAAAGAATAATTATACCAAGTGTCATCGTAATCGAACCGGTAGTTTTTGCGTGATGCCTGAACAAACAGACAGACAGACAGAATTTTTTTTTTATCACATTTTTGGGTTCTGTGTCGGTCTAATAACACAACAACTAATACCTATTTTATAAAAAACAACAAAATAAATTCAAATAAACTATTTAAAGACTAAAAGTCGCGCTGATAAGCACGGTTTGTTAATATCAATTATCGTCTGTCAATAAGGTCGAACGCTCTGAACGCATCAACAGCCAAATATTGAATGAAGCTCGCGCTCGGACCTCCCTTACCCTACCGCCGCGACCCGCGTCGAGCGCGGCAACCGTTACACAATCCTTATGGCATGATTCAGTATTCACGCGCGACGGCGCGATGGCTTATTAGCGTATTTCATGTATAAGTTTGGTGTTTCTATACCGATTACTAAGATTCTTTTTTTATTGAATAGGTAATAATATTAACTTCTTTTAATTAGGGATGAGTGAGAGTATTATAAACGTAAGAGTAAACAAATATAATCAGAAAGCTCCGAACTGCTAAGGTATCGGGAGTTACACGTGTTATTGTGAGTAAACCATAAAAGATAGACATATGCTGTAGTAGGATATTTTTTAGATAATTTTATGTAGAACATTTCCGTCATAAATGATTTCTATGTAGCTTTAACCATTAAGGCTGCACACGCGACGGAAGCTTAAAAAATGGAGCAACTTCTCCCGTTTTCCCAACATTTCCTTTCACTGCTCTGCTCCTATTCATTGTAGCGTGATGAAAAGTATACTATAACCTCCCCAGGAGTATGAAGAATAATTGTACCAAGTTTCGTTAAAATCCGTCGAGTAGTTTTTGTTTCTATAAGGAACTTACAGACAGACAGACAGACAGACAGACAGACAGACAGACAGACAGACAAAAATTTTACTGATTGCATTTTTGGCATCAGTATCGATCACTTATTACCCCCTGATAGTTATTTTGAAAATATATATCATGTACAGAATTGACCTCTCAGATTTATTATAAGTATAGATTACCAGACTGTTTGATAGACTACAGTGCGTAACAGAAGCAAAAATAAACTTTATTGATGTGTTTTTTTTTATGTGATTATTGCTCGTTTGTAGCAAAACTCCGCAGTAACGTCGGGTGATCTTAGAGCAAAATTTTCCGATTTATACGCAGTTTTAATTTTATCAGATTTTAATGTCGTTGAATTTAAAGTGACGTCAATCTATAAAGAGCATATGTTGTTCGAAACTAATTACGATTTCATAGTTATTAATGAACGTCGCAAGTTTAATCGAAGATATTAGGACACTAAAGCGTCTGATGACCTATAAAACGTTGGTTTATTGACTATTGTTACTAATCGCTGTTTAATACGTTGCGCAATGCGTCTCTATTATTACTGGGTTTCGTTGATGGGCTTCAAGTGTATATTTGTATGATGGGGCTATTAGCTTTCCTTGGATAAAAATTAGTTGTTGAGTACCAGCCGGTTCTGTAAAAATCTCGTCGTCAAAACTTAGACAAAGTGAGATTAAAGTGAGCTGTCGTACCACCAGATTCTAGGAATTGACACTATTGACAGCTCACTTCACCTATGTTTTCACAGTGAGATTTTTAAAGAATAGATCAGAATATTTGGTTTTGGAAGTGAAACGAAAAACAAGTATTATCATTAGCTGTATCATCTTCCCATGTAAACTAAGAAACTTGGAATAGAAGCTTTTTCCATTAGCTTTCTACAGTTAACTCAAAACAATCACCTAGTTTACCTATATGAATTCTATATATTAATATTTATAAATAATTTCTCTCAATAATTGTGAGTTGTTTACAAGTAATAAAACTAGGCCCTTAGAATCAAATGAGGTGTGATATAGTAAGGAGCGAGCATCGACTGACTGAGTGAAAGTCCACTTTCATGCCGCCTTGTCTCAGTTGCCGATGGTAAACGAAGTTACTTCTGCTGGAAGAGACGTTTAGATATTGTGACCAATTGTTAAGTGCGTCGGTTGAGTTCTTGTTGGGATCTTAGGAAATTTTGTTTGAGCTAAGAACCTACTCGTATTTCATCCAACTGCATGCAATTTGAGTATCTTCTGACGATTGAAAATTGCAGCAAAGCTGTCGAATCGCAGCTAAAGATCTTGAGTTTCTTCCTTAATAACATTTTCATGAATTAAACATGTCTCCTCATATTCATTGTCCATGAAAACAATGTGTCCCATTGTTTTCCTTTCTTTTAATGCTTCCCCAGTTAATTAGCACTAAATACAACATCTAGCGGTTCTAACCCCGTGTTGTTCACTATAATTGAGCAAAACTCGTGTGACGGTTTTCCCTACGACACTGTACTCTGTAGGTTAATGTATTGTCGCTTTCTTACCTGCGTCCACGCATCTCTAATTGTAAGACTTCACCCACTAATTTAAATCTCCTACGTATTGGTTTTAGAAAATGTTAAACCAATTCTAGTCCGGCGTAATTGCTATGTTTCACTTGTATGACCGGTGTTTTAATTAGTTGCAGAAAACTTTCATGTTTTTGATACGTTTATTTAAGTCATTTAAATTGCTTGGTAATGTTTGCAGGTGATACAGACGTAACATCCGTTGTTTCAATACAAAAGGAATATAAAACAACACTGGACAATTTAAATGACAGATTGATAGGTGCAACTCGAAATAATAAAGTGCTGAGTATTTGATTGGTAAATTATTCGGCCACAATACCCATCAACGCAAAAGAGATGTCATTGCCGAAAATAGTATTGATCTGGTAAATTCACAAATAATAAATTAACAAAACTGAGGTCTCTCAGTCGATTGAAGTCCAACAATCATTGGCATGGATTCAAGTACGTAGGTACGTACGATGTACTAAATATTTACCTGTCTGCACATATTCGGTGTGAGTCAGCTGAATTACGTGATCACCGCGCCTCGTTCGATCGCTTATACTGATTCGTTGCTTCTTTATTTAGACGGGTGTTAATGCGAGCAGTACTTTTTTTCTGATAGCTGTTTATAATTAGAGTGCTGGTGTTTGGCATACATTTCATTGAATTCGTCACGTTGGCGGGAGTCGAGAATGTTTACGAATCGTGGACAGGTTGCCAGGTTATTAATTTTTCACCTTTGTATGTCTTCCCTATCATCGGACGTCGTTTGCTTTCAGCGTTTGGTTTAGATTTGACATTGTGAACATGTAGTGAGACTTTAAAAACCTACTCTAAACAAATGACAAATTGTAGTTTGACATAATTCTAATTTTCACCTCTTTCTGTAACCGTTCTTTGCTTACGTTTATTTTTACAGATAAATCTGGTGTTTGGGAGTGTTGTTTGACCCATTTTATTACAAAGACTTTCGAAAAAAAAAAAGAACATTTGTTTTCTCTTTATCCGGCTTTCTCGGTGATAGCTTGTAAATAGAACCGAAGGATGGACGTGAAGGATTAGAGGAGGAATCGATGGACAATGAGGTTATGACTGAGCCGTGGGCCCCAATAGCTCATGCGTCACTGTGTGCGAACTCGTTGAGAGAAACAACTTGGGTTAGTTCTTATAAATATAACAGACTGTGAAATTGATAATAAACTAATTGAATATGATTAATATTGAAAATAAATCGTCTCATATTTATTTATTTTCACAAAGAGAAAACATTAATAAGATCATCTAAAATTAAAAATAAAGTAAAATCCCAAACCCTGTCTTTTAGAACGTTATTTATATGTTCCAAATCAATCGTGCTACTTACAGATTTAAAGAGATCGGACGGAAGTGTTCAGTGTTCCTCGTAGTTCAGTATTCGATCATCTATCGTTGAGAATTTGCAAAGTGTCTGTGTGGATTAGTCACGTTTATATAGGTATAAAGTTGAATTACTGTGTATGTATCAACTGTTGAAGACGCGTTGTAATAAGGTCGCGGACGCGGCTGCGTGGCGCCGCGGGTCGACGCCCCCTCCTAAGTGAATTATATTGTAATCTTACATATTTATTATTTTGATCATGATTGTATGGTTGTAGAATGTTAATACAGGTCATGTAATAAGTCCTGGGAGTTCTGGACTTGTTTCTATGCGCTGTTCGTTTTGAATTCAGCTTATAAATTCAGTAAACGTGTTTGGGTCACATTAAGGTCCAACACGTTTCGTTTGTGCAATAAAGCTCCAAAAAACCGAGCTTTTCATGGACTCTCGTTTTGTACGAAAGCTAAAACATGTGTTTGACCTTGTAAATAGTCTTGTATTTAAGCTTTGTAGCAAATGTCAACAGATGCACCGACACGCATGCTCTGGGAGGAAAATTTCGTCAACGATACATCTATTTTTTCTCATGCTCTGATTAAAACGTCTCTCAACGACCTAGTCTGACCGACGGGACATAAATAATCATATTAAAATAACCCGTCTTCCGTCGATTAGAGGTGAGAAATAATTTCACCCACATTATGTCTTCACAATCATTTGCCGACTGATGTATGGCCAGCCAACTGGAGAACAGTAGCTTTCATATGTTACAGGCTCGTTGCATATTTTTCTTAATAATTATAAGCCTTTATGTTCTATCGGAATGATTAATCAGGAATCGAAAGTCGTGTTTCATCTAGAAAAATAATTAACGCAGTTTGTTTTGCATTCCATTCTTATGCAACGTGTTAAAGTTTGAGAATGTTATATAGTTTGCAATTTTTTGACCATAAAAATAAATAAATACGACTTCCTGACTCACGCAATAGAAATTGTTAACAATAAATTCCGATAAATTTAATAATAGCTTACACAACATCGAAATATGGGACAAAAGACAATCGTATACCTAAAACTATTTGCTTATTCAAAACTAGGCGTGACCGGCCATTGTCATTCTTGGTGTATTGCAAGCTGCTTGCAAATGACATCTTCGTAATCACAAATTGGGTTCCATGACCTGCATGTGTGGAACCCCACTTCCGGCGACGAGGCGCGTGCGCCGCGCCGCCGTCGAGATCACTTCCGGCCCGCCACTTGCGCGCGCGCCTCTGATAATGATAAGAAACTGGGGCACCTACGAGTGAGTGGTGTTACCTGTTCATTTATTGGTGTTTGTTTTTTTTTTTGCAAGATACGAAGACGTGTTGGCACCCAGCGACTGTTGGGTGTTTTATTTTAGTTTACACGTGTTCATTTTATTTTTGCTGATTGAGCTGAACTATTTGCTTGTCTGCATTGATTAGATACGTCAATCTACTCCTGGTAATATTAATTATACTTATCTCCATCTCCCAATGGCGCATAAATTGGCAAACATAAACTTCGTCTCAACTTTTTTCGGTTAGGGGTCATGGGTACCTCCAGAGTTCACTTTTTTCGTTTCTATTTAATTTAAAACAATATGACTTCTACGTAATACTTGCGCAGGGATCTTCTACATGACGATGACGGCTCAAAACTCGTGATTATCGGCAACATCCTGGAATCATCGAGTTCATGCTAAACGCATGAATCATTGGGAAGCGAGCCTTACGGTAATGACTAATGATGACTGAGGAGCATCGGTGACTACGGTGAGTAACTCACATTTTGGGTCATGTACCCACTCTGTGTTACAGATTTTTGTATTTATTTCCTTTTTGCAACAATGTAGACTGAAATTAAAAATTTTGGTATTTCCTAGGTGTCAAATTACTGTTTGGTCCCACGAAAAAACTGTAACCTGCGAGACAGTGTATTTTAAACTTTATTCCGACAAACTAAAAGTTCCTAATGCAAAATTGACAACTTAGACTCGTGTTTAACGTCAGTTTTTTGTAAAAAAAGAACGAGTATCGAAATAAAAAAATGGCTCTATGGTTTACACCTGAGTCTAAAGACGAGCCTTGTTTTGTAATAAGGCCATTAGTGTCGTAAGAAGTAACTTTAAGACTATCCCTAGATAGAGCTAGAGAAGCAGAGTCCAATTGTAACTACAATCACCAACATGTCTACCAAGCGTGGCGATATGCCCTGGTTATTCTGCAGGCTATACCTCCACATATCAGAACTTAAAGTCATCCATATTATACCACTACAACGTCAGATATTATCTGCCCTACTAATTTATTAGTCACACAAAAAATAATAGATAATTAATATTTTCCGGGTCTTCCCCTCATTGTTTGATTTTCCGTGTAATATGTCAAGCGTTGTTATCTTAAAACGTTTAACTTCCTGTATTTTGTGTCCACATAAGTATGTTAAAACAAATTAAAGAACCAATCGTCCATAAAATTGGCGTTCGAGGAAAAACTTGTTGAAATAATGATGTCGGTAGTTTTAATAATTAAATATGGTATAATAGTTATGTCAAAACTTATCTATCCTAGGAAAGGAAAAGGGTGTTTTAAGACCTCCAGGCTGAGGATGCAGTTAGTAAACGCAGGTATTTTTACCTAGCGCAGGAGTCAGGGCTTCACTTTGTTTGTAGGTACTTAGGTATTTTTATGCCAATAAACTACGAATACTTATTCGTAGCCAAAAAAAACAAATTTATTTCAAAATGGGGAAAAAAAATGGTTGTAGATTTGATTCAGCAGTAGGGAAAATAAAATTTATAGGTAATAAACTAATGATAAAGAAATAATTATTATTGCAGTTATTATTCCGAAGATGAAGTGAAGGTAGCTCTATAAAATATAATTAAATATCGCAATTTGTCTAGTCATATAAGTCTCGATTTCGCGGTCAAAGAAGCGAACATGCTACTTGAGAAAGTAAACGGTCTTACCAACTTGCTAATGTACGAATTCGATAAGTTTGGGTAAATATTTAAAATTATTCCGGATAGTTTAAATCATCATTGTCATCATTTCAGCGGCAAGACGGATGTCTTGTCTTGGAGACGATTGGGGGATGATTTCCAGCAGGATTGCTGGAAATCATCCCCCAATCGTCTCCACATGATACGGCCCTGTGCTTCTCGCATCCAGCGGACACCCGTAACTTTCGTACTGCGCAGGTCAGTTTTCAATCCTTTTAAATAATTTGTATACGCAGTCGACCACGAAGGTGAATTTACCCATCTATCCTGCTGTCAATTATCGCTAGGCTGCGGTTCTCACCGTGTGGAGTAGGCCTAACAAAGTTGTCTAGACATTTTCAAAGACTAGCCTAGACCACACCTAAACTATTCAGTTACTTCAGATCTCCATTATAATTGAAGTAGATAAAGTGCTATTGTATTCATGAAAAGTAGAGTGAGCACTTAGTTTAGGGTAAGACAGATCTGGGAGTCAAGCAGCCAAATTGTATTTAAGGAAATTACTTGTTTATCAATTTGACTAAATTGTCCGTATATTTAAATCACAACTTTCATTGCTTGACATTTGTATGAAATTGTCGTAGTGTTTCAAATTGATAAATAATTTATTTTCCTAGCTGTACTATTTGGTAGACATACTAGCAGTAATTTAGCTAAAGCGTGTATCAAATTGCTTAGATATTTATTATTTAATCTGTCCAGTTGATTCTTGAAGTAGTTTAGTGTGGGAGCCGTCACAACATTTTCCGGGATCACAAGATCACGTCACTATCGTGTCACAGGTTTTTGGTAGGTATACCTACCGTAGTTAAAGCAACCTTCTACTTAAGCCAGGAAGCCTATCTGTACATCTGTCAAGGTTCTATTTCAACAGCTTAAGTTCTTGTGGCATGTATCTTCATTCATTCTCGGAGTTACCAACATATCTTGGAGAGTAAGCAAACTGAAGTGGCAGTGAGCTGTCCATGTTTGTCAAAAGACTGATGGCCGGTGGAGCAGACGAGTCCTGGAGTGGAGACAGCGTATCGGCAACCGTATAGTGTGAGATGCCCCCCAATTAGGGACCGACGACCTTAAGAAAGTGGCTGGGACAGACTGGGTGCGGAAGGCGGAGGACAGGGTTTTGTGGCACAGCCTGGGAGACTATGTACAGCAGTGGACTGCGATAGGCTGAGTTGATTGAAGTATCTTCATTAAATGGTACTTAATTCTTAGTTTAAAAATCAGCGCTGTTTCTTTTCAGTCCTTTCGGAAAATAATACTAAGAAAACCTATTTTTCTGAGATCTAAGATAGAATGATTTAAGTAAAATACCCATTAAAGTTAAGTGTTAACGACATACTGTATTATAAGCGAGTCTATGTACAAACGTGTATGACGTAGGTATTGACAAAATTACAAAAAGATAACGATATTTACATGCGCACATCCGGCTTAACTTATGAAAATCAGATGCTAGTTCAAATAACTTCGCTAACTATTGAAATATTGTTTACTTGGTGTTCCACCGTTTCTGACTAGTTAGATAATATTATCTGTCTAATAAAAACGTTAAATAAGGTATAACCTTCATACTTAATCCATAGTTAAGTTCATAGTATTTATGATAAAATTGATACGATGGTTTCGAAAAAGTTTACCCAAGATGGGTAAATGATGGCGATAGTAATCTTTTGTTTCTTTTTTTAAATTATTATTTTGTACGTTTCTATGATTGTGTTTAGTTTGTGATAGTCCTGTGCGAGTCCTAATGAATACTTTTTCGTTCTTTAAATTATGCAGCAAGCTCTAACAGTCTTTCATTTCACTTGAAATCAAACTGCCGATGATTGATGATGACTGTCACTGACAGAATATGATATAGGTAATCATCCAATAGGAACCGGAGGTTCGTTTACCACATTCACGAGGATATACCCGTGACATCAGGACGTACCCCTACCAATATAGGTAGGTCTTTTGTAACCAACATTTATTTTTGTACCGTCTACGTCATTTTCATGTAACGAAACAAATTGACTTCATTCTATTCTTGGTACTTACGTCATAAGTTCGCAAGTAAAACACGTAAAAACTGTGGGCGTCATTCTCGTTACGTAAGTAAAGGATCTTACGTCGAACAGTCGTCATTCTTAATAAAGGGATGTGTTCTCCGAAACGTCGCTACCAAAATGAAAATCGATTTTCCCCGAACGATTTTTGTCGGTAACAAGATTGTTAAGTTATGGATAATAACTTATTTGCATAAGTATTTTATGAGTTGGTTTTCCTTGACATACGTGTGTACTATATTATGGGTAGGAGGTAAGTTTTGTGTGTACCATAAATATTGAATGATACGGTCGACAATACTCTTGTTTATTTATCTATACCATAAGTTCTCAACGAGGGCGGTAACGCCCCCTTTTTGTGTTTGAGATTTTCAAGGGGCAGTAAAAAATACAGAGAAAATTATATATCATATCTTACGACTATATAATATTACACATTTAAATATAATGGTGACAATAGCTATTTTAGATTCGCGAAAGATGGTAAGGTAAGTAAAAAAATTGGAGGGCTCTAAAAAAATATTTTCAAAGATTGGCGGGGGGCAAAATAAGGTTTTAAGGTACTACGATCTATCTACCTATACTAATATTATAAAGGGGTAACTTTTTCGAGTTTTTTATTTAGGGGGTAATTTAGAAGTTGAATAAAGTTTTAGTTAAGTGAAAATAAGACCAAGCACCTGACACGCAGCGGCACATTCACTCAGGTGCCATTTAAGCGGGTGCCCAATGTGGAATACGTCCTATTAAGTAGAGCACTCATAGATGTTATCTGATAGGGATTATTAAGTGTATTAATCATTATTTACCTTTATTTATTTATTTTTCTGGATCTGTAGGTAAATAGTGGATTACTTGTAGTTGGTCCTTAAAAAGACATAGGACTGACTGGAGTTCTCTGTAAAAAATGCAGTTTTCCTTGGATTATCCACTCACACGCCCGGGTTTTTCCATGACGCGCTCAATACTAAACTTTAAGGAAACGACACACGAAAGTTTTTTGAGAAAAACACTTCCATTTTCCTTTGTTTCAGTCACCTTAGCTGGAATAATGTTGGCAAGTGGTTGCATAATAAGCAGAATCAGCCTAATGTTTCCACTGCTGCGAAATTAAAATTTTCTTACGTTTTTTTGCAATTTGCAGCTCAGTGTCTGGGTGAACGTTGATTAAAATATGATTCGCAACTGTAACAAATATGTATTTAAAGAATTAGAATCAGTAATACAACTTCTTGTTAGTATAATCCTAAATGTCAAGATTTCATGAAATAGTCATTCAATAGGATTATTTGGTCTTAGAGAGTTGTGTTGATGACTTTAGTGATTATAATTCTGTAAATACATATTTGTTACGGTCGGGAATCATATTTTAATCAACGTACAACTTAATACTGGTCAGCAAATAGCAAAAAATGTAAAAAAAAAATTCGCGGGCTACCCTGGCGCTTTCGCTTTAATGGAAAAAAATACTATAATAACATTAATGAATCGTGTACATTATTAGTGAGCATATCAAGGATCGTGCTTTCGTCACGCGTCGGTCGATTGAGTCATTGCTTGTCGAGTTCGCTTTAACTGTGTCAGCGCGGCCGTCGCGGAATAGAATCAAGGCTGCACGATATGGATCGGTACGCCGTAAAACACCTGTGTACGCCATCTTGGATCATTTTTTGGGGGTTTTTACATGACTTTAAATCACGGTTATATTCCCCGAGGATAGGCAGAGTTGTAAAAATACACCCACATTTCGCCAGAGGACGATTCTACTACTATTTCCATTGACAGGAAACAAAATATCAAGACAGAGCTGATGTTGAGGTTTTCTAGAAGAAAACAAAGAAAGGTTTTTTGAGGGTTGCAAAGTGTTAAGATTTATTCATTATTTTGTCATGTTTTTTTTTACAATTGACAGATGTCTGTTTATTGACCCATCTTTGTATTTCACGCTCTAAAGATAACAATGCTACCCAAAACACAGGATAATTTTAGGGCTTAAAACTATTGTATTTAACTATTGTGTAACTTACAATAACACTGTGAAAGAGTGTTGTGAGAAAAAAAAAATCATGATATTTTTCTATTGTTACTTGAAATGAAGTATTAAGTATTTTGTTCCTTTTATCCTGGGGGCGTGTGTATATCCTGTCGGTGTTTTGTCCTAATTAGTTGTGTTTCCCATTAGCGCAACCAACTGTTTACTGATAACAATGTATTGCGATAATCTTATTTTGATAAGGGTTGTATAAGACGGCTTACAGCGTAAGCTGAAATACTCTTTAATATGATTGTGACAAAATATAATATTCTCTGCCATGATTTTAACATAACATATCTTAATATTTAGGTACTTTATTGGGTAGTTATTTAAATAGGGCAAAAAATATGTAAATAATTTCGAATGAACTTTTGAGGGTAAAGATTAATTAGATTTTGATCAGCATTATCTTGAAAATGCAGCTAGCTTTACGGCTACATTATCAGTGAGCATGCAAATCTAACGGAACACATAGGTAGATCCTTCGCCCCCCACCCGGGACAATCACCGCGTGACCTCAGACCTCGACCTCGATTCTATCAAGGATGCACTCGAAACTACCACAGAATCAATCAAAATGAAAAAGAAGTAAAATTATCAATTAATACAAAATATTAGTGATAGCAATGGTGGCTCAGTGGTTACTTACGAACCTACGACCCACAACTCGTATGTCCCGCGACTTACTAGTTAGATAGGTGCTTTACTTTATGTAAATTACTTCCTCACTACTGCTCTCAAAACGGTCATCATGAGGAAAGAACCGAAAATTCGAAGACATGTGAGATCTACTGCACTGGACCCCCCTGGTGGATTACAAGCCCACCCCTCTCACAGAGAGGAGGCCTGTGTCCCAGCGATGGGAAACTTATAGGCTGATTATGTGTAGAAAATATTAAACGAAAGTTAACTTAATAAACCATTGGTAGTAGGTATATTATAGCGCCAAAATACATAGCAACTGTACTATAATTTCAGAGTAGGTATAACCTACTTGAATTATATCCTTACAAAAACGAAACGGAATTCACACATAGAAGGCATCAGCATTCCTGAAAAGAGGTCCTTTTTCACGACGTTAAAAATGAGAAGATTACATAGAAAAACTCAGTAGAAAGAACTGTAGCGTTGGTTGATTAGCTCGGTCGAACAAGTCTGAAAATGTCTGACTTTGTCACTTGGCTAGTCTCCCTGTTAATATTTGAAATATGTAGGTAGGAGAGGGTATTTATAGATATTTTCGGCGAGAATCCGGGTGGCGGTCGAGGGTCCCAAGATTTATGGCAGAGCGGGTGAGTCCCATCCAACAGGGATCTTCGAGTGTGGGCCACAAGTTACATCCGCAGGCGGGAGCGGTGGCTGAAGTAGATACTAAAAGGTCACGTACGCCACGGAGATACTTTTTTTTTCCTTTAGTAGCTACTGATAACTCATACGAACGATATTGTGTAACTGCGATAAATTGCGTTTTCTTGTTTAGAGAGTTTCATATTGACACTTTTTAGTAACACTCCATTCTATAGTCTTCTTGCTTTACCCTCTTTATTTTTCAGTTCAGATAAAGACGGCACATTCACATACAGGTTGGCAGGCCCCATCGACGCGCAAACTGGGTAGATTTTTTTTGTCGGGTATATAAAAAAAAAAAACTGCTGTTTCATAGAAAAGTGCAACCTACGCGGTCAACATTTTATTTTTTTGGGACAAAGCAGTTAAACATTACAGCATTTACAAAAAGTACCTAGTTATATTATGGTCGAAAAAACGTATAACCCACACTATTGTCCACAAAGTGACATCGGAGTATGATGATGAAAATTTGTGGAACAGCAATTTTTTTTTTAATTTCAGCGCAGGTTGTTCCAGAATCCGGGGCAGCGGGATTGTCTGAAAGGGTTACCGCTACCCCGGAACATAAAGGGCTAAAGGAGGAACATGCGGATGGGTTTTAGCTAGTAAGAGTCTGACATTCCCTTCCGCTCCACCCAGAGCGGGATCATTTGATGATTTCCCATCGTTAAAAAATATGGGGTTCAGAATCGTGTAGTGAAGCCGTCGTGTAGTGAAGTAATAGGTAGCGCGTCGATGTCCCTGCCACCCTGTATTATCGCAAGTTCTTTTCTTCTCATTATTCCTAATTCTTCTACACGTAGTGTGGTTAGAGCCACATAGCACGAATCGCTGTCAACATCACATCGCTCTCCGCTCATCACCTGTATCACAGCCCAATCTCGTCTGCCTCACACCCTCTCCAACTAAGGGCAACTCATCTCGCCGCTCAGTTCGGTGCTATCTGCGGACTGCGCCCCAAGATATTTTTCTTTGTAATGCTATTGTTGAAAGAAATTGACGACGATTCTCATGAACCTCGTGCTTTACGATTATTTTGTGTCTTGCTAAGTTAAATGAATTTATTAATATTAGCTAATTACAGATAAATTTAACTAAGGAGATAATAATATTGACCAAAATTAAGTACCTACCTAACTCTTTGGCCTTCAAATAGTCAAACAGTTGTACCCTGCTACAAAAACACTCGTCTTTATTTAAGAGTAGTACAAAGACATGGTTCTAATTGTTATATCAATACAAAAAACAACAGAATGTCGAGGATAATGCCAAGGAGGTGCGTTGTTAAAAACACCGGAGTACAAGCTGCAGGCGCACGTGGCATTGGGCCTTTCCGCTCTTTAACAGGTAAACATTTTTTACAGCCAATTTACAATTTTGGGAATATTCCAGACGGGTATTGATCGAGTTGTGGATTCCCATTTAAGTGTAGCGGATTCCCAAATTTTGAGAGAATTTGAATCGCCTTGTTACACTAAGGAGGCGGTTTTGTGTCGCGCAAGCTTCTTTCCCACACGATCAAGATTACCTTCATAGTTTGCTCTAAAGTTTTGAAGAGGGGTTTACTTTGCCATCCTTTTGATATTTTTAACTTCCTTGAAGTTGTTGTGTTGAGATCTTATTTGCAGTAATGTAAAAAGACACATTTTTGCTACTTCTTCCAAAATATTCGAACACTTAAAGAACACGTTGCTTATCAAACAACAACGTCAACACATAATAAACCAGTCATACTAGAACATCCATTACGAAAACAAGGCGCCATCGCCACGGTGTAAATAACCGTAACAGAGTAGTTTCCGATGTTTTTTGCATGATAAAGTTCCATCAATCTAACTCGAGGCAAGGACAAAAGAGATGCGCCATGCTTCGAGGCTATAATTTCAACGATTTATAATAAATGCCCATCTTCAACTTACGGGTGCAACATTCCGATGCCGATTCCCTAATTTGAGGTCCTTTCTTTCTGTTTTATGTTTTTTGCCTGCAAGGGTGGCGGTGTGGCTCCAAAAGGCTTTTTTGCTCGTGTCGACAAAAGGCCGCCCTAACGGTATGTTGCCTGCGCCTGAGCATTATTCTGCCGATAGTCCGTCAGCAAGGCTGTTACAAATAATGTAGAATGGTTGCACTGTGCAAACAGAAATAAATCAAGTTATTTTACTGCAATGAGCCTGAGCTAACATTGTAATTTACGAATACCTGTAATTTGTTAACAATGACATTCGAGTTAATATTGTTTCAAAATAACATAACTAACTTTCCGTGTAAATAAATATATTTTACATAATACAAGTCAATGATTTCGTAACAATTCGTTCTAAAAATATCCACGACAAAAATCGTGGGCGTTCTCACAATTGGCAATACCTGTAGGTAATAGTTTTTTTATGAAATATTTTACCTCAAAGGTTAAATTGTGTATCTAAATAAAAATAAAAATGGACTTCATTATTTAGCGATGTATAAAAATAAACCAAGTTGAGATTAATTTATTTACCGTGGGGAAATCGGATCGGTTCGGAAGCGTTCCCGAAGGAATTCAATCGAGTCTAGACGTAGAGATGTTTGATTTTCAGGACTGACTTCGTGCCATCTACATGTTTGACTTAACGTGGGCTCAACTCAGGGCTGTGCTGCGAGTCATTTTCTTGAATCCTACAATAATCACACTAATATTATAAGGGCGAAAGTTTGTGAGTGTGTTTGTATGTTACTTCTACACGCATAAATGGCTAAACGGATTTGGATGAAATTTGGCACACAGATAGTTTATAACCAGGATTAACACATAGGATTAGTTTTTATCCCGATATTCCTACGGGATCGACACTTATACGGGTGAAACCGCGGGGCGCTGCTAGTAGATATAATATTCATTCATCGTTTTACTGCTATTTTCTTTGTCTCTAAATGCGTAGGTTTCTTGAAGGGTATTTTAGAAAGAAAGTTTTACTAATCATTTAATAATGAACGGATTCAAAACTTAGATATTTTCTTTTCTTAAACCTGACTACATAATTAGTACTTAGGTCAAAAGTATAAAAATATTTTTTATTTTAATGCTTTATTTATTATAAGAAGTCTATCCAGTCAGTGTATATTATTTATATCCCAGGAGAATATAAATGTTGTAATTAATAAAAGTAAATACTCAAGTAAATAAGAAAAACAAAAATCATACCGTTATAAAAGTACGTAAAAATCTTTGATGTAAAATGAAAATCTCCCCATCAGCGTACATAGAGTTTTATATTATGACGGCTGAAAGAAGAGCCTGATGAGATAAAATCTTCGCTAGAATGTTATCGGATGTATGGTGTATTGAAAATCATCGGCTCTCTCTGTGGTTTCTCCCGCTACCCGGTATATGGGAAGGACTGAAATAACTTTATTAGTACACAAATAGAGTCGGAGTGATCGCCCTCTTATTACTATTTTCAGTTTAACACTAAAATAACTACGCACTGTTAAACGTAGACAAAACTGTAAAGTACCTACCCGGTTACTGTTTGTACGACGATCGGTCATTGTAACAAGTAGTAATGCGGGAGTAAAGATTTTAATTATAGACCTTTTAAATGTTCATTCACAAATTGTTACAATGGTTCTTGTATTTCTGTCTCTTCTAACACTTTGGACTAAATTCTGATCATATTATATACAAGCATACCTAATTTTGCTATATAAGCTTAAAGCGGGGTTAACAAGCATAAGCATAATCATAATGTTCCCAATACTGGGACACAGGCCTCCTCTCGGTGAGAGGGAGTGGGCTGTAATCCACCACGCGGACCCAGTGCGGGCTGGTAGATCTCACATGTCTTCGAATTTTTTGTTCTAGGACATGCCGGTTTCCTCAAGATGTTTTCTTTTATTGTTGATGGAATAAATTACACAAAGTAAAGCGCCTGTATGGGTTCTAACCTAGAACCTACAACTCGTAAGTCGTGTTCGTTACCACTGGGCCACCACTGCTCTCTGGGGTTAACAAACAGAGATTGTAAGTAATGTGCAAGTATTAAATACTTCAACTCTTAACAAAATTGATTTTGTAAGGTAAAAATATGTTAATACAAGGTGGTATATACGGACCCCTTTTTAAATTATTTCAATGTATGAGGGCACCCAATTAATGCAGCTGTCGTACAAAATAGTCCAACGTTGACCAAGTCACGCAGTTTACAAAGAGTGACGACGTATAAACGAGCCTTTATTCTGAAAAAATTGTCGTTTTACCAAGTTCTTTGTATTGGCAATAGCATTATGAAGTATAATTGTCTCAACATGTAGAGAAAAGGACGGTTATAAAAGAAGTATAGGGAGTAAAGGCATCCGCGTGAATAAGCGGTACAAAAACAGACGCCACGGGTGTTGCGACAAATTCAGTGGATGCTTGCGATGACGTGTGGTGCAAGTTATAAGCGAAGATGTGTTTTTGTTTTCTTGTTTTCGCTTTTAGATGAATTCTGTTAGTATAACCGCCCAACTGCTGCACCCTAATTTCGAAACACACTATCAATCTCAATCTGAATTATTTTGAAGGATATTACCAATACCAAAAGTAAGTGTAATTCTGTAATTTTTTCAAGGAAAAGAAACAAAAATTAAGTCGTCATACTTGATTTTTTGTTTTCGCTTTTCACTACTGAATTTGACCTTCTAGTTTTTTGGGTAAAATTAAATTTGTTTTTTAAATAAGACAGTAAATATTATCCCAAAGCAATATAGGACAAACATTCAACCACTTATCACTTAAACCAGGCAAATATTAGGCCAAAAAGTCGAACGTCTACTGTTTTATAACAAGTTAATTAGTAGGCCGATATTGTCAAAATAAGCGATCAGTGACAGACACCCCGTGGTCAAGGGTCGGTGTCGTTTACGTTGTTCCGAAACAATTGCTCTGCCAGCTTCGTTGTTTTGCCGGACGTTTAGCTGTTTAGTAGCAATTTCACTGTTCCGTTGAGTACCTAGCATTTGTTATTTTTATGAACATTCACTTTCGTCAACTGAAATTGAATGGTGTTATGTCGATTTTCATTTGTTTCAGCAAAGTAATGGGCTCCACAACAAAGGATTTTGTGAAATGGTCTCATTGAAAATGTGGAGCACGCAGATTGCTTTAAGGGTTAATTTAAGACGTACCTTCCTTAAAAAAAAACCTAAAGATTTAGGGCGCAGTAATTTGATAAATAAATTTTAATTACGAACTGCGACCGCGGCGGTGTCTACTGGAAAAACGAGAGCTAAATAGGGCAGAGAAATGGGAAGCTACCTAATTGTAAATTAAAAAGTTCGCGGAGTTACGACACCACAGTCCACAATGACACCCCACTGGTTGAGCGGGGGTGGGCGCCCCTCCACGCCCCCGTCGCCCCCCGCCTGGGGTGGGAGCAGACACCCGTGGAAAGCGTGTGACATTTTGTTTTAAAATATTGTCCGCGCGAATACATTCACGTGGATCATTTTTAATCGTCTCTTTGCTTTTCTTTTTGGTCCGGTTGCGCAAAACAAAAACGATAACACGGCAAAAATGACACATTTCAGCGTTTCCATTTTTTTTTGTTGACTGCGATATGGTTCAGCTTTTTGCATTGTTTAAAAATATAGTCTGTACCGTAAGGGATATTTTCTAGCTGTTAAAAAGCCAATACGATATCAACTGGACAAAAGTTAGTATAACATGCGCAACCGTAGGGTCTTAATTACCGTGCAGCGATAAGTAGCGCCGGCGCGGCGCATTGAGTGTGAAAGCTTAATAACTGTACCTATACGTCACCCTTATATCAACGATCATAGAGTGGGAAAATTCTATACATAAAAATTGAGCCTCTGTCGCTCTGACTTTGATTCCAAGTGTACTTTTGTGGTCTGTATATATTTAGGTAGGCGCACCAAATATTGTCGTGTCAAGGCCGTCGGCTTTCCTCCGGCATTCCGTTCCCGCCGCCCACAGCGATATCTCACGCTCATGTTATGTAACATCTCACCAAGATTCGGTTACAATTGATATACCTACTAAATAGTGGTTCTACGGACACTTTAGGTATTCTAATGCGGAAATCACCTGTATTTTTTTAAGTATTCCTATTCCGGAATACAAATATAGATGGCAATTTTTTATGAGCTATAAAATTCGCAGGTCATACGGAGACGAGTTTATCAAGGTCGTATAAAAACTGAGTTCTAGATAAACAACTGACAGGCGACTAAACTTTGGACCAAATGAAAAACGTCGTGATGAAGAAACAAGACTATTGAATTTAGAAGTGTATCTGTGTATTAGATTGCTTCTGTGTGCTGTTAAAGCGCTGGTGTAAATAAAAGAGACACAATTATCCCTAACGGTATTTGAGTCGGTGCGCCTGTTCACACCCTTCGACTCGTGGAGAATCTCATCTCCTCGCAGCGACGGTGTGGCCATATGGTATGCCGAGCCCGCAGACGTGTTTTGTATAAATACAATTTATTAAAGGCTATCGACTGTCAATTAAAGTTCACGTCGTGTCTTAATCATTTTATTACGATTATTTAAATATTATATCTAATGTAACGTTTCCAGTAACTGGGTTGCAATTTCAAATTACAAAAATACATAAAAAAACATGAAAAATTCGCAACGAGAACCTTCTGCCACTTTCTTTTGGAGTGAACTTTCGTGGTTAAATTAATATTTTATTAAATAAATATTTTAAGTAAAATCTCATTAATAATAAATATCTTCCGTTACAACAATCTGGTAAAGTAAAACCAAATTGTCATCGCTTTACCCCATTTCGCGGGAGATTTTCTCCCCGTCCTCCTTGGTCCAGTGTTACGTCGAGTAGGCAACTTGGGGCGGCCAATGCACCTTATTGACTGAGACCGACCGCAGCCGACCTCTCCCGACTCATCCCGAACATTTACGACGATAAGATTGTCACTACAAGAGTTTTAAGTTATTTGAAAACTTTGTTGTGTTGTCCCTGCGCCCGCCGAATTACTAATTAACTTGAATAGTTAGATAACTCAGATTAATTGGTTGATTGAAGACAGATTGTTGAGGTGTTGCGTAAAAGTGGTGTAAAACTTTGCGATGATGATACTGATATTTATGACAAAAACAAATAATTACAAAAAATTATAGAGTATACCACAAACAGAATTGCACCCACACTACTCAATTCGCTTATAATTCGAGATTCATAGCGGCACGGCTTATTCTCATAAAAAGTTGTTCCCTTCAAAATGTAGTAATTTCACAGAGGGTGGGCCACCCCTTACCTCCTCCTCCCATCTACTCGGGCTGGCCTTTTAACGTCGGAGATATTGTCTCTTTAGTTAGATCTGTATTTACTACAGGACAAGCAAGATTCGCAGAGAAAATCGCGTGTGTAATGTTACACGTGAGGTATGTACGCTATGGAAAGTAAATGTGGTGAATATATGATTATATTGGTTAAACAACTTGGTGTTAACACTGAATTATTTGTGTAGTTTTATCTGATGTTTATCTTTATTTATTATTGTTGGCAAGGGGCACGGAGAAACTTTATTATATTGGATTTTTTAACTTTCAGAAGCTGCACTGCTTGCTTTCGAAAATGTTAATAAAGAAATTTAAGTACCTAATTAAAACCTATTAGGTACCTATTAGGTGGGCATGTGATGTTCTTAAAACTCTCCTAAACTCGGTCTACCCCAGGTTATGGATCCACTAAATAAAGTGTCTTTTTTTTTCGAATTTCCTTGCCATTGTAGATTTGAATCTGAGAAGCAATTTTATTAATAAAAATCCAATCATTCAGTTGTTGATTTGCACTAACACTATACTTAAGCGTGTTTAACCTTTAAACTGAAGGGTTTAAATTAGCGTTAAAATAAAACAATATTAACTGGTTATGAACCTGTAGAGCCACGACTCATGAATTCAAAACAGCAATAGGTAATAGAAAGTCATACGGGTACACACGGACGGACAGTTTGTACAACCTTGCGAGTTTTCACGTCTGGAGCGAAGAGGTTACTTTTAGGTTCGGCTAGCTGCCATCACATAACATCACATCAAATAAAAACATCGTTAAGTATCATTTTATTTTTCTTATTTATAGAAAATCAACTTAAACCTCAACAATACAAATGAAACGTTTAATTTTTTTATTTTATTTATATACTAGAGAGAGAGAGACAAACACACACACAGAGGTATTCTAATAAAAACACGCTCTTGTTTTTGCTACCAAAGAAAAAAAAAATTGTAAATCAAAAGCAAATTATGAATATGACAATTATTATGACAGTATTTAAAAACTGTCGGGTGAAACCCGGAAAACTTCAAACTAGGACTAATCCGGGAAGCCCAGCCCTACTTCTAGGCACTTGCCTATACCTATGGTGTACGCTGGTACACCATATCGTCGAACGCATCATCACTAACCATCACGCAAGACAGTGGCAAAGGCTAAAAAATAAACATAAACAACCATCCATTAAGCATACTTTGTAACGACTATCTATTACCACTTTTTTACGTATCACAGAACTTCGCTGGAAATAGCTCAGATCTTCACTGGAATGTCCCTAGCTTTGCACACTCACTCTCTGTGGCTTTTGTTCTGTCACATACTTTTTCGTCATGAGCCTGACCTGTGTTTTTTTAAATTGACTTCTTAGCATTTCCTTTCCTTCTTTTTCATTCTGCGCTGATTTCAGGCTTTCTGAAGGTAATATCCGCGAGAGTCAACATTGTTCAGTCTACGGCGGTTGCACGAAAACACCGTAACGAATTAACGTAAATCATAATCCACTCCTCACAACATTTTCGCGTAAAAAGTTAGAAATCTGTAAGCACAATGTGTAGTCAGCCTTCACAAAGGACGAGTCTGGTCGAATTTTATTGACCTCAAAGTTCATGACTTACCCGTTAGAAAAAGGTTGCGCTCTAGTAGTGGGAGGAGCGTCTACAGAGGAGACGCATAAGTTACTTTTATAACATGAGTGCAACTCCTGCACGCCCTTTAACCTTGAATATCTTTGCAAAGGAATCGGGATCGTTTTGAAGATCGATTGAGGTCGTCTTGGCCTAGTTTGACTCCCAAAATAACTTACTTATGTTACCTGAAGTAGGAGAGAGTCTACTTGACATTAATTTGACCCCTGCTGCCAATCTAGTTGGAGAAGCCAGTAGCTAATAGTGACGTAAGATGAACTGAACATGAAATTTTTACTTTTTTTTATTTCTATCTAGGATGACTGTTTAAGAGTTAAGTACTCAAATTCTTCGAGGTGTTTCACTGTGTTAAACTTGGCCACCCATCCAAAATTAGATAGGTAGTAAATTTTCCTAATATTGTACATCGATCAGTATTTAGGGTGCATCAATCTGTAGGATAGGTCACGATGTCGTAAAGAAGAAGGTGTCCTTTTTATTGTTTTATAATTCACAGTCACCTAACCCAAGCCTGCTAGGGTTCAAAATAAGGTCCCACAGAAAGTTCGTTCGGTTCCCACGGGAAGTCGTGGTTTATTCTTAGTCAGGGACCACACGACGGTAGGTATCCCGGATCTGTTGCACAATTATATGCGAAATATATACTTGAAACTTTGAAGAAGAGCTTTTACAATCATGGTTTCTATGATGCTGACGTTACCCTTCTAAGGTCAGAAAGCCGAGAACAAGTAAAACTCTTACAAATTTAATTAAATTACCCAATTTATAATTAAGTTGAGGCGCGTCTTAAAGTGAAATATTTCTAAAACTTCAGCAAGTTTATATCTCGGCTCATTGGAACAGTTCGGCTAATTTTAATCTTAACTAATCATTGAATCGTTTGAAGTGTTAAGATTAGGTTTAGTAGCTAGAACGGTTGTCTAACATCGGTCTGCAATTATCTTTGATAACTTAATAAATAATAGTCATCAACAATACACGATTATCAACAATGACATGCTACCACGTTACGATATCTAAAAATCAAAACTGACATGTCATATAACGGAAGCCTATTCAAATTAACACCAAATAAAGTCATTTAAACGTTTAAAAATCACGTTGGTTAACTTTTAAATCTGTCCCGAAGCTGGTAATACGTTATTGATATTTGTGAAAAGGCTGGATAATAATATTTGTATATTACTTCCCAGTGTAAATTGAGCCGATTACCTTCCCGCGTAAACTTTAGAGTGGATCACAGAGGGGGATGATTGTGTTTCGGCGGGGTTCAGGGTGTTCTGGACACGTTATAGTGGTGTCCACAATGGATGGAGTGGTAGGGTCGCGCCACAATGAGCCCTGCCGCGTAATTGTTAAACTGAACGGGGGTTGAGCGCCCTGTCAACTGTTCCGTCACAGAATAAGTAATTGAGAATGTTTGGAGATTTTGTGCCTACAACCTAGTTAATTAACTCGCTTTTGTAGGTAAGTTACTGTTTGAAATTTGATATTTAGGTCATCAGTAGCTTCGTTATATTACTTTGATTATTTATGTCGTTTATGAGTGAAGAATTCGTCATAAAAAATATTGGTAGCCGAGAAATAAGTGTTGTCGATGTTATCGATACGTGATCTTTGACATCACTAATAGCGACATCAGTGTGCCGGTTCATTCATGGAGCCGGTTTGGTTAGCAAGTAGAACTGACGTAAAATTATGATCGCGTGAATAAAAATATTAGTTTTTGTTGGTTTTGCTACTGCTATACCTATGTATAATTACGTGTGTTTGTATAAAGTTTCAATCAAATTAGATTGCGTTAAAATTAAAACCATTATTTATTACGTGTTGTAAGCAATTAAGTATAATTATACAAAATTTTATTGTTATAATTTACGATGTTAGTACAAATAATTTTCATTATTCACCCACACGCAATTTGTGAGCCTTGCAATAATCTAAACAATTCTCATCGACACAATAGATGTTAAACAATAAACGAAATACCTAACTGCTAATATTTTAATTAAACAATGCCGCCATTAACCGTGGAGATGGTAATAAACTTTATCGTTACCTTTTTAAATCTCGACCGCGCCGAGTGGTCCGATACCGATCACAAACTCCCGCCCAACAATACACTTCATCCCTTATTAATTATTTTATTGTAAGCATAAAGGATGTCGTAATCGTCAGAATAATAATATCATCGTGCCGCATAAAGAACCCCAAGTAGCGACAACACAAGCGTAAAAATGACACGCCGTGCCACCAATATGTTTGTGTGTAATATTAGATTTATTCGACTGGGTCACGCATACAAGCGTAGGCAGGCTACCCCGAAGCGGGGTGCGCTCCAGTGTGGGGGCACAACACTAGCACAGGCGCAGGGCTGCCGCTTGCCGCCCGCCAGATGGTCACGCACACAGGCGCGCCGCGAAAGGGAAAGCTACACTGTGTAAACAAATCGCGGGAGCGAGTGCCGTCCCTCTCGGTTACAAAGCCCGTGTGTGTCACATCATTGTGTGCTGTCGACGCGATCCGACGTAGATCGTTCTGTGAAATTGCCAGGTAATAGGCCGAGGGACTATAGCATTACACTTACTTATCGGTGGGCTTAGACGCTCAACGGCCTAATCGAATTGAATATTAGCGACATATTGACTTTTTGAATGTTTAAAGGATTGTGATTGAGGCTTGGTTGTTTCAAGTTGAACTGATTTACCATGGCTTTGTTTTATAATTATAACTAAACATGTTTCGGCAAATTTTTTTTCGTTACACTGAGTATGAAAAAAAAACACCTATGTACTATTTCTACAATAATAGGTAATAAAAAATAAAACACACGCATGTTCAAGTACATTTTAAAGTTATTACCTAATCTAAAAACGAATTATAAAGCTGAAAAAAAAAACAGAAGAGCAACAATTGGATCTCTAAACAACAAAAAACTCCGAAAACATCCGTAATTTGAGAAGAAAGAAGCTCAGTTATGATTAGGTGACGTAAATATTGATACAGTGGATGTTTGGTCGAAGTGTCACGGCGCGTCGCGTCGCTCCGGGCGTGACGACAGAGATTAGAATTGATCCGAGTAAGACGCCAGTGAAGCCCAACTCGACACCTATTCGTGTATACGTTATTGCCGTCTGAGCAATGCCACCCCTGAATTAAGTGGCGTACGCTCCGTCATTCGGATAGTGATGTACGGTTACAAGGACCAGTTTTATCGATAGTTTTGTTTTGGTTTGACATTTCATGATGGTTTTAAATTTGTTTAATGGCAATGTTAACAAATATTGGTGGTAGTTAAAAGTTAAATAGAATTAAAGTACTTAATAGTCGTAGTTTTTTTTTATTAAATTGTATTGATAATTGACATCGATGTGGTCGCTGTTATTGTACCTAATAATATTTTGCCAATACAAATCATTTACAAAAGTATATTATAATTAATACGTTTGAAGTAAATTCATTGTAAAGTAGGCACCCACCTAATGGTTAAAACGACATAAAGTGTTAAAACAATCGTTAAATATTCCGATGAGCGCGTCGCAACAGGCTCGCGAATTATGACTATGGTATTGTTAATTCAGAATCGTCCCGAAATTTATTATGGGTCGACGAAGCGAGACAAAACATACCATCGACACGCACTAATGAGGGAGACAGAAGACGGTTAAATGAGGGGGTGTCGTAAATAAATTTTTGCGCTTACGTTTCAAAGATCTTTAATCCAGGGCTGTGTTGTGGTAAATCCAACTTTGTTTAGCTTGTAGTAGAGTTCAGAATATTTTTTTTAACAAAAGCTAAAGAACAATGTGGTAGTCTAGAAAGAGGAAACGGATTACGAGCGAGTGTCGGAAGCTTTCACCGTATTTAACGTAGATTACAATACTTTTTCGATATTATGTTTACATAAGTGTTGATTGTTTTGTTGATTAATTTGTTAATTACTGGTTTATGTGCTCTAATAAAAACACCCATAAAACCGGCTTTAATGGGCTCAAGTTGCCTTATTCGACAGATTTTTTATTTATTAGCAATTAAACTACACACGTATGCGTGTGTAGTGTGCTCAAAAGTCGAAGAATGTTTTAAGTAAAGACGTTTTGGGTTCTGAATTTTGAGATAATATACTTATCTATCACGTGTAGTGGGTATTAAGCTGGTACTTAAATTTACTTAAAAAAAAAACTTAAGTATATAAATAACAATTTTAACTCATTAAACTTACCCAATAGGCCAGTAATCTAATTACTTAGGTAGGAAAAACCGTCACAACTAAACAAACAAATTCAAACCGATTTAACAAGCTAACAATTTGAACTTAGAACCCCTCATTGTCGAACTCTCACAAGGGACAATTCTCAAATCCGATAGGTGCTAATCACAAATCGAATCTCGACTGGATTCAAATGAAGCGATCAATCAGAGCACAGCGCGCGGTGACACGGCGGCAAAAAACCGTCTTTGTCCTAACCAAGTTTTTTAGAGGGGTGATGTGTTAAATACCTTATTATTGAACAGATTTAGCAAATGTTTATGCATGAGTAAAAATAAAATGATTTCTTGGAATAAAAAAACACTGCTAAACACTATAGTTTCACTAAAATAATTAAAAACGCTTTTACCTAATATCGTACTTACAGTCAAATAATTCCATTAGGTAGGTAACTAATACAGCTTGCTTCAAAATCTTTTATTCCTAAAGGTTGAAAAATGTCTGCACATTACTGAAAGACCTATTTTTGATACTCCAATGAATATTGGAAAGGTTTTACAAAGTTTTTCCAACTATGTTGGGGTCGGCTTCAAGTCTAACCGGATGCAGCTGAATACCAGTATTTTACATGGAGCGACTGCCTATCTGACCTCCATAACCCAGTTATTGGGTAATACGATACCCCTTGGTAAGACTGGTTTTACAAAGTATTATAATGAAATCCTTAAATCAATCTAGTTTCTTTTTTCTAGATGTTCCTAACTAATGAAACAAATCACAGCTTGAAAATGCCTACTGCTGAACTTGGTGATGCTCCATCGGCTCAACAACAACCAATAGGTGCAGACCATGGAAATGGATACAGTAAGAATTACCAACATGAAGAAATTACGCAATAGCAATATGAAAGGGTGGACGTGACTTGACACACGCAGGCCTCTTCTACCATGATTCCGAAGTTAAAGAGGCCTAACGCCTTTTTTTTTTAAAACAACAAGAAAATTAATTGTTCAAGTCTAAAGAACTGCACTCAAACCGTTAAAGACAATGCTAAGTGCAAGAAATGCTAACTATTTTCATTGCATTTCCGCATTACTCCGGGCGTCATCTCAATTAGCCAGACAGCTTATAAAGCGCTATAATGATTGCTATATAAGGTTTAATGAATCTATTTAAGCTTCAATCGAGGTGAAAACTATTTTGCTTTTGTTTCTTTTATAAGCATGACTTGTGTTATAATTACGCTGCAGCGACAAATCTGTTAAATGATTAGGTTAGCTGTTTCATTCTTCTATGGTAGATCACCTGATCATTCTTTACGCGTCTGTTGTTTACAATGACTATGCACTTTACTGTTAAGACTTACTGCTTTTTGTAGCCTAATTTCTGGTTTAATGTTGCGTTTTTTTCAGCATTAATATTTATCTGTTCACTAACATTGCATATACAGGGCGGCAAGGACATCGACGCGCTACCTGTTACTATGAATTCAGCACATGATTCTGGACCCATAAGCGTAGAAATTTCTGGTAGGTTATTAAAAAAAAACATGCTGTGCCAAACATTTTGACTCAAGTTATTGCACTTTTCTGTGATACAACAGATTCTTTTTTCAAAACACCCTACGTGTTTAGAATTATGTGCTGAATTCATGGGTACCTGTATGTAAGCAGTTCGTTTCTTTATGTCAACGATAAGAAGCGGCGAATGGCTTTCATAAATTTTTTATCTGTGTAAGAATTATCATATCAAATAGGCAACTTCTTGACGAAAACACTGAATCGATATATAGGTTGGTGTTTGTATTCACATTTTTCCAGTACAATCTTATTGAGCATTAACGGTATGGCAAGTGACAAAATAAGTACTATCAGTAAGTAAAATGTCATTGACACGTGGGTACTTATAATATACCGTAAGAACCATTGTTATTGTAGAAAGTTGTTTGTATTTAAATAAGTCTCCGTCCGTACTGAATGCACTGCAAGTTCAATGATAACTTTTCGAAATGAAATAAAATAAATTTTATTTACAAAATTTGGCATAAATTATTTTTATTTACAAAATAAATTCTAAATTTTAAACACAACATTTCCACTAGTTTCAATTGGGTTATAAACAATAATGATTATAAAACAGTATTATTTTTTAACAGATTTCGAATCTTCTTCTATGGCAAATGTTGTTAATAATAATATCTTGTACTTATTTTTATTTGGTTCTGAGTTTCGGATTTTCTTTGATTCGTTCATTGATTCGATATTATTATGTAGTAAGTCCATCCTTAAAATAATAATCACCGTGATGTGACATTCTTTTTCAACCCCCACATTTCCTTTTATATGATCCGCCTATATTTGTAGTGCTTGTAACTTTTGCGTGATCCAGGAATTGTATGCAGAGACTCTAGTGTACACTCCGGGGTAATTGGTGTTTGCGCAGCCTTCGCCCCAGGATACTATACCGATAAGATGGCTTCCTACCACCAGTGGTCCACCAGAGTCGCCTTGGCATGAGTCTCGTGGTGGGTTACTAGCATTAGCGCACACCATCCCAGTGCTGATGGTGGCAATGCGTAGGTATGCCCGTGCACATGTCGCTTGGGAGACGACGCTGACGTTTGCTGCCATCAGAACCTCAGATGATGAGCCTTCGTACTGAAATATTGAAAGAGGTTTCTCTGTAAGTTTCAAGACACATCCGAGAACTATCATAATATGTGAAGTGGTGTGTCTTTATTGTCCAGTGGTCACGGTGCGACTTACGAGTTGTAGCACAACTTCGTGAGGAAACCGGCATGTCCTAGAACCAAAAATTCGAAGACATATTATGTGACGTTCACCAACCCGCACTGGGCCCGCGTGGTAGATCTCTGTCCACTCCCTCTCACCGAGAGGACGCCTGTGTCCCAGCAGTGGGAACATAATAGGCTGAATAGGATAGGTTAGGACTTAGTTGTTATAACTATCTGTGGTAACAAGTAATGATATATATCTTACCGACGTAGTTCCAAACCCAGAAACTACCGCTCCAGTTCCAGCTGGTAGAACAAAATGTGTGGAAGCAATTGCTATCGGAGCAACATGCTGACTAAACTCAATAGCTTTTGCAGTCCCAAGTAATGCAATGTCGTGCTCCAAGGTCGTTGCAGAAAATCCTTCGTGGATGTAGACAACGGAAACATCGTAACTCTTGCCTCCAGATATTCGAAATGAAGTACCGACCGTGACTAGTATGTTAGATGGCTGCGATACGTATCTGAAAGTTATGAACATTGAGGAAATTATTATCTATTCATTGAAAACAATAAAATCTAACAGGCAAGTAACTAAGTATAATAACGAATGAAAAACTTATGAAGGAGACCGCGAATCGGCAAACTTAAGGCAGGATCTGGCTAGGTAGAGCTAAGATATTCGCAGGGAAGCTGGTAATAGCTGGATGAGAGTTGCCGAGAATCGAGCTAAATAGCGTACAATTGGAGAGGCCTATGTCCAGCAGTGGACTACTGTAGGCTGATGATGATGATAAACTAATGAAGGTGCCATAGGAGATGAAAAAATTTAAGAACACAACAATCCAAATCATATCTAAGATTTATCAATATAAAACAGTCAAGGCGATAATCTAGCCTTCTATAGTTATCAAACATTCTAGAAATGCGAAATGCTAAGATGCGAACATTTAATGGTATCGAATGTTAGTCGATCATTAGAAAATCATTATTTAGTACTTACGAATCAGCACAATGGGCAGCAGTTAAAATTCCTCTATCACTGATTACAACTGCACCACACATGTGAGCCCATCCTGATAGGACCCTCCTTCTTAAACTAGCTTGGTATGGCACCTGAGTGATATCCACCGCTACTCCATTCACTATCCTCGAAGACTCGGCGACATCAGGTAAGGGGATCGATAGCACATAGCTGAAGCAAGCTGAAAAAGAAGGAGTTTGGTTTCTTATATAACTGTATGGCAGGAGTGGACATAAGTTAGATAATCTTTCGGGTGTCAAAAAATAATGAATAACACACAAAGTAATTAATTATTTAAACCGTAAATATAAAACAATTGATGATAAATAACCACAACTAATTATAATTATGATTAACCACAAACAAGGATTTTAAACGATGCTCACTTACCTAAAAGGAATACAATTCCAATAGACAACTGCATTTTAGCAAACAAAAGTATCAACTAAATAATGATATCGATGTACTTACGAGATGCCCAGATATAAAATATTTTATCTCTTATAGTCAAGATCAAGTGTTTCTTATCTTTGAATAAACCAATTTATTTATCATACCCACTTAAATATGGGAATTCCATTTGGAAATTGTACGTTGTGCACATTTTCTGTGTCATCAAAATTTCCTGCTTTTGTTGTCTTTTGGTATTTCTGCCTCCTATGTAAAAGGAAACTCACTTACGGATGGTTCCTTCATGTGGATTTCTGCATCAACCTTGCATTTAATATTAGCAGCATTTGAATTCAAGTGACTTATTTCCAGCGAAACAGAGTTGGGCATTCCCGATTTGTCATCGGGAACTTTATCCTTCATTAATAAAACGATAAACAAACGAATTTGTTTTTTGTTGCATTATTCGGTTTTCCCTAAAAGTTATTTATTATTTCATAACTACCTATTTTGTATATTATTACTTACATCAGTTTGTACATTTTTATCTTCAGCAATTCACAGAAGGTTACACAACGCATGCTTAATGGAATACTGACTTAACACAAAACAGACGATTTTTGGGATATCGCAAAAGAAGATCTTGCTATGAGGACATATCCTACTTGTTGACGCATAAAATTAAAAAAGTGATTTGATTTGATTATTGATTAATCATGAATACCTACTTGTATTTTGAACGTATGATTAACTATTAATGAGCTCTAACAGTACTCTAGTAAAAAAAAAAACCGGAAATAATTCTAACCTATCTACTAATGGGTCAATGTTCCATTGAGCATGCGACAAGATCCTTTAAATTCTCAATGTCTGAAAAAAGACTTTGCTGTAACATAATAGAGATGGATATCGACGTCACGACAGTAACTTTTCCATATTTAGATTTTGGGATTATCTACATAAAAAGATATGATCTTTGTTAAAATGAGTCTTACTGCTTAGCATTGGCTTCGATAATACCTAAACCACATATTTTATTTATAAGTAGGTAGGTACATCCTTCCTAATAAAACACGCATTGGAAGATATAGATGTCCTGTATTATGTTCATCAGGTTTTAGGCGCTTTTTAATAGCAATCCCAAGTACCTAATAGGTACACAACTTCATCATATAATATTTTTTTTGTTTCTATGAGTGTGTTTAGTTTAGTTTGTGATATTCTTGGGAGAGTCCCAATAATATCAGACAGCCTTAATTCCATCAACCACAAAGTAACGAAACTCATATGACCTAACACCATGACGCGTTAATTTCATGTTATTCTCAGGACGAGCTCTCGATCATAACGAGGTGCAAATTATATTAATAGCTTTTTAATACAGAACTGCCGTTGCGGCCGAGGTTTTATCGGCAATCAAACCGTTGTCCCGGACTCAGCAAATTTATGGACACATTAAACCATCGGAAATTGCTCGGTAATGAGCTTCATTGAGCATAACTTTACAATATCGTTTAGAGGCAACAGACTCGTTACTACACGGCTCATATTCATATCTGCTCTTTTTGTGTGGAATTCCGATATTGGTGTCGTTGCATTTGGGTTTTCATTTGCAAGAGATTTTTTAATGTTATTGTTGTACCTGCAACTTGGTTGATATCGATATCTTATGTTTATGCCAGATAACCAGCACCATACTTACGTAACACGCTCTCAATTATAATCTGAATTCATTGTTTCATTATGTTCGAAAAATTTGTCTGCTCAATAACGTAAATAACGCAATGTATGTTGTTGAATTGTCAAAATGAAAAAAGTCATTGCTACTGTTAGTGTGTTACATAATTACCCCGATAGTTGTACAGAGGCCATCAAGCTACCCCAATATGTCAAACTTTCCCAATTGAATATGACCCTTATTCCTTTGCAGTAAAGTTGAAAATCTATCAAAGAAATTTGATAGATTGGGGTAGCTTGATGTGCTGGCCTCTGTACTTGGGCTTAAGTTTAGTAATAAGTACTTCTCAATTCTCTTTCATTTGTGCAGTGGCTGCAGTTGACTTTTCAGCATGTATCTAAAACAACTGCTGGTCCTGTTCAGATTGAATTGCTACACTTAACCCACCTAGCTATCTTTCACTTAGGTACCTACTCACCGATATTTGAAAGAAAACAGGGTACCTACCACAGAAGCCACTTAAGATATGATACGAGCAAAAATTACTCATCTCATTGATCGATCTGCATTGTATTCGATTCCTGAAAATTTTAAACAAAATCCTATAAAATTCATTCACAAAGCCAAAATCAAAGCATTTATTTCAAATAGATTCTAGTCGCCTCTACCATAACGTAATTTTCGAAAGGAGAAGAATGGGCAAGAAACTCCACCATTAGGTACCTACTCTTTTTTAATGTTGTTTTACAATATTTACACAAAAATGCATGAGAACCATTCAAGTATCTCAATATTGATAAAAATGTTAAACACATCTTCATCTCATTACAAATAGCCTGTTATAATTATTTAATACTCGACCCGCCTCAAATGAAGTATACACAAACGGACCGAGCACACGCGTGGCGCCATCTGTTATCGCTTTAATGCACGATTTATATCGCAATTATTACGAAAACCCATGTAAGTATAATTTTAATGTTCTATTTTACTGTAGATTAATTACCCGATCCGTTCGATATCGCCCCAAGCTCCGTTGTTTTGACCATTAATTGGATGAATCAACCACGAAACGCGTAAAGTGAGCGTAATAAGCCTATTGGCCAAGATAAGATAGTGTTCATTAAATCAATAGAAAGCCGTGTGCATGGAAGTGTATGGCTGTGTATGGGATCGGTTCGTCCACCCACGCGGGGCGCATTCCGGTGGGAGCCAAAGACCTCTCGCTTCCTGGATGGCAGACAAATGAATAGTAGATCAATTTTACCGATCTCTAAAACTGGATTGTTTTAATGTGGCCTGTTTGAACTTTATGTGGGACTGGGGACACCTGTGGTAATCATGCGCACGGTATTACAACGATATTGCGAAATGATGGCTGCTTTAGATTTTGTTGGATGCGTTAATGCATTTTACACGTGTTATACGTTTCTTTGTTGTAAAGGTCAACCGTAAGCCGCTAAAGTAGTAAAAGGCAATTATGTTCTGCAGCATCTTTCCGGGTATTGTAAAACGATGACTACGAACCTGTCAAAGGGAGTAAAATTAAAATTAAAAAAAAACATTTCAGGAGTTTTCACCAAACATATCTTTCAACTATTAAAGAGCACATTTACCTACAGCGGGCTAATTCCGTAACACACTGTCAATGTCATTTTGACAGTTCAACAACATTCATTGCATTATTTACTCTGTTGAGCTGACAAATTTTTCGAACATATGAAGCAATGGATTAGCAAATAATTATCCTTCAAAATTATTCACATTGTGATGTATAGTGTGTTACGCTATTAGGGTGCAAGTTTCCGTTGTAATAATTGGGTCTAATTAATTGAGATCTATCGTCATTGGAATTTTCCATAATTGTGGCATGATCTTTATGGAATAGGATAGATAATTTTTGCTTTACACCACAAGACGATGACGCTGATAATGAAGTCAGCATAATTAATCGGAAACGGATTCGCGGATATTCCAAAGAACCATGGATCGTCAATTCATTATAGGTAGGTAAATAATTATTAACAAAATCATATGATTATAATTTCTTAACAATTGTTTCCGTGGTTTATTTATAAGTACTATTCATGAAAAGAGGGTTTAGCCTTAAAATGAGTGGAGTTTGGCAGGACACCTGGCAAGGCGCAATGACGACAGAGTGGCATCCAAGTACTGGAAGAAGAGACTGGTCGTCAGTCGGCGACATGGGCAGACGTCATTGTTGCCATAGCGGGCATAACCTGGATGATGCTGGCACATGGACGTGGGGATTGACATAAGAAAAGTCCCTGCAGCCCTATGTCCAGCAGCGAGTGTATCCAGGCTGTAGATGACGAACAATTGTTTTTCTGTATTATTTCTATCATAAAGGGAAGCAAGAGTAGGTTATTTTTTACGATCTCAACGATCATTCTCATGCGCATGTAAAGCGATACGGACTTATGTAATAAAGGAAATAAGTACATGTTTAAATGGTTAGCCATTGACGTCAGGAGTTTAGTTGTAATGAGAAATAGAAAACAGGTGATTAAAACAATGCTGTTATTTTACGTATGTGTATGTACGTTACTATATGCATGCGGCGCGTTTCGCGTCTCGTCCGTTCAACCGTGAAGGACGCTCGCGCGCCGCGATTTGACGGCCGACTTCTAACCGCTGCTCAGCCGTGGTGCGGGACTACTCTCAAGCGTAAGCGGGAGAAATAAAATTGTTATAAACAGTTATAAGGGAGAAGGAGAGTCGAGTTTTGAATATGATAATAATAAATAAATAAATAATTATTATACGAGACCTATTAGCGATAGGTAAGTAATACGGGCTGGTGGCCGCGGCTCCATGTCAATGCGCGTATTTTATATGTAACGATATCTAAATATCGTTGATTGATCACACAGCGTAACACTCGTAGTTCAGTTGCATGAGTGCAAAATCGATACAAAACTCATGCATTTCTTTGAATGTCACAGAAACGTCAGTAATGATTGAACGGAACGAAGAAAGGGAAGATTTGAGTATTTAAACGGAGGAACAGTGGAATTAGGAAAACTTAATTTTATTTATTAGTTAATAATAGTTACACAAACTGGAACTAACTTCTTTGTAGATTGAGAAAAATACCTAATTTTTTCACCGGTTTTAGCGATGTAGGTAAGTAAAAACCCTCTACTTGTTTGTTTCCATCATCGCAATATTAATTCTATAATCAAACCTTGGACCCCTTACTCAGCAGTCGCACTTGCACTTTTAACACCAACGAAACAGTCAACCAACTCATAACAAGTGTAAATCAACTCATTTGTTAAACACTTTCCTGCCATAAAATCTAAAATGAAGAAAAAATCAAGAAATCATAAACCGCTTCATTCTTATAAATTAAACCACAACCTAACTCAGGTATCAGATGTCCAACAACTTGTTAGTATTATCATTATTGCGACTGTTGGACGTTTTATTGACAGTTATTATGTTATTTTGTCATATAAAACTTGCTTTAGATTTATTTATTCATAACTTAACGTATCTGTTTAAATCTATCAACGGGTTGTGAGAGTAGTCCAAACTGTTCACAAATCACAACGTGTTGTAGACCACCCAATGTTTACGATGTGTTGATTTTAAATGGTTTGATTATGATATTTTTTATAATATTTTATTTTTCTAAGCAGTACCTAGTTCAAGATTTCTTTTACAAATTCTTTCATAGCCGTATATTATCGTGATTTCAAAGCCTTTCTTAAAAAAAAACCCCTTATTACAAAACATTGCTTTTCTTTATATCAGAAGGCAAAATCGAAAAACGTTCAAAATGTAGTAATCGTCACATCTTGGCGACAAACAAATGTCAAAATGTAGGGAAATTAGAGGTATTTTTGACAGATTCAGACTTAGATCAGACTGAGAACGTTCTTAAAATTAAGACAATAATTTCCTCTCAGGTTTAAACCACCGAGATAGTTATTGCGTCAAGAACCTAACTGTTTTAGAAATACTAACGACTATAGACTTAAATGACAGCTTCGTACGTTCTTAGTAGGTACGTGCTAAGTTGTCATTTTAGTCTTAAGAACTTTGAATATGGGCTGAATTTTCAATCGACAGATAATTTTTATTCGAGGAATAAAATTGACGTCTGGCAGTTTTTGTATGGAATAACTGTTAAAATTTCAAAATCATTATTCGGATAAAATAATCTAGGTTGGAAAAATCAGCCCTAAATCGAAATAAAGTTCGAAATACAAATAATGGCTAAAAGGTTTAAACTAGAACTAAAGTTAGATTTCATTTTGTATTAAGACAGTTTCCCCGATCGTCTTTACTTTATTTCGACAACGAATATTAATTTGGCTTCCCAAGGATGGGAGACCAAAGTACCAACGAGTTACAAAATGACATGCGTAACAAAACACATAATAACATTGAAATAGTAACTAAAAACAATAATTGCGTCGTTGAAACTGAGCTGATCGCCTGACCAATTACTGTACAGCTTTATGTACAATCACGATGTGTACGCACCGTACATGACTGGAATATTTATAAAGTAACCTTTGTATGAAACGTAAGACTCAATGATATTGTCGCGCTCCACCGTATCTTCCGTGTAATTAACTGTCTCGTTATGTTGTTTGCATACAATAAACATAATATTATTGTGATTGGATTCCTTTTTTTTGTGATTTTTTTGTACAATTCTGTTGGTTTCGTGCGCGTTTTTTCATTTACGTTGAGTGTTTATATAAGGTTATTCAATGATAGAGTTGTATTTGAGGTTTTTGTTAAGGAAATGTAATATTTGTGTGTGCCTGATTCAACTAAAAAAAATCAAAGAATTGGCTGAAAAGGTTTTGGTCTGGACTGACTCTACCCATGCCTGTTAGGTGACTAATGTATCGAATTACCCTTGAATCGATCTAGCAAGTTGAGACAACCATCAACTAATAGCCAAAGTAGCAAAGTGCACAAGATTTAAAAAAAGTAATATAGTTCTAATTTGTGCTTCAGTTTACAAAAAAGTGACTAGGAGGCGCAAGAGTGTGGACTGGACGCGTAGCATTGCATTACATTTCAGTTAAAATTGATTCAACGACTATAAACCGCATTATAGTAGATACCTGGATGTAAGGGTTGTAGTAGTTAACTTCGTACACTGATTTTTCGTGAAAGTTGGTAAATTCAGTTAGTATAGAGAAACACTTTCCACTGAGATGCACAAAAGTCAAAAGTCAAAGCATTTATTTCAAATAGGCACATAAAAGGCACTTTTGAACGTCAAAAATTACAATGAAATAGAATTGATTCTAGTCGCCCCTTCCAAAAGGTAGTTTTCGTATGGAGAAGAATGGGCAAGAAACTCCACCGTTACTCTTTTAAAATGTTTTACAATATTTTGCATACATTAATTATATAATAAAATAATATGTGAAGACGATGCACCTAAAATAAAATTACTATACCACAAAAGAATTAAAAATGAAACCATGACATATAAATCAATAATCTGATGGCATGGTGCTCACATATTTACAAAAATGGAAAAAGTAAACGATTTTCATTAAAAAAAAACATAAAAACAATTTTAACAAGTAATAAGTCAGGGTGTGAGTTAAGAGTAATTACAGAATGTAAACAAAGTAAAAAAAAAAATGAATAAATTTACAATTAAATTAGCAACCAGTTTGACATTGTCCACAAAGTAGTTATATTTATCAGTTCACGTGCGAATTGTGGTCGAGTCACTCGGTGATGTCTGAGGAGTTCTGGACAGTCTACGGGCTTTTAAATTCACTTCCTCCATTCGCCTTCTCACCTTACGCTAAGAGTAAAAAGCAGTATTAGAGTGGAAGGCGATTCTTTCCCTCAGTTGTTGATAGCTACCCACTCAAGTTCACTATATTTTAATTCGTTAGTCATGTCATTTTATTATGCTAAATTATGACGCGCATCGTTAGGCATAAGTAGGTAAAGGAGTAAGCAGAAAAATGTACGGCGATGAGACCGTACATATAGGCAACCCCCTAAAGAAGCTAAGATGAGTAGAAGAAGAGAAGAAACGCCTATTCAAAGTCAAATATTGAAGTAAAATTGAGTAGGTAAACAATTAATCAAAAGTAAAGAAAATAAGGTCTCGGTGTCCTTGAGGGTGATCGTGGCGGTCCTCCGCGGGCGCCTGCTTGTTTTCATCTCTGGTAGTCTGCTGTCGAGATCCCATTGGCAGAAGTTCGATGTCTTCATGCGTTTGTTCTCTGTTTGTTTTCCTAGGAAGACGCTTCTTGAGCAGTGTGCAGTATTTCCATAAATGTACGGCAATCAGACCGTACACCTGAAGTAAAGTGAAGTGCCAACTTGAAGACAAAAGAGATGAGTAGGTATCTCCTTTGTCTTCAAATGGCACTAAAGTTAAATTAAACTATTGGTTTAGTAAACAAATCTACTAGGTAATCAATATTTCACTCTCTGTATTCAAACGAGACCTCCAAATATTTAGCACTTTTAAACATTCGAAAACATATTTGCGAGTCGAATTCCTCCTCCTTTTTTTATACATTTATACATTGAGACAAAAAGGTCATTGTTAGGTACGTAACAACATTCTTGAACGTACGAATATAATGTCAGAGTGTATAAAAGGTTAATCTCGTCAAGTAACCGCGGTGAATTCAATTTGCATACAAAATTACGATTTTCATGTGAAACTCTGGTTCTTAGTGAATTATTCGAGCCAGTGGAGCGACGATTTCCTATTTATGCCTCTCCGCTATTGTACCTTTATTTGTATCAAGGTAGTGAGCGTAAAGAAATACAAAGTTGGATAACTTTTACATTACGACCATGTAAGACACCAGCTTCACTCTGTCTGCTAAAAAATGGTAGCCTTGTACAAAGGGGATTAGGGGATTAGTTTTTTATACGGAGCCTGGCTACTCTCGCGTCATTTTGATATTTTTTCAAAATGGCGGCCACGCAAGTGATCTATCAATTTTTAACGTTATTATCTCGAAAACGGACGGACGGGGTTTTGTATTTTATGTTTTCTGTTTGCTTTGATGTCAGCTATCGATTTATATAGGTTACATGCGTGGCTGCTGTAAAAAAAAAAATGCTGCGACAGTAGATATGCCACGGACCTTCAAAGCCCTTTATAGGTACGTTGAAACATATAACTATGAAGGTGGGAAAAAAAAAAAATATTGCTCATTTTATTAATTGGGTTAGACTTTGCCGTCCTTGCTCTTTCGGTGTTTCGATTACTTTTACTGTAGTAAAACTGTCAATGGATAAAGATATGGCACGATCTACAAAAGGTCTTCTTCCTCTTGAGAGCACAGAGTGAACACGACTCAGAAACTGATGATAACAACTTTACTATGGGCAAAGCGAATGTTTTCAAAATCAAGTGCATGATGAGTATCATGCACTTGATTTTGAAAAAAATTGTGAATTTTGATGTTCGAAATATTGCTGATTCTCAGCCTAGTTTGAATAATTGATTTTTGTTTTTTTTTTTAAAGAAAATTAAAATGTATAGCTGTAATAGCTTTGTAAATCTTTCTTCTGACTCTCATTCATTCAATCATTTAATAGTAGGTGGGCCGAACAAACGCTGCTTTTTAACCAACTTGAAAAGGAGGAGGTTATTAAATATTTGATAAAAGTAAATCACTTTTCTTCTGAAAAGTACACGTATTGTTTTATCATGGGATTCAATGGAAATAGCAAATGGGACCCATCGTTAATACCTAAAAAATGGGATTCAAAAGCGGGATCCAACGAAAATAAATCCATGATACTCATCATGCACTTGATTTTCTCATGAATTTTGACATGAAAAACAAAAGACAGTCCCCCAAATCGCTCGCCCTTTACCGCTTCCTGCTTTAGCTGGAAAGAAGAAGTGGTGCAACAAACCCCTCAGCAGTCAAACAAAGTCACTAGTGACCATATTTGATCTAGGCAGGGCTGTACCTATGGCAGTTGAACGGTACAAGTAAGTAGTCGGTGTAGCCTTTAAAATATCATTAGTAAAACAGTAATGTTCCGATGTCCACAGTTTCAGCAGTTTTCAGAGTGGGATCGGCCGATTCGCTCTCACAAACGTAAGCGGCTATATAGTGCATGGCGCATAGCGGGAGGGCGGCCGATGTCTCCTCATACTCTCACGCCACGCGGTTTCTAACATTATATAGATTAGTCATTGTAGATATTGTTTTTATTATAAAATAATGAACACCGCTTTGGACTTCAGGCGTTTTATGAGATGAAAGTGGATTTATTAGAGGACCAAGTTCAGTAGTGGATGTTTTCAGGCTGATGATGATGATATTGATTAAAAGATGAAGGGACTCATGACTAAATAATAACAGTCGCACGGGTCGGTCTTCAAGGTTAAGCAACTCATGCCGAGGTTGGTCCGTGGATGGGTGACCATCCATAACATACTGAGACCACTCCGTGCCTCGGAAAGCACGTAAAGCAGTTGGTCTTGGCTGTGGTCAGAAGCGCGAAAGTCTGACAAACAGTCTTGCAAAGGGTATCGTGTTACCAAGTAACTGGGCTGTGGAGGTCAGACAGGCAGTCACTTTATGTAAAATACTGGTATCCAGCTGCATCCGGTTAGACTGGAAACCGTCCCCGACATAGGAAAAGGCTAGGCAGATTGTGATGATATTTATTGAAGACAATCTTTACGTTACACTAGCGCGCTTTAGGTACCTACTCATTTTCAGCTACAGTTGCTGGACTACACCTACTTCAGATAAGTCGACTGAAAGACTATTGTAGTGAAATAAGGTTTACATAACATCACGCCTTGTTTCCCCGAAGGGTTATAGGCAGAGGTGTACCCATTGTAGGTACACCCACATTTAACCAGTTACGTTAAATCCCATTTAATAGAGGGCGATCCTGAATATGGTTTAATCTGACCATCATTTATTATACTGACGTGTTATATAGGGAAATTCTATAAACTGGAGCACATCCAATCGCACATAATGAGATACAACATACTGTAAAATGCCTCCAAAGATGCTCATCGGACTGTAAAAGGCAAATTAGGAGCATATCAAAATAGTCTCCTCTGCAAGATGCAATTGTATGATGTATTATTATTTTCCTAAATCTATGTTAACTTATTTGCAAACTCAATTTCTCCAGGCTATCACTCTTAGAGCGGTTTCGCACTACATCCGATTCGAATCCGAATTAAAGATTCGACTTCAGTCCGAATTGGGAATGTTCTAAATTCTGACGGATAGATTCTTCGGATCTAGTGCGCAACGCCTCATACAAATAGGACTACGGTCACTTCGGACCGGTATTTCTCTGATTCGGATCGGACGTAGTGCGAAACCGCCCTTACAATGAACGTTGCAAAATACAAACAGCATCAATCTTTGACATAGACAAGCTTTGCAGACCAGTCACCGTACATTTCATTTTCAATAAAAAACGCTCAGGAGAGATAAATGTCTAAATCCTTTTTGTAAATAAATCGCAGGACAGCTTAATCGAATCACACGTCAGGTACTTCCTCCATAGCATGAACGGTGACAGCCTAGTTATTTACATATAGAACATTGTACACCCACACGTTTTCTATTTTTCAATCGCGCCGTTCCGGCTTTCGATACTTTCCTATACTAATACATGCACTAAACCAGGTTTGCTTGACCTGTCCTGCCCCTCTCATGCACCAGTATGGACAGTAATGAAGAGAGGAGTAGTGTAAAGTTGGGGGTCTACGGTGAATGGTTATTTGGAAGCGGAAGGCGCCTGGAGTCCGGACAATGGCCGCTCGGCGATCACCGCTACGTTCCCAGCTCATTACGTATTTACTATACCTAAAAACTTCTATTAGTTTAGACTTAACACTTTATACTTGTAATGGCGTCATGGCTCATGAGTCCTATTTCCAAATGTGTTAATAGCTATATGTCTGTACATAATGAAAATGGGAAAATTTGATGGGAAATTTTCCCAATCAACTATAAATCTTATGCTTTAGCGATAAAGTTGAAAATCTATCAAAGAAATTTGACAGATTGTAGTAGCTTGATGTGCTGGCGTCTGTACTTATGTCTTGTTTACACGTGTTTCTTCTGTATGTAGTTTCCTCGACGCGTCAATGATTTATTATAATATGATCTTGATTTATGTATGATTTGTTTTAAAGGACAAAAGCCTTTCGTGATTGTTCATATTTTGTTCATTTACAATTAAAATTAAGAAGTAATTTATAATAAAAAAAAGAGTACTTACAGAGAAACCAAGGATGTTGACGACGAAAAAAAGTTTTTCAAATAATATTAGTTTGCACTCATGCGTTAAGTTAAAGGCGGGTTAGGGGGCTATATCTTCGGGCTGGTTAACAGCATTCAGCATCTTACTGTGAGCTAACGACAAAGCGATCACCTATAAGTGGGTTCATCTGCTAATCGACATCAATAATTTGCTCGTCTTCTTTTCGCGTCGATAGAACAAATCCATCGACAACTTAGTCATTTGGCCACTGCGTCCAACACCTCCAGCAACATTTTTCCAAATCAACAAACTAGCATCAATTAATATTTATGCTACATATGAGTTTGTAGAACAAGTATTTTTTACGTTTTGATAATGAAAGCCTTTCCTTAGAAAACAAGTCCTGAGACTCACGTATTAATTTAATAGAAATGTAGGTAAGTACTGTGAGAGCTTTACGAGTTCTCAGTATCGGGACGAGTAAATAAAACCACAGTTTGTCATATTACTTCAATAAATATTCCTAGAAGATGGTTGTACGTTTTTAGGGCTCCGTACCCAAAGGGTAAAAACGGGACCCTATTACTAAGACTCCACTGTCCGTCTGTCTGTCTGTCACCAGGCTGTGAAATTTTCACAGAATTGAGAATTTCACAGAACAAAAGGCCTGTTGCCGCTACAACAACAAATACTAAAAACAGAATAAAATAATAGGTATTTAGGGGGGCTCCCATACAACAAACGTGGTTTTTTTGGCATTATTTTATATGTAGTGTTAAATATTGTATGGTGGTACGGAACCCTTCGTGTGCGAGTCCAACTCGCACTTGGCCGGTTTTATTTACATTTTTATCCTCGTGTCCTGGCTTGTCAGCGAAATCTGTTTCCTATCTTTTTTTTCTTGTTCTTTTTATAAATAAATGTTTGTCTCGTATTTCTGCCACATCTAGGTACTTTTCAAAGTAGGTATTCATAAAGGTTGCATTTAAGCACCAGATAGGCTATAATCTCTGAAGTACCTGCTTTCCAAAATCATGAAACATTGCCTGAAGTTCGTGGTGTATGTAACTGTAGCGTATTTGGCCTGTGCAAGTACCCTCTCAAACTACCTGACTGCATTGACGGTCTGATCAAACACTTGATTATGCATTTCGTAACTGCAGTTAAATCGATTACCGAACATTCGGTATAGTACATTATTATACACTCGGTACAGTATTATATTATCTGTGACTCGGTATACTAAACGGTAATCGACTCGTTTTTAATACTCGTGTGTTTGTTTTAGTAATTGTTTCATCATTTGTTTATTAATTGTGATGCTTAACTTACCCACTGGTGAGTTACCCAGTTCTATTATTTTTATAATAAATAAAGAAACAGACCAAACTTAATATTTTTTTGCGAAACATATCATTATAAGGTTGAGAGAATATGAATCAATCAATGTATAGGTATTTCATCATTTATCTTGGCAATCGATTAGATCTGGAATATTCCTATGGTAATTATAGAGATACTAATTATTATCAATAGTACGGCCGTAACCTGAAAAGGGTCAGCACGTGGAGTGTGCTTTATCCTCCCTCTGTTCGCACAAACCAGAAGGCCAATTCTCGTAATTTAAAACGTTCAAAGTCTAGTGTCAGTCTCATCTCGGCGAAAAACAAATATCAAAAACTTATCAAAATTGTAGGGAAATAAAGTAGAAGTATTTTTGACAGATTGAGACTGAGATCGCTGTCACCGTTCTTAAAATTACGAGAATTGCTTCTGATGCTTTGCAACGTGTAACGTTCAGCTATTAAGCTAGCATAATCAGCCTATTACATTCCACTGCTAGGACACATGCCTCCTCTCTGTGAGAAGGGAGTAAGCTACACCACCTACACCGGTGTTGAAAATGGGAAAGTAATAAACAACAAATAAGAAATCTATGTAATATACTGATTCACTGCGTTATATATTCTACAAAATTCATTGCGTTATTTACGTTCTTGAGCAGATAATCTTTTTATACATAAGAAGCAAAGGATTAGCATTATCCTTCAAAATTATTCCGATTTACCCTTCGTACGGCGAACGTAGATCTACGCGAGACACAATGGACACTTTTTAATTGTGTCTATAATTACGGCACTCAACCGGTTAAGATTGATAAACTTAATCAGGGTGCTGGTTCTAAAGAAAAGAAAAAAATTAAATGTTTGCTGGAAAATTCGGTCACTGCAAGTGCATTTTTAAGGGATTTTTGTATGAATTATTGATTTTGGCCAGGACAATTTCTGTCTTCTGTCCTCAGTGAAGACTCATTAACATCCTTATTGTCCTTTAACCTTGAAAATTCCGACCTGAACATAGTTGGGGAAAGGCTATGCAGATGATGATGATGATCCTTGAAATTATGATGAAACAGCATTTAATAATATAATTTATGAACCTAACGTTCGATAACAATGATAGAATATATTTGTTTGGGCCCAGATTAATTCCCAGCTCTGGCTTTTTGCTATTTATATGTCCCCAGTTTTGATTCCTATACCTACATGTTATTTTTTTCAGAGAAATCCAATTGCCCGGAGAGCCACCAGTCAAATAGAATAACATCAGGATAGGATTTTCTAGATTTTACTGGAAATCTGCTAGTTTCAATAATTGTAACGCAAAATTGTATTGACTTTTATCCTATGTTGTTAGGTTTGGTTTCCGAACTTAGTCCTTACGGTTTGCGGAATTTTGCGTGGGCCATGGCGGCCGTCAGTGGTTATTCCAACCAGCTCACCACACACCGAATTCTTTTTGGATATTTATACTTTTACTTAAAAATTTAATGACGAGCGAAATTTCGTTATTTGAAAATTGCTTAACATGATCGTACCCACCTACAATACTACCACCCACTGTCCTCTAAAGTAAAATTAACTTAGTTAAACTTTGGGAATTGATCAACATATCCTTGATCAACATTCGAGTAATTTACAGGAACCACATAAAAAATTGGTATGTACTGAAATATAGTTTATTATTCTGTCTATACGAAAGGTTGTTTTAAATAGTCACGAATGATAAACTTGCACAGGGCTGTGCAAGTATATCATTCCAATGTCCAAAATAATGAAGATTGGCGTGATCTTTCGAATGATCCATTCATAAACTTTAACTCAGTTCAAGGTTGGCGATTACATGCAACATTTAATTGATCTTTGGGCTTGTCATAGCACTAAATAAGTGTCCACTAAAAACTCCAACGGCCTTATTACAAAACAAGGTTTATCTTTAGACCCAGGTTCAAACCATTGAACCATTTTTTTAAATTTCGATCTATAATCCGACAAATTAAAATTTTTTATTACAAAAACTGAAGCTAAGCCCGAGACGAGTCTAAGTTGTCAGTTTTTCATTAAGAACTTTACTTTTTCTCGCTTTCTGCTTCGCAAAGTCCTGTATAAATGCTATTATTTCTTTCTTTCTGAATCGTCTACTAAAATCGTTTTGGAATCATCAACATCATCATTCTCCTGCCCTTATCCCAATTTATTTGGCTCGGCGCAACATGTCTTTTTCTTCGATACTTTTCTATTAGTCGTCATATGGTAGTCACTCCTTTCTAACCATATCATCATCCACACAGTCCATCCATCGTTTTTGATAAGCAATTATTACATTAAAAAACAACTAAGAAGTGTCTTGAAAGTTTCGCTTTATGTTAGCCGCAGTGCTTGATACTCAAAATATGTCTGCTATTATGTCAAAGGTAAATGCCAATTAAACCAAGTCACACCAACCTATTGCAGTCGGTAATAGAACTGACAGAGGCGTGACATCAAAACATTGGCTAATGCTATGATGATAAAATATTGTAAGTAACGCATAATATATGATGGTACTTTCAAATTACTCAATATAATGGTGGTCGCCTGATCCGGCAATGCCATTAGACCTGAAGAGGTGGCTAACTGTTCAGAAAAGAATGTCGTTTGTGCCCAAAGATCAAATCGTGGTACAGAAATAAGATAGAAGTTTTAAAAATAATACCCACAGTGCTAAGTATACTCTGATTTTTTTTTTGCTAGTCTAAAATGACAGCTGTGAATGAATGACATCAATTGTCTATAAATTTTTCTTTACTTCCAGGCATTGAGCAGAATCGTTTTAGACAAAGTAAAAACTGCACTGCTGTTTCGAATTCAAATTTCCCAGAAATTAATGCGCATATTCATCACGAGACCTTTATCCATAAACAAACAAAATAAATAATCTAAATGGCCCAAAATTAAAGAAATAATAATATATCGATGACAATATTGCCGATGAACAAAACCTACACGAATGAGTAATGGTGACCAGTCGATATGTTAGCAGTTAATTGGAATAGAGAAGTCTATTGAACTCAAGCGGCTAGTAGCTGCTGCTTGTGTAATCTAGCTTGTAACGCCTTTAGTTCGGTGATTTATTTAATAGTCCCGGTTTTATTATTTTGTACAATATAATAACATAACATCTGCTGTATTGTATATATATACGAGTTAGGCAGAGGTGCATATTAGGTACATTTTTTATTGTTCTCGGGGGGGAACCTTCAAAAGGAACCTGGCTTCGAGGATAAAACCGGGGAGATTCAATTGGGATTTCATTCGGGATTTTTCTTCACTAAAAACACCATCAGTCAGCACATGAAAGGTAGCATAATAAAAGCAAAACAAAGTGAAGTACTACTAACATAATCTTCATGAATAACTCAATTTTGTTCAATAAAAATATGTATGTTTAGGTTAAGATATTTTTCTATGGGCCTGCGTCGCCTAAAAGTAAATTGATTTATTTATTTATAATAATACGTAGATACACTTCACCCAGATTTCGCCAGTTATGTCGAACTGGCATGTTAAGCAGGCGAGTCTTCCCAGTCCCAACTTTGAAGTGCTAACTACTGAAATTTCTGATTGATAAAATGATGAACCTGATAGACTCAGGAACTCAGGAATCGCGCTCGCGGTAATAGGTAATACGGGCTGGTGTCCGCAACTCCACGTCAATGCGCGTATTTTGCGCTTGCGCCTATTAGATGACTAGACAATCGGGGCCACTTACGAGTATTAATGATGGTAATACAAAGTGGGTTTGCATCTAAGGAAAATAAGGCAGTGCATTACAATAGATACTAAGGCCCATATTACAGAACCTCACTCAAGCATTACTTAAAACTAATTTAAAGCCATTTCTTTGGCTGAAGCTAGTTTTAAATAATGCTTGAATCTTGAGTCAGACTCTATTAAGTATATACGGGTGTCAAAAAGGTTCAGATTGCCAAATTTAAAACTAGAAGGCGTGGTTAAAGCACAAAGATGTTCAAATTCAAATGAGAAATGTATTGAATTTTGTCAGGGGAAAATGAATATTAATCTTTCGAACATGTTTCTGCAAATATATATGTATTTAATTAGCAGCACACACATTTAATAATCACACATCATTCATTCATGATTATTGATTTTGTTTAATATTCTTTTATTTATTTCATCTTATACCTACTGCACCGGTTGACGTCATTAACGCCGACTGCCGCTGAAAACCAGCGCTGGGGTTCTGTTTCGCATAGGATCGTAGCATTATGCTGAGCGCAAATTTTGTGTTTCTGTTCTTTCTTTGTGTCATGTTTACCGCTAATAAGTGTTTTCTTTCTTGTCTTTAAGAAACCCGAACAACATTACCAAAGCTTTTAATTACAAGTACCAACAACACACACGTCAAAATTTTTTACCCTGTGTAACATATGTAAATGTTACGTTTTACGTAGACTCGTTAAATCGAGAGACGAAGGTGCCACAGAGTGGGCGGAGGTAGCTAACTTAATGAACCGCATTGTCTTATTACTTTAAATGGCTGTGCGAGTTTTTTTTTTTCCGTCTGTACTTTGGACACATGTAAATAACACTGTGGGCGGGTCGTATCCGCTATCTTATATGTAGGTAGCGAATTCTGTATTTTATTGTCCTTTTTTAGATTTGGAAATGGTTGATGTATCACTGGTTGGTAAGGATGCCTTTTAAGGAGAAATTCCCTCCAGTTTCTTAGAAGTCACCGTCCATCCATTACTGGATGCCTCCAACACCACCACATCATCATTTCAGCTGAAAGACGTCGTAATCGCCATCACATCGGTGTCGAATGCTGTATTCCCTGACTAGCATCGCGCCTCCAAAAATTCGCAGGACTATAGCCAGTCGCAGCGAAAGGGCGAAGCTACAGGATTACCCATGCACAACTTTAATCTAGTGCCACAGAGGCTTTTTTCTTGGGTGCATAAGTCCAGCCGATGGCAGCCCCTCCACGGGAAGACGTGACCTTTGGAAAGAACTGATTAAACCTCCTGATTTCTGTATTAAAACATCAGTGTCTACCATCCGGGCACAAGTTACCATCGTGACCGGTATCAGCGTTGCTCAATTTTGGGCCAAAAAAGTTTTAAAAACTGTATATATTATATCTCTATAAATTTTTTCGACTTATTTTTACATGGACACGCTAAAAAGAAGAAGATCGACTGGTCCTTTGATTCATCCAGCTGATTCCTACAATCTTCACCAGGTCATGCATATCATTAATTTGCTGAAACATCTATAAAAAATAACGAGACATTATAAACAATAATTAAGTAGGTACTTACAACGTTTATTGATTCTTCATCAGCTTTTATTTTCTTCATGTTCTTTCCACATTTCCCAGCATTTTGTAGCCTCTTGTCGATTCTTAAAAAAGACAGTTCAGCTAGCATTTATTGTGGTTCTCGCAACTTTTATAAGCTGTAAGTTATATATCATTGTTTTAATGGAAACGATTAAAATCATTTTAATTATGACTACTTACTTATAATTACACTGTTGTGTCTGCGGATAAGTTTATGTTTACACGTGTCTTGTCTATCTACGAGATCAAAAGATGGTACTTATTCATTTACACCTCTTCATACTATAGCCTTGAGGATAAAGTCTTATTGCAGCTTGATTGTCTTTAGAATTATCTTTTGTTCTGCAATAATGAAGTGAACGATACCTATCACTGAAGTCCTTATGTTGTTTATTTGCCTGTGTGTTGCTTCCACCGTAAACATGTTTTTGGATATCCACCTATAAAAATTTAATTTAGCTTCACGATGATCCCATGTCAAACATTAGTCTATTCTTCTTCTTCTTCATATCGTGTCGATGGAATCGGATTGGGCGCAGAATTCGACTACGTATTTGGCGCCATCAGTAGCGTAGCTCCTGTAATGTCTAGACGACAGGACACGCAAGACACGATATTAAGTGTCCCATCGTTTGTGGAACCAGTCTAATTATTTCATTTATTATCAATGTGTAGGTACTATTTACTTATAGGTCTTCTCAAGGAAGCATTCTGGGTCCTGATCTTTACAAAGAATATTAGGTACAATGCCTTTTAGTGCGTTTACTTAATTGAATTTACCTTCAACAAACACAACTTAAAATAAATCCGTGAACAACATATGTTTAAACAATGTCAACAGATTTATTGGTCGGCTTCACAAAGGGGTTATGTAGTTGATATGCCAGTGAGACAATTTTGCCCAATATGGTCCGGGACCTTGGTGCCCACACGAGTTGGTATTGGATCTTTTAATGTACGTAATTGTGGTCATATTAAGACCCAAGTCTGTTCCTCCCACGTTTGACAGTCCAGCTAATTGTGTTTTACTTTTTATTGATATTCTTAAGAGACGCGAATGGAAGTGTAGATACTGCTTAACAGAGATGGCCTTGCAGAGATAATATTGCAAGTTCCATTGCACTGATGACTGGTAGGAAATTGTTTGAATCTGAATCATCTGTAAACAGTTTATTTAACAATGAAATTGAGCAAATAATTATGGTTTAACTGAATTGGTAATTATTGTTTCGCTAAGATAATGTAAGTAGTATATTCTTCTGTATACTTAAATGCATCGGGATATAATAATTATGTACATTGGCAATCAGACCGGCTGCCAACTGATGAGAAGTGGTTTTCACTCCCTATAGACACTAGCAGCAGCAGCATAATCAGCCTATAAATTTCCCACTGCTGCAACACAGGCCTCCTCTTGGTGACAGGGAGTGGGCCGTAATCCACCACGCGGGCCCAGTGCGGGTTGGTAGATGTTACATATCTTCAAATTTTTTGTTCTAGGACATACCGGTTTCTATACACAGGTCAAAGGAGATTTCCAAAGCTGACGAAGTTGCAAAGTTTCATGTGCTGCGAATACCTGTTTAGGACATTATTCGTCTCGTCAACACTCCTCTCCGTCTTCGTCGTTTTACTCTTTTTTACTCTACATTTGGGCATAAAAAGCAGTAAACTATCATATAACGAGCCTTCTTATCAGGCGTTAACATTTTTATTTCTTAATTTGCACCCCATATTAATGGTACTTTAAAGTGTTTATTATTTAAACATTTATTAGCCATTAAGTAGGCTGTACAGCACGTCATAAAATATAATTGAAATGATGATAAAATAATTTATAATTAACACAGTGTTTTTGTTTAAGTTGTTACAAGTGTCAAATAAGTTGTTAAGTTTTAATGAAGACATTTTTACCTTTTTTCAGTTTGGCGATGTCTCGAACTATTAAGTGGGCACTCGGGCCCCATGGCCCTAGTGTTTCATCTCCAAACGGCTCAAACATATAAGTTTAAAAGAGATTGGAGTATTTGCGCCGTTCGATTTTTTCCGCACCTACAGCAGCCGTATCAGCATAGCTCACCATGCTTGGAAGATGGGAAGGCGCAAGGGTGTCGACACACGTTGCATCCCATACCAAAGGTCTACCTACCTTCCAAGGCATTATCGTCAATCCGTCTGGTCTCTACCCATCGTCGCGTGCCAAGCCATAAGGTTCTAAAACAACTGGCAGCTGGCTGGAGAAGAGCACGACGGAAAATGTCTTTGATGCTGGCATGCCGTGCTCTCCGGCCTGCACTTTTACTGCACGATAAGCCAAGGTGGTCGACACCTTCACCGCATTGGCAGCGATGCGGAGCCACGCAAGGGGCGCCCAGACGCAGACAAGTAGCGAGCCGGAAGGTAGTGTCACCCAGCAAAGTGTTTTAAATGTTGGGTGACGGGAGCGCCTGAAGCCAGAGGCCCGACTCCCACTCACCCACAGCCAGTAGGCACGCTCAGCAGAAAGAAGAAAGAAAGAAAGAAAGCATTCTGCTTTCTCGGTTTTTCGGTTGGTCAACTCTTCACGTGACCAGAGGGCTGGCCTATTTTTTGGGCAAAGAATCAGCATTGCCATACAATGTGGCAATGCTGCCAGCCTTTTGGGCACGTTTCCTGTTGACAGCGATAGTCAGATAGGAAACGCCGATCTCATCAAGCTTTAAATAATAAAAATTTGATCCAGCCTGTCCCATCTTACTGCCCTCTCCCCAGTGACGCCCAAAGCCGAAATTCGTGCCCCACAGGGCGTGCCCTTAGCGTGTAGTCGCTTAGTATACTAGATATTCGGCTCTGACTGGAGGCTTTGAGTTTACTTAAGGCAACCACAGGAGAGTCCGGTTAAGTCATCACGACCTCTCAAGGTCAACTACGAGATGCCATTACCCAAAAAAAAACTTTCAGTCGGTCGGGTCGGGTTTCGGACGGTCTCGATGCGGTGCATGCAACATGTTTTCCTTCTTGGGTTCCGATTAATAATTATCTTCCTCTTTCCGACGACTGAAAAATACATAATTCTCTTCTCAAAAAGATACTTATTGTATGTACCTGTATGCAAGAGGATTCAGAAGAACACTGTTACATCCAATAAACCAAAACGAATGTATTACTGCAACACATTGACACAGGCAGGTAAACCCTACTCAGATAAAAGGAGTCAGAATGATATTTGCATAGAGCCCATTGTAACTGTGATCGATTACCTGAGCCTATGTGACGTCACAGTTAGGCAACGCAGCCCGCTCTAAAGGTCGTCCAGCGCATCTAATCATTCAGCGAAGCGTGGTTATTGCGCAAAAACCAGTTACAAATATGTACCGAATGAATAATTCTGTTTTGACATCTTTGTTCAACAAGGTGCCATAATTATATTACGTACTTAACCGTGTAGTTTTAACAAAGTAAGTTGTGCAAGGAGGGCGGACGAGACCAAAAATAGTGGTGTGTGCGTAATCCGTGGAGCTTCGTGTGACTAAGCTACTGCTTATAGACAATTTATAGTTGTGGATAATTTTAATTACCTATTTAAAAGGTCCTGCCTTCTCTGGTTAAACCTTACTTGAGATCATTTAAGGGCCTGAATCATCTCACTTGAACTTAATAGTCACGTCACAAAACCTAATGTCATCACATTTTCAGCAAAAAACCTCAAAAACTAAACATATATAAAGTATACTTTAATGTGTCTATCACGACATAGTAGCACAACTATTTCTTGTTAAATTGGCTCTTAATTAACAGTCATCGGCCGATCATCGACATATATGAGCAGATAGTAATCAGTGCGGCGTCTAGCATCAGAGCAATCCACATAAATGTAGGAGTCTGGGTCGTCATGCGGATTCAGAGGCACAAATAGGGTATGAATTTCGTATTATGGAATTGTTTTTATTAATGTATACTTAAATCTTTAGTGGGTAAGATTTTAGTAGGTACCTAAGGATGAATGTGCGTTTCTGTTAATTTATATGCAAAACAAATAGCTTGGTTAGTAGCCTCGAATTCTTTTTGTAGGCAAAATATTCTTTAGTACTTAAACTTTACCAAAAGTAAATGGGGACCTAACTTCTGAAGTTCTTCTTTATCATACAGCCGCAAGACGTTCACAGCTAGACATTAGCCTTCCTCTAGCACTTAGTTTATTACTACATTACAATTTTATGTAATAAATCCCCCTCACACTTTTATGTACCTAATTTTCCTCATTTGATGACGATCCAGTAACAAACTCCACAATGATCCAGTCAAACCAGACACTTTCGCTTTAAACTAGCGCAAGCACAGGATCTACCAACAACATGGCGGTACGAATATCTATCTATCATCAGTGGTATGCAGTGTATCTTTGTTATGATCCTTGTGTGAGTTATTTGATGGTCACGCGCATCGTTTTGTGTCATTACCTGCCTCACGGGACCCGGCGACCGCCACCGACGCGCACCGCCTTTCATACGTGCGTTTTTAAACGGTTCACGAATTAGCATGTTTTATTTATTATAATTTTTTGCGAATAATGAGCAAGGTTGGTAATGCGAAAATTAAGGCTCTATTTGTGTAGGTACTCGCAAGTGAATTCAGATTATGAAGTGCTTTAATATTTTTTAGGTCTTTTTTAGAATTCAAATATAAAATGCCAAGTAGTGAATGTAATCTCGGGTCGAGATTGGCCATTCATGATAGCCCATAAGGTGAGATCGAGATTTGGAATACTATTAAAAATAATGCATTTTTGTTTAAAAAATCATAAGCTAATAGTAATAATTTACAGATATTTTGTAAATAATTAAACATTAATCGAACCTCAAAACAAACGAAATCAACGTTTACCTACTTAAGTAATAATCATCTGTCTACGGATACATAATGCAACAAATTTTAGCACACACACTTCAAGAACACTATAAATTAATTAATTATTATATTGAAAATGGCTTCTCCAGAAACATAGTGTTGGTCTTGATGTCGACCGGTCGAGATCCCGACCAATAAGAGAGAGACCAGTAGATAATTTTGGGTTTGTCTTTAATGCAAAATATAAATTATTTTTATCTAGTGTATATCGTATGTGTAGTTATATCGGCATTTAATTTACGCTAATACAGAAATAGCATATTTTTTTCTAATTTTAGTGACACACCTCATAAAACTATTAGTACTTACTAGTTTTATCTAGGTAGATATTCAAATATTATTATATAATTCGGTAGATTTGTCAGTTTTTACGTTACCTAAAAATTGTTTTCACTGTACTGTTTTTTTCTTTCTTTATATTCACTAACTCGATGGGTTAGGTGACCAATAAAGATTTTAAAAAAATCAAACCACTTATGTTTCAAAAAATTCCTGCTAATAACGTATTCAAATACACAAGCGTTTGTAGCGCGTCAAATGCACGCAAGTGTACAAACGCCGAATTTGTCAGGGCAATGAGAATGATATGCATCAAAAGGGTTCCGAGAAGCACCCGTCCCGACTTGTCCGTCCCATTGACTCATACTTACGTGTTTGTTAATAATAACCTCGCTTCCTTTAACATTCATTTCGGTCGGCTAACTATTGTCACGCTCTGTAGGATGTTGCAACGCAAAAATGTTACCCAAACGTGGCTTGGTAACGAAGTTAAAAATCTCGAATACGATATGTAATGATGACGTTATAACCTTTCAATCTAGCTAGATTTTTAATTGGTGTTTTTAGTTATAAAGTTATTTCTCGATTCTGTGAATTACCTACTTAACATTTATATATAAAAAGAATATATATATATATAAAAAATTGGGCCTTTAATGGAGCTAAGTACTTTATCTATAGTTGTGTGAAACAACTTCCTAGAAATGGAATCAGATATTTTGCGCATTTTCACGTTTTTGCGTCTTTATCTTAATTGTTACCTAATTAAATCATCTTATAATTACGCTGATTACAAATAGCTAAAATACGACTAGACCTACTACGAGAGAAGTGCGGTCAGCAAGTAACAAATTAATTTAGTTTGCAGGTTCATTATACTGCAAAATTACTGGTTCAGGTGTCCAGTCGGGAACCCTTTAACTTCCGTGGAATGATAAGCAAGTGACACCCCCCATGTTTCATTCCTAATCGGTGTTGAATAAATCTTTGCTGTCATCAGCGACACCCAAGTGTCTCATTTAATATACTAATCTCCACTGCCCGTTACTATTAAACAAAAACTATTTACTTAATAATAATAATGAAGACAATAAAGTTGTGTTAGTAAAGGGTGAAAAAAAATACTGATAATATAAAAATATTGCTTGAACTTCACTCTTCATATTCAAAAGAGGTTCTACGCGATCAAGCATGAAAAAAAAAACTGTAAAGATAGAAAAGTGTGACAATATGCAATAGCAAAATAATAAACTTTGTTGGACTTTACTCCCCATAGGTACCGAAGTTTCATTCGTCCTTATGACAAACTGGTTATTAGATTCAACACCAACTGAATCAATGACATTTATCTTAATTAATCGACCTAATAAGTCACAGTCACATCTATTCCGTTCTATTATTGTATTACAATGGTTTATTATCATGTCAATTATCTATCAAAAATATCTCATGACATTCTGTGAAATCTTATATTGTTTATAATATTAATAAGGTCGGTTTGCGTTAGGAACGCACTTGTTTAAGTTTTTGTCTATGTTTGTATTTGGTATTTTTATTTTCCAATTTGTAGCCACTTTCATCCTTGTCTAGGTTTTTTTATCTTCTAGGTTAAATAGGAATAAGTAGGTATTATTTTTACGGTAAAATTTTGCAATACAATGATATGCTCCCGCATCGCTGGAGTGGGCTTGGCTGAAGTGAGTTAGGGCAGTTCATATCCGTCAAATGTTTCAGGACCGACGCCTGTGACGTCTTGCAGCGAGTGTCTGACTAGGTACAGTCGACGCCATCGAGGTAAGCCTAGGAAACTGGAGTGAGGGGCATCGCTGGAGTGGGCTTTAAGGTTGCCAGGCTGAAGTGAGACAGGGTGGTTCATATATTTGTCGAATGTTTCAGGGTTCTTGGGCCTGAGACGTCTTGTGAGTAAATGACGACGCCATCGAGGTAAGCCTATGAAACTGGAGTGAGGATTCTTTGGATTGACCAGAGTTAGCAACGGTGAGCGATATGTGGATAATATGGAGAGTTTATGGGGTCACCTTAGAGCTAAGGCAAGTGGCACTCGCGTGCTTCAAAGCGTTTCATATTTCTACAACGGCTGTCAACAGTATTAACATAAGCTTTTCGGTAGCTTATATCAGTCCTATGTACATACATTTTTGACTTTACCATCTATAATCGTTATCGCCGATAGAAAGTCACTTATTCTAGTCTTGGCCCATCAGTGGGACAGACTGACAGATTATCAGAAGCATAATCAGCCTATAACGTTCTCACTACTGAAGTACTGAGACACATACCTCCTCTCTGTGGGAGGAAAGGGAGTGGGCTGTTAATCGACCATGTGCAGCCAGTGCTGGTTGCTAGATGTCACATGTTTTCGAATTTTTGATTCTAAGACATGCCGGTTTCCTCACGATGTTTTCCTTTCTTTATTTTTTTTTATTACTGAATGGGCCCGCTCTTGACCTCGATCATGCCTGATGGAAAGCGATGGATGATGTCTATGATGGAACGAGCGTGCCCAGAAGATGCCTAAGGCACTGGAACTCCCACGCATCAACGAAACACAGCAGGCTGCTTGACGCCAGACTCCGGTAGTGTTCTTCGACTCCTTCGTCGTTTTGAGAGCAGTGGGGATGAAATTATTTACAGAAAGTAAAGCGCCTGCCTGGATTCGAACCCACTCGTAAGTCGGGGATATTACCACTGGGCCACCACTGCTCTGCCACTACTGAGAATGCTGGTCAACTTGTAATTAGCGATTCTGTATATCCGAGGCTATTGTTACCTATAGTAGGTACTTAAGCTACTGGTAGGTACTTATAATTATACAGAAGCTGTAGGTTTACAAATAAATCACACTAATATTATAAAGGCGAAAGTTTGTGAGTGTGTGTATTTATTTGTTTGTTACTTCTTCACGCTCAAATGGCTAGACCATTTTTGATAAAATTTTCTATGGAGGTAGTTGACATCCTGCATTAACATATTGTCTACTTTTTATCCCGATATTCCCACGGGATCGATACTTATGCGGGTGAAACCGCGGGGCGCAGCTAGTTAATAATTAAATAAGATACTCGAGGCTTATGAAACAGCAAAGAACTGTACAAAAAAGCCTTTCAGCAAAGGCATTATATAATACATATAGTAATATGAAACAAAAATGAGTACTTCACAATTCAAAAATCCTATCCATCTCATTTTATCCCTCGCTTACATCAGACTCCTTCACTTAACAATAGGCAGCAAAAGATTGCTCAGTCAGTCCTACGTATAAAATACTAAAAGGTTTCGGTTCTCAAATCTTTATTTGCCTCTTAACATTGTCACGATGTAAAATGATAAAATGTCTTTTTTTAAATCGGTGTTGTGAAGATCGATTCAGGGGTCCCTTTCGATTTGATGCGTCAACAATCCGTAGGTGTCTCTTTTGGGATATTGATCACCATTGTTAGATTAACATAATCAGCCTATAATGTCCCCACTGCTGGGACACAGGCCTCCTCTCTGTTCCCATAGAGAGGAGTGGAGTGGGCCATAATCCAATACGCGGGCAAAGTGCGGGTTGGTGGATGTCACATGTCTTCGATTTTTTGGTTCTAGCACGTGCGGTTTCCTAACGATGATTTCCTTCACCACTGGTCCATTGTAGAACCATCTTTGTTAAAATGATTATGGACAATAATGACTGTGTCGATATCCAATCATACAGGCGGACACTGATATTCATACGAGTATTCTTGCTATTACCAACCTTGACATCGCCTGTTACTAAGTAAAGTAGATAAGAGGCATTTTTTCTTTTATGGGAAGTACATGGGCAAAAAGGCGTTAATTATTTTATTAAATTCTGTGTAAAAAGAATTAATACCTTTTAAATTGTTCCGTAATGATGCCCTCGGTTTTGTAAGCATTCTGCCTGTATTAATATTGTTTAACAAAACAGGAGTAGAAATCTAGGAAGGACCTTGTTTCTCTCACCTCTGACCTAGACTAGAGTCTAGAAAAAAAAAGGATCTCAGTATAGATTTTCCGGGAAGAAAAGTCTTCGCAAAGCATATGAGAAGCTTTTACAAGAAAGTTATTAAAGAACCACCCTTGTAATTAAAATAATGTAGATAAAGCATTTTTTCTTGAAACAGGTGCAATTTGTCAAAGTTCAGTGGAAAAACAAGACGCAGTGGTGGCCCATTGGTATCAAGTAAATTATTTTATCACCACTGCTCTCAAAATCATCGTGAGGAAACCGGCATGTCCTAGTACCACAAATTCGAAGATATTTGCCAGACCACACTAGGCTGCGTGGTGGATTAAGGCGATCTCCCTCTCGCTAAGAGGAGGCCAGTGTCCCAGCAGTGGGAAAATTATGGGCTGATTATGATGGAAAAACATTTTTTTTACTATGTTTAGTGGAACTGGCAAACAAATTGAATCATACCAAACACCTACAAGACTCAGAACATGTATTACGATGCCTGCCTGTTCATTTATGCCCAGAGCTATTGCCTAACACTCAATTTCTTAGGGCAACCATCTTTATCGCGATTATTTACTATTTCCTCACACGGCCGCTACGCGTGGTGTTAATTTCTCGCAATCATGGCAACACTATACAGAGGGCAAATGTAAAGTGGCCACAGTATGGATTTAAAAGTACCCATATGAGAATTTTAAAACAAAAACTGTATTTTGGACTAACATGTTCTGTTTTGTTTCTTTTGAGTACTATGCTTAGATTGTGCCGGTATCAACTTATCCTTAAACTTTCTAACAGATTTAACACGCCTGTTTGTGGGAACTTGACACAGCAACCCAGCTGTGCTGTGCTTAAGCTAAAAGGGTTTTTACGCAGTCACCACGTTAGGAAGAAAAACCCTCGCACACTGCTCCATAATACAACCACAACTGTCCCAAATCACTCAAAAACTTTCAATCTTAATGGAAATGCACTTAATCTTGCAACACTATACGTCAATTCTGTGATTTGCGGTATACACGGCAGGGCGCTTACGCAATCCACTTTCACCATGCGTTTAAGCGAGGAGAGAGTCCCTGAGATTGCCTATTACTAGATTACCTTGTGAAGTCGGGAAAATAAGAAAGTGTATAATGTGTCCTCGTCTGTATAGGACGTAAACGCTGATTTCACCAACTAAACATGCAATGAAAACTGTTTATTTGTATAACCAAATTGAGTATTTGAATGCAAATGTCGGCCTTCTAAACGTCTATTGCCACTACAGTAAAACTTGTATAAAGTGATCCATGTACAATATCAATTGTGATCCAAATTCGACTAGTTTCATGATAAAAGTTGAACTAATCTTCTCTTTTTAATCTGAATTTTCTTTAATATTCACGGGAGGAATAGTCCCAGTATAGTCCTGTTGTCTTCAGTAAACAATAATTGTATCAAAAACGAGCAGTGGTCGCCCAGTGGTAACGGACGCGACTTACGAGTTGTAGGTCATAGCTTCGAATTCAGACAGGTGCTTTACTTTGTGTAAATTATTTTATCACCACTGCTCTCAAAACGTGAAGGAATATATCGTGAAGAAACCGGCATATCCTAGAACCAAAAATTCGAAGACTTGTGACACCTACCAACGAAAGTTCGCCATACTGGGCTCGCGTGGTGGTTACCGGCCCACTCCGTCTCACTGACAGGAGGTCTGTGTCCCAACAGTGGGAACATTATAGGCTGATTATGTATAAAAAACTATAGTCAATCGTTGATTTCGGTCTAAAAATATTGCTATATTCTTCGGTGAATGACCTCTTGTTTATGTACTAAAACACCTACTTACAGGATATCAGAAAAAAGTTGATTTGGAGCACCAGACAAAGATGAAAGTTGCAGATCTATGAAGGAAAAGTTATTTCATTAGAGACATGTTCCCAATAATATGTTATTAGTATCACACTCCAGATCTGTATTCAAATGCAGCGTTTAAATTAGACGTATCTTCGTATAAATGCTGCGATCAAAACAGTGTGGGAGTATTCCGGTAGTAACTAACTAATACGGGTGGTCTGAAGAAAATAATTGACAGTAAATAATTGAGTCTACGACAGAATGACGTCAAGGTGAAGAGTTTAAAAGAAGTTTGATTAATTTATGAACGTCTTGGAATTAAACACGAAAAAAACTGTCAATAAACAAAACAAATAATCTTGTTGGAGTAATAAAAAAGATGAAATATACGCAGTTAACAAAAAGCTGACTAATACTCAACAGTTTGGTAAGGGAGGTGTGTATACAGAGCCTCAGAACTAGCCTGAGCTATGCATACCTACTATTTTTTTGAAGTTTTTCTTACTGAACAGACAGCTGTGCTGCTGGGGAGTTTGTTGCGCCATCTCTTCTTCTCAGCGAAACTACAAAAAAGTGGTGAAGGGTGGGCGTTTTGGTAGACTGTCTTATGCAGTTTTGACTTTCTAAAAATGCTGATTGTCAGTCTAATTTGGATAATTTACTTTTGATTTTGATTAGCCAAATCAAAAGTATAATAACGGCGAAAGTATAACAACCTTATTGGTAATTATATTTTCGAGCCGTTTTGGGTTGAAACCCTCGGATCGTGGGGTCCGAGTACTCATGGTTTGTTCAATGAAATCACAAAACTCCTGTTTGTCACTTCCCGTGACCCAAGGGCTGGCTTTTACCTTGGCCAGAGGCTAAGCATTGCCATACAACCTGGCATTGCCGCCAGTCTCTTGGGTATATTACCAGTCGACAGCGAAACGGAGGAATTTTTCGACGACATATTTTAGTTTGTTCATAGTTTTACGAGTACTTAGGTTAGTTTATTATATTTTTTATTTTGAGTTTGTGAAGTTTATCCAATGCATAATATATTTTTATCCTCTTAAATAAATAAATATTATTTCCGAATCAATGTACAATAACCTATAGGTAGTATAATTATATTATTTGACAAAGAACGACAAAAAGTGTTTACGTTTATTTGGGTGGCGACCTCTCAGCGATGAGCAAGGTTGTTCCGCTCCGCTCTGGGTAGGAAGGAGGAAAACTGATTCTTAGTGTTGCTATAAGCGGCAGCCTTGCTGTGACACTGGTCATCGCGATGCACACAACACACTTTATTTGGCTGGCAACCTCTTTCACTCTCTTGATTATGCCTTCTGCTATTTTTAGACCATTCAGGTAACGAAGTTTCGAAGTTGCGAAAAGCTTAGTGCGTTTCTGCGACAAGTGGGACTTGACATTAAAAGGTTTTACTAAACCTTCATGTTGGTACAAAAGACTGTGACGAAAGGGTTTTACTTTCTACTAAAATCCTTTTAAAGTCAAGTAGGTAAACATTTCTGTGTTCCTAGACACAAACAAAACTTCCTAAGTGCCAGTATTTTCTTGCAATTGAAATTCTTAACTCGCTTGCAATTCTGTCTAATTAATAGAATCTAAAAGCTACGCAAATTGGCACTCTGATATCTAAATGCTACCTAATTATATGTTCTGTCGTATTAATTACCAACACTTTGGTGGTATTTGTACAGTATTTGCCAAGCTATCGGATAGTAGTTATCATTAAATTAGTTGTGGAAATAATCAATGGTCTGTAACTGTTTGGCAAGATATCATAGGTTAGGCGAGACTGCACTCTCTGAACTGCTTGTGGTTTATGCTCAAAAATCGTAGTAATAGTCTTGTTACCCTCTTACGGTATACATTCTGTAAAAAATAATCGCTTTTGAGGAAGAACCTACACACGACAAAGTACCTAACAGGAGTTGCAGAAAACCAATTTCGAAAATAACTTGACCTTTAACTAGAAATTCAATTTATCTAATTGGCAAACAAGGCTAAAGGATTTACAGCGTACAGGTTCTAATTCCCAAGAAAACTGGTCCTGGTAGTCGCAGCAGTGCCTCCGCCACAAATATACCTATGTCTCATAATATTAATTAGACAGGTTGTCTAAGACCTACATTTAATACGAGCCGTGTGTGAACGTACAGGCCTCATTACCTTAAATTGAATACTTACGTAGCAATGCGCTTGCACATATAAGCAAGTCGCAAGCGCAGATGCCGTATGACATTTCGTAATATCATCTACATGTTGGCTGTTACATAGGATTATTTACTGTGCAATTCTATCTGGAAGTCTGTGTTTGACCTTATACATTAATGAGTTTTTCTTTGACATATTATGGTGATAGAGTTGACACTTGAATTATTAGGTATAGCGTCATGTAGTGTTTAGCATTCAACACTATGTCTGGTTTTGTATTCACAGACATGATAATTCTAAAATGACATTGGTAAATGATTGCTGAGCTACTGTCATATATGAATTGAATTTTAATTTGAAGTTTTAGGAATCGAATGACCAGCAGCTACCTACTTCTACGATTCTGAAAACGACCTGCCGAGATGGAAACAGTGTGGTTATAGTAATGCGACAGGGCAGCTGGATATTTTCGTAACATACTAGCAGTTGCAATGGCGTTCATTTTGAAAGTTCAACAACATTAATTACGTTATATTACGTTATTTACGTTGTTGAGCAGACAATTTTTCCGAACATATGAAGTAATGGATTAGCAATATCGTTCAAAATGATTTACATTGTGATTGAAAGTATGTATGCAATTAGGGTTATCAACGTTCTTTTACATGCAATAAGTACCTGCAGATATTGTAGTGTAAAAGGACTTTGACACTGTGACACTCGTGCGCTTGTCATTGCTCTTTTAAAATATTCAGAAAATGACTAACTAACTTAATATACCAATAATACAAAAACAAAATTTAGAAAACTTTTATAATTTAGAAAAAAATTATAATTCAGAAAATATCAAATAGGTATAACGCAAAAATATGTAGTAATTTTCCGACCTCTGAACACGACGTGCGCAATAGTCTCGTTAATTTATACAGCCTCCATGAGCAGTAAGAATCTTTAAGTGTTTAAAGCCGTAAACAATATTTTATTTAAATAACAATGCATGTTAAAATGTTTGATGTTAAGTTAATAAGAAGTTGTTGCAAAAAACAGCTTGAAAATTGCCGTATTTGTCGGAGCATAACATTTTTGTTTTTTAAATTCGGTCGCTGACATTGACCTTGAATTGAGATATTACATTTGGGAGGTTCCAAATCACGGAGGTATTAAAGAACATGGTAATTTTAATACACAATGCATGACATACGGTAATGATGATCGATCGTAGTATGATGTGATCAGGATAAAAGCGGTTTTTGTTGTCCATCTACCTACACTAAGGCATCTAGGACACCATGGTGGCTTAACCATGGCCGCGCTGCCAAAAATGTATGGTTCGTTGAGCAACCAAGCGGCTACCAGGTGAAGTACCCTCCATAGAGCTGTATTATTTTGTTGGTAGCTCGACTGGTTACGCCACCAGTGGTGTCCTAGTGAGATAGGGTTCTAAGTGTTCCAACCAAACCCTACAGTAGGTACACGTGCAACCCTTCAGTCGTTTTTAAAAGAGTTCCATTTTATTAGTAGCTAATTCGTTAAGGCTAAGATTGTTTTAATATTGAAATTTTACGATATTTTTAAAGTTACAAAACTAACAAGGTATTTCAGCTTAGTTGCTGTAAAAGTTTTTTAACTCGACATTAGTGAAGATCCGGTTAGATTCAACTTTCAATCAACAACTGCATTGTTAGTCTATATGTCGCAGTTAACTGGTTAAATTAGCCGTTCAGTTAACTGCCTGGCCTTTAGAAGTAGTGCTCGCCTCGCTTCCTCCCTCGGCTCGCACGCGGTTGATCACAGTTCTAACCTAACCTAACCCACTTGGTCGGGGTGCAATGCCTTAATTACTGCGACCAATTCGGCTCGCGCGTGATTGGTCACAGACTTACAACCTAAACTGTAATTGAATATCATTCAGGCCGTTAGTTGAACGGCCGCGTTTAGTTGAAAGGCTAGGCGGTTAACTGAAAGGCTAATTTAACCAGTTGGCTGCGACATATACATACATATAAATCTAAGTGTCTGTTCGTAATGTCATAATCAGCTTTTTACTAAATGCTTATGAAAGTATATACGGTACCACTTATAGCAAAAAAAAATTTTTCTATATTTTTTTCTGTCTGTTTGTCTGTCTGTTTGTTCCAGCTAGTCTCCGAAACGGCTGGACCGATTTGGTCATCATCTGCCTAGACATTTTCCAACTATGTTGGGGTCGGCTTCCAGTCTAACCGGATGCAGCTGAATACCAGTATTTTACATGGAGCGACTGCCTATCTGACCTAATAACCCAGTTACTGGGTAATACGATACCCCTTGGTAAGACTGGTTGTCAGACTTTTGGGCTTCGGACTACCCGTAACGACTGTCAAAGACCTGGGCTGATTTAGTATGGGTATTATATACAGGTGAAGTGAAGCCGCGGCCGTAAGTTAAACAGACATATAAAATCTTAAGATATCACTATCTTATCCTTATGCAAGTTGCAAGTACAATTGAACCAACATTTATATTTACAGTTTATGAAAGGTGATTGTAATCACAGTCGACAGACCAACTCTTTCAAGCGTGACGACTACCGTAATATTTTTTACTTAAACTAGCGGGTCATAACGTGGATATTAAAAAAGTTATTTAATGCTTAGATAAAGCCGTCTATCTCGTGATGAACTGGGAGCTAAAGTAGCTCTTTGATGTTTACGGGCGTGTGAACAAAGATTTAAATGCTTTACAGATTTCGGGGTGAAAAGGTTTTTAAACTACAAACTAAATAATATATCATTCAGTTTTTCTTTAGCGAATTTGCCTAAATGTGTGGCTACCTAATTATGGCCGATTCCTATAATTTAGGGACGTTATCGGTAAAAATTAAGACTCTTATGTCTAAACAATAATGAAGCAAAGACCTCATAGTTTTGCATAATAGACCCTTTTATAAAATAGCTTACGAATCTATTTATATGCCCAGTTTGGCAATAAAAGATGCTACCATTGGTAAGCAAAAGGATTGTTTATAGAAACCGCGCATTAGTTGAATGCATCTTAGTTAACTTACCGACCAATAAGTTAGTGCTTAATGTAATAATGGAATGGTTCCTTAAAGTCGACGGAAATATAGAATGTAGCTGTGTATCTTATGATTGCACAATACATCCTTAAACACGATTTTTATCAACAACCCTGAAACGTATAAAAGCTTCAGTGCTGTTAATAAATGTCATATTTCATCTGTCATCTAAAATATATGCCTGGAAAAATCCGCTAGCAACCCGGATAATTTACCAATAAAGAAGTAGGCACAACAGTAAGGCCTTGTACACATTAACGCAGGTAGAGCTGACCAAGGCTCACTTACACACAATGAATTAACAGACATACATGCATGCGCGTCAAATAAACAGAGGGGCAATTCTGGTAATTTTAAGAACGTTCACAGTCTGATCTCACTCTCAATCTGTCAAAAATACCTCAAATTTCAGTACATTTTGACAAGTTTTTGACATTTGTTTGTCGCTGAGATGAGACTGCGACTAGATTTTGAACGTTTTAAATTACGAGAATTGGCCTTCAGATGTCACCGTCACAGCTCTCTTAACGAAATATCGGATTCTCACGGTCGAAGCTGATGCGTATTCGCGGCCGAGACTTTGATATATGTTGTAAAACGGAGAAGGATGAAAAATATGAGATTTTCATGTTTATTACATGTAAAGTTGGCGAAATAAGGGAACCGGTACTTAAATGATAGGACAACATAAAAGTCATAAATGCAAAAGGAAGAAGAATCAAGGAGCAGTAGATTAGGTTCAGACTAGAAGCCGACCTAAACATAGTTGAGGAAAGGCTTGTGGATTGTGATGACAAAATACCGCGCGAATCAATGGCCTATTATTTCTATATATATTTAATATATTCCAAATAAAAAAAAAATTGACTTAACTTCTCATTCCCAATCAATCATTTATCCTTATCCTAGAGTTTTCTAGAAATGTATAATAATAATGTTGCGTTCAGTCAGGCCGGAAGTAAAGAAATTAAAATGGAACATTTTTTCAGCAGTCTACACTGGTTATTAATAACACAAGTTTTTTTACAGGTAGCTATCAAAAAATCTTCCTCGATATACATATTCACCGCATCCATAACATTTGCAAGTGAGTGTATTTCCCGCGTAGCTGCGCGTACGCCTCACAACGTTCTATCTGGGTTTATTTATTTAAATATGCGTGAACTGCGCTTGCCAGGGCTCTTTGTCTTGGTACCTTGGTACTAATATAGCCGGCTTCCTGCTCATCTCGGTAGCTTTGTCGTTATTTTGCTTCGAGGCTGCCTACAACATTTTTTAATAAGAAAATACCAGCTATAACGATGTAATGATATTTTTTTGTCGCGATTTACCAAATAGAGCGAGACACTACGAAAAGACACGTCCAAATTACATATTTTCCACTTTGCTCCCATTTTCGGCGTCTCATTATTTGGTTTTCGGGCGGGATCTATACAATAGTGCGTTTTACGCCCTAATTAAGTAAGCATTTATGTAAATTGATAAGGTGAAATACCGATTTCATAATGTGGCGTTCAGAGAATGATCCCAAATACATAACCAAGAGAGACACGCAAGCCTCACACAGTTGAACCATAAAATGCTTTGCATACCGAAAATAAAATAAGACGCTCGAAGGACCAATATTATGAACACGAAACAAATAAGCCAACTTAGATTTGCGAGTTGGCTTTTGTTTTACCTGACCCTAATAACAACACTATAAGACTTAAATTCGGATATCAGGACCAGAAATTTGTTAGGCGGGAATTTTCGAAACGGAACACTTGTTTTTGCATTTTGCGTACTTTCTCAGCAATACTCACGTCAGAGATATGCGTTTAAAGGGTTTCTTCGGAACCGTCACGTAAATTAATGAATACAGAGCTTTGTAAGTTGCGCAAATGATCCAATGGTTGCGGTAACTCATCGTGGTTCGCTCGTAAAATCGGCCGCGACAATCATGGTTCAGCTTATGGAAGGTAGGTACGTTTTATTTGTCTTTTTCAACTTAGCAACCCCGGTTTTGTAGCGCTTAATTTTATATGTTTTTTTAATTTCACTGGATGGTGACGTCATATCGGTTTCAATGAATTTTATCATCAGGCGGTTGCATTTTAAAATATGCATCCCATATTGACGTGACAAATGCGACCTAATTTTAATAAACCATCCCCGTTTAAATGACTCCTTCATGGATTATTGTGGTGATATCCGCTTTAGATATTAATTATTATATAAAGTTAAATATTTGATAATAATTTACTTAGAGCATTATTTTTGCACGTGAAAACCGCAGTGTGTTTTATTTTTGGTTTGGTCCATAAATTACCGACCACGTTCAAAACTATCTTAGTCTCGCGTAACTACTATACGAAGAGTTTGGCATTTCCGAATATCGATAGTCCGCTTAACGCGACGTTGCCGCGTTGTTTAGATATACAGGGTTGAATTAAATTAGCTAGCAAAACTCTACAGACGTGATGAGTATCGATGTGTAAGCACTCTATAATGAAACAAAAAAATGTGATGTTTTTTTTGGGGTTCAAGGACCGCTGGATGGTCTGTGAAGTTAACACAGTAAAATGCTGATTTTTAAACTGATATTTCATATGACTATACTAATTACGCACTGTGACCCCACAAATACACATCAAATTAATAAATTTTTTGTTTTATCGTGTTATGATACTATCGATACTCATCACGTCCGGTTACGCTAGCTAATTTAATTTGACCCAGTAGAAACCGAGCACAGCACTTACATGCGCGGTATCTTCAGATATTTTATACTGTGTTCACCAATCCGCCCCATCATTATTTGTTATAGCTATTTGATTTTGATATATCTACAGTATATTAACTTGTTATACCTATATTCTGTATACAGCTAATAACTTAATAGCGGGACTAAACTAAATTACTCCTCGACATTGTTAACGCAAACTTTTTATATGTTTTTTTCGCGACATGATTCAGAGCGGGCATTTCGTCTCCGGGTCATATACCCACAATCGTTTAGCTGTCTTTGTTATTAACCTCTGTAACATATTCCTTAAATTTTACATCTTATTTTTAAAGCCTCTTAATATCTGTTTAAGTGTAATGCTGTGTACGTTAAAAGTTCTGAATGATTTTATGGCTAATGAAATTTTCTTAATGAGATGTTTGTCATCTTGTTTTGAGTAGCATTTCATCTTTATTTCCTTCTTTCTTTTAATTATAGAGTAATGTGGCTTGAAGTTTTTTTACAACTAACCCATTTTTTAAATCTTTTTATCTTCAAGTATTTATCTAATGCAAAATTGTAAGCGCCACCGCAATGACTATGATTTTGAGTGCATTCACTACACCTTTAGTTTCCAACATTAATAAATGTCATTTTCACAATGTAATAACAATAAAATCTTTAGCAATATGCATTTGAATGTATGAGACGTGACAACATTCCAGGGTTTCATTGCATCACAATTTACAGCCTTCGTCGTATCGTCACCTATTCGCGTGTGTCCCGCACCTATAAGCATAAAATCGGCTACGATTATTGCATCCTGGTGAATGTGTGGGTGAATATTATTGGCAGGTCTCCGACACAACTAACGTAAACCTACCATTCACTAGTCGACTGATTTCTGAACCCCATTTGTTTATTTAAATCTACCGTACCGAAGGTTCGTTTTTGAACAGTAGGAGAGATCGTTTTGTGCATGGGAGGCTTTAGTCCCCTCTGGATGCAGGAAGGCTCCACAAATAAAATATGTGACTTGAAGGCGACGGCGAGGTGCCGTCGAGATGAGGCTGCGCAAGCTGGTGGGAAAGGGACGGATTGCAGTGTCCTCGTAAGTTGAAGTGAGACAGAAGCACGCTTGGCTATCTGGAGAAACGCGAGCACCTCATTTAATCGGTACGCGCTTCGTTTTGTAGGATAAAGGAAAATTTGCGATGCTTTAGATACGTTGGTATTATGCGTGTGGGTGTGTGTTAGAACATTACTGTTATCGCTACATCGTCTGTCCAGGGTTCAATCAGTCCATTTAAGATGGAACAGAATGCTGCATACTTGTATTTACCCAAACAGTTAAGAAATAACCGTAAAGTTTTTACAAGCACGATTTAACGCGAATATGCAAATACGCCACCTATTCGACGTTTCATAAAATGTCACAGTGTACTTCTCGCGGAGTGACATTAAAAACATGGAATACATAGTTTACATGAAATGGTTAACTAAATCAAATAAGCGTACATTAAAGTGAAGCTTGTAAACGAGGCTAATTAAGTAGCTTGCCTTCTGTAAGAGCAACTACATTTATTAACCTAATAGTCGGCCGCTGTTATTAATTCAAACTTACTAAGTGGTTTGATTATTTCTCCCTCATTTTGTGTTTTCTTTCTTTGCATGCTTAGGAAACTTAGCTCTGCATTTTTATAAAAAAGAAATACAAATTCGTTTTCCGTCTGACTTAAGTAAGTACCTATAACAATGTTTTCTTCAGCTTGTTTTGATTACATAATTAAATAGATTCAAAGTAACGTTTGCATGTGTAAAGCCTAACCTATATGAAATAAATAAAAATTCCCTATGTTCATACACATAACTGCAGTCCGACGAGATATATTCAAGGCATTAGGTAGCGCTTGAGGCTGAAAAAATGGGTTACAATGTTGGTCGTCGACGCCCTAGCGATTCATAGCTACATACCACTAACTATCGTTGCATTTATTCTTGGCTTTCCAGGACTTAAAGCTGTGCTTACACCATAACCATTAAAGGAATAAGCACTGTAATATCAACCTCTTTTTTGCATCCATTTAGGACAGCATTGTAAATTCTGAAAGAGTTCAAAAACCATTATTTAAAATTATATCAAATGTATGTCATATTTTCAAATGTTCTATAGTTTTAAACGCTTACCAACAAACAAAAGTTACTTATTGCCCGATGCCTACGGCCGGGCACAGGTTACATTATTGTCATAAACCCACACTCGGATGCCCGCTCGGCGTAACACGACCAAATACAATCATGAGGAAACCGCACTGAATCACTGCTACACCAAGTACCACATAACTTAGTCGGGTTACCAATAATGATATGTACTGAGAAAACTAAACGTGTCTAGTAATCTTCGTTTCGTTTGTAGTACCTTTGCTTATTTTGAGCTTTCGACTTTCAAATGTTAATAATGAATAGGTTTTGGGTCACAATTTTCTTCTGCCTACTTCTCGGATCCTGGTCAAGTGGGTTCTTTTACATTTGTATAAGTTATAAATTGGCTTTGATGTCACAGATATAATCATAAAGTAAGTCTCTAATATGGCAGACTTTGCAGAAACTTGATTACATGCTTTATTCAACCACTTTATGGCGACCTAGGTAGGTACCTACGCAATCGCAATCTCATACATTTTCGCGCTAGTATTCTGCAGGACTCACTCATACAAAAGCTTTCAGGAAGTACCTACATGTAGTGGTGCAATAATCAAAATCACAAAACGAAACTATAATTTCGATTCGCATAAGCATGAGGGTTCATGTCGCGGCGGTGGCGGGTATTCGCCAAGTCGGCACCATCAGACGACACACAAGATATTTACTACCCGTAGCTGCTTTCATTTCGTTCCTATTCCAGCGTTATGACTGCATTTTACTTATTATTTTACTAGCCTATTAAATTGTTTCCCTTTATCCTGGATAGAGGCCGCCTGGGTGCGCGCCCAGAATTAATCAGCAAAACGCTTTCTGGTAAAATTGGTAATTAAAATTGTACCAGATTCTGTTCAGCAGTTTTCGAGATATCTTTAATAGACAAATGAAGTGACAAACTTCAGATTATAACAGGCATGTAATTATGTGACAATGGAAGCATTCTTTTTTAAAGTGACCAATTATGTGCCTTTTAAAGTGAACAAGATTGCAATATAATCGGGAAACTCGGTAGGCTGACCGGTTGTCGCTGTACACAATAAGCACAAGAAATTTCACCACATGATTGACGGCTAAGCACACCCGTGTGACAAAATAAAGCCATATCATAATTATGTGTCAATCCGTGTCCCAACTTAAGTACAAGATAATGTTGTTGTAGTTACCATTTTTGGGTTATCCACCAAATAAAGGGCTTGGGTGAACAAAGAGGTCAAATCAATGGTACGGATGCATGCTAATGTGGGATAAATACCGACGCATAGCTTGTTGTCCGACCCACGCACACACGCCACCAACACAACAACACATCCAACAATGTCCGTGTGTGTACACAAGCTTTACCGCACACATTCACAATTCCGCTAGGGTTGAACATAATTTTGCGAAATTAATATTTTGCGAGCATAAGTAATTTGGTGCTGGAAGATAGTGATAATTTATCTGGTCATCAGGTTTATATTTTTGGTGTTTAGGCTGTATAATTTTTATTTATGGCGTAGACGTGTTCTTGAGTGGAGACCGCAAATCGGCAAACGTAAGGTAGGAAGCCATCAGGTTAGGAGGAGGACGATCTTTGAAGGGTGGCTGGTAGCAGCTGGATGAGAGTTGCCGAGAATCGAGATGAATGGCGTGAAATCCAAAAGGCCTATGTCCAGCAGTGGACTGCTATAATAGGCTGATCATGTTTTATTTAAGAATGGCTATGAATAGTTCATCGTCAGATTATTTTAGTCCGTAACTCCGTACCCGTTTCTGCTGGACATGCACTTAAAAGCTAGATACTATAATGGATGCTTGGTTATTAGCGCAAGAGAAAATCGAATATACCGTACTGTTTTTCATCCGATCCATCGTTGGATCAAAATAAAAGCTAATTTTGCCGAAACACTGAAACTTAATAACAGATCCCAGAAGCCTAAGACGGTTTTAAAGATTTTAAAATGTTACATAAATGTAATCAATATTTGCATATTTTAGAACTGTAAAACTATTTTTGTTAATTCCTGAATGGGCTCTTAACTTCGGTCACGCCTGATGGAAAGCGATGGATAAGGTCTATGACGAAACGAGCGTGCCCAGAAGATGCCTGTTCACTCTTGCTTTGAAGGAAGACTGGTTAAATGTGGAAGGGTACACAGATGCTGGCAGAGAGTTTCACACTTTGGCTGTGCGCATAATACTCGTAAGTGTGTAGGACAAGCGCTGAGTACGACTGGTCGGAATATCAACCAAGTGCAGTTGGTACCCTGTAGTACGTCTGCTAGTCTAGTAGTAAAAGAGCGATGGTAGGATCAGGTCATAGAGCTCCTGCGCACACTCTCTGAAGTACAGTACACCAACGTCTCGTCACCTATAAGCCTTTTTGCTCTGCGTTCCACCAAGTCGAACTATTATGTGACTGGACTAGTAGGTATGTATCCCAGTTAAGAAAAGGGCACGGCATTGTCTCCTTCAAAATCTCTTCATTTTGTGCGATTTCTGGTCAGTGTGTACGAGATGCCATCACTACTATTTTAAGAAATCTGTTAAGATTAGGTAAACAGTACGCTGACGTAAGTACGTCCTAGATAATTGTTTACTAGAACTTTGTGTTGTAAAATATGCCCTTGTCTCATATTGTCGCAAGATTTTCCTCAAGTCATGTCATTTCTATATCACCAGCATTGAAACATTTATAGCTTCGACTGCTAGTCACTGAAATAGATGGAACCTTTTTGTTTTATTTATTTCTTCAATTTCAAGTGAAAAAAAAAGAAGAAACCGAATACAATAATAAGTCTTTGGCAGCCAAAGCTTCTTTGGTGTTAACCCTGAAAATAATCGTGTAAAATGGATTATAACAAGAAAGCAATTGTTTTTGGCAAATGTAACCAATATTGCAAACAATTTTATTACAAATTAAACATAAGTATCTTATTCTTAAGTATGAAGTAATTAAAGAAAAATTTTGACTCATAAAAAAGAATTAAAAAACACGCAAATGACACGAACGCAGTTTAAAATTTCTTGTGTGGCATATGGCAAACGTTTAATGCAAGAAAAGCTCAGCTAACTTAAGCGATAAGAACGTCTTGAACAACATCCATTGCTTGCGTGATATAGTACTCCTTTCTGAAACCCCGAACACAACCTGCAATGCAAAAGAAAAACAAATACATTTCTTTTTTTATGTTTTTAAAGATGAAGTTTAGTAACTCACGTCGCCAACCTTGCAGATTTACTTTTTTATCTGTTTTTGAGGACACACATTGCCATTTAACAACATCAAAGTTAAGGTCCTCTTGTCATTCATTTTTTACCTGTGAGTGGGGACTTGTGGTGGATAGGTGTCTTTTTGTTCTGACCTGACCTTGATAGAGTGGTAGCAAGGACAAAAGATAATGTTTGGCACACATGTACATTTTTAAGTCGCTAGTGGACTACATTATGTGGAGGCGACACTTTCGAGTTTTAATGAGGGCTGATTTCTAAAGATATATATAGAGATAGATGCAGTGCAGTACTATTAAGTAGGTACACGGAATAGAAATAGGACTCATCATCTACCTAGCCTTTTTCTAATTATGTTAGGGTGGGCTTCCAGTCTAACCGGATGCAGCTTAATATTCAGTATTCTACATGAAGCAACTGCCTATCTGACCTCCACAATACAGTTACTGGGTAATACGATACCAATATACGATAGAATAGAAATAGGACTAAAACAGGAAAATTCACTAAACTGAGCAGCTCGGACATAACGCTTAGCCATTCAACTTTAACACCATGTTATTCAAACCCTCGATACATAAACCACAGCAACTATTTATTATAGCCAAGTGCATGTAGATTAGCGCGTGCAAGACAACACCGATAGCACATAATCCACAACGGTGAACGTGCACAACAATAAATAGCGCGCTCGGCGCCACTTCTAATTTCCTATGCTCTAGGCGCGTTTGATCCTGAATCGCGATTCCGTATTCCCTGGGAGTCCGGGGTCAGCGAGCTGGCTAGCCCGGGAGGCAAACCAGTTTTAAACATTTCAATATCACACCCAACCTGTACAATAAAGTTTACAATTTATTTGTCACACCTCTTTATGTTTTTCGGAGATGAATTTTAGGCCTTTCTGATTGAGCTTTTGGACATTGTGATGCAATACTTTTGGTGAATGAATATTTTTAAATGAAACCATTTTCGATGTAATTTTCAAGTGATTTTACCTTTGGTGGGATAACAGCTGTCCTTGTTTTAACAGTTATACTCTGCTGTTCTAAATACTTAGTGTACATAATCATAGGTGCTCCAATGCCGTTACCCACTGTAGCGAAATAAAACGATGAAACTTTACACTTTCGCTAGTAACACGTTTAATTTTTTTATAAAAATATAAAAAAAACCGAAATACAAGAATTAAATATACAAAATAAAAAATAACAAGATATAAGACTACATCATGAAACCTTGTGACAATAGTTTGGTATAAAAATTGAAAATACTTAAGGTTTTGGGTTTTGTAAGGATAAAAAATAAAGAAAGGATTTTGTCACGCGACGCGAATATTGACGTGATTGCAATCAAGACACGTTTAGTTAAATATAAAGACTAAATAGATTGAAAGGTTAGCGCGGTCCAAAGAAAAAGAATTAAAATAGCACACCCGCCGTATTTGAAGGATAAAATAAACGCGATTTTTATAAGGAAAATAAATCTAGACAATCTACTATGAGAATAGTGTGAAAAACAGTATCTGTTCCCAAAAAGGGGTCTTCGTCTTCGTTCACGGAATCCTTGTAGAATAATAGGGCAGAACAATAAAGAGCTACTAGATCCGCAACAGCTAGCTGCGGGCGCTCCTCAGGTGAACAGCTTTAATTTCTTCACGGGAGTCAGGGTAGGGTGAAGCCGAATAAATCGGCTTGCCGTTAGGTTCGGGCCTTATCCTGAGGTAAAATTTAAAAATAAGTACCCGTGGAGCAAGCAGAATCACTTGTACCCAAGAAATAGAGTAGAGTGATACATACCAAAAAAAAAAGAGATAGATCCTCACTCCGACATTAGATATTTAACAAATACATTTGGTAGCATGGTACCTCGACGGATCAAACAAGTAAAGCAACAATGAAATAAATTCTAATGAGATGAAATTTTAAAATCAATCCATACATTTTGGCGTTCATCTCCAACAACAACATTCCTCGTCACAAGGTTATTTTTGAGTGACCATAGCTACCATCAAAAATGCCATCTGACGTAAATACAACTCGTAGTTTAAAAAATATCAGATGGAAAATTTCTGGTTAGACCATGGTTCAAAAGTGAGGTTGAATATGAACCTGCAAGGAGGATTAATGACAAAAAAAATATGCAGGATTTGTTAATACTGCACCACATAAAATATCATGCCGTTTGTGGTAGGTATTACTGTCTGATAAGAGGTTCAGTATTAAAATCAGTCATATAAAAGATCAAAATATGAAGCAAAGCTCTAAGGTTAAAGCTTCTCCTAAATCTTTGGAACTAGTGTACCGAGAACAGTAAAACTGATATGGGACAGCTTACAGATAAATGCAGATTTATTTTCTTTAAAATGGAAAAATATAATTCTTCTTCCTTACTAGGAAGAAAATGGGTCACTAGTATATACTATACTACTACATTACTACCTATATACCATATACTAGGGACTAATTAAGGGTGAAACGCCAGGGAAGATCGCGAAATTCAAATTTTCTTACGTTTTTTGCAATTTGCAGGTCAGTGTCAGGTTGTATGTTGACAAAAATATGATTCGCAACCGCAACAAGTATGTATTTATACAGAATTATAATAATTAAAATCATCAATACAACCCTATAAGTATAACTTAGAGGTAAATAGACCTTGGAGGGTCGTATCTATCCCCCCTTAACTTAAACAGGCTTTAGGATTATAGACAGCTTGATTATTATATCGACGGTTAAGAAGAAATAGGGTATGAGTGAAAAAAAATTAAATGTTCAGGAGAGCCGTTCAAAGTTTTAAATTTTAGAAAAACTGCCGTATTTTTGTCATTTATTAATACTTTTGCTAAGGTTTAAACGCCAAAAAGTCATCGTAGAGCCATGGGAGTAGGCGCATTCGAAAGAGCGGAAAATTTTACGTAGGATGGCCCAATATATAACTAATTTTTGACCAAAATGTCACTTATACCCTACTTCCTTTTTACCGTTGATATCAAAAATGGTATCAGTTTCATAAGTGGATTTTTGTGGAACTAGGTAGGTACTGTAGCTGGTTCACAGATAAAATGATTAGATGTTCAGCAATAGTGATAAAAAGAAATGCACATGTTGAACTGCTTCGGCAATCCAGCTAGGTACCTTATTGCGTAACATTATCAATTACAATCTGAACCATTTTGAAGGATATCCAGCTAAACCATTGGTTAGGAAAATTTGTCTACTCAACAACGCAATGAATGCTATTGAAGTGTCAAAATGTAAGCTGTTGCTGCTGTCAATATGTTACGCAATTATCCCGCAGTAATTAATGAAGAATTTTTTTTACATCCACGGAATGATAATAGCGGACTGCATAAATTCGAAGTCGAGGATCATACACCACTAAAGTCAATTAGCTATTGCGAAGAGATTGTATCATGTAAAATCAGCGCTCTCTGCCCGCTTCAACTAAAATGAGAGCCCAACCGGACGGGATGCATTAATAACCGCTAATTTTCTCGTACCAATAAGTGCTCGAAATGATCGACCACTAATTAATTACTAGTACCAACAGAATGATTACTCAGTGAATGTTTGTAGACCCTACAACTCTCTCTAATAGTTCAAAGAATGTTGATGTTATTGAACGCTGGTAATTTCCAAAACCAGTTTTTATTGTTCATATAAAATGTGACGCCTTCCTTGTTTTACGATAGATCTGAGAAACGTTTATCTGGTATGTAAATTTTGTTTGCGTCTGATATTCGAACCTCGGTACTTGCGACCTCTATGACCATAAGCTAACCGTCTGCACCGTAACACTACAGACATTCTCATGTTCCTATTATTTTGATCTATTTGTTTACATCAGTATAAACCTGGGAACAGTTATTTTGAATTTCAACATTTATTTCTCAAGACTAATAACGTTCAACAGACTTTTGAATTGTACAATTTGGTCTATCTACCTACTCTTTCTAATTCTGGCACGTGTATGTCTGTTTCTATTTTTTACTCAAGTAATACCGTTGTACCTACTACTGTTGAGATTTTGGTTCCATGTTGGACTATTGCATGTAGTTTAGACTCATCGATTTTGACCGATCAAAGAAGACTGTTCTTGGCACCAGCATGCGCGGAAAAAACATGGTCAAGGAGTTCGTCAACATGGAGACATCAATGACAAATGTAAAGAGACACAAATAACAATGGTGTCGTCTCGCCGCGTCCACGATTCGATAATAGTGAATAAACACGGCGATGAGTTATCGGCGGCAATCTCGGGTCGTCGGCCGCAGTACCGTTCCACTTGCCCCTGGACGACCAAACTAACGACCATGAGGTAGGAGGCTCAGGGGCAGCCGCGGATGCGGTATTGTTGAAAGCTGTGAGTTCGAGCCGTCGATTACAATGATACCAAGAATCAAGAACCTTTTTTAACTTGCAACCGACGACGTCAACATAGGTAGACATTTTCCAATCCAGGTTTTAATATTTTTCTATGAAACTAACAATGATTTTAATAAAACTTCAGCTATATCACTCCAATCTAGCTGAAGTTTTATTACAAAGTATTTCTTAGGAACTGGAAAAAATCCACATAGAAAAGACAACTAATTAAAATATTTAACAACATTGAAAAAGTTATTTTAGGAGTCAACTTATTAATTACTTAACGACAGCCCACAGCAAACATATTATCATTATAAGTATTATGATGATAATAATGGCAATGAAAACTGCCGGTCTATTTAGCAAAAATCTCACCATGAAAACTTAGGTGAACTGTGAGGTTGAAGTGAGCTGTCAATTCGCTTGATAATAGGGATCGACATTATTGACAGCTCACCTAACAATCACTTCATCTACTAAGTGTTTACAGAATAGTTCAGCTGTAACTATCTACAAACTAATGTAAATTTTCGTTGGTAAGATATGCGTAAATAAATAAAAAAAAAAAAAATGGTACCTATTAGGTATTAAATCATTAAAAACATAGTCACAGTAATAATAAAATCAACTGGTAGCATTGGTGAAATTATTCAACTCAGGCCCTTTGTACACACACGTTTTCTTGCCGTGAAAAACTATGGTTTATTCGCAGTGTGCAGTTTTGTATGGCTCACTATGGAAGCAGACACGTCTTTTTCTACAGCGCGGTTATACGCCGTAGACCGGTACCGTAATGAAACAGTGCCGTGTACAAAGGGCCTAAAATTGAGTATCATCTCTTTTATATGCATACATAATGAGTCACTTTCAAAGTAAGAAATGCCGCATCTACTAACCACGATATTCAATACACCAGTTTTCACTATTAACGTTCATAGACGAATTCCGACGTGACTATTCCGCTAATCAAATTTTGTAACTGCGGTATTGTAACCATTCGTTCTTGAACCCAAACTTTTTCAGACGCCGTCAATTATGTGTTACCGTTAAGTAGGAACAGACTGTTGCCCCGAACTCATTCGGACATTTAAAATAATGCGATGAGATGAAATAAAATCACTTTGTACGAGTTCAAAAGTAATACTTCGGTAAATTAAATCGGTGAAAGCGTGGCATCCATTCTTATATCTATCCCCTTTTGATGTGGATCATAAAGATTAGTTGCGGATAAAATTAGCACCTCGTTGTATTCATAATTTACCTTGTAATGATTAGATAAGTTGGTTCTGGCTGTTTATAAGTTTTGAGGCCAAGTTTGAGGAAATGATTTATATTGAGGCTTTATTCGTTTTTGTGTTTACCGTTAAAATCTTATATTTTCGTATATTTTTGCGCTGAACTGTATTAAATGGTTTGTTGTTATTTGGCCCACTCTGTCCTATTGTTGAGTTAATGCCTTTTTTTGAGTCATTTATTTCCTCTTATTGGCAGCTTGTCACGTGTTTCTGATATAGGTCTTGGCATGGTCTTACCAACTTGGTTGTCCACCCAATACCGTCTATTAGGGTCTTTATGGCATGGCCATGTGACAGTTCTATCTCAAAAGTATAGTAGTATTTTAAAATAAAATATTTTAGTAAATAACGTTTAACGACACTTCGACAAGTAAAATTAATGTGACTGTTATTCTTTCGAAACAATACTGACAAAAGATACAAATTTTCCTATTTGATTTTAATTAATGCTACTTAAAAAATCGTCGAGTAGCAAAACAAACACTGTGTTAAATAATGCATTTAAAATTTAAATTTTGACCGTGTGTTAAGATTAATAAGAAAAAACATGCAAGGTCTGTAAGATTTTGTGTATTTTTACGTAATTTATTTTTTACTTCAAAGAATTAAATGTTTGTTGGTTAATAAGTTATGTACTGACAGTATGATCAATGTGCAAGGATACCGTCGTGTTTCCCCCTGAGCGCTCGCGCAGTTTGCCCATGAAATCTTTATGTCTATTGTTTAAGGTTAATTTAAAGCTAAATTGCAGCATAAATTGTTATTCAATAGATACAAATTATGTTACTAACTTAACCTCAACGTTGGTATTATCTAGTTGGTATAATTATATTTATTCGCTTTTTACGTGTTCGTGTTTAAAAATGGGGACTTCTTAGAAATACAAAATGTTATTCTACCGATTAATGAAATTAATGACACACTAATTATAAACACCGGTGTTAGGTACTGGTGACGAAAAACATCATTAATTGCAAAGAAAAATAGAAAACCGACTGTCAAAATCAAAAGTAGGTAGGTATCTCAATACTTGAATTAAATTGTCAATATGTTTTTAAGTCCAAACGGAACGCAGCCGTGACTTTACGGTTAGCTCAATCAGATGATGCTGCGCCGGCGCAACGCGGAAATCAATTGGAGTTCCTTTTATCATTTATGGATTGCGAACCCGTGGGCATCACGCTTTAGTTACACAACTTTGATAGGTTATGGGTCCAATTCCTCTGCCTTCTGTTTTCTTTGTTGAAAAATATGGCAAGACATAAAGATACTGGCCTGATTTTTTTAAATTGCAGATCAAATGCCTCTTCTCTTGCAGAGAAGGATTGACCATTGCTGGAAAACAAATCAAACTCTCCTTCTACATTCATTCATTCAAAAGTACTGTTTACTCAGTCTAATTGTTTTTTAACCAATGTGGTATTGTGCGTTCGCAATTTAGTTCCCAAAAATGTAAACAAATATAAATGTATTTGGAGAAATAACTGTAATACGCATAACGTTTAGTTTTCGCTGTAACTTTTGTGACACTTTTAATAGTAGGTACTAATAATTAAAAGAAAACGAAGAATAATTAAGAATAAAAGAATACTAAGAATTATTAGAATAAAATCAACATACCTAACTTTAATTTAAATATAATTAATTGGTAGTTATTAGTTTAAGGGGAAATAACAACAATTGGTAACAAGTATTTGAATAGAATATAGGTACAGTGTGTCCTAAACAAAACAAGTGAAGAAACCGGGTTAATGTGATGCTCGGTTAGGCTAACAAGCCTGCACTTTTCACTTGTTACTTTTGACTTTAAACTTCGTCACTTGCTATTAGCAAACATTGCCAGAAGATTTTAGTTTTCATTTTCCAAGTGCCGTGCAAGAACTTTCCATCAATCAATCAACTCAGTCCACTGCTGCAAATAAGCCTATCCCAGGCTGCGCACAACACATCCTTTATTTCCTACATTTATGTCCTAGGAGTCGCCGACGAAATCGTATGTCAGTTATTTTAACACGGCACCAAATAAATTAATAGGCAATTACTCGTAAGGCACCGCTTTGGGCCAACAATGGGCGCAATAAGAGCCATAAACGTCACGATGTTTGGCGTCCTATGGTGCACGGCCTGATCTGTTAACGAGAACGAAACACGTCCTAGTGCTACTGCCATAGAGTAAGCTGCAGAGGGGACTACGCGAAGGGCGTAGTACTTCCGTGTGTGAGAAGTGGGGAGAAGTGAACTTTCTTGCCCATTCTTCTCCATACGAAAACTACCTTTTGGAAGAGGCGACTAGAATCAATTCTATTTCATTGTAATTTTTGACGTTCAAATGTGCCTTTTATGTGAATGCTTTGACTTTGAAGAATAGGTGATGAAGATGAAAGAAAAATAGGAATAAAAATAAAAAAAATACTTTTTTACAAAAAAAACAACCGACTTCCAAAAACTACTACAAAGTGATAAATAACTTTAATTTCGGAAGTCGGTGTCGTTGGTTCTGCATTTTAGTTTATTGACACCGACTTCCGAAATTAAAGTTATTTATCACGTTGTAGTATTTTTTGGAAGTCGGTTGTTTTTTTTTTGTAAAAAAGTTTTTATTTTTCACTTTTTAGTGAGAGAGTTTGTAATTTATCTAAGTTACAATTGCCTAACGTCAACTGCTAATTACCTTTTACAAAATATTGCTTTTCCCGATGCTGGGACGTTAATTTACCACTCACCATACACTCACCATACGCATTGTAATGAGCATACCGCTTAGCAACCATATTAAAGTAATCGAATCGCAACCCGTGAAATATTTATCATTGAGTAGTTCCGATGGCCGTCTGTGGTCTTCATCATCAGCTCCACTTTACCAAATGATGATTTCCGAGAGTAAATGCTCAAGTTACTCTAAAAAATATCCAAATCGCTATAAGTAGGTTTGCCAATAAAATTTGTGGGTTGCCCTCTATTTCTCCAGGATCCAATCATCAGATCCTGACATGGTGACTATGGGACCACTTCAGAAGTATCTCCTTTCGAACAAAAATAAAGAATTTTGAAAATCGGTCCACAAGTGGCGGAGTAATCGCGTAAAAACACAAAAAAAAACCGTCGAATTGAGAACCTCCTCCTTTTTTTGAAGTCGGTTAACGGTTAAAAATCACAATGTCTAGTTGCTTACGACTAAAGCTGGACATGGTTGTTAGATAATAATTTTCAAAATACAAAAAGAAAACGTCTTGTTGCATTTGCGTAATGTTAGGGAAATTCTTATTCTCGTTCGGTAAGAGCTAATGTTAAGATCAACACCAAACAGCCGTCCCAAAATACGTCACAGTTGTTCCTGCCACAGCAGCTCTATAAGCTATTGTTTACAGCCACCGAAACAGAAACCACCAGAAAGTCATAATAATAGTCCTCCAGACCGAATTCCGGTCATGGCAACCAGTCTCAGCGGAGACCAGCCTTCGGCGCGAGAGATATTACACAGGTGCAGTCTCACAGTTCTCTCTCTCAATCAGCTGTCACAACGTACTAAAAAAAGCAAATAGTAGGTACTGGAACCATTTCTACCTACACACGCATCTACTTGGCTACCTATTCTACCGAACAAGTCTGTCGAGTAGGGCGACGACAGGCGCGCGCGCAGGTCGCCGCGGGGTCGTTGACCGACCCGTTACGCGGTTACGTAACAACGTAGCTTACGGCTACGCGTTCACGACAACCCCGTAGCACAGCGTTTTGCAACTAATCGCGAACGCCGTAATAATCGTAGGCAATTATTGATTGTTTTATATGCTAGTTTTTTTTTTTTTTACTTTATGACTTTTGAAATAACGTTTTATTGTATTATGGAATTCATAAAAATTATTTTAGGTAGGTACCTACTTATTCTTAATCGTAACTGTAACAAATTAAACGGTTATTTAAATCAGTGTAAAAATTTTTATCAATAATTAGTTACAAACACGGAAATTCCGAATTAATTAGTGAGTGCTTTATTTTTGTTAATGAAACCATATTAATGTAACAGTTTCCGGAACACGTTTGTTTTAACAGTTGATTTATTTTTAGATATTACTTATTGATGGATCTTATGGTCAGACCATTTTACTGGAATTTCATAATAATTTTGTCACTGTCATCTTCAAACGATTGCCAGAAAATTCTGAAATAGAACGATGTTTTAAATTTGATTAGTGCTAAACATGTTTAGTGATTTGTGGTGCAACTGGAACTAAGTACTTACCTACTTATATTTTAATATTTGAAGCAAAGAATTTTATTATTTCGGTTTTAAGGAAAATAAATCAGCGCGACTGCTACGACTCTTAGCAAAAAGACATACGTATAAAAAGAGGAAAATAGTACTTACCATTAAATCTGAGTAGGTATCATCTTCAGCAACTTGTTTTTCTTCACTTGATAAACCTTTTTCTTCACCACATAGAGCAAGCTGAAAATATTAAAAAACCAGCACTCCAATTGCATAACACACTAAAACAATAATTCGAATGATTTTTAAGGAAATTTCTAATCCATTTCTTCATCTGTTTGAAAAATTCGTCTGGACGAAATTGAAAGGCATTGCCATTGTGAGTGTATTATGCAATTACCCTGCAAGTATAGATTGATGTTAAGAATGTCAATGTTATCGTGCGGTATCGATTTGGTCGGGTCACCGATTCGATACCGAAATCTCACGGCTTCTCGGATCACCTCTAAGTTGGACATACCCCGCCATCTATCAGTCACTTTAAGTACTACATTTTTTTATGTTTGAGTAAAAATTAACAAAAGACGCGAGCGATGCTAATTACTCTACAACGCTTGTTATGATATAATGGTTACTTTTACCGGTTCATAGCTATTTTTGTTATTTCAAATTAATGTTAATTCAACATGTTTGTACTTATGTAAGGAGGCCCTGGAAATAGCGATTAATGATATAAATTGGGAATCGGAAATAATTATTGATGTTCGGTGATTGTTGATAAAGTTAGACTGGTTCAGCCTTAATTATTTTTTAACCATTGCGTAGCACACTAACAGTAGCTTTTAATTTTGACAGTTCAACAACATTGATTGCGTTTTTTACGTTGTTGAGCAGACAAATTTTACGAACATAGGAAGCAATGGTTTAGCAATATCCTTCTATTTATTAAAATATTTATTAAAATCTAAATTTTATTAAAATATTTAGATTATGATTGATAGTGTGTTACGTAATTAGAGTGGCGTGTTCAGCTTACTGATTGTTGATCACGGTAAGGTGGTTATAGCTTATAGCTAACATAGAGGAGGATGCAGCTTTTTACGTCACACAGTATGACGAGAATATCGAAATGGGCAATAATTGTAATCCGGAAATATGCATACCACCTTCTCTTCCCAAAGACACAAATTCAGGAATAGATTCAGCCGGCCAGTCAGTTTGGCACCGGTCAATTCCGCCCCTCGGCAGACTGCCTAAGATGCATAAGATACTACAGTACTTTTCGATACTCCTTGTGCCCCGTAATGATTTTTAAAAAAAAGTAAAAAAAAAATCTTTCATAAAACAACACACTATCGAATACAATATGAACTTTCTGTTAAGCCAACAGATGGAAATAATTAGAAGATACAAATAATAAAACTTAAAAAACAATCTCTCGAATGTTAACATAATCACCGCTTGTTTCGCTGCCCTACAATCACGTCTTTCTACATCTATTTTAATTAATTTCACAATTCACACACTGAGTGCGGATGAAAGATGTTTTTGCGTTAATTACTATGAGTTATTACATTCATTCTTTGTTAACTGTTACTGTAAGCCGTTGACTTCATTAACAACTAATTAATGTTAACACGATACGAATCTAATCTCTTTCTGTTTGTGTGTACGTTAATATTGCACTAAACGAATGTTAAGCATAAATTATGAAACTGTTGTTTTAACTGATTGTTTTATCGTTTTAATCTATATAACTACTGTAGTTTTGTTAGATTTAAACCCTGATCTACATAACTGAGCCGTGAAACTGTTATCGAATTTGTAACATTTTCACGCTTGCGTTTTACACCCGTTAGTTTTAATATTTTGAAAACTTTATATTACCTGATTTTGAAATTGAATAGGCCTTTAATGTATCATGAAAAGATTCAAAATGAAATGAATGAATGAAGAATGAAAAGATCAGAAACAACAATAAAATCTTTATATAGTACGCCAAAGAACTTTTTTAAATTCGAATAATTATATGTAGTTAGTACGAATTAACCATTCGTCATTCAGGTTTGGCAAGTGTTGATGTGCGAAACTTCAATTAAAATTAATGTACCTACGTACTATGATTCATACAATAATCGGTGGGAATTAATTCGATAAATCGTTTATTTTTAATTTGATTTAAAAACCCCCGTAGCGTTTATTTGTTTGTTTTTAAAAGTAAATGATCTGAGCATAAATCGTGGGCCAAAGTGACGCATTCATCATTTCGTCCCTTTTATTAAGACAGTGGACCAGCCGACTCAAACTATTATGGGGATCAATATCGGATACAATGGGATTGTAAAAGGGGGCTCATATTTTGATATTCACAAAAAAACTAACTCTTCCGCGGGCAACCCTCTTACACGTTCATGGCGTACTTATTTTATGTTGTTTTACTTTGTCTTAAGAGCGAATATTGTCCAACAGGATATTTTTGTTGTTCACGATGTCAGGAAAAAATCATATATTTTTTCCGGATCAGACATTTAACCTTATACTTAGGTAGTTAGGGTTTAAATTCGCGCTGTGGGTTGAGAAGAAAGCTTTTACATCATCTAGTAACGTGTATTGATTGAAGAGACTCCCGTTAGGTTTTTACATAATATCTGTCTTGTATAGGGGGTGGCAGTACATGGATGTGAGCTACACTTTATATTTGCGATTTTGTGTCATTTTTATGGGTATTTTGAACTCAGTTTGTTTTTCCGGTTGGATATATTATATCATTTATTTAGTAGTGATGTCCTTTCAAATAAAAGGGTAATTTTGTAACAGATTTTTCGTAAGTACATCATAAAAAAAACAACATGAAATACGTTACGATTTTTGATGTGTGCCGTATTGATCCAACAATCATTAAATTGATTTATTTGGCGATGATGATTTATTGCTAGGTAACCCTATATTGCGTGGCCAAGTAAAATATTTCAAACGTTCCGAAAAACTTTCCTTCTTATACAGTTTTCCCGCCATCATCCGATCCTTAGCAGAAACTTCCCTCTCAAACGCAATTCAAACACCCGTCCGGTCATACGCAGTAATATTTATGAAACCCATAACATTAATATGAGAATGTTGAAATTTAGCAAGTCCAACACATAAATACCCTCAATGACGTTGATTATGGCAAACGCGAGGGCGCCAGCGGTCCTCCGCGCATTTTTTACTGCCCCTTTTATTTATTGCAACGAAGATTGAAAGGGGACTGCGAGATCATTGTGACGGCCCTACAACGTTGCATGCGTGCCGAATGGGTTGAAAAATATTTATAGATAGGTACCTACATTTAAGATAAAATACTGAAATACTCAACGCACTGAAGACAGAAACGTGAAATGAACAAAGATTATGAAGAAGTTTCTTAGAGGGGAAGGGGTAATAAGAAAGAAAGAAAAATTGTTTATTCTGCACAAACAAAACGCACATTACAAATTAAAAAAGACATAATATACACACATACAACATAGTCAAAAGCCTCGTACTCAAGCTTAAAAATGTAGAAAATTTTAATAAGACATGACTTCAATATGTTTGTAAAAATTAACCCCTTAAAATGGGCTGTTGCTGAATGCATCAACATGAAAACTGGTCTAAATACTAAGCATTTAAATTAGGATTTCTGTAACAACCCCTACAACAATTGAAGTTTAGTTCAAGTGGTAAGTTCTAATACAACATTCACGCGGACAAACCAAAGCTAGCTTCTTCTATCGGTAGGTAGGTACCATAGCTATACGATGTATGGGATGCATGCGAGGCGTGGAATACGTGCTAATATTTTATTACCGCTGCGGTGACTTCGTTAGTGGAAGTTATACGCTTTGATCTGTTTGGAGACGAATTACTTTGTGAATGAATCGCTTTTTTGATTATGTGATTAGGGGTAAGGGGTGCAGACCGGGTGACTCATGTGGCATGTTGTCAGCATTTTGGTTGTTTTGGCTTGTACATATCTGTGATGAATGAACGAAATCAAGAAGTGCGAAAGATTAGAAGTGGTTATAGAAGGAAGAAAGGATTCTTTGAGATAAATGTGAGTTTTTCTCCAGTGTTTGTCAGTGATATGTAATGTATGTAGGCTTGAAGTAGCAGCCATTTTACTTCTCTTCTTCTCGGGTGCCTCTGCAAGTACTGAAGGTTTGTCATCCACTCCGAATATTCCTCCTAGTCCTTGTAAGGTGGAACAGCTCAGCAGCACTTGTGACTCGGGCCCACTCATAAATTTTCCTCAACCTTTATTTACCTACTTAGCTTTGCAAAGTATATATCCTCCAAAGTAAGACATATATTTGATCTTAAATTCTGTAAAGTGGCCGTAGAAGACACATATATGTCTTCTACAAACCAGAATAAACAATTAGTTCAATAAGCTTAAATTAATAATCATGGAAGTACTTTTAATATCCATACAATCCCATCACTGCAAATAAACGACAAAAACACAAATGAACATGTAATCAAACCTGTTAATCCGACAATCTGCAAAATCAATACGTTGTATCAAAGTACCTATAAATGGGGTGCACTTTCCCAAATTTATGTACCGAGGGTGAGGCCCCATAAAGTTCACATGTGCAATAACGAGTCGGCCAGTTTAAACCGCCGATATTGGTCCTATGAAATATTGATGGTTTCACAACGAAGGTACACCATTATCATGTCAACTAACGTACTGGTCGGGATTTATTTTTATGTCTCCATTCAGAATCGTGATTGGATGAACGGACTGAAAATTATCTACCAAACTAAACAAACGTTCGTTTGTTGTAAATAATTTTCAGTTTTAGTAAGAAGGTGATGTAGAAGGTTTTGATATGTCTGAAATTGTCTTCTGTGGTATCTTCAAATCGGATTTTTCTGTCTTGGTCCTGGGAGCATTAAAATGCTCGATTGTACCTACATACTTGTGAACAGAAGTGTTCACTAGGACACACAGGGCGTCAAAAGAATGAGCGGTAGCTACATTTTTTTTTGTTTTTCATGTGATGGAGTATCTGATATTTTCTATAAACCACACTGTTCTTTCAGATTGACTTTTGTCTTTAATCATATTCCTTCAGTTTTTTGTTAAAAATACATGCCTATAATTATAGACCACTATCATAAACAACTCGTGATTATTTACTACCTATGCTTACTGCTTCTATAACTAATGTATTTTTAACAACAAACAGACAAGCTTCATTTATATAAGTTATATTATGTTATTATTCAAAATGAGTTAGTACCATAAACAAGTTAGCATGTTTGGTGCGAATACATGTTTCATACGAAGTGGCTGGGGTGATACAGGTTTCAAATGCCAATACTGCTCTGCCTGAATGAAATATAGAAGCAATGCGCGCATAGATTCGAGCGTCGCAGAAGCGGCACACCGTATTTTCAACTTACGCGTGCAAAATTTTTTCGTTGTTTTATGGTGAGGTATTGAGCAGCCTAGGTTGTATAACGAATGGGTGCATAATCAGCCTATAATGTTGCCACTGCTGAGACACGGGCCACCTCTCTATGAGAGGGAGTGTGCCATAATTAACAACGCGGGGTGGAGGGGGGGCAACAACAATAACTGGGGTTGGCGGATGTCACATGTGTTAAAATTTTTGGTTCTAGGACATGCCGGTTTCCTCACTATGTTTTCCTTCACCTTTATTACGAATAGAAGACTTCCTGTTATTTAGTTAGCTCAAATGATGAGGTCCGTGATTCAGGTCCTATCTCGGAAACTCCCGCCTAACCACACCTAAGTTCATTTTTGCTTGCAATCAAAAAATAGAAGCGCTATTTAGTAAGCGCGCCAAGGTCAAATAGTTCGTCCTTAAATTCACAAAAGGAATACACGTGATGCGTCAGTAAGCTGCACACTGCAGGTTGTAACTAATTGCGTTATCGCTTTCCTAATATGCGAAAATTTTAAGGGGGCGTAGCTTGGCGCCGTCGCAGGATTTAGACGAAAAAAAATTTAAGTGATCAGTCGGAAACGGCCGCGATGGTACTTCTACCAATCTAAATTATTATGCTGCTAGTCACGAAACACACTACGCACAGCTTGCTAGACCCTTGGGTGTTTTTGGTAACAAATCGAATCATTTTCACTCTATGTACCTATCGGTTATGATTTCTATTTCATAACAGGAAGCAACATCTGTGTAGTTGACATAAATATTTGACATTTAGAAAATATCGAATTCCAAAATCAAAGAAGCACGTGCTACAGTACTACGTTGGTAAACAACGTGTATTTAATTAAACCTATTTTAAACGTACTGTCTACGTAAACCGACAATGCACCAATAATATAATCTTTGGCATCCATAACTGGATTAGCGTCCGCCGCGCGTATCGGCGTAATATATCGTTTCGATTGAGTTTTGGTGTATCATTCGGTATTCCAACTTGGAAATGATTCGCAGATCTCCCCTCGCCGCGGGTGACATACGCATCTTTGGCACTTTTGTGGCTGTTCACTTGAGTATATTAGGGGTAATCAGGTTCAATAGAGTGGATGAAAAGTAGTTAAGACGGGTTTTAAAGTATTTTTGAAAAGAAAAATAGGTACTAAATTTAGATACGCCTCTGGTTACACTTCTAAAAATATTCTTCAAAAAGTAGTTTCTACTAAGTTTTTGTTCCAGACAGAGTTTGGTACACCTTTTACAAAGTTTGCGGAATCTATGGAAGTGTTTTCACAATTCAATGCATTCTTTGTTCTGTCTGTTAAAAATATTTCCGCAACAGCTTCATCAATCAACAAGAAAAGTTTAAAAAAGACGAAAAAATAAAAGTGATGTAATGTAATGTTTTCATAAACACGCAGTTTATGAAAACCAAACCACCGGACTGGAAAAGCTTATAAAAAAAATATCGATCTAATTGAAAACTTGAATTAAAAAACGCAGGAGTTCTTGAAACTCTGTGATTGTTATTTAACACGTGCACATAACACATAACGTGTGAATCCGATGCACGTGCGCTCGCGAATTCTATGCACATGCCACGAAAATAGAAAATTAAAAACGAATTCTATACGTTTTGGATTTACATATTCGTGTACTAAATGGTTTTTAGTATTCTTTTATTCATATCTACTGGTAAATATGGTTTTACTCCTGGCTGCATGAGAGTTATTGATTTAATCGCAATGGCGATAACAAAACAAAGTTCCCATCCTCTCTAAGGTAATCATTAGGTTTTCTATTATTACTCCTAGCTGTGGTATAGAATTACTTCATTGTTTCTGTTATAAACCCCTCACTATAAGTATGAAAGGCATTTGAAAGCATCAAAATTAATTCATCAAGCATCTGAAATTTTCCACTGAAAAACATTGGTTTATGTGAGTCACCTCGTCGAAAGGTCATGTGACTGCGATCTTTTAATTACCTCTCTTGGCAGACATATTTGTGGCTGCAGTATGATGTTATTAGCTTCCATATAGTATTAGTTGACTATTCGGTGGTTTAATTTTCTTTGTTTACTGTTTGTTTCCACAAAGGTACTTACTGAGGATCTCTTTATGTGCACGTGTCCAGATTTTATTCTGTTTCCTTAACCTCTTTATGGTTACTGAAAGTTTGAAACACGTGCCTTTTAGTTTGTCTGACCTTGCCCAACTTTTCTAAAACATCAACGTTCCTATCTATTTACTCGTACAAAACTTTACTAATATTCCCGATAAAACCACTACTTATTTAAGTTGAACCAAAGTTTTATTAGTATTAAAAGAGCTAAAGTGTAGGTGTGGCTAAGCGTTCGTCTGGATGCAGAGACAACGATTTAAAGGGAACAGTTCGTCAATAAGTCTTGCCTCGGATCGGTCAGGGTTAGTAATTGACGGGGGTGGGTGTAAATACGTAGGGCTGGCAGAGCGAAAAATGGAGACGGTTTTGTTTGTGTGAAGGAGGATTTGGAAAGACAAAAATCATGATGCTACTGAGGTCTCTACATTTAGTGGATGTAAATCTAACAAAAATAAAATTTGCGCGGACTTATTAATAGAAGTAGCACCGCTATTGCTGTATAAAAACCATTAAATTACTTCCTTTTCTGCTGGGTACTCATTCAGATGATGGAGAGTTATTAAAATGACTTTTTCTTGTTTACACCCATTATTTTCCAAAGCAACAAAGTGCAAATTCGAGTAATAAAAATTATTTACATATCGCGTGAAATGATTTACGCTGTCTCGTCGCGCTAACCCTGCGCTGCTAGGGCAGTTACAACGCCTTCCCCTAAAACATTGTCATCTGAATTTGTGCCCGAAGTAAATAAGAGTCCTGGGGAGTTCTCCGCTCTAATGGCGGTAGATTTATAGATTTTCCCTGGATGCCCCGCCGCGCCAGGATTAAATTACGCCTGCCGTATTGGCCGGGCTAAATATTAGCACTTCTATTTGTTTCGGCGCTTTGGTTTCAACTGATTTGAATGGCCACTTCATCTGTGATTTTAGCTTACTGATTTCGAGGATTACCTAAGTGAATTAATTGATCCATTATGGGTGTTTAAAGGTGACCCGTGTTTGAAGCGATAAATTATTATATTTTCTGTTTATATGAAAATTGCGGTACCTTTTCATGCATGCATTTACTACAGGATGTAGGCTGAGTACCAATGATTTAAGTAGCAGGTAATATGCAAGTCACGTTAGACATAAATATGCCGTAAGAGATATTAAAGAAAATAGTTTTCTTGTTACTGTTTACGGGAAAATGGTAATTATTGTCGTATTTACGATTTGTTTTTCCGATGGGTCGCTTAAGTATCTATTTTACTATTACATGTTCATTAGTCACCTAAATTGGGAAATACAACTAGGGAGAAAACTGCGGGGTAATTGCATAACATACCTACAATCAGTAGCAACGGGATTCAATTTAACAGTCTCGGACACCATGGCCTGTCTTGCTGCAGGAGCGCAGGTCGCATAGCACGGCACGCCTGCAACGATATTATTCGTCGAGCCCTTGTCACCGCCGGCGTACCAGCGGTGTTAGAACCAAACGGCTTGGTACGTGACGATGGGAAGAGACCAGACGGCATGACGTTGTTGCCTTGGAAGGAGGGTAGGCCTCTGATGTGGGACGCAACGTGTGTCGATACCCTTGCGCCATCTCATGTTCCTAGCATGGCGGGCTGTGCTGGTGCCGCTGCTGCGGCTGCTGAGACCCTCAAGCGTCGCAAATACTGTAACCTTATAGGCAACTACAGCTTTGAGCCGTTTGGGGTCGAAACGCTCGGGTCATGGGGCCCGAGTGCGCGTCTCCTTCTTAAGGAAATTTCTCGCCGGTTAGTCGACTCTCGTGACCAGAGGGCAGGGTCGTTCTTTGGTCAAAGAATTAGCATTGCCATTCAACGTGGCAGTGCTGCCAGTCTTCTGGGCACGTTTCCGGATGACAGCGATGCGGACGAGTACTTCGACGCCAAGGTGTCCTTCGTTTTTGTATTTATTTAAATAATAAGTTAGTTAATATATATATATTTAATAGGTGAACAAAAATCTTACAACATTTGACAGTTCAACAAGATTCATTGCGTTATTTACGTTGTTGAGCACACAAATTTTTCGAACATATCAACCAATGGATTAGCAATATCCTTCAAAATTATTCAGATTGAGATTGATGATGTGTAACGCTATTAGGGTGCGGTTCCTGTTCTTTCTAAATTTGAAAATAGCCATATCTTCATAAAATAAACGTCTCAATTGTCTCGTAAGAATTTGACCAGAAAATTCAACATTTGATGTTCCACAAAAATAAAAGTCTACTGATTCATTCATTCAAATTAGACTCATTATTATTAAAACTTCTAAATTTATAAAACTGAAGTCTTGTAACTAATCTCTTGTGTTTTTTAATAACAGTTTTCTTCGGGTTGGTCCCCTGCCCACTCTCCGTCGAGACAGGGGGCGGCCCGGTCGCCACGGCCCTCTCCTCCTGATTTTTAAAATCGCAGACGGGTTAAGTCGCGGGAGCACGGCGTATAAAAGTTGCCCCCCGTCCCCGCTTGGTAACCGTTGACTGTGCGTATCATATTTTCCTCTGTCTCTCCCTATAATTGTTCGTATTAAGTACTTATTTTTCAAAGCTTGAGCACGTTTTTAAACAAAAAATGTGATTAAGTAGTTAACGAGGCTCAATGTAGGTATTTTCAATTGGGCTGATCGCTTGTTTTGTTATTAGATAAGTTTATCCAGTATCATTAAGTCTATCGATAAAAAAACAAGGGTGATAAAAACAAACTAATATAACCTACTCAAAATCTAAATGTAAACTTTTTCCATCGACCCTCTGTTTTTAAAACGCCGAAACACCCAATATTGTCTCCCCTTTTGAGTGTGCCGTCTAATTTACATAGATACTATTCTTGTACACAGCAATTGATATCAGCACACATTTCGACGAAATGTAGGGACGTCACATTTTTCCTTATGATTTTTCCCCGAACGCCGATTACGGTGTTCTTGTGTAAACTTTTAAGTATTTCGAACGTAGTGAAACTGTTGTGAATGGACACCCCTTCATTCAGCTTAAAAGCTTTCTAGGTGTCTTTTTAATCTAGTATACCAACATTTGAAAAACGGTCTGTAAAATTATGTGTGGAATGTGTTTAAATGTTAACCGATTGTTCGCAACTTTTTTGTTGTCATCAAAATCAGTAAAATATTTTTTAGTGGTCGTTATAATTATGTTTACGAGTTGCGCCACACGCCACCACATAAAAGTCCTTTGAGCGTGAGTTTTACTGTTTGCAGGTTTTGTTCAGTAGACTTTACGACTTGCTAAATTACGATGTGTTATAACAGCACTCTTTCTTTTTATCTTGATGATTATCAGTCGCTATTTCTCTTTGAAACTGTTAAGATGTCGTCAGGAATTTCAATTGATCTGGCGCCGGTTGTCATGCCAATAGCTGCGTAAGAGGCCTGCAAGAGTATGTGAACTGGTTTAACCTCAGATTACATACGAATCTGTCATTAGTTCGGTGGCTCTGGTCCAATATCATTCAACTCAAAAATAAAACGATTGAAAAACCCATCTCATCACTCTATCGTCTCTTAAGAATTGTAATAACAACTACGTGGAGCCCTGAGCCAGCAGGCATCGCGGCAGACCCCGTAGAAGATGGCGGGACGAGCTGGAGGAAACAAACGATCTGTGGTCTACTTTAGCCCTGAATCGAAAGAGCTGGAAGTCAGTGAGATGATGCAGGCTAACAGTAACAGTAACCTGATAGAAGAAATTGATAGCTCTTCATATCGTTCTTTCTGGCTCTTTCATCAGCTAACGTTTCTAATAACTATAACATATATAGCGTTGCTTAGAGCTATATTACACTGGAACACCATGGTAGCGCAACCATGGTTGCGCTTCCAATAGTATCTTACTTGACGTTGTATTGGTTGCGCAACCAAATGTAGCAACCCTATGATGCTATGGTTGCTGCATACATTTTTTTGGCAGCGCAACCACGGTTCCACCAATACAATATCTTCCAGTACAGTATTATTTATCCACGATGTACAATAAAGCATATTATTTCCATCCTATCGGCCCACAATACACGGTCATGATACTGGCAACTACTGATTTATTAATAAAAATTATGTGGGAAAGCTTGAATCACTGACATTAATATGAGTAGCACCCATCAATGTTGAACGACCTTGACAAAAGAGCTAGAATACTTAGCTAGCATAAATCGATTCATGATAAAACTGGACTTGAATTAATAATCGATGTTCTTGTTCTATGTCATGTTAAGTCAATCAGATTTGTTTTCTATGTTACCATGTGGTGGCACAGTCATAGGTAATGTTTAGGGCTATTCTTAATTTTTTTTTCAGACTTGGCCAGTATCGTAGAAAATTCATGAAGTTTCCCTACCTGCAAAATTTTTGATTTCTGCAATCGACTCCTGGGCATTACACAGATTTTACTTTTGGGATTATTTATTAGTTTTGTCAGTTGGGTCCAACAAATGCGCAAGCGGCGGTAGCTCAGCTTTATCGTGGATCGTGTTATGTTGACTTATACTGCTCTCTGTAGCTACCTCTTCCTCAATTCAGGTGAAAAACAAATATTTAAAAAAACCTACTCTGGGTCGTTTGAAAACTTTTCCTTCTCATAATAGGCTTATTTTAAATAAGGTTAAGGAAAATATTGTAGTTAATCTTCCTAAGGTTTTTTAATCTGTAGGTATAAACAATTCAATTGAAATGAGGTTTTTTCTTTTATCTGAAAATTATGTTCGATTATGGATAGAAACTGAGACTTTGATTATTTACATCCGTCACACAGGTACTACAACTGGATCAATTGGCGTCATAAAAACTTTTTATGAAAATGGCCCATTTTCTTGCTGAGTGTAATTTTTTTTTCAAAATTTGTGAATGCATATCTAAACTTTCTTTTTTTTTAGTTAAGGTCAGTATCCTAAGACCGTTTTCCTTTAGCTACAGCATTTAAGGTACCTGTCCTTGCAGCCCCATCTCAAAAATCCATCCTGTTTAGATAAATACAGTATTTTTTACTAGATGTTATTAACCAAATAACAATTATTGGTACCTGATAACTACAATTCCTAGTTCGGCATTCCTAAATTATAACTCAACCCGTGTTAGAGGAGGCTCCATTGATTCTTCTCCTAGCTAAAAAGTTAATTTATAATACTTAACAAATATTTTTCCTCTCAAACTATTTTAAACATTCCGTTGAACATCTTTGATTACCAAAGTTGGGGTCATAAATCAAAACAAGAGCATCGGTTCCCAATCTCTTGTTGCTATTACATGGAGGTACAGACACATTAATCATTTACAATTGCGTTAAACGGCCCAAGGATCCAGTGGAGGAGACTCCGGCCGCATTGTGAATAGGTACTCAACTGACAGTGGACAAATAACAAAACTGGGTTAATCTTTTGCCTCCCGCATCGGCTGGAGGTGGAGGATCACCCCTCGCTTCCTCTCGCTCACCCCACACCCAAACAGAAAGAGACAAAACGCCAACATCCACAGCCAAAAGGCTTTAGACCAACAAACTCTCCGCCTCGCTTGACTCCTATTCACTAACAAACTAAGGTCCTTATTGGAATGCACCTTGAAATTTTTACCTTCGGAATTCAAAAAAGATTTATTCTATCAAAACAATCTGTACCCTGTATTACGTGCAATTGAGTCGGTTTTTCGATACGCACGAATAAATTCTAGATTTTTAGTATTATATTCATTTATTTGTTCCATCACGTCTGTGCTGAGAGATGAAAATGCCATGAAAATTCTGTCCCTCTTTTACTTATCAGATTGAATAGAGAGAGAACGATATTACATTAAGTCACTGTGGAGTGTACGTATTGCTACAATTTACTTTGTTTACTGAGAAGGTCTTAGCACTAGAATTTTCGTATGAATCTATGTAATTTTTTGTTCACCTTCAAGAGTCCAGACGATTGTTGCTCCAATTGTAACGACTTTGAAACTTATTTTCGTATTGAGATGCACGATCGCGCTTTGTATCTGAGATTACAATTTCGATAGCGTTGCTCTTATTAAATCATCTCTGTTACCTAGGGTAGGTTGCCACTGTTGCTACAGACTGATTTGCCTAATACACTCATTTTAATCGCACGATTATTGTATCGTCTATTGAGTTACCTAATAGGTTACCATCAACCAACTGTAATGTTCTAAGAGTTCACCCATAAGAGATGTCTAAACCTGTGAGTGCTTGAAGTTATTTTTAAGATTTCTTCAACAAGTAGTAGACTACCGAAGAGAAAACAGCTTAGCCAAATACAAATCATCAGGCCAATTCCCGTAATTAAAAACGTTCAAAATCTAGTCGCAATCTCATCTCAGCGACAATCAATGTCAAAAATGAGACTGAGATCAGACTGTGAACGTTCTTAAAATTACGAGAATTGCCCCTCTGAATAACTGCCATATTTATAGGAAATAGGAGTAAAAAGAAGAAAGTTCAGTTTTCGTTCTTTCGCACAAGCCAGTATTCAGGTTTGATTTACCTCCCCATGAGAAATTAAAACAAAGACTCAAGCTCCCAACGATAGCGATTAATTTGGTTTCGGTTTTTTTTTTGGAAACCACTTTTTAACCCGTCTAGACCCTCTAAATTACGCCGAGACGAAACCGATTCGAACAATAAAAAGCTAAAATTCCACAAACGGTATAGGACGAGATGTATTGAAATATTATAATACGCTTCAACCTATAATTTGATTAAATTTGAGGCGAAAAAGAAAAGGAGTTGATTCAAATGGGTCATTAGAATTCGGGTCCGTAATGATCGGACGCGCACCGCCAGTTTTGTTTGTTATATTAGCGTTCTTAAAACGCTTAGGTATTTTATTAAGTGCTTGGAGGACCTGGTCATCGCTTTAGCACTACCACGTTTTATAAACGCCCAACTCAACTCTCAGATAGCGCGGTCTTCTTTGTTTCACCTTTCATACAAGCATAAGCATAATCAGCCTAGAATGTCCCACTGCTGGTACACAGACTTCCTCTCGGTGAGAGGGAGTGAGCCGAAATCCACCACGCGGTCTCAGTGCAGTAGATATCAAATGTCTTTGAATTTTTGGTTCTGGGGGGCCCGTGGCTAAATAATAGCCGCGCAAGTCGATCGACCTGGTCTGTGGATGGGTGACCATCTTTACATACCGAGACCCCTCCGTGCCTTGGAAAGCACGTTAAGCTGTTGGTCCCAGCTGTCATTCGCGGATCTTTGGCAGTCGTTACGGGTACGGTCTGACAACCAGTCTTACCAAGGGGTATCGTATTACCCAGTAACTGGGTTGTGGAGATTAGATAGGCAGTCGCTTCATCGGCGGAGGACACGGCGCAGCACACTCTCGCGGTGTGCCCGTCGTGGTCCGAGTCGCGCCGCAGTCTCATGGCGGCGATCGGCACGGACCTCTTGCTCTCCGTCGTGGTCAACGCCATGCTGGAGGACGAGGGGTCCTGGGCGGCAGTCGCCTCCTTCTGCGAACATGTCATGTCCCAGAAGGAGGCGGAGGAGCGCGCGCGGGAGGAAGATCCTCTCGCGGCGCCGCTCCGAAGGTAGAGAAGAGGTCGAAGAAGACCTCAGTATGACGGTCATCTACGACTCCTCCCAGGTGGAGGCCAGCAGGCGACGGGTGCGGGGGCACCCTCGCCCGCATCGCACGCGCCTTCAACAGTGTCGGACTCTCGGCCAGGTGTTCCCGGCCATTCCCGTAGCCCCCCAGCTCCTGCTCGGGGGGCACGCGGGGCCCACCAGCTAGGCGGGCATGCGCCGGGAGGGTCGTGGAAGTAAAGGCTGAGCCGGTTTCCCATGGCCCTCCCATCACGGCGACGAGGGAACACCGCTGAGTTTTAGTGGGTATACTGCCACTCTTGCAGGGAGTCCCACATACTCCGCGTCGTCCCCCGACGAGCGGAGACGCATAAAGCATTTCTCAGTGAACAAAAAAAAAAGGCAGTCGCTCCATATAAAATACTGGTATTCAGCTACATCCGATAAGACTGGAAGCCGACCCCAACATAGTCGGTAAAAGGATAGGCAGATGATTTGAATTTTTGGTTCTAGGACTTGGATTCATACAAATAGCGACCAAAAGATAAGGCCAAAGAAACATTACGTGAAAAATTCACTGCTTTCTACGCCAGTCCCAGATTGATCACTAACAAAATTAACCAATTACCTCGTTATTAAACGCTTACACAACAATCACAATTATTGAATCGTCGCTACAAGTAGTTACGTATCGTACAGCGCCCGCGCAGCTTACGTCTAAATTGTAAAATACAGCAAATATTTTACATAAGCATGCGGAACTGTTATTATTTTGATACTCGTAACTGTTTGGAACTTTCTCAGTAATATGCTAGAGAAGGAAAGATATGTTTCTATTACCTTCTAGAACATTGTTATGGAAGTGCATTACTTACGAAATGTTGTTGACTAAGGATTCCACATATGATGTAAGCTGCCGGTAGTTTACTCAAAACAGGCTGAAATTATATAGTTGTATGATGAAAGGGTAGTCTAAGTGATCAAAGTCTATGGTGACAAGACATCACGCGAAGCTTAAAACAATAACAACCAAAAAACATTTATTGGTTCCATCAGCTGTCCATACAGCTGGTGGAAAATCAATTCCTTGACCAGTAGATAGTAATATTTGGATGATGATTTAATTAATGTACATTGCAGAATATATATTTATCTGACTGAAGTATAATATGTGGATGCAAATGCATACAACACGACTATCTTTCCCAATATTACACTGGAAACACCAAGTTTACAACAATTAGTCCAAAATGTGTCCGAGCAACAATGGCAGGAACGTTTACAGATCCGGACAAGCCAAAACGTATTGAATATGTTGGTATTTTCGCCTTACATATGGGTATCCATGCGCGTATCACGCCCAAGTATTATATGCAGTGCAACGGTATCATTGGTACGGTGTACGGCAAAAGCAATTTCGAGCGGAGACTATTGGCAACTGGCCAGTAGAAATAAGCTTGCTACGACACCCGGAGAGCACCACTACATGCAGCCTGTGATCTAACCAACTTAATTTAAATTTATACCTTTATGATTTCGTTGGTAACACTTTATTTACTTATCTTCTTTTAATTATATACCTTCTATCAAATTCAATATTCGTATTCTCCGCTTTATAAAAGCGTATCTCTTCATCTATTTCTTGGTTGTTTGGTTTAAGGTTTCTAAGTGAATATTGACAAATCACAGGTGTTTTATTAGTAGATACTATTAACGATCATTTTTATTCAGTGTTGCTAATGCGTACGCGCATTCTTTGGCACCTGGTACTAGGAATGTTACCTAAATTCCTAGTCTTTAGTCACCTTAGGCAAACTTAGGACGTATAGTGATTTTGATCAAAAGTTAGGTAGCTCTGTATAGCATAATCAGCCTATATCGTTCCTACTGCTGGGGCACAGGCCTCTTCGCTGTAGAGGGAGTGGGGCATAATCCAGCACGCGGGCCCAGTGCGGGTTGGTGGACATGCGCTCTGTGTGATTTTGTGTTGATAAAACTGAATACAAATAACACACATTATCTGCCTTAAGTTCATATTTGTGCACCTAAAAAAGTTGTGACTTTATTCCCCAAAAGCATGTGAGGGAGAGGGGTGGAAGCAATTTAAACCAAAGTAACCTGGCGAAAGGCCAGTAGTCCAACGGGTCTTAGGTTACGACAATGCTAGGCATCGCAGATAAGTGTTGCAACTATATCATCTCTTACTTAAACATCCGTTTCACTTTGATCTTTGATGATATTCGTCTTTTTGTTAGTCAGAGTTTGCGGTTTATACTTGAAACAAGTATTCTATGAAATATGCGTTAACAATTCCAATTCTACCGCAAGTAGTATCTGAATCTTCTTTGGAGTTTTGTTTCCTTGTCTCCGTTATTGCATTTATTTCAGAATCCTTTGCCAAAACCACTCCCAATTCAGTACGTTTCCTATAATTCACAAAATAGTCTACGAACAGTTTATTTATTACGAGTAGCAGACTGAGCGGAACAGTGTACCTTGGTATAACTTCCATATTGGTGTTCATTAAGATCAATGATCCGGATCGTGTAACGATGCAAACACCTCGACATTATTCAATAATTGCCTTGCAACTACTGACCGAAAATTAATTAACACTCCTAATGTATGCAACGGGAGCAAAGAGTTTTGGTACAGCAGCGGCAAAATCAATTTGAGGCCGGAGTATTGGCGAGTGGCCAGGCGGCGTCCGCTGTCCGACAACCGCAAACCTGCATATTATACGTAATACCTACACTACGTACATCAATCACGAAACGTTTAGAGTGCATCTATTTTGATTTATACAGGTGAATCGTTTAGAGTCCTTATGTGTTGCGGTTGCGCGAAACAGCGCTAGTGAATGTGTGATCTCTCTTTGTTGGTTTGAGCAAATAGATCGGAAAATCTTACATACAAGTTGGAAAGAAACAATCATAATGATCTTTACTTTTTTACCTCTCTTACAAGATCATTTGTTTCCAAATCCACAGAAGATTTTGTATCAATAGTTAGAATAACAAATTCGACCGTAAAAGAAGAATACTTCCTTCTACGTTTCAACAGTTTAGAAAAATAAAATGTTTTTTATTTACGTTACAGGAAACAGAATCTAGGGTATGGTGTACGCTGCAATACCTTAATTTATTTTTTTGGAATGTGGGAAAGTTGTCGGTGAATCATTACAGTGAGCCTCTGGAAAGGAAGCTCAAATAAAGAAAAACTGTCAGCTTAGATACTAATGTGGTCTACGCGAACGAAGTTGCAAACAAAACCTAGTAATTAATAACGCAAGACAGACTTCCTCCTCGCATACAATAAACATTAATAAACCATGTTAGTCTCTCTCTACTTACAAAATGGAGTGAAACTAGATATATTATTAGCCGTGACTAAATAGTGTCATTTTGGAGAAACTCAACAAGTATAAGACGTATGTAAATGCGTCAAAAACGTGGAAGACAGAGTTAAGATTATAACTTTTGTCATAAATAATTAAAGGTGTCGCACAATTAACAAAATTGCACAATTAATATAATCAGTTATAACTATATGCTTATCACATATAGTTATAACTGATTATATAAAGACATTTGCAGGCAAACGATAAACACCAGCAAACGCAGGTTTCTAGGCCAAAATCTGAAGGTAATGCAAATAGCTGATCTAAAATTGATATAAAAATATAAAATAAGGTTTAATATAAAGCAGTTAATAATCATTCTTACAATAATGAGGAATCCATTCAGTTACAAGTCAATAAGCATTTTACGGACTTGATATACAGAAAAACGAATATGAATGGGAAACGGAAGGTTCAAAATTGAGAAAACTGTTCCCATCGTCTTCTTTTTAGTTATTGTTATTTTCGTCAGTTCTTTCTATATTTTTAACTTTTCAGAAGTATGTTACTAACTTCTTATTGTCTTCCTTGATCTGAGAATAATTTTTTTCTTCGCCTAAATCAAGTGAAAGATTGGCATTTCGTCTATTATGTCTCCCTTTACCGTAATCTTTTTCGTAGGTTCCATTCCCCTGCTGCTAATAACTCTCTTAGGACTTATTTTCTGTTTGTTTCCTACATCTATGTTCTACACATGGTACATTGCATTGATTTGTGTAAGTTTTATTAAATTTAGTAGTAAAGATTCAAGACCCAACTGTTTGTCAAGTTTTGCTCTGTTACGGCTTTGTTCCTTGAGGCCTCACTCTTCTATTTAGTTCTTTTAGTTTTTTATGAAATTCTAAGTAAATGATTTATGCTGTTTCTTTCTATTATTTTCTTTATTGTATCTTGTTTGACATTATTGCCTCGTTAAGTTTATTTTGTTTTGTTTATTCAGGCATTAAAATATGTTTATTGTTTATAATGTTATCGAAAGTGTTTCCTGATAATTCATCCATTTTCATTAGTAGTAGAGTTTTTTACCAACAAAAGTATGTAATGCTCCGGGAGGTATAGTTTCAATGAATTCGTTTTACTTTCAGAGTTTTCAATAAATAATATAGACAATTATATTATTATTAAAACAGTTAAACTGATAAACAAAAATATTTCCAATAATTTCCTCGAGGACTCATAGGCTGAAATTCGATAAAACATTATACATTATACGGAATAAAAATTATACAAATTGAATTTAGGCTAAAGAATTTACATTCCCATAAGGAATGTTTGTCATTTTTAAGTAAAAACAGAATATTCGTGTTTGTGAGATATGCGTGCATAAATCTGCTTCTTCGGAAGCCATGGGCGAAGATTAACTAAAATGAAAGAATATGCAAAGATCAATTTTATGGTAAACATAATGATCCTTAAATTTTTTGCGAATTTGAAATGTGGGAAAAATTATCGCCGTTTTAGAAATGTGCAGAACGTGTTTCAGTAAAAGCAAAAAATCTCGATTCATTTCCTGTGAAACATTAGTAGGCCGTGGCGTATTTCTGAATTAAAAAAAGGAGACTTGCGTTTACTTTCCTTGTAAGTTAGGAAAGCTAATACGTGTATTCACAATATAGTACGAGAGCCCACGACCAAAACCATGTCACATCGTTTTACGGCCAAAACTGTATAAAATCGTTAGTTTAGGTGATTCTGAACCCAACTCAGTGCGCAGTATTGGTCAGTAACGTCACAGTTTTATGGGGGCCCATTTGTGCTATGTCAAAAAAAATTACTGAACTGTTTTATAGCAATCTATCTGATTTTCAGAATGTAGTAACGATATATTTTAGATACCGAAAACACAATTTTCGTACACCATGTAGCGTTTCACGGGTTGCATTCGGAGACGGGTTACGGAGACCATTTGCGAAAATTTAATATGAGATAAAAATTAAACTCACGAACATTTGTCAGAGGCAAACAATTTAACTCATAGTTTTATTTTAATAATGTAACATCATGAAAATCAGAAAGTTTGCTAAGTTTATGTGTCGGTATTTTATGTTGCTGTGTTTTTTTGAAAATTTCGATTGATTTTATACGGTTTAGTTAGTAAAACGACGGGGCAATAATTTTAGTCATAGGCTCTCGTACCACAAGAATCTCTTTCTGCTTCAAATTAAATTACCATTATGAAAATAATATAATGAAAGTATATTTTCTCCTGTATAAATAAATAAAAAAATCTTACTCGTGCTGCTATTGACTGAATTCATCTTGTGTAGTACTTTATTACGAAGTCTTTGTGAAAGGGCTCGTCCTAGGAAGTACAGACGCCAGTACATCAAGCTACCCGAAACTGTAAAATTTTCCCAATCAACTTTGAACCTTATACTTTAGCAATAAAGTTGAAAATCTAATAAAGAAATTTGACAGATTGTAGTAACTTGATGTGCTCTACCTAAGTATTATACGGGGTAGCAGGGACATCGACGCGTAAACAGTAACCTGTTACATGATTAGTCTCCTCAAAAATTTAATCATATGGTACGCTGCCTTAAAAATATTTCGTCGGTTATCAAAAAACAAAATCACCTGTTTCATAGAAAAGTGCAATACCTACGAGATCAAAATCAAAATGTATGAAACAGTTTTTTTTTTATAATAACCGACGAAAAATTTCAAAGCAGTGGGTTCAGTATCATGTACTGAACGAATCCATGGTAACAAATTGCTCGTCGATGCCATCCTGTATGTAAAATACTGTTTCGATGTCTAAGATTTCGAACACCAAGCTGCGTTGCTGTGTCCTAGTTTGAAGTGTATGGTGCTGGTTGAACATTTTCAGCTTTGTTTCTGAACTGGCAACGAATGTCGTTTCACTTACGACAAAATAAAAGTATGTAAAAAAAAATTTCAAAAAAATAGGCCAGCTCTTGACCTCTCTGGTAGAAAGTGGTGGATGAGGTATATTATGGAACAAGCAACCCCAGAAGTTGCCTGTTCACTCTTCCTTTGAAGGCAGAAAACTAGTCGGTATATCTACAAGTGCGGATATAGCCTGAAGTACGTCTGGTAGTCCGGTAGTTAAAGGCGCACACTCTCCGACGTACAGTCTGTAGAAGACCGACCGGCAAGCTACATTACGTCCATGAGCCAGACTGTGTAAGCTTGGCTTCACTGTCTGACTCAGCTCGCTCCAGCACCTCGTCGCCTATGACCGAGTCAAGAGCAGAAAGCTGATATTTTCCTGAGCCATCCCATAAGTGGCTGCATTACTTCATAAAGGAACAAACCAACCAGAAGCAAGTCCAAATGTGAAGTCCGCCTCAATTTATTTTGGATACCCAGCTTTTTGGCTGGAGTGTCTGCTTTTGACTCGATGGTTTAGCCCAAGTTGAGAAAAATTAGGGACTCTTTTGTAATTATTTAGTTTTTTGGTGGTTAATCTCACGATAAGATATGTGTGTAGTAGATCTGCCAGTGGCGTAAGATAGAGATATTTTAAGTATAAAAAGGTCCTATAATCAATAAATAGCTCTTAAGATAGATGAAAGCAAGCAATTTTTCTCTCAGACAGGCAATGCTCTGTGAATGCTACTTACGTTAAAATACGCGTTCAATCGACTGATTGGCCGTGTCTTAGTTTTCTTTTATCGTTTCAGTTTTCATGTTAATCCTTACTTGAAATTTCTTAACCTTCAGGTAAGGTTAAGTTGTTATCATGTAGAGTTTTAAATGGTATTTAATTGGTTTCATTAGTATGTACCTACTTTTGTTTTGAACTAGCATTCGTTTTTTTAAACATCAGCTTTAAGAAAATCAATGGAAGTTTTTTTTTTCGATTTTGGGTAAGTGCTGCTTGCCAATATTGAAAAACCATATCACAATTCCGAAGATTTTAATTTATTTATACAAATAAAACTTTTAACAACTATGTAAAGTGGACCTATCAGCAATGTAAATAACAGATGTATCCAAGTACCTACTTAAAAGTTTTATCAGTTGCTTTCTGTGACCATCATAATAACTCATTTTCGATTGATGACTCATAGGGCTTCCGAATGCTATCCTAAACATTGGCTACTTAGGTACCTACAGTATTATCCTTTTCCAAGCGTATAATAAATGTTTAAAATGAACCCAACCTCGATGATGTTTAGTCATCTTTTATTACCTGCTCCTCCAAATATATCCGACCGTATATTTCAAACCTCTTCAATAATTCCCTATGAGTCGTTACGTCACACGCCACGTGCGCCGCTCAGAAAAAAATCTTACACGCGACCACTATCGCCGATAAAGGCGAAACGTTTTTCTCAATCGGTACTCCATCGATACTTTCTGCGCATTTATAACCAGATATACACCCAGAACATCGATTGAAATCGTTCCGGTACTTTACGACTTTATTTCTGGCGAGCATGTTTTCTTTGACTGCGTCAGTTAGGTTGGGACCGAAGCATTCGGCATGTATCGGATAAATATTAATAAAGCGCGCCGGCCTCGTTTCTGGGAAGTTGGGAGGATCTTATTATAACCGCAATAGCACCTATAATTAGCAACATCCAAATTACTCTCGGCGTGTACGTGTTGCGCCAGATCGATGTTACGTGTGGCTACTCGATTCGGACCTATCGTTTTGTTTGCTGGATCGATCCTCTATCCTTTGTTAGCCATATTATTATATGCACGTTAATCCGACGATTTATATAAATTGGGTTTTGACTAACTAATCGTGGAAATCGACTGTATCAACATCTTGACTTTAAATAAACTATAACAACATAAACAAACAGGGTGTTGATAACATTGTCTTCTTGGAATATTTCCCATTTTTTCTTTGAAGAGGCGTCTAATTTATTGTATTAGATTAATCACACACAGAAAGGGCAACGACTTTATCTGTTTAGTTTAGATAATTAAAGTGAGAGATTATGATGGAAGAAGACGAAACCGATTGTATTAGTAACGAACCTAATCCGAATTTGATTCTATGCTCGGTTTAAATGTTTGGTGAGAAAGTAAAACAAAAGAATGAGTCAGTAGATGCCAACGACCCGTTGCTCCAGGGTGATCTTTTGAGATTCCCGAATAATTGTCGACTCCTAAGGTGGCGACGAAAATAACGTGTGAGACGAACAGTGTCGTTCCCCCGCGCTTTCTTACAAATTAATTTTATTTATATATTGATGAATTGGCTTATTTGTTTGGTGTCTTAGAATTCCTCGGTTCTACATAAGATTTATATTTGATTTCATTTGGATCTAACCCAAGATAACTCTTTCGTATGAGTTTCGCAGTTTTGGTAAGTTGACTAAGTATTTCTTTTATATTAAAATTATAAGGCAGGTAACTAGTTTGTATATGTTCAATTTGTGGTAATGTACACCATCAAATGTATCAATATTCCTCTAGAGATTATTTTTGCATTAAGAAATCTAGTACGTAGGTACTGCAATGAACAGTAGGTACCTAGCTTTGGATCTCTTTTGGAAAGTTAGGTATTGAGTCACAGCGCAGTTTATTTTATTAGAAATAACTTCAGTGTGTAAACAGAAAGTATTCAGCAGCGAAGTTTAACTCTATTGCGTTTATTCTTTTACAATAGCCGAATCTGCATCTAGGTATTATGTAGAACGAGGCGTTTTAGCAATAAATATGAAAGTATAATGTCGGGGGAGAATGATACCGCTTTGAATGCTAAACCCGTACTGAACTACAAACACAGGCCAATAAGGGGGGCAGGCGATGTGACGGGGCGGGAGGGGGTAGCACACACTCAACTAACCGTGGGAAAAGCCTGCGTATACGGTGTGAACTGTATAACATAAAGCATTCATTTGTTATTTTGATGCGAATTCTTTCGCACTTTTGTTCCAGAATCACGTGTGTTTTTTATCAACCTATTAAAACACTCTTAATCTAACTATCATCACTGTTTCTTAATTGTTTGTAAAAATGTAAACAATATAAATTGAAACCAGTAAGTGGTTTATAATACAACTTCTTTCATAATATCAAATCAAATCACGAATATTGACCGTTCGTCTCGACTTGGATATTCATTTGGATAATGATATTCTTCGAATTACTCTGTGTTTATAACCATCATGCCTCGGATCGTAGTGTGTCCGAATCGAGGTTACACACAACAAGCGTCAGACCACAGTATGCCTTCACGTGGCAACAACGAACACATAGTTACAGTGTAACCTGGCCAGACGATGTAGATCTTTCTAGAATCGTATATTTTCTCCGAGATAGCGTGAAAAACGTACGTTTGCGGGAGGGGCGGAGTTCTTGGGAAACTGGTCGATGAGGCGTGCGGCAGACGTCACTCGCACACATACACAAGTCACGCACACTTCGAGACGTGACCGTGGCATTCCATCGGTATCCACACATACACGTAGACAGCGTACCTTATTAAAACGAGACGCGAATCGACGACTTATCGGGCAATTAGTCGTGGCTCTCGTCAAATATAACAACGACGCGGAATCTAATTCGCTATACATTGACTACTGTCTCCAAAATTTAACTTCAACAATTTTTTATCACTAATGATTGTGTAGTGTTATGTATATAAAACTAGTAACGTATGCTACTATAAACAAACAACAATAAAAATAAACAAATACGCATTTATTATTATCTAACAGCCTTAATCCTATTATCAATGTGACATAACTAATATTAGTTTAGAACTAATGCGTGATTTGCATGCGTAAAACGTTGATGAAAACGTTAAGCGTCAATGTAAATCACGTTCATCGAAAGGATTGTGAGTGTGGATGGTTTGTTTGTGAGTGTGGTACGCGCGCGTTGGAGTCGGCACGCGCGAACAAGAGAGCGATCATACTGCGCAAGTGCGCCTGATAACAACTCGCGTCGCGAATTATTCACGTGCTGTCAACTTATGAATTATTATTCTGTTAACAACACCGGCTTAATGTTAAAACGTCGTATGCTCTGTAATTAGAATTCTTGATATTTTGATTTTTAATTACAACGTTGATTAATTCTTTGCGTTTAGGTATCCTTTAAGAGGGAAAGAGTTCTGAGTAGCGGTAACTAAAGTTTATGTCCTGTCCGAAGCCAAAATAAAAGTCAAAAACGTTATGACAGAGCAATTGACAGATTAATATCTCATCGAATCACCGCCTAATTCATAAAGTACCTACTTATTGTATCCTAGTGTCTGTGGTACTCGGACATTTGCGCGGGAAAATTAACAAGCGTTGTTACAACCTCAAAATTTAGTCTTAGTAAATAATTTAGTCCAATTTACTCTTTGAATTATAAAACTTAATAGTACGAATAACGAACATTCAATCAACAATAATTATCTAATCAAACTTATAATCATGTCGTATTAATATTTAATTACTTAACAAAATTATTTAGTTGATTTAAGATAAATATTGAAAAGCTTGCTGTGGTTTGGGATCTGACAAACGGGTCTATCGGTTAATAGAAACATAAAATTATGCATATTGGCCGTAGCAACACCTACTAGACGGCCCCCAATGGTCACTGGAGTTATCATAATAACAAATGGATAAAAAACCGGACAGATACTGACAAAAGTAGACAAATTGAACGAAATAAAATTACCCTTTAAGGCAGGAAACATAGGGCACGCCGCGATAGCGGCGGTAAGGCCCCTCTTTGAGGAGTGGCTAGAGAGGCGTCACGGCGCCCTCAACTACCGCCTGACGCAGGTCCTCACCGGACACGGGTGTTTTGGGAGGTTCCTGCACATCATCAGGCGGGAGGAAACGCCCGGGTGTCACCACTGCGAGGATCGCCCTGAGGACACGGTGGAGCATACGGTGGAGGCCTGCCCCGCTTGGGCAGAGCACCGCCGTGTCCTCGTAGAGGCGATCGGCAGCGCGGCGACCTCTCACGCCCGGCCCTGGTCCAAGCCATGGTCCGGGGCGAGAGGGAGTGGGAGGCAGTCACCTCCTTCTGCGAAGCAGTCATGCTAGCGAAGGAGGTGGCGGGATGGGCGAGGGAGAGAGCTGAGAGAGCCGCCCGTCCCAGCCGCCGCGGTAGACGCTCCGGGCGTCGGGAGCCGCGTGACGACTCCCGGCCACCGTAGGCGCGGGCCTGCGGACGGCGAGTAATGGGTAGCTCGCCGTCCGATCAGGACCAGGCCCGTGCCGGACGGCGCGTATGTGTTCCACGCTCGCCTCAAAGAGATGTCAGCATTGAAAGGAGGGGCCCGTCAGGGCCGAAGCCTGCCGGGGCAGCGGGATTGTCCGAAAGGGTTACCGCTGCCCCGGAATATAAAGGGCTAAGGAAGGAACACGGATGGGTTTTAGTCAGTAAGAGTCTGACACTCCCTTCCGCTCCACCCAGAGCGGGAGGGGTCATTTGATGATTTCCCATCCTTAAAAAAAAAAAAAAGGCAGGAAACATTAATTCCTATATGTATGTACTTAACTATATGCGAATGATGGCAACACTTGACGCTAACTCGCCTTTGATAAAATTGTTACGAAATATCGTTGGTATAAAAATAACGAGTTAGGTCAATAAGTACGTAGGTGTGCAAATATAATTATCAGTGTTTTTATGTGTGCTATTTAGAAACTGCTTTGTTGCAAATGACATAATTATGTGGCTTCAAGGATGACGAGTTTTGAACCTTGGCGTCTAACGCTTGACCGATGCTTGTTTTTTTTTACTTGCAATTAAAATAATTTGTTAAAAATTATTAGTAAGTATACGTAAACGCAAATAATACTAATACACACACAACAATACAATAACACTATTATCACTACCAACACAAACACCACCTCGACCACTAGGTACTAATAAGTAGGTACTATATTAGAACTATAAAGTAAATAAAATTATTGCACTCATCGTGAACAGTTTAATAAATAAACAATAAATACACTAGATAATACAGTTCACATGGATGAATAATTTATAAAGTTAAACACATTTGTTTATTGAGAGTCATATTTTTTTCAGATAACCCATATGCCTTTCATATTGTAATCATTTAGTTGCACACAAAGACATTAAATTATGACCTCTTTGGTTGCACACATTAACTGAATACACAAAAACAATATCATAGTATTTATTTAACTGACAATATGCATAATTAAAAATACGATTCACAAAGAAATCTTGAGCCAATATTAAAACGGTAAAAAGACAGGCTGAAATATAATGTAGGTGTTATAAAGTGAAACATTTGATAAAGCAACAAAATGTTAAGAGTAATAAATTATTCGCTGAATAATCGATGACTTTATTATCCACTATAAATAACACTTTATTCAAATAGTTGCAAATATAACACATTAATTACTTTGACGTTAACAAGAAGTGATCAGCAACGGCTTAGTTTCGTAACAACACCATATTTTTAAATAATTTATGAGTTTAAGTATAAATATAATTGTGTATGCACAAAAGCTGTTTACGTTTAATTAAATATTTTCGCGCCATTTTTATAGCATTTCCTTGATATCGTTCTGCCAGAACAGAATAAAATTAAATAACTGTTAAAGGAAGGATTTGGGGGAGGCCTTTGTCCAGCGGTGGGACAGTAGGTAAGGGCTAACAAAAAAAAAATGTTAGCATTATCATTTTTAAAATGTAAAACCAGTAATCTATGTATTAGGCCAAGTCATTAGGCTAAGTTATACTAACATTATATGGATTTATATCTGTGATAAATATTTGAATTTGAATTAATAAAATCTAATCTGTTTACTTTTTATAGATCATTTGAAAAGAAAAATAATTAAGTTGAACATTAGCGACTACTAGCGCCATCTATTGAGACGGATATGAAAAATATGATGACACATTTCATGCAAAAATACGTTATCAGAAAAAAATATGCTGTAAAGTGGTTATTACCTACCCAATGTTTTTCTGAGAATTTGTTAAATTTATCTAGTAGGGGATATGATTTTCCTCAATATTTATTTAGGTACCTATAGGAAGAACACTACTATTGCGATAAAAGAAAACATGATAATTTTTATTTGTTAACAATTATTTCCTTAACTGTATTAGGTTATATGTTATACATTTTTGTTATATAAATTTCATATCAGTGTTCTACCACGAAACAGCTAACAGTACCTACCAATCTAAGTACAGAGGCCAGCACATCAAGCTACTCCAATCTGTCAAATTGTCCCAATTGAATATGAACCTTATTCCTTTGACATAAAGTTGAAAATCTATCAAAGAAATTTGACAGATTGGGGTAGGTTGATGTGCTGGCCTCTGTACATCCGTACATACCTACCGAGTGCGAAGTAGGTAGGAAGATACTATATTCCTTACAATACATGTTAAGAATCGTTCAATTGAATAATTTGACTCACAGTCTACCTAGTTTTATAAATAGCAAGTTTTTCAGTGAATTTCACGTTTTCGCCTTGATTATGCACATTAAGCTACCCGAAACTGTCAAATTTTCCCAATCAACTTTGAACCTTATATTTTTGGCGGTAAAGATGATTTAAAAAATTGACAGATTGTAGTGTAGCTTGATGTGCTGGCATCTGTATATGACCAAGTGGTGGTGTGACGTAGGTACCTACTAAAGTTACATTGGCTTAGAATTTACTGAAACGCGAAATTGTAAAATCATTTTATCTTGAAAGATTATTTATTTTTACCTTTATATTTATTATCTCCTTGAAGCATTATAATAGTGCTAAAAAAGCGTGTCTATTTTTCCTTCATTTTAATATCTTCAGAGGTAAGCTACATGAAAGCACACGGACACCGAAAGTTTACGCTACTCTCCGCTTGGAGCGTTGTCTGGTTGGGGTGATTACCATAAAAGCGCAAGCGCATTACAACCGAAATGGTGGAGCAATGTCATTTTACAAAATAAGTACTGAGACTTTACACATAAAAACTGACATTCCGAAAGGTACTTAGCTCATGCAACGTTTCCCAGGACTCCTCCAGGGGCAGCTTTCTAAGTGAAACAGCGACATCTATTTAAAGAAAACGATTGATGATCTGAAAACTTCCAAGTACCCACTTATTGATTTAAATGTGACATGAATGTAGTGAGGGTAGCACTACATTCATGTCATTAAAACTTGCTTATTAAAACTCGAATAAAGAAGTAACATAGACTTATAAAAAAAGATGGACTCCGCGCCACGCATATCGAAAGTGAAGCACCGTACCGTTCTATGTGTGCGTGATTGACGATTGGCGGCCTAAATGTGAGCGTGAGGCGTGTTTGTAGAAGCGGTCCCGGCATACTTACTGTGCTTCACTTTCTGTCTATGTACATTAAGTACCCAAATAAGAAACCACTCTGGCTCTGTCTCGCATTATGCTTTATTCGCTGAGAGATGGCCGTTTTGCGTTGATGTGACGCATATTTTCCTCCAACTTGTTATTTTTTTGTGTTCTTTCTCCGACTCATGTTTTCCGCAACTAAGCCTATTTTCTTTTATCTTTTAATAAATAAAAAAAAAATTAAGCACAACATTCAAATAAACCAACACCACAATAAACAAAGCAGCTAATGTATTATATTTAAACGTGCATGAGATACATGGAAACTATTTTATTAGTACGGAACTCTACGGGCGAGATATAAAGTAGCCGGTAGACTTGGTAGGAAATATCCCAGTGTTTTGAATCTAGAATCTTCGTTGGCTGCGGAGAGCACGATAGGACATCGCTCGTAAACTCACAACGGAGACACAAACACAAATGACTTCGAAGGACTTCGAATCTAGTAGAGAAGACGGCGCGTTTAGTAAACTAGCTTCTGGTACTTAAATAGTTAAGGGAGATGTTAGATGTATCTGATTTACTTACATAGAACATACTTTATTTAAAATTTGTTTAGATGTATAACAAATTAAGTACACTACGTGATGTTTCCAATGAGTCTATTGTCTTTGTTTTTTGGTAGAATGCTGTATCGAAGTCTTTCCACAGGCCAGATCCCTTACCCTGGGAATAAATAGTAACATGGTATGATGGGACAAAGATATAATAAAATGTCTAATTCATATCAATAGGTCTAAAACAAATCACAAGCTAGGAAAATCACTGAAAAGTTGTGAAAATTAAAGTTTTGTTTTAGAAGTTTTTGCTGACCAAGTAGGTAGGTACCAACTGCGAAATACCTCGGAATACTTTTTGAAACTCTAGAAATTATGATCTAAGATTATGTAAATTAATTTTTTTAGCCTGTACTGTCCCACTGCTGGGCAAAGGCCTCTCCCAAGTCCTTCCAGGAACTCCTTTTTTATAAGATTATATTATTAGTTTTTTTTTAATCAGACCTTTACCGACCTGATTACAATATTCCTATGATATCTAACACAAAACCTTCATAGTTCTATGGTGTTTTGTAGCACGCTTTGGTCACCTAGAGGTAGGCTCTGGCCGGTTCTCAGTTGTTGCACTAAATATATATAGAAAGGCTTTCTGTCTGAATGTAATGTGTACTAGGGCCCGGTTTCTAGACGGAGTTAAACTTAATCAACAGGTACTTACTTCTGTCAAATGATTGTGGAATACTGTAGTTCGTTGCTCGGTGAATTGGGGTTACTTTCGGAGAAAATTGTCTTACTTACTTGCATTCCAGTTTAGGTCTGTTTAGTTAGTCCGGGCGTCTAGAGAATGCGTACCTAACACCTGTCGGTGCGACAATTCTAGTAGTTAATAAAGATCAAATTCGCAAAACATGTATTCGTTTATATGAAACCGACATAATTTATGGCAAGTACGCATTCTCTCATCGGCTGCACTGCACTTTATTTTTGATTCAGATAATTTTAATCTAAGGAATAAGTAAAAATGGCGGTTTGATAGTTTTTGTATATAGAAAATAATTAATCTCAAACAACCATGATTATTCTAAACGTTATCTGATTAGTGAAAAATCAGCCCGTAGTTAATTAACTTACCTACTCATTTAAGATGCAATCCTGAAATAATAATTGGTCGCAGTAACTAAGCCAGAGCACCCCGACCAAATGGGTTAGGTTAGGTTAGAACTGTGATCAAACGAGTGCGAGTAAAGAGTGCGAAGCGAGGCGAGCACTACTTACAAAGGCCAGGCGGTTAACTAAACGGCTAATTTAACCAGTTGGCTGCGACATATACATTAGGTTGATATTAGGCTTCAGTATAACACTCACATTATCAACTCAACTTTCAACAGTTCACAAATGGCAGTAGCGTCTAACAACAAAACGGGTTATTCAGTTAGTCGATAGTCTGTGCAAGACCTAAAAGTGTTAAAGGCCGATCAACTATCGATCGTTTTGATACGCCATTGTTTCGGCATACGGGATCAGATCCAAATATCGGTCACCGGTCCACTACAATATGTGTATATTTTACATCATTATTGTTTAACCACGGTAATTCACTGTTAATAAGCTTTTATTATTTAATATTTTGTTTTATGGAATGAATTCAGAAACACTGTTTCATTTTGGAATAACTTCGTGACATGGAGGTTTATTATAAACGATGATTAAAGTTAAGTAGGTAACGTTTAAACGTCAAAAATGTATCTATAGTTAAACAGTCGCTAATCATTATTTAACTTTAAGCAACGTTTATGAATAAAGGGGTTAATGTGTGATAAGTATTTTGTTTATAGCTTTTGACACGAGAATTAACTTTTTTCTAGCTGCGTAGTTTTCTCTGGATACGAGCTTTGCGCTTGAGTAGGCAAGCTCCCGTTTCGACCAATCACAGCGAAGTACGACTGCTCATGTTGCCAACGTTTTAGCGCCTATTTACCTCGTCTTACTTATTTGTTGTACCTTGCCAAACCACGTTGATGCAGAATATGTTCTGCAAGGCATATACAAATTTATAAAAAGTTGCCATCAAAATTAAGAAAAACAGATGATAATTTAATAACAACTACGTAAGTTACTGTTAATGAACTGTTGTATTCGATAACCATTTGTCAAGAAAAGAAATTAAAATTCTATCATTCTAGGTCCTTTTTACTTTCTTGTTTTACTAAATCTTGTGCATTTTAATCTTCACTTTAAGTAATAGGTACTAGCAGCGCCCTGCGGTTTCGCCCGCGTAAGTTTCGATATCGAGATAACAAAAATAGGATACTTTATATCTCTCGTGTTAATTCTGGTTATAAACTACTTGTGTGCCAAATTTCATCCAAAAAAAGAGTAACAAACATCCATCAATCCATTCTCACAAATTATATTAGTTATTTCGTAGCATAGGATAGTAGGATTATTGTTAGTTCTTGTACATAGTTTAGTTTTATGTTGATACTAGTTGCGCCCCGCGGTTTCACCCGCATAAGTTTCGATTCCATGAGAATATCGGGATAAAAACTAGCCTATATGTTAATCCAGGGTGTCAGCTACCTCCATACCAAATTTTATCAAAATTGGTCCAAGCGTTTGAGCGTGAAGAAGTAACTGACATATAAACACACACACACACACTCCCAAACTATCGCCTTTATAATATTAGTGTGATTAGTTTTTTGTTGATACGTGTTAGATTATTATTTTTATTTTCTTATAATTGTACACCCAAGGCAGCCCTTGGTATCAAGAAGCCCTTGGTATCTTGGTGAATAAAAAAAAAACTTTTATTATTTCTACTTTTTTATTATTTTATTTTCAATAACGTAGCACCAATAAATAATATTCTATTGATTGCTTCACAGTTCCCTTTCTCATTCCTGGAAACTTGCCTTTCTTATTACCATGATAATCATCATACACCATCAACAAACCATCAATTACTACGGCCATAATATAAACTACCTATTACAACTCCTTTCAAAGCTCAACTACAGGTTTCAAAGACAAAACTTTGTCACTACTGGTTAATTTATTTAACGGACTCGACATTATATAAATGGCTATAACAGTTTCATCATTACGGAATCATTGGCCGGTGGAAACAATAAAGCCCAGGGTACCACGCCCACAGGCTGCGAGATAAATTTCCTTCTTGTTTCTGTGTCTCCTTTTTACATTGAAGCACTTTATACGCAGTAGGCTCTCGGTTAGATGGGGTGTGGTGCAAGTGATAAGCGATAATTTTATAATACACCATGCCTTTTTATGGGTTGACCTTTTTGTGCGTTACGGACCAGCGCGCGCGGCGATAGCATTTAATAGGTACCTTTTTTTTTTGTTTTCTGGGGTAAAGCTTCAAAAGGCGCCCGACTTCTGGGGAAGGAGGTCGGGGAGTGTGGGATTTTTACCTCACTACATTCTTTAACTAATGTAAATGACCTTGGCCGTTCTATCTAAACTAATATAATAAAGAGAAAATATTAGATTTTTTGTATGTTTGTTTGTTACTCTTTCATGCTAAAACTTTCTGGATTTATATGAAATTTTGCAAAGGAATAGACCATTGCCTGGAAAAGGACATAGGCTACTTTTCATCCTGGATCGCAGACGCTAACAACAACTAACAGCTAGTTTTAAATATATATACGTACGTAGTAGTTACGTAAAATATCAGGATATTTTCAGGGAAACAGGATTCAGCAAATAAGCACCCATTTAATTTACATTGATGTAACTTTCATTTGAGGTCGTTTCACTTTTTTTACTATAATTTAATCTAATGAGTAATGAGGTTTTTAAGTGGGGTAGTTAGTCTCCTACTATAATGACCGACGTAGAAGAAATTGGCGTACAAATATAGCTGTTAAGGCCGTCATTCAACCCCATTACAAATCCGTTATTAAATCGTGAGTTTGACTGGTTAAAATATATCGATTATGATTACAAATCATATCAAATATCTAGAAAATCTCACTTTTATACCTCAATAAAGCATCGGCCTAAATACTTCAAACTTACAAACACATTAAACTTTAAAGCTTCTCAAAATCAAAGCATTTATTTCAAATAAACCAATTACAGGTACTTTTAAATTGTCAAGGGGTCGGTCAGTAAGAAAGCTGAAGCTAGATGCCTATTTCAAAGCGTATTAGATACCTATGTAGATGACAAGAAACTACAAACACGCCCGCTGCCCGCTCACAACTTAGATCCCTCTCTATGCTAGACATGCGTATGTCTATGCAGGACACAGTCAATGAACTGGCAGAGGTCAGGTGAAATTATCTCGTACGGTGCGTCTTACGCGACTGTGACTCACAATAGTCGGATACAGCTTTATCTCGCTTCTGATGCCCGAGAATTTGGTGACAACTCGCTTTAAGTTGAGGCAAGCTTTGGAAAGTTCCAGAAAGAATAGCTGGTAGGATATTTTTTAATGTTAATGGATAAAAATCAAGGTTGAAAGGATTTTGTGATGTGTAGGAGAAAATAAAGTTTGTGGAGTGAATTAAGTTACGTTACGTTAAGTTAGAGTTGTATTTTTTGTTTTACCGGATTTAATTAAATTTTTCTTAATTTTCTCATTGTTAGTCAGTACACGTCATTTGACCTTGTTTACATCTAGTACCTATACATGGCATAGCTATATAATTATCTACTACATGCAGCATAGTATATTAACACCTAGCATCTAGCACCAACAACTACAATAAAATTTATCGTTTAATCTGCCGAATGAAGTGACATGAAAGTCATTAGGGTGCCCTTAGTCTCACATTGTATTTTGCATTCGTTAAGATTGCAATAAGCCGGTCCACGCCAAGACGTTCAATGACACTCGGTGAGGGAGGGGGGGAGGGGGCAGAGCTGGAGGGGGTTAGAGGCTGCGACAGTGCAGCCGACATCTCGCCCGCTATCGCTCCAAGATCTGTCCACATGAGTATTTGTGGAGCTGTTGGTAGTGTGACAAGTACAGTTTTAATGTGACAAAAGTATGCGTGAAATACTGAATTTCATTAGATAATTGAAAGTCTGACACTGTTATTTTTTTTTAAACTTTGCCTCTGTATTTTCAAGCAGGATAATTGTATTTGATCAATTTATGTTTTAAAAAAAAATTCTTTAGGTAAAAAAAATTGTTACCTATCTAACTACTTACATATATTATTGTGTTAGGTTTTTGCGTGTGACCGCTGTCTGACCTGATGATAAGTGGCGATGTGTTTGACAATGAATGACGCTTGAGTTGTGTGTACTTACTCATGTAGGTATTAAAATACTTGGCAAAAATTTTACCGGTTTTTTTTTATCGAGAACAGTTTTTAATTCAATTAGCTAAAAAAGTAGAAAAAACCGCTCAAACTTCTGTTATTCAGACCCATCTATTTAGGTACTCAGTAGGTCAGGTCATGTTCGTAATAGGTTGCGCAAATAAAAAATCGTAAGCCATGTGATTATTTTGCTTTTAAATGGATGAAAACCCAAATTGTCACTATCATGTAATGTATGATGAGGAGGAAAAGTAAATTTTTCCAGCAATTTAGGTCCCCTTCAAACTTAAAATCAAACCATTTAATTCAATATTAAACCAATTACAGGCACTTTTGAACTGTCAAGGAGTTGGTCAGCCAGAAAGATGAAGCTAGTTGCCCAGTCGAAAGCGTACTCGTACTAGGTTCCTATGGAGAAGAACGGGCAAGAAACTCCATGGACAGTCATACCATCTGGGCTGTCATGAAACAAATTAATATCATGAGTTGCCTTGGTTGGGTGTTTGCTGAAAGGCTGGATGGGCCCTACGATGGGTAGGTTTATCAAGCTTCATGTATTACATGAGGCAACTTTTCGCACTTTTCTTTCCTAAGCATGTCGTCAGTTGTAATATCAATTAATGTAACCGCCAAAAGGCGACTTTACAGGAGAGGCAAAAAACTAAATTCAATTCACAAAAAGAGTTGTAACTTTTTGTGTGCTCATCCTATTGCAATGCTGTTTAGAGCATTTTTCTCAAAATGTTGAAACCTGTTATCTGAAAGAAACCATATGAAGTACCATATTACAGTTTCGAAGATGACATGGTGGTTACGTTAATTTTTTGAAAAAAATATCGAGTTACACTAAGATTTTTTGAAAAAAATAATAACAGCTATAACGTAACCTACAGAATATTCAATCTAGTTTAACGTATATCACACAGTTTTCAACGCGTGGACATACGTTGTCATAGGTTGATTGTAGGAGTTACCTACTTATTCACTTGTACTAAGGTCCAATTTAGAATAAAATACCTTTTTCATTAATTCATTGAAAAAGTACTGCGTTATGAATAAAACAAATTCTGATATAAATCACACTAATATTATAAAGGCGAAAGTTTGTGAGTGTGTTTGTTACTTCTTCACGCACAAACGGCTGAACGGATTTGGATGAAATTTGGCACACAGTTAATAACCAGGATGTTATATCTATGTTCTATGTTACGGGTTATTGGTTTTCACACTTAGTACATCAAGGTGGACCATTGTGCTTGGGCCATGGTGGCCGTCGATGATTATTCCAACCCCCCTCCTTCCTCCAGAAGCTGATTAAGTCTCCTGGTCTGTTGAGAACATCAGTGTAAGATCTGGGTGTCCTGAGGTTTTCTTATTTCATCTGGGTGACGCCTGTGCATTCAAAGAGCACATGCGCAACAGTTTCATCAGCCTCCATGCAAGCCCTGTAAAAGGGACTGTCCGTTATGCCTATTGTGTGGAAGTGTTTGTTTAGCAAGCAGTGTCCCATGATGGTCCCCGGCACCAGGTGCAGGCCTTTCCTGTCCAGGCATAGTAAGCGTCTGATTAGCTTGCCATCAAATGATGGCACGGCTTCCTTGGACTGCCTACATCCCGGTGACGACGTCCACCAGCTCTCTGCTTGTGTGTGGGTGTACTCCTGTTGCCACTTGCGTAGTTGGTTGAAGGGGATGGGCACGACAGGCTCCGGTCCACAGACTGACGTACTAGATGCCCTTCTGGTCAGCTCGTCAACTGCATCGTTTCCTAGCGATCCACTGTGTCCTTTTATCCATTGTAGTGTCACTGTATTGCGGTTCGATACGGTTACCTGTTCAAGCGCATTGTGACATTCTAGTACCTATTAGGTTCGAAATGATGCATTTTTTCATGAGTATACGAATATGTTTGTCCGTAACTCTCCTGGCTGCTATGGCATAAGCCGCTTGTATCAACACACACTCCGCTTGGTAGACCGTGTTGAGCATTCCCAGCAGTCTGCATACTTTTATGTTGAGGTCGTGTGAGAAATCTCCGACTCCAGTTCCACAGTCGATCTTTGAATTTACACTGATAGATATCAGTGTAAATTCTCAACACCTTCAGGCCTGAGTAGTCGCACTGCTCCTCTTTAAGCGCTATGTTGTAATGTTTTTGAAAGCAGTATTGTTTCAGGGCTTTGTCGCAAGGTAATGCCATCATTGGCTGACGTTTGATCGCATCTTCCTTTAATAAGTGCTTGACCCTGGAGTCTTTGCTGGGGTTTCCTGATATATATAGCCCAAAGGCAGCCAGGGCCGCCTCTTCCCGCACGATGAGGTGTAGGGGCGGCAGTCCAAGCAGAGCCTGTAGGGCAGCGGTGGGTGTAGTTCTCATGCAGCTAGTGATTGCCACACAAGCGAACCGCGCAACTTTTTGAGTTCTCTTTGGTCTATGCTCAGGTCTGTTCTGGGCCACCAGACTAGTGAGCCGTATGTAATTATTGGACGGACACTGTGGTGTATAGCCAGTGACCCTGGGGCTAATCCCCCAATTCTTGCCAAGCATTCGCTTGCATTGCAGCAGATCCCTGTGGCAATGCAAGCGAATGCTGGCTTTTGTAGTGATAGTGATCTAGTTGGTGCGTTTTCCCAATTCAGCTGTTTGTCCAAGAAGATGTCCAGGTATTTGGTTTTAGTTGATAGGCTTAGGATAGTACCAAAGAATCGTGGTAGTTGTAGTCGTCAGTTTCCTCTTTTTGTGAAGAGAATCAATTCGGTTTTTGTAAAACAACTTTTAGCTTTCGTAAAAAAATATTGTTTTCAGCATAACTTAAAAGTCATAGTAGAATATCTCTCGAAATAATAACAGCAAAATATTTTGCTAAATATTATTAATTTGAGAGTGTTTCTTTGTAAAAATGTCAGGTCAATAGTAAGTAAAGAAAAGTAAGAGGCATGACTGCTCATCTTCATCATCTGCCTAGCCTTTTCCAAACTATGTTGAGGTTGGTTTCCAGTCTGACCGGATGTAGCTGAATACCCGTATTTTACATGGAGCGACTGCCTGTCTGACCTCCACAACCCACACACACACACCCAGTCCTGTGAGGTTGTTATGTTTTAAAAATAACCCTGTATAAAGTACTAGAGCGTTACTGTAACCAACAAAATTATATTTTTTCAAGAATGAATATTAAGGCAGGTATTATTTTATGGAATTTTAAACTATATTTGTGATACTTACTTCAATTTGAGACCTTATCTACTTTAGCTTTTATCCAAGCTTAGACACAAAAACTAGTGTTAGTCGCGTTTTTTTATTTTTATTTGGTAATGAGGTTAACGTAACAGTCAGAAAGTTATAATCTAAAACAAAATAAGTAATGTAAGAGTAATTTTTAGAAAAATGACTCTTAGATTAATGATTTTGTTTCACGTTGGGTCGATACATTAAAAAGTAATACCAAGTCTGTCGTTACATTAACCCATACATTGCTCATTCTCATAAAATGTGCAATACATCACAAAAATGAGTTGAAATGAAAAAAAACTGGTCTGATTTTGTTAACGTACTCGCCATTTTTTTTCAAGATATCGTGATTTTAAAGACACCAATCGATAGAGCGGAAAATTTGCAGTCGAACTGTATATTTAACTCAATTTCGTCATTTTGGCGGTTACATTAATTGATATTACAACTGACGATGTACAGTCAGCAAAAGAGATAAGTATGCAGGATCGTCGGATATAGTTGAAGTTTAGTAAGAAACCGATGGATGATGTCGACTGAAATTTGATTAATGAGCTGTTTGTTTTCTATTAATAAAATTCAATAAAAAAAAAACAATTTTATTGAGAACATCCATCGGTTTCTTATTTAACTTCAACTACGAGTATATCCGACGATCCTGCATACTTATCTCTTTTGTTGACTGTACATACTAACATAGTTTATAAGATACTTAATTTTAGACACTAACACAATGTGGGCCTATGTAGTCTGTAAATAAAAGTTTTTTTTTTTATAACCTGGTAATCTATAAAACAGACTCAGGACCCAGGTTGGCCGAAGCAAGAAAAACCTGTACAGGTGGAGATTCATACACGACTCGGCCTTAACACTTATTATCTTGTCTTGCGTGTCCTGTCAGCCGCACGTTACAGGAACTGATGGATTCTAGTGATGGCGCCAAACACATAGCCGTAATTCTGGGCAGACTCCATTATAAGAAGAAGCTTATTTATATCATACAAAATTTTACATCGTGAGTTACTATTAGAACAATCTTAAGGCTTAGATTACTCTGTATTAGATATTATTTAATAGGCGCACAAAGACGCGGAGTCTGCGTCGATAGCCGATGCGATTCGACCGCCCGTCTCATACGCGCTGCTCCTTACACACGTTTGTATATTACGAAGATAACCTCGAAGGATTAGCTGAATACTTAGAAACACAGAGTATTGAACTGCTAAATCTTAGAACTGATATCATAAACAGTTCTTATTAAGGACGTCTGAGGGATGAATCTCAGAAAAGCTAGTAACGGGCTTACAGAACCTTAACGCAAAAAACGCAAGTAGAAACAATAAAAGTATATGATCGACTACAGTAAACAAAATCAGAAAAATATATGATATTCTTCAGAATATATGCTAGGTAGATACCTAGTATGTTGAAAACATACCTAATTTGATACCATAGAAAAAAATTTAGATGCCTCTAAAAACTTTCTTTTTACAATAAAAGCTATATTAATATACATACAATCATTATGATTTTTTGTCAGATTATTCTACAAGCAACATACTAAATTTAGTCCAAACATTAGATTTTTAAATAGATAATTGCTTCATATTTTGCAACAAATTATCAGCGTTGTGTCATCGCGCTTCTTTTTCTTTTATATGCAGTCCGACAAAGACCGCGCTTTAGGTCATGTAGTCGCCTTAAAGTGAAAACGTTTTATGTTTTTCTTAATTAGAAACCGTAAATACCGTTCAATACACGGATCTGAATCCCCTGCAATGAAATTTTTCGTCGGTTATCTAAAAAAAAAACTAGCTGATCCATACTATGTGTGTGTGACCGCTTAGGTATTGCACTTTGAAACACATGGTTTTTTTTTTAATTACCGACGAAAAGTTTCTACGCTACGGTGTCTAGAATCATGTGCTGACTTCATGGTTTCAGTTTGCGCTTCGATTGCCACCCAGTTTTTTTTTTCCATTTTAAGTAATATAATTATTATAATATTCCTCACTGAATGGCTTTTGCCAGCAGTGTCATATTTTGGCTGAGATGATAATAATGATTAGGTGATCATTTTTGTTATCGGTCTCAGAAAAAGGTATCAAATCCTACTGGATTACACTACTGTGGACACTACTGTGTCAAATACTGTAATCGATATGTATCTGCCCTTGCCTTCAGATAGTTGCACAGTCATGAAGACTCGGAAACCAAGGTATAAATAAATTGTTGAATAACAGTTGATATATGGTCTCCCCCACCAACAGGAATAGACGCTAGCCCATCTCCTCCTGGAATGTAATCCACTAATTGATCCTGTAGTGGCCTCTTAGGATATTGATGCTGAATGACTTGTTGATCTATCCACAACAATCCCGTCTTAGGTCAAACGGAACAGTTTGCAAATGAAACTCCATTGCCAACCCCTTTGAAACCATATTGATTTAACGTAGAGTTAAAACGTAGAGTTTCAATAATATTAATTAAAGTTAACGTAGAGTTTAAATAATATTAATAATATCGCTAATTTGGAGAAACATCGACGTAACTGCTACTTTTTTTGATTTTTACGTTCCTTTCCTAACGTAAATACGCTTTCTAAGTGCTTTGGCATATTTAACTCATTTTTAAAAACAATACATGTATATTAAAAAAAGAAGGAAACGTTCATGGGGCATCGAAAAGTTCGTGCCAAAAGGCTGGCAGCATTGCCACGTGGTATGGCGATGCTGACAATTTGGTAAAAATAGGCCAGCCCTCTGGTCATGTGAAGTGTCGAACAAGCGCTTAGCGATGTTTCGAAAAATCGAGTGGGCACCCGGACCCTATCTATGGCCCTAGTGTTTCAAACCCAAACGGCTCGACAATATAACTCCCAATAAGATTGGAATATTTTCGCCGTTAGAGAATTTCCACACCGCAGCAGTGGTCCCAGCACAGCCCGCCATAGTATGAGTATTTTTCTAAATAGCATAAGTACATATCATAATGCAAAAAAAAAAAATCCAAAAAAGCAATTGAATAGCAAGTTAAGTCGCTTCATACTAGGTATACGGATGTCAAAAAATCTGCTTCAAAGGTAAAAAAAAACAGTTCTTTATTTTTTAGAATGCAGGTCATGCCCATAGATTTTATTAAAAAGAGAAGCTTTCTCTTTACATAATGACGGCTGGCATCCATTCGTTGACGAAATCAGTGCAGTGCAGTCTTTCACTTATGCAACAACTTTGGCAAGCATACGTGGAGAGTACCAACAAACAGTTACTTATGAAAGCGATGTAATAATCCTCTCTGTTGCCGTTTATGTACCTACATAAGTAGAACCTACACAAAATAAACTTTATATTATTATGAAATGTTATTTTGACATCGTTGAAATCAAACCTACCTACTCTACCTAGCATAATCAGCCTATTAAGTTCCCACTGCTGGGACACAGCCCTCCTCTCGGTGAGAGGGAGTGGGCCGTAATCCACCACGCAGCCCCGTGATGATTTGTAATTGGGCATGTTCAAAATAGATAGCTCATCCATGAAAGTCTTTTCGCTATTTCAATGAGGGGTGGGTACTAAAACTCCGGGAAAAGCCTATAAAACAAAAGGTTCAAAATGAAACCAGGGCAAAAACGAGAAAAGAGTGATGAAATCAATAAAGTAACGCAAAAGCGGATTGAACCGGTTCCTAACTGACGATAACTGGATCTTCAACTCGGATGGACCTAGAATAAAATAGGCTCTATGTAAGTAAGTACTCCATTATTATCATTATTCATAATCGTATTTTCTATAGGTACCATACTCGTAGGTATTACCTTTCCCATTGTTATAACCACCCCATTATATGTAGGTATCGCTTGAATAACACATAAGGTCAACTGACAAACACTGAACAACTCAGTTGCGGTTGTAAATATAAAGAGATGCGCCAAAATGTATACAAAAATAAACGGCAAAGGTTTTACGGAGCGAAATCTACGTGGAAATATCAACGCGGCTCTTGCTCTGATGACGAGTGCTAGTGTTGGGACGTGCCATTCCAAAACATCGATATTTGGAACCCAGATTGTTGAAGAAAATTCGAGGATCGATAAAATTTTGTCGATGGTCAGTGAAAAAACAGTCGTGTAATTATCTGGAAACATTTTACTGCGATCATGAACAATGTATGCCATGGATTATGTCATTGTGGTTGCCCTTCAATAAAGTTAGGTGCAGCGTTTAATATACTATTATGTCGTCGTACTCGTAACACGTGTAGTGCTAGCACATACCTGCCTGAAAGACTGTTCTTTTAAGGTCATTGAAGTTTTTCAGACTACAAATTCTGTGCCTGTATGTCCAACTATCTTCTGCCCGCGACTTCGTCCGCGTGAAATGCATCTCCTGCGCGCGCTATTACTTCGTTTTTGCTTAGCGTTCTTTCTGACTTTTTTCTTTATGCTCGACTTCTGTGGGTCCTAGCGTGATGTTAAATAGCCTATAGCCTTCTTCATGAGTTGGGCTATCAAATGCAAAAACACTTTTTCAAATCTGACTGGTAGTTCCAGAAATTAGCGCGATCAAACAAACAAATTCTTCAGCTTTATTGTACGTAAGAGATTAGAACAGATAGCTAGATATATGGGCTAACTAGAATGTCTTTATTATAGTCACATAAAATGTATTAAGTATAAAACATTTTATTAGATAGAATCGATGCTCAACACGAGTTCTAACATTCACTATTCATTCCACAGATCAAGTATAAATTAACACTTCATTTAACGACGCTATTACATGTCCCGAGAAAAGTGGCAAAAACAATTTAAATTCACAAAAAAAAAAATCAAAAACATTAACCTTAACCTCCAATGAATACTAAAATCTAGAAGATACTATTTAACGACAGCAGAAAACATTTTGAAGTAGTGTAAAACGATGATTCAATTTAACTAATTTATAGTTTACTTGTTTGCCAGCGCTTAAGACATTGAAGGTGACTACAGCGAAATAATTGCTATTGTATTTCTCACACCCGAAGCACTTGACAATAGCGTGTCATTGTGTCCGATATAATTCTTACCTCACTCTTGAGACCGAGCAGACGTGATCCGATTTATTAATCATTATTTTCGTCACGGATCCACCTTCGGTGGCACTCCAACACTTCATTAAGCTAATTATAGCCTGTCCAATGTTCAACCTAAGGTAGATGACTCCCAAGCTTCGTTCAATGAAGCCATATTTTTAAGGTACTCATTTAAGTCTATGTAAATTAATTGTACCCACTTTGCACTTTAATTAAACCAGACTATGCATACATAGTGCTGCAATTACAGGCCGATCTACATTAAGTTATGGACTATGGAACAAGAAGGGTACAAAAGTACGTTCATTTTCTTCCAAAATTATGGTAACGTTTTAGAGTCGATCCCCTCACTATAGACAGTTGAGTTCTCCGTTGTTGCTTTTTTCCCATTTACGAGTTTCACGGCGACCGTTGCCTGAAACTTACACGTACCCAGAATATAAATGCTAAGCACCATCCCTTTTCCACTAGTCCATACCGACACGCTCTGTCTCGTTCTACCCACAAATAAAAATGTGTAGCCACCTCAATGTTCAAATAGAAATTGCAATATCCATTTTCCCAATGCGTTTGAAACTGAACCTTGTTTGTAGTTGTTCTAAGGTTGTTATTTAAGTATCTTGGGGCAACATTTTAAGGCAGTTTACATTTTTGAGAGGAAAATGTTGTCTTTTTCGAACCAGTTGCAGTTAAAATCCTCCGTCCCTGTTGCCTGCCCGTTGTGGCTGGGCATATCTAAAATCATCTGGACCAAGTAAAGCGATTACTTCAGCAGCGACTTTTTGGAAATGTGCAAACTTATTAATTCTGGCATTTAAGCGGCAAATAGCGTCCCCAACCAATTACTTTGGAATTAAATAACATCAAACAATTAGAAGAGAATCCTCTGGTTTACGATGCCGTATAATATATAAGAAGCGAATGAAAAGTGTAGGTAGTGCTTCTACCAGTTATTCATATACCCACACAAGTCGTAACATCCTACTGAGGAAAACTAAGATTATTACGCTACCTACGTGGTTTCTGAATGTATTGAAGTATACTATACTTGATACGTCGTGTAGGTAACTAGGTAAGTTAAGGTTATACGGCTTACTTCGCTTATTGCTCAACTAAAAATAGACCTTACCATCATCCGTATTATGTCGAGGTTACTTAAGAGACAAACATTCGAGAATCTCTGAGATAAGACTGACTCCTATCGCAGCGCATATTGCTTAAAGGCATTTATCCTCAAATGTGGTTACATACTCCACGTTAAATCCATAATCGGAGAACATGACATCTGTTTATCTATTGTAAGTAAAGTAACCCTAATCAGACCATAGTGTTCCCACTGCTGGGACACAGGCCACCTCTTTGAGTGGGTGGTTCGTAAATGTTACATGTCTTCGAAATTTTTGTTCTAGGACATGCCGGTTTCCTCAAGATGTTTTCCTTCACCGTTTTGAGAGCAGTGGTGATGAAATTAAATACAAAAAATTTACACGAAGTAAAGTGCTTGTCTGGGATCGAACTCACGACGTACGATATAGAACTCGTAAGTCGGGGCTGATACCACTGAACTACCACTGCTAGTAAAGTGAAGGTACCCGAAATATTTTGTAATTATCGTTTCTCCACGGTTGCGCCAAAGCAAAACAAATGTGGGGCTACGCAACAAGAACAAAAGTTTGGTCACTAAATACGAAGCGGCCGCGCATTTATAATTCAGAGACAACATACCTCTTGGCAATAAACAATTACCTTAAAAAATCAATGTTAACGATTCTCGAAGCAAAAACAAGGAACGTTTAATTTGCAAAATTCAAATCTCCCGCACGTCGAAAAGTCCAATGCGAAATAGTGCAATTGAGTGCGTGCGCGCATCCAGGAATGTCGGGACTCAGGACATCGTCCCGGACCGGTTTCACACTTCACCGCTCCAACTTACCGTATTGCACATTCAACTAACTGGTGAATATCATAATGATGTGATATTTTCTAATCATTATGCCTCTTGAGCTGATAATTCGAAAAGTGATTGTGATGGAAAGATTTTTCTTGTCTTGAAGACCAATGGTGTATATTTTTCTAAAAAAAAATGTGGCTTCAGAGAGTGGTAAAACTATTCAGTATGGCAACTTATCAGACTGAATAAATCAGGATGCCGGCGGGCATCCAGGGTCTCCGATGTGAGGATCTGTGATTGCCAACTCCATCATAGGACTCTACTTGTTTGCGGATACGTTCAATGCTAATAGAAGACTACTCAGGGTGTGTTGTTGGTGTGGGCTGCTTATTAAAAATCTCAGATTTTTTTTTATCCTGCATATATTGGCAGGTACCTTTACTGACTGGAATCATACAAACTGAAACCGGCAAGGCATGGGCCTTCGAAATGTGAAGCCATCCTAGTAGATTATTACAACAATCAATAGCTAGACTTCATTAACTTTAACACTACCACTGAAACCGAGCCAATTTCCTTCAAAACTTTCAGCAACATAGGATTACAAAGCCTCAACGGTTTCCGCGTAAACATTAGCAGGTATAAGTTGCAAGAAATACCAATTTACCCGTTGACATTTGAGTATTAAGTAATGCATTCAGCTCACTAATGAACTAGTATTGATCTTCCGTCGCCATTGTGCAGGCCATGTACATGATTAGGTATATACAGGGTGGCACACTCACGTACCTATAGGTAGGTAATCAAATTAGCAGTGCCTATTACGCTCCGACTCAGATGGAACTGGCCTTGTTAATTAGTATTACCCTTGACAATCTTGGTTGATTTTGTGTAAATGTTTAATTGTTGACTTACACGTGGAGGAAAATGTTGAAGGACATTGATATCACAAAATCCACGAAAAGGCTTAAATTATTTCTTTTTTTGTTTGTTTTTGTAACGATGGAAAAGGTAAGATTAAGACACTTTGTGATAATTATTCAAGAGCATCTGGTTGGTTCTTTTGACTGAGGGTTCTTAGTCTCAGAGCATTTGGGGATCAGGTTATATATATTTACCTTAAGGGGACTACAGGACCTAAACGCAAAAATCGCAAGTTTTATAATGCCTAAAAGTATATGATAGACTATAGTAAACAAAATCAGAAAAATATGTGATATTCTTCAGGATATATTAATATTCTAGTTATATAGTGTGTTGAAAACATGATACAATTAATTTGATACGATAGAAAAAAATAAAGAAGATACCTCTAAAAACTTTCTTTTCACAATAAAAACCATACTAATATGCATACAATCATTCTGATTTTTTGTCAGGTTATTCTACAAGCAACATACTAAAGCACTAGTGTTTTAATTGTTTAGTCCAAACAATAGATTTGTTGTAAATAGATAATTGCTTCATATTTTGCAATAAATTACTAGCGTTGTGTGTCGACAGTGTGTGTCGACAATCCGATGCTTTAGGTCATGTAGTCCCCTTAAGTAAATTAAGGTATAGTATACTAGCCGACATGGTCAATAAGGTTCACATCTGCCTAACTCTTAGGGTAAATAAAACAGGCGTCATTTTGTTAAGTTATAGTAAACAAGAGCAGAGTAGCACAATCTTCCGATTTGTACACGACGACCATGCGGTCTACTCTCTTAAGTCCTTCAACAAAGATACGGGCCCGTCCGAATATAGTAGAAACGGCAGCATAATCAGCCTGTAATATTCCCTCTACTGGGACACAGGCCTCCTCTCTCCGAGAGGGACTGAGCTGTATCTACCACGCGGGCCCAGTGCGGGTTGGCAGGTGTAACACTTCTTTGAATTATTGGTTCTAGGACATGCCGGTTTCCTCTCGATATTTTCCTTCACCGTTTTGAGAGCAGTGGTGATGAAATTATTTACACAAAGTAAAACGCTTGCCTGGGTTTGAACTCACGACCTACAACGCCCATTGTATGTTTTGTATTAATAATCGTATTTTTTGTTATGTATTTTCTGGTGTACAATAAAGTATATATAAATAAATAAATATATAACTCCTAAGTTAGGGCCGTTACCATTGGGCCACCACTGCTCTATTGGGCCACCCACTGCTCTGTCAGAACAAGTGACAAATTACATTTTTCAAACGGGCACGTCATACATATCAGAGGGTCGATTCTCGTAATTTTATGAACGTTCACAGTCTGGTCTCAGCCTGTCAAAAATACCTCTTAAGTTCTCTACATTCTTGAAAAGATTTTGACATTGATTGTCGCTCCAATGAGATTGTGACTAGATTTTGAAAGTTTTTAATTACGGGAATTGGCCTTAGGGACAACAGTTAAATCGTGTCATTCATTCTTAATTCGAGCTACGTATGGTATTCCGAAATACCGCTCACCGAAATGACGGTTTTCCGATAACACTCTACTCCGACGGTTAGTTGAACAAAAAAATAATTGGCCGATGAAACGTTTCGCCGAAAATATTATTCATCGACGGTTGGTAGTCCGAATGAATCCTTCGCCGATGTCACGGTTCACCGAAAACACTCTTCAACGACGATTGGTTAAACGAACGAATCTTTCGCCGATAGCACTCGTTGTAGGGGAATTCTTTTACCAAACCGAACCTCGGGGTGCCCTTCGCTCGCTCTTGCATTATATGTCGACGTTTGTGTTTTTGTAATTGTTGTAAATTATCGGACGTAACTTTGTTTTTTTTTTTTTCTATTGCCACTCTTCCATGTATTTTATTATTACCTGTATTTTTAACATGACTTCTACAAGACCTAAGGGTGTTGTCAAGCTGAAAGAAAAACAATCCATTTGGCAAAAGAATTCCCCTACAACGAGTGCTATCGGCGAAAGATTCGTTCGTTTAACCAATCGTGGTTGAAAAGTGTTTTCGGTGAACCGTTACATCGGCGAAGGATTCATTCGGACTACCAACCGTCGATGAATAATATTTTCGGCGAAATGTTTCATCGGCCAATTATTTTTTCGTTCAACTAACCGTCGGAGTAGAGTGTTATCGGAAAACCGTCATTTCGGTGAGCGGTATTTCGGAATACCATACGTAGCTGTCTTAATTCGGGCTCCGATGTAATCTTATGTCCGTAGCTGATACGGAGTAGGACACACCCGGCCGAAATTAAGGATTTCGTGCATAAAGAGTAGATCCTCTACACTGTGGTCCTCCCGCCTCAAACGACCACATTCGTCAGATCATTGACGAAGTATCCCTTAAAAAAATCTAGTGCATAAAATCATCGATCATGAAACATGTATGTATGTACATAAATATTTGAGTACAACACGTTAAGTGGTATACGAGTAAGCTCGCAGACAAGATTTACGTTTTAGCCTCCCGCTGTTACGCTAGCCGCCTCCCTATACATTATTACGTTTAGTTTCAGAAATTATTTTGTGTCTTGTAAATTAATCTTTATGGAGATAACGAGGACTGGTAGCTAAGTGTAAACTAGTGTACCATTCAGATATATTAGATCGACTAACAACTATGCAATTAGGATTATCTCATTACACCTGCCTTTACAATCAAAGGCTTTGGAATTTTATTAATATAATATCTCGCTGACAGTTTTTCTACTGGGGTAGGTATTCACTTGTGAAATATACAGTGGTTTATCTTTCATAAAAACAGAAACATAGCTATCATTTAAGGGGCAAATACTAAAACTTCATGGCCCGAAATTCCTTTACAGAGAAAACCCATCATATTTTTTTACCGACCATCAAATCGAAATTAGAACCTCTAGTTTAGCAGCTTTCGGCCATTACACCAAATAAAACTAGAACCATTTTCATAATCAGACTATAATGTTCCCACTGCTAGAGAAGAGGGGCTAAATCCACCACGCGAGCCCAGTGCGAGTTGGTTGATGTCACGTGTCTTCGAATTTTTTGTTCTAGGACATGCTGGATTCCTCACGATGTTTTCCTTCACCATTTTAAGAGCAATGGTGATCAAAATATTTATACAACTTTTTTGCACAATTGAACCCACGACCTACAACTCGTAAGTCGCGGCCGTTACCATTGGGCCACCATTGCCACTTTAGAACCATTTTTAACCGACTTCCAAAAAGGAGGAGGTTATAATTATGTTCGACTTTTTTTTTGTATGTTCACCGATTTCTCGGTCAATTGTGGACCTATTTAAATTTTTTTTTCGTTTGAATGGTTATAATACTCTCGAGGTGGTCTCATTGTCATAAGTTGGAATCTGATGAGAGGATCCCATGGAAATCGAGGGAAACCCTCAAATTTTATTGGCAAACCTGTAGCGATTTGGGTATATTTATAGTAACTCCTGCATTTGCTCTCGGAAACCACCATTTGGTGAATTGGAACTGATGATGAAGACCACAGATGGCCACCGGAACTACTCAATAATAAGTATTTCACTGGTTGCGATTCGATTACTTTAATATGGTTGCTAAGCAATTTATGCTCGTCACAATGCGAATGGTGAAATGGAGGTGATGGTGAACTACCAGGAGAACTCCTCAATTAACGTCCCTGCATCGGGAAAAGAAATATTTTGTAATAGGCGATAAGCAAGTTGACATTAGGCTATTGTAACTTAGATAAATTATAAACAGACCCACTAAAAAGCGAGAAATAAAAACATTTCAACAAAAAAAAAAAACGCTACGAAGTGAAAAATTACTTTAATTTCGGAAGACGTGTCAAAAAAAATGCGGAACCAACGACACCGACTTCCGAAATTAAAGTTATTTTTCACTTTGTAGTGTTGTTTTTTTACTAAAATCCGAAATAAGATCGAAGAATAAAAAAAAATTAAGAACAACACAAAGTTCTCTATCCAAGGCTTTATAATGTCTAGGTATAAAATAATTAGCAGAAAAGCTAAAGTAACTACTAGTAGTAACTATACGTGTTTGAGAAACCTTTCCAGAAGTGATGATGTCAGACGGAGTAGGTACAGACATCTGTTCTACTTAACTTTGTACTAGAAGCTGGAAACTTTATGTATCACTAAGAGCTTTCTAGAAAAACTACCTTGAAAACTTTGTCGAAATCTATCCATCCAATTATATCATCTGCCTAGCCTTTTCCCAACTATGTCAGGGTCGGCTTCCAGTCTATCTGGATGCAGCTGAATACCGGTATTTTACATGGAGCGAATGCCTATCTGACCTCCACAACCCAGTTACTGGGTAATACGATCCTCCTTGGTAAGACTGGTTGTCAGACTTTCGGGCTTCTGACTACCCGTAACGACTATCAAAGATCCCCGAATGACAGCCGGGACCAACAGCCTCTATTTAACGAGCTTTCCAAGGCACGGAATCCATCCAATTATATATCTGACAGAATTTTCGGAAACTTTCCGATAGTTTTTTTGAAACATCCCTAGAAAGGTCCCGAAAATTAAAAGTAGTAGAAATCTGTATAATTGACGTTCTGTTTGTAATGTCAAATAACAGGTATATTTATGTAATAAAAAAAAAAAAACTTTTTTTTTTCAGCACGTCTGTTTGTTCCGGCTAATCTCTCCTAAACGGCTAAACCGATTTTGTAGGGACTTTTACTGGCAGATAGCTGATGTTCTAAGAAGTAAATTAGGCAACTTTTATTTTAGAAAAAAAAAATAGGGTTCAACCAAAAAAAAAAAAAACATGAACCAAATTAGTTTTCGGACATGCACGCGAAAGAAGTTGCGTATCGCTAGTTTCATAATAAGAAGTATTTAAAGTCAAACTCTTATCAATTAAACCGAGACAAATACCAAAGCAAACACGTTTCGGCTTCCTCATTACAACAATACACTAGGTGCGTAGTTTATGACTACATTAATTATGCTTAGGCATATCCTAATTACTGTAATGGTATGTATTAGCCTGAAAGGGGAGGCGGTCAGCGGAGGGGCATTCACGTGCTTTGAAACACTGATGTCAATTCCGTATAATTGTGTGTATAGATGTAAGTAGGTACTTGGTATTATGTCGGAAACAAAGCGACTTAGTAGTAGTGAGGTAATTAGTAAGATCATATTATCGTCAGCTGTTAATGAGGAAGTTAGCTGATCATGCGTCGCATTTCCTACCACATCGCATATTTTGTATCGCTTTCTGTGGTTTTGTGAAAAATATTTTGATAGAATATATTGATTTGCTTTAAAACATGGTACATTAATGTCTAACAAATAGAATTATGATGTAAGTACAAATATTTGTACAAAGGACTGGTATACAAATATTTGTACCTACATGAAGTAAAATTTCGTAGTAAAATCGTATTTTTTATGTATTTTCTGGTGTACAATAAAGTATATATAAATAAATAAATAAATTTCAAACGACATATTAATTTGTTACATTATTATTCTAATGTCTTTAATAACTCTGGTGAATTCTTAATAATAATCGATAGGTACAAAAAGTAATATAATGAAAATTCAGTAACCATAATTATCTATTACGATAGGGAAAGCGGGTAGTCAGTCTGACTATTTTATAAATTAGTTTAATAATTGGTCTTTAATGTCTAAAAATGGAAGCACCATTTTGCTTCCAAAAGGAACATTCAAGATTAAGGTGTCCCCATAGCAATGTAATTAAAACTGCCAAGTTCCTTTTTGGATAACCTTAAAAAAACGCTTTAAAATATTATACGAGTGTAACGGTTTTTTTGTTATTTTAATAGGTACAAATTTGTGACATTTTGCTGCAGAAAATTTTATGATTCTTCCGTCTAAATTTGTCCATATTACACGCTTTATATAGCCAACTAGAAATAAGCGAAATTGTATAGCGATTAATTAAATAGGATGGTTCCAACGAGCTTTTGATGGACTTATCAACCAAATGGATTTTTTATAGACATGTTTCGTAGAATTATTACGTAGAAGTATGTTTAAGGACCTTTAAGTATCAACAGAAGTAATTAATTATCACGTGTCGGATCTGACCTTTTAGATAACTAAATTAGCACCGGGCGCTGATCACCTGTAACTACAAATACATCGTACTGGGCCTACATTAAACTCAATCAACAAAGTTCCGGTAAGGACTAATTTTCCCTGCAACTGTTCGGTACTAACACTTAAATTTTTAAAGAGTTATGGTGTGACGAAAATCACACGGTGTGTCGTCTTTGTAATTAAGCAAAGAAGGCGTCAGAAGATGGGGGGGCTGCGCCGAGGAGAATGTTCTCGGATCTCATTTCCATGCAAATGAGGGTAGGACTTGTTATACATCAGATGACGGTAGGCAGACACGATAACAGCAGTGCCGGGCGTCGGGGCGTCGTACAACTCGGTCGGGTTATACTTGATCGATAAGTAATACGTTATGATAATGACTTCGACATGCCGCACACTATTTAGATTTGATACGAGGATACGGCTGTTAATGAAAAACAAGTGAAACTCATTCAAAATCGAATCTTTGTCGGAGTTTTTCAATTGCGAACTCTTTCTCGCTAATCGATGAAAAAGTTATATAAAATTCAAACCAACTTAATTAGCGAAACGGTGCATAATCTTCGGGCTGGAGTTTACAACTTTTCGCTCTAATGTCGGAACTAACTTTTCTTTTCAAGTCTCTTGGTTTTTGATATAAAGCATGGTTGCTTAGCTTTTTAAAACTTCCTTTTGTTGATATACTCGCATAATGACGTAAAGATCGATGTTTGCAACAGTAGTAGACCGTACTTAGTCATCATCAGCCTATAGAAGTCCACTGCAGGATATAGGTCTCTTCAATTGCACGCCATTCAACTCGATTCTTGGCAACTCTCATCCAGCTGCTACCGGCGACCCTGTGAAGATCGTTGCTCCACCGAGCCCGAAGGCGTCCTATGTCTTACGTTTGCCACTGTCCACTCAAGAACACGTCTATACCAATTATTATTGGCTCTACGGCTATAGGTACTTAGTTATATGTGTTAATCAGAAAGACATGAACAGTTACAATTCCAATCATTTATTAAAAAATATGAACTTAGAAATAGGTACACAAAACTTAAGCAATTATTAAAATAGCTACCTATCTACAAAACAGGCCAAGCGTGTCGGACCACGCACAATGAAGGGTTCCGTAGTTGGAATGTTATCCAAAAAACAAACTCAACATTGTAATTGAAAAACATGTTTTCCCATACATCAATATACGGTCAATTCTCCAACTGCAAATGTGAGTTTGTAATCACAAAATTACTATTTTTTATGTGCTGAAACTACAAATTAACAAATTTCGGTCTTTCACCTTCACTTGTGCTGTGAGATCTTGCTGCTTGCCATAATATGATTCTATGTCAAGTGGAAGTAGGTTTTCAGTTCTCATAAATGGCCGTAGTTTTAATTGCGTTCACTTACAAGTTACAAGCTCGATTTTTTTAGAGCTCCAAGGGACTGTAGACCCACGTAATTTATATTAATTTCAACTTCATACCTCGACGCGTTCCTGAGAAAAAGAGTCTTGACGGACAGACAGACGGACAACGAAGTGATCCTATAAGGCTTTCGTGTTTTCCTTTTGAGGTACGAAACCCTAAAAACAAATGAAATCCCTCTCACGTATCCTTTTCTTTTTCAATTTCATCAATTAACTGCAAAATCCCCATTTTAAGTTTCCTCTTCTCTCTAATTGTAAAATTCCTGATATCTGGTAAGATACTTTTGAAAAATGTCAAGTCTTCATTGTCATCCTCTCCTTCGAAAGACAATTTTCTCTTTTTAATTCTTTCACCATATGGTTCACTACTGCTGCTTCTAGCAGCCTCTGGATCAAGTGACTTATCTAGTCTGCCCGTAATGTCTGGTTTTATTTCAATATGGTTCCATTCCTCTACAGAATATTCGCTTGGTTCTTCAATACCATCTACGTTTACGTAGTTACAAGATTCATTGATTGATGTTTCAGATTTGTCTTGGTCTTGTGCCGATCTAAAAGTGTAAATTAATTATTTTTTATTAGTAAGTCTGTAAACAAATTAGTATTTGTTACAAACGTCTCATACGTCATCTCTACATCATCCCATCGAATTTGGTTCAACGTGTGGTTACATGTCATCAATCTGTACCTGCATTACAAAGATTAAATTGTGTTATAGTTTGTTGCCAACACATTTATCCCAGCACATTAACATCACTACAATCATCAGCTACTACAATCTGTCAAATTCCTTAAATAGATTTTCAACTTTATCACTATATTATAAGGTTCAGAGTTGATTGGGAAAATTTGTCAGTTTCGGGTAGCTTGATGTATTGGGGTCTGTATATTTGTCAGTTGTAATAAATATTAATCAATATATTTTTTTTTTATATTTTATAACTTATGCAGTTTCAGAAAAATGGGCTAGACAGGGTCGGTAGCAGGCATGTCTGCCCTAGGTGCGCCTGCGTTTGTGGTATCGTCATGTCAATCTTGATAAATTGGAATAAGTTAGATACCTACGTTGTTTTTTTTACCTTTAATAAAGTAAATTTTACACTTACCCTTTAAGATTACATTTTAAAAAAGGTTCTAAAAATCTCAAGTGGTCATATAGGTAATATTTCTTGCAGACACTATCATTTTGGATTAGATTTATTCTGGATCTGTATCTGTTGTAGGAGGATCGTATGCCTTTCCACTTCACTTTCAGTTCTTCAACTGGAAAAAAAATATTACAAGAAAAATAAACACAAATAACCTTTTTTTCTTTTTGTACCTCTAAGGTCTGATTTTTCAATAGTCAGATAACTTATATCTGAAGAATAAATAAGACAGTTTGACATAATATTTTCTATACAAAAGCTGTCAAACGCCAAATTACTCTTCAGTAAAAAAATCAGCCCTAAGTTTACTAAACTGTGAATGATAATGTTTTAAGAGGGTAAATCAAGCTGAAGTGTTTAGCTTATTTTGGAAGGACCCATAGATTCGATTCCCAATTTGCCCAATGAAGAGGTCATGTGTAAAAGTTTCGTTTGTAGTAGTGTGTAGGAGTTTGAAAGTAGTTTCACTTTCTCAAAATATATACATGCGAGTGCGAGAGCACGATCTTTATTATGATAATAGTCATGCAGTTGTAAGTAGATATACTAGCGAGTCATCAATCCCACCAGACCATAGACCCACTAGACCCAGGGAACCAGCCTGTAACGTTCCCACTGTTGGGGTACAGGCCTCCTCTCTGTGAGAGGGAGCGTGCTGTGAATCTGTGATTCACCATGCGGGCTCAGTGCGGGTTGGTGGATGATGTCTCCGAATTTTTGGTTCTAAGTAGATCATGTCGGCGCTCCCTAGTTGCGCTGGGACGTACAGGCTAATTTTAATGTCCATAACTAAGTAAGCAGGCCAAAAATTACTTACGCGTGCATTCTTCATTCAATACGCTTCTTACTTGGTTCGCCACTTTGGCCCAGGCCATTTCCGAAAACCTGGTTCTGTACGTGTCCAAACTGGCATCGTAGATTTCTGGGTAGCGTTCTATTATTTTCACGAATTCGATCATCAAGGTTTGGTTGTCTCTCATCGTAGTTTTCTGGTGAAAGATTATTAAGTAGGTAATATTAGTAAAGAACCGGAAATAACCATTTTAGAGGCAGACTGGCAATAGCAGAGGCCTATTTTCACTAGTGGGTGAAGATTTAACCTATTTTCTGGGTAGTTTTTTGGATATTAGTTACTTGCTCGTCTCTCGTCTGGGTCGTCGGATATAGTTGAAGTTTAGTAAGAAACTGTTGGATATTTTTTCCATTAATGAATAGAAAATAAACAGTTCATTTATCAAATTAAATTTCATTCGAAAACATCCATCGGTTTTTTTTTACTAAACTTCAACTATACTGTGTTAGATGATCCTGGTTACTTATCTTTTTTGGTGACTGAACTCTAGCAATGTAGGAGTTTTTCCGAAATTGTCATATTTGGTGAAAACCTGCGCCTTCTTATTATAAATTGCTGGTATTTCTCCGAAGTATAAAAGTGAAACCAGTGCAACCTACTGTTGTAGTAGTTAGTAGTAGTTGCACGTTGCCTACAGTTAGGGTTGCCATCAATTAAATTACGGAACCCGGATAAAAACTTTAAAAACTTCAGACGTTCGGTTGAAATAAAGAATTTTCGATCGAAAAAATTCGAAAAGAAAATAACAATAAAATAAAAACACCGTTAGTTATGTTTCACAATATTTTTGCTTATTTATAGAAAATCAACTTAAACCTCAACAATACAAATGAGACGCTTAATTTAGTAATCAATTTTACACTCTTCTCTATGTGAGAGATATTCTGGTAACAAACATTATTAGGAACGCTCTTCTTATTGGTATCAAAAAGCAAAATATGAATTGCTATAAGCGCACGGGTAGATATATTATGCCGCGCGGCGAATATTTAACTATGATTTATTCTTTAATTTATTACAAATCATTCAAAGTCGGATTTCCATTAACCACCAATCTTCCTAACTATTATTAACCTGTGTTGTCCCACTGCAGGGCAAAGGCCTCCCTACTTTCCTTCCACCTCTCTCTGCTCAAAGCTGCTGAGGACCAGTTCTTGTTGAAGGAGCTCCGCCCGGACAATACCTATTTAAAAACCCCGCCCGGACGCTCCCCGGACTCCGTCCAAACTAGGACAAATCCGGGGACACCAAGATGGATGGCAGCCCTACCTACAGTCAATAGTCTTATATTTATGCCGATACTCGTGATACGCCTACACTGACACGTGCTCAAAGGTCACTAAAAGTAAGAGCTAAATTTCTTTTTAAATGACTTCTAATAAAAAGGAGGAGGTGCTCAATTCGGATGTTTGTATAAATATATATATTTTTTTTAATGTATGTTCGGGCATAACTCCGTCATAAACACATACAAACGGATTTGCAAAATTATTTTGTTCGAAAGAGGTTTATTCCGAAATGGCCCCATTTAAATTTCGTAAAAATCTGATGATGAGTTTCGGAGACAGACAACGGAACTCTTCAATAAATGCCAGCAAATCTACCGCGATTACTGATATCGCTTATGTATGCATTGTTAACGCAGTCACTCAACATAACATCACGCCTGTACCGTTTAAATGGGTAGGCAGATGTGTTCAATAGCTTCCTGTCACTGATATTCATATAGCAAGTAGTGTTATATGAATTTGTGTGGGGTAGGTAGGTACAACTAAAAAGTGAAAAATAAACTTTTTTTGTAAAAAAGTTTTTATTAAATTTAAGATAATAGGTATGCCAAAGAGTTAAATACAAAAATCAGAGAGCGTGGGTTGTAAATACGTCACCGTTGCCCTATTGTTTTTTTTTTTTTGTGATTTGGTTTGATTTATTGTTAATTTACTTCTAAAATAAGGTTCTACCTGCTTAGTTTTGTTTTGTTACAAGATTAGGGATAATGGGACTAGAAACCAGTCAACACTGTTTTAGCAACATTAAACATCTAATTTTACATGAACAAAAAATTAAACCCAATACAACCTATCGGCAGACCAATGTTTGTTTCGTCGAGGAATTGAACGCGCAACACCGAGGGCAGCGGTCCAAATCGCTGCTTATTAAAAAAAACATCTTAGACCATGTCACAGATAATATAATACACCATGTGCATGCGCAGATTGTCCAAGTCCGTAGGTATAAAAGACAGATTTTGGCGATAACGATAAGACCATAATTCTATTTCTTCCTTATTGTTTCAGTTTAGTAGTAATTTCACAGTTACCTAATTTTTAATAATGACACTTTACTTGTAAGTACATAAAACCATAGGTATATAAGTAGGTACTTACTTAAATACTTTTTTTGTAATTATTTACACTGTGAATAGGTATCAAATAAGTTTTAAATGACGAGTTGAAATCATAGGAAACTTTACTAATGTCATAAGTACATAGACACAAAAATTATGAAATAAATACGCATTCTATCTAATGGATGATTTCAATAAACAATCAATACAGGGTAGGTACTGAGGCCAGCACATCAAGCTACCCCAATCTGTCAAATTTTCCCAATTGAATATGAACCTTATTCCTATGTGTTAAAGTTGAAATTCTATCAAAGAAATTTGACAGATTGGGGTAGGTTGATGTGCTGGCCTCTGTACCAACATACATAGTTATAACGCCGCTGCGCCGCCGAAAACTGTTAGCTTACCTGTTCAAGTTTTTATTGCAATCAAAACGTTTGGTAGCAATGATATCATTGGTTGTTTATATTTTGGTCAACCAATCACAAGCAACAGATATGATTCACAACAGGCGACATGAAACTTGACAGTGACAGTTGGTTCACTGAACCGTTGTTTTCGTTCAACATTGAGATTAGGGCGCTCAATATTATGTGGCTAACAGCGCGTAATGTCTAAATACAAGTAATGATTTATCAAAAAACTTACGTTTGCAGTTCCAAAGTTGTTCTTAGTGAAAATATTTGTTTACACGATAAAACACTGTGACCTTACTCTCAACTCGTAGTATACTGACGCGCCACACGGCCACGCAGCGCTCCCTCCATCTTACTTTATTTCATATGCCAGACAGAGACGGTGCGATGCGGTCGCGCGACGCCACAGCGACGCGATGTTTGCCACGGCGCGCCTCTCTAACGTCACCTACATGCCAGATTTGTTCGACACACACATTTTTACACTCATTGTAAAGTTAACTCAACTGTTATGAAATAACGCTCAAATTACAATGTAGAGATAAAGTTTGTAGCCGTTCGGTGCGAAGCTCTTCGTGACTCACGTTCGTATCGCTGCCGACAGTCACTTGTCAACGAGTATTTTTAGTTTTAATTAAACATTCATGGATAATCACGATTAGTGTTGAACAACTACCTACTGAAAATTATATTGCACCTATTATTTAGATATATTTTAAATTGTCAACTTGTTTTGTCACGCTTTCTGTTCGTGTTAATTTATTGCAGATTTTTTAACGTTGAAGTAACTACTTACTCTTTACGTTTTAAGTATAGTCTTTTCTTTATGTTCTTTGAGGCCATTATTAGTTTGTTCTTATTTTTATTAATATTGCTTCGTTGATCAGCTGTGTGTAAAAGAAAAACGTGGAATGTATCAGCTGCTTATGCACAGTGTTAAAGTCGTCTGAGGGAAAGGTTTTTTTGCTCTAGAAGTAGCAGTTAGGCAATCCAGTACAAGCCTGTCATTACACTGTACGAATTTATCAACTTTTAGCCCATCCTATTTATACTAAACGCGATTTTAAGTACTTTTAAGTAATGCTTTGACACTTAAATAGAGCCTCACCCATTATTAATTCATAATACGTTAACGCATCTTTATTTATTAATCTCTCAATCTCATGTAATCAAGGGTTAATTGCAGGTGAAAGGTTAAGAAGGTATACAATATTATGTTTAAGTAATGTAAGTTAGGCGCTTGACGTTCCCTGTTAAGAATAGGGCCACCCCGTCGCTTCCCAGGGGTGTCATAGAAGTAATAAGGGATTATGCAGGGGTAGACAACACCATCTTACTTCAAACTAATAACTTGACGGTTACTTATAATGTTATTCTCCCTAATCAAGAGGATCTAGGTGGCGGTGCCTTATAGGAATATCTGTAGAAGTCTTCTAACAAGGTTTTAAATTAAACAAAGACGTTATTATCTGCGCTCCATAACTCAAGTAGCGGATGTTGGAGAAAAAACAGCCAGGCTCTGAAGTGGGAGTTGACCGGACACATCACGCGAATGCAACTGAAGATATGGGCAAAGATCGTCACTCACTGGACGCCTGAAGGAGGACATCGTCGTCGAGGTACATCACGGCGAAGGTGGTGTGACGATCTAACGAGGTTTGCAGGGCCGACATGCCCAGAGGTCGCACAAGACAGACAGGTTTGAAAGGAACAGGGGAGGCCTTTGCCCAGCAGTGGGACACAATATAGGCTCAATATGTATTATCTCAGATGCAAAAAAAATACGATGAAGCCATCCAGAAAAATACTGCACCCGCATTTTGGTATACTCTGCAAAACATAATAGTATTATATGTATGAGTTTATTAGCACTAAAATTAAGAACCCTTTGACGAACTAAGAAAAAAAAACAAAAGCCAAACCACAAATCGTATTTCACCATAAAATTAATTGAGCGTGTGGTAAGCATGCAGCTATTGATTACTTGCGTGTGTTTGCGTGTGCGCACACATGCAACAGTCGCGACATCTGCCGGAGAGGCGCGCACGTGGCTCGAACACCTTTTGTCTACCGTATGCACCCACCTTTTTACCAATGAAACTATTTTAAAACTGACACAGTTCTAAAATTACAATTTCATAGTGGACTGTGCGTGAGTGGAAAGTTGAATAGCCACAAATAATGCACAGGCTGGACACCTTACGTCAAAAATGGCGATGAATTATATGGAAGAATGCGTGAAAATCCAAATTATTTAATGGCCTTTTTTGCATACCTACAGTACTGAGGAATAATGACATTTGCTACGTTCTCTCTATTAAGTGTTTCTAATGGGTAAAAATTGTTAAAAAGACTTCCTGTATGTTGTGTAGTAGACAAAAATAATACAAATTAAACAAAATGTGGGTATGTACTTAAATTATTATGGCCTCACTGAGTAAATTCGTTCTATCAAGACGGAAGGAAAAGGTATAATACTCGTAGATAATTTCAATAAAAATCTAAACTTTTCACTAATAAAGCGAAAATTAATCTTTATATTTTGAACTTATTTATTTCTTAGAGATGACCTTCAACATTTTTAATGTGACAATTTATAAACAACTGCACGCTGCAAATTGTTTATAATAAAAATATATTGACTGTTGGCTTATTTATCGCTGTGATGTTTGTTTCCATTAGCGTCCATCATCCGTCACAAGCGGTCCTTTGGTCCTTGCGTAAACAAAGGCTATGCGAAGCAAAGGGTCAAAAGAGAGATGGAATTAGGACATTACAAAAATAATTACTTACTTAGTGGCTACTGCGGTTATATTAATTTGATTTAAACTAGAAAGAAATAAAATAAGTTCATTTGACCCAGTTTAAGTAAGGCGCACTATATTCACACAAAAAGAACAAAAAAAAACTTAAAATAGTACTTATTGCATGCATTGACTTATACAGTGTGTTAGGTTAGGACATACTTTAAGGGAGTGTAGTACCCATTAAAATGAAAAACTTTTACTAAGAGACCAACACTGAAATCGAGAAAATAACACCAGCTGCTCTATACATTTTATGTTCGCTTATCTGGACAAAATGTAGGGAACAGCTGTTTTATTTTCTTCATATTTTTGAGTCCGCCCCAAATTAAAAGTTGTTCGTTTGCTTGAGCACTACACTTCCTTAAAGTATGTCCCTCGTTTAACCTGACTCACTGTATATTACTACTTTTAAAATCATTGACTGTATGCCTCACGGCTGCTCCAAAGGCCCAGTTTAGCATAAATGTCGGACAACTAATGTCTGACGCAGGTTTTCAACTGGATCCTATGTTACGAGGACGCCTTAGGGATGTAAATCTGTTTTATGAACTAAAAATGTGTACCTATGTTGGCTTCAACGTAACTGGATAAGTACACTGATACATAGTATAAACCGGCGCGCGGGGTAATTGCTTAACACGCTATCAGTAAAGTAGCAATTTCTTTCATTTTGACAGGAAAATGTTTCGATCATATGAAGCAAGGGATTAGCAATATCCTTCAAAATGATTCAGATTGTGATTGATAGTGTGTTGCTCAATTAGGGTGCTGAAATAACATAGTAACAGAAAAGCAAACGTAAATAAAAGAAAATCTAAAAATAAATACATATCGTCCTAATGAATTGTCAATACAACGCTTCAGGGATCCATTTCGTCTGACAAAAAGGCTTGTCATTAGTAATATCTATTAGATTGATATCGTTAAGTAGTTTTTTTTATAATTGATTTTTATTCTTTCATTTTTTGTAGACTGACATGTGCCAAGTATGCTTATTTTTTCTTTCTTTTGTTTATTTTAAAATTATCGTTAGCTTTCCAGACGAATAGTTCTAAACCAAATGAAGTCTTCGAATGGAAACGCGTCCTTTTCTCGGCGTTTCGTCGGCAGGTGATTATATGACAGGTGCTATAAGCAGAATGATAACTTGCAGCTATACCTACGCATCGTAATATTTAACGCAATTATCATAGTTTTTTTGCAAACCCTATCTTGTATCATATGTTTGAAATTGATAATAAACTATGCTATTTTAAATAAACCGCCCAGTATTTCCAAAATTGTAATTTTTTTCATACAAAACAGATGTACCTAATGAGAACGTTATTAAATTACTACTTATACAAATAATTTTTTATTCTAAGCCGAGGCTTAAAAATAACCGATTTCAATTAAATGATGTTTCTATAAATAACTAAGCACTTATGGAGATGGTTCATAAACTCAACTGTTAAAATTTTTAAGCTATGCACTACAATTTTAAGATATTGTACATTTAAAGATAAATGCCACAGACGTATACAGATTAGTGACTGCATTATACGATTTTAGCTCAGGTGAGAATGCTGTTGTTAACGTTATCGCGTTATCGTCATAGAACCCTTCAGTGTTGAAGTCCTTCAGAAGAGTGCCGATCTACCCGCAACCTCCGACCTCTTCAATACAAGGTGGTATAGACTATGGACATCGAAGCGCATAAATTTTGCACATGATTCGACCACTTAGGGTGAAGCCAGACGAGCGTAATTTTTTGAGTTGTGAGTCGCGTAATATCGGTCGCGTAATTTCAACAACATACACAACAACAACTCATTTTGCGTCACCGTGTGAACGAAACAGGATTTTTGTATGAAACCGAATGTAGCAGATTACGCGACTCACAACTCAAAAAATTACGCTCATCTGGCTTCACCCTTAGCGTAGAACTTTTTCTTCGGTTATAAAAAAAAATCTGCTATTTCATACAAAAGTGCAGTCTTACGCGGTCAAATTGGATGGCACAGCAATTTTTTTTTAATAACTTACCGGTTAGTGTCACGTGCTGAAGAATCCTGCCTTTCTGTAGATGAGAATGCTGTTGTTAAAGTTATTGCCATCGAACCCTTCGATGTTGAAGTACTTCAGAATAGAAAAATTAAGAAAGAAAAATATATAGGTTTCTTTGTCACAGAAACAACCATGCAACTCTTAAGGCGACTACATGACCTAAGACGCGGTCACTATCGGACTGCATAGAAAAGAAAGAGAAGCGCGATGACACAACGCTGGTAATTTATTGCAAAATATGAAACAATCATCTATTGTTGATTTATCAAACACCAAACAAATAAATTCGGGGAATTAAATTGTCTTTTATATGGTGAAAGTTTTATGAAAATACACCCGATAGTGTTTGCGTGATTATCGTTTTTATGTCAGCGGTAGACATTACTTTACAAATTAATTACACTATGTTAAAAAAATATAATTGCAAATATTCACATATCAAATTACGTAGCAAATGGTCTAGTATAACTTTTTTTTTTTTAAAGAAATCAGTCTGGTTGATTAGACGTGATGTTGAATTTAAAATCATTAGAAGTCGTATATCTGCTCCTTAAATATAAAGGTGCTTTCTACGTATTGAAATTTTACACAATGTTGAAAAAGAACGTAAGTCAGATTCAGTAGTGGTTTCACAATCACAACTGACACCTCGTAAGTAGGAACATAGTCTATCGACCCCACTGCCCCCAATCAATCAACTGACAATCATAACTAAAACCAATCAATAAACAATTCAAATCGGTTACACTTTGAAAATAGCAGACATATGTTCAACACCTTTCATAAACCGGTCCAACGAAGGACATCCGCTTTTTGGTGGTAAAAAAAAATCGAGTTCAACATTCTCACAGGAACCGCTGCGTATCCGGTGCGCGGGCGCAGAATAAAAACGATCATTTGTTAATGTCGGAGTATTGGGCCACCAGGTAACCCGCGTCGACTGTCTGCACGTTTGAATCCGTCAATGTCATACGTGCACAAAAGTAATACGCGCATCTTGTGCCATAAACACATTTGTGAGTATCATACTCATTCACAGAAGGACTTTTTCTTCGTTTTAAAAAAAAAAAAACTGTTTATCCCTTTTGAATGCAACAATCCCACGTACAAAGAAACACCTACCTAACATACAGGGTGGCAGGGCATTCGACTCGCAAACTGTAACCATGAATTCAGCACATGATTCTAGCCCCCCCCTAGCCTAGATATTTTTCAAAAATCTTTTTTTTTTAAACATTGCATCAAAAGAAACCGTGCATTTTGACTTTTCTATGACACCATAGAAAAGTCAAAATGCACGGTTTCTTTTTTTTTATAACTGACGAAAAGTTGCAACGCAATGAGGTACCTTTTTTTTTGTTTTTGGGGGTAAACCTTCAAGACACCCGACCTCCGGGGAGGGAGGAGGTCGGGGAGTGTGAGATTATTACCTCACTAAAACCACCCCGGTGGTCACCATCAGCACATAGGGGTGGTGACGGTTTCTCTTAACACGTTGACTGCCAGACAACAGACACAATAGAAAATCTATTGTTCGCGGTCACCGGTGACCGCGTTGGCAATCAATGCCTTAAAAGACAAATTCCGGAACCCCCCCCGTGCAACGCCTGTAAGGCACATCCTTGGGGAGACTGTAAAAGCGCCTTCCCTGAGCCTCGCTATGCACGGCAGCAGTGAGGTGCCTACTGAATCCATGGTAACAGGCTGCGCGTCGAAGTCCCTGCCACCCTGTGAATATGCTGCGAGTTGCTTTGCAGACAATTGTCATTTGTGGCTACACCTTAATAGTTGCTCTGTATTCTTTGAACCTTTCTTAAACTTTCATACCTATTTGTTTTAGTCCTTCAGGCCTCAGTATAATGTTCTAATCTAATGATTTTGATAAAGAAGGGATTCATGATAATGAAGAACGAAACAAAAAATGGGCTTTTTATAAGTGAAACTTACCATTACAACAAAACTGACTTATGAGTACTTACCATCTTTTAACTTTTAAAAGTAGTGCAACTATGTTCATGTGTCAACCGTCTACCAAAAATAATGTAAGAACTCTCTATAGAACGGTATGATGACCTCTAATCTACATACATACAAATGACTTCCACGCATGGACAACAACAATAATTCGAATGTTTCACCAACTTAAACTTGCAGCTGGAATGTGAAGAGTCGGTTCTTACGACGAAGAACCTAAAGTTCAAAATCGAAGTGCAAATGAATTCAAGAGTAGTAGAAGTTGTGTCGTTTTTGACGTTTGGTAATAGTTAAGTGAAAGGCTGGATACGTGAGAAAACCGACGCCTATTCGAACAATGCCATATTTTGCCGTCATCTGGGCCAGTGATCGATCTGAGTAAATATTTTATTCTCACTGTTGCATTACAATTTGTGTGTTACAATTTTTTTAAGTTATTATACTAATAAGCGTTACGTATGCAATATAAATTTTTGGTTTTCACTAATTACACGGAGAAAGGAATTCTTAATGGAAAACAAACATTATAGTCGTTCTGTTACCTTTCGTGAGCAAAGAGAATGTTTTATTGAGATGATTTATTAGAGAGATTTGGTTACAAATTCGCATTTTACTACTATATTAAATCAACAACATAAAAACCTAAACAGAAACGCGCCGAAGCTAGGTTACTTCGACATTGAGTTGACCTCATTTGTCACATACATTTACCTACGTGATAAAAACAATACATGATTGGTCTCCAATAAAACAATGAACGCTAACATTGACGTAACTTATACCAAGAAAGACTTAATTTCAAAAACTAAACTCAAATGGACTTGATGCGAAAATATAGCAGGAATTTGAACTAAAAGCAATACCAGGAATACAATGCACACAGTAACTAGAATTCACCAAATAGTCACACTAAATCTAAATGAAAAAAACTGACCAAAAAGTCAACGGTAACTCTTTCTTTCCTTATTTATTTCTGGCGTAGGAAAAATCATCTGGGTGGATGACTTGAAATATCTGACGAAATGCGTATCTGTCGTATTGCGTGTCTGCCGAACTGCGTGTCTGTCGAGTTCCGTTTCTGACAAGTTGAGAGTCTATCCTGAGAGATGACGAAATGCGTATTTGACCACTTGCGTTTCTGACGGCATGCAAGTAATCCATTTTATTCACAAAATACGAATTTTTTTTGTGAATAAAACGGCATTTCATACAAACTTTCAAGCGATTGTTTTTCGAAATGAATGAACGGATTTTAATGAAACTTTATACGCATAAGCAGGATACAAAGGTCTAAAAAGTGAGGTGAGAACATTTTCGAAAAATTGTGTTACAGCCAAATTAGACCGATTTTAAAGTTTCCATAGAAACAGAGATTTCCAGTTATCTTTTTTTAAATAAGACATTTCGAAAATGTTCTCTGCTAACTTTTTAGACCTTTGTATCCTGCTTATGCGTATGAAGTTTCATTAAAATCGGTTCATTCATTTCGAAAAACAATCGCTTGAAAGTTTGTATGAAATGCCGTACGGGGTAAACGCTCTTAACAGAAATAAACGAATTTTCAGCGCTTTCGGTAACAGAGTTCCGAGGGGTAGGTAATTAAATAACACACTAACTGTAGCATTTTGTTTTAATTTTGACAGTTCAACAAGAAAAATTAGTCTGCTCAACAACGTAGATAAATAACGCAATAGGCGTTATTTACGTTGTTGAGCAGACTAATTTTTCAACCATATTATGAAGCAATGGATTAGCAATATCCTTCAAAATGATCGAGATTGTGATTGATAGTGTGTTACGCAATTAGGGTGCTGGTATTTCACTAATGAAGCCAAAATTGGATCTAGGACATCAAATGACAGTACACTTGCTGTGAAAAGAGGAATTTATTGCCATTAGTCAACGCAAATAAGCAAGCTTTCGGTAACGGAAGCCAACTTTGCATTTCCACGTCATTGTTGGTAGTCATGCAATCCTATATTTAACATTTCATTGTGACCTGAACTAACTTGACCTTTTCAAAACAGTTCGAGGACCGATTGTTAACTTTTGAAGGATTTTTAGGACTTCTGTTTTGTGTGTGTAACTTTAGATGTCTCAGCAGTAATTGATATTAGGTATAAGTGGGTGAGGATTCGATTAGTAAACACAAACCTTTATTATTAAAATATGCAAGACACCACGTTTGAGTCAATGTACTTTAATCGAAACCTACCTCTTTGGAAGACTAAAGTTCTAAGTCCTAAGCAGATTCAACGCAACACGTGCACAATTTGTGCCAGAAGACTAACGATAAGTTTTTCATGGGGGAAGAACCCGCGTAGCCCGTGAAATTAAAATTTTCATACGTTTTCTGTAAATTGCAGCCAGTGTTAGGTTGTATGTTTCACAAAATGTATGATTCGCGATCGTAAAAAGTATGTATTTTACGGAATTATAATTAACTAGCTGTTGCCCGCGACTTAATTCGTCTGCGATCCAGGATGAAAAGTAGCCTATGTCATTCTCCAGGTCATGGTCTACCCATGTGCCTTTAAGATCATGTAACTCTATTTATTGATATTTCATGAATTAGTTAATTATACATTTAAACGTAAGAAAATTTGAATTTTGCGGGCTATTCTGGCGCTTCCCCCTTAATAATATGAATATTTGTTTTTAAATGTTAGCTGAGTGGCTCAGACCAAATAAAAAACCAAGACAGAGCGCTGAGAACGATACAATGAAGCGTGCCAAAACTACACCTCTGCTCTGTGCATACACCTGTGGCATACACGCTCAGACGGACACATTTACAACCAATTACAATCAAACTACACCTCACTAAGTGCACACATGTTTACGAAATCGGCTTCACTTTACTGTTGACAGCCCTCTGTCTTGGTTTTTTATTTGTGAGACTGTGGGAGAATTTTCTTGGTTTTGCGTTTCAGCAACGGTCATAGAGCCGGTGCATACGTACGTTATTAGGTGAACTTTGCAACACCTTTACTTAAGTAAAGGTTTTGCCAGCCTCATCTACTGAATGTGTCGACATTGTCTGACAACTTTATTTGTTAAAAAACGTTTTTGTCTATGACTGCACTCCCACCTGATGGTTTTGTGTTGCGATTAACGACCTGGAAATATTGAAATACTATCGAAAATAATTCTACAGCTAATTAATAAATATAAAAACACACATAAACCGAAATAAAAACCTATGTGATTGTAAAAAAATCGGAAGAAAATGACGTGAGAGAACGATAAGGCAAATCGTAGGTACAATTATAGTGTTGTGTAATAGTTCATGAGCTGACCATGAAGTTTGTTTTCCATTCGACTCTATTGTTGCGTAATCTGTCACGTTAAGAAGTATTAATGCCTTAGCGTAACAATATACGTACATAAGTAGATTTCTATATACCTAATTTACACGTGCACACACATCTTACGTATTGTTGAATTGTAAGTGAAGATTTGTAATATTATTATAAGGTAAGATTCTCAGTGGTGGCCTTGTGGTAACGGCCACGATTTACGAGTTCTTAGTCGTGGGTTCGAACCCAAGCTGGCACTTTACTACACACTACACTTTACACTGCTCTTAAAACGGTGAAGGAAAACATCGTAAGGAAACTGGCATGTCTTAGGAGCAAAAATTCGGAGACATCCTGTGACATCCAGCAACCCGCACTGGGCCCGCGTGGTGGATTACGGCTCATTGCCTCTCCCGGAGAAAAGGCCTGTGTTCCAGCAGTGGGAACGTTATAGGCTGATTATGCAATATGCAGGTAAGATTGCGCAGCGCGCTGTGGAGGCAAGTTTCTTTGATAGATTAAATTCGAAATGAAATTAAATAACCGGACAATAAACTGGACTCACCGACCAGTAAGTAGGTATAGTTCGCGTCAAACTTTATAGCGGCTCTGAAGTGCGTTACTCACTTCGCAGTACCCCAGTAAGCTGAGCGTCCTGGGTTCGATTCCCGGGCCAGGCAAAGTGTTATTGAGTTTTTCCTTTAGGAATTTCTTAGTAACAGCTCGGAGTTTGGAAGTTGGTGGTGTGATACTCCCGTGCCTCGGAAAGCACGTTAAGCCGTTGGTCCTGCGCCTGATGTCTCTCCGGTCGTGTCGGATTGCCGTCTCATCGGTCTATCAGAGTGAGGGAAGAGGGAGTGCATCTATGTCTGCGCGCACACTTCTTGTGCACTACAATATCTCCCGCGTCGAAGGCTAATCTCCGTTGAGATTGGCCGCCGTGGCCGAAATACAGTCTGAAGGACTTTGCTTTACCCCAATCCTCACACTCGCTGATCTGATACATGAATTTGTTACTGCGCAGCGACTTTCTCATGTTCCGAGCCACCATAAAGTTTGAATCGGGCTGTACATTGCTTGTAGAATTATTAAGCTGAAATAGCAGTGGTCCTGCCATGTTTGTCGAAAGACCGATGGCTACAGAAGCAAAGGATTATTTCAGTGGAGCTCGAAAATCGTCGAACGTAGTTTGGGAGATACTGGACGCAGAAGGTGGAGAAACGAGTGTTGTGACGCAACTTAGTACCAGCTAAGTATAACTTAGCAACCTATTTCCACCAATGGACTGCTATAAGATGAGTTAATGGAAGATCCTAGGTCGGGCATCGATAAAGATACTATTGAAAAACCATTTAAAAATGTAGACCATTCAAGAATGCTGACCGCGAATCGGCCAAAGTTAAGTGGAGCGATTATCTTTGGAGGGTGGCTGGTAGAAGCTGGATGAGAGTTGCCGAGAATCGAGATGAATGGAGTGCGATTGAAGAGGCCTATGTCCAACAGTAAACTACTGTAGGCTGATGATGATGTGTGGCTAGAGAGTGGCTAGAGAGGCGTCACGGCGTCCTCACCTACCAAGGAGGTGGCGGCATGGTTGAGGGACAGAGCCTCACGTCCCAGCCGCCGCGGGAGACGCTCCGGGCGTCGGGAGTAATGGGTAGCTCACCGTCCGATCAGGACCAGATCCGTGCCGGACGGCGCATATGTGTCCCACGCGCGCTACAAAGAGATATCAGTATCAGAGAAGGGGCCCGTCAGGGCTGAAACCTGCCGGGGCAGCGGGATTGTCCGAAAGGGTTACCGCTACCCCGGAACATAAAGGACTAAGGAAGGAACACGGATGGGTTTTAGTCAGTAAGAGTCTGACACTCCCTTCCGCTCCACCCAGAGCGGTAGGGGTCATTTGATGATTTCCCATCCATAAAAAAACGGGTACGCAGTTGCTTTCTTCCAAAAGGATTGGGTGAACTTGATTATAATACTGGGAGCTACGACATACCTTAAACGTCAAACGACCATGACAAATTAATCGCAAATAAAAAACTGTCGTGAGCACATAATATATTAAGACTTATGTCAATACACTCATTAGTAACAAAGAAGTTATTAGTCTAGAATTGGTTATGCTCATAATGACGCGCCTTTGCCTGCGGCTTTGCTCGCGTGGCCTTACAGCTACGCAAAATATTTATGCTCAATTCTATTTGAGTGAAGATTTATTTGTCCCCAATTTGGACACATCAATCTTACAGATTAAATAATGTATTGTTAATTCTTAGTTATTAATAGTGTCGTTATCAAAATCTAGACCAGCAAAACCAATTTTATGCCGGCGTTTTTCATATTTTTCATATTTTTTGTTGGTTTTAACGGGTGACCAGCAACTTTGCGTGCGGCTTGCAAAGTGAGTGTAGTTCATTGACAAATAAAATCTTTATAGTTAGCAGAACTAGCTAGCAATGGTAATGAAAAGGTCGATTATTTTGAATTTACACATTATTGGTCTGAAGAGTCTATGAAATCTGTCTGAATTGGTCTTGGGTAGGCTGGAATTTTAAACGCATTGGGACTGTTTTAGCGGTGTTTGCAACAAACTGTTACTTTTGTAAGCTAATTTGTTAGGATTTTAGCGGGATTTCATATTAATTCTTAAACGAAAGAGAAAGAATGAATGATGGCGCTTCACATTCAATCGAAACAACGTTTTTGTACAAATACCGCTTTGGCGGGTTTTGAAATTGAACTCCTCAATTATGAGGACTCCTCTAGCTACATTTTATTATTCTTTGACAAACCCCTGACGCACCTAAGCCGAGGCACGTATGTCCACGCGGGGCGGTACGAAGGAGATCGAAAATAAAATCTCCCCCCGCGAGGAGGGATTCATCTCCAAACATATTACGGGAATGTTGGCAGGCCGAGGTTCCGGGAGATCCCGATTTTTTTGCGATAATCAACGGCCTGTTTCCCGCCGCGGCTTATTGCAAATTGTAGCTAAAACTCAAAATGTGGCCACTTGAATAAAATCTTATTCTGATGATGGTTATTTTGGAGGCAATGATTTGAGAGGCTTTCAATGTAATCATCGATATCGTTCCGGGCGTTTATCTTAGGCACTTTAAAAATATTGTCATGAAGTTTTGTGGCTTATTAGTCGATTGAATAAATTTAAGAAAAAATACACGTAAAAAAAAGGTAGAAAAAGGACACTAGCGTACGGAAGTGATAGAGTTAAATAGTAATGTACATTATTTAACTCTTATCACTTCCGTACGCTAGTGTCCTTTTTCTATAATTTATTGCATAAAATTCAAAATGTGCCAATTGCCTACTTATGTCCATATTTTTATATTCCTATTATTTCCAGCCATAGTTCTAGAGTTATCGACTCGCCCACAAATAAATTAACTTCGTGCGAGTCGCCTATAGAAAAAATAATGTTATTAAAACAACATTATTATAATGTTTTAAATAACATTATTTTGGCGAGTAAATTCGTCCGAGTCGACTAAAAAATCGCAACACTTATGCAATACGTGCAATAACTCAAAATAAAGCCCGTTTAGTAATGAATTCATCACCAGCAAACTAATTTGGCATACAGCGTACGGGTTTGAAAGTTTCGTAGAACGAGGTGACCAATAACAACGGTCAACGGACGCGGGTCAACAAATAGGGATTGAAATGTCCATTTTCGTAGTTAACGGGAAAAACAAAATAAATCATGAATATAATTATGGTAAAAGAAACGGCAAATCACTTGATACCTTTTAAAACCCCCTCTTTTTATAAGCGATATAAGCAGGAACCTATTCAACTTTGTTTCACTTCCGATCTTAAAAGCGGGAGCTTCATAAAAATGGAAGCTTTGGTAGCCACATAAACAACTTTAGGTACCTACCTATATTAAGCTGGTGTTTTAACTTCACGTAGGTAAATAAAATGAAGATAGCTGTGAAAGCGAATGCGAGCCGTATCAGCAGAATTCGTTCGCGGCCCCGGAATAGCTTTTCTATTCAATTTTCGATAGAGATTTTTTACCTACCCGCAGTTTTGCGTACGGCGGAACCAATAAATCTCCTCTCGAGGTAAGGGGCGAATTAATCAGTTGACTAGTTCGGCGACCGATCCAACGACGGATCCCATCCTCCACACAAATGTGAACCGAAATGTGTCACAGAATAGGTTGATGTTCCTTTGTACGAGCCATTTTTATTTACCGCAAGCAAGGTGAAAATAAGAAGTGGGAATAAATAGTAGGGCCTCCGCCGATACACTCTGAGGAGATTAAAGTGTTCTGGTGGTTAGGGATCAGCGGTGTAATATAAATTAGGAAAATGTTGATGTTTGTTTGGCTCGGAAAGTAACGGTCAACTTGTGTAAGCACGGCACGCGAGCGGGCTCCGCAATGCCCCGATTTAATAAATAATAAAGCTAATTTTACACGCCATAAAATGAAAAAAATCACTTGATTAAATTTTAGGAAAGCCCGAAATTTAAAAGCCGTGTTGTTTCCCGCCCATTAGGGTTAGGGAGGGTGGCGGGCACTGAGCGGGTGGACATCGGGCACGAATTAATAAACAAGCCGGCCAAGGGCACGGGCCACATGACCTCTGGGTCTCTCCTTGTCCTCTTTACCTGTTACCAAAGTACTGATTATTTACTTTAAATACGCAGATAGAGTCTTCCTGAAAAAGGAGAAAAGCAAGGTAGTAAAAAATATACATTAATGAAGCTGATCGTTACAAAGAGCAAATCCTCAATTCGCTATAAAACGTCGCGTTGAGAGTGGGTGCTTCCGCGCGGCCGAGGAAACGTTGTCATTCAAAATCAGACCACGTGTACAATATTTCATCATCAGGATGGGTGGCGCCCCCCTTCTCTCCCGGGCCGGCAATCCCTTTCCCCCCCACCCCTTACGCCCGACCCAAAAAGTCTATCTGCACTTGACACGGGAGGAAACGGGACAGATTAACCGTAGTGAAGGGAACAAAGCTAAATATGTTTCAAGCTGATACTTACCCTTGCACAGTATATACTTGATTTACAGAATAAGGATTTAAGATGTTCTCAAGTAGACATAATGTGGTGAAAAGTCGTAGTAGTAGTAGTTCACTGTTTCCTGTATCTATTTAATTGGGATATCTCTAACTAATTTCAACTGAATAAATGTTGCTGAAATTATTAAAAAAAAAGCTGTTTGCTGGAAATTCTGAAAACTTTGAAATCATGAAAAATTTTCATTTAAAAATAACAAAAAATATTGCAGCATTTACTCATTCGAATCTGCGAATTTCTCTATTTACTATAGCACCCCGCATAAAAGTAACACAATGCTGAAAAAGGATGGAGGAATGAAATGATGGAACCATTTTCAGTCCGCCGTGAGATACGCACACTCTAGCGTATTTACACAGCGCTTCACGCACACACGCGTAAAAAACTGGCGTGAAAAGTTGAGCAGTAATTTATATGACGGTTTAAATAATTACTTCGCGTTTTCGCCTCAATTTGTAGATGAGCTTGGGTATCTGTGTTGCTGACATTTATTCGCATTACTTTTGCAGTGCGGTTTGAATATGATGACATCACATATTTTACTGGTAACTTTATAGCGTGTGGAGGTAGTGTTCATTAATATTTTTGTGGAAATTATATTTTGGGTTTATCTATGGATGTAGGTCTATTATTTTTTTGCTTGTGTATTTTGCTAATTTAAGTTGTTTTTCAATGGTTTTGTTTACATAAAAAAGCTAATAAAACTTCTAGTTATTGGTTATTAATTTTCAGTACTTACAGTAAACATATCCTAAAATATTAAAATCGGTGTTTATTAAAAAAAATATTAATTTAAATTTCTAGTTCACAGAAAATTATTAATGAGACTTAATACAGTTAGCGTGACAAAATTTTTTTTTTTTTTTTTTTTATTTGAAATGGATTCGCTCTTGACTCTAGTCTAGGTCAGAGGTGACAGAGACAGAGTCGACGATGGAGTGAGCTTACCCAGAAGAAGCCTATTCACTCTCACTTTGAAGAGATTCGGGTTGTATGCGCTCGGAAACACAGACGCAGGTAGAGAGTTCCACTCTTTTGCTATGCGTATTAAAAAAGACATTTGAAAACGCTTAGTTCGAATTTGTGGAATAGCAACTTGGTAGGGATGGTAACTTGCAGTGCGTCTGGATGTCCGAAGGTAGAAGGGGGCCGGTGGAATGAGGTCGTGGAGTTCTTGGGCACACTCACCGAAGTATAATCTGTAGAAGACTGATAAGCAGGCAACATTGCGGCGATGAGCCAAGCTGTGAAGCTTGGCATCCACCAGTTTTACGTCGCCAATGAGCCTCTTAGCTCAAATTGTACCCTCCGACATGAAGTAAGTGGGATGACAAAGCATTATTAGTTTAATATGCTTTCGTGTTTTCCGCTGCATAAAAGATTCCTTACTTCCATTGCCATCTGCTTTGAAAATAGATTGCTTGTCAATAAAAATGTAAATTCGCCGCTTCAGCTCTCGGCTAATTCATTTCCCAATGGAAAATCCGGGAACGAGTCACCGGAGATCGATGGACCGTTCATTTCGACGATATTTTTTGCTTTTTCACATTTCATATTGACGAGATGACCAGTTAGTTTGCATACAACGTTCGGCTATGACAATGTACGAAAACGCTACCGTCCGCCCGGCTCCGCACGACTCCGCATGATCCTAGCCGGCCATTCTCGACTCAAACGACATGGTCGCGCTTTTTGTACAGAGTTCAGATATTAACGTCTTTTTCGATGATTTATAGAGGTCCTCTCCCATGAAAGAGATGAAGGGGCTTTCAGGGGACTCGATATGAATTCTAATACGGCTTTGCGATAACAACTATTATGTTCCGACTTCTTTACTCTTGCAACGTAGTTTATGCAAAGTTTTATAGAATGAAAAATAATATGTGTTTGTTAAACAAAATAAACAATAACACGTCAATTTACGGGGCGGCGGTATAAGCAAAAAATCGAAACACGCAAATTTTATCCAAAACCTCGGGATCCGCGCTCACACTCTCGCGGTGATACGCCTGACACCCTAATCAAATAAGTACCTTTTACCGGGACTGTGTTTGCGACATTGTAAACTGAGTCTTGGGCTATTGTTTTAGAGATTGTATTACGTTGAGGTGGAGTCTGACTGGCTTCCGCATAAAACGTATTTGTAGGAAGGACGACCCAGAAAATGGGTATAATATACTCACACTACCGCCGCTTCCTCGCCTTATTCTCCCGGCACGTCCCCCAGGAGTCTGCAGAAATTTATATAACAAGCTATCTCGTCCGGGCTCGGTTATTGTCGGGGAAACACTGCCTCAGACATTATTTTTAATTAAACACAAGTACTGTCCGCTAACGCCCTCGATCAGAACCGCGATTTCCCTCCCCGTCAATTGTAGCTTTTTTTTCATTTTTGCAGAGACTGTCAACTTGAGGAACGTTGCTTAATTGCCGTATTGTCTGGTAGAAAGGAATGAAATAAGCGGGTACGTTTATTTTAAATGGCCCCTGAAAACGGCTACAGAATGTCTGATAACGCAATTTTCAAATAAAAGAAACCAAGAAAGAATATCTACAAATCTTCAAAAAGCTACAAGGATTTCTAAAACCTTAATTGAAAACAATAGTGCAAAAGCCTAGAGTCCATACACTGGTCTATAAAAAATAACCCTTAAAAAATTGTGATCTTTTAACAATTCCTCATTCAATCACGTAAAACGAGTGGGGGGGCGGTCACCCCTCCCCGGCCCGATATTCGTGACGGGGCCGACGTAACCTACCCCTACTACGAATTCTATGTTCATTTAAAAATACATCCAAGCTGTTCTATTGTTAGTACGATCGTGTTATAAAAATCTGTAGTGTGTAGGTACTTGGGCTCCATTTATATGATTGCGGTCTGTGGTGTAAAAATACCTTAACGCTACTAAGTTTTCCATACTCGTAATCTCATTTATTACACGTGTCCAGTTTTATTACTTACTATAATAGTTTTAAATTTTTCGTCTTAAGAGCGAATGGTCATTCTATCCCCGTTCTAGCAATTTTTTTTTGTGTATAGGTGAGGGGCTGAGCATTGATCTATCCGTACTAATACTTAAAAATATTACAAAAGAATGCTCTTTTCAAAAGTAAACTTAGGTTTACTTGAAAAGCTGGTCCTTTACAAGTACACCTAAGCTTGTCTTTAATATTCTTGCGTTTAGTTTTGTTTACTTACTACAAACTCGTTCTTTACCAGAGCCAACTTTGTAAACATAATTTAGAATGCCATCAAACTATATACTTACTTCATATTTGTTGAACCAATAATGAGACCTTTACATAGAAACAAATTTTGAAATGGAAAGCTGACGGCATACAAATTAACCCAAAGCAAAATTGCCGGAAATAAACTATCCATAAGACAGAAAAGAATGGCATACTTTATGAGAAGGTCTAACAACTCTATTAATCATACACAAAACTGCATTTTTTGTACCACAAGATTGACTGGTCAATATCCGTATTGTCAAAAAACATTGACATGTATGGACAATGTGTTAATGTAACCACAAAATTGATATTAATTATGATGCGAAGTGCGGAACTTTTATTCATGCCACTACATAATTATTATAGATCCGTTAGCTGTCTATTTGTTCGATAATCTAATGTAAATGAATATGTCAAAAGTAAACTAAGAGCATAATCAGCTTATAATGTTCCCACTGCTGGGGCACAGGCCTCATCTCTTCGAGAGGGAGTGGGATATAATACTACCACGCGGGCCCAGTGCGGGTTGGTAGATAATCACATGTCTTCGAACTTTTGGTTCTAGGACATAGGTTTCTTCACGATGTTTTCCTTCACCGTTTGGAGAGCAGCGGTGATGAAATAGATCGGAACCCACGACCAACATCTCGTAAGTAGGGGCTGTTACCTCTGGGACACCACTGCTCCTACAGAGCATAAAACATAATTAAAGGGGTCGAAGAATGTTTCTAAAAGTTTATGCTGAGAATTCTGCTATCCCATGAGCGTATAATAAGTGGCAACGCTCGGGGCAGATCAGGGCAGACCTATAGCCACCAGTGCAAGCCATAGGCCTGATGTGATGACAATGATGCTATATGACTAATCTACAGGCTTACGATATATATAGTGTTCACGGGAACCTTCTTCTACAACAGATTGAATTCTCCATCAACCTTTCTTATCTTGTTCCTTTCAGTTTTGTCGTATTGCATTTAGTCCCATCATAGTTACTAGTTCCACCTCATGGATTATATTAATTATCTAATCTAACCTTGGCAGTTCTGGAAATGCTTAGTGGTGGGACACTTATGACTAATATTCTTAATGCTTTCATTTGAAACTTTCGTTGGTTCAGACAGCCCCAACCAAGCTATCGAATATTACATACCATAGCATATCATCCCGTCATACACCCACGTTTCGCCATGTAATAGGCGAGCCTATTGCCTTCAACCAACAATCCAGATTCCGGGCTGCTACTGAGAAATTCGTGTTTGAAAACCCCAATAACACTTTTCCTGACCTGGGAATCGAACTCAGGACCTCATGCTAGCAGTAGCGCTGGCGACCACTAGACTTAATGAGGCAATCTGTCGAATATTATCGTTTCTATTTTTAATCTTCTGAATAATTACGGAATGCTTGCGAAGTTATTGTAAATCCATACAATATGTAACGAATTTGTAGCATGGCTATGTGGTAGGGGATAATTTGACAGAAGGCTACTACTTGACGTCATTTCTAAGCTGTAGGTACACTCGCTTACATTATGACGCACCATGAATACTAAGGTGTGACCTATACTACAATAAGGTTTAATTAATGATTGATTTGCTATGGTTTTGAATAGGAGCATGACTACTACTACTCGTGTGGTATGACCGCTACAGGGATGCACTAGGTAGCCCGCGGAATTCAAATTTCTTAGGTTTTTTGCAATTATACAGGTTAGTGTTATTGATATAATTTTAATTATTATCATTTTGTAATTACGTACTTATTACTCTCGCGAATCATATTTTGTTCAACATGCAACCAAAGACTGTCCTGCAAATTGAAAAAACGTAAGAAAATTGTAATTATTTGAATATCGCGGGTTATCATTGCGATTCCCCCTAACGGTAAATCTTCCAGTTTAACAAAATGATTTACTGGATCTATTTTCAACACAATTCGTTTCAGAAAAACCTTAATCACCATTTTCTTGACCTGCGGGGTAATTGCGTAATTTAATTTTGACAGGTCGACAACATGCTTTGCGTTATTACGTTGTTGAGCAGACAAATTTTTCGAACATATAAAGCAATGGGTTACCAATATGCTTCAGAATTAATCAGATTGTGATTGAAAGTGTGTTACGCAATTAGGGTGCTGGGTTAGAAGCATTCATGTAAATTGCGTCACCGGTAAAGACCGAAATTAGTCGAGAATACCCGAAAAGCACTCGAAAAATACTGTTTACCTGAAAGGTCCTTCCATAAACATCAACCAGACTAACAGTCAATCATTTCACTACTACCTCAATATACCCAACATTGTATTTTTTTAGTTAACCTATGTTGTCCCACTGCTGGGCAAAAGTTTCCCCCATATTTTTCCACTTTTCTTTGTGCTGTGCCTTATCCTTCTAATCGGCTAGGGACGAGTCCAAATCGTCACGCCTAGGCCTGTCTCGGTGACGAAGCACGTCTTCAGGCACCAGTGCAAGTGTGACGAATCTGGCCCATCTGTCTGTATGTATCCTGTAGGTGTGACCTGCCCAGTAAAACATCACGATAAGTCTGCAAGGCTGACATTGGAAAAACAATTTATATTGTCCTCTAAGATTCTGAAGAACGGTTAGCTCGTTGAAACACTTAGCCATAAAATATGGCTCCAATATTATACTATCGCATTACACGTACTTTTATAGCACAATAATTAAGTAAGTGTATGTCATTGAGATGGCATTCGCAGACCAAGGACGGCCACTGAGATAGGTAAACATATTATTGTAAAACAAAACTTGCGGCTATTAACTATTAACAAGTAAAACCCTGGCTTTCTTGCGATGGTTTTCTAGGTGGGCAAAATGTTTGTATTTTTATTCTAAGGTGCGAACCCTTTTTTTTTTTTTAAGGATGGGAAATCATCAAATGACCCCTCCCGCTCTGGGTGGAGCGGAAGGGAGTGTCAGACTCTTACTGACTAAAACCCATCCGTGTTCCTTCCTTAGCCCTTTATGTTCCGGGGCAGCGGTAACCCTTTCGGACAATCCCGCTGCCCCGGCAGGCTTCGGCCCTGTCGGGCCCCTCCTTACATTGCTGACATCTCTTTGAGGCGCGCGTGGAACACATACGCGCCGTCCGGCACGGGCCTGGACCTGATCGGACGGCGAGCTAAGATGCGAACCCTTGTGGGGCAGAATCCAACAAGATTCCACTGCAAAATTTTAGGCATTCCACTTTGCCCCACCAGTAGGGCGGCTGGTGGGGCAAATTGGAATAATTCGTATATATTTTTTTAATACCTACTTTAAATGTTATGTTTAAATAAGCTTGACTCCTACTGAAAGGGCTGGCCGGCTCGCAAAAGACAGAATTGTGTGAAAGGGGGGACGGTGGGGAGGCCTTTGCCCTGCAGCAACACAATGTAATCTGGTTAGATTAGATTACATTTAAATGTTGTAGCGTAGGTATATGTAAGTTTGACAAACAATCTTATTACCTAGTAGGTATATTTTGAAGGTCAGTTAGGCAGTTGCCCCATGTAAAATAGGTACTGGTATTCAGTTGCAATCTGTTAGACTGGAGGCGCACCTCAAAATAGTTGGGAAAAGGCTAAATGATAATTTGAAAGTTAACACACAGGTACAGGTTTCCCTCATTTACCCGTATATTTCTGGTTAGTTTGGTCCTGATAGGAAGGTTCTGCAGCAGCTGCGCGTGCGCAGCAAGGGAGTAACTAAGCATAGACAAATAATAGTCATAAAACGCTTTTGTAAATTGAATTCGCTGAACGTGTTGCCGACTGAAATACCGACATAAATACAGATGACTGCAAAGGTACCTATGTACTGTACAAATGAGTTATTTCATTGAGTTGAGTAAGAATTAAAAGTTACGACTTAAAATGGTGTGCTTCGTAGGCGTTATTTAATTTAGAAATAAGTATAAATTTCAGCCAGAGAGCCGGTTTACTATATGACTCAAACAGCGATGCTGTGTTCGATTTGAAGAATATGAGTGTCGGTGTAGTTACAGCCAGGCTCAAGCAGGCTCTAAGGTAGCAATCTGCCTAAGACGACAATTGTGTTGCAGATGTCCCTGCTGGCGGTGGAAACGAATTTATTTATTTTACCATTTATGTACACACATGAAGAAAAGAACAGAAAAATAGGTACAAAGGTGATGCCTAACTCTAAAGAAATCTCTTCCAGCATACCTACGATAGGAAAGTAGACAAAGAGATGCGGACAGCGTGAGTAAGAGAAAATAAAATACATAAAATCAAAAACAATTCACTTAATAAAATAATTATAAGAATATTCTTTACTTTCAGGCAGACCGCCTGCATTTTGCCACCCAAAAGAATATTCCATTGGTTTGCTAACCCTGATGAATTTTCTATTGACGGAACTAAAATAATATACCTACCTATCCTATAGTTTATATGAAGCTAGTTATGAAATTAGAGCAGCACACCCTTTGCCGCAAGGGTGTGGAGGAATCAAAACGCCTATTCATCGTCTGTTCACAGAGCCCACGCTTCATGAATACTTTATCAGTATTGAACAAAACAATTCCGAGTTTAAAAGATAGGTATAAAAATTATCATAACATCACGCCAGAAGGTTTTTCTTGAAGAGGTAGGCTCACATTTTGTTAGTTACGTTTATGTCCGATATAAAAAGGGAAGAGCCATTCCCAATGAAAAGACCCAATAACATTGCCTGACCCGAAGATCGCACCTAGGACCACGCTTGCGATTCTAAGACCAACGATGGAATTAAAAATAACGCGGATATTTATTGCAAGTTTACATTTAAATGTTTTAAAAATAAAAGCAGACTTTAAAAAAATATTTATACCATAAAAACCCAGTGTATGTAATTGTTTTGCTGCAATTTCCTTAGTTTTAAAATAATAATTGGTATCAAACAATTCATCTCATTTCTGCATAAAAACTTATTTCCAAAAATAAAGACGCTGGTTAGGTATCTACTGTAAATTGTTACTATATCAAAATCACCTTGTTTGTATTAAATGAAGGTCAATCAACCTGTTTGCTTTCAGTTCATTTTGTGCGCATAGTTTGACACTGCAGGTGGAAAAGTTGTGCTGTAAAAGCGTTGGTCGGGTCATTTTCATTGGAATTTTAAACTTTGGCCAACATAGGCGCGCCAAACTATTCCAATACTTCAGGAATGTTTTGATTTTTATGATCTGCGATAAAAGTCATATCACAGTTAGGTGGGTTTTTTAGACTCATCTTCATAATCATTATTTATAGCTTGATTTCATTCACTGCTGGACTTCTTTGCCTGAATATCTTTTTTATCATAGCATAATCAGCCTATATATAATGTTCCCACTGCTGGGTCAGTGGCCTCCTCTCTGTGAGAGGGAGTGGGCCGTTAAACACCGCGCGGGCCCAGTGCGGGTTGGTAGATATCACATGTCTTCGAATTTTTGGGTCTAGGACATGCCTGTTTCCTCACAATGTTTTCCTTCACCGTTTTGAGAGCAGTGGTGATTAAATTAAATACACAAACTAAAGTGCCTGGCTAGGTTAATCGAACTCACGACCTACAACTTGTAAGTCGGGACCGCTACCACTGGGTACACAACTACTCCAGCAACTTTATATAAATATCTCATTTAGGTAGTTACCTGAAAATCGAGTCAACTATTTAATTATTTAAACATCCATCCATACTAATATCTATTATAAATGCGAAAGTATGTCTGTCTATTACTTCTTCACGCACAAACGGCTGTACGGATTTGGATGAAATTTGGCACACAGATAGTTTGAGTCCAGGGAAGGGACATTGGAGTTTTTATCCCGATATTCCCACGGGAAACTTATGCGGGTGAAACCGTGGGGCGCTGCTAGTGGAATATATTTTAGTAGGTTTTTTCCTCAAATTAACGCGGGTGAAACCGCGGGGCACAGCTAGTTCTCAATGAATTCACAATTAAATCTTCTAATGTTTTAGTAAAAGAACACATTTATAGATGTGACTCGGTACTATGAAAAGCTTTCAATACATTATTGCTTTCGTCATGTTTTCAATAGAAACTAACAGATTTTTGTTGTAGCCAATAAGCTGGGTGCCCTTTTTTCGACCTGCAGACGTTCTCAGTACGAAATGTCATACAGATTATCGACTGACGGCGACCCTACTGTGCGTGGGGAATGTTATATAATTAAATTGCATTGCTTTAGTTTAAACTCTATTTATTTTTTTAGTTTGTTAAATATTTTACGTTTAAATCCTTTAAATAGACACATCAATTACTTGTTTAATTTCATTTTTATCTAGCTTTCACCTAGGTAGAGCTCAGAATATAGGCAGTCACTCCATTTAACACTTTCGACTCCGCCCACTTTTCATAGAGCTCATACGCCATGCCGCCATACATATTGCAAATGGACCCTCCAGGAGGGTCACCGGCATTACGTTTGCCCTAAAGTGAACCCTCGAGGAGGGTCGTCGGCATTAGGTTTGAAACCGTATTATAAAACACTATAAAAAGAAGTAAATTAGTGTTTTCAGAACGTCTTGTTGCTTTTATTAGTATCTCTGGGGGTATTTACATGTGCTAGTGGCGTGAAGACGTGAAATATAAAAAATAAAAAAATTAAGAAAAAGTATAATCGCTCGCTTTGATCCCGTGACAGGGGTGTCCAACCTCTTCTGAAATTTTCATGCAATGTAATATTCTTTTAAACAGTTACATTATGCAATATTAATATTTTTTAAGTAATAAAACGTTATTATTTTGTAACAGCTTATTAACTTACGACTTACGTATGTGTGCCTCGGCTCGTCCATCAATGCCTAGTTGTGGCCAAGGCTTGTAGTACAGTACTTTTCTCAAATAATGCGCGGAAATTAAAATACAATTACTTTCAAAATCAATGACGAACAACGCACAACAATAATTTTTCCCGCGTTAAAGTGACAATTTGTTTTTTTTTTTTACTTCCTTGGTTGCCATGTTTTGGAGTAAAAGATCGTTCCATTTTTAAATAGCACGACATATATGAGTTTACCTACTATGTTTATTTGGCCGCTAAACCAGGACAGATATGGATTTTCATACAACTTTTGCCGGCCGCTGCTCGCATGTATGTAGCCAGGGGGCCTAAAACGGCCACTTTGGCAGAATCATAAAACAATTCTTATCACGCAATTCATTTGTTTGACAGTTTCACACCTATATATCCCTGAAGGGTTAGGCAGAGGTGTACCTATAGCATTTTACGAATCTCCATACAAAACTGTCATACAGATGAAATTGCGTGATATGAATTATTTCATGGTTCTGCCAAAGTAGCCTTTTAGGCCCCCTGTACAGCAATTTCGATTTATCTCAAAAAAGGTCGTCAAAATAATGCTCACATTTCCAAGCATTTTTGAAAAAAGTTTTTTTTTTTAAATTATGTAATTTGCCCACTGACCAGGTATTATACAAGCTTGTTTATTAGAGGTCAGTGATTTTGCCATACTGACCGGTGATTGAGCTAAAGAAAATGTTAATTCAAAGCAATAAGACTATATTTTAAATGCATAAAATAGTGTTACGGTCAACACGATTTTCTTAATAATAATAGAAGTTCGCTTTAAAATATTTTTTTTTGATCATTGTATTATGCTTTCAACTCAATACCTACTCTAATTGGGGTGTATGCGGTCTTGCGTTAATTATGTTACACATTGTATACATGACCACAGATAATATAATACTCAAAACCAAACGACTTGTATGTAGCGAAGTATGCTCCTGAAATGAGCAGCTGTACAAACGAACGGACTGACAGTCAAACGAAGTTGCACCATGGGTGTTCGTTTTTACCCTTTTGATACGGAACCCTGAAAAGCTTCTATTTATAAACTCATCCTCATAATTTATAATCTCAAAATAAATATGTTTATTTTTAGTGAATATTTGTACCTAAACGTAAAACGGTTTACCATCCCTGAAATATGGGCATCCTAGCGCCCAATTATTTTTGAAAATAAAAATGCTGGTATTTGAAAACCAACGATTATACTAATAAATCTTGTTAAAATATACGACTAATTTTATTTTCATAGTTTATAATGCTATATTCGCTAAGAAAAACGTACATTTAAAATGAGCCCTCCGCGAGGGCTCCCGGCATCCCATATGCGATTTGAGTGAACCCTCCAGGAGGGCTCCCGGCACTGAACGTGTTAAAGCACTGGTACTCAGCTGCATGTGATTAGACTGGAAGCTGACCCTTTGGTAAAAGGTTAAGCAGATGATGATGATGATTTAGCTTTCACCCTCAACAATAAAGTTTTCTTGGCGTTTAAGGTCGTCCCAACATTTTCCTTTGAATCTAAGACCGCAATGTCTCCTAAAATCCATTGATTGGCACCCACTCGGTGATTATATAATATAATATAACTAGCTGCGCCCCGCGGTTTCACCCGGGTAAGTTTCGATTTAGGGGTATGAAAAATAGATAGTAGCCGATTCTCAGACCTACTGAATATGCATCGGTCAAGCCGTTTCGGAGCAGTATGGTTACTAACATTGTGACACGAGAAGATATCGTTTATTTAATAAATTGATTAGCAGGGTACCTGTTCAATGGAAGAAAGTTCACTGTTGTATTGGCAATACTGGCAGCCGGCCGTCAAAAATTTTTGTGTTAGAATTAAATTGTAAAATTAATGTATTTCTTGTATAATTATCAGAAAACGTGCTTAATTTATATAGATTTAGTTATAAATAATAAGGATTTGTATTTGTGAGTTATTTCGTTGAAAAACCAATGAAAAATCAATTAACTAGTACCAGCTGTCATCCAACGGACGGATTTGAAATTACCACCTAACCCGGGGAGTATTTCTTTTAATTTAAGCCTATTTATGTAAAGTCTTACTAGTACGTATTGCACCTTTTCGACGTCCCTGCGAACGACATAGTAAACAACCATATAATTATTGTCTTTATTGTGCTGAAGCTGAACCTTATGTTCATGCAATAATAGGATAATAAATCACTTATAATACGTTATAGACCCCTTAGAAATCACTGTACTTTATTATTAGATATACCGCTGTTAGGTTTAATTACTGAATTAGATCCACTTTATGAAATAGAATGTGAAAAAATAGATTTTCAATAACTTGACTAAAGTAGTACCTACCCCCAAACATTTTGCAAACTTAATTTTGTTGTTTTTCTCTTTTTATTGTCGAATATTACTATCTCAATTAAGATATCTAATAATTTTCATCCCATACCTGTGGTTACACACTCATCATAACTTTTATTCCTTTGTTTTTGTTTACTTCATCTTAGTACTTACTACTTCCGGGCTACCAGTTCTGTTAGGTGTGCCGCAAGGCTCAATACTGGGTCCATTCTTGTTCTTAGTATATATCAATGACTTACCATTCCATTTAAAGGGTATCTGTGACGTTGTACTGTTTGCAGATGATACCTCTCTTATTTTTAAAGTAGACAGGAATAGACAAGATTTTGACGACGTAAACAGTGCACTCTCAATAGTTACGGATTGGTTTACGTCAAATAACCTAGTTCTCAATGCCAAGAAAACTAAATGTGTAAAGTTCGCCTTACCAAATGTTAGAAATCTAGGACCCAACATCGTCTTAGATGAAGAGGTGCTTGAAACTGTGGGCTCGGCAGTATTTCTGGGAATAACAGTTGATGCCAAACTTCAGTGGGGACCACATATATCCAGCCTAGCAGGAAGGCTCAGTTCGGCTGCCTACGCCGTCAGGAAAGTAAGACAATACACTGACGTTGATACAGCTCGTTTAGTCTATTTTAGTTATTTTCACAGCGTTTTGTCCTATGGTGTTCTGCTGTGGGGCAAAGCCGCTGATATACAAAATATATTTGTCCTGCAAAAACGAGCTGTTCGAGCAATTTACCAGCTAGGTGCCAGAGTTTCTCTAAGGGATTTTTTTTAAGATATTGGTATTCTCACGGTTGCATCACAGTTTATCTTTGCCAACATCTTATATATTAGGCAAAATATACACTTGTACACTAAAAACAGTGATATTCACAATGTTAACACTAGAAATAAGGACAAACTACGAACTCCCTTTCACCGGCTTCATAAGGTTCATAACTCATTTGTTGGGCTTGGTATAACCTTTTATAACAAGCTACCTTCCTCTTTGCTAGATTTGCCTTATAATACGTTTAAAGCTCAAGTAAAATCCAACCTTTGTTCAAAGGCTTACTATTCCATCAACGACTACTTAAACGATAAGAATAGTTGGTCGGCCTGATTAACTCAAGACAATGTTTATGTTCTTTCTCCAGAATTAGCTTACTGACAGGTTATATGAGTTCATGGAATTGTTTTTTATTTTATTTTTATTTTTTGTTGACTGTATAAGTAAATTCAGTTTAATTTTATTTTAATTTATCAATTCATTTCAATGTTTTGTAATGAGTTGATTGCAATAAGTTTTTAGGTAGCGACCTCTATGATTGATCATTTTATTCTTGCCTGAGTAACCGGCAGCAAGTTCGTCATGCTCCCTTAGATGTCACTGCTTGCGGTAGCGTCGGGGGTCGGGTTACCTCCTTCCCTCAAATATGGCGAGGGGGGTTATGGCTGATCTTTGCGTTATGCTCGTGAACGGGTGCTGCTTGTGGTGACTGGTCGTCTTGCTGACCATGGTTTTATTGTTGTTATTAGTAATACCTAACTTGTTTATTAATTTTTACTTTGATGGTCCTAGTTTATCATTTGTGACTTCAAGTGACAGCTTCATGAACAGAACCCAGCATTGCATAAATATGTAAGTTGTCACGCCCTTTATACCAGGAGGCTTTTATTTAGGTAGTTATTACTTTTGATTTAGTATTTTTATTTTAGCTTGAGTACGTATAGATTTTTATGGTATTTGTTGGTATATTGGCGTGGCTAGCTAACATATGGCAAATAATTTTATCGAATGTTCTGTGTCCTGTAATGTTAATTAGATACTTTGCAGATCTAGTTTTGTATACAGTCGAGTATTTTATAACTGAACAGACAGCTGTGCTGCTGGGGAGTTTGTTGCGCCACTTCTTCTCCCCAGCGAAAGAACTAGGAAGTGGTGAAGGGCGGGCGTTTTGGGGGACTGTCTTATGTAATTTTGACGTTCGAAAAGTGCTGATTCTCAGCCTAGTTTGAATAAATGACTTTTGATTTTGATTTTGATTACAAAAAAAATTTGAATAAAGAGAGAGAATAGGTATGAAAGCAGGACCTAGCTAAAAATAGCTAGATAATAATACTTGTCCATCGACAGTTATAAATAGACTAAATTTCACGTCAATGTTCTGCAAAATAGTAACCAGATTTTTAAGGAAAATATTTATTTAAATTAAAGGAATTACAGCACTCCTATATTCTCCGAAGGGGTATGCAGAAATTATAGATCACTTATATTTCACCAGGTATGTTAAAGGTCACATCAGCCGCATGCACATGACCGCTGCCCAGAAAGAGATGGCGAGATGACCTGGACGAGTACCGCGAGTTCAGGTACGAGGTGGCACGGGAAGTTTCTGGAAGGATTAAGGGGAGGGCTTTGCCCAGTACTTTAATTTACTGTTAATTTACTTTAACAAACACAGCCTAACAAAAAATTAAGGTTAAAGTCCTATGGAATCGGGGGCGAGCCATTAGCCCGGCAGAAATACTGCTGTTCCATAAATGTTGAAAGTGAAGTTATATAGGTACCTAACTAAGTTAGAGAGACCGTGAAGTTATATAGGTACGTATATAGGTATGTATGTAACTTTTTTGTAAATCTCAAAATCCGAGTTATTTCACTTTTTGTATGAATGGCAGTATAGGTATTGCACTTTTCAATGAATGAGCAGACTTTCTTTTTTTGATAGCCGTCGAAATGTATCTACCCAAGGGGTCTAGTGTGTGTAGGTATTGACATCTACCCACAAACGTACCAAAAATGGACGTATCTGTGATAAGCAATAACCTATCGCCTACGAGTGTTAATCTGACCTTTAACCCTGATCTTTCCTGTTGAAACTGAAAACTTTATTAATTTAGTGATTTGCGTTTCCGAGAAGTAAAAATACATTTCAGGAACAGAATTTTGATAAGGAAAGGCCATCGCAATCACTGAAACAACCAGTCGGATTTGAATTTTTTTTTTTGCATTTAATAGCCCGATTCTTGAGGAAGGTTATAGGTTACTTAACGGTTAAAGGGTTATTGACTCTATGGAGTCTAGCAAAAAAAAAGTCAGAAAGAACCCAAGCAAAACCGATGTACCTAATAGCGCGGGCAGGCGATGCGATGCGACGGGTCGAGGGATTAAGAAATTTCAAGAAGATGAAGTCGCGAGGAAGAAGCTAGTATTTCATAAAGAGGTAAATTTGTTAGTTTGTGTGTAAGAGGTAATCTCTGGAAGTGCTCATCCGATTACACTATAGATACACATTATAGAAAGTTACACGATTGTCGAGTGCTAAAGGATATACCTACCTACATAGTTTTTTCACGCGGACGAAGTCGCGAGCAGAAACTGAACTATAATAATAGTCCTACCTGAATCTCTTTCTACATTGAATACATCGTCTATGTAGGTCATAAGGTTGACAAGGCCTAAGTACATTATTATGTCTGCTGAATTTCAGAGAAAAACAATGTCTGGCACTTAATTGGTTTTTCAGGCAATTCTATTATGAAAATAATATACTTAACTTACCTTAAACACAGTCATGCTTTTATTTAATTGAAAGACTGCGCAATCTGTTTCATTTAATCTGAATAATCTCCCTGTAAGAGGGAGAGAGGCTTGTGGCTAAGTAATAACAGCTGCACGGGTTGATCGTTAACCTACGCTTGCAGCGGTTGGTCCGTGTATGGGTGAATATCTTTACATACCAAGACCCCTCCGTGCTTCAGAACGTTGGTCCCGACTGTCATTCATGGATCGTTGAGTCGTTAAGGGTCGTCAGAAGCCCGAAAATCTGACAACCAGTCTTACCAATTGGTATCGTATTACCCAGTAACTGGGTTTTGGAGGTCAGATAGGCAGTCGCTCCATGTAAAATACTGGTATTCAGCTGCATCTGGTCAGACTGGAAGCTGACCCCAACATGTTTGGGAAAGGCTAGGCAGATGATCTCGCTGTGAGAGTAGATTTCCTCATACTGTTTTACTTTACCTCAGCTTTTGATAAAAAATAAGTAAATAATAAAATTTAAGGAAACATATACAGGGTGGCAGGCACATCGTCGCGCACCATACCATGGATTCAGTAGGTATATGATTCTGAACCCCAATGTGGTGATATTTTTCGATGCTGTTCTATAAAACAGCAACACTTTTATTCAACACTTCAACACCTTTCTAGCATATATTTTTATTGATAACCGACAAAGGAGTTCTAGGAGGTCTAGAATCATGTGCTGAATTCATGGTTACATTTTGCGCGTCGATGTCCCGCCACCGTGTATAAGTCAACCCACAAAACGACACAAAAATAAACTACATATTGACAAAATTAAGAATATTTTATTTCCGTTCAAACATCTTCCTGAAAAATCGAATTGCCTTGACAAGAAAGTCCCAGTTTATCGTCCAAAAATCAGAAGCATGTTCTGTATTTAGTGAATACATGTGCGTATATTGGCTGGGCACGGCCCATACGCAGATTAGCCCACTTTTTGTCCATCGTCGTATTAAAAGCTTTCAAATAAATTAAATAACATTTCAGGCGTGTCTGTGACGTTGAAGTGTTCGGAAATTGATGTAGACCTAACAATGTACTCGATTTATCAACGAAAATCTGTTAGGCTAGACATACCAGATTTTTTCATAGGATTTTTCTACTTGTCAAATAGTTTTAGATACGTACAGTCAACAATAGAGATAAGTATGCAGGATCGTCGGGTATAGTTGAAGTTCAATAAGAACCCGAACCGAAATTTAATTTGATAAATGAGCTGTTTGTTTTCTATTAATAATATTCAATTTTCCATCGGTTACTTACTAAACTTCAAGTATATCCGACGATCCTGCATACTTGTCTCTTTTGTTGACTGTATATATATTTAAGTGCTTACGTAACTTTTAGAGGGAGGCTAACAGAAGAATTCAGCTGTGTTGGGCAGCGTTTGGGAAGCTTCGTTTAGTTTTCTCATCACATATTCCACAGAGCCTAAAGACTGAGGTCTTTTATCAGTGCGTCCTGCCTGAGCCCAAACGTGGACACTCACGGTACGGCTGGTCCATATATTCAAGGTCGCTCAGCAGGACGCCCTCAGGCTGGGGCAGGTCGTTATAGTGGCGGTAAGACCTGTCATGGAGGCGTGGATCGAGAGGCGGCATGGTGCCCTCAGCTTCCGGCTGACCCAGGTACTCTCTGCCCACGGATGCTTTTAGGAAGTACACGTGTCGTATAGGTCGGGAGCAGTCACCGGTGTGTCACCACTGTGCGGCTTGGCCTGAGGATACGGCACAGCACACGTTGCAGGAGTGCCCAGCTTGGGCGCTGCGCCGTAACCTCATCGCGGCAAAAGGTGGGAGCGATCTCTCGCTCAATCGATGGTCGAGAACGGGAGCGCATGGGACGGAGTTGCCTCCTTTTGCGAGGATGTCATGCCTGCAAAGGAGGCGGCGGAGCGGAAGAGAGAAGCCGCATCCTCTCTCCCCTTCCGCAATGTTGCACGCGTGCCACTCGAGAGTGGGTGCGGCCATTATAGGAATGGCCGCACGGGGAGGTGGGACCCGCTTAGGAACAGTGGATCGAGGCCTGTCGGGGAAGCGGTGAATGCTTTTGCGAATCCGCACCCCCGGCCATAGACAGAGGTGGAACACCGCGGTGGTTTTAGCCATTAAGACTCCGGCATGTCCCTCTATCACCCCCACGATGTAGGAAGTCCATAAGGATTTCCACCGCGCACCAATAAAAAGGTGGCCCTCAGGCTAGGTGGAGCGACGATCTCCGCAGAGTGGCTGGTATCCGCTGGCTGAGAGTTGCCGAGACTCAAGCTGATTATTTTTTATTTTTATTTCTTTAGGACAACAAACAATTGCGTAATAATGCTTAATACTAGTACTGATTAGCGTGCAATTGGAAATGTTCAGCAGTGGATTGTTGTAGGCTGATGATGATGACGAAGTAAATTTACGAGCTTACATAACTATTTACATATAGTTATATCGAATTCCTACTTCACTTATTTGCCTTCAGACTGAAACATTTTCATATCAGGTTTATAGCAGAACGAGGTCTCTCAACAGAGTTGAATTGGACCGCCAATGGCATTTTTCTTTTTTGGCTACATCTCGTAACTACTTACAAGCTACTTACATTTTTTTCTATTACACAAACATATTACAACTTAACTGGCGAAAACTGCACTACTGGCTGGTGTACTTCATACTTCTGCTTATCCTTTTGGAGAATATAAACGCAATGTTATGTTTTCGACATTATTTTCCTCTATATAACTAAACTTTGTTCATGTATTGATGCACCTTTCTTTTTTAAACCAGTCTCATTCTTTTTTCGAACCAAGTCCTATCAATCAAACCAGCCTGTACTCTTCCACCGTTCGATTTTCAAACGTGCCTCTACGCAAACATTACGTTACACGTCAAAACAAAACGTCGTATGCACAAACATAATTTGAATATCGTGTTGGCAAACATTTTATCCGCTTCTAAGCCTTTCAAGGTCTACGGTTGCAAGGAAAATAATCAGTTAAAGCGTTATTATTGGTTAACAGAATGATAAGCGGGCACGATAACGTTCGCCGGTTATTAGGTACCAGTGGACATGCTTTTAATTGATTAAAAGCGGTTATTGATGAAAAATTGGTATTGCTGTTACATCGTGATTATTAGGAAAACAATCGCCTTTATGGGGCTTTATGAGACCCGTATTGGGCATACTTTTCTTGTTTAATGAGATCTTATTTACAAGATTAAGAATATTTATTTACATTGAGGCAGTTGGAGAATGAATAAGTATAGTAAGTACTTTATAATATAAGTTATATATTTTTTTTTACTAAGTTTTTATCTCCCGGCGCTGCGTCACAGTTTTAAATGTCGCAGCATCATGCTGAGATAGGAGCCCTTTGATCTCGTACAGGACTTTCTGTTTTTTTACTTTATTTCTATGTTATAATTCTGTGTTTATATTTTTATGATTGTGTTAAATTTAGTTTGTGATCTTCCTGAGCGAGACACAATAAATACGTATTCATTCTTTCTTTTATTTTCCCTAATTTGAATACTGAGTGCTAAAATAACACATGCTAACAAAACCGAGAGTCAATAACTGTTTGTTTAACACACAATACATACCTACGTACCCAAAAACACGAGATAAACAATATTGAAAACACCACACATGATAACTAAACGACACGAAACAGGAAAATGAAACTAATTACAGTCGATAATTATGAGCTAAGTACAGCACGGCCCACAATAACGTCGGCACAGCATCCCGGCCCAAATACGTGATCTGCAATCTAATAACTTATATCTTACGAACAGGAAAACAAAGAAAAACACACATTGTTAGCAACAAGCATCGTAAACTTGACTACCATGTGATGGAGAATAATCTTTTCTATTTATTTTGTTATTAATTGCGCCCCGCGGTTTTACCCGCATAAGTCTTGATCCCGTGAGAATATCGGGATGATAAGTTACTTAGATGTCCTAATACAGGTCAAAACGGTGAAGGAAACCGTTATGTCCTACAACAAAAAATTCGAAGACATGTGAAGTCTACCAATCCGCACTGGGCCCGCGTAGTGGATTACAGCTCACTCCCACTGGAAGAGAGGAGGCTTGTGTCTCAGCAGTCGGGACATTATAGGCTGATTATATGCTTGCTTGCTTGTAATCCAGTTTATGGCTTCCCATGTGCCAAATTAGATCCAAATTCGTTTAGCCTTTTTAGCGTATATAATCAGCCTATAATGTTCCCACTACTGGGACACAGGCCTCCTCTCTGTGAGAGAGAGTGGGCCGTAATCCACCCAGTGAGGGTTGGTAGATGTCACATGTCTTCGAATTTTTGGTTCTGGGACATGCCGGTTTCCTCAAGATGTTTTCCTTCACCGTTTGGAGAGCAATGGTGATGAAATAATTTACACAAAGTAAGCGCCTGTCTGGGTTCAAACCTAGGACCTAAAACTCGTAAGTCGCAGCCGTTACCACTGGGCCACCACTGCTCTACTCTGCTCACTCATTGCTTTTTAGCGTGAAAGCTAACAAACAAACATACAAAAAATCAAAAGAGAAAACTCTTTTAATATTAGTTCAGATACAAAATATCTCTGTAATACAAGCAAGGGTTGGTAACGTACAAATACTTTTTTTTAGGAACTTCAGAGCTATTTATAAATAAGGACAAATATACTGAAATAAGTTGGCGAAGGGTCGAGAGATGTAGCTATAAAGGGATCAGTTTTTTACGGAAATGTGGGTAGTTGGAAAAGTATCTAGTTTGAAGGACTTCATGACTGTGTCGAACTGCCTTAGTGAGTACCAGGAGTAATAGTGTTCTGTGGTGAGTACCTACTGTATTGAACTTCAACGTTGGAGGCCAATGAACTTAAATATCTATGTAACTCATGATTGTTTACATTTTTGGCAAATAAATCTTGAATGAAGATTACATTGTATAAGATTAAACCATAACAGTATAATATAATCATAAGTAGTAGGTAAGGTGGTGCAATGTTATGTAAAAGAGCGCCTCTCGCCATCAACCGTAACAGTTTGGCGAGTTTAGTATTAAGTAACACCTATGTATTATAAATAAAAAAATAAAAAAGGTTTAAAAAATCCTCATTTACCACCCCTCGTCTAGTACCAACTACCGACGTAAATTACCGTGTCCCTATAACACCTGAACCTATCCAATAATTACAGATTAAATGGAAATGCGACACCAATTCCTACACAAGCTATCACCATTAGAATTCCATTTTAACGATTGAGCCATGGGGCCCATAAACGTATAGGAAAGGTCAGACGTCACAACAAGCCACTATGACCTAAATAAACTGCGAACATCGTCGTACCAATTCAATTCAATCCAATTACGAACATACATGGGTATAAAGTGCGTGTTTATATGCATACAAGTGTTCGGCCATAATACTGACCGGCTGGGCGGGCGGGAATGCTGTGGGTGCGCGTTTATGTCTTGGTAAGCTTTGCAGCAGAAGTGTATTAAAAAATTTAGCCTTTTGAGAGCATGTAATCTACAATGATGCAAAATGTATTGTGTATTGTAGTTGCATATTTTCCCATGGTCCACCACCTGGGTGGGCTAGCCGGGTGGACCATGGGCAATACTTACACGGTAATAAGTAAGTTGAAGCAACACCAATGTTTCTGAACTCTTTTGTTTTTGTATAACATCAGCGAGCGGTCACAGTCCGCAAAGTTGAACACGACGACCGATCAAGTTGACGGTGTTAATTACGGCAATACTGGTAATTATTTTTGCGCAATCGAAGGACCATTTAATGGGCTCAATCAGGACTTCATAATAAAAGAAGTAGTGGACTGTATTAAAAAGGTATAATAACATAATTTACATAATTAACATCATCATCTGCCTAGACTTTTTTCTAAATATGTTGGGGTCGGCTTCCAGTCTAACCGGATGCAGCTGAATACCAGTATTTTACATGGAGCGACTGCCTGTCTGACCTCCACAACCCAGTTACTGGGTAATACGATACCACTTCGTAAGACTGGTTGTCAGATTTTCGGGCTTCTGACAACCCGTAACGGCTGTCAAAAATCCACGAATGACAGCCGGGACCAACGGCTTTACGTGCTTTCCGAGGCATGGAGGGGTCTCAATATGTAAAGATGCCGCGGCAAGCGTAGCTTAACCTGATCTATCGACCTGTGCAGCTGTTATTATTTAGCCACTGGCCCCTGAACATATAAAAGAGAAAACAATGAAATGCCATGAAACTGAGTGGAGTGGTGGAGGTCACGCAGCGGCCGTCGCTTCCCGGGTTCGGTACCCCGACGCCCCGCGCCATCCCCCCGGTCAATCACGCGATATGTGATGCGCCGACACATGCAAATAACTTGCGCCGTGTAAATAGGGCCTTAGAAAATAATGATAGGACTCAATTTCAATCCAATCCAATTCAATAATTTAGTTTAGCCTCTTAGCAGTGGTGAAATAAACTGAAACCTTGAACCTTGAAGAACTTGAAAGACTTTCCAAAGTTTAAGTCACAAAGGTTAATAATGATAATAGTCCTCCAGACCGAATTTCGGCCTTGGCAGCCAATGTTAACGGAGACTAGCCTTCGGCGCGGGAGCTATTGTAGTGTAAAGTGGCACTAAGGCAGGTAAGGCGCACTCACTCTTCCCTCACTCTCATGGTCCGATGGGATACCAATCCGACACGAATGGAGAGTGATCAGGCGCAGGACGAGGCTCGGGGGTATCCCACCGCCAACTTACATTTTTTGTAGAAAATATTTACATAATCCAGTAGGTATATACGCTAACAGTCTTAAAATAATATGTGTGTAAAGTATTTAAAAAAGTAGGGGAAGAATCATAAGGCATCTAAAAATTCGTCCGAATCGCTTTGAAAAGAATAAGTGCCCAAAAAGCTGGCAGCATTGCCACATTGCATGGCAATGCTGATTCCTTGGTCAACAATAGGCCTTCTAGCGTATAATTGAGGTGGGGTACAAGTGGAGACAACAATACGACAATAAATAAAAACACTAATTGCATGTAGAGTATTTTGGATCTATCAAATAAATACTACTCGTAGATCTCCGACAATGTCATGGAAAACAGCAACATCTAACACAACATAACACAGCAGAGCAATGACATACAAAAGAGCCGAAAAAGCAGTAAAACCCCGCCAAAAGATTCACCGGTGAAGCTCGACCTGAACCAACCAGGCGGCGACGTTGTTAAAAGATGCCCCATCCATAGATAATTATCACACATCTCTCCACTAGTCCAATGCTTGCTCTAGGATGCTTATCCTGTATGTCTCTTAAATCCTTCCCTATCCTACGGGCACGTCTTCCCTACCATTACCGCGCCCCCTGGTCGACTCCTTGACATGCAACGGTCGCTGTGGCACCATGAAACATGAGGCTACAGCGGCTAATACGAATCTTGGAGTTCAGTGCGGTTAGTGTAAGTGCTCAGGTGTCGTTCGTCCAAGTGCTGTCGAAATCACTGCTCTGAGTGGAATACCTCGATTAATCGACTCTGGTCAATCCATGCTGTGGTCGGTGCATTTCATTAATTCATTCCTAACAAATAAATACTACTCGTAGCATCGAAGTAGAAAAGTAATTTTTTCAAACAAACTAAATTGTATTGATGGGCCGACTATGGGTTTTGCCAATCTTTGACTAGCTATAGTGACTAAATTATTGGATATATTAGATTGAATTTTCGTATGCAGACTGGAAACAGTATTACATATAAGTACGCATTTTAATTTCTTATTTGCTAGATGGATGACTTAAAGAAGGTGGCTGGAGTAGACTGGATGCGGAAGACGGAGGACAGGGTGTTGTGGCGCAGTCTGGGAGAGGCCTATGTCCAGCAGTGGACTGCGATAGGGTGAGTTGATTGATTTTGATTTCTTATTGAACAGAAAACAGACCAAAGTGGGAAAATTATAATTATGACAAAGCAGCAGGCACTTTACCAAACACTTCAGTCACAAAACCTGTTGCTCAATTCATAATTCGCTTATCCCGCCTGAACAAAATATTTGCAACGCAGTCCGCTCCCACCATAATACGCATACACCTTTAAATGGCTTTCATGTCGCCGTGAAAAATAATTAATCACAGATGAAAGGTTTTTAAACGATTCCAACCGGACGTTGATTCTGTAATTTAAGTACACAAGTAATTTAAAAATCGTTTACCAATAATATATTTACAAAACTGATTTATTACCCGTTGATTCTCTGCGGTTTTTAAAAGGCCTGCATTTATTATTGAATAATAATTATGTCTTAATATGATGGTGTTGATACTTTTGGTTTTTATACATGATTTAATTTATTATTTTAAGATACTTGATGAAAGGAACAAACTGCTTGTCGGACACTACCTAAGTGGAGACGGCGCGACGGCGGTCTCATTTTGTTGATTGAATTTATGGCTTTGGTAAGGACATAGAAATTAGGCATTTATTTATTTATAAGTACATACACTAGAACGTCACACAGTAATTACACCAACGGAGCAAATAAATACTTCATGTGCTGCTTTCTATCCATCTTGTGCGCGGTGGACATCGAACGGGCAGCAATGGATAAATAGATACCTACTCAGTTACGAGTATAATGACTAATAATGTGACCAATGACAAACTGTAGGTACCTCAACAAAACCATCACATAATCTAGAACTGCTCCGTTTTCGTCATAATCTATTACTTATATAAATTCAATAGAACCTAATTCACAATCGACAGATGCCAGCACATCAAGCTACCCGAAACTATACAATTTTCCCAGTCAACTTTGAAGCTTATGTTTTAGCGATAAAATTGAAAATCTATTAAAGAAATTTTACAGATTGTAGTAGCTTGATGTAACGATAACAGGAAACAGTGGGTTCGGTTACTCTAGCTCTTCAATAACAAAGTCTAGAGGTGAAATACACAGGGGTCAACAAACGACGACCTAAATACTCCGACTATAATCCAATTATTTCGATGTGAATGTGGCATATACTTGGGTCTGTACCCAAGTATATGCTTCTATACAGTTTTCGTATTCTATGCCTATGCATAGAATACGAAAACTGTATAGAAGCGACACAAGATACCTATGTAGCCGGCAGTTACGACACGCTCGCCAAAGTCTATATATACTTCACTTATGATCTACTAACTTAATAAAAATCTTAAATTCATTTATTCTTTGACTTTCATACAACATAAAGCCAAACCGCTGGGTCTATACGCATGAAGTTTTGAACAAGAGTTTCTTATTAAGAGAAAGTGAGCATTAAGGAATGATGCTTTATAATAAAAATTCACCCCCTAAAGGGGTTAAATAGGAGTTGAAAGATTATATGGCTGACTCTGACTGCGTCGCCAAGCCTACGGGCCTGAAACTGCAGGCATTTAGGTACAATACGTTCGGAGTGAGGGTATCACTTCTATGTAGGTTTATTCTGTGACATAGGTTTCTTTCGTGTTAAGAAAGAGCAAAGACGCCATTTTTCTTTTTAATGTATTTGAAGATTGATATTCTAATAAAGGGTGTGCGCTGTTTGCGTTGAAAGTCATATGAGGGTGTTGAAATGTATGCAATTTTTTTTTCTCTTTTCAATCAAAGTTAAGCAATCTTCTAAAAGAAATACATTCTTCGAAGGACTGTGAAACTGCGTCAACATCATAATACTGATTCAATTTATAAATCTGACAGTCTAGATTGCTGATGAATTGTATAACAGTGTAATAAACGTAACTCCATTTTGGTAACCAACAGGTAAATAGATTCAATCCATTGAAAACTTGATAAATGGCATGTATCTGTTTAATAAATTATGGAGTACTCTTGAGAACCAAATCGATTTATCAGATTCGAAAGTCTTACATAATTATTGAAAAGTTCGTGCCTACATATAACTACTAACGCTGTATTTAACATGTCAATTCCTTTATTAATATCCTTCAATAGTTTTTCTAGGAAGTATAACCCCGCGTCCTAAACAAAAAGATCGTTCGCGCGAATACAACTGTCGTGTTCATATAATTATGAATCGGAAGGGGGCCCTCTATTAAGGCGACTATATGACCTAAAACGTGGTCACTGTCGGACTGCATAGAAAAGAAAGAGAAGCGCGATGACACAACGCTGGTAATTTATTGCAAAACATGAAACAATCATCTATTTACAAACTACTTAATAATACACAATCCATCACTGAATGCAGTTTGGCATTAGCAATTTAATGGTATATTTTTAATTATAATTAAAATTGTTAATGAAGAGATACACTGCTTTTAAAGAAATGTCAGAGGTGTATTTGAAGATTTTTTTGATTCATTAATGTACGTTTAATTGAAATTTGAGTTCCATCACTGTTTTAAAATAAGACTTGGAAATATGTAAATTTTTTTTTTGGTCAAAATTATTTACGGTTTAAGAGATACACTGCTTTTAAAACCAACTTTTTGACCATTTTCAAGTAACCTCCGCCTTAAAGCGACCACGCGTTCGAGTTCGCCGAACAAATTGAACGCGACGATCGTACGTATACTCGCGCGACGATCGCGTTGGTTAGGATGCGGCCTTATACACCGAAAAATATAAAGAAAAAACAGCATCTTCCATCATATTTCCAGAGTCCACTAAATAAAAATATTTTTCCGTTGATGTAATATTCAATATAAGAAAACATATTACATCGAAGGGTTATATGACCGATATAAAGGTGGAAGACAGCTATTCCTAGACCCGTAATATATAACGTATGGGACATGTCCTCGTAATACAAGTTTTATATTTTATATTCACTTACTAAAATAGATTGTACCTAGCCTTTATTTTTATTCCTCAAAAAAGAAAAATGTAGTTTTAAAGCAGACGAAAGAGTGATGACTATACATTTCAGAAGAAAGAGTAACATAATCAGTCTTTATCGTTCCCACTGCTAGGACACAGGCATCCTCTCTGTGAGAAGGAGTGGGCCGTAATCCACCACGCGGGCCCATTGAGGGTTGGTGGATGTCACACGGCTTTGAATTTTTGGTTCTAGGACATGCCGGTTTCCTCACGATGTTTTCCTTTACCATTTTGAGAGCAATGGCGATTAAATTAATCTCGATCGCAATCTCGTGTCGCGACACGAGATTGCGATCGAGATTAATTCTACCCCAGGTTCTACCCCAGGCAGGCGTCGAGTTCGAACATACGACCTACAACTTTTAAGGGGACTACATGGCCTAAAGCGCGGTTGCTGTCGGACTGCATAGAAAAGAAAGAGAAGCGCGATGACACAACGCTGGTAATTTATTGCAAAATATGAAGCAATTATCTATTTACAAAATATTCTTAAGTAACTTTTTAGACCTTTGTATCCTGCTTATGCGTATGAAGTTTCACTAAAATAGGTTAATTCATGTCGAAAAACGGGTTTAAAGGTTTGTATGACACAAGACACAATTCAACTTACTTTTACAAAAATTAAAAGATGCACAACCTACGAATGTGCATGACAGCAAACTTAACAAAACTAATAAATATTGATCGAACGTCAGTCGCTACGTGAAACACTGAAAACTCAACATATTGTGAAACAATATTATTGAACTTTAGTGTCGTCACTCGTGCCCTTGTCCACACGACAAACAAAGCCCTAGACAATTTATTGATTAACATTGATGGAAAAGTCAATCGAATGTTTACTTAGATCTGTATGATGTGGTAAGTTTTTGTCACATATTTTATAAATATATAACTCATATATCCTTGACTAAGAAAAGAATCTTATTCAAGGATATATTATGGCGTCGAAATAACAATATGTGTAATGTTAAGTATACAGAGTGACAGAGACATCGACGCGCAAACTGAAACGATGAATGACCATTAATTCAGCACATGATTTTAGACCCCTTAGCGTAGAAATTTTTCGTCGGTCATCAAAAAAAAATCTGCTGTTTCATAGAAAAGTGCAATATCTACGAGGTCAAAATTTAGGGCAGAGCTAAGTTTTTTTTAATAACCGACGTTACATTTCAAAGAAGGGTGTTTCAGAATCACGTTCTGAATCCAAGGTAACAGGCGGTGCGTACGGCGAGTAATGGGTAGCTCGCCGTCCGATCAGGACCAGGCCCGTGCTGGACGGCGCGTATGTGTTCCACGCGCGCCTCAAAGAGATGTCAGCATCAATGGAGGGGCCCGTCAGGGCCGAAGCCTGCCGGGGCAGCGGGATTGTCCGAAAGGGTTACCGCTGCCCCGGAACATAAAGGGCTAAGAAAGGAACACGGATGGGTTTTAGTCAGTAAGAGTCTGACACTCCCTTCCGCTCCACCCAGAGCGGGAGGGGTCATTTGATGATATCCCACATTTAAAAAAAAAAAAAAACAGGCGGTGCGTCCACGTTTCTGTCACCCCGTACACATTGTCTTTGTGTTTTAACTTATGTAATGGCGTACAATTATTCAAGCTTCTACATTAAACCTTTATGAACAGAACTAACCTTCGAATTAAAATTAAGAAGTAGTAAACAAAAAAAAACCTTGACACGGCGCAGTCGCATTCGATTTACACTTACTATTTCACTGCCTTGCTCTGTTGGTCTTGCGGTCGTAAGCGCGGTTTTTCTATTAAGAATTTCTCTGCAACAGTACGGAGTTTGGAAGTTGGCGGAGTGATACCCCCGTGCCTCCGGTCGTGTAGGATTGCCGTCATATCGGACTATGAGAGTGAGTGCACCCATATCTGGGCACACGCTTGTGCACTATACTTAATATCTCCCGCGTAGATGACTAGTCTCCGTTGAGATTGGCCAAAATTCGGTCTGGAAGACTATTATTATTTCACTGGCTTAGCCAGTAACTCTACTCGCTCTGTTGTTAATACATCATCCTGCTCGCCTCCACTCAATATACAAACTTTTAGAATGGATTTGATTTTAATTTGTTAAAATGAGTTATAAAATTAATGACTTTATTCGGATTATAAATTTAAATCGAATAGAGATCATTATCTTAGTAAATTAATGCTGATTTGCAAAGTACGTTGGCTTTAGTGTAAATTATTTGATTATAGCGCTAAAATGAACAAATGAAGGCAATATTTCAACGTTAAACGGTGACTCGTTTGCATAAATAATTTATTATATTCTACACCTCAGTTGGATTTGTTTGTATTGATGGTCTCGAGAAAAGATGTTAAATGTTAAATCGACGAATTCGTTTCTAGTTTATCAACTGTCAGTATTTGAATATGTTACATTAATCTTTTTTGTAGCATCACATGCTACAAAACACGTTTATCATCATTATCATTTCGACCGAAAGATGTCCACTGCTGGACATAGGCCTCCCCCAAGCACCTTGCTTCCCGCATCCAGCGGGTTCAAAACACACTTTAAAATTAAAAGAGATTTCCAACTTTTGTATTACCCAAAAGTCAGACAATTTCGTTACACTGCAATAGCAGCTCTATATATCTCCAAGTCTACCGCGCTTGCAAGGACGGGTCCGCTTCAAATATTCATACTAAGATCGATATGAGTAGGTACAACTATGCGGCTGCTTGAGACCCGAGGTCGAACTACACTAATCAAAACGTAATTTTGATCTAATATTGTATGCGAGCCAATATTAGGTGGCGTAAATGTTAAAGGTAATGTTAAAGAATTTGATCCTTTCAAAATGCAAGTGTTTGAGTGACATTGTGTGTTGAATGTGTGTGAATGTTTCGCTAATGTGTGCTTTACAGCCTTGGACTTTAAAAGGTTAGTAGGTATTGATTTCTGATGATCGGCAACCAATAGTGCTTAGATGGTAAGCGTCAGAAAAATCATAGCAAGGATGTGTAAGAATAGGAAAAAAAAGTTGCGCATGCGCTTCGTGCACTCCATTGTGACCACTTCACAACATATTGGAACACAATTCTATCATCTCATAATATCCTGCTGGAGTAATGTCTCACCTTACACCAATTTTAGACAGACAATGCACATTGTTACTCCTCGACGAATTCTAAAATATCATGAAACTGCACCCTCAAATTATCACTACAAGTCGTAGTTATATATTGAAATATGAAATAACCTTCCACGTTCCCACACCGCCACAGAAGGTCGAGGACTCGTCATTCTCCTCCCACATGGAAACCTCAGACGCTGCTGGTGCTCCGTGGCATTGGGATGACCTTGTCCTTCACCCTGAACAACCGATTTCAAGAAATCAGTGAGTGGGAGTTTTTGAGGAAAGCTTCCACTGGTGGGAAGAAATCGATAGCTAATAATAATGTCTAGAAATTGTTTGAACTTGCATGTTAAGAATTATTTGAAAGTGTTTTGAATGTTATGTGAATCTTCAAACCATTTACATTCCTATAGAAGGTTTTTCTAGTACAAAGCTGGAGATAGGTTTCGTACAAATTAGAGATGGTTTTGTTTCATGGCCCATCGCTGGGCAAGTCAACTACTTAAGTCCAAAGTACTTCGTGTGTGTGTATCGGCCCCATAACCTTGGCAGGCACCTTTATCACCACTTTTCTCAAAACGGTGAAGGAAAACATCGTGAGGAAAGCGGTATGTCGTAGAACCATAAAATTCGAAGACATGTGAAATCTACCAACCCGCACTGGGCCCGCGTGGTAGATTACGGCCCACTACCTCTCACAGAGAGGAGGCCTGTATCCCAGCAGTGGGAAAGTTATAGGCTGATTATCCTACTTTGGGCAGTGCCTAAATAAAATTAGGCATGATCATTTTTTTAACAAACCCTCACAAATCTCATAAAAGAATAGGATTAATTTAGCAACTACCTTTTTCAAAATGAAATGCTCTTAATCCGAAAGTTAAGTCTTCAATGGATGCTGAGGATACAAAAATTGACGAGTAAGAAATTAAGCTTGTCAGGTCTATGAGGGACAAATATCTACAAAAGTTGGTATAGCTATCAGCTTCTCTCGACTAACAAATAATTAACTACTTAGCAAGACCAAGTTAGGAAGCAACTTCTCCGCTTTACTCGCTACATAACGTTACAGATTGACTACCGGAACTGGAGATACAAAAGTAAAGTATAGTTCCTCATTGATCTTGTTTTCACAATCAGGTAAGTTGAGCGTTGGGGTCTCCAGGTTTCGAACCTGAACCATGAATTCAGCACATGATTCTAGCGTAGAGTATTTTCATAGGTTATCAAAAAAAAATCTGCGGTTTTATAGAAAAGTGCAACACCAAATTTTTTCCGACGACAGTTCAAAATCATGTACTGAATCCATCTTTACAGGTTGCGCGTCTGTATGATTCGCCGCTTTGAGCTAAAACGTAAATAGTGAAATAAGGGTTTTCTATTGACCTTTGCCAACCTTTAAGGCGAATACAGTGATATATTTTTTATATATTTCATCGCTCTCTTCCTGTAGGAGTAAATGCGTGAAGACCTCGTGAACCGACTGAACAAAAAAGGATTTCAGCCCGGTACGTGATGGTACCAAACAAGTGAAGAGTGACTAGTTTTTTTTTTCGCGAATTGGGCCTGCTCTTGACTTCGGTCTCGCCTGGTGGAAAGCGATGAATGAGGTCTATGATGGAACGAGTGTACCCAGAAGATGCCTACCCACGGGCACAGACGCTGCTCGGAATTTGGATTTGTGACTGGTTGATGGCAATAGCCTCGCCCCCTTTTACATGGATCTTAAACATGGCTGGCAAAATGTGGGTGTTACTGTAGGTATGCGCGGATGCTGCATGCTGGTGGTCTGCATTTAAACCGTTGAAGCTAGCAGGCAGGGTGACTCGCCGCTAAAGCTTGCGGGAGTGATGATGATGACGTAACGCTAAAGTATTCGCACGAAGGCTGCGCTGACGTTCATGTTCGGGGTCACCATTATAGAGGTACGAGTATGAGGAAGAGGGTTTAAAGTTAACTCAACCTCCATAGAAAATGGAGGATCGTCCGTCGTGTCTGGTGGGCAATTGCCCAATGATTCATGTCGGGCCGTTGTATATATATGCTAGTTGCGCAGTAAACTCTGCTTGCGAGATGCAGGATTTTGTGTGACGTTAGTATGACGCGTAGTTCGCATGTGGCGTTTGTAGATACCGTATATACGCCTCTGCCCAACCCTTCGGTGATTATTATTTTGAAGCAACTATTCAAACCATTCCTTTTGTTTCTTTGGTACAAATTGTTTATTCCAGTATATAAGTCTCTAAGCTTACCTATGCTAAAAGCACTTGGAACTCCTGAAAACCTCATGTAACAGTAATGTCTCCTACTTTAGTCTGGCGTTTTGTTGGCAATTGGCCAAAAGTTCCTATGTTTAAAGAAACTATCTATGTATTAGATACTAGTCGTGTTTGATAGCAATACCTACATTATATTTATTCCTACTTTCATTATCATCAGGGGGGATAGTAACCTATTCATTTAATAACAGCTGATACAATTTTTTTTTTTGCCATGTTTGCCGATTTTTTAACAAGGCTAGGCTAGCTTTAGTACTTCACTAGAATTCAACGTCCTGGACCTTGCGTAACACACTTACAGTGAGTAACAAAGGCTTTCATTTTTACAGTTCAACAATATTCATTGCGTTATTTCAGCAGACCAATTTTTCGAAATTACGATGCCAAGGGTTAGCAATATCCTTCAAAATGATTGAGATTGTGATTGATAGTGTGTTACGCAATTAGAGTGCTGTTATGACGTCATATCTTTTTGTTAATCTTATTCTATAGTATCATTACGTAATTCTTTTACAGAGAAAATCCCCTATATTTATCCAAGAGTCGTAAGTACTTCTTAAGGAAAACACACACCCTCTATTTTTACCGGAATGCCATAAGGCTCAACTTGAATAAAAAAATAAACAACAACTAAACATAACTCCTCTAATACTTTTTACATTATGAGTACGGACGAATAGTTCAACCAAATGATTTGGCAAAGTATTTGCGAAGAAATACGTAACATTTACATATTCAAATGATTCGCGCCGAAAGCGACATAATAGTAAACATTGACAAAAACAAATGAAAAATAGAAAAATGAAGATATTTTCGGTCATGGCTCAGTAATAATATGAGCAGAACATTAAGTGAGTATAAGGTAAGCCTCCAGTGTTGCAGTAGGGACGTAGGCTGGCGCCTCGCCTCCAGAATTAATAACTTTCTCGGCCCCCCACAGACGCTCAACCCCTAACTCCGGCCTCACCCCATGGCCCTACTACCGACACCTATCTCGATTAATAAAATATCCCTTACATCACAGTTTACCGTACTAAATGCTCTTTTAACACTGGTTTAAAAAAAACGCGAAGTTTTATGAAATACGTATGTACTCGTACTTAATGTATTTTTTAGGTACTTACTTACTTACTTATTTTATTAAAGACAGAAATGAAAATAAGAATATTTATTTTGTATGGTTAATCATGGTTCATGGTTTTGGTTTTAGCATGATTAAGTTTTTGTGGTTTTACATAAAATTATAAGGAAAATACTTCACAGAGAAATATTTCAGTGGGTATTATTATTAGTTATTGATGGTAAGCATTCGTAAAAGAAAGCTTTCAAAAGTCTAAACATACATTACTGCTCTATAAAATAGCATAACATAAAACGCATATCATTCAAAAATAAGACGCCAAAATCACTATAACAAACTTAACATTATAATCCCGCCAATAACCCATACATAATAAAATAAATCTCTCGTCGCACATCCATAGTAGGGGCGAGCATCTTGCATCTCTCTCTAACGGCCGGAAAGCCTTCGGAAGTTTCAGGAGAGTTCGGTTTGCCTCTTTGACTCTGTTTGGGAGTGTAATGATTTGGCGCGCGTGTAATTTGCTGAAAAAATGTCCTCCCGTCTTTCAGGCAAGACTTGTTACATCATGTTCATGATACCCCATGTTCTGATTATTGCTATTATTTCTATTATTACCAGTTTCTTATGTTATTATGGTATTATTTACGTAATGTTAGGGTGTGTAGAGCTGTTTATTATTATGTTTTATGTACTGTGTTTTGGTTGTGAAATGTTGAGGTCTTTGAAGAGAAAAAAATGCTGGAGAATGGAATTATTTTTGATAATAAAATTGCGCGAGTAAGACATTATCAATCACAACAAAAAAATAAGAGTGATCAGAAACACAAACACCAAAAAGGATAAAAACACCATCCTGACTTGTGATACCCGAAAAGAACATCGTCTGTGAAGGGGCTGAGCATAAGGCACTACACCTACAGCATAAGGATAATGCCGTCTTAAACCATGCCTAAAGCGGTAGTGCAAAATATCTGTTAGAAAATGTTTTCCCATACAACTTGTCTTTGTTTGGAAAAATAGGTCAACGGGTATAGAGATAGGCATTAAATTGTTATAGCAATCTTCTAACACAAATTACATTGTTGTGTGCCCTTTAAAATAATCCAACCAGTCTAAAAAATTACAAACAAAACAAAACCCGATACATCCAAGACTCACTTTATAACATCGGTGGAAAAACTTTGTTACATCGCGAAGTAACAGACGCCCGCCCTGCGACAGTCCCTCACCCTAATAAATCTACCCTGAAGGTTTGCCGCGCGTCCGATATTTGGAAACGCCGGATCAATGGCTACATAGTTATTTTAGGGTAAGTACCGTTATCCGCGTCCTAATGCAAGATTTGGGGTAAACTAAACAATTGCTCTTACGGGGGTAATAAAATACTGTATGTGTGGGGACTTTAATTGATAAAGTTCTGTTTGGATCACAGAATTTGTCACTATGTGAAGCTAGTATAAAATGTAGTTTTAGTTTAAAAAAACACGTTTTCGCAAAATACCACCTGCAGTCTCCTACCTATAGTCTACCAACTCAATCATTTATTATTCTATCAGGTAAAGTCAGTAAAATTAATTGTTAAGTAATATGACTACCAACTTAAATCGTCCGTTTATTCAAATTATAACTGACAACTTTTTGACAGTTGTAAGAAATGTCAAACTGAGGTAGGGTGTCAATTTGCTTAACAACAAATTTCGTTGACTGTACATACATACATTCGGTTCCACATGTAGGTTCCACAACCCTATCGAATGTTAGAAATAATTAGAGCTTTGTATCCATTGAACTTTATTCAGCACTCCTCTAGTGGTGCCAATCTCGTAGCGTTCGTAGCGACTGCTGCGGCGTAGCAGACTACATTGTAGCACTGCCTGTCGAATATGCAACCTCTACGCGATACTAGGAAAAGATTTGCACCTGTGATACCTTTGCTTTGTGTAGCTTTTGATGGAGGGGAAAGTTATTAGTCTTTTTTAAAAGCTTTGTCGTGGCAGTTTATTTTACTCAAATTCATAAATGCAGTTACCTAACATGTTGCCTGAAATCTAAACTAATATCATAAATAGTTGCTTGGTAATCTATGGAAGTGCTGGTTCGATCATAAAAAATATTTCACTAATTGAAAGCTGAAATATTGCTGAGTGGCATAGGATGTTTTATGGTATAGTTGACTTTGATGCAGGCAAAGTCGCGGAGCGAAGATCACATAAGATAATTATAAAATATCCTAACAACATGCTACAATCTTCCTCCGAGGTGTTGATTTTCAGCACAGTTATCTAAAAGAAGTCACCATAAAGGTCAAGTTAATAAAGATACCCATGCTCAAAAGTAAATTGACGTCTTTTGCGACATATAAAATAAACAGTATATCCACCAGAAGCTGCTAAAAATAGGCTTCACTGACTGCAAAATTCCAATTACCCTTTACTCAATATTTGTATGAAAAAACAGAGTATTTATGAACACATACTTCCATAATGTAACACGATAACGTAACTGGCTTCTGTGAGCTCAGCGCGGGCCTCGAATTCTCTGGTATATAGCATCGAGATTGATATTAATATATAATAACTAGTGCGGTTTGGGAGTTACTGCTCGTGTTGAGGAGACTATAGTTAACTATGTGTTGGTATGTTTGTGTTTCAATTTAAGATGGTTTGGATAAGCTGATTTAAGTTACAAATTCTTTCCAGCGAAAGCACCAGGAAGTGGTAAATAGTGGGCGTTTTGGGGGACTGTCTTATGTAATTATGACGTTCGAAAAGTGCTGATTCTCAGCCTAATTTGAATAAATGACTTTTAATTTTTAAATTAGAGATTTATTTTTTCTGGTAAAGACATCAAATAACATCACGCAAGAAAACCCCGAAGGGTTAGGCAGACGTGTACCTGCAGTACATCCACTTTTCGCCAGTTATGCTTAAGTTCTATGTAACAGCGACGAACCAAATGCCATCAGCTGTTACTAAGAAATAGCTGATGGAAAAACCCAACAACACTTTGCCTGACCTGAGAAACAAAACCCAGAACCTCATGCTCAACAGTAACGCTTGCAACCAGTAGACCAACGAGAGTTAGTAAATTATTCAATTTTTCTCGACATGCGTGGGTTCTGATTATTGCAGAGGGAGTTTAATATGCTGCAATCACATCTGATCGTTTTCAAAGAGGTTCAGGCTCATATTTTTCTTGTAGCCATGTTTTATTTTATTTTTATTGTTAAATAAGCCTGCTCTTGACCTCGATCACGGCTGATGGAAAGCGATGGATGAGGTCTATGATGGGACGGGCGTGAACAGAAGATTCAACCATATTGTTCACACACCTATCAACAAAACATCATCGCCTTCTGAACCAGAATGCTCTCAGCAATTTCGCAAAAGACAAGAACAAATAAAACAATGAAATGTCTGTTTTTTTAAATCTTAAAGGGAAAACTAAGAAACAAAGGGCTCTTAGCTAGTGACGTGTAATCAAGCCTCTTTTGAACAATGTACTCGTTCTTTTTTAATTTCACCGCGGAACAACCAAGGAGGTTTCAAGATTTTTCCATACTGCTTTGTGTATGTATCCTTTATTATTTTCTTTCTAAGGGCCCGAATACACGTACCACGAGCACACCGTGTGAATAGTGTCGCTGCAGCTTCTTGCAGTTACATTGTGATAACTACAAAATTTCGATGTGGTTGCGTTGTCGCTAATAGTTGTGAAGTGATTGCGCTGTGTTTGCCAACAGGTCGACTCCGGCTGTGACAGTATCGTCGCGTCGACGCAACGTGGCTGCAACGTCACCTTGATGTGGTCCGTATCGTCCACACGGTTGATTTTGACGGCAAAATGTGGTCCGTGTGAATAAACTATTCATTTTCATACAAATTAGCGCCCGTCCACGTGCTGGTGTTGTGGTGTGGTCGTGGTACGTGTGTTCGGGCCCTTATGTGGTAAATTAAATACAGCTCTTGTAAATTTTTCTCTTGCTAGCTTGTAAATGGGTTGTGTTCAGTTTTAATGTGGAAAATTGGAAGTACGAAGAGGAATGTAAAGGCGTTGTCAGGATATTGTGAAAGTCGATAAGAGGACTAGTTGGTGATGCGGTCGGAGAGAAGGTACAGGTTGATGGTGCATAATGAGATAGGTAAATATTTTTTATTGCTCAGTGTTCTGTAAAGTTGTTACATTTCTGGAAATATAACCAAGTGGAAGTAAATATAATGAGCGAGTTCTTAAGCAAATTCAGTATATCCATACACTTTAACGCTTCACCTGACAATAACAAACAAAGCCCCGACGCCTACTTGAGACATTATTTTTCGACTACCCTCTACTCCATTGTTTGCAAAGATGCATTAGCAAATCATACGAATATGTACGAGAGAAGTAAACATAAATCCCATCTCCCCTGAAATCCTCATCTAACCAAGCTATATTATTACCTGATACATTTTCCCCCGAATAGAAAAACACCCTTTAATTTTACTCACACAACAGCACATCTTGAACTCACAACAGTACAAGCGCCAGACATATGCATTGAAATTATGAACTTATCTTTGACCTAGTAAAGTTTAGATTGGAATAAAAGGCGGTTGTCGTTTATGATTTTCTGTAAAATATTGATGATATTGCTATAGAGATTCAATGCAAACCATAGTGTCTTTTATTCTCTTTTCAGATTATAGGGACATGAATAGTCTTTTAAAGTGAAAAGCTGTTTGCAAAACATCGAACGTTTTTAATCGTTCGTCGGTAATTGGTGAATGAACTGTATACGTTGAGTGGTTAATTGATCAATTAAAAATAAGTTACTTAATGAGAGAGCGACAGGCTTTTTAAGTAGGTAATTATATTGAGTTTGTGCATTACCAGAGTTCCTGATTGATTAAAAAGCGGAATCCCTTGATTTTCAATTAAACCTGCTTAATGAGCGCAAATAAAGATTTATAGGGGAATTGTGAGATAGTCTCTTTTGCCACCCCTAATTAACGGATTATAATTCATATCGGTCAAATGATTTTAGTCATCAACGCCTAGACAAGTAGATTTATCTAAACTAATATTAATAAAAAGAGAAAATATTTGATTTTTTATAGGTATGTTTGTTTGTTACGCTTTAACACTAAGGCCTGAGTTCACCAACATTCTAACCATCGGTTAGGTATTTAAACAGTTGATTTATGTCAAATTTCCTAAGGAAATCAACTGTTTAAATACCTAACCGATGGTTAGAATGTTGGTGAACTCAGGCCTAAAACGGCAAAACGGATTTAAATGAAATTTGGCACCTGAGTAGACCATGACCTGGAGATGGGCTACTTTTCATCCTAGATTGCAGAAGAAGTCGCAGGCAACAGCTAGTTACTACTATTTATGACAGGATTTGGATTGATAGGATCTTACTTCGTCTCTCAAAAAGATTGAAGAAGTAATCTTTGAATCACTTTAATTTCTTTAACAAAAATCTCTGATCGCCAATCGATGTAACAATCATGGCCATAATCAGAAGTCAAAGAATATGTTACAACACCCTAAACTAGCCTTTGGTATGACACCTCACTAAATACAGCTACGGCAGCCGCGCGTTGAACTCTTTCATTCGGAACCCAGTTCCTCCACATAAATATTGCTGAAATACTAATTAATTACAAATGAGTAAGAATGCGAATTTAATTATAGAACCCTAGGAGGGTTCTATAATAAAAAAATTTTACTGACTAAACCTCAAGGTCATACTAGGTCATGCACTGAAAAAGCAGTCAAAACTTAACAGCGTAAACAGTTTTTCCCGAAGTCATCGTCAATTTAACTATGAACACTCTCCTTCATTGTAAATTGACCTAATATGGCATAAGTATTTAATAAAAGTTCACGAACTGAAAAATTAATACTTAAAAAAACAAATGACGTTATACTGTGTTCGGAAAAGTTTTTTACTTAGGTAATAGGTAACGGGCTGGTGTATGCAAATCCACGTGGTGGGTAGGAAAATCGATTATTCGATCCACTCCAGCTCCTCAAGGAATGCCAGCTACGCCTTAATGTTACTGACCGTCTCACGTAAGTTCTTTACTATCATCACTCTAATATTCTATAATTATTATTACTAGCCATTAATGTAAAAAAATGCCTCTTTACTCTCTTAACACCTCTGTATCCAGAGCTGCCAAGGACCACTATTCTATAAAGTATTAAAAAACATATTCCAAAGTACTAAGACGTAACTTTAGGCAGTAGTCTGCGTACTTTTATATCCCTCTAAGCATAATGAACAAAGACAAAGACGGCAGGTAGCGGTGAGGGGGTGCGCGGTGCGGCGGCAGGAGGGGGGACACATATGCACCACCATAAGTACAACGATATGCATCACTGCAGTCGCAGAGCTGCATTCCTGGTGCTGGCGAACGCGGGATTAGGGTGGACGTTCCCTTGGAGTGATCTTTTTAGCTGACTTGGCTGTAATGGATCTCAGGCCGAGACTAATACTCAGTAGGGTGGTTCATATAAATGTCTTTAGAAGTCATTTTCAGGCTGGTTTTTGGCAAAGTGCTGTTGCGAATTGTAATTGTTAAAATGTTTGTTGTCAACCAAAAATATGTAGTTAATTACATAAGTTGACAGTGAATATTTTTCAAAAGTTGTTTTTAAAGATTAGACGGATCACACTCTACAAAGCCCCACGAGACAGGGGCGGAGAGGGGAGATAAACCCCGTGCGTGATTTTTTACACAAAAGTTCATTATAAACGCGTTTCCCGCGTCCCGTCGCGTGACGCGCTTTTGTGTGTTAGTCATCATCGGATATAAATATTAGAAACCCCTTCAGTCTGTTAGGACATGTATTTCAAGTACAAGCTTGTACGAATCGATTTCAATGCGGAAAACATATAGTTCCTATTGGTAGAAGCACTTAAAAATATATTAACCATACCATTTTATTTATCTCACAGAGAAAGAAGGAGACTTGGGAGAGTCTCAGTGAGAAATTAATAGAGTACGATAGACTGACTTGACAAATTAATTGTAACCATTCTAATTAGGTATCACTACATATTGTAAAACAAAGTCTGTCTGTCTGTCTAAATACGATAAACTCAAAAACTACCAAACGGATTTTCATTCATAGATTGAGTGATTCATGATTAAGGTGTATAATTAATTAAAGTTGTGTATAAATTGGCTGAAATATGACGATACTTGTTGAAGATGTTGGAAAACATCATGCCGACTGGGAGACTGGACTGGCGTGCGCCGCGTAAACATTGGATGAATTTTAACACAATAGTTTATAACCCTAACCTAACCAATAGTACGTTCCCGTGGGTTATTTTCCGACATCCACGTGAGCGAAACGAAAAACGGTGAAGGAAAACATCGTGTGGAAACCGGCATGTCCTAGAAACAAAATTCGAAGACGTGACATCTACCAACCCGCAATGGGCCTGCTTGGTGAATTACGGCCCACCCCCTCTCACCGAGAGGAGGCCTGTGTCCCAAGAGTAGGAACATTGTAGGCCGATTATGTTACGAGCGCGAACCCGCGGACAAAGGCTAGTAAATAAATAAACAAGAAAGATAAATAGTTAAAAGTTGAAATATATAAAAGCCGTTTACACAAAGGTCTTGTCCGATCCCACGGTCGCATCCACGTTAGCCTTTCGTGGAGTCGCATCAGTTGAACTCCTCTTAGTTATAGTCCGGTCGCTCTCTAATTTACTTGCCGGCCGCCAGTGGACTCGATGCCACAATAATACCGCCAAGTATTAAACGTCGCACTGTGGGCAAAACACGACCTCGTTTAAGGAGAAAAATCATTAAATACATCAATGTAATCTGGAGGGTTGGGTTAACTAACTAGGTAGTCCCTAAGCTAAAGCTACCTAAGTTAGAATAATGTACAGACGCCAGCACATCAACCTACCCGAAACTGTCAAAATTTCCCAATCAACTTTGAACCTTATACTTTAGCGATAAAGTTGAAAATCTATCAAAGAAATTTGACAGATTGTAGTAGGTTCATGTGCTGGTGTCTGTACATCATTTCAAGTCTTTCAGCACTTTTCAAAAGCCAGTTGTATAAATCTTATTTTAGCAAAATAATAAATATTACCTAGTAGTCATTTCAATATTATAGAATTTTTATTGTAGGTATAGATACTAACAATTTACACTAGATACTAAAGTAAATGAATAACTAACTTACTATTAAAAAAAACATTGTAAGTTTTCTCCAGTCACAGTAGTGTAACGCACCACTGTGCATCGCCTGAACTTTTTAAACATATTGCGCTTGCGCAAGCTTTTTAAAAGCGCAATTACATTTACGTAAGTTAACAATCTGAAGATCAATTGTTGGGTAATGGGGCTCATTTGTGACAAATGTGCATGTTATAAGGAGAAAGATGTTTCATTTATTTTTAGCCTTTCAGTAATAAAGTAAATACCGAGTTCTACTACTTAAAGATGGTCCTGGGTGGAATTTTATTGGAATTTTGTAATGAAACTGGCAGAGTCAGTGAACCAGGATCCGATAAGCCAGAACGACCAATAGATATGGAGTGGAGTACCAGATGATGATGAAGAATGAGGCCGCCCATTGTATGTTTTGCAGTGTAGTTTTTTTTTAATTATGAATTTATAATGTACAATATAGACATAAATAAATAAGATTTATTTTTGCAATTTATTAATTCAGAGAGCGTTATCATATAATACATATTTTCCGAATCTTAAGTTTAAAAATGTACGCATTCACAATAAAAGTCTCACTGAATAAATTGTCCGGCTAAACTGACGTATCAGATTCACCCTAACAATGCCTGCACAATAACCCGGAACCGCGTCTAACTACCTGTGTCCCACACATGCCTGTTTTACCTTATGCAGCCGAAAGTACCGATAAACACCCCGCATGTCACTATATTCCTTGTTTGTTGTGTGGGTATAAATAAGCCACCATCGCTCTACACCTGGATGTAGTTACCTAGCAATAACAGAATTATGAGAAGTGATTGGCGACAGTGGCCTTTTTGGAAATTGTGGCCTTTCTGGCAACAGTGGCCTTTTTGACAACAATGGTTTTTTTGGCACCAGTGGCGTTTTGGCAATAGTAGCCTCTTCGGCAACAGTGGCCTTTTTGCCAATCGTGGTATTTTTAGAAACAACTAGTAATCACCTATGTGTTTGCCAGAGGTGGTGATTGTGGCGATTTCTGCTTAAACCGTTTATTAGCTGTCAATGGAAAGCCTATGTAGGTACAGCAGTGAATGGACCGATCAAGTGGTGGTGACAATGACAATGTGTCGATGATGGCATTTCATGAAAGTCATTATGCCTGGATAATTTTATGAATTAACTCAAACTAAGTTAAAAAGACTATCCAGCTAATACTAAATCCATCAAAAGAAAAAATAAATTTTGTATTGTTGCTATGTTGTCAGCCAAAAAGCCATACCGCGGCCCACTCCAAATTGTGATTAAATAAACCTAATACACACAATTACAGGTCATGCTACTACCGACACCCGTTTTTGTGCCAAATAGAAAGATTATAAACCCAACTAACAACCCCAGTTTTAAAACCAACCATAGACGCAAGAACGTAGAATTTAAATTCCGCTGTATGTTTTCTGACGAAACGCGCTTCGCTTGTGTGCCCTCGTGAAAGCTACACATTTCATTTATAATATTAGGTACAATAGCAGACGTCATACTGTATACACTTCTACTACTGTACTCATAAATGTTTCATATGTGTGACTTGTGTGATCACAATCGATGTTAGGAAGGCCGTAAGTGCCGCGCAAGCAAATTTAGACTCTGTCGGGAAGTTTAATGTTTCGTTTTTGTTTGATAAAGGTAACGTATTAAGGCAATAAGTGTATGTTTGCGTATGTGTGCACCGCAACGGCTCAAACGGAGTATCGAAGAATGCCGAGCGTGAATTACTGTGTTTAGGGAGTTGTCACTTTGACAATTTGCTCTTGTAAGGATTCGCGCCGCTTGTTCATTAATAAAATATTAAATCCGGCTTGGTGATTAATACGTTTTAATACTAATTCAATTGTCTCTGTAGTTAATTACGAGCCTAATTAAAAATAAGGAAGTTACATCTTTTTTTTAAATAGGTATATCTCAATTTTTTTATTAATTTTCTGCTGAAGATTTTCGTTTGGGTATGTAGTAAAAAAATATATAATAAAGGCACCATCAAAAGAAACAGATAATAATAAACAAACATTTATAATTACATTACAATAAGCATTAGGTGAACGTTGATTAAAAGTGATAAAGTCAACCGACAAACGTATCAATTACTAAATTGAATTAAACGCTATAAACCGCGCGGCGCTCCACAATAAGCGATCACGGCGCATCGCATTAGCTACTGACAGCCCGCGTACGTGTGTATACCACGCTCGTTACGTTTACGTGACGCGCACACACTAAGACAAACTTATAACTGCCTACAACACAAACAAAAATAAACCTAAACACTCACTACATAAGTGCTCTCTCGCCATACCTCAAACTCGCCAGTTTATTGCTTGCTCCCGCCACCACACCGGGTGGCGAAGTCCGGCAACGTCGCGCCCAAATTATTTGACATTTATAACATACTGCTTGCAGAACGGAACCGCTAGCGACATCTATCCACGCTCTCGGAACTAAACACTCGGCTCCTAGAAAGAGACGGATGTACTTGACAATATCACTTTCACGGTCTCGTACTTAAAGCTAAGCGGTTTGCTGTACTGTTTGTTTGTGTCTGTAAACAGCGGCCTGGCGAGGTGTATCGCGCATGAATGAAATGGATGACCGCGCGAGAGAGACAACGCTCTACATTATGTGTGGGTGGGAACGGGATGGGTGAGAAGCGCGAAGCGTGCAGAATACATCGTTTATCAGATTACATGCGAAGTATCGCGAGCGTGGCGATGTTTTGACACGCGATAATCACAAGATAATGCGGGCGATCTCAGCGGCGTTTAGGTTTATATTGGCTTTTTATAGCGCCGAGTTAAATGTAGTAGTGGAAAATATTAAACATACAATAATATCATCAACGACTGCTCAGATTATTTTGTTTGACTTGTGACGTCAGAAATTCTCACGAAACTTTAGCGCGCCATTTGCGAATGTTTGAATAATAGTTTTTGTTTTATTTACTGAACCTGTTAAAGATAATGGTAATTGTGAGTTTCCTAATATTAATTAGGATTGAATCAAATTAAAATAAAGATAAAACCTCATTGTTATAATGGAATTAGATTTTTTACAACTTAATCAAAATTAATGCTTATGTAAATAGCCCGCTGTAGGTATACCTACCTACAATAGATACGTGAAAAAAAATTACATGCGCTTTTGCAAATGCAAACAACATGAAATTTAAACAAGCAATTACAATCATATTAATTATAAAAGTCCTATAATTTATTCAAAGTAACAAAAATTACCAATACACAAACCCTAGCTCAACACTAAACTAAGCAATTAGTACGTCGAAAGTGTAGAGCTTTCGCAGAAAATCCGAGCTTTCCAAACTTGTCGGGGGCAGCTTGCCAAACGAACGAATGTAGTGTGAAAACTTGGTAGCAACTTGTGAAATGGGGGAGGGGCAATATTGTTACCGAACTGGCTACTAGCGCCACCTAGTAGCGAGTAGCGGATGCTCGAATTTTCAAATATTTACGTTGTTGTAAGTGCTAAAGATTTCTGTTTGCGTTTTGCTGTGTGAGTTTAATATTTTTTAGGATTATTATTACTTTTATTTGGCTAGAAAATAATAAATGACAGGTATTATGAAAATAATAACAAAATAAGCCAACAAAATTATCCACCTAAACAAAATGCTGCTATATCAATTTCCAATTTGTACTGTAGAAAACTTAAATAGAAATTGTAGACAAGGTGTATGCATTCTAAATACCTTGACTAAACGTTATTTCTGGAGGGGCAATGTTTATCTTATGGCAAGCGTTAACGCCGCGTGTTATTTTAGTATCGGATTCGTTTTCTTTTATTTCAGTAATTTTATATGACTTCGAGTCTACTAATCGATATTTAATCGAATCAAAATGTATGTAAAACACCCCTGCTGAGTTGCAAACATCTTCTGCTGTTTGTTTTCATAATGTGTGCGCATTTAACCTGTACCTAATGAAAGCATTGATGATGCAATGCATGAATTATTGTATTTTGATATTAGTATTGGCTTCTCTTCATTATTTGTTTAATCAATTTTGTCAGCATTATTTACAGTCGTTCTCGTATTAATATTTAAATTATTGTTTTCCTCATTAATAGGTAGATAGGTAGGTAATGTTTTCTTAAAAATCCATTTCACTGGTGTCAAAACTAAAAAAAGCTTATTATAAAGAAACGTCAACTGATTTACTCCCTGATTCCAGCTCTTCATATCAGTATTCTATATAGACTGATAGATAGATCTTGAAGTTCTGTCAAAATCTAAAATACATCAAAAGCAGAAATCGATATGAATCCGACGTAGGCTTTGGCGTACCGTAAGGCATACTGGGACTATTGCTTACCTTACACTGAAAAATATGGAAAAGCCATGTATTATTTTGAAATTGTTTGATGTTAATCGAGAATATTCTTCATAACTTCACTTTAATTGTTAAACTCTTTGAAAGTTGTTTGCGGCCTTCTATATCTAGTTTTGTTCGATCAAATAATGAAACACACAAAATCCCAATATTCTATTGGTAGATATTTAAAAATAGTCAAACAACAAGGTAACTCTAGTCGTAGCTTTATCGTTAGCGCGCACAACGCGGACGTAAATCTTCCCTTGATTTACGGACATGTACGTAGGCACTTTAATTTACAGTTAGACCGTTTTAGCCGACTTTCATAAGTAATAAACACTACACAATTGAATATCTTGTAGGTGGTTTTATTGTACGACTATCTAAAGATTGATCTGGTATTTCAAATGTGACACTTTCAAATGCTAAATCTGGTTATTTTAACGATCGAATGTGTGGTTGAAGTTGACCGTGGTCGCTGATTAAGAAACAATTATGTAAGTTTTCCGTTACAAAATATAATATATAGTTTTTTTTTTAAACATGACAAACGACAGGAGGCAGAGAAATGAGGAAAATTATTTTTTATTTTGTCTCCTCTTGAAAAAAGCCTACCTAGCTACATGCGACAGATTGTATTATTTGATAGTAAAGTGTCATAAACTTGGACTATCTCCAGGGTAAAAAATTAGTCTCCTTCACTGAAAATGTACGGTTTGGTTAATTTTTCAAACATGCATGTTTCAAAATAATTACATTCATGTTTCTCGACAGCTTAATCAAAACTACAATTAGTACTGTAGCACCTTGGAACGACGTTGACAGAAGTACCTACTGTCGGTTGAAAGTTGATTACATTGATAAAGTGCTTCTGTATTCGATTCATCCTTCAGCATTTTAACCTTTGTCCTTGATAGATGGTAAAGGCTTCTTAAATTGTAAGATTTTGCTTTGTTTCCAAAATCATCTAAAAATCGATAAATTCTTTCTAAGTATTCTTTAAAAATGTTACGCAAATTGTTTTAACATTCGTGGTAAACATGCCTATCGTGACCATTAAACTCCTACACATCGGTTTTCCGAAAAATAATCCAGAAAGCTGTAAAAGAATTGAGGTGAAAACCAATGCGATGTGCTGAATAAGCGAGCCGACCTACTTTAGTGTTTTTCGATATTCCACTGTGATTTATTATAGATATAAAATCCGCCAGATGCCAGATCACACCGACCACATATTGGGAATACGCGGCCGTCTCTTGGGTGGTCTATCTATGGATCATTGTTTACGAAACAAGACGAGTTGCGTTACTTGTGTGACGTTTAAAGTTTTATTGCGAAAAACATGTCTTTGTGAAAGATTAAGTGCAAGCAAACACAAGTCTAGCGGGCACATGAAATGAGAAATGTTCTGCGCCCATGAAGGTCGACGCGTGAAGATTTGTGGCTGTACCGATACAACGCATTTACTTAGGCCGGTCCAATAATATTAAGAGGTAAACGGTTCAAATGTTAAGTCAATTTCACTCGCCTTCGGGTTAAACTATCTAAAACGTTTTTGTGTAAAATATGTCATCGCGACGTTCAGGTTTTTTAAAGGTAAATATTATTATGTTTGTTAAATTTCCTCTAATATTCGTCAGTAACCGTGTTACACCGTGACCTCCCCGCTCGTAATATTCGTTTACATTCCCAAATACGTTAACAGGTACAACCTCCGGGGTCGGACCGCGGTAGGGGAATTGAAAAATTGTAAAACACACCTCAGGCATTGTGGTGTGAATAAATTATAAGCGAGCAAAAGTTATCCGTGCCCAGCACCACTTGACCCCCGTGTTTCTTTCACCTGTGGAAATCACTTCAGTTGCTTGATAATGATGAAGTTACGTGAGACCTACGTACGCTGGCCATTGCGAGACCCACTTACGCTTGGTAGTCTCAATATTGTTGTACCAGATCTGTACTAGGTTAACGGAACCCTAGTTCTAGGATTATTAACTTGACTTAATGGAAATTCATTCCGGGTAAATGTGATCCTATGACATGGATCTGGTTTATTGTAATGTTTAGTTTCTCTCAGTTCGAAATTATATGAATACTGTTAGTTGAAAGTAGGTGTAAGATTTTCTCACATGAGAGACGGCAAATTTTTCCGATTTGAGTTTTCTTTTGGCAATGGTTTCCTCTGAAAATTGCAGCCAAACGTCGTCGTAGAGATGCGAGTAACTTCTTATAAAATAATATAATTTTAAAAAGTAGGAACTATCTTATTCTGCAAAAATATTTTTTTAATAATAATTATGTCCAAATCCTCTAGCCAAATAATGGGTTTTTCTATATTACAATGCAGATATCCTTATTTGTCTAAGATAACACTTACAATTACACATTCATGTTTTGAAATGAAATACCTACTGCAAAACATTGTGCAAGTCATTTCATAGTGTTGTCTTTTAAAAACTCAACACTGTCATGCATGATTTTCACGAAATTCTACCTACCTACAATAATGATCATGATCCTCATTCTCCATATCTAATCACATAAAACGTGTGACGTCATCGAGTGCGTAATAACACCCGACCTTTGTACGAGGGATTTGTAATCTTTACGAATTTTTTGACTGATAACTTTGGGACGCTATTGTAGAAATTATTTTGAGAGTTGTATTCACAAAGGTGAGGATATTTGGTTGTCATGGAAATAATTTTATTAGATCCTTAGGTACAAGACATCGGCTTCATTATCAGCCAATAGGTACAAGTATTCGAGTATGAATGTCGATGGCTATAAGAGTAGGGGAAGACCAAAGAAACGATGGATGCTGTGTGAATGATGATATGGTTGGAAAGGGGGTGACTACCGAAATAACGACTAATAGAGAAGAATGGAAGAAAAATACATGTTGCGCCAACTCTAAATAAATTGGATTATGAGCAGGAGAATGATGATAAGGTACACTTATTTGTCATTCTGAAGAGTTGCTTTCTCATAGAAGACTATAAGGCCTTCATTATGACCATATCCATACTAATATCATATATGTGAAAGTGTGTCTGTCTGTTACCTCTTCACGCATAAACCGCTGAACCGAATTAGATGAAATTTGGTATGGAGATAGTTTAAGTCCCGGGAAAGGACATAGGATAGGAGTTTTTATTGCGGTATTCTCACGGGATTGAGACTTATGCGGGTGAAACCGCGGGGCGCTGCTAGTTTACTATAATTATGGATCGGTCATTGCTTGGCCTATCTTTTTTATCTCATCTTGGGACCTAAAAAGGCCACTTTGGCAGAATCATAAAACAATTAATATCACGCAATTCATCTGTTTGACATTTTCACACCTATATATCCCTGAAGGGTTAGGCAGAGGTGTACCTATTGCATTTTACGAATCTCCATACAAAACTGTCATACAGATGAAATTGGGTGATATGAATTGTTTTATGATTCTGCCAAAGTGGCCTTTTTAGGCCCCCTTGCAAGACGAAAACTACTGACAATGCAATGTCCATTTTCTCAATAAAAAGGTGTGTTAGTAACCGAACACACATACAGCTTATTTCAATTATCAGTGGCTTCTTTCTGTCTTCACACATATTTCAGTGGCTTCAGAAATAAACTTCTAGTAAAATAAACGGACATCAATTTCATTTCAAGTTTTCTAAAAAATTACAAAATATTTTCGAAATATTTCGATTCAATTGCATAACTCCAAAATTGCGCAACGAATTTCAAAATGACAGTTCGGCAAAATTTTGAAATTAGTAACTTTCGTTTATTCGAACTGCTATGCTACGCCATCTAGCGGTGCTGAAATGAGTTAAGTCTAAGCACCAGAAGATAGGTACATTTTCAATTTTTAACATCGCGATGAAGTAGGTTATTTTTCTATCTAATGTTATTACTATATCATTTGTTATGTACTAAATGATCATGCAACACAATAGGATAATGAACGAACCTATCTTCCCAACTAGATACACAATACTACCCTTGAGGGCACATCCCATAAATAGGACAAACTTGGTGATCCCTCCGCCCTTCCATCGCACGCCGGGGCCCCGGGAAGAAGAATATCTAAGACGAAACCAATTTGTATGTAATATTTAATATAACGGAATCTTCAAAGATAAACAAAGTTGTATCTATAGTTACGGCACGTGCCTACATCATATTCTACCTAAATTAGATAATTTTACGGTTATTTTTTTAATAATTCTTAGTTATTTGCTGTGCTTAATCGTACAATATTTACATTATTAAAAAAAACTTGATGACTAATATCGCTCAAACGGTCAAATTTTTAGTTAGGTTTATTTCAAGCTCACTAATGTCAACTAGCCTTGTACGCAACAAACGCAGTCTAATTGCAGTCTAATTGGTTAAACAAAAATAAAACTAAGATAACAATCAAAGTAAAATTCACTATTATTTTGTAACATAAACTCGTGTCATACATGGCATGAATAGTAGGTACACACAATCGCATTAAACTTTCAGGGAGTTTACCTACAACGCTATACCTACGTGACAACCGAAATTGGGTCCGAAATTACTCGACAGTAGAATAATGGCGTCTGTTACTAATATACGGTTATCCGGAAGTGGTGTGAGCGGCGGAATCCGTACCACAATATGTATGTAATTTATTCAGGCGATATCATCGGGCGCTGTCGCCACTCGTCAATAGATGGCGCTGTACTCAATTAAGGCGTGGACTTAATATTAGTTCAATCCGGTACGTTTATGTACAAATGCATTAGTGATTCCACTGCAGCGATGTTGTTGTGGTGATGATGTATTCATTAATGTTCTACTAACGATATAGGGGTGTAAAATAATTAATAACATTGAGTGTGCAATACGAGCGCTTCCAACGGATGGCAACTTTAATATTATCTTTGTTGATGATTTGGTGTGTTGTACTAAATCGAAATGTGTGACAGTAGTAAAACAAGTTTTAGGTTATCCAATATGGCGCCAAAACATATTTTTACAACACATTCTATAAACACAAAGCTTTTAGAAAATCGCAGGAAAGCTATTGATTTCACGGTGTGCCAGTTTTCTGCTTCCTAGATTTCTGCATAAAACCCATTGTGCGCTTTTCCTGTGAAATACAGCGGCCGTACCTACCTACCTTTCTCTCTAACAAAGTTACAGTCAGTTAGTTTTAGGTAGGTCATCCACATAAACACATAGGTACTTAAAAAGATAATTATTTTTGAAATAACAACAAAGAACATTCTTATTTATGTAATCCTTTAAAGGGGTCATTTAAAAAAGATTATTAACCATAATACTGAAAAGATACAAGACACCAAAAATATTACTGAAACATCTAGTTAAGGTAAAGAAGATCCCCGTTATTTATAAGGCACTTAACCTCTTTGTTTATGACGAAGCTAATTCCGTATTGAGACAACGCGGCCGGAATTGGGATGTTGAAAATAAACACCACCACAGATGAGGAAATTTTAATTATCTTAATGTTACAATAAGAAACAGTGTAACCGGAACCTTGATTCTCTTTGGATATTAAGCTAAGCTTAATATGGGATTCTGTGTGATGTGGTGGACAATATAAATGTAGGTATCATAGATTCAATAATCAACAGTGTTGAAAATGTCTACAGCAATGCACATCGACGCTTGGAAGGCAAAATTGAAAAAGCGACATAGGGCTAACTTTATAAGGGTCAATATATTATTCTCATTGCCTCCATCCATCCCATCATTGGATGCAATCGTAGGTATAGTACCTACCTTCCTAAGAGATTTGCTACTGCTCCTCATCTTCCAGACAATGAGATACACTTTTTATATAAAACCAGCCAGTTGAGTGGTAGCCAATTCTTTGTCGGAAACCACACTACGACTATACCTACCATGATAAAAGAAAACAAAACTCTACTTAGATGCAGCAAACTGCAGATTTTTCTTTAGCTTCAAACTTCTTTAATACTTCATTCTATCCGTCAACCATGAATTTGTTAAAATTATGTTTGTCCCTGTCGAGCTATCGGCCAAACTTTTCCAGTGTTTATTAATGTTGGTAAACTTTGTGGAACGTGGAAAATGTTAAAAGTGATCTCCGTTGGAGATGCCTGTCCGTTCTTATGAAGATTTTTTTTTATTCACACCTGGGTGGCAGATCCTGGAGGACTGCTTTGAAATAATGAAAAGTAGACAACTTGTACAGGTATGTCTCTTGTTAAGCTGTCGCGCTTAAACTCTTCTGTGACCCTACTGTCATTGTTTGAGTTTCAGTGCCTACTTGGTAGAAAAGTATCAATAATATGAATGGCCTTTTAAACGCTATTGTTTAAAAAAGTGTCACTTCATTCACTCACATCTGACACGTTTTCTACAATGACACACGTTCTGAAGGGTTAAAATCAATTAGTATACAAACAAGGTATACAAAGAACGACGTATCTAGTATAATGACGTCATCGGTACCACGCTGCGCCGGCCCGCACCCTCGCGTCATCTCTCTAATCGAAAATACTGTTCAGTAACTATTCTTTATTTATATCTCCGTCAGTGTCTGGAAATGTATGGAGCGGAGCAAATTACAGATTGTCTATCTATAGACGCAGAGTTTGGATCATACCACGCTCTTTTAAGAATTGTTTAGAAGCATACGAGATTGAGCAAGAAATACTTACATTTTAAGATTCTTCTAATTGTTCAATCTTATCACCATGTTGGGTTGTTGTTGTTGTTGTTGTGGGTTGTCGTTGTTGTTGTTGTTGTAGATTTATATCTTCCAAAACTTTGTGAACTCAATAAAATATCAACACAGAAACAAAGTGTTATTTTTCTTCTTCTTGGCGTTATTCCAACTTATTGGTATGGGCCACTGCATCTTTGTCTTCTAAACTTTTCTGAGTTTTGTACGCAGGTGCATCTTGGCTGAACAAAACTGTAACAAAGGCAACTACTTTCTAATCATCAGTTATTAAACTTCACATAAGATCAACCCCTATACCATAATATATTTCAATTACTCCACTTTATTTATAGATATAACAATTTGTTGCCGGCACTGCGTCTATGTATGCAAATCGGTTGCTTATGCCACATTCACACTGCAGGGGCGTTTGCTCTTTTAACAATTAAAATATGCAAATGGGAGATATTACCCACTACTTTTCATTCCGGCTCGATGGAGTAGGTATCAATGGGGTTGCGAGGCTTCTAGCCACCCCTAGCTGTGATGACGATGTCAAAAAATGTGGATTGAACAGCACTCCCAAAGGGCGAGCAACGAGACTGTTTGTTTATATTATCACTTACATAGACACCTGTACTTGACGAGTCCACAGGGAATTTAAATTGTAATTCTATTAGGTATGTGAGGTATCTGATTTACTTTTATTTTTAATTTGTGAAAGCAGAAATTATTATATTGGGTTTGAATTCCCCTTTGTCTCATTGAAATGAACTGGCCTGAATTGTATTTTTATTACTATTTGACTTAATCGAATAACCCGAATAATCTTTTTAAGATCTCCTTAGACCAAAATTATATTACGAACTTTTTCATCCTGTTGCTATTTATTAATTTTGCCCAAAATATCCCTTGAAAATTTACAAAATTCCTTTTTTCATGTACTAACCTAGGTAGATAAAAATCAAGGCCAAATCCTAGTTTTTACACCATTACCTACTCATAATGAGTCACATTACTATTGATCCCAATTTCGTTGACCGTCCCTATAACCGTGTCACCAAATAGAGTGATTACGTTGTAGGTCGACTAACTACGAGACAACGGCTAAACAGCCAAACAGCCAAATTACACAGATTGTGCACCGTCGGGGTTACGTTGCTATGTAAATTAATAATATGTAAATTTCCACGCCCGCCGAACAGTTAGGGCTAAGCTGACGTTTACACGGCACTCCTAAGCGATACATAGAGCCTATAGATTAATTTTAGCGACGCCTTTTTATTGAAGGCAGTTTTTGGAGGACCCTCTTGACTAAGGGACTAGGTTTTACCCAAAACCTGTATAGATATATATAGGTATGTAACTAAGGACATTGTATTGGAGACCAGTTATGATACAAATTAATTAATCAAAATTAACTTTTAATTTCTTTCTTCCCACTCATATTTTGGTCCTCAATATTTTGCGCATTCTGCTTAGCTTTATGTTTCCGTTTTTTTGTTCATATGTTCGAAATTTTTACGGTGTTTTGATCTCTTTCCAACAATAATCTCAGTTATCCTGTTGCTAAACATATTATTAATATTTAAATACATGACTCTTGGTATAATCAATACATAACGCTCTGAAGCCGCACGACCTTAGCTTTAATAGTTAATACCAAACATAACAGATGGCGCTACGCGTATTTAAATCATGGAAACTTAGTTTGGATAGACAGCATTTTCTACACTGTGTGTAAAACTAATCTTTATGTAATCAGCAATAAATTACATGTATAACCGACTTATTTGGATAGAGGCAGAAGAATTTGGATAAAAGCACAGAAAGAGAAAAATCGTAAGAAGCAATACGTACCTAATTAAAGAAAAATAGTTAGGCAGGTGGTGCTAATTTCAGTACCTATATAGTTATGATTTTTGTATTTCATATTATATTGTTTATAATCGAACGAGTTGTAGATAAAATCAATGGTTTCGTTATATAGAAGAAAGAAGTAAAGTGAGTGATAGGTAGCTAAGTAGCAGTGGTCGTCGTTGTTAGTAAGTTAAATTTTTAATGACGTAGAATAGGTATCAAAATTAATTAAAATATTTACTAACAGGTTCGCAGTTACATTTATTTAAATAATCGTTTATTCCAAACTCTGTAGGTACTAGTGACGTCGACGCTCCCCGAGGCGATCAATTACTGCGAATCAACTGTGAATCAACTTTCATGCGCCTCCCCTAGCAGTGACATTGCGTACTTGAATGCGAATCGGTACACCCTAGTCACAAACTGCATGTAAATCTAGTGTAAATTATTCCGGATCATAATGTGAAGACTTTAATGTATTGAAACGGGAGTTTTACGCTTAGTTAAGTTTAGGAGATGAGCCGTTTAGGAATGTTTATTTTTATAACGGTGGAGTTTCTTGCCCATTCTTCTCCATACGAAAACTACCTTTTGGAAGGGGCGACTAGAATCAATTCTATTTCATTGTAATTTTTGACGTTCAAAAGTGCCTTTTATGTGCCTATTTGAAATAAATGCTTTGACTTTGACTTTGACTTTATAATGATCCAAAACAAGAAACTAGGTAGATTATACATTTTAAGTCTAGGAGAAAAGTAGGATAGTCTGACTGGGAATGTTGTTGTTGTTGTGGCCTAAACGGTCACTTCACTTTTTAAAGGCCCCAAATTAAGTATTTATAAATAATCACCGGTTTGATGTTTTATTCTTGACCTCAACAAGCATCGAATCCGCGACCCTACAGGAAGCAAGCCAGCCACCCTTGAGCCATTGGGGTTGATTCGGCAACTCGACGTCCGCCTTCTTTGTTCAGGGTTGCGCTTTCAGTTCCCGCAAAAAACAAATATTTATGCAACAGATTACAAGTGTAAATAACTCAGCGTATTGATTTCAGAATGTGCATTAGTCAAACAAATAGGACAAAAATAGATTATACAAAATTAATAGTTACTATTAGAGCTACCGAGGTGTATAACGCAATAATCGCCTACCAGCCTACTATTAATAATAATTTAAAATAATATTGATGCTTAAATAAATACTTAATGAATTAGGTACGCTAGAATATTGTACCAAACTACAATATGTTACAACGATCCTTTATACCAAAATTATAAGAACTGACTTTCCATCTGTGACAAAGAATAAATGAATTTGAATATATAATTGAATTGACAACACAAGGAGAAATCAATAAAAGTTGCGAAACCAAATTAACAAGAAACAACACTGATAAGAAGGAAGGATTAACCTAACAAACATAAACAAATGAGCGTGTTCCCAATTTCGGCAGGAGACAACGCTTAATTACGTTCGCCTGATACAGACAGGAAAGGGTAAGCAGTTATTATAAATAATTTAGCAAATAGGCCACCCGGGTCGTGCAGCCATGATTACACGAGAAAGCTATGTTGTATAACACTAAATTTTTGGCTGTGGTTATGAAAATGGCTTGTAGTTCTGACCTTTTTTTCCTGATTACGTGCAGACCTGAAAGAAAGAATTTTACCCTCGGTATTATCTTCGTTTTGGGCATCTTCCGTATTTAGATGACTTTGCAATTATTGTTTACTTCTGTTTTATTTTTATGTATGAATGAATTCATGCCTGAACACGTGCATTGACTAAAGTTCAGCCTGGTTTGGCCTCCTGACTTCTACTCTCTTTTGTTTGTCTTTGCTTGACCTGGTAAGGTTAAAAGAAAGAATTTGAGTAAATGTTCAGACACCTTAGCGTCAATAGCGTGCAACTAACATCAAGGTTATGTATTGTTTCACAGAAAATGTTTCATGTCAATGTTGCATGTGTTTGTTGAACTATCCTTGGCTTTAAATAGGATTATTGTTAAAGGTGACATTCTGATTGTGTGCTGTCAAATCTTCACATTTATCAACGCCAGTAACTTCAGCTTTAAAAGCATTAAAAAGATCTATCATTTGATTCACCTCTCGTACCTAATACTTTTTATCAAAATACTATTCACAATGCAGGCTTTCAAAGATGTGTCGGGTATATTCATAAATTGATCCGCTGCGAGGTCAGTACTCGGAGGGTTGGATGCAATATGTCTGGGGACGCTCACGTGTCGAAGGGTCATAATCTGACGGAAAATATAGTGTGTCGTGTTTCCGTTTTAATTGAAAAAGTTAAATGCATTGGTATACAATAAGTGTATTGCTTAGATTCATTGTGTAGTAACGCTTTGTTTGATTAAAGAATCAATTCGGCCCCATCTGTCTATGAGCCGCTAAGCGAAATAGGACTGGGCTGGCCACGTCTGCCGTATGCCCAATAAGCTGTGGGCCAAAATAAGCACCACGTGGAGCCCTGACACAGGTAGAAGGCGTCGCGGCAGACCCCGTAGAAGATGGCGGGACGAGCTGGACAAAACAAACGACCAGTGGCCCACTTTAGCCCTGGATCGAAAGAACTGGAAGTCATGGGGAGAGGCCTTTGCCCAGCAGTGGGATGATGCAGGCTAACAGTAACTGATTGTAGAACTGAAATTCTTCTAGCTTTGTCTCACAGTGAGGTCCTACTGATTAGCGTTTGCTTACCCACTTGGGCTTGCTCAACTTTATCTACCACAGCAATTTTATTAATATTGTCAACGTTCTTCCAAAGCGAGTTCGGTAACAAAATTAAAAATTATTTTCTTTCCTTATAACTTATTTAAATTAACTCCATTTCTGTTTCAAGTGTCTACAACCCTCTTTAAGGGCTGACTGGACCCCTATAGGGCTCAAGCGTCTAGACACAGATTGCACGACGCACTTAGCATATTAACATACTAATTACATTTATCCTTTCCGTACGTTATTCTGACGCTCGCCGCAAGGGGTACCTTTGCGAAGTAAATCTCACAAACAGGTTATTTACTGGAGATGAGGATCATAGTAGAGGACTATGAACTAATAGGACGATGGGGTCAATTTGATACTGCAATCAATTTGAATTTGGTCAATCGCACTTACAGAGGGCGATATGGAAATGGAAGTCTATGAATGAAACAAAAGATACTCGAGAAAAAGGAATTCGTGGCTCAAAAATGTTGTCAATCGAATGGACTCCTTAAGTTAAGATGTTTCCAGAAAATCCGGAAAAAAAAAAGGAAGAACGTAAGTGGAGTTGATGACCCAGATTTTATAATGGAATGCTTTCCACTCACAACAAGACTTTCCACTCGCAGCAGAGAAAAATGATTCAACAAACACAACTGGAGATATTTCTTGATTATCTTCTTGATGATCTTTGTCTTTGTCGACAATAATCGCTAAACATGAACATTCGCACCAAATCAATTCAACATATTTTTACTCAAAACCGCTACATGATTTCACTATCCACACATAATCCATTAACGAACACACGCACGCGTAATATGCCTGCATTAACCCGATGAGGTTCGATTGCAGACATTAATTACCATTATTAATATCTGTAATTCAGGTTGGATGCGTACGTGCAATTAAGTGGAACTATATATAGTGCATACATGGTAGTAGGTAATCCGCAAACAATATTAGAGAAATCAGCGGCGACCTGTGACGTATGTATGGATGGTAATGGTCGCATGCCATTGGATGGACGCTTTTGGTATGTCGGTTACGTAATCAAGCTTGTGATGTATGTGTTAAGCGAGGTTAGTTGGAATTAAAGGAGCATTTATAACAATGACTGTAGTAAGTATTGTGATGAGAACGATTTGTGAATTCTTTTTCATTATCAGTCAAGTTTGCAACAGTAGAAATCTCTTAAGGCAATTTACCGTAATAAGTATGTATTTAAAGAATTATAATCATTAAAATCAGCAATACAACCCTCTAAGTTCACAACTCTAATGATAAATATTTTATGAAATAGTCATTCACAAGGGTACGATCGCGAATCATATTTTGTTCAACGTACAACCTGACCCGCAAATTGTAAACAACGTCAAGATAATTGAATTTCGCGGGCTGTAAGCACTGGCGCTTCCCCCATAAAATCTTTCAATGAGCGCGGGATTCACTCCTAAAGATTTATTCTTTTCCAAGAGTTCTTTTTCCTTTCACCCTTATCAAAATCCTTTTATCTAGTTTAATGTTGTTGATCTTTTTAAAAAGTTTTTACTTAATTATTAAGTATATGACAACGATAAGATAGCAAACCATGTCCCACCACTTATCCTGCCCTCTGCGCCCCAAAAACTGCAGCCATAGTGACCTCTGCGCTGCCGCCGACGATGCCGTGGAAGTGGTGAAGCTTTGGGCCAATAACGTCTTATTCTCTGTTGTGCCATCCACACAACCCTTTAGGCCGAAGAAGAAGAATAATAGATATACAAATACTTACATCTTAGTCACCCCTTACTGAAAAGCAGCCATATTGAATTTAGTGGCACATAATTTACCAAACATTACCAATATGTCACTTACTATCGCAAATAATGCGTGTACCAAGAACCCAACTTTGAATAAATTCGTACCATAACGGCTTTGATTAGCGTTTCGTTTAACTATTTATAGAACTTCCGTAGGTACTTCCAAATGGATATTGCTATCAATTTATCTGTGCATAGGTAGTATCTAATCTGCTTGAATTGAAATATGTCGGTTCATAGATATAAAGTTGGATGGAAGTTTCTGTACAGCTTTTAAAAATACAAAGAATTTAACCACCGCAGAATAACTATGTATTGAACATTTTCACGGATTGAAGTCGGATCTTTAATTCGAACGGATCGCATGTAGTGCGAAACCACTTTAAGGCTGTAGCCAGAAGCTCTCTTTGTCTTTGAAGCCTATTCGAAAGTGATGGACGGTAATGGAAAAAGTAGCGTGATTAAATTGTACCTTACTATTTAATTGCTGGCCCAAAGATCCGGTCAATGAGACTTGAACCAAACAGCAGTAATTAATAAAAAGGTGCATCACAATGTATTTATTTAAACCTCATGTAGGTACAAATTACAATGGTGGTAGATACAGCCGATTCAAACTTTATGGCGGCTCGGAACAATCGGAACATGAGGCGAGTCGTTGCGCAGTGACTAATTCATGTGTCAGCGGGGGTGAGGAGTGGGGTACTGCGCAGCGAATAGCGCGCTTCAGAAGCCGCCGCAAAGTTTGAATCAGGCTGTACATAGGTCCGCCCCAGGGCCCGACGGCTTGCCGGGTAAAGCCTGGGCCCTGGCCTCGACGGCTCTCGGACCCCGACTGGAGGCGCTCTTAAGCGCATGTATGGAGAGAGGCCAGTTTCCACTCCCTTGGAAGACGGGGAAGCTGGTCCTCATTCGGAAGCCAGGGCGCCCTGAGGACTCTCCGTCCGCATTCCGGCCCATCGTGCTGCTCGACGAGGTCGGCAAGCTCTTTGAAAGAGTGATTGTGGGCCGCCTCGTCGGGCACCTGGTGAGGACCGGGCCGGATCTTGCGGATAGCCAGTTTGGCTTCCGCAAGGGGCGCTCGACGGTGGACGCCATCATGCGCGAGAGAGCCCTCACGACGGGGGACGCTGTGTCCCGGGGTGGGGTGGTCGTGGCGGTATCACTCGACATCGCTAACGCGTTTAACACCCTGCCCTGGAGCTGCATTGGGGAGGCACTCCGGTATCACCGAGTGCCGACCTACCTCCGTCGAGTAGTCGGGGCGTATCTGACGGACAGAGCCGGCATCTACCCCGGTCGCGATGGGGAGTGGAACCGGCGAGAGATGTCGTGCGGTGTCCCACAGGGATCGGTACTGGGGCCGCTCCTGTGGGACATCGGATACGACTGGGTGCTGCGGGCCGACCTCCCTGATGGCGTCAGCGTGGTTTGCTACGCTGACGACACGCTGGTCCTGGCGCAGGGGAGGTCGCATCCGGCTGCGGCCGACGCGATGACACGCGGGGTTGCGATAGTCGTAGAGAGGATCCGGCAGTTGGGTCTCAAGGTGGCTCTGCACAAGTCCAAAGCCATGTCTTTTCATGGGCTTCGGAACGGGCCACCATCGGGATCCCAACTAACGGTAGGAGGGGTTCACATCGGCGTCGAGACGACGATGAAATACCTGGGTCTCGTCCTCGATAGCCGGTGGAACTTCGTCGAGCATTTCCGACGTTTGGCCCCCAAACTGGAACGGGCCGGGGCCGCTTTCAAGCGGCTCTTGCCCAACCTGAGGGGGCCAAATGCCTCCTGCCGGAGGCTTTACGCGGGGGTCGTGCGGTACATGGCCGTATATGGCGCCCCGGTGTGGGCGCGTTTACTGCGGCTACGAGCCGCCCACTATTTGAACGCGCCCCAAAAGGTGGTAACCATACGGCTTATACGGGGGTACCGCACGATCTCGGGCGAGGCGGCAAGCCTCCTTGCCGGACTGCCGCCATGGGATCTGGAGGCGATAGTCCTCGCGCGCCTGTATGAGTGGCGCGCGGAAAACCCGCATCCGCGGCAAATCGCTGCTGAGCGGACGGACCTCCGGCGCGATCTCATGGCGACATGGAAAGAGCGACTGTCGCAACCCAGCGCACGGAACGCCACGACAGTGGCGATAAGGCCCCTCTTTGAGGAGTGGCTAGAGAGGCGTCACGGCGTCCTCACCTACCGTCTGACGCAGATCCTCACCGGACACGGATGTTTCGGGAGGTTCCTGCACATTATCAGGCGGGAGAAAACGCCCGGGTGTCACCATTGCGAGGATCGCCCAGAGGACACGGTGGAGCATACGGTGGGGGTCTGTCCCGCTTGGACAGAGCACCGCCGTGTCCTCGTAGAGGCGATCGGCAGCGGCGGCGACCTCTCGCGTCCGGCCCTGGTCCAAGCCATGGTCCGGGGCGAGAGGGAGTGGGAGGCAGTCACCTCCTTCTGCGAAGCAGTCATGCTCGCGAAGGAGGTGGCGGGATGGGCGAGGGAGAGAGTTGAGAGAGCCGCCCGTCCCAGCTGCCGCGGGAGACGCCCCGAGCGTCGGGAGCCACGTGACGACTCCCGGCCACCATAGGCGCGGGCCTGCGGACGGCGAGTAATGGTTAGCTCGCCGTCCGATCAGGACCAGGCCCGTGCCGGACGGCGCGTATGTGTTCCACGCGCGCCTCAAAGAGATGGGTTTTAGTCAGTAAGAGTCTGACACTCCCTTCCGCTCCACCCAGAGCGGGAGGGGTCATTAAAATTTGATGATTTCACATCCTTAAAAAAAAAAAAAGGCTGTACATAGGTGGACTTAATACCACACACAGTATAAATGCAAAATCAGCTCTCCAAAATAATGCCAATTATATTCCATCCAAGTGCGTCCAAAGAGTCCGAACCACATCTAGTTCGGCCCCACATCGACGTATCATCCGATCCGTCGACAGACGGGGGCCAATCGAATTATGTTCCCATTATTATTTGGGGACGCTTTGCACCGTCATAACAGGGGTGACATGTGTAGTCAAATCTGCTAACGGTTTGTGTATTAATTAGGAAACCAATTTATACATTAGCTATATGTATACCTGTAAATGGAGTTCGGTGGAGATTTTGATAGGGTTGATCTTGCCTTGATTTGTTATTTTTACGAAATAATTGCCTTTTTGTGTTATAGGAGTACATGAGTCCTTGAATAGAGACGCTGAAATGGCAGACGTAGCGTGGGACGCCCGAACCAACTACCTGATGAGGCGGTGGGGTAACACTGGGTGCGGAAGGTGAGATACTGCTGTCTGCTACCTACTGTTTTATTATGGTTAAGTCCTTTACTATTATGAACTCAAAAAAAATTAAGAAGTTTTTTTTTACATGTTGGTAACGCAATTTTTTTTTCCGGGCGCTCGCTTGCTTATTGTACTTAATATGCCAACGTCAAAGATGAAGATCTATACTGAAGCTTAATTAAGACAGCGTCCGACCAGATTTTTTTATCCAAATCATTGCGTCATATATTCAAAAAAAAAATCTGCTCAACATCGTAAATAACGCAATGAATTTTGTTGAACTGTCAAAATGAAAGCCATTGCTACTGATAGTGTGTTACGCTACAGGCAATTAATTAATTACCCAAGTAAGTAAGTTAATTTAGGTAAGTTCCACCACTTCCACTATAGGTTTTGCGGGGCTCCTCCGCGATTATAGGAAACGGTAAAAAAAAGGTTTCAGAACCCAATTAAAACTCTCAAAAACGTCAGCTTACGAAAAAGGCGGCATTTCAAAACCTCCAGAGCATTAAGAATGATAGACCCTACTATCAAATCCTGTAATTTTTGGACACGAACGAACACACAATGGATTTTTTGTACAAGAAGTTCATTAATATTAATTCACCTTATTTAAGGTCAAGCCTTATTTACAGCATACCTATTCATACGGTTACAGAATATTAACCCTCAATTACAGAGTAAAATGTTGTCAGAAAGCAAATGGATCTGTGGATGCCTACCCAATGTGTCGGGTAGCGAGTAGCGACCAGACCCGACGCGACGCCGCGCCGAAGATGAGCCACCCCCTTCTTACCCTGAGCCGGTGACCATACGCCCCTGTAACACAGGGACAGGAACACGACCATGGGGCATTAAATGCGTCATATTATTTAGGTAAGTTTGTTTTGTTTTTCTTTGTTCGATCCAATGGGTGAGTGGAATGGGTGGGTGAGTGGATCCAATGAGTTTAGTGTGGTGTGGTGTCACTTTTTAATCAAGTTCGTTATTAACTTTGTAGAACACAATTACAAAAAAGGAGGCGAAATAAAACGAAAATTTTAAAAAACAAATTCCCTTTAACCTGAGATCTTTTTTTAAATCTCATTGAACAAAGGGCTGATTTTACCAAAGTCAGTTATCTTTTATCCGTGGAATTAAATTGACGTCTGACAGTTTTTGTACCTATCGAAAAACTATCAAAAATTCAAAATTTTATTCTCAGATATAAAAGTTTTTTGAAATTCGCCCAAAGTATAATGTTATGTTTTCTGTTCAAACGAAAACAGGTGTGAGCGAAGGAAAACTTAGCAAGCGTGAGGATATGCAATGGTAACAACAATAAAAGCTCCGCAATCACAACGACTACGCAAGCGACATAAATCACCGTTCTACATAACTAAAACTCGCCCAAAGAGCCCTCAATTAGGTTAGTCAATCGAGTAACGCGTAGTCGTAGCGACTCTCACCGAAGTAATGAAGAAGTAAACCTCGCTTCGCGTGCCTCCGACACCACCGATGCCGACGTCAATAAAAACAAATATATCACTAAACACACCAGAACAACCCCCCATCACCCACCACATATCGCCACTACGCCCTAAATACCTTATATAATTACATATCACGCTTCATTGTCGTGATAAATACTTTCTCACAGTTATCATTTACCAAATCTACGCCACTGTCCATTTTAGATAATGGTGCGAGAGGGACGCAGCATACGGAGCCGCCGGGAGTAAGAATGGAGTGGATATAAAATAACATATATTATTATAGTGTCCACAAGCCAAGCGGATATTGATTATCTGCCACAGCTGAGAGCCACGGAGCCCCCCGCATGCCCCTACGGCTTGAGCGCCCACAAAACTTATGTTGCCTTCTCCTAGAGTAAATTTTCCACCCTAACTCGGTTCGCAGATGGTGCATTTTCCTTCTGCTCCTCTCGCGATCATAACCCGTTTTCGCAATCTGCGCGATATTCAATATTTGATCTCTGTCTAACCGACTGAACTGTGTGTGACTGCAATATCCCCGTCTCGTTCGAGCACATTCCATAATAATTTTCGATGCATTCCCTTGCCATGATTTTCCAGCGAAACTCTGAGTGCGAGTTTACTAGTCAGCGCGGTTTTATAAGAAACTAAATAGATTTCACGTGAAATATAAATTCAGCTATAAATTATTATAGCTGTGCTCGTATTTGCGCATAATTATTTAACTGCTATATTATATATTTATTTCATAAAATACTTTTGCGTTGTTTACAAACTCTACAATTAAATAAACAAACGATAACAAAGCACCCAACGACACGAAAATGCTATTTTGCTGATTGTAGTTTTTTGTGAAAATAATTAAGTTATGTAAGCTGGTTTTTAATCAAACATAAACAAATCATTTACAGTCAAAAAGTACGTATAATGTATCTATGCAAACATAATTAATATCTTAAATTAAAATAAAATTCGATTATAATTTGTATTAAGTTCATAAAGTCTGGAAGGATTCACCTTTAACTTAAAGGCATGGCATGTCTAGACACTACTAGTGAACAAATTCTGTACTACAAAACTTTTCGTGGGGCAAGGGACTCACTACATTCGTCATACTACGCTTGTGTGCGTCGGTGAAACCTGTGAAAAATTGCTTTTATCTCTGTGTGTGGTACACACAGAGTCAGTAGTGGGTGAAAGGGGAGGGAGACGCCTATGTGTGAGAGGGGGACCGGGCGGGAAAGGGGCCCGACTCGTGAACTAAATAGCTTAGTGTTAACACATATTGACATCAAATTTACCGCGATGTTATCATTTATTCAGGTAGCAATACACTCATTGTTCTTTTAGTTTTGTATACTTTTTTGTTGGTTGTGCTTTTTTAGCGCGAGCATGTCAGCGATTAATTGTTTTTGCCGCTTTGTTTAACTTTCGTTGACTTTGGAGTTATTATGAATTTAAATTGCTCGTTGGAGCTTCCATTTTATTTAGACTGCCATTTTTATGACCCGAAAAAATGGTGTAGGCGGTTTTAAACGGGTTAAACATTTAATAAAATCAAATAATGCTTAGGTACATTTTCTTCTTAGTTTTTAGGGAGTACCTGAATGAAGAATAAAGATTAATTTAATGATCGTTGTGATCACCTGATAAAACAAACCCGTAAGTAGGACTACATGATAATAAAATACTTAGTCAAAAGAAAAACTATAGTTACGTGAGCATAACTCAAAGTTACTGCAGAAACTGTAGCTAAAAGTATAAAACATGCAGACTGCGCACTTGATGGCAACTCTCGTCGTGAATACAATGTTATCGACTGTGGCGGATGTATATCTTTATGGAGACCAAATGTAGTGACGATAGTATGACCATACCTTCTTCCTGATACAACTTATTTTTAGTCCTCCTAAATACAGATTACTCAGTGATTTTGATCTAGCTAAAAAGCAGCGCTTCACTCAACAGTTCGTGTGGTAACACCTTTGCCTAGCAGTGACTGAGTAGTGAGTGAGTAGCAATGGGATGATGCAGGCTAACTTAACAGTTAGCCTGCATCATCCCATTGCTAGGCAAAGGCCTCTCCCCATGACTTCCAGCTCTTTCGATCCACGGTTAAATTGGACCACCGGTTGTTAGTTTTCTCAAGCTGTCCCGTAGCCATCTTCTTCGGGGTGTACCCCATATAATTATTAATGCAAACTTTGTACTCATGTACAGACGCCAGCACATCAACCTACAGAAACTGTCAAATTTTCCCATTCAACTTTGAACCTTATACTTTAGCGATAAAGTTGAAAATCTATCAAAGAAATTTGACAGATTGTAGTAGCTTGAGGTGCTGGCGTCTGTACCTATCTACTATAATACGTTCATGTGCCTAAGTAAAATAGTATTGTTATTATAATATTAAAATATATGAAGAAGATGCCATGGTAGAATCTTTCAAAAATCTGTTATATATCATAGTGTTGTCTTCTAATATGACCAGAGGAGTGCTCATTCCCAGGCGCTCGCTTGACATTGGCAACACTGCGAACATTGCTGCAACCTGTAGTGCTGAATTGCTTAAGTAAGCTGTCAAACTCTAGCATCATGGCGGATGACAGTTCAGTTCAAGCTCACTTCACCTTAGTTTTCAAGGTGAGATTTTTACAGAATAGGCAATAACAACAACAACAGAGACTTGGTTACTTTAAGTCTTGGTTACTCTAATAAAGAAAAATTATATTCCAAGGATTATCCAATCAAAACCGTATGACGCGCCGCAAGCTTCTAATGACAGACGCTCCTTTGTCCCACTCCCGCAAGTTGAGCGAGTTGCATTTAATAGTGCAATAAGCAAGTTAGCACTCCGTTCATTTACTACTCTTTGGTGTAATGGCTCATTTACATGAGTCGATAACTCGGTTTCAGCAAGCTGCTAGTCCATGCATTTAGGACATTGTTGGGTTGTTACAAGTCCCAAAATGCGAGTGAAACAACTATAATATGTAGCTTTTAAATCTATTGTTGTGACTATTCTAGCTAACTTGATAATAAAGGTTAATATACTTACCTAAATGTAAATAAATAATAAAAGCTACTGGCTACCGTAGCAAGGGCTAGTTTTTAGACGAAAAAGGTCCTCAAGCGAGCATCGTCGTGTAGAAAATGGTGCTTAGAAACCAGTACCAGAAATTAAAAACGTGATTTAATTTACTGATGTCACAAATGTATATACCTACCTGCTAAATAACTCTACCGATTTTGTTTCATCCTTTCTCTTCAGAGTAGTCGTTAGGAAACGCCGACCTCATCTATTTTCTAAACAATATGATTGACGTGTAAAAGTCTTTGTACAAACCTACTCACAGGAATAAATAATTTATCATTTACCCAACATTTTCAATACACAATAAAATTAGATAGACTATGGGTGAAAATTTGCAAATACTCACCCATTTTAAACTTGCTGTCTGTGGCTTCGAACTTGCTGCCATAATCTCCCCTAAAATGCCTTTGAGTAACTTGGTTGACACCACATAACCATTCAAATCTCTACCATCCTTGTTTGAGACAGAGTTGAATTTCCTTCATGAATTATGCACTGGGAAGTGTATTAGTTTGTCCGACCGCGACATTAATATAACCTAAGTAGTGACACCAAGAAAAACTTTTGCTAGGAGAGATTACTTTATAGTTACAAATCCTTCAGTTACATAAACATGTTATCTGGATGCGGAAAAATATTTCACCTTTTCCATCGCTCTAAGGTTTAAATAAATAGAAACGAATGTACTACAAGATAGACAAAGTGAGGAGAGAAGTTACTGCATCTGCATTAAGTACATATAACAAAGTTTGTGTGTGTTTTACAATGATAGCAGTGTTGGTTATAATATGCTACGGGTATGTTGTCGCGATACCGCGAACTGCACCTCTCGCGCTCTCTCGCACACCGCTCGACGTCTCGCTATATAAGTGCGCAGCGTAGTTCGCGTTATCACGACAATGTAGTCGTAGCATTATGCGTTTGTTGCACTTCTACCACTTCTTCTTTCAAACCAAAATCTAACGGACATTTTGTTGGTTTAGGCACCAACCTTTTTTGACGTTAAATAAGCGTTCATGATCGTAATTATACCTCTTCTTAATGAAAAAACTAAAAATAGATACTCTACCAAAAAAAAAAAATGTTTTCTATGTAATATAGATATGTTGTTCCATCAATATAATACCTCCTATTTAAAAAGTTATTGCCCTAGGGACAGTTGATAAAGTATATCCGAAAGTGGACTGCACACAATTTCTAATTAAAAAAAACTCTCTGAAACTGAAGATAGATGGCGCTACAACCGCTTTACTACCAAAAATAATTGAACATTTATTTTTAGTAGGTATTAATCTGCCAACTAATAGATCTATCATTATAAGACACCTTGGTTTTGAACATAACTTCGACGTTTTCAGGTTTTTCATGCATCAAACCCATGATGCTTTTTTCTTTGTTTACTCATTGACCCAAATAGGCCGAGAGCCAGCCAGGGCGACTGACTAAATTGTTTTGATGTATCAATGACGCAACCGCCCTTTCAGATATACCAGTCATACCATAGAGTCGACAACTCGCTGTTATAGCGTAATGTTTAATAAACCTTTAAAAATAATCAATAATCCTGCGCTCATAGACTTATAAAAAAGATTATCGAAAGTGAAGCACAGTAACTATGCCGGGACCGCTTGTACAGACGCCAGCACATCAACCTACCCGAAACTGTCAAATTTTCCCAATCAACTTTGAACCTTATGCTTTAGCGATAAAGTTGAAAATCTATCAAAGAAATTTGACAGATTGTAGTAGCTTGATGTGCTGGCGTCTGTACAAACACCTCTCACGCTCACATTTACATCATAGTATGCCGACCGGCCGCCATTACGTGACACGACAGCGTAAATCTTCAATCACGTACACATAGATCGCGGTGCTTCACTTTCGATATGCGTGGCGCGGAGTCCATCTTTTTATATATGTCTATGCCTGCGCTATAAAAATATTTATTTGATTTTTATTGATACTCAGATTTTAGCGATGCATTCGCAAAGCAGCTTTTAGAAATCAGTTTTTTTTAGCTACTACCACAAATAAACGTCGCAATTACTACCAGAAACAAATCCAAAGGAATTTCTAATCAACGTTTTACAGCTAGGTAATAGATAAACAGCTATATGGCTTTCATAAAATTTTACTGACGAACGTTAACTTAAAACCTAGTTGTACGTTGCTTCAGCAATTTCTAATACTTAAGGCTCTTCAATTTGTTTTTTAAAATAAAGGCACGACCATAGACTTATAAAAAAAGATGGACTCCGCGCCACGCATATCGAAAGTGAAGCACCGCACCGTACCGATCTATGTGTGCGTGATTGACGATTGGACGCTGTCGTGTCACGTAATGGCGGCCGGTCGGCATACTATGATATAAATGTGAGCGTGAGCCGTGTTTGTACAAACGGTCCGGCATACTTACTGTGCTTCACTTTCGATATTCGTGGCGCGGAGTCCTTTTTTTTTTATAAATATATGGGCACGCCATTGATCAGCGGGGTAATTGCGTAACACACTATCAGTAGCAATGGCTTTCATTTTGACAGTTCAACAACATTCATTGCGTTATCTACGTTGTTGAGCAGACAATTTTTCGAACATATGAAGCAATGGATTAGCAATATCCTTCAAAATGATTCAGATTGTGATTGAAAGCGTGTTATGAAATTAGGGTACAGTACCTCGCGAGCGACAATAGGGTTGACGCTAGTGCTGCACCTTTGCCCAGAAGCGGAAGCGGAACCTATTCAGATTACTCCTGGGCAATATAACTCCAGATTCTTGAATACTCGAGGATTAAAGACTCCAAAGTTATACAGTGAGGCAAGAACGTCGGCGCACAACCTGTTACCACGAATTCAGTACGTGATTCTGAACCTCCTGCATTGAAAAATGACGTCACTTATTAAATAAAAAAGTTCTACGCTAGGGAGTCTAGAATCATGATTGTGCTGAATGCGTGGTCACAGTTTTCGTATCAATATCCCTACCACCTTGTCTAGTTATCGGGATACAGACTCTAGCAGTGAGTTCTAGACCTCCTTCGCAGAGTCTCTACTCCATAACGGTACGCACAATGACCATTTCGCCAAAATGTGCGTAATGATGGACCTACCAATATATATGTCGCAGCCAACTGGTTTAATTAGCCCTTTATTTAACCGCCTAGCCTTTTAACTAAACGGCGGCCGTTCAACTAACGGCCGGAATGATATTCAATTATAATTTAGGTTGGAAATCTGTAACCAATGACGCGCGAGCCGAATTGGTCGCAGTAACTAAGCCAGGGCACCCCTACCAAATGAGTTAGGTAGGTTAGGTTAGAACTGTGATCAACCGCGTGTGAGTCGAAAGAGCGAAACGAGGCGAGCACTACTTCCAAAGGCCAGGCGGTTAACTAACGGCTAATTCAGTTGGCTGCGACATATCTACCACATTTCATATTCAAACCATATCTTCTGATTGAAGATTCACATCAACAAATAAATACCTACAGAAATGTTAAGTTGACGGCCGCAACGGGGTCTTAATGAACTTGTAATAAAATTATTGGCCACACACAGGGCAGCTCAGGCAACGCCCCAGGACGAGTTAACCTGTTTAGTGATGTGACATGCGACTGTCGATAAAGGTTGCGTTTGTCGATAGTTTTAATTAGGTGTGTTTTTTTTACTTGTCGATTTTGAAATATTGGTTGGTTTTATCAAATAAAACAAAGTTGTCAAAATGTAGTCCAACAAAATACCAAGAGATAAGAAGCAGAAATATGTACCTACTGCCTGAGAGTAAAATTTATGGTACGTAAAACTTAAAATTTTATGAAACAGTGATAAAAATAGCATCTTCTAAAGAGAGTTTAACCCCATTCCGTTCAACGATTTTATACAACAATTTATACGAGGCCTTAAAATCCGTATTTACATTAAAAGTGTACAATTTCAAAGCTTTATTTAAACCCAAACTTAAACTGTAAACATTTGCTATTAAACTCGCCATCCAATCCGGGCGCAGTACCTACCTACACACAACAGGAAAAATAACAGCGTCATTTACTACGTTTATATCGACATCGATAAACCGACTCCACTCACAGTCAGTAGTATCTAGAGAGGCAAGCTACAATAAAATGTACCGAGCTAGCTACAAGCCTGAGCAGTTACTCGGCCCCACCGCCCCCTTCCCCATCCTCCACGCCATATGCGCAGTTCACTCACACATACACGACACACGCAAACACATCACCTGCAAATCGTGTCCACACATTTGATTATCAATAGTGACGTATGCAACTGACATTCTGTCGATAGATGCTAATAGTGTCCGTCCATCGGCAATTATGCGACTAATTGATTTCGAAATCGTTTTTTTTTATGAAATCAGAATTTTCGCAATGAAAATCACATCTAATATTTGATTAATAGCAGTTTAGGTAATGGAACATGTGCTAGGTTTTCGGTTCCAAACTCAATTTTCCCATTTAATGCGATATACCTATTTCTTTCATTCGAAAGCCTTCAATGTACAGATTTTGCCTCATACACACCGACATACATAAGAAGCAAACATGAGCCAATTCTAAATAATTGAAAATACAGCAGATAATTTTCAGTTTTACTTTGTTCTGAGCTCTTAATTGTATTATGCAATACCTACATTTATTTGATGACCATCTCTTTGACTGAATAATTAATTAAATCCTATTCAGGCACCTGTGGTCCAGTTTTGTCTTAATAACCAAAGTAATCAATATCCTACATACCTAAAGAATATTCAAACTTGTTTAAAATTAATGTTATTTTAAGTTACACAAATATCAATTTTATTTTAAGGGGAATTAAGTTGACTAGCACTATTGAAAAAGTTGTAAATATTTTTGAAGTTTACATACATACTCCTTTAATAATCCTTCCTTAGTCAAGTCTAGTAAATACATATCACCAAAATCACAAAATAGGTTTCCTAAAATAGTACGTGTTGAAAAGGTCAATACCCTTTATAAGGATTAGTCTAAATATGGACTTTGGTACAGTGCAACAATGGCTGCTACGTTTGGTGCAACTGTACTTCTGATAAACTCACTCTCATCTCGTCGCGATGTAAATAATAGATAATAAATTAATTTTCTTTGAAACCTACACTATCTACATTTCCTGATTAGATCTGCGGGGTAATTTCACACACACTACCAGTAGGAATGGCTTTTATTTTGACAGTATCAACAACACTAATTGAATTATGTACGTTGTTGAACAGACAAATTTTTCGAACATAGGAAGCAATGGGTTAGCAATAATATCCTTCAAAATGATTCAGATTGTGATTGATGGTGTATTACGTAATTAAAAATGAGGAAAAAAAAAGAAAAATGTAAATGTGGTTGTAAATCGGGATGTTTAATGGCGCGACTTGAAAACTAATTTTGGGGGTTCACTAATAGTCCAGCTTAAACAAAATGACATCGAAACAGAATTTAAGAAAATACTTCTCCATTAGAGAACTATAGAAATAAGTGGCTATTAAAGAAATTAACATTCAAATATTTTCGAATTTTGCTGAACATTTGTAGCCAAATAAACAAACTTTTTTTAATGTCGGTTTTTTTATGTTTTTTATTTTTGACTTTATAGTTATGGTACTTAACCCACACTAATTCGTATACCACTACTTGCTATGTAAACAACAATGACAGGAGGAATTAAAAAATCATCCAGATACACAAAGTGGATTAAATACGTATTATCGATGCTAACTCAAAAACTACCCCTGAGGCATAACCCTATCCATTAAAAAAATAATTTTCACAAATCGATTCTCAATTGCCGGGGATATCGCGTAACATTTATATACAAAAAAAAAGTCGAATTGAGAACCTCCTCCTGAACTCGGTTAAAAATGAGCGGAAGATAACTAAGTAAGTTCTATTAGTTTGTATTTATTTATATAGTTAGTACCTACTTAATGTAAAAATACTAACTAAGGCGAAGTTTAAGCGGAACCACGTATTGCTGTTGGAAACTACGAACAACAGTAACGTATTGAACTATTGAGTTTGAAATATCGCCGAATTACTTGAGAGTATCAAATTAATTAGTTCATCTAAGCCCGATTGTAGTTGATCGTGTCTAGTCGCCTCAACCCATGTCGAAACTGATGCCAAGATCATCGCAAAGAAATGAGTAGATATAAGTATTTCATTTGGTATCCGGACAAGTGGTCTTAGGCGCCACGGTCGCCCGCGAAATCATTATTTTAAAAGTTTTTTCCAATTTGCAGGTCAGTGTCAGGTTATATGTTGAACACAATATCGCTCATTTGGATAAACATCGACGTAAATGTATTTTTTCCCAAAAATGAGTTAAATATGCCAAAGCACTCAGAAAGCGTATTTACGTTTAGGAAAAAAAGTAGCAGTTACGTCGATGTTTCTCCAAATGAACAATATGATTTGCGAAATATGATACCGTAAAAAGTTTGTATTTACAGAATTATCATCATTAAAATCATCAACACAACCCTCTAGCTCATAAACTTAATCCCTATTGAGGGACTATTTCCGAAACAGTCATTCAATTTAAATATCGCGGGGAATCCTGGCGCTTCCACCTTAAGGATAAATTCTTTAAACATTCTTATTGAATTCTCCCTTCTCTCCACTGTAGAACAAAAGCTTCCTTCTTGCTTTCCCACACACTTTCTGCTCTTGCTAATGCGAGCCAGTCCATGCTTCGGCTACATTTTCGCGATAACGCGAACTACACTTCACGCGCTGAGAGCAAACTAGTCGACGCGACGTCTCGCTGTACATAGGCCAGCACATCAAGTTACCCCAATGTGTCAAATTTCTTTGATAGATTTTCAACTTTATTACAAAGGAATAAGGTTCATATTCAACTGAGAAAATTTGACAGATTGGGGTAGCTTGATGTGCTGGCCTCTATACAACACGGAGCGAGTAGTGTAGTTCGCCATATCGCGACAATGTAGCTGTAGGATCGTTCGCACGGACGGAAAAATATCGCGGTGGGATTTTATCGCGCATTGGATTTTCAAGTATCGATGTTGAGCCGAGCGTTGAGAATCCAACAGAACGCATCCCAGCGCGTCAAAAAAACACTGTTGGATTTGAACTATCGGCGCTAAGCCCGACGCGCGAAAAAAATCGCCGCGTGAAAAACGCGTCGGTGCAAACCTGGACAGAGTCAAGCTGTCGCGCCATCTTCACCTTGGTTTGCGTAGACTTAGGTATATCTTCTTTTAAGCCCTTATCTATAGAATTCATTATCAAGGGCACTTAAAGTTACACCACCACTCGGCACTCATTGAAAATGTATCTCTAAGACCACCAAAGAGTGTTATTTTGTCAGCCCTGCTGTCTAATTAAGGTTCATGGTAAATCGATACGAGATAACAGAATTTACGAGCACCTACGTCTTTTCTTATTAAGATTGAATGGACGTCAATAATCCCAAGTAAAGAAATTGCGACAATCTATTGACCACTTATTACCAACAAAAGAAAGGTCGCGCCTTTAGTTTATTTTCGATTGTGGTGTGGGTGGCACCACTGGGTGACGTCACTGTTACGTGCCTGTACGGTTTATTGAGGAAGGTAGCGATGTTGTTAATCTGATGTTGGTATTAGCTGTGAAAATAAATATTTTCACGATTTCTTCAATCTTTGGAAAGTACAGCTATATTCTGTGGGGTCCTTCATACCTTAAGTTAAGCTGATATGACTCAAAAAAACTCAAATCATTTATTTCAATTAAACCATTTACATGAGAGATGAGTCGGTCAGTCAGAAATTTGTATTAGTTAGGTACTAGCTGATGCCGATGCTTTCAAAATGTTGCAGTACTAGCATTTGTAGGTGTTTTTTTAAGAAAAAATATGACTGCTTATAAATACAACACGAAGAAAAGTACTCTGACATTAAATCCTACATTCTTGTCCACTTTTCTACAGACTTTCCCCTTGTTAGTTCAAAGAATTAATCCTATTATACTGATTTAGAGATGAATTCAATAACCACACCCCGGATACACTTAATTACTTACCATACTTCCATAAACAAGACCATGTTTGTATACAATGGTAATTTGCTAAGTGTGCATGAATGGTTAGGTTTGGCAACACTACTTTCGTTTGTAGCAGAATTAATCTTACGATGAAACTACATTTTTTAACCATGGTTAATGTTTAATTTAGCAAAGTCGAAATAGGCCCAGACGGAGATGGCCGGATGAGCTGGACTCCTTTAACAAGAACTGCTCCTCAGCAGCTTTAAACAGAGAGAAGTGGAAAGAGAATAGGGAGGCCTTTGGCTTGCAGTGGACCATACAGCTTTACGAATAATAAAGTCGAACTAACAACATGTACAGAGGCCAGCACATCAAGCTACTCCAATCTGTCAAATTGTCCCAATTGAATATTAACCTTATTCCTTTGTCATAAAGTTGAAAATTTATCAAAGAAATTTGACAGATTGGGGTAGCTTGATGTGCTGGCCTCTGTACAACCAAGTACATAAAACAGACATATTCATTGCGTTAATTACGTTGTTGAGCAGACAAATTTTTCGAACATATGAAACAATGGATTAAGAATAACCTTCAACATGATTCAGATTGTGATTGATAGTGTATTACAATTAGGATGCTGATTATAGACCTAAGTAGAGTTCACTTTCCAAGAAAATAATTCTTTATTATATAAAAATAATCGTTCGGTTATTCCAATGTCATACTCTATCTACTAATTTATCGATACATTTTACATTACATCATCAAAATTATGACATTAAAATACATGTTCATTGATCACCTCAATGTTTTCACAAGATTTAATTCACGAGGTTCTCTACAGACCGCCGCTTATCTATTTACTAAAAGATAAAACACAAATCCAAATCTTCATATTCAAGATTCCAAATATCTCATCATAAAAAACTTTTAACTGAGCATTTACCAAATGAAGTTTCTCTAGCTCTACTTAGTATTATTTCTACGCGCTGTCTGCAGATACCTCTCGTTCTGACTTTAATCTGCAGCAAATAATATACAATGAATGACATTGGTTGCTCGTCGCATTCTTTCTGTCTCGGGGTATGTACAGGGTACACCCACCCCTGGCAGACGGTTCGCCGGCCGTCCGACAGACGCCGTTGAACGAAAAATCGTTGAAGGTGACAACATAAAATTGCATGACTGTTCCCTCTCGAAGAGTGGAGGCCTTTGTTCAGCAGTGGGAAACTGGGAACATTATAGACTGATTATACTTTTTCGCTGTGACATGTTCTAGATTGTGATATATTTGTTATACTTTTATCTTTTTACAGGCTTTTTGACCGATGGGATCCGCAAAAAAAAAAGAACTTCCAAAAAAATTTTCAGACCATATTCAAATCCTTTAGGCAGCGAATTTTCAAAAATAATTCCTTTAAGTTTTTATTAAGTAAATGTATACTGCCACGCTTTGGAAACGATTTCTTGATTTTTAAAGCACATGGCTTTAATTTTAAGGCTTTGACCAAATCAAAAAGTCAATTCAAAAATTTAGGTACCTATTATTCTTCTATCGTATCGGTAAAATATAACTTTTTTAATGAGAATCTAACTAAACTAATATTATAACGAAATTACGTGTGTTTGTTAGGCTTTTACGCTAAACCGGCTGAACGGATTTGGATGAAATTTAGGACACGGGTAGATTATGACTTGGATTAAGACATATAGGATTCTGGGACATTTTTTCATTTACAGGATCAAGACTTATGCAGGTGAAACCGCAGGGTGCAGCTCGTAGCTACAAAAAGCAAAGCAAAGTAGATAGGTATGTTATTTGTTAGTTCTGATTGCCTAGGATTCAGACGTACGGTCAGCAACAAAAGTCGATTAAAACTTCAGTTTTTTAAATCTAAGTTTTTGAGCAAAATATTTGTTCAAAATTGCAGCAGATTAGAATATAAACTCTTTGCTATTGAGAAAAACTAAAAAGCAGTTTATTGAAAAAAATTGTTGTCAATTTAATAACATGTTTAAATGACAGTGTTAATCGAGTTTTGTTGCTGACTGTACAATCAAGTATCGCCAATGGTTAAGGCTATCAGTGCACAATAACAATAGGTAGTGTATAATAATACACCCCACCGTATTTCGTCAATAGGGACTGGTCATCTCTTAGCTGCCACGGCTTATTTTAATTTCTGAATTGTGTAAAATAGTGTCCGTGGAGTTTCTTGCAGCTTCATCTTTCCGACTGACCGATCTTTTGACAATTCAAACCTGCCTGTAATTGGTATAATTGAAATAGATGGTTTGAGTTTTTCAATGCCGTATCCATGTTTCTTACCTTCTCTGACAAAGCTATTCGCAAGTCTGTAAGTGGTCAGCCCAAGGTGATAATATAAGAAGTTATTCGCATAGAGGTGAACGAATACATTCATTCATCATGCGATTGAAGATTTAACTTTCGCAAAATTATTTAAAGACCTGCATACAGTCTAATTCCAAGGTTACCTAACTGATGTGTAAAGTTAAACCTTCTCCGCCTTATTACAAAACGAGTTCTAACTTTAGGCCTAGCCTAAACCTTAGGTCCATTTACTGTATTTTGAACTTTATTCCGACAAACGTTAAGGTCTTAATGCAAAATTGCTTACACTCGGGGTAACGTCAGTTTTTGTAATAAGAATTTTAACTCCTATCGGATTATAGTTCGAAATTTAAAAATGGCTCGATGGTTTGAAACCTTGTTTTGTAATAAGGCCCTCTATGTGTTAACATAATTTAGGACAAGGAAGTCTTACACTGTTTATCCACTGCACAACGGCATCGGCATTCGAAGACGTGACATCTACCAACGTGCTCTGCTCTCCGTCGATTACTGCCCTCTCCCTCTTACAGAAAGGAAGTCTGTGTCTCAGCTCAGCAGTGGGATCGTTATAGGCTGATTATGCAATGGCAACGGGAAAATCGCTGCGTTGATACTGTTAAAGTGTCAGTGAAATGCTTCTTCCATATGCATCGGTGTTCCTAATTCCTTCTAAAATATACAACATTCGTTTTTGTTCCACCGATGGTCGTTGGAGGAGACGAATCCTGGAGTGGAGACCGCGTATCAGCAAGCGTAGTGTGGGACCCAGCTAATATGGACCGACGACCTTAAGAAGGTAGCTGGGACAGACTGGATGCGGAAGGCGAAGGACGGGGTGTTGTGGCGCAGCACGGCTAGCAATGGATTGCGATAGGCGGAGTAGAATGATTTAGTTTTAATTACTCTTAACGTATAGTAAGACAGTTCCTGGACTGTAAGACACTTCCACACACACACACACACACACACACACACATCCACAAGCAATAACGATTATGAAAAAGTCAAAAATGTATGGGTCTGACATCATTATTATTGTTACCAGAAAGCTTACGTCAATTCTATTGAAAGTCGTTGTAGGAATACTAAACGCTTTGAAACCGATTGCCACATGTGTATACCCATCTACACACTAATTGCTTAACCCACTAAACTATCACTGCCAATCTCAATTGAAATCGTTTTGAAGGATATTGCTACTAAATTGTTTCATATGTTCGAATTGTCTGCTCAACAATGTGAAAATGAAAGCCATAGCTAGTATAGCGTGTTACGCAATTATGCCGCAGGGTCAACATATTTGACTATTGACGGTTTAACTAAGTTAATCAATGTGCCCTTTGTCCATACAGAGCCATATTTTATTGGCACTTGGTTTCGGCACAAGGTCTCGCCACAACACAGCGACGAGAGAGGGAGACACTTGGCACTGTGTCACTTAGCAACAGACAGCGACAGTCTGTCTCAAGGTAAGTCTGCTGAGTTATCGGAAGACAAACAAACAATAAAAATAAGCTAAATAAGTGAGATCATCCCACAAATGAGGGAAAGTGTCTGTCCTTAGTTTACTTTACAGGCTCATCACTATAAATGCAATCAATCTGTCTAGTCTTTTTTCAACATGTTCGGGGAATGATGCAGTTGAATACCAGTATTTTTCATGGAGCGACTGTCTATCTGACCTCCACAACCCAGTCACTGGGTACAACGATACCCTTTGGTAAGATTGGTTGTCAGATTTTGGGCTTCTAACTATCTGTAAGGACCTTCAAAGATCTACTAATGATAGCCGGCAACAACGGATTAACGTGCTTTCCGATGCACGGAGGGGTCTCGATGTGTAATGGATGGGTGACCCCATCCATGAACAGACCGCGGTAAGCATAGCTTAACCTGCGATCGACCCGTTCAATAAACTCAATATTGCTGGACATAGGCCTCGCCCAGACTGCGCCACAACACCCTGTCCAACCCTCGACGCGTTACCTGTTATTATTTAGCCACGAGCACCACTATACATCCAAATCTTTGATATTTTAAATCCTACAAGCCCATATTTTTTGTTACAGCAATTTCTAAAGCTTCACTTACATTCGACATTCTGCGCTCCAGGTACGAACAGAGCACTACGAATCTATAAAGGGTTACAGCATTCAATACGCGGAAACGCAGAAGCAGCGACGCGAGTATCGCCTTCGCACATCACTGACCCACAAGTGATATATCTACAATCAAAACGACATGTATTTTTATCGCGAATCCTTCAATCCTACCTCGGCTCCTTTCATCGCACGTTCCGACCATCATTTTGAGTTTTGCATCACTCGAAGTACGAAAAGATGAAAGAAGTTCAAGCGTTCTTGTAGAGGCCTCGTCCTTGGGGAGAAAGGGGAAAGGGGAATCATCGCGGGAATCCGTCCCGGAAAAATAACTGGTAACTGAGCGGGGGGGAGGGTCGCAGCTTAATGATCAAAACGCCTTCAATATGGCGAAGGCATGAGACTTATCATTATAATTTATTCACGGCAAGCAGCTGAGAAACGTCTTCCGTCCCACCTCCTTAAAGGACAGAATTAATTTTCTTTTTCAGGAGTTTGATGTAAATAACGATGTCTTGTTCCTGTTCAAAATTTCCTTTCCTTCATCCGTAGCCGATGTTAAATTAGTAGGTAGGCAATATTTAGTTTGCCTATTTTATTTTCCGTGCCACGAATGACAGTCTTTACGGGTCGTCAGAAGCCCGTAAGTCTAACAACCAGTCTTACCAAAGGGTTTCTTATTACCCAGTAACTGGGTAATACGGTGAGTAGTCGCTCCATGTAAAATACTGATACTCAGCTGCATTGAGTTAGACTGCAAGCCGACCCCAACATAGTTGGGAAAAGGCTAGGCAGATGATGATGATAATGATTCGTTTAATATTATGTCAACAGTAAAAGTGTAGGTACAGTTAAACTAATCACACTGTTGGATTTTCAACTCCCGGCGCGAGGCAGTACATTGAAAATCCAGTGGGCAAAAAAAAAAGCCGCGCGAAAAATGCGCACATGCGTACCTGGTATAAGTAAATTCTAACGTAAATATCTAAAGCAATCTAGACTTTTATGTCTATTCTTGCAGACTACATTATCTGAAAGTATTTTCAATATTTTCATTTTGAAACTTTACCACCGTGACGTATGCATATCATAACTATCCACTACAAATCTCACACCTATCGTTGTCATCACAGAGTTGAAAATCGATTGACGGAAGACGCCGATACCTTTGTATCGCCGTCTTCCGTTTATGTATTCCATACATCACAAAGTTTACGTCAATAAATCAGTTGACTAGCACACACTCTCGGGAGGCCTTCCTCTAATAAAGGCAGTCCCGGTCTATAGGTAGTAGGTAGCTTTGTCTACAGACTCATCGGTCGAAACTTTCCTTTCCGCATTCAAACTTAGATCAAGCTTGGAATCTTGGAGGAAAATTGTAAGAGTGAGCGAAGTGTGGCTGGTACTATTTTCGTGTGACAGTTTTCATCATACTTAGAAATTACTGGGAGAAAAGTTATTTTATTCTTCAAAACGATAAAATAAAAAGCGGCTGTTCGCTGTCGAAAAAGAGCATTATTTGCACATGGCACTGCACCTAGCATTATTTTTCTACTTTTATTCGCAAAAAAAATGCCAAAAGTATGATTATTTTTATTATTTTCCCTTTTTCATATGAAAATCTCTTTCTTAACATATTCAACAGCTAATCTTTACAAGTAAAAAGGCCAACTTCTAGAAATCCTATTTGCCAAACAAAATATAAATTATTCCTTTCTCATAAACAATGCACGCTAACAGAACGGCGCGCGGCGAGGAGTCTTAATTAAACTTATATACTTGCTCTATATACTTATGTACTCAATCTCACTTGTGGAAGTTAAGAAAGGTTAAAGGGAGCCCCCCTTTCCCTCCGCCCGGGCATTCCCGAATTTTCACAAAGTATCGTTTAATGCAAGTTTATTATCTAACATCTTGGAACGTTAATTCTTTTTATTTTTATTTTAAGGCAATGTTTTATTTGTTCGTTTTTATTGTGTAGGCTTCTTATTTAGATGAAACGAATTTATAAGATTTTCTGTTATTATCACAATTTAATTATATTTATGGAATTAAAAAAAAAACTAATTTAATTTTTTCCAAAAAAATAGTACTTAATTAGTTGAGTAAGTACCTATCTATGTGATTTTTTTTCCTAGTTATATTTTATTTTACAAGGCATTAAACATTTGCGCACTGATCTCGTCTCAAGCTAACTGTAGTTAGTTGGTTTAAGCAGAGAGTCGGCAAGATCACAGACTCACAGTATGCAAATTACAACCTAAGTAATAAGCATTCAGCGTGCTGGAATCTTGATCTCATCAATAAATGTAAAGTCAGTGAAACTAATTGTTAAGCAAATCGACCGTACATTCAAATCACGACTGTCATTCTTTGACAGTTGTATCAATTTTGTATCAATCTTCTTTTCTATAACTAAAACAAAGTAAGTTAAACCATTTAAAACTCAAGAATGGCTTGACCGATTTTCATGATCTTTGATTTGTTGGTCGTTTCCGCCCCGAACAGCAGAATAACTATTAAAACATAGGAAACATTTACGAAAAAAAAAAAAAATGAAGATACCTATTTAATGTTATCATACATTTTGTATGAAATGACTTTTTTGATGATATCTCGAGAACGTATTGACTGATTGATGATTCTGAGGTGGTACTAAGACTACAAAGTTCGCCGGGTCAGCTAGTTTTATGATATAAAGGAGTGTCCGTGGAGTTTCTTGCCCGGTCTTCTTAAGTACCTACTACGCTTTGGAATGTGCAACTAGCTTCATCTTTCTGACTGACCGACCCCTTGACAACCCAAAAGTGCCTGTAATTGGTTTGAAATAAATGCTTTGAGTTTGAGCTGTTTGACACGAATTTTTTTTTCCTTGACAAAGAAAAAAAAAAAAAAAACTGAAGGCGTACAAGAAATCTCAAATAAACACCACACACTGTTCATAATATGTCATAAACGGTCACTCACACCTTCCAATGTAGATAGCATAATCAGCCTAATAGTGTTCCCACTGCTGGGACACAGGCCTCCCCTCTATAAGAGGGATTGGGCCGTAATCCACCACGTGGGCCCAGTGCGGTTTGGTAGATGACACATGTATTCAATTTTTTTACTCTAGGACATGCCGGTTTCCTCACGATGTTTTCCTTCACTAATTTCTGGATCTACCGTTCAAATTGGAAGAAATATTTTTGCATTTGATAGCCCAATTCTTGAGGAAGGCTATAGGCTATTTAATATCACCCTACGACCCATAGGAGCCGAGCCAAAATGAAATGAAGTCAGAAAGAACGCTAAGCGAAAACTAAGTAATAGCGCGGGCAGGCGATGCGATGCGACGGGGTGGGTCGGGAGAACAAGAAATTTCATACGCACGATGCCGTGAGCAGAAGCTAGTTATGTCATCTGCCTAGCCCTTTCCCAACTATTTTGGGGTCGGCTTCCAGTCTAACCGGATGCAGCAGAATAACAGTGTTTTACATGGAGCGACTGCCTATCTGACCTCCACAACCCAATTACTGGGTAATACAATACCCTTTAGTAAGACTGGTTGTCAGATTTTCGGGGTTCTGACTACCCGTGACTGTACTTACCTGTCTTATAGAGTAACCTAGCATAAAATTGGATAAGAAATATTTTAAAACAGAAGATGAACTAGCAGGTGATCGAGGAGGGGGTGGAGGGGGCTCAGGGGATCAGACTGGAATAAATCGCAACGACAGTCAAAGATCCACGAATGACAGCCGGGACCAACGCTTAACGTGCTTTCCGAGGCACGGAGGGGTCTCGGTATGTATAGATAATCACCCATCCACAGACCAACCGCGGCAAGCGTAGCTTAACCTGATCGATCGACCTGCGGCTGTTTTTATTTACCACGGGCCCCCTTTGCAATTTAGTTAATATGATAGAAATTCCTTTTAACAAATTAAACTGTGCTATCAAGCTAGTGAAAAGCGATCATACAAGCAACTGTCAAAATTGATCACCATTCTAATTCCACTTAAAGAACAATGCTAATTTAATTTATTCACTTTACTCTAAAACATTTAGCCAAACATTTGCCTATTAATGTTAATTACATAATATTCGATTGTATTGTCCCAAAAGGTAAACACTAATGGCGTAAGTGACTAGCGAAAAGCACTTTTTTTTAAACCGCTTGCCGCTTGTTACTTAAACAGTGTTCAAAACAGACACGTTTGTCAAATACAAAAAAAAAAACATTTTATTTTTGTGTCCTATAGTGAAGTTTCTGATAATGATCAATCAATCAACTCAGCCTATCGCAATCCACTGCTGGACATGACCTCTCCCAGGCTGCGCCACAATCTGTCTGACCAAGTCTGTCCCAGCCACTTTCTTAAGATCGTCGGTCCACCTAGCAGGAGAGCGTCCCACCCTAGGCTTGCCGATACACGGTCTCCACATCAGGACTCGTCTGCTCCAGATGATGCTGATGATGATGCCCATTGATTTTTATGTGTTTGTTTCGCTTTCACGCTAAAAAGACTGAAGGGATTTTAATGAAATTTGGCACATGGGTAGCCCACGACCTGAAGAAGGACATAGGCTAGCTTTTCATCCTGGATCGCAAACGAAGTTTGAGGCAGCTAGTACAATAATACAATTGTCTAAAAACCAAAATCTGTTTCAGGAAAAATCAATTATTATTACAATGTTTCCGGTACGGTAACTCCACGAAATGGCAAAATAATTAAAGAATCCTTTCCCTATATTTATTTACTGCAGTTCTCTTTCAAACCGCGGACTCTCATGACTCGAACCAAACGCATCGCCGACCCCTATTAATAACGGACGTCGATCCTAATTATTATTAACACATCTATCGATGTCTGCGATCAGGTCAATTTGTATACTTCACCGGTATTTTGGGAAACTATTATTTGCATTTACATAACAACAAAAAGTGATCACAATCATTTTGTGCATGATAGAAACCGGCCTATTCTGTAAAAAATCTCATCGTCAAAACTTAGGTGAAATGAGCTTGAAGTGAGTTTTACAGAATAGGCCGGCTGGCAGTTTTTAATCAGACGAAACTGAGTTAATACTGGCTTCATACAAGCTTCTTCAGAATGACCTAAAGTAATACATTAGTAGTCTCCAAATGTGAAACGATGGATGGACTGTGTGAATGATGATCTGGTTAGAAAGGGGGTGACTACCGAAATAACGACTAATAGAGAAGTATGGAAGAAAAAGACATGTTGCGCCGACCACAAATAAATTGAGATAAGAGCAGGAGAATGATGATTGATTGCATTTACATAACAACAAAAAGTGATCAGAATAATTTTGTGCACAATGGCAGTTTTTAACCAGCCTACGTTGAGTTAACACTGGTTTCATAAAAGCCTATTCCGAAAAACCTAAAATAACACAGTGTTAGTCTCCAAATTAACCTTACGTACCTAAAGCTTCCGAAAGGTTAATTTTAGCTCAACATTAGAATATAAATAGATATGTGAAGGCACCACGTGCGAAAAGACCCACGTCATTCTAATAACACGTGTAAGTATTCTAGTAATGAAGTATATATTAGGGAATCAGTAATCACACAATTAATAAAACATATTTATATTTACTTCAAGCAATCCATATCCACAATCTCTGGGTAAGTACAATGTAAAATCGAAAAGTCAAAGTCAAAGCATTTATTTCAAATAGGCACATGAAAGGCACTTTTGAACGTCGAAATGTACAATAAAATAGAATAAAATTAATTCAAGTCGCCTTCCAAAAGGTAGTTGCGTATGGAGAAGAATGGGCAAGAAACTCCACTGTTACTCTTTTAAAATATTTTGTATACAATATAATAATAAAATTACTATACCACAATAGAAATAAAAATTAAGCAATGACAGATAAAATCATTATCATGAGATAGACTGAGCGAATCTTGGGAGGCCCAAATATTGTTTCAAACATTCTTGCTGCTAAATCCCACCAAAAGATCATCATATTGAATGCAAACGTCCACTTCTGCATGAGTCTCCCCTATAGACAGCTACAGCGGGCGATCCCAGGGGAAACACTATAACCACCCCACTTCGCAAGCGGACCCGAGGTCTCAATATTATAATGTTATTAGTAAGTATGCTGGTTTTGATTCCATTGCCCCTTGATACAATATCCCTTTAAGTGTCATAACGTGTTTTGGTCACCATCGTGATGTTATATTATTTTCATTTCAATTGGAGGGTAGTAATCAAAAAACTACGCAGTCATAATTTTAATATATTTTCTGTAAAGGTTTTGATAAAACACTGTACCCCTAGACCTAAAAAATATTTTACAAATGTTATGTTTTTTGACAAAACTTTTGCTGGCTGATTGCATAATTATGTGCAATTCACTACATGAACAAAATACATTTAATGCAGTTTCCATTATTTATATTGGTGATTTTTTCAAACATCCTCTTTTTCTCCTTTTTGGTCTCTATAGAGACAAAGAATCCATGACTTCCTCCGACTCGTAATTTACAGTTACAACATTTTCCTGTTCGGACTGTCTTTTAACATCAACTGTCACTACAATTTCAACGCCAACAAAATTTAGATATCCATCAATACCGTTACATTTATTCTCAAACACAAATCACAACTAATCAAATTAATCGGAAGGCGGACCGATATCAAAATTATTAATGCAAAACTCTCCCCCCACCCCCTTTTTCACCCCTCGGTCCATGCCACCGTCTTCTATCATTTAAGAAAGAGGACTGCCCTTAAAACTCTTGTGTTGGGAGAGAGGCTTAGCATCATGGCTTTTTAGTAATGGTGCTAAGATTTTATGGATGGAAAATGTCATTTATTTGTTAAGTATTGTATGTGCAGTTATATCTCAGCATGATTGTTTAAAGATGTCTAGCAAAAATAAGAATCATTATAAAATAACTCGATGATTTCGGGACAAAACCAATACGAGTAGTAGTTAGCTATTGCTAAAATTATGTTGATTTTCCTAAAAGTTATAAGCAGGCCATGTTGCCAAAAATAGCCTTTAAATGAAAATAGACACGACATCTGAAAAAGCTCGTATATCCTAACATAATCAGCCTATAATTTTCCCACTGCTGGGACACAGGCCTCCTCTCTGTGAGAGGGAGGCGTATATCCTGTTTATCCTTAAATATTTGCTCTGTTTATTTTCGTTCCTTTCCCGGAACAATATATTTTTACATAATTTGTATTATATGAAGCAAAAGTAGTAATATTGTAATTAACTGCGACAAATCATCTTAAAACTTAAACATTAAGATTAACAAACCGTGACAAAAGTTTACTCTACTCCTGTTGCGTGAGCGACGAAATCCATTCTTACTTTATTACCGTTGTTGACTGTGCCAATTAACTCCACCTACCCTTTTCCCAACATATTAGAGGTGTTTATTGTGGAGAAATGAGTTTTCAAACTGCAAATCTAACGTTGGCTTGATGCCACAACTGCTATCTTAAATTTTCGCATCATCATCTACGGTTTCATCCTTATCGTTAAGCAAGAAGGTTGGTATTCGGATGGCCTTTTCTTTTCCATTGTATGTTTCTGTGGTTTCCCAAGCGGGGACTGGCCGCCCGCGCCCCTTGCCCCAAACTCCACATGTTATTTACGTGTGAACACAACGCCGTGGAGGGTTCAATTTATCTGACCTACTGGGCCTCCCACTAATATAACGCTCGGAATCGCTTCTACCCCTTTTCGGTGGTTTATTTTTTCTATTTTGTTTATATAATTTATAAAAGAAGCCTTTGTTACGTATAACTATGCTACTGTTTTATTTATTCTGGATTTTGTAAAATATGCGTTCCTCATTAATATAACAGCTGCTATAATCTAAAAAAGTAGGCAGGTTTTTCTAATTTACGCAACATTTGAACTTAAAACTCGACTAAGATTTACAACAGATTCTCGCGACAAATAACGACAAAACTTTCGAAGACTAAAATATTTTTCTCCAAAATAAAATTAAAGTAAATACACATTTTGATAAAATACTTTTTCTTGACCTACCTAATCGACATCACCAACGAAAACCAACTGAAAGTAGCAACGAAATAAAAATTCCATTGTGCATAAGTAACAAAGAAAATAATCCCTACACAAAAATATTGAGTTGACATCGAAAGTGAAGGGGGCAACGCGATACCTCCATCCGTAGTAGAGCGTCCAAGTGGCGGGGCAGATTCACGATTACAGCCATTTGAGGGGACGCGCCCCGAACTGTATGATGGACTGGAAATATTCCATAATATCTAAAGCGTCGTTACAATGCCTTAGCAGAATATTTTTCTTGGGCAGAAAGCCGATATTCCCCCAAGAGTTACGACATTTCAATTTGCCAAGGCGGGCGGAAAATGGAATTACGATTGAAGCGAGAACGCCCGAATGTCGACGAGGGCGTCCCGCTCTTCACCGATCGTGCCCGAACAGCCCCGAAGCGAAACGAGTGAACAACGCGCCCGTCGCGCGTCGCGCCGCACCAAGCCGTGTATTGATTAGATGCGGGACGTCCGATGCCATATAAATTAGGCCGCACAAAAAAACAGACTTAGTAAGTACATATTTACTTAAATACTAATCATTAGCTAAAACTACAACTCGGAGCTTCATCTAGGAGTATTTCTAAAGATTTTTTTAAATAACTTAAAACAACTGAACTAATTTTATAAGTTACCCAAGTACTTATAATATGCATGCGTAGATTTTAGTTCCGAAAGTTTTGACGGAAGCTGATTTTCAGCTGCTCTCTGTAAAAAGCGCGCCAAAAATATTGAAGTTATCATGTAACCTAAAAACGAACTGTGTCGTTGACTAATTTTACTTAATTATTAATTTCGGGTACCCCTTTATGAACACAATGGAACTTATAACTCATTACGAAGTGTCAGTTAAAAAGGACAATAATAATGGTTTCATTTTCAGACGTAATTAATATAAAAGCGATCCTATTTGATGCAAGCCGACATCGAGGCCAAAATAATGTAAACGAATAAATATACATTACATTATTAACGAATGTTGGCCTCGTTTCTCGCTCTCTTTGTTCGTTTCACGATTTTCCGTGAGAATTAATTGAAAATAAGTTTTCCTCATTGCGGTTTCAAGGTTCAAAATAATTTGTTGGGTGGAACATTTTGTTCCCGACGATCGAGCGAGAATGTTTACCTGATAATCGACCTTAGCGGACGGAACATTAAGTAGAATATTGTATGTAGCTTACGCGATGGCGCTTTTCATGATTTGTGAGTTTATAGCAACGGTGAAGTGTCGGTGGTTAATGGTGGCAGCGCGTGGCTCTCGCCGGCCGCCATATTGAAAAAGTTTGGCGCGAAAAAAGGGCGGTAAAAATATAAATCGATGATGACAATATGCAGTTGGATTCTTATCATTTATTCACTTCCATATGAGTGCCAAGTTATGATTTCTCCACATCTAGGTATTTATATAAACAGTGGGTATGTGCACACAACACATAGTTAAATTTATGAAATGTTCCAATATCTTTTATTTATGTCTTAGCGTACAAATAATAACTGTGTACAAACACATTTGGGAAAACATGGAAGAGTTTGTCTCGTCCCAAACATCTTTTCGGTAATTCACCTCAGAATCCCTCGTTCGGGAGATTTAGATGGAATACCGCCGCTCTCCTCTCCCCAGGGTGACCCAGAGGTAAACCCGTTGTTTCTTGGAGAAGTTCCACTTGAGCCAACATTTTCCCTGGTTAGCAACATTCTATATTAATAAGAAAGACAGCTTTAATGGAATGGCGTAAAGTTGATTTTGCTATAGATTTTAAAGGCGGTTAATACCTTTTGCAGTATATTATTTATTGGCACCTTTTCAGGTACTTAAGGTCGGATCGCCGAGTAGGGTTCGCTGAAGATTCGGTCTCGCATATTCGTCAACAGAACCTCTACTATGTGCTTGGAAACTTGTTAAATGACTTTTCTATATGAAATTGGGTAACGAATTCACTCCTTGCCAATAGCACAGACTAGATTTTTAGTTTGCTCAGAAAATACTTAAAACGAAATTTTTATGAACTGTATAAATAAAAATGAGGTGTAGATGTAAATGAAGTATCATAATAAGGTATATAATGAGATTGGCCATTGACCTCATTCATGGACCACCATAACTTCAGGCATCTTGCATAATCAACTAGCGCTGTTCTCGCCGTTTCGTCAACAGCATTTGACTCTGTTGAGGAATCACAAGTTTCTTTCAAACAAGTGATCATGGTAACCAATAATAATTATATCAGATCCTGCGTTAAAAACTTTATAAAGTCAAGCCCAAATACTGCTTAATATATAAACATGTGACTGATAAGGGATGTTTTAAGAATGGGATACCACAAGGCAGTGTTTTGGCCCCCATTTTCTATATTTGTACAACTAATAAAACAATGACCAATCTAGTTGTTATCATCCTGAATTGTTCTTAAATAAAAAATATCATTCTCTGACCATTTCATAAATTATAAGATAATTTTGAAGTGACGAACCAACCCTTTTGTTTTATTTTCCTTATGAAAAAGGCTACACTATACTATACTATACTATATAGGCTATACTATATTAGGCGTTAAATAAACGGATCGTGTTCGAAACACAAAACTGCGCTCCAAAACAAAGATAGTTGACGTGGCTCAAAAGACTGCTCAACTTAAATGGGACTAGGCAGGACATGTCTGTCGCATGAAGACAAACTGTGGGCCCAAATATGCAGAATTGGTGCCCTGAGACAGTGAGGTGGGGTCGCGGCAAACCACGTAGGTAGAAGATGGCGGGACGAGCTGGATAGGTTCCGTCAAAACTGGAAGGAGGATGCGCGGGCTGGCGAAAGATGGAAGGAGTGGAGTGAGGCCTTTTCCCAGGAGTGGCACAGCGCAGGAAAGAAAAAAAAATGAAGAAGGCCGATAAAGAAACGAATGATTTTTTTCTGACGAGCATAATCAACCGATAATGTTCCCACTGCTCGGACACAGGCCTCCTCTCTACGAAAGGGAGTGGGCTGTAATCTACCACGCGGGCCCATTGCTGGTTGGTAAAAGGCAAAAGTCTTCGATTTTTTGTTTTTAGGACATGCCTGTCGGCGCATCATCGCCGTCGTTGTCGGAGTTACACATATTATTGATTTGCACCAATATATCACAGAAATACACAGCAATAGAAAATGACAGGAAAATGTTTAAAAGATAGAAAATACCTCACTTCAATTCAGGGTGTTTATTCTTCGAGCAGCGAACCAAGAATGTCCTTCCATTCGCATTACAGCAGTTTTTATACACAAAATTACCGCCAAAACTTGGCGCCAAACTTTACCGCCAACTAGCGGATAATTGTCAAACTAATTCTAGATTGTCATTTTAAACAATTCTAGCGGATGTATCAAGATAAATCCTTAATACCAACATAGAAACAATATAAAGTTAACCGGAAACTACAATATTTAAAATTAATAAAGAGGAGGTATCAAAATAGAAACTTTATACAAATTCAACCGGAAACCACTTGTTATTTTAAATACATCAAACTAAACATGACCGGAAGTACAAGAATTAATTTAATAAATGGAAGTCAGATTAAGTACAAAATAATCAAAACAAGCTTAAAATTAAAATTAAATAATGGTTTAGCGCCCATACGGCCATTCTGATCCAGCGCGCTCTCTGCGCTGTAGAACATTTTACAATAAAGCGACATCACCACTTCGGGCTTACTCAAAAATACAAGGCATCACCCGCCTTGGATATAGCCATATTTCATGGCATCACCCGCCTGGGATATAGCCCCCTAACGCGGCATCACCCGCCTTGGATCTAGCCATATTTCCTGGCATCACCCGCCTGGGATATAGCCCCCTAACACGGCATCACCCGCCTTGGATCTAGCCATATTTCCTGGCATCACCCGCCTGGGATATAGCCCCCTAACACGGCATCACCCGCCTAGGATCTCGCCATATTTCATGGCATCACCCGCCTGGGATATAGCCCTAAGACCAGGAAAAGGGATACGCATGGTGGCCAGCCAGCGCAATAGGGAGGAAGGTGGAGCAGCTAAAATAATTTACAAATCATCCGCCCATACGGTCGGTTCGTTATCTTTGTCACACATAAATGGATCGTTTTGAGCCAGAGGTGCTGGTCTCAAAAAATCATGACTAGCGATCTTTTCGGAACATCCCCTTAAATTGACATGCTTTACTTTGTAGCGGTTATTAGGCAATACTTCTAGAACTTCCATAGGACCTTCATATTTAGGACCAAGTTTAGTCGTATGTCTTTCATGCTTATGCATTAAGACAAAATCCCCCTTTTCAAAAGGCTTGATTTGAGCTTTGCCTTTGTCAAATCTTAACTTGTCCCGAAATGATCGCTCGTCCATCCTTAATTTACATAATGATCTAACAGTATTAATATCTTCAATTGGTTCATCATCATCGATTTGCAAGAGCTTAATACCCGGTGGCGAACATTTTTTTCCAAACAACAACTCCATGGGAGATCTTCCCGTACTTTTAGAAACGGTAGAATTAATAGCTAACTGTAAATCTCGAATAGCAGTGTGCCATTGTTTATTAAGCTCCACAACAGACATATTATCTTTGATGATTTTCATAATGCGTTCTACCTGACCGTTTGCCCGACTAGCGCCTTTAGCTACTAGATGATGTTCAATACCGAAACGATGACAAAAATTCTTGAAATCAAACGATGTCATACTTTTGTCCTGATCAGTTATGAGTCTATTTGGGGTGCCGAAAATAGAAATTACTTCTTGTAAACAAGATATGGCTGTATCAGATGTCCGATCATTGGTATAAATTAAATGAGTATATTTGGTAAAGGCATCAATAAATACAAACGCATATTCAGCATTATTACGTTTACCGTTCATACGTCCAGTTATGTCAGCATGTACGGTATGAAAGGGAATTGCAATTTTATCTATAGGATGAAGGGTAACTTGTTTAGCACCAGACATACCTTTGCGGATTCTACAACTAACACAATTTTCAGTAAACCTTCGAACTATTTTTGACATATTGGGAAACCAATATTGCTCTCTTAACTTTGCTAGAACCTTTTCCCAACTGAAGTGTTGAAGATTATCATGATAGTGGGAAATCAGATTCCATCTGTAATTACTTGGCACAATAATAAGTTTACGAGTTTTATTTTCTATTTGAACTTTACGTCTAAGCAATTTATCCGGCGATATGACATAAGTGCCAGCAATGTCTTTTGGGATTGTATCACAACTAAGTTGTTCAACTATGTTTTTAAGAACTGGATCTCTTTTTTGTTCTATTAGGAGCCAGTTATGATCAAGTGTAGAAGAGTTAACTGAAAATTGCAACGAGATATTTTCGCTAGGAATTTTACCGGGGCTCGCTACGGGATTTCGACTAAAAAAATCTGCATGAGAAAGTCTGTCTCCTTTCCTATACTCAATATCAAATTGGAAAGTTTGCAAAAACGCCCACCAGCGGTGTACTCTTGGTGTTAGTTCTTTTTTGGTTCTGGATGCTTTCAGCGAATTACAATCTGTTACTACTTTAAAGCATCTGCCATACAAAAAGTGGCGGAAATGTTTAATAGCTTTGACTACAGCCAATGTTTCGAGCTCATATGAATGGTATTTGCTCTCAGCATTGGTTGTTCGCATACTAAAATAACCAACGACATGAGGATTCTTATCATATCGCTGAATCAAAACTGCACCATAACCTATAGAACTAGCGTCTGTATGGAGTTCACATGGTAAATCAGGGTCGAAAATTGTCAAGAGTGGGGAAGATGTTAATCTATTAATTATTTCCTTTCGGGCATTTTCCTGTTTTTCAGTCCACCTCCAAGGTACGCCAGATTTAGTTAATTCATATAAAGGGGCCATGATGTTGGAAAAATTTGGTACGAATTTCCTAAAATAACCAGCTAGGCCGTTGAATTGTCGTAACTCTTTAATGTTTTTTGGTACAGCAGACTTAGAGAGGGCATCTAATTTTCTGGGACTGGGCTTAACGGTTCCGTTTTCTATTATATTTCCTAAATATTCAACAGATTTTTTTAGAAATGAGCATTTTTCTTTGTTAAGTGAAAAACCTGCATTAGTTAATCTTTCCAAAACTAATTCCAAGTTAGTTAACCCTTCTTCTATAGTTGCAGAAATTACAAGGACGTCGTCAATATAAACTAGAGCAATCTTATCTTTATAATCACCCAAAGCTTTATTAATGGCACGCTGATAAACAGACGGTGCATTGCACAACCCAAAAGGCATGCGTAAAAATTCAAATTGACCGTCAGGTGTAACGAACGCGGTTTTTTCTACAGAATCTACTGAAATAGGTATTTGATAAAACCCTGCAGTCATATCTAAACAAGTGAAATAACGCGCTTTACCTAACCTATCAATCTGATCGGCAATCAATGGTAATGGAAAATTATCCCTAACTGTGTTTGCATTTAACTCCCGAAAGTCAACGCATAATCGGTCAGTTCCATCTTTTTTTTTTACTAATAAAATGGGGCTGCTAAAAGGGGATGAGCTGTCTCGGATTATACCGTTTTGTTTAAGATCGTTTAAAATGTCTTTGACTTTTTCGCGTTCCATTGGCGATAATCTGTACGGTCTACGTTGAACAATTTTATCTTGATTCTTTAACCTAATGGTTAACTGACCAGTTTTTACCTCGGAAACTTTATTACCCGAGGTGAAATTGTCTTTGAAATTGTTTAAAATTGAATTAATTTTTTTTAACATGGTAGTGTCAACAAGGTCGGTTTTCAGTTTTGTTTCCAACTTTGTTATAGAACATTCATTAATAATCATATTTCTCGAGACAGTCATATTTTTATCTATTAATGTGATAGTAAGACCCGGAATTTGCACTAAATCATAGCCAATCAAAATATTAAACTGTGTTTGGTAATCTTCTACAACAAATAGTTCTAATTCTACACTAACTTGATCGATCTCGACAATAGCAGAGATACTCTGGGAACACGTGACATTAACGCCACCTATTCCCTTAAAAACAGTATTGACAGTTTTCCTTTTGCCCGGAATCGAACCAGAAATGCTTTTACGTATTAACGAACAATCTGCGCCGGAATCAAATAGGCAAGAATATGAATTAGCTCCAATTTTGACGGTAGTCGTGCAACGATTTATAGGACCACAAAAATTAACGGATTTTTTATCGGTCGACTTCGATTTTTCGTCATTTTGCTTACGGAAACAATTTTTCTCTAAATGACCCTTTTTATGGCAATAGTTACATTCAATGACCTTACGGTTGTCTGGCGTAATCTGAGATGCTGGCTTTGCGGAAATATTAGAGTCTGTATTTTGTGTAGACTTTTCCTTACAGTCACGAACTCTGTGACCAGGTTTTTTACATTTAAAACAAATTGGCGACTGACCTAATAACGAATCAGGAGTTTCCGAAAGCCGGGGTTTTTTGTTAAGATTATTTTTGTCTGTACTGTCAGATTTCGGTCGGTCACGTTTACGAAACGTTTTTAGAACGGAGACTAGTTTGGGCAAAGAGTCAGGCGTATTACGTAACAATTCACATTTCACAAAATCAGGGTAGATACCAGTGATAAGAGCATCAATTACCTCGGCGTCCGCGGCTTCGGGCCGCACTCTCTTGAACAGCGTCCAACCCGTGGTTGCGTATTCCGCGTAGCTATTCGCCTGCTCCGACGTGTAGTCGCGCCACCTCTGGACGTCGTCAGCATACCGGAACTCTTCACCGAACGTCTGGATCAGGTCTTGCTTAACTTGCTCCCACGTGGTGGATTGTAGGGACCACGTATCAGCCCATGTTTTCGCTCTTCCTTTCAGCTGCAGTATCGCCTTCATGCGAGCTTCATGCGGTGATATGCCAATAGTTGAAATGGTTTGGTCAACATTGGCACACCAGTCCCTGATGTCGTGTGAGCGCACATCGGGATCGAATGGCGGTAGGTAGAAATTGCCACGATCCCGTGAAGGCGCTGGAGTAGCGGATAGTGCAGCGGCCACGGCGCTCGATGTGGCTTGCTTCGTGATTGACGTCACCAAACTCATCACTTGCTCCATCGAGAAAGTTGGGTCTGGCTGAACGGTCTGCACTGGTTTGCGGACCCGGAATCCAGAAGACCTCAGTAGGGGCGAGGTGGATCCCACCGCTGCTGTCGGCGCATCATCGCCGTCGTTGTCGGAGTTACACATATTATTGATTTGCACCAATATATCACAGAAATACACAGCAATAGAAAATGACAGGAAAATGTTTAAAAGATAGAAAATACCTCACTTCAATTCAGGGTGTTTATTCTTCGAGCAGCGAACCAAGAATGTCCTTCCATTCGCATTACAGCAGTTTTTATACACAAAATTACCGCCAAAACTTGGCGCCAAACTTTACCGCCAACTAGCGGATAATTGTCAAACTAATTCTAGATTGTCATTTTAAACAATTCAAGCGGATGTATCAAGATAAATCCTTAATACCAACATAGAAACAATATAAAGTTAACCGGAAACTACAATATTTAAAATTAATAAAGAGGAGGTATCAAAATAGAAACTTTATACAAATTCAACCGGAAACCACTTGTTATTTTAAATACATCAAACTAAACATGACCGGAAGTACAAGAATTAATTTAATAAATGGAAGTCAGATTAAGTACAAAATAATCAAAACAAGCTTAAAATTAAAATTAAATAATGGTTTAGCGCCCATATGCCCGATTCCTTACGATGTTTTCCTGCACCGTTTTGAGAGCCAGAAGTGATAAAATTATTTACTTAATCAAATTGAATCGCATGCCTGGGTTCGAACCCATAACCTACAACTCGTAAGTCGGGAGCCGCTACCATTGAGCTACCACTAATTCCCTGACCTTTTCTGACGAACTTTTGGTTCATTATTTCATTCAACCTTCAATTGGCGTTTAGGGGTTGCGCATGTTTTCTGCGCGCCCTTTAGCCCACGCTCGCATTCCTTTTGTAATTGAACCCCAAAAAAGTTTTTAACCTTGATCATCATAGCAAACAAATATGCCACTCAAGGTTGAATAAAAAAGGATCACAATTTCTTAATAATATTTTCAAGTGAAGATTTGACCAGTTATGGTACAAATGAAAAAAATAACTGTTTTATGTTGATAAAAGTAGTATTAAATAGGTACATACTTAAATAACACTTAGGCAGAATCAGCAAATCTATTAATTTGATTATTTCTGTACATTTTCGAACCTTACAAACGATTTCACGAATTCAAGTGACTTGCGCCAGTGGTAGGGGCTACCGTCTATTGAGAACTGAAGGAATTGTCCGTGTTATAAGTTAACGAAACCGACTACCAGTCTCCTAGACCTCTGATGGCAAACTTCACCCCTACAATGGATTCGTTATTATTAATTAGATAGCCCGTTTGAGAGCTCCTTGAATGGAATATGAGGTGACGATCTTTTAGATGAATATGTTCAGATAAGGATATGGTAATCGATGTTAAAGCTGTATAAAAAGATAATAAAGTAATTTGTGATCAATGCTCATGTGTCAAAGCTGGGGATAAACCCTTCGCATTCGAATGTGGATCCACGCGAGACACAATAGCTTTTTAATTGTTTCTATAATTGCGGCATTCATCCGGTTAAAGAGTAGGTAATGTTGAATTCACAAGTAGACATAGCTAAAGAGACGCAACTTTAACAGGACCAAGGAGTGCCACTACATCGAAGACGTTCTATATTAAATGACAGTGTTATTTAACTAAAGCAATAGCATTATAATAATTAATAAAAACATCTAAATATTTCGTTTTCATTCATTGATTCTGCCGAAAGATGTCCACTGCTTGTCATAGGCCATCAAGCACTGCTACTTCGACCGGTTCAGTGCTTCCCGCAACCATCTAAATATAACAGTCTATATCTATATATTTAAAACTGAATACTTTTCAGTTAACAAACACAGAATGAAAAATAAACTTTTTCAACCTGAAGTCTTTTCCCAGAACTACCATTATTGTGAAGCAAAAGTAACTTCGTTTGATTTAATAATGATCGTATCTTAAAAAAACAAAATTTTTAATTTTAATACACCATATTAAATAAACAAGGCGTCGTCGTGCCAAATTGCCCTACATTCAGGCTTTTTTTCAGGGAATTAGTTCACAACAGCAATGCTGCCATCTGTGTGTTGACACCGGAGTTACATGTAATGGGCGGGTGGCGCCACACAACAGCGTCGATAAAACGTACCAGTGTGTTTATTTTGTGCTAGCAGTCAACCAAGCATAAGGTTCGTACAGTCACAAACATTAATAATGTCAACACTTGGAAACTTTCAATACCGGTTTTTTCGTGATATAACGAAAACAACAATGAAATACGACACATTGCATAAACCTTTGGGTTCGAAAATACTGTGTTCGTACCAACATAAATTTCATTCGAAAATAAAGAAGAAAATCGCCTTTGAATAACGCCAAGTGTATACATTCTAATGCCCGTGACTGTACACATCACGAAAGCTCTGAACACAGTTTTGTTGTCGATGCGAAGTAACTGCGTAGCTTTTGGTGTTCGCTGTTGTATGCGCGCCCTTAGCTACATACCTAGCGTGGTTGGGGAGATTCAAAATGTCGTAAATCTGTTAAGTAATGGGAATTATCCTGGTCGGTTCAGTTGTGTGGTTTGCGACTGGAAAAAAGATCAGTGGAGAACGTAAGAAGAACCTTAGACACGTCTTCATCAGCATCAGCAATCTGCGAACTTAGAAGCATGAATAAGTAAGTAGGTACCTACCGAAGCACACAGAAGAACTCTTTTTTTATTATTTTAAAACCTTTTTCCTTTTATGGTTGTCTTAATAGTCTGTATTGGCCGATTCTAAAACGAAAAAGTAACTGGTAACCCAATTTACATAGCTTTTTATGACATCAAATTAAAGGTTGGCGTACAAGCGTCGAAGTAGGAAAAAAATTCCCGCCTACGGCGCCTAAAGATATCAGACTCTGCCGACTACCGAGTGACAGGCGCGGCGCACGACGGAGGTTCAACACTCGTCAGGTGAATTTTTGGACCTAATACTTTTGTAGACCAGTCAAATATATCTGTCGTATCAACCAAATGCTCCACTTTTATCTTTTGTTTCTTTCTTCTTCTATAAGAGCCCATTTAAGTAGAGGGTTTCCCTTTCATTTCTGCACCTTAAGTTAGACCCTAGAAATAACATTAAAGGACAAGAGTTTAAGACCCTATTTTTTCTTTTTTTCAAAAATAAGATCAGTAATATTTACATAATAAAATATATAAGCTTACAGAGTTGACATAATATGTACATGTATATAAAAGGCCCTAATTACTTTGTATCGATTAGCCCCCTTACCTACTAATAAACGTATTATATCAGATGAATAGTTACACACCGATTTCTCTCTTTCAGTCGTTAGTAAATTAACTTTCAAAAGAAGAAGACAAAGCGTTGTGTAACTATACAGACGCAATACAACGTTTATTAGTAAGGGGGTTAAAAGTATTTAGGTAGAAAGGAAATTCAAAATTAAAGTCACTACATTCACATACGACGAAACTTATAATCCATTATGTCAAAACACCCGAGGTTGCATTTACAAAAATTACAAAACGCATAAAAATAACGAGTGAACACCTAAACACCGCAATATTGCGTCGAAAAACACACGGATGTTGGTCGTTATAAAAATGTAGGATCTAGGGAAAAGATCATCCTTGGCGTAGAGTGGGGGTTAGGGTGGAGAGACCCCTCCTGATTTATGGTAACATGTCGCGAGCGATAACCGCGTACGCGAAACTCGCTTTTTGTCATTAACTGATTTTTATTCTATTTCTTCTTTTTCTGTTTGTTTTGTTACATCTAGAGGGCCTATTGAGGTCATCTAGTACCTACCCATTAAAGACAAAAGTAGGTAAGTACCTACCTAGGTTCTATAATAAGTCAAAGTTAGTTTCGTTAGTATTGGTATCATAGTTAATAAACGAAACTAAATTTGACTTAAATAAACATTCTGTAAGCTAAACCGTAACATTATGTATTTTCGTAAAATATACACGTATTATGGACACATACCTACTACAAACACATAAGTTTAGGCAGAGTAAACTAGCACAAAACTTTTCGAAGTTCGTTGCACAATAAAGGTACATCTAACGCCATCTGTTATCGAGTAGCGGTAACTGTAGAATTAGAACAGACATTAATGAAAAACGAGCAGTTACCTTTATCGGGAAACCTATGAAAATAAGCAGTTTGAATTAGCAATTAAACGAAATTCTTCTGACAACAAAAGGGCTAAACAGCAATTTCGAATAAATTATTTTCAGTTCAAATTCGCTACTACTGTCATCTTGTGTACTTTCTTGTGACCAATTAGAAAAGTTAACCGTGAAGGAGTTATTGATGTTTACCGGTAGATGTCTCTCTTATAACAGAAAGTTAATACCTAAATAATAGAAAATGCAAATAAAGCTTTCCTGACTACTATGTACATAAAATTTACATATCAGCATAATCAGCCTATAATGTTCCCACTGCTGGGACACAGGCCTCCTCACGGTAAGAGGGAATGGGCCGTAATCCACCACGCGGGTTGGATAATAATTAGGTACTTACTTATTGGTAATGGCAAATACAAAACCACAACATACTTAATTCGTAAATTGAGGGTTTTTTTAATCTCTTTTATAACAACAAAAGTACCTATCTAAGTACCTACCTACCTAGGTTAAAAACAGTTTTCAATAAATCCTAGATCTCTTACTTACAGTATCTAGAGCAGCAAACCGCTTTAACTGTCGGGGTATTCCTGGAAACGCACCAACTTTGAAACGCACCAAATGAAACATCTATCGATATCATTTATTACGAATCCTTTATGCTCTTCTCTGTTTCATCGTTGATGCATTTCGAGGAATAAAATTATTTTTTTTTTCGAGATATTTTTAGGTGCGTTTCAAAGTAGGTGCGTTTCGAGGAATATCTCTAAGGCTAACCGCGCACTACGAATTTTAATCGTTGCGAAGAAAATTCGTTAATCTGTGAACAATATAAATGTAGGTAGGTACTAGAGTCCGCGCACTGCGGATAAAATCGCTTGAGAATTCGCTTGATTAATTTTTGTGTTGGCGATTTTGTAACTAATCGCAACGATTAAAATCGTAGTGCCCGCATAGCCTAACTGTCGACATGCAATCATCGAGGCCGTACGCAATTTACACATCGGTTAAAATGCCTGCCAGAATCGTGATCATGACAGTTGTTCAATACATAAGCACTTTAGTAACTTTTGCAGGAGTCTTCCTGCAAAAGGTTATGGGCCCAGTTCTAACCCAGAAGATATTGAGGAAAGTACCTGGTCGAAGGTAAATCACGGTAAAGTGAAAATACTTGTGGTGAAGCAAGGAACAAACCGAAAAAGATGGACGCCGAGATTTTCGGATCAAATCCTCAATCTAACACAAGGTTGGAAGGAATTAACAACTGGCCGATGTGGAAATTCCAGATTAAGGTTATATTGAAGGCAATTAACATTTTTGGGGTAATAGATGGATCGTACAAATTAAGTCCGGAACAGGACGACAAAGCCAAATAAAAATGGCTACAAGCTGACGCTAAGGCACAAGGCGTGATCGTAACTCGCATGTCACCAGCGGTGATGATACACATACAAAATTGCGAAACGGCACAAGAAATGTGGACAAAATTAGCTACAGTTTACGAATAAAACTCCGATGTTTCATTGCACTTACTGCAGCAAAAATTCTTCGAAATAAAGTTGTGTGTGTGCCCGCCCGCCGGTCAATGGCGTAATACAGTAATGTGAAATATTAATAAAGTTAACTGTAAAGAACAAACCACCTCTTTTCTTCGGGTTAGTGCTGCACGAAAACTCCTGCAAAAGTAACTACTTACACCCAGTTTCTGAATTGAGAATTTGAAGTTGAGAACATCTTAATTTGTACTTAAGTATGAAGTATGACTGTATTTGAGAATAATTAGTTGAGAATTGCTACTTTCTTCAAATCAGAAACCGGGTGTTAGACTAATATTACTTACTTAGACTTGTTTCAATATCAGTTTTTGAGAAATGTCCAGAATCCAAGAATAGACCAAGAATGCTAGCTATGGCTAGGGTGTACAATACAGTATATAAAACAATAATCCGCCAAACTTTAGTCAATAGTTTTTGGTATCAACCACAGTATTTGGTATGAGCAATTATGTAAATATACGCACTGTTATGATTGTTACCTATATATACTCAATTAAATTATATAATACTGAATTTAAAAACAAAAAGTTGATGTGAAAAACTAAAAATAAGAAAAAAACAATCTACATACCCAATTAAATATTGGTTCTACGCATCCGCGCAGCATTACTCAAATATCCACTTGCTAACTTCATCGTCGACATTGCCAATGACAAGTACCTACTCAGCCTGGTCTTGAGAGAAAATCCGTAGGTACGAAGCTTTCATACTTGGCCTCATTTATAAGTTTCGCTTAGCGCCATCATAGATATCTACCTAACCTACACCTCGCTATTAGAAAGATCTAGATAGTGTAGGTACCTTAGTATTTTAATGAGTAAAATTACCAATGTTGTATCAATATAAAATTACGCCTATAACCCCAAATGGGTACGCAGAGTTACAGTACCTACATGCGCATTTTTGGCTGATTTTAATGTTAAAGTCCCATGTCATCATCATCTGCCTAGCCTTTTCCCAACTATGTTGGGGTCGGCTTCCAGTCTAACCGGATGCAGCTGAATACCAGTATTAAAGTGTAGTGTTAAAGTCCCATGTATTGTATCATAATTATTTATAGAGACAAAATATTATATTCTACAATGGAATGCGAAAAGGCTGGGTTTTGATTGCTTGAATTATTACTAGAAACAGTTGACTGTTTCTTAAACGGTTCAAACTGCACCCTAATTGCTTAACACATTGACATTATTAATCACAATCTATATCATTTTGTAAGATATTGCTAATCCACTGCTTCATAGAAAAATGTTGTTGAACTGTCAAAATTGAAGCCATTGCTACTGTACAAGTGTGTTACGGAATTACCCCGCTGCTTATGTTCATTATTGCTTGACAAGTTAAAAGAAGCAAAGTGGATGGCAAACACACAGAAATATTTAAGAATGCAAACCTCTCTTTACGTATATATCAGTGTATCTACACGCTTCTCATAATTTTTCAGTACCCAGGAAATTACAATTATAACTTTCCAGGAAACTCGGACTACCAAGAATTTCCCTAATTTATAGCATTTCTGAGAATATCAAATATCCCTAGAGCACACAAAATTTTGCCGAACGAACGATTTAAAAGGAATTCATATTCTTGCGCGAATTTGCTACTATTGAAAAACGTAGTAGTTTAAACTTGAACAAAAATTTACTCGTCCTTGGAATCGAACCAAAGACTTGACGCCCAACAGTGATACTTGCCACGACTAACCCAGTGAGGCATAACAGTAACCTACTACATTAACGATTGCGAAAAATCCATACTTCTATAATACCCTATACTAATATTTTAAATGCAAAAATAGCTAGCTCTGTCTGCCTGTCTGTTACAAAATTTGGCACACGGATAGACCGTCATGAACATAACTTTTATACTGGTGGTAAGGTCCCGTGGGATAATATCCGAGCTCCACGCGGGCGAAACCGTGTGCAAAAGCTAGTAAGACCTCTTTAATTTCACAGTACAGAAATCAGTTTTCGGTTGCTCAACTTTCACTTTTGTCAAACTGTGCATAAGTATTTGAAATGTGGCAAGGTCGGCCGATATCCAAGTGTACTTCTTTTGATAATTAGTTCCGTTACACCGGTTACACCATGCAATAGTAGGTACAAGCATAAGCAGCCTATAAAGTTCCCAATGCTGGGACACAAGCCTCCTCTCTTAGAGAAGAAGTGGGCTGCATCCACCAGGCGGGCCCAGCGCGGAATGGTAGATGTCAGTCTTAGAATTTTTTGTTCTAGTACATGCCGCTTTCCTCACGATGTTTTCGTTCATCATTTTGAGAGCAGTGGTGATGAAGTAAATTCCTCAAAACAAGTGCCTGCCTGGTTTCGAACCCCGAGGTCAATACGCAACCAGTACTCTGGGAGTCGATGCAACGGGGTTGAGGTCAATATTATGGCAGAGTGCTCATTGTCATGATATCTAAACTGCAAGGTGTAGTGTGTAACCTACTTAAAATATACGATACGGCTAAGGGATTTTAATTTCGCGTATAGCCAAGAAGTATCCTTTCAGGAGATGGCAGCAATAGTAGGCAGATTTTTCCGTTCACCGCGTGAATTTTTATTAGCAGAGGCAATGGTCTTAAAAGGAAAAAGCCATCGTATCCCGCAAAATTCAAATTCTCTTACGTTTTTTTGCAATTTGCAGATAATTCGCGACTGTAACAATATAATTGATATTTCATGAAATAGTCATTCAATGCCTTAGTAACTATATAAATAAAAACAAAAGGATGTACTCGTCCGCATCGCAGTCATCCGGAAACGTACCCAGAAGACTGGCAGCATTGCCATTGTCATTCAATAGGATTATCTGAACTTAGAGGGTTGTATTGATCATTTTAATGATTTTATTTCTGTAAAGTCATTGGTTACGGTCGCGATTCATATTTTAATCAACATACTACCTGACTCTGACCTGCAAATAGCAAAAAACGTAAGAAAATTTGAACATCGAGGGGCGCATTTATACGACTTCTAATGATTTTAAATTCAACATCACGTCTAATCGACCGGACTGATTTCTTTGAAAAAAATAAATGTCATACTAGACCATTTGCTTCGTAATTTGATATGTGAATATTTGCATTTTTTTTTAACGTAGTGTAATTAATTTGTAGAGTAATGTCTACCACCGACATAAAAACGATAATCACGCAAACACTATCGGGTGTATTTTCATAAAACTTTCACCATATAAAAGACAATTTAATTCCCCGAATTTTAGTATACGGTTTTTATTTGTTTGGTGTTTGATAAATCAACAATAGATGATTGTTTCATATTTTGCAATAAATTACCAGCGTTGTGTCATCGCGCTTCTCTTTCTTTTCTATGCAGTCCGATGGTGACCGCGTTTTAGGTCATGTAGTCGCCTTAAGGGACGTACCACCTGCGAGTGCGTTACATCGAAGACTCTTATGGGATGTGGTGCACTAAATCGTGTAGTCAACAAAAATTAGAAGCAATTCCTATTTTTGTATTCAAATTGCGACCGGTCCTTGTGAGTATCTGTTAGTTTCATTTCCCATGTTCAGTAGCAAAACACTGAAATTGACTCCGTAATACTTAACCCAACGATGCAAAAAGCAGAAATTAATAAAAGAGCAGTCTCCTGCAGCATTTTAGCAACATAAGGTATTTATGTGTTGTATAAGGATAATTATCAATAAAAGGGGCTATTAAGTACTACAAAATAATAGTATTTATTAATTAACATTATTATGTAGAACATAATAGCCCCTTTGCACTTAAGACTCTGCTACCCACACCGTACACGTGTAGATACGCTTATTATTATTAAAAGCCTGCGATGTCCTTCCCACTGCAGGCCAAAGGCCTCCCTACTCTCTTTCCACTTCTCTCTGTTTAAAGCTGCTAAGGAGCAGTTCTTGTTGAAGGAGTCCAGCTCATCCCGCCATCTCCATCTGGGCCTGCCGCGATTTCGCTTGCCATTAAGAGAGACCCATATTTGGCCCATTAGTCGTCTGACATGCGGCAGACGGTATGCAAAATACGCTTATTAAGAGGTAATATTTTATGAGTGTAGATAGATTTTATGTAAGAAGCATTTCAAGAAAAGAAAATTCTTAACGTTTATCCGACGATAAGATGTTTTCTTAACAACAAGATTAAACTTACACGGTCCCATCACAAAACGAGTTCTAACTTTGGTCCAAGCTTTAATCTTCGAGTCAGTTTTCGTATTTCGAACTTTATTCCGACTACGGTAAAGTTGTTAGTACAAAATTGGCAACTTAGAGTTTCGCGTTAGTTTTTGTGTAATTAGAAATTTAATTCGTTGAAATAAAGTTAAAAATTTATTAGGTATTTAAAAATAGCTGGTAGGTTTAAACCTGGGTCTGAAGATAAACCTTATTTTAAAATAAGGCTGATAAAGTTTTGTGGACCCATAAACCTTCGAGCCATCACGACGAATTTAAATATAAGCGCAAATTTTATTGAAATTCTTTAAGAGTCAAGGGACAAAAGGGCAGAGAGCACCAAATAAGACGCATGACCTCACCATATTGACAAGCACGGAACTCGGAACCATTCGAAAGGTGAGCCCTAGCCGTGAAAGGTGATCATTTATTTTGATAGCTCATTTGCAAACAGTAAGTGTAGTAATTTTGAAGGACCTTCTGCACCAATGTTAAAATAAAAAAATGGAAAACTTAATAAGAATTTTCTTGATTTATAAAAGGTGTCTGGGACAGACTGGATGCGGAAGGCGGAGGACAGGGTGTTTTGGCGCAGCCTGGGAGAGGCCCATGTCCAGCAGGGGACTGCGACATTCTGAGTTGATTGATTCAATTGATACATAAACACCTTAAAAAGGCCACCGGAAAAAGGAGACCTCAGTTCCAGTTGAAAACCAGCATCAGAGTTGTCTGGCATTTTTGCTGAACTGGGTCTTTTATACGCAGCCGTGAGGCACAATTTCCTGCAAATTTCTTACATCGGACTTTACACTTTTTGTTTTTATCTGATGAATGTATCAGAAGGCCAATTCTCGTAATTTAAAACGTTCAAAATCTAGTCGCAGTTCTCCTATATAAAAATGTACTCTGTGGTCGCAGTCTCATCTCGGCGACAAACAAATGTCAAAAACTTGTGAAAATGTAGGGAAATTAGAGGTATTTTTGACAGATTGAGACTGAGATCAGGGGGCCTAAAAAGGTCACTTTGGCAGAATCATAAAACAGTTCATATCACGCAATTCATCTGTTTGACAGCTTCACACCCATATTATCCCTGAAGGTTAGGCAGAGGTGTACCTATAGCATTTTACGAATCTCCATACAAAACTGTCATACAGATGAAATTGCGTGATATGAATTGTTTCATGATTCTGCCAGAGTGGCCTTTTAGGACCCCTGACTGTGAACGTTCTTAAAATTACGAGAATTGCCCCTCTGGTGTATTGTGTGTCTTTTAATCTGTGCTAAACGAATTTTCTTTCTTTCTTAATAGTATACCCACATTTCGCCTGTTATGTTTAAAAGGCTAATGTAATAGAGAGCGAGCTTATACACATCAAACAGCTACATTATACAAATCAGTACATATGTAAGTATGTACCTACTTAATAAAAATTCCAAAACACTAAATTATGTAAGAGTACGAAACAGAATTTAAAGATCACTCAAATATTGTATGTGGATATCGATCTTCTTTACAAAGCACGACTTATTCCTAACAGAAATAAGTTTTGTTATGAGAACTTATGAAAACATTTCAGTTACCCACAATCTTGAGACAATGGTTTCACTTTAAAAAATAAAGTTAAACATCCTTGCCCGAAATCCCAGATGGAATTCTCATCCGCATCATTATCACACAGCTGTTCGATGCACCACAAGGTCACTTCATACATTATCAGTATAACGGTAAATGTATCGGAAGCCGCAATTTTTTCCCGGTGCAGGTAAATGTTGGGGACAATAGCAACTTACCAACTTTCTGCGCGCGCCGGCAAGCAATTGCTCGGGAGTCGGTTGCGCGCGCCATCACGGTGCGCACGCGAATACGATTCGACGAAAAAAAAAACTTCAGTGTGCAGTCTATTCTAGTCTACTGTTTATTACAACTTGAATTAAATTGACGTGATCTTATATTATGTGAGTATTTGTGATGAGATCTTTTTTTTTTCAATCTGTGTTTATTTTTTAGAGTACGTGTCTTTATTAGATCCGCGTTTAAACTGCAGTTTTCACTTACTAATGATTTGTCGATCTCACTTGCGTTTAAGTTTAAGTACTCTATAACTGTTGACATAATATTAAACGAATCATCATCATTATCTGCCTAGCCTTTTCCGAACTATTTTGGGGTCGGCTTCCAGTCTAACCGGATGCAGCAGAATACCAATGAGTATTTTATATGGAGCGACTGCCTATCTGACCGCCACAATCCATTTACTGGGTAATACGATACCCTTGGTAAGACTGGTTGTGAGATTTTCGAGCTAAACGGGGGTTTTCAGATTAAACTAATGCGAGAGAAAATATTAATATATTATTAATAAACACTTACAATAATTATAACCGTTAATTTTAATCTTAACAACTTGCCGCAATATCGTGTTAGTTTCACTTTGAGCACGCAAAAAGTTCGGGTTAGTCATTACAAATCATAAAGTACTTACTTAATCATTTAATAATATAAAATATAATTTAATAACATAATTATAATAATATTATTATTATATAATTACTAGAGCATTCGTGTATAATATAAATTGGGTTAGGAAAATTTCCTACTAATTGATTATTTGGAGCGATTAGGAATGATTTCGACATCACATACTGTGGTGCATTCTTAATTGATATTTCAATATAATTTATAGCGATCTTTGACGCCTTTCTGAGCGCTAGCGCATATAGTTGCTTCACTGCTGCATTCTGATGCAGTTAATGTTTAACGATCGATAATAATTCCCCTTCAACCATTATCAAAGCCTTTTGTGTTGAAACTGGGATAAATCTAGGTAGGTACCCGAGGTTATGTGAACATTAAGATAAAGCACGTACTTACGTTAGATACCTACGTATTTTTTTTTTATAAACATTGTTTTTGGTTTTCTCTGCTCTCAAAACGGTGAAGGAAAACATCGTGAAGAAACCGACATGTCCTAGAACCGAAAATTCGAAGACATGACACATCTACCAACCCGCAATGGGCCCGCTTGGTAAATTACGACCCACTCCCTCTCATCGAGAGGAGGCCTATGTCCCAGCAGTGAGAACACTACAGGCTGATTATATTATATTGATTTTCTAAACCATGTTATAGATGTAGGCAATAGTTAACACTATCCAGCGATAAGTAGGAGTCCCCTTTAAGTCACGACTTTACTAGTGGTTAAGGTACTTCTAATTTCAAAACTAGAGTGTATCACGACCGACCGCATTATCATGCTAAACATCAGATGAATAAGGTGTCAAACGCGAGTTGAAAAATATAGAAAAATATTAAGAAATTTGATTCGTTGCCTGTCTTATTGATCTAGTGGTCACAAGCGCTACTGCTAAGCATGAGGTCCTGAAACTGCGTATATCTAAGGACGTTCCCAGTCTGCATACAAGAATTCAACCAAATAGTTCCAATAGTTTAGTCACTATTAACTAGTCAAAGATTGGCAAACCCATAGTCCGCCCGCAATGTATATCTTTTTATTTGAAATAATCACGTTTTAAATTTCAATGTTAGAATTTATTTATTAGTTTAAAAATACTCATATGTACCTATTAGTATTGCCAGTCATCATCATTCGCCAGCTCTTATCCCAATTTACTTGTGGTCGGCGCAACATGTCTTTTTCTTCCATACTTCTCTATTAGTACCCAAGTAACACAAAATCGATATAATGGAAAGAGTGATGACCAGAATTTTTCTTCTAGCTGCATTAGAGAATTTGAAGGGTTTTAGCAATATCTTGCTTCTGTATAGCAGCATGTTATTAACTTTGTAGTTCCTAAAGCTAAATAATACTCTTTTTCAATCTTTTGTGTAGCTAAAGGTTTTATTTTAGATATAATATATGCCCCTGTACAGCTTCTAATACAGCTGTAAGCATTTTACAAAAGTGTAAGCCGAATGTAAGCATTAATTACGGCTTAGGCTATTAAAAAGCATTTAAAATTCTTTAAAACTGCTCCATAGTTTATAACGACCTTTCGCATGGGTCAAAACTGTTTAACGGTGTACATTGCTGTTGTTTTAATGCCAGCTGTTTAAAAGTATTTCATAGTAATATTTTATAGCCTTTACCTATACAAACGTATAATAAGAAGAATTTTAACAAGTAATAAGTCTTATACCGGCATCAAATCCAGCCAATAACCAGCTTTTAACAGTTCGTGTACTCTTGTATTTTTTTATATAGGGCAGCATAGCTTAGGAGTCAGTAGGTAGGTATATATACGCGCTTGGTTATGTAAAACTCGCGTTGCCCATACTTGCCTACATTGTCAAGTGGGTAGGAATTTAAGTAATATGTAATTATATACCTACTTACCTATAAATAGTTCGTAAAAATAAATACGATACTGTATCAAGTCACACTAAAGCGGGAATTGATTTAGCGAAATTAGACCGTGTAACTTCTATGTTTTGTCGTTCTCTACTTACCTATGTTGGTACAGGTTTTACCAAATCTTAAAAAGTTTATAACGAACCCTAAAATGTGTACATTAAAAAATCCATGAACGCTGCTCTAATCAAGCTCTGCTACAGCCTGAACATATTTTTAAATCCTTTTTAATGCTTTTACCAACCCAAAAGAATTACAAGGAATGTAGAAAATGCCTAAAGTTTTCAATTATGCTTACGCCATTTTGCTTTCTATTTCAATAATATATAAAATTTAATTTTATGGTAAACAATGCTTAGAAAGGATTTCAACCTATGGTATTGATCGGCCGGTACAAGACAGGATCATAATAACTAAAACTAAAGATTTCTTCGGAAGAGCATATTTTTTTTTAGAATTCCGCATTTTCTTATAGTGTTTTTGTAATAAATAGCTCTTTAATTCGAAGGCGCATGAAATATTTGATGCAAATATATACATACTTTCACAGTAAACTGATACTCGCAACCTTAATTCACTCATACAGAACAAAAAACAAGAGTTTAATTACTCTCGTAGCACTTATATTTTTTGTTGAAAGTATCACACGCCATATTCTTTTTTACACACAAGATTTAATAATACTACTTACCAGAAATTTAAAATAACATTTGAAAATGATTTTATGTTGCCTTTGTAATGGAATAAGCTGTATAAGAGCCGCATTTAAGATATGCGCAGTGCTTTAACCTGTTTTCACAGCCCATTATAATGCGTTTATCATTCCAGTAGACAACCAATATAATGCTGCTAAAATGCCATTCTAATACTTAAGTCTGTATAATTTGGGGCCCAAATTAGCATTACAAGAGCTGTATAGCGGTTTATAATGCCCAATTTTAGACTTCTTATAAAGCTTTAATAATATGCTAATTCTCTTATCCATCAATTATAAAGCTATTTTGTGCTACTTGGGTAGTCATCTCGGTAGTCAACCCCTTTCTAACCATACCATCATTGACACAGTCCATCCATTGTTTCTCTGTTCTTCCCATATTCTTATAGATGTCGACATTGGTATTTCCAGTATTTTCATTTATTGTCGTATTGTCGTCGCCACATTGTATAATCACAAAATTATTGAGAACCTCCTTTTTTACGAATTCTGTCAAAACGGTTTATTGGCATGTCCTTGAGCTATCAATACACAGTGACTGGGAAGTGTTACGCATACCGAGCCACAGTTTAGAAAGTCTTGCAGTGCACCGACTCATTGTTCTGTTCCTTCCGTTGATTACTTCATTACTTTGGCGAGACGCTAATAAAAATTGGTATACTGAATTGAATCTAGAGCAGGATGTAACAATGGTGAATGGTGAATTTTGATCATTTTCTTATTTCAATTTATTTAAAGTCGAAGCAACATGTCTTCTTCTTGTATACTTCTCTCTTATTACTCATCAGATTCCCTTCTTCTCATCAGACTTCTTCTTATCTCAGTCAGACAGTCAGACTCCCTTTCTAGCCATATCATCGTCTACACAGTTCGTCCATCGTTTCTGAGGTATTCCTCTACTCTCATATCCATTCAAACTGATACTCAATTTCGATCGACATTTTCCATAATGTCCACAGAAAATAATTGGAATTAGACCATCTCAATGAACCTTAAACACTATAAACGACAATTTCTGATCAAACTTAATTATTGAATCGTCTCATTCTACTAAAACATTTCAAAAAATTCATTATTATTTTAAAACTTTAAATTATAATTTTATTCGTTAATTTATTTATGGCTACAATCTTTCATTTACTATGATTAGTTCAAGGTAAAGATGTCCTCATTTTTATGTTATGTAGACATAGGATTTACATGAATAAGTTAGTAATACCATTGGAGGGATCAATTTGTTGCTGTGTCACAACTTCGTTTTTAAATAACTATTATAGTTATTTTGTAAACGTGTTTGGATACCAACATACAGGCTGGCATCGGCATGCAACCTGCTTCCATAGATTCAGCGAAGCTGCGTTGAAATTTTTTGTCGGTAATTAATATTTTAAAAAAATGCTGTTCCATACATTTTGACGGTGTAGGTACGTAATGCACTTTTCTATGAAACGATTTTTTTTTGTTAACCTGTTAATAGTTTTTACGCTAGGGTCTAGAGAATGACGTGTTAAAGTTTACGCGCCGATGCCACCCTGTATATTTTTGAGAGAAACAATTTTACTAACATAATTGTTGAATAACAAAAAAGTATTAAGATTAGTAGAAAAATAAAAATAAATTAAAAACTTGACATTTTCCTTAAAGTTATTACTTTTTGGATTATCATTTATCATTATTTACATCATTAAAATTTTCGATGCAGAGTAAATAAAAATACAAACACGTGTAAGTAAATGGACAAAGGTAGTAAAACTTAGAACCACACATAATTAAATGTTATGTTAGACAAGCTCAATCATGAATACTAATTAGTAAGGGTAGCAAGGTCAGTACGGTCGAACAAGCTATTTGGTAAACAGGCAGCTAACTTACAACTACTTTTAAACGTTGGTGTGAGTGTGCTAAGTATTCAATTATTTTACACCACTCTATTAAGGATGCCATAAGCTGAAAAAGTTATAACGCACAAAATAAAACTAAATATTGGCAGTGTAGTGGAAAGATGAATATTTTTGCCTGTGTACCAAATAGCTTGTTCGGCTGTACCTTATTCTGCATTGAGAATGACAGAACGAATAGGTACTCCACTCGTTTGACCTCAAACTCAAACCGCATGAAACACTTTTTAGAAGTCCCTTCTTAGCATTTGAGGGTTCGTAATGTTTTTCTTTTTCAAACTAAGTAAACTAAGATTTAAGTTGGAATGCAACTTAAATCATGACCTCTCAAGCTCCTCTAATGAGACACAATTGATTTTCTATTGTATCGTACCACATAGGGTACGCGCGGAGCTTGACCGGTTAAACATCATTACTTAAATCCTGTAAAGCAAGTCTACATTTAATATCATCACTACGAATTTATTAACTTAAAACAGACGTAACGTGGTTGTGAACGCAGGCAAGAACTTAAAGACAGTAGCTGTTATCAAAGACAAAGATACATAAAATCTATTCCGAGGCTATGGTACCTACAAGGTTGGCTGGTAAAGAAAATAAAGAAAAAGAACCTAACTGACGACCTCACTTGCACCTACTCGTATCGCTCACTTGGAGAAACATCGATGTAAATGTATTTTTTCCTAAAAATGAGTTAAATATGCCAAAGCACTTAGAAAGCGTATTTACGAGTACGTTAGGAAAGCATAGACGTAAAAAAAAAGTAGCAGTTACGTCCATGTTTCTCCAAATGAGCGGTAAGTATGTATATTGCCTCGCGCTCGCGCCTACAGCCAGTCTATATGTTTGTCTGGTCAGGGGTTGGAAGTATCAAAACTGTCTGGCTACTGAGGAAACATCTTAGGTACCCAAATAACATGTAAAGAATTCAGCTTTTATACTCTAACGTAAGTATACTTACAATTTATTATAGTTTAAGGGTGTCTGGCAAGGGGTTGCCACGATGGTAAGTGTCTGGCAATGGATGACGTGGTTTCTAAAATTATCCCGAAGAAAATGTAACAAAGAAACATTTTATTATTTCATAATATTAAGTTGGTATTTTTCACACCTTTGCTACCTTCTGCCTGCCAAAGCCACGATGATTCAAACATCACAGTTCCCCAACGTTTTTATAAAATAACGAAGGTCTGGCGTTCATGGGATCTTGCTCTACCACGCGGGCCCAGTGCGAGTTTGTGGATAACCCCATTGATGATCAAATTGGTATTACGATACCTAACTATTCACATAGGTACCTACTCAAAGTGTGAAATTCCTAAGCCCATTTCAACTCTACGAACTCAAATCACGACAAGTTTCTTGGCACGTCGCGCGTTCAAATGTCGAACAATGTGACGCAAAGGCGTCATCAACAAACTATTCCACTGTTGATCTGCCATCCAGTATGTAATTGAGAAAACACTGTCAAGTTTCGCAAGGACTGCCTAGCCTTACTTTAGCTTGAACAACTTGCTTAGCAATCCGATTGCTTCATGGTCCTTAAACTATAGGATACCGTACAGTACTGCGTAACTTACTTCACTTAAGATTTATCTCCTACCAAATGTGTTGGGGTATGTGACTTAGAAGTTAATTGCGTTAAAATGTTTAAGTTGGTATATTTACGTACATATATACATTCCATAGTAATTATAAAGCTGAAGAGTTTATTTGGTTGTTTGAACGCGCTAATCTCTGGAACTACCGGTCGGATTTGAAAAAATCTTTTAGCGTTTGATAGCCAAATTCTTAAGGATGGCTATAGGCTATTTAACATCACGCTATGAACCTTAGGAGCCGAGCAAAAAGAAAAAGTCAGAAAGATCGCTAAGTGAAAAGTGACAACGTGGGAATGTGATGCGATGCGACAGGGTGAAATTCCACGCGAACGAAGTCGGGGGAAATATTTTTGGCTTGGAGACACAACCATTTAAAGCACCAAGACTTATCTACCAATAATGCAACAGTGCTCGAGTAGCACCTGTTTGTAAATATTGCGTTAGACCTCAATGCCACTACGGTTAACAGTAAGTAAACGCCAATAAATGACTGTACAGACCTACCTATATACTTGTAGTTTTGTGTGCATCCTTCTGTAATATTCCCAAGGCCTTTGGCTACTAACTATACAAACTCATTGAATTAACTTTATAATCAAGTAGGTAACTTATTGCTTTGGATAGAGAAATTAGTTGAATTTGAATAGCTAAATGAATAGTGAAAAGTTAGTGGCTCGTCGCCAAACGGTAACTTACTTTCCTTTTCAATTAGCATTCTTACTTTTGTAAGGAAAATGTGTAAGGATAATGCTATGCCCTTGCATTTCTATGGCTTATTACCAGTATCTACTTACTTTCATCGTATTGATGTTCACTTACTTTAGAACAATCCTCTTTTATAGCTTGTGCACCTCTCTATCTAGATCATTAGCATAATCAGCCTATATATTCCCACTGCTGGGACCAGGCTGGTGGACCGTAATCGACCACGCGGGCCCAGTGCGGTTTGGAAGATGTCACATGTCTTCAAATTTTTGGTTCTTGGACATGCCGGTTTCCTCGTGACGTTTTCCTTCACCGTTTTGAGAGCAGTGGTGATGAAATAATTGACACAAAGTAAAGTGTCTGCCTGGGTTCGAACCGACCTATAACTCGTAAGTCGCGGGCGTTACTTCTAAGCCTCCACTGCTCTCATAGATATCACTCAACGTCCTGAGGTGGTCTGGGCTGGAAGAGGGTAAATTCTTCATTGTCAGTTGATTTTATTGTAAACATTGCTTATATCTTTGCAGTGGTGTTAGCGAAAGCAAATAGTCAAAATAGTAACCGAGACTATTTTGATGTTCATCATTAGATATTCCGACTTGTCTCTCCCTTTAAGTATTTTCTAACGACTTTCACGCAAAATACCATCTTGTTATAAAGACATGGTCTTCACATGATCTAGCCAAAATTGTGTCTGGACTTTTACCTCTGAGTTTGTTCCGGCCTTTCTTCTCAGAGTAGTCAGATCAAGTCAAAGAGTTTGTACAAACCTACTAAGAAAAACAGATAATTTTTATTCGTGGAATAAAATTGACATCTGACAGATTTTGTATGGAAGAACTGTCAAAAATTCTAAATTATTCCTCGGATATAACTATATGGCGTTCGAAAAATCAGCCCTTACAGATATAAAATGATTTATCATGCAACCACTTTTACACCAATATCTAGATACCTATAGGAATTTGAGTATAAGATAGACTGTCACTCATACCTGCAAAATAGTCTCCTTCTAAAACCCGTTGTATCATATTCATCAACTCATTCTATCGCAGTCCACTGCTGGACATGGGTCTCTCTCAAGCTGCACTACAGCTCCCTGTCCTCCGCCTTCCGCATCTAATGTGTCCCAGTCACCATTTATAAACGGGTACCTACTGCAGGTGTGTACCAGGTTAATAGGCCAAGACATACTGCTTTGAAATAGCTTATCATTAGGCATGATGGTTATCTTGCTACGGATCATGAGCATCTTGCACATCACTTCCCTTGCTGTCGTAAAAGACTCTGAAATTACCTAGGTAAACCATAAAAATGTGCAATTAGTAGGTAATCACCTACCTATCTACTCTTATAGGTACAGTCAGTAAGCAGTCAGTCACTAGTAGATACCTTACATTTACGCAAGATTCAGAAGGAGCAGTGGTGGCCTGTGTTGTACGAGTTGTAGGTAGGTTCGAACCTAGAGAGGCGCTGTACTTTGTGTAAATTATTTCATCACCACTGCTCTCAAAACGGCATGTCCTAGAAACAAGAAATAGAAGACATTTGACATATACCAACCCAGACTGGGTCCGTATGGTAGATTACTGCCCACCCCCGCTCGAAGAGAGGTCCCTGTGTCCCAGCAGTCGAAAGATTATGGGCTGACAACATTTAAAAGCGATTTTCTCCTAAAGTATTGTAAGAAATTTGATGGTGTTACGAGCATAGTATTTTAGACACCATCAATTATGTAATAGGTCTTTTCTAGAAATTTCAAATCGTAATTTAAAGCGAAAATCCGATTTGAATTTTGCGTAACGACAACAGGCCTTTATGAGCATAAATACTTTAGTATTTATGTACTTTTCGAAAAATAGTGTTACAGATCCCAAAATAGTGGTACCTACAGCCAAATTAGACCGATTTTAAAGTTTCCAGAGAACAGAGATTTCCGTTAGATATCTTATTTTAAACAAGACATTTCGAAAATGTTCATAAGTAACTTTTTTGAACTTTGTATCCTGCTTATGCGTATGAAGCTTCATTAAAATCGGTTCATTCATTTCGAAAAACAAGGACTTGAAATTTTTATGAAATGCTGTACGACGTAAACGCTCTTATAACGCATGAATGAAAGATCACGATTATATACTAAGTATTACTAAGTAGGTAAGTTAATAGGATCCAATATTATGTGTAATTATTTGCTCAAACCTATGTACAGCTGACAAAGATAAACTAATAATTATGAATCAGTAATGTAGCTTTGTATCTATGTAACTACATGATGATTATATTATGATAACATCTACACACGTGTACAATTGGTCTTTGTTCGAAATATAATATTAAAAACCGATTATTGCTTGCTTATTGCCGAAGTCCATCGCATTATTTTAGCAAAAGTAAGATACATACTTAAATCGGATGGCAAGCAAATCGACGCGCAACATGTTACCATGAATTCATTACCTACATGAACACTCCTGCATAAATATTTTTCGTCGGTTATCAAAAAAAAAAACAATTATTTACCAAAAAAAAAACTATCTGCTAAAAAACCAAAATCTAATCAGGTAATCTGCAAAATGTATTCTTCCATACATTTTTACCGCGTTGGCATTGCACTTTTCTATGTAACAGCAGATTTTTTTTTTAATAACTTTCGAAAAATGTCTACGCTATTAGAGGCGTCTAGAATCATGTGCTGCTGAATTCATGGTTACCTACAGTTTGCGCGTCGATGTCATGACAATCTGTATAGAAACTGTACCTATCTGTCTGATATCTGCAAAAGTCATACTTTAGTAAGAGACACGTTCTCAAAATTATTTTTAAAATGGTAAAAGTAGATTTTCCAGTCGTTTTTTTTTTTCAATACCACTAGGTACTTATTATACAACCATTACAAGTAGGTACTTTGATTGCATTGCATTTTATAGAAAAAAAGGTACAGCGCTACATGTACAAAAATAGCAAAGAAAATTATCAAGGGTAAACAATTGTTCGCCTACCCTTGATAATTTTCTTTACCTTAATAGATACCACATTTTTTTTTTTTTTTTAATTTGCTATTTATGGGAAAACCACTAAAAATCTTTCTGATCTCATAGGCACAAGAGCTCGCTTAGTGCTCATTTTCGTTTTAAAAAGAAAATTTTGTGCAAAATGACATGCTTCTAGATAGACATTCTACACAAGATAATATTCCCATGGTATTGACACTTATGCGGGTCAAACCGCGGGGCACTGCTAGTTATTATACCTACTTATAAAATCAAAGTCCTGACTGACTGATACATCAACGCACAGCCTAAACCGCTGGTCCTAGAGACATGAAATTCGTAGGGTGTGTTCTTTGTGAAGAGTAGGTATCCACTACGAAAGGGTTTCTCGACATTCTACCCCTGAATAGGAGGAGAGAGAAATTTCACGCGGACGAAGTCGTGGGCAGAAGATAGTTTTTTATAAAAAAAAACTAGTGCTTTCCCCGCGACTTCGTCCGGGTGGATTTCGGATTTGCCAATAGGTAAATAACAGTCCATTTCACCCCCATGCGGCTGTTCTATTGATACTTCATATTTATTTCAGGCAATTACATGAAATAGTTTTACGTGATTTATTTAAAATAAAATAAACACGTCAAAAATAAATGATGTTTTAAAACTAGATGAGATCTGTGTTTCCTATCCAACTACTCTGAGAAGAAAAACCGAAACAAACTCAGAGGTCACACTTTGCAGAATTTTTTTTCGTGTCCTACTTTGTCCTTCCAGAAACTCTTTTCCTGTGTCACCTCGAACCAGCCCTCGTCAGCCAGATCATCTCGCCATCTGTTTCTGGGCTGGCCTCAGCGGCACCGTCCAACTTCAGACACCTATTGTGTGGAGACTTTTCCCCAGATTGACTATAGATTTTAGGTATATTTAATCATCAAAATTAGTTCTGAAAGCCGTGAAAAAGTACTTAACAAAAAACATGACAGATTGACATACAGTGCCACCTAATTAAGGAAACTGTGTCGATGGTGTATACTTTACTTGACGTTCGTGTAAAGGCTCCAGCAGACAGACGCGTATTAGAAAATGTTTATATATTGTAAAAATTTCACATAATTTTTTTTTCATACAAATTGTTCTACTAGAGTCGAGTCGCGCCTTTAACGGTACGGATACCGACAATGATGTAAACTTGTAATTAATATCAGTACCAATAGTTAATCGTAAGGAAATCCAAACCTTGAGGTTGAGCATCCGGCGTGGTTTGTTCGTCGCTTCATTATGTATATATTAGTATTTACACAAGTACCGATAAAGACGATGTTATAGGTACATATTTACTTGGTAATCAATAGCTTTATTAAATTAATCAATACGTGCAACTACTACTTACAGAGCAATAGTGGCCCAGTGGGGTATAGGTTAAGGCCGCGACTTACGACTTGATGTAGTTTCGCGAACCCAGACAGGCGCTTTACTTTGTGTAAATTATTTCATCACCACTGCTCTCAAAAACGGTGAAGGAAAACATCGTGAAAAATGGCATGTCGTAGAACCAAAAAATCGAAGCCATTTGTGACATCTACCAACCCGCACTGGGCCTGGGTGATAGATTACAGCCTACTCGCTTTTACCGAGAGTCCCAGCAGTGGGAACACTATAGGCTGATTACGTTACTAGGTACTTACCTATACAAAAGTATGTACAGTCAGGAAAATTAATTGATAAGCTAATTTACACGCTCCGAAAATTTGCCGTGTTATACTTAGCCATTTCATAAAATTGTCAAAGAATGTCAGTTGTTATTTAAATAATATGAATAATTTAAGTTGGTAGTCAATGTGCTAAAGAAGTCATTTTCCTGACTTAACCTAGTTAATTCAACATACTTATACAATAACAGCAATGCGGTTGTCCTCATCATCATATTCATCATCAGCCTACGGCAGTCCCCAGCTGGACATCATTACATAGACCTCTCCAATTCCACGCCATTCAACTCGGACCTCTACAACTGGCATCCAGCTGCTACCAGCCACCCTGCGGAAGTTGTCCTATGAGATCTGTAATCCTGAGCACCTGTAGGGTTAAAACCCCGTTCCGCATTCGTGCGGGCTAAATTTTGCCTAATATTTGAAACTATTTCACTGTAAACACAATAAAAAAAAAATAAAAAAAAAAAAATATATAAGTAGTTTATCAGCCATCTGGTTACCATAACACAAGCATTAGGTTGCTTAGCTTGGGACTAAATGGCGTTGTGTGAAATGTCCAAGGATATTATTTATTTATTTTATTATTTAATCAATCACAATCTGAATGGTTTGAATAATATTGCTAATCCATTGCTTGACAATTTTGTCAAAAAACGCAATGGATGTCACTGTCAAAATTAAAGCCACTGCTCTGTTAGCGTGCTATGCAATTACAAAACTGCAGTGCGATTCTGTAACCATCTCACCGTGAAAACTTAGGTGAAGTGAGCGTGGAGTGAGCTGTCATTAGTGTAAATCCCTATAGCATCAGATGGAATGACAACTCACTTCACCTAACTTCTCAAGGTGAGATTCTAACAGAATAGACCGACAGGTATAATAAATAAAGAAATTACCTAACACTGACATATCAGGCATCCTCAGATATCTCTTCCCGTTGATGTGGTAGAAGATAACGAAAAGTGAATTTGGGCAAATACATACTTATACAAATACATACTTATACAAATACATACTTATACAAATACATACTTATACAAATAAACTTTTATCAACAATCAGTAGGTAGGTATATACGCATAAGTTAATGATGATTTTTAAGAACTATACAGTATACTGGATGACAGGTACATCGATGCTCAAACTGTAACAATGATTTCCGCACATGATTCTAGAACTCCCAGAGAAGTAATTTTTCGGCGGATAATTAAAAAAAAAACTGCTGTTCAATACATTCTGACCGTGTAGGTGTAGCACTTTTCTATGAAACAGCAGATTTTCTTTTGATAACCGACGAAAAAATTTTACGGAGTTCTAGAGTCTAAAGTGGTGTCCTGAATTCATGGTTTCAGTTTGCAAGTCGATGTCCCTGCCGGTGTACACACGGCTACACATCAAGCTATACATTTCCAGTATTAGCTGACCTCTCATTGTTTAACTTTTTCTTACAATCAGAAGTCAGCTTATACTGGTTATGTATAGCTTGATGTGTAGCCGTGTGTACTTTTATTCATGATTTTTTCTACAAATAACGTTTGTGATTCATTTTTTTGATCGTTGGTAAAGTTAGCAAGATGTTGTCTTGTGACTCAGTAAGACTGTAAATGTTAGAAGTATCCTTCTAAATGATAAAATATCAATTTCATACAATAATTATTACGAAACATACAGAGAAAGATCGATAACAGATAATTCCACCTAATTGTTTACTAAGTAGCGTTATCAAAATGACTCGTTTTATCGATATGTGAGATTTATCATCACGTATTTATATTGCACAAAGCAACATTATTAAGTAATAATGTTTAAATACCTAAGTACATTTAATTAGGTGATATTAATATGTAAATTCCATCGTATGATTATTGTAAAAGAAAATATTAGTGTAAACTTTGACTTCTTTCACTAGCGTAGATTATGGTAAACTCAATATTTAAATTCAATATTATTGACCCAAACGGAGATCAGCCGGGCATAACACATGGCTTTCATTTTGACAGTTGAACAACATTCATTGCGTTATTTAAGTTTTTGAGCAGACATATTTTCCGAACATTTACAGCAATGGATTAGCGGTAACCTTCAAAATGAATCAGATTGTGACTGATTGTATAAAACGCAATTAGGGTGCAGACAAACTTTTCTTAGGTCTTTTTAGCATAAGTTGCACGCACATAAACTGCCGCGCATGCGAAAATGTTTGTAAAACACTTTTAATAATTATATAGTATGAAAATAGAATATAAATATAGTATGAATTTACTATTAATTGATTAATAACATTAAATAAGGCACGAGGCACTTGCAACGGAACCCCCACGTGTACTTTCTTCAAAGAGAAAGTCTGTATTTTTTCGATAGTCGATATCAAACACCAGTTGAACTTTGAACACGCCAACGTGCGGTAGTTCTTAACTCCTACCATGTGTGTAGTACCTATCTTTTATTTGATAAAGTACTATCTGAAACCAGCGTTAGTGTAACTCAGTATGTTATCGAATGCACGTAGAGTAACATTATAAAATGATAGGGTCAATTATTACTCTATACATTTCGTGTTTCAATGCGGCTGTCAACTTTTTAACCCGACTCGTGTTGATCCTGCTGACGGCATGTGTGTATCATGCCTTCGTTCTGGCTGAAGTATTTTTGAATAGTTATAATTTAGTGTATCCGCCGTATTTAGCCAAGCCTTTGGCTAATATTTTAAGTGTAGTTTCCGATGTGATGAATTATTTCATAAGGATTTCTGTTATACAGGTAAGCTGCGCGCAGAATGACTTAGAATTAGATCTGGTTTGGTTGAACGAGTTTGGTGCATGCAAACGTATTTCCACACAAGTTGGTTTGAAAGTTCAGTTTATGTTATTGTTTCTCTTTTTTTATCAGTAGCTCATTAAAACAAGTGACGTAATGACGGCAGTCAGCAGCTGATGACAATCAGCTGACAAATGTCCGCAGCTTTGTTCTTAATTAGGTGTTAAATACTGGTGTTTTGTAAAGAATACTTAATTTAAAAAAAAGCGCACCGAGGGTTCCGTACCATCATTATAATATATGTTTTTAAATTTTCATCGGCGACGCATATATTCGTCAGAGAGTTATAACATTGCGCGCTGCGGTGTAGAATATTGCACTTTTAGGTCAGCGCCATTTCTTGACTGATAGCGGAACTGATGTATCTTTTGTTGATAATATCTGAAAAAGTGTGCTATTTAGAGACATCGTTTTATTTTTCTTGTAATCTTAACATAAACTTCTATCACATAGAATAATTTCAGATTTTTCTCTATGCAAACTTCGGAGATAACACCGAACGGTATTTTTTTTACATTTGTCATCATCAGTTGAAAACTATTCGGCCTAAAAAAAAAGAAATATTGTTTGAGAACGTGCAAACTGCCTTCTTTCATATGATACCCCACAAATATCAAGTTGATAGCATTAGTAGTTCTTGAGGTATTTAGCTATGACAGACAGACAGACAGACTTGTCGTACCAGGGGTTCCTTTTTACCATTTTGGTACGGAACCCTGAAAAGTAAAAGTCGTTTATTTCAACATTCAAACTTACAGGAGATAACGTTGGTCCTAAATAGGCACAGCCCGTATCTTGGGCACCATTCAATATGTACAGCATTCTGGTAACAGTTAAGCTAGTTAGCAGTTAAGCTTGTAGTCTCACCGCTTTTAGTTGACGGAAGTTAAAACATATGTAAGCAGCACAAATAAATGAATTAAATAGGATTGTAGTTCTCAATATAATATCTTTGAATTTATATGCCAGTGGAATCTTGAAGGCAGTCCGCCAGAGTATTTTTAATACATATGGATTAACATAAGCAAATTACATATTTATACTTTCTAAAATTGCCGGTTTATTTAAAAACACGATCTGTGCACGGCAGAGTATAAAGCACCGGTACGTTCCAATCAGAAGGCCAATTCCCGTAATTAAAAACGTTCAAAATCTAGTCGCAATCTCATCTCGGCGACAATCAATGTCAAAAACGTAGAGAAATTAGAAGTAGATATTTTTGACAGATTGAGACTGAGATCAGATTATGAACGTTCTTAAAAATACGAGAATTGCCCCCAGGTCTTAAGACTGAGCTCACACTTCTCAGAACTTATCACCTAAGAAGAAATGCGGTCGGAGAGACTTCTGAAAAAGCCTTATAAGTAAAAAGGCAAAATTCAAGGTTTGGCTCTCGCCTATTTCCTCCTCCAATATTAGACCAATTTAAAAGATATTTCATAAACTAAATTAAAAGGATATGTAGGTACTGTGTCCCTATGTTTTTCTTTTTTCATTAATACCTAGTTGTCAAATTTGTACACTGCGGCCTCTATTGACAGCAGTTTAAATTAGCAATTTTGAGCATTTTTTGAGGGTTCCATAGTGCTTATAAAAATAATGTATCATCAAATTCATGAAAAGGGAAAACATGGGGACATACCAAGTAGGTAATATTTATTATTCTGTAAACAAAACATTGCTTTATGGTCATTAACCAGAAAGAAAACAGGCGAGAGCGTTTCTATGGAGAAACGACCACCCGCATTTGCGCTTAACTTGAATTGGTGCTGCTTTTCTTCATACAAAAAAAAAGTGTCAGTGAGCAAACTGTAACCATAAATTCAGCATATGATTCTAGACCACCTAGCGAAGAAAAATTTTATAGGTCATCAAAAAAATAACAGCTGTTTCATAGAAAAGTTTAATACCTACACGGTCAAATTGTATGGAACAGCAATTTTTTTTAATAACCGTTGAAAAATTTCAACACACAGGAGTTCAGAATCATGTTACTGAATTCCAAGGTTTTAGTTACCGCGTCAATGTCCCTGCCGCCCTGTATAAGCAACATACAAAACATTTCCATGCTTGACGGACTGACAGATTGAAAACGCAAAGCCTAAATCACTGAAGATATTGTTAACATGAAGAGTGCAAAATGTCCACTAATAATGCTTTCTATAGGTGTGCAACAGGATGTTGAACTTTGTAAAATTTCTTCTCCGGCAGACCAAGTTGCAGGTTTAACAAAAAGGCACTACTTTATACATTTAAATTGCTTTGGCGGGCTTCAATTCGTCCTATGTATGCAACATGCGCACGCGCAAGCAAAAGAGAGCAAACAAGTAAAATAACTACAAATGAAACGGAGTGAAATTAACCTCTACCTTCACCTCGTTACGTGAGATCAACATTAAGACAGAACTCCCGCATAGTGTGGACTTTCACGACTGTTGCTATAGAGATTATATGCATAGTTTATCATTGTTCAATACAGTACCTAGGCTTGATGCTTTTGTCCTTAATAGCCTGATAGGTGCCTCCTACGTATCAGCATTCATATAAAAGATTATCGGTAATACCTGGCAGCCTGTTGCCACCTGACTTGGCAAAAATTGATAATCGCGGTCCTATTTCCTTTGTCCTACACTCACATTTCGGCAGCTTTTATATTAAGTTCGAATTAATCTATTAGGGCTGAGTCTATTGCCATTAACTAGACAAAAAATCTGATTCTTAGCCGCTTACTTAAAAATACCGGATAGAAGACCCTATAACACTGCCTGGCGCGAAAATCATACCCAGGATTCACGCTCATCTGTCGCACTTGCGGCTACTAGACCAAGCATAAGCATAATCAGCCTATAATGTTCCCACTGCTGGGACACAGGGCTCCTCTCTGTGAGACAGAGTGTGCCGTAGTCCACCAAGCGGGCTCAGTGCAGGTTGGTGGTTGTCACATGTCTTTGAATTGTCTTTAGGATGGCGGTTTCCTCACGATGTTTTTCTTTACCGTTTTGAGCGCAGTGGTGATGAAATAATTTACAATAAGTAAAGCGCCTACCACTAGTAAGTCGCGGCCGTTACCACTTGGCCACCACTGCTCCACCACCACTACGACTAAACCAAAGAGACATAGAAAAATAATGTGCTGTCTAAGTAATGAAACTAATAGGTTTTTACTAAATCTAAACCTCAATTTCTTTTGTTTCCAGACAATCATGATGAACGCGTTCATGCGAAGATTCCTCCGGTTCTTGGTGTCACTGCTGGCCATCATAGTCCTGCCTGTGACCTACCTGCTGAACATCAGGAGGAACAAGAAATGTCCGCCTCCCATGAACCCCTTACTGTTCAAGTCCGCTACCTCGTTAGCTGCGATGATAAGGACTAGACAGGTAAAACAAAGTTGTATTTATGTTGTTAAGTTGTTTAGAAAAAAGGCTAATGGATGTGGGAACTCGTTACTACCAATAATAGGTAGATACTTGCAGCACAAACTTGGCAATGCTATTCGCTGCGCAAACGTAACGCTAACTCCCCCTCAATGCAGCGTTATTTTCGATACAAAAATGTCTACGCGACGTAGCGCGGCGACTATGCGACGTAGCGCAGCAACTACGCAGAGCAGTTCCGTGCGAAAACTGTCTTGATATTTCAATTTTCTATGGAAATTCATTAACATTTTAAGCGTATTATTTAGTCATCGACTGATGAAGCTATATTTATTCTAAAATTAGAACGGAATAGCGTTATTTTATTGGTAGATACAATTATTTATTACAAATGCATTTACCTATCTTAAGTTCAGTTCCTGCTCTCCAATGACAACAACACAATGGTAGTAAATAGATAATACCTACATACCTAGATAAATTTTGCTGTTAAAATTAGGCTCACATAACCGATACCGATATTGTTGTCAGGCACCGCCTTTAACATTTAATATTAAAAAAACATATAACTCATTATCCTGTCATGATGTTGTAATTATAACTACTATACCTAAAAAATGAAAACACGTTACAAACCAGTAAAGTAGCTAGCAAGTAGCTAGGCAGCTATGAATAAATTAAAATTTTACATACAAGGATAAACGTCACATTTAAAAGCTCAATAATATTCTTCCGACGATAAAGTTTAAAAAGCTTATTAAAAAGAAAGGTTTTATAACCTTGGAGCGAAAATGTTAATTTGACCTTTAGAGTAACCGTGACCCTCTCATCTTACTGCTTTTTAACGGCCATTGGGCATCGTTGACTACTACTAGCTACTAGCAAGCATGCTGCATCGCTATCCGCATTCCTGTCTCGTTGTATAGGTATGTCTGATAGTTGAATTTATAATGAGAAGATGTTAGTGAAATTTGCTTAATATTAATATAATAATCAAACAACTTTGAATCAAAACATGTTCTTACTCAAGTGAAGTCCACACCGATATCATTTTATTTAAAAAATAAAATTAATTCATGAAAAATAACACATTATTATGCAGGTACTATAATTACCTACTTGTAACAACTACTTAGTGGGAAATTAAACAAATAGAACTTTCATGGTGACGTTTGTCCATAACTTGTTCATTTTATAACCTTTCGCATTCTCCAACGACTTGATTTACAGGCGTGTGTTCACCATAATATTGCACATAAATTAACTATAAGAAATTAATTGAGTGCTAAAAAGTCATCATTTAAGACGTGTCGTCACATTTCGTAAAGCATCTGCAATCAATCATTTTATACACGATTGTACTAAAATGGTCTTTAGAACCGGTTTAAAGCAAATTAGTCGCCTAACTTATTAAGTACTAGAATTTAATGTATTTACGATAACAACGTATACTTGTTTAGGTGCGCTGCGCAAGCGCCCCCCATACGATTGTTTTTTTTTTTTATCATTATTTATTTGGTAGACAGTTTTATTTATGAAGAGTTCAGAAAGTAGGTTATAACCTTCTCTTATTTAGTTTTCACACGATAAGTCTGCGAACACCAATATTTTTATTCGTGGTAGACTTTTATATGTTTACAATGCGATATATCGCTGCTCGCAACTGGTCCGCGTGAAATTTCTTATTCTCCCGACCCACATCATCGCATCGCATCGCCTGCCCTTAGATACTATCGTTTTCGCTTAGCGTTCTTTATGACTTTTTGCTCAGCTCCTCAGGGTCATAGAGTGATATTAAATAGCCTACAGCCTTTCTCGAGAATTGGGCTATCAAATGCAATAAGAATTTTTCAAATCCGACTGGTAGTTCCAGAGATTACCCCCTACATACAAACATACAAACAAATTTGACCTCTTTATAATACTATAAGAATAAATAGTATATATTATTGAAGATCTAATTATTCCGAGCCAAGACCACCACTACAAACATCAAAAAGGAAAAAACGATTACAAAACATGTATACTTTGTCTTTCAGATCACGTCAGAGCAAGTTGTAGAAGCATATATAGAGAGATGCAAGGAAGCTAATCAATACCTGAACGCTATAGTCGAGCCAAGGTACGATGCCGCGCTCAGAGAAGCTAGGGGCATCGACAAGATGATAGCATCAACTGACAGGAAGCCTGAAGATCTGGAGAAAGAGTATCCGTTGTTAGGCGTGCCTATGACTGTGAAGGAAAGCATTGCTGTTGAAGGTAAGGGGTCCGTTCTAATTAATACGCAGTGTGCACACATTATTTTTTGGGGTCCTGGGTATGCAAGCACTCCAACTGTTTAGCCTCAAACTTCAAAGAGATTTGGATTCGCTAACAGAAAACCACCCCTTTTTTTCTCCAATATACAGGATGGCACGGACATCGACGCGTAACCCGTTACCATGTACAGTCAACAAAAGAGATAAGTATGCAGGATCGTCGTATATAGTTGAAATTTCTTAAGAAACCGATGGATGTTCTCGAATAAAATTTTATTTTCTTAACAGAAAACAAACAGCTTATTTATCAAATTAAATTTCAGTCGACAACATCCATAGGTTTCTTACTAAACTTCAAGTATACCTATCCAACGATCCTGCACACTTATCTCTTTTGTTAACTGTAATATTCAGTACATGATTCTGGACACCCTTTTTTTTTTTTTTTTTAAGGATGGGAAGTCATCCAATGACCCCTCCCGCTCTGGGTGGAGCGGAAGGGAGTGTCAGACTCTTACTGACTAAAACCCATCCGTGTTCCTTTCTTAGCCCTTTATATTCCGGGGCAGCGGTAACCCTTTCGGACAATCCCGCTGCCCCGGCAGGCTTCGGCCCTAACGGGCCCCTCCATGTCTGCTGACATCTCTTTGAGGCGCGCGTGGAACACATACGCGCCGTCCGGCACGGGATTCTGGACACCCTTGCGTTGAAATGTTTCGTCGGTTATTAAAAAAACAAATGCTGTTCCTTAGGTATATTGACCGCGTACTGCACTTTTTTATGAAGCAGCAATTTTTTTTTTTTTTATGCGACCTAGATAATGTTTCTACGCTACGTCTAGAATCATGTGCTGAATTCATGGTTACAGTTCGCGCGTCGATGTTCCAGCCTGTACCACAGATTATTAGTAATCTGAATCTGTGCCTGTACTTTTAATTATGAAAATTTTCAACAACGTTTGTAATTGATTTTTCTGATCTTTGGTCTTGCTGTCTTGCCAGATGTTGTCCTGTGACTCAGTATGGATGTCCCAGTTCTAAATAAATCTCTGACTTTTCATGTCAAACTCATAAGGAGCTAAGGTAAATGAGGAAGAGAACATCAAAGTTTCAATTGTTCACAAAATTTTGTAATGAATTAAATCAACTCGCTACATTTCTTCCACATCATAATCGATGCGAATCAATTAATACCTGCATATTTCCATTTTTAATTAACCACATAAATACCTATACTTTTGTCACTTAACCTGTCTCAGATTCAACTTTTATTTTTTAATAAATAATACATCGGGTGCAATGACCATTACCATAAAACAAGGAAGAAAAATGAGTTTTAACTATTTTACCATCACACGGAAGAAAATCCGACTATAACGCCTTTTGGATTTGGTACCTAGTAGGAAGAAAAAAACTGTTTTTTTTTTAATTCATCTAAAAGTTGGTTGGATTAAAGAAGATAGGTAAAGCATAATAAGTGTAGGTACCAATTTATGCAAATGACAACTTTTTCATTCGAATCTCATTCAAAAAATAAATTAAAAGGTACATTCCTTGTACTTTTGAACATTTATCAAGACTGCTCTACCTACGTGATACAGACTCAACAAACACTTTATTTTAGAACTCAGTTATTAAATATTTGTAATTTTTTTTTGTACCGTCCTGAGCTAATGATACGAGTAACTCAGAGTAGACCTAAACACCTTTCAAAGGTACAGTAATCCCAGCTTGATTAAGCCTTAATGAGATGAGCCAACATTGGGTCGAACGTTGGTCAGGTTGCATTTTCCTGTGTCCAATTTTTGGGGCCAATGTGTAGAGCCGTTGTATGATTTAGTTCGTACGCTAACCCTGGCAAAAAAGGCCAATTCCTTTTTATGTACCCACAGTTTCTAATTCACAGCCCATAGTTACCTAGAACCTATGAAGATTAATGACTATATTTTTATATACCATTTATTGTCATAAATATAACTATTCAATTCTTTTAACTTGCGCACTAAAACCAATACGCCACAACATTAATTTAATTTACAACATTTAAAATCATTATAGTAGTAATAACCTACTACACATTAAGCATATCAAAACCTTCGACCTAATAAAATTAACAATTAAAATTCCAGGCATGAGCAATGACTGTGGTACGGTGTATCCATATAGGAATCCTGCGAAGAGAGACGCGGCCGTTATTAGGCTAGCACGGGCTGCTGGGGCCATTCCTATTGCCGTGACGAACACACCACAACTTTGTATGAACTGGGAAACTTATAACAACGTCATTGGGATTACGACGAACCCGTATGATCAGAAGAGGACTACTGGTGGGTCTTCGGGAGGAGAAGTAAGTTTTACAAGTTATTTTTGGAGTTATTTAGTTTCCTAAACCTAATACTTACAATGAAGGCAATACGTAGGCACATCAAACACCGGGCTCTCGCTCACAAATAGGATAGAATGTAGCTGGTGTAACAGCAGGTCCATTGCTAAATGCTACTATTTCATACTTCGATCAATAATATTGATCGAAGATTTCATACCTATGTACTATGTACTATGTATATGTACTATGGCTAATACAAATTAATTTTAGCAAGTGGTGATATTGTTTTAGGGTTAGGCGTTATCCTTTCGAATTTGCTGTTCAGTGCTGATTTACAGCGCATTTTAAATAAATAAGTTTTCGATAGCTTTGACAAACGGTTTGATGATCGTTCGATCGACAAAAGAAAAACTCTCTCAAATTTCTTTATGTTCGTTGAGCGATTTTTGGTAGCGGACTATCTTGTAGGTTCGCGGCACCGACTATCTGTAACTTTGAATACCACGTGCTGCGCTTGGGCAGCACATAGTTTTAAGTTTTCACTTCTGTCGGCAGTCCTCATGACTGTCTTTCTTTTTCTTTATGGCACTAGTGTATTCTTATTGTACCTATTTGTTACGCCACATAAGCATGAAAAAACTTGGTTCTGCCATTGTCAACTACATAACAACATAAACCATTAGCTACTTAGATTAAGCAAGAGTTAACTCTCCAAACCGCTGGTCAAAACCAACTTAACGCAATAGTCACGTCTTTTTTACGTAATAAATTCACTCAAGTGTGCAATTTAATTTAGGTAATAATTCTTACAAAGTACTTGCTTAAGTGACATTATAACACCAGAAAATGTGACATTTCACAAAAGACATGTGGATGACGTCATCAGCATTATTTGCTCCAATGTGGAAAAACTTTACTAATTTATGAAAAACCCTCTACTCGTACGATTCTAATAATTTCAGGAGTAAAATTATAATTTCAGGAGTAAAATTAGTCATTCCGGTTCAAACCGCAACCTATAATTGCTACAATATTGCTAACCTATTTATATTTCAGTCATTTGTTACCCTGACAATATTGTTACTTTTCTGTTTCGTTGCACTAAGGGTACGCTTCAATCTGTCAAAATCAGTGCGTTTTGACAGGTCGAAGCGTAAGTTTACGCTGTTTCGCCTATGTATTATCTTACCCTAAGGAATATTTATTTGTTTTCAGTCGGCGTTGATCTCAGCAGCAGGATCTATAATCGGCATTGGATCAGACATTGCTGGATCACTCCGACTGCCTCCCATGTTCACTGGAATATTTGGACACAAACCTACACCTAGACTCCTCTCAGTTGAAGGTAAAGAGTTACAAATAGCATAATGGTCAAGATCGTGACAATGAGAAATCTCTACTTTCTATGGGATTGCAAAGAGTATCATCTACTTAGGTAAATTTGCTAATTTACATCGCAAACAGAGGCCGAGTTTTGTAGTGACATCTAACAAATTGACTCGAAAAGACTGCCTCATTGGTCTAGTGGTCGCAAACGCATGAGGTCCTGGGTTCGATTCTCGTGTCGGGCAAAGTGTTATTGGGTTTTTCCATCTGGAATTTCTCAGTAGCAGCCCGGAGTCTGGATTTGTGCCCGGTTGATATACAATAGGCTCGCCCCCTATTACATGGGACTTAAAAACATAAATGGCGAAATGTAGGTGTAATATAGAAACACCTCTGCTTAACCCTTCGTGAAATACAGGCGTGATGTTTTGTTATCTACCGACTTGAGATTTTATTGCATTTCCTTCTTCTTCTCTCTTTCGAGAGGAGATATTGTATCAAAAGCTTAAATGTAAATAAATTTAAACATAAACACTTTACTCTTCCAGGCCACGTCCCAGACTGCCTAGATCCCGACTTTGAAGAATACTTCACACTTGGACCTCTCGCGCGTTATGCAGAGGACCTCACATTACTCTTGAAAGTTTTGAGGCAACCGGGTGGACCAGATGTACCTTTGGACAAGCCAGTAAGTTTTGGTCAACGTTTCTATAAATCTCTACTTGGATGAAATAAATTTGAGCGTTAGTAGTTGAATTATTGCTAGCTTTATAATAAGTGTGTTATTATAAATAATTCGATTTGTACACTCGAGTGCAATATCAGAGAATCGAAAACTTTCTTTGAAAACGAAAAGCTAAACGACGATAGCAAACAACTTAATTATCAAATTCAATGTTTAACTGACCCAAGAATATGAGGATCCTGAGCCAAATCCCTACCCAGCAAAACCTACCTAACCTACCTAGCTAAATTCCTACCTATCTAACAGAATATGTATTCACAGGTCGACATATCAAAGTTGAAGTTCTATTACATGGATGGAGACGGCAGCAATGTATCAGACTCCATGGGTTCTGATGTCAGAAGAGCAATGGAGAAAGCCAAAGATCACATCAAGAATACCTACAACATCGAAGTTAAACCGGTTAGTAGATACAGTAGTTATATCTACTACTAATACACAACATAGTAACGACTACCCACAATGATACATATTGTATTGTAGCGTAGGTATTCAAAAAGATAAGAAAGAAAACTAATTTCTTATGGTACAATGCAATGGTGGCTTGCTTTTCGATATATAATTTAGGAGTCAATCAGAAGTCTGATTAATCAGAAATCAGAAGTCATATAGGTTAATCAGAATTCTGATTAACCTATAAGAAGGATACTTTTGGTTCTCTTTCAAGGACATAACTCCCCATGTACTCATTCGACACCTCAGGCAAAAGTCTGACCCACCCCGTCGCATCGCAACGCCTACCCGCGCTTTTACTTAGTTTTGGCTTAGCGTTATTTCTTACTTTTTTTTTGTTCAACTCCTAACGTGATGCTAAAATAATGGTTAGCCGTTTACAAGAATGCGAAAAAAAAAAATTTAATCCGACTGGTAGGTAGCTCCAGACATTAGCGCATTCAAACAAACTCTTCAGCTTTATTATATAGTCTAAGTCTATAAAAAATAAATAAAAATTAATCGCCGAAATGTATGTACGCGCATAACATCCGAATGACTGCACCAAATTGGATAATTCATTTTTTTTGTTGTGTCCGGTATTGCCTGGACAAGGTTTGTATGAAAGAAAATACCGGAAATTCGAAAAAATAAATTGCACCCGTACGAAGCTGGGGCGGGCAGCTAGTATATAATATAAAAATTACCTACTGCTGCTAACAGTTCAATCTTTTAATTCCGCCAGCCGTGTCTACAAACTGAGAGGCCTTATTTTTTCAATTCCTTCATTTTTATATAATGTGAAAGCTCTATTTCCATAGTTCTAATGCTTATATTTCATATTTCCAGCTCAAAATAAAAAACATAGAACATATGTGGGAAACAAGCATCAGGATACTGTTGAACATAAAACACGTTCAGAACATTTACACGGATCCAGAGAAACGCGACCAATGGGTATCAGTGTGGCCTGAAGTGTTAAAAACGTTAGTTGGCCTATCGAACCACAACTTTATCTGCGTATGCTACGGGCCCCTGACAAAATTCTTCGATGCACTACCAAAGAGTTATTACAAAAAGCTGCTCTCCATTTTTGATGAAATCAAGGCTGAGTTTGAGGTAAGTCTGAAGTCGAAAAATGTATCAAAGGAACTGTAAAAAGTCAACAAGAGGTACCTGCTCATTTAACTTGCGGAAGTGCCTGCAAACGTAACGTCTGATGTTAATATTGTATTCCAAAAGTCCAGCAAAATCAAACCTAAGGGAAGATCATTAATCCGGAGACGTATCTTTAGTGATCGCTGTGTGTGTGTGTGTGCTATATTTAAAGTAGGATACTGATCATCTTCTGTACAAAAATCCTAAATCAGCTTTGAGACGATCGAGTGATTTACCTACTAAATTTACGAATTTGCTTCTGTGATTGCAGAAAATGTTATCAGGCGACGTTGTCCTACTACACCCAACGTTCCCGACCCCAGCACATCTGCACTACAGAATCTACTACAAATTCCTTAACTGTGGTTATCTTACGATCTTCAACGCCCTTGGATTGCCCGTCACACAGTGCCCAATAGGTCTGACAAGGAAGGGTCTACCTGTGGGTATTCAGATAGCTGCCAACAAATGCAACGACCACTTAACAATTGCTGTCGCAAAAGAATTTGAGAAAGCCTTCGGGGGATGGATACCCCCGAACAAGGAAATGACTAGTAACATAAAGACTGCGTAATGATATTAGTTTTAAAAAGAATATTTTGGACTGAATTTTTTCGTCTGTAGGTACCAAAAATTAAGCACGAAAATGCATAACTTTTCGGGAGCTGACGATGTTCTTGGCGGACCAGATTGTTGCTTATGTGAGGATAGCAATTTTGTATACAGTGTAAGAAATACACAGGTACAGCGGGGTAATTTGTTTTAATAAAAAAAAAATGTTTGAATGTCTCCAGACATTAAAACCCTTTTTTTTTTAAACATGGCAACATATTTTCTGTAAACTCAACAATGTGGGGAATGTCGTTTCAAAAGTGTTCTTTTATACCTCTGAAATCGGAAAGGAGTGAAATGAGTGATTCTTAATTTATTTATTCTGATCTAATCCACTAAAATATACCTACGACTTAGGTGTACCTTCGAACCTTCTTAATAAAAGGAATATGCTAGACTATAATCCTTCAAAAAAGTATTAATAAAAAATTTTATGTTTGCAAATTAGTTCATGTTTCTTAGGAATAAGCAACACAATCATGTCTGTTAAAATAAAATATTATTACTACTTAGATAATTCATGAGTTATGAATGTTATGATACAACAATTGTGATATATTATGACATCATCTACCTAAACGATTCGAATAAATTATTTCTATTAAATAATTATTGTTTTAAACTTTAATAATTGTTATAATAATACTTTCATTTGTTTTATTTTGGGACAACCCGACCAACGCAGTACCTATGCATTTTCAAACCTCAGGCATCAAACCCAGAACACCACGACCGATAAGAGTTTCAAGACCGCAGGTGGCATGAATTGATTATTACTTAGACAAACATCAAACAAAAAACCTTATATCAGGCATTTTTATCAGTGTAAACAAATTATGAATTAAAAATACATTTAATATCTTCTTGATTAGAAAGTGCATGGCAGTCATCCATCTAGTTACCAACCTTCAAATTTTTAAGTATATTTTAGAAATGCGTAGTCATCGGCCAAATTGCTGGGTAACGTACAGAGTACGCATATAAACCAAACAACAAGACATGGCCAAAAATTATTTAAATATCCGTCTTATGCCTCCCTACTGCTGCAAAACTTGCCGTAAATGGACGAGCAGTACTTACCTACCTATAACGCCGGGTCACAGATAATATAAGGCCACCCGGCCTTATATTATCTGTGATCTGTCACCAATGTAACCAGAAGTTAAGTCAGTGAGCGAACTTGACTCATGAAAGGGCTGTTACAAGAATGTGTATCATCAATGTAACAAAAAAGTAATACTTACATAATAAAGATTCGATCAACCCAGTTTTACACATACCTACCCAACTAATATACCCACATAGTCGTAGTACACAGTACATCAAGCAAACTTCCTTTTTCAAGGTTAATCTCTATGTCTAGGACAAGCACACGACATTGTGCGGCAGTCGAGTATTACGTTAACTTTATAGGGCTTCTTCGTGCACTATTACTGGAAATCGTTATGTTTGCTATAAAGTATGTCATAATTATTGAAAATATACAAATAATAATTAGGCTGCTCAGTAATTTTTTAATACTTATGTCTCTTCAGAGTCCTCATAAAAGTTTACTGAGCAGGAGCTCTGGAATTGAGAGTAGTAGCTCAACTGTGGCATTTAATGTCTTTGACTGCGGTTAATGAGACACAATTAAGTTTCTATTGAAAAAAACAAATACTTATGTGATTTTTCAACATGAGTTGAAATACTATTTGATTAAAAGTAACATAAATAATAAAAAAACACAAAAATGAATCCATTAAAGATAGAATACTGTATTTATTTTTGGATTCGATATCGATACACAATGATTACAAATCGATTTAAAAAGGCCTTGACCATGCCTCGACGCGACGCGTCGCCAGAATCACGTAGTGTTGCTAAGCTATAACAGCTACCCTACCTACTTCGATATAATAGAGCGCTAAGAGCACTATTTGAAAGAGCAAATCAGTATTTGTATATTTATCCTTGTAAAACATAAATGACTAAATAAAATAAGTAATCACATGGACCTAAAACTGTAGTAACCGATGTGGTACGGAAAAGCTTTAAAAGGCGTACTGAAACTGCTAAGGCATCAGTAAGCAATCTGATTAAAACACATTTTGGAAATACCAAAAAGCGGCAAGGCATGTTGGAAAAATATTATTATCAGTGTTTAGTTGTCCGATTTTGCGCTGGCAACTAAAGCATCACATCACGCGTTCTATGGCCGAAATCAAAGACAAAATTGTATTTTTTTTATTTCAGAGCTTTAGCATTTCAGTTATTCAGTCTGAAGTAAAATAATAATTCGTATAGAATGTAATGAACATTATGTTCTATATAAATAACTGCAAAAAATCAAGCAAATTGTTAAAATTTTATTTTATTTTATTAGTCACTCAATGAAATAAATTATGTGACAATTGAGTTGACAGAATCTGTCAACCAGTTTGACGAATATGAAAATTAGATTGATTTTCATTTTCACTAAATAAAGTTTATCGAGGCTTGATCAAAATTTATAACTTTACAAATTTTTGCAACGTTCCATCCAATTTTAGTCTATTATTTTTTATTTGCTAATACACGAACAACGCACGCGCAGAACACACATCGCCCAAAAATCTCCGAGCGCCATATTGAGAGGCAGACGTTGTATGACTTGAGTGATTAATCGTGGTTAGTGCAATAATTTGAAGTGGATTATTTGATCTTGCCCTATGGATATACTCTCGGGTACGTAATAAGTGCAAAAGTGTATTTACAAGATGTTAATACTCACCCAGTGAGCCCTGGCAAATCACATCGTAACCTAGACATAGGCCGTTCTAGTTATCAGTAGATTACCTAGGTATCATCAATCCACTGTTTGCTCACAATTTTAATCTTATTAATAACACGTGTGTGGAATAGCCATAGGTTTCTTGAATCTAGTTACATTAACAAGATTATGCGATCGCTTCGCAAGGTTCCACGCTCGTATATAAACGGATTTCGATGTGTTTATGTCGGCAGTTGACAGAAGCGTTTATGTATATGACCGATCATAAGTCACCACACCCAGTGACCGGATTGTCGGTTTTAGTATTTGATCGTTTTTATTTCGAATGATTGTTCGCGCGTTGTCGCGTCGGTGCGTGTTTTGTGATATTAGTGTCGTGTTTAACGTGATACAGTGAGTGTAATAATAATGTAATTTCTAGGAGTGGTGTGCCTCGGTTGAAAGGCCTGCCGGAAGGACAAGGCTCCACACAAGAGGAAGGACTGCGGCACTCCGCTCTTGGGCATCATGGAGTGTTGCATGTCGGAGGAGGCGAAGGAGCAAAAACGAATAAATCAAGAAATCGAGCGTCAGCTTCGGAAAGACAAACGAGATGCTCGACGGGAACTCAAATTGCTGTTGCTTGGTAAGTGCATTATCATGATTATAACAATTATTACCTGCTCCCCTAGCTAGTTCTCGAAAAACATATTTGTGCCAAAAACCCATACCAAGTCAAGCAAGCTGAGTAGTCTCTTTACCCAAATCATCAGAACTATGAACCTGATTGATTGCTCCATATTTTGCATACTAATTTTAGATGCCCTACATTTGTTTGAGGTCAATATCAAGTACATGAGTATGACTTTTAAATAGTTAATGATGGTATTTGTTAAGAGAACTGAGGTGAGTCAGATGATTCCATGCCAAAGTTCACACCTGATCAGTACTACAGCACTTGTTGAGCAATACTTAACGGAAAGTTAATATTAAGTACAAAGGTTTTCTGTGGTTGAACTAGATGTACCTACTTGTGTTATGTGTGACTATTGTTGTGTCTGGCTGTTAATCCATCTATTGCTGAAATGTATCCCCCCTAATTTTCAATGACTGATGTACTAAAATAGATTTTAAAATCATCTGTATTGTGCCACTAGAACTAAGGCTTTATTTTGACATCAACTTTTAGATAATGAAGTTGACAGAACAAAGATAATGTTTTAGCAACTGCTTTCAGTTCTTTACAAAAATGTTCCCGTTATAACAAAAATTAATTTGAGCCGAGATAAATAATAGATTTATAAATCAGTGTTCACATAAATTCTGACATATTTTGTCCTTTATATTATGTGAGATATTATCTCACTTCACTTTGATGGTGGTTATTTGATTGATTGATTGATTGATTGATTGAGTGAGTGAGATTATGCATGCATATACAATTATTGGCATACTTGCAGCATAGCATGCATTCATGCTCTTATATTCTTTGGTACATTTTAATGTTCCCCAGTGTTACAATAACACACTGGGCTTTAACACCATGCTTGTGAAATACAATTACAGATTTTTACTTCCAGATGCACAGATTTGTTACCATTTAACTAAAAATACCTATAATCAAACATTATGGGGAATTCTATCTACCTACATAATAGCAAACGTGTGATATTAAAATGACCTCATGTGATATTAATTTTCAGCATATTTAAAAATCAAAAACCTGTTCTTTTTTTTAACATATTTTCGCAACTATGTAGGCATTTCTGCATAAATGTCATTTGGGTATTTATAACCATAAATCTGATTTGGGAATATTAGTTTAAAATCCAAGTAGATTTACAAAGGCTGATTATCCCAACAGGATACTGCAACCAATAACTCTAATATCAACCATGAATGTAGATATTTGATAGTGTTCCAACTTTCTTATCAACATGAATCATGCTGTTTAGTTCTTATTTAGATAGAATCAAATTGAAGAATTTTGCAGCTTGATGCAAATGTTAAACAAACATTGCAACTTGCATTGGGGGAATTTACTTAGAGTTTTGTTATACAAAAAAATAAATAATTATCATGTTCACTAAATAGTAATAATATAATTATCTTCATCTGCCTTATCTGCCTAGTCTTTTCCTAACCATTTTTGGGGCCAGCTTCTGGTCTAACCGGATGCAGCTGAATACTATTTCATGGAGCGACTGCCTATCTGACCTGTAAATAGTAATGGTAATTTATGATAATTCCATGTTTAGTTGAAAAAGGAAATAATAATGTCACATAGGTTTAAATATCCAAAACAAGGATGAGCATTCCCCTTTTCATAAAATGTGTCATAGGTACCACGGTACCTATGACACATTTAAAAGAAAAGAAAAAAAAATCAAAATTGTTCATAAGCGGGTCACGACCCGCTTATGAACAATTTTGATTTTTTTTTTCTTTTTCAACTGTTACTGTTAGGTTCAGAAAATTTGGTCTTTTTTATGTAACTATAATTAATCACTACTTTTCTCATCATCAAAATATTTTTATCAAATTAATTCTGCTTAAAGTAACAATTAATTTCAATTTAGGTGTCTAATAAGACTTACAGGTTCAAAAGACCATACCTAAGAGTTTTAAAATTAAAACCAGCAGTATAACTTTCAATGATCATACATTTTGCATAAAATGATTAGTCTTATTGTAGTCAGTAGGTTGACAGTCTTGCAAAAGTTAAATGGGCAAAAAATACTTGTGATTGTTCATTATCATCACTTGGGCTTTTATTTGTTTTGCTGGGGTTTAAACATTATATTCCTTTACTAGACAAAGTAAGAATTTGTGCCAAGTCAAGATAGTCAAAATGCTTATGGCTAATTGGACAAATTTATTTATTTTCAATCTATATTATGTGCTAAAAGCCAATATAATTCATAGTTATGATTTTAACAATAGAAAAATAAACTGCTATTGGCAATATTTCAAAACCAGAAGGGATATGATATTTTTTTCGTTGATTTGTTAAATCTGTAGAGGTGTGTTCTAAACATTTATTTATGACTATCAACTAAATAAAAACATAAAAGGCACCTTGTATGTACATTATTACACTTATACATTGTAGGTATACAGACAAGGTCATTATGTTTATGATAATTATCTAACACAAATAATCATTAAATGCACTAAGTACATTTTTAAGCGAAATTCTAATTTGCTTACGTTTTTTGCAAATTGCAGGTCAGTGTCAGGTTGTATCTTGATCAAAATTTAATTCGCCACTATAACAGGTACTAAGTACTACTACTTACTTATTTGCAGAATCATAATCATTGGAATCATTAAAACATCTTTCTAAGTTAGATTTGTATGTCTATGCTCTTTTCCATAAGAGATTTGTTCTTATGGTACAAATATAACTTAGAAAGATGTATTAATGATTCTAATGATTATAATTATGTAAATACATACCTGAGAGTCGCGAATCAAATTTTGATCAATATACTACCTGACACTGACCTGAAAATTTCAAAAAACGTAAGAAAATTTGAATTTCGCGGTCTACCCTGTGCATTCGCTTTAACAAGTCTATCTTGATTCCTCATTTGGGGCCTAAAATAGTAGAATTGCCTCATGAAATGACAATTATAATTAATCGGCATATTACTCAAACTCATCTTTTCTTTTCAACATTAATTACAAAAGTAGGTAAGTACTCCTATTATTTACTAGATTTGACAATTTTGTTTTTTTTTTAATGCCATTATTTACTATGTATGTCATTCATTACAATATTGCGCTTATTGATTTGCTTCTAAAATTTTGAAGCTGATTTGCTTCAAAATTTTATTTTATTTTAAGATCATGATTGTACTAGGTATTTCATTTAAAATCTACTTAAATGAAAGATCAAGCAAAATCATGAAATAACCTGCTATACGTATTATTTATCTAACAATTTTATTTAAATTACTGTTTTAACTGTGGGCAATGTACTACAATGACATTATCTACTAGCTTCAAAAATACCTGCAGTTTTAACCTGAGTACTACAGTGTTTAAAATTTAAATTAATACTTACCTAATTGTGCACCTGCCAATTGATTTAAATTTCAATTTAAGGATTGCCTAGTATGTACAAATTATCTACAAAGTTTAAAAATAACTTCATTTTAAAACTAGGTACCTATGTTTAAGGTAATGTGATCAGTTAATACACAATATTTTCATATTCTTACCAACAAAATAATAAAGGTAGGTACTAAAGCACTGAATCTGGCGTCCTGGAGGTATATTATATTAAATAGAGGAAAACCTAAACGAAAAACCATTTCAATGCAGAAAAAAAAGATGTGGTAGTTTTTGCATCTACCAAATTCAAGTAGAGGAGACTAGTAGAGCTCCTTGTGAAGGAGCTTGTCCAGAGAAGCACTACCACCATAGGTACCTAATTCTGCTGCTATGCAGCATTGCTGTGTTCCAGTTTAAAGGATATGGGTGCCAGTGTAATTACAGGCAATTGGGACATTTCAGCACTGTCTCTTGGATGGCAACGCATCTGTGGTGCCACTGGTATTGCAGATGTCCACAGCCAGTGGTAACCACTTAAGAGCGTTTACGACGTACGGCATTTCATACAAACTTTCAAGCCTTTGTTTTTCGAAATGAATGAACCGATTTTAATTAAACTTCGTACGCATATGCAGGATACAAAGGTCTAAAAGTTAGTTAAGAACATTTTCAAAAAATAGTGTTACAGCCAAACTCCGACCGATTTTAAATTTTCTTTAGGCGCGTGGGGCATTTTTTGATATAGGAAAAAAACCATTGAACTCGCGCCACTGTTACCGTAACCGACACCGCTTCGGATGTGTTCGGCTGTCCTCGGGATGTGCTCGGTTTTAATTTGCTTTATCACTTTTAACAACAATTCCCAGTAAATTGAGACTCCATTAAGGTTGAAACTATCTACCTATCAGTCAAAAATACCATGTTGTTTTATGACGTGCTGCAAGTGACATTAAACCTTTGGTTGATAAAATAATTATGAGGTTGACTATACAAGCTTAAAACTTATCATTCACAAAATATGCTGCCTAAAAATGCAGGTTAGATGACTCACTCCAAAACGCAATTGCCCTTAATACTCTGCTTGTTAGTAAAATACGTCATTTCCAGCAGGTTGGTAGGTATAAATCAGCCCTTTTGTAAAAATTGAACCAGCCAGCAACATTCATAGACGTCAGACATACACACCACTTCTGTGACCGTTTTAATTCTAAAACTACACTGTTCGTATAATTATTAGGTCCTTACATATGAAATTGGCGTTTTGTACGGGAGAATATAAAATCTTTTTTTTTTTGTAAAATGTATTTAATTAATCAAAGTATGCACCGTTGTTATCTATGCACTTTTGCCATCTCATAGGTAGTTCATTGATCCCTGTACTAAAAAAACCATGGGGGCGAGAATCAATGAACTCTTTGAAGGCGGTTTGGATTGCCGCATCGGAGTTGAATTTTTTTCCTTGTAAGAAGTTGTCCAAATTCCGGAAAAAATGGTAATCTGTTGGAGCAAGGTCCGGGGAGTACAGTGGATGTCGCAGACATTCCAATTGTAGCTCATCTAACTTAGTGGTTGTTTGTTGTGCAGTGTGTGGTCTTGAGTTGTCGTGAAGCAGCAGTGGCCTAGAGCGATTGACCAATCTCGGTTGTTTAGCAGCTAGTTCTTCATGGTTTGCAGTTGCTGACAATAGATATCTGCCGTAATCGTTTGGCCAGATTTTAGAAAGCTGTAGTGAACGACACCGGCGATAGTCCACCAAACACTCACAAGTAACTTTTTCTGAGTAAATTTTCGTTTAGGGCAGGATTTGGCTGGTTCTCCAGGGTTCAGCCATTGCGACGAGCGCTTCCGATTATCGTACAGTATCCACTTTTCATCACAAGTAATGATTCGATTTAAAATCCCTTCATTATTGTGTCGGTTGAGCAAAGTAACATAGCAGTTGACGCGTGTTTGCAAGTTCGATTCACTCAATTCATGAGGTATCCATCGTTCAAGTTTTTTTACTTAACCGATTTGCTTCAAGTGGATTAATACAGTTTTCTCACTTACCCCGAAGCCTGCAGCTGTCTCTGAAGTGCTTTGTGATGGATCCGCTTCCACAATAGCCTTTAATTCTTCATTTTCCACTTTGGTCTTCGGCCGTCCACGAGGTTGGTTCTGAAGGTCGTAATTTCCAGAGCGAAAACGTTGAAACCAAAAACGTACCGTGCTTTCTTTTGCGACACCAGCGCCGTACACATTATTAATCCTTCGAGCTGTTTCTGCAGCACTGCACTGGTGCCACGGTAGAACTCGTACTCGTAAATATACCGATATTTCATGTTTTCCATTGTGCGGTAATAAGCGACGCCGAAGAAAAAATAATGAGGAAAAAACAAATGAATGACTGTTTTCAAAACTCAAATGTACCAGCTAAGTGAATTTATATATTTGAATTTGGAATTCTTAACCAAAGAGGAGAAATTTCAGATCAAAGTGGTCAGTACGACAAAACGCTAATTTCATATATAGCAAGAAGCTTAACAATCTAATAATAAATAATCTACCAGAATATTCGTCACGACTGTTAATTATTATAAGTAACCATCATCGTAAGTAGTCATTAACTTATAAGGACTGGGAAGTGGTAATTCAGTACAAATCACGGAGTTAAATACCAGGATAATGGCGAAATGTTCAGTGTTAGCCAGCGATGGCCGAGCGGGGTGATGCCAACTGTAGGTACAAAATTATTCCGTCGCCCTCGCCACCGCCCGACCTGCTTGGCCTCCTTGCCGCTGGTTTCGTGCCCGCAGCCTTAAATTATATTTATTTCTGTAAATTGGTTCAAAAACACATTTTTACACGTCAAAAATAAATGATATTTTAAAACTAGACGAAATCGTTGTTTTCTATCCGACTACTCTGAGAAGAAAGACCGAAACAAACTCAGAGGTCAGTTTCTTTTTAAAGTCTAGACATAATCTTGCTCAGGCCTTATAAGGACCATGGAGATTAGTGTCTGACATAGTTAGGTTAGGTTTTGTTAGTAATATATTTCCTTTAACAAAATAATTGATGAAGCAAGGATATTAATGAATAGGTCAAAACATGATACTCCCATCCTTATTTATTTGGAGGCAACGTATTGAATATGATCTACAAGTTATCAAACTCATTCAACAATAACGTACGTTCTGAACGAAACAAGTGCCATAGAACCTTAGATATGGTGGTAGCTCTCCCCAGGATGAGCCCATTTTCTGCCATTCCAGCCCGATTTTGTCATTTGGGAAAGCATTGAAAAATCCATTGGTCATAGGTTTTTTTTCAATTCGTGTTGTGTCAACGTAAACCGCCGGGGCTACTGTTTTCTATTGATTGGCCTGTCAGAATCACTGCTAACCTATTACAAAAATATCTAGTTGTTGAACACACACCAAGTTATTCCCTTAATCATATTTGTAAGCCCTTCCTTCACTAAGATTCCATTGAACAATTCTTCATAATAAATTAATAATACTGTGGCATCCTCAGTATTATTTATTTATTTTCTTATTGTTGGTAATCATAATAATATAACATTGCTCAAATGACTCATTATGGTAGGTACCTACTTATAAGTACATAATTACCCTCTTATGCAATTCAAGATAATTAATACAGCTTCACTTTAATGAGATCAAGTTTATAAAAGAATTATGTTTAGCTAGCAACTGCTACTATCAGCATGAATTCCGATACAAAGTGCATAATATTTCAGCAGGCAGATACAAAAACAACTATTTTAAACCTAAATGCTAAATGGACTGAACCTGTTCACAAAATGCACAGTTTATCTTATAAGTAGGAAACTTTTGAAATCACCTGCCAAGAAATATTGAGAACTCTGAAATCGGGGCGCGTTATAATTTTCGGGATCGACTGTGGCCGAACTAGCATGGCGACGGTCATGTGACACCCTTAATTCTGCACGCGATATACCGACGTGAATAGCCGCTTCGGGTCTTAATAAAATAATCTAATTAGCCACAAAGTCAAATACTCCAACGAATACGTAGGATAGGTACTTACTAACAATATCCTCGTACATTCTCGAGGAAGCCACAAATGTAATTTTAAATTGAACAATTACTTAAATGCTACATGACTAATTTTGGTACTTGGCGTCCTATTACTGACAACGATCAGTATTCATTCAGTCTATTTTGAAACTAGGCAGATTTTCTCATTATTAACATCTACTTTATTACACGGATAAAAATAAATTAAAGTGCATAACAGTACTTAGCTAATTAATTGATAAATCCAGAATCGGAAAATAAAAGTCTTATTATCCGTTATGTCGGACACAAACTTATCAATCATGTAATGTAATCAGTGGTTAATGAAGAAACCTACCTACTTTATTTACACTGCTTAGCAACCACACGATCGCATTGCAAAGCGCGGTATAAATCTAATTCTTAACAATTTTGAACAGCACATAACATTATATCATTTGACGAATACAGCCCTCCTTATAGGTGGTCTACATGGCTATGATACAATGTTGGTAATTCAACCCTGCTTGGGAACAAGCCCACAAGGAAATCTTCTCGCAAAGCTTCCATGTTCGCTCACTATCTATCAGACTGTAGCGACTTCGGGACAAAAACCGAAGCCGTGATGAACAACAGTGGCCAAAGAGACCATGAGCTCGATTTCAGTTAACGACTGAAGGCCCATCTCAAAAATTCGCCCTGAAGTTCCTGCTTATTATTGCTACCCTTGATAAGCAGGTTACTTTTAGCAAAAGGGCATTCAATAGAAAAAAATAACAACCACATTATCAGAATGCATAATCAGCCTATAATGTTCCAACTGCTGGGACACAAGCCTTCTCTCTATGAGAGGGAGTGGACCATAATCCGCCATTGCATGCGGGCCCAGTGCGGGTTGGTGGATGCATATTCTATTGAATAATCTCTAAAAACTCACGGCAAGAGAAAGTGATGTGAATAAGTTAGTAAGTTTTTTTTTTTTTTGTCATGTCTCAGGTACTGGCGAGTCAGGGAAGTCGACGTTCATCAAGCAGATGAGAATTATCCACGGCTCCGGCTACAGCGATGATGACAAAAGGGGATTTATCAAGCTCGTATACCAGAATATCTTCATGGCGATGCAGAGCATGATACGCGCCATGGAGCTCCTCACCATCCAATATGGAAATCCGTCCAACAGCGTGAGTGTTATTTTATAACATAGGTTATTTTAAATGTGTGCGTAATTAGGTAGGTATACCTAACAGTTACAATTGTTTGGATGATCATTTTTATGACAACAAAGAGTTTATCATCGTCATCATTCTGCTGCCCTTATCCCAATTTATTTGGGGTCGGCACAACATATCTTTTTCTTCCATACCTCTCTATTAATCGTCATCTCGGAAGTCAACCCCTTTCTAACCATTCACACAGTCCATCCATCGTTTCATTGGTCTTCCCCTACTCTTATAACCATGAACATTCATACTCAAAATTAAGAGTTTATGATATACGTATTAAAGTAACGGGAAGGATGTTTTATATTTCGCTACAAATAACTCCCTACATACAACTCTAATATCGAATTCTCATAATTTCACAATATAAACTTAAATAAGCTATGCGATGACTATATTATTATGAAAACATATTTAGATATTACATATTATAAACTACAAATAAATGAGTGAATATGGACGAACTTCAGCCACAGCAAGTAATGCATCAATTTATTAAACTAGTCCCTTTTGTCCTGATGACAAATCACACATGGGAATTTACAATGATGACAATGATCCTTTTACAATAATAAACAACATTCCATACTGAAATACAAAATTGTAACATTCCAGGAGAAGGCGGAGTTGATATCATCGATCGACTTTGAGAGTGTGACAACGTTTGAGAGTCCCTATGTTGAAGCTATCAAGGCTTTGTGGGCCGACGCAGGCATCCAGGAGTGCTATGATCGCAGGCGAGAATACCAACTCACCGACTCCGCCAAATAGTAAGTAGTGTTATAAGAACTATATAGAACTTAACAATAATAAAATACCAACTATTATCTCATCTAAAAAAAATGTTTACAATCTCAGATTATGATTATTGAATACAGTATTCATTGGTATTGTATTCTATAATAATAGCATCACAATGGTTAATCATATGTAGGCATTTATCACTTAAAATTAAATATGATTTCCTATAAAGCGAGTAACACATTGACTCATCGCGATATCAGCAAATACCGGTTACAGGAAACTGGTCGGGAATGTCGAATAAAACCGCGAAAGATTGGTCCTGTATAATATGATGTCATAATCCAAATTAGCAATAATTCAATAAGCTGAGTGGTTCAGAACGTTCACCTTACGCTATTGTCTATGTTGCCTAGTTTCTTGGGAATACTTAGAAACACGAGTGATTCTTGGCAATAAAAGTAATAAGGCTTTAATGCCTGTAAGTAATAGCCACTTGTACCAGAATCAGAAGACAGCAAGGGTTCAAAGTCCATTTGTTCTCTCCATTGACATAATTATAACCTTCAGTTACAAATGAAGATGTCCAGAAAGTAATACTTTGAGTTTGTCTATTATTATTTACAACAGAAAAGTAAATATGCTGGTATGAAATGTGCAGTTCCTCGCGCGATTACAAAATTGATCAAATCGTTTCTGCAGTGTCACTGTAAAGTCATAACAATCACAAAATTTACTTGCATTCATAATCTTAGTGAATGAAAAAGATCAGATTGATTTAATTGGTATGCATTAAAATTATATTATGTAAAATTGAACCCACACTGAGAAAAGATATTTCTATAGCTACTTGCAGGAGATTGACCGCGTGGCGGCACCAAATTACTTACCAACCGAGCAGGACATACTCCGCGTAAGAGTCCCAACAACGGGCATTATAGAATACCCATTTGACCTGGAAGAAATACGATTTAGGTAAAACTTGAACATGTTGGGCTGTGCATGTCTCGCTTTAACTGTGCATGGTAACATGGGACTTTACTGTACTGTCTCCATACTTTATTTCATTCTGCAACTTTATTTTAAGTGTATGTATGTAACAGGGTATCTATATATATGTGCATGTGTCTGCATACTGGCTGTTAGCGCTGCATGATCTATATTTCAGCTATTTAAGTGATTTGGCGAGAATCGAGAAAGACGATTACCTCCCCACCGAGCAGGATATCCTGCGCGCTCGTCAGCCGACCACCGGCATCCTCGAATACCCTTTCGATCTTGACGGGATCGTGTTTAGGTATGTTCAAAACCACAGGATTGTTTGGTGCGATTGAAGAACGCTAGTAGTATCCTGAGAGCTATTTCCCCTTGACGTAATATTGTGAAAATTTACAATGTACATTCCTTATTAACGCTATGAAACAATGAGTACTTAGTGTTTACCTTAGTAACAAAAAAATCCAAAAAACCGTATTGTTTGAAGTTTTTCCCTCCAAGCTCAAGGTGTGGTTTTGATATCCTAATCAGTCAGTCAGTCCTATATTTTAATATTTGCTTGTTTATTATGCTTGAACAAAACTGCCAAAATGTTGAAACACACTATTTCGTACTTCTTGGTGTATTATGTCATTATTTAATGCTTTTGAGCACACTGCTTCGCTTATAGCTGGGTTTGGGTACAACATACATTTGAAGGACGATACTCATCTTGGACAAAACGAAGTTGTGTGTCTTTCTTCATTATTTTGTGGCAGAAACATGGTGATAAAATTACAATCCTCAATTAAAGATAGTCAAAAGCGAATTTGATGCACTTGATGCTCACGAAGCTGACATGTTTTGTATGAGGTCTATTTTGAACAATTTATGAACCACAACACATTAGCAAATTAAGATACAGAATGTGTTGCTAATATCGATTACCATTATGTAATTTTTCTTTACTTAATATTTTTCGAAAGTTGTTTGTTGTAATTTTAGTCGATACTTCTGCCCTTTTAAACGAATCACAGCTGTAATAATTACAAAACTCTGTACATAAATTCTGTAAAATGTTATGTTATATTGAATTGTACTAGTTACCATTGTTGTGCCACATACAATCAAAATTATGTTGTTCATCATCATTTAGCACAAAAAAAGCCACCATTTCTATACATTTATTTAAAATACATTTGTATCTACGCCATTTTTAGAATATCACAATACTTATCAGTTTTAAAACACATCTCATCATTAATGATGCATTTAAAAAAGTGGATTTAGAGGTGGGCTTCGATAAAACATCCCTAATAATTTTGCACACCTGAACATTTGTTTTTTTTTTTTTTTTGTTGTGGCATTAAACTTTCTTTCATTCATAGCACCTAATCATCTAAACATTAAATTCTAGCATGTTTGGCGTGGCGAAGATGCCAGTTTTGATTAGGTCAGAAACATTCTTAGCACTTTCACTGCTAATCTATCTATGAACCTATCAACAATTGCTGTTTACTATTGCTTGTCATAACATTCAAATTATCTGTAATAATACCCTCAATTTTAACACCATCGTCCTTCTGCGTGATTCGTGAGTTAATTCATCTAAAAAGATTTATTTGTAAAAATTCCGCCCCAAGCCCGTACTTCGTAACATTTTGCCTGACCAGGCAAACTGGGACACGCATGTGCGGCCATTTTGAAAAAATGGTAATAATAATTAAGAAAACCACGAATAGCAGAGGGAACACCATAATAATCTATGTTGTAACCCTATCCTGCACAAAGTCTTAATAACAAGTTTCTTTATAGCGGCTTGTCTGTTTTTCCATGTTGTGTTATTATTAATTATTTTTGTACATCTCATACAGAATGGTCGACGTCGGCGGACAGAGATCCGAGCGAAGGAAGTGGATTCATTGTTTCGAAAATGTGACCTCAATCATATTCTTAGTAGCTCTTAGTGAATATGATCAAATTTTGTTCGAATCAGAAAACGAGGTGAGTAAATATACATCTATATTTTTACACACACTAAACATAAGACGCCTTTTTGTATTAGTAAATCTGTATCTAAGTTTTTCTTGGACATCATATCAGTGAAGGCAAACATCGTGAGGAAACCTGGCCTTACAAAAGGAAAACTAGCTTATGAACGCGACTTCGTCCGCGTGAAATTACTTGTTTTCGCGACCCACCGCGTCGCGTGGCATCGCACGCCCGTGCTATTACTTCGTTTTCGCTTAGCGTTCTATCAGATTTTTTTTCTTTTTGCTCAGCTCTTAAGGGTCATCATCATCATCATTTCAGCCGAAAGACGTCCGCTGCTGGACATAGGCCTCTTATAGGCCTAAGGGTCATAACGTTATATTAAATAGCCTATAACCTTCCTAAAGAATCGGGTTATCAATATTGCAAAATATTTTTTCAAATCCGACTGGTAGCTCCAGAGATTAGTGCGTTCAAATAAACAAAATTTCAGCTTTATTATTAGAATAGAAAGATATACCTAAGTCTGAATTCGCCTGAGCAATAACAAGCTGGTGTTATTATAGAGCACTATATGATGGAGCTCGTCCGGGAGAGAACTATTTCTACCACCAAGCCTCGTTGCTATGTGCCAATTTGAAGGGTATGGCCAGTGTCATTACAGGCACAAGAGACATTTCAGCTTTGTCTCTGGGATAGCAACGTCCCTGCCATAGTTCTGGTATTGCAGATGTCCACAGTAGGCCGCCATAAAAAATAGCATTACATTATTAATCTGTATTCGCAATTCATTTACACACACTTTAACGCGTACGTATATTTTTTTTTTTTACATCGTTCTCACATATAATTATAAATTCAACACTAATGATGTAACTAATATTTTTGTAAACTATAATTTAAAAGAGTGTCCATGGAGTTTCTTGCCCGTTCTTCTCCATAGGTACCTACGCTTTGGAATGGGCAACTAGCATCATATTTGCTGACTGACCGATTGACAATTCAAAAGTGCCTGTAAATGGTTTAATTGAAATAAATGCTTTGAGTTTGAGTTTGAGTTTGATTTGCCAAAAATGTAAACAAATATGAGTTTATGGAAAAATAAATTTTAATCCTACGCAATAAAGTTCAGTTTACGCTACAACTTCAAACATTTTATGTTACAAAATCACTCTGAAATCAACTTAATCGCCATTTAAATAAAGTAGATATTTGTTTAACTTGAAGTAATATTAATTTGAAACAGTTTGAATAGACTTTATATTTTATAGCTTACTAGCTTCTACCCGCGGCTTTCCCCACGTGGATGTCTGAAATTATACTACGAGAACGTGCTACCAAGACAAAAAGTAGCCTGTCTCCTTCCCCAGGATGCCATCTATGTCCACGCCAAATTTTATCGAAATCCGTTCAGTGGTTTAGGCGTGAAAAGTTAACATGCGGACAGAAGTTACTTTCGAATTTATAATATTAGTATGGATTCAGATTTTAAATTTGTACCTCGTCAATAAATATCCCATGACGTTCAGTTCAGTACAAAGTTAAAAGTTCTTGATCGTCTCATCCATATTATATTTTGAATTCAACATAAAACAACACAAGCTTCCTCTCCCGGCTAGCATTGGCCCAACGTGTGGGGTAATCCCAACATCCACCAGAACATTCCACCCTCTATAAAAAGGTATTAATATCCAAACAAAGTTTTGTTTTGTATGAGCTCAGATAACTTTGAATTATGTTTGAAAGGTAGAATTTGTGACGTATTGTTTACTTAGCTTTCTTATTTGATTCGGTCGGAGTTTCCATATACGTCACTGTATTTGTTTATTGTAAGAATTCTCAATAACTCTTGTTTTGAATTCTGACTAACCGTGAATTAAGAATTGATTTTAATTTACAATGCGCGGGCGAGTGTTGTGGCGCAATTTGGTAGAGTCCTTTATTTAGCAGTAGACTTCGATAGACTGGGTTGATTAATTGATTGATTGAGCGCGATCACGACCTTTTGACCTGACAAACACAAGTAAAGTTAGCAGCAGTTAGCAGGTTAGTTATCAGCTGGTGAATCACAGACAGAATACTGAGAACCTCTCGCTATGTTTGCGTCATGCTTCAATAGTAAACAGCGGGCTAAATACGTAACACTATGGGCTGATTTTACCAAAGTCTATACTTACATTCAAAGATATCTTTTATCCGTGGAATAAAATTGACGTCTGACAGTTCTAGTATGGAAAAACTGACAAAAATTCTATATTTATGCTCAGTAAGTAAGTATAAGATTTATACTAGTTAAAAAAGTTTTGTGTAAAAAAATTCGCCCTATGAGTAGCAAAGGCTTTTGACAGTTCAACATCATTCAATGCGTTATTTACGTTTATTAGCAATATGCTTAAAAATTGATAGTGTGTTACGCAATTAGTGTGCATGATTCCTTGAAGAGCAGGATACAGAAAGTCAATAATACAATGTAAAAGCATTTACAGTTCCCGAAACAGTAACATTTATTATTAGAAATTGATAAGTACATAAGTGTAAGATTGGAAGACAAAAAGTTATAATTACACCAATTACTCACGCTCTTTCAAAGACCTCAACAATATCAGTTACTACGGGTTCTTTACGGTACGGCGTATAAACCGCGCCTTTGAAAAAACGTGTCTGTCAACAAGCTTCCATAGTGATCCATACAGCACAACGACTAAGCCGTTAGTTTTTTACAGCAAGAAAAACGTGTGTGTACAAAGGGCCTAAGCGTGTACAGAAATTACATCATTAAAAAATGACCACAGTTAGCACAAATCACATTTCTCCTTTCCAGAATCGAATGGAGGAGTCGAAGGCGTTGTTCAAGACGATTATCACGTATCCATGGTTCCAGCATTCATCTGTAATTCTGTTCCTCAACAAGAAGGATTTGCTCGAGGAGAAGATCATGTATTCACATCTCGTCGACTACTTTCCTGAATACGACGGTATGTACTCGGCTTTATATTTATGATTTAATGTTTTTTTTTACGACCATATGACTTATTCAAAGGTTGAGAGGAGGCATGGTGATATGCTTATAACCTAACACTTCTTCAGAAACTTGATTAAAAGGAGTTGTAATTGACTATTCAACCGTTATCTCACTATATTCACTTAAATTTCGTAACTTTGTCTGTCCAGAATTAAATTCAAAATATGTAAGGAAGTTTATTTACAGAAATATCAAGATTTCCTTTTTGTTACCGAGAATGAAGTCTTCTGTTTATTTATATGATATATGAAAGTGGCAGTGAGATAATTTTGAAGCAAATACATAATGTTTATGATTATCACATTTTATTTGTCGATAATAATAAGGTACAAATAGACTACCCAATCAGTAAATAATTATTACCTATTTATTATCCTGATTCATTCTTAAAATCGTTTATCTTGTAAACCATGGTTCACCAATATCTGATTTACGATATTTGTACACTTTTAATCAGATTAATTTATGAGCAGAATCTAGAAATCCATTTCACGAAGTCCATTTGAAAGACTATCTTGAAGTTCTAATGATAAAATAAAAGTATACGAGATAATTTACATGAGATATGAAATAAAGTGACATTTAGGTACCTACTTAAATTTTGATATCTGTCACGCTGTCGTACCCTCGGAGTTGTGCGAAAATATGGAAACGGGAATAAATTTATACTTTTTGAAATCCCCCAAAGAACACTCTGTTCTCTCAACCTATTACTAAAATAAATAACGAATTTCTCAACAACTAGGTCCAAAACAGGATCCCGTACCAGCATTAGATTACATTCTCCAAAAATATTTGAAAGAAAACCCGGATCCTGAAAGATCGTGCTACTCTCACTTCACCACTGCCACAGGTTGACAAAACATATCCTGTGTGATATATAACGCTAGAGTTGGCTAGACTTTGCTAGAGTTGGCTAGGTACCGTGTGATAAGCTAGAAATGAATGCAATCTTCATTGGTATTGGTAAAATTTTGAAAGCGAAAATAAACATAATATCCAATCTTAGGAAATAATAAGATTTGTACCTACAATATCGTTTCTGAAATGCTCCTGACAAACTGATGATATTGATCACTTTTACTTCTTTTCGTGTCAATGAACTACTACAATTTTGGTCCGACCAGGATGCTTACGCTCGAATATAATTCCGATAGATCGACATTGGTCAAACGTCAGTTGGTTGAGTCAAACTTCAGGGATTGGCTAGACTCAATGAGTCCAGCCAATCCCTGACGTTTGACTGACAATCGGAATTATATTCGAAAGTAAGCACCCTGTACCCTAATTGCGTAACACACTATCAATCACAATCTGAATAATTTTGAAGGATTTTGCTATACCATTGCTTCACATGTTACAAAAATTTGTCTGCATAACAACGTAAAAAACGTAATGAACTGTCGAAATAAAAGCCATTTCTACTGATTGTGTGTTATGCAATTACTCTGCTGGACAGCTCGTTCATTATTGATCACTTGATTACCCACAAAGACTGGACAAGTGTCCTACGTTTGAAGTTGTCAGCCAATCAACATAGTGGACGCAATTATTATGCAGTGTCCAGACTCAAGCCGAAAATACAAAATCAATGACAAGGAGACGACGAGAAACTATTCACATTCCCTTTTCTCGGGTGTTCTCTGTTCTTTACAGCGAGAATCTGGAGGCCGCATTAGGACATGAATTCAGCTCCTGTGCTTGCTCGATGTGCAACTTAGTGTGCATACACAAGTGCGACAGAGGCAACTGCAACCGTTGACGAGTGTCGCTCGTGTGTATAAGCACTTAGCAGAATAAAAATTAGTCTTGATAAAAAAAAATCGAACTACTTCGAATTAAAATCTCCAATGAAGATTACTTTCCAATGTGTTTATAAAACCGTAGTGCTAGATATGTGTATGTTGTCCCGAGCGCAGGTCCGCAACGCGATGCCAATACAGCGCGCGAGTTTATACTGCGAATGTTTGTGGACCTCAACCCGGACGCGGAGAAGATTATCTATTCTCACTTTACTTGTGCGACAGGTTAGTAAACCGTATTTTAATCTATAAAAAACTGGTATCACAGAGTAACTGCTTTTAGCAGTGGATCATACGAAGCCTTTGATTTTGATGGCGCCTTTGACATAGCCTGGGTTCTCATGTTGATACAAAATAGTAAACAACCGCCACTGTTGACTGCACTAAAACTTAAACTGTGCAGCCCTTTGCATGCAGTTTAAAATTCGTAACAATTGCTTTACGCGATGGTTGATTGTATGGAGTTATTCTGTGATATTACAATAAGATTCGAAGAATGGAATCCGAATGAATCAAAGTCACCTGAATCGTCATTATGTGGATATGAAACTAGTAAAAAATGGCTTTATTTTCTTCATTGAAAATCAAATTACATTCATTTTACAATAGTTCAGCATTTATCAATATAGGGAAACATGGACGGAATTTTTTGTTGACTTAGATTTCACAAATTCATGCTTGAAACCTGAATGACAAATTTTACCAAATTATTTTTTCACTGTGATGCTACATCAATACATGACATACAGGCTGGCAAGGACATATAAGCGCAACCCGTTACCATGAAAAAAAAATTGTCGTTCCATACATTTTGACCTCGTAGGTATTGCGCTTTTGTAGGAAACGGCAGACTTTTGTTTTTTTTTTTTTTATAATCCTCAAAAAATTTCAACGCATGAATCCAGAATCATAAATAAAGAATTCATGGTAACAGGTTGTGCGTCGATGTCCCTGCCACCATATACAATCCCACGTTATGGGAACTTCAGTTTTTCGCATAGTAACAGCGAAATGTCTGATTTGTCAGTCATTTCTGTTTGGTCATTGGAATGTGAACAACCAACAACCAAGTAAGTTTACTACTATGATAAAGCCGTTTAGGTGACTCCCGAGTGAGTCAACACCTCCATTTATAATGTAATTGGTTTCAAAGTTTCTGCACTTGATAAATTATAGGGAAATCGACAATAATTATCCTTGAATTTCATGGCAATAAAATGAAATTGATTAATTAGCTAAACATTATAGTGTTCGAAGTCGATTTCTCTCGGATTCTAAGGTAAGCTGTAGTCCTTCAGCTATTTTATTTTTGTCTTATTGCTACTTGTTTGCTACTTGTCATTCGTAGATCTTTTTGACAGTCGTTATGGGTAGTCCGAAGCTCAAAAATCTGAGTCTTATCAAGGGGTATCATGTTTCCCAGTAGATGGGTTTTGGAGGTCAGATATGCAGTCGCTCCATGTAAAATACTGGTATTCAGCTACATCCAGTTAGACTGAAAACCGAACCCATCATAGTTGGGAATAGGCCAGGCAAATTACGATTGATTTTTGCAACTTGTGCCCAGTCGAAGTAATTTGTTTTGTAAAAATAATTGCTAAATTAAATATGTGTTATTCTATTAATAGTATTTACGTAGCGTATTATGCATCATATATTTTGCTTGTTGTGTTGCTTATTTGTGTGTGTATGTCTGTGTGTATAATCAGCTATTTTGATATATGACAAAACTTATGTCATGTTTAACTTGTTTTAAACGAATTAAATAACAGATTTCTAGTTTACAGCTTGTTTATTTGCTCAATGAAATCGCAGGCAAAGAATCGCCTGTTTAAATAATATCCTTATCTTTAGCAACAGCTATGTGCTTGTAAGTTGTGCAATTTTTTTTTTCATGCAATTACTTACCTCATGTTATACTATTCCAAAACAAAAATCTTTACAAGTTGATATTTTTGTCACATCTTTATTATTTTGAATGCCTATTAGCCATCATATTTTTTTTACCTTTTCGTAACTTACACTTTTATTTATTTTGTTTATTTCGCATGCTGCCTTGGATGTTTTTAAAGACACTGAAAACATTAAGCTTGTATTCTGCGCTGTGAAGGATACTATTATGCAGTCAGCTCTAAAGGAATTTAATTTGGCATGAATTATATCTAACATCAATCATTATAAATATAATATTATACTTACTTACGCTGTTGAAATAATTAAACATTTATTTTTAATACTAACTTGCATGTTTTATTGATTTATCCTCTATTTTATTTGCGCTTTTGTGGGTATGATTGGTGATAATGTTATATTTTTTATTTACATACATACTACATAAACTCGCGCGGTCTTCCCATGAGTTAGACAGAAACTACAGAACGCCACCTCCTGCGATCCTACTTATTTGTTTATTTAATTATTACTTTATTACGTACTAGCAGCGCCCCGCGGTTTCACCCGCATTAGTGTCGATCCCGTGGGAATATCGGGATTAAAATTAACTATCCTATGTCCTTTCCCGCGACTCAAACTATCTCAGTTCAGCGGTGTAAGCGTGAAGAGGTTACAGACAGACAGACACACTTTCGCATTTATAATATAATATTAGTATGGATTCCATTATTTAAACACTTATTTTAGATAAACGCATTCTTCTTACGCACAGAAAGAATACCACCTGTGCAATTTCTGGTAATTGATCAATTAGTAAAGTAAACATATAAATTTGTGTTATTTTTGTTCTGTAAATTGCAAATTTTAGCATGCTGACATACTTGCCTGAAAGTCATGCATGTATTTTAATTATGTTTGCGTTACGCGATGAATTGTAGCAATGACACAATTAAATATAAATAGTAATGTTCTCTATGTATAAACTGAACATTTATATATATAGGTAATTCTATGTATTTCAATCACGTAGTCGAATAATATGGTATGTTGTTATATATATTTAGATACTGACGCGGGCACGAATGTTGGTTGAGGGTGGCGACTAGATCAGAAAGGCAATTCTCTTAATTTTAATAACGCTCACAGTCTGATCTCAGTCTCAATCTGTAAAAAACATCTCTAATTTCCCTACATTTTTGATATTGATGGTCGCTGAGATGAGATTGCGAATAGATTTTGAACGTTTTTAATTACGAGAATTGACCTTCTGACATAAAGTTTGCAGGTCGAAGGCTTTCTGTTAGTTGATGTCTTAGGATAAAGTCAATAAAATAAATCACAATGTAGCAAATAGTTGTAATTGTCCTTTAGACAGTATTTCGGCAATGGCGGCCAATTTCAACGGAGACCAACCTTCGGCGCGGGAGATATTATAGTGTACAAGTGTGTGCGCAGACACAGGTGCACTCTCTTCCCTCTCTCTCATAGTCAGGAGAGGGATCAGGTCCAGTACCACCTGGTTGAAGTATGAATGAAGTAGCAATACGACCGTACATCAGTGATTCCTCTCAGAATAGGATAAAAGTGCAGTAATTTTGAAACCCAAAACTATCTTCAATTCCTTTCAAGGACACCTGGTGCATGGTAGCAAGTAAGAAAATAAATGATAAGTACTTATAATAATTTTGGCCTGATTTTTTCTTAACGACAGATTTTTTTATTCGTGGAATCAAATTGACGTCTGACAATTTTTGTAAGGAACAACACTGTCAAAAATTCAAAATTATTATTCTTCCGATAAAATTATCTGGCGTTGGAAAATCAACCCTTAGTCATATAAAACAATAACTGAAATAATTTCAAACTTTCAATAATGTGTTTAATTCCAGACACTGAGAACATCCGGTTTGTATTCGCCGCAGTCAAAGATACAATCCTACAATCCAACCTAAAGGAGTACAACCTCGTCTAAGCGAAACCAACAAGGTCACTGATAAAAATCTGTGATTGTGTAAAACACATAATTTAAACATCATCACTTCACGTCAGAATGTGTATGTAAATTCGCGAACTGAGACCAGATGGACGAACTAATTTCAACTTAAAATGTTTAAAGAAAATAAGGATAGATTGTAAGTCATTTAACCCAAATATAGTTGGGAGTGCGGCGATGCGGGCCCTCGCCAGCCGCATTCCCTCCGACAACATTCGTTCTCGATCCGAACGGATCGTCTCACGACGCGTCAGGTTTTTTGACATGTTTTTTTATGATGAAGTTATTCACAATTTATGTATGTGTCTGTATTGGTGAATATTAAATTGTGCATTTTAAAAGTTATGGTAAGTCTTGGCCTTACCATGAGCTGCTTTTAGTCATTGTTTTAGGGTTTTTTTTTTTTTTGTAAAGTTTGTTGCCATAATATCTTTCTACATTAGTATACATTTTATTATGTCCAGACGGATGGATTTGAACAAACTAGTCCAATGAAACGCGTGTTTAGTATCATCCTCGTGGGTCGAGACAGGACTTCCTACTAAGGTATTGATCGGGATGCTTCTGTTACTATTACGTATTTATTTTAGCTGTGGTAAGTTGTCTGGTTAAGCAGATCGACCCAGAGAAGCGCGTGTCGGGCGTTCGCCTTGCCGGCACTCTCTCTACCTACCGATTAAATTCACTAGACGTAATTATAAATCGGTACCATATTTTCTGTTAAATTGAAAGATTATAACTTTATTACTGTATTTAATATTTCGTTACTTTTGTACATTGGAATTTTTGTTACTTGAATATATGTTAATATTTAAGCTGTTTATATTTAAATATGGTGTTTTTCTACACGAATTGACTTCACGCAAAATGTTTTATGTTAACTGTAGGCTTTGTGTACGCTGTGGTCTGGTGTATTTGGTTTCTTCCTAACGTTATCCGTGTACAATATTCATTAATAAACAGTATAAAGTATAGGAATTACTATGTTAGTTGTTTAAGGAATTTTTGAATGCATTTGATATAAACTTTTTTTACTAGAGAAACCCTCGGATTAATAAAGCGAAACGTGGAATGTAAAAACAGAAACCGAAGTTTTTTGCACGAACGCTTCTACCAGTATGTAAAATATTGTACATTTGGTATAAATGAGCCGTGTGAATTGAGCTGACAGTTCAGTGCCAAGTTTTGCTATTGGCATACTTTTTATCGTAACGTAAAGCACAAAATATATAAACTACATTTTATAATTGTTTTCCATATTTTAGAATATTTTATTGTACCATGCTTAATTAAGAGTGTTGCTTCGTGTTATTATTTAGTTTTATTAATGTATAAGAAACCAAGTTTCGTTTTGAAGATATATAATTATTTGTATTATTTGTTGTTGTGTCTTAATTTCTCTTCTATTCAAGTTTCTATATGGACCGCTAGCACAAGTGACACTGTCAATAGCAAAACTCCATGCTTTAATTAAGATACAGCTGTCTGATGCTCAAAGTAATGTGACGTGAAACTTAGCGCACAATATTGGAAAATTTCTATTTGATGTTGACCCACTGAAGTGCAATCTGTGTATGCCGTGTACATAGAAACTACTTTTCTTTTGTGCATTTGTACAGCAATATTGTGAATTAGTCCGGGACCCGACGCGGTTTTGTTCATACTATGCGACGACACGGCACCTCAATGTAAGCAAATTGTCAGGTACTGTACACGAATACTTCCAAAATGTACCAAACTGTCGATACTAACACGACGCCATCGATGCTCGTCTTCCTAACCGCGTACCTATGTACATAATTACATTTTGATATGTTCGAATGTAACATTCTATAATAGATTCAATTGTATGCTATTACTGGTTCACATTGACATTCAATGCATGAGCTTGGATTTATATTAATTTGCAGTAGTCTCAAAACAAAACAAAGCACAATGAAATGATACATTGGTGATTAGTTGCATAAAAGACGAGCGTCGAGCGGTTGGTACTGCTGTCGTCCGAGTTGTAAGTACCGCCACTTCGTATCTTCCTTACGAATGGACTGAATATCGTGTACCGGTGTGTGGTTCTTACTTTATGTTTCTACAGTTGGGCTACACAAAATATTGCTAAAACTATATTATAGTCTAACGTTGCTTTACCTTTTGCGTGAGATTGTGAGAATTTTAGCTTAAGTTCCGACTGAAGATGGATGCCTGAATGAAATATTGTAAATTATAATTTCTCATAAAATATAATTTTTTTCAGCTACACGAGTCGTTTTATTTACTTACTCATAACTTGTATTCTAACTTTACCTGACTTAGGTAAGTTTGTCGTTCACAGTCTGCACGTAAATGCATTCCCATTAGCGTGATTGACTAGTGATTTTGTAGAATGTCATTATAAAAATATTAAAACCCAATGATAAATGGCCATTGATATAAATCTATTACGTGCCATGTCCATGTCTGGCGTTGATTATGTTGGCGCATAAATGCCGAACCAAATGTGTTTACGGTCATTTAATTGGCTGAATGCTGTAATTACAGAAAACAAATTAAAAAACCATTGTGTCTCGCGTGGAAGGGTTACAGTAACAGTTAACAAACATGGCGATAAGTGAGCTAACCCATCATTTATATATGAATGCAACAGTCGGCAGTGATTTAGGCGATATGGCGGCAAAGGTTGCAATGCAAAATTTCGGTTTACGCTACACAACATTGCTGTTTTTCAATTCTATCTTTTGCTACGGTGTCGAAGTATTTTTACGTTTGTATCATTATAATATAGTGGTTAACAGGTCATCCTTTAAAACCAATTCACTGACCCAAAAATCACGTCAGTTTGTGTTATTTGCAAGTGACGTTGCTGATGTAGAACGATTACTTGACACCATAATCGAACTTGAAATGGACAATACGGGGAAATTTATCATCGTTTGCGAATCACCAGTGTCAAATGAATGTGATGAACAAGATATGATGGACCTGTGTTGGAATTACAGAATTGTCAATATTGTCTTCATCAGGCTCGAAGCGGCAGAAGCAATTGGTTTCACATATTATCCAGTAGCAGACGGTATATGTAACAATTTAAAACCAATACAGCTGGACTGTAGCAATCAATATACACGTACAACATACGGGGAAGTATTCAGAAACAAACTAAGACATTTTAATTTATGTCCTATAACTGTCTCAACATTTATACAAACCCCGTATATGAACATATCTAACGGAATTCCAGTAGGCGCTGATGGAGATTTACTTCGAATTTTGATGCATGGTTTGAATGCAAGTCTTAAAATAATGACACCAAACCGCGGCAATGGATGGGGCTGGCGCCAGAACAACGGAACGTGGATGGGATCGCTCGCAGACGTAGACGAACAGTTAGCCAACTTTTCAATGACTTCAGCAGCCGTTACTTTGTCGAGGTTCTCCGATTTTCAAATATCCTCTAGTTATTATTTCTCGAAAGTGGTATGGGTCACTCATCCAGCACAGTTACAAAATGTGGCTCTGAAATTAATGCATCCGTTTGAACCAGATACGCGAATTGCTTTAGTGGTCAGTTTCTTCCTCGTCGTACTCTGTGCTTTTGTTATCAAAACCAATTCTTGGACATCCCTGTGGAGCAGACATGAAGATGACCAACCTACAAAGAGCATTGTTTTCTATGCCTGGATGATATGCATGGGTCAGGCAGTCATAAAATTACCTACAAGGTCAGCATTTTTACAAATGACCTTAGTCTGGGTGTGGTACTGTTTTCTTATCAGAACGGCATATCAAGTTTATCTTATAAGTTCCTTGAAAGGAAAATTTTATGAGAATCAATTTGAAACAATTGAAGATGTGATAAATGCTAAATATCCATTCGGTGGTGGCGCAGCGCTCAAGGATTATTATATTGATAACCCAATTATTCATGATAATTGGATTGATATAGAAACTCCACAAATCTTACCGACTGCTTTGAACCTAACAAGATCTATGAATTTTGTTCTAGCGATGAATTTGGATACAGCCCAGATGGTTATTAAAACGAATAAAGTCAGCTTGCATATATTGCCCCAGACAGTTGTCACAAGTCCTACAGTGCTCTTTTTCAAGAAATATTCCCCTCTTTCGGAATCAATCAATTTGGTCTTGAGTCGGCTTGAGGCGGCTGGATTTCCGGATAAATTACATAAAATTTATACCAGCGTGCTTAATACGGTGAATTTTGATACTGAAGGAGAAAATTTGAAAATAAGACATTTTACAGCTTGTTACGTAATATTGATAATGGGCTGGATTGTTTCCGCTATCTTCTTTTCTTTAGAAATTTATTTTGGAAAAATATATCGACATCTTTCCCAGGCATTATAAAATCATAATCATAATACCTAGGTATTAATGATGATGAATTGATTTATTCAATCAATGCATAGGTTACCTATGATAGGTAGGTACCTATGTTAAAATGTAGGTAATCTGATCATATCTCTTATATGATCGACAATGCATTACGAGGATAAAAGTACTAATGACACAGTAGATGCATGTCCATATACCGATATACGCCCACAACATGTAAATCGACCATCAGCGCATATAAATACATTTGTGGTAAATTACACAAGCTTGCACTTTAAATTTTACTATTGTTCGTATCATTAGTAAGACAGAATTCGTATCCGTCACCAAGATGAATGCTAGTGGTAAAGAATTGCACAATCATACCATAGAGATAACCGGTGACCCAACGTCGGATCTCGGGTTACTGGCGGCTAAGATAGCGTACTATAACTTTGAATGGCGTTTTTTTACTGTAGTAATGTTCAATACCATGGAAGCAATAGGTTTGAACACATTTTTGATGCACTATGAGCAATCCGTCATCGTAAAACTGGGAAGGTTTCTCCCTGCACATCGAAGTCCTGTGCCACAGGTGGTGATATTCGGTGAAGATGCTTCTGAAATATCAAGCACTCTTAGATGGACTGTCAGATCTAAATATGATAGCAATGGGAAATTTATAATAATTTGCGCATTCCTCAAGCAAGACTGCGATGAACAGAAAATTTTTCAAACACTTGAATCTCTATTGATTTTGAACGTGGTGCTGCTGAAAACTTCACATGAAACTAACAAGTCCATAGCCTTTTCATATAACTTTGTGACCCATGTAAAATGCAAGAATAATGTACCATATCAGCTTGATTTACTCACAGCTTGCAAAAATGATGAATGTTTCAAAGATCTATATCCAGAAAAATTAATGAACTTCCAGAAATGTCGACTTATAATGTCAACTGTAGAACAACCACCCTTTATGTATTTACATAACGGTACAGAAAGTCCGTCCGGAATAGATGGAGACATCATGAAGCTCGCAGCAAACATATTGAACGCGACGCTAGTGTTGATGACACCCGCTGATGGCGGCGATGCTGGTCACTTTACACATAATAACTGGACTGGATCTCTGGGCGACATATACAATGGTCGCAGATACGCTTCCGTGTGCTCAGCACCACTAACTTCCAATAAATATGGTAATTTTCAAATATCTTTCCCATATTATTCTATGGATATCGTGTGGGCTACCAGATTACCAACACAAAAGGCTTCATGGGAAAAACTTTTAAATCCTTTGAATATTTATCTCCGGGTCATACTATTATTATTTTTTATTGGTATTGTTTTCGTGAATACACTTTGCACAACAAACATGTGGCGCCAAGTAAGAAGAGCTTTTAAAATGGAGCCGCCGAAGCATAGTTTTCTATTTTTTTCATGGGTATTATTTCTTGGTCTGCCAATACTCAAAGAGCCTGCAAGGAAAAGTTTTCTGATAACAATTTACACTTGGATATGGTTCTGTTTTATCATAAGGAGCGCTTACCAAGCCGCGCTCATTAATTCTCTGAAACAGCCGTCTTATCTTGATAACCTCGAAACTTTTCAAGATGTTCTTAAAAATCGTTATCCTTACGGTGGCATAGCTTCCCTAAAGGAGTATTACACCGACGATCGTGCTATTTACGATAAATGGGTAGTTGTGGACGTGGGCCGGATATACGACACGCTGGATAGCATATTGGATGGAACAACAGATTTTGTTATAGCTTCAAATAAAGAGGCTATAAAACATCATCTCATGAAATATAACGGTACGAAGCAAATGCAAATAATTCCGGAGAAGATAGTGAACAGTCCTACAGTGGTGTACTACAAGCGATTTTCTCCCTTGACAGGGCCGCTGAACACTGTATTACGAACTGCATTAGAAGGGGGTTTCATACAGCGAATACATGCAAAATATTTGGATAATGATAAAAAACTGTTTCGAGTGCGAAGTCAACAGCCGGAACCGCTCAGAATGAACCATTTTACTGGCTCTTTTGTGTTACTAATATTAGGGTGGTTTGTTTCTGCTACCTACTTTGCCGTAGAATATGTTTGCGGAAATCTTAAAGACTAAGTAATATGAATCACTTTTTACGTCTGGCGTTTGCATTCCTCCAGTTTCACTGTGTGTTACCTAATATAGGTATTGCCTATGTATCTTCCCCTAAAATAATTAATAAATGCACTTTGCTTCCAAACATTTTTATCATTTAAAACACCTTCCTATATCTCATCTTTGATATACTCTCGTCTAGGCTTCCTACTGTAATAGGACTTGTAAATTGCAATACCCGTGCAGGAATCAGCACAAACGACTAGGTACCTACCTGCCTACACGCAGCTTATAAAAGGCAGATCAAAACTAAGAAACTTAAGGAAGTAATCTTACACGCTGCCAAATCTTTTGATAACTGCTATAATTGATTGTAAACCAACAGCCAATGAAAACAACATAATTTTATTATTAAATTCAACAGGCTTTAGGAATCTCAGGGTTAGGGGCCGATTATGGTAAAGAATATTAAAATATCGACGCTCTACACTACAGCCTTGTGTAAAGTAGGAACAAGAATCTTTTGACGCTTTAATGGCATGGACGGGGGGGGGGGGGGGTTAAAACAAGATGGCGGCGCTAGTTCCGATTTTGGCCAGGCGCCAAAAGATCCTTGTACAACTATAGCCATGTAGGTAAGAGGTTGAAGTACCAGTGACGGCAGTGTGCTAAAGCCTGGGATCCTTTTGGTTTGTATCTACCTACCTAAGATAATTGCCTTGTCGTAGGTTATGAGAGCCGTTGTTTTTCTGTAAGAGTAGGTAGGTAAGCTGGTTGGTTTGATCTGAGAAACCACGTGCTGGCGTAGCAACGGGTTTCCATGTGAAAAATTAAGACTGACGACAGGAATACCTAGATAAAGAAAAGAAAAGCTAGCAGAATAGGTTTATTTGTCACAGAAACACGTGCATACAGATAATTAATTCGAATACTTATTAAAGACAAATAAAAACAAAATACATAGGTATATCTATAATTACGAGCACAAAACAGATAGTCGACAATGACTTGTAATAAGAAGGCTTCCAGTCAGCATGATGTTGTGCAATGAGGGACCTACAGCATAGCTCTTATTTTCAGTGGCAAGCGTAGATACCTACCTACTTACCTGCAGAATGTGATGGCAAGTCCAAACTACTTACCTACATTTTTTATTGCAATAGTGAAGCAAAACATAAGTGACACTCTTTTCTAATGCTTGTGACAATTGAGTGACAATTGAGCGTCCAAAGATTTATATTGAGAATCAAAATACCTGCCCACCCGGATTAAATAAAAGGGATTAGGTACAGCAGTAAGATTTCCTGAAAGCACATCTCAATTGCCATCACAATTATATTTTTTTTATCTCTAATATAAAAGACCTAGATTTTTGCTTCTTACACGCTACGAGGCATAACTTGGAATGAGCCCGTTATACCTACTTGAAAATAGGCCAGGGATAGTCTTATGTACAATTTTTTCCTTCGTAATTGCATGATATCGCTGCCAACCCGCATTATTCGTGCCGTACGATCACAATGACCGATTGGTCTACTTATATCCCTGTTAGGAAGTCAGCCAAATGCATTATTATTATGAGACAGAACCCATTAAGTTGCTTCCTCTTTCAACGCCTAGCTTACGTAATATGAATTTGTCATAATGCACAAAACTTTATAATGGCATTTATGAAGCATACAAATGGTGAGATACCAATTTAATGTATCTAGGTGGGACGGTTTGCAGTAAGTTGTGGGTAACGTCTTCTCAAAGTTATAATCTTCAGCACCCCATCTAAGCAGTTGCATCTTGGCATTTTTAGGTCGACATAGTTTCCACTGTTCTCTGGGTCTGGTTCCGTCAGGGGGCGCAGCAGGCGGGTAACGGTCATGGCTTATAAAACCCCGTGACACGTTCATTGGTGGGCCATGAAGGCATTTTAAATTTTCCGTAGAAACAGATTTCCAGTTATCTTTTTTTTAAATAGGACATTTCGAAAATGTTCTTTACTAACTTTTTAGACCTTTTGTATCCTGCTTATGCGTATGAAGTTTAATTAAAATCCGTTCATTCATTTCGAAAAACAAGGGCTTGAAGGTTTGTATGAAATGCCGTAGGTAGGCTTTGTCGCATAAGCAGTGAGCTTAGACTCTTTTCGAGCTCGAAACTAGACGGAAAGTCTCGATGGAATGAGTTTCGAAAACTTATTTCTTAATCAATATTACCTATGTAGCACATATCTAGCGATTCCCATTTATAGGTACCTAACCTACCTACTTTTTGTTCTTTTTATTGGCCTGTACCTACTGTCCGTGCCCTAAATCCTTCCAGCATAACTATTAACAACCAAAGACATTAAATTATTCCTAAATCTCTGTTCACAACCATACGACAAAAAAAAAGAAAGGCTATCATATCGAAATGACACATTTCGATAACCTGATTTGACTTGCCCCGACAGCAAACAGCTGTCGGAAGAATAGCGGTTGTCTACCTACCTATTTGATTTAAACTGACAAAATTTTCAGGTTTTGGGCTTGTGAACAGCGTTGAGAGGACTCTACGATAACATTGATTGATGTTCGATACGGTACGGAAGTGTATCGAGTGATTGTGAACAGCGACGCTGGAATCCTTTTATAAGTAGGTACCTACTTAATTCGAGTTTTCAGTTACCAAGGGGACACGGCAAGTGCCTACGTTTATAAATTTCCTTTCAACCTAGAAACTTTGTTAAGATAAAATTTCAATTTAGTAAAGCTAAGCCGTCGCGTCGTAATCCCGGAGCGCCGACGAACTAAAACTGCATTAAATAATTCAAACCACCTTTGTAACCGCTCAATTGTCGAGGTTGACCTGAAAGAGGTTTAATACCAGGAAGGAGGTAGTTCAGCTGAAAGATTTAGTACCTACCTAAGATTCAGAGCCAGTGTAAAGAAATACTGGAGATGAAATTCAGGTTTCTGTAGTGCCTAAACTCTTAGATACAGGAGGTATGTATACCTACCTGCGGGGTAATAATTGCTTATCACATCAGTAGCAATGACACTGACAGTTCAACAACATTCATTGCGTTATTTACGTTGTTGAGCAGACGTAATGGATCTGCAATAGGTAATTATGCTTTAAACTGATAGGTATAAATAGGCCAAGTTTTTTTTTAATGAAAATTCAACGTACCTTTTTGGTCTAATGGTAGCGTGACTAATTATAATGAGCGTGCAGTCCACTGCTGGACATACCTAGGCCTCTCCAATTGCACGCCATTCAGCTCGATTCTCGGCAACTCACACCACACCCGGCTGTTACCAGCCACGCTGCGAAGATCGTCGCTCCACCTAACCTGAGGGCGCACTACCTTACACCTTACGTATGCCGCGGTCCTCACTCAAGGACACGTATACCCAAACTTTCATCGGTTCTAGGGGTAATAATTATGACCGGCCAGTAGCTAAGTATCTATTATTTGGTTTTTCCAATAAAAAGTTACTCATTAACATAGTCTGGATTTGTTCCTACCCTAGTAGGTAGGTTATACCTAGGTAGTAATAATATAATATAAAGGTGTTAAAAAATTAACCTTACAAACTTTAAGAAGTGCTTTAGACCATCGAACTGAACAACTTTCACTATGGGTCCAACTCTGAAATCACGAAAAAAAAATCTGTTGTTTCATACAAAAGTTCAATACCTACTTGACCAAAATGTATGAAACAACTGTATTATTTTTCGTGATTTTGGCGTTGGTCCCATTGTGAAAGTTGTTCAGTTCGATGGTCTAAATTTAAAGTAAATTTTTTAACACTTTGTATAGTCGGACTTTTAATTAGCTGTAGTAAAATTACAGCTTAAGTGTTACTTAAATGACTGAAATTGGCGTCTTTTTGTTTTTTCGCGGCCAACAACCAAATCTTGTTTTTCTAGTACATAATAGTGTAACAAACGAAACTTATTTGACATGCATATCTCTAAACGCAGTCCGAAATGAGTTATTAGGAAGTGTCATTTGCAGCTAATTAAAAGTCGGAGTTTGTAAGTTTGGATGTAGGAGTAGGTAATGTTTTATAGTTGGTATACTTAGTTGACTACCACACGGGCGAAGTCGCGGGCAGAAGCTAGTTAAATATACCTAACTGGCAAAAATGTGGGTGTGCTATATATACAGGGTTAGCATGATTAAAACAAATTGTTTTAAAACACATGTTTAAAACAGTTTGAATTTAAACCGTGTTTTTCATCACACGTTTAAAAACAAAGATTATTAGGGTTTCCCCTGTTCATAGAATAGAATTCATAGTTTATAGGTAATTCCCCGTCGGTATAGGTAATCCAGCTAGGAAAGTCCCTGTGTCGCTCATTTTAAAAATCAACATTAGTTAGAACATACATTGTGAATGTAAAGCGTTCAGTATTGATTAGAGATACGCAACATAAAATAAATGTTTATCCATTGAACGTTTTTTGTAAATATTTAATTTACTATGGCGAATTTTAAAAGATCTAGGTAGTCTAGAAATGAAACATTATACCTACTGATACTTAGGTCGAACTAATTTGAAATACCTACTTAATGCCCTAAACTAAAAAGAACAATAAAAACAAAAAAAAAACACTTTTAAAACAATATTAGAACTGTTTTTTTTTATAAAATTTAACTTTGCTTGCCAATTCCAGAAATACAGGGTTAATTTCATGTACCTTTGTGTTATGTATGTGAACGATAAACAATATTTTCCTCGTTATTAAATAGGTACCTATTTAGGTAGTTATGTGGGAGTAGATATTTACTTATTCTTAATATTTTACTCGTGCTTGAGGTTATTTTTACTTTGAAGATCCCCGTTGCCAAGTTGAACCGCACGCCCAATTACCATCAGCTGGTACTTACCTACTTAACGAATAAAAAAATAACGAATGTCTTGTTTCTTCTTAGAAGTAAAATAATTCGTTTGTAACAAATAAAGGTCATCACTCATCATAACCACTCCGCTCCTGCGCAGTAACCGCCCGTCACCGCCTCGAAAAATACCACCCCCTTGTCGCCAACGCGCCGTCAGCAACACCACTGCTCGCTGTTGGCACGCCACCGCCATCGGTGAGGTGACAGCTTGTGGTTCACGCGCCGCTTACTAGTTGGTAGCTCACCGGACCCACGCAAACGGCAACGAATATTTTTCTGTATATCTACACATGGGTTTGCGTATATAGCGGGCGACAACGGGAAGACAACCGTGCGAGAGCGGCGCGTTGACCGCGCACTGGCGGCGAGGCATACCGCTTGCTGGCTTTTCTTCGCCGGGGAGCGGATTGCTTACCTACTTGAAGACAAACGAGCTTATTGTCATCGTAAAATTTACTTTAATGCAGTTGGTTTAAAATCCTAACTTGAATGACAAGTTATTTGCTGTGTCAGAGCGGTGCTGTTAAAATGAGTGATGACCTTTAGTAGGATTAGAAAGGGCTCTAACTACTTAGGTAAACGTAGTTTAACTTTTCAGCTTGTTAGTCTTTATGGTAAAATAGTGAATGTAGGTAGTAGGTAGAATTAGGATAGAAACAACATAAAGAAATTAATCAAAGTTTTTTCTCCGGAACTTGTTACCATAAAGTTCAAGTTTAAGCCCCAGTTCAAGTGTACATAAGTACTTAGATGTTTTTAAGAAAACTGTTAGGTATTAGATTGTTCACTTAATATAATGTTACGGCTAATAGCCGAAGTGCGACTACACCTAGTTTTAGCCGGGTACAACTAGGTAGGTACAGCATCATATTTCTGTTAAAAAGGTTTTAAGTAACCTAACCTCGGGGTGCCCTTCGCTCGCTCTTGCATCCCACGTCGTCTATCGACCGACCACAACCATGCAACCGATATCACCCGAAGTACACACGAACCGCATGTGGCCGGTTGCACCTAGTTGTATCCGGCTAAAACTAGGTGCAGCCGCACTTCGGCTATTAGCCGTGACATATATACCGACAATTTCATGCCTCACTTTCTGCGGCTTGAATTATTAAGAAGTTATTCCTAGTTACGATTCCTAGGTCAAACAGTCATCTCTTAACAGTCATATCTGCCTAGCCTTTTGCCAACTATGTTGGGGTCGGCTTCCAGTCTAACTGGATGCAGCTGAATAGCAATATTTTACATGGAGCGACTGCCTATCTGACCTCCACAACCCAATTACTGGTTAATACGATACCCCTTGGTAAGACTGGTTGTCAGACTTTCTGGCTACTGCCGACTCGTAACAAGTGTTCAGGCAATTATATTAAGAACCAGCTTCTGGCCGCAGCTTCGTCCACGTGGGTGTCTGAAGTTATCCCACGGAAACGTGCTAGTGACTAGTGAAAGTCCTGTCAAAATCTATCCAGCCGTTCGGAGATTAGCCGACACAAACAGAAAGACAAACAAAAAAAAATGTTATAAGTACCTACCGTAAATACTTTCATAATTATGCATTTTGTAAAAACTGTTATTTTGAAATTACAGACACTTCAATTTTATTTGTTTGCATACCTACATTCTCAAAAGCATACACAGATTTAGAAAATTAAAAAATATCGGGAACTTCAGAAAATTTAAACTGTGTTAGGTTAGTGCCACACCGACGCGTTAAAAAACCTCTATTCCTCCGCGCGTTATTTCTCTGCGCCGTTCACATTTTGTGTCCACAAAGTTGCACTCGATACAGTCTCATACGTAAGCAAAGTTGAATTTAAAAAAAAAACTTAAAACGAAACACAACAGAACACACGGTAGGTACACGTTTCTTTTATGGAGACCCCCTTTAATTTTAAACTTTATTTTATTTTTATTATTTGATGTTATATGCCGTGGCCACACCAATGGGAAACGCCGTTGATTATCATGATAGATAAGTTGTGGCTGCACGGCTGCGGCTGCACCTACGGTTAACGCCCATCATCGCGAAAATCAACGGCGTTCCCGTTACTGTGGCCCCGGCATTAGAAATATGCACTGAAAATTTCAACTGTTTACCTATTAAGGCTCATGAGATAGGTACAGCCCGCTGACAGACAAACGGACGGACGGACAGTGGATGCTTAGTTATAAGAGTCCCGTTGGCACCCTTTGGGTACCCAAAGGGTGCCCAAAAAACACATGGGGTGGGGACCCTACGAAAAAAAAAGTTTTTAGGGTGGGACCCCTAAAAAAACGCAAAATAATTTATGTGCTCTAACACAAAGGAGAGAAAAATTTGAAACACAAAGCTAGACCACTAACCAGAGAACCAATAAAACTATCGTTTCTCTGAAAGCTTTTATGCACACAGATCGTTGTACGACTTCAATCATTTCAGGAGGTAAAGCACCGACGTTGATACTAGATTTATACCACAAAATAGGTTCAGAAGGCCTGCTCCATACTACAACCGAAAACCGGTACACGCACACAGGGGTGCGTACCTACGGCGATCGCAACTGTCACCAACGAATTCCAGTCGCGGGTATTCTTGCACTCACTGTACGTAAACTGTCGCTGTGTGCGTGCGTTTTTCTCGTTGTATGGAGCCGTAGAGCGTACCTTCTGTTCCTATGTATTTTGTATTTGTACCTTACTCTGACGCGTGCGCGGTACTTGTAGACTTTTCTCTCGGTAGCCTGGAATTTCGGGACAGCCACAGCCAGTATCGGTTATGAACTTGACGCTCTCTCTCGTTGACTGTACAGAAAAGTGCTCCGAACGAAAGTTTACGTCGGCCGTCTGAAAGTAAAGTACTGAAAGTGCAAATAATTAAGTTCTTTAAAAAAGTTTTTTGTGTTGCAGTGCACTTTTTAAGTTTTGAAAATGAGAGTGGTGTTTTTGATTGTACATGTGTTTTCGTTTTGTGTGGTTAATGCGAAAGGTAAAAACTTAGAAAACTAGAAACGCTTGAAACTTTTATCTATATTTATAATTTCAGCTGAAAGACGTCCTCAGCTGGACATAGGGACATAGGCCTCCCCCAATCTAACTTTATTTGAATAATATTTTCACCTTGTTTTTTTTTAACAGAAACCTCTCCAGTAGTAAAATTTTTGCATACTGTCTCAGCCAATTTCACTTTGAATTCTATTTTTATCTTGTTGTTTAACAAAAACAGGTCCAATAGTGAACAAGTTGTTTAAACTGTCAGCCAATGGTATTAACATTATTTCTAATAGACTTTCAACATTCACACATCACCACTTGAAATTAAAAACAGCACTTTACGGTTACTCAGTATTTTATAAGATAACAATTGATTAAATAAATAATGTGCTTTATAAAGGATATTTCTTAGCTAGTCTTATATTAGATAAAAAAAAAACTGATTAAAAAAGAGTTTACCTTAGAAAGGAGTTATTAAAATATCCTTTGCTCTCTCTTTTTAAATATTCTTTTCTCTCTCCGACCCGGGTTTTGGTTTATGGGTTCCCCAAAGACTTGGTAGCTTAATATATTAACTAAGTTTCCGTGATAAAATGTAACTTTCACATCTGGATTTATTACATACTAATTTAAACTTTATCCCTTCGAACTATTGATAACAACCTTTCTCATATTTTAAGCTTGACGTTTTACCACATTTTTACTCTAAGTTATAATTAAATTAGGTACCCGCACTACTAGAGCAAACCAATCTTATACACTGTGCTTGGTATATGCAGGAAACAGGCTACACACTGTGCCACTGCGCATCTTCAGTGCCATTATAACGGAACAAGGCTTTTACCGCCAACCCACATTGGGCCCGCATAGTAGATTTCGTTAGTGTGCATACACACGAGCGACTCGTTGTCGACGGCAGCCGCCGCCACGCGATGACGACTGTCGCCGACACTCGTCGACGGTTGCAGGTGCCTCTATCGTCGACGAGTGTTCCTCGTGTATTTGCACAACTACGGCCCCATCACTGAGATTCCTCTCTTTTGGATAGACTGTTGGCTGATTAAGCTATGATATAGGTAATAATTTCTACTACTTTGTAGGAAAACTTCTCCATCCTTCCTACCATCTCGTGGTGATTTCAGCAATTTGTGGATGTCCTAAGTAACATCGAATGGAATATCTATAGTCCTCTTCACCGCATCCGACAGCGACCCAGGCTAATAGTTATTCCTTTCGTGAGCTCTCTGAGGAATTGCAAAACCAAAGGAGGACTGGACAAAATGGTCCCCACGACCAATAATAACCAAACATAATATTATATGGCATTTTAATATAGAGCAATGACTACTATGGCAGTTCATTTCAAATCGCTGTGTGAAAAAAGATATGGCGATGTTTCGTAGGATGTGCCTGGACGGTGGGTAATGGAATATTTGAATAGTTAATCACTTTTAATGGTCTTAGTTTGAATATTCGTGAATTTAGGTATGCATTCCGATATAACAAAATATATGATACCATCGAGCAGGTCTGATGATAGACCTGGACGCTAGTTATAGAACTCTTGAATACCTACTAGTAAACCTACCGAGTGTGGGCTCATTAGATGTGTCTCAACGAGTACTACCTGATCAACCAACCAATCAACCATTTTGACCAACTATTTTAGGGTCGGCTTCCAGTCTAACCGGATACAGCTTGATACCAATGTTTTACCACGATATTCGTTTTTAACACGATATGTAAGACTGGTTGTCAGACTTTTGGGATTCTGACTACCCGTAACGACTCAACAACTCAGCCTATCGCAGTCCACTGCTGGACATAGGCCTCCCCCAAACTGCGCCACAACACCCTGTCCTCCGCCTTCCGCATCCAGTGAACCCCAGCCACCTTCTTTAGGTCGTCCGTCCATCTAGTTGAGAGGCGTCCCACAATACGCTTGCCGATACGCTGTCTCCACTCCAGGACTCGTCTGCTCCACAGTAACGAAAAACGATTACGATAACGATAAACTAAATAAACTAATAGCAGCCGACACCAACAGCTTAACGTGCTTTCCGAGTCACGGAGAGGTCTCGATGTCACCATGGTTACCCATCTATGAACCGACCGCAGCAAGCGTAGCTAAACCTTTGACCGACCCGTGCGGCTGTTAGCATTTAGCCACGAGCCCCTCCGAGCCATATTTCTAAGAAACCAAGGACATCAAATAACTGAATATCTAAGTAAATTCCTTCACAAGTTTGAGCGCAATCTATTTTGGTTGTGACAAAATAATTGAAATGTCACATGTGACAATGTAGCTTCGTAGCACCGTAGCAGTCGTAGCCCGTAGCACTTAGAGAAATTGCTATCTTAACTGCTACACTAAACGTTCCTTTATGAATTTTATATGTATTTAGCATACAAAGCGGACATTTATTTTCCTATTAGATTTTCAATTTAAATGTCTCATTTTGAACTGTAAAATACTTTGTTACTAGATTGTGAGTCCAAGAAGTGTAGCTACAATTTAAAAGTTCACGGATACAATCATTTTCCGAATGTAAAATTTAAATAAAATCTAGAATTTGATTAAGTAACCATTATATGTTGCAACGTACCTATTCTTTTTCATGAAATGAAATGTTTCTGTTAGTAGATCGATGTTTTAAGACACTTATACACATCAATATTTGGTTGGTCAATATTTTAAAACTTGATGGCACCAGCATTTCCTTGCTGACTGAAAAACTCAGTTTAAAGTGCAAACATTATATTATTAGGATTTTATGTGAGTCTAACAATGCAGGGCCATGTATGTCTGAGAGGGCCTTTTGAAGAAGAGCAAAATCGTGTAGCTCAAGCCTATTTTAAGGAGCTCAACGACCGTCAACCCGCCACACGACGCTGCCAGATTAGCAGGACATTTGCGTAGGCCATATACGATTTTTTTTTTAAAGCTATAGATGAGGTCTATGATGGAACGAGCGTGCCGAGAAGATGCCTGTTCACTCTTGATTTGAAGGCAGACGGGTTAAATGTGGGAGAGAACACAGACGCCGGCAGAAAATTCCACACTTTGGCTGTGCGCATAATAAAAGTGGAGGAGAAGCGCTTTCCTCATTCTTCAGTTTATCTCAATAAAATTGCCACAACTATGCCCTTGGTTTTTGTTATTACCATACCAAACGAGAGAACATTTGTATGTACGGCACCCTCTTGAATGAAAGTAGATATGATTTAATTTCAAACTGCATAATTACAGTCTACATTTTTTTATATAACACTAGCTGCGCTCCGCGGTTTTACCCGCATAAGTTTGGATCCCGTGAAAATATCGGGAAAAAAGTAGCCTACATGTTAACACGTTGACTGCCAACGCGGTCACCGGTGACCGCGAACAATAGATTTTTTATTGTGTCTGTTGCTTGGCAGTCAACGTGTTAATCGAGGATGTCAGCTACCTCCATACAAAATTTTATCAAAATTGGTCCAGCCGTTTGAGCGTGAAGAAATAGCAAACATATAAACACACACACTCACAAACTTTATAAAATTAGTGTTACAGCATCACGCCTGTAATCTCTGAAGGGTTAGGCAGGTGCACCTTTAGTATCTACACACACATTTCGCCAGTTATATATAGTATAAGTCCCTTGTAATATTTTTCCATAAACCGGGCGCAAACCAAAATTTCTTACTTCTACTGAGAAACCGGTTTTTCTACTGAAAAATTCCAGATGGTAAAACCTAATAACACTTTACTCGATCCGGTAATTGCCTACTACCCAGGACTCGATGCTCAGCAGTAGCTCTTGCGAACACTATACCAACGAGGCAGCCTACTTTTTTTTTCTCATTAAAGTGAATTTTACCATCCTCAACAAAGTGATACTGTCATACCTAAGTTTTTATGTAATGCATTTAAGTACCCGTCACTTAACACGTTGGCTGCCAGGCAACAGACACAATAGACAATCTATTGTTCGCGGTCACCGGTGACCGCGTTGGCAGTCAATGCCTTAATAAGCTTTTAAACCAACCCCCATATGCTTGTGCAGAAAATTAAATTAGTGAATGTTGTTGGAAAAAGTGTTGACATCGACGTGCATCCTGTTATCATGGATTCAGCACACGATTCAGAACCCCCTACATTGAAATGTCTTGCCGTTTATTAAAAAAAAATAGTTGGTCATTTTATTTTGAACACGTAGGTATTGCAGTTTTCTATGAAACAGCATAGAACTATTATTACTAGCGTATACTTTATCTCAGTGTGAAACAGCTGTTTTTTTTAATATCATCTGCCTAGCCTTTTCCCAACTATATTGGGGTCGGCTTCCAGTTTAACCGGATGCAGCAAGTGCTTACCATTATTTTACATGGAACGACTGCCTATCTGACCTCCACAACCTAGTTACTGGGTAATACGAAACCCCTTGGTAAGACTTTCGGGCTTCAGACGACTCGTAACGACTGTCAAAGATCCACGAATGACAGCCGGGACCAAAGGCTTAACGTGCTTTCAGAGGCTGTTTTTTTTTTATTATCCGACAAAAACTTCAATTGAATCATGTGCTGAATTCATGGTTACAGTTTGCACATCGATGACCCTGCCACCCTGGAAGTACCTACATGTTTGTGACTGTTTGACTTTTAACAGGGCAATGCGTTTGTTAGGTGACCAAGTCTCTCTCATCGAGATTGAGTGATTCTCAAAGACACGACTCGTGTCGTTGGTTCTGCATTTTCGTTTTTTGACACCGACTTCTGAAATTAAAGTTATTTTTCACTTTGTAGTGTTTTGTTGGAAGTCGGTTGTTTTTTTTTGTAAAAAAGTTTTTTATTTTGCACTTTTTAGGGTTCCTTACCTCAAAAGGAAAAATCGGAACTGTTATAGGATCACTCGAGTATCTGTCTGTCTGTCCGTCTGTCACATCCAATTTTCTCTGAATTAAATGACCGGTAGGTGTTGTCTGAGAGTCATCACTTCATGCTGCTGAGCTGATGATAAGTGAAAGTCAAATACTTTTATTCAATTAGGCGTATTACAAGCTCTTTCGACAATTACAAGCCCTTACCATCATCAGATGCGGGACCTGTTCGTCCCGTTACATCATTACGAGAAATGGAATGATGAAGACGATTGTTTTCAAATCCACGTTTATCCAAGAACTGCTAAGTAGTTTCTGCCGACACATTGCCGTATCTCCTAACAGTTAAGGACTGCTTGTGGCTACCATCGACGGCTCGGTAGCATTATAGTCGTACTTTTAATTAGCTGCAGTAAAACGACAGCTTATGTGTAACTTAAATGACTAAAATTGGCGTCTTTTTGTTTTTTCGCGGCCATCAACCAAACCATGTTTTTCTAGTACAGAATAGTGTAACAAACGAAACTTATTTGATCCCTTCATCAGACTCTGACTTGGTGACAATGGGACCACCTCGAAAGCATACCGTTTCAAACCCTAATGTCAACTGCTCATCACCTGTTACAAAATATTGCTTTTCCCGATGCTGGGACGTTAATTGTTGAGGAGTTCTCCTGGTAAGAACCATGAGAACTGGAGCTAATGGTGAAGTCATCGTCAGCTCCACTTCACCATACGCATTGTGACGAACATAAATTGCTTAGCAACCATATTAAAGCAATCGAATCGCTACCCGTGAAATATTTGTCATTGAGTAGTTCCGATGGCCATCTGTGGTCTTCATCATCAATTCCGCTTCACCAAATTATACTTTTTGAATGCAAATGCTTGAGTTGTTAATGAAAATACCAAAATTGCTATATGTATGCCTATAATATTTGAGGAGTTCCCTCAATTCCTCATGGATCCCATCATCAGAACTGGATTTTGAAAAAATGGGACCAATCTGGAAGTATGCCCTTTTAAATAAAAAAGAATTGTCCAAATCGGTTCATAAATGACGGCGTACTGAGGTAACAAACATAAAAAAAAAAAAAAATACAACCGAATTGAGAACCTCCTCCTTTTTTTGAAGTCGGTTAAAAAGAGATGAGTATGCAGGATCGTCGGATATACCTACTTAGGTGAAGTTTAGTAACAACCCGATGGATGATGTCGACTGCAATTTAATTTGATAAATGAGCTGTTTGTTTTATGTTAATAAAATAAAATTTTATTCGAGAACATCCATCGGTATGTACCTACCTCTACCTAACCCTACTGGTCTACAGGCGTGATGTTCTGTTATGTTTATTATTATCTCACCTTTTTGCCCTGCAGCGGACACTACAGGCTAATTAGTTAAGAATAGTTTCGATCTGATAAATTCTTCTTCTTCTTAGCGTGTCGATAGCAATCTAAATGGACTAGGCCCAGAATTTGGCTACTTGTTTGGCGCCATCACCAGCCTCCATCAGTTTCTGTAACGTGCAGCTGACAGGACACAGGACAGGATATTAAGTGTCCCATTGTTTGTGGAACAGCACCACATTTACACTCCAAGGCGGAGTCGTCTATGAATCTTCACCTGAACAGGTTTTCCATGCTTCGGCCAGCCTGGGCTCGGAGTCTGTTTAAGACTTCAAGGTTACCCCCAAAGTAACTAATGTCCAAGTTGAGGTCTTCAGCGGGAGGACAAATGGTTTGGGTAAGGAAGCACCGGCTCGCCACATCTTCAGTCTTTCTTGGGATCGTTTGCCAGTGAGTGGGACGACACACTTTAAAAAACTGTTTCGGCTTTTCAGCCTTTGTGGCTCAAGGATGCTGTCGTGCAAAGGGTGTCTTGTGTCGGAGATCAATTTTGCTGCGGAGCTTGCCACCGCTCTGCGAACCACTGGTGGCGCTATTCCTGCTAGCGGATACAGCATTTGTACCGGGGTCGGTTTTAGGCAACCAGTGATGTTCCGGCACGTTTCATTCAAAGCTGTATACTTACACTAGTTTTGCATTGGGGCAGAACGACTCCACACGGGGCACGCGCATTCTCCCGCAGAAAAAGATAGCGCCAGTCCAGTAGTCCAATAAAACGTCTGCATAACGATAAATTGTTATTTTGACACTTTTTTTTCTCAGTCGCGGATTTTTTGGAAAAATACACTACAAAAATAGATTCTATTATCAAACATATATATCCAAGAAAAGTATTATGATATATTTATTCAGACAATTCTTATCAATGTAATAAAATATATTAATAATTGTAACTATTTACTGAATCTTATGCTAACAGGAAACAATATCATATTTATTAGGAAAACAATGCCAACCATTTTATTGACTCCGGAGCCTTTTTGTAACGAGATTGTAAGGTCACAGGAAAAAATGATAAGAATAAAAGTTAATGCAATTGGGTCCAATGTTATTTACGATATAGCATCTTATTACTGTTTATGTATTAATATTTTAACTCGGCAAAATGAAAATACATACCTACCTACCTATTTTTGTTGGTATATTGCCGTGTTAGCTGACATAATATGGCAAATACATAATCAGCCTATAATGTTCCCACTGCTGGGACACAGGCCTCCTCCCTGTGAGAGGGAGTGGGCCGTAATCCACCACGCGGGCCCAGTGCGGGTTGGTGGATGTCACATGTCTTAGAATTTTTGGTTCTAGGACATGCCGGTTTCCTCACGACGTTTTCCTTCACCGTTTTGAGAGCTGGGAGTAGTAGTAGTAGTGCTAGGGAATTTGTTGCGCCACTTCTTCCCGACTAGCGCACTTAGGCTAAGTGAAAGACGGGAGTTTTGGGGGACTGTCTTGAATGTAATTTTGACGTTTAAAAAGTGCTGATTCTCAGTCGAATTTGAATACATGACTTTTAATATTGATTTTTTCTAATCTGCGCCAACATGTTATGGTACCTAGACTTAAAAGTTTTGAGTATTTAACCTTTTAACCGCTTACCGACCGGATTAGGTAACCCGAGAAATATTTTCGTTTCCTTTTCGTCAGGGTCATATATTTACGACGAAATACCATAGCTCGTTTAATCTGCTTTTTTATTTAGGTAATAAAGCTGTATTCTGTCAGGAAATTTTCTTGTTTTTTTTTCTAGCGACTTTAAAAGACGCTTAAAAGGTTAAACTACTTACGTATTTCCATAGCCATACAACTTAAACTCGCGAGAAGTCTATTACAGTTCCTGCCGCCAGTTTTTGAAAGCCTCAATCAATCTGCCTAGCCTCTTCCCAACTATGTTGGAGTAGGTTTCCAATTAAACCAGATGCAGCTGAATACCAGTATTATACATGGAGTGACTGCCTATCTGAACTCCACAACTCAGTTACCTACTAGGTAACATGATACCTCTTGGTAAGACTGGTTATCAGACTGTTGTGCTTCTGACTACCCTTTCTGTCAAAGATCTACGAATGACACTTTCCGAGGCATGGAGGGTTCTCGACCGCGGCAAGCGAAGCTTTTAATCTTCGATCGACCCGTGCGGCTGTTATCGAGCCCCTATAATATATTTCCACTTTCAATATAAACTACAACAACTTTTTAAACTATAATGGCCCATCGGATAATTGTTGAAATAACTACATATAATGGCTGTAGTTGTTTACTAAGTTTACTAGTTTATGATACTTTGCAAATTGAAACTTCGAATGCTAAGTTACGGAGCAGTTCGGAAGGAAACAATTTAAAGTAGATATAATACTTTGAAAGATAGCTTGGGAGTACGTAGGTAATTTAATTAAGAAGAAGTAGAAATATTTTTCTGTATTTTTTATCATTATCTGAATATTAATAAAAATTTGGTATATTTAATAGGTTTAACGGGAATGACATAGTACATTTATTGTTGCAAATTAAAATAATAAGTACCTAAGCAAATAATAACTAATACCTAATTACGAACTTCCTGGCCCGCGACGCTCGGTATTTATAGTTCGAGCAAAATCGACCCGCTCACCTGTGATTAGACAGTATATATTTGTGTTGTTCTGCTGTCCTACATCTAAGTGAAAAACGAAATTGTATAAGTAGCAAAAAGCTTATTGGACTCTCATAATATGTTTTTATAAGTCTGTTTTTTTGTTACTTCTTGTAACCCTTTTCAACAAAAATTGGCATAGGCCAGAGGCGCGCCTGAAAAACGACATAGGATACTTTTATACCCCAATACTTGTCCAAAAGTACAGACGCCAGCCCATCAAGCTACCCGAAACTGTAAAATTTTTCCAATCAACTTTGAACTTTAAGCTTTAGTGATAAAGTTGAAAATCTATTAAACAAATTTGACAGATCTTAGTAGCTAGATGTGCTAGGCTGGCAGACACCAAGTTCGCGTTCAAGTAATATCGTTGGCAGAACTTCACAATTTTCGGACGTAGATGATCATATAATTAGGGTTTTATTCAAAAGAGATCTCAAACTATCTCGTTCCACTTCGTAATTTTAAGAAAGCATTGTTCATTCCTTTTCAAGACTCCTGAAGATTGGAGTGACACTCCGGCGAATTGTATCTAGATGTTGAAATATTATTAAGTAGTTTAATTTTTCATCTCAAGGACCACAGAGGACAATTATGTTTCAAGATTAATTTGTTCATGTCATTAATTTAATTTATTATTAAGTACATATTTTACTATTACGAGAAAATATTTCTGGGCAGTTTTATAATGTTGCGGTTCATGTACCTACCTACTTTCAAAGGCTTTAAAATATACTAGTTTTATTTAATAACCGATATTTATTTATATATAATTTTTTTTTATGTTACTTCATTTTATTACATAAACTCACCCCTTTTTGCTATGGGGGTAGGCAGAAACTACAGAACGTCACCTGCTACGATTCTTACATACTCCTTTTGCTACGTTTACTTTCATACCTACATCTGGTCATACGCGCACGCAAGTTGCGAGTACTACGCTCTTGACTTTTCTGAAGAACATCACTGATTATGTCATTATGGCCTTTTAACTACGATCCTTACGTACTCCTCTTGCATCGTTCACGATCATACATGGTCATACAAACATTCATTATTTTATTTTCAGTTCAAAAGGTCATGATGAAGTAAAAGTACTACGGCGAATGAAAACTACATGCCTCGGAACATATGACTTGTGAAAGCGTGTCATATAACAAAAATAAAAGCGGAACATAGTTCAAAGTGAATACGTTTCCTTTTTCTTTTTTATAAGATAATTGTAGATAAGTCGTCGTCATCTTCGAAAAGGGAGGCATATTGTTCAGTTTATGGAAAATAGGTGGCGAAGGTCTTTTTTTCAAGGGCTTTCACAGCCTGAAAAATTATTTGCAGGGGGGGGGGGGGGGGCAAAACCTAGATTTACGCTTGGTGTCAATTCTAAGCTATGAAAAAAGATAACAGCTGCGTAAAATACGATTCAGTATCATTAAAAATAAACATCATCATCAAATACTTAGGTACTTATGTAAATTGAATACTTAGGTATAAATTGCCACTTTATTTTCGGACGAAACTCTATGGTATTGCAAAAATAAGGAGCTTACAGATTTAGGGAAATTATTACAATAAAGTACAATCGCAGACATTGCAATTGATATTTCTGAATAAAGAAAGAATAACATTTTCCTTTTAGTACAAAACAAATGAGAATACCAGCTCGCGTAATAGGTACTTGAGCTTTCATGTTATTGTACATATATGTACCTACTAGCTTTAACCGTGGTTCTGCTTTCAAAATGTTTATGAGAGAAAAACATTTTACCATAGTCTGTTCGAAAAGTATCGCATGAAAGTGTAAACAAACCCAGTTTAGGTTTTATTCATACACAATCACTCACTCACTAACGGAATTAGTAACACATTCATCTGTTTTTAGAAGGTTTCATCTAAACATCACACCACTTTAAAACTTTGCAAAAATTGTTGTTTAAATAACATTATTAAATTCTAGGTAAGTAATTGAAAAATCATGGAAGAAAAGGGAAGTACTAAAATTAATCTAAATAAAATTGTCAAATGAAAAACATCTTTAAGGCGATTTAAAATTATAATTTCGGGCTTAAGTATTCAAATAATGAAACGAAAACAAGCATTTGTAAGATGGTACTACAAATTAGCATCCACAGGAACGTTTTCTGATCATTTTGTTTACATTTTCATCAGATACTTTTGCAACAGACTTGTAGACCAGCACTCTATTGTGTAACCCACACGTAGACTCACACACAATCATAAACCCCTTTATTTTTATGGGGATTCATAACGAAAACAATACATTCGAAAAATTTGTTTGCTCGACAACGTAAATAACGCAATGAATAGGCATTAAAGGAAAGGGTGTGTAAATGAAATGTATTCTGATAAATCAGAATTTCAGCAGCCTAATTTCGCTGGATTGGTTTAATATCTAGGTAAGCCACAGCTCAGAAATAAAGGGGTTCGCAATATATAGAAACTAAACACATTAAATATTTAAACACAAACAAATTTATTTCCAACAACAAATAGTTTATTTAAATAACTCCATTTATTTTAAGTAAACAATATTAATTGGACAAACAGAAATTATTTGTGTTAAAATTCATTAAATATATTTCACAAATTTTCGATGTAAAACCCAGTGTATTAATTAATCTAGATTGTTCGTCACAAATGTTTTATTTACGGCTGATTTTTCAATAGCCAGATAACTTTTATCTGAAAAATGTAAATGGCGCTTTGACATATTTTGTATACAAAGGCTTTCAAACCACCATTTTTATTCCTTAGATAAAAGTTATCTGACCATTGAATAATTGGATTGCTAGCAATGTGAGCTGTTGTAGGTCGTGGTTTCGAAATCAAACAGGCACTTTAGTTTGTTTAAATTATTTCTGCCCTCAAAACAGTGAAGGCAAACATCGTGAGGAAACCGACATGTCCTAGAACAAAAAAAAATCGAAGATAGGTATGTGACATCCGCCAACCTGCACTGGGCCCGCGTGGTTTATTATGACCACAGATATAGATACATCTAGATAACGCAAGAGCAGCTACTTCGCGTGCCAAAAATGGCACCAGCTTACGTACAAAAATCGCGTAAGCCGCCACTTTCGCGCTGTCCTGGGTACTGCTGGGGTGAGCGTGAGTGCTGGCCCTAGGCCGGCGGAGCGAGACGGGTGCCGCATGCGGCGGCGTCTTTGAATCGATTTTTATTTTCCCATCACTAAATAGTGCTTGTGACGTCTTAGTATGTATTCAAATAATGCCACGCTTGGTTTTCATACAGATCGTGATTATGACCACTCTCTCTCACAGAGAGGAGAGAGCCTGTGTCCCAGCCACGAACATTATAGGCTGAATATTATACTAATGTGTGTGACTAGTAGGTAAGTTTTCCTGTCGACCTATTCTGTAAAGATCTCGCCGTGAAAACTTAGGTGCACTGAGCTTGAAGTGAGTCCTCAATAGTGTCAATCCTTAGATCAGGTACGAATGGCAGATCACTTCAAGATCTCTTCACCTAAGTATTCACAATGAAATTTTTACAGAATAGCCCGGTTGTTTATTTTTCCAACTGAGCTAATATTGACGCAAGTACAGTCAACAAAAGAGATCAAAGAGATAAGTATGCAAGATCGTATACTTGAAGTTTAATAAGAAACCGATGGATGTTCATGAATAAAATTTAATTTTATTAATAGAAAACAAACAGCTCATTTTACCATAAATTATTTGAATTGGTTGTTTTTCTTTGAACAGATGGACCAACATTCGTCGGCAAAGAAACAAACGTCACTGTGGTACTAGGCAGAGAAGCCACACTCGCCTGCAAAGTGGAGAACTTACAAAGTTATAAGGTAAGAGATGTTACTCTGATTATTTTTTACGATTAGATTGAATAGAATAAATAGTTTTGACTTTCCAAATTCAAATTCAAAATATTTTATTTCACATAAACATGGGCACGGATCCAACTAGCCATTTCCTATGGAGAAGAGCCGGCAAGAAACTCCACGTTTACTCTTAAAAATAATTGGCTTTAACGATGTTTTCAAATTACAGTGAGGACCCGGCATTGTCCTTACTGTAATTTGAAAACAACAAGTAGGTACATAGGAAATGGCCAACAAATACAAATATCTAATGAGTCTACAAGGCCTAATAATATAATAATCTATGTAATAAAAGGTAAATACAATAATAATAATAAAAACTATTTAAATCAAATGTCATTATTGTCATTACAACTGTAACAAATCTGAGTAGATGACATGTCCACAAAAGCCACTAATACGCACTTCGCGCCGAAATAATTATTTGTGATGTGATAACACGTATTACCTACATGTATCGTATAACGTATGAAAATAGCCTCCATTAGACAGGGGTAAAAAGATATCAATCTCAATAATTGTTGGGACGGGATTACTTTGACAGTGGTGCACGCCATGCCATGCATGGTGGTAAATTCTACGGTGTCCTAGAAGAGCTGTGGCCAATGTGTTGTGTGAACATGATGACAGCGACAAAGATTTAAATCGGTAGATTCGCCCTACAACATAAAATAAAAATAAATAATTTAAAAATATTAAAAACATGACTGCCCTGCCAAAAAACGAAGCAAGTTACTGGTTAACACGATACTGTTTAGTAAGACTGGTTGTCAGAATTTTGGGCTTCTGACTACCGCTTACTATCCTATAAGTGCTTAATTACGACGCCAAATATACTAAAAATAGTTTCCTTGTATCCTGAAAATAATTATTTCGTTGTATATAAACTTTGCATGGCACCTAAAACTGTCCAAATACGGTGGTCATTACGCTTTGTGCCAAACACGTTGTCACATTTCATGCGACAGTTTGGCGACACAAGTATATTTAACATTTTAGTATTAAGTTGCAATGTTCATACTCTCCCCCGTTGTACGGTAAATATTAAATTGTGCATTGTTTTTGTTTTCTATTTCATTCTAATGAACAAATAGAAATTCAAGTTACGGTACATTACAGTAAAGAGAAGTTAAGTCAAGTACTTATACTACACATGCTTTTAGGTATTTCTAAGAACCAAATTTTTTTTTTTTTATAATTAAAAATTTATTTGAAATTCAGTTAATGTGTTTGCACAACATAGCCAAATAACTCAGCCAGTGCTAACCCACCTGCCTTCAAAGCAAGAGTGAACAGGCATCTTCTGGGCACGCTCGTTCCATCATAGACCTCATCCATCACTTTCCATCAGGCGTGATCGAGGTCAAGAGTGGGCCCATTAAGCAATAAAAAAATATACAAGCCGTATACATTCATTTGAAAAAAAGATCATCCACTTCTAAGGTTTTTCGCCTATGTAATTTTCAGTAATACCTTCTCTTCCTTTCAGCCTACCTTCGCTTTTCTATGACATTTAATCAGATTAACGAACAATATAAAATACCTTTTCCCCATAAGGAACTTAACAAAGCCTCTCCATAGAAACTAATGGAAAACAGGAAAAGAGCGCGTCAGATACCTCTGATGTCCGTTCCTATATTACACCTCTGAGACTAACCGGTAACGCTTCGTCATTCGTTAAGCTAATAGTAACCATTAGTCATTACCGTCTGTAATGCGTTACCATTCACTAAGTAGTGCGTGCTCATAGGATATGTAATGTAATGTGGTTCCATAGATTATGTGCCGTGTACGATTAGCTGCACGTCAGTCACTACACTTGAAGTGCGAAAACCGGCCTTACTGCTACGGTATAAACGCGATGTCATGAAGTATGGAGGATGATTCAAACACGTTCGTACAAGACAAGCGTTTAATACTGACTACTTAACATAAAGGTTTCTTACTGCTAAGTACATTTATCCACTTCACCTCCGGGGGTGAAACAAAAAAAAAAAAAATGAAAACAATAATAAAAGCAAAGGTACCTTTCTTATAAACTTAGTTTCTAAATTTTTTTGTCCTATCTTTATGTATTTCATCTACTTTACCATTTTTAATTATTTTAACATTAACTCCTAAATCTTCCAACACTTCAAAAGGTCCATCAAAAATACAGTCTAATTTACGAGCACATTCATTCTTTACCAAGATAAGATCATTTTTCTTATAACATACAGGATTACATGATTTATCGTATTTGTCTTTTCTTTTTTTTTTACAAGCTACCAAATTATTTCTTGCATCTCTTAAAGCTACTTGCAACTTATATTTTAAATCTAAACAATAATCATCAGTGTTATAAAGTGGTTCTACACCATGTTCTAAACTATTTGGCAGATTACATTGTCTTCCAAACACAAGCTCATATGGTGTATATTTAGTTTGCGTGTTTACACTAGTATTAAAACTAAAACACCAGAAAGGTAACCAATCTGACCATGTATGATACGCATTATTACAATAAGTTCTTAAAAATGCTCCTAAATGCTTATGTGCTATCTCTAGAGAACCGATTGACTGATGGTGATATGCAGTGGATTGTAACTTTTCTATCTGTAATAGCCTACATACCTGTTCCATAACTTGAGAAATAAACTCTGTCCCCCTATCCGTTGCTATGGATTTCGGGATACCGAAACGTAAAATAAAATTATTTACGAAGGCTTTTGCTACAGTAACCGTTTCCTTATTGGGTAATGGATATGCCTCTATGTATTTTGTCAACTCGCATTGCAAGGTTAAAATATAACAATTTTCTGACACGTCCTTGTCCAAAGGTCCAACTAAATCAAGGAAAACTTTCTCAAAGGCCGCTGATGCTGTAGTTGTTATAGTCATGGGTTGTCTCGTATATTTACTTTGTTTCATTTTCTGACACATCTCACATTTACTTATAAAGTTACGAATATCCATATCTATTCCTGGCCAGTAATATTTTTTTTTTATGTTATTCGTCATTCTATTCATACCCGCATGTCCACTGGTAGGCAATAAATGATAGTTATTCATAATAAATTTATTTTCCTTTTCGTCATATATTCTTTCAATTCCTCTCAAAATACATATTCGGGGCCCGTTCCATTCCTTTACAGATTTAATTTCACTATATAATCCTTTTATAAATTCATTATTTATATCATCTTTTACTATGCATAGTTCTTTTACGTTTTTTCTCTCACAAAACTCCTTTAACTTAGTTGCGAATTCGGCTCGCGAGAAATGCAATCTAAAGTCAAGGTTAATACACAATAGCATTTTGCTTGGTATATAAACAAAACAATCCTTTTGTTCCTCTATCATATTTTCTCTTTTATACTTCCTTATAATTTTTCCTTCTACTAACTTCATTTCAATAGAATCACACGGCTGTCTTAGTAATTCCACGACCCTTGGTTGATCAGGCCAATTGTCGGTGGTTTTACTAGGCACTGTTTGATTTTTACATCTCTCTTCCATCCTCCTCTTTTGTCCTCTTGTTGTGACAGCTAAAATTTGCTCTTTCATATTCTTTAATTCATTCAATGTTATGCATATCCTTGATAATGCATCCGCTATCACATTGTCCTTACCTTTCACGTACACTATTTTAAAATCATATTCTTCAAGTATTAATCTATATTTAATTAACCTGCTTGAAGGGTCCTTAATACCAAATAAATAAACTAAAGGTTTGTGGTCTGTCATAATAGTAAACGTTCTGCCAAATAAATATGGTCTGAAATACTTTACTGCCCAAACTATGGCTGTTAATTCTTTCTGTATTACTGGATAATTTTTCTCTGCCTTATTTAAAGGTCTGCTGGCATAAGCAACAGGTTTCATATTCTTGTTACACAATACTGCTCCTACGGCCAGATCAGACGCGTCTGTTTGTAATATAAATTCATTAGTTTCCGAGAAATCTGGATATTGTAATATAGGAGCCTTCATTAAAGACGTTTTTAGAAAATTAAATGCATTTTGACATTCCAAACTCCAAACGAATGGTTCATCTTTCTTTAGCAAACGATTTAAAGGCATAGTAATTGTTGTAAAGGACGGCACGAATTTCCTATAGTAATTGCAGAAGGCAACAAACCGCCTCACTTCATCCACGTTTTTTGGTATTGGGTAATTTTCTAAAACTTTAGTTTTGTCAGGGTCAGGCGAAACACCGTCAGCAGAAACTAAATGACCCAGATATAAAATTTCTTTCTTTAAGAATTGACATTTAGTTGGATTCAACTTTAAATTAACCTTCCTCAGTCTCTCAAAAACATCAATGAGATTCTGGTTATGAAAAGCTAAAGATCTTCCAAAAACGATTACATCGTCTAAATAGACAAAGCATTTCTCAAATGCTAATCCTGACATCGCAATTGACATAACTCTACTGAAAGCACTGCAAGAAGTCTTAAGACCCATCGGTAATCTTTTTAATTGGTAATGTCCTGAATTGGTTGAAAATGCAGTATATTTTCGGCTTTCAGGTGCTAGTTTCACTTGATAATATCCTTGTTGAAGGTCTAATATCTCGGCCTCTTGCAACTTATCAGTTGATACTGAACCTTTATATCTACTCTGGCCTTTTTTTATAAGATATTTCCGTATTTGTAGTAGTTCTTCATATAATTCGATTAATTCATCTGCCATAATATAATTTAAAATATAGTTGTTGCACCATAATTTCATATATCATTCTTTACAATTTAACACATTCTAACTCGAGGCTCATTCAATTAATGCACCGTTTTACTATGGTACTGCGACTCGCAATCTATTTTTAGAACTTAATATTACTACGTACTTTTAAATCTAATTATGCGTAAAACACTTCACTTCACACACTTCTTATTTCACTTTTTTTTTTTTTTTTTTAACACTTAATTTCTCACAAATCTTCCCTCGAACTGAATTGACTGCACTCAAACATCTTCAGCGTGCGCCTGGTCTCTCCTTCCGGATAAACGCTGCCGCATCCTTCTTATAAATGCAGAATCCACTTGCTGGTCTATCCATTTCTTATGTCCTTTTTTCATTTTCTTGTAAATTAATGCAAGAATCACAATAATTATCAGCACCAGAAACGTCGTCATCAAAATGTTATTAAACTTTATATGGTTTTCTTGCTCCGAATCACTGGCACTATTATTGCCTCCCGAAGCGTTTTGAGCTATAATTACTTCCTTATCTTCAGTTTTTGAGTAACTTTTTCCCATTTTGCTTTTTATTCACGTCCCGTATTACACAGCTAGAGTCAATCACCATCGGTCTTATATTATTCCATTTGTTAAACATTTTAACTCGGTGCACCGAGGCACACAGGAATCCGCCGCGTTTGCACTTTTCGCCCGCTATCGGATAGCTCGCAAGCGCAGTTCCCGGAACGTACGTGGCAGGGTCGCCATGAAGTATGGAGGATGATTCAAACACGTTCGTACAAGACAAGCGTTTAATACTGACTACTTAACATAAAGGTTTCTTACTGCTAAGTACATTTATCCACTTCAGTCAAAATCAAATTATTACCATGGTCGGTTGACTGTAAGTGGTCGTAAATATTTTTGCCTTTTCTGGAAGCAATTATGAAGGTACAGTGACAAGACAGGCTGTCGTGAAATGTCACTCACTGTTCTACTTAGAATTTATAAAGTGGGTTTGTGAAGTTGGTCCTTGCGGGGTAATTGCGTACCTAACACACTAACAGTAGCAACGATTTTCATTTTTACAATTCAACAACATTCATTGCGTTATTTAAGTTGTTGAGCAGACAAATTTTTCGAACATATAAAGTAATGGATTAGCAATATCATTCAAAATGATTCCGATTGTGGATCAAAATATGTTACCTACGCAATTATGGTGCTGGTTGCTGAAATGTTGTAATTTTGAGATGCCATTACCAACGTTTGTGTTTTAAAAATAAGATGTGGAGAAGCTGTGTGAGACTACTGAGGGGTTTTAATTCTGGAATACCTATACACTATTTTTTTTTTTTTAGACCAGGGGCTCGACAGAGATCCGTGGGGGAAACCGTATAGGATGGTCATGGGCAAATTACGCCCATGGGTCCCCCCCATCACGGAGACCATGGATCCGGGTCTGCTGGAGAGAGTCGTAAACACACTCTTTCCAGTAGCCAGGGACAGTCCCTCGCTGCCCCTGTCATTGTCAGACTGGTCGGACGAGTTAGGGGTGACGGAAGGAGAGCTCGACCGTGCCGTGAAGCGCTTGGGGGCTCGCAACACCGCGCCTGGTCCGGATGGTATCCCTGGCCGGGCGTGGGTTCTAACTCTGGCTACTCTGGGTGACCGCCTGAGACGGTTATTTAATAGTTGTCTCCGTGCAGGCGTGTTCCCCTCCGGTTGGAAGGAAGCTGGATTGGTTTTATTGAAGAAGGAAGGCAGGGCTGCAGAGTCTCCCTCTGCATACCGTCCCATATGCCTGCTTGACGAGTCTTCCAAGCTCTTTGAAAGAGTGGTTGCTGAAAGGCTTGTCGAGCACCTGTCGCGGGTAGGTCCCGACCTTGCTGATAGTCAGTATGGCTTCCGGCAGCGACGTTCTACCGTAGATGCGATTCTTCGCGTCCGCGCGCTGTCGGACCAGGTGGTGGCCCGGGGTGGGGTAGCGTTGGCGATAAGTTTGGATATCGTCAACGCCTTCAACTCTTTACCTTGGGGTGCGATTAGGGAGGCACTGGTACATCATGAAGTGCCTCCCTACCTGCAAAGCATTGTCGGGGCATATCTACGCGACCGGCACATCCGCTATGTGGGCCGGGACGGTAGCGTTCAGCGGAGGGAGATTACGTGTGGGGTTCCGCAGGGGTCGGTTCTGGGTCCTCTCTTGTGGAACCTAGCATACGACGCGGTCTTGCGTGTCGATCTCCCCGTCGGCGTTAGTATCGTTTGCTACGCAGACGATACTCTGGTGTTGGCCGGCGGGGACACTTTCGAGGAAACCATTCACCTTGCCGAGCTCGGGGTGGCAAAAGTCGTGGCGGCAATCCGCGGGCTGGGTCTGGAGATAGCGCCTCAGAAAACTGAGGCGTTATGGTTCCATAAACTGCCGAGGAGCAGAGAGCCACCCAGCTCGTTGGTCCGAGTCGGAGATGCGCAAGTCTTGTTAGGGCGATACATAAAGTATCTTGGCCTCACCCTGGACGGTCGGTGGGGCTTTGAAGAGCACTTTGAGCGCCTGGTTCCCCGGATCGAGAAGGCAGTGGGTGCTTTGCATAGACTGCTGCCCAATCTCGGGGGACCTCGGGAGGAAGTTCGCCGCCTCTATGCGGGTGTCGTGCGATCGATGGTCCTTTACGGGGCGCCTGTTTGGTCAGCTAGACTGTCAGGCGTCCGACGCTGCAGGGCTAAAGTCAATAGACTGCAGCGGAAAATGGCCATTCGTATCGCACGAGGATACCGAACGAAAGAGGTGAGCGTATCTCCTTCAGGCTCACCCAGGTGCTCACCAGACATGGTTGCTTCGGTGAGTACCTGAACAGAATTGGGCGAGAGGCCACGGCAAATTGCCACCACTGCGGAGGCGGCCTGGATTCCGCACAACACACGCTCGAGGAGTGCCCTGCGTGGGCCTCCGAGAGGCCCAGCGCCAGGCGCCTAACACGCCGAAACGCGCTTACTACAAAAAAAAAAAAAAAGTAGTCGGACCTTTGGGGTCGCCGGCGCACAGAGTGGGGACTCTGTCCGCCCACCAAGTGGCCCCAGGGAAGACGGTGGTACAGTGGTCATGTGCTGCCGTGCATAGCGAGGTTCAGGGGAGGCCCCTTTACGGTCTCCCCAGGGATGTGCCTTACAGGCGTTGCACGGGGGGGTTCCGGAGTTGGTCTTTTAAGAGGAACCGGGACCACCCTTATGTGCTGATGGTGATCACCGGGGTGGTTTTAGTGAGGTAAAAATCCCACACTCCCCGACCTCCTTCCCCAGAGGTCGGGCGCCTTTTGAAGGTTTCCCCCCGAAAACAAAAAAAAAAAAAAAGGTTTTTTAGACCACGGCGGCGCGACGGTCAACTTTATACTGGGCCAAATTAAATTAGCTAGCGATACTTTGCAGTCGAGATAGGTATATCGATATCTAAACACGATAAAACAAAAATAAATTAATTGATGGCTTTTTTTGTGGGGTCATAGACCACAGTTGACACATTAGTTCAAAAATCAGTTTTTTATAAGTACTTCACGAAAGTATCGCTATCTAATCATAATAAAACAAAAGAAAACAGTTTTTCTTAACATTTTCTTCAAGTGACAACACTCCCAGCGGTCGTTGACCCCCCAAAAGAACATATATTTACTTCATCGTGTTTAGGTATTGATAATTTGACCGTTTACACACCGCACATATGTACAACACACGTACAACAAACAGAACAGGGTTTTGTTATCAACCGTTGCAGGACCATAAGAGTTAGTTCAATGGCGAATGTTATTTTAACACCACCCCTACGGATTCAAATACGCTTAAAAACCGTAGATAAAAACTCAAAAATAACTTGAAATGCGGGTAATAGCGGAACACTTATCACGTTTTCACGCCACAACGGCTTCATAGCCGAGATCCCAGAGTCTGCAAAATATGAATTGCTTTACATCCGTAAAACATGGTGGTTTTCAAGTCAAGGGAAAAAATTTCACCGAACAAGTGGCTTTGTTGCGCGGCACTTGATTTCGATCCTTAGCCCGAAGGAATTCGCCTTTCGTGAAAGCTAAAGGCTAATCGTTCACGTACCACATAACATGTACTGAATTGACTTAAGAGAACCTGCCACGAGTAGGGTTACCATTTTAAAAGAGTAGTTTTGTAAAACGCCAGAATTTTAAAATTGAATGACTTTCTACCTTTTTAGATTTTCCGGCTTTATTTTCCAAACTCGTCAAAGCCTATTCCCAACTATGTTGTGGTCGGCTTCCAGTCTAACCGGATGCAGCTGAAAATCACTACTTTACATGGAGCGACTGCCTATCTGACCTTCACAACCTAGTTACTGTGTAATACGATAAGTATAACCTGGCATTTGCAAGACAGAGATATCAGTAGATCAGAGATATCAAAGATCTACGAATGACAGCCGGAACCAACGGCTTAATGTGCTTTCCGAGGCACGGAGGGGTCTTGGATATGTAAAGATGGTCACCCATCTACGGACCAACTACAGCAAGGATCGACCCGTGCGGCTGTTATTACTTAGCCACAAGCGCCTTAATTCAAAAAGTTAAGATTAATTAAGTATCCCGGGCCGTCAGGACATGTAAAAACAAATCCAGACGCTATTGGTAATCCTCAACCTATATGTACTTGTAGTTTGTAGTGTTTTAAGTATTAGATTTATAAGTTCAGTGTTGTGTTAGATATTCTTGCCGTAAATAAAGTTATTTGCAGAATTCTGCGTAGGTTTTTCTCCGTAGCGAATTACGGAACACTGGAAAACTTTACCGGTATTTATTAAAAGAGCTTCATGTAGGCATTATTGAATCCTGGAAACGTATTTTTTTTTTAAGTTTCTATTTCAATAACATCTAAGTAACCAGATTTATATCAGAGGGGCAATTCTCGTAATTTTAAGAACGTTCACAGTTTGATCTCAGTCTCAATCTGTCAAAAATATCTCTAATTTCCCTACATTCTGAAAAGTTTTTGACGTTTGTTTGTCGCTGAAATGAGACTGCGACTAGATTTTTAACATTTTAAATTACGAGAATTGGCCTTCTGTTTTGATTTTACAACTCTAGGAATGTAAATACCATCAACAAAATAGTTTTCCCATTAAGCCACAGTATTTATAAGAGCGTTTCCGTCATATCATAACAGCAGTACTTTATCATTTATCATTATTATCATTTGTAAAGTTTAGATATCGATATTATGATGTGTCGATTCTTGACCTGTCGATGCTTTGTCTTTATAAATTTATAAACGAGTTGGATTTCCAAGAATTTTATTGGCATAGTCTTAAAGTGTGAAAAGATAATCATTTAGTTAATTACGGTTATAATCAACAAAATAGACGATACACAATTTGATAAAATAACTTATGACATGAGTGACATTACAATACATCGATACCATAGGATCACATCACTAAAAAGTTTGGTTATTATACCACATACAGTGGTCTCTAAAAGTTAGTTGACATTTTTCCACTTCAGTTGTGACACACCACATTATGATTTACGCGTACGTATTCCACGCGCGCCTCAAAGAGATGTCAGCAGCAGTGTAGGGGCCCGTTAGGGCCGAAGCCTGCCGGGTCAGCGGGATTGTCCAAAAGGGTTACCGTTGTTTGAACTGTTATAAATATATAAACGTGCAGAAGGGAGTCAAAGGTTTTAAGAGTCAAAGGTACACAGGTAAACAGGTACTAAGGGATTACTTGATTATTTTCTATGATGATAAGTCAAACTTATCATAAAAAATTATCAAGTATCTAATCCCTTAGTACCTGTTTTTTTTTTTTTTTTATGCTGAACAGCTGAAGAGGAAAATTGACAAATAAATTTTGGAGGTCACTTTATGTTTTGTTTGTATAGCAGATTTAACAAAAGAGTACCAGTTTTCATATGATACGTAGGTATGATGGTAACACAGCACAGGAATTTCGGTATTCCTGTGCTGTGTGTTACCATCCTATACATCAGAATTAAAAAAAATATTTTGCTCGAGTTTCCTTTCCATTGTACAAATTATAATATTCTGGGTATTGTTCAGGTTGCAGGAATTTGTTTTGAAAATGGGGTAGTTTCTAGTTTTGTTTTTCAAACAACAAAGCCAATTTATGTGGTATTTCGCGTAATTATCGCCTTAGAACCTTAGACAGCGCAAATTAAGTTATTGCCTTCAAGTAGACATGAATTGTCGTTAGTGCCAGATTTTTTTTTAAATTATGAGAACTAGTAAATTAAAGGATCAATTTTAGCGCGCGCCCGATAAGCAATCCATTTATCGATGAATTCACAACATGAAGCAATTTGGCAACGCGTTGAACTAGCGGTATTTGCCTAATTTTGACCATTCCTACGAAAAAAACGGCGCGTGACAACTTTGCCTTATCGCTCGCCTACGGGCACGTTGTGCATCCTTTTCCTTAATGACATGCATTAAATATTTACAAGGTGGCTTGCTTCCACAACAAATGACTAAATGCGTTTATCGTTAAACGTACCTAACTATTTAAAACAGGTTTTGTTTCTGTCAATCGTTTGAAGTTAACAAAGACGGAATGATGATTTAAATACGTAAAACGCATTTAGTAATTTGTAGTGCATAGGGGCCTAAATAGATACCCTAGAAACAAAGTTGACCTAATTATCACTTATTTCCTAGGTGGCATGGCTCCGCGTGGACACTCAAACGATCCTAACAATTGGTCACCACGTCATCACGAAGAACCACCGGGTCGCAGTCACCAAGAGAGACCAGACCTGGTCGCTGACGCTGCGGGACGTCAGGCCCGCTGACGGCGGACACTACATGTGTCAGATCAACACTGAGCCCATGATCACGCAAACACATCATCTACATGTTTCTGGTATGTATTGCAGGAGAAAGGGAAACTGGCTTAAAAAAAGATGCCTCATTGCGATACATCGCGCGCTGCTTGAGGTTTTACCTCGATGCCTGGCATGTGCGACGTGCGTGCGTGTCTGTAGCATGCATTTCTTTTACATGAAGGTGACATCGAAGTAGCGAGCTAAACCGCGACTGCGAGGTATCGCAATAATCTTCGGCATATAATTACCCTTAGGAACCATTAGGTCTATTCACATGAAAACAATATTTGCTTAGCATATTTAATTTTTTGGTGCTTATCTTAGCCATTTGATGCTTTGGTGGTTTTCTATGTTTATGCTTATTCGATATAATGTAAATTTTTGGTCAAGCTCAATGCGATGTCGTTCCCACGTAAACTTCAACCTGCGCCGCAACCTGCGTAGTAATTGCGTAACACACTAACACTAGCAAAGTCTTCTGTATTGACAGTTCAACAACATTCATTGTATTATTTACGTTGTTGAGCAGACTGTTCTGAAATACCTACCTTTGCGGTGGTAGGGCTAACTAACGCCCGCCTGGTTTACGACAACACTCCCACCACCGGAGTCCGGCTCAAGCAGCCTGCTATGTTTCGTCGATGCATGGGAGTTCCAGTACCTTAAGCATCTTCTGGGTACGCTCGTTCCATCATGGACCTCACCCATCGCTTTCTATCAGGCGTGATCGAGGCCCAGAGAGCAATAAAGAGAGAGCAATAAAAAAAAACTAATTTACTTCTTGAAATCAGACAGAATTGACACTGATAACGATTTTTTTTTTATATCTTCGTAATTGAATATTTCAGTAAATAGAAATAACTTGTATCAATATTTAATTCAATAAATTCGCAAATGTTTTAATACTTCACTTTAACCTTTACATACAGTTGGTTGCATCCAAAAGTAAAATAATAACAGTGAGTTATAGTCGCTTGGCACCTGACGTTTATTATCTTGAGTTTCATTAATTACTGCACACGGAGTTAGCGCTTAATCTGCCATTCTCTCCCAAACAAAAGAATTGACAATGCACCAGATATTATTATTGCTCTTTAGTCTTTAGAGATTCAAGGATTTAAAGTGCTTTTGTTTAATCTGTTGTATATTATCAACGTAGTGATCTACTTAGTCTGAATTGTTATTAGTCTAACTGAGATGCAGCAATATTTAATGTATTCTTAGCTTATGCATTCCGAGGAGGGAGTGGGCCGCTATATCAGCACTCTAATTCAGTAACACACTGTCAATTTCAATCAGTTTTGTTAACGTTATGTATTATAGATGTTGTAGTTGTCTATTATCCCTTAATAAATAAAATAAAATCTGAATCATTTTGAAGGATATCGCTAATCCATTGCTTTATATGTTTGAAAAATTTGTTGGCTCAATAACGCAAACAACGCAATGAATGTGGTTGTTCTGTCAAAATGAACGCCATTACTAAGAATAGTGTGTTACGAAATTACCCCGCGGCTTAGTACAATGGCTTACACCCTTTCATATAACATAAGTGGCTTGAGTCCCAACAGTTGGAACATATCAGCTGATTACGTGTGTAATTCTAATTGTGTACATTTATAACCCTTTGTCCGTAACTGTCCTGTAATAACAGCGAGGTAATTGCCTACCACAGTAGGTAACAGTAAGAAGGGCTTTAATTTGGACAGTTCTACAAAATTCATTGCGTTATTTAAGTTATTGATCAGAATTTTTTTTCGAACATATGAAGTATTTTCGGGATGCATTAAGAAGCCTCCACGTGTAGCGCAGACTGTTCGATTGTTAAACCGAGCACTTGGCGCATCCTGTGGACAGTCACACTGATCACCTTATTTCACTGGCCAATTCTTCGCTTGCGGTGGTAGGGCTAACGCCCGCCTGGTTTGCGACCACCCTCCCACCGGAGTCCGGCGTCAAGCAGCCTGCTGTGTTTCGTCGATGTGCGGGAGTTCTAGTGCCTTAGGCATCTTCTGGGCACGGTCGTTCCTTTATAGACCTCATCCATCGCTTTCCATCAGGCGTGATCGAGGTCAAGAGCGGGCGGGCCCATTCAGAAAAAAAAATGGGTTAGCAATATCCCATAAAATTAGTGATTGATAGTGTGTTACGCAATTAGGTTGCAGGATCATAAATTATATTCGAAAACGCCATTTTGTAATTTTAATAATGCACGTTAAAATCATGCATGTAGAGAAACCGCTTTAGTTTTGATTAGACCTGTTCTAATCAAAACTAAAGCGGTTTCTCTGAAAGAGAATATATTCGTATGGACACGCGAAACAAACACGTCACTCGCTTCTTAAAAGTAAGGTTAGTTGGGACTGTATCGACGGAAAACAATTAGGCCTCTCGTGTCCTGCATATCACCATTTAGATAAACGGCTGTCCTACATTCCTTCGTTGTTCGTTATAGTTATTTTCACATTCCAGAGTTTAGAACCTCGTCCTGGCACACTTCAAACTAGAATTTCTTAAAACGAAGACTGGCGGCTCTTTTTGCAAGATACATCTACAGGGTCAAATTAAATTAGGTAGCGAAACTCCGCAGACGATTTACGGACGATCCGAGCATTAAAAAATACTGGTTGGAAACGTGCATAATGCAGGCGTTATCCCAGGACACTTCGCCCTTTCGGTGGTGCCTATTTTGAATATTTACCAGCATATAGAATTTTGTACTGACTACTTGCCCCAAAGCCATGTGTATAATCAAGTTCCATGGAAAACCCGGAGAAAATTAGAAGAGGAGTATGCCCGAAAAGGGGCATTGAAAAAAGTGTAGTCGAACAAGCTATTTGGTATACAGGCAAAAATATTCATCTATCCACTACATTGCCAATATTCAGTTTTATTTTGTGCGTTATAACTTTTTCAGCATATGGCATCCTTAATAGAGTGGTGTAAAATAATTGACTACTCAGCACACTCACACCATTGTTTAAAAGTAGTTGCAAGTTAGCTGCCTGTATACCAAATAGCTTGTTCGACCGTACATTCCTTTTTAAAGTAGTTTTTCACATTTTATTTTTTATGGTATTTTTAGTAATCCACTTGCATAACTTCTTTTTTGGTTATATTGTATGTTATTATTAAGATCCCATTAAATTAACAGGCCCTCTTACACTTTTCTTTGTTTAGTACCACCGGACATCGTGGACTCTGACAGCAGCGGGGAGGTGATAGTGTGGGAAGGAGACAACGTCACCCTCCACTGCGCCGCCTCGGGGACGCCACAGCCGACCATCCTCTGGAGAAGAGAAGACTCTGCTGCCTTTAACGTCGGCCGGGAGACTGGTAGGTAAGGGAGAAGATGTCTCCCATGCAAGAGAGAGAAAGAGATGTTTATTTCATCTTTGAAAGACGTTTCGTTATTTGATAGATTTTTAAATTTATAACTCAACTTGAAATTGTAATCTTAGATTTAGAAACTATATACCTAAGGTGTGTTCAATTGGGTAACGTAGAATAATATTTGCGGAATTGGCAACTGATCTAAAAAGTCTCAAGTGCGAATCGGGCTCGCACATGAAGGGTTCCGTACTAACGTACACTACCTACATTTATTTAAGGACGAACGAAAAAAACGCGATTTTTTTTGTTCTCCCCATTGTAACAAGAATAAGTTATTTAAGATGATGCAATAAACATTTTTTATTTAAAGACTTAATTTTTTACTTATTTTTATTATTTGTTGTTATCGCGGTCATAGTAGTACACATTCTGTGAAAAGTTCAACTGCCTACCTGTTACGGTTCATGAGACAGCCCGCTGACAGTCAGACGGACGGACGGACAGTGGAGCCAGTAATAGGGTCCCGTTGGCACCCTTTGGGAACCCCAAAAAAGTAACTGAAAGTCAAAATTCACTAAACGGAACTCAGTACGAACAACACGACGTACAATTTCATATCCTGCCTTTGTCACAGAGTCAATGTATCGACGCTCGTCCGCACCGTTACACATAGCACTTTGTAAGCCAGCCACTTTACAGCCAGCAAGTGGAGCGGGGCCTGGTTGAACATGACGTCAGTGACTCGAGACATGAATGGGGCTCTCCTCTGCATAGCAACGAACGGGGTCCCGCCTTCTGTCAGCAAAAGGATCCTTCTTCATGTCCTCTGTAAGTACCTAGTACTATCGGATCCCGAGTGCAATCTCTCACGTGACTGAATATATGATGAGCTGTTAAATGTTTCCATTCACGACCGGATCTAGTACCGGATGAAATATTTTATCTAGTTGTTTGATATACGTGTCCGCTGGTGTATTGGTCTTAAATATTGCATTTACCACGGCCTTTCCCGATATTTATGGGCGTCAGCTATGCCAAAAGTAGGTAATAAAATATTTGGGTTTGTCGGCATGTGTTGGTATAGAGTGGTATGGAGCATTTATTGAATATATTATTTATTTATTTAGGATCTCCAACGAAAGATGTACACAATACAAAACACACAAATAAAAGGCAACATGGCCAATTCCCGTAGTAAAAAACGTTAAAAATTTAGTCGCAGTCTCATCTCAGCGACTATCAATGTCAAAAACTTGTAAAAAATGTTGGGAAATCAGAGGTATTTTTAGAAAGAAAGAAAGAGAAAGAATAAAGTTTATTTGGACACAGTTCATGTAGGTATGAGGTATTATTAACAGATTCATACTGAGATCAGAGGGGCAATTCTCGTAATTTTAAGAACGTTCACAGTATGATCTCATGTCTCAATCTGTCAAATTTAAGTACCTGTAATTTTCGTACATTTTGAGATGTTTTTGACATTTTGTTTGTCGCTGAGATGAGACTGCGACTAGATTTTTAACGTTTTAAATTACGAAAATTGGCCTTTAGACTGTGAAAGTTCTTAAAATTACGAAAATTGTCCGTGAGGTATTAACTAAGTGCACTCCTTCACTTATAGAAGACCACAGCATGCACAATTAAATTAACAAAATATAAGCTAACAAAGTTAATGTTACGAGCTTGGGGTTCGTGATAATTAAAAACTGCCGATTTAATAACCAAAAATAAACACTTTAATTTAAAAACACAAATTACAACTTTAACGCTAATTAAGAAACACAATTGCACTACTGATTACTTCTAAGTCGCACTTGAAGATCGCTTTCCTTTCGATGTTTTCGCTTGTATCGCTTATCCAAGACTGTGTCGGCTCGCGGAGCATTCCCGCCTTATATAGGCCTCACATTGTTCTAGAACCTTCTATTGTAGAAACATCTAGAATGTTCGAGTACATTCCGGCCCCAACTGACCAGATGTCGATAGTTCTAGAAAGTTCTATCATCGAAACTTCTAGAAGGTTCTTGACACTAGTTCTTCTACTCGATACTAGATGGCGCTAGTGGTAACGAATATCAATTGTGGCGCGCAACACTGCCCCCTCCTAAGACATGCTCGTCCCGAGCATTATCGGCCCCATAATAACGCGACAGTCGATCCACATGGACGATCTTAGGAGTACCTCTTGCACCTTTCTGTATCCGGTAGGTTACGTCATTGATTTTTGTCACAATCCGGTACGGTCCGTCCCATTTAGCTTGAAGCTTAGGAGATTTCCCTTTGCTGCGGACTGGATTGTGCAACCACACTAGTGAGCCTTCGTCGAACCCTTTATTGTTCATTTTGCGGTCATAACGGGTTTTCATCTTTTCAGACATTTGCTGGCCCGATTGTCTGACATGCTCATAAATGTCATTCATTTTGTTCCGCAAGTCATTCGCATAATCGGTTATACTGCGTGGGGCATCAGGTGGTATTCCGGTGATCAGGTCTGCAGGCAGCCGTAATTCTCTTCCAAAGTTTGCGAAAGCTGGTGTCACCGATGTACTTTCGTGAACAGCGCTTCGATATGACAACAAAAACGGTTGTATGTGCTTGTCCCAATCTCGTTGCCGATTTTCCACAACTTTTGCCAGGTATCTCTCCAATGTCTGATTAAATCTTTCCACCATTCCATCCGATTGTGGGTGGTAAGAAGTTGTTCTAGTTTTATGAGTACCCATAACTCGACAAGTTTCCTGGAATATTTGGGACTCAAAATTCCTTCCTTGATCACTGTGAATCTCCAAGGGTACTCCAAAACGGCAGAAGACTTCATGCACCAGTTTATCTGCAACTGTTGAAGCTTCTTGGTTTGGAATGGCGAAGACTTCCGGCCACTTAGTGAAGTAATCCATCACAACCATGAAATACTTGTTACCACTTTCACTTTCCGGAAAAGGTCCAGCAACATCTAAGGCTATTCTCTCCCATGGTGCACCAACATTGTACAATTTCAATGCACCTCTACTACGTGTCTGAGGTCCCTTTACAGCTGCACAACTTGTACATTTACGACACCAGTCCTCGACATCGTCCCGACAGTGGACCCAGTAAAACCGTTCTCGTATCTTCATTAGAGTCCGTTTTACTCCCAGATGACCTCCTGAACAATCATTATGGTACAGCTGTAGAACATCCGGCACTCGAGCTTTAGGGACAACCATTTGCAGATGACAGCTGTCTCCCCGAGCATTTTCCCATTTACGGCACAAGACTTCATCCTGAATCACCAAGCTGTCCCATTGGGCCCAATAGCTTTTTGTGATCGAACTCATCGCTGAGACGTCACTCCACTTGGGCTTAGGAGCTCTGGTTTTCATCCACTCCAGAATCGGCTTAATGTCCGAATCTTCCTGCTGTGCACGTTGTAGGCTTTCCTTCCACTCGTTGCTGAAGTCGGTCCTGAGCATCCTCACAGGTACCACCTCCTTACCCTCTTGCCTTGTACAATGCTTGCAATCTTCAGGACAAGGTCTTCTTGACAATGCATCGGCGTTGCCATGAGATTTCCCGCTGCGATGTTCGACCACAAAGTCGTATTCCTGCAGTAGTTCAATCCATCTGGCAACTTGTCCTTCTGGATTTTTGAACTGCAATAGCCATTTCAGTGCAGCATGGTCAGTTCGTAAGTGGAATTTCCGCCCCAGAAGATATTTGCTAAAATGCTGCAACGACTTTACCACAGCAAGCAATTCCCGTCTCGTGACGCAATAGTTCCTTTCCGGCTTTGACAACGACTTGCTGAAGTACGCTATCACAACCTCTTGATCACCATTCCGTTGAGACAACACACCGCCAAGTCCTATGTCACTTGCGTCTGTGTCAACTATAAATTCCTTGCCTGCATCAGGGTACCCTAAAATAGGTGTTCTGCACAGTCGGTCCTTTAACTCCTGGAATGCGATGTCGCAACTTTCATCCCAGCAGAAATGTCGCTTCTCCTCGGTTAGCTTATGCAGGGGTTTGGCTATATCCGCAAAGTTCTTAACAAATCGGCGATAATAAGAGCACAAACCCAAAAATGCTCTGACCTGCGTCTTGTCTTTTGGAACTGGCCAATCTTTGACAGCGGCGATTTTCTCCGGATCCGTGCGGATACCTTCCTCCGAAACTACATACCCCAAAAAGCTAACTTGTCGTTTGAATAGTGAACACTTCTTCGGGCTTAACTTGAGGTTGGCACCCTGGATCTTCATGAGCACGCGTTCCAGGTTTTGAAGATGTTCTTCAAACGTACGGCCTACGATAATGATGTCATCCAAGTAGACCAGGCAAGCATCGCCAATTAGCCCGGTAAGTACAAGTTCCATCAACCTTTCAAACGTTGCCGGAGCATTGCACAATCCAAACGGCATAACTTTAAATTGCCACAGACCTTTTCCTGTCGAGAATGCAGTTTTCTCCTTGTCCTTAGGATCTATTTCAACTTGCCAGTAGCCACTTTTCAGGTCCAGCGTGCTAAACCACTTTACTCCAGTAAGCATGTCCAGCGTGTCATCAATTCTTGGCAAAGGATAGCTGTCCTTCTTTGTAACGTCGTTCAGACGACGATAGTCAACACAAAACCGCATGCTGCCGTCTTTCTTTCTTACCAGCACTACAGGTGAACACCATGGACTAGATGAAGGTTCAATAACACCATCCTTCACCATCCCCTCAATCATGGTTTCCACTTCCTTTTCACGTGCTACCGGCAATCTCCTTGGCCGCTGACGGATAGGCAATTCTTCGCCTGTGTGTATTTTGTGTTGAACTAAGCCAGTCTTCCCGATGTCAGCATCGTTTGACGAGAAAACATCAGCGTACTTGAGTAACATCTTCCTCGCCTTGACCATTTCATTTTGAGACAGAGCGCTGCGGCAATCTTCTAAAAGTGTGGCCACTCTCGTTTGCGCATCCTTGCTGAGGGTCCCAGTCGATAGATTTTGGCATCGACGCAACCAATCCACTTCCTCGCAAGTACCAACTAGTGTGCCTCTTTCTATAACCTGTTCCTGGTCACAAATGTTCAGCACCCGTACCCCTGAGATGTCGGTGGCTCTGACCAAAGTTCGTGCCACTTTCCATGGAAGGTCATTGTCTACCCTTTCCACGAGTACACAACGATGGGTTTGCCCAGGATTCCGAGGAAGACTAACCGGCACAATCGTTTCCGATCTCGGCGGAAGAACAATCTTCTTAAGGCTGTACACATTCCCTGGTAACGCCCCTTCCACGAAAAGTTCCTCTTGTCCACATTTCAAAACACCTTGCTTGACGTCAATCTCGCAACAATTCTTCCTCATAAAGTCAAGGCCCAGGATGCAATCGTCCATTATATCAGCCACAATGACATTATGCAGGTAGATTCTGTTGCCTAACTTCAACTCCATCTTCTTCTCTCCATGGACGGGTATGCGCTGACCGGTGGCTGTTACCAAATTAATGCGTTCTCGGTTGTATGCGGAGTCCCCAAGGAACCGACTTATAAGTTGGGAACTAACGACCGTACGAGAGGCTCCAGTATCTAAGGTCAGCTTACACGGCGTTCCGTAGTTGACCTCGCCCTTGATGATTAAGCTGTTCCCGTCCTGGGTTTGTGTGATCGAAATCCTTGGGGCTCTTTGAACATCAGCCAGCACCCGCCCCGCAGTCCTGGCTATTACTCGTTTCCCTGCTGCTGCTGGGTGGTGCAGTTAGCCGCACTACCCTCTGGAGACCGGCCCTCTTCCCTTTCTGCAGTTCGCTTAGGGCAACTGGATCGAAGGTGGCCCCTTTCCCCACAGCCGTAGCACCTAGGGCTGTATCCTTTATTACGATCGCGAACTGTAGCCGCTGCAACCTCCCTGATGCGGTGGGAACGATGATCCTGCCGCACAGCTTCCACCTCCAGCGCATGGGCCAAGGCGTCCTTAAGCGTTCCGTGGTGACCGAGCCTCACAGCAGCTCTAACCTCAAGGTCGCGGATGCCGTCAATGAATGCCTGCACCAGGTTCCCATCAATAAGCGCAGGTACGGACTGGTAAGCTTTGCGAACCAGCTTTTCCACTTCAAGGGCCCACTGCTGCAGGTTTTCGCTGCTGCGTTGCACGCGATCCTTGAGCTGCGCACGAAACACGTGTTCCAGGTGAGCGTCACCATACCGAGCCTCCAATGCCTCAAGGAGCTGCTCGTAAGTCACTTCCTTACCGATAGCTTCCAGAACAGTTAAGGCCTGGTCGCGCAGGCCTAGGGTGAGGGCAGTCATGGCCTGATTTTTATCCCACCCGTTCGCCTTCATGACAGCCTCGAACTGGATTTTGTAGGCCGACCAGGAAGAAGTTCCGTCGAATGGTGGCACTTTGAATCCACGTAGCGAAGGCGTTGTAGCTACGGGAGCTGCGATTCCATCCCCAAGTTTAATGTAATCCAACGTTTTCTTCACGTCAGCCATCACGGTTTTCTTCACGTCAGCCATCACGTTGTCAACCCGATTATTCACTTGATCAATTCGGGTTTCAGCTTCCGACAGGCGGTTGTCATGTTGAGCAACCTTATCCTTCACCTCCTTCATGTCTTTCCTGAAGGTAGCATGAAGGTCCTTCATAAGGAGCATTTGCTCTTCCTGTCGGCGAGCCTGTTCCTCCTTATCACGTTGGAGCTGTTCTTCCAGCCGACGAGCCTGTTCCTCCTGACGACGAGCCTGTTCCTCCCTGTCACGCAGAAGCTGTTCTTCCAACCGACGGGCCTGTTCCTCCTTATCACGCTGGAGCTGTTCTTCCAGCTGACGAGCCTGTTCCTCCTGTCGGCGAGCCTGCTCCTCCTGTCGGCGAGCCTGCTCCTGCAGCATCATCATCAAAGCAGCAAAATCTGGTGCTGATGATGCTGGAGCAGCTGTGGACGGGCCGGCCTCCGTGGTCGGTATCTGGCCCTCCGACCTCTGTGGCGGAGCTCCACCAAAACGTCTCTGGTCCGTCTCCTGTTGGCGTTGACTCCGGGTACGGATACCCTCAGTGTCATCCTTGGGTAAAATCGGCATGATTTTAATCCCACTTCTGACACCAATTGTTACGAGCTTGGGGTTCGTGATAATTAAAAACTGCCGATTTAATAACCAAAAATAAACACTTTTATTTAAAAACACAAATTACAACTTTAACGCTAATTAAGAAACACAATTGCACTACTGATTACTTCTAAGTCGCACTTGAAGATCGCTTTCCTTTCGATGTTTTCGCTTGTATCGCTTATCCAAGACTGTGTCGGCTCGCGGAGCATTCCCGCCTTATATAGGCCTCACATTGTTCTAGAACCTTCTATTGTAGAAACATCTAGAATGTTCGAGTACATTCCGGCCCCAACTGACCAGATGTCGATAGTTCTAGAAAGTTCTATCATCGAAACTTCTAGAAGGTTCTTGACACTAGTTCTTCTACTCGATACTAGATGGCGCTAGTGGTAACGAATATCAATTGTGGCGCGCAACATTAATATAGTAATAATATTCAAAAATGCGCGTAGATGCATGATTTCCTTGTTGAAATTGAATACTATTCGTTGGTTGGTATAAATAGCAATTAATTGTTAAAAATAGTTAGTTTTCTTTTCTACAATAATAACACATCGATTTTTTTTTTTTTTTGTCTACTTATTTAGCAATAATCATTCTTCTGATGCATGTTCAGGCAAAAACTCGTGGAGAGCTGATTTGAGAGCTCTAATTTGCAGATTCTGTTGAATATAATCCATCAAAACATTTTTTTTTCATATCACAAATATCATATACATATTTTTATAATAATAGAATGCATTTTTGTTATATCCCTTACAAAAAAATAAAAAAATTACTGGACCTAATACAATTTTCTACAGGAAACAAGTCAGAATATCTCCGAACTTTTACTTCATTTTCACGTAGTAGGTATTTATACCCAAATAGTCTTCAATAATTGCTTAAACAATATCAATGTAAAAAAAAAAAAAAAAAATTGATACTGTGATTTTTTAATAAATAAAATAACAGTACTCTAAAATTTCACCGCCCTGGCTGGAGGCCTTAATTTATTGAGGCATCCACAGGCAATCCCGGTTAAGAAGACTACAACCTCATAGGTTGTACTGCGAGATGCAATTTATAACAAAAAAAAAGATGCGCGTTCAGTACCAAAATGTAAGAGGGCTCTTAATATTATTCAATACTTAATTTGCAGCTTCTCGTTTGGAAATTCGACTATCAGGCTTCCGAAGTTGATAGCTTACTGTGTGCAAAAAGTTTTATAACTATATTTCTACCTTTTTGGAACCGCTTTGTGGCAACTTTACGATTATATCAAGTCAACTCCCACAAGTAATAGTTAAATATGTATTATATTTATGTACAGTCAACAAAAGAGATAAGTATGCAGGATCGTCGGATTTAGTTGAAGTTTAATAAGAAACCGACGGATGTTGTCGACTGAAATTTTATTTGATAAAGGAGTTGTTTGTTTTCTAATAATAAAATTAAATTTTATCCGAGAACTTCTTACTAAACTTCAACTATATCCGACAATCCTGCATACTGATCTCTTTTGTTAACTGTGCCTACTTCAAACAAAAGCTAAAGTACCTATTTAAACAGCAAGTCAACCACAGACTAGATTAATTTAGGCGCTAGAATTTGTACATGAATGCATTTACCAGTTTAATATTGAATACGTTTGTACTACCACAGATAATATATTAGTCTAGTAGTATGCTCTGTTCAAAATAATTTAATAACTTAAAACTAATTACGTCGTAACCCTTTATCTAGTTGCCTAACGAGGTCCTTATCTAAAATGTAATCACATGCATTCTCTGTTCTTTAGACCTTAAACTTTGTATCCTAAACTTCTTTTGCTCAAAGATGATCACATAAATATTTTAACCTGCTTGAGTGGTTCATTAATCAAAGCTTAACTCGCAAAGTCGTTTGGGTTACAAGAATTTAAATTAAAATGTAATGTGAACGAACTTCGAACATGTAAAGTATGTTCTCAATAATAACAAAATGTACCTAACTTCACACGCTAAGAATCTGCGTTCTTCCAACAATCTTCTCCTACTATGTCCTTCTCATACTTCTGACTTTGTTCATTCTTCCTTTCGTATTTAGTCCATCTTCTCTGGAATGCGCTTCCTCTTGATGTCAGGATGGCTAGCAGTCCATATGTATTTAAGCGGAAATTGCAGATTTATTTTTAAAATAAATAACGTAAAGCCATCTTCTTCTTTCGCTTATATTTGTATATATATACATATTACTGTATATTATATATTATAGTAAATGTGTATGTGTATTATAAGTTTACCTATTTATATACCTGTGCACCTATTTTATTTATAATTATAAAAATATATAAATACCTATGTACCACGTACATGATCTTATTGCTGCTTTAGTTCATGTTAATAATCCAATCTCAACATGTGCTTAGCTAAATCTCAAGTGATGCTGCCAAAATGTAATCGACGTCTTAGTTTAGAGATGTGTCAACTTGGTAAACAGCTTGTATCCTTTCAAAAGTATACTTGAAACTTTCTTAGACTTGGGGTTCTCATAATCATTGGAATCGTTCAATCTTTGCTGTCATAAATGATAAATGATTTTTTTTTTGTACTTAAGTAGGTTTGCACAAACACTTTAACACGTCAATCATATTTTTCTATAAAACTAGATGAAGTCGGCGTTTCTTATCTGACTACTGCAGTATTAACAAATCCTGCATGGTAATTTTGGCTTTAATCCTCCTTCTAAACTCATATTCAACCTTTTTTTGAACCATAGTCTGTCCAGAAATTTCCATCTGAAATCTTTCAAATTACGAATCGTATTTACGTCAGATGGCATTTTTCACGGTAGGCATGGTGACTTTTGAAAATAACCTTGTGACGAGGAACATGTTTTTTTGTGGAATATTAACGCCGAAATTTTATTGTGAATTTGAGTTGGTTGAATTAATTTAATTGCTGTCGCAATTGGTTTTACTCCTCCGTACCTCGTTATCTATAAATTTAAAAAACTATTTGTGAACATATTTTTCTTCATTTTTGGTATGTATCATTCTATTCTATTTCTTGGTTACAAGTGATTCTGCTTGCTCCACCGGTACTTATTCCTAAATTTTACTTCAGGATAAGGCCCGAATTATGGGCAAGCCGATTTGTTCGATTTTTCACTCTACCCTGACTCTCGAGACGAAGTATAAGCTGTTCGCCAGAAGAGCGCCCGCAGCTAGCTGTTGCAGATCTACTTGCTGTTGAGGATCTGCTACCTGATTATTGTTCTGCTCTATTAATCTACGAGGATCCCGAGAACGGACACGAAGACCCCTTTTTTGGGAACAGATACCTTTTTTAGTCTATTCTCATAGTAGATTGTCTAGATATATTTTCCTATCAAAATTGCGTGAATTTTTATCATTCAAATACGGCGGGTGTGCTATTTTAACTTTTTTTCCCTTGGACCGCGCAAACTTTAAATCTATCTAATATTTTCTTGATTGCAATCACGTCAATGTAACAAAATTCTCACTTTATTTTTGTCTTTACAAAACCCAAAACCTTAAGTATTTCTATTTCATTCATATTCGTATTTATAACCAACGTCACAAGGTATCTTAAAGTAATCTTTTTTCTTATTTTTTTATACTAAATTATTGTATTTCGGATTTTTTATTTTTACAACAAAATTATACGTAATGGTAGTGAAATTGTGAAGTCATCGCGTTTCATTTCGCTACACTACTCTGAGAAGAAAGGCCGGAACAAACTCAGAGGTCAGAGTCTCTTTTAAAGTCCAGACATAATCTTGGTCAGGTTATAACTGTTTGTCATAGATAACTAGCCATTTAGATTCGATGCTATTGTAGATATTTTAATCAACTACTACACCAAAATAGTCCACATTGTTGTTAGAACATAACAAATATCAACCACCCAGCTTTTTACTTCCGTCATATAAATGGATTCGGATCATCAATCTTCATAGGAAAGGCTTTTTACAAGATTATTCAATATTTATGTCATTCTCTATTATTTCCACAACAAAAATACATGATGATTTACTGATGATGCGTGATGGAGCTACCGATAGCGTATCCTCCCGAATCCACACGTATTATCCTCGCGTATTTATTTCAGTGAAGTTTCTTGAGCAATTGAGGCTGCACGCTCTTGCAAGTTGCGTATTGATCAGAGCCTTAGAATGTCTTCCTTTCTTCTTGTTGTCTTCTTTGTCCGTAGAACCTATGTCCAAGAGTTGGCGTCTCTCTGTAGGTTTATATCTATGCATACGTTGAGTGAGGTCTAGCGTACTTAATGTAGACGCGGTTGTATTGATAGATAGATAGATAAAACGTTTATTTAGTGCAACAAAAGACACAATACAAATATTAAACAAACATCAGAAAGGTGAGCAAAAAAAAGGAAAACAAAGAGTAAAAAGATAAATTGACCCATAGACACGTCATTTCTATAACGGTCGATCACTTCTGGGCGGTGTGTGTCTCTTGGTTGCACCAAATGGGAGTCCAGTTCAGCATATGCCAGATACAATACCTGAAGCTGGTATTCTGCTGCATCCCGTTAGTGACACACGGATGTCGAGAAAACACATCTTAGTTATTGAACTTCTACGTTTGATGTATGTCGCGCTGGACCAAAGCTAGATGCGAATACACTCAAAAGGATCTTGTTAATAGATAATTATCTCTTCTTGAAATTAATGCCATTAACATTTCCAGGTAAACCGACTGCTAGAATCTCACAGAAGATGATGGGTGTTTACGTCGGCGAAACGATGCAGCTGAAATGCAGGATTGAAGCCAACCCTCCTCCCACCGTATACTGGACACATATAGATCTAAATAAACTTTATAATGGTAAGTTTATTTCATAGTACAAGTTTTCTAAAAATAAAAAAAAAAACGAAGCAATTTTCCGTTACAAATGTTGACCATGAATGCTGTAATTTTAATCATTCTTTGAGTTGTTGCGGTTCAGTTACAATTTGTATTACATAGAGATAATTTACGTAGGTACCCGATTAATTTCAATTTCAAAATGTGTGGGTGTTTTAACATCAACAGTGTAATGTGGGAGAGTTAAAATTTAATATCCTTTGCCTAACCTTATAGAAAGGCTGTGAATTCTACCATACATTTGAATTTGGAGTACCAATTTATATGTGTTCAAATATTTGTAATTATGCTTATGTCTGGATGGATAATTTGTAGGATGTTTATGAAGTTTTGTAATTATTACCGTTTATTTCATTAGATACATATAAATTATATTTTTAAATATTATGATATAAAAAATAGTAGCCCACAGGTATCGGGGTCAGGGCTCAGGAGAGAGCAACCTCCTAACAATGCGGGCCGTTTCCAGAAGTACCGCTTTCTTTCTGAATCAAGCCCTTGATCCAGTTGCCCAACGAGAGCCTCCTTAGGTGTTGGTCGAGGCTCTTGGCTATTATAATACCCATTGGCCGTCACGACTATCGGCACAATGATCCCTGTGTCCACATCCCACATGTCGACAACCTCGCGAGCCAAGTCAAGATACTTGATTTGTTTATATTTCTCGGCTTTCACGAGGTTCTCATTATGCGGAACAGTGGGACGGTTATGTCAACAATCATTGCGCGCCGCTCTGATTGGTCCACCACCACTATATCAGGCTTATTTTCAACAAGAGTCCTGTCAGTGATGGTGGATTGATCCCAGTACAATGTGATATTACCATTTTCGAGAACTGGGGTCGGGCACATACCTGTAGTACCTACGGCACCTCCGATTCCACAAGGCTGTATTATAAAGAAAGCTGCTGATGGATTATCCTGGCTATAAGGTTGTGAATAAATAAGCAAGTACTCTCCGTTAGCTAAACGAGAACACCCGGAGATGATATGTCTGATTGATTCCCCCGGCCGGTGGCATGCCCGACAGATGTCAACCGTGTCGTGTTTCACAATAACTTTTTTTTCACAATTCTTTCATAATGTAATTATTATTGTTACTTTGTTAGAGAGGCAGATCCGTGTTTTTTTAACCAAATATTGCCCTTAAAAGGTGTAATTTTCATTTCAGTACCTTTATAATGGCCCTAAAGGGGTTTGAAGATCCGTGGCATACCTACCTGTCCACCATTTTGATATTTTCAAAATGGCGGCTGCGTATGAAACCTATAAATCGATAGTTGACCTCAATGCAAACAGAAATCATAATAAGTCCAAACCCCTTAAAGTCATATTTCCGAAATATTAACGTTCAAAGTTGATCTTGTTGCATAGATGTTTGAAATACTTAATCACTCTTAAAGTTTTTAAAGTAATCAAACATCCATTTAACAAGATCTAAGAAAATTCAAAAAATATGGATGTCACGTGATCAACTTTGAACGTTAATCTCTCGGAAACGTGGCGCTTTGCGGCGTTAGGTTCTATCAGTGAATGGGTTCTATAATATTTTCCGTTTGCATTGATGTCAGCTAACGATTTATACAGGTTTAATTCACGGTCGCAATTAAAAAAAAAAATAAACAAAGTGGTGCGACAGTACGCATACCAGGCTCAATATAAAAATCTTCAATGCCATTTGTATTTATTGTACAGGATCAAAGTACCAGACGAGTCTAAAATCCCAAGGATACAAGTACACAGCCATACTGCGAGTGAGAAACATGTCCAGAGAAGATATCGGCTCCTACTACTGTTACGCGGAAAACTCGATGGGGTCGACGAGAGATGACATCACAATTTACAGTAAGTACCGTACTTAATATGATGACATGATCGAATTAACGCCACATACCTATTCATCACGCGTGCGTGCTAGGGCCTCATCTCCCATGTCGAGGAAAATTATACAATAGAATAGAATTCGGTTTATTATGTACACCCATTGATATATCAAGGCGCAGATATACGACTTCTAAAAAAAAAAAATTCAACATCACGTCTAATCGACCGGACTGATTTCTTTGAAAAATATAAATGTTATACTAGACCATTTGCTTCGTAATTTGATATGTGAATATTTGCAATTATATTTTTTTAACATAGTGTAATTAATTTGTAAAGTAATTAATGTCTACCGCGGACATAAAAACGATAATCACGCAAACACTATCGGGTGTATTTTCATAAAACTTTCACCATAAAAAAGACAATTTAATTCCCCGAATTTTAGTATACGGTTTTTATTTGTTTGGTGTTTGATAAATCAACAATAGATGATTGTTTCATATTTTGCAATAAACTACCAGCTTTGTGTCATCGCGCTTCTCTTTCTTTTCTATGCAGTCCGATAGTGACCGCGTTTTAGGTCATGGAGTCGCCTTAAATAAAGGTAGATACGTTACACAGTCACAGCGCCTGTTCCTACTAAAAAGAGTGATTGTACTCACTAAGCACTCAGTAGCGCACGGAACATCGTAGATCACACAGCTCAATAATTTCAGTTTTTTTTGCAATAAATACGCATTAAAATGACTTCTTGTGCAGCTAAACAGTGTTTTAATAATACAATGAAGAAAAATAAGACATAAGGGATTACTTACCAAAGGTAAATACAGCCAAAAATGTTAATTATAATAATATAAATAATGTTTGCTTCGCTATGTTTGTGAAAGCGAGATATGCGTGAGAGATACGACACGCACGGCGACTAACGCGATTTCGCTCGCACGACAGCGTTGGCTCCTATCTCTGTCCTTGTCTATCGGTACTGTAGGTTTTGCGACTGTTATCACAGATGTGTGAGTTTCGGTGCATATAGTCGTGCGCCGAGCCCAGGTTTAGTGGTTGCGATGTTAGCACGTCACGTATCTATGAAAATAATATATCAGTGTGTACACCATATATGTTACAGATATAAATGTAGAAATTTTACAAGGGGTGACACAATGGGTGGTCTTATCGCTAAAATAGTAGATTGTTTGCCAAGGGAGCGAACAACTATTTTGTCACTCGAGCTTAAATTAGTGTTGCTCTCGAGATGGACACTACTTTTTATCACCCTCTATGAAAAAATAAGTAAGTGCAAGTTATGAATAAGAATAGTACTTACGTTTATTTATTTACATACAATTATACATATACATAAACATAATATTTTTTTATAAATCTAAGTAACAATATCCACATTCCAAATTCAAGTCACTTTTATCGATTAAAGAGCTATTTTAGTCCCTGTTTACGAGGAATACACTAGCTCCTTTTGAATAGATGTGCTAAAAACGATATTTTAAATACAACCTTAATAGATAAGAGAGAAGGAGACACAATACTGCAGGTAGTCTGTGGTGTACCATTTACATATATACAATAAATACACACAAGTATTTACCTATACATATAAATAAACTAGCTGACCCAACGAACTTCATACCGCCTCAGAATCAAAAAAGCCGATCCATACAAAATGTATGAGAAAATATATTTTTTTTGTTTTAAATTTTCCCCATGTTTTAATATAAAGGGACGAAGATAAATCCAACAAACCAAAGATCATAAAAATCGGTCCCGTGGTTCTTGAGTTACCTATAAATGGTGTAACTAACCCGACTTTCTTTTATATAGGTACCTACCTAATTAGATATTTACAATAAAAATCCTAAAAAGGTGCAAAGAACATAATAAATGTATATAAAATAAACACAGTAAATAGGACTTAATTTTAATTTCTTACGGGTAAAAGGTTAATGGGGTTCATGTGAAGGTAGAGGGTTCCAAAAACGTCAATAATTAATTTGATTAAAATACATACTTAGTAGACACTCCTTTATCTATCTTTACACCTATCCAAATCTAATAGTATTTTACACACTTTTGTGAGACGTAATATTATGTAGGAACCCACATTTTATTACTGATGGCCGATTCCTAATATTTTCCGGACCGTTATTGGTTTAAATTAAGACTCCCGTACGCAAAATACGCGCATTGACGTGGAGTTGCGGACACCAGCCAGTATTACCTATTACCTAAATTAAGACTCTTTGTATCTTTCCCAATAATAAAGCAAAGAGGTACAAGGATAGCTTTGCAAGGTAGACCCTCCCATATGGAAGTAGCATTCACAGATAAAATTAGCTTGCGAATCTATTTATTTGCCCAGTTTAGCAATAAAAAATGCTACCATTTGGTAAGCATTGGTAAGCAAAACGATTCGTTTTTGTTTATAGGAACCGAGCATAGTTCGAGTAATTATCAAAAATAGGTAGAGGTTATTATACTTATTGATGTTGTTTCAATACAGATTTATACCCACGTAGTTATTCTCAAAGCTGAAGATTGAATTGCACCTCATTATTTCTGATTGTGTAGCTATTAACAGTCATGAAACAAACAATATTGAAATAATATTATTATGTTACAACTTCAATAGACAGCGGGTATTAGGAATGTGTGGTTGTATTTAAAGATGTAGTACAAACCATCAAACTGAACAACTTTCTCCATAGGACCAACATCGTCATTGCGAAAAAATTATAAGCTGTCTCATACATTTGGGTTGCGTAGGTATTGAAGTTTTGCATGTGGATGTTGTTTTTTTTTACGACTAACAGCGTCCCGCGGTTTTACCCACATACGTTTCCATCCCGTGAGAGTATCGAGTAGCCTGTGTTGCAGGGTGTCAGCTACCTCCATACCAAATTTTATCAAAATTGGTCTAACCGTTTGTGCATGAACGAACACACTCACAAACTTTCGCCATTATAATATTGGTGTGATTACGATGTTGGTCCCACACCTTTTAAGGGTATGTGCCACTCCCTTAATATATGACCACACAGCTATGATACACGCAGTACTATAGGACATTTCCAATCGAGGCTTTTCTCAAAATAGAATAGGTATACTGATAGAAAAAACTGACGGCATGACCTTATAACGGCAAAATGTCAGCGCTGCCTTATATTGCTCTAATACCCGTATTCGGAGCCCTAAATACACATTTTCGTTCAGTTGATCCAAGCATATGAGTAGATGGTACATAGCGAAAAGTTATATCTGTACTTACTCAGTTCAACAACTCTAGTTTTCACAAAGAATATGATATTGATAGAGCTGTTCAATTTGATGCCTTTATGAATGGGTAACCTTTGCCTAAAATATGTGCCTTTTTTCGTCTGAAACTTTTTATTTTATGCGAACCAATAAGTGTTCCAATAGAATCGAAAAATAATATATGTAAAGGAGAATTGAATTGCGTAAATACCTCAATAAGCTGAAGTATTTCTGATCCTATTCTCTAATCCTGGTCTCTACTATGTCATTGTGCTGTAATATCAGCTGTGAGAGCAGTGGTGGCTCAGAGGTAACGACCCTGACTTATAAGATGTAGGTCGTGGGTTCGAACCCAGGCAGTCGCCTTAATTTCATCACCGCTGCTCTCAATACGGCGAAAAACATAGTGAGGAAACCGGCACGTCCTAGAACCAAAATTTTGAAGACTTGTGACGTCTAGCAACCCGCACAGGGCCCGCGTGGTGGCTTACGGCTCACTCCCTCTCGAAGAGAGGAGACCTGTGTCCTAGCAGTGGGAACATTATAGGCTGATATGCTGACAAATCGAATGCCCGCTTTCACTAACACTAAGCAAAATGAACGCCTAAATATTATTGCACTGTTGGATTTTCAATTTCAAAATCCAGTGGTGCTGTTGTATGTTGTATCTAATTGGTTGGTAGCAATGTAAACAGTCAATAAATTAAGTTGACATTTTGAAGATTTTCAATAATTTACCTCCTCGCTCGGCAGACGGATTCGTGGTCATAGATCCTCTTTATAATATGTGGCTAATGTAGCCTATGGCTATGAAGGTACATGCATAGTGCACGATGGTTAACATACAATTTTCGTAATACTATTGTATGTTGGGTAGCTTACTCTTGAGGTGGTCTCCTGATGTCGTGATCACTCTTACGTAGTCTTCAAAGGCAGCGTTTCTCTTTACCAAACACCTCCAAACAGCGGGCTAATTGCGTAACACACTAACAATAGCAATAGCTTACATCATTCTGACAGCTCAACAACATTCATTTCATTATTTATTTTGTTGAGGAGACAATTTTTTTTAATTTATTAAATCATGCTGCGATGTCGTCAAGTCTAAAGTACAGGTTTTTTTTAAATTTTTTACTTAAAGGTTTGCCAACTAAACACAGCATTAACCCAAATGTATCTAAAACAACAACAACAGAACAATATAAAAAAGTGTTTTTTTCTTGTAGGGTATTATTTGATGTTTATAAAAAAAACACCTAATACCTAATAATAAAAACAATTTAAAAACAAATTGAAGAATACTACGTTAGATATAACTTTTTTTAATAATAACTATTTTCATTTTATGTAAGACTACATTTTTTAAAAGGAATTGTTTATTTTTTATTAGACCTAACCAATATACTATGTCGTTCTCATCACTTAAAATTTTATATCTAGGTACATGATTTTACAGCCTCTACAAATACAGATATCTTCCAAAATTTAATATTCAAATACCTAAACATTTTACGATTTCTTATGTACCTAGGTAAATACAACATTTATGTTATAGCTCTAGCAACCACTACGTCGACGTCCACTGAGGTTACGACTGCTCTCGAAGATGTTACTACCACACCAATCCAAACATGTGAGTTGTAATAACAAAATATGCTTTATTTTATGCTATTTCAATTTCTTATATTTTATTTTGTATTCCAAATTCTTATATTTTTATTTTGTATTCAAGTTTCTTAAATTTTATATTTCAATTTCAATAATTTACCGAATAGGTACGTAGATAGGTAACTTTATTTATATTCTAATTCTATCATTGTTTTTGTAGCTAATTTATTATATAAAGGTATTGTTTTCATATTCCAAGTTCAAAAATTTTGCTGAGTTTTTTTTTTCATAAACCTATTTAGGCCTTTGCCCAGCAGTGGGACAGTATAGGCTAATAAACAAAAAAAAAATACAATTTCCTCGTAAATTGTTTTTATATTTAAATTTTTTCATATATTGTTTTTATATTCCAATTTTAACAACTAAAGATGGCCAGTGAAGCTCTAAGCAAAATAAAAAAATAGAAAAAAATGTATAAAATATAGGAACACTGTTGATACCAAAAAATCACTCTCCGTTCGACGCTCGCCGTGGACGGTCGTGCTGCCCGCTCTCGCTCGCTGCACGCCCCCACCGCCTCGCCGCCCCGCCACCGCCCGCTCTCGCTACGCTAGCCGTAACGAGCTCAGTAGTCTCCGGACTACGCCCGCACCCTGTCAATAGCCGCCTTTTTCAAGGCGTGGTTGATAGAAGTTGTTTCTTTAAGAGAGAATCGTCATCACACGTGTCGTCGAGGTTTTTGGCCCCTTCCGGGTAAAAACCACAGTTTCGTGGTCCTTGGTGGATACCTCACGGTGCCAACGAAGCCAAGGGGGTGGTGCCCCAATCTCACCCGCCGAGCCCCATCAGGGCGAGGCTGTCAATTGGAATCGGGAGCTAGAAGCTTGGCCTTGGGGGTGGCTCCTAGTCAGCTCTAGCTTCGTAACTAATCCCTTGTCCACAGCTCGCGTCTAGTACGGTTGGGTGTGTCAACCCCTTCGTACTAGAAGCCGGTCTAGGGTGTCTCTACACCCATCGCACAGACTGGTTAGGGCCCCGTTCGCACAATAAGATCGGCGACGGGTCACAAGCTTAGGGCTCACTTCAGGTACTCACCTCCCTGTCTCACACCCGACAGGGAGGGTAGGATCTCACACCCCCGGGCCCATCCACCCGGGGTGCTAGGTTGTTAGGGATTCACGCCCCCTATGGTTCTTCCCTCTCCCCGCCCCCATCCCGATCATGGCAGACGCGGTCATATTGGCGTTCGTTAAAGAGGTCCTCTTCAAGGACCCCTCTTTCGTTAACCAGTATGCCCAACGTCTTATAAATTTTAGACGCCCTCCCGGTTCGGTCATTGACTTTAGCGACGCGCTAGTCAGCCCCCTCTTTCCGCCAAACTCAGGCGAAATCCCCGAGGCCGCCGCCGCCTCCCCTCCCGCACCCTCCGTGCAAGCCCCCTCGCCTGCACCTTCTGTGCCAGCCGCCGCCCCCAAACCAGCACCTTCCGTGCCAGCCCCCAAACCCGCACCCTCCGTGCCAGCCCCCAAACCCGCACCCCCCGCGTCAGCCCCAAAACCCGCACCCTCCGTGCCAGCCCCAAAACCCGCACCATCCGTGCCAGCCCCTAAACCCGCACCCTCTGTGCCCGCCCCAAAACCCGCTCCCTCTGTGCCAGCCCCATCACCCGCTCCCTCCGTGTCCGCCCCGAAACCCGCACCGTCCGTGCCAGTCCCCGATCCCGCACCTTCCGTGCCAGCCGCTACCGCAGCAGATACTCCAGAGAGTATGGACACGTCCGTACCCCAATCTCAATCCGACTCAGAGGAAGCCCTCTCTGACTCTTCGTCCTCCTCGGAAGACGACTATATAGTCGTCGGAAAGGGTGGCAAGAGAAAGAAGAACGCCTCCTCTCACGCCAACAAGGCCAAAAAGTCGGTCGCGGTAATCCCTTCTAACCCCCGCCCCCCCACCCCAACCCCCGCCGCACCGCAGGCCAATCCCGCGTCTAGCCTCTCGGCTACCCCTCCCGCTTCGAACGCAAAGAAGCCACGACCCCCGCCCCCCATCTATGTCCAGGATAAGTCCAAATGGACAGAAATCTCCAAAGCGTGTGTTGATCAAAAGATCAACTACACGAACGCCCGCTCAACCCAACAGGGTATTAAGGTAACGGTCGCCTCGTCCTCGGACTACAGGGACCTTACCCGTCTCCTCCAGACAAGGGCTTACTCCTTCCATACGTACTCCCTTCCGGAGGAAGTCCCCACCCGCGTAATCATCAGGCGCGTCCCCAAAGAAATCCCCACCGAGGAGATCAAAGAAGACCTTGCTTCACAAGGCATCCCCGTCTCAGCAGTCCATCGCTTGCACAAAGCATGGAAGGGCCTAGTCTACGACATGGTCCTGGTCATCTGCGACCCTACTGAAGGACATCACCCCATCTTCAAGGTGAAGTCAGTCTGCTCCCTCTCGGGTATCTCTATCGAGAAACCCAGGAAGTCCAACCTCATCGGACAATGCCACAGGTGTCAACTGTATGGCCATTCCCAATCCCACTGCTACGCGACACCTAGATGCGTCAAGTGTCTAGGTGCCCACGGCACGTCAGACTGTCCCCGCCCTAAAGACCGCTCTCAGTGCACAGAGCCACCGAGCTGCGTTCTTTGCGGCCAATCCGGGCACCCGGCTAACTACCGTGGCTGCCCCAAGGCCCCCAAGTCTTCTTCTCCCAAACTGACGAAGCGCGCGAGCGACCGTCAGCAAAGGGAAAGCCCCTCTGTGAGGATCCCGATCCCTTCCTCCCAGATGCCCGATAGGCTCAGTCCCCAAAGGCCCTCCCCATGGGCGAACCTCAACCACCTCAAAGCTCCCGCAGCTTCGGTGCCCCCCCCACCCCCGACTATCCCAGCGCTGATGGCAACTGCCATCCCCGCGCCATCAGTAGGCCCCTCGGTCCCAGTAGCCCCACCGGTAGCCCTTCCCGCCGCCGCGCCCAGGGCTCCCGCTGGTCCCAGTAGGTCCCCCCCGACCCCCGCCTCCCGCCCCCAGCCTAGCAGCATGGAGGTAATAATCGGTGCTTACGCAGCTTTTATTGCCCCCGCAAATGCCATGGCAGCGGAAATCCAAGCCTGTAACGGCAATCCTCGGCGCATCGCCGAGATTTTCAATGCGTATCCTCAGATTACGCAAGTCATGCAAACCCTCAACTTCTAAAAGCTCCAATGGCTTTACAAAGAATGAGCGTTACCAAACCCCGATCCCTTAGACTAGGGTTTTTCAATGCAAACGGCATTAAAAAACAACGCGAAGAGATCGCCGCGTTCCTCCGCGATCACCAGCTCGATGTCCTCTTAGTCCAGGAAACCTTCCTGAAGCCCCATCTGCGGAACCCGAGCATTGCCAACTACAAGATAGTTCGCAATGACAGGTCTCGCTGCCACAAGGGCGGTACCCTCATCTACTATAGGAAGTCCCTCCATTGCATCCCGATAGACCCGCCTGCCCTCCTCTCTCAGCTAGAGATCTCTATCTGTCGGCTCGGCATGACCGGTCACCCCTCAATCACCATCATCTCCGCTTACATCCCGCCCACCAATGGTGCGGAGGATCCCATCTCTCTCTCTACCGATTTCACTACCCTCTTCGGTATGAGTGACTCCGTCATCATGGCGGGGGATCTCAATGCCAAACATCCCGCTTGGAATAGCAGCACGACCTCTACCAGAGGTAGGATCGTGTTCAAACTAGGCGACTCCCTCAATTTCGATATCATCGCTCCGATGTATCCCACTCATTTCCCGGGCGACCCCGCCCAACGTCCTGACGTTCTCGATGTAGCGCTTCTCAAGAATGTAAACCTCCGTTTGCAGTCTATCGAGACGGTACAAGAGCTCGACTCTGACCATCGCCCGGTCATCTTGCACCTGGCCCCCTATTCGGGCCTCCCGCACGACCCCAACCAGCCCCCCCAGACCAAAATAGTCACCGACTGGAGGAAAGTAAGCGAAAGACTGAAATCCACCACGTCTCCCCACTTAGACTCCATCCCCGAGCAAATTATCTCAGTCGCAGACACGACTGGGGCGATCGACTCGTTCATAGAGCACGTTCAATCCGTACTGACGGATTGCTCACGGGAAGTTCCAGTGATGGAAGACCATCGCTGGAAACTGCCCGATGACGTACGTGAACTGGTGACCGAGAAGAACGCTGCCATTCGTGCCTATGACTCTTTTCCCTGCGACGCGAACAAATCCCACATGCGCCATTTACAGCGTGCTGTAAAGAAACGCATAGGGGAATGGCGCTCCGAGGGATGGGATAAGATGATCGGCGAACTCGAGCCCACCCACCACGCCTTCTGGCAGCTCCAGAGGAAACTCCGCTCCTCTGAAGAGGCCACAGTTCCTCCCCTCACACGCCCCGACAAAACGGTCGCTTTCGAAAATCTCGAAAAGGCCGAATGCCTAGCCGACAGCCTAGAGGCTCAATGCACTCCCAGCTCTCAACCAGTAGACAGAGCGCACCTCGACGAGGTGAACGCTGAAGTCGAACGGAGAGCCTCCCTCCCGCCAGTCGAAGACCCTGATGATCCTCTGCCTCCCGTCACTCCCGACGAAGTGCAAGACATCATAAAAGGGCTCGCAACCCGCAAAGCCCCCGGTTCGGACGGTATCACCAATAGGGTGTACAAACTCCTCCCCGCCCCCCTCATACTGCTCATGACCGCCATCTTCAATGGCGCCCTGAGCAACAACATCTTCCCCCAAATGTGGAAAGAAGCCACAGTCATAGGCATCCCAAAGCCAGGCAAGCCCAAGTCTGAGCCCTCCAGCTACCGCCCCATCAGTCTGCTCAATGTTTTCGGTAAAGTCTACGAGAGGCTTATTTATAAGCGCCTCAAAGACTATGCCGAAGCAAAGAGCCTCATCCCCCCCGAACAGTTCGGTTTTCGCACGAAGCATTCGTGCATCCACCAGCTCCACCGCATAGTCGAGCACATTAGCGCTGCTTTTCAGCGAGGTGCTTCGACAGGCGTCCTGTTCTTCGATATAGCGAAGGCGTTCGACAAGGTCTGGCACAATGGCTTATTATATAAGCTGTACCTGCTAGGTGTGCCAGACCGTCTCGTGCTCATCTTACGAGATTTTCTGTCGGACCGCACTTTCCGCTACCGTATCGAGGGCGCTCTCTCTCCCCCTCACCCCATCCGCGCCGGAGTCCCCCAGGGTTCCGTTCTGTCTCCCCTCATTTTCACCCTGTTCACTAGTGACATCCCGAACAGTAAAAAGGCACAGTTGGCGCTCTTCGCCGACGACACTGCCATATACTGTTCGGGTGTCAACCAGTCATCCATAGCTCGAAACCTCCAAACCTCCGCAAGCGCCTTGAGCGATTGGTTCCGGAAATGGAGAATCGAGGTCAACCCCGATAAGAGTCAGGCGGTCATCTTCTCGAAACCGCGCAAACTACCCCCCCCCCTCCCGCGCCCGATCTCTATGTATGGCAAGCCGATCCCCTGGGGAAAGCGAGCCAAATACTTAGGTGTCATCCTAGACCACAACCTCACCTTCAACGAGCACATAAAGACGGCGCGTTCGCGCGCCTCTTTCGCTCTCGGTAGGCTCCACTCTATGATAACTGCCCGCAGCAAATTGTCACTCAAGTGCAAATTGCGCCTCTACACCGCGGTCATCCGTCCCATCATGACCTATGCTTGCGTAGTCTTCGCACACGCCAAGCCGCGATTTCTGCATAAAATGCAAACCCTCCAGAACCGTTTCCTCCGAAAGGTCACGGGAGCCCCCTTCTATGTCCGAAATGTGAATCTGCATCTAGATCTCAGACTCCCCACCATCCAGCAGTTCATGAAACGCCTTTCCAAGCGCTTCTTTGACTCTGCCATAAAGCACCCCAATCCCCTGATTGCGGCGGCCTCCCGATACACTCCCTCCCGCATAAGTAGGATTCGCCGACCAAGGCATACCCTCACCATCCCCGACGACGCCACTACCCTCCTCCAGGAGAGCAGTAAGGCCACGAGTACTCTCAGTCGACAACACAAAAACAAGCTCAGACATCCGTCCTTCCGTCCTCGCCGCCGAGGCCCGTCGCGACGCCCCGCACCATCACCGTGCCCCCCCCGACCCTTGCTCGAGCCAGCCCGCGCAGCTGAGCCTGTAGTTTTAAATTCGCCCCTAAACACCAATAATAATACCGATCCAGCCTGTCCCTTGCTGTCCTCTTCCAGCGACGCCCTGAGCCGAGGTCCGAACCCCGCAGGGGGTTACCCTTAGCGCTGTCGCTTAGTTTTTAAGTTATTGTATGCCCTGGCTGGAGGCCTTAATTCGAGGCATCCACAGGAAAGTCCGGTTAAGCAGTAGCCATCCTCATAAAGGATGAACTGCGAGATGCCATAGTTAAAAAAAAAAAAAAAATGATACCAAAATAAGAATATTTTTTATACGCTTGTATCGTTTAATATTGCTTTTGAAAACATTTATAGTGGTAAAATTGGCATAGGTTAGTAGAGAAATAATTTTAGGAGAAGGTTTACAAAGAGTTGGGTAATGTATGTCAAGGACACAACCCACTCACCAAATTAGCCAAGTATTATTACACTCGAAGGATTTTAGATTGCAAAGGTTACCTATACCCACGTAATTAATAATCTAGGTACCTATATTCGTGATATATTTTCAAGAAGTTTTATTTTCTTATTGTGCTTCCAAAAATATTAAAGAGAAATCTTTTAACCTGTATGCAAAAAAGTAGGTTTTAGCACAAATACCTAGAGGGTGTAACAAGACCTTTCACGAAGCTGTCATCTTTGCAGTCTAAATGTATATCTAGCATTACCCGTAACATATACATCAATCAAACTAAGTAACTTTGTGCAGAAATGCTGGGAAACGACTTTTACATATTTTTGTGATCAAAATTCGCTTTTTACGATAGTAAAACAACGACAATGTCTTGACACACAAATCAATCAATGTCTTGTCTTGCTTATGCATGCAACGGTATAGGGATAGTGGGAGTATTTAAAGAAACTTTTCATAAAAAAAAAAAACATTTATAAAAGTAATTTTAATTTGGTACTACTAGGAACTTTGCCTTTCAATATCTTTATGACCAGAAGGTTCCCAGGTATAAACTAAAACGAAAAAGTGACTCTCGGTTTCTTTGAGGGAATTTTTACACCCGCACAGTAATTGCGTAACACACTATCAACCACAATCTGAATCATTCTGAAGGATATTGTTGATCCATTTCATTCATTCTCCTGCCCTTATCCCAATTTATTTGGGGTCGACGCAACATGTCTTCGTCGTCGGTTAGTCGCCCACTTTCTAACCATATCATCATTCACACAGTCCATCCATCGTTTCCTTCGTCTTCCCCTACTGGTTTAGTCATCCACATTCATACTCAAAACTTTTCTTACCACATTTTCCTCATTCTTCCTTATCAAATGCCCATACCATACCAACCGATTTCAACACAACATTTCAGTTACCGGTGCCACTTTCAGGCTTCCTCATAATACGGTAGTAAAACAACGACAATGTCTTGACACACAAATCAATCAATGTCTTGTCATCCTTAGTGATTTGACTGATCCATTTAGACGTTCGAAAAATTTGTCAGCTTGAGCAGGCAAATTTTTCACATACCAATAATTCGGCAGGCCCAGAAAGAGATGGCGGGGTGAGCTGGACTTCTTAAAGGATTGGCCCACAATCGCAGTAGACTGGGAAAAGTGGAAAGAGGGAAGGGAGGCCTTTGCCCCGCAGTGGGATAACAGAGACTTATAATAAAATAATAATAACAAAAATTCATTGCGTTGTAGACAACGTAAATAACGCAATGAATGTTGTTGTAGTGTCAAAATGAAAGCCATACCGACTGTTAATGTGTTACGCAATTACCCCGCAGTTGTGTGTTAGATTTGGCAGATGCAAACAGCACATTTTCATAGCATGCAGCAGAGGGCCAACTCTCGTAAAGAACGTCCACAGTCTGATCTCAATCTCAATCTGTCAAAAATACCTCTAATATCCCTTGACAAGTATTTGATATTGATTGTCGCTGAGTTGAAATTGCGGCAAAATTTTAAACGTTTTTAATTACGAGAATTGGCGTCACGATTACACAAGTCTTAATTAAATTAACAGGTAATTTAATTCAATATTTCCAATTAACATTTAATTTCCCCAACAGATGCAGAATTAGAAGTTAAAGAGCACGATCCTGACATGCACTTCCCGCACGAGGATCATATCGTGGTCGTGCTGAGCCAACATCAAATGCAGAACTTAGGTAACCGACCAATCACGATGCTTATCTGTCCGTTATCTACCAATCGCCCGGTAAGCTTGCAACTTTGTAGGCCAATCATTACGAATTAGCTCGAGTTTCTTCATTGACACACTATGTTCCTATATTTTATTGGTTTGTTGGGACTTGTTCGGCCAACGTGTCTTTACAATATCATAAACTGCCTAGCCTTTTTTCAACTATGTTGGAGTCGGCTTCCAGTTTAACCGGATGCAGCCGTATACCAGTATTTTACATGAAGCGACTGCCTATCTAACCTTCACAACCCAGTAACTGGGTAATACGGTGGCCCTTGGTAAGACTGGTTGTCAGACTTTCGGGCTTCTGACGACCGTAACGACTGCCAAAGATCCACGAATGACAACCGGGACGAATCGCTTAACGTACTTTCCGAGGCACGGAGGGGTCTTGGTTAACCTGATCGATCGACCCGGTTGGCTATTATTACTTAGCCGCAAGCCCCTCGTATCTTCACAATAAAATAAACGAATTATGTTCTCACTATTCGCAACTATTTTTCGGACCGATAATATCATAACATCATAATTTAAAGCTTGTATCTGTCCCACTGAAGAGCAAAGGCGTCCTTTAATAAAGAGAAGGAATGAAGATTAATTAACACACTAACTCATAATTTGAAGAAAATTGTCTGAAACGCAATTTCAAACTATTTTCTTGAAACTGTAATTATTTTTAATATAATGTTGCTGTGGATCGCTTTCATTATTGCGTTTTTTAAACGTTGCATCAAAGCTAATCTATAGACTTAAATATAAAGGTAACTCCCACTCACACTGAGTGGGTGATACTTCAATATTGAATTCAGAACAAAGCCCTAAATCAAGTAAGAGGTATATACCTACTGTAGCATATGCGACCTCGTAAATGCGCTTTATCCCCATAGGTATGTCACATGCATTCCATAAAACGAAAATTCAAAATACTTTATTTCACATAAACATAGGTATTATATGAGCATTGGGTACTTATGGAACCTCAAAACCTATGTCAATCAACAATCATCTCAGCCTATTGCAGTCCACTGCTGGACATAGACCTCTCTAAGGCTGTTCCACTACACCATGACCTCCGCCTTCCGCATCTAGTTGTCCCAGCCACCTTCTTGAAGTCGTCGGTTCATCTAGGGGCATCCCACACTACGCTTGCCGAAACGCGGTCTCCACCACTCTAGGACTCGTCTGCTCCACCAGCCATCGGTCCTTCGACAAACACGTCCATCCCACTGCCATTTCAGCTTGCCTACTCTGCAAGCTATGACGGTAACTCCAGTTCTTTTCCGAAGCTATGTGCACTGTGCCAATTGGTCCTTTTCTATGGAGAAAAGCCGGCAAAAAACGCAACAGTAACTCTTTAAAAAAATGTCTTTAAAATATGTGACAGTTACCCGTAGATAGTTTCAACCATGGACTTAGTCAGCTACCTTACTAAAGTTTAAATTATCTATAATTTGTTTAATAAAACAATTTTGCGAGTTGGACTATACATAAAGCAGTAGTATCAGGAATAGAACCTCCCTGATACATGATAATAGGTATTGTAAACCGCTCTTCAACCAATATTGTACAGTTCTGATAATTCCAAATTGATTTACTTTGAGCTATTTCTGTAGCTAGTTCGTGTAATTTCAGGAGCTCAAGCTCTGTATTTTGATGCTGTACAAAATTATTAATAGCAGCAATAGGTGCAGCTGTTAAACTAAACATGCAGTATATTGTACGAATTTTTATATGCGTAGCAGTGTATTGTTATGATATTATAATATAAAAGGTCAAATTGTTTTTTTTTTTTTAAAGATGATACTGAACTTGAGGATAAATATATATACACTGACTGGATTAACTTTTAATACTAAATAAACTATAAAAATATAATATCCTAACCTAACTAAAATTATTGACAAACTAAAATATGGTGTCGAAAAATTCGTTCGCATCGCTGTCGATTTACTAGTCTCTTGAATACATTACCATGTACCCAAGAGACAGCGGCATTGCCACCTTGTATATCCATCATTGTATATCTTGTATTGTTTTGTTCTGAAAAAAACTGATCCGTTTCAATAAAAAAATCACTGATAGATAGCTTCAGTAGTCCAAAGTAACATAGAATAGTCACCAACTAATTCATCAAATTAAAACCCTCTTCTTCTCTCCTAATTAGCTATGCCCGACAGGGTTCACAAAGATCCTGTCTTTGTAAAACCTATCTCTTAAGACACACATACACACTCACATTGTGTCATGTAAAAAATATTTTATATTGAACATAATATACTTTATAAGTCAGAAAACTGTACAGGGGCCCGATTCTGTAAAATAACTAACTTGTCAATAGTGTGTAAATAGTGTCTCAATAGAATAGTTATTGACATTTGGTATTCTACAAATTATTTATGGTAATTGAAACGCCACTGTAGTGCAATTGAAACGTCATAGTAAGACTATTGTAATATTTGGTAGTCTGGTCCACTATAATGTGTCTGTGGCATCGTGATGGCTAAAGTTACGGTAGTCTGTAAACATTTTATGTGTATTTGACAGTTGTGTCTATCGTGTTTGAATAGTGTTTTGGCCATCGAACCGTCATTGTGAAGCCATCGAACAACGACACCTCTTTCCGCTGTTGACTTGGTTGAATTTGTTTACTTTTTAATTTTAAATTATATCATTTTGTATGTGAAGGTAACCAAAATGAAACTCCGACCCAACTTAAAAAATTGCTGTTGAATAATTATATACATATGTGTTAAAATTATACTATCAGAATTATAAATTGCCAAAGTTGTTCCATATATTAATTCAAAGAAGTAAACAAAAATCGAAACATTTCAGATAATTATTGCGCTGAGCTTCTACGCCACAGGGTCACAGAAGAATATTCGATATATAAAATTTAAAACCAGCCGCTGCAAGTTTTTTTACAGTTGTTTGTTTCTTTTTTCAGAAAGGCATAGACTAAAAATTGCCGTGATAAAATCTTATTTTTTTCAACAATAAACGCGTTTTTTTAGTGAAATTTGATGTTTTTGATAATAAAACATTTTTATATTATTAAAACAACCCTTAATATAGAGTTTTAATTGATAAAAATAGGATTTCAAAAAGTGGTAGGTTTTGTGTACCTCTATGGTCGCATGGTAGATTTTTGTTAGCAACACTGAAAACTATTGTACTGCCACACTATCGACATACTATCGACACACTACTGAGACACCACTGAAACGCCATTGAAGTTTTTGCAGAATGCCAAATTTGCAACAGTGGCAAAATAATGTCTGTGGTGTGTAGATAGAGTGTCAATGGCGTTTTGCTTAATTCAAAGTTACAGAATCGGGCCCCTGTTCCTGTGAGAATCTCGATGGGGGTGATACCCTGGGCCGCTGCTAGTACTAAGATAATTTAAAAGTAGCAGAAATTAGCGCAGTACGTCGCAACTTCTTTGTCCCCCGTTCCGAAATTCTTGCTTCACAAGGACACGAATTGATATTATTTAACTTATGTGCCAAAGTTACTGATCTGTGATGTAGACACTTTTCTGGGAAATTGGTTACAACCTAGGATAGTAGTTTACTACTCACTTTTAATTAGTAGCTTTAATAACAAATACGAGTGTGAGCATGACGACGCAAGACTTTGTGATACATATACAAGGTGGAGACAACAATACGAAAATAAATTATACTTCGTATATCTAATAACGTTCCCAGTCTGCATACAAAATTTTTATCAAATATTTCCAATACTTTAGTCATTATAGCAATGAAAAAATATATATAAAATGTCAAGGTCGCTCAGCGAGCTATGGAACGGGCTATGCTTGGAGTCTCTCTTAGGTATCGAATCCGCAAAGTTGTCGACATAGCGCACAGAATAAGCAAGCTGAAGCAAGGCAATGGGCCGGCCATATTAGCCGTAGAAGCTATGACCGTTGGGGTAGACGTGTTCTTGAGTGGAGACCGCGAATCGGTAAACTTAAGGTGGGACGCCCTCAGGCTAGGTGGAGCGACGATTTTCGCAGGATGACTGGTAGCAGCTGGATGAGAGTTGCCGAAAATCGAGTTCGAGGAGAGGCCTATGTCCAGCAGTGGACTGCTATAGGCTGATGATGATGATGAGTCGTTATAGCTAGTCAAAGATTAGCTAAACCCATAGTCGGCTCCGATCAGGACCAGGCCCGTGCCGGACGGCGCGTATGTGTTCCACGCGCACCTCAAAGAGATGTCAGCATCAAAGGAGGGGCCCGTTAGGGCCGAAGCCTGCCGGGGCAGCGGGATTGTCCGAAAGGGTTACCGCTGCCCCGGAACATAAAGGGCTAAGGAAGGAACACGGATGGGTTTTTTCATTGGATGATTTCCCATCCTTCAAAAAAAAAAAAAAAAAACCATAGTCGGCCCGTCGCTACTATTTAGTACGTTTGAAAAAATCACTTTTTCAATTTCACTGTCAGGATTTATTTGATACTTCTAAAATACTCGCATGAGTTTTGCCATTTATTATTGTATTGTTCGTCTCCACATGGTGTAGATACAATTATAATTTTCTATAGGTACGCTTTTTGAAGGTCACGATTACGTTTTTAACCTCTCCCCCGTTATGTACAAACAAAAACATTGCATACATACCAGGTATATAAAGGCGTACATTCCATACCTGAGCCTCTTCGTTAATAAAAGCCAAATTGATTTATCGCCACTGAAACTTAGCCTGTCTACCTGCCCATGGAAAATTACTCTCGTAACTTAGTCCTCTTTTTCAATCGGCTGAATACTCTAACGTAATGAAATCTTCAGGGATTTTTGATTCCATATTTATTTCATATTGCCTTGGGCCAATTGTTACAAGTGGTGCTTACAGCATTGATTTGTTCTACTTCGGCAGGTTTTAATATAATATCGTTTATCTATTTTTGGAAAAGTTTTGGTCCCAATGATTGCAATCTATATCTTTAAAATTCAAAGTCCTGACTGACTGACTGATATATCAAGGCACAGCCTAAGCCGCTGGTCCTAGAGACATGAAATTTGGAGGGTGTGTTCTTTGTGATGAGTAGGTTTCCACTAAGAAAGGGTTTTTCGAAATTCCACCCATAAGAGGGTGAATGGGGGGAGGGTGAAATTTCACGCGGACAAAGTCGCGGGCAAAAGCTAGTAAAAGTATGTAATTAGATTTATCAAGCCATTATACATTACAGGCAGTGAGAGCGTAGTTTAGGTCACTGTTACAATATTTTCTGTCATACGAGCGTGTAATCCTTCAAAATGGCTTCGATATCCGCGTGATCAAAGTTTTGTAATGGTAAGTACCTACACACTCAGTGACTAGTCGCTGGCGACTCGCTTGCAATTTCAAATTCTCACAGACATATAGATTTTGACATCTCGACAAATTGACTGTCAAAATCTGTGTGATTCCCATAGATATAAATACTTAAGTATATGATGATTTCTAAATCACCAGCTACTAAATTCGCTGCGTATGTTCACCGTGCATGTCATAGGCATGGACTTACGTAACTTTAAAGTAACTAACATAAACTAACTAAAACTAAAACATTAAAACCACTAACCACTTTTAGTAACTAAAATATTTTTCCAGATTTTTCGCCTAGTTCGTGACCTGAGGACAGCTCAGACCAGTCTTCAATATGGTCTTCCGGATCAGCTATTAACTCAAAGACACAGATCTCTGTCGTCATCATCTCTGTCACGTTAATGTGGCAAAGTGTGTAAATAATATTCAAAAGGACTGTTAAAAAAAAAGTTTCATATAATGTAAGTAACACGAAATTGTGTTCAAGAATTTACTGAAGTTGTTTGTAATTAATTAAGTAAGAGCTTATTAGTTATTAGTGGGTATAAAATGAGAAATATCTGCAAGAGATACCTATTGAGTTAACTGTTTTTGTATCGAGAGGCCGACACGAGATATAATCGCGTTGTTGTCGATATTATTTCAGAAGTATCTTCTACGTGTAAATAAATACTCAACGATCATACTACTACAACATAGGTACCTACCTACTTATCTATTTATACTCAGTACAACAAAGTTAAAATGACTTCTTATTCAAAACGTGCCAACTGTCTAATACATATTTCTGGAGTTGTCGACTCGCCCACAAATAAATTAACTTCGTTCGAGTTGCATATAGAAAAAATAATATTATTTAAAAGTGACGACTCGCCCGTTTCGAGCTATTAAATTTGTGCGAATCGACTAATTAGCCGTTAAAATAAATGACAAATGTAATTATTTTTCGAGATTTTCATAAATGTATAATGCTTCTAATGAATATTTTCTTTGTGCACTGACTGTGTAAATATATTATGAGCTGCTTGTATCAAGTTATCAAAGAGTTTTTGTAAAAATAAAATCTTGTAAACAAAAATACACAACTTTTATAAGGAATACAAACTGTATGTTATGTATAAATAACTCAATTATTATGTAATTTTTTGTTCATCGTTCCATTCAATAAATAGTCAATATAAGAATGTTTGTGTTTTATTAGAATTAGCTCGTCGGTAATCGTTTAGAAGTTGTATTTCGTAGTATTTATCAATTAATAGATTTGGGATCAAAGAACTCTGTCATTGTGATTGCTACTGCTAGTCCAATAATTATGATAGTTAACAACCAGCATATTAAAATATTTTCGCACTATGAGAGTGATGGAAGAGAGTGCACCTGTGAGTACGCACACGCTTGTGCACATATCTCCCGCGCAGAAGGCTTGACTCCTTTGAGATTGGCCGCCATGGCCGAAATATGGTCTGGAGAACTATTGTTAAAATATTATATTTTAATACATAAAATATTATTATTAAATTACCTATATTAAAATATTATATTTTAATACATCAAATATTATTATTATATTACCTATATTAAAATATTATATTTTAATACTTAAAATATAATATTTTAATAATAGTACCTACTTAAACCGAATTTTATGTAGGTAGATAAGTACTTTCATATAATTAGGTAGTGTAAAGTTATCAATTGGCTAAAATTAATTTAATGAAATTCATTGAATGTGGTGACTGTGCCCAATTAAATTAAGGTTACTTGCTAGTTTGTTAAGGGTTCCGTACCCTTATCAAACAATACTACCTACTACTAATGGTGCTCTAACCCTGGAACCATTACTAAGCCTTCGCTGTCCGTCCGTCTGTCTGTCTGTCTGTCTGTCTGTCAGCGGGCTGTATCTACCAACCGTAACCGTAATAGGTAGTTGAAATTTTCACAGAGTGTTCTATTTCCGCTATAACAACAAATAATATAAATAAATTAAATTAAGTAAAAATGAAATCGAGTATAGACGAAAAACATATTTCTTGTATGGAGACCCATACAAGAAATGTGTTTTTTCCGGCTTTTTAAGGCTTTTTTTTTAAGGATGTGAAACCATCAAATGACCCCTCCCGCTCTGGGTGGAGCGGAAGGGAGTGTCAGACTCTTACTGGGTTTTTTGCCTTGTCGTACGGGTCTGACTCACACTTAGTCGGTTTTTTTTTTTAATTTCTATTGTTATATGTTGTTGTTATACTAGGTACTTAAAAAGTTTCATACCATAACTTTTTTTAATTAGGCCAGTGTTTCCAAAGGATTCATTTATTCGAAAACCTTCGATTTTCTCTTTAGCGAAGTTAGTTTCAACATAGTCATAAATAAAGGACTTTTAAAGAAGTCACAGATGTCGACACGTAGGTAGGTAACATTGATTAATTTAGTCAGCTGCATACGTTTTTTATTTAGGTACTTACTGAATATTCTGGATACGTAGGTACTAATAACCTCATTTAAGTGGGAAATGAAATGAAATGATTTATTCTGTAAATAGGAATGGAATCATTTTACACGTCATATTGTAAAAAATAAATAAGCTAGATGAGGTTGGCGTTTCCTATCTGACCACTCTGAGAAGAAAGGCCGAAACAAACTCAGAGGTCACAGTCCTTTTAAAGTTCAGACATAATCTTGCTCAGATCATGTGAAGACCATGTAGATTTATAACTGAAATGATCTTTTGAGGAAACTACCACAAAGAATGGAGTGGACCAGTCAGTGCAAGCATTTGTCAATAATCGTGTAACTCAACTCAGAACATGAGAAGCTAAACATCCATGGGGAACATCCTCTACATTTCGACGACGAAGCATTGACGTAAGTACCTAGTTTATATTACAGGCACTGCTAATGAATCTTAGTAGGTAAGCCCTGAAAAACTAACTCTATTTAAAAAAAAAAACTTTAAAAATAAAAAACAATATGGTAATCGATGCCCGACCTTATTTCGCCTTCATTGGATCATGAGCTTTTTCGACACAAGAAATATTGAAGTTTTGACTGGGTGGCAACCAAGTAGGTAGGTATAGGTACTCCGCCCATCGTCTGATGGTAAGTGGTCATCGCCACTTAAAGCCTCAGAAATACGATGTGTACCTTTTCGTACGAAAAGTTTAAATAAATGTGTATCCGATATCTAACTACGAAAAACGGGAAAAAAGATTTGGCCCTTTACCTGTAGGTATACTATCCGCATGTTTCTTCATGGTATGAGCGTAATCCTCTCCATTTACGAATAAGAAGGGAAAAACAGTTGTCGAAGATAAAACGAACGACATTTTCTTCAATATCCGGCCATATTTATTTCCATTTCAATTTGCTTTGCGAAATTTGTGTTATTTTATGTATTTATTTATCTCGCTTTCCACACGTATTACACACTTTCCTTCCTACTAGGATATATGTGTACATGCAAATGTATTTCAAGTTTAGTTTTTGGGATGCATGAAGAATTTAAGCCTCCTCGTGTAGCGCAGTTTGTTCCGCCAGTTACTCAACTGAACCGAGCGGTCGGCACATCCTGGACAATCACACCCAACACGTTATTTGACTGGCCAATTCTTCCCTTGCGGTGGTAGGGCTAACGCTTGCCTGGTTTGTAACCACCCTCCCACCAGAGACCGGCGTCAAGCAGCCTGCTGTGTTTCGTCGTTGCGTGGGAGTTCCAGTGCCTTAGGCATCTTCTGGTCACACCCGTTCCATCATAGACCTCATCGATCGCTTTCCATCAGGCGTGATCGAGGTCAAGAGCGGGCCCATTCAGTAATAAAAAAACCGGCCAAGTACGTGTCGGACCACGCACAATGAAGGGTTCCGTAGTTCGAATGAATTTATCCCAAGAACAAACTTAACATTGTAGTTGAAAAACATGTTCTCCCATACATTCCAACTGAAAATGTAAGTTTGTACGCACAATATTGAGAGATTTACCATGTTGTTTCAAGATCATAGACTTCTTATTAATTTTCCTGTAATCTATAGGTATAGAACTATTTTCTGTATTTTTATTCAAAATTTTAAGCTCAGTAGTTTCGGAGATAAGGGGGGGGGGAATGGTAAATTTCCGTCTATTGTCTTAAATAACTTTAATACAATTTATTTTAAAATTATGAAAAAAATACATTTGAGATCCTCACGGTAAGCCCTTTCATTTGATATATCACACGGTACAGATTGCGAAACTTTTTTTTTAAATTGTCTATTTACCCCTCAAAAATGACTCCTATTTTCAAAACTCATTTATTTACGTTACACGTCTGTGTTTGGGTCACAGAGATTCATATGTGTACCAAATTTCAACTTAATCGGTCCATACGATTCGGAGCAAATTGGCTGTGACAGACGGACAGACAGACAGACACACGAGTGATCCTATAAGGGTTCCGTTTTTTTCCTTTTGAGGTACGGAACCCTAAAAAAAAAAAAAGTTAAGTTATAAATAACAGTGATAACAAATGATATACTTCTTTTCATAAAACAGACATTCAGACTTTATCTTGGTGATCACCAACACGGCTTTGTTGTCTCAAGGTCAACTACCACAAATTTACCGTTTTTCTCGGAATCCCTAATAGAATCTATCGACTCAAATAAACAATTTGATGTGTTGCACACCGATTGCAAGGCCGCCGATAAAATTCCTCATTCCACACTAATACATATTATAAACTAGCAACGTATGTATGGTGGCGTATGGCTAACCTAAATCCTATTTATCGAACCGCAAATTTTATATTGTTGTTAACGGTTTTCGACCTGGGAGGAATTATTGCATGACTTCCGGTGCCCCTCAGGGTTCATATCTGGCTCCTATATTATTTATCATATATATAAATGACCTTCCCCACTGCTTTTACTTTTCTGAGTGCTTTCTTCGCGCTGATGACCTAAAGTTTTCTCGAAGAATCGAATCATAGAGCGATATCGTGCTTCTTCAAGAGGATCTGAACAGAGTTGTTGAATGGTGTGAGCTTAATTAAAAAAAAAAAAACATTTGTCTATTTCAGGAAAGTCACACCCAATAAACTCGGAGTACTTCATCCAAGGCAATAAAAAGATACAAGAAGTGGATGCAATTAAGGATCTGGGAGTACTGTTTGACAAAAAATTTGGTACTATCGTCCCCCATATCAAGCATAAATTATTAAGAAAACATCAAAAATCTTAGGGTTTGTGCTAAGAAACACCAGGAACTTTAAACAGGTTGGTACTAAATTAATGCTGTACCTTGCTTGTGTGCCTTGTAAGAAGCGTTCTGGAGTATTGCAGTGTTTTATGGAGACCACACTACGCCATACATAAGTTAATTTGGAAAGAGTTCGAAAACGGTTTTTGTGGCACCTCGCATTTTCTAGAGGAAAAAGTAAACAGCTGCTCTCCTATAATACTCGTCTCAAATATTTTAAAATGCACTCGCTATCAACTCGAAGAGTAGTCATTGATGCCTTGTTCTCTAAGTTGCTAGAAGTCTCATAAGTTGCTAGAAATTAAATTTACTACCCGGACCTACTGAGTCTCCAAAAGTTTCGTGCCCCAGCACGATATCCGCGAAATCTTATCGCACCATTATAGGTACCCAATTTTCATAACTATATGGCAGTGTTAGCGGATGGACCAATTTTGATAAAATTTTGTATGGAGGTACTTTTTATTCCGATATTCCCACGGGATCGAGTCTTATGCGAGTGAAACCGCGGGGCGCAGCCAGTTAAATATAAAATAAAATAATAAAGCCTGTTGTACAAAACAAGGCAATATACAATTAACCGTTTACAGAACAACTTGAGTTTCCATAGACACAAGCTCATAGTTATTGCGCCAAACGTTCCTTGGTATTGAAATCCATGGAGTGCTAGCTCGCTGCTCGGTCGCTCCGCAATGCAATATCGGCGCGGCGAATTGCTCCAATGTTATGTATGAACATACATGGGGAATATTTAAATTTTCACGGAACCAGGGTTCGATCTCCAAGTCGGGTAGTGTGATTGAGTTTTTACATACAAAATTCTCGGTAGCAGCTCGGGAATTGGATTTGTTCACGGTTAATGAAAGACTTGTCCTCTATTATCTGCCTCGTTGGTCTTGTGGTCGCAAGCGCTAGTACTAGACATGAGGCCCTGGGTACGATTCTCAGGTCGGGCAAAGTCTTATTGGGTTCTTTCATCATGAAGTTCTCAGTAGCACTCTCAACCAGGCACAGACAGGGATTTGTGCCTGGTTGATGTAATCATGGGACTTTAATAGAGTCACTCCTTTTAAAAGGACGCAGTGGGCAAAAGTACGAATTCCTTTTTTCTCTATGAATGGTGGAATGGCGGGGGACGCTGGTTCCTAGAAATTGTTTACGCAAGGGTCGCCCTTTTGTGTCATAAGCCGCGGAACGGTGCGTGACGCGTTTGCGATTTAAGTTGCAAAAGATTTAAATCACAATACAATTCCGTAGCTTATCTCTACCGGGAAAAGTCTGTGGCATTTTTGCATTCGTACTTCTAAAGGTAAGTTTTTTAAGGAAAGTCTTGTAAATGTACTTGTTCAAAGTTTTTCTCAATAATAAAAAATAACTTCTCTGGATTATTTTTTATTGTAACAGCTAAATGGGACTAAAAAACAATAGTATCTAAAATTAAAATAAAGCATGCTGTCTTCCTTTCTTCCTAAAGTTGCTGTTTTATATTTATATATTATATCCAAATGTGTAGTTTTTTTTTCTTCTTTTAAGCGTACTTTTACCGCAGCTTTACTTTTTACGCAGTCTGATCAAGCCAAATTTTAGCTTAATATATAAAAGACTATTTCATCTATCGTCGAATATTTGTTGATTTTTGGGAGCCTAAAAGTTATGCTACAGATTGCACAAATAAACGATCCTAATATTTTAATAGTTTCAGCTCAGTAGAGACAAATAATAAGAAGTGCGTCCTTTTGCACCGAATGACCCTATAACTAGCGAAATATGGGTGTACCATAGGTAGGTACACCTCTGCCTAACCCGTCGGGGCTTACACGCGTGGTATTATGTAATGTTGTCCTCTATTAGGTACAATTAATTAAGTCGTAACTGGTGAAATATGGGTGAATTGCAACTGCCTCTGCCTACATGTTCGGGTTCGTACATTTAGGGAAATATTTAAATGTTCGCCTCCCCATGTTTGCCATCCTCGTTAAGTTTATGGGTCGTTATGGTTATTGGTTCCATGTTCCGTATAAAAAATGTAATCAAAATTTAAGAATTATGTGAACGTAATTTAAGGCAATATCAGAGAAGCGTTTTATCGGAGCCTGTTGGGTGTAATTTTACTGCCTATTGGGGCCAGTCATAGTTGATTTTGGCGGGATAGCTGAACCAGCTGGATGAGAATGGTCAAATTGCGTGCGATTGGTGAGGCCTTAGATTCCCATGGCCCATCTACCTACTACACGTTCAAGCGACACGCGTCTTGCAACAGCAACTACGGAGAAAACAAATTAAAGAAGTTGTTTAGAGCATATGCCACGAGGGCTCATGAGCAGTTCACCAGATTCGCAATTTAGTCTCTGCGACACGACTTTTGGAGCGACAGCGGAAACTGCGTAACACACTCACAGTATCTAGCAATGGCTTTCATTTGAACAGTTCAGCAACATTCAAAGTGTGTTACGCAATTAAAGTGCCGGTGTCACTTCACGAAAGTCGCGTCTCAAGTTTTATCGCTATAAAGCGTGAATGGGGACTCAGGAGACGCAGGAGGACCTTTCGGGTTAGTTGGAGCGACGATCTTGGCAAGGTGGCTGGATCAGCGGGATGAGAATGGTCAAATGGCGTGCGATTGGAGAGGAATATACTGTCAGCAGTGGATTTCTTCGGCTTCCACGATGATTATAATGATGGTCAGGCTTGCAAGCAACGTGTTGCATGTTGAGAGTATGTATGAGTAGGGTGTGTGTGTGAGAGCGTGAGGGTAAATGGTGTCCTGACGAAAGTCGCGTCGCAAATTGCATCACTATAAGCCGAAAACGGGGCCTTAGGAGACACAGCAGGACGCCCAGTTGAAGCGACGATCTTGGTAAGGATGACTTAATCAGCTGGATGACGACGGTCTAATGACAACCGATTCGAGAGGCCTATGTCCAACAGTGGACGTCTTCGGCTTCCACGATGATGATAATGATGATGAGGCTTGACCTAATTCCTTTATAGCAGAACATTTCTAAAATCATTTAATTTCTGCAGGTAGGTTCTTAGAGTCTATTATGTAGGCCATTTCAAACGGCTTAATACAAAGTACTAACTAACTATTAAACTGCGATATCAGACTTGAAGTTTCAGGATAATCCTAGTTTAAAGGACATAATAGTTTATATCACCAATTAGTGAACACTATTTGACACTAACTTAGATAAACTTCAAGGCTGTCTGTGGTCCCACTTTGTCTAATAAAGACCGGCTTTTCTCAATCTCTACGAAATTAATTTATTTTAAGTACTTACATTCTACATATACTTATTTATGATGAATTGTTTGAACTTTTATGACAATAAAATTTTAATTAACCTGATCAATCGACCCGTGTGGCTGTTATTACTTAGCCACGATCCCCCATTTCATTTTAAGTTCCACCAAATTAAAATGAAAGAATCAATCTAATCTTTATTAAAATAAAACTGCTCTAATATCTACAATCCGCCATTATTACCAGTCAGATATAAAAAGGCGTTTAGCAAGCAGGTTGTATACTTAGGTACCAACATTTTTATCAAAATATTGATATTCTCTATTCAAACATTGCTTGTTTTTTTCCGCCGTACTGAAAACAACAATAGATTCTCTTATCGTTATTCCTCTGATTTGTATTTACCTTCCCCTCCCACGTAGATTGGAAATTAAAAAAGCGGCCAAGTGCGAGTCAGACTCACACACGAAGGGTTCCGTCATCATAATCATCATCCACAGCCCGACTTCACCCGCTGTTGGGCATAGGCCTCTCTTTTCTTGTGCCAATCACCATACGCTCCTATGCCAGCCTCATCCAGGCTTGGTCCACTATGGCCCAATATCGTCCGCCTATCTTGACGCCGGACGACCGAAACTTGTCTTCGTCTTTGTCCTTGGATACCACTCTGTCACAGCCTTGCTCCATCTGCTACCACTGCACCTTGCCAGAAGGCCAATTCCCTTTAATTAAAAATGTTCAAAATCTAGTCGCAATCTTAACGACAATCAATGTTAAAAACATGTCAATAATCCTATAGGGAAATTTCCCTACAGTATTGACATGTCTGCCAAAAATACCTCTAATTAGAGCAATTCAATTCAATTGGGGCAATTCTCATAATTTTAAGAACGTTTACAGTCTGATCTTAGTCTGAATCTGTCAAAACATTTTCCTACATTTTTGATAAGTTTTTGACATTTTGTTTGTCGCCGAGATGAGACTGCGACTAGATTTTGAACGTTTTAAATTACGAGAATTGGCCTTCAGACTGTGAACGTTCTTATAAATACAAAAATTGCCCATCTGGTGTCCTGCCAAACTCCATTTCAGTTCCATAATAGAGTTTCGTTCTACCGTATAATTACCTATATTTAACACTACATTTTCGAGCCTGCGCATAAACCGCACGAAAAAGACGCGTTTCTTGTATTTGCCTTTAAGTTTTTATTTTATTTTATTTCTATTATTTGTTGTTATAGCGGCCAAAGTAGCTCACACTGTGTGAAAATTTTAGGTGTGTACCTATAACGGTTCAAAATACCCTTTGACAGACGGACGGACGAACGGAAGAACAGCCGAACGGACGAATGGACAGACAGACGGATCAACAGCGGAGCCTCAGTTATAGAGTTCAGTTAACACCCTATAAGTAAAATGTACACTAATTAATTTTCATAGGAATTTAAATCCCTGTTTCTTTTCATTAAATTGTTTATTGTGATGTAAAATGTATAATGAGTGTAATCAAAATGTTTTCTCAGTCATTTATTTTATAAAATATACAATCATTTATGTGGACATCACTTATCTATCTTACATTGTTTAGGAAGTTTTTTTCGAGCGCATTCAGAACAAAATGAAACCTAGTCGCAGTAAACTCCAATTTGGGACTGTAACAAGGCATTGGTACAGGCCAATTTGAACTTTGGCACCTCAGTTCCAAATCGTGCAATCTCATTCTAATCGCGCTCAGTTTAATGGTGTTTTTCGTCTAGCAGTAGTTGAGGATGACGTCAGTGGTGCAAGGTTTGAGGCAGCACTCGTCGACCAGGCCGTCTCTCTTGTACCGGGACCAGTTGGCGGTCAAGGACCCGCGCCGTCCACTCCACGGCCAGTCGATCTCGTTGGTCTTGTCTCCGGGCAAGAAGTCTGTTAGGTGAAGGTTCAATGTTAGTAAGTATATATTCAATTTATAAAGAATATTAACAAAATGTACAAGAGCTGGCGTATCTATATATATATATACTAATAATAAAGCTGAAGAGTTTGTTTGTTTGAACGCGCTAATCTCTGGAATTACCAGTCGGATTTGAAAAAATCTTTTTGCATTTGGTAGCCCAATTCTTCTTTACTGAACATTACGCTAGGATCCCTAAGAGCCGAGAAAAAACAAAGAAAGTCAGAAAGAATCCGAAGTAAGTAATAGCTCGGGCAGGCGATGCCATGCGACGAGGTGACGAATAGTTGCTGGCAGGAGCTGTACAAGATAAATACCAAACAATTTTTTTGCAGTTCACTAGCAGACCTCTAAATGCCCGTTTTTTACACCTAAATGGATGTCTAAATAAAAGTGCAGTGTTGGATTTTCAACTCTTGGCGCTGAGCCGAGCGTTGAAAATCGAACAGTGCGCTTTTAGTCCGCAACCACACTGTATAGGAACTCGTAGCAAGGAGACTTTTTAACAATTTTGAAAGTTAAGTAATAAATTTATGTCAATTGAACGTTGCAGAAGTCAATTTGCGCGAAATTGTGTGTTTGTATTGATTTGAATTCAAACAAATTATGGTTAACTAGCTGCGCCCCGCGGTTTCACCCGCATAAATGTCGATCCCGTGGGAATATCGGGATAAAAAGTAGCCGATATGCTAATCCAGGGTGTTCGCTACCTCCATACAAAATTTTATCAAAATCGGTCTAGCCGTTTGAGCGTGAAGAAGTAACAAACATATAAACACACACTCTCACAAACTTTCGCCTATATAATATTAGTGTGATTTAATTTCAGGAGCAGTGGTGGCCCAGTGGTAACGGCCCCGAGTTACGAGTCGTAGGTGGTGAGTTCGAGCCCGGACAAGATCTTTACTTTGTGTAAATAATTTATTCACCACTGCTCACAAAACGGTGAATGTTAGGCTCCGACTACCAATCCGCACTGGGCCCACGTGGTAGATTACAGCTCACTCCCTCTCGAAGAGAGGAGGCCTGTATCCCAGCAGTGGGAACATTTTATGCTGATTATGTTTATTCTAATTTCAAGTAGTATGCATCTTTACAAAGAAAGATCTTTCAGTTTTCGTGACGATGAATATTCTTACTCTATGATGTTATGCATCTAGTTGAATAAACATGGCCTACCAAAAATTACAAAGTACAAGGCGTGTGTTCTGCATGGCAACTAGACTTCTTAAAATAGAAAACAGTAGGTACTTCATAGAAAACACATAATTTCACAGATCTACCAAGCGTGCAATATCCAAATCCTTTAATTTACAGACCGTTATTGGTTAAAATAAAGACTCTTATCTTTGCCAATAAAGAAGCAAATAACTCATAGCTTTGCATAGTAGACTCATATGAAAGTAGCTAGTATCTGTCCAGCCTTTTCCCAACTATGTTGGGGTCGGCTTCCAGTCTAACCGGATGCAGCTGAATACCGGTATTTTAGATGGAGCGACTGCCTATGTAATTCTACAACCCAGTTACTGAGTAATACGATACCTCTGGGTAAGACTGGTTGTCAGACTTTCGGGCTTCTGACTGCCCGTATCAACTGTCAGAGATCCAACGGTTTAATTTGTTTTCCGAGGGTCCACCCTTTCAACCAGAACTTTTTATGTGATAATATTATTTTGCATAACAACGGATAGCATAAAATTCATTTCGCAGAAAATCGATTAGCAAACACTCATTTATCATATATTCAAAACTCATAAATTTGTAAGTCAGAATCATCTTTAAGCATAAATTTCATATCCATAATAATTAAAAAGGAGAACCATCATATCGCAGAAAGTTCGCATTCAGAATAATCGTCGCTCTAAATAAACGTTATGCTGAACGAAATTATGCGGAATTTTAACTTTGCCAAAGGTAATTATGCCAAATAAAATTCTGCCATCTTAAAAGTACTTATGCCATTGTAAATTCGGACATATAAACATTCGGCCAAACATATTATGCCAAGTGTGTTATGCGAAATAAATTTCGGAGCATCAAGATTCTGCCAGATAGATGGAAACCGTTTTCCTGGGCACGGAGGGGTCTCGATATGTAAAGATGGTCACCCATCCACAGACCAACCACGGAAAGCGTAGCTTAACCTGATCGATCGACCCGTGTGGCTATTATTATTTAGCCACGGGCGCCTCGTAAAATTAGCTTAAGGCAGTATGATTGGACAGAGACCGCGCCTACTAGTTTTTCGAATTAATGGGAAACATAAAAAATAGTATTATAAAAGTCTAAAAAATATATATCTTATTTAAGGATCTGGTAGACATGCAATCGCTTTTAAAACACGATTAGATTTAAAAAAATCCCAAAGTTACCCCTTTTCGTAATGTTATTTAAATGCCCAGTTTGGCATTAAAAATGCTACCATTGGTAAGTAAAACGATTCGCTTATAAGCTTCAGTGGCGATTAAAACTTGAGGGACAGCGGGTTCAAAATTATATGAAAAAAAAAAAAAAAACATTTAGTACAGTAAGCTGCACATCAGTGGTAAGACTTCGGCCCTGAGCTGACCTATCGCAGTTCGGAGTTTCAACAGAATAAGAGGCCAGCTTATTTTGGTTTTATTAACACTTACTTGCGACTTACCGTACTATGTTCAGAAAAGTGCAAGAAGAAAACTTAATAAATCATTAATTGACTGGTATTTATTTTAACTTATTTTTTTTATTGCTTAAAAGGCCCGCTCTTGACCTCGAAAACGCCTGATGGAAAGAGATGGATGAGGTCTATGATGGAACGAGCCCAGAAAATGCCTAAGGCACTGGAACTCCCACGCATCGACGAAACATAGCAGGCTGCTTGACTCCGAACTCCGGCAGGAGGATGGTCGCAAACCAGACGGGCGTTAGCCTTACCACCGCAAGGGAAGAACTGGCCAGTGAAATAAGGTGTTTGGTGTGACTGTCTAGAATGATGCGTCTAGCGCTCGGTTCAGATGAGTATCTGGCGGAACAAACTGCGCTACAAGAGGAGGATTCTTCATGCATCCCTAAAATCCTCTTCATTATAATCCCATAAAGAATGTATACAAACTTGTCATAGCCCGTGATCTCTTGTTCACATATTCAGCTCCGTAACAGAGAAGCACTCGAGCGTTGGCCAACTGCCTTCCACAGAGGATGACGGGCGTCTGGTCTGCTGCTACGTACGCCAGGGCGAGGAGACAGGATACGATGATCAGCTTCATGGTTCAGGGTTCTACAGGAAAGCAAAACATATTGAAGGACAGCGATTATTATAAAGTGAAGACTAACTTTGCTGTATGAATTGAAAAGCTATGACTTGTTTTTCATCTATGCATTGGGAGAGAGAGGTGAAAAACTTAAATGCGTCGCGGGAACTTGCATTGTTGGATGCAACCCACGAATTATGACCGTCTAAGGTGATTTTTCCACCAGTATCGTGTCATAGAGCGATGCTAAACTATGAACGACGTGTCTTCTTCCACCAGAGAGCATGAAGGCAGCATGAGGCATGCGCCGAAGTCTTTCGGAGAAAAGGCGTACGGGATGAAGTCAAAGGTATGTCAGGTTAGGAGTGTATGTAAAAACCTAGCTTCATTGAACACTTTTCCATCAAAGCTTGCACTTTAGATGTTTCTAACTTCCTGACACAGCTCCCTCAATGTGTATTGGCCGAGAGGCAGCCTTTCATTAACGAAATCGCCGTGGTACCGCAACGCATTAGTTCGGGACAGAGCTTTTACATTGGAGCACTGTCCTACGCTAATTGAGACTCAATTACCCATTGTAGAGCTCTTTGTTTTCAGCTATTGTTTTGTATATGAAAATACTAGCTGCTCCTCGCGGATTCACCCTCATAAGGGGTGATCCCGTGGGAATATCGGGATAAAAACTATCGTATGATGTATAACCTACATTACTGTAAAGTTTCATCGAAATCCATTCAGTAGTTTTTGCGTGAAAGAGTAACATCCATCCTCACAAACTTTCGCGTTTATAATATTATAGTAGGATTCATTACCGACATTCCTGAAAGAGTGGAATTATATTTACCTGTGCACTGATATTTTTAACTACTTTTACTACGATTTTTTTCAACTGAACGCTTGTTTTTCTGTAAGTTAATCGGAGCTGGTAGCTGAATATGTCTCACTTAATTATGCGTGTTGGACCCCTGGGGGTGTCGTACCAATATAAATAATTTGTCCTCATTAAAAAAAAAATTGAAATATATAGTCAATACGTATTAAGTTATATTTATCAATATAACCCTCCAAGTTCATATAACCCATTTATATTCAGAAGGTGGTATTGGTGATTTTAATGATTCGAATCTCATTTCTCTCGAATCTTATTTTGATTGATACCTATTTCATGAAATAGTCATTTAATACCGTCATCTCGTTACCATAACACAAGCATTAGGTTGCTTAGCTTGGGACTATATGGCGTTGTGTGAAATGTCCAAGGATATTATTATTATTATTATTAATAGGGTAACGTAAGAAAATTTGAGTTTCACGGATTACCCCGTCGCTCCCACCTTAATGGGAAATCAATTAATTACTTCATGCCGTCTTTAAGACTCATAAATACAGTTTCCTTGGTCCAAACAGCTTGAGACATAAATGTGAACTTCTTTTACATAATATTTCACTCTGATTAAATTATCATGAAACGTTATCATATTCCAAAATACACTCCCGGATTCCTAAAAAGAGCCAACGTATATTTCCACTTTGGATATAGGCTTTAAACATCCAAAATAATTATGTGTCAATGAAAAAGATTTTATGCAATTTTAACGCCGACATACTGGCCAACATTTTGGTGTAATCATTGTTCCAAATTTAAATTCATGACCATTTAAAAACCTTTTACAAAAAATGCATGGCGCCTCGATTGATGGGGGAAGCGCCAGGGAAGCCCGTGAAATTCAAATTTTCTTACGTTTTTGCAATATGAAGGTCCGTGTCAGGTTGTATGTTGAACAAATATGATTCACGACCGTAACAAGTATGTACAGTCAGAACATCCACCGGTTTCTTACTAAACTTCAACTATATCCGACGATCCTGCATACTTATCTCTTTTGTTGACTGAACATATTTACAGAATTAAAATCATTAAAATCATCAATAATTAATATCTATAGGGTTATAAGTTGAACTTAGAGGGTTGTATTGATGATTTTATTGGTGAGAACGAATACAATGTATAATTATTACACAATAATAATACATTGCAGTGAATGAAAATATTCTTACCGTTTAAGATGTAAGGTGCTGTTTATAGGAAAGTTTACTAGTGTATGTAAATTCAAAGAAATTTCGTCTTATATACTCACTACTGGAAAGTTACGCTGAGGCTACATTGGATAAGCGAGCGGAAGATCTGCAGTAATCGCTTGTTTGCGTTAGGATTAAAACTTTCACGAGGTAGGTATTTTTTTTCTCTACAATAAAATTGATCGTGGACTTATTGATGCTTAGCGATGCTTTTACTATTATGATTGAAAGGTAAGGCAAAGACTCTCTTTAAAATACAAATATAATAATACAAAAGATTAAGTAGGTAGGTTAGTACTTATATCCATAAAATAAAGTCCTCCAGACCATATTTCGGCGACGGCGGTCAATCTCAACGGGGAGAAGCCTTCGGCGCGGGAGATCTTATAGTGCACAAGTGTGCGCGCAGACACAGGTGCACTCCCTCTTCACTCACTCTCATAGTCTGACGGGACGGCAATCCGACACGACCGGAGAGAGATCCGGCGCAGGACCAACGGCTTAACATGCTTTCCGAGGCACGAGGGTATCACACCGCCAACTTCCAAACTCCGGGCTGTTACTAAGAAATTCCTAATGGGAAAACGCAATAACACTTTGCCCGACCCGGAAATCAAACCCTGGACCCCACACGCTCAGCAGTCACGCTGCGACCACGAGACCAACGCAGCAGTTCAAAAAACCATATCCATAAAATGATAAGTCTTCATCTCCTTTCTATTTCTCGTCTTGTACACAAATTCCTCCTGAGTTGTGGATCCAGATTCGTTCTTAAATCACAGTCATCGAAAGAAGATATTGTATAGTGCTGCAATATTCGCCCCGTGCTTGGCATTGCTTGGTTTCTGGAATGAAAACCACAAAAATAAAGCTCATACCTACTCAAAATCTCAAGTGCTTGTAAACTTCTGTGATTGAATTATCTTACGTAAGAGTTACATTGTCCTAAATTTTGAAACGTCAATAATTTCCGTCCCAGAAATCGGGTGTAAAAAAACCATAGGAGACTTCCTATCGCTTTTCGATAATCACAAAGTCCACACTTTTATTCTCATCTAAATGTTTACTTGCCGTTCAACCTGAAAGCTTTTTACCTGAATGAATTTTGATCTTAATTCTATATGTCATTAATGAATTCGTTCTCCTTGGATTTCGTAAATACGTAAACCATGTCACATATTTCACCGTGTTATTTTCGTCCTATTTGATTTCACACGACGCATGATAGGTATTATAGAAGGAGCATTATTGAATTCTTGAATATAATCCCTTTGTTCGTGGAACATGGAAGTTCTGCTTTCGTTTTTTAACAGACTTCCAAAAAGGAGGAGGTTATATGTTCGACATTGTGTTTTTTTTTTTTTTTGTATGTTCACCGATTTGTCCGTCAATTGTGGATCGATTTTGAAAATAATTTTTTTGTTTGAAAGGGTATAGTCCCAAGGTGGTCTCATAGTCAGCAAGTTGGAATCTGATGAGAGGATCCCATGGAAATCGAGGGAAACCCTACAATTTTTTTGGCAAACCTACAGCATTATTATTATTATTATTATTATAGCGATTTGGATATTTTTTAGAGTAACTTGAGCATTTGCTCTCGGAAATCATCATTTGGTAAAGTGGAGCTGATGATGAAGACCACAGACGGCCATCGGAACTAATCAATGATAAATATTTCACGGGTTGCGATTCGATTACATTAATATGGTTGCTAAGCAATTTATGCTCGTCACAATGCGTGTGGTGGTGGAGTGGAGTTCTCCGATTCTTACCAGGAACACTCCCCAACAATTAACGTCCCAGCATCGGGAAAAGCAATATTTTGTAAAAGGTGATGAGCAGTTGACGTTAGGCTATTATTGTAACTTAGATAAATTACAAACTCTCACGAAAAAGTGAAAAATAAAAACTTTCGGAAGTCGGTGTCGTTGGTTCTGCATTTTCGTTTATTGACACCGACTTCCAAAATAAAAGTTATTTAGCACTTTGTAGTTTTTTTTTTGGAAGTCGGTTGTTTTTTTTGTAAAAAAGTTTTTTTGAAGCGAAAACTTCTTTAGGCACGTTGGGCATTTTTTGAGATGGAAAAAACCATTCAACTCGCGACACTGTTACCGACACCGCGCTACATTCGGATGTGTTCGGCTGTCCTCGGGATGTTTAAATAACAGCAATAATAATAAGAGTGTGTGTGTGTAGGTTTTAATGTATATCCGATGTTAGTGAGTGATGGCAAAGTATTCTATTTGTGTTTTGTTTTCACTTCTGCCGGCAGTCCCGGAGTGCCACTTTTTTTTTTACACAATGGTTGATTGTCCCTGGATTTCGAGATGAATTTTAAACAAGCTTATTTTTTTTTGTTTATTAATATTGCTTTTTTGTTGTTTTTTAAATCGCTGGATTATATTTCATTCATGTTCTTTGATTGTAAGAGATTCGACTACCGTGGTATTTGTCAAAAAATAAGAATTCAAGAAATAGGTTTCCTTTAGGGGTAAATTGTATTATTAGACATGAGTCTGTAACACATTTCTAACACAAACAGACACACACTTATACCTGGCCTTGAATAACCAAGCCGAAAGTCTACACAAAACAAAAAATAAAATTACCTGTAGGTAAGCAAAGGACATCATCAAGTGTCGAACATTTTATACCCAAAAATTAAAATGCCAGAGCAAAAAAGTACTGTTTTCTAATGGGAAATGATATCTTGAGCATTTTTTACTATTAAAGCGAATTGAGATTGAAAATTCCACATTTTTGTGTACGAAATGAATGATGTCCTTTGCAAACAATTATATACTAAAATAACAATTATAAACATGACATCGTTTATAATACCTGAGGGGCAATTCACGTAATTTTAAGAATTTTCACAGTCTGATCTCAGTCTCAATCTGTCAAAAATACCTCTAATTTCAATACATTTGACATTTGTTTGTCGCTGAGATGAGAATGCGACTAGATTTTGAACGTTTTAAATTACGAGAATTGGCCTTCAGCTCTATTTCCATTTTTTATACCTAAGGAACCCACCAGTTATTTCATAGTGGGTTATTTCTCAATAGAGCTAAGATGCATTAGGTCAGGCTATCAAGAAAAAAACACAGCAATAATTACCCATTATATACAAAAAGGATAAAATAAATGGTACTTCAGAATCAGCGAAAAAAGCAGGAAAACGCGCGATTTGTATTCTGGAGTGGTTCCACATAAATAACGAGTAAATTAATTTCCTTCGGGCCGGCGGCAATGGCACATGAATATGCTGACCAAAGGCTGCAGAAAGCGAATAAGAAATATTTTTAACTTTAGAAACTTAATATTTACACTAATTTTCGATTATCGTATTTCTATCTCACGAAGCGACACGCGCTTTACTTGTGGTAAACAAGTGTACAAACACGCTGTTAACGTGTGCGTGAAGACCAGTAACGTGAGCACATAAACAGAAACGCACACACGCACTCTCTGAGCTTCGCCATTGTTTCGGACGGTACCGAGAGCTCCTGCATATAGCGCTCGTCGATTCGTGAATTAAAAATAATATTACCAGAGTGACTTGAAAATACTGAAAATATATTTACATTCTTTCCACTCTTACTTTTATATTCTTTACATAAACAGTAATTGATAATTTTATCCCAATTCTTTTTCTGATGAACAGAGATGTCAAAGGCAGTGTGTGTAAGTACATAAAAATAACAAAACGAAATCACCGATACGTTTGCATCTTAATTTTTTTTTTACACTTTTAAATATAATTATATAAGTATTTTTTTTATATTAAGTTAAGAAAGTAATAATATAGGTAGATACTGCAGTGCAGCAGTTTCATTAAAAGCCCCGTCTGCACCATTTCCAACAAGACGCAAGAGTTGTATCAAAGTTAATTTAATATCACTACGTTTTCATTTTATACCCCTTCCATGTCTTTTTTTACATGCTGTTTTTTTTGCATGATAGTCGCTCCGAAACTACCTATGACTCTCACAATGAGGATAATTTTGATTTTTTATAATATCTGGTAGGCGTACAAAAGCGACAACCGAAAAGGAACCGCAAAAAAAAAATTGGTACTTTACTAGCCAGTGTCTGCCATATACCTACATAGTTTTATACAAGCCATAGCTTAGTATGGGCATCAGTTTCATTTGTAAAAATAAACAGTTTCTTTATAAATAAATAAGTACTTACTGTATCTACCTAATTCTTGTAAATGCTCTCATTTGTGACAATAAACTTTTTACTTTTACTTTTGTCTGAAGGTATCACTTCCAGAACTGCGATAATAATTTTATTAAAAAATTATTTATTATTTATTTACAAGTTACTAGCTGTGCCCGCGTCCTGGTTCGCGTGGATGTCGGAAAACAATGTGTCTCATTACTAATATTTTTTTCTAAAATAAAAGTATTCTAAGCTACTCCTTATAATATCAGCAATCTGCCAGTCAAAGTCCCAATAATCGGTCCAGTCGTTTGCGGAGATTAACCAGAACAAATAAACAGAGAGATAAAATTGTTTTATTATAAGTACCGTATACCGTACCGTACCGTTCCGTACTTTCACGTGCATTTAGTAAAATACTCTAGTCTATAGTATAGAATATGGCACTGCATTTAATAGCATCTGCCAAACTACATACAGGTTGGCCAGTTTACAGTCAAGTCCTCACCATAAAGGATTTTTTAAATTTATAAAACTTTCGGGGACTAAATCAAACGAAATCAAGCGGTGGACTTTTCAAGGGAAATCAATCGAAGAACGAATGTTTTCGAACAAAATGTTTCTCTTTGAGCTAAGTTTTAATATTAGAACTTAGCTCAAAGAGAAACATTTTGAACATACCTAATTATATGCTAGTATTTGATGAAACTAGTTGCACATTCCAAAGCGTATCTAGTTGGTACCTATGGAAAAGAACTGGCAAGAAACTCTATGGACTCTCTTTTAAACCAAAATATTGGTTACATCATTCATGTTGAAATTATACATGTGAGAACGATGTAGAAAGACGTGCACGTTAAAAACGTCCATTATAAAAAAGCAAAAAATATCTGTCAAATGCCTATCGATCATATGTAACCTTTCTTGATTAACAAAAATAATGACAGCTGAAATGAAAAAACAAATTTAAATAAGCCGTGACAGGTGAGAAGACCAGTCCCTTTTGAAGGCGCCCCGTTCATGAACATGACGTATGATCAGCACCGTAAACAGGCCACCCTGTAATATAATAGCACTAGAACTGAGTAAATTGATGTTAGCTTTCAGTCTACATGCGGCTATCTAACTTACGCAATCGAACTAGACTAATCTGGAGTCATTTATAGCCCAGGACTACACGTCTTGATGTTATGTTAACATCACTTCCGCTTGCGCACAGATCAAAATTTGTGATCTTATCAAGAAATCAGGAGCCATAATAAAAACTGTCTTTGTCATCTTAAACAATAAAAGAACACTATGAAAGAAAATTATTTTTATTTTTCATTTCACATCAAATTTAAAATACGGTCAATATCTATTGAAAACCTCTTAAAGACCAGAAGCTAACGGTGCCGTCATTATTATGTGATTTAAGATAGTGGGTGCACCTAATATGACAATAAATCTCGGGTGTCCACAATCAGGGACATTAGCATTTTTCAAAACTTTCGCTAATATACGGGAGCGCCTGCCACCGCAACTCCCGGTTTTCGAACTATCTGAAATATTTTACGCTCTTAGGAGGAAATATTATAATAGTTTAAGACGTATTCAATTGAAAAGGTTTATTGAATAAAATAAACTTTTTTGTGTACGAGTATCATTATTTGATGTAGGTAAGTACGTAATTAGTTGTTTGCTAGGTTAGGTTCACTTAAACACACTTAGCAATAAACCACATAGGCCAAAATATCATTAACCTTTGAGCATTTAGAACTTCCAATTATCATCAAAATATTTTACAGAAAGCATTAGTGCGCATACACACGACCGACACACGTCAAAACCCGCTCGTGAATTTGAGCACCGCCGTACTCAAAAATACACGAGCGGCACGTTGTCGACGGCGGAAGCAGTCGCCTCTGCCGTCGATGCGTGTCCCTCATGTGTATGCACACTTAGACACAAGGTAAAATAAACTTCACGAACTACATTCAAACCAGCACAAACTTTATTATTCACTATTCACAATTAAATTACTTATGACTTTACACTTAAACATTGTTTATACATAATAATACTCTTCCATGAATTGACTAGTTTGCTGAGATATCAATCGAATATGTCTGGATTTTCTTGTAAGAGCTTTGCATCGTCGGGACAGTACATGATAATGTCAGCAACTTTGCAGGGGCGGAGACAGCATTGTGTGGCTACCTGTCTTCGCACTCGCCGCCAGTGACCCTCGTCAACTAATCGTCTTCTACTGGTTTCCATCTGCAAGTCTCTAGGCGCCATTTTCTCTGGAACAAAGAAATACTAGGTGTAATAATCAGGTCTTTACGAACTGATGTTTAATGTCCTATCATTTCATTTGTCCGATAGTTGTATAATTTTTCCCAACGTAATAAATTTGCTAATGCCCGGCAAATCTTTTTAATATTGTTTTTGTCAGAATCCTCCGGAGCTCACATTACAACTCACCAAAGTTTCATCACGTCTCGAGACATTTTCAAGTTTTAGCGAGACTAACGCACGGCAATTGATTTATATATGTTACCGCTAATGTGCGTAAATCAGTTAGAGTGCAGATTAACTAGTTAATCTTCAGATTATCTGGTTGAGTCCGTTAAAGTGGAAAAAAATGTTTGTTACCGGCCAAACCCGGGGCCGGTTTTAGGATGAACTAGTTTCGCATAGGCCAAACCAGTTCTCCCTACACGGGGTTGCGTGGTTGCGGTCGGTCGATAGGCGACGTAGGATGCAAGAGCGAGCGAAGGGCACCCAGAGGTTGTTTGGTTAGGTTACTTTAAAGTTTAAACCCTTCACACAGAAATAGGAGCCCCGCGAAGCGGGTCTCCTTTGACATAGGATGCAAGAGCGAGCGAATATAAGAACTGTGGCCCAGGCAAAACTAGTTCATCCTAAAATCGGGTTCGGCCGATAACATATTTTACACTTTAACGGATTGTACCGGTAATTTGCAGATTACCTAGTTAATGCGCATATTAACGTATTCCGTATTCTAACGGTAACATATATCCATAATATTGTTTCAGGCAAAGCTAATAGCAATAAATATCTGAATTATTTATTAAAGAAACTTCAATATTGGAAGATATTAATTCTACTCCCATTTCTATTGAAGATCAACATTATATTATAAAATGGCAATATTCAGAGTACCTACCTCTATAAATAAATAAAAGATTTTATACAGTTTACCCGAACTTTCTAATAAAAAATATGCATGAATTCACATAAACTTATTCAATTAAATCGCACTCAATAAATGGAACAAAACGGAGTGAACATTTTCTAAAAAATAATAAGGCTTTGCTGATATTAAATTACATGAAGTACATGTTTAGTTTTAAAGTTAGTTAAATATACACTTATTTGGGTAAAGAAAAATGAAAACAAAAAGAACCACAGTACTTTGCATTATCAGTAACAACTCGTACACTAATAACACGAATACCATGTATTATATATGTATGAACGTTGATGGCTATAAGAGTAGGGGAAGACTAAAGAAACGATGGATGGACTGTGTGAATGGTGATATGGATAGAAAGGGGGTGACTATCGAGATGACGACTAATAGAGAAGTATGGAAGAAAAAGACATGTTACGCCAACTCCAAATAAATTGGGATAAGGACAGAGAATGATGACAATCCAAAGCAGTTAAAAGTCAGTACTTACCAAAAAATATATACTTACCTATCATTGTTGAAGTATCTCTCTTGACTATTTTATAAGTATTATTACAAAAGTTAAATATAATAGTAGACAGCCATTTGCTGCAGCTTAATACTTCATCGTTTATATTGTAGACTTTATCACCATAGACTAAACTTTCATTACTGTATAGTATCATTACTATATACATCTGAAACAAGGTAATAAAATCATTGAATTAACTTTTATTAATTAAAATCGTTATGAATAACACTGAATGGCTTTATAAATTTTGATGTAGGTATTTATTTAAGCTTTTGACATGGTAAGCTCTAGGGTGTAGCAGATCACAAAATTGACGGATAGTTAAGTGAAGGCAAATCATGACCACATGTGACTATAATAAATGACAAGTGGCAGAAGCCAATAACAGATAATTACTAATAAGTCTCAAGAAATGGGAATGGAAAAATACACAGAGGTATAATCAATGAAGAACAAACAACAGTCTTTAGAATAATAGTTTGGAGTAGTTTGGAGCTTACTAATGACAATATTTACGACTTGCCTATTAACAATAGTAACTTCCATCTTATCTCAATATTAATATAACGATAGACTGTGTAACTAAAATGGCAATAACAATTTGCAGATAAGTATAAAAATAAAACAAATTACTTATATCCAATAACTTCATAATAAGTCTCAAGAAATGGGAATGGAAAAATACACCGAGGTATAATTAATGAAGAACAAGCAACAGTCTTTAGAATAATACTTTGGAGTCATTGTATCTACCCTAGACTAAAAGACGCAAACGCTTTTTTCAGTCGACACTATATTTTTTGTATAATCTTAATACTTAGACGTGGTAATCACACTAATATTATAATGGCGAAAGTTTGTGAGTGTGTGTGTTTATATGTTTGTTATTTCTTCACACTGAACAGGCTGGACCAATGTTGATAAAATTTTGTACGGAGGTAGCTGACACTGTATTAACATAATAGGCTACTTTGTATCCCGATATTCCCACACTTATGCGGGTGAAACCGCGGGGCGCAGCCAACTATTAATAAATAGTACAAAATTGCTTGGAGTTATATAAAGTTGATTAGCAGCTAGGTATATTGCTTCTAATTAGTAGAAACATAGGTTTTAACAATTCATATCTGTATTTTTTAGCAATACCTAACTACAGTTTATTTTTCAAATATAATTTTATAAGTTCTTAGAAAATAGAGGCCTAACTTGCCCAAGTTGTGCCCAAGTGAACTTGTGCAAGTTATCTGTTACCTGTACTTGCTAATACATTTCGTAATAAATAGGATGTTTTTCACCTATCTCTTAAACATAGTACCTACCCAAATACTAGACATTAATTTACTTCGTTTACCAGAACTAAAGTACAACGAATAAATATTTAGATGACCTCATTTAATTTAATTAAACAAGAACTGAATCACGCAATAAAAATACCAGAACACCAAAATATCACAAGCTCTAATAAACACTGAACACCAAAACAAAATAAATTTCTAAATTAAATTAAAAATAAAATATTAAAACATACTGAATATTTCAAGTTCATCCTTGATATAAATAATTCACAGGCACTGTTCACTGTTGTTTGTTCCCTCAAACAGATACCTGATGAATGAAACTTATGATACTCTGCAGCTCTAAAAATAGCCCCCGTTGGTCCATAGTACGGAATTACTTAATACTTATTCACATCGATAACTACGTTTACAAAATATTGTCATGACAATAAGATAAGAGGATTCTTCTAAACAACACATTCAATTGAACTGTTACAAAGAGACTAAAGGGTAATTTAGATTCGAAATGTTAATTGGTTCCCTTTTGTAAATTAGGTACTTACGCCAGTTACGTCTGCTCCTTTAATTTGGTCTTTGTTTTATTAATTTGATTGTTTTTGGAGTGATTTGTTGCTGTTTTGTTATTGAGGTTAGCTTTAGGTTGAAATATTTTTGCATTAACAATATGACTCGTTTAATTTTTGTGATTAAACTTCCTGGTCTTCGCATTAACTTCGGTAGTTAATTGGATTCAAAGTGAATAATTGGCAAAAAATAAATAATTTCAAAAATGATTAAAGTCAATTCTTAAGGGGCCGGCGAACTAATGAAATGCGTAGAATGCGTAGTTCATACAAACGTAATCCCAAAATAATTTGTAAATCATTAAGGTACTGTGTATTTATTCCGAGTGGAATAAATACGAGATATGAGGAATTTCAAATTTCTAAGAAAACTCTTTTTTCTCATAACTCGTCTTTAAATCAGTGTAAACTCAAAATATATATTTGGGAACCTAGAATCAATCCAATCCAATCCAATCGGAATAAATACACACTATTTTAAGAATATGTTTCTTTTACAAATTATTTTGGTAATACGTTTGTATGAACTAAGTATGCTCCGCCGCCGCGCCGGCCCCTTTAGCCTTACTGTGACTTTTAACGACTTCATTGATATTTATATCAATATGTGCAAATCGAACAATAATAAACATTATATTTTTATCGTTTCCGTAATTCGCATTGCTCAATATTGTAGGCCAATAAGTAATTATTAAACCTACAAACTATATAAAAAAATTTTTTGACTCAACAATGATGGATGGACATAAAAAACTTTTTTGGTCCTACGTCGAAAAAAAGTGACGTTGACGACTCTAAAGTCTCTAGCACATTATCTCAGTACATATTGCGTTCACATAGCAACAGGGACGTATCAGACAGATAGTGACAGGAAGCGGTACATTTACTCACTAAAAACAACGAGTGGGTTCACAGGTCATTGTTTACTCACAACTCTGACGGTATCTATAACTGTGTTTAAATTGTTTGTAATGTCCCACATACTGACAAGGATAATGTTTCACTTGTGTGAGCACTTTGTTCTGCTTATAATATTTACAATTTTATATTTTTTATGTTGTGTGAAACTTGGAAAGTTGCAAAACAAATCCAGAGATAGACAATGGAAAGTAACAATCCCATATAATATTTTAACATAATCTTCAGCAGGTATACACAAAAACCTATGTCAAACTAAGAACAAGATATCGAAATACAACATAATTATAATTAAGTATAGCACTTCAGCAAACAAGAAAGTGAGAGTAAAAAACAGACAACAGGCGATATTATTTTATTGATCATTAGTATATTGACTAACCTTAATTTGTTGTTGTTGTTGTGTCGTTGATAAGAAGAAGTGAGACATCCCCAGCAAGCGGCGCCTGATAACAACTCGACATAAACAAGTCGATCGCTAGCAGGCCAGCGTATGCGCCGTCGCCAGATAATAAATAGATACATTAAGGATCGATTGACACACTTATTGATACAAATTATTATTCTCATCGCCACCCGATCTGCCGTGACCTTAATGATAAAGCTCTGTTGACTTATTTGCGAAACATCCTTGTTTTTTAATGATTCTAAACTTAAACTCAAAGCATTTATTTCAATTAAAACATTTGCAGGCACTTTTTAGTCAGTTAGCTAGGAAGTTGAAGTCCATAGCGATTCTTATAAGTGACGCCTTCTGCAACACCAGAAGCATCGCAGGTGCGTTGCCATCCCAGGGACAAAGCTGAAATTGAAATGTTTCTGGAAATACACAGGCCATACCCATCCAACCAGAAAACGGCAATGTTTCTAAAGTGGTTTTGGTCACCAAGCCTAAGGACCTCCGCAATACCAAACGCATATAGCAAATGTGTTTCCGCCCCACAGTCAAAGCTAGAATGTCAGATATGTCTTTAAATAAGTACATCGGCACCCAAAGTATTCAGCCGAAACGGCAGTAGATGCTTGTACAGTGGGCTATGTACATTATGTAGGGTAGACTGGGTACGGATGTGACAGTTTTCATTTGACGACCAATAATTTTGTAAGTGTGGCAGTTAGCTGTACAAAATAAGTTTATTTTTGTGAAGAGTACATTTGCCTACGTATAAATACTAAAATTGTATTTCTAAGTACTATGGTTAACTCACAGGAGCAAGTTAGAAAAAAAAAAGAATATGTCACAACCGACCACACCCCAGGGGCGGTTGTGACAGTACATGGGGTCGGTAGTGACAGGTTCAAAAATACACCAAAATGGTCATCAATCACTTTTATTGCACAAAATATCCATTCTTCTTGAAATAATGAAGGTTTACGTAACACAAGAACATTTAAAGTGGCACTTTAGCATCTATACCTAGCTATTATAACAAATCTTCATACCTATAGCAGTCTGATTGCTTATAACTAGTACTTTAATCAGTTTTAATTTACAATTAGTCCAAAAATATAACCAAAGAATTATTCTAAATATACAAAGCGGTAACAATGTCAAAATAAAAATTAAATCACTAACAAATGTTATATCACAACAAACTTCTTTAAAAAATCTAACATTTTGTGTATTGTTTCAACATACAACATAAAAACTTCTTCTTTAAAAGCTTCTTCATATTTTCCTATTTCACATTGACCTCTTTCTATCTTTCTTATGCGTTTTCCTGGCATCTAAAAGCAAAAAAAAAATAAAAAATTGTCACAACCGTACCCAAAAAAATTGTCACAACTGTACCCAAAGCACTCCTTTGCAAAAAAAACAATCACTATGACAATAGAAAATAACGTACGTACAAAGTAAGCACTGCTATTTAACCACTAATGATTAACTAATAATAAAAAAGATCATTAATTACTGTATCTGTACACATATAACAACAATAATTAAAAGAAATCGAATAAAAATACTTACTTTTGACCGTTAAAAAGTAATGAGGGCCTCTGCTAACGTCAACGTCGCGCGTTGGCTGACGCAATATAGTGAAACACGTTCAGACCCTCATGGCGCTCCTCTCTCTCCTTAACGCCTTCCCGGTATTCCTTATAGTTTCGCTAATATTGCGATTGTCACAACCGTACCCTGTCACAACCGTACCCAGTCTACCCTACAGTGTACTGTACATATTATAAATTGAAGCCGCTTTTCGTGTCTGTCTGTGTGCGTGCGTTTTTCTTCTAACTACGCAACGGATTTTGATGATGATTATTTCGCAAGGTATGGACATAGGTATGTGTATAATAGATACATTAATGTTAAACTTGCATAAAACAAAGAAAACTCGATTTGTTGTCGACCATGCAAAGCAAGGGTGGGCCGCTAGTGTACAATACTCGTAAATAATGGTACCTCCCCTGGCAGGCGACTCCTTCATAATTAGCACTACAATGTAGGTGCTGGTTTCATAGATGAAAAATATTTAAAAATAAAACAGTCTAGAACTTTCTCTAGCTTTGTTGCTTTACCTGTTTTTCGGTTTCGGCACTTTCGGTTGCTTTATTTTATTTCAAGTTTTATGAAAAAATATATCTGGCTCAGTAAGCCTTTTAATTGTTGAAACAATTCACCAATGATCAGCCATATTAATTTTAATGTTGACAACATAACAAATGGAACGAGGAATTTATGAACAACAATCCGTGTAAATCTAGTGTAAATAATATTTTTGAACCAGTTATGAATCCCATGTAAAACATTATGTAGGTATTAATTTCGATAGACTGCAAAATCTAAATAAAACCCTGAATAATCAACAAACGTTGATAGCGTGTTCATAAGGTTCAGTGATTTAAGCGTGAAAGGTAACAGACAGACAGACAGGGTTACTTTCGCATTTATAATACTAGTATGAATATGGATTACGTACGTAACATCTGTTTGGAGCTCCTTACCTACCTGTGTAAATTGAACCTTAAGCCCAGGTACGCACTGGCGATTTTTTAATGCGATGATTTTTCATCGTGCACCGGATTCTCAACTCTCGGTGATGAGTCAAACATTGGGGGGTTTATTTATAAACGTTGCATAAAGTTAAGTGTCAGTGGCCATCCTCACGTATGGTTCTCAAACATGGTCTTTGACATTTCATCAGAGGTCCACACTCGAGGTTTCCCAGAGAGCTATGGAACGAAGTACTCTGGGTATTAAACTTGTGGACCGGGTTAAGAATAAAACAATCCGTTACACCACTAAAATAACTAATATCACTTGGGAAGCTGCCACGTTTAAATGGAATTGGGCTGGACACATCTGCCGCATGTCAGAAAATCAATGGGCCAAACTTACGACCCAGTAGGTCCCGCTTAATGACAAACGGCATTGCGGCAGGCCCAGACCCTTTGATAAAGATTGGTCCTTGGCAGCTCTGGACAGAGAGAGGTGGAAAGAGAATAGGGAGGCCTTTGTCCAGCAGTGGGACATTAAAGGCTTAAAAAAAAGAAACCCAGCGCGTAAAAAAATACACAGTTGGATTTTCAACTCTCGGTGCTAAGCAGTGCTGTGCGTTGACATCCAGTGCTCAATAAAAAATCGCCTGTGGGTTACGAGGGCTGCGACCATTACAGCCCGTGTAGAATCCACTTCGGTTACCATATTGTACCAATCTCGTTACTCCACCTAATTTTCGTCTCGTCCTTCACATTAATCTTATTAAAAACATTTTAAACGGTACTTGCGAGTCTTTAAAATAAATCTATCTTCTATTTAAATAAAACAAAGTTGGGTTAGTTACACCATTTACGAGTATAAATCAAGAACGGCTGGACCGATTTTCATGATCTTTGATTTGTTGGATTGTTGTAGGTCAAGTCGTTAAAGCCGTACAGGGGCGGTCGCTAGTAAACTAAGTACCTTCCTATGTCTAATTGCGCATCAGTGTCTGTAATGGGAAATTTAATTGAGGTAGAATAGTATTTTTATCTTTACTTGTGGTTACCAAGTGTATAAACTCACTGTAATGTGTGTGTGTAAGCGCAGTAGCTCCTGGTACCTTTCGAGACAATAGCTAAGTTAAAAATGTGTGTGTGTGTGTGTGACGCTACTCGTCGTCACGCACACATTCACAGCATGTTTTTGGACTTACAAAAAGACAAGTAAAGCGCGCGTCGCGTCGAAAGATAAAAGTACTTAACCTACAAATACTTCTACAGGGTGCAACGCGACTCCCTGCTAACTTACAAAAACAATTTAATAAAAATAAAGTTTATTTCAGGCAAGGAACAAAACTTATGAACACTAGAGAGTACTTAGATACCTGATAGTCTGGGCTGATATAAAATAACTGAAAATAACACAGATATTATATCTCAAGACTTCAACGTTAGTTATAAAAAAGCAGCAACATTACAGTAAGTTACATCTCCAGACAAAATCTTTATAGGTACCTATATACAGGGTGTTCCAGGAAACCTGTACCAGCGAAGGTCTGTGGTCAGGAGACACCAATACCCATCGATTGAACCACTATGTCATGTATGTTCCGCGATATTTTCTAGTTTTCGAGATAAGTTTTTTTTTTGTTTTATTTCTAGATTTTTTTAAATTGTAGGCGGTTTTAGTCATAACTTTTTCTGATTGGTGTTTCTTTGAGTTTTTTTTTTTGTCAGTATTATGGCTAGAATATGTATTCACATGTTGTAAGACACAAAACACCCACATTCTAACTATTAGTAGGTCAGAATTTGATCACAAGATTAAAATTTCTGTTGGAGAGAAATTTATAATTTCTCGAAAACTACAAAATGTCGCGGAACATACATAGGGGTCCAATCGATGGGTATTAGTGTCCCCTAACTGTGGTGAGGTACAGGTTTCCTGGGACACCCTGTAATGATCAGATCCAATGTTTCTGTACGCCTGTATGGCACTGTTGGATTTCATATTCGTTCATAATTTTCATTGTAGGGTAGAAGTAAAAATGACTTGCAAAATGCGTCACTATCCTATCGTATCCCATCCTTTTCCCACATGCACACCTGGACTATCGCTCTCCTTGTCACCGCCGACGGTGACTGTGTGAAGATTCTCGCTCACTTGAACCTGGGTCTTGAACGAGAGTAGCGTTAGTAACTAAGGACATACTCCCTTATTAATTTACTAATTTACTGTTGCGAATTGCCGCGAGTGCATTTACGAACTTATATTGTCTGAAACACTATGGAAAGTGCGTGTTTATGTGGTGAAAGGCGTCTGTGCGCCCCCTGGTGTGCTGCCCTGAATCCAGCAAGGACTCGAACCCTCTGTTGACCGACTCGGAGGATAGATATTGAAGACGGCGAATCTACAGGTCAGTGGTGCTGCATGTTTCCTGCCTAATTCCTTTGTCCATATTCACAGGTTCGTCGGCCTAATTCGTGTCGCATTTCCAAGGTCAGACCTACCTACGTAGATACCTTTTCAACCCCCGCAATAATACAGTCCACTATTCAATCAAACCAGCTCCCTGCGTCTGGGATAAACGCAAGCAATTTATATGTCTGCCCAAGTATTTGGTGTAAGGCGCCACCAGTCACTAAACTCCTCCTAAAGGACTGAACCGATTTTGATGAAGTTTTTTATGTGTCAGGTTACGGGATTGTTAAGATTCCCGAGTCTGCCTGATCAGTTAGTAATTATATAATTATCATAAAGGTTAATTTGCATGGAGGAGTGTAGGTATATATGTCACAGCCAACTGGTTAAAAGAGCCGTTTAGTTAACCGCCTGACCTTTGGAAGTAGTGCTCGCCTCGCTTCGCTCTCTCGGCTCGCACGCTGTTGATCGCAGTTCTAACCTAACCTAACCCATTCGGTCGAAGTGCCCTGGCTTAATTACTGCGACCAATTCTGCTCACGCGTAATTGGTTACAGTTCCAACCTAAACTATAATTAAATATCATTCAGGCCGTTAGTCGAACGGCCGCCGTTTAGTTAAAAGGCTAGGCGGTTAACTAAACTGCTATTTAAACCAGTTGGCTGCGACATATAAATTACATTACATAACTGCTGCTACATCTTAAAATCCAGCCTCTCTACTACTCTCTAAATGTCTCGAATAGGCAAGGGTTCAGTCTAATATCACCCGGATCTTCAATACCTAAGGTTCTATTCCAAATTTTTCCTTACAATGAGCAATTATTCACAATATTAAATATTCACTGTTTTACACGAGACAGGCCTTAAAATTATCATCAAGTTACAACATCGTATGTAATGGTTATTATTTTGATAAAATTATAAATAAAATACTGTAGTAATTGTGTCAGCGATAAGGAAAAGATATTGCATTGTACGTTGTGAATAAATACTACAAAAGAAATTAATCTGGCTACTTCAAGATTGTAGACAAATTGTTTTTATCGTTTTGCTGTTTCTGGTCGGGGAAGTTTTAATTTATTCTGACTGTGACTGTCGGATTTTTGTTTCTTTAACCCTGTTTATCATCAATATTAATATTTGAAGAATAAAACCTAAGCATTAATAATCGAATCTGCTTGAAATTGTTATAAGCGTCAAAGGATTTCATAAGTTAACACTAATAGTGTTGTAATTAGGTATTGATTAGAAAATGGTAGGAGTTTTATTATAGAAATACAAAATCAGCCTATAATGTTCCCACTGCTGGGACACGGGCCTCGTCTCTGTGAGAGTGGGCCGTAATCCACCACGCGGGCCCAGTGTGGGTTGGTAGATGTCACATGTCTTCGATTTTTTTATTCTAGGACAAGCCGGTTTCCTCACTATGTTTTCCTTCACCGTTTGGAGAGCAATGGTGATGAAATAATTTACACAAAGTAAAGCGCCTGTCTGGGTTTGAACCTACGACCTACAACTCGTAAATCACGGCCGTTACCACTGGGCCATCACTGCTCTATACTCCCGCAGGGTAATTGCGTAACACACTATCAGTAGCAATGACTTTCATTTTGACAGTTGAACAACATTCATTGCGTTATTTACGTTGATGAGCAGACAACATTTTCGAACATATGAAGCAATGGATTAGCAATAAAATGAAAAAAGAAAATGATTCAGATTGTGATTAATTGATAGTGCAATTAGGAATCAAATTCGAACAATGATGAATTGATGACACACAAATGATGGCCAGTATGTCGGCTTAAAAACTGCATTATAACTTTTTCTTTGACTCGCTCATATATTTTATTAAAAACATATAAACAAAATTTTTTCCTCTCATAACTTCTTAGAATATTAGGCTCACCGAAAAATCTTTGAATTTGCCAGAGATTCTGTATCATTATTACACGTGTAACCATAATTTGCCGAATATTTTCGTTCGCCTTTTCGTCAGTAAGTACCTAGTAGTGATAAGTGGTGATTAATGTGCGATGTCAAGAGCTACTCTCGATTCGTCTTGGACGATTAACTTTAGCGTCTTCGAGTATCCGTGCTTCTTAAACTGATGTCACCGGTCGCCTGAAAACGAATGGAGCTTTACTTTAATCGTTTCCACTATTTTTGGGAACTTTTAGGATATTGGAAATATTTAATACTTCAAGAACAGATATGTATAGAGGCGGATTTAATGCCACAGGCATTTTCTACCAGTCAACCTAAGGTGATGCGGAGACAGTGTTATAGGTGCAATTACGAAAAATCGAAAAATTTAGGAATAAATATTCATTTAAATATATAATATATGACTCTAATACATTAGACCGAAACTCGAAATCCCGAAATATTTATGTACACATAAACCTCTTAACTAAAAATGAAATGGAAATGTAAGGCTGTTGAACCTTACTAAAGAATGTGGCGGCATCTACGTCGTCAAATACGAACCACACATCACACTGACGTCACGCAAAATCCTGCAACGCGCAAGCTGAGAAAAGAAACAAAAGAAAATTAAAGTTTAGGATTTCACCGTCACTCAACAAATGCATAAAGGCGTTTTTACACATGTGTGATGTGTGTTGCAGATGGTTCGGGCAAGCCTTTGAATTAGAAAACATAAGCAAATAATAATGAGCCGAATAACTGATAATGCTACACAGTATTGAAGACTCGTACGAGTAATTACCTATTGTTACTATCCCTGTAAATATGTCGTTATCACTGCCGGGACCCAGGCCTACTCTCTGTGACACAACGCGATGGTGTAAGCCATATGTATTTTAATTTTTGGTTCTAAGACATAATTTCCTCACTATGTTTTCCTTCACCATTTCGAGAGCAGTGGTGAATTGGTGATGGAATAATTTACACAAAGTAAAGTCCCTGTCTGGGTTCGAATCTACGACTTACACCTAGGAAGTCACGGACGTTTCCACTTGGACACGACTGCTCTCTCAAATTAGAAAGGAAAACACCGATTGGAATACTTAGATTTTTTGTTCGAGCTACTTAAAAATCATCGCAAGCCACGTTGCATTAAAACTTTTGATAGCCTTATTCCTTCCTGGCTGTCTTCACAGGTATGGTGTCCACACTAATATTATTCTGTTGGTCCATTATGGGGGATTCACACTAGGTTTTTTTTAGCCATGCTGTGGTGGTCGCTTACCAAATCGCCTCGTAAGCCGAATCGCCACCTCATTTACACAGGTCGATAAAATTGCAGGTGACTAGTTCATTTTGTCGATTTTAATCACCCGCCGCATGCGACCTGTCGGTAGCCGTACGACAAAAGTCGAAACCAGAGTAGGTTTCGACTTTTGTCGTGCGATTTTACTTTGGGATTTTAGTCACCTGCGATTTAGCCGAATTTCCATTCAGAGTATTCAGACAGGTCAGTGTATAGGCTATAGTCACCTGTGCAAAGCCCGTATTACGAGAAAAGAGGTTACAAATCATCTACGTACAGTGAAATGAACGTACGTTTAAGTAATATACAGTCGACCTCAAAATTAGTTTATTACCATAAAGTTGAATGCCACTTGCACTTCATAAAACGACAAGGTCTATAAGGTATATATTTTGCCTATGTGACAGACAGATATTACGATTCTTGATTCCTTTAAAATGTATCATGTTGACAAAATAATTAAGAAACTGTAACTGATCTGGGTCAATATTAAATTTTATCAACAATTTATTTATAAACACACAAGTAACGACAAAAATGTTCCATTGCTCAAAGTACATAGATACCTAATATTTTAATACGATTAATATGAAGGACGACATGACGATACGAAAATTAGGTACCTAGAGTAACGAGATTGGTACAATCTAGGGTAACCGATGTATCTCAATCCAAACAGTTTGTTACCACTTATATTAGGTCTCAAGGTTCAATTTACACAGGTACAGGTACGGCAGCTCCACCCATCATGTTACATAAGTTGGTAATATTTGTACATTACTTACTAAAAATGAGTTGTGGTAGGTAAGTCTGCCGCGCTAATTAGAAGTGCAGTAAGGAGGTTATTCGTAGTTTTGAGTAAATGGCGCATAAAAATTCAGAATCTATAAGTAAATTAATTTTCCATAAATCCTTCCTTACTGCGTTTCTAATTAGCGCGGCAGAATTGTGCCCCCGCATTGTGTGTGATTCCCGCATTGTCGAGGCTCGAGGGCTCAGTAGCCGTGGCTTGGTCACCCACGGTAAAGCGAAAAGGAACCCGAGGAGTGGCCACTCGTCAGGGCTTTTGTCTGTAAGCCGATGACGTAGCGGCCAACAAGTAGGTTGCGGTTCCGCTGGGGCGACATCGTAACTGAAGCGGGCCGCGATGTCGTATGGGAGACATCGCGGTTGAGGGTTGGAGGTCGCGGCGGGAGAGGTGTGCCAGTATTGCGGTGCGCCGTTCTCCCTTATACCTTCCGCGGTCTTGACTAGGTCGCCTGGGTGCATGTGCATACTTGTGGTCCTATATTACACTCATCAACACTGTCTTTACCCGCAAGGGGTATCGTGATTGGAAATGAAATTAACGTGTTTATTTTGTATAAAAAACGTGTTGTTTTTGTTACAAAACAGATAGATAGATAAACCATTTATCTATCTATCTATTTTGTAAACAGGATATCGACATCACATTTCCAGAGTTGACATTTCCCATCTGACTACCCCTGAGAAGAAACGGCGAAGCAAACTCAGGGGTCAAAGTCTCTTTTAATGTCCAGACATAATCTAGGTCAGACTCATGTGAAAGCCATGTAGATCCGTGTCTGAAATGGTCTATTGAGGAAACAACCACACGAATTTGAGTGGACCTGTTCAGTCAGTGCAAGCATTTGTCAGTAATCGTGTAGCTTAACTCTAGATGTCAGGTAAACAGTCGCTCCATGTTAAATACTATCGGTATATTCTGTAAAAATCTTACCATTATAAAACTTATGTGAAGTAACCCTGATGCACTATTGACAGGTCACTTTAGACGTACCAATAGTGCCAATCCCTAGTATCAGGTTGAGATGACAGTTCACCTCAGTTTTAATGGTGAGATTTTTACAGAATATATTGGCTGGTATTCAGCTGCTTCCGTTTAGACTGGAAACTGACCCCAATATTTATGTAAAACTAGCTGCGCCCGCGGTTTTACCCGCATAAGCGTCGATCCCGTGGGAATATTGGGATAAAAAGTATCCTATGTGTTATTCTGATGTAAAAGCCATATTACTGTAAAGTTTCATCAAAATCCGTTCAGTAGTTTTTGCGTGAAAGAGTAACAAACATCCATCCATTCATCATCACAAACTTTCGAGTTTAAAATAATTTGTAGGATAAAAATTGAGGAAAAGGCAGATGATAACTCACCTTGCAATAGATAAAAAGGCGATAGTTACCATCCGACCTAAGTTGTTTTTAAGACCTTTCACATTCGACTTTGATTGACGATTTCAGAAAAATGAATAACAAACCTAAGTTCCCTTCGGTCTGTTTCATTTAAATGACCTGTTTCGTTTTTCATTTTCGCCGGCGCGTCGAGATCGCGTCGGAGGCGTTCTATTGTTCACCAGTCAGTCTATTTGGCTTTGAAAGAAAATTTTATTAAAGACCTACGTATTGCTGGTACTTTTTTCATGTTTACACTTAAAAGAAAAAGAAAGAAAAGAAAAATATTTTATTTGGGACACGCACAGGAAATACAAACAGTAAAAAAGGAGCATTTAAAACTAAAAAACACTTCGCTCCTACGTATATACTCGTACATATTGTGTCTATCTTCGACGGTTCAGGCTGTATCTGTCAGTCATGTAAAAATAGTGTTAGCATGGTTAAGATGCCTTACAGTCTTACCAAGGGCTATCGTATTACTCAGGAACTGGATTATGGAGGTCAGATAGGCAGTCGCTCCATGTAAAATACTTGTATTCAGCTGCATCGGTTAGACTAGAAGCCGACTGAGAACAGAAGTAGACTGGAAACCGATCGGGAGTCAATATGACGTGTTAGGTTTACGTGGGGAGATAAATAATAACTACGTAAATCGTCAACATAAAATATAATAGACTAGCTGCGCCCCGCGGTTTCACCCGCATAAGTTTCGATCCCGTAGGAATATCGGGATAAAAAGTATCCTATGTGTCAATCCGGGTTATAAATTATCAGTGTACCAAATTTCATCTAAATTCGTTCAGTAGTTTTTGCGTGAAAGAGTAACAAACATCCATCCTCACAAACTTTCGCATTTATAATATTAATTAATATATAATATATAAGATATATATTTTGTATGTATATATTGTATATATTATGTATATATATATATATTAGAAGGACACTTAAAAAAAATTGAGAGTAGGTAGGTTAATGGTCACTAAGTTCTTTAGTTTCCCTTGGGTGTAGCACAGTACTCTCCTGGCTCAGCTTAGTGTGGCGATGACCGAAGCGGTGTGCCACGCTGCAGACACAGAGCATGTAACCTTTTAGCTGCAGACGCCAGGTAAAGTGATGGTCGGCGGATGTTCTCGCCAGACCCGTTACGCTCGGCGCGGCCACGCGGGTAAAATAACTACTCGGCTCGGAGCTCGATAGTGATTGAGTTTGCCGGAAGGTGGTGGCTGTGGTGGTGGCCCGTCACTCTGCCTTCGGATGCCACCGATAGTTTCGGATGGAACCTCCGAGAAAGTTAGCTGGAACTTCGGACATAATATAAAATTGCGAAAAGGTTAGGCAGATGATGATAGTTAATACTCGTTTCGCACGAAATATTTACTTGGTTTTAAGACTTTATTCATATCTATGGCTGATAGATATTGTGCCTGTCGCAAAAATGTTTACCAAAATTATACGATAGTTGTATTATGTATGTATGTTGTCGATTCAAAAATCATATTAAACGTTACATTTACGTTGCTCGTTCGTCCTATGGCCTCTGGAGTTTCTCATATAAGGTCGTATAAAATACGGGCCATGAGAAAATATTTTAGCCCCTTCAAGTAACTAATTACCCTCCTTACAACGACGTTTGAACGAGGGAGAATGGAAAGCTGTACCTACGTGCAGTTATGTACAAGGTTAAAGTTCTTAAATAAGTATTCATGTCTTGTATTAAACTGATATTTAATAAATGTACTTCGAGGAAGGTCGCAAATCATTACCATATTATTATGATCCAATTTACTTTCAACTGTTAACACCTCATAAACCCTTCGAAGTTCCCGACACTTTGGGCGCTTAACAAAACAACACGCTATAAATAGTCGCTAAAAGAGTAGCAAATTGGACAATCTCGATACGGTTTTAAAAAGTTTGTTTTACGTCCCAATCGCTTCTTGGAGTTCCATGTTCACTGGTTTTTTGTTATTTAGGTATCCTTGAAGCTTTCACAGAATGGGGTTTGTACTTTGCACAGTAGCAGAAGATACTTGACGGTGTGGCGACATCTAGATCGCTACATGCAAACTACGCATCACACTGACGTCACGCAAAATCCTGCATCGCACAAGCAGTGTTTACCGCGCAACTAGCAAGTAATAGGTAATACAAGCTGGTACTGGGCTGGGCTGGGCTAACTCCACGTCAATTCGCGTATTTTGCGTACGGAACTAACATATAACAACGTCCCGACATCAATCTTCGGGCAGTAGTCCACCAGACACAACACCCGCCTGGTCGGGGGATCCTCTCTTTTCTATGGATGATGAGTGAACAATTTAACGAACAAATTGATGAGCTTCTTATTTTTATAGAACAACATTAACCTCTTTTTGCTTTTTCCCAGGTACCCTCCGTGAGACTGTCAGTAACACTAATGCGTTGGCCTTCTTTGAGGAGCTGGGGTGGATCAATAAACGATTTTTGCATCCGTACGCAAAATACGCGCTTTGACGTGGAGTGGCCGACACCAACCCATCTTATTACTATTTTACTAATAGGTACTCCCCTCGTTTTATTATATGGCATTTATTAACAAGTATAAATATATACAGGGTTACTTGTAATTTGACGTTTTCCTTTCTGGACGTGATAGTGTGACCCATTTACATCTAAAATTTTCGTCTAGGCCCTAGGCGAAAATTCATGGAATTCGAGCCGACCCGTAATTTGTACGCTTAATTGAACTCATAGTAAAATGTTGAGACAACTGAGGAGCAATTCTTGTAATTTTAGGAACGTTCACAGTCCACGTTTTTGACATTGATTTTCGCTGAGATGAGAATGCGACTAGATTTTTAACGTTTTTAATTACGGGAATTGGCCTTCTGGTGTCAAAGTTCGTGTTGAGAGTTTAGAGAAAAGTGGTATTTAGTAACGAATTCAGGGAAAATTAAAAAAATTCATAAAAATTGGTTTTTCTCGAGTTCCATGAATTTTCACCTAATCTGCGATCGCGATTTATTTGCCAAAAATGTAAAAATATATGAATTAATGGAAAAATTGCTTTAATTCCTACACAATAAAGTACAGTTTACGCTACAACTTCAAACATTTTTATAACTTTTTCAATCGTGCTAGTCACTCTGAAATCAACTTAATTTTACATTGAAATAAAGTTGATATTTGTTTAACTTGTAATAGGTTGGGATGTGCAGCACTACGCACTTTTATTATCTTGAAAGGAATAAGTACGTCAAATTACAAGTCACCTGTATACACCGGATAAACTTCTAAAAATAAATAAACTAAGGAACTATAATAATAAAAACACAGTTTCTTAATCTAATTAAAACTATTATCTAACTAAAATGGCGTCGAAAAATTCCTCCGCATCGCTGTCATGTTGCAGCATTGCCATGTTGTATGGCTATATTTAGCCTCTGGCCAAGGCAAAAGCCAGCCCTTGGGTAACGGGAAGTGTCAACCAGCGTTTTTGAGATTTCGTTGAACGTTGTTTCGTTGAACAAACCATAAGCGCTCGGACCACAATGGCCTAAGGGTTTTATCCCCAAACCGTATTAGATTGAAAGTAGGTAGTATAAGCATAATGGAATGATATCAGACGTTCCTATATACTTCCGTATCTACTCCTTTAAAGCCGGTAAAATAATTTGGGAATTACTTTTTTCTTAGTTTATTTTTTCATAATTTTTTAATTAAAGTTTCTCTGGAGACGTTGTTTTTAATTTTAAAGGAGAAAAAGACTCACTGTTTCCTAATTTTCTTTAAATAGGTGGTTACGATTTTTTTTCACTGATACTGAAGTTTTAAACCACTTCACCGCTGCCGATTATAACATATTTTTGCCATACATAATTATGCAATTATTACACATATATATGTATACTAGCTTCTGCCCGCGGCTTCGCCCGCGTGGATATCGGAAATTATCCCACGGGACAGTACCGATGAAGTAGCCCATGTCCTTCCCTAGGATCTATCTCCTTGCCAAATTTTGTCGAAATCCGTCCAGTGGTTTAGGTGTGAAAAGGTAACATACAGGAAGAGGTACTTTCGATATGGCTCACTATTTTGGGCTTCCACATAAAAGGTAGATAATTATGCTGTCGCGGACATTTATTTAGAACTGTTTAAGAAAAACAGTCCCACGATACATTATATTAGTGTAACAACAGCGCATCTGCTGGATTCAGCCCTAGTAAAGGTTTCTGTGGCTCTATGGGACGCCATGTAAGTCGCCTGCTGCTGACGTCGAGCTTGTGACTGTTCTGGTGTCTCCGCAGCCCGTTGTGACACCACTATACTCAGCATGCTGTTGACGCCGATCTTGGGGCTGTTCCTGTGTTTATGCAGCCTGTTGAGACACCAGATACTCAGCATGCTATTGATGCCGATCTTGGGACTGTTCTGGTGTTTCTGCAGCCCGTTGAGACACCAGATACTCAGTATGCCGTTGACGTCTAGGTTGACACTGTTCTGAAGTTTCAGCAGCTCGTTGAAATGCCAGATACTCAGCGTGTTGTTGACGATAATCTTGGAACTGTTCTGGTGTCTGTCTCAGTAGCTCTGTGTGCGCCTCACGCACCGCCTGCTCAAACCTTCGCAGCTCAGTTTGTTGAGACGTCTCGTTAAGTCTAGCTATTTTTATAGCTCGAGCTTTATTAGAGCTTTATGAAATATATATGTTAGACTTACGCTTTTGAGTCATTATTGTAAGTACTATTTAAAAAATCACAAAATCCGTAGTAATTTTCAAACTAACTAAAACAATTCCATTAGCTAATTATGAGGAAAACGAATCTATGTTCTTCCTACTTACAACACGACCTAAACCTAAAACTAAACGTTAATTTTAAACTAACAAAAAAAAAAAAAACAATTGTAATAATCTAAGTAATGAAATGTGATTTAATATTTCTTTTTAAAATATCATCTGCCTAGCCTTTTCCCAACTATGTTAGGGTCGGCTTCCAGTCTAATCGGATGCAGCTGATTACCAGTATTTTATGTAGGACGACTGCCTATCTGACCTCCACAATCCAGTTACTGGGTAATACGATACCCCTTGGTGAGACTGGTTGTCAGATTTTTAGGGGTTCCGACGACCCGTAGCGACTGTAGAAGAAAATATCCACGAATGGCAGCTGGGACCAACATCTTAACGTGCTTTCCGAGGCACGGAGGGGTCTCGGTATGTAAAGATGGTCATCCATCCACAGACCAACCGTGGCAAGCGTAGCTTAACCTGACCGATCGACCTGTGCGGCTGTTATTATTTAGTTACGGGCCCCTCGGGCCCTTCTTAAAATATACTACCTAAAAATTATAATTATGCCTACTCATTCATTTCAACAACATTCATTGCGTTATTTATTTACGTTGTTGAGCAGACAAATTTTTCGAACATATATACAGTTAAAGCGATGGATTAGCGATATCCTTCAAAATGATTCGTATTAAATAAAAGTGCTCTGTGCCTCACGCGTCTGCCTGCCTACGTTCGGGACCGCCGCGCCGCCGCGCCGCCAATTCCTATGGCGCTCTACCTCAGGTCAATCTTATCGTGATAACTTTTAAAGAATTTGTCCAAATTGCTTGGTGTAAAAGACAAAGTTTATCTACATTAAATACCGAAAGCGATAAATTTATTAATTTTCATAAGAATTAACTAAGTACCCTAAAACGTGCATTGTAAAAAAAGTATCCGATTTAAATGTATTTATGGATCACTATTTTGGATATAATGGCTTCCACATAAAAGGTAGATATATGCTGTCGCGGACTTTTGTTTAGAACTATTTAAGACAAACAGTCCCACGATACATTATCTTCGTGTAGCTGTAACGGTTTAGGCAGCGCACGCCAAGATAGCTCTCAGAGGGCAGGAATTTTTCCGACTTACTTGATACTTATCGTATGGGCAAAAAAAAAATTACACAAAATCTTTATAAATTGTAGCCTATGTGTTATTCTGATGTATAAGCTATATTACTGTGAAGTTTCATCGAAATCCGTTCAGTAGTTTTTGCGTGAAAGAGTAACAAACATCCATCCTTACAAACTTTCGCGTTTATAATATTAGTAGGATATATAACGAAATGCCACTATAATATCTAGGTAAGTAATACTGAGCCTATACATGGTTTTCGATAGTCAGTCATAGAATTCTATGGCAGTCAGAAACAACAGTTTTTTACACTTCAGTTAGTTAGAGTTTTTCATTTTGATATTGAGCTAAATTCGGAACAAGTAAAATTAAAAGAATATTAACTCGCTTGGGCCTCCTGGCTAAATAGTAACAGCCACACGGGTCGATCTTCAAAGTTAAGCAACGCTTGTCGAATTAAGTCCGTGGATGGGTGATCATCCATTACATATCGAGACCCCTCCGTGCCTCCGGTCCTGGCTGTCATTTGTAGATCTTTGACAGTAGTTACGGTCGTCAGAAGCCCGAAAGTGTTACCAAGGGTTTTCGTGTTAGCCGCTCACTGGGTTGTGGTTGTCGATGTTGTCGTTGTGCGATAAGCAGTCGCTCCATGTAAAATACTGGTATTCAGCTGCATGCGGTTAGACTGGAAGCCGCTGGTGGCTGGTTTACTGACTATAAAAAAATCAGCCCTCTACAAATGTTGAGGCACCTACTTTATTCTAATGCTTAAAGCTCGCTTCTTTACAATATTTTTTCGATTACCTTTTTCTGAATAAGTACTGATATATTCACATCACCTAAACCCTTACTTCATTCATTCATTGTTATGCAGATTAAAATTAAGATTCATACGCCATAATCACGTCACACATTTACATACTTAAATATCTCCAGTTCATAATATAATCCACCACTAAGTCCCACCTTAAGTTAGTCTTACTTAGCTGAACTTATGAAAAATACAGGCTTGAACAAAAATATCAATCTGCGAGGAAAATACACACCTACTTACATCTTTGTATAAATAAAGAGAAAGAACTATGTTTTTATTCGAACAAATGCATAAATAGAAGCCGATGTTCATTTATTATTTTTTCGTAGCAAATTGCGAGTATTTTAAAGATAAGTTATAAATAAGCTATCTTTGCGTAAAAATAGCAAGTTAAGCCGACGTTGAACCCCCCGCGAACTAACGAAGCGCCTTGCTTGTGTATGACCAGAGTTTGGGACGATATCGTTAGATAGTGGAAAAAAACATTTGCCAGTATAAAAGTGATGTCCGGTCAAAGGGTGCTTATCATCACATCACTTGAAGGTCAATTCTTGTAATTTTAAATTTTCAAAATCTAGACGCAGTCGATCTCATCTCGCCGACAAAGAAATGTCAAAAACTTGTCAAATATGTAGGAAAATTAGAGGTATATTTGACAGATTGAGACTGAGATGAGACTGTGAACGTTCTTAAAATTACGAGAATTGCCCCTCAAACTGTAAACGTTCTTAAAATTACGAGAAATACCAGATGCCTTATGGCTAATGGCCTTCCATTAGTTTAGCGACTGCCTCGTTGGTCTAGTAGACGCAAGCACTTCTGCTAAGCATGAGGTCGTAATCGATTCCCTGGTCGGGTAAAGTGATATTGGGTTTTTCCACCTGGAAATCCGTCTGTATTAAAAATGTCCTAAAGCCAAATGGTTCTATTAGCAAAACGACCTATCATCAAAACGGCACTTCAGCAAATCGTCCTACAAGCAGTTTATTCTATTCGCAGAAGGTCCTATTTATAAAGTACAGTAGTAATGCTGAAAAATTACGATCGCTTTTTATCGTCTATGGCGCATTATAGCATTTATAGGCGCAGGACCAGCGGCGTAAAGTCCGTTCCGAGGCACGGAGGTTTCACACCGCCAATTTCCAAACTCCGGGCTGTTCCTACAAATAATTATTAATTAACATTACTGTAGAAATAGGAACTTTTACAGGAGATAATCTGAAATGTTCTTATAAATAGTTTAAAATAATTTTTCTTTTCTGGAACGAACTACCCTCTCACTAGGAGCCGGGCGTTGATACTGCGTCACAGTTATTAACTTTTGCACGTTCTATTTTTATGATTGTATCTGTTTTGTTCCAAAATTAAATGATTTTATTATTTATTAATTATGTAAAGTCAAACAACCAACCTAGCAATAGTATAGTAATTCAATTAACGTTGAGTTTAAAACTTTTTCTATTAAAAATACAATAGAGTTGTTACATGATATCGCGAGATGAGCGGTCCATTCATTTCCTCAATCTTTTACGGGCCACCTTTTGGAGGAAAATAATTAAATTCTTTTAAGGTATAATCTATGTAGGTAATAAATAAAATAATAATATAAGGTATAATATATGGCATTGAATTTACCGTACTTACCACGTCCACGAAGAACTGCTATATTCCGGCACAATCCTAATGATATTGAAGCAGCTGAACCACTAATATGAGGACCACTTCTGTTAAAGGCTACCCTGAGCCGTTAAGTTTATGTTCTAGAACTAGCTTCTGCCCGCTACTTCGTGTGCATGAAATTTCTTGTTCCCCTCGCATCGCATCGTATCGCTTGCAAGCACTAAAACTTCGTTTTCGCTTAGTGTTCCTACTGATTTTTTTTTGCTCGGCTTCTAAGTGTCATGTTAAATAGCTTACCTATGATATAGCCTTCCGCATGAACTGAGCTATCAAAATAAAAAAGGTTTTTTCAAATCGGACCGGCAAACAAATTACGTCTTCAGCTTTATTATTAGCATATAGCATCATCATAATGAGCTAAATCACCCAAATGATGTCCACTGCTGGACCAGCCACTATTTTACTTCAATTAACAATAACTTAATACAAACCCTATAGGACACAATTAATAGAGAAAAACAAAAGAATCTCTTTGATTTCAATGCTACAATTCCATTTGATATACAAAAATATTTTTTGGCAAGGAGTCAGAAAAATGTTATTCGCCGCTCTCGTCCTCTGTGTAATTTGCAAAGCAAGACCTGAGGGGCAATTCTCGTAATTTTAAGAACGTTCACAATCTGATCTCAGTCTCAATCTGTCAAAAAATACCTCTAATTTCCCTACATTTTGACAAGTTTTTGACATTTGTTTGTCGCCGAGATGAGACTGCGACTAGATTTTGAACAATTTAATTTACGAGAATTGGCCTTCTGCTGAAAGCGAGCTTCAGGTAAAAAAATCACTTTTTACAAAAGGATCTGCCCTAACTTTCTTGGCTAACCCAGATATGATTATTGAATCATGATTATCATCTTTTTGCGCAGACTGAGAATATGATTGTGTGGTTGTTTCTTTGGCGAAAGTAATTTTTGGTACTAAGCAGATTACTTAATCAGTATCTACTTAAATTATAATTCAGTAAGAAATTATTCTAGTATCCTTACAGAACGTACTTTAAAAGGTACACCTAAGTGTTATGGGTAAAGAAGCCACAAAAAGAAAAAAAAAATTGTGTTTAAAAAAATATAAATAATTTAAAAATGACTTGATACACATTTAATACGGAGTCGCGTTATGTCCGCTACGCTGAACTAAAGTCCGTTTATGGCCCTATTGTATTCTAGAAGGTGATTTTTTGTCGGATCAGTCGCGTTACAGCCGTTTTACCTAAAATTACACTCGACGCCAGAAGTGCTTGTGATTAGAAAAAAAACTCGCAGACCAAATTAACATTTTGTGAAGCATGATACTAGGCGATCAGACTTTTCAGGAGATATATTTTGTCGTCTACACACGCTCATTTTCATAGGTATATGTAACTTTATCTAACTGAATATGATATACCTACACAAGGCGTTTAGCCATTTAAAATCCTACAGAGTACTTAATCGTATCTTCGCGTAATCGAAAACCTACTTTTTTTAAATCTTAGAGTAACATATAAATTCGATTCCTTTTATAGCTAAAAATGCTTAGATGTTTGACGAAAATAGACATTAACCCAATACATTACGTCGATAATAACCAAAAATCTCCCTAAAAAAACATCATCAGAGAATCGGTATTGGCCACATAAAGGCTAATGAAAATATTATTAGAAACGTCTGAAGGGTAATAGTTTTCCTACTAAGAATATCTGTCACGATGCTACGAACATAAGTAGTCACTCTCCAAATTGCTTTTTCTCATAACACATAGGTACCCCCTTCCCCTCCTTTACCTTTCACAACACTTTCTTCTACAACATACCTACTTAGCTAAAGCAAAGTCATCAAAAGTCTATAAGATTTCCCATGTCCAGCCATGGTCTAAATGTTAGTCACAGTCCAACAACTGACCTCAGAAACAGCAAAATTAAGGGTGCAGCAGGTGCATGCCCGACCGATAAATACTATGTAGAACAACCTATGCGCTGGGCAGCCGTACGTTTGTTATGTACCCGATATATTATGTAAGTAGCTTCTGCCAGCGATTTCGTCCGCGTGAAATTTCTTGTTCCCCCGACCCACCTCGTCGCATCGCATCGCCTGCCCGCACTATTAGTTCGGTTTCGATTACCATTCCTTCTGACTTTTTTCTTTTTGCTAATCTCCTAAGGGTCCTAGCGTGATGTTAAATAACCTACAGCCTTCCTCAAGAATTGGGCTTTCAAATGCAAAAACATTTTTTAAATCCTACTGGACGTTCCAGAGTTTAGTGCGTCCCAACAAACTAACAAACTGTTCAGTTTTTTTATTAGTCTAGATGAGTAATTTCCATCACAAGATACTAGAACACTTTGAAAACGATCTACACACGGTAGGTATATGACGGTATGGACATGTATACGAAATATTGACCTGAAAGGCGCCACTAGTCGATATTTTTTTCGTACAAATTTCGGGAGAATATTACTTCACTGTGTGACATTGTACATCCAAAGTTAAACATGATATCGTTTTGAAACAGAATAGTAAAATAAAAAGCCATTAAAAAGTTATGAGCCAACAATGATTCATTTTTCTTGCTATTTTTAACGTAACTTTGGGTGTAAATAAGTAATAAAAAAACTGTAAAATCTTCAAAACCAAGTCCGTACAGACAAAGCTCAGTTATCGAAGAGTTCAATAAACTTTACTTGTAATTGATTTATGCAGTAGTTTTTTCATAAAACTCAATTTTCCAAAGCGCTTTTCGAATTTTTTTACGCGCCTATCAGTTCGTAACGGTGTTTCTGTGCGTGAGAACTAGACGTTGTGCGTGTAGACTAGCGTGTAACTGCTCATCACTGATACTAGCTCTGTCAGACACAAAGCCAAATGAGACAGCGCGCTTTTTGGCCATGACCACGAGCGAGTTCGACCTCGCAACTAGTTTACTCTTAAAACCAAATACTATACCATCTCTTCCAAAAATTATTAACTATTTTTGTGTCAATCGCCATCTATCCAGACCTACATCATTATGATTTGAATTATCTTCATCAGGAATACTTTTATGACCTGGTGCTAAAGCTTGAGGTTCGTTAGGATCATCACTCATTACTGTAATTGGTCGGTAGTTGAGGCAAGCCTCGATCTGTGCTAAAACAGGAGTGGTCTACTCCTCATAAGTAAGATTGGTTCATTAACAGCCAATCAAACCCCTATTACAATAAAAGCGTATACAACTTAGTTCTTTAAGTACTCAGATTATCTCCCCAATGAGTTTATCATACATAAATACCCAAAGTTGAGCTCATGAATTCGCCGGAATTGACTCTGATTATGCAAACGAGATCTAATCCAGCTTTGTAAAAGGCGTCGAAGTCAAATGGCATTGTAAAAATGTCCATCTACGACTTCTACGAGATATTTTAGACTTCGGCTCGACGAGAGAGGGTAGAAAAAGATTACATTTTCTCTCATTTGGAGGCGAACGTGACCCGGTTCGGTAAGTGATGAAGATATTGTTACAGTAGAAGAGGTTCAGAGGTGTAATGTTCGTTATCCAGGCACGTGTTTCGAACAATTTGCTCTATTCTGTCTCTATGAAATTACTATGCAATAAGAAGTGCAGGTAACCCTTTTAACCATGGTACTGATTGCGCCGTTTTCTAGCAGTTTGTAATTGAATTGTATAGGTAATATTAGTTGAAGCCCTACCACCACAAATCGCTAAATAAGTTTAACCCTAAACCTATTGCACGACTCATAATGCGAAGTATAAAGCGACTAAAACGAGAACGATAGTCCGTAGTCCGTACCGACACAACCGCATGTTCGCATAACCGACTATATACGCGTACATTGGGAACGCTTAGTCCGTACAAGGCTCTAAAGAGAGCTTCGTCACGATAGAAAAAAAATGTCTGTCTACTTTCTGCAACTGTTTCTATTGTTATAGACAGTACTCCTGAAGGCTAGTACACAGAACCTACTTAATTTATATACCATTATAAAGATAATATAAGTAATGGGGATTAATTCTGTGCTTTTCAAAAGTTGATTTAATGCAGTGAAACGAAAAATACTTTAAAAATATCTAAAAAAAATCCCGTCAATCATGTGTGAAACCTGAAAATATTGTAGCTTGCGAAAAAATCAATTAATTGAGTCATTTTTTTTTATAGATTCGTTTCACTCATTTGAGGAAACCTATTGAAAATGGCTCTTTTATTCAAAGTAGTTTCATTATAATTAATAAAAAACTAACTATTAATATATAACATCTATGCTTTTTATACGATCAAATTAGCATTATGAGTCGTGCAATTTTGGATTACCTATACAATTTTTTTAAAACATCGTTCTGCTTCTATTAATCATTTGAAAATAACAGAAAGAGACTGATGTTGTAAATACATTTAGCATTGTGCAAGCTGGCCTATGAATAGATACGGCTTCGCCTTTGGTTTAGTTTAAACCACAGAACAGATTCTTTTATCTGTGGCTTAGCGCTCTTACGCACTAGCGGTTAACCGCGGGGGCGGATAACCGCGCGGCTAGCCGCTTTTCCATTTTAATATGCAACCGCTTATGATTGTACGCACTTAACCGCCACAAAATTGCATAGTAAACTGGAAAAGCGGCTAGCCTCCCCTGCGGTTTAACCGCTAGTGCGTAAGAGCGTTTAAACAGTTAAGAAACAAAATGCATGAGTAAGAAACATTACGAAAAAATCATCAAAATCACTTGCCGATCCTAACAACGAGGTACCTTAATTGCTTAATATTTATACTATACTAGCGGCCCGCCCCAGCTTCGCACAGGTGCAATTTTTTTTTCGAACATTTTTTTTTTTCTTTCATGCAAACCTTGTTCTGACAATATCGAACAAAACAAAAAAAGAATTTGCGAAATCGGTTCAGCTGCTCTCGAGATTTGCGCTTAGCAACACATTTAGCGATTCATTTTTTATATTATAGATAGATATACTATAGTATATATAGTATAGTTCAGCAACATTGATTGATTGACTTGATAACTACAATTAAAACAAAGATTGACCAAAAACAAGTAGCACTAGGAGTCTTTGTTGATCTAAAGAAGGCGTTTGATACAGTCAGTCACACACTTCTATTACAAAAACTTGAAAGTATTGGTATAACTGGAACCGCTCATAAAATGCTGAATTCATACTTAAGTAATCGATGTCAGGTTGTAAAAATAGGAGCTTACCAAAGCACGTGTAAACCCTTAACATGTGGCGTACCACAATGTTCAATTTTGGGTCCCTTATTATTCCTAGTATATGTAAACAACATACACCAAGCAGGTTTACAAGGTCACCTTGCCCTTTATGCGGACGATACATGCCTATTTTATTTTGGAGACAACATAAATGATATCACAAAAAAGGCCCAGGATGATTTAAATATACTACAAAATTGGTATCAGTGTAATCTTTTAACTATCAACGCCTCCAAAACCTCATACATAATATTTTGTGCAAAAAACAAAAAGCTCCCTAACTACCCAAATCTAATAATTAACGGAGAAGTACTAAAAAGGACTGATCAAGAAAAATACCTCGGACTGACTCTTGATAGCAATTTGACATGGAAAGCACACCTTCAACACATTAAAAACAAACTTTCATCATTGGTGGGCTCACTGCATAAAATTGTTAGATGTATTCCAAAAAAAGCTCGGCTAGTAATATACAACTCCCTTGTTAAGCCTCATTTATTATATCTCATCGAAATATGGGGTAACGCATCTAAAACTAGTCTAAAACCAATCCAAATTCTACAAAATAAAATAATCAAAATACTACACAATTATGACTTCTTAACACCGTCAAAAACTATTTACAAAGAGACCAAGCTATTAAACATCAAACAACTTTATATATATAACACATGCATACTTATCTACAAAATTATTCACAAACTGATTCATTCACGCATTGCATTCACAACTGAAGGTGAGAGAAGCAAATACTCATCTCGTCGAGCCTGTCACCTGGTATTGTCTAGAGTAAGAACTAACTACGGCAAAAATAACTTAACCTATGGGGGAGCACAGCTCTATAATAAACTTCCAAAGGATGTAAAAGAAGCGACTTCACTGAACATATTTAAAAATAAATTATTTACTTTTATTTGAAACGATGAAACACTATATTAATTGTGTTGGGTTTATTTTTGTCGAAAACAGCAACATCTTTTAACTTGGGCCACCGCCTTATCTTAGGAATGCAGTGAACTAGCTTCTAATGTTGTTGTCAATGATACTTCTTTTAATTTGTTTTCTTCTACCCACACTGATATAATATAATTTGTAAGAATATTTATTGTTCTCAAGTAAGTGACGATTGTCTTAATGAGAATAAAGTTCTTTAAACCGAACATTCATTGCGTTATTTACGTTTTTAGCAGTCATATTTTTCGAACATAATTATGAAGCTATGAATTAGCAATGTCCTTCAAAATGATTCTGATTGTCATTGAAAAGGTGTTACGCAATTCGAGTGCTGAACATAACGTTAATATTCAACAGTGGAGCTTGTAACCACCAATTTTAATGAAGCATTTGTTTGCTTACGATTACTCATAAAGGGTCGCAGAGGGAGGCCTCTTAAATAATATTCAAACACCGCAACATAGCCGTTGATAAGTTATAGTAGCTTAGCCGAGGATTTGCATAAATTCAGGTGGCATCTGCAAGTACAATTTGGGTATGATCTCACGGCTCGGGAAACTTTGGATCCTGCCTTCCTCTCTCGAATTGATAGCAACTTCGAACGCTACTGGCTCTGATAGGGACATACAATCATTTTCGTCGTAACTTTGTTTTAATGAATATTGTTATATATTTATTTTAAGATTTAATACTCAAACACTGTTTGGGGCTGGTAATTTGTGTGACAGGTTTTCCTAGTTCAGATACCATTATACCACAAAGGATTTATCAGATGTTGTTCTTCACATTTTTAAGGCGCATGTGCGGAAAAGAAATAAATATTTAATTGTTGTTAAATCTGTAAGGGCAAAGTTTGAAATAAAAACAAATAAAACAACTGATTTTAATTTTGCGAAAGTAAAGAACAGTAGAAGAACAAGAACAAGATCAGCTTCATTTATGGCACTATATTATTGTATGCTGATTTGATAACAATACAATACAATAAAATAATATAGTGGCATAAATACTGCTGTTCTCAGAAGTGGTGGGTTCAGTTTAAACTCAATCAGAATGGAAATAGAAGAAAAATCAAACACAAGATTCGATAAAAAAAACTTGTGGAGTCGGGGGCAACTACCCGGCAGGAAGTAAATTCAAAAAAAATTTCAATATTGGATTTTCACTTTGACCCCACTATCGGCTTCAGCACCATCGAAAACCATGACAACGATACCCATGATGAAAAATTTGAAAATTTTTGCTCCGGCCAGTAAAAAGCTTTTATTACATTATAATGTAAAGAGTCAGAGAGAGAGACAGATAGTTTTTATGGTTTTCGAGAGTGCTGAAGGGCGTTACGTGACGATTTCTCCCATTTTACTCCTACTTCGTTCCAAAAATATAATTAGGTAGATAGTTAAACGGCTGAAAAACAAAATGTTTCAAAAGTCAGGTAACTCAGATCTGAAGAATAAATATGGCGGTTTGACATAATTATTTTCCATAGAAAAAACCGCGTTTCCTTGTTCCAAAATTTAAAATCACGAGGATCTGTTGAGACGGGAAAACAGGTAAAAATAAAGAAAAATACCTTTACCATCGACCTTTACAAAAAAGTATTTCCAATGCAGAATTTTAATAAGCAAGAAGTCTTTACTTTGCCTGACTTTTGATGACTTTCTTCTCAGAAAATCTGAAAGCTGAAACCATTAAAGAATGATTAAATTTAAAAACCAGCCAAGTGCAAGTCGTACCTACTTGCGCAATTAGTTCCGTACCGTATTTAATTTTGCTGGAACGTCTCACCCCGTGTCTACAAAAAGCGATCGTCCCGAGCATGATTAGTTTTATTTTATTTATTTATTTTATTATTTTTTGAAAACTTACAGCTAATCAGATACAATAGTTACTAAGTTTTTAACATGATGATGGCCAATTACAAGTTTTCACACATAGAATAACTAATGAACGGCGAACCGTTTCGCCGACAGAGATTTCCCGAACAAAAAAGTGTAAAATGATCACGTATCCGCACGATGATTGCTTCAATTTTAAAACGCCATTCAATATTATCCACATAATCCAATTTTCTGCATAAAACTTCTCCCCAGAATAAAGTTAAATTAAACAAAGTTATAAATACCTACCTATTTTTAATCTTGACGTATAAAATTTTAATCCATAAAACCATCTCAACCAATGCCCAACCAACCAGCCAACGCCGAACAACCAACCAACGTCCAACGTCGTCTTCGTCGTCGTCGTCGCCGTCCAACGTCGTTCGGCCAACGTCGAATAGCTCTATTTAATATGCCTTGTAACAGACGGACAAACACCAAAGTGATTATTCCACATGTTCCGGTTTGCCAATTATGGCGCGGAACCCTACTAACGAATTAAGTATACCATTTTCTAGGTTATATTTACATGTTAATATTAAAGTCACTGAAAATAGAATTCAGACAGTTTCCCTTATATTCATGGTAGTATTACCGGGCATAATCTGATTCTCAGTAGGAGTACCTAAGGATAAGCCTACAGAGCGTGCATTAAATTAAGCTTTAGACCGAAGTTGGGGGCACACCTGTGTACACTGGCGTAAGTTCTCACTTATTGTAGGCTGCCAGCCTCCTGCTAATTACAAATTCCTCCTTCAGACTACCGGCGGCCATTTTTCTTTTTCATAAACCGGGGATCTTATAAAATATTGCTTACCTGCAGATGGAAAATTAATTTAATTTTTATAAGTCGCTAGCAACGCCCCGCGGTTTCACCCGGCCGCGTTAGTTTCGATCCCATGGGAATATCGGAACAAAAAGTATCCTATGTGTTAATTCTAGTTATAAACTATCTGTGTACTAAGTTTCATCAAAATCCGTTCAGTAGTTTTTCCGTGATTGAGTAACAAACATCCAAACATCTTCACAAACTTTCACATTTATAATAAAATTAGTAGTAATAGTAAAGTAGCATTATTTTTCCCCGGAAAGCAGAAAGGAAATTTGTATCTAAAGTATTTCCTTTTTCATATAAGTAGGTAAGTAAGCAGTTCTTATCTGGATTTTGGCACTTTTCTAGAATATAAAAATTAGATGTTACAATGGAAAGTGGATGGAATGTAGGCAGCGTCTTCAGCAGTAGGTTTTCGTAATTTTTTTATACGTATTTGATGAATTCTAGTGTCAGCATTTACGAGTGTAAAGTTCATGTTTAGGTTCACGTATAAAATGCGAACTTTCCTACACATTTCAATCACACGTATTAAATGTTATTATAGCAACATAAATGGTTTTGAAATACTTACCTAGCTGACACAGTTTGATATAAGTAAAAGCAGGTGAAGGACGCACCCATTCTAAAGCAACGCTGTTCTTGCTTATTTGATTAAATCGTTTATCGCAAAACAAAATTCTGGAATATTTATTATCCGACTTAAAAAAATAAGGAGGTTATAAACCAAAATTATTTTTTACTTTTTATGTAGTCGTTTATTTGAGGGTATTTTCAGCTGCGGCCGGTCCAGAGATGGCGAGATGACCTGGACGCGTTCCGCGAGGGCAGGTTCGAGGTGGCGCGGGAAAAGCAGCGTAGGACCGGTCGCTGTGGCAACGTAAGAGCGTCTTTCGGATGAGTAAATCATGAAAAATTGTTCCATGTTTAAAAACGGAATATTTAATTAAGTATGTAAAATTTTGAGAATCAATTACCGAATTACCGTTTTTTTTTTTTTTGTTAGCCTATTTTGTGTCCCACTGCTAGGCAAAGGCCTCCCCTTTTTCTTCCAAACCTCCCTGTCTTGTGCGATCTCTGGCCATGTTGGCCCTGCAAATGATATCTATAATTACCGTTTTAAGAATTAAATTATTACTTTCTAATGCCACGTTCCCACGGCCCGCTTTCTCACAAGCCGCGCCGCGCCGGGCCAGGCCGCGCCGGCCGGTAGGCTGTGGGACCTCCGATGCGGTCTGCGGCGGCGTCTGATCCGCCGGGAGTTGGTTTGTTCAAAGGCGCGGCCTATCGCGGCCTGTAGGGCCAGTCAGTTAACGGTGGGAACGCGTCATTATGGTGACCGATTTTTTTTATTAAATTTCTGGGCTTTTCTCAAGGCTGCTCGCAGTTACTTGGTTATTTAGTATTATTAGGACACCAAATTGGGAACTATTTGAGGATCAAAAAACTAATGTTCAAGTTAAACGGTTTTAATGAAAATAATGATGTAGACAATGTACAGCGCAGCCAGGCGATGCAACGCGATGGGGTGGGAAACAAGAAATTTCACGCGGGTGAAGTCGCGGGCAGAAGCTAGTTTCATATATAGTAATTTCATAGTATAATTTTAGAATATCAGAATTGGAATTATTTTGGGTTCCATTATTGGAACCTCAAATCCCTACATGCCGTTTAAAAAATACGTTCTAAAGTTGGAAATAAGCTAACACGACGCCAGAAGACGTGTGAAGTTACACGCGTAACGCTATACATACCTAATTGCCTACATACATTGTATATGTGGGAATAAAAGGACTGAGGTCAGAGAAAAGTAAAATGAATTCGGTACCTATGTACCTACTGGTTTATTCTAAACTAGTAAAACTCATAAAAATACTTCCTATAAATATTCACTCCGTCATTCAAAAGGTAACTGTTATCTATTCTACCTTTTTAAATACCTTCCACGTCATCCCAATCCCAAGCATACGTATTTAGCAAACGTCATCTGTCTCCCTTACACCTTAGCATTCTTAGCTCTTTCACACAATCATGCATTAACAAGCATTCATTCATCAACGTTCCATTTCTGCAGGGGGCCTAAAAAGGCCACTTTGGCAGAATCATAAAACAATTCATATCACGCAATTCATCTGTTTGACAGTTTCACACCTATATATCCCTGAAGGGTTTGGCAGAGGTGTACCTATAGCATTTTACGTATCTCCATACAAAACTGCCATACAGATGAAATTGCGTGATATGAATTGTTTTGTGGTGGCCTTTTTAGGCCCCCAGTTCAACTATGTTGGGGTCGACTTCCAGTCTAACCGGATGCAGCTGAGTAGGTACCAGCATTTTACATGGAGCTACTGCCTATCTGACCTCCACAACCCAGTTACTGGGTAATACGAAACCCCATGGTGAGACTGGTTGTCAGACTTTCGGGCTTCTGACGACCCATAACGACTGTCAAAGATCCACGAATGACAGCCGGGACCAACGGCTTAACGTGGTTTCCGAGGCACAGAGCGGTCTTGGTTTGTAAAGATGGTCACTCATCCACGAACCAACCGCGGCAAGCGTGGCTTAACCTGCTCGATCAACCCATGCGGTTGTTATTACTTAACCACAAGCCCCTCCACAAGTTCCATTCCTACATAAATGTATCAGATATTGGTACTAATAATAATACCAACCGCAATAAAATGAAATAAGGGATTCAGTGATTTCTTGGATCCTTGGGCTCTCCAGGGATATGAATGATTCCCAATACTTCACTAGAAATAGGTTCTACAATATACAGTATGGCATTGACGCACAATCTATTATCATCATAGATATTTTAACATTACTATGGTTAGGTACCAGAAATGGTTGGTGGTGGTTTTTTACATTTTTATGGTTTGGTATCGTCATTTCTGTGGTTATGGTTATTCAGTAGGTAAGTACATGATTCTGAACACCACGAGTTGACATTTTTTATCGGCTTTAAAAAAATCTGCTGTTCCATACATTTTGACCGGGTAGATAAGTATTGCACTTTCCTATGAAACAACAGATTTTTTTTATAAACTGACCAAAAATTTCTAACCTTAAAAAAATCTTGTCTTAAATTCATGCTAACTGAGGGTTGCGTGCGCGTCGATGTGCCTGCCACCCTGTACAGGTGTCTTCTAAGAATTACGCAGCTAAGTCCAATAAAGATACCTGCAAGTCTCGAAACAAACTGTAAGTCCCTTCACTCTTCCGCTCGCTTTTTGTTTCACGTATTTTGTATTTGCGAACCCGATTATCTTATCCCAAACGTGACACCCTTATACGTGATTAGAGTAAGAGATTTCCCTTTCGAAAGATGACATTCTACTGAATGGTACACGTACATGTAGGTAAAGGTACAATTTACGTTCACTCTCAGTTATTCTACCTTTGACAGCAGCAAACTAACAACAACCTTATAGTGACGAGAATAAAGATCAAAATAATTTTGACAGACTTGTCAATGGCATTCACCTAACAGCAACCTTATTGGGATGAAAATAAAGATCACTGTGATTTAGACAGTGATGCAAAATCAGAGGTAGGTAATATCGGGGCTTAAGTTCTGCGGGTAATATGTCGTTGAACGAATTATATCCTTATGGACTAATTTCATAATGTATTATTATATGTCAAGGTTTCATGTTTGTTTGAAGAAATGAGTAAAAATATTTGTCAAAGGTTAGGCAGCGCTGTACCTTTGTACACCGCTGCTTAACCTTTCAGGAAATACGGGCATGATGAAATGTTACGTCATAACCTTGAAACAAAACTGTAACCCAGTTATGAATAAAACGCATAGCATTCAGCGAATTGCTAGCAAAACTCTACAGAAATCATTTATATTTTCATTTCGAACGATACCAATTTTGCTCGCTGCAGTGTGCGACTGTCAGTTAATTTAGTCTCAAATTGAAACTTGCTTCACAAAATTAATCATGAAAGTTTCCTTGTACACTCAACTTTAAATGAAACGTAAATATTACTTAGTTCTGTCTTATGTCTCTTTCTTCCTTACATTTACCAACAAATCATGTGAAATTCTGTGTCACGTGGGTGATCTGCGAAAGGGAACCTTACATCATGCAGGCTGGTAGAAAAGTAAATGGTTGCATTCGACATGGACTTATAATACGCATTCGATCACTCAAGCGAATTTAGTATTAATTTTTCAAAATTGAACAAATGGCGATTGTCTGTCAAGAAACAATCAAACAGTTATGTGATAAGCCGCGCGTAAAGTGAGCACATCCTCTTGAAATAAATAGCGAATATTCAAAATTACTTCTTATTGTCGTATGTAGCCTGCCCCATATACCTTCAAGTACACAGGTTCTGTGTAAGTATTCCGTTTCTGACTGACTGATTTAGTCTGCACTACATCCGACTTGAATCCGAATTGAGAATGTTCTAAATTCTGATAGAAATTTACAGGTGTCAAGAATCGGCAGGAACTCCAAGAGAATACGTCCTGTCATGGTCAAAATATCCTGACAAACATCCATGGACACGATAATAATATTATCCACAAGAAAAAATCTCTTCAACTGACCACAAATCGATATAATCGTGAAAATCCACTCAATCCCGACGTGGTACGCTATCGGGCCATTACATTAGAAAATCAATTGTGTCTCATTAGCGGTGATTAAGCGGTTAAGAGGAGACGGTTTCTATTCAGGGTTATTTTAAATTGGCTAGCTAATATCTGCAGAAGCGATGGGTTATATCGACCCGTGCGCCTGTTGTTAGCCACAAGCCCCTCCTTATCGTGTTTACGATAAAACAGAAAACAGATTTTCTCAACTCATACTTCAAGTAACAACACAGACAGTGGTCGTTGATCTCCCAAAAAAACATCAAATCTTTTTATTTTACTTTTATCGTGTTTTCGATACCCATCGTATCTGCGAAGTTTAGCTAGCCAATTTAAAATAACCCTGTACAAGCCAGTCAGCAAGGTTGTTTATTAATTATTACTTTGGCCGTGGAAGACACGTAAGTGACGGATTCATTTAAAACTCAAGGAAATACAATTATTATTGTTTGGAATTTTAGATTGATTTACCCCGAGTACTCTGACTTTACTTGAATTAATTCGTCAAATTAAAAATAAGATAATTAATGTATGAATAATGTTAATTTAATTTTTGGCGTATAAAATGTTCAGTGTTCACATAATCATCGCTCGCATGAATTTTTAGTATAGGACTTTTGTCCTATCTCATTTTTAGCTGATTTGAGTTAAGGCAACTACATTTTTCTATTCGTGTCTCTACATTTTGTTGCAATTCAAAATGGTTATATTTTGAGATCCAAATAACATAGAGGTACGACGGTTAGTGAAAAATGTAGTTGTAGAAATAAGTGTAGGTAACCTAATTCAAATCAGCTGGAAAATTAGAAAAATTATGAAATTTTATGAAAAGGCTACTTCGTTTTCCAGATGCTCCGGATTTTTTTATCACTGGACACACAAATATTGGCCACCATTTTAATATTTGTGGGTTTCGTAAAATACTTCAAAATTATGGCCAACCAACACTGTGTCCCAATGTCTATTTACAAAAAATTAAAATGATTTTTATTTTGTAAGTAGGTTTGCACAAACACTTTTACACGTCAATCATATTTTTTATAAAACTAGATAAGGTCGGCGTTTCCTATCAGACGACTCTGAGAAGAAAGGCCAAACAAACTCAGAGGTCACAGTCTCTTTTAAAGTCCAGACATAATCTTGGTCAGGTTATATGAAGACCATGTAGATCGATGTCTGAGATGGTCTTTTGAGGAAAGAACCACACAGATTGAGAGGACCTGTCCAGTCAGTGCACGCATTTGTCAGAAATCGTGCAGCTCAACTCAAAACTTAAGGAGCACAACGATTCGACGAACAATACCAAAGAAAGGACATTTGGGTAGGCCACATAAATTACTCAAACTGCCAGACCTAGAAAAACAACTAACAGAACAAAGAGAATAATAAAAATTAAATAAAAAAATAATAATAAAATGACCCACATTGTCTTCACATGCACAATAATTAAAATAATATAATACTTTACAAAGTAAGCAAATGTCAATGTTTATAAAAAATTCATTAATTAATGTCAATGTGTATATGGAGAAAATTAAAAAAAAAACATTCAAAATGTAAAAATTGGAAGCAACTCAATCCCAAGCCTTTTTGTCCTCAATATAATCCTTAACAGTATAAAAGGCTTTCTGGCACAACTTACGTTTAATGAATGATTTGAATTTATTAAGGCTTAGATCTTGAACGTGGCTTGACAGTTTATTATAAAAGCGAATACATTGGCATCTGAACGAGCTTTGACTGCTATTTACAGTCAGCCTCAAAAATAGGATAGGTAAGTACATCAAGAATTCATTTGATTGCCACAATCCTTGTTCCTTATTATTGTATCAATATGTGCCCCGCTGGTCTTGTGGTTGCAAGCGCGACAGCTGAGCATGTGGTCCTGGGTTCGATTCCCGGGTCGGACAAAGTGTTATTGGGTTTTCCATTAGGAACTTCTTAGTAACAGTCCGGAGTTTGGAAGTTGGCGGTTTAATGCCCCCGTGCCTCGGAAAGCACATAAAGTCATTGGTTCTGCGCCTGTTAAAAATGTATATAAGTAGTTTATCAGCCATCTCGTTACCATAACACAAGCAGTAGGTTGCTTAGCTTGGGACTATGTGGCGTTGTGTGAAATGTCCAAGGATATTATTATTATTAATCAAAAGATTTTTGTCGATGTTATACATCTATACTTAGAGGCTGACTGTAGCTATAGATAGCTTACAAATTTCGGTCGAACCTCTAAAATAGGCAATCAAAAGAATAGGACTTTTTATGGAAAAATTATAACAAAAATGGTTTTTGCAATAACTACCTGACCCGACGAACTTCGTACTGCTTCAGAATCAATAAGAACGAATGTAGGTACGTATAAGAAAATTAATTGTCTTCATCCTTTTTTTATTTTTTCGTGAATTTTTCCATTGTTTTAATAGTTATTCTGCTAATCGGGGCGAAAACAAATCTAACAAAGATCACACAATTCGGTCCAGCCGTTCTTAAGTTATACATGGTGTAATTAACCCGACTTTGTTTTATTTATACAGGTTAGCAGACCAAATACATAATTTTCGTAATACTTAAATCCTTTGTATTTTTTTTCATTTTTACATAGATATAACTCACGCTCTTCGCGCTGGGCGCGTACTTTGAATGCAAATGTAGTTATGTAATAGAATTTGATAAAACTTTCTTTTAAACAAAAAAGTACCAAGTTGGCCTTTCTATAATATGATGAAAAAATAAGTTGTTAACGAGGCCAGCGGTAATATTATGGTAATAACGGAAAATTTCAGAAACCAGAAGGCTTTCGTTTCTTCCGGGTCATTTAATTCATTTGGAAAGCAAATCGAGAAATAATACTTATGGGAAAGACCCAGGGTAGCCCGCGAAATTAATTTTTCTTATGTTTTTTTTACAATTTCCAGGTCAGTCCTATGTTGAACCTATAGAAATAAAAAAAAACAGGGACACTGACGACACTGGGTTCCAATACATTTTCAACTTGCTTTCTTATATCTATGGTTAAACCCTATTGATTCATATTTCATGAAATAGTCATTCAATAGAGTTATATGAACTTAGAGGGTTGCATTGATGATTTTAGTGATTATAATTCTGTAAATACCTACATACTTATTGCGGTCGCGAATCATATTTTGTTCAACATACAACCTGACACTGACATTCAAAATGCAAAAGTTGAAAGAAAATTTTAATTTCATGGGCTACCCTGGCACTTCCCCTTAAGCTAAAAGCCTATTTATGCGTCGAATGTATTAATGCATTTTTTCCCCTGAAAGTTCAACATTTTTCTAAATACTTCCCTAATTAGTCATATTTATTTAGGTATGTTATGTAGCTTCTTCGCAACAGATTTAGGAAATTTGGTACTAGGGCTAGGTACTGTAGAGATTATACCCAATTTGGTGCTTACATGCAACCTCCTAGAGCCCAGTAGATACCACAAATACAAGACAAACATTAGTTTATCTAAAAAATTACAGAAATAACGGTAGGCGTCAGACTTTGCTGACAAGCTAAGGGAGACGGATAAATATGTAAAAACGTAGAACCATCTTCTCTGACAGTACAATACCTACCTAATTCTTACACCAAAAATCTCTTCAATTTAAAATAAAAAAATATTATTATTTATTATTTTAAATCTTCAATTTAACTCAATAATTTAGGTTACAAATTACTTCTATCTCATCTAAAACAAATGTTCCCGGTATAATTACTAGAGCCACTAGCTAAATCCCAAAGCTCGAGAAATAACACACTAAAAACCTGCATGAGAACAGACAAAATTGTTTGTACCCATTCATCACACCACCAAAGTTGTTTCATTTTATCTACGTTGTTGCTGGATAGTTGTTCCCCTTAGCCATTATTCTCGAAACAATCATAACAAGACAAAACTACTGTGTTTTAGAGAACACAAACTGTCAACTTAATTCGTACAAACGAGCGGGCTGAGCAAAATCTATTCGAGGTGCGTTTTGCCGCAACTTTTTTCTACCTCTGGCGAAGTGGTGACTGAAGAAGTTATTAAATATACTCGTGGAAATATAATATGTGGTTATATAATACTCGTGGAAATGGTAAAAGCTTACACTGTATTAATGCCTCTTCTCACACAGAGAAGGCATCAGTATTGATCACCATCTCAAGACGGATTGACGATTTCATACTTACATTAATTACTGGCTGCGCCCCTCGGTTTCACCCGTATAAGTTTCGATCCTGTTTGAATATCTGGATAAAAAGTGTGTACCAAATTTCATCCAAATCCGGTCAGTAGTTTTTGAGTAACAAACATCTTCACAAACTTTCACATCTATTATTAGTAGGATAAGGCCTCGCGGCCCGTCACCTACCGCTGCTGGTCAGACCAAGTAACCATCCTTACTGAACTCTCTGTTCCGAGAAATTTCTTGATAAACATGAAATATATTTAAACTTTGTCAGCCGGCAATGCTGTAGCTTCCCATTTGTGAAAGAATTCTGCCCGCGACTTCATCCGCAGACATATTTCGGTCTTAATTGGAGCAACACATTAAAACAAGGTAGTAGGTACTCATCTACGCGTAAACTGTAACCATGAAGTCAGCTCATGATTTTAGACCCCCTAGCGTAAAAATGTTTCGTCAGTTATAAAAAAAAGAATAAACTGTTACATAGAAAAGAGGAATAAGTACCTACGCGGTCAAAATGTATTGAACAGTTTTTTTTTTTTAAATAACCGCTTCGTATCATGTACTGAATCCCTGGTAACAGGATGCGCTTCGATGTCCCTGCCACCACTTATAGAACACAAATAATTGTAGACAATCAAATAAACGAATTCATGCCGAATAAATATCTACATTTTTTTTAAGCTAACTAGGCCAATTACACACATACCTAAAACAGCAATTAAGTAGCTACCTATTTAAAAGCGTAGGTACATATCTAAACCATTACGGTAGACCAAAGTACCTCTACCTACTGCCCTGTTATTTACACCTATAGATTAGAACACACATAAAGGCCCGTGTTTGTGTACCTTTCGTCTGACAAAGTAGTCTTAGATATAAACTAATTAACTTTGTCGACCTGGCCTTGCTAGCTTTTTTCGAATAATGAGATCAAATAAAAAATATGGCCGTGGAATGTTTTACTGTAAATAATTGTTAAGCCTAGTAGATACATGCTTACGTACCTACTCGTAGGTAGACTTTAATACGGTACTTATTTTTCTCTAGAAAGCTATGATAAATGATATTCATTTCTGTGTGCTGGTTCTTTTAAGGAAAGAACCACACGGAATGAGTGGACCTGTCCAGTCAGTGCACGCATTTGTCAGTAATTATGCAGCTCAACTTAAGGAGCTCAACGATTAGATAGACGAGTAAATACCAAAGAAAGGACATTTGGGTAGGCCGCATAGCGTACTCAAATTGCCAGACCATCATTTAAACTAACTGAAGGGATAAAAACAATGACATAGTCCTTACATTCACAATAGTTAAATAGTTCTTTGTGCATGCAAGAGAGCAAAGTCGTTTTTTGCTGCGAGTGCTGATTTTGAATTCAGGATTCAGGAGGTGTGGCGAGGGATTCAAAGACACTTGATGCAAAAAACTTTGCTCTCGTGTAACATACATAACTTTTCACTTCAGCAACGAGAACACTTTATGAGACAAAATAATAAACAGGAATAGATTGAAATAACTATTTATTGTGAATCAATATAATTAACATTGTAGGTAGAGGTACCAATTAACTGCTTGCGCCCTTTGTAAGTCTCCATTCATTGAAGACATGGTATGCTTTCAGATATTTCTCGCGAGACTTCTCAGGTAGGAAACATAATTCTGCATGAATAACTTGTTGTTTTAACTCTTCCGGTATTAAAATACTGTTCTCGTCGCTAGTTTCACTCATATTTTACGATTATTTTAATATTTTTTAACTTCTTCAACACTTTACGCCAGCCACGAAATTTTATTCCCGCTCTTTTATTTAAATTAAGGCGTGTTCGGAAACAGCACTCATGATATTTTATTTTTCAAAATATATTACGTAACATTATTGAAACTAGAAATAAATATTTACAGGTTAAATATGTTTTATTTGCAGTAAATACATATTTTCGTTTAAATAGAACAATAAGTTAAAAATTAAATAAATTACATTAAAAGACATAATTATCTTTTTGAAAAATTTCTTTAGTTAGTACGAAATTCCGAACGTGTTTGTCTTTGAGGTCGAATTCAAAATCGGAACTTCGAAAGGGCTGGTCTTCGAAAGGGACAACCCTTTCGAAGACCAGCCCTTTCGAAGTTCTCTGTCTTTCTAATGGCGGGAAAGAGATAGAGTGCGAATGTTTCGAATTGTATCAAACCCAAAGCTGAATAAGATATTCGCGGCTTTCTGAAAAAAAAAATTAAAAAGTTACTTGGTCTCACTCAGTGAGCAAAATCGCTCATGCTCACTGATTTCAGGCAGCAAAACCTACATGTTCGAGCTACTAAAGTGAAAATAATATTATTATATTAAGGTAGGCTTTTTAGGCAGCATGTGTCTTGAGAAAGTTAAAGGTAAAACTTTTAATTAAAGACACAGCGAAGTGAAGGGTTAGCCATAATGGTGCGATAGGGGTTTTACATATATGAGAAGAGTTTTTCAATACCGGTAGTTACAGCACGTATAGATAAAATAAGTAAAACTCTTAAGATAAACCAAAATCAGCAGATTCGTATCTATATAATTGACATGTTCCTAAAAATAGATATGTACTATCTAAAAAGATTAGGTGACATTCAAATGAGTGACACTGAGGTGAAAACTAAGCACCTATCTGCATAATCAGCCTATAATGTTCCCACTGCTGGGTCACACTCCTCTCTTCGAGAGGGAGTGGGCTATGATCTCGTACCACGCGATCCCAGTGCGGATTGAACGATATCACATGTCTGCGAATTTTTGGTTCAAGTATCTACATGACGATATTCTCACGATAATTTCGGATTTTGATTGCAACTGTGTTACGCGTTGTACGTCGTAGGTTCTTTTGAAACCAGACAAGGCTTTACTTCGTGTTCTGCTCTCAAAAACGGTGAAGGAAAACATTGTGAGGAAACCGGCATGTCCTAGAACCAAAAATTCGAAGACATATGACAACAAGTAGATAAAAGTATATAATAATGGTCTCTATGTTCATTAATGTAATTGGTGTTGTACCGTTTTAGTTAACTATAAATAAATAAGGCCCATTCCCTCTCACAGAGAGGAGGCCTGTGTCCCAGCAATGGGAACATTATAGGCTGATTATGCTTAATATGCTGTTACTCAATTGAGTAACAGCATATGAGGGTACAGTGAGGTTTTGCTTCAGGTTTTGTCAAAATAAGTTAGTACAATTATTGGAAAGGTAAACTTAATAAGTAACAATCTACGACATTTAAATCTGCCAAGCAAACTTGGACTACATTTCAAACGAGAAATGTGAAAAATCAGACATGACTATCACCAATATATTCTGAAATTTTGTAGGTACCTACCTGAAAAGCTGAAATCTCAAGTACCTTCTCGTTTATCCATCATTAATCAACCAGTCAAGAAATTAACAACTCATGACAGAAAATAAATGTCTACCTGTCATTGCTCATAGCCGTTCGTAAATAATTAATCTTTGAAGCAATATTGGTTTAGTAGATATTAGGTATACCTACTTAGATATTATATACACTTATTTGTAAAAAATGGTTATAACTCGCATGACTTATTTGGTAAAGAAAAACGGTCACAAAATCATTAGTTTTATTTCACGTATGATTATGAACGTAGTAAACTCTGTGTAAAAGAAAAAAAAAACACTTAATACCTACCTAGATGTCATGGGACACTCGGTGTCAACCTCTCATTCGCCAAAGCGATAAGGAACGTCGTTCCAAAAATGCTGCAAATTTCCCATACAATTGTAGCCTAAAAATAAACTTAAATATTTTTATTTTAGGTGCAAGCAATGACGGTTCGGAATTAGAGTGTTAGGTAGTGACCCGCCCGAACTAGGTTTATTCAAACCTGTGCTTCAGGCCAAAAGATTCGTTTAAATCTGGGTACATATAGAAAATTCCGAACATAGCTGCGGGGTAATAACTTAACATTGGGTTTGGTTTAACCCAATGTTAAGTTTTGTGGGCACCTAAGTATCTATTAATAACCAAAGTAATATATATATAAGTCAATTTTAATAACAAGTAAGATAACTTATTCATAAATTATGATTAAGATAAGTACAAAACAGCGACTTGAACAGATTTTTCACTAATTGATTTATAGACCCCAAAACACTAAAAGTAAATGAGCTAATGATTAATTGATTAATGAACATCAATTTATTTGCTATATTTCATTGAAGTTAGAACAGAAACTCGTAAATTCAAGAAAAAAATCTATCTATGCGCAAAACGGGAAATAACCCACCGACTAAGAAAAATAAATATCACATGAAAAAAAACCGAGCTACATAAAATTATGCGAATTATGGTCCGAAGTTTGCCCATCAATTAATGTATATACGAGTAAGTCGTCAAAGCCGTCATCATGCAGTAAAACAGCTTCAGTGATGTCTATTCTCCTCGACAAAATAACAAGGTTAAATGTAAATCACCGATATTGTGTTTCGCGCCACTACTCAATGTAATGAGTGACGCGTTCGCGATAAGCATAATATCGTAGAAGTGCAGATCTCAGATAACTTATCACCATACCTTATTTTAATGTATCAAAAATGTTCACTATATTCAGCTAGTGGTTGTGTTGAGTGCGTCCAATTCGATTGTTTTTTATAACTGCGGTTAAAATATTGTAAAAATGATTGTAAGGTTATAAAAATGTGGAATCGCGTTGTTTTTTGTTGTTTATTTTTTGTGTTAGTGTGTGCTGAGATCGGTGATGACCAAGGTAACGTTTTTATGCCGATATCTAAACATAAGTAGCTAAATCCAATATTATGTCTAGACTAACTATAGTCTATAACTATACGACAAAGTAAATATGTCAAAGAAAGGACTCATGTCCTGCTCGCCCCGAATCCTGCACGTTACAGGAACTGCTAAACTCCTAAATAAATTCTGGGCTAACACAATCATATTGTAACCGAGAAGTTAAGAAAAATAAAAAGAATGGCACTTCTGAAACGTTAAATAGGTACGAGTTAGATACATGAATAGATAGAAGGTGAAGTGAAGGTAACACCAAAACAAAAGAAGCTAGCCACTTTGACGCAAATATTCTATCCTATTACCTAATTCTTAGATAGCATTATCATTATAAATAAACAAAAACATACAGTGTATCAAAGTAAACACTGCACAATGTAAAACCGCATTTATTTTCACTGGTCCAGTGAAACATTTACCTACACGTGGTAACGTGTCGATAGCAATTTAAATGAACTCAGCCCAGAAATAGGCTACTTGTTTGGCGCCATCACCAGCGTCCATCAGTTCCTGTAACGTGCAGCTGACAGGACACGCAGGACATGATATTATGTGTCCCATCGTTTGTGGAATATAAACATGTAAACTGTAGGTTTATTTAGGGCGAAGGCACTTGAAATTTCAGTGTATTATGATTTCTATAATGATTATATCAACTCTTCACGGTAAAGAGCCATCGTATCTAGTGTCTGGGTGACATTTCCTGTTCCTACATCGCCAAAGAAATACGTTTTGATTTTTCTTTGGTTATCTTTTGTATCGTCCCTATCTTTTAACAGTCTTGCCTGATTGGCCATGTAAAACTGAATGTAAGGTTCAGAAAGCCGTATCCAAGTCAATTTTGCTTAGGTACATAATCTTTTCGAGAGGGAGTGGACTATAATCTACCAGACGGGCCCAGTGCGGGTTGGTAGATGTCACATGCCTTCCAATTATTGGTTCTTGGACAAGCCGGTTTTCTCACGGTGTTCCTTTACCGTTTTTTGAGAGCAGTGGTGATGAAATAATTTAAGTACACAAAGTTTACTTTGTGTACTCGTAACTCGAAGCCGTTACCTCTGGGCCACCACTGCTCTAATTTTGCTTATGTTCTCAAAATTGTAAACTGTCACAGTAGCCGAACGAATAACTTCAGTAATACCTACGGATCATTGGTTCAATTCCCACATGGATGACATTGCATCAAGTAGCAGTTTTGGGTCTAAACTTTTGTCCTTGTACAGAGCTGTGCACTAATGTGCACCTGTGTTTACTTCGTCAAACATCAGACTAGGTAGGGTTTCTATACACTAGCTCGACCGTCTTTACTAATAATAAAGCAAAAGTGTTTGTTTGTTTGAACGCGCTAATCTCTGGAACTACCGGTCGGATTTGAAAATCTTTTTGCATTTGATAGCTCAATACTTAGCCGAGCAAAAACAAAAAAAGTCAGATAAAACGCTAACCGAAAACGAAGTAATAACGCGGGCGATGCGATGCGACGGGTCGGGGAACAAGAAATTTCACGCGGACGAAATCACGGGCGGGAAATATAAAATCTCTGAGCTCGACCATTAATAGAGAACTTTATCCTTCATATTTCAGACAAATGTGTGGGGATAAACTGCTACGGAGAAGAATACGAATGCATTGATGGCACGTGCTATTGTGCGAAAGGATACATACCAAATCACTTCCAGAATAAATGCATGAGATGTCCGGGTAAGCTACCAATAACCGACTGTATAACATCATCATCAGCCAATCCGTTTTTGCAATCCACTGCTGGGCATAAGCCTCTTCAGTTGTTATCGACCCTTGGCTCCATCATTTATATGTATGAGGCACTGTAAGTTAATTTAAAAAATTGAATCTCTGCGAAAAGATTTTTGCAAAAGAACCCTGTTTGTCTAGGACGATCGGAAAGTTCAATGCTGATTGACTCTACCAAGTCTATTCATAAAATATTTTATTCTAGTTGATCAGACATGGCTCGAATGTAGCTGTTGAGTTATCAAAACCCGCAACCGTCAGTGAAAAACCTTCATATCATCCAATCAGCGTTCATACTCATCGTCGTTGTTCACGATGATCCTAGAATAAGCTAAGAAAGAAGCTAAGGATAGGCTAAAATGCAACTGTAAAATGGTTATTTTGCAGCTGTATTTTTCCAACTATCCTGCAACATATGTATATATATATGTCGCAGCCAACTGGTTAAATTAGCCGTTCAGTTAACCGCCTAGCCTTTGAACTAAACGGCGGCCGTTCAACTAACGGCCTGAATGATATTCAATTACAGTTTAGGTTGGAAGTCTGTAACCAATCACGCGCGAGCCGAATTGGTTGCAGTAATTAAGGCATTGCACCCCGACCATGTGGGTTAGGTTAGGTTAGAACTGTGATCAACCGCGTTCGAGCCGAGGGAGGAAGCGAGGCGAACACTACTTCTAAAGGCCAGACAGTTAACTGAACGGCTAATTTAACCAGTTGGCTGCGACATATATATATAACCTACTTACATACCTACCTACCTAAAATGTTTATATTTAAATATGGTTCGTTCGATTGGTGCAAACATGTTCAACTGTTGATACCAGCATTGATAAGGTATGTCAATAGTAATTGAGCTTTTGACAAACCGTAATATGCCAACCAATTCAGGCCAGCACTTTAATAGCGACAGAAAATTACAACACACTTTTGAACCCTGAAATTCAAATTAGGGCCTCAAATGAACAACCTAATTACGTAACACACTATCAATCGCAATCTGAATAATTTTGAAGGATATTGCTAATCCATAGCTTCATATGTTCGAGAAATTTGTCTGCTCAACAACGTAAATAACGCAATTAATGTTGTTAAACTGTCACAATGAAAACCATTGCTTCTGATAGTGTGTTACCCAATTACCCCGCAAGATCTTGAAACAGATAAACTAAGTCAATGTAAACCTACCTGTAATAAAATGTAAAGAATAGTGCCAAACTCAATTCAACGACCGAGGTGCCAACACTAAAAAGAATATACCCAACCCTTTTCTGCTCGAAGATGTTGTCTAAAGCGACTGTCCTAAGGAATTACAATAGGACGGGGGAGGCGAAATTGCGTCTTTCTATCTGCTCATTAAAATAACATGAATTTTTGTCCACTGAATGAATAGAGTCAATCTGCGTTTTCGTCAATATTGGGGTCGGCTTCCAATCTAATCGGATGCAGCTGAATAGCAGTATTTTACACGGAGCGACAGCCTATCTCAACTTCACAACCCACTGACTGGGTAACACTGGTTGTCAGAGTACAATTAAAATGATGTACTTACTAAATCCATTGTAACAGGTTGCGCGTCGGTATCCCTGCCACCCTTTATTCATAACCCTGAAACATACTTATTTCCAAGATTTTGCGTTTACAAAATCTCATTCATGTCTTTACATAAGACCGTGACATGTCAAAAATAAACTAAGATAGATACCAAATGTCTTTGACTGAATTTCAAGATGAGTCGCTGTTTTTAGAGTTCCGTACCAAAATGGTAAAACGGAACCCTCAGTCTCACCATCACATCACATCACATTAGACTCATCTCAAGAACTACTAATGCTATCAAATGAAATTTGGAATAGTTTTAGATGACGTGTGCCCAATTATTTTGCAAATAATAAATAAATAAAAATATATGTATATTTATTGCAACAGGGACTGAAAGGGGGTCTGAAAATTCTCAAACATTTTTTCTTTTATTTTTTTTCGGCCGGATAGTTTTTGAGTTATGATGAAAAATGGAAAAAAAAAATACCGTACCCCCTTATCTCCGAAGTTTGCAAAGAGAAAAATCTAAAATTATTCTATGTGATAGAAGTGTACCTATGTAAAGATCACAGGAAAAATTAAACGGAAGTCTCTAAATAGCACACTTTTCCAGAAATCATCAACAAAAGTTACATTAGTTCCACTATCGGTCAAGAGATGGCGTGGTTCTACACCGCAGTGCACAGTGTTAAAATTCTCTGACGAATGTAGGCCTCGTCGATGAAAAATTAAAAACATGACTGTACAGAACCCTCAGTGCGCGAGTCCGGTTTTTTTTAATATGCGTTTACGTAATATCGTGCACAAAAGACTAAGTATGTGAGCTGATTATGTGTCTACTTTGGAGTAGACACATAGGTAATCAGCCCATAATGTTCCCACTGCTCTGACAAGGTCCTCCATTCTGTGGGACTTTAAGAGTAGTAGCTATCTATACCAAAAGCTTCGGGATAAATGTAGGAACGGTGGCCGCCGAGGTTGGCTTGCCTGCAAATCTGGCGTATCTGACTTATATTGGTGTTTATTAGCACTGTGTTACTAAACTGCGCCTATTGGAGTTATAGCCTAGTTTAAATGTAGTATAATGACCAACTGCTAAAGAAAATGTATAGCTTCATTTTGCAGATAAAACAAAAAAAAAACATCTAACTTATAAATTGTCCAAGTATTTCAAGTTATATTGCAATCAGCATCCAGCTAATCCAAATGTGTTTCACAGCTGATGTCCCAAATAAACTCAAACTCAAGCATTTATCTCAATTAAAACAGGCACTTTTGAATTGTCAAGAAGTCAGTCAGTAGAAAATATGAAGCTAGTTGCCTAATCCAAAGCGTAGTAGGCACCTATGGAGAAAAACAACAAATTCCCAACTACCCGAAAAACTGAGCTCAAAAGTTGAAACCAACACAGAATCGTAACTAATAATAAATAATTAAAACTCTGCCCATATTTCAGGCTTAGGGGAGAAGTGCTTGGGGCCATGTTGCAACATATACGGGAACGGAAGCCTCCAGTGTTGGCAGGGGATATGCCAGCCCTGCTACGATAACCTCGGTAAATGGACTTGCAGGTTCGCATACACGTTTATAAGCAGGATATTGAAGAGAAAATGGAAGACTTTGCGGTAATGGAAAGGCTGTAACCGGGATATTTTTTTTTGTGGATGGTTTGGATAGCAGTTTGAGTGAGGGTTATTCGGTGTAAATGCATTTATCTTAATACCATGGCTCTGCTATGTAGATAAGGTGAGGCACCTAGATACCCATAGCCAGCAACAGTAGGAAATGAGTAGGTATCAAATGTAGCTATAACACGTTGTACAAAATGTGTACTCACGAGTTGGAATAGTCTTAAACATGTACTCGTAACAAGTGGAACCAAAACTCTTATCTTTGTTTTAAAAGCAGTTCCGTGACTTACTGATTGATAGACTGCCGATCTGCCTGCCTAACAGCATCAGTGGATGTCTGTTGTCGGTCTTCTGTCAGTGACAGACAAAACACAGCCATCGCTGATGTTAGAAACTAAGCTGCAAAGAATTTGATTTCCTGTATCTAAGGTGCTTCAAACTTGGTCGGATCAGGATCGACACGATTCGGCACAGCCGGGCGGCAAAGTATATAATCGATTGTGTCGCCAGGCTGTGCAATCATACCGACCCGAACAGGTATTGGTATCCAAGTGAGCGAAGTGGCAAAAAAAATATCCAGTATTTTCAAACAAGCAAACGTGGAGCAAATCGATTTCGTTTCGGCTTTAGGCATTCCTTAGATATTTATAGCACTGTTATGAAAACATGTCTTTATTTTACACCTTTATACTCCATATTATTAAGATGTAGAAACATCTTTAAAATGTGGCATAGAGACATACCGTGTGATTCATTCTACATTATTGATACGCAGGAATACATAATCTGGGTAGTGATTCTTAAATGACCCAAGAGTAAAAAAGTCACTTTGTTCCGTCGCCAATTCTCGGGTATCAGGGGAAAATCTATCTTAATCTTAGAAATCTTAATAAGTAGGTAATTGTATTGTCACTTAGTAGGTATTCATCGCGTAATTATTTCGCACAAAAGTCTGACTATAGTATATGACATTTGTGCCCAGTAGGAGTTTTAGATCAGTTACAGACGCTCTATTTAAAACATGAGATTTAGTCGCGTCTAGAGACTTGAAACTGGTCCTAATCTAATTGAGAATAAGGCTGGGCGGGATGACTTTAAATAAGTATGTAATCCTAATAAGTACCTATTACACACTTAGTTTGACAAAAGTTTCCGTCGTTTTATGCCTTTAAATCCGGCCAGCGAGTTTCGTAAGCTGTGGTTTAATAGACTGCGACCTACGCCGTAGCTGGATACGCCGTAGGCCGTAGCAGGATACGACGTAGCGCAAGATCATAACCTTTCTCGTACGCCAACGACAAAGCCGATGTGCTCTAAAGTTATTGAGACCAATGATATTAATTAAGTTTATTTTTATTATTCGTTCAACACTCAGTTCAATTCAGTCTACGAATAGTTACTAGACTGCGACTACGCATTGTAGTATATTCGTAGACTGAATACATATTTTTTTATCAATATCGAATCTGATGTCACGTTCCAGGGAATCCCTAGAACAAATTCTGATTTCCAGTACCCAGGTGATTATGGGCGCGGCGCTAATCCTGGGGATTATAGCGACATTCATACTTCTCTACAAGCTTTGTGCTACCACAGATATCAGGTAACTAACGTAGACCTTACAGAAACGTACTAGATAGGTATAGCATTGAGTATTTATTTTTGAATACCTTCTCTCTGCCTACGTCCCATTTTACGAGGTCGAGGCAAAATGTTTGTTTTTTTTCTTCATTCTTTTCATAACAGGATTTTAAATTCCTAATATTGGGGTTTTATTCATTCAATTCTTTACTTGTCTTCTTACTTTAATGTGTATGTGTAAAGCCGCATCGGTCGATTGATCAGGTTAAGCTACGGTTGCCGCGGTTGATTCGTGGATGGCTGACCATCTTTACATACCAAGACTCCTCCGTGCCTCGGAAAGCACGTTAAGCAGTTGGTCCCGGCTGTCATTCGTGGACCTGTGACAGTCGATACGGGTCGTCAGATCCCCAAAACTCTGACAACCAGCCTTACCAAGGGTTTTCGTATTACCCAGTAACTGGGTTGTGCTTGTGGAGGTCAGATAGGCAGTCACTCCATGTAAAATAAGTACTGGTACTCAGCTGCATCCGGTTAGACTGGAAGCCGACTCCAACATAGTTGGGAAAAGGCTAGGCAGAAGATGTGTGTGGATGGGTATTAGTGACGTTTTGCGGCTGTTTCTTACTGATTGATTACTGCTTTCAGAGCTTTCGGCTCGGGGTCCAACACTGACGGTCGACTTTCAATTGGAAGCCTACAATTATATGTCGACGAAAGATTACGAGATGCCCCGCCAAGGTAATAATTAACTACAGACGATTCTCGCTCGATATGCCTCGCTGGTCTAGCGGTCGCAAACGCTACTTCTGAGCGCTTCTTCTTCTTCTTCTGAATCCTGGGTTCGAACCCCAGGCCGGGCAGTGTTATTGGGGCTAAATAATAACAGCCGCACAGGTCGATCGATCAGGTTTAGCTACGCTGGCCGCGGTTGGTCTGTGGATGGGTGACCATCTTGATATACCGAGACCTCGGAAAGCACATTAAGCCGTTGGTCCCGGCTGTCATTCGTAGATCTTTGACAGTCGTTACGGGTAGGTAGTCAGAAGCTCGAAAGTCTGATAACCAGTCTTATCAAGGGGTATCGTATTACTCAGTAAATGAGTTGTGGAGGTCAGATAGGCAGTCGTTCCATGTAAAATGTTGGTATTCAGCTGCATCCGGTTAGACTGGAAGCCGACCCCCACAGTGTTGGGAAAAGTCTACTAATGTGGGTGTCGGTAGGTAGGTACTATAGAAAGCACGTAGGTACATGAACTGTCTAACCTACAGCGAGATGTTGTGTTTGAAGATTGAATTTACTAACGAATTATCGTACCCAGGGTATAAGGTACCTATTATTTACATTCGCTAACATATATTAATCAATCGTTGAAAACTATTGTACCTATATTGATTTACGCGAACTGCTTAGCTACAAAATGGAATGTAGGTACAATACATACGTAGGTACCTACCTAAACCAAATACATAATGAATGTGTTCACAATTTCCAATTTGTGAATTCAGATAAGGGTTTGCTACGAATTCTTTTTCATTCGGTACTTACAGTAAACATTTTCTTTTACCTTCTTCCATTAGGTAGATTTCCGCGAAGGTTAAACGCAGATTCTGAAAATAAACATGTCGTAGGTACCTACAGGTATTCTAGCTAGCTATAAAATTCCCAGATCAAAGTGGCAATTGTCGTAATTTTAAGAACGTACATAGTCTGATCTTAGTCGCAATCTGCCAAAATTACCCCCTACATTTTTGACGAGTTATTGACATATTGTCGCTAAGATGAGCTTGTGACTACATTTTGACCTACGGGAATTGACCTTCAGAATTAGAAAAAAAAAAAAAAAAAAGAATGCATTTATTTCAGTAAGTTTTACATGTAAGTTGCCGGGGCTTCCCAGAAAGAAAATTAGAAGGAAGTTACAAGAACAAATGCGTTTCTGCGACATACATAAATAACCATACTTTATGTGCTTTAGGTACCCTACCTACTTCAAAGATTTAATCCACTACTCCGAGGGCATATAATAAAGAGACGGGTCCTGGCATGCAGATTAAATAATAATTACAGCCGGCCCACATTAAACGCTTTGGGATTAGGTACTTTCCCTTTACATGATTGCAAGTTATTCCTTTTATAAGTAACAAGATATTTTCTAGAGAATATATTCGTTTTTACTTTTAAACTGTTAATGACTGAAAGGCAAAATTGCATATCAGTTGAGATGAGAATGCTAAATGCTCATATACAGGCGCAGCAGGCGTCAACGTTAGAAGCAATTGCAACCGCCGACACGCGTCCACGGCCGCGACACGTCTGCGGCTGCCGTCGACACGTCTGCAGCTGCCGTCAACAAAGTGCCGCTCGTGTATTTGACCACCGTACTCAAATAAGTACACAAGCGTCACGTTTTCGACGGCTACAGTTACCTCTGCCGTTGACGCGTGTCGCTCGTGTTTAAGAGCACTAAGAAGGATGTGTGGTGTTACGCGAATACATGGAATAAGAAAGGAGTACATAAGAGAAAGTCTGAAAGTGGCACCAGTGACTGAAAAGTTGTGTGGAAATTGGTTGTCATGGTATATGAGCATGTGATGCGAAGGTATGAGGAAAGTTTTGACTATGAATTGCGGATGACTATGAAGTAGAAGAAGACCAAAGCAACGATGGATGGACTGTTTAAAAGATAATTAGCTAGAAAGGGGGTGATTACCGAGATGACGACTAATAGAGAAGTATGAAAGAAAGAGAAATGTTGCGCCGACCACAAATAAATTGGGGTAAGGGCAGGAGAATGATGACTATTTAACTGTTAATTGAGCACGATCTTGTTAAGGTTATGGCACATTATGCGAGGTGTGACATCCACGACAAGGTCATGACCTTGTCGTGGATGTCCTACCTCGCAATAACAATAGAACCATTAATTAATCTATTCTTCACACAATACTCAATATCTTTATGGCTTTACAATAATGTGTAGGTACCTACTTATGTGTAGGTACTTTTCTTTTTTAAGGTTTGGAAATCATCAATGACCCCTCCCGCTCTGGGTGGAGCGGAAGGGAGTGTCAGACTCTTACTGACTAAAACCCATCCGTGTTCCTTCCTTAGCCCTTTATGTTCCGGGGTAGCGGTGACCCTTTCGGACAATTCCGCTGCATGTGTGTACTTAGGTGTTAACTAAATAATTTAGATCAATATGGACCCTGAAGGGCAATTGGGTAGTGTCAGTTTACGGAGTAGTAGGTAGTTAGGAACACTGGTGCTTTCTCCGCATGACCATTTGAAAGATATGTAGTTCTAATTCAATCTTTAGTTCTGTACTGTCACTCTTGAATGAAATGGCTTTAACACGGCAAATTAATGTACGTAGGCTGTCAAATTACTTAACAATTAAAATCCCAGACTGTAATGCCTCTTGGTCTCGTGATGAATGGCCTTACTTGCGACACTTACGATACATGCAGAGACGATTTTTTTTTTTGTAGGTAATTGCTCTTGACTCTAGTCTAGGTCAGAGGTGACAGAGACAAAGTTGACGATGGAGTGAGCTTACCCAGAAGAAGTCTATTCACTCTCACTTTGAAGAGATTCGGGTTGCATGCGTAGTTGTTTCTAATAGGTTCTTAGGCAATTCTACCTATGCCAATAGATATTTTGAAAGAAAAACTGTGGTCTTGCTTAATACAAATAAATGTTTCTATATTTCCAGATATTCACGAACGCCCGCAGCAGGATCAGCCACGTATCCTGCCGTAGCATTTGTCAACGCTGGATTTGTAAGTACTTACTTGACTACTCAAACAACCAAAATCCGCAGAAAGTCAGTTCCTACTAACTTCCAATTAGAACATCTAAGAATCTGGGTAATTTACTGACTGAAAACGTAACCTAAGCCGCATTGTTTAGAAGCATGTAATTTTGCCTTTTATAAGGAAGGTGAGCACTTTGAAAAGACTTTTGTGAAAGTCAAAGCATTTATTTCAAATAGGCACAAAGGCCTTTTTGACCGTCAAAAATTACAATAAAATAGAATTGATTCTAGGCGCCCCTTCCAAAAGGTAGTTTTCGTATGGAGAAGAATGGGCAAGAAACTCCACCGTTACTCTTTTAAAATGTTTTAAAATATTTCGCATTCATTCATTATATATTATATAATAGGTATGTGAAGACGATGCACCTAAAATAAAATTACTATAGGTACCTACCAGAACAGGTAAAAGAATTAAAAATTCAACCATGACATATAAATTAATTATCTGATAGATACATAGTGCTCACATAGGTATTTACAAACAGTAAAAGTAGGTAAACGATTTTCATTTAAAAAAATAACAAACTTAATAGTTTTAAATATTCATCTCTGAAAGGGGTTTACTATGGGATGAAAGTCATTTCTCATAGGGAATCACACCGCATATGATTTGTTAAACAAGATAACTGGTGATGTTATAATTTTTGGCAAACAGCAACGTTGCACAATAGCGTTGATAGTTGCAGTGTGTTGGAGCGTCAGATAAAGGGGACTTTGCTTTACCGACAACAATAGCCTCTAGCAAAAATTGGACCTAGCTCCCCCTCCTGTGCTGTGTCATTAAGTACCTACCTATATGCGTAGCCTTTTCACAAAATGTTGGGGTTGGCTTCAAGTCTAACCGGATGCCGCTGAATACCAGTATTTTTTATCCTAGCCTATCTGACCTCTACAACCCAGCTACTGGGTAACACGATACACGATACACCTTTTGGTGAGACTGGACCATCCTCTGCCGTGAAGAAATGCGTTTTAGACATTTTAATGTAACATAACATAATCAGCCTATAATGTTCCCACTGCTGGGACACAGGCCTCCTCTCAGTGAGAGGGAGTGCGCCGTAATCTTCCGCGCGGGCCCAGTGCGGGTGTGTAGGTAGATGTGGTGGTGTGTTTTTATGTAAATACTAGCGGCCCGCCCCAGCTTCGCACGGGTGCAATTTTTTTTTTAGAACAATTTTTTTTTCTCTCCGTAAGAATCATCGTCGTACTTCAAGGACTATTATAAAAAAAGAATTAGGGAAATCGGTCCAGCCGTTCTCGAGATTTGCGCTTAGCAACACATTTAGCGATTAATTTTTATATAAAAGAAGAAGATAAAGCATTTTACACGGAGCGAAGCCTCGGTTGTTCAAATTCAGAACTTGCTAAACATGTTAGAAACTTCTCATTCGATCTCATTGTTTCAGATTCACGATAGCAGTATTCCGCCTCCCCCATATACAGCAGAAGACAAAACTGAAGAAAATCTAAATACAATTAACCAAAATATCATAAACAACAACACAATACACCAAAGTACAATAAATCACAACATAGTAAACCACATATGAAAACCGATCAGTATTGTTTTAATATAAACCTTAAGAGTACTATTATTTAGGTAGATAATTCTATCACAAGTGATAATAATAAAGTTACTGTTCTTATTTATACTTTTATTACGTAAATTATGTGTGTATTATTTATTTTTGAATCCTAAATAATCTTGATACCTGACTGCGGACGAGATAACGCCTTTACGTCAGAATATCAATTACTCCCCACAAGTTGCCTCTTGGAAGGTGGCTCCTCTATCTTTCCCACAAGGCAAGATGGACCGATGACCTTGTGAAGACCGCAGGAATCCGCTGGATGCGGAAAGCACAGAACCGGTCGAAGTGGCGGTGCATGGGGGAGGCCTATGTCCAGCAGTAGACGCCTTACGACTGAAATGATGATGATGATCAATATTACTACAGCATTCAAATCTTAAGATCCATGATATGATACGAACCATGATTCAATGAACAGAATAACTTGTCAATTTCACCAGCTAACGAGGATTTTTTTAAAGTCGGTTAAAACAGAACTAAAAAGGAGGAAGCGATATAGCTATAGATGTATCACACTAATATTATAAAGGCGAAAGTTTGTGAGTGTATGTGTGTGTGTGTTTATATGTTTGTTACTTCTTCACGCTCAAACGGCTGGACCAATTTTGATAAAATTTTGTATAAAGGTAGCCGACACCCTTTTTTTTTGAGGATGGGTAATAATCAAATTACGCCTCCCGCTCTGGGTGGAGCGAAAGGGAGTGTCAGACTTACTGACTAAAATCCATCCATGTTCCTTCCTTAGCCCTTTATGTTCCGGAGCAGCGGTAACCCTTTCGGACAATCCCGCTGCCCCGGCAGGCTTCGGCCCTGACGGGCCCCTTCACTAGTGCTGACATCTCTTTGAGACACGCGTGGAACAGGTACGCGCCGTCCGGCACATGCCTGGTCCTGATCGGACGGTGAGCTACCCATTACTCTCCGTCCGCAAGCCCGCGCCTACGGTGGCCGGGAGTCGTCACGCGACTCCCGACGCCCGGAGCGTCTCCCGCGGCGGCTGGGACGTGAGGCTCTGTCCCTCAACCATCCCACCACCTCCTTCGCTAGCATGACTGCTTCGCAGAAGGATGTGACTTCCTCCCACACCCTCTCGCTCCGGACCATGGCTTCAACCAGGGCCGGACGCGAGAGGTCGCCGCCGCTGCCGAACGCCTCTATCGAGGACACGGCGGTGCTCCGCCCAAGCGGGGCAGACCACCGTATGCTCAACCGTATCCTCTGGGCGATCCTTGCAATGGTGACACCCGGGCGTTTCCTCCCGCCTGATGATGTGCAGGAACCTCCCGAAACATCCTTGTCCGGTGAGAACCCGTGTCAGGCGGTAGGTGAGAAAGCCGTGACGCCTCTCTAGCCACTCCTTCAAGGTTATAAAAAGTAGCCTATATGTTAATCCTTTAACATATAGGCTACTTTTTATAACCTTTTTATACCGATATTCCCACGGGATCGACACTTATGCGGGTGAAACCGCGGGGCGCAATTAGTTCATCGACAATATAATAAATATACTTTTGGTAAGTAAGACGCAGAAAATAATAAATTTTTAAATACCATAATTTTTGTAACCAAATTACGATAAAAAGGTCAATGAAAAATAACCTTTGCAAATAACGAAATCTCCCCAAATCTACTGATTATTTTTCAATGGCCTTTTTATCGTAATTTAATTATTTAAGCATATGTAAAAAAAACTTTATACAAGTGATTTGTCTATAGAATTGTACCCTGTGCAAATATTTAAAAACAAACATCAACAATGCTATTCATTTCATTGACAAATCAAACATTTACATTGTACTACATTGGAACTAAACAAACCAATGTTATACAATGATTGCACATGACCTAGTGGGAAAATCTAGAAGCTAGGTAAAGGCTGGACCATTCAAAATAATAGCATAAGCATAGACTGTCTATAAAGTTCCCACTGCTGGGACACAAGCCTCCTCTCTGTGAGAGGGAGTGGGCTGTAATCCACCACATGGGCCCAGTGCGGGTTGGTATATGTCATGTCTTCGAATTTTTGGTTCTACGACATGCCGATTTCCTCATGATGTTTTCCTTCACCGTTTTGAGAGAAAAGGTGATGAAAAATAAAGCGCCTGTCTGGGTTCAAACCTACGTGGCTGTTGCCACTGGGCCACCACTGCTGATCTGCTCAATATAGGTAAAGAACCATAAAAACGCAATTGACGCCCCATAGAGTATTGTTGCAAAATTTTAATTTTTAGGTTTGGCCAAACCATACTTAGTCACGCAAGTGTCCATACTGAGAAAAGTGAGCTCACAACAATAATAATGGCATGACATTTAAGTCAAAACACAATGGTACATTGTGTGAGCTGGAAGTGTCAAAACTACATAGAAGCATTTGACATGGTAGGTTAAAATATTTGCTAAGAAAGTATTAAGCCTACCCCAATGGCTCTAATGGTTTAAGTTTGTAAGCAAACAAAGTCACAGTTTCCAATGAATTAATAAAAAATATCTTTCTTTGGATAGAAAAAGTCTATTCACTTAAGGTCTGACAATTTGTTTGTATGTGAACATAACTTAATATAATTCATGTTAGTTTGTAAGAGTAGTCAATGCTGCCACCACATCTCCCCGGTGCTCCCTTAAAGTTCTTTCTGCTAATGTTCTGGATATCTCCAACTCTTTTACCTGGAAATTGATAAAAATGCATTTTATTTTTAAAGCACTAAGGTTTCTTTTGCTTTCACCATTACAATGCCGACTTTATGAAGTACTGAGATGTGAGCATACAGTTAACTTTGTTACGAGTCATTTAAAGTTTAAGTGTGCGAGTTTAGGAATTATTTCTAGTGGTACGGGTAAAAACCCTTTTTTTATTTTTTTTATTTTTTTTTTTTTTTAAGGATGGGAAATCATCAAATGACCCCTCCCGCTCTGGGTGGAGCGGAAGGGAGTGTCAGACTCTTACTGACTAAAACCCATCCGTGTTCCTTCCTTAGCCCTTTATATTCCGGGGCAGCGGTAACCCTTTCGGACAATCCCGCTGCCCCGGCAGGCTTCGGCCCTGACGGGCCCCTCCGTTCAATGCTGACATCTCTTTGAGGGGCGCGTGGAACACATACGCGCCGTCCGGCACGGGCCTGGTCCTGATCGGACGGCGAGCTACCCATTACTCGCCGTCCGCAGGCCCGCGCCTACGGTGGCCGGGAGTCGTCACGCGGCTCCCGACGCCCGGAGCGTCTACCGCGGCGGCTGGGACGGGCGGCTCTCTCAGCTCTCTCCCTCGCCCATCCCGCCACCTCCTTCGCTAGCATGACAGCTTCGCAGAAGGAGGTGACTGCCTCCCACTCCCTCTCGCCCCGGACCATGGCTTGGACCAGGGCCGGGCGCGAGAGGTCGCCGCCGCTGCCGATCGCCTCTACGAGGACACGGCGGTGCTCTGCCCAAGCGGGACAGACCTCCACCGTGTCCTCTGGGCGATCCTCGCAGTGGTGACACCCGGGCGTTTCCTCCCGCCTGATGATGTGCAGGAACCTCCCGAAACATCCGTGTCCGGTGAGGACCTGCGTCAGGCGGTAGGTGAGGGCGCCGTGACGCCTCTCTAGCCACTCCTCAAAGAGGGGCCTTACCGCCGCTATCGCGGCGTGCCCTGCGCTGGGTTGCGACAGTCGCGCTTTCCATGCCGCCATGAGATCGCGCCGGAGGTCTGTCCGCTCCGCAGCAATTTGCCGCGGAAGCGGGTTTTCCCCCCGGCGTAGTGCCTCCGCGCGCCACTCATACAGGCGCGCAAGGACTATCGCCTCCAGATCCCATGGCGGCAGTCCGGCCAGGAGGCTTGCCGCCTCGCGCGAGATCGTGCGGTACCCCCGTATCAGCCGTATGGCGACCACCTTTTGGGGCGCGTTCAGGTAGTGGGCGGCTCGAAGCCGCAGTGAACGCGCCCACACCGGGGCGCCATATACGGCCATGGACCGCACGACCCCCGCGTAAAGCCTCCGGCAGGAGGCGTTTGGCCCCCTCAGGTTGGGCAGGAGCTGCTTGAAAGCGGCCCCAGCCCGTTCCAGTTTGGGGGCCAAACGTCGGAAATGCTCGACGAAGTTCCACCGGCTGTCGAGGACGAGACCCAGGTATTTCATCGTCGTCTCGACGCCGATGCGAACCCCTCCTACCGTCAGTTGGGATCCCGATGGTGGCCCGTTCCGAAGCCCATGAAAAGACATGGCCTCGGATTTGTGCAGAGCCACCTCGAGACCCAACTGCCGGGGGTAAAAACCCTTAAGAGGGGAAATCAAACCACATCTTTACAAGACATAAGCCACAAAAATCTGCATTAGATGTATCACTTGCCAAGATTTCCATGACTGCCCAAATATAATGGAAATAATTGCTGGTGATATATTAGGTTATTTGTGGTAGACCTAGATACTTACAATTAATTCTATATCATCCTTTTTCACTGAAACTTTTTGTAATTCCTTTTCCTTTTCAAGACGCTCAGCAGCCTCTTTGTTTCTCCTGTCACCAATTAACGACAGCGCCTGGAATTATTAACAGTATTTGCTAAATATATTTGTATGAAATTCGTAAAGAAAACAATCATACTTAATTTAATCTCAACGGGTCAAAGTATCATCAAGTTTTTCAATAACATTCAAGGATGATTAAAAAAAGCAATCATTTGTTATAGGGATCGTAGATTCAATTTTTTCTAATGCACTGAGAGCAACATTATAAAAAGATAACCTATCGAGATAATTTCAACGAGTACTTCAATAAAAATACATAATTAGTTTTTTTTTGCTTACCCCAGATATGTCCTGAGAGGATATCTCTTTCTCTTCTGCATAGTCTGTAACCTTTTCCAAGTCTGCTACTCCACTATCATGTTTTGCAGTCTTCTTCTGAGTTTTGTCTTTATCGTGCTGGATATCGTCGGTATCACCATTAATTTCTTCGTCAGCCATTCTGTTCGTTATATATTATTATTCTATCTTGAGGCTTCTATTGGAAATTAATTATTTCAACACAAATTCCAACTAAATAAGCATTTTACAGACAAACAAAACTCCAATCGAAATCGAAAACTATAGAAATAGAATGAGATCGTTCATTTGAGGTTATTTTTACGTTTCGTTTGGAAATGCATTTTATTTAGAAGATTCCCGATTTACGGAAGTATTCCAATAATTAGCCAGCCACCAGCCATGAATATTTTTTCTTTTATTACCTACTTTTACAATGCATCTAAATAATAAATTAATAATAATAATACAAACTTTCATTAATAAGTTGCAAAATATTCAAAAACTTTTAAAAGTGTACGTGCCAATTATCTAAACCTCTTTTTAATAGCAACAAAGACATTAAATTATTATTTACCTCTTTGAATAGCAATAAAATAAAATCAGCTGATGACAAAATAAAAACTACCTACCTACACCTAACTGACAAATAATAAATAATTAAATAGTTAGGAAAAAACAGAGTAGGTAGGTAATACTGAATTTAATTTAGAAACTGCACATGGCCCCATCAACTCAAATGTAGAAAAAACTCAGGAATTAGAAAACTACTGAAGCTTTAAATTCATCCTCCACGCTTTCTGCTGCCTTACCTACATAAAAAATAATGTAAAGGCATGCCCTTTGTAGTTTAGATTTCAACACACAAACCCCAGGCTGTTATAAAAGCTTTTAGAGATCTTAAAATGAAATCAACAGAAGATCTCTGGGGAATGTTTGTAAAAATATGCAGATCTTACATCGAAACCATTGTGTCCTATATCCCATCTTTCATGAACACCAATAAGTAAAACAGTTGGTGAAAACCAAAGGGCGTTGCAGTACTCACACCGGTGTTACCAGGTGTTACCCTAGTAAAGAACATTTTTAACGCCTGGGAACAAGATGCCATTGGAATCTTTTGCGACCTCTCTAACGCGTTCGATTGCGTAAACCATGAGACACTTCTGAAGAAAGTGGAGCACTATGCTATTAGAAAAACAGCACATGATTTGCTGAGATCATACCTGAAACATAAAAATGTTAAAGTTCAAGTAAACGGCATAAACTCATTATGATCTGAAATGACAATGGGCGTTCCTCAAGGTTCGATATTAGGTCCATTCCTCTTTTTAGTTCACATTTATGATTTACCCCAATTACTTCAAAATCAAGATGGTATTATTTGCAGATGACACATCTTTGACTTTTAAAATAGACCGATGCGACGGTCACAAAATCTTGATGACGTGAATAACTCTATTCTTCAGGTCTAAGATTGGTTTTTGGTAAATAATTTAGTAGTAGTCCTTTGGAAGGCGTACGAGGGGCCGAAGCCAACTTGCAGAGGCCCGTTGGACGTTTTCAATGAAATGAGGCACCAATGGGCATTGTTCATAATTTTTTTAATGTTGTAATTAAAAAACCATTTCGAGGAATAGCGTTACTAATCATTATGGACTAATTAATTTACGAAAAATATTAATATTTATTGATATTTTTGATAAAATACGATTGACCTTCTGTGCCCTTCAAATTACGTCACCTGCAAAAGTACAGTTTATTATCGTTACCTCAAAACTAAAATAAAAAGTATTCGTCAGTGTAAAGTGTAAAATTATAATATGTCAAAAATATATTAAATTTAAAAATTCCGACTTGCCTTTTCATCTCGTTTATAAATCTGATTACATTGTTTCAACAATCGACAATATTTAATATATCGGAAGAGCTATGGAATACAAAAAAAAAGGAATGAAATGCTATGGAATGAAAAATTTTAATAGATTGATACTTTGACACTTTGATAGGTGTGGATGACGTTGTGTTGACAGTTTGAATTTTTTTATTTCTGTACTAGTGAGGCAACAGCACTTAATCTTTAGTGCCACTGATGACGTAACTTACCTTAAAAAAAATTAATTTTTTAATATTTATAAAAAAATAACTATTGAGCCAACCACCAAAATATTCAAATTAGTTTCTCAAAATGCTCTAAATTTTCAAAAAATAAAATAAAATGTAATGGTTAGAAATTTTGGACAATCCCGCAAGTGCACCCAAAGACAACCCCTGGTTGGTGTAGGAGTTAGGACTATTAGGTAATAGGTAATACGGGCTGTTGAACGCAACTCCACGTCAATGCGCGTATTTTGCGTACGTGTTGGACTATTGCAGGATATGGAAAAATAAAAAGTTGTACTATGGGTTTGGGTGGCTAAAGCGGACTGGTTATCAAGAACTATGACAGAACTATCACCCCTGCCTGATCAATTTTATAAAGATACACGTATAAAACGGCAGGGGGTGACTTGCACACTCAATAAAGGGCCCCCGGAAACGGTCGCTAGCACATAGTGCCCTAGCGACAAGGGGGCAACATGTCCTGAGAGGCTTATGAGGAGTGGAGAGGTATTCCAGGGCTATCAGGACAATCCCGGAAATACGGTCAAGATCCCTACCAGCATCTTACTGCAATACTTCCTTCCTCCGAGAACGTTTGCTCTTGCGAATCTCCACTCAAGCCGGCCACTATAGGCAAGAATGAGGTGGTAGCTCTGTTCCTCGTCATTGTTCACTCCAGCCGGCCAATAAAGGCAAGCCAGAGGTGAGGAACAAACTTGTCCGTGGGGTCGCTACTGCCCAACAGCTCGCGAAATGCTGCCCTGCGGGTTTCTGTATCTCTCTTGGTCTGGCTCCTCACCTTAGACCTGTTCCGGCAAAGTAAACTCTTGCGGCACAGGCCTAGAGTTCGGAGCGCGCAATCCCCACCACGACGTCAACGTAGAGATACGGCGATGATTATTATTATTATTATATTGAAATGGCCAAAAACTAGAATTCATTAATCAGAATTTTTTCCGAATCACGTTAAACGAGAAATTACACTGGTTTAAAAAGATCATCTACTTTTACAATATTTGTAAATAAGTGAGCATTATGATGAATGTATACAAAACCTTGTAAAACATTATAAAAGAGTAACGTGGAGTTTCTTGCCCATTGTTTTCCATACGAACACTAACTTTTGGAAGGGCCGACTAGAATCAATAAATTCTATTTTAGTGTAATTTTTGACGTTCAAAAGTGCCTTTAGACTGTTAAAAAGTCTAAGCCTAAAAGGCTAAAAGCACAGCTATTACTTAACACTTAGCGCCCCTCGATGTAATAAAAATAAAACTTCTATTGTGTCTCGTTCAATGTCCTTCAATGTGTTAATAACATCTCGCAGGTTCACAGGTTGCCTTAAATTAAGGCCTCCAGTCAGGGCATAAAACTTTTAAACTAAGCGACTTCACGCTAAGAACACCTTCTGTGGTGTACGTACCTTGGTTTAGGGCGTCACTGGGGGAGGGCAGCAGGGGAAAAAGGACGCATATGCATTTATCGCATTTATATCCATCTTCTCGGTATTCAAAAATAAAAGTGCGTAAAAAAATTATAATTATCATTGTTATTGTAGATTTCAGAGAGTCCATGTTTCAGAACGACTGACCAAAGAAATAAATAATCACTACGTTTAGTTATTCCATTCTTCAGTCTTTGAACCAACATCAAACAGTTGCTTTTCAAAAAGCAAATTATTAAAAAAATCTCTAATTTTCGATAGCAACAATAGTAATAGGTATTAAAATATATCATCAAATGTTATACTTTCAAAAATACATTTCGATATTGCTACTTCTATGCACATCTTTTTTTTTCTTTTCCATCATTGACTTGACTGACACCACCTTGACTGCTTGACACTTGACAGCGTAGGGTTTGCGTTACCCCTTCCATACTACTGTATATTTCTTCTTCTTTTGTTTTTAATTCCTTAATTTTACGGTATAACGTAATTAATACACTATTTTTCTTTTGAGTTTATCATTTCAAGCATTCGGTGATCTTCAAAAGTGCGGCGAAAACGGCAGAAATTGGTAAGTGGGTAATTTTAGAATTTGCAAATTGTCAAACTATTATTGGTATTTCGCCCTTGACGTTTGATTTTTAGTACATTTTTACACATTTACGAGCAATTTTTTTATAATACGGTACAAAATTAAATATATAAACTATGATTCGTTTCATACACCATTGTTTGGTATTTCAATGTGACGTCAAGGCAATATGGAGAACGTTTTCCTTTGCTCGCGGGAGCTCGTGTTTGTTTCACGCACCTTTGCCTTTCTAGTAATTTCACTAAAGGTTCCTTCGTGAAGCTAGTGAAGTTGATGTTTAATATGTCACTGCTTTATTTTGGGCTAAAAACATATTATAAAGTGGTTAGTGACCTTGAACCATGGTGTTTTGAGTGTATTGGTTTGCCATGTGTTAGATAAAAATACTACTAAACCAGGTAACTATGCCTTATTTTGTAAAAACTCTGAGTCATTATTGTAAAACATTGAATACTTTTGTAAACATTATAATTTCATAAAGATTCCTTAGATTTGACTGTTTCTATTTTAATTATTACCAGATATGAGTTGTTTAATTAGTTTTAAAATATGAGTAGGTGATGCCATCATTTATTCATAGGTACAAATAAACATGACAAATGCATTCATTTAAAAACAATCAAAATAAAACTAAACATTTTAGCCGCAACATAATTATTCTACCTTCAAATGATCACAGATTATGAATTAAAATAATGGTTTAAAACAAAAACGTATATTAAAACGAATATGAAATAATACTAAACATAAAAAAATATGACATCAAACTGTTTGTAGACACAAAATTAATTCTGAATGCAGACAATAAGATATTTATGCAACACTGTATAGGGTTGCATTTTTGTTCCATATCCTACAAGTATCTGCATTCAAATCACACTAAAATAAACCATCAATCATTCCACAACTGTTTGTTTGGCCAAATAATCAAAATATATTATTATACTTTATCTATGTGTACTTTACATATTATGTTACATTCACCATAATATATTTTTTACTAAAATCTCTTACAAAATAAATGATAAGTTTTCATGAAAACAAGATAGTAGGCAATTGAAAGTAATTCTTAAAATGCTGTGTTGCATAATATCTAATTTGTAACCTTATTTATAACTGGGATATAATGGGTTTCAAACATGTCTGCATGTGTCAGTGTATTGATTGCTCCACACACTCTAATTTTGATGTGTACTTTATTATGTATGTTTATACTCAGAAGTCTTGACACTATTCCATACTCTCCTTGACCCAGCTCCTGTTGCTGTCATATATACATTTTAATGATGGTCACACTGCATGTGATTGTATTCATATTCAATGAATGTTTTAAGTTTTAACCCTTATACCCCTGTCCTATATTGAATTGCAATTATTGTTCTGCAAATGTTTTGTCGGCACTGATTGAGTTGAGAGACTAATGATTATTGTTTTACATTCATTAGATTTGGTCCATCATCTTGTCCACCTTTGATTTAGTAGGGAAACTTTCCTATTGCAAGGCTAAGCTGGCCTGCCTTATGATATCTGTATATCTGAGGGCGTTATTTATTTATTTTAACAGTTTTCTAACTTATCTCAGTCTTTATTTCAAATCTTAAACAACTCTCAATGCACATATAGCTAAATGATTAGAGTTTGGGAAAACTATAATTATTTATGAACTGTATTCTACTTAGTGTAATTAACAGACTCAAAGAGTTCCAAAAATAATTAATTTATGTTATGTGTGATTGAACTTTGAACACGGCCATCTAGACTTTATGCACCCATGACTAAGTTAATAACGTATTTTCATCATAAACCAGGTTATAGGTCTGTTTTGTTTGCATTTTTGCATGCCATTACTTACAACAGGCATTGATGATAGGGATTGATGATATAAAGCCTATTATTTCAGATAAAAATCTCCTGTGTTGCATAGGTCGTCATTACAATCACAATGGAATTTAGTAGACTGGATAATTCTAGTAATGAAAGGAGTAAACTCTCGCAATTCGCGAATTTTCTCGTTTCCGTTGTCGTGGTCTAAATCCCTTGAAGAAAAGATTCCAAGAAATATGGCTAAGAAACAAATACTTTCCCTGCCATTTCTACTCTACGTATAGTGAAATTATTTTCATCATTATTATCCTGTGACGTCATTGGGGCGGGCGGAAAGTAATATTATATTAATTATCATTTTTGAAATTTTCTGTTTCATTTATGTCCTTCGTAATATAAATATTTAGGTATCAGGTATTGTTTGTGTGGAGACTGATTATGAGTTATAACAATAAAATGATGGCCGACGAATAATAAAAGTCAAGAAATGTAACTCAAGCTCAAAAATGGCACCACGCAAATGTTTACCGCGGTGGGCGTTGCCGAAAAGGCTACCGCGTACCAGAACTAATCACGGCGCTTGCCGGAATTTACGCGAGTGCAGCTTCCTTCCAGTACCGTGAGTCGGGGGCCCGGGAGATGCTTGTACATTCGCCGCACCCTCGAACACAGCTTTGATATTCAGAAATTGTTTTAAAAGCTCACCTATCGCCAGCTGTTGTTAGGGAAAAGAAACTAGTTTGCATGTTTATATTATTTTATCAATGAGTTGAAAGTTTGTTCACAAGATGGCGCTGCGACCACAGAATTTTAAATAAATCATCACTAATACATTGCAAGTGCGTGTAGGTTGAGCTTTTATTTGCTACATATCAACGAGAGTGCAAGTCAATTGTATTTGTTTGTTTTCTTGATGTTTTCTTACAGTTTTTTTCATGTAGGTATTGCGTTCACCGATGTATTAAACAACTAACTTAAACGTAATTTCCACTCTGTTATCTTTTTCTGCACATCTTTGGCTAAATGATGTCGCAAAATTTAGGCGTAAAATTTTGCTCGGGCCCAGTAAGACACTTTTTGAATGTGTGTAACTGGGCCCGACCAGGTGAGAAGAGTACATGCTTTCCATGAATGAAAAGACCCAAAAATCTGCTATCTAATGAAAATTAATCGGATAAGACCAACGGCTTGCATCTGCTAGTGTCCCGAATGTCCATTTACCTGCACTCTTGACGATCTGAACATCGCCTCTGACGCCGCAATAAACGTAAATACTTATATTATAAATTCGAAAGTAACTCTGTCTGTCTGTATGTTACCTTTTCACGCATATACCACTGAACGGATTTCGATAAAATTTGGCAGAGAGATAGATTATATCCCGGGGAAGGACATAGGGTAGTTTTTATCGACATACCTCGCGGGCGAAGCCGCGGGCGGAAGCTAGTAATATATATGTATAAACAGTATAAGTCAGTTTGATGGAAGTACTTACCGTCGAAACGGAAAGAAAAAAAATAGATTTGCATGAAGTTGATGGTGAACATCGACCTCAATGCTGGTTATGCGTCTACTAGTTCTATTTAATTGAATTCGTTAAAATCTATTAACTATTTAATTAAGGAATGCATATTTTTTTTCTAATTATAGAAAGTAAAGCATCTAACGTTACATCAATGCGGAAGCTTCGAGTTTTTTAACAGACAGGGGCACTTTCAATGCCACTGCTGCTTTACGTTGAATCACTAGTTCTATTTAACTTTCCTAGGACACGCGTGATGTGTGGCAAGATATTAATGAATCGCATCATTCTTGAAAGCGGCTCCGTTTACATGCAAAGTGATTATTTTGTGATAGTCGTTTTTTGTTTTTCAATAAGAGAGTGAGAGTGAGAAATACGGCCAGTGACCATTTTGTAGTACAAAGTTCCTTAGTACAAACACCACAGTTCACACCAAAACAACAAAAGTACACCTTATAAGGTATGTATCAACTTAGATATTAAGCCATTACCGACCATGGACTTTTCCAAAAGACAGCTGCAACAGACAACATAAAAAAAGGGACAGACTGTCATGACATGATTAACGCTGTAAAGTAGATGAATTAATCCATCCTCTTGTACCTATTAATCCTATCACCGAAGAACGTTCCCTAGATGAGATTATACAGTGTTAAATTAAAATATCACCCTTGGAACAGTTTATCATTGAAGTAAAGTGAAACAATCTGCGAACACCTGGCGTTTCCAAGGTGCTTAAAAAATTGCTATCTTCGTAAATACAACAGGTGTGTTGCTGCCAAAGAATGGCGTAGAAAAAACCGTCAATCTTTCCCGCTAATGGTTTAACAATCTTCTTAAAATGTCGATATTAGGCTGGGTGCCTTAAAAATACGAAAATAATGCTTTTGATTATTGGCAGTGTGTTTTATTTAAGGTTTCTTTTTACCTAAGAAGAAACTTCCCAATCATCATCATCCTGATCTTTTTCCAATTTAATCGGGGTCGGCGCACTTCGTAATACGTTTAAAAAAGAAATACCTACTTACCTATTGCAAGTTTATGTTCTGTTTTCCACGTTGCCGCTAGATGGCGCTGTACGACCGAATACAACCTGAAAATAATAAATGTAAAATATTTTAATAAATAATGACCTCGGTATTCTTATCCTAGTTGATTACACATTGGTTATAGCTTTCCATATTTTGGGTTGACCTGATTTTTTATCATATCTGCTGAACACGGGAAAAATTACATTATAATAATGGATGTGAAGCCTTGACATAATTTAGATCTATACAAAGTCAGGAAATTACCGTGTGGTTTCCGAATAAACCAAATGGGGACGCTCCCGCTTTTTACCGAGGTTGCACTGGTTGCCATGTCATCACTACAGAGATAAGGTACCGTCAAAAACTTGACAGAGCAATGCCCAATTTGTTTTCGTGGTTTGACTGTAACAATGACAAGACGGAAACAATTTATGAAAGCCCGGAGAGAAAATCTTCAAAAATCCTGTCAAAAAATAATTTATTCTTAAAAAAAAAACAGGAAAATTAAAGATTTTTGTCAGCTAGGGCGTTGAATGTAACGGTCAACCTTGGACATAATTAATTATGCATAATTTATGTAAGAAACTGTATAAAATATCTTACCATCTACATAAACAGACATCTTCTCACGAGAATTGTCAACCTAATTACTATGCACTGCTTGTTGAATTTATAAATATATTTCAAGTCATATGTATTTTATCTACAACATAAATATGTATGAGCATGTTGTATTATGTATTTTCTATTCCTATAGTATTCAGTTTTTAGATCACATAATATAGTTTAAGTTTTTAGGTTTTATTTTTGTACACATGACGACACATTTCCAGTTTAAGGTAAGCTGACCTCGCATTGTATAGACTTTTCGTACAGTGAGAAGTCAGCTTGTAATAGAAATGTATAGCTTGATATGTCGTCTTGCGCACATAGAATAATTGCATCTATCTTGATAAAGTTGACACCATATTAGATAGTACTTGCATGTTATCAATATAATAATTTATCATAATCATCTAGCCTGTCCTAACGTGGTCTCTCTCTATTGTGAGTTTTTGGCAGATTTGCCGTACAAAATTTTTCAAAAACTGACAATGGAATGGAAACTACTCCAGGAGCGTACCGTGGAATCGTTTCGCAAAAGCTATGGCACACGCTAGTTACTAGCTATGGCTAGGACAGGACTCTTCAAGTCCCGAATAAATGTGACTTAAATGTGCACCATAGCTTATTGGTGAGATAGTGGTCAAACGCAAGCTGCAACATATTAAAACTTTAAGGAACTATTATTATTATTATTTTTTTCTATAAAACAGTCTCTTGTCTCTCTCTCTGTATCATAATTACTTACATTTTGTGGTACAGTACAAGACTATAATACTTATATATGTATTATTTATTATACTTAAGATACTTTGAAAACTAAAAAAATATAATTTAAAGCATCAGAATTTTTCAAACAATAAGCAAAAGGTGCATCCGCTAAGCTACAGACTTCTTTCAAAACTCCTATTTAGCTAAACTTCGGGATCACAGGTTTGTCCAAGGACGAAAGACAAAAAAAAAATCTTTTGAATCTATATTATTAAGTACCTACTTTTAGAAATTTTCGGTACTGCAGAAGAGTTTATGCGAAGTTTTCTAAAACATAAATAACATGCAGTACAAAGAACTTAAAAATAACAGAATACTTTGCAATGACAAAAAATAGAAGTCAAATCGCAGTGTTATTGAACTTAACTTTAGTTCAGAGATACTGAGAAATGTTAACAACTCAAAGGAGGAATAATGAATAAAATATTTTGTTTGTTATCTAACTAGCCTGTACTGTCCCACTGCAGGGCAAAGGCCTCCCTTTCCCTTTTCCACACAATTCTGTCTTTTGCGAATGTCGGCCAGTCTCTGCGGTAGGAGTCAAGCTCGTCCCGCCATCGTCGTCTTGGCCTGCCGCGATGGCGTCGTGCGTTTGTTATCTTACCTTTAATTATATTTAATTCACTTACATACTACAGTCAGCATCTTATTTATTTAGATACATAATTTATGCCCCTTAAACTGTCTAGCAGTCTTTTCATTCATCTTGTACAGTAGGCCGCACTTCAGTGTTAGCACTTTGACCTTGAGCTGGCCTAGCGCAGTACAGAGTTTCAATGGAATAAGACTTCCCACCAGTCCCACCCTAATTGCGTAACATGCACCCTTTCAATTACAATCTGAATAATTTTGAAGGATAAAGCTAATCCCTTGCTTCATTATGTTCGAAAAATTCTACTAAACAAAATAAATAACCGATCCCGCTGCTTAGCTTATACTGGTTTTGTTACCAGACCAGACAACTGACTCGCGGCTTTAATTATGTTCTTTCAAGCAGTCTCTTCTCATGCAAACACAGCTGCTGCTGCTCTTGGGGAGGCTCTTCTCTTCTCCTTGGCCAGTGTTAAAACGCTTTGTCATTCCAACTTCTTCCTTTCTACATCCATGCACCTGGGTCGCCATCTTCAATCTGCAAAAACCTTGTTCGTGGTTAAATCAGGTGCCCCTTACGTGGCTTTACTACCTCCAAAGACAGCAAGGGCTTTTCCTCAATTTGATCATCCACTTAGACTTTCATAATCTGTTTTGTTACTAGCCCTGAACAAGGCCGTACTGAATAAAATAGTGTACTAGGTACCTGATTTAGACCCGCTGAAGGTTGCACGGGTACAAACAACCATACCCACCCCTGACGACAACCTTGGCCTTAAAAGCATACGTAATTTAATAACATTTTCTAGCTACATTTTAATTGGACACAATTAAGTTAAAAGCAAACCTTAATTATTTTATTAATGGATAAACATGGGCTGACGACAACAGCAGGAGTCGAGGTCAATGCAATGAGGCAGATAAAACCCAAGGCTAACCTTGAGCGGTGGGTAGATTCAGCCTGTAGATGATGAAGGCGATAAAGTCTCCTATTTAAGTAAAACAAATGACCTCCGATTTATTCACGTTCTATAAACTTCCAAAGCACTCAATGAATTTATCGTTAAAACCCGTGCCTACCGAAATATTTTCTGTAACCTTGTTACTAAGCTGAATCCATGGACTGGTCGTGCGACTGGTAGGCCGCGTCTGTAATGGGGTGACCTTGTAATGCGTAGGTTCCAAGGACTCCGCCCGAAGGAAATTTTCGGGGCTGTCGGCCTTGGGCAACTTTTCTCTCAAGGACTAGAGGCTCCAAATGATAAATGACATCATTCCTGTTTCTAGGTCGGTTCACCCACTACCCTGAATACGGAATTTTTGTGTCAAACCTAATCTAGTAAATATCACAATATTACGTTTTCTGACTCATCATAGGCTGTATTTTCCGGTACCTTTTTTTATAAGGGATTTGTTTCAGCTTTTGGTTGGCATTGGGTTTCTGCACTATCGTGTGCTTTTTTTCAGCGAAATCACCAATTAATAATTTTGTTGATTAATAAAATAATATACTTACGAAAATGAAATGAAAGTTATTTCTAGGTAGTAATTACGAAAAATCCTTTGTTCAACTGAAAAGTTTCCAATTTCCTGAAGCAACAGCTGAAGAGGAGAGGGATTTTATCAGAAAGCAAATTTTAAATGTCTCTTAGTTTATGTTTTTCTATCTATAGGTACTAATATTATAAGGGGTATACCGCCGTTTACCCGAATTTTATTTACCCTAATATCATTTGCCATAATTTTCAACAGCCATAATATCATACGACTTAATACTCATTTGCCCTACTCTCATTTGCCATATTAGTCACTTGCCAGAATCATTGTTTCCCATAAAGTCACTTACCATAACATCATTTGTCATAATCATTGTAAGCCCTAATTATCACATGCCCTAATTATCACATGCCATAACATAATTTGCCATCGACATCGGATGTGTAACGGTTGTTTATATCAAGAGAAATTGGATGCAATTGGGACTTTAGGGCACCCCAACTCGGACAAGTTAGGTTAGAAGGGGATGGCGGGGTCGTGTGAGCGAGCGAAGCGAGCGAATAGACCCCGCCATCCCCTTCGTGGTTATTTTTTATAAACCACACAGAAAAAGGAGCCCCGCGAGGCGGGGCTCCGTCGACCTAGCCCACCATCAACCATGCACAGAAAAAAAAACCATGCACAGAATAAATAAGTTTATTATTTGTCTAATACTTGTTATGCCATTTAAATATTATGTCTAATAATTATTATGGCACATAAAAATAAGGCAAACAATACTTATGGCATTCGTATCTTATGGTATCTAAAATTCGGGCAATTAAAAGTATGTCATATGTCTTTTAGGGCAAATGAAACATTCGGGCAATTGAAATTCGGGTAAATGAAATTCGGGAAAATGATGATTATGGCAAATAATCTTATGCTAAAACAAGAAATTTTAGGCGGACGAAGTCGCGGGCAGAAGCTAGTACTAAATAATAAAGCTGCAGAGTTTGTTTTTTGTTTGTTTGAACGTGCTAGTCTCCGGACCAACCAGTCGGATTTGAAAAATTATTTCCGCATTTGATAGCCCAGTTCTTGAAGATAATGATTTTAAATTCAACATCACGTCTAATCGACCGGACTGATTTCTTTGAAAAAAATAAATGTTATACCAGACAATTTGCTTCGTAATTTGATATGTGAATATTTGCAATTATATTTTTTTAACACAGTGTAATTAATTTGTAAAGTAATGTCTGGACCGTGGACATAAAAACGATAATCACGCAAACACTATCGGGTGTATTTTCATAAAACTTTCACCATATAAAAGACAATTTAATTCCCCGAATTTTAGTAAACGGTTTTATTTGTTTGGTGTTTGATAAATCAACAATAGATGATTGTTTCATATTTTGTAATAAATTACCAGCGTTGTGTCATCGCGCATCTCTTTCTTTTCTATGCAGTCCGATAGTGACCGCGCTTTAGGTCATGTAATCGCCTTAACGTCACGCTATGACCCTTTGAACCGAGCAAAAAGAAAAAAAAAGTCAGAAAGAACGCAAAGCGAAAACAAAGTAATAGCGCGGGCAGGCGATGCGATGCGACGGGTTGGGTCGGGGGAACAAGAAATTTCACGGGGACGAAGTCGCGGCCAGAAGCTAGTATACTAACCCCCTTACTAATAAACTTTGCATTACCGCGCCCCCTGGTCTATTCCTTGATATGCAATGGTCGCTGTAGCACCATGAACATGAGGCTACAGGAGCTAGTGCGAATCTTGGGGTTCATTCGATTAATCGAGTCTGATTTGACCACGCCGGGATCGGTGCAATTCATTCATTCATTCATATAGCGTCTGGTCTATAACATTGACATAGAAAAAATTATGTAGTTACACAACGCTTTGTCTTCTCCTTTCGAAATTCAAATTACTGACGACTGAAAGAGAGAAATCGGTGTGTAACTATTCATCTGATATAATAAGTTTATTATCAGACAGCATTACGTATTCAAACAGTTATTTTATTCAATTAACAAAGAAGCACCTGGAGCTTGAATAAATAAACAAAACAAACTTAAACGTTACAAAACAGAAGCTTTCAACTGTTTCGACAACATCATGTCATGATTACCTACTTTTCTTTAGTAGCGAACTTAGAAACTTTATGCAAATAAAATCTTGTTGCGTGTGAGGGGGGGGGGGACCCTAGATTCTTAGTACAGGATTGCTGCTAGTAGAATAGTTGCTTAGGGCCCCGTGCCGGGCCGTGTGTTTTGTACACTAAAAGTGTACATTTATGTAGAGCATTTCCTGAAAATGTAATAAAAATCAACATTAATTTACTTACATACTTACTTCCAAGTAGGAATCTGGTTTCATTAGATTCTAACTATTTCTAACAGTTTCATTATGCGGATGAAGCAAATGTAGTAGGTACCTAAGGTAAGGATCATATCACATGGTGTTCTGTAAACCTTTTGTCGCTTTGCTACACATGCTTTTGTCGCTCCCACAGTCCCACCACTAATAATTGTTTGCTGCACGACGTCATTACGTCGGCGCGGCACCGGCTGTCGCTGAAAACCAGCGCTGGGGCTCTGTCTTGCATAGGGTCGCAGCATAATGCTGAGCAATAGCCGTTTTGCGTGAATGTGACACATGTTTCCCCCTACCTTTTTGTATTATTTTATTTTTTGTGTTTATGTTCTTTTTTGCGTCATGTTCACAGCAAATAAACGTTTTTACTTTATGGGGTCCGTGGCTAAATAATAACAGCCGCACAGGTCGATCGATCAGGTTAAGCTACGCTTGCCGCGGTTGGTCTGTGGATGGGTGACCATCTTTACATATCGAGACCCCTCCGTGCCTCGGAAAGCACGTTAAGCCGTTGGTCCCGGCTGTCATTCGTGGATCTTTGACAGTCGTTACGGGTCGTCAGAAGCCCGAAAGTCTGACAACCAGTCTTACCAAGGGGTATTGTATTACCCAGTAACTGGGTTGTGGAGGTCAGATAGGCAGTCGCTCCATGTAAAATACTGGTATTCAGCTGCATCCGGTTAGACTGGAAGCCGACCCCAACATAGTTGGGAAAAGGCTAGGCAGATGATGATGATTTCTTTCTTTCACCATGTGGAGTTCCCATCCTTCCGGATATTTCTTTGGAAAGTATTGGAAACAAAGACTAATGGGATTTAAAAGAGTGTCCGCGGGCGTGGAGTTTCTTGCCCGTTCTTCTCCATAGGTACCTACTATGCTTTGGAATGGGCAACTGGCTTCATCTTTCTGACTGACCGACCCCTTGACAATTCAACAGTAAATGCTTTGAGTTTGACTGAAAAGAAAGACCAAAAGTTTTTATTTTTCAGTTTTTAGTAGTACAGACAAGTAGCACATCAAGCTACCCGAAACTGTAAAATTTTCCCAATCAACTTTGAACCTTATTGTTTAGCGATAAAGTTGAAAATTTGACAGATTATAGTAGCTTGATGTGCTGGCGTCTGTACCTATCTCACACACATTTATTTAACACTAGCACTTCGCCCGTGACTATGTCCGCGTGGTTCAATTTAACACCCTCTTCACCTCCCATTGAATGGTTGTTTTCGAAAATGTTTACGATCTTTATAATTTATAGCTTCTGCCCGCCAACAGACCGTAGACAGTCAAAATTGGCTTTAATAATGGTACACCCGCGATTAACCATAAAGCTTCTCAGTCTGAGTAGAAACTAAGAATAATAATAGGAACAATTACGGGCCATAACCCCCTTAACAAAAATCTTTTTAACATAGGCGCTACAGACAGCCCCCTTTGCAGGGGCTGCCTTGACGCCGTGGAATCATCAGCCCACGTCATCCTGGAATGCGAGGCCGTGGCTTCTCAACGTGCAGAAATCCTCGGAACAATGTGGTCGCTCCGCGAAGCCTGTGAAGCTCCCAGGAAGCTTCTGTGCTATTGGGCGGAGCTAAGCTGGCTCTGTTAGAATCCCCACGCACAACGGACCGAATGGGCGTTTAAGTGCGGAAAAGTAATTCCCATCCTCATCATCATCATCATCATCTGCCCGCGACTTCGTACGCCTGAAATTTTTTGTTCCCCCGACCCACCCCGTCGCGTCGCATCGCATCGCTGGCCTGCGCTATTAAGCGAAAACTTCTTTTTTCTTTTTGCTCTCTCTCTCTCTCACTCAGCTCTTTCACTCCTAAGGGTTCTAGCGTGATGTTTAACAAATTAACAGTCTATGGCCTTCCTCAAGAATTGAGCTATCAAATGCAAAAAGATTTTTATAAATCCGACTGATACTTCCAGAGATTAGAGCTTTCAAACAAACAACTCTTCAGCTTTATTATTAGTACTATTTTAAATGATTTTAAAACTATGATATCTCCCAAGATATTCATTGAAATCGAATGATGTCAAGGGCAATATTGTTCAAAATTAAATACTTGTGATGAATAACGTGTTTTTTGGATAAGGATTAATATCATGTTTACAAAAACACCTTCGCAAATAATGCATTATTTTAGAACAAATATGATTACCATAAAAAAGATTATAGTGAGTCAATCTTAAAAGATAGACATATGCTGTCGCGGACTTTTTTATAGATATTGATGTCTTCTGTAAACCTGTAGTACATAACATTGCTGTACTCTAATGTCAATGGTTTCCGCAGCGTACGCGATATAAGGTTTTTTTTTTGGTATTTTTTTCACACCTTGGGTTACATTATCGAAGTTTTCATACGGATCCCTAACTTTTTCAAAATATTCTATAGCCTATGTTCATCAGGGATAATGTAGGATTCTAATGGTGAAAGAATTTTTCAAATCGGTCCAGTAGTTTCGGAGCCTATTCAATTCAAACAAACAAACAAATCTTTCCTCTTTATAATATTAGTGTAGACGTAGATAACACTATTTGCTATGTAAATATCAGTGACAGGAAGTTATTAAAACATCATCAATAAAAAATAAGTGGAAAAAATCGTATTATTGAAACTACCCAAACAAAGTTAATCAAATGTATATGGGACCACCCCTAAGGCATACCTTATCTATTAAAAAAAGAATTTTGCAAATCCGTCTCTACATGACGGAGTTATGCACGAACATATATAAAATACAAAACCTGTATAAACATCAGAATTGAGAACCTCCTTCTTTTTTTAAGTCGGTTAAAATGTCAAATGTCCGTGTTGTTGATGTTTTTTTTAAGTCCGGCTTTCTTAGGACTCTTTAAACTTCGAAATGGTAACCCTAGGTACTCCTAACGAGAAAAGCCGAGTTTATGTTTGGTATAATGTTCTTTTTAACCGACTTCAAAAAAAGGAGGAGGTTATCAATTCGGTAGAATTTTTTTTATGGAACATATTTATTATGTTTGTTTTAGTCGAAAATTCTAAATCGAAACCTAAACCTACAATAATAACCACAAATAGAATATTTGACGTATTATCCTTGCCTTGTAACAACCTCATAGTATGGGCTAAACATGTAAATTATAAAGTTAAAATATTGATTCAATATCAATTCGTGACGGCAGACGACCCTGCAGAACATTCATGTAGGTACCTATAACAGATAACAATATTAAAACAATACTTCCTTGTATACTCAACTGATACTCGTATATACCATTAAGTATTTAGTACCTTGTTGTTGAAGCTGTTCCAAGCAAACTGTTTCGCAGTCCCAGTACTGATAGATAAGTTATCACATTCACTATCGCGTTGTTCATCGCTTTACCTCGATCTAATTCGGTACAACGGCACTACATATCTAATACCAAGATGTTTCAGTTTTTAGGGCTATCTAGCAATAGCGGTTAAATGAGACGTCGGCTAACTGTACAATTTTAGCGCGACGGTGATGCCTAACCTGAAAGACAAATGGACCTTGTTAAACAGTTAGTTACTTTAAACTATGATTAATTAAGTCGTTGTTAGCAACACGCTGATTCACTTAACTCTTTGTGGTTGATCTTTGTGGTTGTCTTATACCGACTCTGCTTTCAATGCGATATAAGTGCGTACCTGCGTGCGTGCGTGTTAGTGAGGAAGAAATTTTAAAAATTATTAAAAGTTTGGGGTCAAATGCTAAAGGGATGGATGGAGTGAGTCTGGATATGATAATGCTAACATTGCCTAACACCCTTCCGGCTATCACCACAATAGTAAATAAGTCAATAGATACCCACACTTTCCCAGACTTATGGAAGTGCGCTATTGTGCGTCCGCTACCCAAAATCAGTAACCCAAGTACTTTCAAAGATCTACGCCCTGTTAGCATTTTGCCTTGTTTATCTAAGGTTTTAGAGAGGGTGGTCTATAACCAAATGCTGGAATATTTAGAGGAAAACAATATGCTCCCCGACCTTCAGTCTGGTTTTAGGAAGGGCCGTGGGACGGCCACAGCCCTTTCTGACGTAGTAGGGAATATCCTAGAGGCTCGGGATAGGGGGGAAGGAACAATCCTTGCACTCCTTGATTTTTCGCGGGCCTTCGATGCAATAAACACCACTCTGTTACTTTCCAAACTGGCCTATTATGGTTTTACAACGAAAACAATAGAGTGGTTCGCTAGCTACTTGCAAAATCGGTCACAGCTCGTTGAAATCCAGAAGGAGGATGGATCAAAGCTGTCATCCCCCCCTCGCCAGGTGCCACGTGGTGTGCCTCAGGGATCAATTTTAGGGCCCCTTTTGTATATCCTTTACAGTGCAGACATTATTAAGTCATTTCAGCATTGCATGTATCACATGTACGCAGATGATATCCAGTTATATATAACTTTTAAACCAGCTGATACATTGGAGGCAGTGGAGAAAATCAATGACGACCTTGAAAGAGTGGTAGTATGGTCAGATGATAACTCACTGGTATTAAACCCACTAAAATCTAAATTTATGGTTTTAGGAAGTAGGAAAATGATCAGCATTATACTGTCAGCCAAACCAGAAGTTGTTATCAGGGGGGAAAAGATAGATAGGGTAGAGATAGCATGCAACCTTGGGTTAACCATGGATCCAGAACTACGTTTTGAAAAGCACATCAGTAACTGCATGAGGAATTGTTTTTATAGATTGAAACTCCTATATTCAATTAGAGACTACCTGAGTGTTGAGCTTCGTAAACAATTAGTGGATAGCCTAATTTTATCAAGACTAAACTACTGTGATACTGTGTATGGCCCATGCTTGTTAGCAAGAACAGAGAAGCTGATACAACGCATACAAAATGCATGTACACGGTTCTGTGTAAAGATACCTCGTAGAAGTCATGTCACACCATTTATAAATGAAAATAATATTCTGAAAATGGCAGCTAGGAGAAGGTTACATATGGCTGGTTTACTTTTTGGAGTAGTCACTACACAAAAACCTCACTATCTGTTTGAGAAGTTAAGTTGGAGACAGAGCAAATATGAACCACGTTTTTCTACCAAACCTCTTTGTACATCAACACATAGGACCGCAGCATTCAGGGGGAGTTTCAGGTATGCTGCCACGCACTGTTGGAATAACCTTCCTCCGCCAGTAAGAGTCCTGAGGACAAGAAAGCATTTTTTGAGTATTGTAAAGAAATATTTCATGCAGATACAGCAATCCACATAATTGTACCTAGTTCTCGATTTAATAATCATTGCTGCTCTTTTTGTACTCACCTCGAGGGTCATGGCCTACAGGCAATGGATATGGCTTTCCAACGGTGTGAGGGGCTGTCTGACTCCTCCCAGTTTAGGTCCGGTCTGTGTCATTGTCACAGGAGGAATGGTAGTCCTCAGTTTTTTGGGGCGGGTTTGCTGTGTGTCTGAAGCAGCTTTATCTAAGGTAGACAACAGGTAGAATAGTTAGTGAAGTGTCACAAGGATTACCTTCCAATTTTATTTAATGTAGGCTTTGTTTCTGTCGAATGCAATGATAATACTTACCATTAAGGTCATGGAGGATTTAGATGAGATACAGTTTTGAATTTCTTGGGTAGGTATGTCGGAAAAAGCATAGGTGTCGTTTGCCGACGCCGTGCCTCGATGCATGGCCGTTATGCAAATGGCCGCCATCGCGATCTCGATTTCCCATGGTGCATTCGATAAAACTAAAAATATGGTGTATCAATATCAATGCATACTTCTTTACCTAATTCTGGAGTATCGAAGTTATAATTACTAAGATAACATAAATATTAATTAGGAAAACACACTACACTGTAAAATGAGTTATTAAATATCAGTTTTGTTTTAATAAAACTGTTTGGTTATTTATTTTTAGTTATGTATTTAAGTTTATGAGTATCGATTACAGATATATCTATATTTTTATTTTATTTAAAAGTACACACTATGTTCAGCTAGAATCACACATATTTCGGAAAACTAGACTTACTTGATTTACGGTGGGACGTCATTACGTCATTCGAGAGGTAGTTGCTGAAAATCAGCGCTGTTGACGATAGGTTCGTCTGAAGTCAGCAGCTTAATGCTGAGCAACGACCTATTCTTGCACAGATGCGACGCACAGCTTAGTTGTACATATTATTTTTGTTTGTTTGTTGCAAAAGTAGTTACTTTTCCACAGTGCAATTAGAATTTTGTTTTGATTGTTGTTGTTTACATGTTGTTTGTTGTCAGTAGGCCAGTGTCGCAGGCGCATTCCGGATTAATTTTTAATGTCAAACGTCAATCTCAAATTGTCAATGTCAATGAATGTGTGTTGTCTTTGGTCCCTGGCCCTGACGCAATAGACAAAATTGTCAACATTTTTTTAAATTGATTTATAGGCTTTTGTCTACGCTGTATATTTATATTTTATGTCTCTTTGCTATTTCAATTTTACTTTTTTTATTATTTGTAGTGTGCGTTTTGTTTGTGCAGAATAAATAGTTTTTCTTTCTTTCTTTTCTTTTACCTATGCGTTGGATTTCCTGCTCATTTGTCATCCAAAGTGTGACACTTAAGGGGCTACCTATGTTGAAAAAAAAAATGTTTTTTCTATTTCGTGTAACTTGTGAAGTATGTGGAATAGGGATTTAACATTTTGGTATATGTTTTTTGACTTTTTGGTCTAGGTATCGTGTAAAAGGAATACACGATTCAATTAATTTTTCTCGATACCAAAAATTGCAAAGTTATATCTATTTTTTTTTTCTTTTTTCGACATCACGGCGCGGCGTAACGCTTAAGAGTTATTCAAAGGAATTTACTTTAAAACATAGAGAATTATCATATCAAAGTTTACTCAAAGTAGTTTTAAATTTAATTCATTTATTTTGTTAAAAAAAGGAGTAAATGCTTTTTGGCACACACGTCGTTTTATTTTGAGCGCACGCACATTATAGCCATAATTATCTCTTTTGCGTTTCAAAAGTAATTGCATCACTTTCGCTCGCTTAGTAGGTTTTCGAGGATTTTAGATTTTCGAGGTAGGGCCTTAACAATTTTATTGTGTTCAAATTCAAACGACTGTTTATTCTATAAACCACCGCGAATGCGCAAACACCACACATACAGGTATGCCTCATAATACAAACATCTTCTACAATTAAGTACCTATTATTGATTTCACAGCAAATCTAAAATTTTGTTTTATAAGAAATCAATTTTTTGCTGGTTGCTCGTCGTGTTTAGAATTGTAAAATATTTAACGTTACTTATGTGATAGGTTTGTTCTTCAAAAATGTTCAATACGCACGTTACTTCCTGCATGAATATGCCGTTGATATCTGCTCGTATTTGAACTTTCAAAGTTGTGGTTGTTCTAACCGGTAGTAGGGCCATTGTAAAACGGACTTTATCCTTATGCGGATCGAGTCGCAAGTGTATTGTTGAGTATATGGTGCGAGAGGGGTCAGTATTCCGCGGTTAACTCGTCCGCCGACAGGGCGTCGACCTCGGATTGCACGCGGACCAGGCTCTGGACACTTGCATTGTCCCATCAACTCGCATCGCAATAGCCCTGACTACACATACCCATATGTCAACAAAGTACCTACTTACAGAATTTGAGCTTCACTATGGCTTCCAGGAATTCCCTTATTATGAACAATGTGTTTGATACCTTCATACCTTCTAAGAATTTGTGTCGAAGCTTTATCACATGAGTAATACGTCTAAACTTATTACCAGTTCTTCTAAATTATTTTATAAATAAATTCCTATGAATTAAGATAGCGCCACATGTGACACCACATTAGGGATTGATTACTCAACCGCGTAAATACCGGTCGGTGCGAGCGGGACAGCTGGAAATCGAGAATCGAGATAGGCGTGGTAATTAAACATTAGTTAATTCGGTTATATCTGGTGAATCATGGCTAGTGTTGTATGAGTAGTACAAATCAGGTTATCGATTGCTAGTGTTAGCGACACAGGCCGGGCATCGACCCTCGTGACTGCAAGCCATGCCACTTGTACCTAAGCGCATCGTGACCCAAGGAGGAGCGACGGTGCCTGTCTTGAAAGCATAAACAATGAAGGTTGTACTGAAGCATTCATTGTAAATTCACGAAATCACGACGTGGTAATTTTTTGATCCAATTGGTTGCAATGACAATACCTTTTTGGGTTAAAATGGGGATATATAAACAGGAATAAAAAGTTAATGACACTTTTGAAATAGAATTAAGGAAAGAAGGGTATTGTCATTGCAATCAATTGGATCAAAGAATTACCTAGTGGATGGAAACCGCAACAACATTTAAAATCAATTGAACATTGATGTATAAAATTTTATACGTCAATGCAATTGAAAGATTAATTTTAACCTTTTAACCCCAAAAATGTAGACTCCGATGAGTTCAAAATATGCAATCATCAAATAACTGAGTCTACAATAAAATTTTTACTTTATGGCTTCAACGTTGAATATTTTATGGGTTTTCGCCATAGATATATGAAAGTAGGTTTTCGATTTTCACCGTAGGAACTATTCGGAATAAAATTCAAGGCAGTCTGTAAATAATTGACAACCTTCCTTCATTTATACAAAAATATACTCGATTAAAACGAATGGTGCTTCTGCACCTGTAACCGCTTCAATAATAGTACTACTTAATGATTCCTCGATAAACGATTACCACTTCCGGCTGATTCTTCATTATGTATAGTGCTACCTGGAAAACAGTAGTAAATACGACGTTAAAAATTCATGAAAATACATCCAACACAACCCAACTTCACTTGCATAATGTAAAATGGAGCCTTTTCGAAACAATACCTGTTTTCAATGGCTTGGATGCTTCACTCCACGTTAACGAACAGGCAGTTATGAACCTAACCTCTTGCTGTATGTGCAATTACTAAACAAGTACCAATTCAAAAGGTAGAGCCTAGAATTTAGTTATCTAATAGCGTTTGACGTCGCTGGGCCTCAAATACAACGAGAGGTCGCAAGGGAGGGGGCTGGGTCACGAATTTTACGGGTCCGGGTGCTCTCGACCCCAACCGTGTTGGTGTAAGTGTGCCAACGATGTATGTAGGTTAACATCGGACGCGCTCGATACGCCACCGCTGCTGCCGCCGATGTCGACCACATAACCTAGATCAGGGTGCGGAGAGAACGCTTATGAAATCTGGCGCACGGTGACTGCATAAATGAAAAGCCACTTTATATGTCCGTTTTGAGTTAATTTGATCCATTAATGTATCACTGCTGCGTTTACGACTGTGACAAGGTGACACATGATTTTTTTATGAATTCAACGTTCTGCTCTTGTCAGTTGTTAACAAAAGATTTTCACTTGTGGGCGTTCCAAATCTCTTTTCTTCAGCAATCCGAATGCATTTTAAATCACTAACTAAATTATAATGACTCCATAATTTATCAACTCCTAACTTTCTCATCAACTAATTTCCAAGTATCCATTCAAACAATATCTTAGTTATATTAATAGAAATGCTTTGTCTTTCTATTGTGATTAATTTAGAAACGCTCTTTCCAAGCCCATACCGCGAAACTGGCGAAATTATGTCACATTCTCCATGTAGCGGTTAGTGTAACACGAATTGCAAAAGTCGCGGGGCCTGGCGCACTATACGTAGATATGCTTATTAGACGGTTCAACTAAAATTTAAAACATCTAATCTTGCATTGAATCATTTCGACGGGAATTTTGTGAAATCTCTAGGACCATCGCAATATATTGCTGATCTCTATAATATTCATCTCTACCGACGCAGAATCTCTAGAAATTGGAACAGATTTCTTCACAGTATCATCGCTACGAATTTACACTACAATTAGAGTTATTCATGTCGAAAGTCTATTCACAAATTCATCGGTGACATTATGTAAGTTTCAATTATCTTTCTTCTAAATACCATTTTGAAAGTTGTCACGATCATCGATTACAGCCACTAGAAATTTTTTTCATGGCTAACTTTCAATAGTTTTAGTAAAAAGTATACAAACGAAAGTTTTTACATAGTTAATTTTATTTTTAAGTTATCTCTTCAATGCTTGTTTTTATAGTTATCGATTAGGTACGCTGCATGAAAGTTGTTTGACAAAATGAATTTTTATTTAATGAAAGTCGGATTTTATCTTCGAATTCAAAATTAATTAGTGTATGCTAGTTAGAACAAAATTAGCCTGTGGATAGAGAGTTAGTAAGTTGATTAATTTCTCCGCTTTGAGCGGTATATTTTGGGTATAACTAGGACGCAGGGTTCGTGTGGCAAAAATACATGACCTATAAAGTACCTAAGCTAAGATTATGATACAAATATAGTGTGGGTGAAGGGTGTTTCTCAGAGGCACAGGAATGCGCAGCCGAGTGCTCGGCCAAGCTGTGCACGCGCACGGTGCAGCTGGTCCGCTTCTGTCTCGATACGGCCAATTGTGCGCGCCGATTTCAAAACGAAAGTACCGCGCATCTAGGACGGTGAACGTATTTCTCGCTGAGATCTCTTGCAATTTACCAGCAAGGTAGGCACTTTGTCAGAGAATGCGGCATAGCCAGATTGTTTGATATTCATAACTTGCAACATATTACAACTAATCAACAGCATTAGAAACTTGCAAAACAAGCGAGTTTCTAATCTAGTGCGTTTGTTTATTTAATGTATGAGCTTTTAGCCTTATCGATGGACCAGTTAGCCGACCCTAGAGACAATCATGATAACTACCTTCCCTATCCCCGATTCGAACAAGTTTGGTAAACATTTCTAAAGTGAACTGTTGCTGTGACAATATTTTTGTAGTTCCAAGTTGAATTGCTACACTTTATTTTATAAATTGAAATCTAGATGCATTGTGAGTTTCTAGTTCTTCGCTATTAACACAATTCCCATAATAGGAAAATATAATAACCGCTAATCATGTTTGTTTTGTGTTTAGCAGTGAGTCACCATGAAAATCTACAAAGAGACACAAAAGCAACTTACAATAAAATTACAGCTCTACTCGAGCGAAATATTCGTGGATATGTCATTGGGCTTTGTCAGGCTTAGCCAATACACAAGACTGTGTAGGCAGAATTACGGTTGACAGAGGTGTAACAAATAGCGGGAAGTGTCCATAGGTATTGCTCAAGGGTTATTTACAAACGCTTTTGGTATAAGCATAAAAGAAAATAAAACTTTCGGCTTTCGTTTGAGTGCGATCGGTATAGATTTGATGGTGCCGAACTTTCGATATCGCCAGTCTTCTTTTATTTATCAAAACAGGAAGCAATCACAAGAAAGTTTTACAGATTATTCACATAATTTCACTTATTGACCATTCCGAAGAAATTGTGCGTATTTTAGAAGGGTGTTATGAAAGGCGAATGGGGCGTGAAATCGGTGATAGCCCGGCTGTACCGCAATGTACAGCACAGCGGTTATATCACACGAGATATATCGTAACTTTTGCTCGTTACTTTTGTTCCATGTTCTAGTAGAAAGTGCACGAGCCTCTCGCCTTTCTGATACTATTTAGTCTTAAGTTTGGTATATTTGAGAGTTTATTATGCTTGCACACCTGAATGTTTGGTAAGCAAGATCTATGCAGATTCTGCGTCATTTACATTGAAATGCTGTTTATGTTGCAGGGCAACAATGCTTGAAGTAATATATACAACATACTAGCTGTTTCCCGCGACTTCGTCTGCAATACAGGATGAAAAGTAGCCTATATCCTTCTCCAGGTCATGGTCTACCCATGTGGCAAATTTTATGTGCGACAGTAAGTTTGTTTGTTCACGCTAAATCGGCCAAAGGATTTGGATGAAATTTGGCACATGGGTTGTCCATGACCTGGAGAAGGACATAAGCTAATTTTTATCCTGGGTCGCAGACAAAGTTGCGGGCAACAGCTAGTAATATTATAAATACGAAAGTAAGTTTGTTTGTTACCTTTTCACGCCTAAACCACTAAACCGATCATCCTGAAATTTTACCTTTCATCCCGAAAAAAAGTGCTGTTCCCGAGGAAAACAACAATAACGTTATTATGATAATAGATGGCGCCACGTGTATTGTTGTTTTCCTCGGAACAGCACTTTTTTCGGGATGAAAGTTACCCTATGTCCGTTTCTGTACACCTGACAACGTGTATGCAAAATTTCAGGATGATTGGTTCAGTGGTTTAGGCGTAATAAGGTAACAAACAAACAGACTTAGTTTCGCATTTATAATATTAGTTAGGATTATCTGTTAGTTCAGCATAATATAGGTACTGTTGTAACTCTTATCAACTTTGATTTAGAATTGATAATTTAAAGAATTCATTAAAATTCAAAATCTTATGCTGCACTTATTATGAGAAGCATATACTTAGGTTAAATTTTCTTTTTGTATCAAAATTAAACTCATACTCAATTTACTATAGTATCGAAATAATTTTAATTTCTATTAATTACAACAACCTTCCTGGAACAAAAAAACATGTTAAGGTAATGGTACAAATTAAACAGCAACAATTAAGTCTATTAAGTACGTAGGTAGGTACAGTCATTACTTATTACATTAATTAATAAAGCGATAATTGCGCCATCATGCAGTTTTTATGTCACAAATTCATAGAGTTCATTATTGACAATCACAACACATCTTACACCGATGAGTTAATGAGTATTTGTGATATACGAGTGTACTAGACGTGCGTTCTCTCAACCTACTTCTTGAATGTCGCCATCTTGTAAACAGAAGTCGACTCTATTTTAGAGGACATAAAGATTAAAACATTATATATTCACTAACGTTCTCAATCCTACATTTAGGAACTGATTCATATGTGCCATGGCATTGTGTACTCTATAGTGGTGGGACAAGGTTTATAATAAGGCACAGCTGGTCATTTTGACGCTGTACAATGTACATGTTCCATTCAACCATGAACTCCTTTGAGGAGCGTCCCGCGTTGAGACCTCAATTTTTTAACTCTCTCACTTATTGGTCAATCGGCGTGACATTTGTATGGCATGGTATTACTATTATGTGGCTATAAAATGTTTATTGCAAAAATACCTTTACTCATCGTATGTAAGCCGAGTTTCTAGTTAGCAAATCTGGCTGTGGCTAATTTCATATTTATTCAATTTAAAGAACACGATATACAGGGTAAGTGTTAGTGGAAACGCGCACAAAATATTTATTTCTATTTATAATTTTGAATTTAGTTCGTGTTTTTATTCTTGAGTTTATTTACTGTAATTATATATGAAATGTAACGAGTTAAAAATACGGAAAATACTATGTCATCTGCATGTACTGGTGTTCTCACAAATAATCCGTGTTTTCAATTATTAGATATTTATCATTGTAACACATTTTATACTGACACACGCATCCGTCGGTCTGTAAAAGCAAACAGTGTCAAGGCGGCTTATATTGATTTCAAGCTTGTAATGAGTACAAAATTACTACACAATTCATTTTATTATTGTATATCATTTGCTTTTGATCTCGATGGCAGTGATACCTAACTATCAACATAATGTAATATCAATAAAAAAAAATAAAGTTGAAGTGTCTGTTTGTAATGTCAAAATAACAGCGTTTTATTAAATGCTTTTGCAATTATATATACAGTACTTCTACCAAAAAATCATTTTAAAAAAATGTTTGTCTGTCTGTCCGTTTGTTTCGTTTGACGGGACTTTCACTGGCAGAAAGCTGATCTTATGAGGAATAACTTAGCCTACTTTTATTTTAGAAAAAGATTAGGGTTCCGCGCATTAAAAAAATTAAACCCATTAAGTCCAATTTGTTTTCCGACTTGCACGCGAACGAAGTCGCAGGCACAGCTAGTAGGTGTCATTATAAAGAACGACCTACGTGCAGAGGATAACTGTGTTAGCAGTTTTGTCAATTTATCGGCGGGCTCAAATAGACGGGAGAGAAATATTGCATTACCCCCACTCGATTCCAGGATATCGTTTACAATTTTAGACCCGTAAATCAATACTGGCTGTGAAGTGAGCAGTCCAGGCTAAACATAGGCTATACTTTTTCGTGCACCTGAAATTGGGACTACTCAGTTTTGGGAAAGTAGGCACTTAGCCTCAAAACGGTGAAGAAAAGCATGAGGAAACCGACATATAGAACCAAGAATTCGAAGACATGTGAGATCTACCAACCCGCACTGGGCCCGCGTGGTAGATTACAGCCTACTCCCTCTCAGAGACAGGAGACATGTGTCGCAGCAGTGGGAACATTTATTTATTAAGGCTAACCTATTTACCTGTACCTAGGCACTTAGCAACAGCATGCATCTGTATCAAACTAATCGAAATTTATACCGATAGGCATTCAAATGAGATTATCAGTAATCCATCCTTACTTATCCAGTAGGTACCTACTCAGCTTTTATTTCATCAGTCAAAAATTTTGCAATGCGGACATACTTTTTGACAGTTTCATTGATACTTTTTTGCGTATTCTGCCAGTAGTATTAAGTAACATAGGTACATACTATTTATAGAGTTATATAATATATACAACTTGATCTTAATAACCTGAATTCGACATCCTTTATTTACAGGTATTTCTACAGGGGCCGTAAAGCACCGTAAAGTGTAAGTATAAAAATAATAAATATTTAAATTCGTAAAATACGTGCGTACCTTAATATCAGAGATGCATGTACGTTTAACGAAGCACCTCGTCCACCGTGTCAATGGTTGTGCAAGCGCATTGTAAGGCTGATTGCTCAATCAGATGCATCTTGTTTCGTGGAGCCATGCGTGAGAGTCGAATTTCCCAATAGTTAGATGTGTAGAGAAGTCAAGTGCTTGTCGCGGCGGTTTCCCAATAGAAAGTCCTCAAATGCAGGAAGCGCTGTACTGCAGCGCACGTGCATTTGTTCGCCGGCGGCGCCTGGTGGGGCGCCGGCCGATGCACTTTCATGCTGGTGACGTCACACCTTACCTTTCGTCAGCGTCACACCGCAGCTCGTAAGAGCTGTTACGCAATGGACGCACGCCACTCAACTTTCCAATTTCGACAACGCGCTATTGTGTAGCGCTTTCAAATTTTACTATACCATCGCCCGCTTGAGCGGCGCTTTCTTGCATTTCTCTCTGTTTTTAATCACGACTGAAAAATGCTCTAAACTCGGTGCGCGGGCGCAATGTAGAGATGCACTTTCACTGTTGCGTTCCGCCTCTCGTCTCTAATCTATACATATAATAAATCTGTAGACGAGACGTTTCTGTACATTGAAAATATTTCCAAAAAAAATAGTTGGGGTGTTAAAGGATAACCAACAGATGCCATTTCATAAATTTTTGGAATTTTTGTCTGTTTGTCTGTTTGTCGGTTTGTCTGTTTGGATGTGACAGATTATTGATTTGAACAGGGTCAACGTAAAAAGTACCAAACCAATACGGTTACTTTTTATACTCAAATATGGTGTAGAACTCGGAGCAGTGATTAGTTTTTGTTTCATCGCAATCGGTTCACTCTATCAAAAGATATAATCAATTTAAAGTATTCTAGAACAACTTTTTACGTTTTTTAACACGTAACGACATCTATTGGCGCGATATAGTACCTACTAACGAAAACATATTGTTGTTGTGATGTGAATAATCACGTCCTATTAGTTTATGCTTACTTAAATGACGAAATAACACAGATACCTACTTATGTCTATGTTATTTTAAAAAGTAATGATAATGATATTAATGATATTAAAAAAATCGCTTTCCATTGATGGTTTATTTAGTGGCGCCTGTGGCGCTAAAAGAATTTTAAACAAAAAGTGAGGATAATGTAAGATAATAATAATTAATGTGGTGTTCTGAGCGATAAAGAAGTTAGATAATTGTTGATATAGAAAGTTGAGTAACGCAGAGCGTTTTTTAACGAAGTTCTTATATGGAGCTTGCGGTAGGAGTTCTAAGGGAGAAATCGTCAAATTACGAAAAAGCGTTATGCCTCATTTTTCATAGTAATAGATAGATAGAGACACACACACAGAGAGAGAGAGAGAGAGCTATTTTTCATGGATCCTGACCCCGGTAAGTGAGGTCAAAAAGAAAATCAAAGATGGCGGTTGCCTAAATTTTTAACTTTTTCGTCATGGGTGTCGTTTTCATGGTTTTCGAGGGTGCTGAAGTCGATAGTCAGGTCAAAATGAAAATCCAAGATGGTGGCTGCAATTTTTTTTGTCATGTTTGTCGTTTTCATGGTTTTTGAGGGTGCTTTTTTTTTTTTTTTTTTTTAAGGATGGGAAATCATCAAATGACCCCTCCCGCTCTGGGTGGAGCGGAAGGGAGTGTCAGACTCTTACTGACTAAAACCCATCCGTGTTCCTTCCTTAGCCCTTTATATTCCGGGGCAGCGGTAACCCTTTCGGACAATCCCGCTGCCCCGGCAGGCTTCGGCCCTGACGGGCCCCTCCGTTCAATGCTGACATCTCTTTGAGGCGCGCGTGGAACACATACGCGCCGTCCGGCACGGGCCTGGTCCTGATCGGACGGCGAGCTACCCATTACTCGCCGTCCGCAGGCCCGCGCCTACGGTGGCCGGGAGTCGTCACGCGGCTTTTTGAGGGTGCTGAAGTCGATAGTCAGGTAAAAATGAAAACCCAAGATGGCGGCTGCAATTTTGTTTTGATTTTTTGTCATGGATGTCGTTTTCATAGATTTCAAAGGTGCTGAAGCCGATAGGCAGGTCAAAACGAAAATCCAAGATGGAGGTTGCAATTATTTTTTATGGGTTTCGTTTTATTGGTTTTTGAGAGTGCTGAAGCCAATAGTGAGGTTAAAATGAAACTGTAACGGCTTACCCACCGTCGATTGGCCCATGAACCGATGGTGAACATTATCTTTAAACCATTAACTTTTTTCCAAAGGACTTTTCACCCACGATCGTTTTGCCAACATAACTCTAGGTCAGTGAATGCTTTACCAACAGAATGTTTTGACCAATAACTTTTCACCCAAAAAACAAGGCCAACAGACGCCGGGAAAGGTGAAAGTAAAATAATAATAAGACGTAGTCCTTTATTTCTGTGAAAAGGGTATAAAGTAACCTAACCAAGCCTACCTCGGGGTGCCCTTCGCTCGCTTTGCTCGCTCACTTGAGCCGCCATCATCCCCTCGAACCCTACCTGTCCGAGTCGGGGTGCCCCAAGTCCCGAGCTCGCTTCGCTCGCCCTTGCATCCTTAGTTCTATTTGACATGGGTCAAATGTTCTTTGGGTGAAAGTTATTGGTCAAAACATTCTGTTGGTTAAGCATTCACTGACGTAGAGTTCTGTTGGGGAAACGTTCGTGGGTCACAAGTCCTTTGGATGAAAAGTTAATGGTGTTGACCAACGGTTCATGGACCAATCGACTCTTAGTAAACCGTTTCAGTACTGGTTAAAATGAAAGTCCAAGATGGCGGTTGCAAATCGAAAAATTCGTAGTGTGTGTCGTTTTCATGGGTTTCGAGAGTGCTGAAGCCGATTGTGACGTCAAAATGAAAATCGAAGATGGCGGCTGCAATTTTCTTTTTCTTTTTTTATCATGTGTGTCGTTTTCATGGTTTTCAAGATAAACTTACACGACTTTGTGTGAAATAAAATAAAATACAACCGACTTAAAAACACACTTCAAAGTGCAATAGACCTTTGGTTTCAGAAGTCTGTAATTTCTTGCCAACGCGCAACGTCTTCCCAAACTAAGGTTATTTTGCACTTTGTAGGGTTTTTTATGGAAGTCGGTTATATTTTTTTGTAATTAGCTTTACAATTCTTTTTCTGGTTTTCGGCAGTATAAGGTCTAAATCAAAATCATGTCTAAAGTTTTCATGGGTTTCATCTTCGTAGTTTAAATGGCGGCCTGGGTCAAATATAACCAAAGTTTAATGGGTTGCTTTTTACACGGGCAACTTTATGTAGAAGCTCTTACCATTAATGTATTCTTCCTTTTATCATCTATATATCTCGATGCTTTATAAGGCATAATATTGGTAGGTATATATGATATCTTCAATACCAAGTTAAGAAATTCTAAATTTACCACAGAGAAGAAAACAAGACTTAGAAAAACTAACTTCAAACTTCACCTACTAATCTCAGATATACTTTAGATAAAATGGTGATATGATTTTACAAGTTGGTATTCTAAGACAGACGCAAAATAAAATGGACATAATTATGGCTGTTTGGTTAGATAATCAGCTTCGAGCAAGCGCTTTTATTTTAATTTATTCTCAAAAATCAAAGTGACACTTCGTCGCGTTGTCATTATGAACCATGAAGACGCAGTGATTGCAGTCGAAAGGGCCGTGGTAGAGAACCCTAGGTAAGGAAAGCGTTACCAGGCAAGATCTGATGATTCTTCCTTTTCAATGAAGGAGTGGCAATTACACCTTTCCTAAGCGACATATTACCTATTGTTTTCCGACATCCACGCGAACGAAGTCGCGGGCACAGCTAGTAAATAATATGTTATTAAATTATTAAGATTTTTCTGCAGTCTTATGAATTGAATTAAAAACCAATTAAATACTTTCAAAAAGTAATTATCGCTTTCAGGGGAGATGCGAATAATATTGTAATTTATTCATTGAATTACTTCATTCATTTCATAGAATCGGTTTTCATGACATTTAGAATTAATGCTGAGCTCCTGTTCATTTAGACATTTTGAAATAAATACGTGAGCATAAATAGCACACTGTGAACTAGATGCAAAGGTAACAACGACGATATTGTAGGATTTTCACCTAGACGAGATAGCGAGCTTTCCACGCAGCGAGAGTCGAGTTGAGAGCGAACCACGGCTCTCTCCTTACCTTAATCTCGTTAAATCTCGTATACATATTAATAAAAACATTTAAAACGAAAACACTACATATCGATAAACAGCTCTGTAGGCATATAACATCGTTCATGAACTTAGTGCTCTCTATAAAATACTTATTTCTCAATGGCCTCCTTTCGTTTTAATGTAGGTTATGAATTAAAAATTGGATTTCCATGTTAATCAACGTGATTACACATTATTTAAAATCCATGAGCCTTTAGTACGAAAATGTAGAGTATACTTACACAAAAAAAACAAACTACTCACATCTTTCGTTTTTTTATAATAATAAAAATAATAATAATCCATTTCCATTTTTATGTGTCACCTGTTCAAATCTCACTTCATTTAAAATTAAAGTTTTTGTTAAAAGATCTACCCTTTTTTTTGGAGTGCCATAGAAACGAAAGGTCAACTCGTATTGTAAATGAGAAAGTTAATTGTGGAAAGTGCTATCAGCGGCACCTGGTGCAGTTTCTAAAAAAAATAGTGTACCGGGTAGCCTTTCGCCCCACTGTGTGGTGTAAATTGCACGTCGTCCTTATCTGGACTACTAGGAAAGCCTTTAATAGGGTACCCTAAGCTTGTTTAAAGGAAAACAAACCTAAACCCTTTAAGGATAAGGAAGTTCACTTATCCCATAGGTTCTATTATATTAAAATGGGATGTCGAACTTTCTATATCATTTCTTTTAATTTGATTAACTAACATGGCGAAGATTATACAAAAAATTGTTACACATAAAAATATTACATAGATTTATAAGTTTTCTCTGTTTTAATATTATATCAATTTGAAACGGACCACGCTATAAATAAACTATCCCCTTTGGATTTTGAGTTTTAGTATTCAAAGAGCTGCCACTTATTATCGTAAGTGCATTGTGCTGAAAATCTTCTTCAAGAGCAGCTTTTGATCAGTTTCTACGAAATGTGTTTCTATATTGATAGTAAAGCTTTATTCAGGTCATCGTCAGTCTACAGACAAACACAGTATTATGCAAATTGCTGACGCACGCTACGCACATAAATAAAACCTATAGGTCCACCGATATCGTTTCTTTGTAATATGGTCACTTTGAAAGTATTAGGCGAATTGACTACTATTCACTTAATATTATATCCCATTGTATTTTTGATTATCTGGTGTTCCATTTTAGATTTTTAGTTCCAATCCGGTAAAATTGTTTGCCAGTCCCAAAAACTTACAGCTCCTTCATCGTAATGGTCAATTTTGTCAGTCTGGTACCAGTCACATCATTAAAACAGATAATGACTCGATAAGGCTTCAGAGCACCCTTAAAAGTCTGTTGGCTCTTGTTTTGTAATTGTCTTCACTCTAGTCCTCTTGACTAAGTGATAGTAACAGTCGCCTGAAATTCGTTCCCTATAATAAGGCCAAGGATATATTATTCCCATGTCATCAACTAAAATGATAGATATGTCACGTTTTAAATCAAGATCATATTTTTCGCCCAACGTTATTATTTGTAAACTGCTGAGTCTTATACCGCAAGAAGTATTTTTGCATTTTCACACGTTCTTATCTAGATGTACTGATATTGCTGCGCTTTCAAGGACTTTCTTTGAAAAACACGTGACACACAACGAACCAAGTATGTCATAATCCTTGGGTATATTTTATAGTTATAGTTTCGTTTTCTTTTCATTGACCGCTTTTAGCCATCACTTCATTTCTATTAATGTCATCTTTAGAAAAATCTTGTCTTTGTCACCGTTGATCGTTTCTTTGGTCTGTCTAGTCTTATTGACCGACCACGTGTTTTTATATTTCTGCATAATTACGCGCTGCAGAAATACTTTATTCAAAATCAAAATATCTCGGAATAATGAGTTCATCTAAAATTCATTAAAGTTTAATAGTTTGAGAAAGAGTTTAAAATCGAAAACCGGTATCGGCATGAAAAAAGACGTAAATTCAATTTTAAAAGATATTTTTCAATGTAATCCCCCATTACCCCAATGCATTTATTACATCTCGAAATTAACTTTTCAATACCCTATAAAATATAACTTTCCTCTTTCTCTGAAAAATGCGCATTTATTGTCGCCTTGAGCTTTTCGTCGTTGGAAAATTGTTTCCCACGGAGGTCTTTTCAAATTAGGGAACAAATAATAATCACTCGGGGCTAGATCTGGGGCTATACCTATAGGGTAGATGGTTAATTCCTTCGAAACCACAATCTCGCACAGCAGCCTTGGAAACACGCGCCGTGTGGACCGCGGCATTGTCGTGAAGAAGCAACTCACCGGTGGTCAGTTTACCCAGAACCAACAGAGAGTGGGTAATCTCTGTTATCATTTTGATCTTCATTTGGGCATCCTCCAGTATAAGCTTCTCAACTTTTTTCACGTTTTCTTCCGTAGAGGCAGTAACCGGGCCGCCCGAGCGCGTGTCCTCTTCAATACTCTCTCTATGCCCCTTTTAAATTCACTTGACCACTTTTGAACCGTAGATAACGAAAGTGCCTTGTGTCTTGGTAAACAGCCACCATCTCTTCGTGAATAATTTTTTAACTTTTTCCTTATTTGGTAAGGAATTTAATAACAGCGCGGTGCTGCGATTTTCAACGTTGTCACGTTAGCCATTTCAGTCGTCGTTGACTTGATAACTAGCAAACGAATGATCACAACTTTATGAAATTTTACCTTTATTCCTTTAGATAAAATCATTAATTAATTAATTTTTTGAATTACCCACATCATTAGTAAATCACCCTGATACCGAGATTACATTGAACGCCCATTTTATATCCTGCCTAGAAGAGATTTCCATAATTACTACAATATTCTTAATGGTGTATATAGGTAATGAGAAATGCTCTCATTAGAACACTAAACTATAACCTTAATTATTCATAATATTTTCAATAGCTATTTAATATAATGAGCCGACGTATCCCGAATATTTTTTTAAGAAACACAAAACCGAAACGATTCAATTCAAACAAAGGAGCAAATAATCTGAGCAGGTAAGGTGAGTCGAGGAATCCGAGGCCGAGGGCTTTTTCCCTCGGGAGGTTAACCCTGAAGGCTCGAGCCAAGGTCGACGGGTGTTTGAGACGCCTTTGAGGGCGAGATGACTCGATGACTTTGACTAACCCTTACGGTCATATTATTTATATATTCTGTTGTGGCAGCCAATGAACGCGTTATTACTGCAGCTAACCTCCCGGCCTTACCAATCGACTTCTTTCATTCGCATTTCTCTGAATATGTTGACAATATTTATGCATCTTGAGTGATTCAGTTTGAAATGAAAATATTCTTTTACTTTGCATTAATGAAGAATGCTCTCGACTTTAATTTAACCTCACTGCAGAACAAAGTTTCTTTTTTCTCATTAATGCATAAAACCAAAAACAGACACCATTTACTAAATATGAGGAGAAAAAAGCGAATAAACAAAGACTGACTGTGTTTAAGCACCAATAAAATATCCATTAGGTATTATATTTATAAATGCCTTTCCATAATATACATGAGATTACTAAAATTAATCTACATCATTTAATATACCCAGCACCAACGTGATATCTTCTTCTTCGTGATATGACTAAAGATAGGTTTAAAGTTCATTTAATACTATATAACTACCTAATTATTTTTCAATGGAAACATTGGAAACTAAGAAAGCCACAACCTCGGCATTAACAGTTATAGACCCTTTCACAAAGTAACCAGACGAAGTAAAATCGAGCGAAACTTTCAGTTTAGCTTTACTTTTGTTGTTGCGGAAAATATTACCAACACGTGATCCTTTATTTGGAATATATATAATTTTACTGTAAAACTAAACATAATTAAACAGAAATCAGTGTTAAAGCATTAGCATTTGAATGTAATTCACATCTATTTGTTTGCCGTGTCGAACAGGGCGGCTCAAGGCTCTACTCGGGGGCAACAACTTCTCCCTACGTGCACTGAACAAAGCTGCAGTCAATGTTCAAGCTTGATATCTCATTGTTCGGTAGGTTAAATATAAAGTAGCAACTGCTGTGTCTGCTGTTATTTACAATACATTGTTACTTTTACATATAGAGGGTAGATATTACTCATATTTATATCCTTTCTGGATTGGTAGAAGATTTTCATTTAGATCAAAACATGACTAGATCGTTTCTAATGCCTCACCGTAACAAATTTGATCAAAAATAATTTGTCAACGTAAAATTAGGTGGTTGCCCAAGTTGAACTTTATAACATTGCATCCGTCAAAAAGTCGTGTTAAGCATATATGAACAGGCTAAAGCTTTCACCTATACAATGGAGACTGAACGGAGAAAGGGTCTGTGGTGCGCAGCTGTCCCGCGGGCGCTCCGCCCTCGCTGACCCCGCGCCTCCGCTCCGCTCTCCGCGACCGGCGAGAGAAGCGCTCACATTCACATACAGTCGACGACTCCGCGAGTCGCGGCATTTGTGAGTCCAGTACACTGTATAGTCGCGGCTCGCGGCAGTCGCCCGTCATTCGTCGAGCGCAGCGTACGTCTGTCACGTCACCGCGCGCAATTTACCAGCCATGTGGTGAAGTGAAACTGTCAAACGTGATACACTTTCGCATACCGGTGTTGTTCGGTTTCAGTGAACTATTGCACTTTTTATTTAAACTTGACTTGTGGTTGTTTGTGATAACGAAGTGGTGCAACTATTTTGGAAAATTGGATTATACGAACGTATAATGGCCTTAGCCAGGTGAGCTATTTTGGTTGTTGGAGTCAACGCGGAACTAGTTTATTTTATCATGTTCATCGAAGGACTTTTCGTCGGTTGGGTCGTTATATGAATTAGAACAGAACACTCACGTGTACGATCATCAGTTTGCAGACGGGCAAGCGACGTTTTCCTTGTATGATGTATTAAGCGTTGACACTGATGAATTAAGTATTGTCAGGTATGCTTTCATGATCTCCTAAGTCACAAAATTGTGTTGTTTTGATTAAGTACTTACTATCTCTACAATGGGCGAAAGTTGCTTTGCACGCGCATTTAACTTTCCTTGTTGTGTAAGCTGAACGTCAAACGACAGGTAGAGGGAGCAACTTAGAAATCGAGTCACTTTTACTGCAACCATTATCATTAGTAATAATGAGTATTTTCTAAATCGTTTCATTTATTTTAGTTATTATACTTCATTATTGAAAATCAAACATCTTTTGCCTGTCACTCCCACAGCCCCTCGAACGTGTTCAGTTTATGGTGTTTCGATGTTTTCTTTTATTCCTTGGCACCCTCATTCGTCACGGCTACCCCAAACAGTTGAACCCCACTGTTGCATGCTTGTCGGCGTGTTTTATTTGGAACGTTATGGGCTTTTTAAGCAACGTTACATTTCAATATCGTTGCAGTTATTATTGTTTGCCTTAAATCAGATTCCATGATTATGTCCACATTCACAAGAATCATTTTTGTTGAAGTTGTGGCAGCTCTTTGTATGTATCTTTGCAACAGATGACCAAAGGAGTTTGGCTTACTTTATCTGCATTATTTTAACATATATGTAATGAGGTAGCTATAATACAGTGTCATAAGCATTACGCATGGGTTAGTTTCTTTCCTTTAGCAGGTAGTCAGTCAACCGAGGCCGGAAAGCGCTCACCTTCTGATGTTCCAAAAGCCTTTTTTTCATTCATTCATGTTCCTCCTTTTGTGAAAGCAAATGTAACGTTTTAGCTTTTGTTAAGATCGTAAATGTCTTGAAATTCAAGTTTGGAAATATCTGTATTCCTGTCAACAATATTATTTACTGTTTTGAAATATGTTTACGTTTCCTTAATTGGTTCAAGTTGGTTCAAAGCAATATAATCGTCGCAGAAAATGTATTAGTCTTCGTCATGCAAATCTGGACCACTGTTCAAAGTAGGCAGTTAATTTCTGCTTGCATGTTGTGTAAGCACATTTAGCACAATATGGAAGATTAACCTACATGTTAATGTCATACATAAGACATTGACTAATAATTTCTCAACGACTACAATACATTACATATACACACATTATGAAACCGATTCGCGAATTGAAATATCTACGGCGCTGATATTTGTCAGAATTGCACGCTGAAAACACCTCTATCTTACCTTACAGCTTTACAATACATATTAAATTCGTCGCAGCCATCTTGAGTCTCCCCCAAAAGCGTGACGTCTATACAAAGTTAGAATCGCATATTGCTGGGCAGGAAATAAAGATTTGCGGAGATGCTCCTCCGTGCGGGTCGACGACCTTCCTCCGCGCAGAATGCACGGAAGAGCATACAAGTGTGGGTAGATGCCTTCGTCTCGACCCTCTTTACTCTTATTTGTAACGAACACCTCGGAGCCCTCGCACCCCATATTATATTTATAACCATCCTCTCAAACTTCAATTTAAATCACATTGACTTATCGCGGTCTTCAGTAATCCCTGTAGCTTATACCTACCTCCGCTAAATTTATGTTAATGTATTTATGACAATACTTGAGTATTGGTACGTATAATTGACTGACTTGACACTACTGTGATATCATTTATACCTCAAATTCAGATGTCTGTACTTTCCAGTTCAACTTATTCAATCAAATGTTTTTAACGAGCATTATCATATTTACCATACACATACATTCATGTTTGCAAAATTAACATATTTCGCATAAAAGTAGTCGTTGTGATTGGTTAATTATCAGATTATGTCTTGATATACAACTTGGCATATGCCAAGCGATAGAAAATTTACGCTTTGCTAAATATGCTTTACCTAATTGCTAATGTAATGAACGGTATTGATTATTCAAAATTAGGAAAACAACAGAATTCATTTTAGGTTTACCAACCAATGTGACAGCCATTACTAAAGTAAGTTACGTTGGCGCGTTAACCGCTGAACAAGCTCAAGTTTCGTTAGTCATTGTTGTACATATCGAACGTATAGCCCAACAATCTAGTATGATTGTTTGAATAAATTGGGCGAGGTTATTTCGCAAGAATGTATCAATTTAGTCCGAGGGCCGGTGAGCGTTTACAAAGCGAAAGATTGCGGCCGAGCCCGCACTCGGTGCTCCTGTTTCGTTGACAGCGGAATGCGATAACTAAGTGGGTTTGCGGCACTGACGCTGAATTTTGGTTACGATAACGTCAGGTTAAACAGAACTGTCCGTTATCCGAATAGAAATGGTGTTACGCTAAAATAATGAAACGTAAATCGAGAAGAATGCAGTCATTGAAAAGATAAGCTTGTTAGCTCTGGCTTTAATCCAACTTGTGTTAGTGTCTTCTTCGTACTGCTGTTTATAAAATGATTAACGGTATATTGTGTAACTATTAACGTGGTCACGTGTACAACCATACTTACCCAAAAAAAAAATAAGGTTATTTACCTGACTGATATTTTCGGTATGAGTTGCTTTATTTTAAGTGTCACTGCCAAAATCATTGTCTATGGTAGATTTTGTACAAAGAAATAACTGCTTCATATAAAATTTGTTTATGACCTGACACGCCCTTAAATCAACCTAGAGTATCTTTGAAATGTGCCTGAGATTGCGATGTCGGATAATAATATAGATGAATCCATCAACGAATTCACTTTTTTAAATACTGTTTGTTACTGCCACGCCTAATTACATAATGATGTTGATATAAATAGCAAATGTATTGACACTGCGATTACAAACGTATTCAGTCTTCCTTATTATCGTGCTGTATATTACACAAGGTCAAGGCTATCAAATGTACACGGCTGAATCTTGTTTGGGAAATCAAATTATTCTTTTCCGTTTTTATGCCATCGCACAACTTTTACGGAGGAAAACATAATTTCATATTGAACAGTTGCCGATATTAAGGTTATTTATGCCTGGATTACTTTCGAATCAGTGTTACAAATTTGTTCGTAACCGGGTCTAAGATATTGGATATCATAGTTTTAAAGCGAACCGATGGTAGTAAACTAGAAAGCAATTTAGATTATAAACCTTGACAAAATATTTCAATTTGATCAAAATGATTACAACCATGTGGAAATGATATTACAATTCTAAATGTAATAACACAACGTCACAACGATTTTACGCTCTACTAATATGTAGAATCGAATTATGATGAAAGAATAGAGAGTAGAGAACTTGATCCACGCATTGATAGATTTGCTCACACCGACTGGCTTTCATAGGAAAATATTGTCGTAACAGAACATGACATTTTGAATAATTGATACTGCCATCTAACTTAACTATAACCCTTATTTGCCTCTTACGACACCCACGGAAAAAGATGAAGCCATATTTGCAGCGGACGCTACGGCAATAGACTATTGTTAAACTCGTGTTTCTCTTTTAGAGAGAACGGCTGTAATTTGTTTTGTGGCCATTTCTCAGGTGAAACCTCATAATTTGAATATAGCGTCTTTGTCGATGGAAAGTACGCTGCGTCTTTCTTCGGCACGGTGCGTGGCGCTCTTTGTACGATGATCTCGATAGTTTCACCAACATACGACTTGGAACAGCTCACTGCTCAGATTTCTTTTAATATCGCTCTTGTTATGCTATGCTAGCTATGTGGTGTCGTGTATTGAGACTAGATGTTGGACCTGTGGGTTTTATTTATGACAATCGGATTATTATTTGTAAATTATGTGATTTTAAATAGAGTGATGGTGTATTTGTTAAATAGCTTCTAGTCCACCTCTTTTATTAACTCTGCCATTTTTTATTAACACAAATTACAATGTTCTCTCTTCTATATTTTTTATCACCTTTTAATTTTACGACTTGGAAACATGTGACGATTCTCAGGTGAATAGTGTCGCAACTTCACCGTAACTCTCGACCGATGTCATTACTCAGCTGAAAGTGGCTCATGAAACTATGACAAGACCCACTCACGTAAGATCTAAATTATGTGCCCACGCCGCTCCACAAAGCCTATTTGTTTAATACGTGAAATAAAAAAGAATTCAGGTTTATTTAGAGTAAAATTAACTGTTCACTTGAACAATAAATGTAGAGTGAGAGAGACTATATGAGCAGAATAAGCATGGAAATCAGAACAATTCTGCTAGTGTATGTTGATAATTGAGTGTCAGGTATATAGCTGTTATTTATTATTTTATCCGTAGCCGATTTGGAGCACAGTAGCGTCAGGCGTTAATTTGCCGAGGGAGCAATTCGGAACGGGGACATCGCGCGCACTCCAACTTGGTCGAAGAGCCGCGCGCGTTGACCCATTTTGTGCGTAAAACGGTATGGTGCGTAGAGGAATCGATGATATAGCAACCGAATCTCGAGGCCTTCGCCGCTTTACTGATGAGTTTGGATCTGTGTCAGGGTCCTCCCCCGCTATACGTCCCTACGCCTTCTGCGCTCGGCCTCCCTCCGGTAGGCAGGCCCTGGCGCCCCTGCCTCGGTTGACCCGTAAAACTCTAGTGTTTGCGTTATACTTTCCGTGGGCTCTTTAATGATTTGGGGTTACTCGTGTTAGCATTGTTCGTACCTACCTGTAAAAATTGGGATAATATTTTTGGGGAGTTAGTTGCTCAAACCAGAAATTGGTTGGCTTGACAACCGATGCCATGGCATTGAAGTAATCAAGTTTTAAAAGCAGCGTAAAGTTATGATTCCAGTTAAAAGAAGGTAAGTAGGTACCTAACTGGAAAGAGTACATCATAAACTTCATGATACAATAAAGACAATGATACGAGTAATATAATGATTTATCCATAAAGGTGTGTAACAACGCGAATATTGCGTTAGTATTGTTTAACTATACATAAATTCTTTTTGAGAAGCTTCAGCTAACAAAACTGAGGTCACTTATTTTGGGCGCGATGTATACTTGACCAAGTTTTTGTTATTCATAATTCCTCCATAAAATACTTAGAATAATCAGTTCAAAAGACCTTAAATCTGTACGTGACTGTTTATTTTGTTATCAGTTTAATGATTATATAATAGTTCTTGAAATCAATTACTTTAAATTGATAATTGAATGGAAAGGTTATGTTACCGAATATTATGAGATTGGTACAGTCATGCTTCAGTAACTGAATCGTGACTAAATTGAGACAATCTAGTGCGCTGAATGAAACCGAGCTTCGGGTTAGCGATGGAGTGGTGATCGACCTTTGCAGCACCGTCACCTTCGCAGCAGCCGCCAGCGTTGGCATTGTCGCCTCGACGCCAATAGGAAGCAACGCGGCCGCAGATCGCTATTGGGCTTAAGGCCATTTTCAATGCACCATCTTTTACCTTGTGCCCCTTACTGTATAGAATGACCCGAAATCAACTTCGGCGGTTATAGAGCGCGACGAAGATCTCCATAATATGTCTTGTTTTATCGCCCAATTTTTTTACTAGTTAATTGTAACCCGTTTTATCATCCGGAGACCTCGTTTATTTACATTAATTATTCTCTGCTAATTATCAAAAACGAAACGTGTGCAGATATAGCATTGATTCTGTTAACCAAAGAGTCATATAAACGAATGCCCTACAAATATAAAGTCGTATAATACACACGTAGGCCTTGCCCAATTTTTTTCAAATGCCTCTCTTTTTACCATGTAGGTCAAATGCATTACGATGTCAAAATTGACCCTGTTCTTTTTGTGCTTAGAAGAAGGTTTTTTGAAAGTCTTGAAATTAATGATATAAAGTTTCTGAATGAATTAATAAAAGTTATATTGTTTAAAAATAATAATTATGAATGAATGATATAAATCGCCGCACCTGCATTAATTCTTTACTTCCAGACATGTGGTGATTAACGAATTGTAAAGATGTAGGAAAGTAGAACGGGGGCATCAATTTCAAGGTCGAACGTTGCTGAACAAATTTATTTTGAACGGTCAAATTCAGCGTTAACATAAAAACACCTTGGAGAATACCTACATCCCGTGTGACACACGAATGATGTTTTAGTGAAGTTTGTTTAAAATTAACGAGGTCATCAAACTATTAGGTAGGACTGATACTAAAATTGAGCCTTTCTCTCTAAATATTTATCTGCGCTTTCAATTATTCCAAACCTACCTTCATAATAAAAAAATAATATATATCTTAGAAATGCTGCAGCTAAAACCAGACTCATTATTATGATGAGCCTTCTGAACAAGAATGCCCGGAAGACGTCACTTTACGACATGTTACACTTTTAAAATCACGTCAAAAATATGAGCTTGTGCATTTAGTAAAGTTGAGGTGTTTATTTAAAACCACCTTTTCGTAATTGACGGACGGTTTATATCGTTTTTGTCTAGTGTTTCTTAATATACACACCGTGCGCATACGAAGACTGAAAGTGTACGTCCGCCTGTGTGCGCGGCCTCAACCGAGTTTTGTCGATGCTTTCTCGAGCGGCGAACCGGGTCGCGTTCTCGATGCCCCGTGCTGAGCAAGCTGAGCTGCCTCGTACCAACTGCTACCAGAGTCTCGCTTGACACACGCACACCAGCGTACCTGAACCATCTACATGCACAGTCTCACACCTACATCTATCTGAGATGTATTGTGTCAGGGCTAGTAAATAATTTTAATAAACGTGCTCAGCGAGAGCTCGCAATAAGAATAATTCAACCTACCATAGATAGTTTGTGCTGCACAATAAGTACTTGGTAAATTGCAAAAAGGAGGGCACAGCTATATTTGCATATTTTAAGGTTAAAGGTAAAGATTGAGTTTACCTGTAGGTGTTAACAGATTGCTTGGATATATGATATTGGATAAATGATATATATATATATATGTATTTAAAAATTTAAATTAGGCATTATAATTTTTTGTATATTTCGAGATTATTTTAAATGACCCCGCTGGTATTTGCTAAACAAAGTACAAGGTTTTAGTGTTGTGTTCCGGCTTGGCGTATCTTGTGTAGATGTGCCGACAGTACCGGCCTTGCCTCTTCTCCTTGCCGATATTAATCCTACTGGATTCGACGTAAAACTTGCCCGATACATTATTTCAGTTGGCGGTAGTCTTAAATTAAACTGGCATGGTATTTGCTAAACAAAGTACAAGGTTTTAGTGTTGTGTTCCGGCTTGGCGTATCTTGTGTAGATGTGCCGACAGTACCGGCCTTGCCTCTTCTCCTTGCCGATATTAATCCTACTGGATTCGACGTAAAACTTGCCCGATACATTATTTCAGTTGGCGGTAGTCTTAAATTAAACTGGCATATTATCAGCTTGTCAAGTCGCATTTACATTAAAATGATAACCAAAGAATTCAAAATCCATTAAACTAAGGATCAGATTCTGAATGACCATCAAAATTGGTAGATAACAAGTAAAGGCAATCGACAGTGACGACCCTCGTCGGTGTAGGAAGTAGGGTCATACAATTCATATTAGGCTGAAGTCAAGGTCCCGCCAATCATTTTGGCCATCTAATAATTTCATAGGACAATAAAAGTTGAGGCCAAATCATTTCAGCCTTCTTTGTCATTTTATAATGAGAGGAAAGGACTACGCGCTTCCTGCTGAAATCAGTGGCCTACCAACATTATTTTGATTCAAAGCATTAATAGCATTAATTCTAATCTATATTATCTATTTGCGATTGCATATTCATGGCAAAACAATGTAGAACTCGTAGGGCCGAGGTGGCACAGTTTCTTGTTTGAGTTATAAATCAATCTGTCCTAGTTAGATTAGCGTCTGCATGTGCTACACCGTCGTCGATGTCTTCGGTTTCCAAAGGCGATGTTGCCAAATACTGATGGTGTATGGATATGGTGGTTGGCGGGGCGCGGACCGTGTATCGGTTTCGTTTCCCATTCGCCCACCTTTGCGTGCGCTCTTACATAACCGGCTTCGCAAACTCCTGCTCACGTCACTCTTTGTATTTAAAACGTGTTAAGTGTCGTTGTAATCGTTTCAAAATGATTTCCCCGAGAAGTTGGTAACTTTCACGCTTTGTTTGGACTTGGTGCTGGGTCGTTGGCGGTTTTTTTTTTTTTTTGCAATATGTAATCTTTTCAGAATATAATGTCATAAATGTAAACTACTGTTTAATAACTTTAATAACATTTAACAATGTTTGCTGAACATGGTTAATGATTAAACACCCAAATATAAAAAGCGATGTGGGTTTACAACGTAACGGTGGCAAGTAAAACCGCTTCAGTGTTCACATGCGAGGCATTCTGTTTGATTCAGAATTGGCCGTTCGTCCTCGGCCTCGCTCGACCGCTTCCGCCTTACAGCTTATCCTCGCCCGTTGTGCCCATGATAATCTTTTGTAGTATGAGCCTTGATCCTAGGTCTCTTTCCAAAGTCACCCGTCTATTTATTACTATAACAATATTGTCATTTCCTTTCTAGGTATAATCAGCAAACCGCGCGCGCCTCTTCGTTGAAGTACGTAATATTTTTTAAGTCATTTATTTATCTTAACAACTTTGATAATTTGGGTATCTATCCTATTTAACATAATATTGCTAACATATATTTGTCGGGTTGTGCACCAATCTTATACTCTCTGAACTACTAGTAGAGACGTACAGTCGTAACTAAAAATATATAGTTGGAAAAAAATCAATCATACAAGATAAGTACAGTAACGTTTTTCTTCATTAATATGCAATTTCCATGTAAACACTTTCAATAATAACGCTGGTTTTAATGTGCCACGTGCAAACAGGTAGGCGTGAGTGCGTCTACGTCACAGCCCAGCCTATGAAGGTCATGACGTAACGACGTAGTCTCACCATTATTCAGTTTGTCGATCCATCGCTCGATTCCTCACGAGGCCAAACGTTCTATTACTCGACAGCAGAGGTTATGCGCGCTTTTATAATTCTGTCTCGTTTCCTTAAACTTCAAGACCGTTGGCGGGCGGCAGTGGCTCCAGACATTAAAGCCTAATAGTTAATAGTCTGATTTACAACCAGGAAACATACAGTCGCTACGTAGCAACACGACGCCAATGATCACACTAATTATTCTGCAACGACAAGTTAGACAGACATCTCTGTTATCGAAACATAACAGCATATCGTCATATATCCTAGTGTGAATGAAGTTAAATTATAGCGTTAATAATATTCCACAGCATATAACTTTCGTAATATTTGTGTGTAAGAAGCGGTTGCTGATATCGCTCTGGAACTTCGCCAAGTCTTAACCGAAGCTGCTAGAGAAGGTCCGGAATCTAATATAAACACAAGAGATTTCAAGTAAATTGTACTGATATTCAGATCTGTTGCCACGATGGCCTTTGTAAATTGATCTTCTGTTTTTTGCGGATGCTATGAACAACTCACAGTAGTTTATTATTCATAACAACCTGTAGATACATAATTAATGAAAATGATAGTTTGTATTATTGTAACAATAATTATGATTGTAAGAGATCTTTAAATAGGTGGGAAACCTTCATAAAAGTTTCCAGTAGTGATTGTTATTTGGTTTCTTTTTACAGCTGAAGGTTTTCCAGTAGCCATTTTGCCATTTCCAAAATATTCTTTAGTTTTTCTAATTTTATTTAAATACTTGCTTCTCGATGTGGCTGTCTTCTGTTATTTCTCTTGGTCCTCCAAATTATTTCCCCCGTTATATAGCGGAAATGGTCCAAATAGCTATGATAGCCTTATCCGATAAAGGTCGAAAATCGATGCTATGCTATATATTCTCTGTAAAATTATATTATTGGTGACTTTCATTGATTAATTTTATCTTTCAATGTCATAAAGATAAAGCCTTGTTCAAACAAGCCCGATACCGTCTCTTCGCATACCTACAATATTACTATTTCTTTGCAGAGAACTGAGCAAATTTTACTTGCGCAGTTTTGTTAGCCAAATTACAATATATCATGCAGTCATCGGTTTATTTTGCAATAGTGTTATGTACAAGCATTATCGTTTCGTAATTATCATCTCCGACTTCAACACCTATTGCTAGTTGTATAATTTCAAATAGTTGCTCCTCAAAATCTTAACAGTTTCTTTTTTTTGGGAAAATCGCTTCTTATAAATAGTTAAGTATTCCAGTTTTCGGGTTCATGTCTTGCTTTAAGTGCTATTTTGATTAGGTTGGTATTACATTTTCAGATTTGTCATGTTTAAAAAAAAAATCATGAACCATGATAATAATGCAGAAGTAATTCCACTAGAGTTTTAGATATCAAAGGCACAGACAGCTAACCACACCACACAACGGTATATGTATCGTGTTTGATTGCGGAAGGCTTAATGTTTTATACTAAAGTAATTATTTAATAACTTGTTTGTAGCCAACGTATGTACCTATAGGTAGATACTGAATAAATATTCCTAATCTACCACGTACATACATATTTTTTCACGATAAAGTGTTAATAGTACTTACATTGTATGTACTATGATGTTATCAGAGTATCAGTATCGCCTGTTAGCTAACCAGAATATTAACTTTCCGGGTTTATTTTAGACCTTTGGTAGATTTAAAGTTAAATATAGGTAATGCAAAGTATTTTTTTTATATAGGTTTTTTATATCTTGCAAAAAATATGAATTTATCGCACTCATTCGGTCACGTACGGCGATCAACTATCGAAGTCACATGACGTGCCTCATAGCTTCGTAGCACCGTTTCAGTTTTCTCTTGTCCCTAAATTGACATGAAATACAAATGATACGTGATTATTGAGCTCCACTTACGGCATATTCCATAATTGTTAGGTTGGCACACCGCACACGCATTTGCACACGTACGGCCATCATCTATTGAGATGACGTAGCACGGTCACCTTGCGCGTCCTCGCACATCGCGGACAAATAAAGGTGGTGAGCATTTAGTTCCGCGTTCGCCTGCACGCTCCAACTGCGAAATACTTTTAATTATGTAACATCCATTTACATATAATCACTAACAACGGTTATATTCATATTCATCAGCTTCCAAACACATCTGTCAACATTTTCAACCTAATGACCGTCTCCGTTTATCACAGACCTACATGTTTGTTGTTTTTATCATCACAAAGACGTGTTAATATTATTGTCTCCTCCAGTTTACAAAATCGGTTCTTAAATGCTTCTACAATATTATTCATTTCATTATAAGTGTCGTCAACAAACGCGAATAATAACAAATAATGTGAAGCGCGACCGCGGGTGTCGTAGCTACTAACATTCAACTGCCAGCTGTTACATTTACAGTAACACTTACTGCTTAGGACATAAGAGTCATTTTTTTGTATAGATAATGTTATAGTTATTTCTAGTGTCTCTTCAACCCCTCTGACTATTGATGCTGGAGGGTATAGCTATCCCTTTCCTGCTCCATCTTCCATTTCTGCCCCACGAACCGGCAGATATAACCGAACGAAATTGAAGTAATATTTTATGGACTTATACTTTGTAGAGCATGCACTTCCACAACTCATTTGAGTATATCGTCGCTTGAAGAGGTTTCACTGTTTACTTTCCCATATTGCGTATGTTACACAAGGTCTGCTTGCAAAAGCGCTTTGGTGTTTCATGCGACATATTGAAGACTTTTTCTTTTGCTTGAAACAATGGTTCTGCTAGTAAGCATAAAGCAATAACGTATAATTGTATGAGAAAAGTACATGACATGTATGTTTTCGAGGTCTCCTTAAAACTTAGTTCACTTGTACAGTTCATTAACAAAGAATGGTATACTGTACAGTGAAAGTCACGCTACCATTTCGATTGGCAGTAACATTTAAAAGGTTATATAGTTTCTGTCACAGGGAACCAATTACGTGTCAATAAAATATGGTAGTTATTCTGAACTAGCTGTGGTTTTATTGTTATGTTTACAATGGCTACGAGACGATGACGGCTGCCGCAACCTTGAATACATCATGTGTTTGATTATTCCACTCGTCACAAGTAGTGCTGTTTCTATCTGCATCATATAACATAATCCAAACAATTTTTGATATATTTTTCCTCTCACAATCTAGAACTATACGTACTTAGCACTCTAGCAGCCTTTGTCCAAAGCATGAACATGATATTTATTTTTTGGCAGCTTTACGTTGTAGACCAATTAACTAAGTAAGTACCGAGTGAAGTAGACGTGGCCAATTATAAAATTGATACTTTAATGTTTTATTTATTAGGCTTGCAGAGAAGAAAATATTAACTACTGCAAGAGACCTTCATAAAAACACTTAATATTTTTATTCCTTCTAAAACCTTGCTCGATTTTCACTACATACAAATGTCCTCCTATGTAAATAGGTCGAGTGTTAGAAACATAATAACTATGTAATTCCACGTTAATGTTTACTATGTCCAACAATATCTTTCATAGCTAACTCAAACACGTTCAGCTAATACACCTCATATTTATGTAGCCAATAATATAGACATAAACAATTACTTTATTAAATCATGGACTCGTGATGAATTGTAATGCTTACTACATAGTTTATCTACCATCGTTCAAAATGGCTACTTTACGAGCACAGACGGTTTTGAGCTGCTTGACCGCAACTTCGTCAAAGAGAATTTAGAACCTACCGTGCTATTGTTTCACATTTAATTTCATAAATAGTTACTACATTAATATTGAAAATGTAGGACGATGTATGAACAAAGCACGCGTTTTCATTGTGAGTTATTACTCAACATCAAAATTACTCACCCTGCCTCCTCCTAAATTAGGTTTTGTCATTTGGAACACTAGATGTTTGTTGTACGTAAGTAACCTCGACATCTGTACTTGTTGCGTCACCACCGGACATGATACAATACCTTTATTATTAAAATGTCACAGAGAATCGCTTAGTTGCTTTGTGTACAAGACGAGGCGACCTCGTGTTCACTTAAACCGTCTTCAGTTCGACGCAGACTAGACTTCTGTAGGAAAACTGGCACGAAATCAATAGTACGTCTACTTAGTGCATTACGCCCCATTTTTGGCTCCCGTTGCACATCGCTACATTCCTGAAAATCTCTCTTAGGAGAAATAAATAGGTACCATACATATGCTTGTGCAATTATTTCATGTAGGCTAGTGCCCAGTAGTAAAAACAAGTATTTTTCCTGTATACCTAATATGGAACGCGTATACTGACAGTACTTATGTATTTTTTTATAAAACATTCAGTCTTTATTGCAAATAGTTTCCCATTGATATTTTCACATTGTTTTATTTACGCAACAACAAGTGTGTAAAAAATATGTGCAAAATATAACGATGCCGATATTGTAGGACTATTTTGCTCGCTGTAAACAAGCTGTCCTTCAGATCCCAGTCGAGGACCCTATAATGTCGGGTCGTCCTCAGGGCGTCTGAGTCACAACACGCAGTCATCGTTAAGAGGGCATTGCTCACTTGGTTACTCCCCCCTTGGCACGCCCGCTGCATCAGCGAACCACCGTTTGAAAAATAAAACCAGTCATATACGTATCAGTAAATTCATTGTTCTATCGTCCTTATTCCGATTCCATTGTCTCGACAAACCCGCCATTATTATTATTGATTGCAAATTTATGGTTGTACAGCCTTATTGTAAACCTTTTCAGGGTTTAACATATAGAGGACATTACAACTAATTGTAAATAACTATGTAATGGGCGGAAAACCGCAACGTTTGTTATTTAAGCTTATTATTTGTTATAATAATACAACAACTTTAATTCTATGTTAACATATTCATGCTGAATATTATTTTACAGGCATACAGGATGAAATTTAAAACATGCGACAAATCGAAATGGGAGGTTGTACTCATCATTATGAACAACTTTTACTATGGGACCAAACCTGAAATCGCAAAAAAAAATCTGCTGTTCCCTACATTTTGACGAGTTAATGAGAACATAAATGTAGGAAACAGCTGATTTTTTTTTCGCGATTTGTCGCATGTTTTCAATTTCATCCTGTATAAATCAGGAATAATAGAGAAAATTAATTGCGTATGAAAATGTGAGTGCTGTGACTACGTACTGATTGTATTTGCAATATTTCTTTGTTATGCTAATAATAAGCTTTCACATGGTCGTATAGTATTTGAAACACGTAGATGGTTACATAGATAGAGGTATTTATCTCTTAATGTAAACTCAGTGGCCGTGACACAACAGAAATTGATGCAAATGTGTCGAACTTCACTGCTGAGGAAGCAATAATTCAGTCAGCCAAATGCGACAAAGTCCTCGTTCCCCGTTTTTATGGCACCTACTTACGGCTTGAGATTTACCAACCGATCCCAATAATGTAGTGAAACGACGTCGAGAGGACTTAAATATAGAAGAGGATGCGAGCTGGTCGGGTGACATCTAAAATAAGACCACGGGAGACCGATCATACGTACTACGTAGATTGCTCAACATTTCACGGGTTGTTGACTTCTTCATTTCATATCAAACTCATTTTATGTTGAACTGTGATGTACCCAATTTGACTTCCAAAAGAACAATGTTGTTTTTAATAACGTGGTAAAAAAAAGTAAAAAAACTAAATATTTCTAAGATATATTCGATTCGATTCGTCGTCTATTTTGATGAGGCTTGAAATGCTTATTATGATCTTTAAATAATCCTAAAAATATATCAACCTGACACGTTGTATTAAATAATGGCGCTTCTGATGCAAATCCAAACATCTCCTATCCTTTATAGACATGTGATGCCAAGTGGTATACTTCATTAACTTAGGAAATTGAATTTGATTATATCTAATAATTGGTTTTTAAAAGCATCTTAGTCAAATCATTGAAATAGATTAAATACCTTAAATCCTTCAAATAACATAATTAAAGTATTAAATCTGTCTTGACAAAAACGCTATCGTTTACGATACATAATAGTTTTTTTATGTCGTTAGCAAGGTGGTCCCATCCGTGGGTGGTCTACCGCAAGGGCCATCCGGCCACACCGCAACCTCCATCGATATCCTACAATCACCGTGAAATCCTTCTCGTCTTACACTAAATACTCCATAATTTTGTGGGTTATGGCTACATTTTTTAAAATATAGGTCAAAAGTAATAGATGAGCTGTTGATATGATGATTCAACTATTGTTAATCGTCATAGGAGCGGTTTACTGAAGCTGAATGTAGGTCGGTCGGGCCGCTCCATTTGCTACAGTGGCAAATTGTTGATCGACCTCGCAGTGATCGTTGCCCGTGCGATATCTTATCTACAACCCAGCGGTATGAAAAGTTATCTACCTATTAAAAGTTGTCGTGGAACAAATATTTAATTTAACTACAATGTGTGGTAAAATGTTTAACTTTAGATTTTAATTTGTACATTTACATGGTTTCTTATGACTTACGGAGCCCAAACGTGGACACTCACGGTACGGTTGGTCCATAAATTCAAGGTCGCTCAGTGAGCTATGGAACGGGCTATGCTTGGAGTCTCTCTGAGGGATCGAATCCGCAACGAGGTGATCCCGCAGAGATCTTAAGTTGTCGACATAGCTCACAGAATAAGCAAGCTGCAGTGGCAATGGGCCGGCCATATTAGCCGTAGAACCGATGACGGGGTAGACGTGTTCTTGAGTGGAGACCGTGAATCGGTGAACGTAAGGTGGAACGCCCTAGGTGGAGCGACGATCTTCGCAGGATAGCTGGTAGCAGCTGGATAAGAGTTGCCGAAAATCGAGTTGAATGGCGTGCAATTGGAGAAGCCATGTCTAGCAGTGGACTGCTATAGGCTGATGATGATGATGGTTTCTTCATCATGACACATTCTGTTTATGAATTTCGCAATTTTGATGAGATTAGACTAAGGTAAATTGACTGGAAACTGTGGCAAGGGAATTAATTAACTGAAAACGAAATGGAAAATAAGCTGTTAAAATTATGTCTTCTTTAACATCACATCACTAGTGAAGACTCGGCTCTCGGCAGTCGCAGTTTCTGGGTCGTGTCGATTAATTCACTTAGCCTACTTTTATTTAGTGCTGTGACACTTTTTTATGTTTGACATACTTCATTTCATTGCTCGAGTGCAGATCAGAACTGTCCATTTTATTCCAGCAATTCCTATGTGGGTAGGTTCAGCAATTGCCATTTCTTTTTATTCAAATTGGATTCTGTATACATACTTTGAGTTGGTCATAAATAAATATTTTTGTGCGATGATCTGGAACAGCGTGTGTTTACTAAATATTCCAGTTAAGCGCTGAGACAAAAATTTGTTTGGATACACGTACAATGGAATTATTATGTCGAGTTCACTAGAAGTCCAGGGCATTCTATTATCATCAAGTCGACACTCGGTATTCAGTGACACCCATTTACGAATAACAATGTTTGTGATGAAACTGATGATAAACCTTTCTGCGATACTCTGGGGACCATTCCAGGAGCAGTAAAACACAGGCTTTATATTTTTCATGTTCTACAGACAATGCAATAAAATGTAACTAAGTCGTTAGCTCTTTCTTGCTAATTTACTTTGTTTACACTTTCCTCTTCGTTCCAATTGAAAGAGGATGAAAATCAACTGTTACTTTTATTCGTAAACCGAATCCAAAGTGTTGTTTAGTTTATTATAACACAACTGGAATTGTACGCGGTATATGGGATTCACGATGATCTTGAAACAACATAAATTACATTGAATGTTTTTACTGGAACCCATCAAAAATATTTCAGAGTGTATTATGAAATTTGGCCTCCTCTCCAAATAAAAATCCAACCGAAATATAGAGCTGACAATATAAGTATCAAGTTAACTGGCGTGATACGATTATACCTTCACAAAAAGCGACCGCACGCGGTCTGTGAACGGATGCAGTGCGGTGATGAAACTGACACAGATTCTAACGCGTATTTGGTAATCGAAATACAGTTCGTGAAAGTCTCGCAGGACGGCCAAATCTCGCACATTGTAAGTGTCCCACTTCGACATACTCTCGACATTTTGACGGCACCGAAACCCAAAAGCCGAAAGATTCTAACTCTTCTTTCGCCGACTCGTCATTGTTCAGCAACCGTCCTCGGTGCGCACGTACCGGTACATACATACATTTATAAAGTGTGTATAATGTATTGTATTCGCGTCCCAGATTTGGGAAGCGAAACTACGATCGTTGATTGGCGTATTACGACGTTGCTACATTTTCGCCTTGCATTCAATTCTATGAGAATTTGCAGGTATTGCTTATCGGCCACTAGGTCACTCGTTAGCGTATTGTATTTGTTACATTTGGCTATCTACGCAATGTACCTAAAACACTAAAGCTTTTTATCCGTGTTAGAAATAAATAACTAGCACACCTTAGGTTAACTTGGTTAACCCAATTTACTGTGATCTATCCCACGAATCACGATAGCTGAAAAAGTATGGCAGAGTAAGATATTTGTGTCATGGAGATATAGTAAAATGATTATGAAGGAAACACAATGTAGCGCGATACTTATGCATCCTTAAGATAGTCCTCACCTAAGACATATATGACATAAATGCCTCATCAATATTAGTCAACGGCTCTTAAAGGTGTTCTGTTACTTAAGTTTTATTGAGTGCTAACTCGTACATAACAATTGCCTTCATGTGTGTGTTGCATACCTATTAGTCTTTGTTGTAACTAAGCCATGAAGATACAAGCTAGACAAATGCTAGATGGTTTTCCGAATAAAGCCTAAATGCCAAATTATAAGTTAGTGACATCATTAGCTTGTCTTGTTTGACTTACCAGTTTTTTGTCTATTCATTTCGGTTATTCACATAACATCATCGGTAGATTCTTTATCTATATATATATTTAGGTTAGACCATACACCACATTGCTGACCTGGAGATAAATCGGAGCGTGTTTTTATGTTATCATGTATTTTGATTTTAGGACTAAACAAACTAGCTTATCGTCCTTTTTGTTTGCTATTTACCAAGTATGTGGTTATTCATTAACGTTAACATCTATTCTAGTATCGACGATCACATTAAGATAATAAACGCATAAAACTCCATAAACTTAATTTCCTGGTCTCTTTAAATTCTCATTACTAGATTGTTTTCTATTTGCTTGTTTCTTCATCAGGCTGTCGTTGTCATTCATTATTTATTACATGTCGGTTAACATTTATGGCTGTAATTTAGTAATGATCTGGATCTTGCCATTTCATTATTGTAACTAACACACTTATTAGTCGGTCTTTATTATGGCAGCTATTACATTACTTAAACCAATTAGGCCAGAACCAGTCATACTGAGGCATTTCCTCTAGACAGAATACTAACATGAGCAGACGAAATCATTTGTTTCTGTACGTAATTGAGGCTATTGTATTAAAAAGTATTTTCATTTGCATGGGAAAAGTTGGCAGAATTGTTATCCGTGTAGCGTGAAGTAGCGATTCCTCTCCTCCCTCTTTATTGAATCGATTTTCACCTTCGTATTTATGGTCTGGCATTTCCTTGTTGTACCTATTTATAGTCCTGGTTGTCTGGGCTGATATTGCATGCTCGAATGGAATCTCCAAAGTGTACCTTACCTACATTATAATCACTCTGAACAGCTTATACTTATCCAACAACATGCTTGTTCTTGCTAGAACCATTGTTATCCATATTTGTAACTATCTTTAAGCCAGTCTCTTTACTGAAAGAGTCCCCTTCTGGGATTCCTTGTCGTGTTCATATATCCCTTCTGCGATTTCATGCATGTAGACTTATGTTTGGTGATGTATTGTTGCAGGCTTGGGGCAGGCAGCGAGTGCGGCGGTGGAGGGTCGGGCGGCGGCGGCGCGGCCGCTCCGCAGTCGGCGCGCGTCTCATCCAACGGCGCCGGCGGCATGGCGGTGAGCCGCGTGCCCAGCCCGCTGCACGACGGCAACACGCCCGTCGCGGAAAACTGGTGCTTCACACAGGTAAAGTATGGTATCTATCGAACTTTTGACTAGTCCTGTCTGCCAACGCGAATATAGAACGCTTTGTTTCATGTTCACCGTTCCGCGCGGTTCTGTCTGTCGTCTGGTATAAGTGTGGAGTCACCTTTATACCAGATTTCACTGAGACCTGGAAACTAATTGTTAAAGCGTGCTCTTTATTGCTCGCAGTTGTATCTAAGTAATATAATATTTGGAGCCACTTTTATACCAGTTTTGAATATTAAAGGTAAAATGCGTATTAGTCAGGTGATTTACAAGTGCTTCTTTTAAACAAAGGACGTTTGGGAGTAAAACGTGAAGGTTGACATGAATGGCAAGGGCGTTTCATTGCCAACGAACGAACTTTTAACTGAAGTCGGAAAACGGGTCCTGAAAACAGTAGGCTTCAATCACGCAACACAGAAAAACAACTTTATATAACAAATTCGTTAAACAAATGTCTGTAACGCACACTGAGACTTGTCAAGTATTAATACAAGTCATCTGTCGGTGTGCTGCGAATAGCGATAATAATTGTTTACCAAGGCCGTTATCGGTGAACTTGAAATATGTTGCGCGCATATTCATATTGTGTTAACGTGTATCTACATACATATTTAAAACTACTAGGAAGAGTTCTGCACGTGTCCACTTGTTCAAACTACAGAGGTGACTCGTGCGTCACGTTGTGGAGCTGTAACTATTACTATACCGTCGCGGTATGCGTCTCGTGAGGCATGTCACCGAATTAGTGATATTAAAAATCCAATTTCAAAATTATTTCTCTGATAAAAAAAAAGTTGATTTAATAACTTAGCAATGCCAAGTGAAACGTCATACGTTACATAATGACCTTTTGTTCTCTCAGACGTCAATAAAGGGTATTAGTAACAGTATACCTCTCAGCGATAAGAGAGTCCGACTCCGTAGCTAACTGGAGAGGTGCTTTATTTTCTGCATCGAACATCGATTAGGTATCGCTATGAAAATGCTTATTTCCCGGCTGATGGTCATCGCTAAAGTAATTGGAACTACCGTTGTGCGACATAGACGCACCGATCTGGTATTACCTTTTTTGATACTTTTTGTCCAAAAATCTATTTAGTTTACAATAACGGTAGTTTTTTGCTTGCTTTATGCGAAGCTGCCCCACGTAGGTAACTACATTTATTAAGATCTGTCTCAGGTTTTAATCTTTAGGAATCTGTTGTGATGTATTTGTACCGTTATTTAACGGAGTCGACAATCAAATGATGTTCTTAACGTAAACGTAATGATAGACACATGTATTGTAATGATTCATGTTAAGGATACAGCTGTTCTCCATACTTCCGTGTAGGATTGTGGCTATGCAAGCTCAGCTCGACACGTGTTGTCGTTCGGTGCTTCTGCTCCGCGGGTACTCGGGTACACGTGCCGCTCTCCGATAATCACGTTCTTCTTTAGTACTCGGAAACGAGTGAACAATAAACCTCACATGTTATCGCAACAATTAGACCTCTCTTTGAAGTGAGCCATACACAAACGACGATACTATGAAACCATTATGTATTGTAAATCACTTTAGTTTGAAACGGCCATTAAAATTACTGCAATTTACTTGCGTTTATCAACAAACTATGCATTTGCATTGCAATAGCAACACAACTCGGCACAATGTAAATGCTTGTTTGCTTGTTATCAGTATTATTTCGCGTTAAAATTCTGTCCACGCTCCTGATTTGTCATGATGATTTTAAATTAGTAAAGCCCACATATTTTCCTCCATATTGTTATTAAAACAAAACATGTTTCGCTATAAGAGAGCTGGTTTTTAAGGAGCACACATATAAGGCTTTTATGTGGCGGAGGAATCTGCAAACGGATGTTATCTATGTGTCCACGAATGCGCGGGGATGATGCGGGCGGCCTTGGCGCGGGTCGGCGACCGGGCGAAGACCCCAGCAGCACCGCAAGCCAAGCAACGGTCGAGGGCAACGACCAGAGGCGGCCAGGTTGCGCCCGCGACTTGCTACGTCTATCCTCCTGACCGACGCCGTGGTCCAAGTGTCCACCCGACGAGACGCAGGGCCCCTGACAATGAGCCCATCACGTTCAACTCACTCACACCATGCTAACTATTTTCATATGAATGAATTATAATCGTCACAGACGTTCTCAAAGGTGCTATAAACTCGTACAATATCACTACAAGTCGTATTGTCAGCATTGGAATTACCTGAAACCAAGATCATAATATAAACTGTTTAAAAGTACCTAAATACAGACGACATCCTAACCTTGAATCATGAATGAAATAATGAGTGTTGTCCATTTTGTTCATGAAATTTTATTTGCCATAAATAAGTCGTTAAACTGCTTGTTTGTTTTCCATGGTGACTGTCGGTGAGGCAATTAAGGACAATATACAAAGCACTAAGCTGAATAGTTAGGGAACCATCCCGGGGAAGATTTATTGTCTTGTCACCCACCGGGGGTGCCCTTTGCAAGTGTCCGCTTCCTCACTGATTTATACTTTTCCATTATTTATGAAGCATGTACATCATTCTGACTGATGAGCGTCACTACCAGTTTTAATATCTAATGTTCTACGTAGTTATCATTTACGCACAATTCATCCGCCTCCCTTTACTACTACTTCTGTATAATATTAAATAATGTAATTAATGTAATTTTCCTTTGTTTCAGGTCAAAGTGGTTAAGTTCAGTTACATGTGGACAATAAACAATTTTAGTTTCTGTAGAGAAGAAATGGGTGAAGTGTTAAAATCATCGACTTTTTCAGCAGGTGCTAGTGACAAGTTAAAGTGGTGTCTTCGTGTTAATCCTAAAGGACTCGATGAAGAGAGCAAAGACTATTTATCCTTATACTTATTATTAGTGTCGTGTAATAAATCAGAAGTGCGTGCAAAATTCAAGTTCTCAATATTAAATGCAAAACGGGAAGAAACGAAGGCGATGGAGTCACAGCGTGCATACAGATTCGTTCAAGGCAAAGATTGGGGGTTCAAAAAATTTATAAGAAGGTGAGTCACGCATTATTCTTGTTTTTAAGTGCAAAAAACGTCATTATTTATTTGTTTTAAAGACTCACAAAGCAGTGTTAGTTATTTTTTGTAGGTAATGTAAATTACATACAAGATTCAGAAAAACAGTATAATTTTATTACGTAAGTATATTAAATCGAAACAAATAATGACTTTACAAAGCAAAAAATATCACAAAACAGTGTAGATTTCGTGGAAAGTTTTACGAAGCGTACAGTTAGATAGGGGGCGGACCCCTTTAACGGGGCAGTCACATAATTTTATTCCTTACTGCTGAAAATTTGGGCTTCTCGCAAGGGCTATAAACACCACATTATGTAGACCCCTGGCTACATACGCGTACGTAATCTTTGTAGCAACAACTGTCATGGGACGACCGTGTGATATCGGGGGTCTTGTGTTATTGGTCGTGGTGTAAATCAACCCCTTTTGAAGTCATGCGTTGAATGTATCCGCTGTAGACATAGAACCAGTCACGATTATGCCCCGAATGTCCTTAATCCTGCAGTGTATTGAAAAAAATGTAATTAAGTTCAACGAAGCCTCAAAAACTATAGTATCCTACACAAATTAAGCACAGTCTTTATCCTATTAGTAATTTTACCTGGCCCACATTCTCGGAAACTAGCCTAGATTAATACAATTGGTTCGGAAAATCTTTTTGGGTCAAGGTGTGCGCGATGTTCATCAATCTAATTCTAACAATTTTTATCACTACCTGTTGCCTGCCGGCTGTGCGTGGCCTTTTTTTTGTAGTTTTGCTTAATACACAGTTTAACTTTTTATATGATAGAGGAACTTCCCAATTTTTTATAATTATGACTAGCTAAACGTCCAAAGTCTGGGTTTACTACTATTATATTTATCGACGTATTTAAGACCCTTAGGCAGTCTCAAAAAATTGGCTAAGTTATCACTGGAGATATAAAAAAAACCTTTTTCCATAATAGGATATTTTCCTATGATCTAAAATATCGGAGGGCATCAGTGATTCCGGAACAGTCTTCATTTCGTGGCCAATATAAAAAGGGAGCGAGCGCCACTAACGACCGGCTCCGGGCCAAATCTTCCATTGCGGTGATGCGAATACCACAAGGTTCAACTTTACTGAGTGCTAACGTTTTTACGACACCGTAAAAATGAGAACAAGAACGCTTGCCTATAAATCAAGTTACCTTAGCATCAATTTTATTTTGCGTAAAATTTTCTGTGTTTTTGGGGTGAAAAGTATGTTGAGGTCCTTTGTTTGTGTTGCTTTTTTCGGGATGGGATGTCCTGTTACTGGTGTGCAGTTATCTTGGTAATTGATTACACTGATACCTGGGGGCCTAAAAAGGCAGTTTTGGCAGAATCATAAAACAATTCGTATCACGCAATTTCATCTGTATGACAGTTTTGTATGGAGATTCGTAAAATGCTATAGGTACACCTTTTCCTAACCCTTCAGGGATAGGTGTGAAACTGTCAAACAGATGAATTGTGTGATATAAATTGTTGTATGATTCTGCCAAAGTGGCCTTTTTAGGCCCCCTGCATAGCTATTCTCAACCACTCGATACGCTGCCGTACCGTATTCAACATCAATCAGTGTTATCGTAGGAGTCCTCTAAACGCTGTTCACAAGTCCAAAACCCGAAAATTTTGTCACTTTAAATCAAATAGATACCACCGCTTTTCTTTCGACAGGTGTTTGTTATCCGGGGCAAGGCAAATCAGGTCATCGAAATGTGTCATTCTCGATACGATAGCCCATCGGATGGTTGTAAATAGCTATGCTATAAAAATTCTCTATATTCCTCAGAAAGACACACATCTAGGAACATTAACCCTATCTGCACCCTCATATCTTTAACGTAACCATATTTCCGCGAAACACGAGAACTTCCTAACAATATCTCTTCTGTGGAAACACTGAAAATAACCGGACATTTCTCAAATTTCCAGAGACTTCCTATTAGACGAAGCAAATGGCCTCCTACCAGAAGACAAGCTGACGATATTCTGTGAAGTGTCGGTGGTAGCAGACAGTATCAATATTAGCGGGCAGAGCAACGTGGTACAGTTCAAAGTGCCCGAGTGCCGGCTTTCCGACGACCTGGGAGCTTTGTTTGACAACGAAAGGTTTTCCGACGTCACGTTAGCAGTTGGAGGAAGGGAATTCCAGGCGCATAAAGCCATTTTAGCAGGTAATTTGTTTTTCTTTTTTATTTATCTTTAAGCTGCGCCCCGCGGTTTCACCCGCATAAGTGTCGATCCCATGGGAATGTCGGGATAAAAAGTATATGTTAATGCAGGGTGTCAGCTACGTCCATACCAAATTTTATCAAAATTGGTTCAGCCGTTTGAGCGTGAAGAAGTAACAAACATATAAACACACACACTCACAAACTTACACACGACGATCATTTTTCATTCGATTCATAAAAAGTAGCTTATTTGTCTAATCTTCTATTATCCATTATAAATTATAATTTATATAATATATAAAACAAAATCGGGTTAGTTACAACATTTATAACTCGAGAACGGCTGGACCGATTTTTATGATCTTTGATTTGTTGGATTTGTCTCCGCCCCGAATATCAGAATAACTATTAAAACACGGGAAAAATTCCCGAAAAAAATAATAATGAAGATAATTTATTTTCTCATACATTTTGTGTTTCGTTTCTGAGACGTTACGAAGTTCGCCGGGTCAGCTAGCATTAAAACAAACAGTATTTAAATTGTATCTATATCGATCGCGTTTATCTTGATTTATGGTATTATACAAATTCTTGTGGCACGTTGTGGAACCAGTGAGGTTCTGAATAATATAAATTTGATCGATAATATCGAATGTTCACGTAACAAAGTAATATTTTATCACAAAAAAAGTTATCTGATAGGTACTCGACAAGTTGTGTAAACAACTTTAATTTCTTTTCTTTTTGCTTCTGGCATCAACATAACTATAGATCTTAATTGAATTTTACATTCGAGAATTTTAGGCCAAGGAGAGGACATAATAAACTATTTTCGTCCCGCGAAACCCCCCTGTAGATTCCTTGTACTCATTTCTAGTGGAATTTCCGAGTGCGAGCTTGTTATTTGAAATATAATAAATAACGAGCATTATAATTATATTTGTTCTAGTTTTATTATTATAATATTAATAATTAGCAGTAATTTTTCAAAACTTACCTAATGTTTTTTCCGCTATGACATAAGCTTATTGGTTAGTGGTACCTAACAAAACATAAGACCACAGAGCTTAGTAATGACCACAGAGACTATCATAATATAAAATATCTAATTATACTAATAATATAGGTATTATAATATTACGTTTATAAACAGGTTCAAAGTAGGGAAAAACCCGAAGTGTCCCATATAATGTTCGGTGAAAAATTTGGTCAACAAGTCACTTAAAATAACGAGTTAAAAATTAAAATATTAATTATGATTCATACGGTAGTTATATTTTCGAATCCAGATCACACGATTAGAGACTGTGTTACAATACAAATTAAATTCTCTTATGTAGGTTGTGATAACTGCACGGCAGAGCTAATGGGATTTCCGTTATGTTTTTCCCTTTGTGGCCAAAATTGGAATTTATTGTATTGTTGTAATTTTAGTGCTGACATCAATAAACATGCAACTTTGAATTAAATGGCGTTCTTTTTTAAGTCGATCGGTTTTTGTCGCGGTCATTGTGAGGCCCATGTTCTGCTGTGGGGATGTTCAATCATTATTATGTTACTGAGATATTCAGTAAATAAGCATACTGTTTACACTTAGGGGCGATTTCCACAAAACTATTTTACCTAGAATAAGTCTTCCTAAGAATAAATTTTGAATTTTTAAACGGTACTGTCTACAGTCAGACGTCAATTTTATTCCACGGATAAAAGATACCTGACTGATGAATCAGCCCTTAATGGTAAATGGTAGTCAGTTTTATGCGACTGTATAGCAGTATTTAGTATGGTCCAACTGCCCAGTTCGTTTAAGAATATGTACGGAAGTGATTGAGGTAGGTAAGTAGCACAGAAGACGCCGAGAATTTGATTCTCTCATTGCATTCATTCTAATTGATACCTTATTACAATGAGTTAAGATAATAGTTTAATTGTTGGTTAGTTATACGTCAAAATTGATCGTGAATGAGCTACATTAAAAGTTTAGTTTTTTTTTTACAACATTTATTAACAAAACTCTTTTCTACCTTCCAGCGAGAAGTCCAGTATTTGCAGCGATGTTTGAACACGAAATGGAAGAAAGAAAACGGAATCGAGTAGACATCACAGATGTAGACCACGAGGTGTTAAGAGAAATGCTTCGTTTTATTTACACGGGCCGTGCGCCCAACCTAGACAAAATGGCCGACGACCTCTTAGCAGCCGCTGATAAGGTAAGCTAGTTTTATCATTGGTTGTGATGTTTTTTGCTAACCAATCAGAGTGTGAGATTTGATGATAGATTGATGAGAGGTGATTGGTACAAAGAAAGACAGGTTTATGATGAGCAGGGCTGTGGGTGAATTCGAGGTGTAGATGATTGTGATGAGTGTGGGTTGAGAATCAGACTAAACTAAAGGTGTATTTCAAGATACTGTAAAATTGTAAAGAGTAAAATATTATTGTCATGGTGATAGGCAGCTAACAGCATCTGATAGATTATGTTGTAGTTTATTTTCCCCTATTTACGAGCGGACATTCACAGTCAAAAGACAATTTTTTTTTTAATAATAAAGTTAAATTAAATGTAAGTAAGTACAAACGCCAGCACATCAACCTACCCGAAACTGTCAAATTTTCCCAATCAACTTTGAACCTTACGCTTTGGCAATAAAGTTGAAAATCTATCAAAGAAGTTTGACAGATTGTAGTAACTTGATGTGCTGGCGTCTGTACTTACACACTTTTACACGACATATTATTGAAAAAAAAAACTAGTTGAGGTCGGCGTTTCCTTTCTGACTACTCTGACAAAAGGCCGAAACAAACTCAAGAGGTCACAGTCTCTTTTATAAAGTCTACACATAACCTTGGTCAGATGATCAGATCATGTGAAAGACATGTAGATTGATGTCGGAAATGGTCTTTTGAGGAAATAGAAAAATACCTCACAGATTTGTGTGGACCAGTCCAATCAGTGCAAGTATTTGTCAGTAATCGTGCCACCTCTGGGCTCTGTAGATGTCATCAAAGTTAATTACTTACTAAACTCTATAGTAAGAAACTCCTTACTCAGACCCATTATCTTTCAAATATGGAATTCAAAAAAGAGTTACTCATCTAAAGATAAACGCAATTGATTTAATCCGAACTGGAATCAGATACTTTATAGAGAAGTATTTAATGACGTCTTATCCATCACGCGATACAGAGCTGAGATAATAAGGCAATTTGAGCCACGTGCATAGAAATCGATATAGAGATTACATTCGCACGACAAGTCGCAAACTCAACGTGATGGCGAACCATAGCCAATAGTGTAGTGCGAATATGCAACCAATGAGTATGGCTATAAGAAGTTTATGATTCAAAAATAAATTGTGTTTTGTATTATGTTCATATCAATAGTAATATTATACATTATTAAACTATAATGAAATGATGTCCGCTTTTGTACAGTAATTTTTTACTTGTGCATAGTTTTAATAAATCACACAAATATTATAAAGGCGAAAGTTTGTGAGTGTGTTTGTATGTTTGTTACTTCTTCACGCAAAAACGAACGGATTTTGATGAAACTTTACACTAATATAGCTTAAACATCACACATAGGATAATTTTTATCCCGATACCTATTTCCACGGGATCGAAACTTATGCGGGTGAAACCGCGCGGTAAAATAATAAATGGATGACGTTAATGTTAGAATGTTTAAGGTTCTGTGAGACGATAGAATAAGGTATAATTAGTATTGATGGTTAATTTGCTTTCTACTTAAATAATAAATAATTAACCATTTGGGTACAATAGTCCCAAGTAGATAAATGCAGGGTTATTCCTATACTTAGGTTTTTTTATCAGCAACGACTGGGTTTTTTTTTTTCAAGAGGAATGCCAGTTTTCTCTAGTGCTCTAGTAACTACTGTGATCGCTGCAACGTTTGTCAGGGATATTTCTATGAAGATATTACTTTGCTCAATGTTGTCAGCAACAGCCGTTTATTGCTTTCTCAACGTCTTTTGGGAATTTTGGGGCGCTATAAGTACAGTCAAGTCTTTATCTTTCTTTGTTTTCAAATTCTTTCCTTTATCAAGGCACGAAATATAATACTTTTTGAAGCTACGAGCAAAGAGCAGATTACTGCATCGAAAACTCTATTTAATTACTTGATAAAAAAGATCCAAACAACATACATCTTTGACCAATTTCAAGTTGACCTCAGCCTAAAATAGATTGGACATTTAATGTTTCTTTTTTTTTACATTTAATTGTCAGCCTGTTGTGAGCGTCACATAAAAAACAAACAAATTTTAATTTTTGTTTTGGCCGTGACTGTACCTGCAGTAACGTGAGTGAAGACTTGCATAGTTAAAGATAAGCCATTGCCCAGGAGTCGTTCAAGTTAGACTGTGGTTGATGATTATTGATTGATGCCAAAATCTATGTAAACGATTAAACTTATTTAATTTTTATTTATGTTTCTAAGAAGTTATAAAACCGTATAATAACAAAACTTTCTTTCTTTCTTTTCAGTACGCACTAGAACGGTTAAAAGTAATGTGTGAAGAGGCGCTATGCCTCAGTCTGTCGGTGGAGACGGCGGCTGACACACTCATACTAGCGGACCTTCATTCTGCGGACCAGCTCAAGGCGCAAACCATCGACTTTATTAACACGTTAGTATTATTTATTTTACTTGTTTTATTACATGTTGAAGTTTGATGTGAAGTGAGAATATTCAATTGAAGGCAGTTAAGTGATCCTTTATGAGGAGTAGTGATGATTAGCAGAATCTACCAGTAGTTATATTGTGTTGCAAGAATACTGTAATAATAATAAAAAATGAATTGTGACCACTCAACGGTCTATGTCTTCAGATTGCCACAGAAAGCAGTGAAAGCCTATGGGGAAGACTTGTCTGGTAGTGGGACAGAACAGGTTGAAAAATAAAAAGTTGACCACACTTCAGATTTCCTTATTGTGAAATAAATTTGTATTATTTTACAATTTTACTAATTTATACTTGTCATTCCTCATTACAGGAGTCACGCAACAGACGTGATGGACACAGCGGGCTGGAAGAACATGATCTCGTCGCACCCGCACCTGATCGCTGAAGCCTTCCGCGCGCTGGCGACGCAGCAGCAACAGATCCCGCCCATCGGGCCGCCGCGCAAGCGAGTGAAGCAGGCCTAGTGCACACACCACCGTGCACACACCACCCGCCTCTATACCAAAGACACGCCACACGGCACACACATATTCGAATTCTACGGCTGAGGACCTCACTCGCCAGCATGGCCCACACCCAACCAGCGTCTGTTGAGGTCGGCTCCAGTCTACTCCAGTCACAGCCAGGCTTCCCGAGGCGCGGTCAGTTACTACACGACAAGGCTGCATATATTAATACTATTAGAATATACCCCGTGTACCATAGACTGTGAGATTCGGAGTGAGAGTGGCCGGTGGATGTGTGCGTATAATTAGAATGGATCCACGGATCCAGCCCTTCGTTTTACTATGATTGATCTCAAGACGATATTCGATCCTAATGTTTTTTTGTCTCTTGCGGTTAATTAGTGTACCGCTTTTAATAATTACTTTTAATGTGTATATTACGGAGAAACGCTGGACGCTTTTTGCGCGTTGATGTAGTTATGGATGTAGGCTTCGGGTTAAATATTTTATGTATGTCGTTTTTGTGAAAATTCTCTTGCAGCTATGTATGTAAATTATTACTATGTATTTAATATGAAGCTCGTGTCTAAACAACTATCCATGTCATATAAATTTATCATTATATTATTATGATTGTAACATTCATTGGCTAACCATAATGGCATAAATCGTTAATAATAGTGATTGTACAGAATTCATTATAAAATTCAAAATAATCAAACCCATTATTATGCCACAATGCAAACATTTGAATTGGAAAACTCTTGGTGTTTCGTGTTCCCATAGAAATTACAAAAACATTAATGTTAGACATTGTATAATGTAGGCCTTTTGAAAATATTTTGAAGTAGAGTGGTATTTGAATGCAATAAAGTTATGTATGTACCATGGCTTTGTACAAAATTGTTAGTCATCTTATCATACATGATAACTGTTGTACGAATACAATGATACGCATCACATGGAGCTGGGCAGTGCTCACTGCTCAGAGGGACAGTTGTGTGCAAAGCTTTGATAACATGTAGGCGCTGTAGGGGACTCGAGTGATTGTATAAGTCTATTGAAATTGTTGGTATTGTATATAGATGAGCTACGATCCCACCATTTAAATATTTCTAAGTACTAACCCTTAAGTGGTATCACAGGTGACACCATTAATTTTTTATTATATCTGTAGGATGTTATTCCAATGAAATATTGTGATTTTTCTATCATATTTCCATAGGTTTAAAAATACACGAACGCTTTTTGTTTTGTTGCATGAGTAGATGATCACTGGAATAATTTAAATTTTAATGTATTATTATTGTTGTTGGTTTAGCTTCATTGATTGTACATTACGTGTCATGTCCGAGTCTGCGTGTTGTGACGCCCTTCATTCTGCTCACTTCATTAACTTGTAAAATTAATATGATTCTAAATTACAAATTGATAAATGTTATTTATTAGTATTATTATCATTTTTTTTCATTTTCTATGACAATTACTTAACATGTTTTTTATAATGAGATGTTTTTCTTGTTACTTTGTAAAATGATCGACCTTCACCTACCCATAAGTACCTACCTATTGTAATATTTACTCAATAGAAATATGTAATATACCGCGGCCAATAAATAATAATATTTAATACCATTTTATACCCACTTCCCATTTTACCACAGCTGACAGCTGTTATCGTGTAATAATTGAATATTACAAAATGTCAAAAATAACTGTGATTTTCGAAATTGTCAGTAAGTTGAGCAAATAAATGAAATGATGATGAATTGATTACGATTAATTTTTATTTACTTTTGGTGGGCGAACTGATTAGCGACGATGGCTTTACTGACCGACTGATTAAAAGTTGGCGGTCTACGCGCCCATTTAGGTATTAGGAAACCCTATTTGACCGTATTGCAAGATGTTGGTATAAGGTTTATAACACAGAGTACGGAATCACTTTGTCGAATGATGAGTAGGTTACAAGGCAAACATTCTATGCCATGTTATCTACTATAAAGGCGCGTCCCCACTAGAGCCGCGCGGTCCGGCGGCCTCAATAAGGCGCGTCCCCACTAGGGCCGCGCGGCCCGGCGGCCTCAATAAAGGCGCGTCCACAGAACATGTAACCTTTTATTAGGCGCGTCCTCACTAGGGCCGCGCGGCCCGGCGGCCTCACGGGGCTTTTGCTGTTGTTTGCAACGCGTCCCCACTATAAAAACTCACGAAAATCGGCCGCGTCTTTAGAATACGGGTGGGAAATTATCGAAGTTATTTGATAATTTCCCACTCAAAAAATTGTTTGTCTGTAAAGTCGGTTTACGGACGATAATTTTACGTGATAACGTCATCATAAGAGATAGATGCATCACAAGCCGAACGCTTAGGCCGATCGTGCCTCTCTATCGCTTGTTCCGCGCTCCCGCTTTCACGCTCGGCTCAGGCGTAACGGACAATGAGTCGTGCTTTTTCGTGCGTGCAGCCGGCGTTCGTCGAATAAAAGAAGTTGTCACGTCAAAAAAAAACCCTACCCCAAGAGTGAGACTTTAACTGGCGCAATGTACAGCCAACCGCAGTCTCATGATGCTAAAGTAAGGATAGAAATTAGTAATCTGTCAGTTGGGTTGGACCTGGGGCTTCCAAAGTAGATTGCAGATGCTGCAGTTCCAAGAATCATCCTTGGACCAACGAACTCTTTTTAGTTTTGTTTTATTTGATGGGAAAAATAAACGTAATCAATATGGAGCTGTGTAGACGCTTGTTTAAATATTCATGTCGCATTTTTAGGGTTGCCATTCGTCCCGATATATCGGGACTGTCACCGTCATTAGGCCTTCTGTCCCGACGTCCCGACAAAACACTATTACGTCCCGTTTTATAGCGCGGTCAAAGCAATTCAAATACGCGCGCCAAATTACTCGGAGCGCGGTAGCGACGTCGCGCGTCGCTCGCGAGTACCGCGCTGGGGAAGGGAGAAGGGTGCCCCCGCACCCCGCCACATGCTATCGCAGCAAAAGCGAGCAAGTGGGTAAACAAACACCAATACAGTGAGTTAGAAGCTTGTACTTTCGCATTGTTGATTGTTTTAGTGTTTAGCTAAATAGCACAATTTTGTCGTTTTTAACTTGTTGTCAAAAATCCTGAAAGAAAATGCTAAATGCTCAAATTATGCCAACATTTGTTTGCGATACCTGGCCACAACGCTACAGTAGAAAGAGTATTTTCATTAATGTCGAGCCAGTGGACCGATGAAAGAAATCGCCTGCTGCCAGAGACTGTGGAGTCCATATTACAGTGACAGGTTAACTTCAATATGACTTGCACGGAGTTTTATAAATATGTAAAAGGACAGAAAGAATTACTTAAAAAGTAAAGTCTTCAGCAAAATATGACCAAGCTACGTCTAGCACTGCTTCCATACTGTAGAATTAGTATTTTTTTTTTAATAAAAAACATTCATATTTAATTTTTTTTTCTCTTTGCGTCCCGACACGAGCCTTGCCAAATATGGCAACCCTACCGGCATTTTGCAACCCCCAAGATAAACAAACTGTTGGGACATCAAAGCAAAAATGCGCCATTATCGCTTTTTGCTGTAATAAGTCCATGGTTGTAAACTAAACGGTGCCATAATTATTGGTCTGTGGTCGATCTCCTGTTATTTCACAGGTCAGTGTGTTATTTCAAGTTCGTTTAGGGATGCACGATAATTGCATTTGACAGCATTTGTATTGATTATAGGATTGTATCGAATATTTTCTATTCGATCATGCAAATATCGATGTATCGTATCGCTCTAGGAGTCTAGGCAGAATTCCAGGAATCCTTTTGTACACCATGCCCCTTTGGGTGAAAAACACCGATTTAACCTTTTATCCGCTTACGCCGGATAATCTGACAAATATTTTCGTGTCCAATTCGCCAGGGTCGTATATTTACAACCAAATACCACAGCTCGTTTAATCTGCTTTTTTATTTAGGTATAATTACGCTGTATTCTTTCAGATATTTTTCTTTTTTTTTTTTTCTTTCTTCGGGCGCTCGCTGGGGGCACGACAACTGATATGAAGTCGGGCTATAATAATGTACTCTGTGAGTCGGGCGGTTAAAAGGCTAATAGTAGTGCGGGTGGATGTTCGCTCGCGAGTCTGTATTGAAAAATAGTATGAGCAGCGCCAACTTGTGTTTTCAACAGTGCCGCGAACCACATACGTCAAAAGATACAGCTACACAAAAGGCAAATAAATTAGCAAATAATCTAATATGGCAATTGGCAATTAACGCGACCACAACTTTACATGCTAGCGGCGCTGCATATGGCAAGCGGGTGCGGGTTTCCACCGCGGGACGTCTGAATCGTTCGCATTCGTATAAATCTTATCATGTTGTAGGTACCGATACTGTTAGCAGTATATGGATCGTGCACACAGAACATAATATTTTAAGATCGTGCATCACTTACGCACGACCACGAGTCCGTGTAAGAGGGTAAGAGGTGTAATCCGTCTATACAAAGTACTCTTTGGGTGTAATCATGTAATGAATGTCACATTGTCACGTCACTGTCAGTCAGCTGTCAAATTAAACTGAGGCCGCCTTCCGAATTGGCTAATATCGCTCACAGCACTCAAATCGTCTCACATGCGTTCCATAATGGATATCACGATTATGACAGCTGAGAGCTGTCAACAATTCGGAACACTCGTTAGCGCGCTCACAGTGCTTACTCGGCGTCAAAAAGATATTACAGCAGTATTTCTTCATAAAAACACCACACGTTTCTTCCTTTTCTTTGTTTAGGTGGCGACTGTCAATTAACGCGCCAGCACAATTTTGAAAATGCCACGTTATTAAAAAGATATGATGCAGCTCAAAACAAAACACACACTGACACATCCTCATCCTCACACACACACACACTGTCATTTTTGACAGCGCTCACGGTGATATTAGTACGAGGCATGGCGGCGTTATCGCAAGATGGCGCATGCCATGACGTCATCTATGACGATTCACGGGACATCGTTATCGCGCTCACGCCAATTCGGTACGGGTTTTAGCACGCTCAAATCGATTACATCGATTATTTCCTCAATTCGAAACGCGCCCTGAAGAAGAAGAACAATTTATTTTCATTCAGGGTGCTCAATCTTAGTACAAAAAACTCGGGACAGCAGTGGGTACAATGATACAAAATCATGAAGTATATGTTGTCTCTGAACAAAATAAGTTTGAATGTGTTTTTTAATTTTGTCGGATTATAATTGAACTTTACGCGTACTGTGGCTAAGAGATGGAACTTTGAAGCAATGTTCACTATTAATTCGAATAGATGGCTCTAAACATAATCGCAACTTTGATACGTCGGTAACCTATTTACTACTAAAATAGTATATTTTTAACTGACTTCTGTTTTAGTGTATCCAAAAAATATTTTAAATTATGGATCATTGTCAAGAGTTTTAATTACATTTATCGCACAGTTTGACATTTAATTATTTTTCGATCAATAATTATCACCTATTGAAATAATTTACACAAATATTTTGCAAACATTCATTGGGATGCTGGTAGAATTACTTTGGAGGTTTTACTATCAATAAATTGGTATCCCCAATACAAATGTCTGATAAGATAATGTCTCACGCTCTCTCTTTACTATTTAACGATATTTTTGTGATCTTTCTGTGTAACGTTGCGCGTTTGTCGTTGAGTTGAGCGAAAGTTCCTACGACTAATCCATATTTGTGACCAAAAAGTAATTTTGTGAGTGGTTATGTCAAAACCAAGATAGGACTCCAGTGTAGTGTTAAGTTTGAGATAGTCTTTTAGTGCATCAGGTCATCGGATAAGCACTGCTGTGTAACTGTGTTCCTGGGTGCAAGGACAGTGGAGGTATGTCACATTGTCATAGCTGAATCTTGGAACTTGGCCTTGTACTTGAATGCAATTCAAAATTACGTTTTACCAGTTGTATGGTTTTCTTAAATTTTTGTTACTTTTCAATATAAATAAAGTTAAATTTATTTCGAAACAACAATATTATGGGTTTACTAATGTTTGACAAAAAACGAATCACAAATTAAATAGAAATAAAAATTAATAATTGTCTGCAATTTTTTTCAGACATGCATGCAGTTCTCCATGGATTTCCGAACCCTGAAAAAGACCGATTTAGATTCAATACTTGGCTTTAATCTATTGGCACGGGAAGTGATATTTTGTGACTTGAAAATGCCCACTTCAAACACTTTCAGGATAAATATTTATGTCGCATTAACAGAATAAACCATATTGCAGTTCCAACATTATATTTAACAGGTTTGTTCATTACCTTCATAATGCTACTTTGTATAATAAAAGAATAAAGTTCACAATATTCCTTTAACTGATAAAAAAAAAACTATAAAGCGCCTTAGTAAAATTATTAATGCAGTTATTCCTTTATAATTGTTTCAGGTCTAACATTACAATCACAATATTCACAACCAAACTTGCCATGTGTTGGAAGAAAATCATTGCAAGAACTTGTACATCAGCCAATTCCATCAACTTCTTCAGGTATATTATGTTTTTTTTTATTTGACTCTTCTAGGGTTCCACATCAGAATATGTGTCCATAATTATGGTCTCTATCTATCCATACTAATATTATAAATTCGAAAGTAACTCTGTCTGTCTGTATGTTAACTTTTCACGCCTAAACCAATGAATGGATTTAGATAAAATTTAGCAGAGATTGTATCCCAGGGAAGGACATAGGATAGTTATTATCGATATACCTCGCGGGCGGAAGCTAGTACCAAATAAAATGAAGGTAAAGTGTAATAGTCTTGATGGAATGGAACCCTTAGGCCTGTATTAATAAACGTTACTCAGCCCAGGAGCTCGCACTTATCGATCTTGAGGTCATGATCGTATTAATAAACATAATAATTGACATACTCAAACTACAGTTTATGTTTACGAAATGAAAAAAAAAAATGCCTCTAGCCTTTCCAAGTATGTTTTAGTTATGGCCAAGATTTCATCTTTCACCGAGTTCATCTGAAGTTGGTTGTGAATTTCAGTATATATAGTAATCTTACGACATACCTAGCAAGAACGAAATGTGATGAATGATAATTCTAAACTTCGGCAATGTGACGTACAGCGTCGACTAGCTGAGCTTGGTAACTGAGATACTGTTTTCATGTGTTTATGAATTAGCAATGATCTTGAGATGCTGATATCGTAATAATGGCGTTTCAAATGATAACGCACTTGAGTACTTCCGTTGTTGAGAAACGTTTATTAATACGGCCTTAGACTTGCACTTGTCAGGTTTACAATTTAATAGTTGAATGAATGTAATAATCCTACTGATTAGAAATTATTTAAAACAGATTTACTTTTGCACTCATACAAAATCATTTTCTACTTTACAGGCAGGAAAATATCTGCCAGGACAGGACAGCTCTCCAGGGCAGAAAGAGATCTACAGCTGAAAATAATGGCTGCCAAAAGAAGAATATGTACATTAAAAAATTAAGTTAATAAGCAGACAGCTGAAATAAGGCAGCAAAAAAATTGTTGCCAATCCTGCAGTACTAGATGTACTGCAGAATTGCTCAAGCACTGTAAAACTATTAATGCGGATACAGTGGAGAGAAAAAAAAAAAATTTATAAAGGACGACGATTCACGCTGCAAGAAAAAATTGTAGCATTATCGGTTTTTAAACAGTCCAAAGGCATATAGATTTTTAAGAAAAATATTTATATTGCTCGCAAATCAGACATACGCCAAAGTTATACAATTTTTTTTTAATGATGGCGTGACCAAAACTGCCAAATGGTCTCATTTATTGCAGCTTCTTAAAGAAAACCCTGGCTATAAAGGCATAAGACTGATTCAAAACTGACTGAGGCAAAGCTAACAGAATACCACTTAAACCCTGATAAACTAAACAAAATGAAAGTAAATTTTGCATCGCAAGTATTTAGCAGCACTGTGGCTTCCAATGTAGGTACCTAGCAGGTAATTTATATTTTAGAAGAAGGCGGATAGAAGCCAGTGGTGCCGCAACGTTAACCCGACATGCGACCAATTTGAGTCTGCTTTTGCCACTTTGCTAATCAACAACTTAAACAATGTCTATACCCAAGGAAAAAATTGTGAAAATGACGATGCTTTATGCTTTTAAAAACTAGTTAGAAAAATACATCAAAAGGGTTATAAAAATATCAAGTATATTTTACGTTCTATTATTAACCTTAAGCTCTATGAATTCAGTCAATGTGTTGTTAGCGTCAGAATGGCTGGTTGCCTATGGCAAGCGGCTCTGAAAGTATATTCAAGAATTGCTACCCAATTGCTCATATTTGCTACATTTCTTCAATAATTGCTACATATGATACATTCAGAGAAATATGAATATTTTGTTGACCAGCCATTCTGACGTCAGGATGGCTGGTGGCCTCCGTGTTCAGCATGAACTACGCAGAATTTCTAAAAGTTTGATGTATCAATAATTGCTTATTAATTGCTACTTTCACGAATTTTAGTTTGAGCTTCGTACATACATTAGGTAAAAAAAAAATTGATTTTATTAATAATTGTACGCTCTGTTAACTTATAAGATATTCATTTTAATGATATGCTGTAAAGGGCAATTTTAACCTACATGAAATGCACAACGTATCTAATGTATTTAATTGGAAAAGGAATGATACTGTATTGTTTAAAATAGCTTGGTAAAATAATTAATAATTTTTATGTAATATGTGAAAGATGAAAATTTTTACTGTGGGTTATTGTAGGAGATAAACATATACCACACGGACTTTTTTTATCGATATTTTTTAAGATATATGATTCAGTAGAACCTACGTAGAACATTAATTTGATCTATCTCGTAAGGTTTAGCCGGCGTTTGCAATGTAAGCGCAGAAAAACGTTTTTGTTACGACAATCACTCTTGAATCACTCTTATCTATTGCTGAAAACTACATTTCACCTTGTTGACAGAAATTAAAAAAGAAATACCCAAAATTTACAGTTTTCTCTATCAATGTTACAGGCACCCCTCTAAATTACTTTATAAAGACAACCTTTTGAGTTCAGCCGTTGGTTGTCAACAAGGTGACCCTCTTGGGCCATTCATTTTTAGTTTGGCAATAAATCCAATTGTTCGACAACTAAATTCTTAATTCAACGTATGGTATTTGGATGACGGAACCCTAGGAGGTGATATAGACACAGTCTTAAAAGATTTAACTTTTTTAAAAGACAAATTCAGTTCCATTGGCCTAGACCTGAACCTTTCAAAAACCTGACTGACAGACAGACTACCATAGAAAAATTTAATACAATAGCTCCAAATATCAAAATTACGGAAAGAAACTCTCTTCACCTACTAGGGTCCCCAATTTTTGACGAATCCTTTCCAACGTTCTTTGAGGAGCAGACACAAAATTTTAATATCTCGGAAAGACTTTTCAAAATTAATATTCATTCTGCCTTCACACTCATTCGGTACTGTTGTTTTGGACCAAAATTTACATATAGCCTTCCCTCCTCTCATCTATGGAAGCATCCATAACTTTTAGAAAAAGTAGACCAAATTATTAGAAACACATTAACTTCCATCCTAAATGTGGCCCTGGACGACCGTGCGTGGCAGCAAGCCACACTACCCATTCGCTTGGGTGGTCTCGGCGTCCGCAAAATTTCAAGTATTAGTTTACCGGCCTTCCTCTCCTCGGTCCACAGTACCGATAAATTAACCAGGAACATTGTATCTTCCTCACTGGTCGATTTTGAAGTACCGTGTTTGACCGATGCGATGAACGCTTGGAAAATGGCTTGTCCCAATACGGTTTTGCCCTATAACCCGTCTTCCCAGAGACGGTGGGATGAGCCGCTCTGCAGTATTATACGGAATACCCTTGTAAACACGTCACGTAATACTGTTGAGCGTGCTCGTCTGCTGGCTGTGGGAGAATGGAAGTCAGGCTTGTGGCTTCAGGCGCTCCCGTCATCCACCATAGGTACAATGATGGATGACTCATCGTTTCGGCTCGCTACGTGTCTCCGCTTGGGCGCACCTTGTGTTGCTCCGCATCGATGTCACTGTGGTGAAGCTGTCGACAGTCTCGGACACCATGGCCTGTCTTGCTGCAGGAGCGCATTCCGCATAGCACGGCACGCCAGCATCAACGATATTATTCGTCGAGCCCTTGTCACCGCCGGCGTACCAGCGGTGTTAGAACCAAACGGCTTGGTACACACGGCTACACATCAAGCTATACATTTCCAGTTTTAATTGACCTCGCATTGTATGGGTTTTTCGTACAATCAGAAGTCAGCTTATACTGGTTATGTATAGCTTGATGTGTAGCCGTGTGTACGTGACGATGGGAAGAGACCAGACGGCGTGACGTTGTTGCCTTGGAAGGTGGGTAGGCCTCTGGTGTGGGACGCAACGTGTGTCGATACCCTTGCGCCATCTCATGTTCCTAGCACGGCGGGCTGTGCTGGTGCCGCTGCTGCGGCTGCTGAAACCCTCAAGCGGCGCAAATACTGTAACCTTATAGGCAACTACAGCTTTGAGCCGTTTGGGGTCGAAACGCTCGGGTCATGGGGCCCGAGTACGCGTCTCCTTTTTAAGGAAATTTCTAACCGGTTAGTCGACTCTTCACGTGACCAGAGGGCTGGGTCGTTCTTTGGTCAAAGAATTAGCATTGCCATTCAACGTGGCAATGCTGCCAGTCTTCTGGGCACGTTTCCGGATGACAGCGATGCGGACGAGTACTTCAACGCCTAGGTGTCCTTCGTTTTTGTATTTATTTATATAATAAGTTAGTTAATATACCTATATATATTAGATAGATATTACAAGAAAGACAGAATAAAGTTTATTCTTACATTAAAATCCGTTGCGTAGTTTGAAAGATCTAAGCTTACAGACAGTGGATGAGACTGTTTCATACTATGTAAAGATTTTGTACCTAAACTGTTTTGCTTTTAATTTTGTTTTCCTTTCTATGATATTCGTGTAAGTACTGTACTTATTGTGATTTATTTTAATGTGTTCGTCCTTGTCCTTAAAACTTGCACCTCTATAAATGTTAGGTGAATGATGTGTTGGCTTATTTATTTAGAAGCGCACACTTGTATTTTGTTTAAATAAAAACATGATTAGCCAAATAAAATTGTATTTCATTTATCAATCCCTGAAATGAACACTTGAATAATACCGAAAAAAAAAACAAAAGTAAAAAAAAAGAAAAAGTACAACAGTGGTGTAGTTCTAACTCTGAAAGCTGGGTAGCGCTAGTTTCTTCAGAAACGCAAATGACCCGTTCCACGGAACAAGATTGGTCTCTATCTCACTCTATTAAAAAGTACTCTGTGTTTTCATTTTACGTAACTTTCATAAGATGAATTTTATTTTCAATGATTATAGCATTATTAACAATAGAAATGTCCAATAACAAAAGATTATTGACTCAGGTCAAAACAGTTGCCGTACAAATAGCAAACTTTTCGTCAAAACCCACTGCATCTGAGGTGCTAACAGCATATTTGACTCAATGCAAAGAGCCTCCCTGGACCTCGTACTTTGTGAAGGTAATATCGGCTAAGGGCTTAGGAAATACATTATTTAGGTACAGAAAACGCATCAATATCACCTAAACAGTCCAGACCACAGGGCTCAAGATTAATTGTTACAAATAGCAATCAGTAGAAGAATCGTTTTGATCAAGCAGCTCACTCATTTGTGATAAAGGTCACTTCTATTTTATTTTTTATTTGGGTATTTATACAAATTCGAGCCTTTACTGTGGCTTACGCAGTGCCAAAATAATCTATAAGGTATGTTGGGGGAAGTTCGGCGCTGGGGTAAGACCTTACGAGTTACGAATCAAATTTCCAAAACCTGGAAATTTGATTAGTACAGTACGCTGAACTTACCCCAACATACTTTACTTACCTACTGTTTATTGTTTTTAAATAAAGTTACCACAAAAACTCACAAGTTCTTTTATCAACCATTAAAGCATTACTATATTCCTGCATAATTTTTTCCAGTGCAGTAGCGTCAAGAATGACCAATTTGGAATGTCAAACTTCAACTGGAAGGTTGGGAGTTCAAACTATCAAATACTGCGGACCGGCTGCTTCCCCTACATGAAATACCACTGCTCCAGGAAGAAAGCTGAAGATTTATCAGTGTCTGATAAATTCATGAGGCTTATCAAAGTTTTTAATTTCGGTATGAATTACTTAACTATGTTTTAAATTAAACATCCCCTGCTGCTGCTGCAATAAGATAATTATCAATATGTGTGGTGTATGGTGTTACTCATGATAGCAGCTGCACCAAAAATTCGAATAAGTACATGTTATATCCACCCCCGCTATAGACCCGCGTGGTGAATTATGGCCCATGCCTCAGCAGGCCTGCGTCCCAGCAGTGCACACTGCTGGGTCACAGGCCTCCTCAACAGCTCTGCAGCAGCAGCTGCTGCTTTTGTAATTCCTCGATACTTGTTTACTCTAAGTATTACATGAATATTATTTTAAGTTAGTAGGAAAAAAACATTCTTCTCGTTTTCTAATACAATGCTGTTGCTCTATTTACTACTAAGCAATTTCCCCTAATGCCCTGGTGTTAACTGCTGGGCAAAGTCCTCCCTCCATTCTCTCCACTTCTTACTGTTCTTGTAAAATAATTTTCCAAAATTAATCTCACTGTACTTAATTAATGATAACATTATTATGTGATTCCAGGTATACCATGTCTGCTGTATGGTCTTGCTGCAACACAACTGATTAAACATACGGAAACAGTCAATACTTCTAAGGGTCCTGTCAAAATATACTTCCTGCTGCCAGAAGATAAAGGATCAAGCTTTTAATGACTTTGTGTGCTTATGAACACACCCTGTTCTGAACATAGGATGGACTCCTTTAAAGAATAAAAAAAAAATACAGAAACAAGAACAGTTATAAATTAATAACGTTTGGCTTGTATTGATTACTGCAGCATGAAAATAAACGCGCGAGCCACGTCTGATTCGTGCCAGCCAGCAAGCCAACTCAGACATGGCTTAAGCCTTATTTGAATTAGCACAAACCACCCTTTAAAAGGTACATGGACGAGTTAATGTTAATGTTCTGCAACAGTATATTAAAGGACCTCGCGATCAATGGAAACATCCCGGCCTTGGATAAACCAATATACCTAATTATAAATAAATGTTACAATTCAGTGTAAAGCCAAGCGCACATCACAGCCACAACAGACTGCAGTGCAACACATTATCATACAAAAAAGGGAGGTGCCACCTGACTGCAGTTTGCGTTGGTACATAGAAAATGTATGACAGTGATGAAGACCTGTATAGAGGTATGAGGAACAGGGTGTAAAGTTCACTCATACTCGTATGAATTGAAAAGGGAGGATCCTCCAACCAGACGGGTGTTGTGCCTGGCGATGATTCATGTCGGGCCGTTGTATCTATGTTAGTTGTGCGGTAAACTCTGCTTGTGAGATACAGGATTTTGCGTGACGTCAGTATGACGCGTTGTTCGCATGTGGCGTTGTAGATACCGCTAGACCGGGAAGGAGCCTAAGCAAGCCTTTAACAGTTTTTTAATTCCACCATTTTTTTTTGTTCTCCTTTTATCTGCGATCGGCTTTCTAGCCATAATCAGATCCAGAATAACATAAGTTTAAATACAAGTCAGTTTGTAAAATAAAAAGTCGTGTATCAGTGATTCGTTTTTTTTTTTTTAATAGATAGCTAATAGAAATTCTACTACTGACTGACAAGGCATTAAATTGAAAGCGTATAATCTTAAAAGAAATGCTTTGGCGATAAAAATGAGTGTAGAAAGAATGTGGTACTAGCGGTAGGCATGCACCATCGTGTCGTGTGCATCACGGTATAGGTTGATTGCATTAAATGTATAAGATTTGTTGAATTTCATGTCTTTTATTTGCTGTATTGTCGCAGCATGTTGAAATAGGAGTAGGACGAGCTCATGCACTGTAAGAAAAACATTATCACAGATTAAAAAGTAAATTCCTTAACGTAGATAATGTAAAACAACATATAGTTCGTATGGAATCGTAACTTCCGCTCCGACAGCATCACCCATATTCGAAAGTTTTGATACGCTTTTCTTAGTAGGCCGTAAAACTCATGACGTGATACACCCAACTTCGCTTCTACTCTCATTTCTATTCTTGGGTTTTTGTTATATTTATTTCATACTCTGCTAATATGGAAGCAAAAATACCACAGCTAAGACCACTAAAAGACATTCATTATGAAAATAACAACATGATATTACCCAATAAATTAACAACCGACTTCCAAAACCACTACAAAGAGAAAAATAACTTTAATTTCGGAATCGGTGTCAGTAAAAAAAAAGAACACTTTCTAGTGGGAGAGTTTGTAATTTATCTAACTTACCATAGCCTAATGTCAACTGCTCATCGCCTTTTACAAAATATGGCTTTTCCCGATGCAGGGACGTTAATTGTTGAGGAGTTGTCCTGGTAAGAACTAGGAGAACTCCTCAATAACCACTCACCATACGCATTGTGACGAGCATAAATTGCTTAGCAATCAGGTTAAAGTAATTGAATCGCAATCCGTGAAATATTTATCATTGAGTAGTTCCGATGGCCATCTGTGGTCTTCATCATCAGCTCCACTTTGCCAAATGATAATTTCCGAGAGCAAATGCTCAAGTTACTTTATAAAAAAATCGCTATAGGTTTGCCTACAAAATTTGAGGGTTTCCCTCAATTTTCATGGGATCTTCTCATCAGATTCCAACTTGATGACAGTGGGACCACCTCGAGAGAATACCATTTCAAACAAAAATAAAATTTAAATCGGTCCACAATTGGCGGAAAAATCGGTGAACATATATAAAAAAAAAACATACATGAAGTCGAACATAATATAACCTCCTCCTTTTTGGAAGCCGGTTAATAATCAATTAGAATGGCGTGCAATAGGAGAGGCCTTGTCCAGCAGTGGCCTGCTGTAGGCTGATGATGATTATGATACCCAATAATGGGCCAATACTTACGGAGGAGAAAGTCTCGAGCTGAACTTGTGGCAACCCAGTAAACTTGATGGTGACAGGCTGCTGAGCTCTTATGATGATGATGATGATGTCACTCCGAATCATCAGGCCTAATGGCGTCTCGTGCCAGCCGCATGTCCAGCCTGCATCTCCTACTTCAAATGCCTTGAACATATCAAATTATTAAGCACTAGCTGTGCCCGCGACTTCGTTCGCGTGGATGTCGGAAAACAATAGGTAATGTGTCGCTTAGGAAAGGTGTAATTGCCACTCCTTCATTGAAAAGGAAGAATCATCCGATCTTGCCTGGTAGCGCTTCCCTTACCTAGGGTTCTCTACCACGGCCCTTTCGACCGCAGTCACTGCGTCTTCATGGTTCATACCTACCTAATGACAATGCGACGAAGTGTCACTTTGATTTTTGAGAATAAATTAAAATGAAATCGCCTGCTCGAGGCTGATTATCTAACCAAACAGCCATATGTCTATTTTATTTTGAGTCTGTTTTAGAATACCAACTTGTAAAATCATATCACCATTTTATCTAAAGTATATCTGAGATTAGGTAGTAGGTGAAGTTTGAAGTTAGTTTTTCTAAGTCTTGGTTTCTTCTCTGCGGTAAATTTAGAATTTCTTAACTTGCTATTGAAGATATCATATACGTATACCTACCAATATTATGCCTTATAAAGCGTCGAGATATCTATGTAGATGATAAAAGGAAGAATACATCAATGGTGTTACTCTTAAATCGTACTGAAGTTTATCTGAAAAGTAGTTTGAAGTCTTTCATAACTTATTCTGTAAACCTGTGCCCACGTTTGCTTAACTCTCCCTTGGTGGATGGCCTTGAGATATCTTGAGGGTCGATATAGTTGTAACCAAGACAATGGCCAAGAATTTAGTTATTGTTTCGAAGACATATTCTACAATACCTACCTTTTTATGACATGGCAGTGCTGTGTGTAACTGCCGTACCTACTCAATAAATCAACTGCCCGTCTGGCGGAGTGCGCTGAAGCGTTATCATGGTAAATTAAGGTTAAAAAATTTCGACAAAAAAGGCAAAAAACTTGAAAGTAGTCATGATTTAAACCTTATGTAAATAAAAAAATGCTTCTCTGTAAACGAAATTAGAAAGGTTGCTTGCCCCTCGAAAGAGCTTCTACATAAAGTTGCCCGTGTAAAAAGCAACCCATTTTACTTTGGTTATATTTGACACCGGCGCCCTTGAAAACTACGAAGATGAAACCCATGACGAAAACTTTAGACATGATTTTGATTTAGACCTTATACTGCCGAAAAACAGAAAAAAAAATTGTAAAGCTAATTACAAAAAAATATAACCGACTTCCATAAAAACCCCACAATGTGCAAAATAACCTTAGTTTGGGAAGCGGTGCCGCGTTGGCAATAAATTACAGACTTCTGAAACCAAAGGTCTATTGCAATTTGAAGTGTGTTTTTCTGAAACGGTTTACCAACAGTCGATTGGTCCATGAACCGTTGGTTAACACCATTAACTTTTCATCCAAAGGACTTGTGACCCACGAACGTTTCCCCAACAGAACTCTACGTCAGTGAATGCTTAACCAACAGAATGTTTTGACCAATAACTTTTCACCCAAAGAACATTTGACCCATGTCAAATAGAACTAAGGATGCAAGGGCGAGCGAAGCGAGCTCGGGTTTTGGGGAACCCCGACTCGGACAGGTAAGATTCCAGGGGATGATGGCGGCTCAAGTGAGCGAGCAAAGCGAGCGAAGGGCACCCCGAGGTTAGGCTTGGTTAGGTTACTTTAAACCCTTTTCACAGAAATAAAGGACTACGTCTTATTATTATTTTACTTTCACCTTTCCCGGTGTCTGTTGGCCTTGTTCTTTGGGTGAAAAGTTATTGGTCAAAATATTCTGTTGGTTAAGCATACACTGACGTAGAGTAATATTGGCAAAACGTTCGTGGGTGAAAAGTCCTTTGGAAAAAAGTTAATGGTTTAAAGATAATGTTGACCAACGGTTCATGGGCCAATCGACGGTTGGTAAGCCGTTACAGTTTCATTTTAACCTCACTATTGGCTTCAGAACTCTCGAAAACCATTAAAACGAAATCTATTAAAAAAAAATTTTTACTACCGCCATCTTGGATTTTCATTTTGACCTGACTATCGACTTCAGCACCTTCGAAAACCATGAAAACGACATACATGCCAAAAAAAAATTGTAGCCGCTATCTTGGATCTTCATTTTGACCTGCCTATCGGCTTCAGCACCTTCGAAAACAATGAAAACGATACCCATGACAAAAAAAAATTGCAGCCACCATCTTGGATTTTCATTTTGACCTGACTATCGGCTTCAGCACAACGACACCCATGACGAAAAAAAATTAAAATTTACGCAACCGCCATCTTGGATTTTCATTTTGACCTGCCCATCGGCTTCAGTACCTTCGAATACGATGACAACGATACCCACGCCAAAAAAAATTTTGCCGCCATCTTGGATTTTCATTTTGAATTGACTATCGACTTCAGCACCCTCGAAAACCATGAAAACGACATCCATGACAAAAAATTAAAACAAAATTGCAGCCGCCATCTTGGATTTTCATTTTGACCTGACTATCAGCTTCAACACCCTCGAAAACTATCAAAACGACACCCATGACAAAACATTTTTAAAAAATGGAGCCGCCATCTTGGATTTTCATTTTGACCTGACTATCGACTTTAGCACCCTCAAAAACCATGAAAACGAAACCCATGACAAAAAAAAATTGCAGCCGCCATCTTGGATTTTCATTTTGACCTGACTATCGACTTCAGCATCCTAAAAATGCATGAAAACGACGTCCATGACAAAAAAAAATTGCAGCCGACATCTTGGATTTTTATTTTGACATGACTATCGACTTAAGCATCCTCGAAAACCATGAAAACGACACCCATGACGAAAAAGTTAAAAATTTAGGCAACCGCCATCTTTGATTTTCTTTATGACCCCACTTACCGGGGTCAGGATTCTCGGAAACCATGAAAAATTGCTCTCTCTCTCTCTCTCTGTGTGTCTCTATCTATCTATTACTGTGAAAAGTGAAGCTTTTTCGTTATGTGACAATTTCACCCCTTTAACTGTATTTGATAGCTGTAAGCCACCCAAACACAATAAAATAAAATAAAATAACTCCTACCGCAAGCTCCATGTAAGAACTTCGTCAAAACACGCTCTGCGTTACTCAACATTCTATATCAATAATTATCTAACTTCTTTAACGCTCAGAACACCACATTAATTATTATTATCTTACATAATTACATTATCCTCACTTTTTGTTTAAACTCTTTTAGCGCCACAGGCGCCACTAAATAAACCATCAATGGAAAGCGATTTTTATAATATTCTAGTCATTATCATTATTTTTTTATATAACACAGACATAAGTATCTGTGTTGTTTCGTCATATAAATAAGTAAGCTTAGACTAATAGGACGTGATTTTTCACATCACAACAACAAATGTTTTCGTTAGTAGGTACTATATCGCGCCAACAGATGTCGTTACGTGTTACTAAAAAACGTAATAAGTTGTTTTAGAATACTACATTGATTATATCTTTTGATAGAGTTCAAGTTAACCGATTGCGATGAAACAAAAACTAATCACTGCTCCGAGTTCTACACCATATTTGAGTATAAAAAGTAACCGTATTGGTTTGGTACTTTTTACGTTGACCCTGTTCAAATCAATAATCTGCCACATCCAAACAGACAAAAATTCAAAAAATTGATGAAATGGCATCTGTTGGTTATTCTTTAACACCCCAACTATATTTTTTGGAAATATTTTCAATGTACAGAAACGCCTCGTCTACAGATTTATTATATGTATAAAATAGATAGATATAGATTAAGACTATGATTTTTAGGGTTCCGTATCAAAATGGTAAAAAGGAATGGTAATGGTGCGACTCAGTCTGTCTGTCTGTGCGTCTATCACAGCTGGATATCTCAAGAACTACTAATGCTATCAACTTGAAATTTAGAATAGTGTTAGATGCCGTTTGCCCGACTATTGTGCAAATAAGAAAGAAATAAAAATATAAGTACATTTTTTTTTTGTGACAGGTATAATAAAATAGTAACGAAGTCAAACTGTAGGTATACTGAATACTAAAAAAAAGTAATTGCTATGAGTTTCGAGTTGTGGGAACGAGTGATGCCGAAAATGTAGTTTTAATTTTTTTTAGTTCGGTTTTACAAAAACGGTAGAAAGGATTTGGATGAAACTTGGTACACAGATCATACATTGATCATTAGGGCAGAAACCCATAGTTCGGTGCCTATTCTCCTTTAAAATTTACTATGGTTGAACTTTCTATAGTGGACTAATAAACCTTGTCGTTTTATGACATGCGAGCAAGTGACATTCAGCCTAACGGTACGGTTACACCAAAACCGATTTTGTCGGCCGATGGCGAACAGAACTACTCGGACGAGCATGTGCTGTTGCCGGTCTTCTGTAGTTGACTGTGCGGCTTAAGAGAGTGTAGACTGTAGACGCGTATTTTAAATAGAGGAATTCGTAGAAATGCACTTATCTTTTAAAAACAGAAACAACAGAATAAAGACAGCTTAGAATGATTAAATTACCTAAACTATAAAATACACTCAATTTACGCTATAGACACAGACTGGCGAAAAATCCCAACATAGACTTCATTAAAGGTAAGTACAAGTTGTTACAAGTTCGGATTCGACGGTTGATCGGCCGTCCGGGCGTCTTCGGACGATGGCGGTTGTAGTAGTGTACGCACTCCCTTTCTTTTACATACGTTTGATTTGATCGGCCGAGTTTGGCCGAAAACGCCCGAGTAAAGATCGGTCGATAACGGTCACAGATAACTATATACAAGTATAACGGTTTAGGTGTACGCGTGCCGTTAGGGTTGTAATGCAATTACGAGGTCGACAATAGGAGCCACAGATCTATTCTGTAAAAATCGAGAAATTACGAAGTCGATTTATTAGGAGGTAGGTACAGCAGACCTATTCTGCAAAAATCTTAAAGTGAAAACTTAGGTGAAGTAAGCTGTCATTCTACCTGCCGGTCTATTCTGTAAAAATCTTACCGTGAGAACTTAGGTGAAATAGGCTGTCAATAGTGTCAATCCCTAGCATCAGCTCACTTCACCTAACTTCCCACAGTGAGATTTTACAGAATCGCTCGGCTGATCAAGCAGCGATATGTTTTTAGAGAGTTTGCCCTTATTTTTACTTTCCTTTATGATAAGGAAATAAACCATGTCATGGCGCTACAAAATATACTCTGTCTACAGATATTATAAATCGTGACTCGAGTTTTAAGTTTACAAACTGAAGTCACGATAAAGTTTCAACTTTCGGTTCCAAAAATATCTTACTTACAATTAGGGAGTGGGTAGATAGCATATTATAGATAGCCTGTACGGCTATACCTAGGCTACTTAGGTAGGTATATCTAGAAACGTGTCTCTCTTCTGTAGGCCAATTCTCGTAATTTAAAACGTTCAAAATCTAGTCGCAGTCTCATCTCAGCGACAAACAAATGTCAAAAACTTGTCAAAATGTACTGAAATTTGAGGCATTTTTGACAGATTGAGACTGAGATCAGACTGTGAACGTTCTTAAAATTACCAGAATTGCCCCTCTGATCAAAGTAGGACATGTCGCCTATTATGTGCTATGCAGTTTTTAGTGGTCCGTACGCAAAGGGTAAAAACGGGACCCTATTACTAAGACTCCACTGTCCGTCCTTCCGTCCGTCTGTCACCAGGCTGTATCTCATGAACCGTGATAGCTAGACAGTTGATATTTATTTCTGTTGCCGCTATAACGACAAATTACTAAAAACAGAATAAAGTTGGCCGGTGTTTTAAATCCACTAAGGATGTTTTTAATGGGTGATTTTTTAAGAGTTAATTTTTTCAGGTTGGCGGCACTGGTTGGTAATGGCATCCAATCGTCATCTGTCAAAGTGAAAAGTTTTCAGTATACTTTCATACTAAATTTTTTTCCTCTATGCAGTATACTCTGCCATTTCATCATGGAAAGACTTACAAATGAGCAACAATTGCAAATTGTTGAAATTTACTATCAAAATTTGTGCTCTGTGAAAAATGTGTATCGTTTGTTACGACCATATTATGGTCGTCATAATCGACCTGTTGAATCAATGAAACGCAACTTTTTTTTGCCCCAGTTGGCCGAGTTGAACTTGGTTGACATGTGGTTTCATCAAGACGGTGCCACATGCCACACAGCTCGTGAAACAATGGACATGTTGAAGGATGAATTTGGTGAGCAGCTTATTTCTCGAAATGGCCCTGTGAATAGGCCGCCAAGATCATGCGATTTGACGCCTCTGGATTATTTCTTGTGGGGTTATGTAAAGTCGCTAGTGTATGTGGACAAGCCGAACACGATCGATGGACCATTTGAAACGGAGCCGCGGACAACATTTACGTGAAGTTATCTTTAAAATGTAAATGGCAAAGGCCAAGTTAAGTATCAATTTCAATAAAAAAATTGAATATATGATGCAAATTGAGTGTTTTATTCGATTAAAAAAAAAACTACGCTTAAAAAATCACCCATAATATTAGTTGATGAGCTGAATTGGAAGATAAACCCTATTTGTCGATTGCGTAATAGATTTTCAATCACAATCCAAAAATTTTGAAGGAAAATGGAGGAAGAGGGGGGAGGGTTTTGGGGGTTTGGAAGTGAGTTTTGGGTTTTAGTAAATCCATTGGCTTCATAGGTTTGAAAAAGTCTACTCAACAACGTGAATAATGCAATGAACGTGGTTGAACTGTCAAAATGAAACCCATTGCGATTTGCGATTTAATTGTCATTTGTGTGCGCAATTACCTCGGGCTTTCTGGCTCTCAAACACTACAAACCTTGTTTCTTATCATGGTGCCGAGATGGCACGGTATCCAGAGTTGCAAACACGCAGCAATGCCTAGCAGACAAAACATGATGTCCAATGTGCCGTGGTCAAGTTTCTGAAAAATGTATACCTACGTTGATTGATATAGATAATATAGGTACTAAGTATAGGTAGGCCTGCCTGCTTATCTACTCATAAAGATAACAAGAACGAAAGAAAATTCGCTTATTTGCGGTGAACATGACGCGAGGAAAGGACACACACACAAAAAAAAGAACATTTTGGGGGAAAATATTAGGTACCTATGTCATGTATACGAAAACGTTTCGACATATAGTACATAAGTTAAAAGTATTTTTTAAATGGTCGATTTAAGATTTAAATGGAAGGGTAATGCTACCTTTTTGTGATTATTTCTGAAGGTACATTTAGGTACGCACCTAAGCCGGACGTTGTCATTGTAACTCATATGTAGGTAGGTATCTACATATTAAAACCACCAGTTTCATGTAGTATGTACCTCTACATAAAACTGGTGGTTATTAGGTACCTAATATTAGAAGTTTACAACTAGTGACAAGTCCCAATTATTCAATGTTTTCAACCATGCCAACTTAGATCAACACCTTTTCGGTAGTCTGGAGCTCAAGAATTAGCATGTAGGAACGCAGAGCTAAGAGGCTCATTGGCGACGTAAAACTGGTGGATGCCAAGCTTCACAGCTTGGCTCATCGCCGCAATGTTGCCTGCTTATCAGTCTTCTACAGATTATACTTCGGTGAGTGTGCCCAAGAACTCCACGACCTCATTCCACCGGCCCCCTTCTACCTTCGGATATCCAGACGCACTGCAAGTTACCATCCCTACCAAGTTGCTATTCCACAAATTCGAACTAAGCGTTTTCAAATGTCTTTTTTAATACGCATAGCAAAAGAGTGGAACTCTCTACCTGCGTCTGTGTTTCCGAGCGCATACAACCCGAATCTCTTCAAAGTGAGAGTGAATAGGCTTCTTCTGGGTAAGCTCACTCCATCGTCGACTCTGTCTCTGTCACCTCTGACCTAGACTAGAGTCAAGAGCGAATCCATTTCAAATAAAAAAAAAAAAAAAAAAAAAATGTAGGTACGGGCGAAACTATGTTGTCGTGTAGAAAGAATAACGTGAGTACCAAATTTCCCACCCCTAGGCCACGAGTAACTTGGGCACGCCACAATTGCGGCGATAAGTCCCCTCTTTGAGGAGTGGCTGGAGGGGCGCCACGGCGTTCTCACCTTCCGCCTAACCACCGGATAGGCTGCTTCAGGAGTTGTGTTCCACGCGCGCCTCAATGAGATGTTAGCACTAACTGACGGGGTCCGCTAGGGCCGATGCCTGCCAGGGTCGCGGGTTGTTCGAAAGAGATACCGTGGCCCCTGGCACAGGCAACTGATGGAACACGGGTAGATTTTAGTCAGTAAAAGTCTGACGCCTTCCCGCTCCGCTCCGCCCAGAGCGGAATTTATTCGATAATTACTCACACAAAAAAAAAAATAGGCCACGAGTAACTAAACCTAAACCCATAGCTAAGACCAGCACCCTATTTATTGCGTTATTCACTTTCAATCACAATCCGAGAGTTTTGAAGTATATAGTATTGCTAATCCATTGCTTCATAGGTTAGAAAAATTCGTCTGCTCAACAACGAAAATAACGCAATGAACGACGTGGGTGAACTGTCAAAATTAAACCTATTGCGATCAAATCGTCATTTCACGTGTGTTACACAACTGCCTACCCAAGCGTAAATATGGCACATAGATCTGTGTGTTGCATCCAGCTTTAGAAAAGCGAACAGCACCCCAATTGCGAAAAACACTTTTTACGAAGTTACGGGCGTTTTCTACTCCGTATCAACTACGGACATAAGATTAGTTTGGGGCAGAACTAAGAATGAATGACAACACGATGGGCAGTTTTGTCCTTACTTCCGATATGTTATTACCCGTTCAAAAAAATTATCGGGTGTAGAGCATAGGCCTCTGGTCTGTTATAGACGTTCTACGGTTCTTACCTCTGCAATCTGGTACGCTATGAGGCATATGGCGATGGAACTGAAGGAAACTTGGTACACAAGCGGTATCCCGTATACAGATGACACGGTAGTTACAGCGCTGAAAACAAATCTTACATTATGGAGTTTAATTGTAGTAGCTTGATGTGCGCCAGCGTCTGTACCGAGTTTACGTTTACTTTTCAATTGTTACTAACTTTAAAGCTCCGTTGACAGACAGAGATTTAAGTTAAAAAACTGTTATTATACGGAAATCACGACTGAGATCAGAAAGCGGAGGTTAGTAGGCTACATTTCGTTGCCGCGCCCTGGTTAGGTATGGCTCTGGGCTACTTTATGGTCTAAAGCTAAACATAGACTCTAAACTATAGGCTTTATAGCTTCTGCTTTATCGTGTAAATAGGGAGATTGACCCTTAAGAGCCGGTTTCATGCGATAAAAACTAGTATTCTGCTAAGGTGCGCATGATCTGAGGACATTAAATGGGGAAAATGAGCTTTACTAGATTCGCCTTTATTATTTATTAAGGCTTAATTTTAATTGCATTTTTTGGGTAGATAGGTATCGCCTCTTTTTCTTACGGCGGGGTGGCAGCTGTATTGTAGTTACATTATTTATATTTAGGTAATTATCGTTATCCTACGTTCAGTGCCGCAGGTCGAGGAGAGGACCTTTTCCAAGAAAGATAAATATTTGATATTATACATGCATAAATGAAGTCACCGATAAAATGCGATGCGTAGGAAATTAAATGAAATTGTTAATTCTGTAAATAGGCTATCGGAATCACGTTTTAGAACAACTAACTATTAAAAAAAAAAAGCTGGATGGAGTCGACATTCATTTATTTATATATAAATACTAGCTTCCGCCCGCGGCTTCGCCCGCGAGGTAGGTATGTCGATAAAAACTATCCTATGTCCTTTCACGGAATGCAATCTATCTCTCTGCCAAATTTTATCGAAATCCGTTCAGTGGTTTAGGCGTGAAAATGGTAATACACAGACAGACAGACAGACAGACAGAGTTACTTTCGAATTTATAATATTAGTATGGATTTTATTTATTATTATTATTTATTTATTTATATTTCCTAACTGAGTAGGTACCTACCTACACCTGAGAAGAAATGGCAAATTAAAATCAAGAGTCAAAGTCTCTTTTGTCCAGACATAATTTTACGACGTGAATGGACACCGAACATAACCCCAATATCGTACTTACACACTTTCAATCATAAAATGAATCATTTTGAAGGATAATTGCATTGCTCTTTAAGTTCAAAAAAATTGACTGCTCAGCAACGTAAATGACGCAATAAACGTTGTCGAACTGTCAAAATGAAAGCCATTGCTACTGTTAGAGTTAGGTACACAATTACCCCACTGATGAATAGGACCAGTAGATTACCTATACAAGTATACATACTTAGTACACACTTACTTGAACACTGAAAGATGAGCCGTCACAATTCTCCCGATCCTCGCGTTGAGTATGAGCTGTGTTTTCACTCTCCGTTCATTATGACGAGGAAGCAATGCCACAGATTCGTCCAGACCCTCGAATATGACCCTGAAGTCGATTATTATCATGTTCATTATTGTGTAGTAATGCAGCAGGATGTGAAATAGCGTGTAGATGTACACTGGAAAGTCAATACAATAGAATTGTAGAAGTAGGTACCTAACCGAGTTCTTCTCCTAATGGGTATAGCAACATCATTTCAGTAGAAATACGCCTACTGCTGGGGATAGCCCTCCCTCAAGCTGAGGCGGATCACACACTACAAAACGTACCATGCGACGGGGCGCCGGAAACGTAGCCAAATTTTGAAATGTGTATGCGCGGCGTCGCGATCTGCGCCCCGCCACGTGGCGCATTGTAGTGTGTGATCTGCCCTAAATAAACCCCCAGGTATGGTTCAATACAAAAAAAAAACATATCACAATAACGAGGAGTACCAGTGATTCTCAGCTTCAACTTACCACAAAAAGTTTGAACAAAAATAATTATAATACTCATTTGCATGACCAGGAACATTTCATAGTTCGGTGTTCTGTAGGGGTCGTCGTGCGGCAGCCACATGGGGAACTGCAAAGGTCGCATGGTGTTCTCATCAAGGGTGGCGAACAGGCTCTGGTAGAGCAGACCAACTACTGGCAACACCACGTACAAACCACCCACGAAGGAGACGAAAGTGAACCAGGCAAAACACAACTGCCATATTAAAAGCTGGCCTTCTAAAAACGGTTTTCTGGAACAAAAAGCGCAATGTAACAACAGAAAATTGTTGTATTAAAGTTGCCTACAGTAGGTACCTACAAGCGCATTCAGCACCCTAATTGCGTAAAATACTATCAATTCCAATCTGGATGATTTTGATGGATATTACTAATCCCCATATCTACGAGTATATACAGATCAATGGGCCCTGAAGGGAAACCACTTTAAATCCTTAAGATAGTTTATTTAACATATAGGAAACGTTCCTTTATTTAAAAAAATACCGGTCAAGTGCGAGTCGGACTCGCGCACCGAGGGTTCCGTACAAACTTGTAGGTATATAGGTGAGTAAAAGTTCACCCATCACGACAATCGAGTCATAGTTATGGTATTTTCATTGGAAAATGAAATCCATAACATTACAATATGGAAAGCTGGAGGAGCATAAATTAAAAAAGGTAAAGGTCAAAAGTCTTAGAAATATTTTGATTATATGATGTAATAAAAAATTTACGGTTTCGCAATTTTTCCTTTATCTGTGCTATAGGACATTGCTTTGTACCAAATTTCAAGATTCTGAGTTCACGGGAAGTATACTGTAGGTTTTGATTCCCTTGCGGGTGTCGAAATATTGCGGCAATTTGCGGCATAAACATAATCTTTTGATTGCGTTGGCTTAGAAGTTTGATTTTTTCACAGCTCCAAGGGACAGTAGACCTGAGTATTTGATATAAATTCCAGCTTGATACCTCCACGCGTTACTGAGAAAAAGGGTCTTGACAGACAGACAGACAGATGGATGGACGGACGGCCAACAAAGTGATCCTATAAGGGTTCCGTTTTTCCTTTCGAGGTACGGAACCCTAAAAAGAAATAAAACTGCACTCACAGATTTCTCGACAAGCTTACCTAAACCGGGAGTCGAAATAACTAAAAATAAAAAAAAATAAAACCGGGCTCTGGCCCGGTTTTTTTTTAATGGTGAAAATTAGGAACCCTTATGGTGCGACTCAGTTTGTCTGTCCGTCAGTCCGTCTGTCAAAGCTGGATCTCTCAAGAACTGCTAATGCTATTAACTTGAAATTTAGAATAGTTTTAGATGATGTTTTCCCAATAAGAAAGAAATAAAAAAATATATATTATTTTTGCAACAGGGATTGAAAGGGGATCTGAAAAATTGGAAGTGGGGCTACTAGGCATACCTACCTACTTCATGTATTAAATATTTGCAATGTGTCTATGTGTCTTTGCACTACAATTTTACATAATCATCTTTTGTACTACCACATTTTATGCAAATAAACAATTTTGATTTGATTTGATTTTATCGTGTGTAGGTATCTATCATATGAAAGAGCGCAGATGCACATTCTCAAACATTTTTGCTTTTGCCATCAGCGAACAAACACAGGGTGTAAAAAAGATGCATCACATAGTCGTCAACTACGCATTCTCTACATCAAACTAAGTGATATTGCATAAAAAGAATTGCTGGGAAAAGACTTTTATTTTTGGTGTGATTTGCTGTTTGCGTTAATAATAAGTAGTGGGTACGCAATGTAACTCACGCAAAACATTGACGTGCTTATGGGTGCATGCAACGGTACAGGGCAGGGGTCGTAGAGTAGGGGTATTTAAAGTTTTTTTATAACATTCAAAACTTGTTTTCGGAAAAAAACGTCCTGGTAACAGTTAGAATTTCAACCTATCTCCGTAACCAGAAGGTTCCCAGGTATGGTCCAGTACAAAAATTATCACAATGACGAGCATAAGTGACTCTCGGCTTCGTTTATGGAGGCTTTTGCCAATTAAGTAAACTTTCAATAAATTTTTTTTTTTGTTTTTTTTTTCGGCTTACCTGTATTTAGGCCCCAGACCACAAACGAAGATGAAATCCTCGTTCATTTTCTCCACAATGTCCCGAATCTTGTCGGTTTTGACGACAATACTGCAGTAGACCGTTGGAATACAGCCGAGAATGACCCAGTAGCAAAAGCATTCGGTGGCGAACGAATAGTCCCTTATAGAAACCCCGTGCCAGATAAATATTTCCTCCAGGGTCATCGTAACGATGGATAGTTGGATGCATATAGCAGGCCATATCAATCTGAAGCCAAAAAATAAAATAATTTACACGGTACGGTTTCTTTACGGTTTTACTAAAAAACTTTTTGTAAAAAAAACGTGTTTGTCAACAATCTTCCATAGTGATCCATACTGTGGCCTTAGTGTGAGTTTTTTCACTTATATACGTTCGATTGCGAGCGCATTAGAATTTTTTATGGGAAAAAGTTATAGCGCCACCTGGTGGTCACTAGGAGAAACCTAATTTTCCATACAGAATTCTAAAGCGCTCGCAATCGAACGTGACTCGAAAAAACTCACACTAAGGCCACAGTAAAGCAATGACGACCGTGCCAACCGTGCCTACACACGACGAATAAACCGTAGTTTTTCACGGCAAGAAAAATGTGCGTGTACAAAGGGTCTAAGGCGTTTACAGGCGCGTGTAGGTATTGTAATTTATAATCGTGTAATGTAACGCGAATTCTGTGTGGACTGGACTATGAGCATTAGGTACATGTAACCCTCGCGCTGCAGCGGCTGTGGTTTATTGCGATAGCGCGAACACAAAGGCTCTCGCAGTCGCCTAGTCGTCGAACACAAACAGGATTCGCGTTGAGTTTGTATGCTGTCCACGTTATTCGCATTACATCAAACAATAAATTACATTATACATTACACGCATCACGTTTAGAAAGGTCATCCTAACCACAATACTCCAAACGTCTGTCGATAACAGTTTTTTTAAGTACAAGCTTGTTTATAATAAATGAAAGAGTTGTGATAACAGAGAGCCACGTGTAGGTTTACCTACACTAGACGTGGCAAATTTTTTTTAATTTTTTATTGTTGTATATTTTTTTTTACAAAACCTTAATTGGTAGGTACTTAGTTGTACATACTTGTACACGAAGATATTATGTGCGGAAGATATCGCACAATATTCCCTGATACAGTTCGAAAAATCTAGACCGGACTTTGCGGACCAGTTTTGATAACTGCATGTTGTGACGGGCATGCTGATTACATGAAAGTCAAGCGCTTAATTTAGACTTCAATATATATATTATACAAATGCAAAAAGTAAACTGCATTGTAATGAATATAGCATAATCAGTAATGTAAATTCCCACTGCTGGGACACAGGCTTTCTCTCTTCGAGAGGGAGTGGGCTGTAATCTACCACACGGGCCCAGTGCGGGTTGGTTTGGTAGATGTTCCATGTCTTCGAATTTTGGTACAATAATGAGTTTAATAGTGCATAATCATGTACCTACACTACCTTCCTATTTAAATACTTTGGGACTCTTATATGATTAGAGACTGATTTCGTTAATTGGCTCACAATAGCTTTATTGGGCGTGTTACATTTTAAATGTGCCTAAGATAAATCACAAGGGCACGCCACGATAGCGGCGGTAAGGCCCCTCTTTGAGGAGTGGCTAGAGAGGCGTCACGGCGTCCTCACCTACCGCCTGACGCAGGTCCTCACCGGACACGGATGTTTCGGGAGGTTCCTGCACATTATCAGGCGGGAGGAAACGCCCGGGTGTCACCACTGCGAGGATCGCCCAGAGGACACGGTGGAGCATACGGTGGAGGCCTGCCCCGCTTGGGCGGAGCACCGCCGTGTAATCGTAGAGGCGATCGGCAGCAGCGGTGACCTCTCGCGCCCGGCCCTGGTTCAAACCATGGTCCGGAGCGAGAGGGAGTGGGAGGCAGTCACCTCCTTCTGCGAAGCAGTCATGCTAGCGAAGGAGGTGGCGGGATGGGCGAGGGAGAGAGCCGAGAGGACCGCCCGTCCCAGCCGCCGCGGTAGACGCCCCGGGCGTCGGGAGCCGCGTGACGACTCCCGGCCACCGTAGGCGCGGGCCTGCGGACGGCGAGTAATGGGTAGCTCGCCGCCCGATCAGGACCAGGCCCGTGCCGGACGGCGCGTATGTGTTCCACGCGCGCCTCAAAGAGCTGTCAGCAGACACGGAGGGGCCCGTTAGGGCCGAAGCCTGCCGGGGCAGCGGGATTGTCCGAAAGGGTTACCGCTGCCCCGGAACATAAAGGGCTAAGGAAGGAACACGGATGGGTTTTAGTCAGTAAGAGTCTGACACTCCCTTCCGCTCCACCCAGAGCGGGAGGGGTCATTGGATGATTTCCCATCCTTAAAAAAAAAAAAAAAAGATAAATCACAAATGTTGATATTTTTGTCGACATATTTGGAAGAAGGTGTTGATAATAAAAGAAGTCCGTCACCATTGCTAAATCTGCAATAACCGTATTGCACGTCTGATCCACCTCCTAGAGTCAAAGTTGGAATATGTAGCTCTTTGTATCTCTCTGCTATACAGGATGTCCCTGGAAGTATGGATCAAATCGAATAGAGGTGTGTGCAAGGACATTTCCAAAGTTATAACCCTGAGAATGTCGGTGATTTTTACCGTTCAAAGTTATGGCCATTTTTTTATTTTTCTATCAATGCATAGTGCTCAAAGAAAATATCATAAAAAACAAACTATCAGGGCTGTCAATTAATTTTTTTTAATAGCCCTGATAGTTATTTTTAAATGTTTTTTTTTTTCGCACGAAATTTTGCAAGCATGATTTTCCCGAACGAGCAAAGGCACAGGCTGTTTGCCCCTCAGCCGTCACACAAGCTGATTCAATTCGGCGGCCATTGTTTTACTATTGGTTTTTATATTGTGACAGTTGAAGATTTAATAACATAATATTAGATGAAATATAACCTAACAGACTTAAAATAATAATTATAATACATGTAAACACATAAAACAAAAGCCTATGGTTCTTTGCCCTTGGTAAAGAATCATAGGCCATCAAAAAATTCGTCGGCGGGAAAACTGCCCAGAAACTGCCCTTTTGGGCTTGACATTTAAAAATTTATAATAATTACTTGCTTGGTATCCAGAGCTTAAACCGAATTTTGAAATGTCAATGAAACATGTTTTTAGGGTTCCGTATTAAAATGGTAAAAAGGAACTCTTATGGTGCGACTCAGCCTGTCTGTCTGTCTGTCCGTCTGTCACAGCTGGATATCTCAAGAACTACTAATGCTATCAACTTGAAATTTAGAATAGTTTTAGATGACGTTTGCCCAACTATTTTGCAAATAAGAAAGAATTTTTTTTTTGCAACATGGTTTGAAAGGGGGTCTGAACAATTCGAAGTGGGGCTACAAGGGCATGTGGGATATCATATGAAAGAGCGCAGTTTGTACATTCTAAACACTTTTTCTTTTTTTAGGCCGCATAGTTTTCGACTTTCGATGAAAAATGTAAAAAAAAAATACCGTATCCTCATCTCCGAAGTTTGCATAGAGAAAAATCTGAAACTATTCTATGTGATAGAAGTTTATGTAAAGATTACATGAAAAATAAAACGATGTCTCTAAATAGCACACTTTTTCAGAAGTCATCAGTAAAAGTTACATTAGTTCCACTATCGGTCAAGAGATGGCGCTGACCTAAAACTGTAATATTCTACACCGCAGCGTGCAGTGTTAAAATTATCTTACGAATATAGGCCGCGCCGATGAAAATTTATAAACATAATGATGGTATCCGTACCATACGCCTACCCTCGGTGCGCGAGTCCTTCTCGCTCTTGCCTAGGTTTTTACGCAAGAGTTCCCTAAATACAAAACGTGTGAACTGAGGACGGATTGTTGAAAATTCTTCACTCAAAAAGGTTATTTAAGAAATGAAAGTTCGTCATTTTTGCCGACAGCAAATCCCATTGGGTACACGGCTTGTAGATATAATTAAGATAAAACAAGTTAACAGACCTGAGACGAGAATTCTTGTTGCTAAAGAAAACCCCTTTGACAGCAAGAAAAATCCGCAACTGTGGATGAAAATTATAGAGATCAATATCAGGCCTGTCGAAATCAAAAGATTCCTTTAGAAGAAAATCCCTTATAATTTGTAGACGCATTTTGCAGCTGTCTTTTCTGAAGTTATAGAGAAACTGAACATAATATAGGTATAGGTACCTAATGTCCTGAAGCTATTGCCTTATTTTATGGAATAGCTTACAATTTAGTCATTTGATCGCAATTGCATGTTAGGCTATGCGCGCACTACGATTTTAATCTTTGCGAATTAATTTTAAAATCGCAAACACAAAAAAATTTCAAACGATTCAAGCTATTTTTTCCGCAGCGCGCGGATTCTAGTACATTAGTCTATTGTTCACAGATTGACGAATTTTCTTCGCAACGATTAAAATTCGTAGTGCGAGCTTAGCCTTATGTGCAATTTTCTAATACTTAAGCGGAATATTATGGAAGACTGGTTATTAAGAAAATTATGGATATTTTTTATAATTTCTAGTAACGATTTGCATATTTTTAAATTATTCTATTATACAGAGGGGTTCGAAAGACTGTTATAGATTAGGTTTGCAAATTCGACAGATTGACATCGCTCATTTGGAGAAACATCGATGTAACTGTTACTTTTCTTTTTTTACGTCTTTGCTTTGCTAACGTAAATACGCTTTCTAAGTGCTGTGTCATATTCAACTCATTTTTGGGACAAAATACATTTACGTCGATGTTTCTGCATATGAGCGATATTATTATTTATTTGATTTTAGAGTTTCAGTAATAAAGTTGCCAGTAGCTTATAATAATAATCATACCAGCGTTATTATTGTCCCACTGCAAGGCAAAGCCCTCCTCTCATACAGAGAAGGCACGAGCATTGATTACCCCTTCAGAGAGCATTTCAGATCCAATCTACATGGTCTTCACATGATCTAACCAAGATTTTGTCTGGACTTTAAAAGAGACTGTGACCTCTGAGTTTGTTTCGGCCTGTCTTCTCAGAATAGTCAGATAGGAAACGCCGACCTCATCTAGTTTAAAAAATATGATTGACGTGTAAAAGTGTTTGTACAGACGCCAGCACATCGACCTACACGAAACTGTCAAATATTCCCAATCAACTTTGAACCTTATGCTCTAGCTATAAAATTGAAAATCTATCAAAGAAATTTGACAGATTATAGTAGCTTGATGTGCTGGAGTCTGTACAAACCTACTAACGTCACAACATTATAGCTAGTATTTTTTTTTACTAAGTAAGTACTTACTATTAGTTATTCTGTGGCATAAGGTCAGAGGTTGCCGTCTGATCTACTTGATATCTACTATTCAACCCGGTTTCTGAGCCAAATACATATAGGTAGGGTCAAATTAAATTAGTTAGCGAAACTCTGCAGATGTGATGGATTTCGATATAAATTAGTTTTTAATTAACTTATGTTCCTCAATAAATATCTAATACTAACATAAAATTTCTAATTCACGTGCGCAGATTATACAATCTTCCGATTATTTCAGAAATATACGCAATTGATTTAAGATTATAAATATGTATTAAGATACCACATAAAAATATATTATTAAGGCGCTGCCCAAAGGTAGAAAGCGTAAAACGCTCGGTTTTTGTCGCACAGTTACATACTTACTGCTAGCTTGGCTCTGGCTTGTAATATAGCTCATTTGGAGAATAATTGACGTAAATGTATTTTTTCCCAAAAATTAATTCAATATGATAAAGCACTTAGAAAGCGTATTTACGTTAGGATATCAAAGACTTAAAAAAAAGTAGCAGTTACGTCGATGTTTCTGCAAATGAGCGATATTACAAGCCAGAAAATGAGTGTATTGTCAAATGTTCCAAGAAAAGACATGTTCAAAAATATTTCATAAAAATAAAATGTAACCATGAACGAACGAACGAACGAACGTAAAACAGAGCCCAAAAAAACTTTTTTTTTTCGTCGCATATTCTCAAGATGTTGAGCGTACTATCATACTTTATGTAATGATAATAGGTAAAGGGAATTCAATCAACTAAAGAAATACCTAAAAATAATAAAAATATTAAAACTGCAAAATTACGTGCCTTAAATAATCGAAGTCATAATAGCATTATAGGTAATGTTGCGTTAAAAACCAGCATATCTTGGTACTTGAGTAGCGCTGTCGGTTCAAGAAAAACATCGGCGTTAATCGAAAATGACGTAGTACATTTCATTTTAGTTCCATACTTCGCCGTGGCTCAGGATACATTGGACATCCTTTATTTATCTCAGTACTTGTTTATAGAGCCTCTGGATGTTCTCTTAATTGTGCAGTTAGTGTGTGGACCCGCGAGGCAGCGTGTCGGTCGCAATTAAGTGCACTACACATTATTAAATCATTAGTATTTATCGGGCGTCGTTAAAGTGACTACAATGATTGCTGCCATAGTAGTTGCCTTGTTAATTCCTTATTTAATAGTGTATTTTTATAGGAATGCATATAAAAGACCGGATAATTTCCCGCCAGGTAAGAAACTTATTTTCTTTTTTTTTGCGACAAGTACAACAAGACAACCTAGTGTAAATAATCAATTAAAATATATGTAGCAATACCTATCTTTTTAATGTCCATTTTTTATTTAAGTAAGTAGTTTAATAAGAGTTGACTTTTTAATACTTATTAAAAGGTAATAAGGTGGTAAGGTAAGGTGAAAATATTTTTACACATACGTACAATGTTTTTGCAAACTTTTAGAACACTAGCTTTTGCCAATAAATTAACGATCGTCTGCGTGTAATTTGTATTTCAAAATTTTTAATTAATACAAATATCAAGGATGAAAAATTATGTCCTTCTTCATGTCCCAGGATCTGTCTAATTTCATAACGCTCGGTTCAGTGGTTTAGGAGTGAAAACGTAACATTTTACAAAAAAAAGTATTCGTAACACGCCTACTCTCGTAAGTCAGCCAACGCAAATACGGGCCCGTGCGAAAGTTGTTCGGAACTTCGGAGCTCCCGATTAATTAACTTTTTCGGACGGGACACATTTCACACACGACACATCAGGTGCAGGGACAATTGTCAAGACCGGCCTACGACCAGCTTCGACCGGTAAAAACTACGGATTTCGTGCTCAGGAAGTAGACCTCCAGACACAAACAGACAGAGTTACTTTCGCATTTATAATATTGGTATGACGTTGGTCCTGCGCCTGTTCTCTCTCCGGTCTTGACGGATTGCCGTCCCATCGGACAATGAGAGTGAGGGAAGAGAGAGTGCACCTGTGTCTACGCACACACTTGTGCACTATATCTTCCGTGTCGAAGGCTGGTCTCCGCTGAGATTGGTCGCCATGACAGCATTTCGGTCTGGAGAACTTGGTATTGATATGGACTGATAAAAATAATACGACTCGTATTGCCACATCAATTTGCTTTATTATTTTAATATCTCCTATCACGTGTTTATAATAAATCATTATGATAAGCTCTCGTGATTCGTGTAAAAAATGTGTGAATGACATAAATATAAACAATCATTATCAATCGTTTTACGAATTTTTATTTTTTTTATTTTATGTGTTATTTTTTTTTTTGTCTCCTATTTTCTTCCACACGCTGTCTACATCTCTCTATTTATTATTCTATCGCAGGTATGCTGGAACAGATTTCTTATGAAATAAGCATCACCTTTGTAGGTACCTATTTTTTGTTCTGTTTTTTTCTTTTCTGTTTATATATGTGTGTACATAAATGTTAAAATAAATGGTAAATAAATTATTTTGAGTGATGATAGTCTTGGTAGACCAATTACAGTCCGTTCACAGTTTTACCTCTGACATCAGCAATCTAATAGCAACCTTATTTTCACAATAATAAAGATTACAATGAATTTAACAGACTTGTCGTGGCAGCAACCCAACAGCAACCTTATTAGAATGAGAATAAAGATTACTGTGATTTGGACAGTGATGCAAAATCAGAGGTAAAATAATTGTGAAACGAATGTAGGGCCATCTTACTCCAGTCGACGCGTATTTTTTTAAATGCAGAAGATATAGCTATAAATGCTATGACCAGCTTTTGCCCGCGGCGTCGTCCGCGTGGTAAATTATTCCAGGGTGCCCGGTAGCGTGAAGCCAATATCTGTGTATCTATGAACCAGCGCTCTAGGCGTTGAATCGCAATAGGTATTACGGGGTGAATTTTCTAATGAACATTGGACAAAACTGTTACGAATTAACTCATGGTTACTGATGATATTATATAAAGAGTTTCGGCGCGTGTTAGTTGCATTTCCTTCCTGTTATATATTTAAAACAGACACAAAAAGAAACTAGAATCACTAATGTTAAATACATTTATTAAAACATATAAAGTACCTAGAACTCAGTAAATAACAAGTGCTGAGGTCACTGTCATAGTTCAACTGAACGCAATAATAACATAATAAACTATGATGCAATACACTTGTCTCGCTCTAACTCACTCTATATTCGGCACAGATTTATTCGTAGAGCTTAGAGGCCTCACTTTTGCGGTATCACGCGTAGCTATAGAAAAGTGTTGAGAGCGAACATGATTGTTCTTTTATCTGTTGCAAACATAATATGAGGGCCAACTCTGTGCGGTAAAAACCAATCAACTAAGGTGCTGGCTCGAAACAGTTTTGGCTCGAAACAATTTTGTATGATTGTTTTCAAAATTGTGCAGGACAATGTTTGTGTAGATACTATTCAGCACCATCCAGTGTTGGCTCATATACAGCTAGGGATTGGCTTTACGCTGCCCGGGTGACATGTGTTCATTTGTCATCAGCAAAAATGACCAAACTTCCTTACAAACTTTCATAACACCTTGAAAATCCTTGCTCAGTGTTCACTTTTGTTATTATGGCACATTTTTGTGCTCCCGCGTGCAGACCCAGCGGTTTAGGCTGTGCGTTGTCTGTCAATAAATGAATGATTTAGATTGTTACTTACTTTTAATTTAAGATTACCTATAAAATTTGGAGTTTTGTTGCTAATAGATGGTACCCTACCTTAATAACCTACCTGAATCAGCACCTGGCACGAACTGTCCAAGGATGGCTGATTGTTCTTCATAGAGATATATTTAAACCTGTGAATATAATATGTTTGCGTACGATTGCACGCAAACGGATATTCGACACATCGAAACATCTTTTTGTCGAGTATTTTGGCAGAAATCCGAAAATCCGATATCCCTACCTATTTGTCCGGTCATTGTGGAGGTCGTATGGATTTTTTTGACCGGATAATTAGATTACTTATTTTGATAAAAACGCACGCGTGCCGTGTATGTACCTAAAGTTACCTTATCAAAGTAAGCAGATAATCTTCAAAACTACAGACGCCAGCACATTAAGCTACCCGAAACTATAGAATTTTCTCAATCAACTTTGGATCTAATAATTTAGCAATAAAGTTGAAAATCCATTAAAGAAATTTGACAGATTGTAGTATCTTGATGTGCGGGCGTCTGTACTTTAAGATACCTGCATTAGCCGTAGGTAGGTATTGGTTGCATGGTTTCACACCACACCTTTTTTTTCTGGAAAAATCCTTTTGTCGATAAATGATAAATGATTTTATTTTTGTAAATAGGTTTGCTTATACAGTTTTACGCGTCAAACATATTTTTTTTAAACAAGATGAGTTCGGTGTTTAATATTTGACTACCTACTCTAAGAAGAAAGGCCGAAACAAACTCAGAGGTCACAGTCTCTTTTAAAGTCCAGACATAATCTTGGTCAGGTTCTATGAAGAGCATGTAGATAGATGTTTGAGATGGTCTTTTGAGGAAAGAACCACACAGATTGAGAGGACCTGTCCAGTCAGTGCACGCATTTGTCAGAAATCGTGCAGCTCAACTCCAACGATTCAACGAACAATACCAAAGAAAGGGCATTTGGGTAGGTCACATAAATGACATAATAACTGCCAGACCATGACAAAAACTAACAGAACATCGAGAATAAAATAATAATAAAAAGAATGTATAAAATGACCCACATTAATTAAAATAATATAATACTTTACAAAGTAAGCAAATGTCATTGTTTATATAAAATTAATTAATGTCGATGTGTATAAAAAAAACAAAACATTCAAATGCAAAAAAAGGAATTCTTTATTTTATTTATTTATTTTAGGCGAGCAGAGAGAAATTAACAGCATTAGCAGCATTTTATTATCAACTGGTTTTTTTTGGAACTGTAAAATAATTTATTGTACTAATGCGTCTTTTTCAACCCGTTTTTTCATTGATGACCCGATTAACAGTTATCTCGTTGACAAATTAAAAGTCGTTAAAAAAACAGTTTATTGATTCAACAACTACCTCTAAAGCCTATTGCCATCACCTGGGCACAAATCTAGACTACGGGCTGCTACGGTCGGACAAAGTGCGATTCGGGAATCGAAACCAAGACCTCATGCGCAGCGTACCGCTTGCGACCAACACGTTAAACACAACACACTTTAGATGTCGACTGACAATAATGATTATTGATTACCTATGCTAATCATAATTTTCGTTCTTCCCAGGTCCGCCTAGCCTCCCAATTTACGGAGCATTCTGGATCGTTCTGGCGCACGGGTTCACCGACCTCTCAGCAGCCTTCCGCAAGATTGGAGAGAAGTACAAGACGAAGATCGTCGGCTGCTTCATGGGACCAGTTCCCACCGTCGTCCTGAACGACCCTGCCCTGATTAGGGAGATGCTGAACCGTGAAGAGTTCGATGGAAGGATGGACATCATTCTGTTTCGACTGAGGTCGTTTTGGAAGAAGCTTGGTAAGTTAAAGTCCTTCACGTACGACTTATGGTAATAGTAACAGTTGCCCGTGACATGGTCTGCCTATTTTTTAAATACAAGTGTCCAGAAGGGAATGTCCTTCTCCAGGCTCCAGGCCAATTTAAATATCTGCTAAATTTCATAACGATCGGGTCAGTGCTTTATGCGGTAAAAGTTAATAGATAGACAGACATATCCACCTCTTAAATTTAAATGAAGCAACCAAATGGGATTTCTTTTAATATTTTTTTCGTTTGTACGGTTTTTAATGAAAAGGGATCAAATTGATAGAGCCTTTAAATATTTACAATTTTACATGGTTTAGGCAGGGAATCGCTGACTAAATAATTTAAGAAAGTCCCTGACGACTCAGGGATAGACAAGCTTTCTACTTTACTGATATTTTAATGCGATCCGAGGCAATGACCATTTGCACTAACTAGTAACTTCATACGAGGCATGACATCTTAATTTAAGGTAAGACGACTATCAGAGACGATTTCCGCATCTGGTTCTTAATGTTAGTGCAACACCATAGTAAGAATTAGGTATATACATACATACTCGTACATACTCGTAGATAGTGACGTTATCCAAATTTATGGAGAAACAGTAGGTAGTAGTAGGTCTGGAATTCTGGTCTTGGACTGGGTTAGTATCTACCTACTGATTCCCCCCGTTCTTCTTTCCCCCCGAAAGTTATAATAAAAATATCGTTTATTTATATTTTCGATTCCCCCCCCCCCCCTAAGTATAGGTAGTGAAGCGAAAAAGTGTAACCACTGAAATATTATTTTTAGGAACCAATTTGTAAACAGATTATCTAAGAGGTCCCTTGGGCTGGGCGCCTATTTCTTTGTCTAAACCGTCGATGTTGACGGTTCTGAGGGCCTAAAAAGGCGACTTAAGGCAGAATCATAAAACAATTCATATTACGCACTTCATCTGTTTGACACTTTCACACCTATATATCCCTGAAGGGTTAGGCAGAGGTGTAGGTACCTATAGCATTTTACGAATCTCCTTACAAAACTGTCATACAGATGGAATTGCGTGTTATGAATTGTTTTATGATTCTGCCAAAGTGGCCTTTTTAGGCCCCCAGTAGCAATGGGTTTCATTTTTACAGTTCAGCAACATTCATTGCGTTATTTACGTTGTTGTGCAGTTTTCGAACATAATATGTATGAAGCAATGGATTAGCAATATCCTACAAAATGATTCAGATTGATAGGGTGCTAGGTCTGAAGGTACCTAGGTAGGCGGACCTTTGGGGTCGCCGGCGCACAGAGTGGGGACTCTGTCCGCCCACCAAGTGACCCCAGGGAAGACGGTGGCACAGTGGTCACGTGCTGCCCGTGCATAGCGAGGCTCAGGGGAGGCCCCTTTACAGTCTCCCCAGGGATGTGCCTTACAGGCGTTGCACGGGGGGGTTCCGGAATTGGTCTTTTAAGAGGAACCGGGACCACCCCTATGTGCTGATGGTGATCACCGGGGTGGTTTTAGTGAGGTAAAAATCGCACACTCCCCGACCTCCTTCCCCAGAGGTCGGGCGCCTTTTGAAGGTTTCCCCCTGAAAACAAAAAAAAAAAGGTCTGAAGGTACCTAAGCCATATTTTGTAAACAGACGGTAAGTATCAATTTGATACATCGGCCCTTGTTTTCTGATCTTTATTTAATTATAATTATATTTTTTACCTTTTTTTCTTTGAGCGTTTTCTCGTGAACACTGTCTCTAGGTATTTCGTCGTTCTGTACGATGCTTGCTAAATTTCCACGACGTAATGTCGCGCCGTTTTGAGGTGTGGCCGTAAGGCACATCCAAAAAATCGATTAGATAAAATTATTTTTGGGAAGATAGCAGTTGTTAGGTAAAAACTACGCTTAATTGCTTTAAAAATTTATAGAAGGGAAATAATTAGTAGGTAAGTATTGCAAATATTTATATCTAAATGATTAATATATTGCAGACCTTTCAAATCTTAGCATATGAGAATGACCAGATTTTGATTGGGCTAAGGGGCTAAGCGATTATTCGCCTTTTAAATAAAGGCTAACTCTACATTGTCTAAGGTGCCTATTGGTAACCAGAAATTGTCGACTGTAGACCTCTTCGAATGAATCATCGCCCAAATAAACAAAAAATACGGAGTTTGAGGCGCTGGCGCCTGACAATCTTATCGATTCAAATGTCTTTAAGCATGCTCTGAGCTGGCACTGACATCACGCGGCCACCATCGCTGCAACATTTCGCTCAAACGCGATAAGATCGTAACTTTTTAAGCATGTAGGTAGGTAGTGACGTGAAATAAAGTCGCAACAGGCGCTAATTATGCGTGACGAGAATACAGACAATACAAAACTGTGATACAGATGAAATTGCGTGATATGAATTGTTTTACGATTCTGCCAAAGTGGCCTTTTTAGGCCCCCTGATAGTGTGTTACGCTTCTACACAAGCGTAGCTGCGGTCAAATATACAGGATGGTCAAAAAGTCGTGGATCAAACGAAATAGGGAGATAAAGGAGGTCATTTACAATGCTTCTAAAGTGAGAAATAATTTTTGGTGACGCTTCAAATTTTTTGGAAAAAAAATAATTGCTCTTGTTTGGTACCCAGAGCCGCAATGTAACTTTTGTAGTGCTTATCTAGTAATAATACAACACCGTTTGTTTTATTGTTTTATATCACTTTTTTTATTAGTCTAATTGTAAAGGAACTCAATTGATCAAGATTTTTTATTGGAAATGACCTCCTTTATCTTCCTATTTCGTTTGGTCCACGACTTTTTGACCAACCTGTATATAAGCATAATCAGCCTATAACGTTCCCACGTCGTGGCACAAGCCTCCAGGCACAGTGCGGGTTGGTTGATAAAAAAAAAACTATGGGTAGGTAAATGTAATTTATTTTGCTAATTACGAGTGCGTGTACACTATGTACAGCCCACGACAAACATTGCGTGACGCGTACCTACATAATCGTCTTGGTTTTGAACATACAATGTCGTAGAACCGTTAGCTTTTCGACTTTTTAACACCTTTCTCTTGAGCTTAATATGAGGTTAGGTCCTGTTACCAAGTTGTATGATGGCGTTTCAAATACGTCAATCATTTGTGAACAAATATAGCCTTCTAGTAATAAATGTACGGTATTTGGACGACAGCGTCAATAGATCCTAGTAATCAATTTAATTTATTGTACTTAGACACATCATTAATTTATTGACGTTGTATAAACAACGTCAATAAAACGTCGTCGGATGAAAAAAGATTGCATGCAGCGGAGATGAGAATGTTGAGATGGATATTATGTGTGGAGTGACGAGAATGGACAAACTGACAAAGTAAGAAATGAGGAAGTTTGAAAGTGGCGCCAGTGACAGAAAAGTTGAAAGGAAATCGTTTGGCTTGGTATGGGCATGTGATGAGAAGGGACGAAACGCATGTGGCAAAAAGAGTGATGAATATACATGTTGATGGATGGAGAGGGAGAGGAAGGCCGAAGAAAAGATGGATGGATTGTGTGAGGAATGATATGAAAGAGAAGGGAGTGAATGATAGCGTGACGGTTAACAGGGGAAATCGAAGAAGAAAACGTGTTGATGAAACAGAAAGATGATTATTATCGCCATAGTTTATTTCGCGTCTAAGTAGGTAGTTTGTTGTGTGGAGACTGTTGCCCAGGGGCCATAGTGCATGCGGCTAATGAGACAGCCTTCAGCCGCCTTCTTTTCTACATCCAGTATCTATGCCCGTTTTGGAACGCACCGTGGTGTTCCGAATTCTGTCCCTAAAAAACCACTAAATTACTTTTTTTTATTTCTCAGGAATTTTCTTCACGGATGGCTACTTCTGGCACGTACAGAGAAGGTTCTCGCTGCGCTATCTCAGGGACTACGGCTTCGGAAGACGCGATGACACGCTGGAAGCTGTAGTCTCTACCGATATCAAGGAGATGCTGGACATGAGAATAAACGGACCGAAGTTCCCAATTGAAATGGTACACCTACAGTTATAAAACATATTTAGAAATATAACTAACTACTTACTTTTTGTCCACGACTTCATTCGTGTGGAAGTCGGAAAACTGCGAAAATACCACCTTAAACAAAGCTGTTAACCTTTAAAATTTGTTTAGGTAAAAATATGATTAGCACTCTAATTGTGTAACACAGTATCAATCACATTCTTAATCTTTTTGAAAGACATTGCTAATCCATTGCTTCATGTTCGAAAAATTTGTCTGCTCAACAACATAAATAACGCAATGAATGTTGTTGAACTGTCAAAATGAAAGCTATTGCTACTGTTAATGAGTTGTACACATGGCTACACATCAAGCTATATACATAACCAGTATAAGCTGACCTCTGATTGTACGAAAAACCTATACAATGCGAGGTCAACTCAAATTGGAAAAGCATAGCTTGATGTGTAGGCGTATGTACCTACTTATTACACAATTAGTCCGCAGCACGGATATCGAGGGATGCCAGGATGGGTGCCGCCTCGATATTATAAAATTGGTCTTATCTGCCTGTCCCTTCAAGGAATACAAGTTGGAACATGTATTAATTAATTAGCAGCATAAATGCAAGCAAAAATCAATCAATTAGTGTTAATTAATTAGTAACACAAATATAACACAAGGTCCACCTTGTGTTATATTTGTGTTACTAATTAATTAACACTAATTTAATTAAACATTTTGCAGGGTCAACATGGCCAAAGATCGCACAAGACGGGAAGGGAGGTTTGGAAGAAAAAAAGAGAGGCCTTTGCTCAGCAATAGGACACAAAATAGACTGACAAAAAAATGTTATTAAACACAGCATAAACATAGTTATAAATATAATAGTCCTTCCTACTCATTCATATCAGCTGAAAACATCCGCTACTTACATCCTTCACTGACCGTAACCTTTATTAATACCCGACTTTTCAGGAATTCGTCAAGGGCGACCTCGTCTACATGCCGTACTTCTTCTCCGTCCCATTCATCAACGGAGTGCTCCAAGTCTTGTCCAGGAGTACCCTCCCAAGATCTGAGTACCACGCAGTATGGGCTTTAGCCAAAGGCACCATCCTATTCCAAAGGAACTCCACTGATATGGGAGGAGCCTTGTCCCTGACCCCTTGGCTTAAAAATGTTCTGCCGAACTACAGTGGGTACAACAATCTCGTGAAAGGAAATCAGTATTTGCTGGATTTCTTTCAGGTACGTACTCTACTATGATATGATAGATATCACACTAATATTATAAAGGCGAAAGTTTGTGAGTGTGTGTGTGTGTTTATATGTTTGTTACTTCTTCACGCTCAAACGGCTGGACCAATTTTGATAAAATTTTGTATGGAGGTAGCTGACACCCTGGATTAACAAATAGGCTACTTTTTATCCCGATATACCCACGGGATCAACATTTACGCGGGTGAAACCGCGGGGCGCAGCCAGTACCTACTTACACAACTCTTTTTTTCTAATGGTAAAGGGCACAATAAGAAAATTCGTAAAAAAGCAACTTACCTACTTAATATAAATTTAAGGGGGATGCGGTTGGTAAAACGCGAAATTCAAATGTTTCTCACGGTTTTTGCAATTATCAGGTTGTACGTTGAACAAAATATAATCCCCGGTTGTTACAAGTATTTATGTATTTACACAATTATAATCATCAATACAACCATCTAAGTTCATATAATCCTATTGAATGACTATTTCCATGAAATATCGATCAATAAGAGTATATAAACTTAGAGAGTTGTATTGCTGATTTTAATGATTATATAAAAAATAAAAATTTGAATTTCGCGGGCTGCCCAGGCGCAGACAATGCGCAGCCGAAACAATGGGGCTAGAACCATAAATCAAAACCAAATCAAAATCGTTTATTTGCTTAAAATGTGGTAGGTACAAATGATGATAATTATGTAAAATTGTAGTGCAAAGACACATTCCGCCATGTAATGATGGCATGCATTTTTTTTTAATTGAGCACAAGACTTCCTTATACACATAACAAAAGGTGGCATTTTTGAAAACGTATCCCATAAAAGTAAAGTTTGTATGGAAGTTCTTCATTTTTGCAGTTGCGAAATCCCATGGGGCACACGGTTCGTGGTAGGTACCATAGCTATTTATTTATTTATATATACTATAATGTACACCAGAAAATACATCTATTGTATTTTATTTGTTTTTTATTTTCTGGTGTACATAAACAAAACATACAATGGGCGGCCTTATCGCTTTCTGCGATCTCTTCCAGGCAACCTTGGAATGGACACTGATAATAATAATAATAATAATGGTTTGTCTTTCGCTGATCAGTGATTTCTGCCAGAACCTGAAGAAGACCATTTATCAGCATAAAGAATACTTGTGAATAGTTATGCTGTATAGCTATTCACAACCATTAGATAAGCTTACGTGCCGAATCGAACACATGTGACATCTACCAACCCGCACTGGGCCCTTGGGTACAGACCACTCCTTCCCACAGACAGGAGGCCTGTGTCCCGGCGGCGTTGGGAACATTTTACAGCCTTTAGACTGATTAGGTACCTATATACAGTTATACTGGAAAGAATCTAACCTTGTAAAGTTCATTTCGCCTTCAAGTTTTTGTGTTTCCTAAATAAAATAAACTTTGTATGTAGCATTTTAAATACACGACAGTCACGACCTTTCTGTGGAAGTCAATAACGACTTGACATCGTTTTTCTTAGCATTATGCTAAGTTTTATAAAATACCTAAATGAAACTAAAAAAAATGTCGTGATGACCCAGTGGGTTCAAATCCAGGCTAGTGCAGTGAACGAAAATAAAGAGGCTAGTGCCGGGTGGTTTCGTAGTCACAATCGCGACTGCTGTGCGTCGGGTCCTGGGTTCGATTCCCGCTATTGGGTTTTTCCATTGGGAATTTTTAAGCAGCCCTGAGTTTGGAAGTGGAAGGTACCTGTGGTTAAATAATAACAGCCGCGCAGGTCGATCGATCTGGTAAAGCCGCGGTTGGTCTGTGGATGGGTGACATCTTTACATACCGAGACACCATCGTGCCTCGGAAAACACGTTAAGCCCTTGGTCCCGGCTGTCATTTGCGGATCTTTGGCAGTCGTTACGGGTAGTCAGAAGCCCGAAAGCCTGACAACCAGTCTTACCAAGGGGTATCGTATTACCCAGTAACTGGGTTATGGAGGTCAGATAGGCAGTTGCTCCATGTAAAATACTGGTATTCAGCTGCATCCGGTTAGACTGGAAGCCGACCCCAAAATAGTTGGGAAAGGGAAAGGGCTAGGCAGATGATCAGTTTGGAAGTTGGCGGTGTGACCCCCCGTGCCTCGGAAAGTACGTTAAGCTGTTAGTCCTGCGCCTGATCTCGATCTCTCCGGTCGTGTCGGATTGCCGTCCCATCCAACAATTAAAGTGAGGGAAGAGAGTGCCAGTGCACCTGTGTCTGCGCCCACACACTTTAGCACTAAGTATAATATCTCCCGCGCCTAAGGCTGTTCTCTCATCTTCGGTCTGATCGCTTATATTGGCCATGGCCGAAATTCGGTCTGAAGGACTTTCTTATTAAATCGCCAACCCGTCTTGAGCAAGCGTGGTGATCAATGCTCGTGCCTTCTCTGTGTGAGAAGAGGCCTTTGCCCTGCAGTTGGACAATACTAGCCTGGTATTATTTATTACTAGCTGCGCCCCGCGGTTTCACCCGCATAAGTGTCGATCCCGTGGGAATATCGGGATAAAAAGAATCCTGCCTGGTTAGGTATAAACTATCTGTGTGCCGTTTGTGCGTGAAGAAGTAAAAGATATACAAACCCACTCACAAACTTAGCCTTTATAATATTAGTGTGATTAACAAATATGTCATCGTCATTTCAGAAACTAATAAGCGAAACTATGGAAACCCATGATGAAACTTACGACCGCCACTTCCTGGACATGTACCTCACTAAAATGAAGGAAGAAATGAGCGAGAAAAGGCGCAGCACATATTCAGGTAAATAATAATTATTTTATTAGGGGCGATTCTTCAATCATAATATAACTTTTACTTGAAGAGTAAATTGTGACGTTTTTAACTTTTGACAGATTGTCCATACAAAAACTGTCAAACTGACAATCTTATTCGTCGGATAAAAGTTTACTGGCGATTGAAAAACTAGCCCTAATTGATTTAAAAACTAGGTACCCTATATACCTCCTCTACCTATACTTATCTAAGAAAATCTAAAAGTTAACTCTACCAAGTTGTCAAGGTGTTTTCTAGCAAACTAACGAAATCTTTTTTTCTAAACGTCACGAAAACATCATTATACGTACTAAGGTAGGTACCTAGATCCCTTACCTACCAAACTCAAACTAAAACTCAAAGCATTTATTTCAATTAATCCATTTACAGGCACTTTTGAATTGTCAATAGGTCAGTCAGAAAATATGAAGCTAGTTGCCCTTTCCAAAGCGTAGGTACCCTATCAAGTGAGAGATTTACCTACCCCCTGTGTTCGCCCATCCTAAACAAAGTCCTGTTTAAGGAAGTTAAAGAAGTGGCTACGAAGGTTAAGTTCAGGTCAATCAAGACAGAGGTCAATCTGACTTTAGGTACTTGCTACTAATACATGACAGACCTGAGCTTTCGGATAATGTTAGTAAGAAAATATACAAAAAAAAAGTTTTTTTTTTCTCTTTGTGAATATGATGACGTTTTGAATAATGAATATCGAATTATCGATGGTTTTATGAGTAGGAAAAGACCAAATAAACGATGGATGGAATGTGTGAATGATGATATGCATGGTTAGAATGGGGGTGAATACCGAGATGGCGATTAATAGAGAAGTACCGAGCGAGCTATGCTCGGAGTCTCTTTGAAGGATAAAATCAGGAATGAAATTATCCGGAAAAGAACCGGAGTTACCGACATAGCTTGCAGAGTAAGCAAACTGAAGTGGCAGTCGGCTGGCCACGTCTGTCGAAGGACCGATGGCCGGTGGAGCAGACGAGTACTGGAGTGGAGACCGCGTATCGGCAAGCGTAGTGTGGGACGCCCCCCAGCTAGATGGACGGACGACCTTAAGGTGGCTGGAGTTAACTGGATGGACGGAAGTCGGAGGACAGGGTATTGTGGCGCAGTTTGGGGGAGGCCTATGTCCAGCAGTGGACTGCGATAGGCTGAGTTGATTGATTGTTTGAGAGAAGTACCTATGTATGAAAGAAAAACATGTGATGCCGACTCCAAATAAATTGGGATAAGGGCAGGAGAATGATTTATGAAGAGAATGTGACGCATATTTTCCCAATGATATATTTATATTACGTCGTTGTATTTTACCCCAATTTTACTTATTTTGTGAATTTTCTCTGCGTCATGTTTGCCGCAAATAAACGCATTTTTTTTACTAACTATTGTCTTGAATACTGCTTAACTGAGCTAGGCCTTGGCCCTAGAAGCAACCCGTAGCTGTGCCCGTAGATAAAAGTAGGCATAAACAAGGATATTATTATTTTGCTGAACTACATCGCAAAGTTCATTGTTCGTTTGTTATTACAAATTATTACAATTATTATCTTTAATTTGATACGAGTAATGGTTGTTTAGTTGCTAGCGCGCCCTAGATATGTCAACTGCTTATTAAAATAACTAATGGTTGTGATAATTAATGTTAAAAAGTTACTTACTTAACATTAATTAGAAATATTTTTATACAACGTGCCGCTACAATGGCAAAATCGTATAAATTATAAAAACATAAAATAATTCGTAATTTCTTGCGGGCAATTTCGTTCTTTAAAGTAAGTAACTAGTGGGAACAAAGGTTGGGAACAAACAGTCTCACTTATTAAATGGTGGTACTATAGAGAATGAAGTTTCCCAGTAGTACCACCGAACTGTACCACCGGTGGTACTGAACAAACGAAATCCCGATCAGCAATAAAAAATAAAATAAAAAAAGAGTTATGATTACTTAGGCTCTGTCCTTCAATTCGCCTACTCTTTGCGAGTTATTCGTTTTATTTTCATTGATGCGATGGTACGATTCGTGACCCCGGTAAATGACCACTGCGCTGTGCATACTTAGTTCTCCAAGATGCTGTAAAAAAAAAATGAAAAGAAATAAATAAATAATAACGTTTAATGAAACTAAAGTTTAGTTGTATAGTAATCTGTGGAAACTGTTTCTGGATTGTGTTGAACTAATTGTATAATTATGTTTGTTATTGCATCTGTTTGTTTCCCAAATAAAATAAAATTAATAAATAAGTAATAAAATAAATGTTCTGACAAAAACACGAAACCGTACCTAAACGTCTGTAAAATTTCTAATGTCGCCATTAAAGCGGTAACGCTATAGTCGACCTCGGTGACCTCGTAATTACTTACTTTATCACCCTAAGGTTCACTGACACTTGCATGCTATAAAAAAACCAGTCTATTCTGTAAAAAAAACCGGTCAAGTGCGAGTTGGACTCGCGCACCGAGGGTTTCGTACAAAAACGGTATTCCAAAATGTTGACAAACTTGGGTACCTAAGTGTTTTTTTTAAAACTCCGCGTCTCTTTCTCACAGTCAACATAATCTGAATCCGTAATGTTCCGGCGTAACAAGTGATGACCTTTGTGTCCTCTTTGACAATCTGTTTCTTATTCTCTCCTTTAATCAAGATAATATTATGTTTATTTTTTGTAAAAATAACAAATTTAAATCCTAACTTAACTAAAACTACTCATACAAAACCTAAAATATAGCGTCGAAAAATTCATCCCTCCTTAATTTTAATGTCTTCTTTGTTTCTCGATAAACGCTTTTTCTCCCGATTTAAAGAATTAAAAAAAACATGGCTTCTCCCGTGGGGCGTTTTGGTGAACGTAAAATAAACCATTAATACCATCGAATAGAATTATAGAATTTCAAAACAGGGGTTCACCTCGTCATGCCCATAAGATGTTGTGGGTAGAAGATGCGCCTGTCTTCATTCCTGGAGATGTAGCATTAACAGAGAGGGTCCTTATGTTTGTTGACCAAATCATATCCTGTAATAGTGAAGAATTAGGCGAAGACTTGGAACTCACAAACATACAGATTCATGTCATCCCAAGCCAATTCGTCCTTGCAGGCTTAGAATACCTTTTTAAGTCATGTTTGTGGTTGTGTAAAATAATTAGGTAACATCACTGAAGTTCATAAACTATGAAAGCATTGAATATTGCTCTAACGAAAAGATAAACTGGATTGAAGGACCAACTTAACTTTGCCGTGAGTAAACTATTGTCCCCCATATATCGACATAGGTCGCGGTTAGTTTATTAACTGCAAATACAATCACAAAAAAAATGTGTTGTAACTATTAAGGTCTATTGAAGATAACTCAAAGACTAGCCAAACAAAATTAATAAAATTTATATGGGACCACCCCTGAGGCATATCCTAACCATTTTTTTTAAATCGATTTACAATAATTGCCGAAGATATCGCGTAACATACTTACTTACAAAAACAATTTCGTTTACTTGAATATTTACCTGTAATTTGGTTTAAAAACCAAACTACTGAACCGATTTTGATATAATTTCTATGGGACCAATCTGAAAGCATAATATCCTTTGATATAAAAAAAGAATTTTGCAAATCGGCTTAATTACGGAGTTCTGAGGTACCTAAATATAAAAAAAAATATATATATAATGTATTCAACCGAATTGATAACCTCCTACTTTTTTTTAGGCGGTTGAAAAGGGATATAGGACTATTTAAAACTTACAGTCCGGCCGTCCAGAGAAGGCGTTCCTGACACCTGTCAGTGCGGCAGTTCTAGTACCTACTAATAAAGATCAAATTCGCACAACACGTATTCGTTTGTACGAAACTGACAGGCTGGTGACAAGAACGAATTCTCTCGACGCCGATGACGGTCGGACTGTGGGACAAACCCGGTCTAGAGCTCTAGACCAATAAATTCTTGATCAGAAATATTGTCGTACTGTAAATGATTTGTTATTTTCTGTAACCTTCAGTTATCAACTTGGACATAAATATAATAAATAATGATTAATTAAGTACTACAAAAATTAAAGGACATTTTATAATGATTTATCTTGAGCGGATACAGCAGGTTTATCAGATCCGTTCAATATTTTATTTTATTTATATGACACCGTTACCTTTTTCGGACGTTTATATTTGCATACTGGTGATAAACAGTGGGGGTTGTTCATAAAGTCCCAAAAAAAAAAACGGGACACAATTCACATGTTGGTAAAACAAAAGAGATATGAGGAAAATGTAGTTTTGAGTATGAATGTGGATGGCTCTAAGAGTAGGGGGAGATCAAAGAAATGATGGATGGACTGTGTGTAGATGATAATTATGACTTAATTAGTTTATTACTTACTCGTAGGTGTAAGATGACGACATCTTGCGCCGCCCCCAAATAAATTGGGATCCCATTGATGATGATCGTAAAACAAAAGAGGGTAGGTAGTAGTACCTAAGGTCTATTCAAATCATATGTTTCTAATTGATGTTATTTAAAATTATACAAATTTTAAATTTATTTTAGTGGTAATTAAGTTGAATGACTTACACTATTTAAAAAGTTACAAAAGTGTTTGAAGTTGTAGCGTAAACTGATCTTTTCGACAATTTTAACTTTTCCGGAACGCGTAAGTTCGAAGAAAACGGGTAGGAATTCTAAAAAAGTGTTTAAGATAAAAGTTGTAGAAAATTTTATTAGCTTTCATTACGGAGCAGAGTTTTTCTCTACGACGCACTGTTTTAAAGATATTAGCGAAAAACTCAAAAATGGGAACTTTTATCCTCCCACCACTCCGGCTCACCTAGACGCGGACTTTTAGTATGTTTACTCCCTTAGCACCCTGAACAACTTTCTAAAGAAATCGCTTAGGGCCCAGCTCACTCACTCTACAACTCCTTTGTTATGTGGACTAAATACTTACGATGTTCCTTTGTTTCCAGTGGACCAGTTGATACTGACGTGCACAGACTACACATTCCCGGCTTCATCAGCGGTGAGTTTCGTGCTGGCTATGATTGTGGAACGAATGCTGCTGCAGCCCGAGATCCAGGACAAGATCCACGAGGAGATAGACCGCGTCGTTGGCAGAGACCGTCTGCCCACTCTTGATGATCGACGAAAGTATGTTGCACTTTGATTTACGGTTTTTATCTGAATATGAGACCAGCCGGTCTATTCTACAAAAAAATCCCAGGGAAAACTTAGGTGACGTAAGCTGTCAATAGTGTCAATGAGGAATGACAGCCCACGTCAAGCACTCACCGAGAAAACTTAGGTGGAGTAACTAAGTTTTCACAGTCAGATTTTAACAAAATAGTCCAGGGACCCAGGGTAGTAGACTTTGGAGTGTCGGTCTTCGCAGGGTGGCTGGTAGCAGCTGGATGATAGTTGCCAAGAATTGACTTAAATGGCTTGCGATTAGAGCAATGGCTTCCTATGTCCAGGGGGGTAAAAAGGCCACTTTGGCAGAATTATAAAACAATTCATATCACGCAATTCATCTGTTTGACAATTTCACACCTGAAGGGTTAGGTATCTAGAGGTGTACCTATAGCATTTTACGAATCTCCATACAAAACTGCCATACAGATGAAATTGCGTGATATGAATTGGTTTATGATTCTGCCAAAGTGGCCTTTTTAGGTCTCCAGCAGTGGACTGCTGTGGCTGATGATGTATTTTTAGTAAATTATTTTCTGCTGTACAATAATTTACATAATGGTTTAAACCAGCCGATAATTTAAAAAACATTGTCGTTATTCGTGATGGAAAACTTTCTTTGATCAGGGCCTTCTGAGAATATACTAAAACTAAACCAACCTTATGGAATCACATCTTGGACCAAAGGAAGCTACTTAGTAGGTGCTTGGTATTTACCAACTTCGTATATAAGGCCACGTAGATAAAATATCTGATACCAGAGATGAATAGATAATAATACTTGTCTGTTTTCTGGGAAATAAATAAAAGAGATACCAATCTTCGTTTTAATGTGGCCAAAATAATGTTGTTGGACATTTTTAATTATTCACTAGCTGTGCAACGCGGTTTCACCCGCATAAGTTTCGATCCCGTAGGAATATCGGGATGAAAGTATCCTATGTGTCAATCCTGGTTATAAACTATCTGTGTACCAAATTTCATCCAAATCGTTAGTAGTTTTTGCGTGAAAGAGTAACAAACATCCATCCATCCATCCATCCCCACAAACTTTCGCATTTATAATATTAGTAGGATTATCATTATACACCATACCTATATCAGAAAGGTGTGATCAAAATTAAGGGTGTGGTATAGTTAATAAAACTGAACAACTTTCTCCATGAGACCAACATCGTAATCGCGAAAACGTTATCAATCATCCCATTACAAAACTTCAGTACCTACTTACCTACCAACTCGACCCAAAATGGGACGACTGATTATTTTTTTGCGATTACGATATTGGTCCCACATTTTGCTGGTCTGTAGTACCACACTTTTAATTTGCCCAAAGGGTGCCAACGGGACCCTTGGGCTTTATAACCAGTATAAGCTGACTTCTGTTTGTACGAAAAACCTATACAATACGAGGTCAGCGAAAACTGGATGTGTATAGCTTGATGTGTAGCCGTGTGTAACGTGCGTCTGTCTGTCACCGGGCTGTACCTCATGAACCGTCATGTGACAGTTGAAATTTTCACAGCGTGTATTTCTATTGCCGCTAAGTATAGCAACCAATAATCAAAATAAAATAACGTAACAAAATAAAGAGGGTCTATGGAGACCCTCTTTATTTTGTTACGTTATTTTATTTTAATTATTTTAATTTTTATTTTATTTTAGGCAAAAAACGCAGAAAAAAACACCTTTCTTGTATGGACAAGAAATGGTTTTTTCTGCGTTTTTGCCTTGTGGTACGGAACCCTTCGTATGCGAGTCCGACTCGCACTTAGCCGCTTTTTTTGCTACCGGGTTATTTCTAAGTATTACGGTCCCGCTAAATATGCGGCAATATTTTTTATTTTTTTGACATGTCTTCTATTTTATTAGATAAGTTTTCCATATTATGACATTTACCTACCGTTATTAATTAATCTGCTTGTATATAAGAGAACCATATTTTTTTAAATAGGGTAGTGACATTTGGTTTAATATGTAACTCTCGATGATTTGCGTCAGCCAAATTCAAGGCTTTTGGAGTAGCGTTGAAAACTGAAATAATTTTAGAAAAATCATTAGGAAAAGAGAAGGTTTAATTAACTGACATATTAGGTACATCAAGTCTAGTAGTAGTCCAGTGGTGTTCTAGTCTTAATATTGATTGTTATTATTAGATGCTTACAATATTTTAGCTATGTAGGTAGGTTCTCAAAATAAGAACAAAGAAGCTCTAGTATTAGCGAACAATGGAACCAGAAAAATGCACATTCATCATAAATAAATGGTGTAAGGGCTGTAACTGCGTTATGCGGACGCCCTCGCGGTTTCATAAAAAAAGTGCTACCGTACCTACCGTCGCATTGTCGTCGCAGGGAGGCAGGCCCCGCGCCCACAAGAGCGTGTCCGTTGAGCATGCGAGGGATGCCCGTCACGGGCGCCCACTTAACGCAGTTTCAGGGGGCCTAAAAAGGCAACTTTGCCAGAATCATAAAACAATTCATATCACGCAATTCATCTGTATGACAGTTTTGTATGGAGATTCGTAAAATGCTATAGGTACGCCTCTGCCTAACCCTTCAGGGATATATAGGTGTGAAACTGTCAAACAGATGAATTGCGTGATATGAATTGTTTTATGATTCTGCCAAAGTGGCTTCGTACCTCGAGCCGTTGGTCCTACGCCTCATCTCTCCCTGGTCGTGTCAGATACCATCCCATCGGACTATGAGAGTAAAGGAACAGAGAGTGCAGCTGTGTTTGCGCACATATAAAATTTGTGCACTATAATAGGTATCTTCTGCAGACATGGCTAATCTCCGATGAGATTGGCCACTATAACTGTGAGGATATTAATGTTGTACCGACTTGAGACAATTTCTAGCATAAACTAGAATCCAAAGCCAAGTAATTAGGACACAATGAACGCTGCACGTTGGTTAAGTGCACAGACACAATCAACGCATGATAATAATATTTTGATAAGTCGTATCACATGGTATTGCTCGCAAACACGCAAAAGTAATCAGTTTTATGGCCTATATTTTTTCAAGACGCTACGTTTTCAACTGCAATTTTTAAGCACCTACTTACGTACGTTTGATCGGTCGACTCGTGCGGCTGTTGTTACTTAGCCACAAGCCCATACAATTCAAAATTGGAACGAATTCAGTAACCAACTTTTAATGTCATATTATGTAGTAAAATTAACTGGAGTTTGTCCGGAGCAGGCCATTAAGCTATTTGGTTATGTATCTTTTAAAGATTGCCATCGACACGCTAAGAAGAAAAATATATGAAACCCAATCGCGACCACAATACAGACAAAAAACAAAACAAAAGCACGACAGCGCAAGCGCCGCGCGAAACCCTTTCGCTGTGAGGTGAGGAGCTCCTTACCGTTGTTTTAACTGGACATGACTATCTCTTACTGTAAGATTGCGTACCGCGTAGACGCGTATTTACCTAGATTTCCGTTAGATTTCGTGTTTTTTGTTCTATTTTGGGCAATAATCGCGATGGCTCAGTTAAACCGTTTGTTTAGGTTTGTAAATGTTTGCTGACAAGCGGCAAATAAATTACTGACCAAAACTTACTGCAGAAAGGTTTTAGGAAACATCAGTTCATCTATTAAATCTTAACCTAAATACTTAGGTGAAGTACCTAAGCTTGAAGTGAGATTTTTACAGAATCAGTTTCTTCACCACGTATCTAAGGATATGTTTACTTAAATTACTTACTTGTATCTTAAATCTCTTTGACTTAATGGAACGCGAAGGGAAACTTCGAATTTATGATAATCTTAGATCTCATAGTTTTCACAATGGATTAAATGAGATGCCAAGATTTACATTAAACTACTATACCTACTAATAGTCTAATCTATTTAATATTTTTCTACAAACTTGCTGAATGTAAACGACCAATTCAATTGGTTTGAATGATAAAAATTAGGTAGGTGTAGTGTGTAGTAGGTTTGTACAAACACTTTTACACGTTAATCATATTTTTTTAAACTAGATGAGGTCGGCGTTTCCTATCTGACTATTTTAAGAAGAAAGGCCGAAACAAACTCAGAGGTCACAGTCTCTTTTAAAGTCCAGACAAAATCTTGGTCACATCAAGTGAAGACCATTATGTAGATTGGTGTCGAAATGGTCTTTTGAGACTTTCATTATGCTGGCTAATTAACAAGACAAAGGTAGCTCAAATAATCTTAGTTGAATTACTCCTACAATAGCGCACCTTTCTTGCGTAACACACTATCTATCACAATTTGAATCATTTAACAGTTTGAAGGATATTGCTAATCCATTGCTTCTTAGGTACGAAAAATTTGTCGGCTCAAACGTAAATTAAATGACGCAATGAATGTTGTTGAACTGTCAAAATGACAGCCATTGCTACTGTTATTAATGTGTTACGCAATCACCCGGTAGGTGCACTGTTTAAATTGTTACTAAAACTAAAGTCAGTTTGGTATGGTAGGTACAGACGCCAGCACATCAAGCTACTACAATCTGAAAAATTTATTTGATAGATTTTCAACTTTATCGCTAAAACATAAGGTTCAAAGTTGATTGGGAAAATTTGACAGTTTCGGGTAGGTTGATGTGCTGGTGTCTGTACATAAATAATTTCGCAAAAAAGTTGTGCTCATATCGCGGATGTGCTTTTTAAAAAAATCCGATTCTAGCCTTATTCGGTTTTAAAATATCTGAGTAGGTACCTAATAGGAATAAGGCGAAAAATCGCATGACGTGAAGATAATGAGGCTGTGGAATTTATTGGGAACTAGCATATGCCCGCGCCTTCATTTTATCGTAGGTGTATTTCAAGGTTTTATTTTTTTGCGCGGAACCCTAGTTTTTTGTCTAAAATAAAAGGCCGCCTAGGTTACTCTTATAACATCAGCTATCTGCCAGTGAAAGTCAGACAGAAAAAATAAAAAATACCTAGCGTATTAAAAGCTCCTGCAAACAGGCGCGAAATGCGACGCGAATCGCACGCGACGCAAAGGCACCGCTCGCGATTCGCGTCGCGTGTCGCGCCTGTTTGAAGGAGCCTTTCTTTTCTACTTGATACATGCAATTAGTAAAGAGCTGTTATTTTGACATTATAAACAGACACTTCAATTTTATTTATTTGTATAGATTCAGGGGCCTTGACACGACCGCGCGAAGTAGGTAGGAAAACGATACGTTCGTGCTTCGTGCCGTTCATTTAGGCCAGTCATTTAAAACATCTGATGCACCTTTTAGAAGTTATAAGCCAAAAACTGAAAGAAGTCCGGCAATTTCGATGTATTTCGAGCACCACACAGTTAGCACAGGACTTTCAAAGCTGCAAACTCGGTTTTACACAATTGGTATCTATCCTAACAACATCCCAAAAAATCAGTACCTACAACTTTTACGCTCTGACTCGAATTTTGTGTCAATGATGACTAAAAAAGTTGTGGTAGGTAGGTACCTGTCCAAAAATTTTGGCTACCAGAAATCCAAAGTAGGTAAGCAAACCTCATACTCGTAGCTAATTATATAATAAATAATAGCTAATTCGTAATCCAATAAAGATTTCAATCACAACATTGAATATAAAATATACTATATATTTGTACTAATATACTAACTAATATTATAAATGCGGAAGTGTGCCTGGCTGTCTGTCTGTTACCTCTTGAATCGATTTAAATTAAATTTGTTATAGCGATAGTTTGAGTCCCGGGAAAGGACATAGGATAGTTTTGATCCCGGTATTCCCACGGGATCGAGACTTAAGCGGGTGAAACCGCGGGGCGCTGCTAGTTGAATATATCGATAATTGTAAAATGTAGGTAAGTACCTACCTACATATCTTACCATCGAATATGTAAGATTTTGGCGATTATATAGGTAGTCAGCTTAAGGTCATTTTTAGGGTTCCGTACCTCAGGAAAAACGGAACCCTATTATAAGATCACTGCGTTGTCCGTCTGTCTGTCCGACAGTCAAGACCCTTTTTCTCAGGAACGCCTGGAGTTATCAAGTGGAAATTAATATTAAATACTCTGCTGCAAATGCAAATGCTGCAATCCTTTGAAGCAGTGAAAAAATCAAACTTCAAAGTCAACGCAATCAAAAGATACGGGCGTTTAAGTTCTTAATCAAAACCTATACGGTACCTACTTCCCGTAGACCTAGAATCATGAAATTTGGCAAGAAGCAATGTCATGTAGCACAAGTAAATAAAAAAAAAACGAAAATCGTTTTGTAGTTAAGTACATTACAAAAGAAATAATTGTAAAACTGTTTACATAAGCTACAAAGTACGGATCCCTCGGTCGGTGCGCGAGTCTGACTCTCACTTGACCGCTTTAATTTTTTTTATCAATGACCAATCAACACTTTATTTTGTCAAACATACTTTGCATCTAGCTGCATCATTATTAAAGTAGGTAGGTAGCTTACCTATGTCGGTTCAAAAAGTATCAGATGAAAATGTAAACCAATGGATCAGAAAACGTATTTGTTAGTTCCACTTACAAATTCATATTCAGTTATTGCCATTCCATAATGTCAAAAAGATGTTAGGTACAACAAAAATAATGGACCCTGTAAGGGCACAGCAAAAGAAAAAAAAAAAACAAAAAGCAAAATTAAAAATACTAAGTAGGTAACAATATAAATTAACCCACTTTTAACAGTCTTCTAAAAAGGAGGAGGTTCTCAATTCGGATGTTTATATTTTTTTTATGTATGTTCGGGCATAACTACGTCATAGTATAGACGGATTTGCAAAATATTTTTTTTGTTCGAAAGAGGTTTATTCCGAACTGGTTCCATTTAAATTTCGTAAAGATCTTATCATGAGTTTCGGAGAGAGACAACGGAACTCTTCAATAAATGCCAGCAAATCAACCGCGATTGCTGCTATCGCTTATGTACTTCTGCATTGTTTACGCAATCACACAACATAACATCACGCCTGTACCTTTTAAAGGGGTAGGCAGATGATCTCAATAGCTTCCTGTCACTGATATTCATATATCAAGTAGTGTTATATGAATTTGTATGGGGTAGGTACGTACAACTAAAAAGTTTTTACTTTCACTTAGGCTTTCTTAATGTTTTAATTATACATTTAGACATCATGAAATGGTAGAAGATTTCAGACATTATGATCTAGTTGGTACCTACCTAGTTCCTACAACATAGGTAAGTAATGTCAGAAATAATCTTCTAAGACAATCAGACAATCGCTTTTTGCGGATTCTTCACATGCTATCAGAAAAAGTAGGTCTTCATCTTCATCTCGCTGGCACGACTGTATTTTAGGTAAATCTTGTTTTTCCAAAACTTTGCCACGGCGTAAAAAGTACCTAGGTTAATACTGACCTACCTAAATTAGGTAAGGTACTAGGTAGGTAGGTCAGTATTAATCCACTTTAGTATTTTAAATCTCGTATTAGAATTGTTCCCAATAGGTAACCGTGTACCGATTTGTACGTAATTACTTTCCTAAGTACAGTTCTGCCGACGGCTCGAAGCTATTAACGGCTATTCAGCTTGCCCATTACGGTTCTATACCAGCTAGCGCGTTACACCACAAACAGTTATGTACTGGCTCGGACCGTTTTAGCCGTCCATCATCAAGTATTGCAAAGAAATCGGAACAGTGCTTTGAATGAGTACCTAACTTGTGATCGCAGTGATCGCAACCGCACACACCTACATTACCAACAATTCTTCTGAACGCGGGGCTCGTGCTCGTGGCTAAGCAATAACGACCGCACGACTCACGAGTCAAAGGGCCATCCAAGGTCGGTCCGTGGGTGGATAACCATCCATTACATAAACGAGACCCCTCCGTGGCTCGGAAAGCACGTGAAGCCGTTAGTCTTGGCTGCCATACGCAGATCCTTGACAGTCGTGACGGGCGAAGTCTTACAGGCAGTTTTACCAAGGGATATCGTATTATTAACCAGTGACTGGGTTGTGAAGGTTAGACTGGTAGTCGCTCCATGTGAAATACTGGAAAGTACTTAGCTGCAGCCAGTTAACCTGGAAGCTGACTCACACATAGTTGGGAAAAGGGTATGGGAGATGATTATTCTGAAGTCTTCTGAAATCATACAAAGTTTATCGTCATTGACACTAACGCAATGAACTAGGCTAGTTATTTCAAATGATGAGTTGATGTAGGAAGGAATTTCCTTCTTAGAGAATAATGGCGTTAATTTTGTTAATATAATAGCATGCATTACATGGAGGCGTGTATCCGCGAGGCGCTGCGGTTCGACACCACCGTCCCGATGTCAGTACCACACAGAGCCATGAAGACGACCACGATAGGAGGCTATGATGTGCCAGAGGTAACATTATTATTCTCATTATTATAACTATCTACTTCCTACGACCACAAGGCCACCACAACCAAGACTCAACTACAGCGAAATATACAAAAAAAATACTTAAAATAATTAGGTAGGTTATAGGTAAAGGGTGGAGGCCAGTGAAATTTTTGCTGAAAATCTCTTTACCTATTATCTTAGAAATGTGTTATAAATAATGGATTACTGCAAGGGAGCTTGCTGGGTTGCCTAGTTAACCTACATAATTAAAAACCAAACATACCTTAGTTTCCGTATGCTAATCATGTTCGGGAAAGACTGCTATACCGAGGTAGCTGAAAAAAATTCAGGATGCTCTCATAGTCAAAACTACTGCCATAAGCGGGAAGGGATTTAGCGCAGATCCAATGAAAATGATGAAGCGGGCTCTTTGTGATCAAGAATAAGTATTCTTGATCCAAAGAGCCCGCTTCATCATTTTCATTGCCAAAAGCCGCGTAAGTACGTGGCTTTATAAATGATGTCCATCTTTGATTAAAAAAAAAGATTTTTAACTTGTGTTCAATGTTTTCAGGGCACAATGCTCAGCGCCAATCTGACGATGCTGCACATGGACGAGGAGACATGGGGTGATCCCGAAAACTTCCGCCCCGAGCGTTTCCTCAGGAACGGCAAGTTGGACGTCTCCCTGGACAAATCATTGCCGTTTGGCGCAGGTATGACCTCTTTCATCACGAATTCTACCCGGGTTAACATACACCTTTCTTGTCTCAGTGGATAAGGCCTTGTCCAGAAAGAGAGAATTTGGGAATCATCACACGTTACGTTTGGTCCATATTATGCGCTTTTGGTTTACTTAATTATCTACTAAACGTGACTGCCTGCTAAATTCGCTATTTCTGGATAAGATGTAATTGCCTGTTTTTACTTACTAGCGCTATGGAAGATGCTATAGCATGACGGCTAGGTCTGAGAGAGAGTGGGTAGCCTATTTGGTGATGTAAATTAAAAAAAACCCTATAGGGTTTTTTTCTATAGAAATCCTTGCAAAGGAATGTGAAGTTCTTGTTGGCCTAATCAATGTTAGGTAAGTACCTACTCTCTTTCTTAGGAGATAGAAGGCCCTGCGAGAGCGAAAGTCCACCCACACACACACATTTTAGCGGCCCGCCCCAGCATCGTCCGGGTGCAATTTTTTTTTCGAATATCCAAAATTTTCTTTCATACAAACCTTGGTACTGACTCTCGAATATAATTCCGATAGATCGACATTGGTCAAACGTCAGTTGGTTAAGTTAAACGTCAGGGATTGGCTAGACTCAGTGAGTCCAGCCAATCAATGACGTTTGACTGACAATTCCAATGTCGATATATCGGAATTATATTCGAGAGTCAGTACCCTTGTCCTGGCAATACCTACTAAACACAACAGAAAAAGAATTATCCAATTTGGTGCAGTCATTTGGAAGTTATGCGCGTACAGACATTTCGGCGACTTTGTTCTTTAAGTACTAGATATGTAGGTAAGGATTATTAAAATAAACGACATTTTCGCGACTCGGTTTTCCTCAATGTCTGCAACATAGTTAGGCAAGAGGCACGTATTGCGACTTGCGAGTACATTCAAAGCATAATAGGTGGGTAGTGGGTACATAAGCAATACAGTTTCCACTAGCTAGGTAATAGGTAGGTACTCTAGCTAGTTTATAAACCTGTCACAGTTACGTTGTGCAATACGTACTTTTGCTTAGCTGCGAAACGGTTGAAAAATTGCTACAATTATGGCTTAGGCAACGCTAGTACTTAGTATCTAGTTACAAGACTGTGAATAAGTACTATGTTTTACCCGATAAAAGATAATACTTAGGCTACATCGCCTTGCCCATAGGTCATACATACCATACCTATCTACGTGGTAGGTAAGTAACTATACTTACAAGCTGCTTACAGCTTGTAGTACCGCTTAGAAATTATGGGTATGGTTAAACAGTAGCTAACTTTAAGCAACGCCTATAAATAAAGGGAAACGTGCTTTGATTTGATTTATTTGAATAGATATAATAGGTATAATAGGTAGAGGTACTCAACCCCGAAATTCTAATTTTAAATCACCTTAAAGATAAATCATCATCTGCTTAGCCTTTTCCCAACTACCTATGTAAGATGGGGTCGGCTTCCAGTCTAACCGGATGCAGCTGAGTACCAGTATTTTACATAGAGCGACTGCCTATCTGACCGCCATCCACAACCCAGTTACTGGGTAATACCTACGAAATCGCTTGGTAAGACTGGTTGTCAGACTTTCGGGCTTCTGACGACCCGTAACGCTGTCAAAGATCCACGAATGACAGCCGGGACCAACGGCTTAACGTGCTTTCCGAGGCACGGAGGGGTCTTGGTATTGGTATGTAAAGATGGTCACCCATCCACGGACCAACCGCGGCAAGCGTTTATTTTATTCAGTATTACCTAAAATTGGTAAAATATTTACATAGTCTTAGAAATAATTTACAAAGGTATAATAATGTTAGATGCTTTTACTGGATAAACCTGTATCACAGGGACAGGCGGCATGCATGAGTATACTTTATGGTAATTAAGGGACAATAAAATTCTTAACAATAGAAGTCTTGAAATAGGGTCTCCCTTGTTTCATCAAAAAGATATTGACAAATTATCAACTTCCCAAACAATTTTCCGCATAATTCACACTGGCTGTTTATCCTAAACTCAAAAGACCACAGCATTTTTCTTATATATTATGTAAAAAATATCGTAGCTGACTAGGTAGGTAGGTATCTAACCTTTAGTTCTATTTTCATTAAGATTCATTCCCGCCCTAGAGGGGGAAGCAATTAGGTACTATGAGTTTTTCCCGCCCAAAGGTGGGAAGCAGTCTTCCATCCCCTATTCGTATCAAACTTTCCGAGTAGGTATAAGCAATTAAAATAAAATTCCCTTTAGTGAGTGATTGCGAATTGAAAAATATAACGTAGGCTGGGTTTGTTTAACTTTCATCAGATTCTTTTGGAACATAAATTAAGTAGGTACGGTTGGCTCCAATTGATGCATACTGTACTGATTAGTCCAAATACCAAATTAAAAGATAAGTAAATAAATGTTTTTATGCAGATTATTTTTAATCAAGTCAGTATGAACACAAAGGTCACAATCACAATCGTTAATACAAAATAGATATTATAAGTAATCCTATTATCTAACATGATTGTTTTGGTTTCGAGACTTTTCCTAATATTTCATAAAGTACCTACACCTAGGTGTGTATACTCGGCTGTCATTCGTAGATCTTTGAAAGTCGGTACGGGTTGTCAGAAGCCCAAAAGTCTGACAACCTGTCTCACCAAGGGGTATCGTGTTACCCAGTATCTAACTGGGTTGTGGAGGTCAGATAGGCATTCGCTCCATGTAAAACAAGTAGGTACTGCTATTCAGCTGACTGGAACCCAACCCCAACATAGTTGGAAAAAGGCTAGGCAGATGATGTCTTACCCCTGCAGAAGTTCATGACACTAGAACGGCATCCTAATTGCGTAACACTAGGAGGTATTTCGATCACTATCCGACAAATTTTTAAGGAAATTGCTATCATTCCTTCATAGTTTTGAAAAATTCGTCTACTCAGCAACGTAAATAACGCAATGAAAGTTGTTAAATTGCTGTGTCAAAATGGTCAAAACGAAAGGCATTTTCATTGTAAGTGTATTGCTCAAAAATAGAACAATTTATTTTCTTATTTATATTTTATTTTTATAGCAAATAAATTGTTTTAGGTATTAAGACCCTTGCGAATAGGTATCGTTATACAGCTTTGATATTTTTTTGGTCACAGGAAGAAGACTTTGTGCAGGTGAAACGTACGCTCGGCAGACAATGTTCCAGGTCTTTGCCGCATTCATGCAGGCGTTTAAAGTATCCACTGCTGATGGAAAACCGCTGCTCAAACCCTCCCGAAGGATACAGGGTATCATAACGACAATCCCAGAGTTCTGGGTCAAAGTTAACGTCAGAAAGTGAATTGAAATCAAGCTAGAGTATTATGTGCTGGATCTCGTATGTTTGTTAATCGGCCACAACGTAAATATTGTTATGCTAATATATAAAAGAAACGAGGAATTGAGAATTATTATTCAAACTGTTTGGATTTTTTAAAGAAAAAAAAAACTAATATTACTAAAGCAGATAACCATCATTCACCGGATAGATACAAGGTGGCATGGGCCATCGACGTGGAACCTGTAAACATGGATACAGTAGGTGATGATTCTAATCCCTCAGAGTTGAAATTTTTCGTCGGTTATAAAAAAAATACCTGTTCCATTTATTTTGACCGTGTGTAATTAGGTATTGCACTATTCTGTGAAACATCAGTTTCTTTTTTTTTAACGTACTTCTACGTCATCATGTGCTGAATTCATAGTTTCAGTTTGCGCGTCGATGACCCTGCCACGCTGTAGGTATTTATCCGGTATCAGCTTTTTCACTAATACTTTTGAGCTTCTTATGGTAGGTATACCTACATATAGGCATTATTTTGTCAGTTTACGTGAATGTGACATTGATGTGACAAGTATATCTACTAAAGACGTTTACCTTGACAAAGGTGACCCATTCAATGGCAGCCAAACCATGTCAAAGAATTTTTTCAACCAGTTTTTGTGGGTTATGTCGCAATTTAATATATTACTAAGTTAAGATATAATTATACTTACAGTACCTATGACATTATTTTTATATGTAGATGTAAAGATTATTAGACTAGACTACAAGTCAATGCTAATGTGTATATTTTTAAGCCGTTTTTACGTAATTCAGTTATCTTGATGGATATCTACCATTTTAGTTCATATCAAAATTAAATAAAACTGCCTCCATTACCTACCTATCTAAAGTAGGCAAATACCTACTATTTTCCTAGACATAAACTCATACATGTCTATTAAAACCACGGAGTAAAATTTACTCCGTAATTAAAACATTGGCCTTTGCAGAACTTTGACAGTTTGACACCCAAGTGTCTCGACTTCTGAACTTCGACCTCAAGCTATTCAGAGTTGCCTACTCATGTAGATTCATTGATGATATTCTTAGGTCTTACAAGTGCAACTTAATTATCTTAGATCTATCATTAGGTCCTGTACCTATGTACATACGCCAGCACATCAAGCTACTACAATCTGTCAAAATTCCTTGATAGATTTTCAACTTTATCGCTAAAGTATAAGGTTCAAAGTTGATTGGGAAAATTTGACAGTTTCGGGTAGGTTGATGTGCTGGCGTCTGTACATGTACCTACAGTCCAGCCGTCGAGAGAATGCGTTCCTAACACCTATTCAGTTTTATACAAGCGAATAAGTACCTACGTGTTTTGCGAATTTTATCTTTATTAACTTCTAGAATTATCGCACTGACAGGTGTCAGGAACGCATTCTGTGGCCGGACTGTAAGTAGGTAAGTAGGTATATAAAGTTATAAGTAAGTAATATTAAAATAAAAACATGTACTTAGCCTTATTAAAATACTGTTACATCCTAACTAAAAGGTATTCTTTATTTATTTCACGTTCCAGAACTTCTTGATTTAAAACTACCTGCACTACATTTGAGAAGATGGTAGTTAGTTACCTACTTATATTTTTGAATCTAGAATACGGGCTGTATGGAGGTAGGTACTTGAGGTCCTAGTACGCATTTAGGTTTTCGAGACATCGCTAAGGCCGGGGCCGCCGCACTGGTACGGCGACAGCGACAGCGACGCGGCGCGCGGCGACGGCGACGATATGAACAAATAAATTTCGCTTGTCGTTTCTGCAGTGCGGCCACAAACATATGTTTAGGTAAGAGATTTTTTTCTCGAAATCGCCGCCTCCGTCGCGTCGCAGTCGCCTTAGTAGCGCGGCCCCGGCCCAAGTCTTGGGCCCAACCGCTTGGGCCCCAAGCGGTTGGTCGACTCTTCAGGTGACCTATTTTTTGGCCAAAGAATGAGCATTGCCATACAACGTCGCAATGCTGCTAGCCTTTTGGGCTCTTTTACGACGAATTCTTTGATGCTTTTTGATTATTTCCCCACCTTTTTGTATACTTGCATATTATTATTATTGAAAGACTGTTAGCTTTTTAAATTATGTAAATATAATCATTGTTGAATAAAGGTACGTTAATTAAGATTTTTGCTAGTGATTACACAGCAAAAATCTTCCATAGCATTTTGGGGTTCACTACATAAATACGAAAAACTTTATTCCGACAGTGTCAAATACGACTTTCAAAATACCGATTTTCTTAATTCCGAATGGTTCAAAATTCCTAATTTATCAACAACTCCGATTTATCATTCATACTATTTTTATAATTCCGAAATTTCAACATTCCTAACGTTTATAATTTACTATTCTCAAAATACCGAGTTTCAATAGATCGAATGACAAAAAGTCCGAATTAATATCATTCGAATCAAAAATATGAATTCCGATTAATTAGAATTCCGAAATGAAAACGCCTTGTAAAACTGAATAGCAAGACAAATATACGGGTAGAATACGGAATTTCGATGCATAAAATATCGAATGCGATAATACGATGCTACAAAATTGCGATGCACATTCATTCATCTTCACTGCGATACTACATGACTTCAAAGCACGGTAAAGGTATTTGTATTGTCGTTCGCTCGCTCTTGCATCCTATGTCGACGGAGCCCTGCTTCGCCCCTATTTCTGTGTAAAGGGTTTAAAGTAAAAGAAAAGATAATTCGGAGTATTGAAAATCGGAATGTCGTTTTTTGGACTAACCCATCGAGCATTTGATTCTTCGAACATATTATTATGAAAATCGGAAAACAAACAAATCGCATTTCTGACTACCGGTAAAATAAATTTCGTGGTTTTTAATATTAGACATAATTCTTAGGTATCATGAAATTCGGACTTTTGAAAATCGGAACATCTAAATTCGAAATATTTGGGTGTTCCCCATTTTGCAACAATGTACCTACCAGTTTGTGTGGTTAACTAATGTCGTGCCAGCAAATATTTAAACGGCTTTATTATATTCTAGACCCTATATATTTTCTCATATCATCATATACGTTGGGTCACGGTCACAAAGATCAGGACATGACACTTAAACCAAACAATAGATAAAGCAGTCAATGTTTTCCTTTGTTTATGTTCACTTATGTCGCTATGTAAAATGTAGGTATTATTATAGCCATGTCATCATAAAATAGATATTTTGTTAATTTTCCTCGTGTTGTCTTGTCCCACTGCAGGACAAAGGCCTTCCCTTCTTATCACCACTCATATAATTAGGTACAACTCCCAAGAGTTAATTTGAGACTCGAGCGGCGGCCCCCGCGCTGTTACCGCTCTCGCCATCGACGCGCGCGCGACACGCCTCAGTACCGCGCGCAAGACGTCGCGTCATCCGAGCGAAGTCTCAATTTAACTCTTGCGGGTTGTAGGTACCTACTTAGGTACTTTCGTATTTATTTTGCAAGAGGGATGACGATGTTTGTATTATCAACAAAGTCACCTATTTATTCAGAGGTTTACGAATTAGGTAGAGACGAGCTTCATATTGCGCAGATAACGTTCTAAAAGTAAATAAATGATTTATGTAAGTACTAGGTACTTTACAGGGTGGCAGGTATATCGACCCGCAAACGAAAAAAATGAATTCCTCTGGAACTCTCTTTTTGCATTTGATAGCCCAGTGCAACTAACATCACCCTAGGACCGCTAGGAGTAAAAAGTCAGAAAGAAAGCAAAGCGAAAATAGGGCGGTAGGCGATGCGATGCTACGAGGTGGGTCGGGAGAACAAGAAATTTCATGCGGTCGAAGTCGCGGGGAGAAACTAGCGTATTAGATACGTGTAAGTATTATTATCAACCAACCCTATTTATTCAAAGGTTTACGAGCTTCTTACTGGGCAGAATCTCTCGTAAATCGTTTTAACTATAAACTAATGTTCCAACAGTAATAGGTACAGTCAACAAAATAGATAAGTATGCAAGATCGTCGGATATAGTTGAAGTTTAGTAAGAAACTGATGGATGTTGTCGACTGAAATTTAACTTGATAAATGAGCTGTTTGTTTTCTATTAATAAAATAAAATTGTATTCGAGAACATCCACCGGTTTCTTACTAAACTTCAACTACCTATAACCGACGATCCTGCATACTTATATCTTTTGTTGACTGTACTTACCTACATACCGAAATGAATTATGTATCAGGTAATTATTTAACGAATCAACATACTACGTTACACGGAACACACTGGCTTAGGTATCCACTACGAAAGTAAGACAAGTCGGAAGTGAACTCATCAGACCAAGAAGCGCGCTTTGAGTAATGTCGTAAGTAGGTAATGAACAATTTTTTTTTACATTTCTAAGCAGACTGCTGTGTAAATTAGATTTATGGGCGTTATTATAATTGAATTACTTATAGAGGAAGTACTTAACAGCAGTTAAGAACATTGGAGGACAGGTCTTAACTCCCTATTCATGAACCTATGGCTGTTACCTCCTGATTTCATCTCGGAATTTGGATATGATACCTACCTACTGTATTGTTCACAGCTACGTAATTAAGAAATATGTGAAGGTACCTAATCCTATGTGTAGCAAAAACACACGTGTGTGTGTGTGTCCTATGTGTAATCTGCCAATGCTCACACCCATATGACTGTGACTGATCAGAGATATTGACACAGCTACTAAAAAAGGCGACAGACTTTACTTAACGTCATTTGCTTGTGTCCAAGGTCTTTAGAAAAATCTAGCCATGAGCGAACAGCACAGGTAAGAATAAGGGCCAATACGACTTCTTTACATGCATGTTACCTACCTAAGTAACGCTAGTTCATAAAAGAAATACCTAGGTAATGTCCTACACCTACTTAACGCCTAGTTGCAAATGAAGGCAGGGTTTTCAATTTTATCACGCTAAGCACACTATTCACGACAAATGGCGAGTTAAATCAAATATTGACGACACAGGACACTAATTACTTGAATCGTGACTCGAGTTGCACCAAACCATAGAAAAAGAAATTACCTATAGGTGCGTCAGTCAGAAACCTATACTTCATTATTTCATTTTTATCTACGTAATCCAGAAAAATCTTAAGATATCCGTCGTTTTGACAGTTAAAATGTTAAAAAGAAAAAGCTTCTAGCCTAATAGACAGTCTTAGACAGACTTGACATCGCGTGGTGTACCTAATAGGCAAGTTGGTCCGTTTCGTAGGTACAGACGCCACCAGCACATCAACCTACTACAATCTGTCAAATTTCTTTGATAGATTTTCAACTTTATCGCTAAAGTTTAAGGTTCAAAGTTGATTGGGAAAATTTGACAGTTTCGAGTAGGTTGCTGTGCTGGCGTCTGTACCTGATAGATAAATTCTTTGCCAAAAGTAGATACTCTATGTACCACGTAGGCAACGTTAAGCATGATAAATGATTTTATTTGTGTAAGTAGGTTTGCATAAACGCTTTTACACGTCAGTCATATTTTTTTTTAAACTAGATGAGGTCGGCGTTTCTCAGACTACTCTGAGAAGAAAAGAAGAAACAAACTCAGAGGTCACAGTCTCTTTTAAAGTCCAGACATACCTACTCTTGGTCAGGTTATATGAAGACCATGTAGGTAGATTGATGTTTGAGATGGTCTTTTGAGGAAAGAACCACGCAGATTAAGTCAGTGCATGCATTTGTCAGACATCGTGCAGCTCAACTCAAAACTTAAGGAGCTCAATGATTTGACGAACAATACCAAAGAAAGGACATTTGGGTAGGTCACATAAATTACTCAAACTGCCAGATGTTGCCATGTTTAGGTACTTACATTGTTCTATCGACTATCACTAAGATAATCCGCATCAGGTGAGTTCACGTAGGTAGGTAGGTAGTCGATTTGTTTTCTAAGAAAATGTTATCTTTGTAAGTAAATAATATATGTTACTATCAGATCAAATGTGAACGAAGAAGCATTAAGAAAAAAAATCTACTTACGTTACTTACTTAGGTTACGGTAATCGGTTAACGAAAAGGTACTTTTTTACTAGGACTTCTTGGATGTAGCTCCTCTTGCTAAGCCCTACAACCCTTAGCAGCGCTTGAAGCTGTTATTGTAGCTTTTGGGTCGAGGACGCCTAACTTTGATGACGCCGAAAAAAATTTGGTACAGCTCGAATCGTCCATTGAGTTAAGTTATAGGTATCTTTTTCGAAGAGGACAGACAAAATAATGTACTGTGGGGACTCTAGCTATGAGAGCCTCACAATATAATTAAACAGCTATACGTTTTTACTTGATATATTGAGAGGTGGGACTTTACAATCTCATGTTAAAAACTAGCACTGACTCTATTAAACAAAAAATACCCAATAAAAATATTTGAAGTCTGCTTAAACGTTCTAATGGAACACGCTGTCAATTATGAACACAGTACCTAATTACATGCTCCGAATGTCTCTAGGTACGCGAGGATGCTGGGAGAACAATAGTTTCGACGATGCACACGGTAGGCCAGCACTTAGCATCCGGAAGATCCTCCTCGTGTGAAAACCGAGATGGAGATATCTATATACCTACTAATAATAAAGCTGAACAGTTTGTTTGAACGCGCTAATCTCTGGAACTGCCAGTCTAGTAGTTATAGTTTTATAATCAAGACATTTACTCACATAAACCAGTTATCTACCCAGGACTTAGTTTTAACGGGTTCAAACTCTCTCTCGTGTAAAGATGGCCGTACGGGACACTAACTGCGCTAGTAGAAGTTGCCTTTTTATCTCTATAGTAATGAATAATAAAAAAAAACAACTTGTTTCCGCTGATGATTTATTGAGTTCCTATCGTTGTGTGAGAGTTATTTTTAAATTATGAAATTGGACGGAAGTAGGTGCCCACATAGCGTCCGTTGCCTACGCGGGAAGTTGTGCAGTGATTTATTAAAATTATAATTTATTAACTAATATCCGAATCCGATACCTATACTTACACGTAGAGAATTCCATAACATCTCATACATTGTATGCGTTGTTTTTTTCGTTTGTCCTCTCAGAGGTGAAAACTCAAAAGGGTGCAGCTAACAGCTAATACATTATTACTCCGTAATTAAAACATTGGCCTTTGCAGAACTTTGACAGTTTGACACCCAAGTGTCTCGACTTCTGAACTTCGACCTCAAGCTATTCAGAGTTGCCTACTCATGTAGATTCATTGATGATATTCTTAGGTCTTACAAGTGCAACTTAATTATCTTAGATCTATCATTAGGTCCTGTACCTATGTACATACGCCAGCACATCAAGCTACTACAATCTGTCAAAATTCCTTGATAGATTTTCAACTTTATCGCTAAAGTATAAGGTTCAAAGTTGATTGGGAAAATTTGACAGTTTCGGGTAGGTTGATGTGCTGGCGTCTGTACATGTACCTACAGTCCAGCCGTCGAGAGAATGCGTTCCTAACACCTATTCAGTTTTATACAAGCGAATAAGTACCTACGTGTTTTGCGAATTTTATCTTTATTAACTTCTAGAATTATCGCACTGACAGGTGTCAGGAACGCATTCTGTGGCCGGACTGTAAGTAGGTAAGTAGGTATATAAAGTTATAAGTAAGTAATATTAAAATAAAAACATGTACTTAGCCTTATTAAAATACTGTTACATCCTAACTAAAAGGTATTCTTTATTTATTTCACGTTCCAGAACTTCTTGATTTAAAACTACCTGCACTACATTTGAGAAGATGGTAGTTAGTTACCTACTTATATTTTTGAATCTAGAATACGGGCTGTATGGAGGTAGGTACTTGAGGTCCTAGTACGCATTTAGGTTTTCGAGACATCGCTAAGGCCGGGGCCGCCGCACTGGTACGGCGACAGCGACAGCGACGCGGCGCGCGGCGACGGCGACGATATGAACAAATAAATTTCGCTTGTCGTTTCTGCAGTGCGGCCACAAACATATGTTTAGGTAAGAGATTTTTTTCTCGAAATCGCCGCCTCCGTCGCGTCGCAGTCGCCTTAGTAGCGCGGCCCCGGCCCAAGTCTTGGGCCCAACCGCTTGGGCCCCAAGCGGTTGGTCGACTCTTCAGGTGACCTATTTTTTGGCCAAAGAATGAGCATTGCCATACAACGTCGCAATGCTGCTAGCCTTTTGGGCTCTTTTACGACGAATTCTTTGATGCTTTTTGATTATTTCCCCACCTTTTTGTATACTTGCATATTATTATTATTGAAAGACTGTTAGCTTTTTAAATTATGTAAATATAATCATTGTTGAATAAAGGTACGTTAATTAAGATTTTTGCTAGTGATTACACAGCAAAAATCTTCCATAGCATTTTGGGGTTCACTACATAAATACGAAAAACTTTATTCCGACAGTGTCAAATACGACTTTCAAAATACCGATTTTCTTAATTCCGAATGGTTCAAAATTCCTAATTTATCAACAACTCCGATTTATCATTCATACTATTTTTATAATTCCGAAATTTCAACATTCCTAACGTTTATAATTTACTATTCTCAAAATACCGAGTTTCAATAGATCGAATGACAAAAAGTCCGAATTAATATCATTCGAATCAAAAATATGAATTCCGATTAATTAGAATTCCGAAATGAAAACGCCTTGTAAAACTGAATAGCAAGACAAATATACGGGTAGAATACGGAATTTCGATGCATAAAATATCGAATGCGATAATACGATGCTACAAAATTGCGATGCACATTCATTCATCTTCACTGCGATACTACATGACTTCAAAGCACGGTAAAGGTATTTGTATTGTCGTTCGCTCGCTCTTGCATCCTATGTCGACGGAGCCCTGCTTCGCCCCTATTTCTGTGTAAAGGGTTTAAAGTAAAAGAAAAGATAATTCGGAGTATTGAAAATCGGAATGTCGTTTTTTGGACTAACCCATCGAGCATTTGATTCTTCGAACATATTATTATGAAAATCGGAAAACAAACAAATCGCATTTCTGACTACCGGTAAAATAAATTTCGTGGTTTTTAATATTAGACATAATTCTTAGGTATCATGAAATTCGGACTTTTGAAAATCGGAACATCTAAATTCGAAATATTTGGGTGTTCCCCATTTTGCAACAATGTACCTACCAGTTTGTGTGGTTAACTAATGTCGTGCCAGCAAATATTTAAACGGCTTTATTATATTCTAGACCCTATATATTTTCTCATATCATCATATACGTTGGGTCACGGTCACAAAGATCAGGACATGACACTTAAACCAAACAATAGATAAAGCAGTCAATGTTTTCCTTTGTTTATGTTCACTTATGTCGCTATGTAAAATGTAGGTATTATTATAGCCATGTCATCATAAAATAGATATTTTGTTAATTTTCCTCGTGTTGTCTTGTCCCACTGCAGGACAAAGGCCTTCCCTTCTTATCACCACTCATATAATTAGGTACAACTCCCAAGAGTTAATTTGAGACTCGAGCGGCGGCCCCCGCGCTGTTACCGCTCTCGCCATCGACGCGCGCGCGACACGCCTCAGTACCGCGCGCAAGACGTCGCGTCATCCGAGCGAAGTCTCAATTTAACTCTTGCGGGTTGTAGGTACCTACTTAGGTACTTTCGTATTTATTTTGCAAGAGGGATGACGATGTTTGTATTATCAACAAAGTCACCTATTTATTCAGAGGTTTACGAATTAGGTAGAGACGAGCTTCATATTGCGCAGATAACGTTCTAAAAGTAAATAAATGATTTATGTAAGTACTAGGTACTTTACAGGGTGGCAGGTATATCGACCCGCAAACGAAAAAAATGAATTCCTCTGGAACTCTCTTTTTGCATTTGATAGCCCAGTGCAACTAACATCACCCTAGGACCGCTAGGAGTAAAAAGTCAGAAAGAAAGCAAAGCGAAAATAGGGCGGTAGGCGATGCGATGCTACGAGGTGGGTCGGGAGAACAAGAAATTTCATGCGGTCGAAGTCGCGGGGAGAAACTAGCGTATTAGATACGTGTAAGTATTATTATCAACCAACCCTATTTATTCAAAGGTTTACGAGCTTCTTACTGGGCAGAATCTCTCGTAAATCGTTTTAACTATAAACTAATGTTCCAACAGTAATAGGTACAGTCAACAAAATAGATAAGTATGCAAGATCGTCGGATATAGTTGAAGTTTAGTAAGAAACTGATGGATGTTGTCGACTGAAATTTAACTTGATAAATGAGCTGTTTGTTTTCTATTAATAAAATAAAATTGTATTCGAGAACATCCACCGGTTTCTTACTAAACTTCAACTACCTATAACCGACGATCCTGCATACTTATATCTTTTGTTGACTGTACTTACCTACATACCGAAATGAATTATGTATCAGGTAATTATTTAACGAATCAACATACTACGTTACACGGAACACACTGGCTTAGGTATCCACTACGAAAGTAAGACAAGTCGGAAGTGAACTCATCAGACCAAGAAGCGCGCTTTGAGTAATGTCGTAAGTAGGTAATGAACAATTTTTTTTTACATTTCTAAGCAGACTGCTGTGTAAATTAGATTTATGGGCGTTATTATAATTGAATTACTTATAGAGGAAGTACTTAACAGCAGTTAAGAACATTGGAGGACAGGTCTTAACTCCCTATTCATGAACCTATGGCTGTTACCTCCTGATTTCATCTCGGAATTTGGATATGATACCTACCTACTGTATTGTTCACAGCTACGTAATTAAGAAATATGTGAAGGTACCTAATCCTATGTGTAGCAAAAACACACGTGTGTGTGTGTGTCCTATGTGTAATCTGCCAATGCTCACACCCATATGACTGTGACTGATCAGAGATATTGACACAGCTACTAAAAAAGGCGACAGACTTTACTTAACGTCATTTGCTTGTGTCCAAGGTCTTTAGAAAAATCTAGCCATGAGCGAACAGCACAGGTAAGAATAAGGGCCAATACGACTTCTTTACATGCATGTTACCTACCTAAGTAACGCTAGTTCATAAAAGAAATACCTAGGTAATGTCCTACACCTACTTAACGCCTAGTTGCAAATGAAGGCAGGGTTTTCAATTTTATCACGCTAAGCACACTATTCACGACAAATGGCGAGTTAAATCAAATATTGACGACACAGGACACTAATTACTTGAATCGTGACTCGAGTTGCACCAAACCATAGAAAAAGAAATTACCTATAGGTGCGTCAGTCAGAAACCTATACTTCATTATTTCATTTTTATCTACGTAATCCAGAAAAATCTTAAGATATCCGTCGTTTTGACAGTTAAAATGTTAAAAAGAAAAAGCTTCTAGCCTAATAGACAGTCTTAGACAGACTTGACATCGCGTGGTGTACCTAATAGGCAAGTTGGTCCGTTTCGTAGGTACAGACGCCACCAGCACATCAACCTACTACAATCTGTCAAATTTCTTTGATAGATTTTCAACTTTATCGCTAAAGTTTAAGGTTCAAAGTTGATTGGGAAAATTTGACAGTTTCGAGTAGGTTGCTGTGCTGGCGTCTGTACCTGATAGATAAATTCTTTGCCAAAAGTAGATACTCTATGTACCACGTAGGCAACGTTAAGCATGATAAATGATTTTATTTGTGTAAGTAGGTTTGCATAAACGCTTTTACACGTCAGTCATATTTTTTTTTAAACTAGATGAGGTCGGCGTTTCTCAGACTACTCTGAGAAGAAAAGAAGAAACAAACTCAGAGGTCACAGTCTCTTTTAAAGTCCAGACATACCTACTCTTGGTCAGGTTATATGAAGACCATGTAGGTAGATTGATGTTTGAGATGGTCTTTTGAGGAAAGAACCACGCAGATTAAGTCAGTGCATGCATTTGTCAGACATCGTGCAGCTCAACTCAAAACTTAAGGAGCTCAATGATTTGACGAACAATACCAAAGAAAGGACATTTGGGTAGGTCACATAAATTACTCAAACTGCCAGATGTTGCCATGTTTAGGTACTTACATTGTTCTATCGACTATCACTAAGATAATCCGCATCAGGTGAGTTCACGTAGGTAGGTAGGTAGTCGATTTGTTTTCTAAGAAAATGTTATCTTTGTAAGTAAATAATATATGTTACTATCAGATCAAATGTGAACGAAGAAGCATTAAGAAAAAAAATCTACTTACGTTACTTACTTAGGTTACGGTAATCGGTTAACGAAAAGGTACTTTTTTACTAGGACTTCTTGGATGTAGCTCCTCTTGCTAAGCCCTACAACCCTTAGCAGCGCTTGAAGCTGTTATTGTAGCTTTTGGGTCGAGGACGCCTAACTTTGATGACGCCGAAAAAAATTTGGTACAGCTCGAATCGTCCATTGAGTTAAGTTATAGGTATCTTTTTCGAAGAGGACAGACAAAATAATGTACTGTGGGGACTCTAGCTATGAGAGCCTCACAATATAATTAAACAGCTATACGTTTTTACTTGATATATTGAGAGGTGGGACTTTACAATCTCATGTTAAAAACTAGCACTGACTCTATTAAACAAAAAATACCCAATAAAAATATTTGAAGTCTGCTTAAACGTTCTAATGGAACACGCTGTCAATTATGAACACAGTACCTAATTACATGCTCCGAATGTCTCTAGGTACGCGAGGATGCTGGGAGAACAATAGTTTCGACGATGCACACGGTAGGCCAGCACTTAGCATCCGGAAGATCCTCCTCGTGTGAAAACCGAGATGGAGATATCTATATACCTACTAATAATAAAGCTGAACAGTTTGTTTGAACGCGCTAATCTCTGGAACTGCCAGTCTAGTAGTTATAGTTTTATAATCAAGACATTTACTCACATAAACCAGTTATCTACCCAGGACTTAGTTTTAACGGGTTCAAACTCTCTCTCGTGTAAAGATGGCCGTACGGGACACTAACTGCGCTAGTAGAAGTTGCCTTTTTATCTCTATAGTAATGAATAATAAAAAAAAACAACTTGTTTCCGCTGATGATTTATTGAGTTCCTATCGTTGTGTGAGAGTTATTTTTAAATTATGAAATTGGACGGAAGTAGGTGCCCACATAGCGTCCGTTGCCTACGCGGGAAGTTGTGCAGTGATTTATTAAAATTATAATTTATTAACTAATATCCGAATCCGATACCTATACTTACACGTAGAGAATTCCATAACATCTCATACATTGTATGCGTTGTTTTTTTCGTTTGTCCTCTCAGAGGTGAAAACTCAAAAGGGTGCAGCTAACAGCTAATACAATCAAGACGATTGTAGAGAATTTGGGGTGGTATTAAACCAATTCTATTAGACTACGGGTATACCTAACTGCTTGTAGCTCGGAGTAAGTAGGTATAAGGACTTTTGACACAGTCATTTGAGACCTAGCTCAATCGCGCGATCCCCTGTTCACATCAAGTCGAGTGTGCGTGTCTTCAAAGACATTGACAAGAGTTATCACAAAAATGCAGAGGTCTGTCTATTTACAGATTAGTTTCTAACTCGATAGGAGAGGCCAAGGTATACTGATTCTGGACGACTTTGTTATAGAAAAACTAGAAATAGGGAAAATAAATAAGTACAAGAAATTAATTGAACTGTCTACTAAATTTACTAAAACTTCTAGACTACCTACTTCTAAAAAGGCCCCTCAGAGTGCTTGTGATTTAAATATTGAAAATAATTTACTAATGCATAATTTTGTGGGTGCATGTTTGACCGAAGCTAGTTGACAGCATGCCCTTAATTCTATTGGAGCCCATTGAACTGTGCTTATCTAAATAAGTAGGTAATGTTGCAGTTATAATGTTACAAAATGAGCAAGATTAATGTGTAAAATGATCGGGCTATAGGTACATATTTTCCCATGAAAATTTACCTACCGTTTTGCTGTGATGCCTATGGATGACGTAGCATGAAAACGAGTTCATAACTTGGCCTTTGTTGTCTTCTTGTATTTGTTTGAGCATTTTCTTTGTGTTTGTTCATTGACGTTTACTGATAAAGCAGTTTTTTATTCATCCAGTAGGTATATACCTATACTAGATAGCAGGGTAGCTACTTAAGTGCCATTTCTCGGGAACTTCTCTTATAAATGCAAATGCCAACAACAACGTGAACTCAGATCAGAACAGGTTTCGACTCACCTACTGAAGTACTTTAATATTGTTTTATTAATGGTCGTAGAGGTACCTACAGGTCGGTCGTATCGACCGATCAGCATATTTATTTATTTCTTAAAACTTTATGCACAAGTAAAAGTATAGTCAAGTACAGTCAACCTTAGGGTGATGCATAGACAAAACATGGCAGGTGCAACATACGAGACAAATAGCTAGGAAATGACTATAACATAAAACTAACAACACAACTTAACTATTAATTCAACCCAGAATGCAAACGAGTTGTTTTTCAATAACTCTAAATCTATAGTTTTTACACAAGGTGTTGCATTAACCAGAAATGAACGTTATATATGGTTTAAAAATAGCTACAAATCACTGTTATGTAACCTTCGTAGCCAATATTGCCGTGAGATGGAACACTCCAACCAATCACAAACGTAACTAGACGATCAGATAGAACGTCCTCCTAACCGACTTTAGTTTATACATAAGATTTAGTAATAAACTGTAAATCAATCACCAGCATATCTATTCAGATATGTTAATGCCAATTAAACACCAGTTAAATAACGTACCAGACATTAATGCTAAGCGCACTGATATGAGAAGCATTCAATTATAATTATCGAAGAAGCTAGGTACTTTAAATTATTTTATATTCCTTTTATGTATAATTATGATCTAACTGGCTTCGTGCACTTGCAAACCAACAGTGTAGGTATGCTCAGCAAATCATAAACCAGCCATAAAAACGCCGTTTGAGCCGTTCTAATGTTTCTTCATGTTCTTCCTTTCATTGTATATACAATAAAGTGGATTTATCTAGGCTTATCTTTTTTGTAAATTATCAGTTACAAAGTGTTTCACTCGACATTTCCACTAAATATAACTACATAGTAGATCGAGTGCTCCAAAGACCTTTTTGTGACTGAATAATATTGACAGGGGCGACATTTTGTGAAATTGTTACAGAAATTCTTTTGAAAAAAATTAAATGGCAGCGTTGGTTCCGATTTTGGCGACGCGCCAAGAGAATCTTGTAGCGTAGAGCCTACCTACTTTCACACTTATAGATACACCTGGCAGGTTTCCAAGTCCGCTAATGGGAAAGTAACCTTATGCGATAACCTAACATGTTGAAGGAATACCTAAATAGGTATCAGCTACGTATGGTATTCCGAAATACCGCTCACCGAAATGACGGTTTTCCGATAACACTCTACTCCGACGGTTAGTTGAACGAAAAAATAATTGGCCGATGAAACGTTTCGCCGAAAATATTATTCATCGACGGTTGGTAGTCCGAATGAATCCTTCGCCGATGTCACGGTTCACCGAAAACACTCTTCAACGACGATTGGTTAAACGAACGAATCTTTCGCCGATAGCACTCGTTGAGGGGAATTCTTTTGCCAAACCGAACCTCGGGGTGCCCTTCGGTCGCTCTTGCATCCTACTAGTACTACTAATAGGATAGGTATGATAAGACGTTTTCTATAAAGCCAAATCACAGTTTCACAAATCGGCACGCGCGTTTTCTAAAATGATTTGCGATTCCGTTGTTATAATATAGATAATTTTAAATCTACAATGTATTTTCGATGGCTTGCACATGCATTTGCGCTTCATCGTTGTCGCAGCTGCACATGTGGCGAATTACGTAGCAACAACTAGGAGTCATGTTGGATGGTGAAATGCTAGCGCCTATCTTAGCTTCTCAGCTTCTTCGCCTAGTCTAGCTTAGCTTATAAGAAGATATCATTCCGTAGTTAACAAGCCACTTAGGGTAGGTATTACGTATCAATTTCACGGCCTAAAGACTTAAATAACTGTTATCTGTCATCGTTGTATCAATTATCTACGGGAGGCATTACCTATACTTACTTACCTAATATACAAGTATAAGTACTAGCTTTTACCCACGGGTTCACCCGCGTAGAGTTCGGAAATTATCCCATGGAAACGTAGGTATCTATTAACAACATAAAAATTATCCCATGTCTTAACCCTGGTCGAGGTCTAACTGCGTTCATCGAAATCTGTTCAGCTTTATAGTGTGAAAAGGTAACAATATACAGTCAGACAGAATTACTTTCGCATTTAAAATATGAGTATGGATTTCCTAGTATGTTACTAGTGTTTCAAAATATAGAAACACTAGTAACATACTAATGTTTCTTAGGCACTTTAAACTTGACTAGATTGAAAAAAGTAGGTAATGACCACGAATTGGTAATAATATTAAAAAAAACGTTGATGATCGACCTGCCGCCAATTAATTTACATTTAAAATAAAGGTTGATCAAACTCTGAGATACTTAGGTACTTCTATCTGTGCTGTATCTACTCTGTTTACTACTAACTGTACTCTACTAACCCAAGATTTTTTTTTATTCTTTTCGGGAAACTTGCAGCTATATCTAATCAGTGTTTTTAAAAAATATGAAATTGAAGGGCATTTACATGTTACCACTGATAAACTCAAATAATAAAAACGAGAAAAAATAAAAGGTTGGTAGGTCCAAAATACCTATAAAATATAAACCCATGGGGTAATTGCGTAACACACTATTAATCAGTAGCGATGGGGTTTCATTTTGACAGTACAACAATATTCATTGCGTTATTTACGTTGTTGAGCAGACACATTTTTCGAACATTATGAAGCAAGGGATTAGCAATATCCTTCAAAATGATTCAGATTGATTGATAGTGTGCGCAATTAGGGTGCTGAGTCGATAATCTAATCAGTAATTATTTTTAAATGCAGGCAGACATGTATTAAAGTGGAACCTAGGTAGGTTCCACTTTAATACATGTCTGCCTGCCTGTCAAATTACTAGGTATTAGGTATTTACCTAATACCTAGTAATTTGAATGAAACTGTGATTAACATACGTTATACGACGATACGGTAATAATCCAATAATCCATCCATTACCTACTCACATACCTACCTAGTAGCAGAGCCGTAAGTTCTCCATTTTCTAAGAAAATTTGAGGATTTGTAGGCCAAAAAAATATCGGACTCAAAGCGAGTTCAACGAACGGAAGACTGCTAAATAATAACTACTAAAGATATTCATTTACACATAGACTTATAAAAAAAGATGGACTCCACGCCACGCATATCGAAAGTGAGGCACCGTACCGATCTATGTGTGCGTGATTGACGATTGACGCTATCGTGTCACGTAATGGCGGCCGGTGGGCATACTATGATGTAAATGTGAGCGTGAGGCGTGTTCAAGTACAAACGGTCCGGCCGGGCGGCCGGCCATACTTACTGTCCTTCACTTTGGTATGCGTGGAGCGGAGTCCATCTTTTTTATAAGTCTATGCTCTATACTTACCAAATTTCATCTAAATCGGTTCAGCGGTTTAAGCATGAAGAGGTAACAGACAAACACACTTCGCATTTTAAATATTAGTGTGGATGATGATGTAGGTACACTTGGTTGACTTGGTCGATAAAAACTGTTTACATAAGGGTTGCATAGGGCGTAGAACTCGCGACCGGGCAGCTCGGTTCTATGACCCTGTGGCCTGTTGTCATTGTGATATTGTGACGAGAATTATGACTGTACAATACTTATTTTAATTACGTGACACGACCGCGTCAATCGTCAATCACGCACACATAGATCGGTACGGTGCTTCACTTTCGATATGCGTGGCGCGGAGTTCATCTTTTTTTATAAATCTATGCCTACTGCTTAATTAATTATAAACATTAGTAACTATCAAAACTTACTTATTTGTTTTATAAATTATGGCTGTAAGTACAAGAGATTTCAATATCATCCATATTGAAATACAGATAAAAATTCAAAAAGAAGGGATAATTGGACGCAATTACCTACTATCTACATTAGTTTCATTTCTTTCTTTTCTTTATTCCTACTTGAAAGTTTCTAACTGGTGTAACTAAGTACTTAATTGAAAGATAAGCATTTTAAACAAGTGTTTTTTTTTACTAGAAATACTTGTTACAATGTGATAGGTATTTATGAACGGAATTATCTGCTGACGGCGGGTCAAAGAGCAATTTCTCAGTTAGACTGTAGTCATTAGTTAATCAGGAACACATCATCAGCATCCTGTTTCGTCCACGCTATCGTTTGATGATACCTACGTCCTTCTGTTTCTAGACAGTTTCCGGACCTATTGTCGGGGTCCGTATTCCGTGGGTTAAAGGGACCGGTCGAAGCAATACGGTTAAGTACTTTTAAACGTTCCGGCTTTAAATGTCACATTGGTCAAAACACACTCTTAGCACCTGCATTAAGGTTTGCTTTTCTAGGGTTCCGTACCTCAAAAGGAAAAAACGGAACCCTTATAGGATTACTCGTGTGTCTGTCTGTCTGTCCGTCTGTCACAGCCAATTTGCTCCGAATGTTATGGACCGATTAAGTTGAAATTTGGTACACATATGAATCTCTGTGACCAAACACAGACGTGTAACGTAAATAAATGAGTTTTGAAAATGGGAGTCATTTTTGAGGGGTAAATAGACAATTTAAAAAAAAAGTTTCACAATCTGTACCGTGTGACATATCAAATTAATGAAAGGGCTTACCGTGAGGATCTCAAATATATTTTTTTTATAATTTTAAAGTAAATTGTATTAAAGTTATTTAAGACAATAGACGGAAATTTACCCCCCCCCCCCCTTATCTCCGAAACTACTGAGCCTAAAATAGTATAATAATAGTTCTATACCTATAGAATACAGGAAAATTAATAAGATGTCTATGATCTTGAAACAACATGGTAAATCTCTCGATATTGTGCGTACAAACTTACATTTTCAGTTGGAATGTATGGGAGAATATGTTTTTCAACTACAATGTTAAGTTTGTTCTTGGGATAAATTCATTCCAACTACGGAACCCTTCATTGTGCGTGGTCCGACACGTACTTGGCCGGTTTTTTTTTAGTATAACTGTCAATTTATAAGTGTCCCGCTTTGGGCTTGGCTGGAATGGGTCCAATGGTACTAAAATCTTTTTGTTTGTGAACCGCATCTACTAGGATTGAAGTCGATCATCCGTGCCATGTTCTGATGAACAACTGGACTAGTGATAGGAGAGAAAAGTCTGCGGCGCACGGATAGGCCACGCCCGCGCTTTGTAAGAAAATGTATGTGATTGTGTCCACTGCAAACTACGGACACGCTACGCATCAATTGACGTCATTAGTAGATGCGTGGCTTGCTCGAAGGCGCTCACATAGTTCAACGCTGTCAACGCCATGCACGCTGTGCATGCGGTACACACTATACACGAATATTAACATACGACTACCTATGTCTAACAACTGTATCGCAGCACAGTGCGCCGCGGTGGGCCATTTTTGTACTTAGGCCGCTATCCCACTGGCGTTTTACGAGCGTCGGCGTCTCTCGAACGTCTGCGCAGCGTCAACGTTGCGCAGACGCGACGTTGACGTCGCGTCGTCGCGTGACAAGCATTAACGTCCGCTGAACGCGACGTCAACGTCGCGTTCAGCGGACGTTAATGCTTGTTACGGGCAGACGCGAAGTTGACGTCAACGCTCGTAAAACGCCAGTGGGATAGCGGCCTTAGTCGTGGGTGTATAGTGTGTACTGCAGTGGAAACGTAGACTGCTAAAATGCGCCGTGTGCCCGTGCACAGCATGCGCCGCGGTGGGTCTAATGTCATCTACCAGTACCCACCTAGCAAATGTTTGAACGACCGCGTTTGCCGAAGTTAGCGACAACTATGCCTTCCGGTCATTTAATACAACATGCAAGGCATAATGAGGCTGAATACTACATAGGCCTAGATGTCTAAGGTACCATCATCTCTTATTATTTCCGTACCAGTAAACAGGCCACCCCTACCGTAACCGCTCGCGCTGTCGTAATCGGCAATTATGTGATTACGCCAAGAGGATTACAATGATATCCCCTTTGACCGTTTATTAGTAATCAGGTTCAGGTGGCTCTCATAGCCATCATTTTTACCCAACTACGGCGAAGCAAAAAGGAGAGTAATGATTTTGACCGGTATGAATGTATGTTCATCTGTTCCCTCATAACTTTAAAAGTTCTTATAATAATTTGATAAATGAGGTAATCGTTATAAGCGTCTTGACCGTACGCTGGTTATAGGATATGTGACGTCACACTAAATTCAATATGGCTTCCTCTAGAGGACATAAAGTAATAAATTAAATATTTTGGGATGGTGCCTTGTGGGGTATCAAATGAAAGGGCTTAATTAGCACATTTCAAAAATATAAATATTACTGAAATAAGCCCCAAAATTTAAAAACAAAAACTGTTACCACAGCTAATTTATGTATGGCGGTATGCGACCACGGGAAGGTACTTTCTTGTTTCATTCTTTTCAGTAGTCGGGTTTTAGTTTTTCAACTTTTTTTTTTATGTCTGTGGCTTGATGGTATGGCATGTTGTAGGTAGTTGTTCAAGCCAATAAGAAATAAATAAGAAGGCGTAGAAGTATTGCTTTTGATGAACCACTAGAATGCACATTGTAGTATTGGCAAATTTCAACCCTGTTTGAGTATCCGCATAAGATATAGGTAAAAAAAAAGGCAAGTTTAAGTAAAATAAAATAAAGAATCACCATTAGATTATCTAAATATTTAGCTTATCAAAAGCCAATGCTAGATTACGTATTTAGCTTATCAAAAGCCAATGTTCCGTTTAACCAGAGAGAGATACGAAAAATACACATACTTACCCAAAATTATGTATTTCCAAATTTCCAAGACTGAGCAATTAGCAAGTTTGAGCCAGTTGAAATGAGTCGTAATATAATGCAATCTAATTAATCACGGTCCATCATGCTCATCCATACTAATATTATAAATTCGAAAGTAACTCTGTCTGTCTGTCTGTATGTTACCTTTTCACGCCTAAACCACTGTAAAATTTGGCAGAGAGATAGATTACATCTCGGGGAAGGACATAGGATAGTTTTTATCGACATACCTCGCGGGCGAAGCCGCGGGCGGAAGCTAGTGCCATAATTTATTTGGATGTTTTTTATACATGTTATTCATGTAGGTAATTACAAATGAAAGAACCTAGGTACTTATGTACGTATATTGAGACGTTCGAATATGACTTCCAACTTTGTTTGGCGGATGTGACTACATTGTTGTCATCAGATTAGATTTAAATATCGGCGTATACGTCATATCGTTTATTACATACATACATTAAATGCATTGCAAACATTCATACATTGATCTAGTTTGTTTTTGTCTCAAAGTTTTGGAATGGGCAACTAGCTTTAACTTTCTGACTAACTGACCGATTCATTGACAATTCAAAAGTGCCTGCGAATAGTTTCATTGAAATAATGCTTTGGAGTTTAAAAAAAAATCAGAAAATCGCTCAGACCTAAATGTGGTTCAAACAGATGCCAAATTAGCAATTATATCATGATAACAAATGTCACCAACATTCCTAAATAGTAAATGTACATAACGCTTTGTCCGCAGGTGTCAGATTACTTAGATACTATCAATACTAATATTATAAATTCGAAAGTAACTGTCTGTCTGTATGTTACCTAAACGTCTGAAAAAAAAAACTGGCACGCCTAAACCACTGAACGGATTTTGATAAAATTTGGCAGAGAGATAGATTGCATCCCGGGGAAGGACATAGGATAGTTTTTATCGACATACCTCGCGGGCGAAGCCGCGGGCGGAAGCTAGTACTATATATAAAGCGTGATCAAACTCTGCTGAACTCGCTGATATTTAGCTTTCGCGCCATTAGTAATTTGCGGTAATCACAAAGTTACTGTAATCCACACATTTACTTACACTACACCTACATACACTACATTGTAGTTTTCCTTGTTTAAGCACTTCTTATAATTTGTGGTAGTCTACCTACATTGAATAAGTTTATCTAATAGAGTATTAGGATACGGGTATTTGTGAAAGTCCTCGGTAAATACAACAGCACAATAGAAGCTGATTGTACCCCAGATGCACGACCATAGACTACTATTATAAACTAGAGACGCACGACCCACAGATGAAAGTTATAAAGACTATTAGATCCTACTTTCAAGTTTATAATAGTAGTCTATGGGTCCTACTTCAAACTTACCTAAAAGCAGAGTGAGCAGCAAACAATTTATGAAAACTACTGGGACTTCATTGAAGTTAAGTACTTCATGTCACAATAGTCGACCAATGGTGGGTTTAAGTTCTCGGTTGTGGGTTCAAATCCGGGCAAGTAGGTACCAATGTGACTTTTCAATTGTTATGTACTTTCCGAGTTTATTTTAGACATTAGGTAGGTACTGACATTAGTGAAGGAAAAACATCGTGAGGAAACCTGGACTATAACTTGGTTAATATAAGTCTGAAATCGCCAATCCGCCTTGAGCAAGCGTGGTGATAAATGCTCGTGCCTTCTCTATACGAGAAGAGGCCCTTGCCCTGCAGTCTGCAGTGGACAATAACAGGTTGGTATTATTAACTAAACATTTATTACTTAGACACGTACACACGGCTACACATCAAGCTATACACATCCAGTTTAAACTGACCTCGCATTGTATTGGTTTTTCTTACAATCAGAAGTCAGCTTATACTGGTTATGTATAGCTTGATGTGTAGCCGTGTGTATATGAATCCAGGGTATAGGTTATATTTGATTCGTCAAAGTTATAATAAAAAACATGTTTTAGAAAGAGACCATAAAAACATTTATTCTCAGGTAGAATTATTTCGAAAAAACCAACGTACTAATAAATAATCAGGCAATTGACGAACACATTCAGATTTTAATATCTATTATAATTAACTGCTTAGAAATAATTTATTGGAAATTACCACAGATGTACCGGAGTGTTTATATTAATTAATAAAAGCATAATTTGAATTTTAATTCCTTTAAACCTGAGTTTTTCAAGTTCTTAGCTTTTTAAATAATAATCATCCAAGCCCGTAGATTTAGGTAATGTCACTTGGTCCAAAAAGAGCAATAAATGCCATCAGACTTCCTCGCTATTTTTAACTTAACTGGGTTTGATTAAATTGAGCAAACTGCATACGCAATGACACAACAGCCCCATTTCATACTGTAAGTTTTATTTAGTTCTTCAAACTTATGACGACAAACATCTGAGGGGCACTTCTCGTAGGTAATTTTAAGAACGTTCACACTTCAGTCTGATCTGTCTTAATCTGTCATAAATATCTTGTTGATCGAAGTTAATTTCCCTACTTTTTTGACATTGATTGTCGCCGAGATGAGATTGCGACTAGATTTTGAACGTTTTTGTTTTTAATTACGGGAATTGGCCTTCAGGTTTTTTCATAAAGTGCAGATGGAACTGTAGATAGTTAGTCTTATCAAGTAATGTTCACATTTAGAGGAACTAATATATTTTAATTAACATAACACCGGAACAATACTATTGCTTAAATTATCTTAACCGATATGATATGCAAGAAATACAGGCACGTGAGTTACCTTACGTGTTTGCAATTCTTTCATATCATTTAGGAAAATTACTATGAAATGATGCTTCAACGTATCATCTTCTGTTTCCGATTGTGACATTAACCCATAATTACATATAACTTTGTCACTAATATCAGTTATCACATACAACTGTATAGATTACTTATCAAACGTAGGTATAGACCCAATAAATCCTACAGTATTTCCAGTTCATCCATCTTCTAACTGTTTTTCTACAGTATCGTTTTTACCATTCAACTCCACCATTTCGGCGGTATTTTTATGTTTCTTTGATTTGTACGCACCTGGCCCTATTAACGACAATCCTACTGGTAAAAATATTAAGCCATTGAATAGTCCAAATAATATCACTAAAAGGAAAATCTTAAAGAAGGATTGGAAGGTGTATGCTTTGGACATACTGAGGAGAGATAATGAGAGAAAAGTAGAACCTCCACCCAATAACACCGCAGATCCAATAGATGTGACCGTTTTAAAAGCTCTCTCCGAGCTAGACCCTTCTGTCAATGTTAAAAATGTGTGACCTACATGAGCTGCATAATCTACGCACAAACCTGTCGCGAGCTCGAGGCCTATACAACACACTATATCCACAGTCATACCCCATCTTTGCATGCAACCCAAAACATTTAGAATTGTTAATAAAACACAAACAAATATCCACAAACACATTTGTAGATTAGTTATTAAAATAACAGTGCAAACCATTACACAAAGTAGTGCCAGCTCTATGTTCCTTTCAACTTCGACAGCTATGATTTCATCTGTGACCCAGTTTGCGAATACCTTTGACCAGACACTTCGATAACCATCACCACTAGTAATATTTGTAGACTTGACGATATTTCTAACATGATTCATTGCCGGTATGTATTCTTCGGGACCTCTAAATTTTGCAAAGTTAAAAAGCATGGTTGAAGCTTTTATTAGTGTAGCTGGACTGCCACACTCAAAATGTTCAGAGAATTGAAAATTTACTTGAAATCTGCCTCCGATGGAGCTATATAAAAATCTAGATAAATGTCGATTAAATTCGAGGTCTGTCAATGCCGATGCATTTTTTACGAGATCCCGATCATAATTTTGTAAAACGTATTGATGGAAGTGTTCAATCCAAGAGTTAACATCATAAATGTATGTTTCTTTCTTTAACTCTTGGATCATTTCGTGTAATTGGATGAATTCTTCGTTATAATTCATTTCTCCCAAAAACACCATGGCCATATTACCTTCTTCTGGATAATAAAAATCATGTGCGTTCAGAAAATCTTTGAAATACGTGTCGTCGGGAATAAACCATTTCGGATCGAACCTCTGTTCTAAATGAAGAATAGCCTGTATACTAAAGCCGGTAATAATGAGCGTGAACAAAATAACCACAGTTTTACCGGGAATAGTAAAGACGAGGCGTTTGTAAAACTCTTCTAAGAATTTTTGGAGTATTGTTTTATTTGTTGAGACTTTAATTTCTCTTTTATGTTGATAACAAAATAAAACACCATTTCGGTTATCTTGAATTCTTTTTATATCTAACGTGAATACAGCAACATAAAAAGTTACTGAATAACAAAATATGAAAAATACCCCCATAGCGGCGTAAACACAAAAAGACTTTAACGACGGAAGTATCGTAATAGCACCAATAAGTAGAGCGACAATGTCCGTGAATGATGTTATTACAATGGATACACCGGCGTGTTTCAGCATGAGTCCTACTTTAACTGGTAAACTTTTTTTGGATGCTGATTCTGGTAAATTATTCCAACAGGCATTCATCACAAACATGTCGTCTACTCCAAGACCCATGAGAAGAAACGGTAGAGAAGAATGAATTGGACCAAATGATATACCAAGAACGGAACACCAACTCACAGCAGTTAAATAGGCTAATCCTACACACAAAAGTCCTACACTTCCTAATGTTAGTCTTATTTCTAGCCAATTAAATCGAGATAGACCAAATTGTATGTACATAAACATCAACAGTATACCCAAAAACAGTTTGTCTAATTCATCAAACATGGCTTTGCCACTAATATCAGCAAAACTTCTCCCCGCCTCATAATACAACTTAATATCAGAAAAATTATGAGAAACTGACTCCAATGCGTCTAAAAAATCATTTTCCCACATAGCTAATGGGATGGAAACCCAATCTTCAGTACCAACTAAATTACCCACCTCATTTACATCAATACTGGTCATATTAACATGTGTAAACCATGTCAAAATGATTGACCCAGCCGAAACAATATTACCATGTTCATCATATTTCATACCACCAAACAATTTTGTGTAATCTGTAGGATGGCCAGTAGTAGGGTTTGTTTTAATCTTGTTTATTTTTTCTATAATATCACTTTTGGTTGCCTGATTTATTTCTTCTTGTTTGTTCTTCCATAAATCCAATATGTTAAGCCGGTAGCAAGTATATTGAAAACTTTCTAGGAAGTCACAATAAAACTCATCATTAACCCAAAGTGTCGGGTCTGAAAAATCACTATCACTGCTGACATTAGTATTAGAATGGCCATTGTTTTCAGGTAATATGTCCAAGGATCTTCTGTCTCGACCTGAACTATAAAAATTGACAACTGGTACTTTGTAACACAATTCTTTCATACTGTATACTTCATTTTTATAATTCACTTGGATTGAATTTATTTTATTAGTGAGGTTGTTAATTGCAGATAAAACTTCTGGCTCAAGCACGTTATCTGCAGTTATAATTACTTTTTGAAGTCTGAATCCTGTGCCAAATGTATTAATGTACCAGTTTGTGTCATAGTAGAAGTCTGACTCTGGTGGAACCCATAAATTCATAGGATTCTTTTCTATATGAAATCTTATCAGTCCAACACAACTCAGGAACACAAAACTGAATGTCAAAATGACTGTCTTCCATGGATGTTTTGCCACAAGCACTCCAAGATTGAAGAAAATTCCTTCGACTAGGTGAACAGATTTTGAAGATACACCTTCCCATAGTTGTTGAGGTGATTTGAAACTTTTTCTTTTAGGCATGTTTTTCAGAGTTTTACACCTTTTTAAAATAATATCACTTTCATTAATGAAACTGTTTTTTATAAAACACAGATAGATTTCTTCAAAAATTATTATGCGTCATCTATGCATTGAAAATTGTTCTATTTTGAAATAGCTGGTTGTACTACTCGTAAGCGCGCTAAATCAGTGAAGGCAGACAGCGTCCGTCCGCCGCTCACCACTCGACTGATATATTTATCTGCGGCACCGAGTCAAGAGACGCAGTTATTCATTTTTTTTATTTGATAATATGCCACTTCTCTATACTACAAACATATCCTACAGATACAGACTTGATATCCAGTGGCGTTACAAATCGTCAGATTTACGCTTTCTTATCAATAGTTAGCAGTGCTAGTCATGATAAGCTAATTATTACCAATGACCAATCTCATATCTCAATGATTATTACTAACATCAACATTACAAAACATGACATTATAGCAGTTACTTCTCTCGCAAAATATGACGATACAATAAAAAGTACAAAATACATACCGTAGTTTTGTAGTTTCTTCATTCAATAAAATAAAACTGTAGCTAGTTAAACTATTACCGTGCAATTCTTTCTGTCATTCTACTAATTTGACAATTCTTTGAATTCTTCAATTTCTACTTTTTCCCGCCATCTGTAGCCTGTCATGTCATGTCAATCCTCAATCATGCATTCCAATACAGAGTACATTATAATTTATGAGAAATGTCCAATCATGTCATTGGCGCTATCAGTCAGTGTCGGAATTTCGGAAATCGAAATAATTATAACTCATTTCAGACTACGCTATAATATAATAGCTAGCTTATAGTTCATTTCACAAGAATATCGCTCGCCATACATTTATATAAAACACGTTCACACTTTGCTATACTATAGTTCTAAATAAATGTATGGCGAGCGTTATATATTATAGCGTAGTCTGAAATGAGCCTAAGTACTAAGTATGAAAAGTTTAATCAGAAGTTAATTCGACTCCCAAAACCATTGTGATTACTGACCGCTTAGGCTAAATTTAATATTTCTAAATAAAAATGATTTCTGTGCTAGAACATTATTTTTATTATTTGTATTGTACACACGGCTACACATCAAGTTATACATAACCAGTATAAGCTGACTTCTGATTATACGAAAAACCTATACAATGCGAGGTCAGCAAAAACTGGATATGTATAGCTTGATGTGTAGCCGTGTGTACCACCTTACTTAGAGAACATAAATATAGTCTATGTTTTACTGTATACTTATGGGTCTGCCACTATTAAAAAGTACTCTGTGGGGTCTGCTCAAGAATAAGCAATAGAGAATGTAAACACTAGCGTTAGATTAGGCATAGTAATTAAGACTGAAGGACATGTATCCATGGTCATGAATAAAGATTTAAAAAAAAAAATAGGGATAGTAGAGGTTACAGTCCTTTTACCACTGACCTGTAATATACAAGCTTTTTTAATAGTGGTCAGTGCCTTTTACAGTTATTTTACCTTTGACTGCAGCAACCCAACTACCTTCTATTATCGAGAATAATAGTCAGATCGAGGCAACCCAACTACCTTCTATTATCGAGAATAAAAGTCAGATAGAGGTCAGTGATGGCAATTGACAGTTTGTGATGCTAGATACACACGCAGCGACTTTAGCCGCTGGCAACTCGCTGGCAAAAAACGATGTGTGTACAGAGGCTAGCACATCAAGCTACCCCAATCTGTCAAATTTTTTGATAGATTTTCAACTTTACCACAAAGGTATAAGGTTCATATTCAATTGGGAAAATTTGACAGATTGGGGTAGGTTGATGTGCTGGCCTCTGTACGCTATGAAGCTTTTAAATAAAATTGGAGGCAACACTCTAAATACCTAACTGAAGATGACTGTGGTCGTCGGACACTCTCTTTATAAATACACACATAAGCGGTGCGAAGCTAGGGCACGCCGCGACAGCGGCGGTAAGGCCCCTCTTTGAGGAGTGGCTAGAGAGGCGTCACGGCGCCCTCACCTACCGCCTGACGCAGGTCCTCACCGGACACGGATGTTTCGGGAGGTTCCTGCACATAATCAGGCGGGAGGAAACGCCCGGGTGTCACCACTGCGAGGATCGCCCAGAGGACACGGTGGTGCACACGGTGGAGGTCTGTCCCGCTTGGGCAGAGCACCGCCGTGTCCTCGTAGAGGCGATCGGCAGCGGCGGCGACCTCTCGCGCCCGGCCCTGGTCCAAGCCATGGTCCGGGGCGAGAGGGAGTGGGAGGCAGTCACCTCCTTCTGCGAAGCAGTCATGCTAGCGAAGGAGGTGGCGGGATGGGCGAGGGAGAGAGCGGAGAGAGCCGCCCGTCCCAGCCGCCGCGGTAGACGCTCCCGGCCACCGTAGGCGCGGGCCTGCGGACGGCGAGTAATGGGTAGCTCGCCGTCCGATCAGGACCAGGCCCATGCCGGACGGCGCGTACGTGTTCCACGCGCGCCTCAAAGAGATGTCAGCAGATATGGAGGGGCCCGTTAGGGCCGAAACCTGCCGGGGCAGCGGGATTGTCCGAAAGGGTTACCGCTGCCCCGGAACATAAAGGGCTAAGGAAGGAACACGGATGGGTTTTAGCCAGTAAGAGTCTGACACTCCCTTCCGCTCCACCCAGAGCGGGAGGGGTCATTTGATGATTTCCCATCCTAAAAAAAAAAAAAAAGCGGTGCGAAGCTCGGTCAAGTACGGTCGCGTTTGCGCTGCACAGTACGAATAGTTATGTAGCTGTTGTGAATAGCTACAGTAGTAGTTCACTTTTATTACTCTCATAGTACGATTATTAGCAGAGCAAAAGTAGGCCTGCTTTTGAACTGACTGGAAATTGAACGTTTTCTTAAAAGGTCATGGTACCCCCCTTATCTATGACTAAAGTCGCTGCGTGTGTATCTGGCATTAGAAACTTGACAGTTTGTTTGACTTGACAGACAATTGACAGTTTGTTCAGTTGACACAGTTGACATTTCATGATTCATCATAAGTTTTTTGGTTTTTTGTGATTGTAATGAATGTGGTGCAATTTTGTCAGAATAGAATGTTGTTTTGAGCATAAAATAGGCATAAGAAAGTACATCAGATACTAACTTAACACAAGAAACTCCTTTTAAACTTTGACGATGTGGACTACAAAAAGTTTTCTAACCAAAACAAAGCGCGGTAACATAATAAAAGTGAGGTTATATTTTGTCAAGTTTATTTCGTTATCTGTAATTTGAATTATTAAAAAGTTTAAATATTTTGCAGATTGTTAGAGAACATTATTTGCGCGATGATTTGTTGTGTGGGTCCGCTGCGTGTAACACATGCCCTCATAAAGACGACGAGTTGGTGCTGGATGACAAACCCGAGTCGATATGTACGTTGTTCGACTATCCTCATTATCTGATTCTGGACACTAATGTAGTGCTTCACCAAATCGACGTCCTCGAAGAAGATGCACTGAAGAACGTGATCATACTTCAGACTGTGCTTGAAGAAGTGAAACATCAAAACACAGCAATGTTCCAGAGGCTGTTGGAGATTATAAACAGTAAAAAGAGGAAGTTTTATTCGTTTGTTAACGAACACCATAAGTAAGTTACATGTATAGCCAAAACAATCTAAATTTTAGGTTTAACAACATAACCCTTCTGGCGCTGTGGGGTAAAAAGTCAACATATGTTTTAGATTGTCATGTTTAGTTACCACACTAAACTCGCACATTATTTTTGTTTCTAGAGATACATACATTGAAAGAGAACCTGGTGAGAAACAAAATGATCGCAATGACAGAGCTATTCGTAAAGCATGCGCTTGGTATGAGTCACATCTGAGTATCAACAGTGTGGTTGGACAGTTCCCTAAGATAGTGCTGCTTACTGATGATGAGAATAACAGAAAAATTGCTCAGGAAGAGGGAATAGTTTGCTGTACTGGTAAGCTCAACCATAAAGCTGTGTCTCTTCAAAATAAAAATGAAATACTGTGTTGTCAACAATATTGTATCTATGATAGCAGAAACGCACCTTTATTAATGGGACTATTAAAGCTGCTTTCCCCCCTTGACAACACAAATGCTAACAATTTTACTTTTGTGTAGACACCGCTTTTAGCATTCACTGTGTATGTATTTGTGTTATTTTTTTTTTTTCTAAAATATTAGTTTTTTTATTCTTCACAGCAAAAGATTACATTGAAAACGTGACTGGTGTCATTGGCCTCATAGACAAGCTGTCAAAGAATGTGATACCAGAGACTTGTTCAAAAGATGCTTTGTATCCAGCACACTTGACACCGTCACAGATCCATGCGGGAATACGGAATGGGAAGCTATACCAAGGGACGTACCGTGCCTCTAGGGATAACTTCTTGGAGGGTACTGCGGTTGTAAATGGGTTTGAGAAACCAGTAAGTTAAATGTAATTTAATTGTACACCAGAAAATACAAAAAGGAAAAACTACTATACAACTTATTGCACAAGGCAATCTCTTATAGACAATGTGGGTGGACTGGAAGAAAGGAGATTTTTAGTTATTTTGACTGTTAGAATAGGGCTAAAATCATGTTGACTGCTTGTCATACAACTAGCGGATTGGTGTTTTGTGTACTGTTATAGGATTTTGATCCTTATGGATTTCATTTTTGTTTTGTACTTGCAGTTGGTGGGCCAATCTTGGTTTAACTTCCCCTTCATATCTATGAGTTATATTTAAGGCAGCAGTTACAATATCAATAGGGTTTCAATTACCATACCTAATGTTAAAATCAATGTATTTATTTCTCCATAGATACTGCTACAAGGACACATTGGAATAAATAGAGCAGTAGATGGTGACTCCATAGCTGTAGAAATATTCCCTGAAGAAGAATGGAGACGTCCCAGTGACATTGTTCTAGAAGACAAAGCTGATGACCCTGGTGATCAACTAGAAGAAGAAGCGGTGCTTCTAAAGCTTGCCAAACCAGTTGACAGGAGTGATGAGGAAGTTACACCAACTGGAAAAGTTGTTGGGATCATAAGGAGGAAATGGAGGCAGTACTGTGGTATCTTGATGAGAAGCCAGTTCCCAGGTATGTAGTTTTATAAGCTTAGCATTTACTACTTTTTTATAGAGCATGGATACTACAATTTAACCAAATTAGCAGCACTGTCAGTGTCACAATTACTTCCTTCAGACAGATTACTCATAGAGAAGCTAGCTCCCAAAATACACGACACACGAATCTGTTGCTTCTATTACAAATTAGCTTGTTTGCTCAACAAATAGATCACTGCACATAGTTTTTAGTAGGCTTGAATAGTCAAAAAAAGAATAAAAAATTAAAATATTTATTTGACAATAAGAAATACATGTTACAAACCAGTTATAATACAAAATAAACACAAATGTATTGCCATAAAACTGAGGGGCAATTCTCGTAATTTTAAGAACGTTCACAGTCTGATCTCAGTCTCAATCTGTCAAAAATATCTCTGATTTCCCTACATTTTGCCAACTTTTTGAGATTTGTTTGTCGCTGAGTTGAGACTGCGACTAGATTTTGAATGTTTTAAATTACGAGAATCTGCCATCTGAGGGTCAATTCTGGTAATTTTAATAACGTTCACAGTCTGATCTCAGTCTCAATCTGTCAAAAATACCTAAAATTTCAGTACATTTTGAAAAGTTTTTGAAATTTGTTTGTCGCTGAGACGAGACTGCGACTAGATTTTGAACATTTTAAATTACGAGAATTGGCCTTCTGATCCTAACCCCCAAACTACCTGTATTTTGGGGGTCAGCGTTCAGCCATGGGTTCTATTTCCAATCTAAAAGCATTTATAGGAGTGTCACTCCAAAATTGACAGCCAAGGTTATTGCCATTTGGTAACATGGTTAAAATAAAATAATAAACAAACAATACTTCATTCTTTCTCCAGGCGCCGTCCGGCACCTATTTACACCAGCTGAGAAGTGTATTCCTCGTGTGCGAATAGAGACGCGTCAGAGCGACGTGCTAGAGATGCAACGCATACTGGTCGCGCTCGACTCCTGGCCGAGGAACAGTCGCTATCCGCTTGGACACTTTGTTAGAGCGCTTGGACCTATTGGTGAGTTTATAGTCTGTTGTTGTTGGATTACATAGAGACACTTCATAGCGACGTGCTAGCGATGCAACGCTTATTGGTTGAGCTCGACTCCTAGCCGAGGAACAGTCGCTACCGGCTTGGACATTTTGTTACGCCGCTTGGACGTATTCATTGTAGAGTTTATAACAAAAAGTTTGTTGATAACTGCTGCGAAATGTGAGTGTACACCGCTGCCTAATCCTCTGGGATTACGTACGTGTCGTTAAGTTAGATTAGTGAGAAAAAAAAAAATTGTGCGAAAGCGAGTTTTGTCTCCTTAGTCTATTTTCACAGCTAAACTATCTCACTGGGATAATATTCAAAAGTTATTAATAGACTGTTAATTCAGGTGAGCAGATACGCAGGTACTGCTAGCTTACCATATTGATTTTTTATACAATAACTTATTGGTATTGAACTAATCTGATATCTATTGTTATTACATGGAAAGAGATAGTGGGATGAGCTGGACTCCAAGGATTGGCTCACAGTCGCAGTAGACCGGGAAAAGTAGAAAGAGGGAAGAAAGGCCTTTGCCCTGCAGTGGGACAACAAAGTCTCATAATACAAATAAAAAAAAATGTATTTAATTTGACAATTTTTATCTAAATAAATGGTCATGTTTCAGGCGACAAGAACGCCGAGAACGAGGTGATATTGTTGGAACACGACGTACCTCATGCTAGGTTCAGTGAAGCCGTGCTCGCGTGCCTACCGGCCAACGACTGGACCATACCTGAAGAGGTAAGGCAATTCTTATATTAATTAATCAACTCTGCTGTCCAGGGCGCACAGATCGACATTGGAATCGTCAGTCAAACGTCAGGGATTAGCTACTGAGTCTAACCAATCCCTGACGTTTAACTCGACCAACTGACGTTTGACCAATTTCGATCTCTATCGGAATGATATTCGAGAGTAAGCACCCAGTGCTAAACAAAATTAAATTAAAATTGAAACATTAAAATCAGGTGTTGGGTACTATTATGTAATGTTGATTGTCTATACCACATTAGTAACAAGTAAACCATGAGAGTAAACATGGCTTAATCGTGGGGTTTGGTTAATTTAAAAGGTTTTATCATAAGGAAATTCTCAGTAGCTGCTTTTAGCAATCTCTGATATGTGGGTTAATACTCTGTGGGTATACTGTGGGTTAAAGATAAGCTAATTGTGGGTGCCTTGTTATTTCTTCACGAGTACAGGCGTAAAGTAATGTTTATAATTAACTACAGGAAATAAAGAAACGCGTAGACCTGCGCTCCGAATGCATTTGCTCCGTTGATCCGCCCGGTTGCACGGACATTGACGATGCCTTACACGCCAAGGCTCTCCCGGGCAAAACAGGCGACGGCCTCAAACGATACGAGGTCGGCGTCCATATTGCTGACGTCACTTACTTCGTGAGACCTAACACTGCGCTTGATAAGGAGGCCGCGAGCAGATCTACTACTGTGTATCTAGTTGGCAGAAGGATTGATATGGTTCCAGGTTTGTTTATTTAGGACTATTATTAAATATAAGATGAAGGCAGATGGGTTTCGTTTCATGTCAAACTTAGGAACAAAAAGTGGCCTACTTATTGGCCAAATTTAAACTCACGGCTACACATTCCATCAATCGACCTAATAGGATACTTGGTAGTGTATTATCGAATATTATAAGTCAACCCCACAAACCCAAACCAAACCAAAAATACCAAAAACCAAATACCAAGACCAAACCAAGCCCAAAAACCTCAAACCACCAAAAACCAAATACCAAACCCAAAACCTCAAACAAACCAAATACCCAAGAGACCAAAAGACCAAAAAACGACCTCAAAACCAGACCAGACCAGACCAGACCAAACCAAACCAGACCAGACCAGACCAGACCAGACCAGACCAAAAACCAGACAGACCAGACCGGTCAGACCTCAAATATCCAAGTTATAACGAATCAAAAGCAAAGAAAGGCGACGGTCTCAAACTATACAACGTCGGTGTCCATATCGCTGACCCCATTTATTTTATTAGACCCAACACTGCGCTTAATAAGGAGGCTGCTAGCAGACCTACTACTGCGTATCTGGTCGGCAGAAGAATTGATATGTTGATACATGTTCAAAGGAGATGTTTCAATATGTATGGAGCCTGGGCCAGGTCTTTGTACACTATACAAAAAAATAGGAAAATTCATTTAAAACAGTTCTCAACTGTCCAATTACTTTAAAATGGCTTGTTTTGCTGGTAAACACAAGAAATTACACTTGAAATTGCAACACACAACAAAAACCCGTCATGGCGGTAAACTGTCATTTTGATTGATTAATGACGTTTGACATGTTTATTTCTGTGGAGGAAACCACACAAGAAAGTCGAAGTCCTTACAACACAAGCCGGGTAACAGTCCAAAAACGAAAGCCAGGTAAACAGATGGGAAAGAAACGGTATTAAATCCAAAAAACGAAAGCGAGGTTGTTAAAAAGAACTCCAGAAACTCAAAACAAAACGAACACAATCACAACCGACGACAAGACGAAAGTGACTGAAGTGACACTTTTGTGACAGCTAACAGTTCTATTTCTATGATCAATGGTTAATTGTCCTTGTTTTTAAGCACAGAGTAACTAAATCGGTGAGACGCCATGTTGAAAGTCGATAAAAATAATTGATAAATATCAATTCACTACCAGAACAGTATACATTTAATTGAATTATCTGTATTTTTCCTGAATTCTATGGATTTTTCTCTTTTTTTTGAGTTACTGTACATAGACCAGGCCCATTTTGAAACATCTCCTTTGTTAAGTATTTTAAAAGTGTAACCAGTCGTCTTTCATCGTCTTATATATTAAATAAAAGACGATGAAAGTCGACTGGTTACCTAACGATACAAAAGTGCTCTGCTTATTGGCCAAATTTAAACTAGCGAGTACACATTCCGTCAATCGGCCAATATGTATGCATGGTGTCTTATTTTCGGGTATTAAAACTTCATAAGTTTACAACCTCGATTACCGAATTTGTGACGAAAACGAAACAACTTGTTGGCACGTCGAATAAGGCTATTGGCAATATTCTCACTATCAACTTTGTTTCAGATTTGCTAAGTTCCAACCTTTGTTCGTTACGAGGCGGCGAAGAGCGTCTGGCGTTTTCTTGCATCTGGGAGATCGATGAAAATGCTAACATTTTACACACCAAGTTCCACAAAAGTATTATTAAAGTGAGTCTTGTGTATCCTACTTTTTCGACTAGATATTAAGTAGAAGCAGATTGTGATTTAACATTGTTGCAAAGCGAATGTTTAAAAAAATGCAACACCAAAAATGCATCTCTCATGTTAAATAGCTAACATTTTACATCTAAAATCTTCCATAACTATGATGTCAGGCTTTACCAAGCCAAAGCTTGTACAACTGAAAACTTGGGTAAAAAATATTTTTAACAGCTGAAATCTTTTCCATAATCCTGTTAAAACTGTATTTACAGGAATGTGGAAAAAACAGGAACAGTCTATGGATAGTAACCAGTCGCTTTCTGCAGTTTCTGCCTACTCTTTGCAAGAACTACGATTTTCTTGTACTTATGTGTCTTGTCTACCTCTTTCAGTCTTCAGCAGCGATGACGTACGAGGAGGCTCAGATAGCGATCGACGACAAGTCTCGTAGCGACAGAGTTGTGTCGTCGCTGCGCATACTCAACGCGTTGGCTAAGAAACTCAACAGGAAACGTCTGGATAACGGAGCCTTGTCGCTTTCATCGCCTGAGATTAGGTTCCAGGTATGTAGTACTATAATTTATTAACTTTATAATTTTCGGGAAATTGTACTGGTAGATGTTGGAAAGATCTTACTGCGATCGAAATTCTAGGTGTTATGACCTTTTCTGGATGAAAGTAGTTTTTTTTTTATATATTAGATTTCTTTTTTAAATGTTTAAATGGACCATATTTGGCATTTAAAGTTTTCAGTAATGTTAATATTTAGGAATAAAAAAAAGTTTTATCCACTTAATCTTGAATTTCTTTTAGTTTCATTCCTTTCCGTTAACCACCAGATGGAAATGATGTTAGCCTTTTACATTCATTTAATATTTTTGACTATCGAAAACGAGGTGCAATCTTGCATAAGGCAAGGTTCTGTGCATCCAAAAACTTTTTTGTCTTCTGTACTACTGATATAGCTCTCTCCAGTCATAAATTACCTCTTTCCAGATGGACTCCGAAACCCACGATCCAGTTGAAGTAGCAGCAAAGCAGATCCTAGACACAAACTCAATGGTCGAAGAGTTCATGTTGCTAGCCAACATAAGTGTGGCAGAGAAACTAGCAGCCGAGTTCCCGCAGTGCGCCCTGTTGAGGAGACATCCTGCACCGCCGCCTGCTAACTTCCAGACTTTCCTCAAGGCTGCTAAGCAACAGGTGACAAGATAAACTATGACCTTCATAGTAGTTTATTTAATTACATAAATAAGAGTGGGCAGCAACAGGTGAGCTGCTAGCTAGAATGCCATAGAAAGAACTGAAGTTTTGTGTTTATGTAATTTTTTTGGTCATGCCGATGTCGATAGATATGGTATAGGAAATCTTAAAGCATCAATTGTTTAATAAAAACTTTCATGGAATCAAAATTAGTAATATCTGCACATATTATGCATCTCCTTTAAAAGAAAAATCAGTATGGACACTTAGCAAGATATCTAACAGGTGAACAGTGTCTGAAAGCCTTTATTTTGTGCGCGGTGGAAATCCTCATGGACTTCCTATATCGTGGGGTGACAGAGGGCCATGCCGGACTCTTACCGGCTACAACCACCTTGGTGTTCCACCTCTGCCTATGGGGGTGCGGGATTCGCATAAGCATTCACCGCTCCCCCGACAGGCCTCGACCCGCTGTTCCTCAGCGGGTCCCATCTCCCCGTAGTGTCTGAAAGCCTGCCATCTTGTGGTTCAGCAGTTGGTAGTTGGCCTGTGTAGGCATAAATTACCAAATAAAGTTGAAAATAGCAATGTCTTGTAATGCAATGCAAAAACGTTGGAATGCAACAACGGTATCCGAACGAATTGTTATACTGAATCCGGGCCCAAGTGGCATTCAATGACCACAACAATGCTACATTAACACTGCTACAAACATAGTTAATCTTTTTTTTTTATCTTCCCCAGGGTTTCGACCTTGACGTGTCAACAAACAAATCATTCTCCAAATCGTTAGACGAGGCAGTAATCCCGGGCCGTCCGTTCTTCAACACATTACTACGTATAATGGCCACACGTTGTATGCAACAAGCGCAGTACTTCTCCAGTGGAAGCAAGACTGTTGAAGAGTACTACCATTACGGGCTCGCTTGTCCGATTTATACGCATTTTACTTCGCCTATTAGACGGTAAGTGAATTCATGTTTTTTTTTTTTCGGGTTCCGTACCTTCCCAGAGGGTGCCAACGGGATCCTATTTCTAAGCCGCCGCTGTTCGTCCTTCCATTCGTCTGACCGTGATAGGTAGACAGTTGAAATTGTCACAGAGTGTATTTCTATTGCCGCTATAACAACACATAATAAAAATAAAACAAAGTTAAAAATTAAATCTCCATACAAATTTTTTTTTGCCTTGTGCTACGGAAGCTTTGGCGTGCGAGTTGGACGCGCACTTTGCCGGATTACATTCTTGGCCATAGTGACAGTGTACTTCGTCGAAATAATTACCAATGGCTCCTTGTCGGGAAGTTAGATAAGAAAACAAGCACCTGCCATCTAATCTCTTCACCACCCTTGGTTGACTGGTAGAGTATGCCTAAGGCATTAAGTCCGTCTTTGTACCTTTTTGTGCGAAAAGTTTAAATAAATAAATAAAAAATATCTGAAAATAGTCCGACATTATTTTGTTGCTTGTGATGAATGTTTTATGAACAACTGTTGTACCTCGTTATCTGTGATCACGGAAATGACACTCAAAACTTGTTTTTTTTTTTTTTGCAAGTGCATGGAATTGTTAATCTTTCTAGTTCTAGGTGTAATTTCATGAGTGTATTATGTTGATTCCGGCAGTGTGTGTTATAATTTATTTATTTATTACTTTAAGCACACAAATGTACAGAGGCGGACTTAATGCCATAGGCATTTTGTACCAGTCAATCTTTGGGGGATTCAGACACAAACAGTAGTAGTTGCTATTGTGAAAAATTGAGGAATAAATATTTTTAAATATAAAGGGACGCAAAAACTAAATAAATATAAGCACAAATAAATATATATAAATACACGAATATACTAAAAACAAATAAGACAAAAAATTAGAAAACATTACTGTTGTGATGATACTGCCAATTCAAAATCAAACAAAATCAGTGATTCCTGCCAATTCTCAATTGTCGGGCATAAACGCTATAAACATAATGTTTATGTTCATACAACAGTTACGCAGATGTGATAGTCCACCGCCTCCTCGCCGCCAGCATCGGCTGCGACTCGACGCACGCCGCACTGCTGGACGTGCGCGCTGCCGTCAAGCTGTGCGACAACCTCAACTACCGACACCGACAGGCGCAGTACGCGGGCCGGGCCTCTGTTACTATGAACACACACGTATGTATATTGTATTACTGCTACATGCAAAAATAATGCTTTTTAATATTGTATAATTTGTAAAAGTTAATGTCAAAAAACGATTAATCGCACTTTTGTGCGTGAGAATTTATCTTTGATGTTCACGAGATCATAAAACGCACACCACAGTAGGTGGGGTTTTATTTCATTCTTCCATTTCTGTCCCGTTCCTGAATCATCCGAGTATTTTTCGTGACATGTGCAATTTCATCTCTGCGTTCCTTATACAAAATCGTTGATGTCTTCACGTCATTTCAAAGCGTGACAGTTACAATAAGAAATGTTAATTAACGTTCACAGATCCTGTTCAACAAACGCGTAGAAGTAGAGTCAGCAAGCGTGTTAGCAGTGAAACGAAACGCGGTGCATGTTCTCATACCGAAGTACGGATTGGAGGGACCGCTGTACTTGCCTTCTGACAAGTTCTCTTACAATGAAGAGGTAAGTGGGTAGGGAATTTAACTCCAATAAAAAATGTATAAGAATATTACTCGCTCACTAACAATTCCGTATCAACAAAACTATTATAGTTTATCTTTTAATTTTATTTGCTATTATAGAGGCCGTACTAACACGTTTTCTGCGCAAATTTCAACTGGCGGTATTACGGTTAAAAAGTTAGTAAAGAATATTTTCGAAATGTCTTATTTAAAAAAAGATAACTGGAAATTTATGTTTCTATGGAAAATGTAAAATGGTCTAATTTGGCTTTACCTAACACTATTTTTCGAAAATGTTCTGACTTGTATCCTGCTTATGCGTACGAAATTTCATTAAAATCGTTTCATTCATTTCGAAAAAAAAGGGCTTCAAAGTTTGTATGAAATGCCGTACGTCGCAAACGCTCTTAACATAACATTTCGTCCTCAGGAACACATACAAACCTGCGGTGACGTGGTACTGAAGACATTTGACGAGCTGACAGTACGGCTGAGCCTCAACAGCACAAACCTTCAACACAAGAAACTTGTTTTCGAACTAGTGAAGCCACACATACCTGGGTTTAGCGTCGAAATTATGGACGTTGAAGAGACTAAAGAATCCAAGATGGACGTCACAAGTGTCCCTAAGACGGCGGAACAAGACAAGAAGCGAAAAGAGGCAACGCCTAGTAAGAGTGCCAAGAAGAAATCTAAAAAGAAGTAGTACTTTATGTTTAATGGATTAAAATATAGGTTTTTTTATACGAAATATATGTATTTTTTTTTCTATCCAACACTTCTTTGAATAGTCTGACAACCATTTTTTTTTCTAATATAATGTTTTTTGTCTGCACACTGCAAAGTCAGGGTTATGTTTTTGGTTTAGTAGCACGAATGCTGAGCGTAGGCTCTTGGTTCTCGAGTGGACCAGCATTATTTAGTTTCACCTTAAAGAAATTCTTTAAATACGTGCTTGATGTAAGCAAATGTATGTAATTTGCCGCGCTATTTCGTGTGAATACGGCACTTGTAATGCTTAGGACTACGTTCCCAGCGAGACGCGATGCGACGCTGCCCGATAGCAATACATTGTAGAACTTATTCACTACTTGTGAAGGTAGACATTTCACTGAGAGCGCGAAGGTGAACTGGATACGTGGCTATGCATGCCGCTTAACGTTGTGCGAAACAGCTCGCGTCGCCTCTCAGTGTGAACTGACCTTTAGCAGCAAGTGTCTAGAAATGGCATGCAATACTTTATTCTCTTTCAAGCTGTAATTAGGTGTCAACAAATTCCAATGAATAACTTTAACAAGTGACTGCACGAGGACATCGTCATAACACTAATAACTATATTTAACTTGCAATATACCTAATAGAAATTTATTTTATTCCTATACATTGCAGCCGCTAAAGCTGTCGTAAAATTCCCGCCAAGGCTGGTTGATACGTACCTAACTGCCTGAAAATGATTGCTAGAATTGTAAGCATTGCTGGAGAGCCCGTTGTGTAAGTTAAAATGTATTATCGGTTCAACTTGTGAGAGGCCGTGGGAATGAGCTGAATGCGAGAAGTATAGAACCGGTCGAAGTGGAGGTGCTTGGGGGAGACCTACGTCCAGCAGTGGACGTCTTTCGGCTGAAATGATGATGATGATGATTCATGGATGGAATGGACGGCCGGTGACCCCGACAGTCTGTAGTTAAAATAATTTAATATAAATTATTTTGATATCGACACCCGTCATGTCTGTGAAGTTTCGCCAGATAATTTAAATTTGTTATCATCGACATCATCAAAAACCCAATATTTCCGAATACAGGTCAAACTGCAAGCGCTTCACATAAATGTCGTAAAGACTTATGCTACGGTTACCTAGGAGAGCGGTGGGGCCGGTGGCCGGCACATAACGGTCGTTGTGACGGCTGTCAGAAAAATAAAAGCAGCAGGGTTTTACTTTACGTTGTAAAAAACGCTCTCTAGGCAAACACACCAAGTTACTTTCATAAATAACGTTTCAGTGGCGTTATTCGCCGGTACAGACGCCAGCACATCAACCTACCCGAAACTGTCAAATTTTCCCAATCAACTTTGAACTTTATACTTTAGCGATAAAGTTGAAAATCTATCAAAGAAATTTGACAGATTGTAGTAGGTTGATGTGCTGGCGTCTGTACATTGCGAACTCAATATGGCGGCCACCGGTCTTCTAGAAAACCATAGCTTAACATATTAAAGACGTGCGTAATTATTAAACTGCCTCGTTGGTCTCGTGTTCTCAAGCGCGACTGCTGAGCGTGGGGTCCTTGGTTCGATTTCCAGGCCGGGCAAATTGTTATTATGTTTTTCCATTAGGGATTTTTCAGTAACTGCCCGGAGTTTGGAAGTTGGCGGTGTGATAACCCCGAGCCTTGGAAAGCACGTAAAGCCGTTAGTCCTGCGCCGGATCTCTCTCCGGTCCTGTCGGATTGCCGTCCCATCGATCTTTGAGAGTGAGGGAATTAAGGGTGAGAGAGCCTGTGTCTGCGCACACATTTGTGCAGTCGCGTCTCCCTTGAGAATGGCCGCCGTGGCCGAAATACGGTCTGAAGGACTATTATTATTAAACGTTTGTCTTTTTCAGCGGGATTAACGGTCCTTTGGATTATAAATACATGAGGGCGTTACGTTTCATACTTCGCATCATAAGCGGTTGGCCAGGGAAGGCACTTGGGGAGAAAACATTAAGAATCGAGGGAATGGGCCACGCCTATTATAATACCATACTATCAATTGTATATCTGATTTTAGGTTTGGCTTACTTAAAAGTGAATAGACACCGGTTCGATTTTTTAGAACAGGGTCAGTTATACATTGTCTTACTGATGAATGCGCTGTGTACTGTAAGTATTAAGTATATTTGAACATACCGTTTCATTTACATAACGACTTTAAGACCGTTTACGCCGTACGGCATTTCATACAAACTTTCAAGCCGTTGTTTTTCGAAATGAATGAACCGATTTTAATGAAACTTCATACCTACGCATAAGCAGGATACAAAGGTCTAAAAAGTTAGCAGAGAACATTTTCGAAATGTCTTATTTTAAAAAAGATAACTGGAAATCTCTGTTTCTATGGAAACTTTAAAATCGGTCTAATTTGGCTGTAACACAATTTTTCGGAAATGTTCTCTCCTAACTTTTTAGACCTTTGTATCCTGCTTATGCGTATGAAGTTTCATTAAAATCGGTTCATTCATTTCGAAAAACAACGGCTTGATAGTTTGTATGAAATGCCGTACGGCGTAAACGCTCTTAATTACAGGAACTGTATTTTGAACTTTAACTCCTACAAGGATTACGTTTGTTATAAAAAAATTACAACTAATAAGACTCCATTCTAGACTCAGTTTTTGTATTAACAATTTTAACCAAGTCCCCTGTCAGGAACGAAGTTCCTTAAGCGATACTCGCACGCACACACATTCGTATACTTAATATAATAGAAAGAGACAGAGAGAGAGATATAAAGTGTGAACAAAATTTTTTTTTCATACAGAGCCATCTAGTACGTACTTATAAGTTTTTAGAAGCTCTCTTCTCTCTTATAGTTGTCGCCATCTTGGATTTTCCTTTTGACCTCGCTTTCGGCTTTAGCACCTTCGAAAACCATGAAAATTTTATCTTTCAAAGTCGCATGGAGGGGGTTTAAAGCTTTTTCGTTGCGTGACGATTTCTACCAATTTACTCCTACCGCAAGCCGCGGTCTTCGTTCCAAAAATGTACGGTGATGTAAAGATAAGCCTTGTTTGTAATAAGTAAAGCCAGTTTTTCAAAAAGTCCTAAATGTAGGTATACGTCTCTGTTTTATTTTCGCAGTCACGAGCTTTCACCTTATGCCTATCCGAAAAATACCGGGTTGTGGCAAAAATATTTATCCAAAAAATACATCTGTTCTATTTCAAAGATACATCTGAGTTTGCTATGAACGTGAGTACCCACTTACTTACCTATCTTTTTAGAGTTCCGAGACTTTCTGTTTCAATTTTCTGTTCGTTACTTTTTGAATTTTTTACAAGTATAGTTTGGTTTTTTATTATTTTTAACTGTGTTTAGTTTACGAGTAGTTTGTGAAATTGTGATCTTCCTGTACGAGTCGCAATAAATACATTTTCTTTCTTTCTTTCCTTCTATGTCACCTTTTGCAATAGGGTCGTTTGGATTAATAACAATACATTTTGATAAATTATTTATTTCAGGTACATATATGGGTGCACAGATTATCATTTTTCTCCACGGTGTATTTAAGTTTGATGCTGTGTTTCGCTGCCTGCATGTTTAACCTGATACCAATGCATGCTAACTACAGTGCGGGCAAGTTTGCGTCCTTCGATAACTTACAGAACACTACGTACGAACAAGCCATTTCTTGCCTATACCCTTGGAATTATGAGACGAATTTCGCTGGATACGTTGTAGCAACAGTCAGTGGCTGGTAAAGATCAAATTAAATTAATTATGTAGTGCTACGTGTACAGTCACGAGCATAAGTATGTATACACTTGGCTTTATTCAAAAGCGATTTCTCCTTTATTTTTGAATGAAATTTTATGTTATTACGAACATAGTATTTTCGAACCCATAGATTTATGTAAAGTGTCGTATTTCAACGTTGCATTCGTTATTTCACGAAAAATTCGCAACTGAAACTTGCCAAGTGTTGACATATTAGTGCTCGTGACTGTACCCCGTAGCACGGGCGATTTTTTTTATCGTGCACTAGATTTTCAATGCACTCTTTAGCGCCGAGAGTTGAAAATCTAATAATGTGTTTTTTGACGCGCTGGGAAGCACTGTTGGATTCCAATGCTCGGCTAACACCGAGAGTTGAAAATCCAGTGCGCCATAAAAAATCTTCGCGTTAAAAAATCACCTGTGCGCACCTGGGCTACTAGACTTTGTCTAGATATTTAATGCGTTTCAGCATTCACACGCAGGGGTGCTTTTACAACCTGCTTAAAAAAACGCCGTAGTATTGGACTGCAATTGGATAATCATAATATATACAGCAGAACGCATTAGAAAACGCAGCGTTAAAAAAGAGCCATCGTGCGAACATAAAAGAGTTCCACTATCCACCTGGCTCCATCATCAGACCCTCGACACCAAGTGCAATCTATTGGACACGTCAAAACAAATCATATGGGCCCAAACTCTAGGGGTTTAGGTACTAGTAGCCACTGAAGAGTTCCACTATCCACCTCCTGGTACCTTCATCAGATCAGCTTTAAGATACCAAATTATAGTTTAGTCTTCCAAACTACATATACATACAAAGTCATATGTCGAAACGACAATTACAAGTAGGCTAAAATTTACTTCTAAGATTTTTTTACATGTTAGTTAGTTACAACTTTTACATGTTAAATTAAAAATTAAATAAGCTAATGAAAGCTTGTTAAAAAAAAGAGCCATTGTGCGAACAAATACACCGTTTTCAATTTGTTTCATTCTACTTGGAGCCAATCCATTTCGTCCACATCCATATTCACGCCCATTTTACTCGGTTGTAAATACGTATACACAGTGCGTATATACCCTCCCCCAAATTATTTCAGGCATTCTTCTCTAGAGCCACCTCGATCCAACCCTTGCGGTACTCATCTAGGTCGTCTCGCAACTTCTTCCTGGGCCAGCCTCGGCGGCGCCGTCCATATTCACCCACCGTTTGGAGACTGCTGCCCAGCGGTCACTGTGCATGCGGCTTACGAGACCCGCCCAATCCCATCAGCTTGGCAGCCTTTTTATCTACGTCTAGGATCCCCATTTTGGAGCGCAGCGTGATGTTTCGTATTCTGTCAGTTCGTTTAACACCTAAAACTTGGTTTCATTTGCGCAAGTATATTTTACGACCGAGCACTGTAGAAATAGCAATACGACTAAAGACTTATTGCACTTGAATTTGCTAATGGACGTCTTGGGCGTAAATTATACACAGACGGCGTAAGGTGAAGGCGCCGCGCGCCGACCACCGCCGCCGCCGCGCCGCCGCTCGAGTGTAATTCACGACACGTCGCCTTCGTACATTTTGTATGAAAATGTTTTGAAGCGACATCATGCCTGCGCAGCGCCTGCACCGCTGTCTCTGTATAATTCACGCCTCATGCGCGCCTTGCTTAGCTACGTTTTTTAATTAATGTGTATTTGTGTGTGTACCTAATAATAATTTCAAACTGCAAAAAAGTTTTTATCTGACTTGTTGTTAATTTGTAGCTACGGTACAATATTATGTGGAAGCAGTGTATCGATGTTTGATCTGTTCCTCTGTCTGATGATCTACAATTTGTGGGGACATTTTAAAATACTCATTTACAATGTTGAAAACTTTCCGAGACCTGCAGCAGAGGTGTTGGATGCAGCAGGAGAGGGTAGGTGTGGCATGAGTGATGGTGTTGGATGCAGCAGGAGAGGGTAGGTGTGGCATGAGTGATGGTGTTGGATGCAGCAGGAGAGGGTAGGTGTGGCATGAGTGATGGTGTTGGATGCAGCAGGAGAGGGTAGGTGTGGCATGAGTGATGGTGTTGGATGCAGCAGGAGAGGGTAGGTGTGGCATGAGTGATGGTGTTGGATGCAGCAGGAGAGGGTAGGTGTGGCATGAGTGATGGTGTTGGATGCAGCAGGAGAGGGTAGGTGTGGCATGAGTGATGGTGTTGGATGCAGCAGGAGAGGGTAGGTGTGGCATGAGTGATGGTGTTGGATGCAGCAGGAGAGGGTAGGTGTGGCATGAGTGATGGTGTTGGATGCAGCAGGAGAGGGTAGGTGTGGCATGAGTGATGGTGTTGGATGCAGCAGGAGAGGGTAGGTGTGGCATGAGTGATGGTGTTGGATGCAGCAGGAGAGGGTAGGTGTGGCATGAGTGATGGTGTTGGATGCAGCAGGAGAGGGTAGGTGTGGCATGAGTGATGGTGTTGGATGCAGCAGGAGAGGGTAGGTGTGGCATGAGTGATGGAACCGTGATGTATTCACAGGCTGAACTGGATAATGTGGCGGTTAAATTGAAGGAATGCATACAATACCACATGACTATAGTCGAGTAAGTGTTAACCGGTGAAATTTCAATTTTGGTTCGTCGACTTATAAGTAGATTGTAGCGGTATCTACAACGCCACATGCGAACATCGCGTCATACTGACGTCACGCAAAATCCTGCATCTCGCAAGCAGAGTTTAACACGCAAATCATAAATACAACGGCCCGACATGTATCATCGGGCAGTTGCCCGCCAGACGCAACACCCGTCTGGTTGGAGGATCCTCCCATTTCTATGGAGTAGTTATAAGTAAATTTTACACCCTGTTCTATACCTCTTTAAGGTACTTACTGAAGGTTAATTTGAAGTTTTCGGTTTACTATAGTAAAATAGGGGTGGAAGGGACATCGCGCGCAACCTGTTACCATGGGTTCAGTAAATGATTCTGAACTCCCCTGCGATAAAATCGTGAATCGTATGAAAGCGTGTATGGTACGTAATAAAAAAAAAATTGCCTGTCCTTATGTACATTTTGACCGTATTGCAGTTTTCTATGAAACAACTGTTGTTTTTTTGATAAGCGACGGAAAATGTCTACGCTATAGCGTCTAGAATCATATGCTAAATTCATGTTTGATTCATTCATGATTCAGTTTGCGCCTCGATGTCCCCGCCACCCCACCCTGTAATATCGATTATCGAGATCCACCATACCCTACTTTATTTCGGCAAGATACTTGATATTAAAGTCAAAGTCACTGTCTCAATAAAATCCTTAATTTAATTCTGTTTATATACCAATAGCTTCACAAACAACATGTCGGATGCATTTGGAATGGCGCTATTCGTTTACTACTCTTTCCATCAAATTACCGGGTGTCTACTATTACTTGAATGTTCCCAGATGGTGAGTAATTATTCTATTGATACACAACGCATTGAAAATGGTTTAATATAGACCACAACGCGTTGTAACTATCTCATGATGAACACGCAACAAAATTCGCGTCGTGGCTTGACAACAAAATAAATGTACCTATTATTCTTAGATTTAAGTAGAAACTCGAAGTTTTAAATGCATTAAGACTGACTGTTCTTAGTCAGTAATAAACAAATAGTGAAATATTGCACATGGTATGCTAGTAAACGATGTTTACTGGATGGGTCAAAGTTCTATAGATTTTCTGGCATTGTCTTTACTGTGTGTTTCAGACTGCTGCAGCTCTGACGCGTTACTTGCCGCTCACTTTTATTATGTTCGGCGAATTGATTCTGCTGTCTATCATTTTTGAAACTATCGGCACTATGGTAATTACTGGTTTAACTAGGTATTCTGGATGTTTTAGAAATACTTTCATTTATACTTTCTGCTTTAGGAATTCCTCAACAAGATATTAGGATGAAATGAAATGGTTTTTATTTCTGTATATTGTTAAAAAAAAACGCTTAGAAACGTCAAAAAAAAAACTAGATGAGGTCGGTGTTTCATAACCGACTACTCTGACAAGAAATAGTCAAGAGGTCACAGTCTCTTTTAAAGTGCAGACAGCTGCAGCTGCAGACCACGCAGATGGTCTTTTGGAAAGGAAAGCACCACACCTTGTGTGGACTTATCCCGACAGAGCACGCATTTGTCAGTAATCGTGTAGCTCAACTCAGAAGTTAAGGATCTCAACGACTGAAAGATGTCAATCCCATCTGCTACAATTATGTTATTAACTTATTACAGAGTGAAAGATTAAAGGACGCGGTATACAAAATGCCATGGGAGTACATGGACACCAAGAACCGAAGGACTGTCCTCATTTTCTTCATAAAGGTTCAAGAGCCGATCCACGTAAAAGCTGGAGGCTTAGTGGATGTGGGGGTCACTACTATGGCTTCGGTAAATTGTCAAGATGATTTTTTAATACAGAATAGCGAAGGAGAAACTGATTTTAGCTGTTAACAATCTTTAAACATCAAAATCACTTTAACTAATCCCTACCTAATAAAGTGTCTAATAAAAATTAACTAAATCAATAATTTTACCTACAAAGAACCTTTTTTAATAAAACAAAAAAACCTTTAAATTTTAGGTTAAAGTATACGCTTTTACTTACAGATCCTGAAAGCGTCGTTCTCATATTTCACTTTCCTGCGCACTTTCTAAAGATTTCCTGATATTGCGAAGCAAAAGTTGCGTCACATTAACTTCATTTAAATATTATTTAATTCGATCGTAGCAGAAATTATTTTATTCTCCGTAGCTTTTTATGCGTAGATTTTACTACGTAACATCGTAAGAACTGTAGACCATGTCACGCGCTACGAGTCGTAACCTCGTAGCACAGGTACGAACTATTACTGTAGCGCATTGACTACACAACGCTATAACGCCTACGAGCGACGAGTCGTAGCGTCGTAGCGCAGCTACGAACTGTTACGGTAGCATTCACTACGCCACACTACAAAGCCTACGACTTATGAGTCGTAACCTCGTAACGCAGCTACGATCTTTTACTGTAGCGCATTGTCGCAACGCTACAAGGTCTACGAGTTACCCGTCGTAGCATCGAAGCGCAGGTTGCCATCTGTTACTGTAGCACATTGATTACGCAAAGCTACAAAGTTTAGAATCTTTATCGAGATGTTACAATATTATTAAAAATTAAGACACCCTAATTTTGTTTCAAGCTCAAGTTTTTGCAACTAAATATACCTACGAATTAAATTATTATATCATTATGAAACACATTATTGCACGATATTATACTAAAACACATTGACACTTTATAATAATTTTGCTTGCCCTGTCATTAAAGTTTTAACACTAAACTGCTTTGAAGTTTTATTCTTGAATGCATTGTTACTGACCTTGTAATAAAAAGTAGTCTTTGATAAGTGTGAGAAAATAACCAATTACTGAGATTATGATACATGCATATTGCAGTTTCCATTGAACGCTGGTAGCATCTACCGTAAAGTAAGATACGGAACGTTAGGGAATAGGTATATAAAAGAGTATTTTCTACTTTCAATAATAACAACAACAATTATTTCATATCTAACAAACATTGCCATGATCACAGTTTGTCATAACATCAGATATAACAACTTACTTAATTACGGTAGGTAGGTACATATTTGTCACAGTAGGTACATATTTAATTAAAACTAAACAGTCGACTCGTATGAGTCATTTAACAATTAACTTGACGTGTCAACGTCTACATTTTTCACCCCTTTCCTTCAATCTCGTAACGGTAAATTCCTGGTTCGGACCTGACCTTGGTTGGTCTTCTGACCATTTCCGCGCTGAATTTACTTCGCATAGCTAAAAGCTACTGGTGTTCTAACTAGTTGGCTATGCGTCTGCGCATGGGAGGTGGACTGACGGCCGTTACCGACGGAGGCCTAAGGCTTCCCGAATCTTCTAAATGTTCTCTTTCTGGCTCCTCTTCAGGTGTTTCCGTGCTACTACTAGGTATTTCTTCTGGAGTTATAATATGTGGCACAGTGCCGGCAGCAAGGTGGGCTCTGGCGGTGATCTTGGCGATTTCTTGATCGATCTTGGCGACCAGCTGCTCGATGGCTGTGGCCCATCGTGTAGCCGGGATGACGTGAGCTGGCACGAGTCGTGCGTCGGCCATTACTGCGAGACGTACTGTGTCTGCGTACTGGATTACTGTAAGGGACATACCTGGAGACACAAATGGAAATCTTGTTAATTACAAAAATAATTATAGTGTAGTCTGATTGTCATCTGGATTTCTGTATTGAACTGATGATTAGGTACTCATACACGCGGATTATGTACAATTGGTATTTTCGGTTTTTAGGTGCTCGTAGACTGGTAACTGTAGGGTGTAGCATCTCTCTATATGGTTTGTTCTCTAAGTTCTTTCTCTAAGTCGCTATTGTGCTTGAACGGAAGAGGATTTCGAGTGGTTTCAGAGATCAATATTGTTTAACAAATGGCTGGTTGAAGATATAAGTATAGCCGGTAATTGAGCATGCAATTACAGCCTTTGCCTATCGTGCAGCAATTGTTATGAGTATACTTACTAATATTAGCCTGCGGCGGTCTCCAGTACACAACAGCATCCACTTCATGACCCCAGACAGTCTTCCTCGGCGGCGAATGAGGCGGGGAGTTGATCTCGGTGTAGCTGAGCGCGTAGCGGCGCGACAGCACGTTGAGCAGCAGGCGCGCCAGCGGCGACGGCAGCGCGCGCGTCACGGCGCCGCAGCGCGCCTGCGCGGCCCAGCCCGCCGCCAGCGCGCGCTGGCGCCCGCACGCTCGCGCCACGGCGGCGCACACGCGGCGCGGCGACGCGCCGGGCGACAGGGACAGGCACACCATGCCTGACAATAATAGAGATTTTTTGATTTGATGATGTGAAGGATGTCGTTGACATTCTTTAAACCCTCAAAGTCTGCAGTTTCTTTAACCTAAAATTCTTAAAACTTTTTCAAACAATTTCAAAGTAACCGAATGCTTGTAAAAAGTTGCTTCAAATGTAGTTCTACAGAAACACACGATTTCATTATATGTAAATGCCTGTAACTTTAGCGCTACAGGGTGTACATATTCCTTGTCGTTACCTCCACTTTGTGACTTCTTGTAACTCTTTCCGTGTCCCTCAGCGAAGATGAACAAGAAGTCTTCATGCGCGGCGCGAGCTGTAGTTAGCACAGTTTCAGGTGGGTGTGCTTGTGCATTCTCGAAGAACGCCCGTAATGCTTCCGTAGCCGCATATATTGCTATGTCTGTTGATGAGACGTCTAGAGCCCGGGCTGCGCGTTCCACTCCTGCGCGTGGTACGGGGCGGGACCATGCTGTAACCTGGAAATAATGGTGGAAGAAAGTTTTCGTTATTGAAACTTCCTTTATGCTTTGATTTTCCAGGGATGTTTGGGTATTTCATTAAATACAGCTCTATTTTTGCCACAATGTTAGTATTACGAATTAAAAACAGTACAGGACCTCTGGTCCTAAACATCACAGTAATTTCTAATGTACTTCTTCTTCTTTTGGTGCTTTTCTAATTAATAAAGACTGGCCATTAACTCAGAATATTTCTCCTGGGCCTTTGCGAGGTGAAACATTGATCACTTTTACGTATTGCATTTTAAAAGAGGTTTCTTCTAACTGTTATTTATTTTATAAAAAAGCTTGGAAATCAAACCTTTCGCCCACACAGCGACACAGTCTGCAACAGATGCTTTCGCCCACCATCAGCTCCGATCGTGTCGGTCCACAGCCGGGCAGGCGCGCGGTACACCTCGAGCGCGCCCCGCCACGCTTCACTGAATGCAGCCACGCAAAGCTGTGCCAGCTCAGCATACTTCCACGTAAGTGTGTCCGGCTGTTTTGCATGCCCAAATGTTCGTAACTCGCTTAATGCGACCAGCTCATTGCGGATTTGGAAAGGCAGCCTGATGAACTGACGGAATGAAGACCATGCTGCGCCAAATGCCATGCCTGGCCATTTTCGAGGGTCTGCTGTTATAATTGGTGATAGGATTATCTGTGACCAAAAAATTGTTTTGTTAATGATGGCGGATGGGGACTTTTATCAAGTTGGAAAGTGATGAACATTCATTGAGTTTGGAGTTCTTTCTGACACAATTTGCATGGGAAATAGTTACCTTTGGAATGGTTAAGTTTCTTCTATTACATTCCCTCTGTATCGCCGCCAAAAGCATTAATGCGGTAACAGGCGCTTCTGAAGACGTGTCTCTTCCATTGGACTTCTTATTAAGTTCCCTTAGGGCACTCACTGTAGCTATCAACACTAAGCCAGCTACATGGAACGCTCCAGGCAAAGTTTTCAACGCCCGTGGGCTTTCGACAGGATCATATTCTGATACGAATTCATTCCACGCATTTGATAGGTTCTCGTTGAGTTTGCCCCACAGTTCTGGTATAGCTGATGGCGTTGGCGATAACTTTCCCAAAGGACTTTGTTGCGTATATTCTGTTTGTGAAGTACTAATTCTGTCTGATGGGTGTATCTGTTCCATGAGCAGTAAATCTCCAATGTTTAGGGACTTCTTCCCCGAGAGTAAAAGGTGATGGACGCGTACTAGAATGTAGTACTTCGGCTCTGTTGAGACGCAGGGTATGACTATGTACTGCCATGGAGAGTGGTCGCTTGCGAAGTATTTTGATACAATGTCGCTGACGTACTCCTGAAAATAAAAAATAAATAAAAATTTGGGTGAATATTCTGATCACTTCATTCACTTGTAGTTAGTTTCATCAAACAACTCTAGCGATTGCATCTCACTGGAACCGTAATTCAATAGGTTTGGTTTAAACAAACTGTTATGTGATCATGAGTTCATGATATGGGCTGATACAAAAATACCTAAGTTTATTTTTAACAGTTGTATTTATGTTATGTCACTTTCATAAAATGACGTGCTTTTTTGCCTAACAGAACCCGCACCACAATAACCAAAATTTTTCGTCACCACAGGAATCTATGGAGTTTTTTTGCCCATTCTTCTCTATACGAAACTACATTTTGGGGTACCTAGAATCAATTCTATTTTCTTGTTATTTTGACGTTTAAAATTGCCTTTTAATGGTCTACTTGAAATTAATTTTGACTATTTGATTTTAACAAAATAAACTTACTTGAATATTATTCTCCCCAACCTGCCGCCCTCGGTACACGGCACTGGCGACAATGAAATGGTTCTCAGGTTTGAAGGTAACACTAGCATTCCACGCGTAGTTGCCCCAGCGGGACACCAGCTGATGTCGCAGTCTCGGGAACATGAACCCGCCATTTTTGTCGCGTTTGTTTATCACGTGATCCGTTAGGTGGTTCTTTAGCAGTTCTGGGTCTAGTGTGCCTGAAAAAGAAGAACGTTTGGTGGGGTGTTATTGGTTAAATGGGTTAAAATTCAGGCGCATCTCTTTTGAATGGAAAGCAAAAGTTAAAATATTTGAGGATTCATATTTATTAATTCATATTCATGTGATATGATTTCAAAGGATCAAACTAAATCTAGTAACATTTTGAAGCTCGAACCAGATTTAATCTTATAAGGGAATCAGTGCAATTCTAAGAGTGGGTGTTTGCCATTACAAAATCCTTTAGTATGAATAAATATACGCACCTTTCACAGCCAATAAGACATTGATGATTCCTTGGTTTCTATGTGTATCAAGTAAGGAACGAACTGTGTCTGTCCAGATAAATTCTAGACGTGGATATCTGCTTGACAGTAGCTTCAGCCAGAGGTATTTACTTACTCGTACAGCTGGAAAAATTAGGTAAGAAAATTAAGATTTAAGTTGCTAATAAACCATTGACAATAGCAAATAAATCGGTCGAAGAATTAGCAACGTTTATTGGTATTTTTATGACACATTATGATGATTGCGTTTGTTACTTAGATGGTTGGTAGTCATGATGATTGCTAAGCGGTTTTAAGAAATGATTATTCATAAACGTTGCTTAAAGTTCAGTAGTGATTAGCGACCGTTAAACGTAACTAAACTTTTTAATTATCGTTTATAGATAAACCGTAAAATAATGCTTTGCAGTTAAAATACTTTTTTCACGAAAAAATCAACAGTGTTGGTAAGATTATGAGGATATTTAATCGAGGTAGCCAAAGACTACACATTTTGGATTGCTTTTTACACCGATAACTATTATATTTTGCCTGATTATTTTATATTTAAATAAATACATACCAACATAAGAAACAGCAAGTACAGGGAGAGCAGAGACAGCGAGCCAGAAGGCGCAGTATGTGTAGAACTCTTCTAGGAGGCGCTCGCGCACGCCTCGGCGCTTTGCGATCATAGCGCTCCTGTAGCGGCGACTAGCTGTAAGTACAAACAGAAGGTTAACGTATAGTACCTATATTCATTAGTATGACGGTATGTCAACAAATGATCATATTGTATGTTAGGGTGTCCGTAAATAAATCACTTGTTTTGAAGTAGGTACATGGTGACAGCGGTGTGCCTTTTTAACATTTATAAGAGTTAAAACGGACTTGAACCTATTTAGTGTCGTGATAAATAGTGTTAGTAAAACTTAAAAATATGAATGGAGCACGTACGCACGTCCTCTAGTAGACTTATCGCTCGACGGCGCGGTCCGGCCGCGCGACCAGACGCGTGGCACAAATGACGGAAGCTGTTTGAAGTTTTTCTTAAAGCATCTGCAAAGAGCCTAAAGAAGTCCAGGCTAGTTTTTTGGTTAACCTCATTGGATCAGCTGGTTATAAGGCATAAACAACGTTCACGTTCGATAAAGGTGAAAGTGAAGATGACTCAACGTGAAGAGACTGAAAGTGAAGAGAATCTGCCAGGCGGCAGAGATGTCAAAAGAGGAAAGTAAGTGCATTGACGGAAGACTTTCCGACTAGCCTAACTAGTGATGCCGTCCAAGAACTGGTGAACTTTGTTTCCACAAATCTCGATGGTAAACAAAAGGTGCTGGCGACCTTTCTGGACTTACCAAAAGAACACAGTCTCTGCCCCGCTCCTCCTTCGAGAAGCTGGAGGGGTTTGGAGTGAGAGGCACGCAACTTATTAAATTATTTTCTGATTACCTCACAAATCGCATGCAAAGAGTAAGGGTTGGTCATAATAATGTGCAGTGATGACCTTGACATCACGTATAGGGTACCACACGTATGGGGTACCACAGGGAAGTATCCTTGGCCCTACATTATTTTTGACGTATATCAACAACATTTGTAATCTGAAATTGCATGGTGGCAGGTTCGTCACCTTTGCGGATGACACAGCTCTACTTTTTCACGCGGACTCATGGAAAGAAGTGTTTTCAAATGCTCAGCGTGGTTAAAAAATAACAAACTCTTAAGGCGCAGATATACGACTTCTAATGATTTTAAATTCAACATCACGTCTAATCGACCGGACTGATTTCTTTGAAAAAAATAAATGTTGTACTAGACCATTTGCTTCGTAATTTGATATGTGAATATTTGCAATTATATTTTTTTAACATAGTGTAATTAATTTGTAAAGTAATGTCTACCGCGGACATAAAAACGATATCAGGGTGTATTTTCATAAAACTTTCACCATATAAAAGACAATTTAATTCCCCGAATTTTAGTATACGGTTTTTATTTGTTTGGTGTTTGATAAATCAACAATAGATGATTGTTTCATATTTTGCAATAAATTACCAGCGTTGTGTCATCGCGCATCTCTTTCTTTTCTATGCAGTCCGATAGTGACCGCGCTTAAGGTCATGTAGTCGCCTTAACGCGTCCAAATCTATTCACGCGATCCCAACTTATACAAATCTTTCAATAACATCACACACTTGCTCTTTCCTGCAAGACAATCCTACTATTATAATCCTACTCTCAAAAAAACGGCTGTTGCAAATATTTTAGTATTCAGATTGACAATCGTCTTAATTTTCAGCCGCACGTAGACGCGCACCACGGAGTACGCGCACTTACAGCGAGAACGCGAAAATTTATAAATGTTTTTAAGAATCTATGCCATTTGCAAACTAAGACTATATAAGCATGCGGCGGAGCCCCAAAGACATCCGTGCTGAGGTTGGAGAGAGCTCAGAGAGCTGTTCTAAAAGTTAGTTGGAAACTTCCCTTTTTCTTTCCAACGAAAGAACTTTACCAGCAGTGCAAAGTACTGACAGTTCGCCAATTATTCATTTTAAGCACTATCATTTGTAGGCATACTCAACTTCCATACAATCCTGTCGAAATCTTTACCAAGAGACGCAAACACGCAGTTTGTAAATCATGGTCCTTCAAAACCAGCCTTAGACGTAGATTCTTTTGTTTCCTAGGAGATTACCTTTACAACAAAGTCAATAAAGCCATTTTCATCTACTCCATATCCATATTCAATTGTAAAACTAAAGTCCAAAATCGGCTTCAATCTCACAATTATGAAGTTACTGAGAGACTCTTGGATGTCATCTCATAAAAAGCAGCTCACCATGTCTTATGTAGGTATACTATTTTTGAATATCACACACACACTCACTACGTACCCACACACCCGCACCACACACCCTACTTTGCTGTCTTATAGATTAATTATTTGCTTTGTATTTTCCCTGTTTTACATTATTTTTGTTTTTTTCTTTCATCCCATTGTCATTATCATCTGTTAGTAGACGTTTGTATCAGTGTGACTTGTCCGTGTAGTTTGGAGGCCTGGAGACCTGTAACACAGGTATTCCTAGTACAGGCTCCAGTCTCTATAACATCAATTTATTTTTGTATTGTACCTACTAACTTTTCATTATGTCGTGGAGAAAATAAACGTTTATTATTATTATTTTATTCGTCAAAAATTTGTTAAAGAGGTGTGTGGATTCGGGACAGGAGTTTTACTTGGCACTGTCAAATTTTTGGGCAACATCACTCCATAATATAGACTCACTCGCGGGCCGCGTCTAAAAACTAGAAACCTGTTAGCGCTAAATTGCGAACGGAGAAGGTAGATAACAACCAGGAGGCCTAAAAAGGCCACTTTTGCAGGATCATAAAACACACAGGTCGGCTCTAGATAGCTGTACGTGCATTTATTTTATTTTTATACTATTATGTTATTATTATTCTGCCTATTTTTGTGATTTTTATGTGTGTATTGTGTTATTTTTATATTTTTATGTCAATGTTTACTAATTTAATTCTATGGACTTCAATATCTGCAAATAAATGATTATTATTATTATAAAACAATTCATATCACGCAATTTCATCTGTATGACAGTTTTGTATGGAGATTCCTAAAATGCTATAGGTACACCTCTGCCTAACCCTTCAGGGATATATACCTAGGTGTGAAACTGTCAAATAGATGAATTGCGTGATATGAATTGTTTTATGATTCTGCCATAGTAGCCTTTTTAGGCCCCCAGAACTATAAAAGAATAATGACAAACGGAAAACAAATGCTCACGGGAAGTTCCAGTGATGGAAGACCATCGCTGGAAACTGCCCGATGACGTACGTGAACTGATGACCGAGAAGAACGCTGCCATTCGTGCCTACGACTCTTTTCCCTGCGACGCGAACAAATCCCACATGCGCCATTTACAGCGTGCTGTAAAGAAACGCATAGGGGAGTGGCGCTCCGAGGGATGGGATAAGTTGATCGGCGAACTCGAGCCCACCCACCACGCCTTCTGGCAACTCCAGAGGAAGCTCCGCTCCTCTGAAGAGGCCACAGTTCCTCCCCTCACACGCCCAGACAAAACGGTCGCTTTCGAAAACCTCGAAAAGGCCGAATGCCTAGCCGACAGCCTAGAGGCTCAATGCACTCCCAGCTCTCAACCAGTAGACAGAGCGCACCTCGACGAGGTGAACGCTGAAGTCGAACGGAGAGCCTCCCTCCCGCCAGTCGAAGACCCTGATGATCCTCTGCCTCCCGTCACTCCCGACGAAGTGCAAGACATCATAAAAGGACTCGCAACCCGCAAAGCCCCCGGTTCGGACGGTATCACCAACAGGGTGTACAAACTCCTCCCCGCCCCCCTCATACTGCTCATGACCGCCATCTTCAATGGCGCCCTGAGCAACAACATCTTCCCCCAAATGTGGAAAGAAGCCACAGTCATAGGCATCCCAAAGCCAGGCAAGCCCAAGTCTGAGCCCTCCAGCTACCGCCCCATCAGTCTGCTCAATGTTTTCGGTAAAGTCTACGAGAGGCTTATTTATAAGCGCCTCAAAGACTATGCCGAAGCAAAGAGCCTCATCCCCCCCGAACAGTTCGGTTTTCGCACGAAGCATTCGTGCATCCACCAGCTCCACCGCATAGTCGAGCACATTAGCGCTGCTTTTCAGCGGGGTGCTTCGACAGGCGTCCTGTTCTTCGATATAGCGAAGGCGTTCGACAAGGTCTGGCACAATGGCTTATTATATAAGCTGTACCTGCTAGGTGTGCCAGACCGTCTCGTGCTCATCTTACGAGATTTTCTGTCGGACCGCACTTTCCGCTACCGTATCGAGGGCGCTCTCTCTCCCCCTCACCCCATCCGCGCCGGAGTCCCCCAGGGTTCCGTTCTGTCTCCCCTCATTTTCACCCTGTTCACTAGTGACATCCCGAACAGTAAAAAGGCACAGTTGGCGCTCTTCGCCGACGACACTGCCATATACTGTTCGGGTGTCAACCAGTCATCCATAGCTCGAAACCTCCAAACCTCCGCAAGCGCCTTGAGCGATTGGTTCCGGAAATGGAGAATCGAGGTCAACCCCGATAAGAGTCAGGCGGTCATCTTCTCGAAACCGCGCAAACTACCCCCCCCCCTCCCGCGCCCGATCTCTATGTATGGCAAGCCGATCCCCTGGGGAAAGCGAGCCAAATACTTAGGAGTCATCCTAGACCATAACCTCACCTTCAACGAGCACATAAAGACGGCGCGTTCGCGCGCCTCTTTCGCTCTCGGTAGGCTCCACTCCATGATAACTGCCCGCAGCAAATTGTCACTCAAGTGCAAATTGCGCCTCTACACCGCGGTCATCCGTCCCATCATGACCTATGCTTGCGTAGTCTTCGCACACGCCAAGCCGCGATTTCTGCATAAAATGCAAACCCTCCAGAACCGTTTCCTCCGAAAGGTCACGGGAGCCCCCTTCTATGTCCGAAATGTGAATCTGCATCTAGATCTCAGACTCCCCACCATCCAGCAGTTCATGAAACGCCTCTCCAAGCGCTTCTTTGACTCTGCCATAAAGCACCCCAATCCCCTGATTGCGGCGGCCTCCCGATACACTCCCTCCCGCATAAGTAGGATTCGCCGACCAAGGCATACCCTCACCATCCCCGACGACGCCACTACCCTCCTCCAGGAGAGCAGTAAGGCCACGAGTACTCTCAGTCGACAACACAAAAACAAGCTCAGACATCCGTCCTTCCGTCCTCGCCGCCGAGGCCCGTCGCGACGCCCCGCACCATCACCGTGCCCCCCCCGACCCTTGCTCGAGCCAGCCCGCGCAGCTGAGCCTGTAGTTTTAAATTCGCCCCTAAACACCAATAATAATACCGATCCAGCCTGTCCCTTGCTGTCCTCTTCCAGCGACGCCCTGAGCCGAGGTCCGAACCCCGCAGGGGGTTACCCTTAGCGCTGTCGCTTAGTTTTTAAGTTATTGTATGCCCTGGCTGGAGGCCTTAATTCGAGGCATCCACAGGAAAGTCCGGTTAAGCAGTAGCCATCCTCATAAAGGATGAACTGCGAGATGCCATTTAAAAAAAAAAAAAAAAAAAAAAAAAGGAAAACAAATTAAAATAAATTACGACAAGATGGCGAACACAGTACTTACTTATATTAAGTAGTCTGATGGTATGTCAACATGGTGTCCGTAAATAAATCAGTGTTTAACTAACCTACGTGTGTTTCACTATAAACGTCATTATCATAACATCATCAGTCCCATCGGCAAAAATTACGAACCCATACAAATTTTCATCACCTATTTGACGGAGGGGACGAATAAAAAAAACTTTTTTATTGCTCACTGTCGTTGTACAAATAAGGAACTATTGTGCAAAATTTCTAACTCATTTAGGCCGTGCGTTGTCTATCAGTGAATTTAAGAGTAGGTACCTAGATATTCTTAGCATTTTACCTCTAACTCTGTTCATCTGGTAGTCTTACCTAAGGCCCCTCGCCCACGGCGACTTTTTGTAGCGATGCTGTCGCACGTTTTGTAAACGCGTTTCTGCATCGCTACTATCGCGCGTTAGTCGCGTGTGCAACGTGCGACAGAAACGATGCAAACGCGCGGCTGTATCGATACACATGCGCAACAGCATCGCGACTGTATCGATGCATAATCCAACATATTTTACGCTGCTTACGTCGCGCACGCTTCAGCTGGTTCCGTTTACGTAAAAGCAGCACCAAACACAACCTAACTAATGTTATCTCGACTGATTTGAGCCCATCTTGCAACTGTAGCGTACACAGGCGGCGCTTTCACATTTCTGTGTCATGCTGAATCGCGTTTGCATCGCGACTGAAGCGCGACAGCATCGCGACTGTATCGATACACATGCGCGACAGCATCGCTATAAAAAGTCGCCGTGGGCGAGGCCTCTAAGAGCCATCGATCTAACGTATCAAGCGAGAGGTCGACATAATTATTTTGTAGTCTTGGACACGGTTGGGTCTTTTGGAAATATCTATTGTAAGTAATACAAGTCGGAAGCGTTTCGTTTGGAAAGTTCTCCTCTATATATCATTGGGAGCTTACTCAACGTCATCATCTCGGATAAGCATGTTTAATATTGAGTGCATGCGTGTAAAGTACCAAGTGCACGCAAGAGAATATTATTTATTATTACGGCTTGTAATAATAGTTCTATGTTTATTATTCGTTTCGGTTCGTCGCGTTGTTTCTAAACTATTGCTGATAACAACCGATGCAATCGAAAACAATTAGAAGGATAAACAATATAGTTTGTGATTTTCCAAAATAGTGTTATTTTCCGATTGAGATTTACGCTGTTCTTCAAAAATACGTATAGAAATTACGCAAGACAATTAATGCGAGTAGATAAACCTAGGTTATATCATTAGTGTTGAACGTAATTTCAAGATAATCTATCTATATTTCGATCTCATCAATCTTTGATAATAATTGTGGTTTTTAGTGTGGTTTCGACCCAAAGGGTGAAATATTTATATTTATTTATATATTTTTATTTGTATATTTTTAAATATATAAATTATATAATATATTTAATATAATATAATATATTTAATATAAAAACATCGAAAATACAACTATCTTATAGGTCGAGGGTCTCGCTAGGCGTAGGTACGGACACGCATTTTGGTTTAATTTTTAGGTTTCCATACCCAAAGGGTGCAAACGGGACCCTATTACTAAGCCTCCGCTGCTCGTCCGTCGGTCCATCCGTCTGTCTGTCAGCGGGCTGTATCTCCTAAACCATAATAAGTAAATTTTCACAGATTGTGTATTTCTATATAGTATTACAACAACAACAAATAATAAAATAAAGTTAAATTAATTACTTAATTAATTCTCCATACAAGAAACGTGTTGTTTTCGGCGTTTTTTGTCTTGTGGTCCAGAACCATTCGTGTGCGAGTCTGACTCGAACTTAGCCGCTTTTTTGAATACCTCGCTATAAGTAAAATATAAAAGAAGTGAAAGTGAACTTGTTTGTTCGTCTGGCACGTTTGAGGTACATAATGGTTAAATCCACCGATGAATTTTGGCAGAGTGTGCGATTGTGACTTAAAAATATATTGTTTTAGTCCGAAAATTCAAAACAGTAGGTACCTAATCCCGCCGAAAGGAGCTGCCGCGGGCAAAACTATTTTCGTTAAGTCCATCACAATTAGGGTTACCATTTAGAAATTTGAAAAGTTCTGACAAAAAGCCTGACATTTCAATAAAAGTCCGGACATTTTAGTCACAAAATCCAAACATTACCTACTTAGTAACCTACAGTGGTATGGTATGTTTAAGTATAAACAAATATCAACATAATGTTCGCGAGGGGAGGGAGGTTGCAGAATGCGGAAATAAAAAAAAGTGCGCTGAAAAATATAAAAATGAATACCTTTATCAGAAACTAGCGTTAAGTTTGATTATTTTACGTAAAACTATTTTTATTTTGAAGAAAATAATTTATGTTTTAACTAGTTGAGTAGTTGCTTTGCAATACAAGATTTATTACTTGATCTCGATGTTGATTGATAAAGAAGCATATTTTGTTTTTAGATGAATGAGAAGTTAATAAATATCAAAGACTGATTTGGTATTACTATATAAGTTTTATTACTCGTATTCCATCTAAGCCAAAAAAATCAGGACAAATTAAAGAGCCGGACAAAGTCCGGACAAAAGTCTAAAAGTCCGAACATGTCCGGACAAATCCGGACGGATGGTAACCCTAATCACAATGGACTTTGACACACATTTCTTCTAATCATTTTAAAGTTGTGAAACTCATAGTCTTAACAGTAGGAACATTTATTTATAAACAATTGTTTCGTATCTACAGAACTAGGTTACTTTAAATGTTGTCATTGGTTTTAATATCATACTCTGGCCTACCGGGTTAACCTTGCTCTGTGTTGTTTCCCGGATCTTTGTTGATATTTGTTTATACTTAAACAAAACGTAAACATTTCGTTTAATGTTTGCGAAGTGTACTTTTAATTAGGTAGCCAATTATTCGTGTGTAATCGTATTGCTAGCCTCAATATTTAGTGATGAAATGACCGGTATCGTACGCGAAATATTGGCTTAGGTATAGTGTGTTTTAGCGTTTTATTTATAACATTCACGCTTCGCTGGACAAGAATGTACCTACTTATTCAATAACTTTTCGTTAGCGCACCTTTAGAATTGAAGTCATTAAAATCGGTTCATTCATTTCGAAAAACAAGGGCTTGAAAGTTTGTATGAAATGCCGTACGGCGTAAACGCTCTTAACTAAAAATTTTAAGAAAATGACTTTGATACATCGAACGATTTTACGATGTATCAGTAATTTTCTTAAAATTCTTCAATTCTAAAGGTGCGTTATGTAAACCTTGATAACGTAGGTACCCAAATAGATTCATTCTGAAATTGCAAATTGACACTGAACCAACTTACAAGCATGAAACTTGAGATGGAATGGTTTTGTTAGTGTACGTAATACAATTTTAAAACCTGCTCTTGATCTTGCTTCAAAATTCACACACATCTTCACTAGACGTCTCTCGGGCCGTCAGGATTTTTTTAAATATTTTAACGTTTTTGTTAGTGTAATACAATTTTAAAACCTGTTCTTGATCTTGCTTCAAAATTCACACACATCTTCACTAGACGTCTCTCGGGCGGCCAGCAGTGTGGCTAAGTTTGGACTATTTAGGTATGTCACATAGCTTTTTATGCTATCATGTAGTGTCTGAAAACGGACCAAATCTTCTAACAGTCCATACCTATTCTGATAATGGGTCACAGTTTTTGTCGACTTAGTCACTTTTAAGTAACTTGTAAAACAGAACACAGATACAAACACACAATCTAAATCCACTCCCCACTAGAAAACAATAATCACATCACCAATTGTTTTTCATTGAGCGTTACTACAATTCATTAATTGAAACGTCGCCGCGTCGTTAAGGTCACTATTTGTCCACTGCGGTCCGTAGATAACTGACAAACCATACTGATATCTCAGCGTTCACTTTCTCCATCGTCTCAACATGGTGAAAGGTTATAAGTATACGTTCATTCATAAAATCAAGATATTCGAAGTAAAATTCAAGATCGAAACATTCATTTAGCAGCTAAGCTTAACAATAAGAGTCAAAAGTCAAAATATTCATTGTAAACAACGACGAATTTAAACATTTGATCGTTTTTTGGTATGTACTATAAATTGGGTAAACAAGCGAAAGTGACTTTATGTACCTAAATCGTTTTCAAAGTCAAGATCTACTTTTACCGTTTACTGTTACATAAGAAAGAAACGTTTACGTTTTATTCTGGTTAGTTCTATATTAGTTAATTTATTATTGTTTCTTTTATCTTTGAGTAATTAAATATGAAAGGTCAAAGGCGTTGATGAAGACATAGGTACCTACTTAGACGTTATCTTAATCTCTGATAACAGTTAGGTATTCTATTGGGATTAGATGTTTACTAAATCTGATTAATTTTGTTGCGTTGTCGTATAGTTTTATTAGTACAGCAAGGAGTAATCTTTCAGGCCATGGTCCGCAGGTAGGTCATTGACATATATATTACTGGAGGTAGGTAATTTGTTTTTAAATAGTCGCGTCATTTGAAGAAATCATTAAAAACGTTTTTTGTCGCAAATGATGTTTATTTTTATTATTTTCAAACCTTGAAGTGAAGTCTCAACTAATGAATTCATTATTTACGTCAAATAAGTCTGTTGTGTAATGTTGAAAGAAATAATTACTAATTAGAATAAGCTACGGTTTAACACGGTTTATTTGTGGTTCTTCTTCTTCTTCGTGTCGCTGGCACAACTGTATTTTAAATCTTGTCTTCCCAAAACTTTGCTAATTCTACGGCGTTATCGTTGGCAGCGCAGAGGTCACGTTGACTGCATGTTTTGGGATACAGAGGGCAGGATAGGAGGTGGAGCATGCATGGTTTGTGACATAGCTCCACAGTGACGTTAGAAATAGGTACCCAATCCCCCAAACGTCCGGTACACCCTAGACACCTAGCACTCGGTAACGCAGAGTCTAGGTGACTAATCCATTCACCACGATGGCACGAACCGGGTTTTTCTCTTTATTTGTGGTGACTGGTGAGATAGATAACGTAATAAATCAGCATGCGTTCTGCGTTTGTAGGTATGTAGGTAGGTACTTCATACATGCGTAGGGCTAGTTTACAGAATTCTGTAAACAAACAGGGCCTTTTGACGCAAGGGTTGCAGAATAGCCGCACATCAGTCAGATTTACGTATTATTTAGAAGTCGGACGGACGTAAATGACGGTCTTTACTGCTCTCTATCTGTGCTGACCCTATTGCATGCGATAGTGTACATATATTATCACCTACTGTCTCATCCTTTGTAATACGTAACAAAGTTTTAATTTATAGGTTGACGTAGGTACACACGGCTACACATCAAGTTATACATAACCAGTATAAGCTGACTTCTGATTTTACGAAAAACCTATACAATGCGAGGTCAGCTGAAACTGGAATTGTATAGCTTGATGTGTAGCCGTGTGTATCTATGATGTATTGCGGAAGAAAACATAGCTGGAACTGACTTTATAATTTGGTTTTTCAATAAATAATTGACTGTTACATAATACATGAAAACGGTTTAATTAAATGGTAGGTTTATACTATAAACTACCTATACTTTATTTATTATAGCTTTAGAAAAAAAAAGTCAAAATAACAACAGTTATTGTGTAATTAATATTGTTGAAATACCTTTAGAGTTATTTTTTAATGTAAATGGTAAATATATTACATTGCTTAGTATTGTGAAATAACGGAGTGTAGGTATCATACGTTCTAGGAATAACGAAAGGGTGAAATCCGTTATTTTTCTGTTAAAGGTAATAATTGGAGTGTAAGTACCTATTATTGATTCTGATCAATGTCAATCTAATCACTGAAAACCTCCTTGATGTTTATAAACTATTTTGTCGTTGATTAGAGAGACAGACGTTTCTAGTGTGACAGCACTCAAAAATAAATTATATAAAATCATGAAATTCAAACTGAAAAATTGATTTCAGACAACTATTCACTCTCGTTTATCAATGGCAAATGATATGAATGAAATAATTAGAACATATAAATGGACAAACCTTTTATTTTTATCAGCGTCAAGTCATCAAAGTGCAACACACACACGTCCGATTTGGTTTGTCAGATGTAAAACTTCAAAATTTAATGTGAACTTCAAAATGGCGGGAACACGCGGTTGGTACGGCGCACAGAGTACTTTTTGATAGACTGAAAGTACGGCGCAATCGCGGTGCGGGTGGCGAGTGAGTGGCTAGTGCGGCGCGAACCCTGCATCACAGCCGTGCCCGCCGACCGACACAAGACGTGATTCCCGTGCTTATCGATACTCGTCCAAGGTCCAAATGTAAACACTAACAATGTCTGTCTCTACAAGTCATTGTAAAATCAATAATTATAGAAACGAGGTGACTGTGTCGTGAGCTGTGACATCAGTGGAGAGGAGTTATAGTATATTCATACGTAACTAACTTGTTTTTGATATCGATGGTCAACAAATTAGTCATCGCGATATCTGGTATAGTTCGGTACTTTCCTTTTATTCTTACTACCTTTTATGATTAGCATGTAGGTACCAAGTGGAAAGAAAAACTTCCGTTTATCCACCCTAAGGTGGATACGCGGAAACGCATGTCCGAGAATCCACTCTTGCGTTAATCTAACTAGCCCTAGGGTAGATTCTCGGACATGCATTTCCGCGTATCCACCGTATGGTGAGTTTTTTGGGGACGATTAACGGAATACACCAAAACTTAATGTTTGACTGTTTTCAATCCAGATCTAGGCTGACATTAAATGGAACTCATATTTAACATCTTTTACATGATTAGACTAATAAATTATACTATGTCTACCAGTTATTTTGTCTAGTTGGAACCTTATTATCTAGTTTATTAGTACAGTATGTACCTACCCAATTTAAATAATTAAATCACTTACTGTTCAGCTTGCTTAGGCCATAGGCGTGATAAATAACTGGTAACCTAAATCTGTAAAGAGTAAGGCAGATCTCACACTATACAACCCGTCACGCGACGGGGCGCGGGAAACGAAGACAAATTTCCCGCGCGGAAACGCGTTTTTGATTGAATTTGAATGCCAAAAATCACGCGCGGGGCCGCGTTGTAGTGTGTGATCCGCCCAACTTCAATAAACATCCTTACTTTGACTAAGTACACACCTTTTGTGTAGAGTCCTGAAGTAATGAAGATTTTCCATTTTCTTTCGTAGCTTGGAGCAGAGACGTATTTCTTCCTGATTGTCGAAAGTTTATTAGGCCCTTTGTATACGGCACGGTTTCTTTACGGTACGGCGATAAACCGCGCCGTAGAGAAAAGGGTCTGTCAACAAGCTTCCATATGATAGTGATCCATCAACACTGACGACCTTGCCTACACAAGGCGAATAAACCGTAGTTTTTCACGGCAAGAAAAACGTGTATTAGGGACGGTGTGAATAAAGAAAACAAAAGAAAATTAAAATTATTTATTGAAACAACTTCAATTTTTTAAATTAAATAATCTTTACTAAAGCTAGTGGGCTTAAACTTACATATGTAACGTAGGAAAGCGCAATATATTGGATAGATATAAGTAGCCATAAGTACACAATAAATTGAAATATATTTCTGTTAAAGTACATAAGTAGGTAATCGTTCTAGGTATCAATATAGGATACTTAACGTTAGGCTCTGCAGAAGATAATATGATTTACTAACTTTAACATTAATTACAATAACACTGATTCGACAAATGCTTTAAAATGACATCTGGATATTTAAAATGCCTTACAAGCGAGTGATTTTTGTACCTATTTGATACCTACTCTGTCTAAATAACTTTACAAAGCAAATAAATAGTCGTAAAACATCAATACCTGTAAGTTTTTTTTTGATTATGTGACGTTCGATACACAAGTAATAATACTTAGTGATTAACAATAGGGAAGATATCATGTGGGTATAAATTAAAGATAAGGTCTTACAGCCACTCTTATCACATATTACAGCTTTATTTACTAGTTTGTCTACCATAGAAAATCTAAGATAATTTTATCGCCTGTATACAAGTTTGTAAATTAAATCTACAAAATTAGTTCCCGTTTAAGGTTATCCACTAACTGTATAAAACAGGAGGTCAATATTCGTGTTGATTACAATAAAATAAAAAGCACTCAGCATCGGTTTACGAAATGTTAAATTTCACGTCAAACTAAAATCTTGTCAAATGTTTTTAGGATATTAGTTCAAACTATAACATCGATATAATTTGGCATCGTTCAACTAAACGTAGCTTACTTAATTAGCTTTACGATGAATGGAAATAAATGCGAACAAGCTGCTCTAGCGCCCTAGTGACGTCAGTGGTGACATCACAATCGCAGTCACACCACGCCGCACCTGCGGGCAGACTTCAGACACTCAAAACAGATGGACTAAAACAATCGATAAGTAACATTCAAGCGAAACTTTCATACAGGAACTATTCGACTATTTGAATTCTGCCCAGCAAATCGATTAAAAAAAATAACATATCACAACAATGAGGGAACTGTTTCAAAAACGGAATCTAGTAGTACATCATATAGCACTCGCTTTGACGTGTTTAGTGGAAAGGAATTTTTGTTCGATGGACCTCCTCGGGATGCCGCTGACCTTCTTGGGCGACGTGTTGCAGTTGATGGAGGACGGGAGGGACTTGTACCCTCCGTCGGAGCTGTAGTCTGTGTCCGTGGACTGGCCGGTGAGGCTCGGGCTGTGCCGGTTCACGCTCTCCTTGGAACTGATCCTGCCGTTATACAAGTCGCCGTACGAAGTGTGATGCTTGATGTGAGGAGTCTCCTCGATGACGATGTTTTTAGTGAGCATTCGCTCGGTGGTCGAGTACTGGTTTTGAAAGTTTTCTATTGAACGAGATCTATTCGAGTAGAGCGCTGCCCTACGATCTGACTTATCCCCTACGGAAGAATCCCTCTTGATATATCTCCGAGTGCTATCTGAATTCGCTAGGGCTTGCAAGTACTTAGTCCCGACGCGGCTGTTAGTTTTCAGTTGCACAGTGTCCGTTCGCTTGTCTATAAGGTTCTCGTCTCCGTTAGTATTAGTATGTCCGTTCACTTTCCTAACACCACACATTTGGCATTTGTTCACAGTCCCGTTGGTAACAGGTCTCTTAGTCTTTTGTGCTTCACTGTAAGACGGCAGCTTCCTCACGCTAGCTTGTTCATTCCAACTGCGAACACAAAATCATATGTTAAATCGGTACTTGGATATATAGGAAGCTTTGCAGAGACTGACATTTTTGCTAAAGGAAGGACAGCCATCGAGACTATTAACATATTGAGATGATAAGAATTTTTGTTTGTTTGTAGAACCTCACCTTTAAGTTCTGTCGAGGCAGCGTGCAACACAGAGATATATTTCATAATCAAAGTAAATTAAAAGTTAAAGAATAATATTACAATATAAGAGAACACCACACGACTACCTACAGTCAAACAACACAAAACAATCGTCACTAACTGTCTGAACCAAGCCAATTGATCGCCTAATCAATACGTGCCAATAGTGCCGTGCTATTCAAACCAAACTCATTGACTATTCAAGTATTCATGCTTAGACTCTCCACAATGTCAGTTCTAGCAGCATCAGTTTCTCACTATCACAACCAACCAATCGTCACACCTTGTATTGTTGTGTTTTTAAGCCTTTTAGTGTCACGCACATTACATACTATATACATTTTGGACAGTGTTTGCCTTTTACCGCATCATTTTTTAATCCTCATGCAAACTAGCGCAGTGACGAGGTCACTTGATGTATTTGTAGCAATATTCGTCGATGTCCCTATCAGAGACCAGAAACACGCCATCGTCGTTGGTCTGGTACAAGAGATGTAGTAAGCACAACACATGGACGGAACACAAGAGGCAAACAGCGAGCAAGCAGTCGAGCCACGCTACCTGATCCGACGGACGAACCCTCCCACCACCCAAGTGGAAACTGCCGCGTCCAATATCCAACATGATGAGAATTTTCAATGAAAATCCAATTCGGAATTTAAAGCAGCATGTGAGGAAATTAGAACAAAATGAACATTTTGAAGGACCTGATGATGATGATGTCAAATTATAGATGATACACGGATGATACGTCAATTCCTTAATGATATAAATACAATTATATATGATAAATCAAATAAAAATACCAGTGAAATAGGGAGACAATGTTAAAGTGATTCTACACATAGATGTCGGTGCGAATGTCATTTTTTTATTCATGTAGTCTTTGAATATGATGATCCATTTGGAATTGTTAAGATTTGATACTAATGTGTGACTTCTGGAGACGGTATGATGTACTAGTGACGAGCAATGCTCTTTATATTGTGACATGTAAGAGGGGATACTGGGGGGTATGTACATTAATATGATAGATGAGTGCAGTGTATGAAAAATGGACTTTATTGTAGCGAAGATAAACCTAAAACAATAAATAAAAATATTGGAGAGATGGTGGAATAAATAAAACGTAATAGAGAAAGAAGAGTTAGTATAACTAAGTAAATAGAAAGTGAGGTAGCTGTATGAGATAATGTTGAAGCAATAGGTGTTGCACTCAGTGTGGGTAATATAAGTGTTGTGTACAATCATGTTTAGGATGCGGTTACCTCACTAAACCGGAATTGTCAGAACTCGTTAACGCCGAGCTCATCGGCGGCCGCAACTGAAATAGAAACACACGCATATTTACTATCATTTGGTTCTCTGCATGTTGCTTATTTCTTAGAATATTCCAATATAATTATGTCAGTTATTAAAAGGAAAAGAGTTCCGGAAGGATTTGAGAGAGGCTCAGCAGTAGGACAGTGTAGGCTAACAAAAAAAAGTCATTTATTAAATCTTAGGGTCTAAACAGACGGACTGCATTTGAATTGCATGACAGTTGCAACATCGCAGTTGGGATGCAGTTGATTTAACTAGGTTTCGAAGCAGTTAAGTCAACTGCATCCAAATTGCGATGTTGCAGCTGAAATGCAGTCCGTCTGTTTAGACCCATATTATTTATGTTTAAGCAATTGAGTGAGATAGGTACCTGAACTACAAATAAACCTGTGTTTATTTGTAGGTCTGGTAGAATCCAGTTATCATAATACTTCTAGTGTAAAGCCCTATTATTGTAAATATTTATTAGAAATCAATTATTTAATAAGCAATTTTAATTTCAATCTTTTGAATTTTTTTGATTGGTCTTTTGAATTCATTATCGGCAGTTTTTTTGTTGAGATCGAAATTGAAATCAAGCTTCCCTGTTTCCTCAGTCTTTGGAACTATTTTTTTTACTTTTGATGTTTATCACACCACTATCATACGAGTAAATCACTGGTGATCACGATCGACTTCTAACTGTTGCTAATAATTGATTTTCATCAACATTTGTGTTACACGTTCGACTCTTTGTAGCAGTTACTTCTGACTCCAACTAACAGTCCTGTATCACGGTATGGGTTCTTCTTCTTTTTTTTCCTTTTTACTACAGTTCTTAATGTTGGTACGTACCCGGTCGGTCTGCGTGGCGACATTGCAGGTGTCATCTTGTCGCGGCTCGTGGCTCTCGGCCATGCGCAACATCTGCTGCTGCAGGACGCGAACCAACCGGTCGCGTTCTTCTAGCTGACTCTGTAAGGGATAAATAAAAATTGTTAGTTTCAATAGCTCCAAGATCCTATGTACTGCTTTCAAGACTGTTAAAGCTATTGACAAACAAATAAAACTTTGTTTTTACTCCGTGGTCGGAATGGTGAGTGTTACTAGTACACACGGCTACACATAAAGCTATGCATTTCCAGTTTGAGTTGACCTCGCATTGTATAGGTTTGTCGTACAATCAGAAGTCAGCTTATACTTTTTATGTATAGCTTGATGTGTAGCCGTGTGTACATGTCAGTCACATAGCTTTCATAATTAGGTACAGCTCGTTTATCTGTAATATTACATCCACCATCCTGACTCTCACGGAATATTATATTGTGTAGGTACTATTTTGAATTCTTTAATATTAAGTGAGTGTTGTTTTTATTCAAATGAGTAGATGCTAACACACATTAGCATCCAGTTTGTTACTGAGGCCTTGATTGCTCGGAACGGAGTTTCCACAGAGATCTTTAACTCCACAGAGACAATTGTTTTCAATTACGAGGAGGCAAGAGGTAAATGGGGTATAAAATACACATATCTAAAGTGTCAGCTGAGAGATTGCTTGCACTTCGTCTCGCAGTCGCATTGTATCTCGTTTCCCCATTGTTCTCATAACTTTCGCAAAGTAATATATGACTGATTCGATGCATTCTTATTTGCTGTCCACAGATTCAATTTAAATTAAATGGGGAAATTTTGGGAATGCTTTGACCGATTTTCTTTCCTTTGTCTGTATTCTTTTCATGCTAGAATTTACTGCTGATACCTATTCTAGTTTCATATTTCGGATCAGCGTTAATCTGCTCCCGAGCCAAGTCTTGAAATGCAACTAAGGCTTAAATTTGATTGAAGAAATTTAGGTTTACTTTGAGGATCCAAAAAATATAAACTGTAATACATTCGGTGGTACTAGTGGGAACAAACGTTATTTATTATAGTGCCTATGCTGCTCGACAATAATAAGAGTGATAAATCCAAGAGCTCGTTTCGCATGCAAAAGTAGGACAATTGCCTTAAGTAGCGGACTTTATAATTTAGGTGTGTTTATGTTCTAAACAAGGCGCGATGACCGGCAATTATCAACATTGGATATGGGCATTGGGGCATGATTAACATTGGATAAATAATTGCTAGTAGACTAAACTCTAGATGGGAAGCTTTTCAAACAAAATAAAAGTACTAGGGATAATAGTTTTCACGATTCATCTATCTGCAAAATTAACTCTTGCCGTTGCGGCCACTTTCGACAACCGCATGCGGTGCGTTGGCCGAATATGGTTGCCCGCATGCTTTGCGTTCACAGTATATGCTCACCTGCAGGTACAGTATCTGTCGGCGCATCTCGGCGCAGGCGTCGGGGTGCAGCGGCGAGGCGGGGGGGCGGCGCCCGTTGCCGCGCGCGGGGCTCTCCGCGCACGCCGCCAGCAACGGGTCGAGAGTTTCGCTCTGCACATACATGCTGACATTACAATCTTGAACTGACTGTGTACACTAATATCAATTGTAAAACAAGCAAAAAGAATCTTCCACTAATGCTGACGAAACTAATCCTTCATAAAGCTTATTCAAAAGCATTGATGATATTATTGAGGATTTTCATAGCAAACTGTACCTATTTATTGCAAAACTGAATACTTTAATTAAACTGAAGGCGGTAGTCGTTCTAAGCAAAATTTTTAATTCTAGCCGCATCGTTTCAGGTAACTTGTTAGCCAAGGTAGGTACTTTGCTAGCCAAGTACCTAAGTGATCGAGGCTTCTAATGATGCGTACGTAGTACATTATTTGAAACGACACTAGAGAACAGAGTATCAACGGTATCAGAGTTGAAAAAGTTGACTCAGGTGTTCACTATCCCCTTTTATGAAGTAAAAAGGAGTCCATTATTTATGCATTCTTACGCTTGTAAAGTAAGTAAAGCCCGGTTGGAAGGGCTCTCAGTCAGAATATGCTAATTTTATAATATCTTAAAACAACTTTTAGACATACCTACTTAACTAGTTGTATTTAGTATTACAGACAAGGGCCGAATCGGAATTACCTAATGTTCCTTTATTTAAGACAGAATCGTTAAATAAAGGTGTGGTCAAATTTAAGTGTGTGGTCAACAAAACAAACTGGTGTGTTCGAGTTCCAGGAAAATTATCAAGTAAGTATTACTAACTAAACTTCAACCCAAATGTACGGGACGGTTGATTATTTTTTCGCGATTACGATGTTGGTCCCATGGAGAAAGTTGTTCAGTTTGATGGTCTGTACCACATCCTAAAATTTGACCACACCTTTCTGATGCAGCCTGTATGTATGTATTTAAAAAATAAAATTGTTTCTCGTCGGGTCTCTTTGGAATTAGGTATTAGGTTTATTTTAATTAAGGCTTTAAAAACTTATTCTTCGTAAAGCACAATTCATTTAGCTTCCTAGCTCAGTCCTATCGACCGACCTTGTACGTCCTACTCTCATTTGTTATTCTGACTGTTAACTAATCTTTTTAGGGTTCCGTACCTCAAAAGGAAAAAACGGAACCCTTATAGGATCACTCGTGTGCCTGTCTGTCTGTCCGTCTGTCACAGCCAATTTGCTCCGAATCTTATGGATCGATTAAGTTGAAATTTGGTACACATATGAATCTCTGTGACCCAAACACAGACGTGAACGTAAATAAATGAGTTTTGAAAATGGGAGTCATTTTTGAGGGGTAAATAGACAATTAAAAAAAAAAGTTTCGCAATCTGTACTGTGTGATATATCAAATGAAAGGGCTTACCTTGAGGATGTCAAATATATTTTTTTCATAATTTTAAAGTAAATTGTATTAAAGTTATTTAAGACAATAGACGAAATTTACCATTCCCCCCCCTTATCTCCGAAACTACTGAGCCTAAAATTTTGAAAAAATACAGAAAATAGTTCTATACCTATAGATTACAGGAAAATTAATAAGAAGTCTATGATCTTGAAACAACATGGTAAATCTCTCAATATTGTGCGTACAAACTTACATTTTCAGTTGGAATGTATGGGAGAACATGTTTTTCAACTACAATGTTAAGTTTGTTCTTGGGATAAATTCATTCCAACTACGGAACCCTTCATTGTGCATGGTCCGACACGCACTTGGCCGGTTTTTTTTACTAGTTGTAATTGAACGTAAGCTTTCTTCGACTCACTGTAACATCCAATACTACGGTACCTATTGTATTACCGGTAATTTGGTTTCAGTGTCAAGGTCATTTTGTTCAACGACCTCTACTTTATTTACTTCATTACTTTATGCCTACACAAGGTCAAATGAAATTAGTTAGCGAAACTTCGCAGACGTGATGGATCTAAAGATGATGAAAAAAAAAAAAGATTTGATCGTTTTTTTTTTGGGTCAGCGACCAGTGTTTTTACTCGAAACGTGAGTTAAGAAAATCTGTTTTCTTATCGATAGTAAAATCTGTTTTATTGTCGTGTTTAGATATGGATACTTAGGTACTCATCAAGTCTGTCAAGTATATACAGAAAAAAGAACTGAGTTTTGAAACTGTTATTTAAAAGTAATTACAGTAACTGCGGCCGATAAATCCACAAAAAAATATTTTATCTTGTTTAGACATCCATTAAGTCTGCGGAGTTTCACTAGCTTATTTAATATAACCCTGTATATTTTAATGTATCAATCTTAGCACTAAGTTTATCACTACCTACTCACTATTTACCTACCCTAATTTGTTTTTTTTTTCTAATTTTCTACAACGTAACACGTTTTCATGTACGGCTGTCTGTTATTTGAACCTTTGTACTTAGAAAGATTGCGTCATTAACTACTTACTTGCCAAACCTCAACAACCTACGCAGACTGGGGATTCGGATTACCTATAAGCAAACTAAATTCTATTTGAACGAGGTCATCAGTCGTCGACCTCATTCTATGCCTAATGCATTATCTAGGTAGGATTTTTTGGTCGTTTCCCTAAATCTACTCTTGTCAATTTGTTTCTAATATGGATAAACATTATAGATATGAATATGATGATTTGAGTGAATCCGGCCAACTAGATAAATGCAACCTACGAGATAACAGAATATTCTATTATGAACGTGACAATTAAAGTGTCTCTACAAATGCCAAAGAAATACCTAAGTAAGTACCTAATACAGTTTCATTTTATTAAAAGAAACCTCTCTAACAGTGCTAAACGTTTTCTAAGTTCTAGATTAACCCTCATAATCAGTATTTTTATTAGTCCTGTCATTTAGTTCCATACAAACCCTCGCGTAATTTCATAACCTCAAAATGTTTTCTCTCCAGAAAAAGTAGTAAAAAAGGCGTCAATAAAAAAATTAAGGTTCTGTTCTGTAATTGTATTTAATGTTGTGTAATTACGAGCAACGTTTTGTTTAGGTATTACAAACTTTCAGATGTAGAAATAACAAGAAATGAATGTGTAATGCGTTTACTTGCGTCATTTGACTGAATACTTAGTCCCACCATAATTTAGAAAACAAATGTGAAATTAAACTCGAAAACTATAACTTTTATTAGAAAAGCAGATTCTGCAGATTATGGTTCTGTTGTTCTTGGTGCCTTGATAAAAACCCAGTGATCGTAATTTGATTAAATAAATAATCAGTTCTACTTGCACTGTGACCTTGGCAAATAGGTAATCGGGAAGTAATCGTATTTTAACTATGCACAGCTTAAGTATATTGTTCACTCTGCAATAAAGTTGAAGGATAAGCATTTTAAAGCGTTGTTGTTACAATTAGTAAAGGAAAAGGAAGGCACAAATATGGCGGATCCTTGTTTAAAAGTAGGTACAGTCAGGGAAACGTGATTGTTTAGCAAATTGACAACCAATTTCATCAGTCCGTAAATATGTTCAAATTACAACAGAACTGTCATTCTTTATCAGTCGTAAGTAGGTACCTAGGTCACCCTAGGTATACTGATACAACGACTTTTTGGCGCTCGAATGATGTTGTTGGTAAACATTTGTGCAATTGTTATGTGAACTTTCACTTGAAATGTAAACAAAAAATAAGATGGCGGCCTTAAATCCGGCTTTGGGCATGCGCCAGAATAACATTGTAGTTAGCGTTTATGACAAGCTATTAACCGGCAAATTGACGTAGTGTATCAATCTGCTAAACAATAATATTTCCCTGGCTGCAGATTCAACATTGAATAGCCACATGCATCGGTGCAATATTGCGAAGGCAGGTTACTTACACTCATCGAATGAAGCTCCTCCCCGGGCTGCATGCGGCAAACAAGGCGATGCAACCAAATAAACATATACGTTACAACACGCCAAAAAATTAAATGTGCCAAGTACAAGCAAATTAATGCTATTTAGTGAAACAACCATTGCCCACTGAAATGTGACGGTGTTTATTACACGGTTTACTTATCAACTTTACATCTTCTCAAGTGAAATGTATCGGATCACACTTCAATGGACAACGTTGCAAAATACAGACAAAATTTAAAACATCAAAATACTGAAACCTACTGACACATAAAGGGAAAATTAAAAGTAGGTTGAAACTATAATGAAACTGCATTTCTATTAAATATCAAGGATGGTTTTAAACCAAAAACATACCTACTGTTTTTAGTTCAAAGCGTTTCAATAGCACTCAGTCATTGTCAGATTTCTATCTAGTGTAACAAGTTTAGATATAAATCTGTGCACTGAGTTAAATGTAGGTAACTGCCCGGGATGGGAAATTATGGAATGGAAATTAAGAGGGAGCCTAGTTTCTACAAACATGCTACTTATGAACATAAGAATGATGAATTGATTATGCAGCCACACTAATTGTGAGTACACTTAATATTCAAAACGTTCAAACATGCTATTTCGTTATGCACAACAAAACTACGAACATGTAATTGTGAACTACACACATCAAAAGTGTCTAGGGATCAACATATATTTTTGCAATAACTTTTCTCCTGATTGATATTAATTAAAATTTTCTTTAAGGATTCATCAAATAAAGTGTTTTCGTTTGTCACAGTAACGATAAACCAAGTCACCTTTGCATTAATAAAGAAATTTGCCATTTTCCTAATAAAGGGATTTTTGACATTTGAACCACTAACACAAAAGTTCGAAAAAAATACTGAAATAACAGTTTTCTTTAAAATTTTATTGGGTAACTTAAACAATTAATAATCCGTGTTTCTACCGCGAACACTAACAACACAAGAACATCGGTTTGGCATACTCAAAATGAGTTCATCCAAATGACGCTGTGGAATGGCCGCCCATGTTCGTTGCAACAACAAAAAGCGGTCTTCTTGCGACTGGATACCCTCCATATTCGGCAGAGCTCTTCTCTGTAGCATATCCCATGCATGCTCAATCGGATTCAAGTCTGGCGACTGAGCAGGCCAGGGCAGGACATTGATGTTAGCTGCGGCGAGAGTCTGTCTTACAACTCTTGCGGTGTGCGGTCGTGCATTATCATGCATTAACTGAAATAAGGGACCGATTTGCACTTGTAGAGGAACGATGACGTCTGATACAATCGTCTCAGCATAAATTTGAGCGTTGAGGTTGCCTCTGATCCAAATCAACTCAGTTCTTCCGCCGATCCAAATACCCGCCCATACCATGATGGTTCCACCACTATAAGGATGGACTTCCTGGCAGGATTTTAATCGCTGTTGGCGTCCAGGGGTTCTCCAGTGTCGTATACGTCTTGTATCCGGTCTCATACCAAAACGAGACTCATCAGAAAAGCACACGAAACGCCATTGTTCTTCTGCCCAATTTCTGTGTTCAAGAGCCCATTGATATCGAATCCTACGATTGTGCATTGCTATAGGTGGTACCCGTAGCGGTCTTCGGGAATGAAGGTTCACTTAATGCAAGCGGTTTCTGACTGTTTGGTCGCTAATTAAGTTCCCTGAAGAGTGATGAAGCCTCACGGCTAACATCATGGCGGTTATTGTTGGAGCTCTTCGAGTTAAGATTTGAATGTATCGGTCTTGTCTCCGTGTGGTGCAGCGATACCGTCCTCCATGGCGCTCAGCCACGGTACCAGTGCTTCGGTAACGTGTCCAAAGTCGACTGATAACACTCTGACTTGTATTCAGAGCTAAAGCCACAGTACGTTGCCGGGAACCAGCTTCTATCATTCCCACGGCTCTGAGCATTTCTTCCCTGCTTAAATGACGTCGCCGCTCCATAATAACGTTGGTTTTAATCAGTAGTAGGGAAACAGTAGCACTAATAATGTCTTCAATGCGTTGTATGTTTTTATAGGGAAAATATTGACAGCTGATTTTCATCTTTTACTCGAATTTGATTCACAGTTCCTGATTCAAATTATGAAATGCACCAAAAAGGATCCATATAAATTTATAAAATCATAAATTTATTACAAAGCCACATCTCAATCTCAAGAAATCCGCATAAAAATGCTTGATCCCTAGACACTTTAGATGTGTGTACTTACACATCGATACAAGGAAGTAGACATGATAATATTGAGTTACTGACGTTATAATATGTTGACTGTGATTTATTGTGGCGAAGGAAATTATCGCTAAGCTCACAGAAATATGAAAGAAAACTATTTTTCGCAAAACTATGTGGAGATATACGAGTAGATAGTCTTCTTTAACGTGTACATATTCTAAATTAATGATTTTACGCTATATGGCTTTACCTACTTAAAAATAATTATAAGCTCATTCTTAATCTGAAACCAAATTTCAGCATATAATGAGGCCGGTCAAAAATCTAAAGAAGACAAGCCATGAAAGTAAAATCCATAAAACTATGTGATTCACTATCTCTGAATGGGATCAATTATTAATGTAAATAAATGGTACAGCAATGAGCTACAGTAGCACAAATCTTTAATAATGTATGCGTGTGCACTGAAACAGATCATTTAGATAGACACAGTTTCATGCGAGACAAGAGATACAGACTTTTAGATAGACACAGTTTCATGCGAGACAAGAGACTTACACACGCACAGACAAAGAAATGAGAACATCAAATTACTGTTGTACCTAATGACTACAGAAACTTATATAAGACACGAAATAATTGAGAAAGTGAGTCTTGAGGTAAAGTAGAACGAAGTAATGGCTGCGTCATTTGTTTTTCATAGTTATTTGGCTTCTGTCAAATGTCTAGCTGTTGCACGTAACTGTTCTTTAAATTGACTGGGTAGGAAAAATGCTTGCTCATCATTAGAAAAACGTAAGCAAAGTTTATGAGGAGTGATTATGGAAATCCGTGTTACGGTAAAGGGATTGGATGCAGGGATGTAGAGGAAACTGAAAAGACTGGCAATTTACGAGATTGGTCGTAAAACAGTATTGAGTAGGTACAGTCACCGGCAGTAAATATGGCACAAAGAGATTAAAAAGAAGCATCTTCTGTCTTAAGCAGCGCCGCCAAAACAGTGTTTAGACGATGCAAGTCATTTTGTTGCTTCAATTTTATTGTAAGCCACAGGCATGAAACTTGCAATTTGTAAATGGGGCTTCAGTCACTATGTAACAGTCGGATGTCTTTCTCAAGCTCAATATAGGTATCACATTTAACGCCAGCCGTACTGTCATATAGCTTTATTCGAACATACATGCACAGCATTCAAGCTAAAAATTAACTGACCTCCTGTAAGACCCGCTTGAGCTGCAGCAGCAGTGTCTTGATATCAACCACGTCTTGCAGCAGCGAGGCGGGTGCCGGCGCAGGCGATGCGCTGCCATCACTGATGCCGGCGTCCGACGGCGTCTGCGTCCGCGAGCGCTGCAAAAGCCGCGCTGTGCGTACTGGCAAACTGGCCCTGGAAATATACGTGTCTTGTTAATTATGGTCTACAGAGTTGACTAAGAATTTCATATAGTCTTCTCTTACTTCGGTACGAAATACGCTCGTGCCGTGTCGTGACTGGTTAAAAATATTGACATCAAGGTAGAAGCGGGGTCCGGGCTGACTGTCCAAAGCGCGCGTGTGGGCTGGGCATTTTTCAAAGTAAGGACAACTACTCAACATTTTATTTATTTTTATTTGGAACAGCCGCTGTTCAAACTAAATAAAACTCGAGTCGAACGGAAGGCAGATTTTTTAAAACGCCATTTTCTTTGACATGAAATAGCAATTGATAGCAAATACGTGAAGACCTTGTCATTAATACCTTATCATACATCTCACGAGAGCCGTTATCATTTAGAAGATTCATCTTCTATAAATTCCAACCAACACTATCAATATACGTCCGCCTTTTGCTAAATCATAGCCCGTTCCATAAATATTTCAGCCATTCCGTATTTCCTGGAAGGACATGAAAATCCCCTAAAGTTAATGGGTAGAGTAATGGCTTGCTGATTCCATTTGAGGGTCATGACGATAGGCGTGAGCCGACCCGCCTACTCAAATTAATTAGCTAAACTAGGGCGACTAACGATGATACAGTTGTTATACCACTTGTTACAGTTATAACTACACCTAAGTATCTACTAAGTAGTGTGCCTTGGCTTCGCATGGATGCAATTTACCTACTAATGTGGCGACATGTCAAAACATCTAGATTTAAGTGGTATATTTAACTTGAATACAAATTTAATACACATACCGAAATCTTCCGGAATAAATTCTCTAAATGATGGTGAATACAGCATCAAAATCCATTATGAAGCTTCGAAGAGCTAAGCGTTCACACAGACAGACACATAAAACGACTTTGTTTTACATTATGTATTGTTAAGAAATAACTTATGTTTAACACAATCAGTTAATGAATGTAGACCTGAATACTGAAAATGGTGCGTGTCTTTGGCTCGTGGAAAGCCAACATTCTACAAGTTGCTGTGAATGTAGTTTCACATAGCCGTTGCCATCTCCTAGTTCGTGTTGGTGCGTGAAGGTCTGATCTCTAGTCTCTCAATGCCAATGGTTTGATTCTTTAGAATTAGATTCAGTCATTATTTTGTTTTCCCTTTGTCTTAGCTGCATACAATGGCATCATACTACCATTGAAAAAGGTAAAAATAGATCTTTGATGATTCGTAATTATCTGTGTAAAAGTATCATAAGTATAATTACTACGGAAGATATACATAAAGTAGAATGAGTTTAATGAGTTGTTATTAAAATATTAATTGTCGAAGCAAACGCACTAACAGCAAACAACCAAGTCTGAAATACAGCTGTTGTATTACAGATCGTATATTTATTTGTGAAGTAGGAAAATGTTCAGCAGTACTTAATTAGAAAGAATGTTTTGTTCTACAGCCGAGATCTCAAACGAGAGCAAGCAACAAGCATGGAAAACAAAACAATAGACGAAAACAAACAGCCAAAGGAAAGTTTGATTGTGCAATACACGTTATTATACTACCGTGGATTACCACAATAAAGTGACGTTGATGCTATTGGGAAAGAAACCAATAACATCCGGTTATGAAATCCTCAGCCAATAGAGCGTATACGAAAGGTAGTGCTATACAAAAATGAAACAAATGCAATAGAAATAGACGGTCTACGTAGCCACGTAAATAATAAAACGAATAGACAAAGCCATAAATATTTGTATTTAATGCGTGCCCGTCATCACTGTTTTTCTGCGATAGGTGTATGTTATGTTCAAACAAATAAGGATAATCCACATCGTTTTGTTTATGAATCATTTATAACTACAGCGACTTCAGCTCGCCTAAATCACTGCCTCTCCATTGGCCTTGCGATGTTGCTTCGGCCGCGGTGGTTACTTGGCCTTTCAATGCACACGAAACAGCACTAATATTGCTCATAGATGGACGAGGTTGTGAATAAAATAACACTCGACTGCGACCTAATTAGGAAACTCGAATGCAAAATGAAGTGAATAAGTCGTTGTTGACTAAAATCATTAATTGTTCTATGAAAGTAGAGCGTGTGTACATGTTCCACATAATTTTCATAAACAGAATTTTTAAAACACGACACTCCGTGATACATAAACCACTTGATATCGTAAGATAACACTCATGTTTCACCTATAGGAGATACGATATCGATTTGATTTTTATACGAATTATTATTTCTGATACAAAATTCTTAAAGAATAAATACGTTTCATTCATATTTGATGTCACTTACTATACCTATCAAAATTACAGAAACCGCGCACTGTTGCACATTTTTTTTGTGTTATTTATTGGCCACCTGTATTGTTTAGCCCTCTGGCTGCGCAGACTCGGCGCGGGACTGGCGGAGCGCGCAGCAGCGGGCTCGGCGACGGCGACATGGAGGTCCGTCTTCTGCCTCCTGGCCCCCAGGTGCTGGGCGTGCCCGGGCGGGCCGGCGTTCGCAGACGTGGCCGAAACTGACCGCATGTCGCGCGGGAGACTTTCACAGCGCGCACGCACGCGACCAACTGAAGTACGGCCGCGGCCCGCGCTATCGGCGCCGCCACCGCCGCTGACGACGCACCAGCTCGCCCGGAAAAATCAGATCTCGTGGCGCCGACCCTATCCATTCATGCCGAACGGATCATAATCATCACGCAGTTTTCTTTTTGTTACACTCTATTTGTACCAGAGTACTGTTAAACCTACAAGTCTACGCACCGTGACAATTGTTTATCATAATGTTTGCCGTAACAGCAACATAACGCGGGATGGTAATGCACGTGAGGCCACTGACTCCTAGTTTGGCAACAGGGGCATGTCAAATGACGCAGCGAGGTGTGTCGGAAAGGGAGAAGGCTGAACGAGCGATTCTAATGTCTGAGTCGTCACACTTGCTGACCGCGCACTGCCACCACAAGCACTTTCTTTTGCACGTGATTATGTTTGTTTTGTGTAATTATACAGATATTGTCCGTAACGACCGGGTCAGAATTTATAGCACGTGAAAAAACACATACTTTACACTGTTTCACACACAACACTACACTATATTTAACACGTACGGACGGAAGAGTGTCGGAGGGTGTGATAATGATTAGGGGTCTTAAAGGTCAGTGTCAAAGTCTGGACGCGTTTGTTTGTTTTGCACAGGGTCGCCGGTCTGGTTGCCATCTGCTAGTGAGTAGAGGCGTAGCGCGCATGCGTGAGTCCGTTCAATAATCAGAATCATCCCCGGCTCAGCTGATTTATTTCTATATTCTCCCTCTGCACGTTGCAGCTGAGCAAACGTTTAGAAATGAAAGCGTATTCGAAATGTTTGATGTTATAAACACACTTTTCAAAGTTATGAAAACATAAAATGCGAAATGTGACGTCATAATCGATTTACGCCGGAGTGTGATGTCATTTTTGTAGCTGACAACGCTCTCACAACATTTTCATTATATTGCATGACGGAATAATTGCAATACCTGTATCTAGGGAATAATCAGTGTTTATTATCCGACCGTTATTTATAGAGATGAATATCAATACAGTTTGGCGTAGCGAGCATTGTATGCTCCAGATGCAACCACATTTAAATAAACAAAATATCAGTTAGGACTTAATAAAGAGCTACAATGATCCACGGATGATTTGTCGACTTAGTTCCGTTACTATTTACAGTATAGTACCTACCTGCAGGTAAGGTAGTTTTAAAGGAGCGGTAATGGAAGCAAAGCTGTGTCGGTCACGGTTTGGGCTGGCGACGATGGCGGCCAAGCGAAACGCAATTGTCTAAAAATACGGTAACTTACCATGGGTACAATTACATGCCATCCTGAACAGACTGCCAGAAATAAACTTGTTAGTTTTGTAACTTTATTGACTTTTGTTTAAGTATGACTGGTCGTAGAACAAAGCAGTGTGCATAGAATTGCGCATGTAAGTACGGTCACCAAATGAGATAAGTATAGAGGTATGAGGAACAGGGTGTAAAGTTCAGTCATCCTCTATAGAATAGGGAGGATCCTCCGACCAAACGGGTGTTATGTCATTCCGGGCCGTTGTATCTATGCTAGTTGCGCGGTAAACTCTGCTTGCGAGATGCAGGATTTTGCGTGACGTCAGTATGAAGTGTTGTTCGCATGTGGCGTTGTAGATACCGCTACATAAGTAACCAGGGTCGTCGGATACAGAATTATAGATGAAGTTTAGTAAGAAACCGATGGATGTTTTCGAATAAAATAAAATTTAATTAATACAATACAAACGTCATTTATCTTTTTCTTTAAACATATTTATTAAATTTTTCATTCGAAAACATGACATTTTGGTAATTGTACCTAAGTATCTATTCGCATTATAATTTACCAAATAAAGGTAGACAATTTTTTTCTCACACTAATTAGCCAGAAATCTAGAAAACACTAAGCTAATCTAATAAAATTAATAAAGAGAAAGAATACCTACCTACTTTACCTACCTACCTACTTACCTACCGTAACTACTTTACATTCACTCTTTCGCCGACATACGTAGGTACAACAGACGAGAAAATGCAGAAACTCAATTAGAAATAATTCAATTACAGACGAGAATAGTATGTAATTATTCACGTATATTTATGTGTGTATTTAGGCACATAACCTATGCAAATGTCGTAGATATAACAAGTGAGGGAAGTATGTAACAAAATGCGTGATCATGCGTTGCTTGCGTTTAGTGCCAAGTAATCAAGGAGCCCGGGGGGAACGCCCGCATAAGAGGCAAGACATGTCCAACTAATTATTACTTTCATTATAACCCTGGCAGCTAACTAGACTGTGGGCTTTACGAAACAGCTTGTTCCCTGTTTCCTTTTAAGCAAGGGAATAAATAATAATATTATTGCGAAGACTATTATGTGAAGCTTTTTATGTGGCATGCGGGATATGTTGAATGAAATGCGGAGTTTTAAGTACCTACTGGGTTTTTACAACTTGTGTATTCAATTAATTTCATTATAAATATTCTTCCAAGAAGTGAATCGGTTGATATGGACTGTTATATGATTCTAAAAAATATGCTTTGAAAAATTACAGGATGAAGCTAACCAAACACCACCTTTTAAAAATGATACCAGCAATAGTGTCTACTCGTCGAAATCAAGGCCTATGCGGCTCCTGACGCCTCTGCTACGCAGATCCTATGCAGAGTCTACACGGGTCCTACGCGGCTCCTAATCACGCGAGTCAGCGTCTATGCTGGACAAAGGCCGAGTGCGAATACACTTTTACAAATTACCTAATCGTATAGTCATTATTAATGCTAGAGCACATTTTGCTGGTTGTTTCACTTTAATTTGTTCTAACTAAGCGCCACGCCCTATATTTCACACTGTCGAGTGTGGATAAGTTCTAATGTTCCTATTATTATTTATTTATTTTATTTATTTAAACCACAATTATAACACCTTTACAGACTCATCCAAGGCGATGTTATAAGTCACAATGTCTATTCCTTTACAAAAATAAAATAAAATCACCTGCCATGTTAGCAAAATTGCAACAAAGTTATAACGCTGTTGTAACCCCGCCCACTTGGCTTGAATCAATCATTGAAAAAGGTTTGATATTATAATATCAGACCTTTCTCAATGATTAATTGTACCTTTTGAGTGAATCTCTGCAGGTTTTGCCCAAATATATCCTCCGATACTGTACTAATGTTAATAATACGTTCAGCTCGTGACATAGGGGCAAACTTGAGTAGGTAGGTTAGTCCTAGCCGCTGGCACGTCCAACAGAGCAGATTAGTGTTTCATTAGATGCCTGTATTGTACGATTTGTACTTTCGAATCTAGATATTTACAGTACAATTTCTCCGAAAGGGAATAATTATATGAATTCATTTTGTGTCGCTTTTGATAAAGGTAATTTCATAAATACTTTCTAAACTCATCTTATGTCAATTTGCTACATTTAATTAAACACACGAAATAGCTGTGTCTACTTACTGTTTGTGCAACTTGAGAAACCCGACCGTGTGGGTCGTGCGGTATTGTTCGTGTAATTAATACGTGTTAAATAAATCTATCATATTTAATCAAAATTGAAATTGAAAACCTACATAGGTAATGTACTGATTTTTTAAACACTCCCAATTTAGATTAGTTTAAAATACTCATGTTCTTTGTTAAACGATCAATTTAACCCATAATTATATTCCGTTTAGTCCACAAAGTTTTTAATGATCGCTTACAAACTACCAACGATGCTTAATATTATTCCCTCGCTATAGTTTCCTTACGGGAATAATACCAGAAGTCATAAGTTTAAATTAGGTTCTTAATTAATGATGTTCAGTAACACAGACGGCGTATCGTGGCCTCGAGCCGACCGCAGCCCGCAAGCTATTCTATTCAAACGATATAGTACCACCACAAACGAGACAGGGCCTACAGAAGGTCAGCTCCATACAATGAGCGTAAACAGGCGCACGCACACTATAAGGGGGATACGCCAATTTTGTTCCGTTTTTTGCAATTTGCAGGTTAGTGTCAGGTATGTATGTTATCTCAATATTTATAATACGCCATCGTTACAAATATGGCTTTACAAATAATTTACAGAATTAGAATCTGCAATACAATTCCTTAAGTTAGAATTGGCCTCAAATGTCATGATTTCATTAAATAATCATTTAATAGGGTAATACGAACTTGATAAAGTTGTATTGATGATTTTTATGATTATAATTCTATAAATAAAAATTTGTTACGGCCGCGAATAATATTTAGATCAACATAGGTACCGACAACCAGACACTGACGTGCAGTGAACGACTGACCTGCAAATTGCATAAAAACATAGGAAAATTTTAATTTCAGAGGCTACCCTCCCTGAAGCGTTCGCCTTAAACAAATGTCAGTCGTGAGCGCTTGAAATCAATGTAGGTATGTAGACGGGTGTCTATGGGTACGTGCATTTACGCTCCTTGTATAGAGTCGAACTTCTGTAACTATCAATTTTGTGGCGCCAATTCTTTCTCACCAGGGATTCAGGTTACCGTGGTCTGCTTTGCCAATTAATACAACGCAATTTGTGCATTGTTTGTGCGTTGCGAACATTAAGCTGCTATGTAAAGTTATATATTTTTTTATTATGCTTTAGTTTTATTCCAGAAAACTGTATTGGATCTTTTAGATTAGATTTTATCATTGCATGTAAAGTCTTCTTGAATCTTTCGTGCTATGAAAACATTAACGTTTAATACTATAAAGTCATCATTTGCCATATTTTATTAAATGATTAGATAATTATACAACGTCTAGCTATATATCCTTTGTATAGAGGAAATACATGGGGTGCGATGCAGACGAGGCGAACCGTTACACGCAAAGGCTATAACTAAAAGGATTACCTAATGTTTTCACATAAAAGTACTTCCGAAACTTTATTATTGCAGTAACTGAAGGGGTTAGTTTTACCCCATTCTCATACATATGCATGTGACATTAGCGTGGTAGATCGTTTAACAGTGTATGTTTTAACGTTTGGCATTTAGCGAAGCAGGTAATCGCGGTTCGGTAGTCTTTGAAGTAGTTCTTCTTCGTAGTTTTTTTTTTTTCAGAGGTTCGTGTGTTTTTAATGAGTCTATTCAATACTTTTGAGCCTGTTTAAATGTATAGTATAAGATGGTTTCCTACAGTGACTTCAAGTTCAAATAAAGAATTTTCTGAGTTCTATACAGCATGGCAGGGAGTTCGACTACTCTCTGTATTTTGTGCTTCGACGCACAACCTTTTGCCATGGATCCTGTAATGTACTTACATAATTCTGAAAACCCTGCGTAGAAATTTATGTCGGTTATTAAAAAAAAAATTGCTGTTCCATACAATATTGACCGCGTAGGTATTGAATAAGCTACGAACTATTTTCATGTGCTGAATTCATGGTTCGCGTCGATGTCCCCGCCGACCTGTATTTTTTTTACTTCCTAAATATCTCACCGTAAAGTATCAGTAACGCGTAACAGTTACAACGTAATCTGTGCATTAGATACGTGCAATAACTTTCCACCAATCGTTTTCCTATGGTTTTCGAACCCGCCAATCGATCTATTAAAGTATGGTGCGTGAAATCTTCAAAACAAGAGGTTTTTTTTACTTCGCTATAATATCTCAGAGCTATGATTATGTAAATATACCTATCATTCATTATGTTGTATATTAAAAGGCACCGACGTACCTGAGGTCGTTAACTTTTACTTAATTGCCAAACTCTTGAGGAAAATAATAGTACGTGATCAGAATAATATCACTAAGTAATTACCAACTTTTATAATAACACGGTCGCATCGATATAACAGTATTTGACGAAGTGTAACAGTGACATGAAAATTGGATAGAATGATACATAAATGGTGCATATAATCAAAAACTATGTTACGGCTTGTCGACGAAAGAGCGCAATCTCTATATTATAAATAAAAGTCGCTTTTCGAGTCTATCTGTGTGACCGGATTTTGATGCGATTTTCACGATGATTTTAAGAATTTATTCCAAAGTTACATTTTTAAGGAAATCTTGATGTTTTGTCAAATCGTAAAAACCGTGCAAAGCAGGGGGCGTGCATGCGGTTTGCTAGTTATAAATAAAAGCATATAATTTTGTTTTGGAGACCTCTGACACGACACTTTTATTTAAGTATGAGTTATATTTACTTAGGTATTACAATTCTAATATCTCCACCTTGTATACTGACATAAAGTGCAGAATTAACAGCAATAAGTAAGATAATGGTAATTGATGTGCCAGTCCCCAAAAATTGGCCAGTTAATTAAGTTAGATACTAGGAATATTGGAAATTCTGTACTTGGTAAACTTTAGCAACAGTAACTACGGTAAATTGCTTAATTTAACAACTACCTGTGTCACGTAGAAGCCATTAAATTTGGCTAAATGATCGAATCTAAACCTAAGCCTTTTATGAACGGTTTTATTGCTATCTAACAGAGTGGGAGTAAGTAGCACAGGTCCACCAAAACTATATCCCACGAGAAAACCTTGATTCACTTAAATGGTGTTTCCAATTTACAACGATTTATTACAAAATCGTGCCATATCTAGGCTCTAGGCTATTGATTTTAAGACCTTAAGATTGCTCGTTTATGCTCAGAATACATAATAGTACAAGTAGTTTATGTAAGATTATTTTAATATAGCCATTATAACTTGTTTGTTTTATTGGGTTACTGTTATCTGCCGTTATAATCTAAGATCCTAGACACTTGATATCGGAATGTAACATGAAAACGTAGACGCACAGTGTGTAGTGCAGCGATCTTGACCGGTTTTAGTAAATATTTGTGTTAGATTATGTCATTCGCATTTGAAAGTATCAATATGTATTGCAGGAGAACGACTGCACCTCTAACTTACTGTTATGTGTATTATGGGTAAAAATACCGTATTTTATTGGAATGCAACAGTTAGGTAATATCACTTTATTTATTTATAGTAATTACACGTTGTTTCAGAAATATATGAGACCACTCGTCATCTTCATTCAGGTTATTATATAATAACTGAGATCTCAGTTCGGTAATTACGTTTAATTATTGGCCTATTCAACTTTTATAATGACTTTATATAATGTTGTGGCTTAGTAAATAGGTTTCAACGGTACCTACCTACTTTTTTTTTTTTTTTTTTTTAAGGATGGGAAATCATCCAATGACCCCTCCCGCTCTGGGTGGAGCGGAAGGGAGTGTCAGACTCTTACTGACTAAAACCCATCCGTGTTCCTTCCTTAGCCCTTTGTATTCCGGGGCAGCGGTAACCCTTTCGGACAATCCCGCTGCCCCGGCAGGCTTCGGCCCTGACGGGCCCCTCCTTCGATGCTGACATCTCTTTGAGGCGCGCGTGGAACACATACGCGCCGTCCGGCACGGGCCTGGTCCTGATCGGACGGCGAGCTACCCATTACTCGCCGTCCGCAGGCCCGCGCCTACGGTGGCCGGGAGTCGTCACGCGGCTCCCGACGCCCGGAGCGTCTACCGCGGCGGCTGGGACGGGCGGCCCTCTCGGCTCTCTCCCTCGCCCATCCCGCCACCTCCTTCGCTAGCATGACTGCTTCGCAGAAGGAGGTGCCTGCCTCCCACTCCCTCTCGCCCCGGACCATGGCTTGGACCAGGGCCGGGCGCGAGAGGTCGCCGCCGCTGCCGATCGCCTCTACGAGGACACGGCGGTGCTCTGCCCAAGCGGGACAGACCTCCACCGTGTGCACCACCGTGTCCTCTGGGCGATCCTCGCAGTGGTGACACCCGGGCGTGTACCTACCTACTTTGAGACATCATTTTTTTTACTCAAGTTTTTTGTGAACTAATCGATACCATTTCTGATGGCTATTAGACTAGAAGGAGACATTTAAGCACGTATGGTCGAGATATAATAGCTGTAATTTATTTGAATCGATTATTTATAACTCATTAAAACGTGACAGCAAATAAACAGTTATCCGAAAAGAATGTAAATTAAATCGAATTCGCTGCAAGCTAGAATGTAATTATTTATGGCATGCAAAATGTTAATTTGATTTTATATCCTGTACACTTCCGATAATAATAGGTACCTACGCACATAATAAATAGTCAACGATTCTAAAAAACTATAAGAATCATCATTGCATAAGCTAATTGCATTTAAAAATCCTCAATTATGTACAAAAGGAAACTAAACGTAACAGTAAAGGAAACTAAACGTAACAGTTCTGCAGGGAGAAAGCTTGTCCTGCTTTTAAAAACATAAAATTTTAAGTACTTACTGTTTGTTTTAAGTTCGACATGTTTAAGCATCGATTACGAATTACAGCGAAAACAACAATACTTCTGAATGACTTTTGTGTATTTGCATTATTATTATACATATTAAAGGAACTACTTAATATGTCTATACAGACGAGGGTATCTTACTAGGACACCAAGGTGCCGTAACCATTGTCGCGGTATATCAGCAAAATATACACAGCTTTGTGGTGGGTATCCTAGTTGCGCAACCAACCCGAGAGATAGGGCCTATAGTTTAAGGGAATGTAGTACTCATGAAAATAAAACCTTTTACTATGGGACCAAACCTGAAGCCCAGAAAAAAATCGGCCGCTCCATACAGCTACATAATTATAGAGAACAGCAGATATTTTCTTTTCCTAATTTTATTATTAAAGTCGTTAATTTTCACGAGTACCTAACCTACACTACAGGCTCGCTTGCACCACAAATCACTAAATGCGTTTAGCGCTAATCGTATTTAAAACATCGTTCTGTTTCTGTCAATCTTTTGAAAATGACAAAGAGAATAATGTTTTAAATGTTTACGGTTACTGATGCCAGCAGGCCTAAAGTATTCGCCGTCCGATCAGGACCAATCCCGTGCTGGACGGCGCGTATGTGTTCCACGCGCGCCTCAAAGAGATGTCAGCATCAATGGAGGGGCCCGTCAGGGCCGAAGCCTGCCGGGGCAGCGGGATTGTCCGAAAGGGTTACCGCTACCCCGGAACATAAAGGGCTAAGGAAGGAACACGGATGGGTTTTAGTCAGTAAGAGTCTGACACTCCCTTCCGCTCCACCCAGAGCGGGAGGGGTCATTTGATGACTTCCCATCCTTAAAAAAAAGGCCTAAAGTATGACGCTCATTTAAACTAACAAACGTTATACTTACTTAATAAAAAGTCTTATGAACTATTACGCTCACTACATGGAAATTCGAATAATTTTTCCTGTATACCAAACTCTTTGTTCGACTGTACGTACCTTTGTGCTTGGCCATTGAGCATGGTGACCACTTGGGCCACTATCCCTTTGACCGGAGCTTCCTTCTCCGTCATAATGGGCTTTTCCATAGTCATCACAACACTGTTTTTATTCACTACTGTCACTATAACACTGATCTTACGCAATTTCCTGTTGCGTGATTCCGAAGATATGTTTCGTTTTATTATTATCTTATAGGTGGCTGTAAGTATACTCCATTAAGGTGGTTGAAGTAGTGACGAGCTCCCAAGGCATAGTTTCAAAATTCCTTAAGCATTTTTGATCACAGGAATCATTATCATCTGATGTTGACTAGAAAGGGGTTCAACACTGAGATGACATCTAATAGAGACATGTATAGAAAATATTGAGAAGTCGTCTGGATGATGCGCGGACCTAATATATTTAGGATACTTGTGGCCAATTTATTTTGATGCAGTATCATCTGAAGTCTGAAGAAGAAGTCCACACAAGAACTGAAGTAGTTGACATTCAATCCTTATTACGTTATCGTACTAGATACTAGTAAGCACCTAAACCTATATTAACTATCGGTTGAACGCTTCGTTGTTACGTCTTAAGTCTTCGCGAAGTGTCAGTAAACGCTAACCAGATTAACAACCACCATTAACATAATTATTAATACACAATTAGGGACAAGTGATTTCTCAATAAAAGTAAATGTGGTCATGATACCGGTATTAATTATAATATAAAACTTTTGCAGATAGACCAGGTGTGCTGGGAAATTATTCAGATGCCGTTACCTAGTCACAGTTACCGACTGACTATGTAATACATGCCTTTCAAACATGACAAGTGACGTGAATTACGAAACTTTGAAACATGGTGATTTGAATGATTGTAATCTTAATGCGCTGAGCTGAACGCTGATGAGCTGATGGTTAAGCACTTCAGTAACCAAAGCATTAAAATATCACTTTAGATTTTCTTTTAAGATTGTTCTTACGAAATGTATGAGTGGTAGCTAAGCTGAGCTTCACAGGAATTGCCGGCTATAGTAACCGTTCATCTTTTGGAGAGAAACATTACAAAACTTTATGCTAATTTCTTCAGCAAGATCGCTTCAATTTATCGGCGATTCGATTCAACAATCGATTGCGTAAATCTAATGATTTTCTCACTGATTTATCAGTCTTGCGAAAATCTCACTGCACTTTTCCCATGACCTCGGCGTTTACTCAGTGTTATTATAATTTAATGACACTTCAACGTTCTAACCTACTATTCATTTAATTACTTGCACATTCCCTAACTTTATGAATTAAGGGCAAAAGGTGTAAAGTATGTACATGATAAGCTAAAAGTTTTCAGTGTTAAAGTTATGAGTGTGAATTTATTTGTATAGGTACTTAGAAAGTTCGCATCAAACATGAAGCTAATGGATAAGTTAGAGTGCGGTCACTTATGATGGAACTAAGGTCGGGTTTGTATGAAAGCTACATTACATACTTACCTAATGTGCTGAGAATGACTTCTTTTATGCATAAAATGAATGGAAGTTTAGCGTGAAAGTCATCTTGGTGGATAATGCAATAGTGGCTAGCAATAACAGCATCCATTTGATCTTTTCCTTATGAATAACTAGAAAAGAATCTCTATCTACAATTTGCTAAAAGTTTGTAGTAACATGTAGGTAAAATTCATTCAAATTATGAACTCAAGACTATTTACAATGGACAAAAAAATACAAAATACATTAAGTATGTATGTAAGCATTAATTACCAACGAAGCTCCAAGAAACGGTACAATTTGCAATTACTAGCACCATAAAGAATACTAATGTATGAACTAACGTGAGCATAAACCAGTTTTCAAGAAAGGTTTTTTTTTCTTTATGCCTACCACTAAAGCTATAGCACAGTTTAATATTTCACTCACGAATCGCCGGCACTATCACATTCTTCATAATAAACACAAGTTTCCGACATTTATTCAAACTACAATATATTTAGACAAATAATTTTTGTAAAACTTCGACATTGGGGCTGTGCCCAACTGCCCATACTAAAAGCTTCGAGCAAAGCTATTCAATGTTGGCATAGCAACGGATTTTGGACAACAATAGCACATTGAACCATATATCAATATCAATTCAATTGTATGGCAATAAATTCTTTGGAGTTCAGACAATGACGTGATCCCTGTATTATATACTATTTGTAATCTAATAATGAACAATGTTTTATACATATAATTTGTCAGGAATTAGACAAAACTAAATTCGGAGGCCTGTTTCGTAGCGTTGCGAAAATAATATCAATTGCGTAAACCCTATAGATTTGTTGATTCAAATATCATGCACTACCTACAGTTATGATTTAGTTCTCATTTAGTCAGTAAGTCTGTTTTATAAACTATTACCAGCGCCCCGCGGTTTCACCCGCATAAGTTTCGATCCCGTTGGAATATCGGGATAAAAACTATCCTATGTCCTTTCCCTGGACTCAAACTATCTCTATACCACATTTCATCTAAATTGGTTCAGCGGTTTAAGCGTGGAGTGGTAACAGACAGACACACTTTCGCATTTAAAATATTAGGATGGATTTACTCCTGTGACAGGTTCTTAGGTGAAGTGAATAGTATCATGTAATAACGTATTTACAAGGACGATAGCGATTTATCGTCAGGTATACGCTATTACAAAGCACCTGCAGATAGATGTCTTGCGTATGAGTAATGTGCCATATTATATGTCTAAAGCCATATAAATAGATCGGCATTTGTACCGGTTATCACAGTGATAAGATTATGTTAAAAACAACTTTGTTTGATTGAGGGTAGGTGTTAAATACTTGACTCCATTTTTCTGTTTATTGAATCCAGTTTTATGTTGTAATCACTACGCACATATACCACTTTAAAAAAATTTTTTGCAGTAGGTAAGGCACGGTATATTGTACTCCCTTCGAATACTCTTAAAATATGCAGAGGGTTAGCAGCTGGGTAAAAACTTCAAAGTTCGTTTTGTCGTTGTATATTTAACAAAAAACCTTTACCCTCATTTATAAAATATTTATACTCTGCCAAAAATAACTAAGTAAATGTTTTGTGTAACAGACTTATCACATCATTGCTCATTTATTTGTTGTTGTCAAACATTTTGCTTATCACTCTGCATGATTAACGAAAGGAAATGTATAAATTAACATCCTTTGTTGACGCTCCTACTACAGACTACTGATAGCAGTTTATTGTAGGGTCAGTAACCATAGGTATTCAACATAAGCATTGTGATCATAACTATCTACACTAAAGTCCGAGTTAACTATAGTCGGACTTTTAATTAGCTGCAGTAAAATGACAGCTTATGTGTTACTGAAATTACTGAAATTTACGTCTTTTTGTTGTTTCGCGGACATGAACCAAATCTTGTTTTTCTAGTACATAATAGTGCAACAAACGAAACTTATTTGGCATGCATATCTCTAAACGCAGTCCGAAATTAGTTATTAAGAAGTGTAATTTTACTGCAGCTAATTAAAAGTCGAAGTATAGTTTAAAATATCATCTATTTGTTACCACTTTATTTCCAGTTTTTGTTCTGAGAGTTTGAAATATATACTTTAAGAAGAGTTATTGTCTCTTAATTAAATTACCAGCTTAACCAAGGTATCACACTGCACGTAAGGAATAAAAACCATCCTTGGGAGCCGTTCAGATTTTCAATCACGATAGGCACTGACGCATCCTAATTTAAACGTAACGTAAACATTGAAACTGCGCGATTAACCGCAGCTGCACGTTAATGTTTGTTGGAACTTGAATTACGATCGTTCAGTGACCCGTGCGTTCGATATCGGGAGATAATAATCTCGATCGGATCGTGTCGTGTTCTGCGAGGTCGCGGGCACGTGTGTCGTGCTGCGTGCCGGCTACGTACGTCCGCGTGCGCGACGAGTTACAGACTAACATCCGATCGGGGCTTGGCGTGGCACGCGGACATAAACACGCGGCGAGATGAACCGAAGCCCCGAGTGCCTCAAGCCAGCTGCGCCGCTTGCTACTTTATCTGATTACCTCATGGAGCAAGGACCTTTCGACACACAAAGCTCGCCCGTAAAATCTACCTTGAAAATCGATGGCCGCACCGCGAAATTCTTACGAAATTATTGTAGTTACTTGACAGCTTGAGATTCGGTTTTCACTATTAATATCGAGTCTAGATAAATAACAACGATGTTTTTCCTGTACTTTCAAAATATAAATGCACCGATGATTTGTTTAGGTTCTACGAAAATAAGTTTTCGTAGCAAGTTGCTACGAATAATATTTTTTAAGTGTAAAACATTTTTAAAGGTTGTAACTTTTGTTACAATTGCATGTTAGGTAATCAAAGATCCCAAGGAAGGTTACCTGGCCCCAGCTGCCCAGCTGCGAGTCGCAAGGAAACCATTCCCATTGTCATATATGTATATCTATTGTGTTGTCATGCAACGGCGCGAGCGCATGGAGGTCAAACATATACCCACACAATTAATCTGATAATTGGAACTGGAACGGTTCTTTGGCATTGTTTAAATTTTTACGAACACTTGCGCAAATACCTTTTGTATGAGAGTTTGTTTGTGCATGTGCAAGATGTAGAATACCTACGTAGCCCACTTGTTTACCGTTTATGTTAGAGAATATAGGGCTACGATAATATACCTATATAGGATTTCACGGGTTTTAGTTTTTTTGAGCTGATCCCTAACTCTTTTTCTAATATAAAAGTACCTTAAGTTACTCCTTATAACTTCAGCTATCTACCAGTGACAGTCCCCTCAAAATCGGTCCAACCGATTCTGAAATTAGACAAAAAATAATAAATGAAAGAATAAAGAAAGAAGAAAGATAATACGTTTATTTGAAAACAAAATAACAATTTGGGCAAAAAAACATGCGTCACATCCACGCAAACCGGCAATCGCTCAGCATAATGCTAAGAACCCCAATAAAGGTTTTTGGTTATATATAAGTACCGTATACAAATAGGTATTTTCATATGCTTAATAGTAAAAATCTGTTTTTTTGGCATTACAAGCAGATACTTCAATTTTATTTATTTGTATATGTAGATGTATTGATAATAACAATACCAACCTATTTGTCCCACTGTAGGGCAAAGAGGCCTTTACATTTCTATGCCTTTACCCATACCGAGTTTTTCTTACACCGAGAAGGCGCGAGCATTGCAATTTAATAACAATGTTTTTTTTCAAGTAAAAAAACTTAAGTAATACAATGGACCTTTACAAAAAAAGAGTAAGGAACAAATCGCACGCTAAATGGCGCACGATTCACCGAATACAAAAACAAAATACCTACCTGAAATAAAGCTACGAATACCGACATAGGCGGCGGCGCGACGCCGCCACCGTGAACCGGCACGACGTCGTTACTGCGGTACGGTGCCGTGAGCCCGTGACACATCAAAAAGGCTGCGGCGGGACGCCGCCACTGTGAAACGGCACGACGCGCGACGTGCCGTGGTGATGTGTCCAGTCCAGGCCCATAAGTATCAGGAACGTACATAATTCCAGCTTAATCCATACTAATATTATAAATTCGAAAGTAACTCTGTCTGTATGTTACCTCTTCACGCCTAAACCACTGAACGGATTTCGATAAAATTTGGCAGAGAGATAGATTGCATCCCGGGGAAGGACATAGGATAGTTTTTATCGATATATCTCGCGGGCGAAGCCGCGGGCGAAAGCTAGTACGTTATAACGCGGAACAATCAGGTCCAACCACACCTTGATATTTGCAATAATAATAAGCCGAAAGTAACTATGAAAATATATTATAATTGACCCGACCTTATTGTCTAAATGTTAATACTTTGATACGCCGTCAAAGTTTGGAACAAATCGGTTCAAGAACAGTAGCCCGGCAATTAACTAAATTATAGTAGGTACGGCTGACTGCACGTCAGTAGAAGACTTGACCTACGAAAACCGCCCGAACTGCTACGACATAAAAAGGCGGTCTACGTTAAATTTTTACCATGGCCTGCAGTTGAGTACCAACAAGTGCGTTCGAAGTAATTACTGCCCCGCATCTTAAATTATGCTTTATTTTTAGGCCAGTAAGTAGGTACTCGTAAATGGCGGAGTTCATGGTGTTGTATAAATTACATTCCATTACAGTACATTAGGGTAGGGCAGCTAATGCGATAAGCAAAGCGAGCCACTTTGGCTTAAAATTACAAGGGCTTCCTGATTTTTATGGTTGAACAGAGTAGTAGAAAGTGCGTAATGTTTTTTCGTTTGATTACTTGTAAAGGTCACGCCCCACAAAACTAAACCTAAATTACATTGGTAAGGAATGTTATGCAGATTTTTGAGTTCAAGCTTTTATGATCATTGTTTGATTGTCGAAATATTTAGGTACTTAAGAAAAATGTTTTGCCATCATCATCATCATATTATTATAATCAGCCTATAATGTTCCCACTGCTGGGACACAAGCCTCCTCTCTTCGAGAGGGAGTGGACTGTAATTCACCACGCGGGCCCAGTGCGGGTTGGTAGATTTCACATGTCTTCGAATTTTTGGTTGTAAGACAGGCGGTTTGCTCCAATGTACTGTCACGTAGCTTAAAAATTTTGCGTGTTTAAAATATTGAGATAGCATGAGCCGATGAGCTTTTGTTAGTAATAGAGAAATCCGTAGTACATTTATTTAAATCTACAATAAGTAGCTGATATTGGACCAGCTATTATTATAATTCCTGCAGATATATTGTTATGAAATGAAGAAGGAATTTGTTAGCAGGTTATGTAAATATTGCTGTTTAAAATATGCAAGAGTTTCAAACATCTCATAGGAAGCATCGAGGTTCAGAAGTATTGTTTGTTTTGTTCAGATGTGATTCTTAGGACGTCCTTTGTGTACTCGGTCGTTGTCAACAGTACCTTTTGTTCGATTGTTTCAGTATAGAGCATGAACAATACCTACTGCCGACATAAGGATGGGTCGGTCTAGGTGGGTGTAAATAACAGATATAGGTATACGAGTAGTTCAGATAAGTATCGGGAAGAGCTGCAAGTGCTGACGTGTTTGGTACTTATGTACTCATTATTCTGATTTGTCAGTAGCAGCCGTAGAGGCAGTAGTAGAGTCTGGATTTGTGCCCTGTTTATGGCAAAAGGCTCACCCCCTATTATATGTGCTATAGGTATAGGTGCTATAGGTAGGTACACCTCTGCCTAACCCTTCGCGGAATACAGGCGTGATGTTATGTTGTTCTGATTCCTATAAGCAAAACTTTGGTGTTCATAAAGTTAACTACTGATCCGTCCTGCTTCGCACGCTTTTTACGACTTGACAAAACATCGAGATTTCCTTACTACATTTAAGTTCAATACGACTGTATTCTGTCTAACTTTCGAAATAAGTTCTCTACATTATGTTGAAAATCGCATGAAAACCCATTGCGTAGTTTAGAAGAACTAAGCGGTCATACAGACCGACTCAAAAAGCGACTTTATTTTATACTATTTCTACCTTCAGTTTAATTAACAACTATTGCCACTTATAAAAAAAAAGGTTTCTTATGAATAGGTACTACTTACACCTAACCTTTATGTTTTTCACATAGCATAGGTACCACTTTACAGCTTCGCACGAGATTTGCTCCAAGGGCCCCCTTTCTTAAAGCTATATGAATTGTTGGTTTGCTTCTTATCATAGAGCCATTACTAAGTACTATCGACAAAATGAAAAGTGATTACACATTTACAATCGCTGTTAAAGAACTATAACTTTGAGATTACAGACGTAACACGCTGAGATACCACGTAATGTAGAACAAGGTTACTAGCAGAGACATAATTATGTTTCCTTAAAAATACCAGTCTCTTATCGTCCCATTTCCAGGACAAGATCTCTTCTCATATAGAAAAGGCATAAGCATTGATCACCACGTTTACTCAAGACAGGTTGGCGATTTCAGACTTATTTTAATTACTAGCTGCGCCCTTCGGTTTTACCCGCATAAGTGTCGAACCCGTGGGAATATCGGGATAAAATAGCCTAAATGTTAATCCAGGGTGTCAGCTACCTCCATACAAAATTTTATCAAAATTGGTCCCGCCATTTGAGCGTGAAGAAGTAACAAACATATAAACACACACTCACAATATTTCGCCTTTATAATAATAATGTGATTAGTGTGATAAGTCCAGGTTTTGTCACGATGCAGTGTTCACTTACTTAAGTATTATTCTAGTTTTCCTAACGCAATTAAACAATAGCCAATTAGCGGTTACTCACATATGCGCAAGTCTGTGATTCATCAACGTATATCCACTTTCATTTCAAGTAGGATTATCTCTAAACTCTGCTATAGGCGTAGGAATTCGCTATTTATAACCTATTAGGTACTTACCTTCCTAATATGGCTTTAGGACTGGCCCCAAAGAAACGATAGATGGACGGTGTGAAAAGTGATAAAGCTAGAAAGGGGGTAACTAGCGAGATAATGACTAATTACTTGCGATTACTGTCAAAATTTCTGATCAGGTTTTTTTCTTCTGCAAAACTTCAGAAAAAATTTCATACCTACTTATTTATCCAAAATGTTAGGTAAGTACTAAGTATAGAGGTTTTAGCCTGCTTTTGCTGCTGGCTTTACTATGCAAATGCAACCCTCCCGAATATTACAAAACTTGTTAATTGAGTTGGTTGTTTAATGAGATAAACTACAATTTCATATGAAGGATAGAAAAGTATAGAGGACCAGGCGAACAGCCTAAAGAGCTGATAGTGCGTCTCATGAAATGTAACGGAATGGGCAGTTCCCTTCCCCCAGTGAACTGTGACACCCCAACGCACGTGCCACTCAATAGACGCTTCATTGGTGCTAAACAAAGACCGCAGCCATTTACGTAGGTACCTATTGTATTTACGCAATAAAGAAACGTAATCAGGTTACGTAGGTTTTTTTCTTATTTAGACTAGAAACAATACGACAGGCCGTTTAGAATGGACTGAATTAACTTTCAAATTTTCGTTTTGATCCATCTGCAATTTGGAGGTTATTCGCAATATTTGACGCTGTCAAAGGACAGGATTCATAGCGCACTTTGACTTTGCTAGATAAAGTAAGCATTTCACACGAATCTGAACGTTTTATGCGTAAGAATAAGGTTTAAACCTACCTTTTCGTAGCAATGCAAAGTGGGATCGCTGAAAATTTTGTCCAAAGCCTCAAAGAGTATTCGTATCACACGTTCGAAAATGCATATCTTTGCCGTCTCTCTGTGTTTCTGTTAATCGTTCTCCGATCAGTATCTTCGACGTCTCGATTAGACCGCCTAATCCTTATTACCTTCACCAATATTCAGCAAAACATGTTTACGTTCCCAGTGATAGGTATCATAATGATAAAAATACCAGCAGAATCCTAGGATACATTCAGTACCTACAAAAAATCATTAACGTTTAAAATTACGACTTACCCGATGTTAGAAAGACTGTTGTTGCTTGCTGTAAGCGAATCTGAAGCGTTTATCCCTTGCGCCATGGCGGCTAGCTGTCGGTCCAGCATATTGTTCTGTTCCAGCAGCTGGCTCCATTGACGCACCGCATTTTTGGATGAGGATAGCTCCTGGCGAAGCTGCCTCTCGTCTAGTGAGTTGAGGCCGCTGCGGAGTGAGCTGTCCAACCTAGGGGATAAGCATCTGATTAAACGGGTTATTCCGTTTATCCACCTTAAGGTGTAAACGCGGAAACGCATGTCCGAGAATCTATCCTAGGCCTACAGTTGAATAAACGGATTTAGAGGCTTACAGCGATAGCCGTTTTGCGTGAATGTGACACATGTTTCTTCCCCCTACCTTTTTTATTTTATTTTTTGTGTTTATGTTCTTTTTTTGCGTCATGTTCACCGTAAATAAACGTTTTTTCTTTCTTTCTTTTTCTTTCTTATTCTCGGACATGCGTTTCCTCGTATCCATCTTAGGGTGTTTTTTTTGGGGTGGATAAACGGAATAACTGGATTAAACCTTTTATTTGTGTTTGTGGTCATTGATGAAACTGATGTTATATTAGTCCGATAGTATTCTAAGTAACTATAAACAGTGATCACTTAATTTACATTATAAACTTTTCGTTATTTTGCTTCTATCTAAATCAATACGTGTCAAGACAATAATTCGCGAATTACTCAAAACTTTTGATTTATTGCGGTATTAGATGTTTGGTTGGTTTAAAAATGGTTTCCATAGAAAATTATACACGCATGGTCTACCGTACCTACACTTAGAAGGACCTAGAACTTATCTGTTAGTCAATTGGCCAATTGAACTTTGACCAGAATGCCGGGTGCGCGGGCATAATGGCTTGTTTATTTAGAGTAAATATGAGGTTTGATAACAGGCGAAGAGAGATAGATAGATGGTAGATAATTAATAGGTGTATTTACCAGGATTTATTGAATTTTTTATTATAATAATACCAGTCTATTACTGTCCCGCTGCAGGGCAAAGGTATCTTCTCATAGCAGGCACGTTTTGTCAATACAAAACCATTCGCGCAAATGTTCACCAAATAATCTTTGTAGCAGTTTATGTTAAAGATACTTTCTGTGAAGTTCTTTACCTCTCAATATAATCATCAACGCTCTGCAAGCTGGTGATGGACTGCGCCAGGTCTTGGTCCATCATCAGGTCGTCTGACGCCAGGCTAGACAACGTGTCCAGCGATGGTGTCCGTTCAGTGCCGCCATTCCGCAAACCGCACACTGAGTTCATTAAAATGTGGTTAATAAACATAATTACAAAAATATGTTTACAATACGTTGGTTCACGAAAAAAATTTATTGAGAAATTAATTATTTTGGTAAGTTTTCCCGCCAATATGTAAAGCACAGTCTATATTGCGCAGCACAATTTTTGAAATTAGAAGAGGTTTTTGTTCCGTGGAGTTTTGATGTGGAAGTTCTTTTTTCGTGTACATTTTTCCATTCAAATAATAATAAAAATAACTATGTTGAAGCGTTTATTCAGCAATTTGAATTAACAAAAAACCAATTAATTTGAAAATCTGAGACAAAAATTAATTCTGGCCATTGTCAGCCAGACATAAAAAAAAACCAGCTATCGATGAAAAAAAACAATGATCTCTTATTATTTTTATGGCCTGGTAAAAAAAAATGTAGCCTGAAGCCACAATGCTGCGGAGGAACAGCGATCAATGATGTGCTGTGTGAAAAGAAATATAAAACTTTGTTGCGATATACTGTTCTTGATTTACAGTAATTAGTATAGATTTACATAACTACCACTACTACAATAACTGACAATGTAACTTTGGGCAGTTTATCTTTAGGAAATTGTAAAAGATGTCAAATTAATCAAAAAATACCTAATAGCTACTGGCTACGTTATTTTCAGTTCCTGGTCACATCCGCTGTGACCTCAACCTTTTCCTTTAACTACCTTATTGTAGCTTACAACTTTTAAATATACTATTTTGGAATTATATCTTACTTTTACGATTCCTTTGAACCAGTGGACTGGATGTGATACGTTCCCTTGACCTTCGTAGATTTTTGCTAGTCTCTGACTCGAGTGTTTTACTTGAAGGGCTGCCGTCTGTGTTTTCTAGAACAACAAAATTAAAATTAAAAACTCAACTGTGTTAACACTCTTTTTGTACATTTTAAGTTTTATTTAGGGAGGAATGTTGTTGTATTTCTTATAATAACGTATAGTATGTGGAAACAAATATCTATCTTCAAACCTGGCACAGTGCCAGCTCAACTTTTATTAAATTTACTATTATGCTTTCTCTATTTTATTTAATACTTACCTATTCATTTTGCTTCCCTTAAGTAGAATAGGTACCTAGCTAGAGTGTATACCATAGTTTACAAGTACACCTCGTTAAAGAATGAATAAAGATTTAATTGGTTTTAAGAAATCATGAGCTGCGCCTGCGCGGTAACTGCGTAACACACTAACAGTAGCAATGACTTTAATTTTGACGGTTCAACAACATTCATTGCGTTATGTACGTTGTTAAGCAGACAAATTTTTCGAACATATGAAGCAATGTATTAGCAATATCCTTCAAAATAATTCAGATTGTGATTGTTAATGTGTTACGCAATTAAGGTGATGCTTTTACACTCGTCGCGAAGTAATTTTGTGTTGTGTTGACAGCTCGTTTCTGAACCAGTAAACAAGCAAATCTTTCATGTAGTCTTCCAAAAACTTACTCCTGAAGAGTAGAGCTGGCTGGTCAGCAATCTCATCATCGAAGAAGTCTCGTCCATCGGACAGGGAAAGTGAACCGGACGCGTGAGTTGGTGTGCCTGGAGATTCCGGGGTCGGGTTCTTGCTGCCTTCGCCGCTACTACCGTTGATTTGCGATGATTCACTGTAGAGAGAAATATGCCATGTATTGATTGTATTTTCACTCGGTTTTTCGATGATTCTAGTTCTGATGATTCTGTTCATAGCGGTTTTGCATAAGAAATTCATTCATAAAACTGCTTAAGTACAGCGCGGTAGATGGATCGTCATTTAACTAACAGGCTGTTATATCCATTACATAAATGCAAGCTTATCTTCGTTTTGATATTCTAACAGAAGTGGATTTGTCCTGTTCTTAGCAATTAACAAGTAGACCTTAACAATAAGGAAGTATTTCTTACAGAAATTTATTTCTACAAAACCCGCTGGCCATTTGTAAATCAATAAATTAATCTGCATTGCCTTTTCCCTAGTATGTTGGGTTCGATTTCCAGTCTAACCGGATGCAGCTGAATACCAGTATTTTACATGGAGTGACTGCCTATCTGACCTTTACAACCCAGTTACCGGGTAACATGATACCCCTTCGTAGTCAGACTTTTGGGCTTCTGACTATCCGTAACGACTGTCAAACAAAGATCTACGAATGACAGCCGGGACCAACGGCTTAATGTGATTTTCGCGGCACGGAGGGGTCTCGTTTTGTGATACAATCCCTGAACCTACCGCGGCAACCGTAGCTTAACGTTCGATCGACCCGTGCTGCTGTTATTATTTAGCCACGAGCCCCGCCTGCTGACTATTTCTAAGAGAATAAACTTAATAAAAGAAGAACATTAATCACACACATGACATTCACTTACATCACTACTTCTTTAACAGGCTGCATCGCCTCCCCATCAAGATTATCCTCTTCTCTAACAGCCGGCTCTGGTGACCTCGTCTTGGTATTCGCAGTCTGATACGCCGAACTGATCGAAGGAGGATCCCTTTCCACTTGCAGCTCATTATTCGAGTCACTAGTACTGGTTGAGGATATCAGGCTGTCTGCTGGAGAGGTCTCGTCATCTAACATGCTTTGCGTGGAAGTTTCTAGAGCTGACAGATCGAACTTGGAGTCCTCGAGGGTGAGTGTTAGGTTGTGGTGGTCACCGCTCTGGTTTGTGCATGTGCTTGTGGTGCTGTAGTTTGAACTTGTCATTGAACCTGTTGGAAAGTATGAATAGATTAAAAATTATCTTTTTTATAAACGGTCGTAAGAATTTTAATAGGAGTGTGGCGTTGGCATAAGATACGAGATGCCTATAGCATTGCCCTAGCATTGGGTGAATTCGGGCTTTGGATGATGATGAACATTTTCGACTATAATCAATCATTTCGTAGTAAACACATGAAGGAGGTATCAATTTTATATTCAAATTAGAAGATATTATGAAGTCCAGATTGTTTGCTAACTATTGTAACTGGCAGATTTAGTAACCATTTCTGTCGATCTTTGGCAAAAGATGCCAACATTTGACTTTGTATGAGATAATAATTTCTCTTACCCATCATAGTTGCTCGGAGCGCATCATGCTGGCTCATCGTTAGCGACTTCATGAGCAGCGGGTGCGGCACGGGGGCCTCGTCCATGATTACAATCGTTTTCTTAGGAATCTCTGGCTCCACCACCTTGGGAGCTTCCACCACTTTGTTCTCCAGCTTAGACTTCTCGTCCTCACAGCTGGACACACTCAGTGCAAGAGACACGTCGTCTTGTGATCTGGAAAGAGGATCAGCATTTTAAGTTTTGTTCTCTTTTTGGAATCGTCCTTCTTTCTTATATCGAAAGACGCCTGCATTTTTTTTTTAAATTGGAGTATCTTGTCCCTGTTAGGTTAGATTTTCTGTGTGATTTTACTAAATGAAAGCAAGAGTTTGAGAACCGCGCCTGTAGTTTGAAGCCTTTGTAAGCCATAAACGAATTATATTAATTTTCATATTTTAATTTGGTATTCAATAATTATGGGATTTATCAATAAGAATTTGATGTAATGGATAATATTTGCTTGCACACTTCGGTGACCCCGTAGCTTGGTGGCCCCGTAGCATTGATACCGCGGCACCTACGGTCCTGCTTTAAATAAACGACTAGCTCGTTTCAAGCTGTGGTAAGCCTAGACACACCTGTTGGCCATAGCTTCGCCAGCCGCGTGGCTCTGCCAAGCGCTGCTGTTCCCGAAATGACTCTCCTCACTCTTGCAAGATGGACTGGACTCCTTTGAAGAGTTCACCGTGGTTGGAGACACCACGCCGCTTGAAGACTTCACGAATGAGTTCTAGAAGGTAACGAATGAACCAAGTAGTAGGTACCGTTCGGGGATTCATTCTTTCTTATTGTATATTAGGCGAATAAATCATATTTTTTATTAACACGTTTTTTGTAGAATCTTTAACATTTCTATTGTTCATTGTGAGGCACTGCCCACATAAGTAGTTTAGCATGCAATATTATTTGAAGTTAGATCCGTATGATAGAAGAATCCCGAGCAAAACCTGAGTGATTTTTATTAATCTGTTTTTGAATAAAAATCGCTATTTGTGCTCGAGAATTCTGTTTTATAATTTGTGCTGTACAAAGGTATTTACCTGTTTATTTAATTTTTCAGGTTGTGCTCTATCCAGAACGAATTTCTCTTCATCCAGGTTTGTTTGTATCAGTGAAGGTCTGGTCCTATTCCTGTACCGGTCTAGAGTGGACATGGGGGAGTTTTGTCTCCCTGAAGACTCTGTCACAGGGGATGGCTTTGGTAGAATAGGGGATGGTGGCTTATATGTGGGTACTGGGGTAACCTCGTACTCTGGGGTCAGATCATCATCGAAGGAACTTGGCAGCTTTGGAAGAGGTATTACTGCCTCGCCGGTTATTAGAGCGTCATCTGTGAACAAATTGGTTAAAATTAATATTTTACAGATAGGTATCTTACCTTACAAATATTCTTTTCGATCTACTGATCGAAAAGAATATTTAATAAACACAATATTAAACTTACGGATAAGTACATTATTTTAAGTTTTAAAGACGCGGTATTTCAATGTAAAATAATGCAATTCATACTCTTCCTTCAGAATCTACTGAGCTGTTTATGGGTTACTGTGTTTCGTGAGTACATTAAAATATACAAATAATGACTACCTCAAGTGCTAACACTACTTCCATCTTTTACCAATATGAGAGGTTTACGTGGCTGCTCTTTATAAGCATGCATAATTTGTGAATTGCGATTCCTTTGTGGAAATGCTTAGGATTAAATAATAAACCAAATCAACTCACCCATAATATCAAGGTCTGAAACTTGTAGCTCTCTGAGGTGGAAGCAGTGAGAGTTGCGCATGATCATCTCGAGGTTGCGTGGGCGTCGGCGCATGCGCGGCGAGCCATCTCCCCCGCCCTCCCCGCCCGTCCATACCCCGGAATCACTTGATACTGCTGATTGTGCACCTGGTAAGAACATTTTCTAATCAATTGTCACTTCATTACACGTGAAGAAAAATTTGCAGCCAAAGTGTTCTGTAAAATTCTCACCGTGAAAACTTAGGTGAACTGAACTTCTAGTGAACCTGTCATCCCATCCGATGCTAGGGATTGACCCTATTGGCAGCTCACTTCACCTAAGTTTTCACGGTGAGATGTTTTACAGAATAGACTGGTTGTTCCATACATTTATGTTCACACAGTTCACATAATTTAATAAAATCTTTAGGTACTTCTCGCTAGTTAATACTCCGTGGTTAACACTATTAACTACTGGGAACTATGCGTTGTACAGTTTTACTGGTTAAAAGCTGTACCTATTGACCCGGCAGTAGTTCATTATGACCCTTTTCTGGTTTTGATTTACCCAATGATATTATAAGTGGATTTACCTATTTCAATTACACCTAATAGGTATTGTATGTGACAAAAAGTAGCCTAGCATCACTGAAATTGTGAATGCATGCCCTGTAAGTAGGTACCACACACCAATAACTGAACAACCAAGTAGGTAGCTTTGGTGGTAATAAAAGATATTTAAATATTCAGGTATTTGACAGATGACTATTAAAAAAAAAGGTCAAGGTAAGAAGGCTGCCCTCAATAATTTCTACGAAACACTGACCGTTTTTAATCAAAATCTTGTAATAAAAGCCATTTGTCATGATTTAGAAACCAATTAAAGAAAAAAAAAATAATGGCATCACAAAGTTTTTGATAGAAAACGGCCTGTATTATTTGTTCAAAATAAGGTTTATTTTAAATGAGTATGTATGTACTGTATCTACAAAAAGAAGGGGGAAGCCAGGTGAATAAAATTTATATTTTTTTGTAAATTGCATTTTCAAAATGTGATCCCCAGGAGCAATGATAGTTGGTTTTATAATATTTTTCTTAGATTTGTTGCTAGATCATTATCGTTCATTTCGATAACGCTCAGCCTATGTTTTCATTTATGTAGGTCATATTTCTAGGCAACATTAGGTACGTCAAATAAGTATTTATTGAAACACCGACCAAGAGCCAGTCGGGCTCACACAACTAAGGTTCCACACATACAGAAGGGCACGAACATCGACGCGCAAACTGTAACCATGGATTCAGCACATGATTCTAAACCCCTTAGCCGATCAATTCTTTATAAATCTCACCGTGAAAACGTAAGTGAAGTGAGCTGTCAGTCCACCCGGTGCTATTCTGTAAAAATCTCACTGTGAAAACTTGGGTGAAGTAAGCTGTGAATAGTGTCAAGTCAATCCCTAGCATCAGGTGGAATGACAGCTCACTTCACCTGAGTTTTAACGGTGAGATTTTTACAGAGTAGCACCGCAGATGCTATAGGGATTGACACTATTGATAGCTCACTTCACCTAAGTTCTCACGGTGAGAAATTTACAGAATCTCTCGGCAGGTTGCACGTCGATGTCCCTGCCACCCTGTATACTAAAGTGAGCTGTCAAATCGACAAAAATACTAGGTATATAAATAGGAATAAAATAACCTTCAAATCAAGAATACTCGAAAGAACGTTTGAATTTAGATTCATGCACACCTATTCCGTAATCCCGGATTTAATGCTTATAAACGTAGTATGCATTCATTGTTGCATTTAAGGCAATTAGTCAAATGAAATTGTGTAATCTTATAAGTTTGTCACTAGTCTAGTGCAGTAGAATACCTATATAGGTATTGATGTCAGAAGCACTAATACTTAGGTATATTATAACGGTCTTAAATTTGACCAGCACAATAAACGAATATGAATATGAGCTATGAAAATACCCAAAGATTTTTTTGTCATTAAGTCACGTGATAACAGCAACTAACAGTCCATAGTGAGGCAATAGGTATAAGTTAAGTGGTATTAAAATATTACCTTCTTGCCATCCGTCCGTAACACCAGACTTCCTAGTGTTGTTCACCACCTGAAGATAAAAACACTTATTAAACATAGTGATCACCTTTCACTTCACTTTCACACACAGCACGTAAAAATGTATATTATATTGACCATGTCGTGTTTCTAGCCGAAGTGGATTACTGTGAATGAACCCGACCACATCCCTAATGTTACGACAACAGATGTCGAAATGACCCGTATGCAAACCAAGCCCGTAACTTTAAAAATAAATCCTACACCACACGTAGACACTCTGACTAAAACATATCTTACGACAAAACGCACAAATTCTCAAACTGAGTACTCACTTTCTTCAGTTTCTTCGTCAATTATTTAATTTAACAACTAATTAAAATATGTGATTTTAACTTTTATTATCAAAAAGAATAATTAAATAAAACTTTTTACAAACACGTCTTGTCACGGTCCAGAACGAGGGGAAACTGTAACGTCTAATTAATTTTGCTTTTTAACGCGATACATTGCAAAATGCATTATGTATGTAGGTATGTACGAGTATGTGTGTTAACTTTACAATTATGCAAGTAATGTCTGCTTGATGTTTTCGGGGAAAGAATTTTGTTTGTGAATTTTTCATAATTGTAACAGCAATGAAAAGGAATTTGGATTTAAAACACGACTTAGTAAAAAAAATCGGTTTAAATACGCGTAAGTAGTTATACTTTGAAGAAGTAGAGCAAAACATTTGCATACAAAATCAGTTTAGTTGATAAAGATCTTCGTTTCGCTAATCTCATGTATGTCTACGCTAGATGCACTGTGCACCGACGATATTTAGAGTATACGGCGACCGGCATCACACACGACAAGTCTGAAATAGACAAGTTGTGACCCAGTTTCAGCTTCAGAGGAAAACAAACGGTTGGAGTCTAATTATAAAGGTTATTATCGTTTGTCCAGGAAGCTGTTATGTAATTTAATAAATTCTAAATGTGAAAAAATTTCGTCATAGATATTGCGGTGGTGTTTTGATTTCCAGATGTCTCTTCCGATAATTAAATTTAATGTTCTCTCATATTTCTTTTTATCTTCATTCACTATTAGTACTCCTTTAAAGTCCTTAACTTCCCTAATGTCTTTTCAACAAATTGATGGCACTTAAGATGATGCATCTCTGTTCATGAGGACCCGTGATTATAATTCGAAGCTGGGGCGTCTTGAAAACCAGCTGTGTAGCATAAACTACTACATATCATCATCATTCTCCTGCTCTTATCCCAATTTATTTGTGGTCGGCGTAACATGTCTTTTTCTTCCATACTTCTCTATTAGTCGTCATCTCGATAGTCACCCCCTTTCTAACAATATCATCATTCACACAGTCCATTCATCGTTTCTTTGGTCTTCCCCTACTCTTACAGCCATCGATATTCATACATAAACTACTACTACAATGCTAAACATTTAATTTGCAGCAGTGTACCGTATATTTTTAGTATCAATCATCTCTCCATTCGCATTGTTGCATTCTGTTGTCACAGTCTCAATGCAAACTGCTTCGTGATTTCAACCTTCAAAGTTCCGTTACCTGTTTAGTAGTCTTAGCATCAATGTTCTTGACAGCTGGGAACTGAGGCCTGGGCAGCTGCGTTGTCTGGAAGGTGTACTTCCCGGCGCCAGGACCACGCTGTGGTTCTTGCTGTACTCGGGGAACGGATGAACACCGAGTCGAAACCGGTTCTGATATCCGCACACTTTTAGTTGGTCGTCCCTCCTGAAATTTACAGTTCCGGTTAATGGAAGGCAATGTGAAATGATATGACTAGGGAAAACTTGAAAGGATCTGCGAAGTAATTGCGTAGTAATAAGTCAGTAGTAATGACTTTAATTTTGACAATTCAACAATATTCATTGCGTTATTTACGTTATTGAGCAGACAAATTTTTCGAACGTATAAAGCAATGGATAAGCAATTTCATTGTGGGAAAAATTACGAACTTCTATCCCCTATTTAACTTTCTTCTCCTCAGTGCTCATCTTCGTTCTGTAAGAAACTCTTGTGCACAGGCTTCTATAGAACCAGCGGCTGTACCTACGTTGCGTGTCAGTGAATTTGAAATTTTATTTTTGGTAATTGCGCAGCAGCAGTTCTGAGAAAGTCAATCGTACTGCAATGTTTACTTTCTGACCAGAGTGACACAGTAACACAATGCAAAGTTATGATAAAACAAAGTGTGTGAAAGTGAAATTAAACGAGTTAATTTTAATAAACATTGGACAATCTCTAACACAGAAAAGACACAAATCTCGTAATTGACGGGAAACAATTTTAGCAATATATCTGAGATTTCATTCATAACTTGACATAACTGTAGTTTGTTAAGCATTGGAAGGCCCTAATTACCTACTATTATTGCAACATATCATTTGGTCCCTACGTATCCCCTGAAGGGGTCGGGAGACATGTAGGTAGAGATGCCTACGCGTATGTCTCATTTTATCGAGGTGTTAAAATTGAAGAATAGGTAATCTAAAGAAATTACGAGGTACGTAAACTTTATTGTTTTGTGAAATTCATTTAATTAAATGTATAATGTAACAAAGCAATTTGCTTTTTTATTGTGGTTGCTTGCGGAGTTTATGACTCATTTTTATTTTTTATTAAATTAACAGTGTGTCAATATTATATTGCCACGATGCACCAAACTATACCTAATATTCTGTCTGAACAGAACATTGAACGACTGTCTTTAAATAATTCAAGAAGTAAGTATTATTTCGTACGAAAGTGAATAAATTCAAACCACAAATCTAAGTAAGTTTATTAGTTACCCGTGTTACCGATAAAGTGATCACCGTCAGAGAACCGTAACTTAAATGCTTGGAAATAATATGTTCCAACCTTTAGTCAGCAGCATCCTTCTAGGCAAAATTATGAGTACCTTAGCAATTCGTTTACCCAGCATGGTATAATTATATTGTCATTGTTGCCTTCTAGACAAAAAGAAACATGATACTTAAAGTTCAAGTCCAACTTACTTGTGCTGGTATCTGCTGGGCCTGATACGTCAGTATGACGGTTTGCTTGGTCAGCGTCTTAGGCACGCCGCCTGCGCCAACGACTGTCGTCACACCGGTAGAGGACACCTGCGTCGCCTGCAACGGCAGCTGATACCCCGGGCTTATACTCTTCTTATCTGCAACACGAGTAAAATTGGCTGTTGGTAATCTCTATATTACTGCCTTACGGCCTAGCATGCATTAAGTCAGTGAACAAGATCATCATACTCCTGCACTGATTCCTATATATTTAAGGTTGGCGCAAAAATACCAATACTCAATCAGTACTTAATCTATGAAAAAATCTTCCGTTCTATCATTATCAAAATCAAAAGTCATTTACCTATTCAAGTTAGGCTGAGAATCAGCACTTTTCGAACGTCAAAATTACACAAGACAAACCCCGAAAACGCCGCCCTGCACCACTTCCTAGCGCTTTCGCTGGGATGAAGAAGTGGCGCAACAAACTCCCCAGCAGGACGATTTTGGGGTTTTTAATCCAGAATTATTATTTAAGAGATGTATTCCATGCAAAGACAACAGGAAGAAGATGCAAAGAAAAACAAAAATGTTGTACCAAGCGTAGGTCACTGACCCAGGTCAGTGGCGTAGGAAAATTCTTAACATCTAAGCGTGCATGCAGTAAGACGTGTGACGTGCTTGTGCATAATTGCGAACTAAAATTGAGTAGGCGTTACAGATAAAACGTTAGTAATAAAAAGCACAACGCCATCCTCTTGCCACTGTCAAAATTTATTTGAGGACAGGGCATCAGCATGTCATGAAGACATTCCTTGCAGTCGTCATGCATCTTAATAGTAGGTAGTAACTACTTAATTTAGATATATCACGGGACTAAATAGCACATTTGTACGTCATTACATATCAGTTTTTATTGTATTCAGGAGAGCAGATACTGCTGTAGTACGACTTAGGCGCCTGGTACTTCTGACGCAATCTTACCCTATTCATAATCAGAAAAAAATAAAAATAATAAAATCTATTCATCATTCAGAAACTTTTACGTTTATGAGCGAGTCTCATGGATGTCGGCGGTGGCTGGATCACTGCATCTCGACAAAGTCTGCATGGGATACTGTGATAGCGGCTGACGTCATATATGACGTCATGTGGTCTGATCACTATCCCTTTTTTTTTTTTTTTAAGGATGGGAAATCATCAAATAACCCCTCCCGCTCTGGGTGGAGCGGAAGGGAGTGTCAGACTCTTATTGACTAAAACCCATCCGTGTTCCTTCCTTAGCCCTTTATATTCCGGGGCAGCGGTATCCCTTTCGGACAATCCCGCTGCCCTGATCACTATCCCTTGCGTATTGTTTGCGATATAACCTGTATGACTGTTGAGACAGCCTTCGCCGATTCCAGTAATCACCAACATGGGATAAAGTGGGGCACGCGCACCAAAGAACAAATTAATGCATACCAAAAATATAGTTCAGATAAATTAAGTGTTATTTTAATATTTTTATGTGTGACTGTGAAAACAATATAAATTGCGAACATTATGACAAATATTGTGAATCAATTAACTTGTATTATACGTATATTGTTGATTCAATACAGACTGCCGCTATACTGAGTTCCCGTTTGGATGAACAGAGGCGATGCAAAAAGGTGACTGGATGGAATTACCACGTGCGTGACTATCATCAAACTGCTAGGTTCCATTTCAAGGCTTGGGTAGAGGCAGGTAGGCCTTTACAGGGCCAAATTTTTGAAAATATGCGTAGTAGTCGTTAAATTTTTAAAAATAAAATCAAGTGGTGTCAGAAAAACGAAGATTGTATAAAAATGAATATTTTGGCCTTGCATAGACAAGAAAAATTTTTTGTAAAATTTTGGAACGCAACTAAAAAGCTTAATTTTAAACAGAGCCTTCCTGTATCTGTTGATCGATTACAAGAAACATGTAAAATAGCAGATTTGTTTGCTAGTAAATTTAAAATTGACCCCCTGCCTGCGGATTGTAAGCTCAGCAGTGATACCATCGTGACTGAGTCGCTACCACCATTTACGCAAGAAGATGTAATATCTGCAGTGAGGAATATGAAACGTGGTAAGTCAACAGGACATGATGGCCTCAGTGTGGAGCACCTCGCCTGGGGAAGCGCCAACTTATTTCCACATTTAACTGCGTTTTTTAATTTATGTGTCAAACACGCCTACTTGCCGAAACTTTTAATGAAAGCTGTGGTGGTTCCAGTCGTCAAAAATAGAACAGGTGATTTAAGTACATCTGGTAACTACCGACCAATTACACTAGGTACGGTAATTGGCAAGGTGCTGGAGCGTCTCATACAGCCTGAACTGCAGAAGAATCTACAAATTGACGATGCGCAGTTTGGTTTCCGTCTGGACTCTCAACAGACTCTGCGATTATCAGCCTTAAGAGTACGATAGTTTATTATACCCACCAGAGAATCTCAGTGTATGCTTGCTTCTTAGACCTGAGCAAAGCTTTTGACCTGGTGAATTATGAAATCCTCTGGGACAAGCTAAAAAAGTCAAAAGTACCACACCAAATTGTAGATCTGTTGGGATTCTGGTACGGGGGCCAGACCAATCAAGTGAAATATGGTGACTCGCTATCCAGTAGTTACAGGTTAGATTGCGGTGTTCGCCAAGGGGGTTTGACTTCTCCGGACCTGTTTAACCTGTATATTAATGATCTGATCAAGGAACTCAGAAGAACCCAAGTTGGCTGTCACCTAGGCAATGTCTGTGTGAATAGCTTGAGTTATGCTGATGATATGGTTCTTTTGAGTCCCTCGATTAAAGGCTTAAGGAAACTGTTGTCTGTCTGTGAGCATTATGCTGATGCTCATGGACTGAAATATAACGTTCTCAAAACCGAATCTATGGTATTCAGGTCTAGAACAGGTCCGGGGAACATACCTAGTCTTTGTTTAAATGGCGCGACCATTAAGGTCGTAAAACAGTTTAAATACTTAGGGCACATTTTAACGGACAGACTTCAGGACGACTGCGACATTGAAAGAGAGCGTAGGGCCCTCTCAGTGAGGAGTAACATGCTCGCGCGCAAATTTGTGAGGTGCACTAAGGAGGTAAAGAACACTCTGTTCAGAGCTTATTGCTTGTCAATGTACACCTGCCAACTTTGGTGCAACTTCACAAAAAAGGTGTACAGTTCATTAAGGGTTCAGTACAATAATGCTTACCGAACCCTAATGAAACTGCCAAGATATTGCAGTGCCTCGAGTATGTTTGCCGAAGCGAGGGTCCCGGACTTTTACGCCATCATGAGGTCGAGGGTCGCGTCTTTTTGGCGAACTTTGAGACGCTCCAGTAACAGCATTTTGAAGGTTGTCTCGGACAACTTAGCAAGCCCTATATTTATGCAATGGATCTCTATTCACCTAAACGGGAACAAAAAATGACGAAAGAATTTTTAATGTATTTTTGAAGACTATGGGTACCTATACATACCTCTACGTTTTGAATTTTTTATTTAAATTTTATTTTTCTTTTATTTGTTTCACTGTCAAATTGTATATGGGTATATTGCCTGCAATAAAACAAATTTATTTATTTATAATAACCTTCTTTTCTATCACAGTCCATCCATCATTTCATAGGTATTTCTCGTAGTCATCCAATTCCACATTAGTACTCAAAACGTTTTTTTCTAGCCTCATTCCTGAACCGAGAGTGAGAAAATGATGAGTGGTGTATTGTAACGGGACTATGTAAATAGCCCGTTTGCTTAGCTAGGGCGCTAGGTTGAAGTGCGAACTAGGTCGTGAATGCCTATTGCCTCTTTCAATTATTCGCTTAATAAACTATTTGTAGGGGTTAATAAGCTGAAATCGAGTTTCTTTTGTTTTTTATTCGTTTGTTTGAACGCACTAATCTCTGGAACTTAAAGCCGGATTTGAAAAAATATTTTTGCATTTGATAGCCCAATTTTTGAGACAGGAGACTACCTACATAAGATTACGCTAAGACCTTATGGAGCTGAGCAAAATGAAAAAAAATCAGAAAGAATGCAACGCGAAAACGAAGGAACAGCGCGGACAGGCGATGTGATGCGACAGGGTGGGTCATGGGAAGAAGAATTTTCACGCAGAAGAAGTCGCAGGCAGAAGCTAGTGTTATAATATACTTACTAAAAAAAAGTGATTACTTGAGTTAGATTCTTGCCACTATAGGACAATGAAACTGCTTGTTTGAATACATAAGGTAAGTAGGTATATACATACGGGAAGGTACTTCTTCAAGTTTTTTCCTAAATTCTTAAATTCGATTCGGTTACCTTATACGGAATACCGTCAAATCGTCCGTTTACATAATCGGATTAAGTGCACGTCACTTATCGTATACCTACACCTTCCCAGATCGATGTAAGTCTTTGATCAGGTTTCTTTAAACGGGTATCTATACCTATACCTGATACCTACATACTACGTATCTGGTATAGGCACCTACAGGTATATTTTCACATGATATGAAAAGAAATAGCAGAGGCGGCAAAGGGAAGCATTGAATCGGAAAAGTTAATCGTTCGGAAAAAAATATCGATTGAAAAATCATCAGGATTAAAAGGGTATTTCGAGTTTCGTAAAATGTTTTACTTAGAATAACCATATTGGTGACCTTAATAAGATTAGACTTCATTGTGAGGTACCTAACACTTATAAAGCATAATCAGCCTATCATGTGCCCACTGCTGGGACACAGGCCTCCTCTCTGCGAGAGGGAATGGGCCGTAATCTACCACACATTATGTCACATGTCTTCGAATTTTTAGTAAGAATATAGTATAATATACTCGTACAGCTCGTAAGTCGGGGCCGTTAAAACTACGCCAAAACATAAATGTCGCTTTATAAGATTCAAGTTGGTGGCTACCAAATTACCAATGCAGCCTAATTCAGAAGCCATTCAAAGGCGATATCTATAATTTAATTCGAGTGAATGACAATATCAAATTGATTAACATACACCCCCAAAATGGATCCCACCCACATGCACTTTCACATAAAATGTTCGATCAAATCAAAGAGGTAGCAAAGTACCTATATATATAACCATTTATATCACCTTGTCAAACCAGCGTTTTTGGTAAGTATTATTAGATTCCTATCTACATAATACATGTTCTACTCAGACTTTCTTTCTGTGAACGAGTGGTCTGTCATCCACCACGCGGGTCCAGAGCGAGTTGGTGGTTGTCACCTACATGTCACCAAGATTTAGTTCTAGGATATGTCGGTTTCCGCATGATGTTTTGCTTCACCATTTATCTACCTCATTATACTCTACCAATATTAGTGCTTGTATGTTAATGTTATGGCGTAATAATTACCAATTCAAATCACGCATGCTCACCTAATGCATTGTTGTTGATGTGAGTCGTCTCCTTATCCTTATGTGGGGCTCCGAAGGCCTGCTCCGCCGCCACGCTCACGTCCCCGACCTTCGCAGTTTTGGCGTGTTGTTGCCTGAAACCGAACCTAACAAATGAGACAACAATAAGACAGACATCAGTAGAAAGTGCTAGTATTTCAATCAGCAAAAAGCATTAAAGTTAACTTTTGATCTTTCTATTAAATGTCAGCAAACATTAGCATTCTTGTTTGTTTCGATCTGTATTAACGCTGTCGGTCTGCCCGCCAGACATACTAAAGCTGCCTTTTAAATGGAAAAGCCTACTCAAATTGTAAAGGCAATAAGTTTATTTTCGAACACATCAGGCGCTTGTACAAGTCATTTGTGAAATTGTGTGCTTCGCAGTCATTAATAGAATTAGAATCACAATTTAGAACTTTCTAATTTATGAATAAGTAATTAGCGTTTTTTTTATGTCATTCTCACTACCCTGTTGAGATTGCTTTCGATAATCGTTACGTAAAGGTGCGATCGGGTGTGATCTGGTTTGTTACCTAGTTGAGCGTAATGGTTGCCCGGGTGTCTCCTTGCGTGGTCTCGCGAGCGGCGTCGACCGGCCGGACAGCACCTCCTCCGGACGTAAATCCTCCGTGGAACCTGTAGTGAAATGTTGATAATTAAATATGGACATCTTACGTGCCACAAACATGTTTTATGATAACTTGTAATTAAAGTTGCAGGTTTTTTATTACCACTTTTCTGTGCAAGTTTGAGAGTAAGTACTTTCGATTTCGTTTTATGTTTTGAGATATGTAGTTGGTACTTCATTATTTTATTTTATTCACAGGAAACTGGTTCAAAAACATTGTTGAACAGGTCCAACAGCTGTAGATATTATGAAAATACTCTCTTTGATGAAATTTGATCGAAGACAATGATAATCCATCTGATCTAACCAATTAAAACAGCTTCCCTTGAGTGATACAAAACAAGTCTCTTTTAAGTCCTATGCCCTGGGTTTAACTCTCTTTTCTGTCCTATGCCAGTGTAAATAACTTTCCTGTATTCATTGTGCTCAACTTTCTTTTCCCTTACGCAAAATACGCGCTTTGGCGTGGAGTTGCGGACACTAGCCCGTTTTACCTAAGTGTCTTTTCTGTCCTATGCCCTATGTATAAGTCTCTTTTCTGTCGTTTACCCTTCTATCTGTCTCTTTTCTGCTACATGTTATGCAGATAACATACCCTTACCTCCATTCCCATTCTTATCATGTGCCTTCTGTTTCCTGCGCGAGTTGTCGTCAGCACGCGAGGTGCTGGCCGGACGCCGACGGAACCCGAACGACGTGGCCACCCCACGGCTTGGTTTGCCGTTGCCGTTGCCCCCCGCGCTCTTCTCTCTTTTCTTTGCACCCTTCGACTCAGAGTGACCCTGGGGAAGAAGTGAGGAGAAGTTTAATAATAAATCACAAGCAGGCTATTATTGTCTTACTGCAGGGCTAGGCTCCTTCTCATACAGAGAAAGCACGAGCATTGATCACCACGCTTGATAAAGACGGGTTGGCGATTTAAGACTTATATTAATTTTAAGTCTAGGAGAGGGGCCCGTGGCTAAATAGAGGGGCCCGTGGCTAAATAAGAACAGCCGCACAGGTCGATCGGTCAGGTTAAGCTACGCTTGCCGCGGTTGGTCTGTGGATGGGTGACCATCTTTACATACCGAGACCCCTCCGTGCCTCGGAAAGCACGTTAAGCCGTTGGTCCCGGCTGTCATTCGTGGATCTTTGACAGTCGTTACGGGTAGTCAGAAGCCCGAAAGTCTGACAACCAGTCTTACCAAGGGCTATCGTATTGCCCAGTAACTGGGTTGTGGAGGTCAGATAGGCAGTCGCTCCATGTAAAATACTGGTATTCAGCTGCATCCGGTTAGACTGGAAGCCGACCCCAACTTAGTTGGGAAAAGGCTAGGCAGATGATGATTAATTTTAAGTCTAGGATTACTCACGATGTTTTCCTTCATCGGTGTCAGTAATGTCTATGATACCAATCTCGACAACCTCGTTTATGAAAGATGCTTAGAACCACTGGACCATTAGAGTTTAGTTAGTTTGAAAATAAGTATTTTGCTGTTGACTTCGCGAGATTGTCATTGATTAAAGTTATATTACAAAGTTAAAAGTTAAGAATATGACATGAAAAGGAATGATTGGATGAAAGATTAATAATACATTTTCCTAACAAAGAAGTGACAACGTACTAAAAAAAAAAACATTAAATACTTTGCACGTGCAACTTGCATTTAAAATTATCTACAATTAATCGCGAAGTATATTTATTACACTCACGGTAAGTTTGCTAAGGAAGACGTCGGCTCTTTGTTTATTTATCCAAAGTAGATAAATTTGTACCTACATATCTGTAAAAATATTGCATGTAAAGATAATAAAGATCATTGTAATTTTGGCAAACTTGTTAGTGGCAAAAACCCAACAGCAACCATAACGTAACGAGAAAAAAGATTACTCAGAAAAATCAGAGGTACCTAAAATAACTGTAACTGTACCTAGATTTTCCTTTAAAGTGGAAAGTAAATTATGTTGGCAAGTCAATAATTTGTTATGACAATATGAGATACTATACTAATATTACAAAGTGTTTGCGCCTACGTGCAAATTCTTTGGAACTACCTACCTACTGATCAGATTCTGAATTTTTTTTTTAATAAAAGTTGTTTCAAAATTAACTCAACAAACGTTAAGAGGTTTTTTAGACCATCGAACTGAACAACTTTCACTATGGGACCAACTCTAAAATCACGAAAAAAAAATCAGCTGTTTAATACAAAAGTTCAATACTACTTGAACAAAATGTATGAAACATCAGATATTTTTTTTCGTTATTTCAGAGTTGGTCCCATAGTGAAAATTTTTCAGTTCAATGATCTAAAGCACCTCATAAAGTTGGTTGGGTTAATTTTGAAACATTTTATATAAATTATTGCTGAGTGTCATAGGATAGTTTAATCGCGAGCTGAAGCTAGTAAAATAAAAAAAAAAACAAAACGAACGATGAAAATACACCCACACGGAATTTTGCAACTGAAGTGAGCACTCCAATTCGTGTGGAAAATATCACGTCAACTAAAGATACGTGAACTTGACCTTTACAATAAAACTTTAGCCTTTACCTATAACTAGAGCGCTATAAGTACCTATAACTAAACGCTTTTACTACCTAGGGCTTCCGTATTAGACTGGAAACTTTTGAAACTAGCTGTTTAATTTGCAGGAAAGGTTTTACTGCAAAGGTCACTCTTGTAGATTTCAGTCATTCTTGTTTGCAAGACGAAGAAGAGAAGACTTGATTGAAAGACGTTCACAGGGGACGCTGTTGGTAAACAATTGTGCAATATTGTTTTGGAAATATATTGAAAAACAAGATGGCGGCATAAGTTCCGATGTTAGCCACAGGCTAAAACATTCTGAGCCCTAATTGAGTAACACTTTAAATGACAAACTAAATCATTTTGAAGGATTTTGCTAATCCATTGCTTGATATGTTCTAAAAATTTGGCTGCTCAACAACATTAATAACGCAATGAATGTTGTTCAACTATCAGAATGAAAGCTATACTGTTAGTGTGTTACGCAATTACCCCGCTAGTACAGCTATACTATACCTAATTCGTATATAGAATGCTAAGCACAAAAATTATAAGCTACAGTTTTACGGACTAGATTTTGAAGGTCAGCCAGAATGGTAAACTAACATTTAAGTAAGCTATACTTAGCTAGATTTATTAGTTCGTTTGTTGTAGGTATATCGTCAGAAAAGGCGATAACAAGTATGTGGTATAATCTAATTGCATAATGTGGTTTCCATACTGTATATCGACTGATGTATATCAGCGAACCCTGGCTAAAACAGGAACTGCCGGTCGATTCTGTTAGATTCTCACCGTGAGAAGTTAGGTGAAGTGAGCTGTCATTCCATCTAATGCTAATGCATCTAATACTAATGATAGCTCACTTTAAGCTCACTTCACCCGAGTTGTCACGGTGAGATTTTTACAGAATAGCACTACTGTATAGCTTGATGTTTCGTCGTGCGTAGGTACCTAGGTACATAAGTACAGTCAACAAGTCGCGTGTGTGCCTAGGTAAGTTTCACGCGCATTAACTAAAAGGTAGACACTGAATGCAATGAATAAGCATGAACCATTGCCAAACGTTAATTAGCTTATTAGATACAGTACTGTTTATTCTGTCGCCGCCTATTTATGCCGCATTATGGAAATAGTAAATCGTAAATCACAATCACAATGTTATTTGATTACATCAACGCAATTTGGTTTGGTGTCAAAGCTTCAATTATATTACCTACAAGGTTACATTAAGTCGCCTTTTTAAGAGAAAAACATTTTATTGTCCCAACTTACGTGTCGCTGGTGGTGGGTTCGAACCCAGGCAGGAACATTACATTGTGTAATTTATTTCATTATCATCACTGCTCTCAAACCGGTGAAGGGAAAGATCGTGAGGAAACAAAAAATCGAATTCATGTGATATCCCCATCCCGCACTGGGCCCGCCTGTTAGATTACATACCTACAGCCCTCTCCTTCTCGAAGAGAGGGGTGTCTGTGTCGTAGCAGTGGGAACGTTATAGGCTGACAATGCTCTTAAATTTGTTTTGCACTTTTTGTGTAAATTGTTCTCGGTAAGTAAATGCTGGTCAGAGAAAGCCTTACACGTGTTTTGGGACTACTTCCCGAATCGTGACTTCGTGAGTCTATTGTTATTTATAAATCTACCTACCTATTACCGATTTGTAATCTACATTCTATAGTGAAAAGAGATATACTTAGTGGTTGGCGTGGTTGCAGAAAAATAAACATAAAACAAAATAGATTAGGTATAATGTGGCCACTGATAAGTTAACTCACTTCACTTTTAAGTTGAGACATCGAAAGAAAAGACACAACTTAAAAGTGGTCATAAATCTTTTGTTGATTGCCTTAGACAAATAGTTTGCGAAAACTTTACTTAGATACATTTAAGTACAAAGGTACCTACTTTGCAAAAGCTATTTATTTTATACTTAGGTATTAGGTGCAAACGACCAAACGACCGTTTGAGTCAGCGATACTAATTATTAGTGACCATCGTTTATTCTACTGAAAGCTTTTAACAAACAACCCATATCGCGTGTCCCGCGGCTCGTCCACGTGAAATTTCTTGTTCCCACCGATCCACCCCGTCGTCGCATCGCATCGCCTGCCCGCGTAATTACTTCGTTTACTCTTAGAGTTCCTCGTTCTGACTTTTTTTTAGTTTTGTAGCTAATGTTAAATAACCTATAAGTCTTCCTTTAAGAATAAGCTACGCGACTGGATATAAAACTTACATCAGAGTGTCTATACTTCAAAATGTTATTTTGAAACTAGTCTATTAATAGTGTCTACATAAATTCTACAACAATATTTTGGACATCTATATTTCGTACAGACAATAGACTAACTACATACTTACGTAATCTTAATAGATCGATCATAATGCGCAGTGTCACACAAAACAATGCTATGATGTGAATGGTTGTGCAACGGATATATGTATTGTGTTTGTAGGATGACGCCATCAGGACATTTTTGGAACATAATGTTTCCGCTGAGAAGGCTCATACTTAACTCAAATTTTGTGGTTTGTAAGCTTTTTTCGGATAAGACGGGAGGAAACGACCGGGTGTCACCATTGTGTATTGTGTGGATCTCCCGGAGGACACGGTGGAGCATACGGTGGAGGTCTGCCCAGCTTGGGCAGAGCACCGCCGCGTCCTCACGGCGGCGATCGGCGGCGGCGATCTCTCGCGTCCGGCCCTAGTCCAGGCCGGAGCGAGAGTGCATGGGAAGCCGTCGCCTCCTTCTGCGAAGCAGTAATGCTCGCGAAGGAGGAGGCGGAGCGCGCGGAGAGGCAATCTTTGCGCCCTCATGCCCCTAGTCGCGAATCGATAGCCGATTCCCGGCCACCGTAGGCGCGGGCTTGCGGGCGGCTAGCTCAATGGGTAGCTCGCGTCCGGTAAGGACCAGGCCCGGTTCGACGGCGCGTTATGTGTTCCACGCGCGCCTCAAAGAGATGTCAGCAATAACTGACGGGGTCCGATAGGGCTGATGCCTACCAAGGTCGCGGGCTGTTCGAAAGAGATACCGTGGCCCCGGCACAGGCAACTGAAGGAACACGGGTGGGTTTTAGTTCGGTTTTAGTTTTTCAGTATAAGTCTAACACCCTCCTAGGAATTATAGGTACCATTATCTAGGTATTTTGAAAATTATGCAGACCTAGAAACAGTTAGTGAATTTGCCTTATTTTGATACAGGGTTAAATTAAATTAGCTAGCCAAACTCCGCCAACGTGATAGGTATCGAAAAAATAACGAAAAATAAATGAATTGGATGTTTTTTTTTTGTGGGGCCGCATTTAGTGTAGGTACCTATTCACTTGAAATATCAGCTTAAAAATCTTTTTATTTTTCGTGTAAATTTCAAAGACGTGTGTGGGTATCGATAGGTATCTAAACATGATAAAACATATTTCCTCAGCTCATATTTCGTAAGAACACTACCAGCGGTAGTTCACCCCTAAAAGAAACATCATAGTAGGTATTTTATTTTTATTTTATCGTGTTTAGATAACCCATCAAGTCTGCAGAGTTTCGCTAGATAATTAAATTTGACCCTGTAAAATTAGTTTTATATGATCAATTCTTTCAATTAAATGAGTACACAGAAACAAAATACTTATTCTGCATTTGATTAAAATACCTATTAAATCACAAGGCTATTAATATTTCTTAAAATAACAAAGTTGAACTCCATGAACTTAGCTACGGAAAATTGATTGTCATCGTATAAAACAATTTCAAGTTATAAATTAACTTATTAAACGGTGTTTTATTACGGTTCCTTTGCAAAATTTATTATATAATTAGCATCCAGTGTAGATAAATAACAGATTTTCTAGCAATTTTTTATTTAGTTGAAGTCACGATTCTAGATTCCGTTAGAGTCGTAAAGTTGTAACTTTATTTTAAAGGCTAAGCGCGTACCTACTGCGATGCGATTTTTCTATCGCATGTTTTGCGATATAAAATCGCATTAGTAGATGATACCTATGGGAGCCGTATCTCATGATTTACCTGAAGAACCTCCGAAGTTACATTTTGTTTATAAATAAATCCTTGAAATTTTATTTTTTGGTCTAATCCTATGTCAAATCTTAGCACTGCTTTTACACCAAGTGACCAAGGTATACAAAATGTATTCTACATTTTGTGCCTATACTGTTATCGTTTATCGCGTAAGTACACCTAAAACAAGTTGTAAGTTGTGCAACTGCCAGTCGGATTTGACATATTGTTTTTGCATTTAATAGCCCAATTTCTGAGGAAGGCTATTTAACATCACGCTAAGACTCTTAGGAGCCGTGCAAAAAGAAAAAAAGTAAGCAAGAACGCTAAGCGAAAACGAAATAACAGCACGGGCAGGCGATGCGATGCGACGGGGTGGGTCAGGGGAACAAGAAATTTCACGCGTACCTACGAAGTCGCGAGCAGAAGCTAATTCGATGTAATCTTTCCTAAAACCGAACCCAAAATTCCTCATCCATTCCAACTGACTCATACCAACCGGTTGCTTCCCAACGGTACCCTAAAATCGATTCGACGCATACACAAACAAGATCGAATAAAACAGGTTGCACTACGCGAGTAGTTTCGTCATAAACACACGTACGTGTATGTCAGAACAAATCAAGATGGATATCATTATGAGGTTCTCATGCATAGGCAATAGGCCACAACAGGCCATAGTATGCCAACAGCTAGATTAAACGCGATTCAATGTTAATGATTGTTGTATTGTGTTATGTAGGGCTGCTGAGTGAATGGCCGTGTTTTTGTTCTTGATTAAAGATTTTTGTTGTGATGGGACCTTTAGTAGTAAGGGGCTTTCTTTTAATTCGCATGCCACAGAACAGCAATAATTTAGCCAGATGAGGAGACTTTGGAAAAGTGCATAGTCATAATACTGCGCCGGAACAGGTCTAGGGTGAGGAGTCAGACCAAGAGAGATACAGAAACCCGTAGGGCAGCATGTGGCTAGCTGTTGGGCAGTAGCGACCCCACGGACTATATCTCCAGGGAGAAGTCTTGTTCCCCACTTCTGGCCTGCCTTTATTGGCCGGCGTGGGTGGAGATTCGCAAGAGCAAACGTGCTCGGAGGAAGGAAGTAATCCAGTAAGATGCTGGTAGGGATATTGACAAATTTTTCAAATATATGAAGCAATGGATTTTTGATTTACTTCAAAATCCTAGGGATTGTGAAATTGTGATAAGAAGTGTTTACGCAATAGGGGTGTTGCACTTTATAGGACCTTTAAATGACCGCTTACGATGAATTAAGTATGTGTTCAATGATCAGCTAATGGATTGGTGATCGCATGACGCTGCAGTTGCTGCTCATCTAGCTTCTTCCGATTTGCTTGTTACTGCACTAACACAGGGATCTGAATTGGTTATTAAGGAAGCTTTTACGTACACACATGTATAATTTCAACATAAATGACTTCACTAATATTTTGTGAAATGTCCATGGGGTTTATTACTCGTTCTTCTCATAGGAACCAACTAGGTACGTTTTGAAATGGGCAACTAACTCCATAAGTAAGTACCTGTAATTGATTTACCTAATTGAAATAAATGCTTCGAGTTTGCATCCTTTCAGGTGAAAATGATACACAACAGTCAGTAATACCTTTGAAGCCAAAAATAATTTTAACAAACGAAAAGTCACACAGTATTTATTGAAAATCCCTGTACCTAGGATAGAACTATTCAGGCGCAGCTGCGTGTATATGACGCTACTTATATATAATTCATTACCTATCTGGATAACAGAACTACCTTACAAAAAATTCTGTGTGATTTTGAAAAAATGGTTGATATCGCATAGTTTTTATTCTGTAGGAGAATTTCTGAACAAAAAATCTTGTCAGTCCTACCACTTCAGAAATGCATTGTAATAGTTTTTTAATTAATTGTTCCTATGTTAATTCAATTAACTACGTTATTAGTAAAATATTACTACATTTTGTTAATACAAACCTACCTACTTCATGTATTAAATATTTGCATGCCATCATTACATGGCGGAATGTGTCTCTGCACTACAATTTTACATATCATCTTTTGTACCTACCACATTTTAAGCAAATAAACGATTTTGATTTGATTTGATTTGATTTGAATAAATACCCTATCACTGTACCTATTCAAAACACAGAAATAAACGAGATTAAGTTTCGCAGACGGATTTTTCGTGTGAATTTTAAGCAGTTTCATTACTGAAGCCAAACTAATATTGAGGGTTGGCTGCCCTCCAACAGCGAGACAAATCACCATAAAATACATCGATCAATACACTGTTATAAAAAGTTGAGAGGAATTCTTACGTCTGGTAAGTAACCCTAACCATCTATTGCTACTTTACTATTATGAACTACTTAGATAAACCGGTAAAGACTTGAGAATGATATTGGAAAAACAAAACGTGTGTCTGTCTGCACTCGTAATTGCTTGTCGGTTAACCTTTTCGATCGTACCGCAGTGAACCGAGTATATGAAAATTTCAAATCTTTCAATCAAAATTAATTTCCTGTACGCACACACTGTTTCACAAAAAACCGGAACGTTTCTCATCATCAGATTTCAATTTTATATTGATAATATTATAGATAACATCGATTTACTTCGAAATCTATCAGAAACTTTTGTATGCAAACAGATTCGATGTGAACAAGTGCATGCAATAAGATTCTGTGGGCTATTGAAATCTCAAACAATGGCCGCCGTATCTCACAGTACGCAGACTCAGTAAAAGTACACTTTGAATAATATCAGACGACTAGCTTCAGCCCGCGACTTCGTCCGCGTGAATTTTTTTTATTCCCATGACCCACTCCGTCGCATCGCTTCTCCTGCCCGCTATAACTGTGTTCTTTCTGCCTGTTTTGTTTTTGATCGGCGTCTAAGGCTAAGTTCAGATGGACGCGCGACGACGCACGGTTGGCTCGGCGGGCGATTTAAGATTGTAACAAATCAATGTTGTTGTGTACATGACCGCGCCCGCGCGTCACCGCGCGTGCCCGCGCGCACCGCCATGCAACGCGCGCAAGATGTTGACCCGCGCGCCACCGCGCGGATCTACACTCCTGTATTGACCCTGTTCAGTTGACCCGCGCGGTTTGAGGCGGACGGACGCAAGGAGCGACGAAAAAAGTGGAGGACGACATATCAATGGATTTACTAATAGACTAAATTGAAAAAAGAGATGCGATTTGGAATCTTAACTCGAAGGACTATTCAAATAGAATCGATCTTCGTGTAGTCTTAGTGTGGGATATAAAGTCACAAACAGGCTTAAAGAAAGTCTTTGACTTAAAATAGGGTACACCCAGTATCGTCTTAGCTTTCGACGGCGACGCCGCAGTTTGCGGTATAAAACCCAGAAGCAAATTGCCTCCTCCACGTCCATTCTCACTGAATGTTCACGCTAGACTGTCGCGCGCAAGCCGCCGCCATCTGAACAGGTGAATCGCGCGGCAGCGCGCGTCGTCGCGCGTTCATCTGAACTTAGCCTTAGGGTTCTAGCGTGATGTTGAACAACCTATAGCCTTCTTCAGAAATTTGGCTAACAAATGCAAAAATAATTTTTCAAATCTGGTAGTTCCAGAGATTACCGCGTTCAAACAAACAAATAAACTCTTCAGCTTTATTATTAGTACCTATAGATAGACATAGATTGCAGTCGTTAGGTACGCTTCCCTCCCTCCCTTGAACAATGCGGCAATGGCTTTTACAAATAAAATTTTGTATGCTCTGAGATTTAGATCATTATTTGTGAGCCCTTTCGCAAAAGTTAACAAACAACAAAAGAAACGGCGAAAGTTTCTTCTAGTTTTTTAACAATAGACGTTCTTGTTTATAACTGCCTATTGTAGAAACCATATTATGTTAATCAAACAAGCAGAGGTGACCTTGAGTTTTGTCACGATTTCACGAATAAATTTAAACCTACACACTTACACACGCGAATCAGACCAAAATAAAAAGGCTGTTTTTTAGTTTTGTAAATAACATCTGCCAATCTTTTCAACTATGTATGTTGGGGTCGGCTTCCAGTCTAACCGGATGCAGCTGAATACCACATAATCTACCAGTATTTTACATGGAGCGACTGCTTATCTGACCTCCACAACCCAGTTACTGTGTAATACGACACCCCTTGGTAAGACTGGTTGTCAGACTTTCGGGCTCCTGACGAGTTGACGACCCATAACGACAGTTTTGTAAATATGTTTATGGAAAACCATATCATTGAACATTCACCTCCAATAAATCCATTTATTTGACTATTCAACAATTTGAATAATTATAACAAACAACACTATTGCTGCATGCATATGAAATGGCATTATTTAGGTATGTACATACCTACATACAGAATGCAAAAATACCTGCCTAGTTCAACCCGCTACATAAAAGAACAGTAAAATAAACCTGGTTGTGTCAAAATAACCAAATGGCACGTATCCTAAACCACGCTACAGTCAACTACATTTAATGGGAAATCATTTAAGTATTTTTCGACAGCATTAGGACATAGAAATGACTGGTTCGCACCTGTATCTATTACGCGATTTGAACGTATGGAAGGTACCGTTGAGTTTGGAGATTTATTTCTATTTTAATTTTTCGGATTTCGGGGTTATTTTAATTAAAGTGTTGAGATAAGGTAGTAGTTAGTAAGCCGGACAGCTGCAATCCAGTGCTGACCGCAAAGTTGGCCGCAAGTGGACGATCGGCCGCAACCTGCGCACACGCATCCCTATCTACCGTTATGGACGACTGACCGCAGTTACTTTACGTTATCATATTTTCCAATAATAACTGTTTGAGTTAGGGCCTTCATAGAGAACAATGTACCTACCTAAGCAGTTCCTATGTTTGTAGTTGAATTAATGTTTTTTTGCTTATCAAAAGTAACTTGTTAAAATGCTCCGTTGAAGTTTGGGGAGGCAAATTCCTATACCTACTTAGTGTCTTAGTGGAAATGCTTATAAAGGTTAAAATCGCTCTTTTCTAACCTATGAAATCAAAGCTTCCACCTCTTAATAAAAATCTCCTGTCAGTGTTTGCTGTCGAATTCCTCCGAAACAGCTTGACCGATTTTTATAAAATTGTTTATGTATATTTGGTAGGTCTGAGAATAGGTCGTAGGCTATTTGTATACCCCTAGTTGATAAGGGTAGCCTTCTCCAGATTTTTTTAGGAATCGAAACTTACTCGGGTGAAACCGCGGGGCGCAACTAGTATAAATATATAATTTGATAATGGAAGATGCGAGTGATTAACGTGTTAATAAAGGAATCGGGCATTGGACAATCAGAATTGGTTCCTTTTTCTACAAAGGTCTAAATTGGTGCACATAAGGCCGTTTTATAAAATATGCGTGGGCACTACATTCTTAATAGACGTCTCAATGTAACAAAATAATAAATGATTGTCATTATTTATTAATGAAATTTTAATTATATTCTATTTAAAACACCTCAGTACCTGGACCAACACTGGCATCTGCGATTGGGTTGGGGCCCGGCCGTAGGTACTATAACATACCTCTGGCTACCATTTTAAAGGACTCCAAAGCACGATCGTACAAAATATGATGTAATTATAACAGGCACAGGACATGATCTCAATTTCAATCTGTCAAAAATACCTCTAATTTCCCAAAAATTTTGACAAGTTTTTGACGTTGATTGTCGCCGAGATGATATAATTCTGAACGAGAATTGACCTCCTTTTCTTAGGTAGGTAAGAATCTCTTACATAAATGAACAAACAATGAGTATCTAACTGAGTTCGATCAATAATTATTGATCGAAGCTAACTGATGTAAAACATAAAGAAAATAAGCTTCGAATAGTGGCAAATGTGCAGCTGATTTTTAGCAAACCGTTGATGTTTAGCTACAAGGCTGAAACTGTTTTATTATGTTCAATAACGGACTATTTTTAAACAACAAACACGATGTATAAACTACACAATGATATTCAAGGACATTAACCCCATAACTTCTGCGAATGTCCGTTGAATAAAAACGCAAAGTTTTGCGAACTCTCCCCTGTCCTATGCCTTTGTAAGAAACAGCTGACTTCGATAAAAAAAAAAGTAAAAAAAAGGGTCTCTAGTGATGTGAAGTATGCGCTCTACAGCTTTACAATGTCAACTGGAGAGAGCTATTGGTGCTGTCCAATCGATAAACTTGTACGAGTATTTCTATGGCTATACGAGTTAGTTCAACAATGTTGTATTCAATAAAGTCGTTGTGTTTTATTTTATGAGCTGTAATTTGTTACTATTTGTACAGCCTTACAGGACCATAGCAGTTTATGATGAATAGTGAAAATTTCTTGTTTTGGTTTCAATAGTTGTCATGCGAATAACTTTGAAACAATAATTTTAATGTTTCCAATCAGAATTTTCATAAGTATTTTAACGCTGTAAGTTAGGTACTTTCAATGTCGTCCTTCTAATTTAGGTAAGTACTTATATGATATTTTATCAGAATTTAGATCTGAAGCAACGCCAAAATCATTTGCATTAAATTCAATGCAAAAAAAAGTTATTGTGTCTCGTTAGTAAAAGTTGCGCTACTACGATATATAATTTGACGTGTAAAAGTGATTCCGGTATTCTATAATTTCATTTCAATGTAGTTAAAGATGATTTGCTGACGAGACGCACAAAATATACGCACAATACTGGCTTACAACTTAATGATATTTAGTTCTAAAGACGATAATTTTAAAAATAAAAACTTTTTTACAAAAAAAAAATAATTAAGTACTTACTTAACTATACAATATACAAAGTGAAAAACATGTGAAAAATGACTTTTATTTCGGAATTCGGTGTCGTTGGTTCCGTATTTTCGTTTTTTGACACCGAAGTTTTTTGTTTAAAAATAAATGTATTTACTCAACATTTTAATATTCATAGTCATTTATTAATATATGTATCGTATGTTAACTTTTATTAAAATAGTTAATTATGCTTAGATACTATATATCTAAGCATAATTAACTATTTTAATAAAAGTATTGTTTTATGTCTTTCATTTACATTAATTAATACATTTCTGTTAATATAAAAAGACTGTTTACAGAAATTATGATATTTTATTGCATATCACAGGGAAGACGGTCGTAGCGAATAAAAAAAAATAGTTTATAAGAAAATGGCGAAAGTAAAACAGGAATCCTTTATTTTGTCGAAAGTGAGAGAAGTAGAGAAGTGAAGTGAAGAAGTAGTGAAGGTTTCGAGACTGAAATAAAGTGGATGACAACTTTCATCGTGCTTGGCTACCACGCCTCAGACTTCTACTGGTGTTATCATTACACATTAACTGTGAAATGGCAAACCATTGTTTTTGGTGAGTTTATATACATTTTTGAGTTTATTTACATACATTTTATTATGACATACAAATTATTCTCAGCTAGTGCAAATAAAAAAAAAAACATATTACGTCGCACAAATAAAATCATGAATGTTCTTTCTGATACGAGTAGATACAGTCATTACAAAAAAAACCGACCTCCAAAAAAAAAACACTACAAAGTGAAAAATTATTTTAATTTCAGAAGTCGGTGTCGTGGGTTTTCTTTACGTTTTTTGCCACCGACTTCCGAAATTAAAGTTGTATTTTCTTTGGAATCCGCTTTTTTTTTGTAAAATGTTTGTTTTTCCACTTTTAGATACCTACCCCATACAAATTCGTATACCTAACACTACTTGCTAAGTAAATATCAGTGACAGGAAGTTGTTATAACATCATCAATATAAATTAAGTGAAAAAATGATTGAATCCAAGGCAAAAACTACCCAAGTAAAGTTAGTAAAATTTATATGGGACCACCCCTGAGGCCATACCCTATCTAATAAAAACCTAATTATCAAAATCGATTTAAAATTTCCGTAGATATCGCGTAAAATAGAAACAATAAATATACAGTTAAATTGAGATTAAAAAATAATTGTTTTTTTTCAGCGTATGCGATGTTTGTGTTCAGTGGGTTCGGCATCACCGGCGGAGCACATAGATAGATACTGGGCACACAGAGCATTTAAAGCGTCCACACCGTTGCGAGTTTTCATGTTATTCGGCTTCGCATCTGCTGGACAGGTAATACCAGAAATTTATTTTCCATTATGTGTAGACGGCAATTCCAAAGTGCATCGTAAAACATAGCGGAGTCTAGACTGCCTTAGGCCATTTCGGGTGCAAAGCTTGGAGGTATGAACATAAAAGTTAATTGCGCAGTTTTTCCGCCAATGCCTAGATACTTTTGTATGCAAATGTTCGGTTTACGGTCAATTAAAATAGCTGAAATGCTGTAAATGATTGCATACTTTTTTTTACAAAAAAGAAGCAGCATTGAGTAGGTGTATTTTATCCATGAAGAATCTTCTACAAATGAATTTATTAGTTCTAATAAAATGATCTTTTATTTATATAAGTAATGTTGCTGCATCATTTTGTAACTGCTCTTCAAGTTTTGTTATTTTTGGAATAGTGTAGATACTCAAACGAGTACATAATTATTTCCTTGCCTTTTCTAACAGAACACGCTGCATCAATGGGTGCGAAACCACCGCGTCCACCATAAGTACAGTGACACAGACTCTGACCCCCACAACCGTGAGCGTGGACTGTTCTTCTCACACATCGGATGGCTTCTGATGAAGCAGAAGCCGGAGGTTGTCAGCAAATTCGAAGAAATTGACATGACTGATATTGAGAATGATCCTCTTGTCATATGGCATGCAAAGTGAGTTTGCATCATTGCTCAAGTCAACGTAGTCAAAGTCAAGTACACACGGCTACACATCAAGCTATACATTTCCAGTTTTAGCTGACCTCGCATTGTATAGGTTTTTCTTACAATCAGAAGTCAGCTTATACTGGTTATGTAAGCTTGATGTGTAGCCGTGTGTACCTACCTACAACCCGATTCAAACTTGATGGCGGATCGGAGCATGAGGCGAGTCGCTACGCAGTTACAAATTCACATGTCAGCGGGGGTGAAGGGTGGTGGAGGTACTGCACAGTGACTAGCGTACTTTAAACCCGCCATAAAGTTTAAATCGGGCTGTACTTTACTCCCCATAATGGCAGTTTGGTTTAATACCAATTGCAGCTGGTGACAGCTGTTTGTTGCAAAAACAGCTCGTGTTTCATCAAAAGGATGACTTTATTACTTTATTTTACTTTGTTTTGTCAAGAATTCAATGCCTAAATTAATTATTGATGTTTCAAGATTGAAATCAAACGACTATTTTTTTTTAAAGTCACCACACTTTAATACCTACATTTTTTGTTGATTTCCAGGAATGTGGACATAATAAATCCACTAGTAAGCTTAATTATTCCCACTTTGGTGGGTATTCTGCTGTGGGGGGAGGACTGGCGAGTGGCTGTGGCGTGGCAATGTGGAATACGGTTCCTGTTCGTGTACCACAATGAGCTGACAGTCAACAGCCTTGGACATACCTTGGGTTATAAGCCGTATGACAAGTAAGTAGAGACCTTTAGGTTTTAAAAAGATGGGTATTCTGGATTTTTTTTATTTAAAGAATGGCGGATGTCACATGTCTTCGAATTTTTTGTCCTTGGACCTCAGACCAAATAAAAAACCAAGACAGAGGGCTGTCAACAGTAAAGTGAAGCTAAACATGTGTGCACTTAGTGAGGTGTACTTTGATTGTAAATGTGTGCGTGTGAGCGTGTATGCACAGAGCGGAGGTGTAGTTTTGGCTTGCTTCACTGTAATATCGTTCTCAGCGCTCTGTCTTGGTTTTTCATTTGGTCTGACTCTTCGACATAGCGGTTTTCTCAAGATGAGTTCCTATAAAGATTGTTGGAAATTGGAGCGAATAGAAGAATTAGCCATATAACTTATTTTCTCCCCACAGAGTCATAAGACCAGCAGAGAATTTCATCATCTCAGCAGTTACCGGTGGTGAAGGATGGCAGAACTTCCACCATTCGTTTCCGTTCGACTACAAGGTGGCTGAGTGGTCACACACTTTCGACTTCACCACAGACCTCATACGTTTGTGTGAGAGATTTGGGTGGGTGTACGACAAGAGAGAAGTCTCCAAAGACCTAATTAAGAAATATGCCGCACAACAACTTGAAGGAAGTGGAAAAACAAAAATTGCGGATTGATAAAATATTCATAAAATGACACCTCAATGTCGCTAATTCCTGGGTATTCTTGTAAGGGGATATAAGTTATGTTTGTAATCTTTTAAAATACAATTGTATTTTAATTGCTCGGCTTGTTTCAATTACCTTGGCAGCGCCCTATTTTGTGGAGGATGTTTAATAAATCCCTTGCTTCATAGGTTTAATAAATTCGTCTGCTCAACAACGTACAAAGGCCAGCACATCAAGCTACTCCAATCTGTCAAACTTTCCCAATTGAATATGAACCTTATTCCTTTGTAGTAAAGTTGAAAATCTATCAAAGAAATGTGAGAGACTGGGGTAGTTTGATGTGCTGGCCTCTGTACATAACGCACTTTGTGTGGCCAAACATGCTACTATAGGCCGATCGCTTAACTGAGACGTTGCATGAGGTAGCTGCGCGGTGCGGGAGGGACGATAGATGTCACAAGTTGTCGAATCACTGAGCTCTCGCACACGCCACCACACCCCTCCCGCACCACGCTGCTACCTCAGGCAACGTCTCAGTTATACGATCGTCCTTTACCAACGTACATTCACAAGAAATGTTATCTACATGAATTGATGTATCTAAGCAAATGGTTAAAAATAAAAAATAACAAAAATACATTAAATATTTCTATAACATTAAATTCCTGCACACCGTTTTGGTACAGGCGTCACTATTTGAGCGGATAGATTGTACAAACTTTTACATTTATAATAATATCGTATAGTAGGATAAATACCAATTGTTTGTTGTAATTAATATTGAAACAGGTATAAGCCTGCTAATAACGCTGAAACCGCTGACTTTGAGCCCTTTAGATGGTCCCAGTTCTTCATCGCTCCGTCCCAGGTAACGGCTTTCTACATTCTTAGCTGTAATAAATTGATGGTGTTTAGCAAGCGCTGCGCGTCTTAGAGATTGTGGCTTGCAACGATAATGTGTGCACATTATAGTGCTTTACTATTCATAGTGCCCTAGTAGCTCGGACACGCCGCCTCTGGTGGATATGAAATGTTAATGTAGTTTTTGTTAGCAATCATTGACAGCGAAGCACAAAACATAAGTAGGTAGGTCAATCTGCTTAGCCTTTTGGGGTCGGCTTTCAGTCTAACCGGATGCAGCTGAATACCAGTACTTTACGTAGACCAACTGCCTATCAGAAGGCCAATTCCCGTAATTAAAAACGTTCAAAATATAGTCGCAATCTCATCTTAGCGACAATCCATGTCAAAAACATGTCAAAAATGTTGGGAAATTAGATTTATTTTTGATAGATCGAGACTGTGATCAGACTGTGAACGTTCTTAAAATGACGAGAATTGCCCCTCCGATTTCCACAACCTAATTTCTGAGTAACACGATACCCTATGTAAGACTGGTTGTCAGACTTTTAGGCTTCTGACTACCCGTAACGACTGTCAAAGATCTGCGAATGACAGCCGGGACCAACGGCTTTTGACGTGCTTTCCGAGGCTCGGTACGTAATGGATGGTCATCAAAAGTTAAGCAGGAGTCTTTTATTTTAGTGAGAGAAGTAGAGAAGTGGATAGGTTTCTGAAAACCATGTAGATAGGTGTTTGAAATGGTCTTTTGAGGAAAGAACTGCACAGATCGAGTGAACCCGTCCAGTCAGTGCACGCATTTGTCAGTACCTAGTTATTTGTTGACCACTGACCCATCAAGAAAACAATGTTGATGCAACAACTACATACAGACAAGGGTATGATCATAGGAACACCATTATAGAATGCAATTGCACCATAATCGCACGGTTGCAAAGGCCACCGCCATTCACCTTATCTTACAATCCAAAACCATTGCTAAAACATGAAAGGTTCCAGTGACGTTAAAATGTATGATTCTATACTATAGCTCAACTCTGACACCCGGTTTCTGATTTGAAGAAAGTAGCAAATCTCAACTAATTATTCTCAAATACAGTCATACTTAAGATGTTCTCAACTTCAAATTCACAATTCAGAAACTGGGTGTTAATCTTTTGGCGCGTGTTCAAAATCTGAACTAACTCCGAAATTTTATTTTTTCAATACATTTCACAAAACTATGGCACACATGTTTACCAACACTGCCTCTCTATCAATTAGAGGTATGTGGAACAGGGTGTACAGTTCACTTATCCTCCATAGAAAAGGGAAGATCCTCCGACCAGACACGACACCCGTGTCCCTTCGTAACCCGTCCCGATATCAAATTAGTCTGAGAATCAGCACTTTTCGAACATCAAAATTACATAAGACAGTCCTCTGAAACACCCGCCCTTCACCACTTCCTAGTGCTTTCGCTGGGAAGAAGTGGCGCAACAAACTCCCCAGCAGTTGCTATGTGTTCAGTTACAAAAACTTGATTCTAGGGAGACGCGCAGGGCACAATTGTTGTGCGAACATTGTAGGTATACTTACCTATACCTTTATGGATACCCACAACATAAGCAATATGTTTGTACTCTAAAGTAATTAACACTATAACAATTGGTGTTAACGAAGACATAATGCTTTGCGTAATGGTGATTAGAATTTATAGCTTTTCATTAGCACATGAAACGGCCTTTGGCGACTTGAAATTAGCATCAAGTGAAGAAGTTGTATAGGTGTTGGAAAGCTCATATTTCTAATTTCACGCCTAATAGTTAAGAGACTTGATGACCTAATACCTATTTTTACTAAGTAGGAGGTAAGTTACGTTTCAGAAATGGTTTAGATCCGTAGAAACTTGTACCAAGATTAAGAACAGCGAGAGATCAAAGTTTGATAAGAGCAGTATTAAATAAGTAGGTTGTTACCCACAAAGTCCTGTACCCTAATTCCGTAACGCACTCTCAAACACAATCTGAATGATTTTGAAGTAAATTGCTAATCCATTGCTTCATATGTTCGAATACTTTGTCTGCTCAACAACATAAATAACGCAATGAATGTTGTCGAACTGTCAAAATGAAAGCCTTTGCCACTGTTAGTGTGTTACGCAGTTACCCCACTGCTCTCAAAACGGTGAAGGAAAAGATCGTGAGTAAACATGTCCCAGAACCGAAACTTCGAAGACATGATTGTGACATCCACCAACTCGCACTGGGCGCGCGTGCTGAACTACAGCCCACTGGCTCTCACAGAGAGAAGGCCTGTGTCCCAGCAGTGGGAACATTATAGGATGATTATGCATAAGCTACCTTCAAAGCAGGTATGTTATAATATTTAATTAATTTAATACTGTGTTAATAAACCATCTTAAATTACATATGAATCGTTATTGCATATTCAATGCCAACGATGCTGTAATACCAAGAACACAAAGGAAATAATTCGTATGAGAAGATGGAATGAATGGCTTTTTCAATGAAAAGATGAATGTTATAATTAGTGAACAAACAATAAAACAAAGGTCAATTATGTCGTATAAATGTAGCCTGTATTCGTGTAGATGAATACAATATAGGTAAATCCTTAAAAAATTGTAGGCACGATAAAATAGTCACTTTTGTGACTGCGTAGATCTTCTAAACTACACAATGGATTTTGATGCGATTTTCATAATCATTTAGAGAATTTATTCCGGAAAGTTTATATGTATAATCAATGAAGTAAAATAATAACAGCAGGGGCGTGTCGCTAAAGATATAAGTAAAGGTGTAAGAGTAGGTACATAAAATATTGTCATATCAAACATAGTATTAGCTGCGCCCCGCGGTTTCACCCGCATAAGTGTCGATCCCGTAGGAATATCAGGATAAAGAGTAGTCCAGGGTGTCAGCTACCTCCATACAAAATGTTATCAAAAGTGGTCCAGCCGTTTGAGCGTGAAGAAGTAACGAACATATAAACACACACACACGCTCACAAACTTTCCCCTTTATAATATTAGTGTGATAAGACTGGGTACCTATATCTCACTTCATTGTTGCCACAGCTGTAGTTTTAATGAAATTCAAACATTAAAATCTAAACCAAACAAAGTGAAAACATTGAAAGCAATGAAGTTTAAAATTCAAGGCTCCGAGCTATGGCCAGCCCACGTGTGTGGAACTAATTACAATAAACCATCGAGTCGAACATAGACACGAAGCTAAAAAGTGAACTGGCAATTTAACACTTATCTACTCATCACTTGTACTGTAACTAGTCATTAGCTTTCATGAACTTTCATGTCAGAACAATAATTAAATTAAAGATGGCGATTATTTTAAGCAACAATAGGCCTCGCCTAGAATTAAAGACCATGGAAACAAATGTACTTAAGTAACTTCCAAGTAGAGTTTCAGGTTCCGACCGAAAATGGTACTTTTTTGGCCGAAAACGAAATTCGGCTTGATTTGCATTTTCGACCGAAAACTTAAAAAACGAAAAAATACTATTTGGTTTGTCGATAGGTTTCCATATGGTAAAAGTAATAAAATACAGACATAATCTCTCAATCAGTGCATATAAAACCGTTTCAATTTAAATCACATGAAAACTAGCTTCAAAATTTTCTGAAAGGCATAATTGATCTGATATTATAAGCGAGAGAAAGTATTTTTTATACATTTACTCAGTTATTGTTTTATTTGTTCTAACGATGGATTTTCTGTGACAAAATGATTGGTTAGTATTGATTTTCTGGTGAGTACTTACGTACTTTAAAAAAAAAATCGACAGAAAACGAGAATAGCCGAAATTTTATTTCTGCCGAAAATTACAGGAGACGAATTTCTGTCGGACTCTACTTCTAAGAGTGTACCTATTGTTCTTCATAATTAGTGAAGAATCGTGGGTGCTTCGACATAATGAAGATTAATACGCCAATTTGGCTTGACTTTCACTGGACGGTGATGACGCCGTACCCATTAGTCTGCTTAATGATTGATTATGCAGCGTGAGGAACCTGCATCGGTTTGTTACGTAATAATGTCAGGTTATGTGTTTCGACTTGTTGCAATGTTATGATTACATGTGTTTTATTTTTTAGTGTGGGAATGAGAAATCAACTTGGTTCGTAATTTCATGGAATCCAAGAGTGCTGATGTCCTTGTCTTTGTGACACTGAGTGGGCCCAATACGGGTTAATGGATGTCACATAATATTATTTGTTTAAATTTTCGGTCCTAAGAAGGATTTCCTTCGTCATTTAAGAGCAGTGGAACTATTTTAGGCTGCTTTTTGGGAATTATAACTCACTAGCTGTGGCCCGCGGTTTCACACGCCTAGCTCGGCTAATAAGGGTTGTAGCGCGATGATAAAAGCGTAAAACCTTCCTCAAGCATTAGGCTATCAAGAGCAAAAGGAATTTTTCAAATCTGACCGGAAGTTCCTAAGATAATAATAATAAAATAATGATAATAATAATGATGATAACTTTGAGCAACATGGAACTTGGGGAGATATTACATCACCCGTTAGTATCACCCACATTCCGCCAGCTCTATTTCAATTTAAATAATTTTACCTAATATGGTTTATGTATGTAAGTAATAAGTTCACTGTAGTAATTAGAGTTGCAATCAAAGTTACCAAAGTGCTTATCATGGAAAGGCAGTTAATTAATTGTTGCAAGGTACGAATATGTTTTTAATTGACTAATTCTAAAGTAAGAGCCAGCTAACAACATGTTCCCACAGAATTGCCTCGTTGAAGTTTACTTATGTTTTAGGCAATACATGATTTTGCTTTTACGTTACATACGAGCCATAACGGTACCGAATGATTTCTTACAGAACACGAATTATTGAATGCTTAAAAAACTAGCCGCCACAGTAATAAATCTCTGAAATTAAAAATAATTGTTTACATTGCATGAATGACAACAATGGCATAGGTATATGTTCAGCAAGAATGTTAATTTTAATTTCAGCGGTTTCATTAATACGATTATGTAGAAAAACAGTCACGGAATAATCCAAGCGCTTCCAAGTTTCAAGGTCTCAAGCGATGCAGAGCTCTCGGTGTAAATCATTGATCATGCAGTCAGCTATGGTATGATGCTATAAAAACATCCATACGCTATTCAAACCGCAGAAGAAATTTATCTTCGATATCGAAAAGGTTTTAAACGGTATTGCATCATTGCAAAATCTGCCAGATCGTCCATTTTGTGCACACATTCTCAGCGACGTTTCCGCGTTATATAACCACTGAAGTCCACTTAATTTACAGTTTTACATTGAAAGCATCGGAATCATATCAACATGAGTCGCCACTAATTGCATTGTTTAGGATTATCGAAGGTTTTTGTCAAGGTTAACGCATATAGGACGTACCATATCGCACTGAGCTTCACCGTCGTCGTCATAGAAGATGGTGTCTCCGTCGTCCATCCCTGCGGCTGAGCGACCACCTCACTCCTCAGCAGCGCCCGCCGGCGCCGTCATCAACGTCGGCACGCGCGGCCGGACCACCGGCATCCGAACTTGCACTAATTACCTATACGGTTACACACCGACACCGGCTCTAAGACTCCACTATCGTAGCGAATTTAACGATCGAAATCTTCTGGATAATCCGGTGAGTCACGCGACAGCGACCTGACTAGGTGCAACACTGGCTCGCTCCGCAGACGACTCGGAAGGTGTGGGTGTCCTTAACGAGCTGAATCACACGCTACTTGGTGGAGGCGCCCCGCGTTCACTTTACATTTTTTGGGTACTAACTGACGGATGAGCCGATTAATTGTGTATTTTTTGTTGCTCAAGGGCGATTCGCTCAGTGCGCTAGGTTTTAGATGGTGTTTTTGTGGCAACTGCGTAGATAGCGGCGGCCGGGGCGAGGGTGGCGCGCGCATTCGACGGGGTGCATTGATCGGATCCCTACTGCGCATGTCCCCTCTTCAGATTTCTCGACTGTTTTGACATTTGCTGGGGGAACCCTTATTTTAACACGTCGGCTGTAGATTGAAAAAGACCAGACACATTTTCTCGTCAATATCCGTAGTCTTAAAGCATCCATTAAAAGAAATAGTTTAAAAACATTAGACATAATGCGAGTAACATCGACAGAGCAAAAAACAGCGTTCAATATTCCCATTGAATAAAACTGCTACATCATAGAAATTAGTTCTCACATTGTTTTCATGGCACCACAATAATGGTGGCAAGTTAGAGGCTTTTTCATTCAATTATCGCAATTCTCTAGCTGCCTATAAAAAGATGGTGAATGTAGACAGACCTTAAATGGAAAGTATTTACATTTGTTTTACCCATAGGTGCGTACGTGCTTATATACCTACTTAATGTATTTGTCTGTGTGTACGTTCATTTCTGTAACAACAGTAATTTTTATAAAGTACACATCACGTTTTTTGTGTTGTTTTGTGTAAATAAGTTGTAATGTTTTTTGAAATAAAAAAAATGTAGTGAAGTAAATATTAGTGCACTGTATTTTAGATTCCGTTATTGTCTGACTTGTTTTGTGTAACTCTGTTTGAAAAAACAAAAATAGTTTTATGGTTAAATTATGCAAGATATGCGTAATTAGATGCTTACAAACGTAAATGTACTATACCATTTTTTTTTATGAGTTATGTACAATTAACATACCTACTTATGTATTACATTCTGTTATTTTCCACCCAAGGGAACTAGAATCTACATAAATAAAAATGAAATGCTGTTCGTTGGAAAGCGCATCACTTGAGAACGGCTGTACCATTTGGCTATTTTTTATTTTTAATAGTTTAAAATATTCGGGTAAATGTTTTTAGGGCAAGAAAAATTGGAAAAGCTTCTCGGAAAATAAAAAAATGGAAAATAAGAAAATACTTTTTCTATGGGATTTTAATGAACAGGATAAAGTCTGTTGGGTCAGTTTTTAAATAAAATTGTACCTACCTATTATTGAAATTCTGTAGGTACCTAACTGAAATTAGTTTTGAATTATTAAAACAATCTGAAATGTACATACTTACCTCAAGGTGCCAAAAAGGTTGAATATTTCACAGCTATAACTTCCTGCGGAGTCGAGCTAACCTCCTCCCTCATAAATGTTTAATGCGGCTGTTTTTTCATGAGATAGGTTCAGGTGTTTCTTTTCCGTTACTTATAATTGAATTTCTGGGTTTGGTGTTGCTAAATGGACAAATAAATCCGGGATTTCAGGTAGATATATTTAGTAGACAATTATTTATGACATTATCTAGGACAATTATGATTGTAGCTTCAAAGAAAGGGAAGAAGTAAAACTATCAAGAATCGATTACCGGATTTAAATTCTATGAAACTATAAAAATGTACCGGGTAATTCGATGCTGAAAGTGAGTTTTACGCGTTAGCTTTTCCAACCAACCTTTTAGTTTTATGCAACAATGCAGTTTAGCTGGCTGCTAGGAAGGAAGCCTACGAGGTAATTGCGTAAGACACTACAATTTCAATGTCATCCATTTTGACAATTCAACAATATGCATTGCTTTATCTACGTTGTCGAGCAGATTCTTGTAAACATGAAGCAAGTAGCTGATCCCCGCGGTTTCACCATAATAAGTTTCGATCCCGTAAAAATATCGAGATAAAAAGTATTCTATGTCCTAATGGAAGTCATGGTCTACACATGTGCCAAATTTCATCCAAATCCATTCAGCCGTTTTAGCGTGAAAGCGTAACAAATAAACATACAAAAATATTTTTTTTCTCTTTATAATATCAGTTTCGAGGTTTAAATTACGGATTACGAATTTCTTTAAAAATCCTTCGGATTGGGATAAAAAGTGCATCACGAAATTGAAGTGCTGTTGTATCCCTAGGAACAAATAAATTGCTGTCTTTAAGCTATCTATCCTTAAGTATATCAACAAATCCTCATCACCAAACGACTTAGTACGTAAAACATTACCATAATAATTATCGTTTAGCTAGTTACCTACAAAATTTACGTACCTACCTACATAAAACACGTTCAGCTAGTGAGGGGCCCGTAAAGCACCTGCCTATGAATGAACCTCGGTGAACTGTGTCAAGGCACTCGGGACTGCGTTCGCTGTGCTCTACTTATAACGTAGGTATAACCCTTCTGCGTAAACAGGTCCACGTCAACGTAACTGTCCTAGAAAGATGTGGACATAGGTGGCAAGGTACTTGGCTATGTCCATTATGCTTGAAAGAGGTAGTTGAAAACGTTTTTGATTTATAGTATGAAAATAGTGCATTACGATACCAGTGACTTAAGTGGTACATTATTGCACGGCGTGAAATTTGTGTGTGCTAAACGCCGTGCATTAATAGACTATTTAAGTTACACGTATCGTATACTATTTTATAGCTCGTGTGACGTCATAAACTCGCACTCAAGTCACGCTTTTGTGTGTAAAAATGGACTACTTAAGTCACAGAAAAGCGTGACTTAAACGCGGGTTTAGATCACACAGCTATACTTAACCAAAACAAATGTAGAGTAGGTTGAACTTCTTGATAGCGAAATAGTAGTACCTACCTAACATGTTTCTTTTTCTTATCATTATAACCTACAGATCTTCATTTCCACATTTACTTTGTAAAAGAAACATACACACATAAACTTACGCCATTTTCCCAAGGGCTTGGGTAGAAACGACAGAATGCCACCTGCTACGATCCATAAAATATACTCCTTTTGCTTCAAATTCAAATGTATTTCTTTGTACAGATAGGTATATATGGTACATAATGGTATAAAATCAAAATATTGTTCGTTTACATTCATACATTAGGTAAAAAAAAAACTAAGTAAAAAACACAATAAAATAAATATTTCATTTGTAAAACCTATTATAGGTATAATTCCATGGTAAAACCGTTCAATTTTATCGTACCTAAGTTGAATTAGGAGAAGGTTAGGTTATAATAGGATTGTAGTACCTACCTTATTTGAACACTCAATCAAAATAAAAAATAAATCAGTCTAGTTTTGTCGTTACGACAATTTCTTTCGATCATTAATTAAATCAACCACAATTCCCAACAATTCCTTTGATAAATTATGTAGTTCAGATTATGAAAATGTTATTAATGATAGGGCAAGCTGAATAGGTTCAATCGTGAATTCGTGGTACGGTTACGAAATGTCAAGGGAGTATTTAAATGTTACGACAACCTGAGTGAGAACTCAACGATCGTGCTAAGCCATAGATAATAATTGTTATGTTTATTATTTCTATATTTTAAGATTCCACGACTACCTTTATAGTAGGTCTGATGACATTAAAACTCACGAAATATAAAATCGAACAAATAACGTCCACCTTTTTGGAAGTCGGTTAAAAAATAAATTGTGCTGATGATCTTGAAATACCTAAGCATTGCCATCACTTTATTAGCCCATTATCATGACATCATTTTGACTTCATTAGGACGAGCTCGTACACAGGTGTACCACAAGCGGTACAAACTTGTACCAACTCGTCCCTAAGAGGAACAGTTTAAGAACTATTCTAATTAAAAAATCTTTCAATTTAAAAACAGTTCGTTTGAAAGCTACGCTGCAGGCAAACTTTGAACACCCCTTCTCCAAACCCCATCAGCGGTTAGAAACAGTTTTTCATATATCAAACAACCAGAGACCAGTCGCCCTATTCTGTAAAAATCTCACGGTGAAACAGCTCACTTCACATCAGAAGGCCAATTCTCGTAATTTAAAACGTTCAAAATCTAGTCGCAGTCTCATCTCGGCGACAAACAAATGTCAAAAACTTGTCAAAATGTAGGGAAATTAGAGGTATTTTTTGACAGATTGAGACTGAGATCAGACTGTGAACGTTCTTAAAATTACGAGAATTGCCCCTCAGGTTTTACGGTGACGTTTTTACAGAATAGGCTTGCAGAGATAATAAGATCCATAGACATTTCTATTGTAAGACCCAACCCGAATCGCATTGGCAGGCGAGCCGTGAGGCACACTTTACTGCACATCGCTTTTTACACGTTTTATTCATTTTTTATTGCTTTTATCTGCTGTATATTACCTACTTATACTCGTATTGGGTTCCTTTTAGTATGTGCTAAATAAATGCATTTTCTTGAATTCCTTTCTTTTTTATTCAGTAACCTGCCTACTAAAACTAATCTTTAAGTTTATTTGGCCAATGTTAAACAGTTGTCGTATCAGAGCCGCTACAAATGCCTAAAACACCTTCTCGTGGCAAATCTAATAACTGTCTTATCTCTTATTGCTATCACGGTTCTTTGTAACCACGTACCAGCAACATTATAGTGAACCAAACGACATTCTTTGTTATGATGAAGGTCGAGTCAACTCGAGTGTCAAGTTGAATGTGAAAAGTAGTTTTGTTTTTATTTGTGGCTCGAGGCTGCGTGTGCATTCGTAAGTACTGCATTCAACTTTTATTTGACCCAAGTGCATAATATTACGAGTTTGGAGAACCAAGCCCGCACTTGAATTTTTGAAAACTGTATTTTGGGCCCTCTAGGGAATTGCTAATTGTGGTAATACAGAATAATACTCCAATGCCATTCAGCGATTAGATAAAGTGAATAGCTTAAACTAAGCTCTCAATCTCTCATAGTCGTAGGCTTCACAGCTTAGCTTTGGATTATTTCATAATTTACAGTACAGGCGAAATTTCAACTAAGCAGTTTTCAAAGGGCAAAAGAAACTTAAAAAAAAAACATAATTATTGCTAAGTAGGCACGGAAAACCTTTCCGTTTTCGACAAAACAACCGGGCATCATAGACAATAATAATATTGTCTTATTGCTAACTTATACATGCTTTGCAATACTACAGACAAACACAAACCTCAAAATCAAAAGTCATTTTTAAGAAAATGGCTCTGGATATTTTGTTTAGCGAGTATTTCAAGTTAGATTAAGCTAAGTAACACAACAATATTATTGTGGCAGCGACTATTGTTTTACTTTTCTCTTTCTTTTTTATGTCTTTAGCACTTCTAACCTTTAGTTAAAACGTGGAGAGTGGTGTGGCTTACATGTTTGTTAATCTTATTTTAGTATTTTTCTGTATTTTGTATGTAACTGTTTTTTGTCCCTAATAAATAAATAAATTAATTAATTCAAATTAGGCTTCAAAATTATTTAAGACAGTCCTCCAAAACGCCCGTCCTTCACCACTGCCTAGTGCTTTCGCTGGGGAGAAGGGCCGCAACAAATTCCCCAGCAGCACAGCTGTCTGTTCAGGAAATACTGTTTAGTAAGAAAACAAGGCGCTTTCATAAATCCAGATAAGTAAGTCATATCATTATGCCCTTTGCCCCAGCTGCAATAAAGGTTGGTTAAAATGATAACATCGTACCTACAACGACCGGCATACGCCGACTACGCCGTCATACGCCGGACGTAGCGATTGTATTATCCCCCTTAGATCGTTCATTTCGTTCCTTGTAGCCAAATATAGGGGAGCTTTATTCATAAATTAAGGAATATTACTTTTACTTCTGACCGCCATTATGACAAGGACGCAATAAATTAAAGCTTACTGGAGAATGTGCAAAACAAAGAAGGAAGCTCAATGTGGTAAATCTGCCCATTCATCTAGATTATGATTCAGTTTAGGAAATGTTATTAAATAGAAATGAAAACCTTATATAAGCACTGAAAATAGCTTAAAAGCTCTACTTTCTAAAAAGGTAGGATGGGATAGCTGTTCTGAAATAAATTTTAGAATTATTGCTCTGAGTACCTACTACACTTACCCCTTTAAAAGCTCCAATAATCCTGTAAACCATAGGGTTTGCTTAGTTAGACTAGCTTCTGCCCGCGACTTCGTGTGCGTCGTAGTCGTAAGATAGGTAGGTACACAATATACAAAAATAACAGTAATTTTTACAAACTCCCTCGGCCCCTGACCCACCGCGTCGCATCGTATCGCCCACCCGTGCTATTACTTCGTATCCGCTTAGCATTCTGACTTTTTTTCATTTTGCTCGGCTCCTAAGGGTCTTAGCATGAAAGTAAAAGCATACTTTAAACCTTCTTCAAGAATTGGGCTACCAAATGCAAAAACATTTTTTCAAATTCGACGTTCCAGTGAGCGCTCAAACAAAAAAAAAACATACTCTTCAGCTTTATTATTTTAGAAAGATAGTCTTTAGATATTATGTAAACCATAAAAATTACAGATACAAATTATAATTTTGTTAGTATAGATAATACAATATTTTAAACGTGGGTACCTACTTAAACTAATATTATAAAGAGATAAGTTTTGTTTTTTTGTATGTTTGTTTGTTACGCTTTCACGCTAAAACAGGTGAACGGATTTGTATGCAATTTGGCACATGGGAAGACCATGACCTGTATTAGGACATAGAATACTTTTTATCCCGATATTCCTACGGGATCGAGGCTTACGCGGGGGAAACCGCGGAGCACAGTTAGTGCTCTCTGTAACACAATTAAATTTATACACGTGAACGTACGAGTATAATTATGCACTACAGAAGATCGCGTGTACACCAGCAGGAAGCGTAACGTGCCCTTCACTTCATCTTTCAAGCCCATCTTATTTTACTCTTCATTATTACTAAAACAAACGTTGTACTTTTAACTCCATACCCACGTTCTTGTGCAAGTGACTCCATTGCGTCTTGTTTGTTACTAGGTATGTAGTTACAATCATGCACACTTACTTAGCTACTTTTAAAAGTGATTTTCTTCTTGTTTCTAACGTTTTTTGTTAAAAAATCAGGTCGGTTTAGATTACATTTGGTTTAACAAAAACATGCAGTTGAATACATGATTTTATAACTGTCTGGCGGTTTTGAGTATTTTGTATATGGCCTACACAAATGCCTACAGATCTGGTAGCGTCGTGTGACGGTTCGTTGAGCTCCCTAAAATAGGGTTGACCTATACGATGACTGATGCATGCATGCCGTCTGTTGAGATTAGGTCAAGTCAAAGCTGCAATGGCTCTTTCTTCAAGAGACCTTTCCAGACATGGACTATGGAACCCATAGGGGCTCGTGGCTAAATAATAACAGCGACACAGGCCGATCGAAGGTTCAGCTACACATGCCGAGGGCGGTCCGTGGATGGGTATCCCTCCATTACATATCGAGACACCTCCGTGACTTGGAAAGCAAACACGTTCAACCGTTGGTCCTAGCTGTCATTTAGAGTCGTTACGGGGTATCGTATTTTCCAATAAGTAACTGAATTGTGGAAGTCAGCTAGGCAGTTCAGATGCCGCCGGTTAGACTGGAAGCCGACCCCTACATAGTTGGGAAAAGGCTAGGCAGATGATAAGGTTAGGTAATAGGTAATACGGGCTGTTGTCCGCAACTCCACGTCAATGTGCGTATTTTGCGTGCGGAGATGATAAGTTTCTATTCAGAAATAGGTCTTATCTCAAAGTTGCAATCGTTATTATAGACCTATTTCTTAATAGATGATAAGGTTCTATTAAGAAATAGGTCTTATCTCAAAGTAGCAATCGTTATTATAGACCTATTTCTTAATAGATGATAAGGTTCTATTAAGAAATAGGTCTTATCTCAAAGTTGCAATCGTTATTCCACGAGAAAAACTCTTTTAAATGTGGCTATGTGTATAAATCTTAATGCTCGTGACTGTACTGTGTGTTGGCAAGAATTATGATGCGCAAGAGTTTTTACATCTCTTTGATAGTAATCAACATTTCTTCCGCCATTCTAAATTGTAAAATAATGAATGTGCACGTGTCAGTGTGACAAGACCTGAATAAATAAAAGGTCTATGTATTATTTAATAGTAAGTACCTATTTATCACAGAGTACCTACTGTAAGTAATGACACAACACAACGCCTGTAATCCCCGAAGGGTTAAGCAGAGGTGTACTTAAGTAATAGTACACCCACATTCCGCCAATTGCATGTTTTGTTGTAGTGATAATCGTGTTTTTTTTATATAAATAAATAAATATTGGAAAAGGGTTTTGAAAAGAAAAACGACCGCTGGTGTCAACCATATTTATTTGAATAAATCAACGCGTTTTTAAAGAACGCTTAGAGTGAAAGAGTAAGTAACAAATGGAAAGAGGTTTTATGTGTTAGGAATATTTGTATATACCAACAGTCCCCCTCAAATATTCATTATTTAGTTGTTTAAGTATGTCTATATAATCATAATTATTATATATGATCTATCATATCTTATAATGTTTTTGCACATTTTAAATAAAATATCTACAATCATAAAATTATGCAGTTAACAATCATTATGACAAAAGTTAATTTTAAATTAAAAATGACATATCAATAAAGCGTTTAAATTAAATTAATCTTGCTTCTCAATTCTAGGAACTTCGCTGTGGGTACCATTTTCGTGAAAATATCAGCTAGTTGGTTTCCTGTGGAAATATGTTCTAGCTTTATTACTTTATTAGTAATTTGTTCCCTCGTAAAATGGTACTTGATATCAATATGTTTGGACCTATTGTGATTTGTGAGATAATTAGCGATGCTAATGCAACTGTTATTGTCCTCAAAGATAACTATTTGCTGCGCAACTGGAATCGAAATACTATTGAGCAGTGACTTTATCCAGATTGCCTCTCTGACGGCCTCAAATAAGGCCATGTATTCAGCCTCCGTTGAGGAAGCGGCGACTGTGTTTTGTTTTCGTGTATTCCACGATATTGTACAATTATCGAACACTTGGAATATATGTCCTGTTGTACTTTTTCTGTCAATAAAGTCGCCTCCCCAATCGGAATCTGCATAGCCAACTATCAGTTGTTTATAATCACATTTTGTATAGATCAATTTTAAGTTAAGCGTCCCTTTAATGTACCTTAAAAGATGTTTCAAACATTTCCACAATTCTTGATTGTTTTTACTCTGGTATCGACTTAACGATGCCTACAGCAGCACATATATCCGGTCGTGTACAAAGCATTGCGTACATTAAACATCCAATGACGTTTTTGCAAGGAGCATTATAATAATTATCAGAGTTTAAAGATACATAATCCAATTTAGATGGAAATGGTGATTTGGAAGGATTGCAGTCATTCATGGAGAATTTGTTTAAAACATTTTGAAGGTACGGTCCTTGATCTAAAGTCAATTTACCTTTACTTCGCTCTACTTTTATGCCCAAAAACAATTTAATTTCGTTTAAGTCTGTCATATTGAATTGCCTCATTAAACTGTTTTTATAAAATTGTAAAGTTTGTTTTTCTTTTGTACAAATTACTAAATCGTCGACATATAGGACAATGTATACATTTTTCTCTATATTATCTTTATCTAGAACATAAAGACATGGATCAACTTGAGAGTTCTTGAAACCAATAACTTTAAGAGCATGATCAAAACGTTCAAACCAACATCTGGAAGATTGCTTAAAACCATATAGCGATTTATTTAATTTACAGACTTGATTTGGCTTCGCAGAAACGCCCTCTGGTATCTCCATATAAATTTCTTCTTTTAGAATACCATTTAAGAAGGCGGTTTTCACATCCATATGATGTGCAAATAAATCAAATTGATTTGCATGAAACGAAAAGTTGATATTCGAGCAACTGGTGCGAACGTCTCGTCATAATCTTGAAGATATTACTGAGTGAAACCGCGAGCAACTAACCGGGCCTTATATCGTACCGGTTCACCTAGCTCATTATTTTTAATAACAAAAACCCATTTAGAACTAACAACATTAACATTATTAGGCTTATCGACAAGACTCCCAAGTTTGATTGCTATGCAAGGAGCTTAATTCACTTTGTATGGCTTTTAACCATTTATCAGAATCAGTTCTGTGAAAAATCTCAGCATAACTATTTGGTAATGATTGAATTGATGTGACTGATAAAATATAATCAAGGTCATTCATTTGCTTATAATCTTTTGGGGGTTGATTTTGAATCCTTTCACTGCGTCTCAGTTTACCAGACGATGGTCCAGCTTCTGAGGTATCAGCAAGATTCTTGTGTTTGTTGCCTATTAACTTAGCCGATTCAACATCGAACTTGCTAATTTCGGCGGGAATTTGAACAGGCTTGTCCGGCTTATCATTTACAGGCTTAGGCCTAGAAGATTCATAATTTGACTCATCAAATATAATATCTCGAGCAACAAGAAATTGATTATTTTCAACATTAAATAATTTATAACCATTTTGATCGTAACCAACTAGAATGGCTTTTAATGATTTTTCGTCAAATTTTGATTTTCTAGTTTTGTCATGGATGTAAGCTGTCGAGCCGAATATTCTTAAATGTTTTATTTTCGGCGGCCTGTTATGCCACATTTCGTATGGTGTTTTATTATTAGCTAGCGATTTTGTGGGTAGTCTGTTTGTTAAATACGTAGCCGTAAGTACAGCTTCGCCCCAGATAGATTTCTCTAATTTCGCACTTGTAACCAATGTTCGAGCCATTTCGGTTAACGTACGATTCATGCGCTCAGCGACACCATTTTGCTGTGGCGTATAAGGTACCGTTAAATGGTACGTTATTCCCTTACAAACACAAAAGTCTTTGAATTCATTTGATAGATATTCTCGTCCATTGTCACAGTATTAGTTTGTCATTTTTAAGTTAAATAAATTCTCGCTTTTAGCTACAAAATCTTGAAAACATTTTAAAACTTCTGATTTTGCAGACATTAAATATGTAACCGTATAATGTGTAAAATCGTCTATAAAAGTAACAAAGTAATTTTTGTCGTCTACAGTTGTGGGTGTAATCGGACCGCAAACATCAGAATGAATGATAAACAGCGGTCGATTATTTTTAATAGACTTGTCTTTAGATTTTGCAAAAGGTAATCGTGATTGTTTACTAAGTATACAAGGTTCACATAATTCATTAGTAGGTATCATATTGTCAATTATTTTGATATCATCCTTATCAATAACATTTCGGAGAAATTTAAATTTTTGTTTGTTCAAATGACCAAGTCGATCATGCCATAGTTTATAATTTAAACAACCTTGGTCTTCGCAACTATCTTGAGTACGAGTAATATTCAAATTGCATAGCGATCTATTTACCTCAAAAATGATGCTAAAAAGGTTGTTAGTATTCTCACCGGTCATATAACATTTGTTATTTTTACTATAGACTTGAACTCCATTATTACCAAAAATAACCGACATACCTGTCTGTTGAATGCGATTTACCGATAACAAATTGTACCGAACTTCAGGTGAATATAAAATGTCTTCAATAGTTCCTTGAATGCCTAAATTCGTGGTCACATCCGTCCACCCCTTACCATAGGCAAGGATGGAAGACCCATTCTTAGCTACGCCGATCTTTAAAGGTGTGGGTGGTTTAACATATGATGTAAACCCTTCACGAGTGTTTACAATGTGATCAGTGGCACCAGAATCTAAAAGAAAACATATGTTATTATTAGTTAAACGATTATCGGTATCAATAGGTAGCTCACATTTAGAGAACATAAAAGCGAAACCGTCCTCGTCATCGTTGCAGGGTTGAACGTTGTTGGCCGTCCTCTTATTGCTGGTAGATTGACCATTTTCCTGCAGCTTCTTATAATAACGGCAGTCCTTTTTAAGATGGTTTCGTCGTCCACAATGGTCGCAATGTATTTTCGAAAACTTGTACTGAGAATATCCGGGTTGATAATTTTCTCTTTTCTGAGAGTAGTTCCGTTTTTTCTTAGGAGGTCCAGGCAGATTTTGAGTAGAGAACCGTTTGGTGCCAGCATGCAAAGCCTTAAGTTCCGTCGTGGGTTCAGCCTTCAGTTTCACCTCATGATCCAACAAACGTGTCTTCACAAATATCAAATTCAGGTGTTCTTCACCGAGCGTTTCCAATGCTGTTATCACACCGTCGTAAGATGAGGGCAGTGTGAGCAGAAGATGTGAAATTTTGTCCATCTCATCGAGTCGAGCACCAGCGGAGATCAAATCAGTAATTAAATTGTCAAATTTAGAAAAATGATTCAATAATGTTATATCTGGCTGCAATTTTAGGTTCAATAGTTGTTTACGTAACGCTAATTGTGTAGCTAAGCTTCTTCGCTCGTAAATCTTGTCGAGTTTGTCTAATATCGACTTGGCAGTTTCAGAATCTTTGGCAAAATTTCAAAATGCGTCACTCAAATATTCAACTATAGTACCTTTTGCAATCTTGTTTTTCTTTAGCCATTCTTCGTCTGGGGGTACTGGTGAATCTTGTTCTACAACACTTAGCACCTGGAGTTCTTCTAAAAGCGATTTTATACGGAATTTCCACGTAGTGTACCTCTCACCATCAAATTGTTTGATATTTCTTCTATTGCGTAAATCCATTTTTACAACACTTGTATTTAACTTTAAAATAGATAATTTGCGCAGTTATTAATGCAGCCTGGGCCCATAACCTATTGGAAAAGGGTTTTGAAAAGAAAAACGACCGCTGGTGTCAACCATATTTATTTGAATAAATCAACGCGTTTTTAAAGAACGCTTAGAGTGAAAGAGTAAGTAACAAATGGAAAGAGGTTTTATGTGTTAGGAATATTTGTATATACCAACAATAAATAAGTCCCTTTGTAATAGGGGCGAGCCTATTGCCAAATCCAGACTCCGTAAGTACCTAATAATATTATTATGTTAAAATAGTTTAGCTCAGACCTCTTTTAATTGTAATACCTCGTGATTTCCGGATTTCAACATAATCTTGCAGATAAATTAAAACATACCTGAAGAAGTATGAAGTGGCAGAAACAACCTCACACATTGTTTTTTTTTTAATATAGGTGATAAAAACATCTATGATACTCATAGAACTTCTTATTTTCCCAATGCGAAGCAAAATATAGTGAACGTGATTTTGTTCAGAACATTCAGTTCACATGCCTCACAGGTCAAGGCGATGTCAAATCAATAAAATCGTTGAAAACACACGACTTACAATACACTACTTATACCTGCCTGTAGTCTGTTCCAATAGGTTATATCAGAAGGCCAATTCTCGTAATTTTAAGAACGTTTGCAGTCTGGGGGCCTAAAAAGGCCACTTTGGCAGAATCATGAAACAATTCATATCATGCCATTCATCTGTTTGACAGTTTCACACCTTTATATCCCTGAAGGGTTAGGCAGAGATGTACAGACGCCAGCACATCAACCTACCCGAAACTGTCAAATTTTCCCAATCAACTTTGAACTTATACTTTAGCAATAAAGTTGAAAATCTATCAAAGAAATTTGACAGATTGTGGTAGGTTGATGTGCTGGCGTCTGTACCTATAGCATTTCATAAATCTCCATACAAAACTGTCGTACAGATGAAATTGAGTGATATGAATTGTTTTATGATTCTGCAAAAATTGCCTTTTTAGGAACCCTGATCTCAGCCTCAATCTGTTAAAAAAATACCTCTAATTTCCTTACATTTTGACAAATTTTCGACATTGGTTGTCGTTGAGATAAGATTGCGACTAGGTTGTGAACGTTTTTAATTCCGGGAATTAACTGATGTTGTAAAAAAAACATATTCAGGATATTTTTTTTAGGTAATCACTCAATTAAGGGAATTAGTAAAACATTCATCTGTATTTAGAATGTTTCAACTTTATATTTACTTTTTAACTCACCTTTTTTTTTCCAAAACATGTTTGAGTTTTGATCGAGGTGACTCTAGAAAAGAATGTCTGGAAGGATTTGGGGAAGGCATTGCTCAATAGGGGGACAGTGTAGGGTACCTAAAAACAATATATTTGAAAAACATTAGATATTACATTATAATTGAAAAATTATAAACGAATATTGAGGTTAAAAAATTAAACTCATTATGTGTCAAATGAAAACCATTTTCCGTTCTTTTTTTACATATTTATTTCTTCTTAATATTTATTTTTGATGATGAAAAAATAAAATTTTAATTTTGGGATTAGATTATTTGGATACTTACGTATCCAAATAATCTGACCAAACCACGTGGCACTACAAATTAGCATCCATAGTTACGTTTTCTGATCCATTTGTTTATTTTTTCATTAGATATTTTTGGAACAGACTACACAACAGTTACAATTTGTTTGCACTACACGACTGCAATGTCGCAAGAACATGACTTAATTGTCGCATAATCGCACTGTTTCCTGTCACATGCCATTGTCCTCTGACAATAACGCCGCGCGCGCCGGTTACATAAGACGCAACCTAAATTACCTGGACCGTGTACACTAGGCTTAACAATTAAGTTATTGTAAGTTACTGTTGTATTTAATTTATTACGAACCTACATTTTGCCCTATTAAGTCCCATTCAATAAAGGGAGATGCCACTAATCTGGCACAAATCCAGACTTTGCAATGGACTGCGAAAATGTTAGTGTAGACGTAAGTACCTACCTACTACCCGGGCAATACAAGCGTTATGTAATAATACCCCTGCCTGACAGCCTCGTTGGTTTAGTGGTCGCAAGCGCTACCGCTAAGAATGAGGTCCTGGATTCGATCTCCAGGTCGCGCAGTGTTGTTGTCTTTTTGCATCAGGATTTTTCGTCTCACCATCTGCCTAGCCTTTTCTCAATTATCTTGGGATCGGCTTTCAGTTTAACTGGATGCAGCTGAACACCACTATTTTACTTGAAACGACTACCTATCTGACCTCCACAACCCAATTACTGGGTAATACGATACCCCTTGGTAAGACTGGTTGTCAGACTTTCGGGCTTCTGACGACCCGTAACGACTGTCAAAGATCCATGAATGATAGCCGGGACCAACGGTTTAACGTGCTTTCCGAGGCACGGAGGGTTCTTGGTATGTGAAGATGGTCACCCATCCTCTGACCAACCTCGGCAAGCGTAGCTTAACCTGAGCGATCGACCCGTGCGGTTGTTATTACTTATTAGTCACAATCCCCTTTATGTCTATGATATAATATGTCTAATAATTGTTAAATTAAGTATCTCTATTTACTATGGTGGAGTAACGCGTAATGGTACTTCTTATAGGTATCAAAGTGCGTGAGTGAGAGTTAATTGAAACAGGTTACTGCCCATGCGCAATGATACTCGTGAAGATTGGAAAACAACTTAACTCTTGTTGTTGTTGTACTAACACTCCATGTTATTCTCGAAGATACAAGTTTAGGCTTTTATTTATGAACTACGCTTTGCCCGCGACTTCAACTGCATACACAACCCATTTAACCTATTTAGGGGTTGTTTTCTTTCAAAGTTCTACTGTGTGTCAAAGAACTTGAATGAAATAAGAAACTTAAGCTTATTTCATACAAAAGAAAGGAGGATATTCGATAAACGATAAGTATTATGCTGAAATAATAAAAAAAATTACTTTAAGATACCTTGTGACGTTGGTTATAAATACGAATATGAATGAAATAGAAATACTTAAGGTTTTGGGTTTTGTAAAGACAAAAATAAAGTGAGAATTTTGTTACATTGACGTGATTGCAATCAAGAAAATATTAGATAGATTTAAAGTTTGCGCGGTCCAAGGGAAAAAAGTTAAAATAGCACACCCGCCGTATTTGAATGATAAAAATTCACGCAATTTTGATAGGAAAATATATCTAGACAATCTACTATGAGAATAGACTAAAAAAGGTATCTGTTCCCAAAAAAAGGGGTCTTCGTGTCCGTTCTCGGGATCCTCGTAGATTAATAGAGCAGAACAATAATCAGGTAGCAGATCCTCAACAGCAAGTAGATCTGCAACAGCTAGCTGCGGGCGCTCTTCTGGCGAACAGCTTATACTTCGTCTCGAGAGTCAGGGTAGAGTGAAAAATCGATCAAATCGGCTTGCCCGTAATTCGGGCCTTATCCTGAAGTAAAGTTTAGGAATAAGTACCGGTGGAGCAAGCAGAATCACTTGTAACCAAGAAATAGAATAGAATGATACATACCAAAAATGAAGAAAAATATGTTCACTGATAGTTTTTAAATTTATAGATAACGAGGTACGGAGGAGTAAAACCAATTGCGACAGCAATTAAATTAATTCAACCAACTCAAATTCACAATAAAATATCGGCGTTAATATTCCACAAAAAAACATGTTCCTCGTCACAAGGCTATTTTCAAAAAGTCACCATGCCTACCGTGAAAAATTCCATCTGACGTAAATACGATTCGTAATTTGAAAGATTTCAGATGGAAATTTCTGGACAGACTATGGTTCAAAAAAGGTTGAATATGAGTTTAGAAGGAGGATTAAAGCCAAAATTACCATGCAGGATTTGTTAATACTGCACTATGTGAAAATCATGGGCCTACCTATGATTTTCCACATGGTTCAGGGATAATTGATGTACATGGCAAATGTACATCACATTAAAATCGATTCAAAAATCCCTGAAAAAGTTAATAAATAAACAGACAGAGATACTACTTTAGCATTTACTTTGGTTCGGCTGAAAAGTTTTCCTATAATTCCTACAAAACTTTTAAATTTAAAACAGATAGGTGGATACGCCTTATCTACACGGATCGGATACCGTCCCTTTTGGCTATAGGATGTAGGTACTTAGGACTCCTTTCGATTCTAAATTGCCGTTATTAATAAAGTCCTTGATGACCAGTTAACTGGACCAGTCGCGAATAAATTGACGAATTGGCCAACAGCAATCAAGCACTCAAGATTATAAACTGTAAATTCCAATAACATATTTTCTCACAAAACTTTAAACACTTCAAAGTGTTAAAGCAAACATAGCTAACTACATATCAACACTTATATGCTGATATTAGAACTCTCTAAAACTTAACCCCCTTACTAGTAAACGTATAAGTAGTATAGTTAAAAACGCTTCGTCTTCTTCTTTCGAAAGTCAAATTACTGACGACTGAAAGAGTGAAATCGGTGTGCAACTATTCATCTGATATAATATGTTTATTAGTAAGAGGGTAAATCTATGACCTAAGCTAAGACATCATCTGTCTAGCCTTTTCAAGACTTTGTTGGGGTCGGCTTCCAGTCTTACCCGATACAGTTGAATACTAGTATTTACATGGAGCGACTGCCTATCTGACCTCCACAACCCAGTTAGATACTTCATCCATCTATAATATCATATTATACCTAAGTACTTATTATTATTTGGCACCAATGACAACTCTATTAAAATGTCCACGCAATCACTGTCCATTCCTAGGTTGCCTGGAAGAGATCGCAGAAAGTAATAAGGCCGCCGATTGTATGTTTTGTAGTTTCGAGAAATAGGTGGAAGGTATTCTACCTGTCTCCTCTTACGAGTATTGGAGGCGAAGTTGTGATCGAAGATCGCAACTGAACCTAAGGTGCGTGCACATTTGCACAAATCTGCACAATACTTACGTGACGCCAAAGTAGAGGTAATAGTTATGCAACTGTTGAATAAGAAGGGGTAAAGTCTTGTATGCAACTGTACATAATTAGGTATTAAAAAACGAATGTCATATAATACCCCTTATTATACAACAGTTGCATAAATAACTATAAAAAAAAATAAACAGGATATCCTTTCCTAAGACTTGTACGGTCTATAAGCTTATGACCTAACCTACAAAAGGTGTAACTTTTACTGCAAAGCAAGGCATACAACCAAGATCTCATTTGCAGCCATGTAAATGGTTTTTGTATTGCAAATATATGAATAGAAGCGGCGGCGAGTGTCCCCAGTGTTGTTCGTACGAGGCGATGGCACGGCGGTCGGCGGTCATTGCCCGTTTCCTGCAAAGCTGCATTCCTTGGGGAGCTGGCAATGTGGCACCCGCGGGCTTCCACTCACACCGCACTAGGTATAGTGTGGTTAATAATACAGGGGAAATTGTTTTCTTGAAGTATCAAAGGAATTCTCCAGGGGTTCAAGTTATGAACATTCTCGAATGTGTGAGTCTTATGAATTTCTGATTGAAACCACGTTTTAAGAGAAATAAATCTTGCTTCTATTAGGACAAGCTATACAACTAATTTATTTTACGTTTGAAACATTACATCTTCAGTCGACTGCAATGAGAATTTTACGCAAATTTTGACGCAATCTTCGATTGTAAATCAAGTATCGTCTAAAACTATTCATCAGCAGTTTTTCAAGTCACGAATGCCGTTAAAAATATGACAGGACGCCATTGTAGTTCTACTATTGTTACGTTGGTAAATTAAAAGCACAAAGAAGATTATTTGAAGAGAAGTTAATTAAAGAATGCTATCCGCCTGCACCTCATTGTCCATCAAACCACGTTAAGTGACCATGATCTTTCTACACAGTAACACTGGGACTGTTCAAGGTGTTAAGAAAGATTATCGAATCCACGATGATCTAAAGCACAACAAAATAATTATTAGCAACTAGCTATTGCCCGTTATTTCACCCGCATGGAGGTCGAAAAGTATGCCTCGGGAAAACAACCGGTAGAAAATAGTAGATTATTCACTAATGCCCGGTTCCTATATCAAACGACTCGTCATACGTAAAATTTACCATCCGTTTTCTAGTTACCATTAACGTGCCGTAATTGGCGTTCCTATATTTTTTGCATCATATACGAGCTACGAGCCGTCGTCCGTTTGTTTGTTACCGAAGCCCTCCCTGGCGTCGTTCTGCGTTTTGTTAATACAAAGAAGCTTGTTTTTGTTTTGAAGTAAAAACTTATGTAATTTTGTTTTATTTGACGTTTTGTGTTTTGTAGATATTCATAAAATATTAATCATTAATATTTTATTATATCTTCATGTTAAATATTTATTTTCATAAAAATTATCATTCGTATCGAAAGTAACAAAACGCGTTTTCGATGACTGACAGCAGCCCGTTGCGAATGCGAGGAAGTAGTTTTTCGTAGGTTATATTGTTTGTTTGTAAACCAAAATAATACTATTTATTTATACTTTATTAGTCTTTGCTATTGATCAAGAGCTATAATGGATGTTGCACTGGTAAGTAAACTACATATTTTGCTAACGTATCTGCTTATGTCTCAGATCTGGTGGGTTTTTCACACAAACCAGTCAACTAGTGTTGCATGAATGTTGTATTTACTTAAAATAATTTCTAATACCCTTTTATGTTATGATTTATAGAAAACTAAGAAGGCGATGAGCAAGGAAGAAACTTCCTTATTAGTAGATTTGGTTGCGTCTCATCCTATCCTCACTAAAAAAGAAACCAATGCCACCACCAACAAAATGAAGGAAGAAACGTGGACTTCTCTTACGTCCACGTTCAACGCCAAGTGTGGTAGCATCCCCAGGACCAAAGACCAGCTAAAATTAAAATGGGACAACTTAAAAAAGGCTGCCCGTAAAAGAGCCCAACAAATAAGGATGAATCATCTTAAGGTTAGTATTTACATACTGGTTTTTAATATATATAGGTACGTAATTTAGTACTAACAAAAAAATAGACTATATAATACTATTGATATACATATATATTGACCTATGTACTTATTTATAAATCTTTTTTTTAGACTGGTGGCGGTAAAGGAGATTTCATTCCTCCAGATGAAATATTAGAAAAGGTGTCAGGACTACTGGGGTCTACTGTCACAGGCTTTGAGGTTCCTTTTGGTGGTGATGGCATTGGTTGTGAGAGTTTTGATCTGGATGGCGACAGTGTAGATGTTTTCCTTGTATCGGGGGAAGAAGTTTCTACATCTAACGATGCAAGGACAAATGTTCCTAATGATGTGGATATTATAACTCCAAGCGAAGGTTACAATTTTTATTTATTATGTATACTTTCACTGATGCACACGCATGTAGCTATCCACTAATAATGAATTTTTTTTAACTTCTTTTATTCATTTGACTAATGTATTGAGCCCTACCTTACTTTTCTCCTTACCATCTGTGACATTTACTGGTAGAAAATGCATTTCACCCTTTATAGGTACAGTTTATTTTGTGGAAAGAGTATTAAGTACATAAACAAGTAAATTTTTAGGTCCACAACCCAAAAAACTAAAAGTACTGGATATAAGTGAGGATGTTATTGGAAGTTCGGCAGAGAAAGAGAAGTACAAATATTTCTTTGGTGCCCCTATGTCCAAGAAACTCTTTGCAACACCAACAACCAGTAAAGGTAATAAAGTAATTGACTTCAATTTAAATATCAAATTAAGTAAGTAATACTATATAAAGAAAGGGCTCTACCTGCAAGTTTTGGGCAACTGACTGTAGCTCATTTACATTTAGAAAAAACATTTTGATCAAACCCACATTTAACCCTTGGTAGATGGTAGTTGGTAGCTATCTACTACATAGTTGCATAATGTAATGTGGCAATGGGCTCACTCACCCTCTCTACTGATTGTAATATGTCCCCATAGTAATATGTGTATTGAATACGGACTGTATTCAATACACATTCCTTGAAGTTGTACTTCACTAGTAAAATGAATAACGTTTGTGTATGAGAACTGTTATACTATCATAAATTGGTATACATATTGATATGAAATTAATATTTCTTTTAAACAGGTAAAAAAAATGCTGGCAACGATGGACGTTTAGCTCGTAACCTAGCTATAGCAAAGTTCTATGAGAAGAAAACGGAAAAAATGGAACTAGAAATTGAACTTTTAAAAATAAAATTAGAAAAAGAAAAAAATAATATTTGAAAATATTGAAGAGAACCTGAGTAAAATAAATACGTAACTATGTTGCTTTATGTAACCATAATGCCAATATGTAGTTATTTTTATGTTTGACTTTGTTAATTATTAGGGACAATAATTATAAATAAAAAAACGAATAAGTATTCATTATTTTATTAAAGTTTATTAACTTCTCTTGATTGAAATCAAGAGAAGTTTATTAACTTCTCTTGATTGAAATCAAGAGAAGTTAATAAACTAATTTTAATTAAAACTATTTTTAATAATCCAATTTTTTAACCTCCAACACAGAGCAATGCACTGGTTTCTATAAACTGAAACAAAATAAAAGCATTGTTAAACAACATAAACATTAAATTTTTAACATATTTCAAGTTTACAACAATAGATTGACAGTTCTAAACTCACTTGTTAAAGTAATTTGATATGAGTATTGCTCTTTCTGTAGCATTAACATCTTCTGCATTATTTTGAATCGGCACTACCTCTGGGTTGGGAATTTCTACTTCCGGTGGTACATCAGCTAGACAGTTCAGACGGCAAATATTGTGCAACACAGCTGTCGCTATAATAACTGCATTAGCTCGGGGTAAACTTAATCTCATTGTTAAAGCCACAACTGGAAATCTCCTCTTCCATACACCAAAACACCTAAAAATATACAACATAGGTAAATAAAGTAACATCACTTTAGAAATACCTACTTGTTTTTAAAATATTAACAAAATGTTCGGACAACATACCTTTCAATACAGTTTCTTGTTCGAATTTGGGCTTCATTATAAAGCTGTTCTCCTCTAGTTTGGGGGTTTAACAATGGAGTTAATAAATATGGCTTTAGGGGATAGGCACTGTCTCCAAGCAACCACTTGTTAGCATACAACCCACTCTCACACTGAGCTGAAAAAAGTAGGTAGTTAACATAATAAGGTACTAAAAGGGGCTAATGCAAAATACAGACATAATAAATGTTTAATAGTTACCTCTTAGTTCTGAATTATTAAAAATAGTGGCATCGTGAGCTGAGCCAGGCCAACGAGCTACCATATTCATAAATAATAACTTAGCATTACATGCTGCTTGTACATTCAAAGAAAAAAAGCCTTTTCTATTCCGGAACTCTTCACCTATTATTGAACCTGTAAAAAAATTGGTATTGTAATTGGCTGGAGTCATACTAAATTAAGTAGGTAATGTTAGATGGGGACTGTAAATGCCTGTGAAATAAGATAAAAAAAGGCAAGTACTCATTACACTAATAATTCAGGCTAGTCCTACTAGCCTGGTACAAGGCTTCATTATTAGGTATATCTCAATATAAATAAGCATGTCAAGTAACTGAAAACTTACATGGGGATTGAATCTTGATGTGTGTACCATCAATTGCCGCTATAACACGAGGAAACCTAGCAATAGCAAAGAAGTCCTGTTCTGTGTCAGTGTGTATATATATGTATTGGCTATATAGCTGCGCTATAGCACAACTGATATCACGCACTATCCTGCAAGCAGACGATTTTGACACGCCAGCAAAGTCAGCTACTGACAACAGCATTGTCCCCAATGCATAAAACCTTAAGGTTAATAATAACTGGTGCAGTGGATGTATTCCATAGTTTCTAAAACAAAAATTAATTGAATATTACATAAATACCTTTAAAATTTGCCATGTCATACGTTAGTGTAGGTACTATTTTTCTAAGCATATTCAATTTAAATTGGTAGGTACCTAAGGAATCCTACATACCTGGCTCCTTTCACCCTCAAATAAGGATGTATTTCCATGAGTAGCCGTTCTACACAGGATTTATCCAACCGAAATCTGATAATAAATTCACTAGAATCCAGAGTCGTCATATGGTCAACCCTTGTTTGGTACCTGCGACCACTGTATTCTTCATCTGAATCCCAGTCTGATAACATTTGTAAGTCGCTTAATTCAGAATCACTAGAGCTAGACATTTTTCAAACAATCACCAAAAATTTATAAAACTTAAACTCAAAAAAGTTCATTTTTTAAACAGCAACCGACAGAATATTGGCGGTTAACAAAACCAGATACGCCTCGTATTTTGACGGCTCTTTGACGTTTCAAGAAATTTATAGGAACGCCTTGAACTGTCATCACCATACATTATTACTACGATCCGTTACAAGTTATCCCTCTAGATCCCTCCCAGCGGTAGTTGGCAGCCATCGGTAAATGAGGCTACGCCGCGTTTGTTATAGGAACGGTAAATAATTACGCCTCGTAGAAAATGCTACGAACCGTAAGCAAAACGAATCGTTTTTGGGATATAGGAACCGGGCATAAGGGGATAAAGCAGTGTCTTAAGTCACGGCCGCTATATTAAATCCCGAACGCAACAAAGGATTCATTGTTAAGACTAGAATCCTGAGTGCAGAAAGGGATTCAAGTTCGCCCAAGACGAAGACACCTGTATCCCCGAGGAGGATACTCTACTTTTCGCACCTACTGAGAGGTAATAAAAATCGATTCGTTTTAATAACCTATGAAACTGTTAAATAAGTACAGTTTAATACACAATTTTATCTAAACTCAACAATTTCATAAAAAAACCAACAGTGTAAGCGACGGAACTTATTGAATAGATATATATTTTTTATAGAATTTAGATTTTTAAATGAGTACTTTTGTCTTTGGTTTTGTGTGTTGTCATGGTGTTGAAAAATAACAGTAAAAAATCGTCGTCAAAAAAAGGCTTTTCTTTTCTTCGAGTTTAAGTCCATTATAGTTGGTGCAATAAATAATATCGAAAATATGACGCTCAAACATTCTTACGCCGTACGCCGTACGCGACAGCAACCGATCTACTGTTGCAATGATGTGTTGTTGGAAGGTAACGGACAGACGGACGGACAGACAGAGTTACTATAGCATTTGTAATATTAGTAAATATCTGTTATATCAACGTTATAATATCACGGTCACGTCAAAAAGTTCAATTTATTTCTGTTTGCTTCAAAACTTATCAGAACTTCATCTTTTACGTGTGCGCGTCTAAAGGCCCCGTAGATAAGCGTGATGCGATTCTAGTAGCATAATTTCTATGAAAACTTCATGGAAATTTATTTATTTAAACTTTTCACGCACAAAAAAGTTACAAAAGCGGACTTAATGCCATAAGCATTCTCTACCAGTCAACCAAAGGTAGTGAAGAAATTAGATGGCAGATCCTTTGGTTGAGAGGAACAATGATAAAAAAGCTATTAAAGACTTTAATAGTTTTTTTATTAAATATTCATTTAATTTAGAACTTAGTGTAAATTGTTAATTATCTATACATACAATAAAGACTAATCAACATGTAAAAAATATCTCTTAATAAATGAAATGGGCACACAAAAAAAAATTAAAAGGGAAATTGTTCTACCTAATCGCGTCACACCGTCGATTTTCTGCGCCTTAAGGAGGCGTTTACGAATCTAACAAAAATAAGCAGTTTTTCGGTACATTTTGCGGGAAAATGATACGAAACCAAATCTAACTAATAATTACCACAGATAGATTGCTCCTTCATCTTCAAATATGGCAAAATTTTTATTCGGAAAGTTTATTTTATAATATTGTAAAAAAATATTTCCGTCGCCTCTTCACACAAAATTGACGATATCGTAATGACTTTAGGTACATTTTTCTTCTATTTATTAACATAAATTTATGTATTTAAAAATATTTTATGTAACCAGACATGTTCAACTCAAAATGATAGTATAAAGAACTATCAAAATGTTACCAAATGGCTCAGAAAAAAAATAAAAATCGAGTCTATTTTTTCACATATTTAGCTGTAACATGTGAATCTTAATGCACAGTATTAAGGGTTATTTTACTGGTCACTGTCTTGCTTTATTACACAAAAATTTGTAAAGAAATATTAGTCTGCGCTCAGCCGCCGTCGTGGGTGGACTCTATGTCGGTTGTAAGCAGCAGCTTGTGCTGAAAAAGATCGCTGTACGGATAGAAAATATTTGACATACCAAACTTGATACTTCACGCATTCTGTATGACTATCGTATGAAAGATTTTATTCACAGTCTTATATTATTTTTTTAGAAGTAAGTAGGGATTATTCTTATTTCGTTTCGGTCATGATGGAGTCACCTGAAGGTGTACTTCGAAGACTGCTACTGGAACTAAAAGACGAGCTGAGCTAGGTGTGCCGAGTTTGGGCTCGTCTTGTTAGTTATGTTGAGACCTTACCTCCGGACTAGATGGAGTGACCTGCAGGTGTACTTCAAAGACTGCTACTGGAACTAATAGACGAGCTGAGCTAGGTGTGCCGAGTTTGGGCTAGTTTTGTTAGTTATGTTGAGACCTTACCTCCGGACGTGATGGAGTGACCTGCAGGTGTACTTGGAAGACTGCTACTGGAACTAATAGACGAGCTAAGCTAGGTGTGCCGAGTTTGGGCTCGTTTTGTTAGTTATGTTGAGACCTTACCTCCGGACTAGATGGAGTGACCTGCAGGTGTACTTCGAAGACTGCTACTGGAACTAATAGACGAGAAGAGCTAGGTGTGCCGAGTTTGGGCTCGTTTTGTTAGTTATGTTGAGACCTTACCTCCGGACTAGATGGAGTGACCTGCAGGTGTACTTGGAAGACTGCTACTGGAACTAAAAGACGAGCTGAGCTAGGTGTGCCGAGTTTGGGCTCGTCTTGTTAGTTATGTTGAGACCTTACCTCCGGACTAGATGGAGTGACCTGCAGGTGTACTTCAAAGACTGCTACTGGAACTAATAGACGAGCTGAGCTAGGTGTGCCGAGTTTGGGCTCGTTTTGTTAGTTATGTTGAGACCTTACCTCCGGACGTGATGGAGTGACCTGCAGGTGTACTTGGATGACTGCTACTGGAACTAATAGACGAGCTAAGCTAGGTGTGCCGAGTTTGGGCTCGTTTTGTTAGTTATGTTGAGACCTTACCTCCGGACTTGATGAAGTGACCTGCAGGTGTATTTCGAAGACTGCTACTGGAACTAATAGACGAGCTGAGCTAGGTGTGCCGAGTTTGGGCTAGTTTTGTTAGTTATGTTGAGACCTTACCTCCGGACGTGATGGAGTGACCTGCAGGTGTACTTGGAAGACTGCTACTGGAACTAATAGACGAGAAGAGCTAGGTGTGCCGAGTTTGGGCTCGTTTTGTTAGTTATGTTGAGACCTTACCTCCGGACTTGATGAAGTGACCTGCAGGTGTATTTCGAAGACTGCTACTGGAACTAATAGACGAGAAGAGCTAGGTGTGCCGAGTTTGGGCTCGTTTTGTTAGTTATGTTGAGACCTTACCTCCGGACTAGATGGAGTGACCTGCAGGTGTACTTCGAAGACTGCTACTGGAACTAATAGACGAGAAGAGCTAGGTGTGCCGAGTTTGGGCTCGTTTTGTTAGTTATGTTGAGACCTTACCTCCGGACTAGATGGAGTGACCTGCAGGTGTACTTGGAAGACTGCTACTGGAACTAATAGACGAGAAGAGCTAGGTGTGTCGAGTTTGGGCTCGTTTTGTTAGTTATGTTGAGACCTTACCTCCGGACGTGATGGAGTGACCTGCAGGTGCACTTCGAAGACTGCTACTGGAACTAATAGACGAGTAGAGGAAGATGTGCCGAGTTTGGGCTCGTTTTGTTAGTTATGTTGAGACCTTACACCCAGACTTGATGAAGTGACCTGAAGGTGTACTTCGAAGACTGCTACTGGAACTAATAGACGAGTAGAGCTAGGTGTTCTGAGTTTGGGCTCGTTTTGTTAGTTATGTTGAGACCTTACCTCCGGATTTGATGGAGTGACCTGAAGGTGCACCTTCCAAAAAGTTATTTTTTACTTTGTAAGTGTTTTTTTTGAAAGTCCGAAGTTTTTTTTTTTTGGAAAACAATTTTTATTTTTCATTTTTTATTTGTACCTGCCCAACACAAATTTAAATTACTTTAAGCAAAATTCATAAAGCTATACCTTATAAAGGTATACCTTATCCTGAGGCATACCTAATATTTATTCCTCATTTTTCATTATTGCACCTACCATTGTTTGTCTCTGCATCACCCAAAGGTTGTCTGGTAGAAAATGCCTATGGCATTAAGTCCGCCTCTGTACATTTTTGTGTTTGAAGTATTAAATAAATAAATAAATACCTTATCCATTAAAAAATGAGAGAATTTGCAAATCCGTCTATAGAGATATGACGGAGCTATGCCCGAACATACATAAAAAATAATTACTGATTCTTTTTTGAAGTCGGTTAATTATTACATCAATTCATAAACTTTTGTTTGAGAGAATTTGCAAATCCGTCTATAGAGATATGACGGAGCTATGCCCGAACATACATAAAAAAAATACTCCTTATTTGAAGTCGGTTAATTATTAAATCAATTCATAAACAAAAAGTTATGCCCGAATTTACTTGCAAGATTAGAGGTACTCCAATAACAACTTTGACAGAAATGAGGGTGTACCGTGGTATACTAAACACATCTGCGTACCCCTTTAGAGGGTACAGGCGTGATGTTATATTGTGTGATTGCGTAAACAATGCATACATATGCGATATCAGCAATCGCGGTTGATTTGCTGGCATTTATTGAAGCCTTCGGTTGTCTGTCTCCGAAACTCTTCATCACTTTATTCCGGAATGGTCTATTTCGGAATAAAGTTAAACCTCTTTCGAACAAAAAAAGATTTTTGCAAGTCCGTCTATATATTATTATGACGGAGTTATCTAACCTAACACCTTTACATAAAAAAAAATATATGTATAAGCATCCGAATTGAGAACCTCCTCCTTTTTTGAAGTCGGTTAAAAATACTAAATAAAACGTATATAAATAAGCTTTTTTTAAATTATATGTTTTCAAAAAGCTTGTCGCGCAAATTGTTAATACATAATACTTTGGCATGTACTTGCTTACCAATCAAGTAAGTAAATGGTATCTACTTTTATGAACATTTCACGGTACAAACTTTTTGACAACAACGCATAGTAAGCTTAAAAAAATACATGCCTAAAAATTAAATAAAAGTAGGCTCAAGTATCAAGTCGTGTCAGTTTACTCATAATTTCGCCGCTTCGCGCATGTCGCTGTGTGTGTGAGCCGTGCACGTGTAGTAGTAAGACTCAATACCTAAAATTGAAGCGCGTCAATTCGTAAACGCGTCCTTAAATCTTGAACGTTGCACCATCTTCATTATCGTGTTCATCTGTACAAGCAATTTATAAGCCGGTGAAGATATGTAGAATATTTTCGAGGCAGAATGTTGCTTCAATTATAATGATGAGAGAGTTCAACGTGGTTTAACTTGAGTGTAATGTACAATCGGCAACTAAAGTCCATTGATACTTTATTTTTTGCATCATAATTTTTGAGCACATTTTTTTATAGATGTAAGTATTTACGATTAGTACAGGGTAAAATTATATTAGCTAGCGAAACTCTGCAGTCGTGATAAATATCGATATTTAAACACGATAAAATAAATATATATATATAAAATACTAGCTTCCGCCCGCGGCTTCGCCCGAGAGGTATGTCGATAAAAACTATTCTATGTCCTTCCCCGGGATGCAATCTATCTCTCTGGCAAATTTTATCGACATCCGTTCAGTGGCTTAGGCGTGAAAAGGTAACATACAGACAGACAGACAGACAGACAGAGTTACTTTCGAATTTATAATATTAGTATGGATATATATAAAAAAATATATAATTTTGTGTCCATTTTGGATAGGCTACATCTAATCTAATAAAAAGTGTTAGTTACAAAATCTGCGTGCGTTTAATTAGGACGTCAATATTCACCTCGCTAAAACTCAAACTTTGGCACAACTTCCAAGGGCTGATTGCTCTTGAACGCGGTTTAGATGTGCTGATCGCATCCATTGGTGGAATTGGCCCTCAGTAAATGATATTGAAAGTGTAACGTACCTACTACCGCACCGAACAAACACACATTTTTCACGCAGTAAGTCCGTGATGTTTATGGTCGTTGCCGACCGTACATTCGTATTCTCCGTAGTCCGTACGTTACCAACACTTCACAGACCGGTTACGTAATCCTCGCATGTGTTCCCGAGTAGAATAATTAGTTAATTAATTACACTCTTACTTCGCATCGTGGCGTCTAGCGTACATACCCACGATTACACAATGTAGCTAAGGGAGAGTTGCCAGTGTTGAAAAGTATTACCAAGTAGTGTTGCCAGTATGGAGTTAAACTGATCTCGCGAAGGACAAGTTATTAGTCACGCCTTATGAATTCGTTACTTTCGACATTTTTTGTGTCGTGTAGTGCATGTTCGCGGAATGTGAATTTTGGATGAGAATTTTTTGCATGCCATACATTAGAGTCGACAGGTTTTTTGATTGCCGCGGAACGAAACGGTTCTAATACATTTTTTAATACTTTTATGTTGTCACACACATATGGCAACTTTTTAAACTGCCAGTTTCATGTAGATTTATGTAGAACAGGTAAGTATTCGAAAAATAATAAGGTTGCCAGGAAGAGATCACAGAAAGCGATAAGGCCGCCCATTTTTTCTTTAATCTTTTTTTATTTTTTTTATTTTTATCTGGTGTTAGCACAATAATTAAATAGGTAAGTCTCATTCACGGTACAAGTGAAAATTAACCTAAAGGTGATTGACCTTTTCTATCTCCGATTGCAACACTATATACGAACGAAGGTACTACGTTTATAGTCGACACATAAGTACATATTATTATGTAATGTTTCTGCGATTATCGACAATTAAACACGAATTTTCTCGGAACATTAATTATAAGAAAATCTTCCTACAACATAAAATAAACTTCATTGCGAACTCTATGATCGGTGAACAAACTAATAGAAAGACGCAATTTCTGCCATAGAACATTTTATAGTCACTTCGTGCATCCACTGTATTTTTATATCGATCTTACGAGGAAATCTATCGACACCCAATGAATCCACGTTAGAATACTTACAAAGGAGGTACCTACCTACATACCATTTTTTAGGGTTCCGTACCCAAAGGGTAAAACGGGACCCTATTACTAAGACTCCGCTGGCCGTCCGTCTGTCAGTCTGTCACCAGGCCTGTATCTCATGAACCATGATAGTTTCACAGATGATGTATTTCTGTTGCCGCTATAACAACAAATACTAAAAAACAAAATAAAATAAATATTTAAGGGGCTCTTATACAACAAACGTGATTTTTTTGCTCGATATTGATAATGGCAACAGGTAGACGCTTGAAATATTTCCAGAATATTTAGTTATATATTCATTTTATAATTAAAATAAATAATTCAATTAAAATAAAACAAATATGTAAGGAGGGCTCCTATACAACAGACATGTTTTGTTTTTGCCGTTTTTATAGACAATGGTACGGAACCCTTCGCGCGAGTCCGACTCGCATTTGGCCGGTTTTTATTTCTGAATGCTGGTTAACCTATAGGTAATTTAACTGGCGACAGTTTAAATCCAAGGCTATTTGTTACCTATACTTATGATCATCATTGAATTCAGTAGCTGTTGTTAAACCTTTATTTTTTTTAATACCGGTGAAATTGACACACCTAGCGAAAGTGTAAACAATTTTTTTCGCAATCAACAAATTCGTAACGGTTCTAAAACAAACAGGCTTTTGTAACCACAGCTGAATTGAGATGATAATCAGCGTCATTCACAACGAACACTGGGTTTATTCATACTACTTCATACCATGATCTCTGATGGTATCTCTGACACAGATCTGAAACAGGTGAGATTGCACTCAAGGCAGATCGGTGGCAGACGAAGAAACTGCGCCAATCGTACCAAGGGATACGACACGACGGTGAAAGGGCTCGAAAGTTCTTGCATTACATTTAAAACCGCGCCCGCGCAGCCCCGGAGCCGAGGCTGAAGGCACCTGTGTCTAGTTATGAGAACATCTATAATTACTTACTTGTGTTAATAGACTAAATTCAGATGAGCCAAATTACGATGAGATGAACGGGGTAATTGCGTACCACACTATCAGTAGCTTCAACAACATTCATTGCGTTGTTTAGGATGTTGAGCAGACACTTTTCAAACAATAATGATGTAAAGCATTTTGTTTTCCTGTAAATAAATTGTTCTACTGAATTTATTAATTGTATGTTCATCTCATTTCATTTATTCATAAAACAATTTCCATTGTGTTGAATTTAGGTACACATGCAATTTACATACAAATACAAGAAATATTAAGTAATTATTAATTAACATTCCAAGTGAAAATTCAAAAGTGCCAAACAGATTTAAATATAATGTCAAACAGTTTTAGATGTAATGTCAAACAGTTTTAGATATAATGTCAAACAGTTTTAAATATAATGTTAAAAGGTTCTATATTACATTATTATAGATTATTCATTTATTTTTGTAACTTCCGTACTAATATTATGAATTCGAAAGTGTCTGTCTGTTACCTCTTCACGCTTAAACCGCTGAACCGATTTAGATGAAATTTGGTATAGAGATAGTTTGAGTTCCGGGAAAGGACATAGGATAGTTTTATCCTGATATTCCTACGGTAAACCGCGGGGCGCAGCTAGTCTTCATTATAACGTGTTAAGTGCTACCTAAAAGGTACGAGTACCTAGGTATTCTTCGACAATTCTGCTACGGTCCAGTTCTCAACATGGGCACCTTCCGTCCCAATTGAGGGAGTAGTCCCCTATCAATCACAATCTGAACATTTTGAAGAATATTGCTAGTCCATTGCTTTTAAATAAACCTAAGTCCTACACTGTGGCCCTCAGTGGTGGCCCTGCCTGCCTGAAGCATGTGAGGTCCGAAACACCTCACATGTTTCAGGTAGATCAAAATACTCTTGAAAACTCTTACAAATTAATTATTATAGGTATTGGTGCACATCACGTGTTTAGTAAAGATTTATGGGAGTAGAAAGTTTAAGTGTAGTGGATCTTGATCTTTGAGTTGGTAGCTAAGTACATAGGTAGATAGCCCGTCTATAACTTACTGTAAAGTGTTACATTTGCATATCAGTAAAACATGGAATAAATGTTCCGTTATACGTTCATTTGAATACGTTCAAGGCGTTTCAAACAGGATACAATTTAAAATGGCTTACTTTGATATCCTACGTTTACACTGTGTCAGGCGTAGAAGAGTTTTGGTATTAGGCATGGAATTAGTATGTACTAGCTCGTTGGTTTTACGTACGTTGACTGCAAACAAGTATTCTGGTTTACCACCAAACATTGAGTCAAAGATCAGCGGGGTTATTGCGTAGCACACTACCATCAGTAGCAATGGCTTCAATTTTGACAGTTCAACAACATTCATTGCGTTATTCAGATTGTTGAGCAGACACATTTTTCGAACATATGAAGCAATGCATTTGCAATAATTTTCAGAATTATTCAGATTGAGATTAATAGTGTATTACGAAATTAGGGATAGGGTGCTATTTAATTAAAAAACCGGACGGCAACAACATACGTAATTATAGTGCCCTATAATTGAATTGCGAACTACCAAAACATAATCCTGCCACGTGATTCCGTGTTTTATAGGACAATTCCCAAGATTTTGCTGAAAATAAATCGTTCCTTTAACCAAAATAACCCTTTGTTACAAAGTTATTTATAACATACAACATTAAGGTAAATGAGCTTGTAGTCGAATGACTCTGAGTAATATTTTTTTATGGAAACCTTGACAAATACGGAATTTTCATAAGTTTTTCTGAAGGGCAGGGCTTAACTTAAGTTAACCTTGATATCAAACCTTCAGCGTTGTTATAACTTGTAACTTTTCGTCGTTTCAGATTATATTAATGACGTTATAAATTGCCATGCGCACGCAAAGCTGCAAAACACAAATAAAAAAGCTTAATCTTTTAGGTTTGAAACTACACATTCGGGAATACCTATTACATAGCACTAGCTTCTGCCCGCGATTTCGCCCGCGTGAAATTTCACCATCCGGATTTACCACCTTAGGGCTGGAATTTCGAAAAACCCTTTCTTAGTGGATCACTCTTCACAAATAGTGGATTACTCTTCACAAAGAACACAACATTCATTCATTCATTCTTCAAATTTCATGTCTCTAGGACCAGCGGTTTAGGCTGTGCGTTGATATACATACTTACATATCAGTCAATTTCAACTGTCTGAATTTTATGCAATAATGAATTTTTTTACCTGTTCCAAATTTTTACAGGGTGTTCTACCTACCTGTGATTTCTGAGTTGGTCCCATAGTTAAAGTTGTTCATATTCACGGGTAGAAAACCGTGTAAAAATTTGGAACCGATAAAAAAAATCCTCCGGTATAGGTATATAGATAACGTCACGCCTGTATTTCCCAAAAGGTTGGGCAGAGGTTTACCATGTAGAATCAACCGGGCACAAATCCAGAATCCGGGCTGTTACTGCGAAATCTCACATTATTATACAAATGTTTATTGCATTTACCTTTTTATAAACGACTTTAAAAAGGAGGAGGTTCTCAATTCGAATGTATGTTTTTTTTTTGTATGGTTTTTGTTAACATGTTTTGTCTCACTACTGGGCAAAGATTCCTTCCTTAAAGTGCCTTCTCCGGCCAATCGGTCAGGAACGAGTCCAAATCGCCACGGCTCAGGCCGTCTCTTTTGATACATACTATACGTATGACTTATTTTATTTGATTTCTATAGGTAGGTATCTACCCCATATGTGACTACAGCATAATTATAAAGTACAGTTTTGCAACCACTTTGCAACTATCAGAAACTCGATCAAAATAGACTTCACACGTTATCGAGTTTGTCAGAGCTTTCTGACATATTAGCATAGGTACCTAATGATTTAAAAGCTTCAGCAAAGTTATTCATATCCGGACTATTATAAAATAATACTTACCTGACTACTTATCTGTTATTAAAGTGCAATCAACATAATTCATTTAATAAAATAAACAAGCAATTAGAAACGTTTTTTATTACTTACAATAATTTGACATAATGGTGGAGGAACAATTAGGTACTTCCATAGAACAACAAACAAAGAATCTTCATAACATCAAAATAGATAGATTCCTTTCCTCATTATATACATAAACAGAAACTGATATTGCTAATAAAACAAAACATAATAGATTTAAGCGGCGCTAACAATACCCATAAGTACAATAGCTACACTGTCAGTGATGATCCAAGATCTTCAAATGAGTATTCGGAACATTATCCTCGAGAACATAATTTCACCTAGCTTTCTCTCGTACTTACCTATCGAAGAAGATCATCTTGATAAAGCTAGGTAATGGTGGGCTCGTAATTTTCCTAGGAGCACTTATATTACTAATGACAAAAGGCAAGCAATTGCGAGGCAATAGCTAGTCACTGAAATGCTCGTACATAGTGTTAGTACTTACAAACTCAGCGAGGTACGCGCAGGAATTTTCATTTTATTTCACCTCGCTGACGTTTGCTTTTACGTTATTGAGTTTTACTAGCTAGCTACAATTATTCGAATTAAAGCTAGACGCGGTTCAAGCCATCTCGCTGAAGTGAGCGAAAAGGCAATTTTAGATGGGCCAAAAGTCATGGGGATTTGTCCGGAAGTTAAAACGGAAAATACTCACGGAGAATACAGCGAATTACGATTCTTTTTCCATCATTTACTATAAAAGATTATGAACGTTTTTTATTACGGGATGATGGCACACTAGGTACTTTGTAAGCCCGTCGTTGTCGAGACGAAGAAAGTAGGTAGGTAAGTACATAACTTAATCTACAGGTACATTTCCAAGCCATTACACAGGTGCAGTCAGGAATAATGGGCCTCCATTACTCCAATGGCTGCATAGCCATTCAATCCCAGCGTTACTTGAAACAATTGTCGCAAATCGCTGCAGCTAGGAAGTCGCGAGATCGCGAGCAATTCAAACTTTTTTGTCCTAACAATGCGATTTATAGAGAACAATGCGACATTGTACATATACGTATAATGTTCATAAGAGAGAAAGTTTTAACAATAAATAAACAATGAACTCGCTTTTGTAAGGAAACGCTATAAACTTGCAAAGCTCTTACGAGTATAAAGTAGTTTCGCATTCTTTTTCCTTGGTTGGTTTTAAGAATGAAAAGCGATATTGCTTGCCTACGTGAGGCTACGCCTAGAAACCATGTAGGTAATAACATGATTGTGGGTATCGCAATACTATCACACCTACCTTACTACTAAGGTGGAGCCGCCCGAGGAGGGAAACTAGTGCTAATGTTGATTGTCAGGGAATGCCTTGTGGCATTAAGTCCACTATATAAGTACCACTATGAAGTTACATGAAATTGAAACACACTTGGTCTTACATTTTTAGAATAGGTACCTACTGATGCCGATTTTGTTGTTCACAAACTAAAGTTCAGTGCATCTTTTTCTTTCTATTTCATTAAGAAAAGAACAGAAGATACATTTTAGTTTAGTCCTGGCAAATTAATCAGCGCTTGAAATCAAGCGCTCATTAATTTGACAGGAGATGCACTGAACTTAAACTTAGTTTAGTTTGTGAATAAGGGAATCGGCACTTTCTAGTAAAGTAAGATAGAGAGATCTAAGAACCAAAACGTGGGAGTTGGACGTAGGTAGGTACAACTCTGCCAAACCTTTCGGGGATCTACAGGCGTGACTTTATGTTTTGGTACCTACTTATGTTGCAGATCTAAGGAAATACTTATTATAACACATATATACAAAAACTGACGCCTTCTTCCCAATAGGCGGAAACTACAGTACGCCACCTGCTACGAACCTAGCATACTCCTTTTGCCTCGTTTACGTTCATACAGAGCAGTGTGGATACGGCCGTGACTTACGAGTTGTAGGTCCTGAGTTCGAACCCAGACAGGCGCTTTACTTTGTGTAAATTATTTTATAACCACTGCTCTCAAAAACGGTGAAGGAAAACATCGTGAGGAAACCGGCATGTCCTAGAACCAAAAATTCGAAGATATGTGACATTCACCAACCCACACTGGGCCCGCATGGTGGATTATGGCCCACTCCCTCTCACAGATAGGAGGCCTGTGTCCCAGCAGGAACATTATAGGCTGATTATGATGACGTTCATACATCGTAAAGAAACAAACTTATTACAATATCTTTTAAAAATGCAGTTAATAAATGCAATCGATAAAAAGGTCACAAGGTCTGTCTATTGTATATAAATCTAAAAGAAAAACTGTTCGAATCGATTAGATTCCCTATTGACTATTGTGTTCTAATAAATCGTAACTGTCTGGTCTCAGAAGTAATTGCTGTTAAAGTAAACGTCAATAAAGAGTACGCCTGTGTTGCCATTGACCTAGAAAGCGGATACTAACTTACTGACACTAGTTAGTACCTGTAAGTTGAATAAAACGCAACATAATATTGTCAGCATGACAGTGGCATGACATGACTGTTATATTAAAGGAAATGGTTTGGATAGTTCGTTCAATTTCACATTTTAGTAGGATGGAGACCTAATAAAATGTGAAATTGGTCCAATTATCGATCATCAATTTATTAAACAGGGTGATTGGTAACTAAGACTGGAGTAGATTTCTCACAATTAGCAGTTTTTGATCGAGAGGTGGAAGATTTCAAAGAGACTTTAAAAGTTCGATAACTCCAAAACAACACAATTTGGACCCCAAGTGATTGGGGTCAAAATTATTGCAAATTGGCTGTAGTAGGTACCTATAAGCTATCGTAAATGCTGAATAGTGGGTATTCTAGACGTCAAATAGAAACTTTTATGGTGTTGGTAATCGGTACATATTCTGGTGCTTATCTATACCTACTGTGACAGCATAGCGATCGATAGCTTTCAACTCAAAATGAGCATTCCACGCTTCATAAGCTACGCTCTTGCTACGATATTTACTTAGGTACTTTTCAGGTATTTTAGGTTCTTGCTAAGAAATTGAAGTCGTATATGTTACCGGCCAAACCCGATTTTAGGATAAACTAGTTTAGCCTAGGCCAAACCAGTTCTCCCTCGCTCGTGCATCCTATGACGACGGAGCCCCGCTTCGCGGGGCTACTATTTCTGCGTAAAGGGTTTAAAGAAACCTAACCAAACCAAATTTCGGGGTGCCCTTCGCTCGCACTTGCATCCTACGTCGCCTACTTGCATCCTACGTCGCCTAAGAACTATAGTTTGGCCTAGGCGAAACTAGTTTATCCTAAAATCCGGTTTGGCCGGTAACATATAGGTACACATATACAGCGTTAGTGTAGATTAGATGAAAAGTAAGCTTTACTGGCATTGATGGAAATGTGTTTTTTTTAGTTTTTGCTGGTAGGTGTTTAACATCGGAAATTAATATTGCTAGTGCATACTTAGAATGTAGTACATCCACCGGTGTTCCCACAGTAATAAAAACTTCCGCGCTTTTTCTTTTTACTACAACTTACAATATCCAAGTCAATGACGTAATCTGTCTACTGCGACCAAAAACTACATAATATAAATGCACAACGTGCCACTACAAGGTGGATATCGGCATTAGAGTTTTCCATATGTGTACTTAGGGTTAAAGCCAGTTCTACGTGATTTGAACAGTTATGAAGCGAGCAGGAAGTAATCGAATGGACGAATGTTCGTGAACCGCGGTGTGTTACGATAAAGTGGGAACATCGTGATCACAGTCGTGCCGGACATCACTCGGTGAAAATCACTGGCAATAAATATTGCCGTAGCTACTCACTATTGCTCTCTATAAACCCATTGTCTGTATCCCGCCTAACAGCTATTTATTTTGAAATAAAGCCGCCATGTTTTTATTTATATTGTAGAAAGGCAACATTAAATTAAAATGAATTGTTTTTATCTTCATTTGATAAAAATATTTTAACTTTTTGCTAGTAGGTAGGAGGTACAATATAAATATTTATACTGTGGTGATAGTGAGTAATCAATTGAAAGATAATAAAACTAATTAAAGTAGGTATTAGGTAAGGTTTATCCAATACAATACAATTAAAATAAAATGAAGGTACTTAATAGAAGTACCTAAGTATTTCTTTTTATCCAAGCACGTCTTCGCCTTCGCACTTTACCTTTGAACTTTAGAGCTCATGCGAGACGTCATAACCCACAGCTAGTTAGGTACCTAAGTACTGTAAAGGTTATCTGCCAAACCTTACAACATGCAGACTGGCATAAAAATAATTCTGGTTGCCTTCTATCACTCAGCGACTTTGGACAAAATTGTAAAATAAAAGAAGCGTTTGTTTTAAAATAGGACAGAATTGTTTTAGGCTCGTTATAAAAGTGAACACATCTTTGCTTGGAGGACGATTTTCTAACAAAAGAACACACAAACATTATTACCTACGAAAGTGTCGTTTTGATTGTAGGTTGTTTTACTATTAGGAGTTTTTATTATGGAGGGGAAATAAATAGATAAACTTCAATATTGCTTCTTATTTTGCGACTGCTCGTATTTAAGCCCTACAGTAGGTACCAACCTAGCCAAGCGTAGCATGACGACTGTGTCTACTACTGCAAAGAGTTTTTCTTTATAGATATTATTATGTGGCTTCTGCCCGCGACTACCTCCGCCTGAAATTTCTTGTTTAACATAATGTAAAATATATCCTATACAATCGACAATACTGTAGCTTTCCATTAGTGAAATCATTTTCGAAATCGGATCAGGAGGCCTACCATGATCTTTTTAAAAACGATTCAAAAGCAAGACATTTCAGTTTAGGTTCTTAAACTGCATCGTTCACAGTCGTACCATGACGTCCAATACGCTCAGCGGCATTTGGATCGTTGAAAGTGAATGAGCGTTAAGAGCTCGTGGTAGGTATCCAGATGGCATGGCCTAAATTAATTCGTTAAACTGACGTCACGGTACGAATTAGCAGAACAGTTCAGTTTAGGTCCTAAAGTGGATCGCGTGAAGAGCTCGTGGTAGGTATGCAGTACCTAGTTCCGAAGATTAACCCATACATACATACTCACTTTGACCTCTTTATAATATACTAGCTTTTGCCCTCGACTTCATCCGTAGACTTGTTATCCCGACACACCCCGTCGCATCGCATCGCCTTCCCGCGCTTTTAGTTCGTTTTCACGTTCTTTCTTATTTTTTTTTATTTTTCCTCGGCTCCTAATAGTGCTAACGTGGTAGCCTATAAGCCTTCTTCAAAAATTGGGCTACCAAAATATAAAAAGATTTTTTAAAATCCGATTGGAAGCTCCAGAGATTAGTGCGTTAAAACAAACAAAACATATAACTTTACCACTTTACCTTTAGCTTTATTAGTAGTAATACATAATTAAATTATAGTACTTGTAGATTATTAATTTAATTTTGAATAATCTATTGTGACACTTGGTAAAAGCATTTATGACTACGACTTACATTTGTTTCAACAATCCATATCAATGGCGACCACAAAAAGTGCGAATTCCCAAACATCTCGGGTTACGTGTGAAAGTTAAAGACAAAGTAACGATATCCAGCTAAGTTAGCAAATAGTTTTATTTCTTCTTCATGAGACCACATGCACACCCACAATTGTAAACTGATCTACTAAGAGGGAAAGTTATGCATTGTTTTTTTTTTCTATTTGACGGAATAATTTAATACTGCGGTCCATAGATTATGAAAGTAATCGGGGTATACTCACCGTATAACTACATGAATGCAGATTTATGCAAAGCATTTTGTCTCCTGCCATGAAGAAATTTGGTGTGGTGTAGATATTTCTATATCATTTGTAGTACCTACTTACAAAGTTTTAATTAATTCGTTTTGTATTCAGAACCGAAAATTAATTAGCTTCAAGGCAACAAGGTAAAAGTGTAGGTATTTATTTATAAGTAACCTGTACTTTAATTAAATGAAAAGTAAATAAATTTTACAGTATGAGCATGTTTTTTGAATTTCGGCCCTGCGGTGTCGTAACAGAGAAATCGAAAAAGTTGAACCTTAAAAGGTAGTGGTTCATTACGTAAGTAAAATTAATACATTCTGCGTAAAATGAGGTTGGTTTATACCCTTTTTATTTTAATAATAAATAGCAGCCGATTGACGTAAAACTTGTTCGTGCGTGACTTGGAATTGAAATATTTAGAAATAATGCAGTGCGAGTAGACTTTGTCATTACATTCTATCTACATCTATTGTGTTGAACATAACAATATTTAGTACCTAAGCAAGACAAAGTGACATTATATTTTAAAACTAAATGTATTAACACACTAGGTAGGTAGTTTATTTGCTAACTCTAACATAAATAAAAAATATCACATATTTTGACCGCGTAGGTATTGCACTTTTATAAGATGTCTTTGATAAGAAACGGTTTTTTTTTATGCCGCCGATCAATTTCTACGTTAGGATGTCAAGTCCCCGGGGGTCGGGTGTTGTGACGCAGCCTGGGAGAGGCCTGTATCAGTGGATTGCGATAGGCTGAGTTGATTGCTTGAGGGAGTCTAGATTCATAGGTGCTGAATTCATGGTTTCAGTTTGCCGTCGATGTCCCTGCCACCCTGTGTAAGTTTATCAAACCTGAGTATTGCTCAATACTTTATTGCATTCCATATAATAATATGTAGGTATTACATAGATGGTATTGGTTTTGTATTTATTTGTTATCTTTGAGTATCTACATGCTCCAATACTTTTTGCTTCTGAAAATTCACGTCAACCAACGGCAAATATATTATAGACTGCGAACAAAACCCTTAGCTACAATATCAGAGGGGCAATTCTCGTAATTTAAAGAACGTTCACAGTCTGATCTCAGTCTCAATCTGTCAAAAAACCTCGAATTTCCCAAAATTTTGACATATTTTTGACATTTGTTTGTCGCCGAGAAGAGACTGCGACTAGATTTTGAACGTAATTACGAGAGTTGGCCTTCTGGTCCAGTCCCAGAAAATGTATAATCAGTCTATAATGTTCCCCCTGCTGGGAGTGCTGGGACACAGGCCTCCCCTCTTCGAGAGGGAGGGGGCTGTGATCTACCTCGCGGGCCCAGTGCGGGTTGATAGATGTCACATGTCTTCGAATTTTTGGTTCTAGGACATGCCGGTTTTCTCTCGATGTTTTCCTTCACAGTTTTGAGAGCACCGGTGATAGAATAGTTTACACAAATTAAAGTGCGTGTCAGGGTTCGAATCTACGACCTACAACTCGTAAGTCGCGACCGTTTCCACTGGGCCACCACTGCTCAGTCATAATTTACAGACTACTAATGATCTCTGAAAGAGACTCAAAGTCAAAGACAGGGGTGAATACCACCAAGGTTTTCTATGCTAAGCTTAGATACTTATTAGAAAGCCAATTTCGAGTAACATTTGCGCTTCAAATAGCAATTTAGCAAAACATTCCGATTAAGTATGTGATAGGAAAACTGCATATAATCTACGTAAATACATATTAGTTAATTACTAGGTTTGCTGTGCATCGGGCTGGAAACTCTCGCCGCCATGCGCCATGTCAGTATCGTGGATCCACGGTGCGATGGTGAAAACACTTGCCTTTGTTGCCAATAACGTCAGAAATTATTATTATTTGTGATCGAGTATACCAGTGCTTTGATTTTCTACGTTTAACATACCTACTTACGTATTTAAAGCGGGGTAATTGCGTAACACACTAACAGTAGAACTGGCTTTTATTTTGACAGTTCAACAACACTATTGCATTATTTACGTTGCTGAGCAGACACATTTTTCGAACATACGAAGCAATGGTTGAGCAATATCCTTCAAAATAATTGAAATTGAGATTGATCTATGGTGTTACGCAATTAGGGTGCTGACTTCCACTGGGTTTAACCCAGGATTCCTCAAATTAAGTGTTTAATTCTTCATGATTCTTTAGGGAAAACCATGTGTCCGATTCCCATCGGCAAAAAATACGAATTTCCATACAAACTTTCAGTCCCTTTGGAGGATAAATTTTCCTTCTTTAGAGCTAACCTTGTAAATAGGAAACTCTCGTGCATGATTTCAAGCTTTTAAACACAGCGGTTCAGGCTGTGCCTTGTCTGTCAGTCAGTGATTGAATGAATGTGAATAATATGGGTAGGTAGTCTTATCTGGTATTAAAATAGTTTTAGTTTTTACATGTTTCATTCCGACTGAAACCTACTTATTTACGAATGATACGGCAACATTGTTGCGATAACGCGAACTACCTCTACACGCTCTCTCTCGGCGCACTGCTCGATGTCTCGCTCTACAACAGATAGCGCGCGAAGTGTAGTCACAGTGTAGGTCGGTTTATCGCAACAATGTAGCCGTAGCATTACAGTTTAGTGATGGAATCAAATCCATATTGAATTTGCTACGGCTCTGCTTTTCTATAAGTCGTACCAATATCAGAATATGATAGCTTACAATCTATTCATCTACATTTCGTTTCAACACCATCCGGTCATTTTAATTTGATTTGGCTTTGTGTATCGATTTCAATTACCTACTTACCAAGAAATCGAGAGTAACATTCTTCTGCGAAACGGTTTTATTTGCCTTCGTTGAATCTTATTTGTTTATTCACAAGAGATTCTTGACCATGTTGACTCCAAGATTGTCGTTTGAATAAATTGAATTCACCTTTACAAGTTCTAAGCCTCTCTGGTGGCGAAATTAAAAAAAAAATTGCGGCTTACCCTAGCGCGCTAAATTCGTGATTGGTTGACCGTGACGATATGTAAATACTTAAAGTAAATGTCAATCAGGCATCAAATCATAACGCTACTGCAGTTACATTGAGCAACCATGTGTGTAATTGAAGTTTTGTAGCGTTCAAGCGGTTCAATTATTACAGTAGGTAAGAATTCAACGAAAAGTAAGACAAGTTCATCATATTTTCCGTTTACTCTAAGTATGTTATTATGTCCACGCAACTAAACAACATAAAAGGGTGTAGTGTTGTAGTACCTTCAGATCCGAGTTCAGGTCAGTGCCCACATTGTGTGGTTGGGCAACAATTGCCGGCCATTTGATACAGCCGTTAATTGTCGGCCACGTCGGTCGAGGAATATCAGCCATAGCTATCTGGTGAGGCTCTAACAGCCTCCATTCATACACAGTCACGCCTCGAGAGCTTTTCGATACATATCTCGGTTTGCTACAAATCGATACAATCGCTTTATTTCAAATTGAATGCGGCGCCTGCGTTCGCGACGGAATTCCTTTGGAGTTTGCAGCGGCTACTCGTTTTGTTTGTTTTTTCTAAGACATCAATTTAAGTTACTGTCTTTATGTAACGGTAACAGTTTGTAGTACAAAATAATAAATAAACGTTGGAGGAAACTTATTTCAATGTCGCAGAAGTTGGACACTAAACATTATAAAAACTCGTAAGTATCTACCTAATATACCTTCATTCATGCTTACAATAAAATTGTTTGTATACAATTGAATTGTTTCGTCTTGATTCTCAAGGAGATCCTTTAAAGGATGAATAGAATGAACTCCGTACGTACAGTCATTTACACACATACCTTCTTATAATTATACATAGATAGCAGTAATGATGACTATTATTATATTATCTGTGCTATTACTTACCTATGATGAGTAATTGTTAATACGTGACGATCGGTTAGACAAGTTATTGAAATGATAATATATCTATACCTACTAAGTACTTACGGATGACAGCTGTAATAATGTTACAACAATTTAACGTGCTAATAACAGACCCTAAGGCTGCCATCAGACGGACTGCATCGCAGCAATCGCGCGCAGTCGATATATTCAACTAAACAGACGGACTCTGCATTTGAACTGCATGCCAGCTTTCGAAGCAGTTAAGTCAACTGCATCTAAAATGCGATGTTGCAGCTGAAATGCAGTCCGTATGTTTCGAAACTTAAAATTAGCCACATAAATACGAAAGGTAAATAATTAGTTAGTTTTAGCTGATGGACCCGACTGATACAGGGCGCAGTTCAGCTCTGCTGCACAGTAAGTACTTATTAAGTACATACTGTATGTTTAATGACATATTATTAGGTATGACTACATACATAGTTATATTTCACTTGCCTGTGAATAATAGAATGTAATGATCTCTACGGCTACGAGATGCTACGTTGCTACGAAATTCGTAGCAGATTTATTTTGGACAATAACCCGAATAATTTCGTCTTTTCGGGAGTTGATTGGATAGTTGGTTACTTTATAATAAAATGTAACTGTTTTAAAAATGTAAATACACTTTGAACGCGTAGGTCTGGTAGCAGTATCCTAGAGCCGTAATTTACACAGTGGGTGTTCATGATATATAATATTCATGAATAATTCATTAAAAAATTATGCAGATGGAAGAAGCAGACTGATTAATGCAGAATTTGATACGTTAATAGTATAATATGAACTTGTTGAATTTAGTGCTTTGTCATAACAATTGTAACCTAAACATTCAGGTTGACGTAACCCATGCGTAACTGCATATTGTTTTAATTTAATCTATCTTGAAGTGAAGTGACATTATGCGTTTTCACAGATGCACCCACTTTATCTAGGCGTAAATCATTATTGTGTTTATTTGCAACAAGATCCTAATAATGTAGTCACACAGCTTCGGCATTTTTACTCGATTAACGTCCGTTTTTTTATAAGAAACTAATGACCCGTTCATGCTTCGCATCATGTATCTATACTGATGTGGAAATAAGCCAAAATATCGAGATTATTATGCTATAACTAAGTTAAATATTAATGTGTTATAGTATCAACCTTCCGGAATAAATTCTCTAAATGATGGTGTAAACTGTGTTAAAATTTATTATGGAGTTTGGAATCTAACTAAGCGGTCATTAGTACTTACTGACAAGTGACAGACACGAAAAATGACTTGTTTTATACTATTTAATTAATATATTATGTTACCGTTAGAATACTTAATACGTTAATAAACGCATTAACTAGGTAATCTGTAAATTACCTGGTACAATCCGTTAAAGTGTCAAATATGTTGCCGGCCAAACCCGATTTTAGGATGAACTCGTTTCGCCTAGGCCAAACCAGTTCTCATTCGCTCGCTCTTGCATCCTATGTCGACGGAGCCCCGCCTATTTCTGTGTAAAGGGTTTAAAGTACGGTAACCTAACCAAACCTAACCTCTGGGTGCCCTTGCATCCTCGCTCGCTCTTGCATCCTACGTCGCCTATCGACCGACTAAAACAATGCAACCCATGTAGGGAGAACTGGTTTGGCCTAGGAGAAACTAGTTCATCCTAAAACCGAGTTTGGCAGGTAACAAACATATTTTCCACTTTAACGGACTCAACCAAATAATCTGCACTCTAACTGATTTACGCACATTAATGGTAACGTAAAGATGATTCGTACACAACATTTTATTTTAAGTATCTCCGAGTTGTTTGACCAGTTTTTTATAACATCAACAAACGTTTTAATGAGTTTCGAATCACTAAAAAGATCGATTTTATACGCGTTCTAAGTGAACAAGAAATTGATTGCAACACTTTTTTTATACAGGTTATACAGGTTTTACAGTGTATTTTGTTATGATGGATACCGTGAATCTTGATGCAGTTTTGATGAAAAAAAACCACTAACTAACTTTGTTAATGACAGTTTGATGCCAAGTCGTTAAAAAGGTAACGACTGCATGAGCACCGGTGAGATAGTTCATGCAATTAGTTTTTGTGTGATTAATAATTATTTCCTATCATTGACTTGTTTTATTTATTAATTAAGTATGAATGGTAGTAACCTGTTTACCTGACATATTTTAAATTTAATTATTTTTATTGTAATCTATTGACATGCCACCTTAATTTTATTGTAATCTTATGTTAATTTTGTACGCCATATACACCCTTACATTTTGATCGTTTTAATCCTTAAAAGGGGTCATTGTAGGTACTCATCATTATGAACAACTTTAACTATGTGACCAACCCTGAAATCGTGAAAAAAAAAACATTGTTCCATACATTTATGTTCGCATAACTCGACATAATGTAATGGATCAACAATTTTTTTTAGGGTTGGTCCTATAGTAAAAGTTGTTCATAATGATGAGCACAAAGATCCCTTTTAAGGATTAAAACGTACAAAATGTAACGGTGTATATTGGCAAAGCATAGTGCACATACTTTTGACAACAATAGTATCTGTAACCATACCTATGTTAACAAAATAAATGATTGATTGATTGTGTTTCATTTTCAGTGACAATAAGAAATGCTAGGAAGACGTGTTCTTTAAGTCCCGCTACAAAACAGCTGTTTTCTAGAGATACCTATTACAAATAGGCAGTGCTCTTTACAAAATTAAAGGGTAATGTAGCAGATGTTTTGGCTTTAACAAAGCAACAGTTTAATTCTCCGTTTCAACAATCAAAAAGCACCTCCCCACACCTAGCTATAGGTATGTTTGTTTTCAACTACAATATTATACGTTGCAGTGATAGCCAATTATAGGTAACAACAAGATGTCAACTTACCCTCCTAACAGCTCCACTGACGGTACTGGCTAAGCTCTCAGCGTCATAATGACGAGAGAACGAGTACGGGCCCGGATGACTCCGGGATACGCATTGCCCCATATGCCCGTCACACACACCAAACAAATCACATGTGTCATATACCGTTAGTCCACTTCACTTCACTTGACTTCACGGTCTCACCATACGAATCTGCGAACGAAATAAACGATTTTTGTGGTTTTTTGAGTCATCTGATCCTACCTAGTCTGAATTTTAATGCGACGACGCCACGCCCACACCTGACCATACTAAGTTATCAGGCATGTCTTACAAATATGGGTAGGTCGAAAAAAATACGGAGATACCGATGTTGTTTTTTATTGTTTGTTGAAAACGAGTAGGGTCTGGGTTAGGGCTGCCATCCGTTCGGGTTTCCCCGGATATATCCTAGTTTGGAGGGCGACCGGGGAGCGTCCTCCGGGCGGGGATTTTAAATAGTAGGTATCCTTTCTGTTTTAGGGGAAATCCGACTTTGAATGATTTGCAATAAATTAAATCATACTTAAAATCTTTATTTCACCCAAATGTCCGGTGTTTTTGAAGTTTTTATCCGGGGTCCGTAATTTAGGTGATGGCAGCCCTAGTCTGGGTTCAATCATGACGTGAATGTTCTGTATGATCGTGTTTTATTATAATTTGCACCCAGTAATCTCATATGTATCATTTAATTAATGAAATTAACTGCCATGAGATAAGGATACAAGTCTTAAAAACCTATGCAAATACGTACGTTTTTTTTTTAAATCGAATAGTTTAGTGGGCATCTAAAATTCATACACATCACTGTCAACAGTAAAAAGTGTCCCAGAGGTTGCCTGTACTTATTTCTGTAATGTCCAACTTCCAATCAGACTGCATGTTAGTTGAACAGAAAAAGCAGATGCTTGTCCGGAAATGTCTCGAAAGCCAATAAATTGAATCCAATTGAACTTTTATCTGTCTGGGCATAGTTCAACTCGGGTCATACAAAAAGAACTTTTACAATCGATCCAGTTGTTTAGTTAGAACAAGATCAAAATCGATTTGCCTTTTTTTTGTTTTTCGACAAAAAAGGACCAGTGTGCAAAATCAGGCAGCTTTTTGTTGACATCGAAAAGAAAAACCATCTTTTATTTATGTCTTTACCTACCGGTTTACCTAAACATATTATTTTGTAGAGTGCAGGAAAGTAACTAGTCATTATCTCTATCCGGAAGATTATGAAAGAAATTTAACCGATCCGATTGGCTTAATTTGTCTTTGATTATCATCAAACAAGATAACAAACAAAGATAATACTTAGGTGAAAACAATAATATAAATCTTTATTATACACACACGATTACTCGTATGCAGAAAATAAATTAAATACCTATGTTTTGAAATCGGTTTTTTGGTTCCCTAATTTACTCGTATAGTGATTGTAGATTTATTTTAAATATTTCTGGTCAGATTCGTGATTCTTTATAATAGCCAGTAGACAAGCATACAATCTATAGAGGACTGAAGAAGCGTGAGCAAAAAACGCTTTTTTTCCTATCCCGAAGGCCATGTGAAGACAATCGTGGACATAAACTAGGATTTTTAACAGCCTTCTTAACATAGGATCTTTTATTAAGTATTGCTTAATCTACACTTTTAGCAATTCTGATAACAAACATCGTGCAGTTTTTATTAAAGAAATAATCAATAAACTGTATCGCAAAACGATGTAGTTTTGACAAAAAATAATAATAATTTAAGCTCAAAAAAATCACCCTACTTTTTTGTCACAGTAGCTGTCTTTATACAGCCCAGCTGATCACACGTGTTGATTCAAAACAAGGTCCTTGATAGTTCACATGTTGTCGAACTTAACGTTACTGTGTCGCGAATATTGCGCGTAGCGCGCACTGCGCACGGTTCACGACTGGCGCGCGCGCACCTCGCAACCGCCAACCGCCATCGCCACCGGCTGTAGTCTGTTGACTCATTCATGAGCTCTGTGAACCGTCCCATTGGGGAATACATAATATTGGAATATATCAAAAGTTATTGCGTTACTTCGTTATGATTTGGGTGCAATCAATGATGTCGAGGTGGCGTCAGATAGTTGCCTATCGTGGCATCGTTAACGTTTAGTTAGAGGTTTTTAAATTAGGAATTGCATGATTAAACTGTTGAGGATTTAGGCACCTCAGCGTACAAATGCAGTGATATGATAAGTATCTCATGTCCATAGGATTTTAGAGATTAAGGCTTCCTGTACTGTACGAATGTTTGTGTATACGAATGAATATCGTGATACACTACACCGCACCGCTCCCCGCTGCCGCACCGTGGCGCCGCGTCGGAACCGCGCGTGTGCACCGCATTTTGATGCGATCTCGGTCCGCGGTGTCGATGACGGTGCGGCTTGGCTCCGGCGTCATGTAGGCACCACCTACACCTATACCTTAGACCGACAGCACTGTCGGTCTATTCTGTAAAAATGTCACCGTGATAACTTAGGTGCAGTGAGCTGTCATTCCACCTGCCGGTCGATTCTGTTAGAATATCCCGTGAGAAGTTAGGTGAAGTGAGCTGTCATTCCATCTGATGCTATAGGGATTGATAAAATGACAGCTCACTTTAAGCTCATTTCAACTGAGTGATCTGTGATCGGCTGTAATCTAAACCACACTCCACCCAGAAATTCAATTAGTTTAACTCATGCGAATCCCTAACCACCACCTTCATTAGCCCTCTAGGGATCCCGCGCACTAGGCAGCCTGGCTGCGGCAGTCAGTCGAACATATGTCTCTTTGTGGCTGCTTAGTGCGCGGGCTCCCATACACCGTCATATGTTCGACTGGCTGCCGCAGCCACGCTGCCTAGTGCGTGGGAGCCCTTAATTTGAGCTTTCAGTGAATTAAATTAAGTACATTAGGTACCTATCCTGACTGTTAGAATCCCGTGATTATAGTTACTATAAACAGCAATTTTACCTATAGATACTTAGGGGAGGCCCACACTGCACCGCATCACGCAGCGGGGCGCAGATAACGCACCCACGCGTGACGCGCGTGATATTAACATAGAAAATAAAAAAAAACGCACTCACGAGCGTGGAATTTGGCTCCGCATCACGCACACCGCTGCGTGAAACGCAGCATGCACCAGTGTGCCAATCGCCTTATTATAAACTGATCGGAGTTAGGTACCGTACCACCGTACCAATATATCATAATTGTGAAACTACATACGGATAGTTAGAAACTAATCGGTAATGCTAATGAAACACGACGGTCAAGGAGTCTTTCGGTCGGGACGGTCGGTCACCTACCATGCAGTGCAGTTGGTAGCAATAAACTGGGGTGCTGCTAGATGTGCCTGTGTAATTTTCACTTAGATACTCTTCTTACTTAGGTATAATTATCGTGTCCTACGTGACTTGTCAGCTGCACGTTACAGGAACTGATAGACGCTAGTGATGGCGCCAAACACGTAAGTAGCCGAATTCTGGGCCGAGTTCATTTAGATTACCATTGACACGCTAAGAAGTAGAACAAAAACTTAGATCATTTAGGTAGGTTAAGAGTTTTCAGCAATAATTTTTCATACTGGAATTTGAAAGTAAATAAAAGACGATGAGCTCCCCAGGGTGGCTGGTTGTAGCTGGGTGAGAAAAGCCGAGGGTAGAGTTAAAAGAAGTGAGACTGCAATGGAGATGTTTCAGTGCAACAGTAGACTGCAATATTAATAGTCAGCCTATTTATATTGATGTTATGGCATTTTGGTTTGACTGCCTTGTAGGTCTAGTGGTTGGAAGTGCTACTGCAGAGGTTCTGGGTTTGATTCCCAGGCAAGGGTAAAGTGTTATTAGGTTTTTCTATCAAGGATTTCTATAAACAAAAATGTAAACACCAACGGGGCAGGGCAGAGGCAGTCAAACGCACACTATAGTCCGGCTCACGAAAGAAGTCTCGCAGACGTGGTGCTAGGCGACGCGAAGTCATGCGATGTTCCACAGTTTTGTAGGTATTTACATAGTTCCAGTTAATGCCGCGGGACTTCTCTCGCGAGACGGACTGTATTGTACAGAAGACGCCAGTACATCAACCTACCCGAAACTGTCAAATTTTCCCATTCAACTTTGAACCTTATACTTTAGCGATAAAGTTGAAAATCTATCAAAGAAATTTGACAGATTGTAGTAGCTTGATGTGCTGGCGTCTGTACAACGAAGTTAGAAGTTTGGCCGACGAAAGCTAACCACGAATTATATTTTATACTTTTTTCTAAACTTTTACAATGGAGACATTTTAGGATTGTCAATCCTAAATTGTCAATGTCAATAAATCAATTAATTCGCAATGAATAATAAATAGTATCAATTGCGTTTACCTACGCAGTGTATAGCCAGGGTAACAGCTCTTGATTTTTTTTAATTGCCGCCTTTTTTCTTGGTCAGCCTTCGTTGGTCAGACTTTTAACAGTAAGTCAGCCTCTCGATAAAGAGTATTGTTATAAAGAGTATTGATAAAGAGTATTGTTCTGTGAAGTCAGCCGTCATCTATCAAAAAGTACTCTGTGGCCGTCACGAACTGTCAAAAGATTTGACTTAATTGTCATTTGCAGTTCAGTTTAGCACTGGTGTAAAATGCGTTTTAATTCTACTCGAAAGTCGTATTTTTCACGCCTTTTTAAACTTTTGCTGAAATATTATTTATTGAATTCGGTGCATTACTCGCTTACCTATTTGGAATGTTAACCCGCGCTTGTGTGAGGCTTTTCTCAACGGAAACGTTGAAAGTTGCCAACAATGTTGCTAAGCAACAGTTTATAGTAACTTTGGCTGATGGTAAGTGTCAATAAATAACAAATTCTTAAAACAATCATAATTTTTGCACGTAAACCTCTTATCGGCACGAGTAGTCAATCCAAAGATCTAAATTTCTAAAGTTTGAAAAAGCTTGTGTACATGAGTCATGGTGGTTAGAATCAGGTACCGGCTAAGCTACTTGCATATATTTTATATCCCTGGCTACTAGTCCAACATTCTCAACAATACAGGCATAAATTATTCTTCAGAAGTTGGCCTGGTACGTCTACTATAACAGAACAACACCTATGGTAATGTATCTGCCCCTCAATAAAAGGTATCTGAATTTTACCTTTGGACATCGCTTCTCTGGCTACCGTGTACTTAAATCATTGACATTTAAATTTTGAGTTATATAATTTTTTTTAATCAAAATTGTTTATTTCAAATAAATAAATCATTGTAAATAAAATATATAATAGTTTGTAGCTACAAGGAACTTCTTGCAATTTGAAATTGATGTAATGCTCAATGCTTGTTCCAGATAGTGCAGTGGTGAAGTATGACCAAAGAGGAAAAAATATAACATTTATACACACTGAAGTTCCACTTGTATTCCAGGGTAAAGGAATTGGTCGCAAACTAGCTAAGGTAGGTAATTGGATAGTTAACATCATTTTACTGCCTTCTTTATTTAATTGTTTAAGAATGTAGTAAACAACTTTCTTTGATGTGTGTGAAAATAGGACTTGTGAATTTTTTGCCCCTAATCATCTGCCTAGCCTTTTCCCAACTATGTTGGGGTCGGCTTCCAGTCCCAACCGGATGCAGCTGAATACCAGTATTTTACATGGAGCGACTGCCTATCTTGCCTGAATTTTTTGCCCCAATTCTAATTTATTTGGGGTCAGCGCAACATGTCTTTTTCTTCCATACTTCTATATTAGCTGTCATATTAGTAGTCACCCCCTTTATAACTATCTCACCATTCGCACAGTCCATCCATTATTTCGTTTATCGTCCCCTACTCTTATAACCACCTTATAACCATTGACATTCATATCAAAACTTTCGTCACAACATTTTCCTCATTCCTCTGTACCACATGCCCAAACCATTACAACCGATTTCCACACAACTTTTCAGTCACCGGTGTCACTTTTAAACTTCCTCTTATTACTCATTCCTTATTCTATCTATTTGTATATCACAAAGTACAGATAGTGCCATCCGCGAAGACGTGCCCCCCTCTTCTTCCTAATTGCTTACAGTACAAGTGTGCAACATTCCGCTAGTGTTTTAGTTTTGCATCAAAAAACTAAAACAATAGCAAAATTAACTAGCAATAACCACTAGCGATTAGTAAAAAGAGTGGGGCATGTCTTCGGGAAAGGCTCTATCTATTGTAAGTTAATTCATATTTTACAATATTTATAATCTTTTTCCAGTATGCCTTTGACCATGCTTACAAGAATGATTTGGATGTGACTTGTCAGTGTGACTTTTTAGCAAAATATTTTGAGGAGCATCGAAACAACTATAGGGGCCTCAGAATAACAATTGATCTAGACAACATTGAATAGGACTGTATCAACTATGGACTTAGCTTGGATAAGAAGTAATATATATCATTATTTTCGTGAAAAATGTTATGGGAATGCTAAAAAACTTGCTAACAAAGCCTCAAAACAATATGGTGATGCCTCAGAATTCTTATTCTACAGTGGATTGGCTAGTATATTGGAAGGTCAAGTACAAAAAGGGATCAATGAATTGACGCCATTGCAATCTGAAAAAGATATTCAATTGGCAGTGGTAATAGCTCTCATTTATGGCTACAAATTAAGCAGTCCAACTGAGAGAGAAGCTCTATACAGCCTGGAGACAAAACTCAAGGAGGAGAAGAAGGAAGCCAACACTTTATCTTTCTTCTATGCGGGCCTATTTCTATCATTTGCAGAGAAGTACGAAAAAGCATCTGAATATATTAACAAATCACTAAGAAAAGATGCTAACAATCTGGAAGTTATTATCTTAAAGGGTTGGAATGACATGTACATGAATATGGGAGACATGCAGATATCAATTTTGGACTGTTTGGAATTAGCTCTCAATAAAAGTGATAGGAATATTGATGCACTGCTGGGGCTGGCGAAATTTAAATATTTCTCCAAAGACTATGATGCATCAAATCTCACATTAGACAAACTGATTGTGAACAATCCAGGTCAAGTTGTTCCACTGGTAGAAAAGATGAAAAATGAATTTGCTTTGCAAAAGTGGGAAGCGGTCTATGACACAATGGAAAGAATTTTCGCTCTTGATCCAGATAATATTGAGGCTTTAAAGGTTAGAATTTTTATTGCACTTTGCAAAAATGCAGATTACATAGAAGCTGCTGATCAGTTGCACAAGTTCTTTACTATATTAGAAAATGAAGAATCACACAACGCATATCAGTTCTACAACACTACACAGATATTCTCAAGGGTTTGTTGCAGGTCTAGTGCAGTGCTGTCCCAAGTATACAGATTTGCACAATATGCTTCAGAAATGAACCCAGGTAATGTGGACTACTTGAGTGAAGTTGGATATCAATGCATTCTACAGGGAAAGTATAAGGATGCCCTAAGTTTTTTCAAGGCAGCTAGCAAACTGGATAGCAACTCAATCACAGCACTATGTGGGTTAACTCTTTGCCAGATGAATGAGCATGGTCCCACTGAACAGATTGCACAGCAGATAGAACTGTTGTTTGAAATGCAGGGAACTAACAAACTGCCAGTTTTATATCATCTCTCTGCTCAATTGAATCTGAAGAACTACTCCAGTGCTATATCATTTTTGAATAATGCTTATGAAGCCAAGATTGCCTATGCGAATCGCCATCCTTTTAGTTTAGCTTACGTCAAAGATTTAGATCCAGATTTTCTTCTGGAAGTTTATAAAGAGTTTAAGAAACACTTGCCCAAGAAGCCATTTATAATAGTAGGCTACTTGATGTATTCCCAAGAAGTGAAGAATCCTGTTGTCACCCACTGTTTACAACTACTGAATGCTATATGTGATGCATGTCCTGGTGTGATAACTGCTTTATATGAGTTGGCCAAGTTGAAGTTTCTGTTTGGATATGCTGGTGATGCTCAGAAGTTGGCTCAGCAAGTCCATGAGCTGGACAGCACACATGCCGGCAGTCAGGTTTTACTGGCCCAGATCTATATACAACAGCAGGCTTATACAAAGGCTGCACAGAGTCTGGAAATGTGTTTGAGCTACAACTTTAAAGTGAGAGACAGTGCTATGTACCATTTCCTAAACGGTGTGATATTGAAGAGTGTTGGTCAGCTCCAAGAGTCTTTGTCGAGTTTCTTGACGAGCCTTCAGATAGCGACAAGTAAAAGTACTGTTGGTAATGTGAACAGAGCATATGAGTCTGATCTCAACATTATCGATAAAGCCACATTGTATCTGCAAATAATTGAAATACAAACAACTTTAGAGCAGTTTGCTGAAGCTGGGAAGACAATGCAAGTAAGTATTTTAATTATTCCAACAGTTTTATGGGTCACTAGGTAATCAAACTTTTGTCAATCATGACTGATGATGAACCTAAAGAGTTGTTCTTATTGCATTAGTTTCATTGAAGGATGGTTATAAGATCCCTTAGGGTAATTACATGCCGAAGATGCCTCACTGCGATACCTCGCAGGCGCGGTTTATCTCGGTACCTCGATGTAAAACAAATGCATGCTAATATACACGCACGCACATGCCAGAATCCGCGATTTATCGCAATGAGGTATCCTTCGGCATGTGCGGGCATGTAATGCATTTCGTTTTACACGAAGGTGACATCGAGGTAGCGAACTAAAGCGCCACTACGAGGTATTACAGTGAGGCATCTTCGGCACGCAATTAACCTTTTAAGTACATAATTATGTATTAAAAGACTAGCAGTGCCCCACGGTTTCACCCGCATAAGCGTCGATACCGTGGGAATATCGGGATAAAAGCTATCCTATGTCCTTTCCCGGGACTCAAACTATCTCTATACCTAATTTCATCTAAATCGGTTCAGCGGTTTAAGCGTGAAGAGGCAACAGACAGACACACTTTCGCATTTATAATATTAGTATGGATAATACTGAGGTGTTTTGTTATGGGAAATATCAGTAGTTATAAAGCTTTCCTACCATTCCAGACGTAGGGGTATTTTTTTTTTCGTAGCCCGTTATTGACATTCATTTTACATCAATTGTTATTGATATGTATTGTCGCCGCCGCCATTCAATCCGCAAAATTGCAATGTTTACAGCCAAGCCAAAGTTTAATTACATTATGTCTGTATCTGTGACAAATCGATGTTTGTTCAACAGTCAAATTATACTTATTGTTATTTCTTGTGAGGTCACTTGACCTTAATATTGACTTCCGTCATTAATTTGATAATTACAAGTTATTGAGAGATTTGATATTGTTGTCACTTTTTAGGGTTCCGTACCCAAACAGTGCCAACGGAACCCTATTACTAAGCCTCCGCTGTCCGTCCATCTGTCTGTCAGCAGGCCGTATCTCATGAACCAAGGTAGATAGTTGAAATTTTCACAGAGTATGTATTTCTATTGCCGCTATAACAACACGTAATAAAAATTAAATAAAGTTAATAAAAATTAAAAGGGGGTCTCCATCTCCATACAAGAAACGTGGTTTCTTGCTTTGTAGTACGAAACCCTTCGTGGGCCACTCGGACTCGCACTTGGCCGTTTTTTTATAATTCATGAAGTAATGATAACAGTTAACATTTGACCTAAGATTTTATAAGAAAGTTGTTTCGTATTTTTGTCAATGTTTTATCTTTTAACAATAATTATGTAACACACAAAGGGTACTTTTGTGTAAGTAGGTACTAAAATTTTGAAGAAAATGTGTTTCTTTTGAATATTAAATTGTTGATTATTTATTATAGGAAGCTATTCAAGAATTTTCATACACCTCTGAAGAGAGTCGCCTACTAATCGCTAGAGCAGAACTAGCCCTGAAGAAAGGTGACGTCGACAGTGCCATAGACCTTCTCAACGAGATAAAACCTGGGCAGCCGTATTATTTCCAAGCTCATAGCAAAATGGCGCATATTTACTTGAAGGAGAAGAACGATCGTGCGATGTTCACTGCTTGTTTTAAAGACATCGTCACCAACCATCCGATGGCAGACGCTCATACCATGATGGGTGATGCTTTTATGTCTATTCATGGTATGTGTATAATCATAATATTTTTATATTATTTATATCACTTTCAGTATTAAGTATATGTAACCACGTCAAGTTTCTCAACCTTTTTTTTTTTTTAGGATGGGAAATCATCAAATGACCCCTCCCGCTCTGGGTGGAGCGGAAGGGAGTGTCAGACTCTTACTGACTAAAACCCATCCGTGTACCTTCCTTAGCCCTTTATGTTCCGGGGTAGCGGTAACCCTTTCGGACAATCCCGCTGCCCCGGCAGGCTTCGGCCCTGACGGGCCCCTCCTTCGATGCTGACATCTCTTTGAGGCGCGCGTGGAACACATACGCTTGTCCGGCACGGGCCTGGTCCTGATCGGACGGCGAGCTACCCATTACTCGCCGCCCGCAGGCCCGCGCCTACGGTGGCCGGGAGTCGTCACGCGGCTCCCGACGCCCGGAGCGTCTACCGCGGCGGCTGGGACGGGCGGCTCTCTCGGCTCTCTCCCTCGCCCATCCCGCCACCTCCTTCGCTAGCATGACTGCTTCGCAGAAGGAGGTGACTGCCTCCCACTCCCTCTCGCTCCGGACCATGGCTTGGACCAGGGCCGGGCGCGAGAGGTCGCCGCCGCTGCCGATCGCCTCTACGAGGACACGGCGGTGCTCTGCCCAAGCGGGACAGACCTCCACCGTATGCTCCACCGCGTCCTCTGGGTGATCCTCGCAGTGGTGACACCCGGGTCAGTTTCTCAACTGTGATATACATAACTAGGCCCCAATTATACCTTCATAGTTTTACTTAAAAATCCTAAAGCCTGTTTAGGTTTCATATCATACCTTCAGTTTGTCTATGAACAATATTGTCATAGGCATTCAAGAAAAGCAGGGTGGCCAAACTGTACGATAACGAACTCAAACGATTGAATATCGTATTTTTCTATCGCAAGTCAGACGGGACTGATGACTTATTGACCCTTTCTAAGCATGGTATCCGTACTAATATATTCGAAAGTAACTCTGTCTGTATGTAAGCTTTCACGTCTAAATCAATGAACGGATTTTGACAAAAATTGGCAAGAAGATAGATGGCATCCTGAGGAAGGACTAAGGCTTTTTGTCCCTTTACCACGTTCCCGGATAATTTCCGACATCCACGCGGGCGAAGCTGCTTTCAGAAGCTAGTTTTATAATAGTTCTGATTTTAATGATATTATTGTATGCCTCATTCTAGATCCCGTGCAAGCAGCTGAGGCCTACGAGGCAGCTTTGAAAGGCAGTCCTAAAGATGTGCAGCTAGTTAAGAAGCTTGGGGTGGCTTTCATCAAAATGCATGAATATGATAAAGCATGTCAGCATTATGAAAATGCTATTAGATTGCTGAATGATGAAGATCTGCAGTTTGAATATTATGAACTTCTCATCAAGGTAAGTCAGGATGATTGATTGATTTTTATAACTGTTATTTTGGAAGACAGGGATTTTTTTTTATATTGTGTGAAAAGTCAAAATGATCAAATCTTTAGTATTTTTAAAAGTATTCAAGTAAATCCAACAGAGACAGATTTTTTGTTTTTGCACATAGATTATTTAGATAGCTTTTGCCCGCGATTTGTCCGCGTGTAATTTCTTGTTCCACCGACGCACCCTGTCATCGCATAGCATCGCTTGTCCGCAACACTACTTCGTTTTCGCTTAGCGTTCTTTCTGACTTTTTTCTTTTTGCCCGGCTCTTAAGGGCCCTAGCGTGATGTTTAATAGCATAATTAGCCTTCCTCAAGAATTGGGCTATCAAATGCAAAAGTTACAGAGCGCATTCAAACAAACTCTAATTTTATTATGGATATATTTATCTTTATTGTGGATATTTTATTATGGATATATTTATCTTTATTGTGGATATTTTATTATGGATATATTTATCTTTATTGTGGATATTTTATTATGGATATATTTATCTTTATTGTGGATATTTTATTATGGATATATTTATCTTTATTGTGGATATTTTATTATGGATATATTTATCTTTATTGTGGATATTTTATTATGGATATATTTATCTTTATTGTGGATATTTTATTTATATATCATATCTCCTACAGCTCAAGCAATACGACAAAGTGGAATCCTCAATAGCATCAGAACTAAACCAGATGTACAATAAAGATAAAGACATCACCAACCTAAAACGTCGCGTTCGATTCCTTTTAATGCAAGCAAAGGGGCGGGAGCTAAAGAACCCAACTTCTGCCAACGTAACATTAATACTAACTGAGGCAAAAGATCTACAAACAACAGTGGTTAAAAGAATAGAGATAGGCTCTAGAGGAGATATACAAGAAGAGAAGCAGCAGTTGTCGAATGTTCTCTGTTCTTTGGCTAGTGCAAAGTCTTTGAAGGAACCTGCTGTGGCCACTAATTTGTATTCTGAAGCTTTGGTGCATGCGCCGCGGGACCCTAATACTTTGTTGGCGTTGGCTAAGCTGTATGCACATGTAAGTACACCGAAGTTTGACTTATTAATATCCTCTTTTCGAAATAACTCACTGACAGTTAATGGTCGAATTTATTTGTCGTTATGTCTTCCTACAGAAGAGCTTGTGGCTAAGTACCTAATAACAGCCACACGGGTCGATTGATAAGGCTAAGCTACGCTTGCCGCGGTTGGTCCGTGGATGGGTGAACATCTGTACATACCAAGACCCCTCTTAAGTCTGACAACCAGCCTTACCAAGGGGTATCGTATTACCTAGTAATTGGGTTGTAGAGGTCAGACAGGCAGTCGCTCCATGTAAATACTGGTACTTAGCTGCATCCGGTTAGACTGGAAGCCGATCCCAAAATAATTGGGAAAATGCCATCTGCCGAAGATGATGGTCTGTCTTCCGTAGTAACTCAATGTTAATTTTTAAGATCTCTGTAGAGATCTTAAAAATTAACATTGAGTTACTAACGCACTGAAAGGTTCACCCTGTGTTGCGTCATTAGCGGTTGTCTTGTATTAATTGCAGATAAACAACTCGGAGAAGTGTGAACAAACATGCGCCATTCTTTTGAACACGGATCCAAACAACGAGTCTGCTGCTGTCATGATGGCTGATCTTGCGTTTCGAAAGGTAATATTAATAATTAATAGCAATACATTCATCTTAGAGATGTGCAGTCGGATTTTTACAGTCATCAATTCAGAACACAATACTTTTTGAGCTACGGCCCCGAGCGGACTATTGTATAGAAAACAATATCTAATCACTTTAAAACAAAAGTCAAAATAAAGTAAACCTTCGTCGACCAATGTCTAATGGAAATCAAAAAAGAATGACGATTATATCGTGCACTGAGCAAACAAAAATAGACCTTAGGGTGACGAACGTATTTTACTTAGACTGTAACATGTTTTAAAACCAAAAGTATGTTACCATTTTTTATTTTATTCAGGATTACACACTATTTTGATACCGTATTATTGCGGTAACAATACTATTATAGCTTTTAATTTGATCAGCATTTACTTATCGAGTACTTGTAGCCATTTTTTATTTATTATCATTAACTTGCCAGTACAGCTCAGATATACCTCAAGTTATCACAATATGTAACTTCTAAATACTCATTATTGTGCTTGACGAAAGAGTTACTACTTACTGATTTATAGTATAGTGTCAGTATCTTACAAACCACTTAGATATGCCATGGGTTGCCTTTGCCGAAACCATACGTGGTTTCTGAACTTCAAAATCTTTTAGGTGGACCTAGAAGCCGCACAACGCCACTTGAGTCAGATCCTGTCAGTGAAACCGATGAGCTGGGAGGCTCTCGCGCAGCTGATAGAGGTACAGTGGCGACGGGGCAAGTTGTCTGACGCTGAGCAGGCTTTGGATGCTGCTAAGCTGGCTTTAGGTGAAAATGAGGATCCTGGTAAGTTGAAAAGAGCTTGAGGTTTAAAGATTCGCGACGAGTGGACCCCTAGAATTCAATAAATACAAAGTTTTGGTTTAGAATACATCAGGCATAACAGCCAGTTTATTCTGTAAAAATCTCATAGTGAAAACTTAGGTGAAGTGAGCTATCAATAGTTCCAATCCCTAGCATCAGTTGGAATGACAACTCACCTCAAGCTCACTTCACCTAAGTTTTCACGGTGAGATTATTGCATCACAAAGTTTCTACTTCTTATTTATTACTAGGCATTTCTGTTTTTAAGCTCTAACCCGCATCACAGGTTACTGGTACTGCGCGGGAGTTTGCAGCGCATACGCCGGTCGCGCGAACGCAGCTCTCCGTCAGTTGAACCACGCACGTCGCTCATCACACTGGGGCGGGCGCGCGGCAAAGCGCATGGTACTGTTGTGTTTGGCACATCACGCTCCGCACTCGTTAAGCGAGTCCTTCCTCACCGCCGCACTAGACTCGTGAGTACTATACAATTGTCAATTTCTTTGTCTTACAAAACTCTGTATGGTTGAGATTGCAAATACATCTTACTAAACTTGAATTTTGAATCTCAGATAATTTACATTTTTAATCAAAAACTCACGTTCAAATGCCATTGCTACCAATATTTTTTACTTAAATGTTCACTTAAAAATAAGCTCAGGCCCAATTGCACCACAATTCACTGAATGCCACCATTCTGTTTCTTTCAACCGTTTAAAGTAGACAGACAGGATGATGTTTCACATATCGCTCATTTGGAGAAATATCGACGTAAATGTATTTTTTCCCAAAAATGAGTTTAATTATTGTTTGGGAAATACGCTTTTAGAAAGCGTATTTACGTTAGGAAAGCAGACTTACAAAAAAGTAGCAGTTACGTCGATGTTTCTCCAAATGAGCGATATGTCAAACAAGTTAAAAGCAAGAGTTAGAGTGTAAACGTATTGAAAGATTCATGGTGGAAGTGGGCCTTTAGACTACATCAGTTAAGTAAATGGCAATGAATATAAATTATTTGAGATTCTGAATTGAAGTATACTTTGAGACATGGTTTTCTCAGGGATACAAGACTGCTCGCACTTAAAACTGCAGAGAAACTCCTTGGTGAAGTTTCACCGATTGACCGAAAGCCGTTGCAAGCCTTGTTGCAACTGGCAACGAAACAAAAGTCGCAAGCCGAAAAGGTATTACAGGATCTGCTACCATTGGCCACCGAAGATAATTTCCAAGATGATCCGTACTTGATCTTAGCTATTGCTAATGCGTAAGTATTTACGATTTATTTATTGCTATTATTTGCTTTTGACCAAGACATCGCCTTTTTTGTTTTTTTGTTCCGGGGTGGAAAATCCTCATGGATGTTCTCCATCCTTGGGCGGGCGGAGGGGTCTGTCAGACACTGACTAAAAACCATCCCGGTCTTCTCTTCTCACACTTGGACCGGGGATCATGGGAACTTGTGCGCCTTCGACGATCCCCGGCTGATGCCGGCCCGCCCTTCCGGGTGGGCCACCTCAGGCCCGCGAGGGGAGTGACCAAGACATCACCTAAAACAACTGCTGAACTATAAGAACCGCCAAAAAAATCCTTAACCCTTCGTAACGTGAACGTGGATCCACGCGAGACACAGTGGCTTTTTAGTTATTTCTATAATTACGGCATTCAACCGGTTAAACTTTTTAATTTTTTTTTATGTGAGAACTTTTCGGCGGTCTGGACAAGATCTATCTAATGAAGTCATTGTTTTTCAGATACAACATAATAAAACAACCAACACGTGCAAAGAACATATTGAAAAGGACGGTGTCTGCTATTCAATGGACTCCTGAGAAAGCTGATGGGTTGGAAAGGTAAGATTCTTGTATAAAATTGAAGAATCTCTTTGTAATTTTAAAATAACAGCTTTCTATTTACATTATGAACGGTAATAAGGCACTTGTAACAAAAAATCTATAAAAAAAAATGTCTGTCTGTCTGTTTCGGCTAATCTTCTAAACGGCTGGACCAATTTTGACGGGACTTTCACTGGCAGATAGCTGATGAAGGAGTAGGTAACTTTTGTTTTAGAAACAGAGGGTTTCTTGCAAAAAATTATAATCCATGGAATCCAATTTGTTTTCCGCCATGCACGCGGACGAACGTGAGCGCAACTAGTCACCACTTACATTGAGTTTTTATGACAACTTCACGTTACTATAAGTAAGAACCACTTTTTAAAGTCGAAAATGCATTATATTATGATTTACAGGTGTTGGCTGGAAGTAGCAGATGGACAAATAGGTTCGGGAAGAATGGATGCAGCGAAGGAATTGCTCACCAAAGTGTTGAATCATAACAACTCCTGCGCAACAGCGTATCAATACTTAGGTATGATTTAATATTTTAGTTCTCAATTCATAATAGCTGGAAATTCGTTGTTAGTTTTTAGTGTTCCGTACCCAAATTGTGCCAACAGGACCCTATTACTAAGCATCCGCTGTCTGTCCGTCCGTCCGTTTGTCTGTCAGCGGGCTGTATATAATGAACCGTAAAAGGTAGACTGTTGAAATTTTCACAAAGTGTGTATTACTATTGCCGCTATAATAACAAAATAATATAACGTTATAAATTAATGAGGGACAAGAAATGTGTTTTTTCGGCGTTTTTGCCTTGTGGTACGGAACCCTTAGTGTGAGAGTCCTTGGCCGGTTTTTGATTGAGTTCTTAGACAAGGTCAGAATATGGACCACTTCTTGAAGACTTGGACCGCTGCAATTTATAAACAAAGTTTTCTTTTTCAGGCTACCTAGCAGAAAAAGACCAGAACTACAAAAGCTCATCACATAACTACAACAATGCTTGGTCCCACGGCGGTAAGAGCGACCTCGCTGTTGGATACAAGTTAGCACATTCATACCTCAAACTGAAGAAATACCCAGAATGCATTGTGGTTTGCCGGCAAATATTGAAAATACAACCAGAGTATCCTAAGATTAAAAAGGAGATTTTAGAAAAGGCTAAAACTAATTTAAGGACTTAATTTTAACCCCTTTGTAATTTATCGACAATGGACATTAGCAGAAGCTGTATTATTTGGTAAAGTATTTTTATCTCTCGAAGCGATACGCACTTTACATGTGATAACCAAGCGTACAAACACGCTGTGCTTGTGTGCGTGTAGAAGTGTCAGCACACACACACGCACGCTTACACACACAATTCTCAGCGTGCATGTACACTTGGTAACCACAAGTAAAGCATGGAAAAAAAACTAGAAAATGATAATAATAAGGGAATTGTCTCATTTCATTGATTTAGTGGTCATAATAAGTCATAAGTCATTTATTTCGGAACAATATACATTGTGTAGAAATTTTGTAAAATAAAACAGTACATTCAATTGGTTGCAAAAGACAAAGCGTGAAATATTGGGTTTATTGCAGTATGAAAAAATGTGTGTTTTTCTGAATTTTATACTAATACAAACGTAAAATGTAAATATTTTGATAGTTGTAAATAAATACGCACAATAAAACCACTTTATCATTCATGATTTCCTTGCCCTTATCCCAATTTATGTAGGACACTATTATACTTCTCTATTAGTCATCATCTCGGTAGTCACCCCTTTTCTAGCAATGTCTTTCACACAGTCCATCCATTGTTTCTTTGGTTTTCTTCTCTTGAAGACGTCCACGTTCATATTAAAAACTTTCCTCACAACATTTTCATCAATCCTCCGCATCAGCCCATACAATGACAACAGATTTTTACATAAATCGGTCAAATCCAAGAAAACCAATGTATAACATGCATAAATATATTTTATTTCAATTCACTCGACAGTTGTGACACTTGCAATTATTTATTATTTGAAATATTAATCAAAAATACTGTTTTTATCTAGGTACACTACGTTTTTTATGATCTAATTAGTAAGTTTACTCGTCGTTGCCATCTTCCTGTTCGAGAATGGTCTTAAAACAGAATGGCTGGAAGATGTATCCCAGTCCGGAATAGAACTTGCTCATGAACTCCACCCTAGGAACAAAGAAAGGGATAAGTTGAGTTGTTGTTGCATATTTGTTTTGGTCAGGCATTAGGTAATATTTTGTAGCTTTATGTCTTTTATCAGAGACAAGGATAAATATTGTTTGTGCTAGTCATGTAGACATAACACACCGGCTACTCCGCCATACCTGCTCCAATTTTCGAAGGACCGACTTTTGTGGGGGATATTTCAATGCAGAGAAGTATTGAAATGTAAAAGAAACTTTATCCCAGTGCCGTATAAAAGTAGCATTGTACACTCGGGGTCTTGGACCATTATCCACCAAATTGAAATAAATAGCTAGGACAAGCCACGCCCTCTAACAATAAAATAATTAGAACTCACCAGTGCAAACGCAGTGTGTGCAAGAAGGCAGATAACCCTTCCATCATGACAAGGATGGCGAGAGTGAAGAGCGCCCAGAAACAGAACGCGACGTACAGCTTGATGGCACCGATGTAGTCGTGGTCCTTGAGGCCGAACGACAGCACCATATTCCAAAGTACCTCTGATAACTCTGTGGACGCGAAAAAGACAAGCAGTGATGTTAGTTTCTTATATTACTGTGGTTGTCAGACTTTCGGGCTTCTGACAACCCATTAAGACTAATAATACTAATTAATAAGTCTGTACTAGGACTTTTAATTAGCTGCAGTAAAATGACAGCTTACATATTGTATTTATTTGCACAATACAAGTTTGACACCTATTAAAATACACATTGTAGTCAACTAAGGTACAGAGAAATAAACAAACAGGGATAGTGTACAGTACAAGAGATGGGTAAAGTACAGTCAATACAGAATTTGAACCCTGACTCCTAAACTAGGAAAATCCTGTATCTTAGGAGGCAGTGCCTTCGCATAAATAATGGAAGAGCAAATTATGAGCGTACTAGCAAACTCGGATAGTAACAATCAAGATATAGACTATAAGGTAAGGTAAGAAATATATCTATCTTGTCCGCGATGGACTCCTAAACTAATTAACCGATTTTAATCAAATTTGTACACCATGTGCAGTTTGATCCAACTTGAAAGATAGGATAGAAAAAAAAAACGACAAAAACGTTAGCCACAGCAACGCGTGGCCGGGTCAGGTAGTGTATTATATATATTTAGTTAGTATTTTTAATAAGTAATTATGTTTGAAATGAGTGTATGTGTGAAGTGTAATTGTTTCGTGTACATATGCAAGTGTTGTGTGTGTATGTATAGGGGGGAAGGGTGTGTGGAGTGATGTGATGTGGTGTGGTGTGATGTGATGTAGTGTGGTGTATTGTGAGGGTGTGTGGGGTGTGCTGAGTGAGCGTGTATTTGTGCATTGTGGATTGAATTAGTGGGGGCACCTCCCTTCGTTGTGATGTGATAGGTATAAGTGATTCAGCAGATCCAAGCAAATAGACTTTCAGTTGCCTCATAGTCTTGATCCTTTATCCAGTCTTCAATTTTAACTTTAACCCTATAAGTATCCAATTATTGTATATAGGTGTGAGCTCAAAACATAATGCTGGCGTCTAGCGAAAGCGGTCCTATGCGTTACCGACAGAATAAGAGGTTTTTTTTACGACGTGTTGGGTCTGGTGGGGGGACCTTGGTGTGTTTTCTCAGTACGGATCGTAGCACAAAGTTGCCTAACAGTAAGTACATTAGCATCTTTGTATAATTGTGTGGTAGGATACATAGTGCTTTTTTGACATCACTTTCAGGACAGCTCTCTGTGCTCGTTCCAACTTAAGAAACTTTGTACGAGCGGCGCCTCTCCACACTGTGATGCAATAGGTGATGACGGACTGACATATAGCAATAAGCAATATACACCATTCTTATCGTATTGAAGTTAGCCGAAGACCTAAGCAGCTTGAATACATAAATCATTCTTCTAACTCTTTTAGTAATAGTATCCAAGTGTGAGTACCAGTTGAGTCCGCTATCAATAACCACACCCAAGTACTTAAGATGGTTTACCTCGCGAAGAGAAAAGCATGAGCAGGGTATATGGCCATTACATGTGTGGGCGTTAATGACAAAGCCTGTAGGAGGTTTAGTACCAGGGTGTAGCCCGAACGGGATGAAGAAGGTCTTGTCCAGGTTCAGAGTGAGGAGATTTAGCTGCACCCAACCCATAACAGATTTAAGTGAGGTTTCGGCAGTAGTTCTCAGATGCTCCCAATCAGTTCCATGAACAATGATTGCCGTGTCGTCAGCATAGGTGACTATTTGAGAGTTTGTGAGAGGTATGCAGCAAAGCTCGTTGATGTAAACCTGGAAAAGGGTCGGGCCAAGCATACTTCCCTGCGGTACACCGAAGGTGGTAGTTTCCTCTCTACTGACATGGTCACCAACCCCTAACACACAGTCTACGGTTAGTGAGATAGCTTGCAAAAAAATCATGAGCCAAGCCACGTATGCCGATGCCCTCCAACTTCGATAGGAGGGTGGGAACAGAGGCCGTGTCGAATGCCTTTTTTTAGGTCTAGGAATAAACCCATACAATTCTGTTTTTCATCAAGCTTTCTTCCAACAAACTCAGTTAAGTCGCGAACTGCATCTTCTGCCGATACTCCTTTTTTAAAACCATACTGATTTTGTGCAATTAAGTTATTTTTTGTCTAGGAACTTTGGAGATAAATGAAAGGACTGAAATAGGCCTGTAATTGTTCATAGTCTCTGTTCCCATCCTTATAAATCGGATGCACAACAGTCTTTTTAAAAGCTTCCGGAAAAATACCTGTGGCAATTGAACGATTGAAAATATGCGAATTTAAATAGTGATGTGACAAAAGAATCGATTAATTAAATTCAAAATAGATCAATGTTCAATTGATTTTATAAAAGAGGATTGTATATTTTTGATCAGGTTAGTAGCTTGTGTTTTTCAGGGCGTGACGAGCCTCTGAAAGCAAGTTGGTAAAACCATATTTACAAAATTAACAAACTGAGTATTACAAATTGTAAACTCAATTAAATAAGCTTTACTCAAAGACTATCTGAACTGACTATCTGATCTGGTTTATATCTGAACGTTAGTAGGTCTAGGCCATAGTCTAGGTAGGGTACGTGGATGCACTAAAAAAAAATTACGGCTATGTAGCCCACTTAGTTGAGATTGTATAGTTTGAACGATTTCTGTGCAAATTCACTATTCGAGCACAATTTTGATGCGAACTAGTAGTATTAAAAACTATCATATATATGAATTAAACTACAACGTATATTTTTATCCGATCAATACAAAGAATATTTGATTATTTAGGGTTAAATCAAAATTAATTTAAAAAAATAGTTCCATTTTCATCACTAGTATATCTCTACTAGTGTGGCAACATTGAAATGACAGTAAGAAGTGCCATTTAACTGCAGCTAATTAAGTCATTGTGGCGCTGATGACCGTCATCCGTCACAATAACAAAATTATGAATAATATTCTGTATGTGTGGGTGTGGTATGCGTGTATTTTATGTTTAAACATTTATATTTATTTATTTATATTTTTTGTTTGTTTCAGTCCCGTACTAATTCAGCAAGATCTGCATTGTATCAACTCGTTCAATCAAATAATTTTATTTGACTAAAACCTTTTTTCTGCTTTTTTTCTCTCTATTACGCACACTTGTTTTTCCAGTTCACTTTAGACATTGGCAGAATAGTCGACGTCGGGTTTGCTTGCCATTTATTAAAAATAGAATAGAATTAAAATTCAGACTGTAGTAATACTTTCTATACCTAAATGTAAGTAGTAACAATAGAATAAATAATATAATATAAAATGAATTAAAAAAGTAAATATATTTATTTACCTGCGTGAGCAAGCGAGAGAGCCCACAGCCGGAGGTAGGACGCAGTGTGCGAGATGGTACTGAGCACGTATTCGATGGTGTGGATGGCTTGGTGGATCATGATCTCGCTGAAGGCCTCGTCGTCGTGGCCGTGTGCGGCCGCCTTGGCTTCGGGCTTGGAGGCGCCGTCACCGAGGTCGGTCTGTTCTTGCAGCTCGATGCCGGCGTTTACGCTGCCATTTGATTGTTCGGGCTGAGGAAATAGAAGTTTGAGTCTGTTTAACGATGTACGGATGTCATGTCTTTTCCAAAAGTATCTGAGGAAAGAGCAAACAAAGATAGGTAAACCTTTCCAAATAAAAGTATGTGCTTAGGTAATCTTCGAGTTTCCGAATTAGCACGAACGTAGCGCCACAAAGCAACCCCCACAGAGCCAATGCTCCTATGTTTTGTACTACCACACTTTGCCGTAGTGCATCTATCATTTCGTGTTTTGTATGAAGTTTTTTCTCTGTCGGGTTACCTACTCCGATTCCAGATCGTCATTTGTCACTCAAAAGTTTTGGAGTTACATAGAGTTGTTAATCTAAAATTTTTGTAAACATGGTATTGCAAAAAAAATAACAGTGAGAAGTAAAAACAAAACACAAACAGAATACTTTATTGCCATCACTCACAACAAATCGGGTATACATTAAAACCGAGTACATCCCGAGGACAGCCGAACACATCCGAATGTAGCGCGGTGTCGGTAACAGTGTCGCGAGTTCAATGGTTCTTTCCCATCTCAAAAAATGCCCAACGCGCTTAAAGAAGTTTTCACTTCAAACCCGACTACTGAAAAGGATAAAACAAGAAAGTACCTTCCCGTGGTCGTATGCCGCTGTACTAACATACTTATAAGCTATGGTAGCACGCGACCACGGGAAGGTACCTTCTTTCGGTTAAGTTTTTAAACAATTTTTTTATTTAAGTGTTTGGGGCTTATTTCAGTTAAATTTTTATATTTTTGAAATGTGATAATTAAGCCCTTTCATTTGATAACCCAACACGGCATGATTATAATTTTTTTTTTTTAGGTTATGACTTTATTTACGCTAGAGGGCACCATATTTAATTTAATGTGACGTCACATATAACGATCAAGACGCTTCCAACGATACCTCATTTGTCAAATTATGACGAGAAGTTTAGAAGATAAGAGGGAATAGATGAACATAGATACGAGTACAAACCGGTCAAAATCATAACCCTTTTTTTTGCTTCGCCGTAGTCGGGTAAACATAGGGAAGTACTGCCATGGTTGCAACAGCTCTATAATAGATCTGATTATCGCGCATTCGTATTTCCGAAGATAGACGATGATTCCCGAAGCGCATACTTTTCTGGTTTACCTGTGTGTTATATTACCTTAGCCGCCCTATTCTTCTTCCTCCCCGCGACGAGTAGATACAGCGGCTTGCCTAGCAACATGACGGGTATACAACACACTCCGATCAACACAAACACGCGTTGTATGGTGGCCTGTGAGTCGAACATGAACTCCTTGCAGCCTTCACTCGGCTCCGTGCTGGAGAACAGCATCATGTTGATGAACAGGATCAGGACGGATGGCGCGCAGCCCTGGGAGTAGGCTATGTCTGGAAATAAATATTGAGGAGTTAATGTCACTGTCCTCATCATCTTCCTGCCCTTGTCCCATGTAACTTGGGGTCAGCGTAACACGTTTTCTCCTTCCATTCTCATTCTCTCTCCTGTTCTAAAGTCACGCTATCATTCACTCTCTTTTCTTTAAAATTTTTCTCACACTGCAAGTTAATTTATGTGATCAAATGCGACTCTTTTGTGTTGCGATTACTCGCCAGTCAAATAAGAAACGCACTTATAGTTAGGCATAAAGAAACTGCGTTTTTTTATCATTCAGGTTGTGTGAGACGCAACGACTTTCTGCTTTCTTTCGGCTTTACTCGCGTGGACAGAGATTGACATCCAAATATATATAAATAGATATTAGTATATATGAGATGATAAAGTCCAACACCGTTTGACCGATCACCATTGGCACATAGTGTATTCTACCATAGAAAAGGTTTTTTCCCGTAGTTCACACAGTTTGCGTAGTATAAAAAATTATAATAAAATATCTTACCTTCAGAGAAGACGCTGTAGGAGATCCATTTGTAGAACATCATGAAGACCATGTATAAGAAGAGCAGACACAGGAAGATAACTTGCGGCAAGAACTCCAGGAAGATCGAGTAGCGGCGCTGGAAGAAGCTGGAACAAACGTTCTTATTACAAAAACGTTCTTATTACGTCGTAGGCACAGCAGGGCGCAGCAGCATGTGCATGTGCATTTTTACTTGCACTCAAAAAATAGAAGCGCTGTCTAGTAAGCGCGCCAAGGTCAAATAGTTCGCCCGTAAAATTCACAAACAGAGTACGCGCAGCTTAGTGACGCATCACGTGTATACGTGATGCGTCACTAAGCTGCGCAGTGCAGGTTGCAACTAATTGCGTTATCGCTTTCCTAATATGCGAAAATTTTAAGGGGGCGTGGCTTGGCGCCGCCGCAGGATTTAGGCGAAATTTTTTTTATTAAATCAGGCGGAAAAGGCCGCGATGATACATCTTTGACAGTCGTTACATTAGAGCAGCAGCCAGATTATATGAGTTTTACGGTAAACCTATTTGAATGATGCTTTAATTATGTTTAGCGCGAAACGTATTTAGTGAATGGTGTTGCAAGTGGCCCTTAATAATCAAAATAAACTTACTTGTAGTTAACCACACTCATGCAAACACCGAAGATCATGTGCAGGACACCGAAAATTATGGACAGCTTCATTTTGTACGAGTTCAAGAAGATGATCTTGTTTTCAGCAGTCTGAGAAAAGAACAATATAAATATCACAAAATAAAAGTAAAAAAAAAAAAAAAAACATTAAAGTATTAATCATTTGTAAAATAATGATTAAGGGCCGATTTTTTTACCGTCAGATATGTTTTTATCTAAAGAATAATGGCCTTTCATTTCCTTTTCAATGCCTTTAATTTTGACAGTTCAACAATATTCATTGCGTTATTTACGTTGTTGAGCAGACAGATAGATAGAATACTCTTTATTATGCACCCCATATAAATTACAGACATAAATATAGAAACTGTACAAAGGGTGACACAATGGTCGGTCTTATCGCTAAGAGCGATCTTTTAACGACAACCTTTGTACTAATCTAAATAAATATATACATATAATAATAAGCATGAAACAGTAGCAAAGAAAATATAACGATGAAGTTTAAGGAGAAAGGAAGTGCTTTTTTACTGAGCACGCCTTACGGACATGGGCAAGTCATTCCATAATCGTACTGCTTGAACAGTAAAAGATTTGTCATAGAAACTGGTGGAATGCATCAGCATCTCTAGCCTCAGGTTTTCCGATGACCTCAGATATCTATTATGTGTGTCATGAAGGAACTTGAAACGTTATTAAGATAAGTGGGGCTTTTAGGATTAAACAAAATACAGTAGAGCTGAAACATGATATGAGAATTCCAGCGAAGACGTATGGGAAGCCACTTGAGCTTTGTACGAAATTCATATACGAGTATGTGATCATACTTGCGCAGACAAATATAAATCTTATGCAAAAGTTTTGAAGTCGCTCAAGTTTATCTAGTTGTGCCTCAGTAAGATTTGGATAACTGACATCAGCGTAGTCAAGGAAACAGCAGACAGAGAAACAAAGCAGACGCAGCGAAGACGAATTATTCAAACATATGAAGCAATGGATAAAACCTTCGGATTGTGAGTAGTGTTCTATACCTAGGTATAGAATATAGTAATATAACATATAATACCTATATTTAAAGGCGGTTTGAAACATGTTATGTAATATAATTTGTATATAAAATATGCACTGTGTGTAATGTGCTGAATAACCTCAATTTTAATTCCTCAGTAGAAAAGTATTTTGAAGATTGAAAAATCGGCCCTAAAAAAAAAAAAACATATTCTCACCTGCCAAATAGGATCAATACCGATAAAGTACGGAACGTTACTATAGGCGTCCTTAGGGTCCAAAGTCATAGCCGCATAAGATTCCATGGTCGCGTTATCATAAGGAATACTCCACGAAGATGTGAAGATGTTTATAGACTTCGAGAAGATATCGTTATAGACTAAGCCGGTGTACATAGAGAAGCAACCCATGAGAAGAATGATATATCGACCGGCGAAGAAGATGTTCCAGATTTCGTTGGTGGATTTCTTTTGAGCGAGGGACACCTCTTTGCAGACCATCCACCCGCCGAACATGGCCATGATGAAACCGTGGCCCAAGTCGCCAAACATCACCGCGAAGAGGAACGGGAATGTGATGATGGTGTATAAAGCTGGGGAGGAGAAAATTTTATTAGTATTGTTCTCTTGGTTCTGATTGTATTAGACCTCGATTTCTAGTTGAATTTAGGACAACATAGTTTTATTGGAAGTTCCTAAACGCGGCTTGCGGTAGGAGTTGAATGCTAGAAATCGTCATGTAAGGGAAAAACGTTATGCCCCCTCCATCGACTTTCTCTCTTTGTTGCTTTCTATTATATATGTACGAATGTGCATGTGGAGCTAAATTCATGTCAGGGTTCTTCCGACCGCATTATATTCTGACTTCTGTATAGCTGGACAAGTGGACACCAAGCCACTGAGTTAAATGGACATTAGCGTCCATTAGGTCGAAAAACTAAAAAAATATTTATATTGAAATGCGATGCAATGGGGCCCGATACGGCTATAACGTGCGCTCAGCTTAGGACAACTACTCTCATGTGTCTCAAAAAATCATCGCCCATTCCAAAGTCAAGATAATGGCTAATAAAGATCTAGCGGCCTTCTGGTTTTTTTTTCCGTGATCAAATAGACCCGTTATTTGCTACTGGCACAGAATAATAGGCAGTCAATAGACATTAGCTTCTGTGTAGGTTGAAAAAAAAAACAAAACGAAGGACTTTCAGACTGAGTTTACTTACCAGGGTTGCATTCCCTGTAGGAAGCGACTCCGTAAGAGTCGATGAGTGTCTGAAAACCGCGCGTGAAACGGTTGGTGCGGTTGAACGTAGGCGGCTCCTCATCAGACTCGATGCAGTTCAGGAATGACGGAATCGAACTGCCGCATGCATTCTAGAATGAAAAGTGTGTTCTTAGGAATGATTGGCTAAAGAACACGTCTGTAAAATTTATGTAGAAGGATAACGAAAATCTAAAAATTTCACGATTGGACCCCGTACGAAGAGGCCCGTTCATAACTTTCCGTTTACGTACTTAATCTAATTATTAATGGACAATGAAAGAGATTTCCTCCTAATTTATGGTGGGGAACGTGATCTTTCAAATAAGTCAAGTGATGGATTTAAACAATATTGTTTAGTAAAAACGTATTTCACGGGCCTGTTCCAATGACCTGATAGGGCAATACCAATCAGATAAATGTTTTATTTTTTATTATTATCTAGAGTTGGTGAAACAGACCATAAATTTCATAACATTTTTGTAGCCTGATGTACAGAGGCCAGCACATCAACCTACCCCAATCTGAAATTTTTTCCCAATTGAATATGAACCTTATTCCTTTGTAGTAAAGTTGAAAATCTATCAAAGAAATTTGACAGATTGGGGTAGCCTGATGTGCTGGCCTCTGTACACAGTACGATTTAATAGCCAGTGCATACGATGAGTTGCAGCAACAATAAAAGTTGCACCGTCTAAAGTCTAGACAGTGTTTAGACGATGCAAGTCATTTGTTGCTTCAATTTTACTGTATACCACAGTGAAGAAATACTCACAGATCCATCAGCCAAAGCCTTCTGTACATTTGGCAGATCAGCAGTAGGCACCCAGCACTCGCCGATGAGGCACTTCTTAGTGACGTCCATGTTGAAGAGATTGAGCGTGTGGTAGATGGCCTTCATCTTGCGAACCATGATGGTCCAGCTTGCCAGTTCCTTGGCCACGCTGGCCAGGACGCGTTGTCTGTGGTCGCGGGTTTGGTTCAGAACCTGTAGAAAGAGTTAAGAATATTGTGTAGTTATACAGTTGTACAAGAATATGTTTAGGCGCGTGGCCAAAATCGGAACTAACACCGCCATATGTTTTCAATACAATTTCACAAGATCCCTCCGTGTCTCGGAAAGCACTTTAAGCCCTTGGTCCCAGCTGTTATTCGTGGATCTTTGACTGTCGTTACGGGTCTTCAGAAGCCCGAAAGTCTGATAACCTGTCTTACCAAGGGGTATAGTATGTATTACCCAGTAACTGAGTTGTGGAGGTCAGAAAGGCAGTTGCTCCAAGTAAAACTCTAGTACTCAACTGCATTCGTTTAGACTGGAAGCCGACCCCAACATAGTTGGGAAAAGGCGATGATGATGATGAACTTCACAAATGTTCACCAACAACGCTCGCCTATCTTATGTCATTCAAGGGTCAAAAGATTCTTGTAGCACTATAATTAGTAAAGGGGTTGATTGCTACAATATTTAAATGATATGAACGCCATTTTCTGTGAAGAGTAAATCTGGTGAATTTATATAGGAAGTGGAATACTGAACTTTTTAATTATTTTGAAACTGTATAGGTATTATATCACTCTAGGAAATAAAACAAAAGGCAGTGGACATTAGTTTCCAAGTACAAAGCACAATGGTTTTATGGTATATTTAATCGCGCACAGCGATCTCTTCCGCTATTCTCCATACAAAGGTCATGCTTGTTTTACATAAACAGTTACGCGTAAAACTCGGGAGTTAACCTTCATGAAACTCGTTTTAATAAGCCGACCGTCTTCATGATATAATAAAAAAAAAACAAAGAAACTATTGTCTGAAGTGCAATATTTAAGTGTTGTTACGCATTCTATAATTACTTTTTTTGCACTATTGCCAAGTTTTTATCTTGACTTTGTACCTTGAAACTTTTCTTGAAAACTCACTAGGTAATTAGTGAGTTATCTATACCGAATCATAAGCTACATACGATGCTAAGATCTTCAAGCCTAGTGCGGACTCTCCTGACCATGTCCTGTCGTTCAGTGTTGGATGGCTGACGTGGAATCAAACCTTCATAATAATGTACTTGTTTTAAACAGACATACCATGTCCTGCCGTTCAGTATTGGATGGAACTAACCTTCTTGATACTTACTTCAAACTGCCAGTTTAAAATAACTTACCATGTTAAGATCTTCAAGCCTAGTGCGGACTCCCTTGACCATGTCCTGTCGTTCAGTGTTGGATGGAGGGCACGGGTAGAGCGACGCGTGGAAGCCGGAGCAAACCTTCTTGATACGCGACTTGAGTTGTTCTCCTTGGAAGAATGCTACGAATACTGTCTTGTAGATCTCGTTGCCCTGTAGAGGAATTTATTATTAGAAAATTATGTACTAGAATGGGCATTGTTCACATTTTTTTAAATGTTGTGATTGAAAAACCATTTCGAGGAATAGCGTTACTAATCATTATGGACTAATTAATTTACGAAAAATATTAATATTTATTGATATTTTTGATAAAATACGATTGACCTTCTGTGTCCTTCAAATTACGTCACCTGCGACCATACAGTTTAGTATCGTTACCTCAAAAATAAAATAAAAAGTAAGTGGCAAGTATTGTCTACAATCCGTCAGTGTCAAGTGTAAAATTATAATATGTCAAAAATATATTAAATTTAAACATTCCGACTTGCCTCTTATTCATCTCGTTTATAAATCTGATTACACTGTTTCAACAATCGACAATATTTAATTTAACGGAAGAGCTATGGAATACAAAAAAAAATGGAATGAAATGCTATGGAATGAAAATTTGTAATAAATTGATACTTTGATAGGTGTGGATGACGTTGTGTTGACAGATTTAAATTTTATATTTCTGTACTAGTGAGGCAACATCACTTAATCTTTAGTGCCACTGATGACGTAACCTACCTTAAAAATTTAAATATTTTAAATATTTATAAAAAAATAACTATTGAGCCAACCATCAAAATATTCAAATTAGTTTCTCAAAATGCTCTAAATTAAAAAAAAAAAAATCTAAAGGTTAGAAATTTTGGACAATCCCCATTGCATCTAAAGGCTTCAGATGACTATAGACAGAGACAATAAAAATAGAATAACAAGAAAAAGTATTTGGGTATGGACATTAAAGTTGTGCTGGGGTACAGTGGTCAAACTTGAGTTTCAATATTGTACACGATGCTCCTATGCTATACTGTAGTGACGGAACTAGGTCAGCACTTATGAAGTTGTCTTAAACCGGCAATGATACCAAGAGTACAAAGGTTTCAGGATCTCAATTCTTCAACATACTTTGAATACAAGAATGAATACTAATCCAAACTTTGATCTGAACCTTCAACCTATTTTTTAGTTAACCTATGTTGTCCCACTGCTGGGCAAAGCTCTCCCCCATATTTTTACACTTTTCTTTGTTCTGCGCCTCCTCCGTTGGCCGTGCTATTATTATAAAAAATTAATAAGCTTTAGCAGTTCTAAATAAGTTTCCTCTGTATCTTGAATTCGTAAGGCTGAACATGTTGTGTTTAATGCTGTCAAAAGCCTTTGTGTAGTCCACAAAAGCCAGATATAGAGGTTTTGGAAATTCTGTGTGTTTTTCTATTAACTGAGGTTGAATCTTGACCTAGTTAATTATATTTGTACGGGTTGAAATAAAGTTCAATACTCACGGTAGCAGGATCTTCCAACGGCTTATCGAGCTCAGCCCGCCTCAGGAACACGTTGCCCCTAGAGATGCGCCACAGCATGCGCTCGAACGCGGGCACTCTCTCGCGCTTCACGACACCCGCCACGAAGCCCAGACGACCACGCGTGGCCGCTTGGTGGCCTGTCTCGTCTGATATTAGCGACCTGCGAAACGTATTTATTTAGATGATTTTTTTACTACTAGCTTTTGCCCACGGCTTCGCCAGTGAAGAGGAAATTATGCCACGGGATCGGATTATCGGGATAAAAAAACCTATCCTATATCCTAACCTAGGACATGGTCTATCCGTTTGCAAAATTTCATCCAAATGCATTTAAGCTTGAAAAGATAACAGACTGTTACATTCGTTCATGGATAGCACCTGCAACTTCGCTCGCGTCTTTAGTCTATATTACAGTATGCAGTTGCATAAAGACAAAAATAAAACAGTAGGTACATCATCATTCATCCTCCTGCCATTGTCCCAATCTAAGCAATCAAAAATAATGCAGTCTCGGGGTCATTTTATATTGCGTAGGCACTTACAGCCACATAAATTTTAGAAAAAAAAAATAAACAGTATTTATCCGGCTAAATTTATAACTGCCTCGTTAGTCAAGTGGTCGCAAGCGCTATAGCTGAACGTGAGGTATTGGGTTTGATTCTCGGATCGGGCAAATTGTTATTGGAATTTTCCATCTGGAATTTCTCAGTAGCAGCCCGGAGTCTAGATTTGTGCCCGGTAGGCTCGCCCCGTATTACATGGTACTTAAACATGTTTGGCGAAATGTGGGTGTACTATAGGTACACTTCTGCCTAACCTTTTGGGGAATACAGGCGTGATGTTATGTTAATTTATCCGGAAGTTGTGCAACGCTATGTCCTTGCTGTCTCAAAAAAAATATTTTGTAAGACCCCTAACTAATAAAAATATCAGCCCCATAAAGAAAGAAAGAAAATATATTTATTTAGCACAGACAAAATGACACACAGTACACTAGAGACCAGAGATAAAAACAAACACAAGTCCGATGTAAGAAATTAGCAGCAGGAAAGTGTGCCTTACGGCTGCGCCAAGTTCAGCAAAAAACACCCATGACTGAACTATAAGAAAATCACATGACAAGACTTATGCCGTCATCACAATCATGATCAGGCTTATGCCGTCATCACAACCATGATCAGGCTTATGGCGTCATCACATCATATCCAATAGAAGGTTTTATTAAAGTGAGTCAGTCATTTACCTCACAAAATGTTCCTTTACACTTTTGACTACTCAATTGTAAATATTTTTTACCTACATAATTATAGGAATACAATTATATGTATAAGGTGCTACAAAAATATATGCCACGGCTTCAATGGGAGACAGTATTTTGTATATAGATTACAGTAGTGAAGAAATTTTGTACCCCGGAATAGTTAATCAATTTGAGAAATTATAGTAAGTAATTAAATAACGTGGTTCACAAACTACGCGCGATGTTTCGCTTCGTCAATGAAAACAATTGCTATCTCTTTTTAACTATTCTTTGAATGAACACCGAAAGTAGCTGACTACTATGGGACGGTTTCATGCAACTTAATCAATTCTTTATACGCACATTTTTTTTATAAAAAATTTATGACATATGATCAATAATGTATCTTTACTATTATAATCTATATTATATACAGAATACTGTCTCCCGTTGCAGCCGTGGCAGATATTTTTATAGCACCTTATATATACTGGTATACATGCGAAGTAGCAAATAGTTTATTTCAAGCAGCTATAATTAGTTCGTCCACACTCCATTTAAGTATTGTTATCCACTTAGCACCGTCTTGTGCATCCTTTAGGGCCCATTTTGGTGTTGTTTGCAGTTGGAATTTATTACGCTACATTTGTTTTAGTAAATATCATACTAAATTAATAGAACACAAACTATCCTCATTGTTTTCTTGAAGTACCAGTCATTATTAGGTCATAATAGTTTTGGTTTTATTTTATGAAGTTGGATAACATAACTTGTATTTTCTAGTTCAATTATTTAACCGGCCGCAGTACGTCAAAATTAGCAGTGTAAGTAATGCATGATGTCCAACTTCAACATGACCCACACCTTGACTTTTGAACAGTTTTATTTGATAAAACAAAGTGCAGAAAGTAGACTTATTGTGATTGTTTCCACAGCACAACTAATTTGTGGGTTTGAACTAGTGGACATCGTGCATACAGTTTTTTTTTTGTTTATTTCTTCAATGCTTTATTTCTATTTTACATTAAAAAAATTCAAAACCGTTATTCACTCTAAACCCAATTTATTTAACGTCTCCTTCCATATACCTATCTCTATTATTCATCAAATCATCAGCTATGCAATAACAGGTAAAACTGCCTAATGATAGGCAGTTTTACCTGTTATTGTATAGATGATGATTGCGTTTGCATGAAGTTTTCTTCCTGTCAGGTTATTAACTACTCCGGTCGCAGATTGTCAATTGTCACTCAAAAGTTATGAAAAGTTCTATGGATTACATAAAGGTGTAAATCTATAATTTTGTAGTCATAGTAATACAATATAGACAAGTACTTCCATGGTTGGAACAGCTCTATATTAGATCTCATCATCGCGCGTTCGTATTTCCGAAGATACGCGATGATGATTCCCGAAGCGCATACCTACTTTTCTTGGGATATCTGTACATGATTATTAAAACTTTGCACATTGTACTTACTTGGTCATGGAGTCCATGCCGATTTCCTCCTGGGCGATGAAGAAGGCCTCAGTCTTCTCCAGCACATGTCTCAGCTCGGTGAGCTCCAAATAGTTTTGTTTGAGGTTCACGGCGTTGTGCGACAGCTCCAGGATTTCGTTCTCTGTCTTCTCCAAGTGGGCCTGGAAAGGGTTAGGGTATAAATTATATTGTTACGATTGGATTAGGTATGCTATGGTGATTTTGAAGTTAAGTGTGGGCTTATAATATTATACTATTCCCTGACAAAATAAAAAATTTACACTCGGAAGAGAGATTGTCTATTTATAGTCATATCTTTGCGTCATGAAAGGTGAATATTCAGAAGTATAGAAAAAAAATTCATTACAACCTCGAAACTACAAGAGCCTACCTAGTGAAAACTAAACTATCCATATATCCAAATCATGACCTGTTATCGCCCAAAAATTCAAGACAATAGGACGTTTATTTGCGGTAAACATAACGCAGAAAACAAAAAAAAAAACACACCAAAAATTTAAAACACCAGAAATTGCCTGAATATCGACTGTACCTACAACATTTTCAACGGTTTTATGAACATTGTCGCACTGTTTATTTACAGTTGTCCATTGTGTACTTGGCTTTATTCTAACATTACTTTGTTGTCACAACAACAAATTCTAACTCAGGAAGTGAGAGTAGTGGTCCATTATTCCTGCTCATGACGCAAAGCGTTTAGCGAGATGAGACCTACATACACTTACAATAGAGATCAGAACAGGTTAACAACCTCTTTATTCAGATATACTTATCGTTGTCCCCTTTATCTCCTATCCCGTTTATATTTATATAAATAAATTAACCTTGCTGCAAAAAGTCTTTTGTAGGTACTTATAATAAATGAGGCCGGGAGTGAAAGAGTTTGTTGTTATAAATAACTTGATAAATGCGTGACGAACAAACTGATAAATAGGTGAATATTTCGAATTTTACAGAAGATTGTCTGATTGTTTTAACTACCCTTTAGCAATGGTATATCCAAACTGAAATAATTGGCCACATATCGCTAATGACAACTTACATGTTGTAAAGCAAAATCCAAGTCGTTTTGAACGTCTACCAAATGAGCGTCACAATAGTACCTAAATTATGTCAATTAACGTGTCAAACTACTTTGGTGCGCAGAAGTGAGTATACTGTATGGCCCCAATTATTTACAATATATTACCAAGTATTATGTGTGCAAGTGAGCGGAATTTTGCTGTTCGGATACGAAATCTTCATAAATTCTTGGATGATCACATCAAATTTGCTTGAAAATCGAATCACATCAAATTTGCTTGAAAATCGAAACCATCAAATTCCGTGTAGTACAAGCAGCTAAGTAGCCCGCAAAATTCAAAACCAATTTGAATTTACAGAATTACTTATAACCATTAGATTCAGCAATACAACTCCTTAAGTTAGAATTGGCCTCAAATGTCATGATTTCATTTAATGGTCATTAATAGGGTAATATTAATTTGAGAGAGTTGTACTTATTGATGATTTTTATGAAAATATGTAATTCTATAAATAAACATTTGTTACGGCCGCAAATCGTTTAGATCAATCAACTTAACTGATACTGACATGTAAATTGCAAAAAACACGTAAGAAAATATGAATTTCGGCGGTAATCATCCGCGCTCATTCTGAAAAATCAGATCTATTCCATATTATATACTTAATAAAAAGTCTCTTACCTCAAGATCGATGATCTCCCTCGGGTTGGGGGCCCGCGGGGCCTCTTTGACGGCCGGTATGTGCACCCCGTCCTTCTGAACTTCAGTCTCGATGTACCGAAGCTTGCGCTCCATCTCGTCGCAGCGGCGGACTTCATTGACGAATTTACGCTGGAACGCGTTTACGTCCGGGTTTAACTGGAAGTAAAGAAATAGGTTTAGTAAATTACATTGCAGTAGCATAAAGAATAGACTAGAATATTCTTTTAAGTATGTAATAAAATCAAAATTTCACCATAAATTACTGATATAAATGTAGAAATTTCCTGAAACATTCTTGTAAAGTTATACAATAGGTAAGATGACGCTCTTTAAACCGGTTAAATGTCGTAATTACACACACAATTAAAAAGCCATTGTCTCGCGTAGATCTACGTTCGAAGGGTTTAAGCCGAACTTTTTAGAAAACTGTGAAAATTTTCCATAACGGCTGACACGTAAGTACCTACTGTAGGTACTATCATAGGTACATAACAACAAATTATGTCGTGTACTCATTAATCCTTTAAGGTTTAATGCTCATCGACGAATGAGTTTTCTTTTAAAAAAGCAAATATTTAGATATAATTCTGCCTGACCTTGCACTATGTATGATACAAATTAAGCTTTTTCCTTATTGCTTGAGCATTGTATGTACTCGAATGCAAAGATAACACACGCCAATGTCTGTCGTGAAGTCGTTTATTTTAAATATGTAGTTATATTTGAAGTACGAAGTCCAGTTCTTTATACTTCCAAAGACTTTACTGATAGGGGTCAAAGTATAATGTAGAATTAGTCCCGATTAGTTTTTATAAAGGGTCAGTCAGGGTTTCAAAGTGATCTTTACGCTTACAGCCCATGACATCTGGTTTATTTTAAAGGTAGACTTAATTTAGAACAAATACCTACATATAATAAAAATTAAATGTAGGTGTACTATGCAGTAAAGCGTATATCAGAAATGTGTGTTCGTCAGTTTGATGGTCTGTACAACACCCTGAGAGAGCCAACACATAGGTATATTGGGACCACATGGCGACGTCGCTGGCTACGTAGCCATGCCTACCTCTGGCTACCCACCGTAGCCATGCCAAATAAGTAGCCAGTGGCTGCTGACTCAGTCCCGGCGATTAGTTGGCCACTGAGTGAGGGAGGCGTAACTTAATTGTATAAAAATATGGGCGACTTGGCTTCGCGTCACCGGGTCGCCAGTGTCCAGTCTCCACGTAAGGGCCGGTCGGTTGTGGCTATACGCTTCCAAATTGGCGACGTCGCCAGACCGTAGCCTAGTGAGTTAACTGTCATACATTTCAATACGAATTGTTTGGATACGTAGCCGGCGACCCAGTGTGTTACGACCACACATTCCTGACAACGCTGCAGGCACAACTCTGCTATAATGTTCGGTGGATACAGGTGTGATGTTATGTGATGTTTGTAAATTGTCGAAAACAGCATTGAAAACGAATCTATCCTAAATAAGCATTCACAGAGAGAGGCATTTGCAATCACACTCTCAATAACTAGAATTTTCATAACAAGAGCATTGTTACAAGTAGTGACCTACCTATGTTATTTATTATCGTCAATACAACATTGTTAAATCCAAACAGTGACTCATGCGCTGTAAAAATTAAAGCACGCTACAAATTACTATTATTAGTCCTTTATGTAAATAAATAATTTGAGGTAGGTATAATTTAGTTCAGCATGTTCTATTAACACATGGTTTCTAAAGTCTTTTGAGTAAACTCTCAATAGCTATTCAACTCAGCCTATCGCAGTCCACTGCTAGACATAGGCCTCTGCCCTTTCCCAGGCTGCGCTACAACACCCTATCCTCCGCCTTCCGCATCCAGTCTGTCCCAGCCACCTTCTTTAGGTCGTCGGTCCATCTAGCTTGGTAGCGTCCCACACTACGCTTGCCGATACGCGTCTCCACTGTAGGACTCGTCCGTCAATAGCTATTGGTTCTACGAAATTATCTTTTAAAGCGAAATTTTCGGACCAATGGCACTATCGAATAGCACAGACAAATTCCAGAAACCAGGCTTAGAACCGAAGCGGGCTGTGCTGCTGGGGAGTTTGTTGCGCAACTTCTTCCCAGCTAAAGCTCTAGGAAGTGGTGGAAGGTGGACATTTTGGGGGACTCTCTAATGTTATTTTCACGTTGTAAAAGTACTGATTCTAAGCCTAGTTTATAAACGGTTCTGTAGCTTCGTTTTTAAATAGTAATCACTTACGCTTAATAGGAGCTACGTCGTTAAGATTGCGTATGTCAATTAGATTAGACTGTCGCGTATAAATGTCAGTGGCACTTAGCAGCTAATTAGCCTTAACGTTCGGCGCCTTAGAGCAATGTTTTTGAGCGACCGTATCCGGCAGAAGTATCCTGAGTGCAGGGTCGACTACTTGATGCGATTACATTAAATTGACGTAAATGGTCACAAGCACAGCACTATTGGTAAGGCTGATGTTACACTATGCATTTTTATATTAATGTTTTCACTCAATAACTACTTACTTATAGAATTTTACTTTGAAATATCAGGTCAACTTGTAGGTATGTTAGTAGCTGGCTGGTATTTTGGCCTAGGCGATTTGTAGAGGAAACCGAGGGTAGATAATTCAGCAACTGTGTGAATAAATATATATGTCATAACTGTCAGCTACTACATCGTACGCGTCAACGGCAGAGGCAACTGCAGCGCATACGCGTTGGCGGCTACCGTCGATAACGTGCCGCTCGTGTATTAGGGGCACCGATGACGCCGATGACGCGTGCTGCTTGTGTGTATGTACACTTAGACAGCTTGATGTCGTTATCTATAGTTAACACTTGAGGTATCTGGAATTATCTGGATATCATTTTCAAGGAAACCCAAGTTCTATCGGTTTTTTTTTCATCTAATTTCGGTGCTACAAAACAGACATTGAAAAAACCATCACACTTACAAAGTTTAAAAGTCGAACAAATTTGCATTAAGTATCTCTTTTCAATAAACAAAGCAATTATTCCAGAGACATTCAAAAATCTATATCTGTAGATAAATAGCGCAGTAGCATAAGCAGCTTAGAATAATCAGCCTAAAACGTTCACACAGCTGGGACACAGGCTTCCTCTAGGTATAAGAGGGAGCGGGCCGTAATGAACAACGCGTGCCCAGTGCGGGTTGGTGGATGACACATGTCTTCGAATTTTTGGTTCTAGAACATGGCCGGCTTTCTCACGATGTTTTCCTTCACCGTTTTGAGAGCAGTAGTGATGAAATAACTTACACTAAGTAAAGCGCCTGTCTAGGTTCGAACCTACTACTCGTAAGTCGCGGCCGCTACCTTTGGGCCACCACTGCTCTACCTAATAATAAATAATAATAGCGCAGTAAAACTAGTTATTTAAATAACAATTATGTATTCTTAATAAGTAAATATTATCAGAGGGTTTTTATGCGGATTCTATGGTAATAAAGGCATTGTGGCGTAAATCAGGCGGCGTGTGGACGGAAACCGGTCCGACGACGTGAGGCCGAATCATAGGGTCGGAACATTGCACCCGGGCGGGCTGCGGAGTCAGTGCGCATCATTGACGTAATAAGTAACGTACCTAGTACATAATTATTACCTCAATGGTGCGCATTGCATTTTTGTTACCCTGCTTTGAATTAAATACCTATCACGCGGCTGTCTTAGTAATGCATTGGCCCACCCTGTCGCATCGCATCGCATCGCCTGCCAGCGCTATCACTTCGTTTTCACTTAGCGTTTTTTCTGACTTTTTCTTTTTGCTTATGGCTCTTAGGTACGTTTACGACGTACGTCATTTCATACAAACTCTCAAGCCCTTGTTTTTCGAAATGAATGAACCGATTTTAATGAAACTTCATACGCATTAAGCAGGATACGAAGGTCTAAAAAGTTAGTAAAGAACATTTTCAAAATGTCTTATTTAAAAAAGGATAACTGGAAATGTCTGTTTCTATGGAAAATTTAAAATCGGCCTAATTTAGCTGGAACACTATTTTCCGAAAATGTTTGTAACTAACTTTTTAGACCTTTGTATCCTGCTTATGCGTATGAAGTTTCATTAAAATCGAATCATCTATTTCGAAAAACAAGGGCTTGAAAATTTTTATGAAATGCCGTACGTCGTAAACTCTTAAGGGTCAGAAAATCGTACTTATTGCTTCGATATAAAGGCTTCGTCAATGTCAAAGGAGTAGTGGTGGCCCAGTGGTAAGCCCGCGACTCATGAGTTGCATGTCGTAGGTTTGAACTCAGACAGGCGCTTTACTTTGTGAAAATTAGTTCATCACCGCTGCTCTCAAAACGGTGAAGTAAAACATTGTGAGGAAACCGGCATGTCCTAGAACCAAAATTTCGAAGACATGTGACATCTACCAAACCGCACTGGGCCTACGTGGTGGATTACAGCCCACTTCATCTCACAGAGATGAGGCCTGTCCCAGCAGTGGGAACATTATAGGCTGATTATGCTATTACGCAATATCAAATTGTTACTTCGGTGTACGGTTACTGTACCTACTTACATTCTTTGCAAATTATTCTATTATATCATACTACAACTCTGGTTTTTAGGGTTCCCTACCCAAAGGGTAAAAACGGGACCCTATTACTAAGACTCCACCTCAATGTGTACCTATTTCTGTTGCCGCTATAACAACAAATACTAAAAACAGAATAAAATAAATATTTAGGGGGGCCCCCATACAACAAACGTGATTTTTTTGCCATTATTTTATAATTATGTAGTGTTAAATATTGTATGGTGGTACGGAACCCTTCGTGTGCGAGTCCAACTCGCACTTGGCCGGTTTTTTCTTAAAATTAGATAGGTAAGTACTTACTTGAAATTAGATGGAGAACTCATTTTTAAAACGGTTTCTTGTAAAATTGCTATATGTACGTCTTCGTATTAGCTGTTGACCGCTTCATGTATTCTTGAGACGGATCGATATCGACATGTCGTTAACTCATTATTAATATCACTCTTGCGGTCAGGAGTTCGAGACTATTTTGTAGAATGTCGTCAGTGTAAAATATAAGAGCAAGTTCTAACTACATAGTTATGCATCATGCCCTTATGTTAGTAGCAATAATTCATTTTTGGTTATGTTAAAAGGGCCCACAAGTAGGTAATACTTAAGGGCCGTCGCCACCAAAGTGATAAGACTATTTCGTTCCCATGGCATTCCACGAGTTTTAAAGGGTCTGCCAATTAGTGTTGACAGAGAATCAATAGCGATAAGTAAACTAGCGTAAGAAATATGTTTTAGGAACTCAGTCTACACTATAGGTTGTTTTACTTTCAAATTCCTCCGCAAAAATCCCAAAAGTTAACTAACTAAGCTTGATTAAAATGAAGTCTATTTACTTAGTTGAGATAACATGAGATTACACGCATTTAATTTTGAGTCCACTATCGTAGTCGATGACGCAATGAACAGTATAATACAGGCTGACATTAGACAAGAATTCCTCATTCTTGTATTGTATTTTTATTATTATTTTATAGTTTATTTATGCAAATAATTCGCTCACAACCAACCTAGGCAGGTAATAAATGTATTTAAAACTCATACCTAAACTTAATTTTAGCCTTATCAACGCGTTAGAAAAACAGACCTAGAAACTCAATAAGGAAAATATTCGAGCTGCTACCATTTAGAGTACCATTGACTTAAACTGCCATAGAATGCATACTGGTTAATTTATGCGTATGCGTTGATCCGCCGCGGGCGACTTGGGACCTTGCAGGACCACCTTCAAGTGACCGGGCCCCAAGGCCCCGAACTGCCATCTTGCTAACCTTAGGTACCTCGTCGCCCCGCTGATCAAGCCCAAACTAACCCGTCACGCTTACAACTTTCTGATGATTATGCAAGTCTTTTTTTATTGATAATTCGTCTTGACAAACCACTAGATGTAAATGTGTGTGCTAAATGTCACAGGATGTTTGTAAAAGCAGTTTTATTTTGGCACATTTTGGGCTTATGCATATGTATGTGTTTTTAATCAATACTGTTAATGTCTTGGAATCCGGTTTTTAATTGGGACATAGGTACAAGGCTTGAAACGTGCAACCGAATAAAATGTACTGTAATGCATTGTAGTCCTCACTTTTTGGGAGTCCTGTCTGTTTCAGTCTTACAACTGTAAAACAATAGCCTATATTACTCGCATAGTCTATCTAGATTAGACTAGTCTGCCTACTCGTGTGAAAGTTTATTCATGAGTAGTGCGTACTTTTGAGGCCTATATCCATTGTTTCTTCGATACTTCTTATCTAAGAAGTCCTCTCTCTAACTCTCTCTTTCAAGCTGGAAAATGGGCAAATCCCGCAGGATAAGGCGAGCTTTCTTTTTCTTCTCCGCGTCGCAACAATAACGGGCCTGTTTTCGCATAATCTAACCAACCGTTTCATCCAAATAAGAAATTTTACATTTACATCTTCTTCTTTTTAAAACGTGTCGATATGACTCAAATTTTGACGGACCAGTAGGTATGTAGCCACCTAGACTGATCTATTATATGCTTCGTTTTTAATCCTGAACGGTGTAAGTGATTGTGTATGATGACTAGGGAAGGAGGTGATGAAGTATGTCCATTGAGGGGGCTCCACTTTATTGTTACCACTATATTTAGCCAGATTATTTCCACAGCGGCCAATTCCGTGGACCCGGTTATGAGATTTCCAGATTTTCCCTTGCATTAAACACTGTATTATGATTAAGATTAAAAGGCGTTAGATTAGAATACATACGTCTCTAAACTGCACGGTGCCGGCTTCTCCCAGCTCGGAGACGGAAGTGTAGGCCGCCTCTGGCTGAATGAAGAGCTGGCACAAAGCCATCTCTTCGCTGCGGAACATGGCCCCCATATTGGTGGTCTATTGTACCCCGCCTGTTTCTGTAAATAGAAGGAAACACTCGTTAATTTAATTAATTTAGTACCCAATTAGGTAGCAGGGCAATTAAAATAAAAGTTTTGGCAATATCTGGCAGTTATGCGTAAACGTGAAAAAAGTTTATAAGACCCAAATAAATTGGGTTAAGAGCGAGATAGGACGGTGAGTTTTTGGGGAATTTAGATGGTCTATCAAGTATTATTCCTACACTACAATGAAAGTTATTTCAAGTTAACAAATAACAGGAAAGAATTTTAGACAAAAATACTGAAACAGTTAACCATAACCAAATCCGTCGCTAAAGAATTTCTTAGCATGATTAATTTGATCCAGCCATGCGCGTTATTTAGTATGAAAATAATCGGAATGCCACCTACTTACTATTAAGTAGATACCTATATTCTGAGGTATGTAGTAGGTATAGGTTAGGGTGGCTCCGAAGCTAAATACCAAAATCGCTAAATACCAGATTCGCAAATTACCAGACTCGCAAAATACCGGATTCGCCATGTACCAGATATGCAAAACACCAGAAACGCAAAATAACAGATTTTGTACAGTTAAAAACAAATTTTAGTTGAAAAAAAAAAATACTAATGTAAAGACTAAAGTATAAAACTCAGAATCGCTAATTTAACAAACTTATTTTATCGATATTCTGATCTTCTTTTAATTGATCATACAGAAAGATAAGTATATTATATTAGTGATTCCTAATTAAAGATTCCAATCTTTGTAGCATACTTCCAACGCGATTTCATTGTTGATGCAAGCAGTTAGTTTTTTTTTTTTCATTTTCTACATTTGTTTTTTAATGGCCAGAATAAAAAAACCATTCTTCTTAATTTTTACATCCTGTAAAAGGGCCTCTTTCTTCAAAAGTAAAATAAATTGAAATAGTGTCGGTTTAGGTGGGATTTTTGTATTTATGCATCTGTGCCATCCCTCAATAGCATTAGTTGTACCTTTTTTTTTCACCAAATCATAAAAAATATCCGTATAGTTATTTTTTGTAACCATTGACTGTCAAAGTATTCTATGAATTAAAAAAAATGAAAGTTGGTGGTACTATTTCGCATTTACAAATAAAATTCTGGTATCAAATAACGATAACGATAGAAATAGTTACATAGTTGTTTTATCCATCGAAGAAAATAGTTACTAATACAAGATAGTCTATAAACAGAACTCAATTGTTTAGGACTGTACTTTTGGTGTTTTGCGTTTCTGGTATTGTGCATATCTGGTATATGGCGAATCCGGTGTTTTGCGAATCTGGTAATTTGCGAATCTGGTATTTAGCGATTCTGGTATTAAGCTTTAGAGCCGTTAGGGTTGCCAACCCTACTATATAATATATAGTAATATATAGTAAATCTAGCCTAGCCTTTTTCCAACTGTGTTGGGTTCGGCTTCCAGTCTAACTTGATGCAGCTGAATACCAGTATTTTACATGAAGCGACTGCCTATCTGACCTCCACAACCCAGTTACTGGGTAATACGTTACCCATTGGGTAAGCCTCGATGTCAAGACTTTCGGGCTTCTGAGTGCCCGTAACTACTGTCAAAGATCCACGATTGCCAGCCAGGACCAATGGCTTAACGCGTGCTTTCCGAGGCACGGATTGGTCGCAGTAAGATGGTCACCCATCCACAGACCAACCATGGCAAGCGTAGCTTAACCTGATCGATCGACCTATGCGGCTGTTATTACTGAGCAACGGGCTCCTCGCGCCCAGAGCCCTAAGTATAATATTTATAAAAAAAAAAGCTACTGTACACACGGCTACACATCAAGCTATACATTTCCAGTTTTAGCTGACCTCGCATTGTATAGGTTTTTCGTACAATCAGAACTCAGCTTATGCTGGTTATGTATAGCTTGATGTGTAGCCGTGTGTACCTACAGATATTTACGTATTTTCATTTCAATACAGAATAGCGAAATAAGCGCAATAAGGCCAGTATAAATCTCATAAAAGCTGAATTAATAGTATTTTATAAACTTAATTTAGAGTGTAGATAACGATAGCTTTATGACAGATTTAAAAACTAAAAACCTGTTAAAATAGGTTCAAAGAATTAAAAAACATACCTACAATATTTTTCTTTTCGTTCGTCTACTGTATTTTTACAGGCAATTGTTTCGAAATAGTTAGCAACCCTGGTACAGGTAATCTTTATAGAATGGTTGAGGCCTCAAGTTGCAGTGTCACGCCATATTTGACACCTGTCTTTACCTACAGATGTGAGTAAGTAGGCACAATAGGGCAAACGCAGGCAATTTGTTTTCGCGGCCGCTGATTGAAATGGGGGCAACTCCAACTTATTATCATTCAACGTCACAAGCTTCAACAAGGTTAACTTATGATTAAGTACTTATTGCAATTTATCGGTAACGTGTGAATTGACAGAAACGACATTGTGTCGTTATTGGCTACTTATGGAGCGGAAAATATTTAGTTTATTATTTAACAATTATCGTTTTCTATATAAGCAGGAGGCCACGTTAGTTACATTGTTAGCGGTAGCAGCGCGTGCTTTGTGTTCCAAAGAAGAATGGTGCTCGGCTTAATAAGTATGGGCTAAAAGTCGCAAACAGTTAGAGGTAGCATTTGTAATGCTATACAGCTATTTTACCAGTAAGGTTACATAAATTCTTAAACAATATCCCCTTATTTCAAAACAAGGTTTTTCTTTAGATCAGGACCCAGTTATTGAATTAAGAACCTAACTGCCTGACCCTTAGCCCTTTTTTTTTTTTTTTTTTTAAGGATGGGAAATCATCCAATGACCCCTCCCGCTCTGGGTGGAGCGGAAGGGAGTGTCAGACTCTTACTGACTAAAACCCATCCGTGTTCCTTCCTTAGCCCTTTATGTTCCGGGGCAGCGGTAACCCTTTCGGACAATCCCGCTGCCCCGGCAGGCTTCGGCCCTAACGGGCCCCTCCATGTCTGCTGACATCTCTTTGAGGCGCGCGTGGAACACATACGCGCCGTCCGGCACGGGCCTGGTCCTGATCGGACGGCGAGCTACCCATTACTCGCCGTCCGCAGGCCCGCGCCTACGGTGGCCGGGAGTCGTCACGCGGCTCCCGACGCCCGGAGCGTCTACCGCGGCGGCTGGGACGGGCGGCCCTCTCGGCTCTCTCCCTCTCCCATCCCGCCACCTCCTTCGCTAGCATGACTGCTTCGCAGAAGGAGGTGACTGCCTCCCACTCCCTCTCGCCCCGGACCATGGCTTGGACCAGGGCCGGGCGCGAGAGGTCGCCGCCGCTGCCGATCGCCTCTACGAGGACACGGCGGTGCTCTGCCCAAGCGGGACAGACCTCCACCGTGTGCACCACCGTGTCCTCTGGGCGATCCTCGCAGTGGTGACACCCGGGCGTTTCCTCCCGCCTGATTATGTGCAGGAACCTCCCGAAACATCCGTGTCCGGTGAGGACCTGCGTCAGGCGGTAGGTGAGGGCGCCGTGACGCCTCTCTAGCCACTCCTCAAAGAGGGGCCTTACCGCCGCTATCGCGGCGTGCCCTTGACCCTTAGCCCTTAGACAAAGTTCTTTATACAAAAAGTTATTGAATTAAGAGCCTAACTGCCTAGAACTTAAACCCCTATAACAATACACGATATTTAAAGCCCGATATTTAGGTGGTGTTTTTTTTATATGGGAGCCCTTATTTTTTTATTTTTCAATCGACAGATAATTTTTATTTGTGAATTAAAATTGACGTCTGGTTGGCTGGACCATTGGTTTAGGCTAGAACTAGTTAGATTTCGTTTTATAATAAGACGGTATGTGTACCTATCTAACATCAGCAAAAACTTGTAAGTACCTACAAGATGAATATTATAACATTCTCATTGGACTCGACGCGACACTTTCGCCATTTAAAACTCGTTATGTCGCAAGCGAAGCAATAGCTGGATAGAAAATTAGAAGTAGATAATCATATATCTGTACCGACATTAATAAATTGCAGCGGTTTAGTCTCGAGTCAAGTATTTAGCTGCTGTCAGGCCTGTCAGTCATTCTCCGTGCCAATTTTCACTCATGGAAATCAGACCTTAGGCACCTGTCCCACCGCTGGCGATTAAAGCGGGAGGCTTTAAGGCGCAGATATACGACTTCTAATGATTTTAAATTCAACATCACGTCTAATCGACCGGACTGATTTCTTTGAAAAAAATAAATGTTATACTAGACCATTTGCTTCGTAATTTGATATGTGAATATTTGCAATTATATTTTTTTAACATAGTGTAATTAATTTGTAAAGTATTGTCTACCGCGGACATAAAAACGATAATTACGCAAACACTATCGGGTGTATTTTCATAAAACTTTCACCATATAAAAGACAATTTAATTCCCCAAATTTTAGTATACGGTTTTTATTTGTTTTTTGTTTGATAAATCAACGTGGGTTCTTTTTTCGAATAAACTTGGTGCGCGTTGAAGCGGGGGCTCTTGCGGGCGACGGGCGGCAGTGCATCGCTGACCACTGTCACGGGTAGACGCTAACGCTCGGAGCAATCAGAACATAATTTTAATCGCTTTTGATTTTCGTGCTGAAAATGGCTGCTAATTCCAAATTACTAAAAAAGAAACGCCTTATATTGGTAAAAAATAGATTATTGAGGTAAGTAACGTATTTTAATCGAAATAAAATTATCAGTTATCTCTATCGAAAGATTAAATTAGTGTACCTAAATAAAAAAAAATAAAAAAAATATTCAATTGTAGTAAATATACTTTTATTTTACTAAATAATAATTGTTTTATTTCTGTTTCCGGAGAATACAAAATAACGAAGATTCTCAAGTCGTAAATGCAGATACGAGGTAATTATTGTAATGTAGTATAACCATACCGCATCCTTGTAGGGACAGTCCGGATCAGAGTTTCAAAAAATACTTGAATGCTATTATTGACATAGTTGTGGGGTAATTATTCTTGGTATGTAAATTTAGTACGACTTCGACTGCACTTTTGCGTCTGTTGTAGACTTACAGTACCTATGTCGTGCACAACTATCTTCCTACTTTCACCCATGCCTATACTTCCATGCCGATGCCTATATTAACCTATATTTTAATCCATTTATTTTGTAGCTCTGGCTGTATAGAACAGGAGAAAAAGGCAACTCCGCATATTGAAAATGAAAATGAGGACATTATTGCTGACAAGTAAATGCATATACCTAATTTATTATTCTTATTTTCACAGTAGCTCACATACAGGGGGATCTGGTACATTTGCGCGAAAGAAACTTACCCGGCTCCTTTTGCGCGACTAGACATATCCGCGAATTGACTTTTGCGAGACTAAACACGTGCGCGACTGGACGTATCCACGACTAGTTTTCGGGGGCGCTAATGACGAAAATGAAGTCAAAGTCAAAATCCAAGATGGCGGCTGCGAAATTTTACAAAATATGCGTCATGGGTGTCGTTTTCATGGTTTTCGGGGGCGCTAATGACGAAAATGAGGTCAAAGTCAAAATCCAAGATGGCGGCTGCGAAATTTTACAAAATATGCGTCATGGGTGTCGTTTTCATGGTTTTCGGGGGCGCTAATGACGAAAATGAGGTCAAAGTCAAAATCCAAGATGGCGGCTGCGAAATTTTACAAAATATGCGTCATGGGTGTCGTTTTCATGGTTTTCGGGGGCGCTAATGACGAAAATGAGGTCAAAGTCAAAATCCAAAATGGCGGCTGCGAAATTTTACAAAATATGCGTCATGGGTGTCGTTTTCATGGTTTTCGGGGGCGCTAATGACGAAAATGAGGTCAAAGTCAAAATCCAAGATGGCGGCTGCGAAATTTTACAAAAATGCGTCATGGGTGTCGTTTTCATGGTTTTCGGGGGCGCTAATGACGAAAATGAGGTCAAAGTCAAAATCCAAGATGGCGGCTGCGAAATTTTACAAAATATGCGTCATGGGTGTCGTTTTCATGGTTTTCGGGGGCGCTAATGACGAAAATGAGGTCAAAGTCAAAATCCAAGATGGCGGCTGCGAAATTTTACAAAATATGCGTCATGGGTGTCGTTTTCATGGTTTTCGGGGGCGCTAATGACGAAAATGAGGTCAAAGTCAAAATCCAAGATGGCGGCTGCGAAATTTTACAAAAATGCGTCATGGGTGTCGTTTTCATGGTTTTCGGGGGCGCTAATGACGAAAATGAGGTCAAAGTCAAAATCCAAGATGGCGGCTGCGAAATTTTACAAAATATGCGTCATGGGTGTCGATTTCATGGTTTTAGGGGCGCTAATGACGAAAATGAAGTCAAAGTCAAAATCCAAGATGGAGTCACACAAATTCCTTTCACTGTTTTTGCAACGAATAAATAAAAAATCACTTCTAGGCTTTTTTGTTTTATTTATCACTAGCTTCTGCCCGCGACTTCGTCCGCGTGAAATTTCACCCTCCCCCCATTCACCCTCTTAGGAGTGGAATTTCGAAAAACCCTTTCTTAGTGGATACCTTCATATACTTCACACAGAACACACTCCAAATTTAATGTCTCTATGACCAGCGGTTTAGGCTGTGCATTGATATAATAAGTCAGACAGGATCACAGGACTTTGAATTTTATATTAGATTATAAAAGTAAACCTAATAAAGTACCTACCTAATAAAAAAAACTCAATAACAGAAAATAAAATACCTAAATAAACCTATTTCTGATGATAACTAATCTAAACTCAATAAATAAGCAAAATCCCTAAAAACTAATATCTATACGAATGACTAATCCTACCTAACAGTTTTATAAAATAACCTACGGTCACTACGTACACTATCAAATATACTACCCATACTTTAAAATTAAAATCTATACCTACGACTTATAAAAATAAACCTAAATGACTCTACCTTAAACTGTACTTAGTAAAAACTAAAAGGAATAAAAAGGTCGCACTGAAAAGCAAGTTTTGGAATTGCAAGTAGCAGTTAAAACATACAATTTATAGAATGCTAATATGAACGAACGCTCGCCTATTATTCTTATCTTCGTCGTGTACTACGACAAACTTATTATTTGCGGTTGGTACAGTAATCGGGTCTAGGGATCGAACCGCAAAATTAAGTTTGTTTTTTATTGTATATTTTTTTCCGGGATAAAAAGTACCCAGTGGTGTGGTGCCCAGGATATTAAAGAATAATTATACCAAGTGTCATCGTAATCGAACCGGTCGTTTTTGCCTGATGCCTGAACAAACATAGAGACAAAAAAAAATTTAATCACATTTTTGGGTTCTGTGTCGGTCTAATAACACCCCCTGTCATTTATTTTTTTGATAATTTCAATGTACAGAATTTTCACTTTACAGATTTATTATAAGTATATGTAAAGAAGGGGATGTGTGAGGCTATCAGTAGTGTGTTCTGCTGAGGATGGGCGTAGGTGCAGTGTAGAAATAACACGGAGGTACAAAATATCTGTAGTGTAATCGGCGTTCCACAGCGAACAGGGGCTTACATGACGGTTACAACGTATTTTATAAGCGCGTACAATCAAAGTTGCTAACTTAAAAAAAAAAAAAATACAACTCGATACAATTAAAAAATTAAACATAATAAATATGAGCAGTATTAAAATCAATAAGTAATTATTAATTGACTAGAAATCAATCCGAGGAAATAGAAAATACATGGCGGTGACATCACTGCTTCCGCTGATGCGTAGTCTCCTGGGAAGCTCCCTGCGTTTGTAACATATAGATTTGTAATTTGAACGAATATTTAAACACTACCAAAACAACTAATACCTATTTTATAAAATAACAACAAAAGAAATTCAAATAAACTATTTAAAGACTAAAAGTCGCGCTGATAAGCACGGTTTGTTAATATCAATTTTTGTCTGTCAATAAGGTCGAACGCTCTGAACGTTGATGCGTTCAGAGCGTTCGACCTTATTGTCCAGCCAAATATTGAATGAAGCTCGCGCTCGGACCTCCCGCCTTTTTATACCCTACCGCCACGACCCGCGTCGAGCGCGGCAACCGTTACACAAAAATAATCCTTATGGCATGATTCAGTATTCACGCGCGACGGCGCGATGGCTTATTAGCGTATTTCATGTATAAGTTTGGTGTTTCTATACCGATTACTATGATTCTTTTTTTATTGAATAGGTAATAATATTAACTTCTTTTAATTAGGGATGAGTGAGAGTATTATAAACGTAAAAGTAAACAAATATAATCAGAAAGCTCCGAACTGCTAAGCTATCGGGAGTTACACATGTTATTGTGAGTCAACCATAAAAGATAGACATATGCTGTTGTGGGATATTTTTTAGATAATTTTATGTAGAACATTTCCGTCGTAAATGATTTCTATGTAGCTTTAACCATTAAGGCTGCACACGCGACGGAAGCTTAAAAAATGGAGCAAATTCTCCCGTTTTCCCAACATTTCCTTTCACTGCTCTGCTCCTATTCATTGTAGCGTGATGAAAAGTATACTATAACCTCCCCCAGGAGTATGAAGAATAATTGTACCAAGTTTCATAAATCCGTCGAGTAGTTTGTTTCTATAAGGAACATAGAGACAGACAGACAGACAGACAGACAGACAGACAGACAGGCAAAAATTTTACTGATTGCATTTTTGGCATCAGTATCGATCACTAATTACCCCCTGATAGTTATTTTGAAAATATATATCATGTACAGAGTTGACCTCTCTACAGATTTATTATTATAAGTATAGATTATAATTATGTTTCAGTTCTGAAGTGATTGGATCATTTACAAAAGAGTTTTTAGGTTTTTGTCATCTTGTTATTATTTTAAGTAGGTATGTCTATATTTAATTAGTATTTCCTATTTATGTATGGACACCTTTATTAGGTAAGTACTTACGTAAATATATGTAGATACCCGGTCTATCTATTCATACACGAAACAACTTTACACAAACAACTTTTAGCACAGAACATGAAAACGTGAAAAAAAAATCTGCTGTTCCCTGCATTTATGTTCGCATAACTCGTCAAAATGTAGGGAACAGCTGATTTTTTTTTCGAGGTTTTAAAGTTTGATCATTGAATTTATTATCAAAATATTACCTTATTTATTAACACTACATTGAAATAAAAATGGATGGTGATCAAATATCAGTCAGGATTATCCTCACCATCTGAAACGTATTGGTTACCCTACGAAATTACGTGCATGCAGTTGCGGGGTCGCGGGGCGTGACGCTCGCTCCTCCCATTCGCTCAAGGTCGCTGTCACTTAATGTCGCCTTAATCGCCAGCGGTAAACAGGCGCGACGCGATAGCACGACGTGACTCTAGTAGAACAATTTATATGAAAAGTTTATGGAAATTGTTCTATAAGAGTGGCGTACAACTCAGCGAGAAACGAGCAACGAGCAGCGAGTGCGCGACTGCAAACATCTATTACTCGCTGGTATGCATTATGTACCAAGGGTACCGTGAGTCTCTCAGCGAGTGTTCTGTATGCTTAGTGTGAGTTTGCCAACACTGTTCGAATGACTGTTCATAAGTGTGTGTCACACTAATGATGATAAATTACCTTATCTTCCAAGGTTACCCTTTGAGTAGACTTTAAACCAGTCAGCTGTTTCAGCTCTCGGCATAAAAACCTGACCGCTTTCTTCGGAAGCCGATATCTTCTCTTAAATTCGGCCTCCGGAAGATCTCTTAAGGCATTGCTAGAAGTACGGGCTTTTGCACGAACACTGGACACATAATTGCGCTCATCTTGTGCCCTAGCGGTCTCAAACATCTTCCATGCAAAATATAAACGTGATGCCATCTTCCAAGCAAAATATATTAGATATATATGTTTAATCACACAACGAACACTGTCGTTGTCGTCGTTCACTGCACACAACGAATTAAAACAAAATAAACTTCGAAATTTACCACACTCACAAGGCTCTCACTACAAATCTTTCAGTGAACAATTAACGTATTCGAAAGTGAACGAGTTTCTCAAACGAGCTGTCAAAACTGTCTAAATTGTAACTCACACTCGCGATAACACAAGTTCACGCTGATTTACGAGCTCACTTTCGAGTGGGAATCGATCGTCACTATCGACAAAGTAAATTAAAAAACTTACACTCACAATTTTTAGTTCTCGCGTATGGCACCAGATGGCGCTAATTCCGCGCCATACAAATCTGAGTAAACTCTAACGCGATGGTGAAGTTAAAAAAACTCACACTAAGCACACTGCACGCCAAGCGAGCGAGTAGGTACTACAAAAACAGAAGGGTGTTATTGATATTTCTTGTCGCTGCTTCGATTAATTGATCGAAGTGCCGTTGCGATAAACGAGTAGGTACTCGCCGGCGGTAATGTGAACAGTGAGCGATCAACTACTAATAATGTACCGGTCTATATATTTTACTTACACACGGGACCTACAATCTTTTGTACGTTTTGTAAGCAAGTAAATCGTTGATATCTAGCCGCCTCCTCGTCGGCGCGGTGGACATGTGCCTTAGAAAAAGTAATCAGTCTGCCAGTATTGATGGTGTAGTTTAATTGCAGTAGAATCAACATCAAGTGACTCATGCTACCAATTGCGGCTAGAGTGCGCCACTTTTAAAATAAATTAAATCTTGAACGAGTTGTGTCCACCGACCGTAACACAAGATTCGATACGCGTACTCATGCGTGCAAATAGTTTTAAAAGCAAACAGTTTCATTAGACTTAAATCGTCTAATTAAGATCATGTAAGTATAATTGCACAAGGTTGGAAGACTTGGAAGTTGAGAAAGTGGTTTCATACATAGGTACATACCTACCTAAACTAACGCCTTCTTCCAAGGCAGAAACTACAGAAAACCAGCTGCTACGATCCTTACGTACTCCTTTTCCTCATTTACGTTCATACATCTGGTCATACACGCACGACAGTTGCGAGTACTACGCACCTGACATTTCTGAAAAACATCATCAATAAGGTCACTATATTATGTCATCCTATGGCGTCCTCTCCCAATGTTCCACTCACATCTGCCTTGTTAATACTTTTTATTAGTCGCCTTTCATTCATCCTCTCAACATGAGCAAACCATCTAAGCATATTTACCTACTTTTTCAAAACCGCACCGTTGCCTTACGTCATCATTCCTCAGCCTATCGTACATAGTCACACCACACAGCATGCTTCGCAAGGAACGCATTTGTGTGGAACGCGAAGTGGTTTCAATATTATCACAATTTCAGAACCCGTCTACTGTCGTTCTTGTTTGAGGACTCCGCTGTTCCATGATGACAAATGATGTCATCAGCTCAATTTGATGACACCATCATGTCAGATCATCATTACTTGAACAATCGCAGGCTAGATATACTGTAAATTTTTTATAAGGTAAGATTATCACAGGCACACTATACAGCTACCGAAAGGTTTATGGAAGTCGTCTTTATGAGGGTCTGTAAAACAAAGATCTAGACCCAATGGCAGCGTAAAATACCTGCTCAGAAAAATCCACCGAACTGGACAATTACCAAAACGCATGTCAGATGGAATACCTACTACTTCTGAATTGAATGATTACTATGAGTTGACAAACGAAGTGTGGGCATAGACTTCTACTTATTTAGAGACTAACTACGTTGAAAATATGGCGTAAAAGTTAGCAAGGAGTAGTACGAGGTATGCTGCAAATAGTGCCAGTGATGATTATGATGTTGTTTTATCATGACAGCAGATGGGTTGTTCTAGACACGGGTAAAGCCCGCCCTCTAGAACTGATGACGCTGATATCCAGCAGCATTTGGAGTATTTAACAAGAGCTACTCAAAGAGACAATGATACGTAAAACAATGGCATTATAATGAATACTTATTACTGTTTTTGAAGTGCTTACTTCAAATGTTTTCGTTAAGGTGGTACAACAATTTGATCGTACTCGTGAATCCGTAGCCTTTGAAATAGTACATACGGCTACACATCAAGCTATACATTTTCAGTATAAGCTGACTTCTGATTGTACGTTTTTTTTTTGTAATGTAAGTAACTACAAATTAACGGTTTTCCATTACTTGTGCTACATGACATTGCTTAATTGCCAAATTTCATGGGTGGTGTCAATGGGAAGTACCCTATAGGAACATTAACGCCCGTATCTTTTAATTGCGTTGACTTAAAAGTTTGATTTAATCACTGCTTCAAGGGATTACAGCCCTGAGTATTTGATATTAATTTCAACTTGATAACTCCACGGGTTCCTGAGAAAAAGGGTCTTGACTGACGGACAGACAGTCGGACAACGAAGTGATCTTATAAGGATTCCGGTTTTTTTTTAGGTACGGAGCCCTAAAAACATGCAGTTCAAATCTATGGCAAATAACATTTAACTAGAGCGGCTCTTTATTAATCCTAATCCGATTGAATAACTTGAGATTATATAGGCCAACCATAATTATGTGCAAATCGTGATAAAATAAAAACTGTCAACTATCAGATCGTTCCCATCCAATGAAGCAGGAATTATCGTTCGCGGTTCGCGGTCAGTGGCAAGGCCAAGTTTTTGTGGGCCAACGGCTGTTGCGGTCCAGTTTTTATAACAAAACTCTATTATTCTCTAAGATGATATTGTATTGTAAAGATACTACTTCCTAAACATTTGTTGAAGCAAAAAGGCAGCATGACGCAACTGACGCATCTAAATTTCCCAAACAACTTTTGCCTTCAAATATTTGGCATTTACAAACGATAGTTATCTACACCACTATATTGGTTTAGTTAGTCTCAATACTTTATTTTTACCGTAATCAGTTCATGCCATTAAACGCAAATAGAGATATCGTGTAGGTACACCTTTATTTGCTGTATGACTCTGGAAAAATAAGCAGGTAAAAGCAAACTAAGGCAGAGTCGAGTTCGAGCTGGTTACAAAACAATTCTGAACTGAATCAAAAATGATGTTTGACAAACATATTTTTAGACGACATTAATACCTACAATTTATTTAGAGACATGGTAAAATTGGGGCCAATGTGCGTAGGAGTTTAAAAAACGGAACAACATTTTAGATTGTAATTTTTTTCTTAGTGCTCGTTTACAAACCTACCGAATAATATTAGAAGAAAATTAAATCAGCGATGTCTTGATGCGATTGAATACCTGAGCTGACTGTAGCTGCTTAGAAATTATGAATTAGGTTAATTCATAATTTCTAAGCAGCTACAGTCAGCTAAAGAACATACCTGTACAATAATACGTGGTGACGCAAGTAGAACAAAAGAATTTTGTTTCAGTAACCACCAGTACATAATTTTAACGGCTGCTAAGTAGTTATCATAACAAATGATTGACAACGCGATTAGGATGATTCGTAACGTTTACCAGACACAAACAACGAAGGAGGCGGTATATCTTTTTTGTTTGTTGGTCTTCTCTTACATATTTCTACACACCTTCTGTACCAGTACATTAAATATTCCATCTTTTTTGTACAATGCTCACTTATGCTACCTATATTAGTTTTCAGCATAATGGCAGACGTTTTTTTTAAATTATTATATATTTAAACAATCTTTCTGGTTTTATGACTATTCTTAGATACATCTACCTGCTGGAAAAGGTAAAACGTTTTCGTGTCTTCGAAATTTACTGTAGTTGTTACAATCAGTTCATTGTAATCGTAATTAAGCATAGCATTTGTTTAAATATCTTCGCTGCCCTACATTTCTGTAATTCAGTATGAGAAAGCAAGCAATTTCCTCATGGCTGTCAGTGGAACAGTTGATTAAAAGAATGTAAATCAATATTTGAAGAAGGAGTACCTACGATAAGAGTTTCTATAAGAAGATGGCGCAATTGAAGCCACAACGTTATCTGCACGCCGTAATTAAATTATTAATACATATTCTGTAACTACGATAATGATCAGTAATTACTGTTAATAAGCAATAGGAATTGTCCTTAAAGTAGATAACAAGATAAGTTACAAATTGATCGATTTTAAACGCTTCAATTTCTCAATTCAAAGCAAATCGCGGTCGGCGCAGGAGTTTCGTGAACTATGACGTCATGAAGAGGATAAATCGTAGCCGTGCGGTGAAGGTTAGCACGTAGTACAGCGTACATAAATGTTCCTACATCACCTACATCATACATGTTGCTCTACTCTCAAAGGCCAATCGTTCGTCGCTTGTTTCCGGTGTCGACTGCCACTTAACTTGCTTCCGATTATCTGACCTTTTGACTATTTTTACGGGAATGGAATGTAACTGAATGTAATAATTAACCAATGTTTTTTTTTTTATTCAATTTGTGTCCTTAATTGTTTCTTGTGAGCCTTTAGCGTTAAGTTCGTAAACCAAGACACCTTGATGCAGGATCTAGTAAGATTTTGAGGCGAATTTGACACTCGAATGTTGAACAATGAGTACTTAGCGGGACTTACCACTGTTCATTATTCAACGTTTATTGATTTAATGAGTGTGATGAGTTAGTCATTTAAGGAAAGAATGTTCACAACAGAAGACAATTTCAGTATTCATGTCATTTACCTGAATGTCACAATTACATCCCAATGATGTTTCCATAGCCGATACAAGTTTTAATTTTCAGCGCTATTAAGATGGCGAATATTCTTAGCAGTAAGATGCTTATATTTAGGCACATGCCCCACATGTTTAATAAACTAAAAGTTCGACGGGCTGCAGCAATAAATTGTAGCAGCAGCTGGCTGAACATGTTAGTATGAAAAATCACGCACGGTACTTACTCAAAAGTACAGGAAAATTTCGACACTATCAGCAATAAACAATGCAATATATGATATAAACTGAGATATTTTAGCTCCTGAGCGATTGAGAACATCGCCGCAGATATGCGATGACAGCAACAAATTGCTATTGAGAACATTTTGCAGTAGGAAAGTCATAATTGCATTAGTTACATTCTCGTAAAATAATATAGTAATTCTGCTGATATACGTCAAATGGGAAGTACGCTTTAGGTACAGTTGGTGTCTTTGCCAATATTTGTGATTGGTTTAAGTACTGGCTCAAGGGCTGCGAAAAGGTTACACATTGGAAAATTTTAAGGTCGGTTCTCTGTACCTTAAAAGTTACAGTACCTACTTATTTAAAATTTCACATGAAATTAAAGTATTGCTAGATAAATAAAGAAAGCGAGGTAACAGATAATAATACAAGCATGATATGCTCTTCTAGCAGTGGATATTAGGCGATAACAGGCTGAAGAAGACAAAGGTTCGGAAGTATAGATATCTGGCACTCAGACCAAATAAAAAACCAAAACAGAGGGCTGTCAACAGTAAAGTGAAGACGGTTTCGTAAACATGTGTGAACTTGGTGAGATGTGGTGTGATTATAAATGTGTGCGTGTGAGCGTGTCTGCACAGAGGGGAGGTGTAGTTTTGGCATGCTTCACTGTATTGTTCTCATCGGTCTGTCTTGGTTTTTTATTTGGTCTGAGATCTGACATAGAACATAAAAGTGAAAGTAATTTTTCAACTGTTCAGTGTAAACAAACGAAAAAGGACGTCAGTGGGAAATTACAACACACTGCTCAACATTTGTTTTTAATAACGTTGGTAGCAAGGCAAACCTTGCACTCATTACTCATGGAAATATTTCAATATTTGCTGTAATTGCCAGTTCATACACTGAACGAAATGTTCTGGGTGAAACAGCTCCATTATTTTATTATACTGTATATCACAATACACATCATGTATAAACGACCAAAAGTTGGCAGTTTTACAAAATTAATGAATGGTTACTAAAAAGTGGTTAGTTTTGAACAAGTCGAGGTTATTACAGAATGCTACTTTCATGCCAACGAGTGCAGTGGATTGGTCGGGCGATTTCTTAAATTTCACTTATGATTACTTATTCTGTGCTTATGCTAACTTTTCTGCTCATGCTTAGACATCAGATTATCAAGCAAGTAGTTACTATTTACGTAACATGTTACTTATATCTTTGAGTTACATAGAAGTCAACGATCGATTGATTTTCTAAAACTTCGGATATCATTTTGATGTCTTCGAAATTACAAGCTCATATCACAAGTCTTCGTTTTTTCCTTTTCAAAAGTTGTCTACACATCATAACCAGTGTCTCTGAAAATAAATCTATAAATAGCTTGAAAAGTCGTCCATTAAACTTTCCTATCTACGTGATCAATTTAAAACTGCCACAGTGTAGGTCGACAACAAGCTATTTTGGATATAACTTGGAATTTCGTACTTATGACTAAAGCAATAAGGCAGATGCCTACAATGATTGATATCACAGTGAAGTGTTCAGTAGTAGGTACACTTTGAGAAGATATGCAATGAGATGAATAAGTTATCTAAATGTGGTAGCGAGTTCCTTATCTAGCTAGCACGTGATTTCTGCCTTGAATCGATCGTTCGCTAAACATACACCTCAGCGCGACCCACCGCGGCCTACTGGATGATAGAATTAAATTGATAGCTTCTAACTGAAACGATGGCCACACAAATGTCCGATACTGGCTGTAATGACTGGGACACGACAAGGCGGTTGAAAGATTTATGTAAGAGGTACACACATGATGACATGAGACTTTTATTGAATATTCGGCCGTGTATTTGAGAAGCATGTAACAAGAAAACTGTTGAGTAGTATGAATATGTATGAATTATGCAAAAGATGATATTACTAGGAGTACGGGATGACTGTTTATTTATAGAGATGTATGGAAGGAAGAGATGTGCACTGCCCTCAAATAAATTATTATAAGGGCATAAAAGTATAACTCTCTACCGGTTTAGTTTGGTGATCTGCAAAGAATCTAAGATCTGAGATGAAGTTTCGACGGTTGATTATAATACAAGATTACAAAGCTATGCAGGAAATGCCCTCGAATAAGTTCCTAGGAAGTAACGATTGTAGACTCATTTGTAAAGAGCTCGCATTCAACTGTTTTCAGTCAGGTGACAGTCGGCTTGCAACGGGCAAGATAAAAAAAAATGTTCCGAGTAGGTAAACTTTATGAAGGTCGAACCTAAAGTTAGCAGAGTGTAACGAGTCAATTAACCATTAGGTTATATCCTTATAATTAATAAACCATTCATAGAAATATATGATTCTGAAATTGTTTCAAATGACTAAGCATAGTCAACAGTTTATTAGGGAACGTGATTTATAACTATGCCTGAAAAAAAAAAACACCTCATTCGAGATGTAATGATTCAGGTGAATATAACACAGATTCTGACTTGAAAGGACTTATAAATAAGGTGCTGAAAGATGTGTACCGTACCTACGTAGCTGTGCTGACATAAATATTAACCAGATATTTACACGGACAAATGATAAGAAAACTCTTAAAAAATTAAATTTTATGGTAACAAGAACTGGCCGTAGCGTAGATAAATTATATCTTATGAACGAGATACTGTTGGTGTTGAGGGGCAATGTTAAGATAAAAATCTCAAGAGGACAGAACCAGTGTTTGAGTTGTAAACTTGATAATAACACTAGAGGTTTTTTTTCAAAGCCACTGAGAAATAAGAATTAATACCATAACAATGAATATTATTAGTATTCAACAGTCAGTTGTTAGTACAACCAAAATTAAAATATTTTTAGAACAATTTGATGCTTAAAAAAATCAAACATTACGTTCAAACTTTAAATAACAACCATTTACAAGAAGAAAGCATTCAAATGAATATAAACTGCATTCATTAGGTAATTGAATAACACTATTCAACAGTTTCACGGGCATTTGTTTTACTCCCACACTATAGGTACTTAAACCGATTAGCATCGTCAGTTAATCATAAAAGTTAACAACACACAATTTCTTCACTAATTACCAACAAACGTAAAGAAGAAATGCGTTCGATTCAACTCATCAAGTATTAACTCGTGTAAAGGCTCGATTCGTAGCCAAGGCGGTTGCTATCGCTTCGTACTTTACATTCAATGCAATTATATACTCAGGAATTTCTGTTAGTTGATAGAGTGCACTGCGGAAATGAACCTTATTAGTTAGGGGATTAGGTTTGATTAGTATTGTTAGAATAAATAGTGAGGTATTGGACGCACCAGTGATCGTGTTTCGTATCGCAGTCCTGTCACGGTAACACGTTTAGCGCGACGAACGCGCGGTAAGCAACTGACGTTGGTCTGATATTGCCATGTTGGTGCCGCCGAACATGTGACCATGCTAACTTCGCTTCGTGATGTGATCGTTAAATTGTTCCCTATTTTTATTTCTTTAAGGACACTTTTAATAACGTTTTTATTATTTTATGGATTAATTAAATACGCTTCAATTTAGCCAAATTGAAGCGTATTTAATTATATATGCGCACGCGCATAGTTATAATTACTGCGTTCATCTTAGCGTATAGATATACATCCCGGTTATGTAAACCATATTATATTATTATAACGCGTTTTTATTACATCGAACCTATTAAATTTGACGTTAGTTAATAGTTTATAGGTACCGCTAAGGTTAATGTAAATAGCACTGGACAGTTTATAAATTAAAACATAATTTTCTCGCGGCTAACCGGCTAAACAAATAATTAAATAAACAATAAATTAAAACCGACAGGCGTGGCGAAAGCGAAAGAAAAGTTAGTAATTATTTTCATAAATATTATAATTTGCAGGTAAGTAATAAAAGTAACAAAAAGTACTTACGTATGGAAAAAAAACGTTGATAGTCCGCTATAATAATCCACACAAGTGAAGAAGTCGTGTCTATGTTATTCTCGCATCAGCTGATGATAAGGAAGATGAGAGCTATCTCGTGATCGCGCCGTGCGGTTGGCAGCACTGCCGACTCCTGCGCAGCCTCCGCGGCCTCGCAACGACTCATCATTGCGTGATTCGTACTGCGGTTAAATAGTTACTTTTGTAAACTCAGTTTTGTTGTAATTGATTGAGAATATTGAACTTCAACTTGAAACTAATAGACATTTATTGTAGCCATAAGCAGAAAATATAGAATGGATCTGTGTACATCCTTTACAGATAGATAACGTTATCTAAATTACAACATTAAAAAGCAATTAAACCCAGCTATTTGGAATTTCATCAAAGGCATCACTAACAGACAGACAAAATGTTTAAATGCACTTGAGGCACTCTTGTCTTAAAATTTATATTAAAAATTACATTACCTTGTTTTGAAGCATTCACGATTTTATATTCCGTGTTTGACGTATGCGACATAATAAATATTCTAGTCAACTAGTGATTATGCCAATTTTTGAGGTCTAGTCAACTAGTGATTATGCCAATTTCGATTTGCAATGATTGAGGCCTTATCCAAGGTAATAGAGGCACTTAGATAATTCAATCGAATTTAGTTTCATTATAGATTTACATGGTAAATAGCGATACCTACTTACTGTTTCATGAAGAAAAAAAAATTTTTTTTAAATAAAAAATTGTATAATATTTTGACAATGATTATTAAATAGATTAGATAATTATATGCCTAAATTTTATATATGCATTAAAAATATAAATTAAATGAATTATCAAACAAAATTTAATAAAATATATAACTTTCTTTTCATATATAGCGAAAAAAATGTGTAAAACGTTAGCATCAGTTACATAATTTGTGGATGCGCGTGGTGGATTACGATCCACTCCCTCTCACCGAGAGGCCTGTCTCAGCAAAATATGTAGCATAATCAGCCTCCAATGTTCCCAACATTGGAGGCTGATTATGCTACATATTTTGACTGATTTTGTTTTACACCTTTATTTTTTACAACTTATACATTTGGCAGCTGACCTTTGTAATAAATTAATATGCAAATAAAATACAGTACAGTATGTAACCGCCAGGAGAATTGGCGGGACTGTAAAATACACATAATTAAAATATACGCTTAGAACAAGTCACAAGCGGCTATTACGCGTAGGCTTTTTCAGTCAATCTGTCTAGCCCCTTCCCAACTATGTTGTGGTCGGCTTCTAGTCTAGCCGGATGCAGCTGAATAACAGTACTTGCAATGGTTCGACTGCCTATCTGACCTCCAAAACCTAGTTACTGGGTAATCCGATACCCCTTGTTGACTGGTTGTCAGACTTTTGGGCTTCTGACCCGTAACGACTGCCAAAGATCCACGAATCCAACGGCTTTATGTGCGGGGAGGATGCATGGGGGGGTCTTGATATGTAAAGATGGTCACCCTTACAAGGCAGCCCCTCCGCAGCTTAACAAGACCTATCGACCCGTGCGGCTGTTATTAGGTACTTAGCCCAAGCCGGTTATCCACATTTGTTTTCTACTAAGTTAATGTAATGTGTCACATAAATGAAAGATACAAATATGATACAGTTTTGTATTATAAAGAGGACTAGACTTATTTATATTAATAAAACAGCCAGTTTTGGAGACATATTAATAGCAAAACAACAAAGCTATGCACTAACCATTTCATACCTTATATTAAAAACATCACATAGGTAATCACTAATTAATCAGTTTGTATTTGGCTTTTGCTTTGGCTTTCCTGTAGCTGCGGTGCCCGCTACATGTTGGCCGCAGTGCCAGCCGTCATGAAAACGACAGCAGCGAGGTTTGACGTCAAAAAACGCTCCCTAGGAATACACACCAACTTACTTTAAGGGGGATGCGCTACGTTAGCCCGCGTAATTTAAATTTTCTTACGTTTTTTTGCAATTTGAAGGTCAGTGTCAGGTTGTATGTTGAACGAAATATGATTCGTGAGCGTAACAAGTATGTATTAAGATTAACAGAACTATAAAAATTTTACAGAACTATAAAACTATAAAAATTCATTAAACCCCCCCCCCCCTCCCTCTAAGTTCATATAACTATTGAATGACTATTTCACGAAATATCAATCAATAGGAAATTGAAAATTGTCAAAAATTTAAGAACATTTTAATTCTGGCGCGTCCCCCTTCATAGTTAGTTTCAGTAACGTCATTCGACTGTAAATTGTGGACGCCATGCGGCGGCCATCGCAGTCTTAGGAATCCATACCTTAACACAACTAGGTAAGTCACACACAGCTTCTGTCTATCCATCTTATGAATGACACATTGATAAAGACACATCATACATAATACTGTATGTTGAATATTGTATGAGCTAAATGTGATGGACGGCCAGCAATGAAAGATAAAGCTGTTACTTGTACGGTCAGCAACAAAAGTCGATTAACACTTCAGTTTTTTTTTAATCTTAGTTATTGAGCAAAATGTTTGTTCAAAATTGCAGCAAAAGAATTTTTTTTTGAAAATAATCTCTTCTATTATCTATGTGAAAACCTAAAAAGCAGTTTATTGTTTTTTTTTTTTTTTATTTAATAACATGTAAAAAAGACTGTGCTAATCGACTTTTGTTGCTGACTGTACTAACATCTCACTAAATTGAGTATGTGCTCATACACAGGAGCGAAATACGTCGGGCAACTGCAGCTGTCGACACCCGTCGCCGCCCGCCGTCGACGCATCGGTCGTCACTCGTGCAACTACGGTGCTCAAATACACGAGCGGCACATTGCGGACGGCAGCCGCCGACGCGACGACGGCGAGCGGCGACAGGTGTCAACAGCTGCAGTTGCCTCTGCCGTTGACGTGTACCGCTCGTGTGTATGTACGCTTACTTTTCGGCACATCATTTAATCAAGAAATTAAAAGCAAACAGCAAGATATTCGATAATTTTTAATATGTTTGTATTGCAATGTAAACAACGGATGATATATTAAATATATTATATTATTATACTTACTTCTGCTGCTGACTACACAACATTACATATCAGTATGACCAAAAACATGTATTTTTGTAAACCATAAAACGATATTACTCTATAAATAGCTGCACACATATTTAACGATAAAATTACAACAGGCTACCTTGAAGAATAATTTTGCTAATCGGTTAATTTGCAAAATTAAGATGATTACCTAAGGTCGGAAGCCAAGTGTTTATTGACAAGAAGAAAGAAGGTTTTCGTTGACATTAAGTCGATCGTTCACCGACCCTAAGAGAGAAGCCGGCACGCGTAGCATGACCACCATAGACACGGGAAGAATGGACAAAATGACAGATAGTAGACATTCTTTTATTTATTTTGTCTATTCTGTAATTTTTTCTACTCTTCCGCCGACGAAACCCGTTTCTATGGTGATCAAGCTACGCGTGCAGTAGGAAATGGAATGGAAAGGCACACCTATCACATTAAAACTCTAAAACAGGCATATACTTATGTCACAATTCACACTTCCGATTCTACTAAACCAACCACATAATTAATAAATTAAACTAAACTAAACAAGGAACAATAATTAACAACATGCGAGGTAGAATGGGTAGATAACATAAATTAATAAACTAGTTCACCTGGCAACAACATTTGTGCAATATCATGTTCAATGCGTATGAGCATCATGGCATGTTCTTTGCCCGGTTGGCAAATTCACATCGTCCCAAGTCGAAGTCTAATGAAAATTATATTTTAAAACAAAAACAATTAATCGAAAAGTTTTGTTGTTCAACAATGTTAAATTCTATTATTTTAAAACGACCACAGTTTTTTTGTTAATTTGTGTTTTTTTTTTATGAATTTCAAATTAAATATTGGAACAAACATGAATACAAAACAACAAAATGGTTACAATACATCAGATGATGCGACAATTTTTTATTTATATTTCAATAAATCTATTCACATTAACATAAAGCTTCGAATGATACAAACAGATGTTACAAGCGACCTATATTACACAAATTTTGTTGCCTACTGAATATGGGCTATACGGGTGTCTACACAACAAAGCTGGCCCGGCGGCCAACCCGGCTTAGCCACCGTGTTCATTTTAAACAAAAGTTGTTCTACTTGCAACGTTCTTAATCCGACAGGCTAACCCCCGGGGTCTTTGGTGTGTCATTTAGGCAGCGAGTAGCGCACTTCAGAGCCGCCATAAAGTTTTAATCGGGGTGTAACAACAAACTTATTGGTCTAAATAACCAATGATATGTATCGAGACGCAATGTCAACATGTCATGACAAACAATAGGAACCTAGGCATTTTCTTTTCAGATCATAAATAAATTGTTTACAAAAAAAAAAATCATAAGGAATATTCAGAATTACAAATATGATATTTACCTATTCTAAAAATTTAAGTACCAACACAAAAATAAATATAATTTACGTATACAATTGAATTACACAGATGTTTTAACAGTTCCCACGATTTAAATATGGCGTTTTTTGTCCTATTCTAGTTCCTAAGTTCAGCGTATAGTCGGTATTGGCTAGTCGTAGTATATCTACGTAATAATATCAACATAATTGCTCATCAGTCATGAAATAAAACAATGGGAAATCAAATCTTTATAAGGTACTAAGAAATACAACCATTAAACTATTAAGTCAATAAAACTATAATATTAGAAATACAATAGGCATTATTTGCACGCGTATTAACGCTTCGATGACCTAACCAGGCACGTCCGCGTCCTTAATAGAAAAGACTGACTAAAAGTATTACCCCAAAATTAGTTTTATTAATCAAACACCCTTTATCACCGTAGTGAGGTTACAAATAAATAAAATAATACCTAAGTACAGTAGGCCACACGTCTGTAGCAACAAAACCAGTCAAACTCGAAGCATTTATTTGAAATCAACCACTAGGCTCTTTTGAATTGTCAAAAGGTCGGTCAGTCAGAAAGATGAAGCTAGGTGCCCATTTCAAAGCGTACACTGGGCCCTGGTCACGGTCAAAGTGTCACCACCGATGTGCTGTCGACTGTACCGTGAAACGATCAGCTAAAGCGCACAGCTTAGTGTTTTTTTAAACTCGTCATTTTTACTAATGAGGCACCATATTCTTGATCGATGTCTACCTATATCTACATAAAAAGGGGCCAGCATGCGTAGCAAACGGGTTTTGTCGCCGCAAGAATAGACAAAATGACAGATAGAACAGACAAAATGACAGATGTCTTTATAAATCTGTCTATAATCTGTCATTTTGTCTATTCTTGCGTCGACAAAACCCGTTTATATGGTGGTAATGCTACGTGTGCTGAGAAAAATAATTGTTAGGGTGTTTAGTTGTTTACCACATCGACTTAGGGTTATTTTTGGCACGATTAATCAGAGCGTATTCTTGCGTAACGTTTGTGATAAACAATCGCCCGATATACATCAATAAGCAAGCGAGTTTGTGGCCCAGCTGCTAACAGGTTGGCTGTTTGGCGTTCGCTTTTGGTAATTTATCGATTCGTTCCCAGATTCATATTTCTACAGACAATTGCGCGCACTTAAATTATTGTGTTCAAAATGCGCGTAAAATAGAAATAGTAAATAAACACCAAGTTAGTTACACCTATACTTAAATATAACGCTACTGCCAAAGGGGTAGGCAATGGTGTAGCACAAACTGTCTAATCGGCAAAACTGACGAATCAGTGAAACTGACTAATCAACGAAACTGGCGAATTAAATAAACTGACGGCTGAGGGAAACTGACCAGTGATACGCGGACTCTGTGCTACAGCCACATTTGGCTAGTTGTTTTAGTCCTTTAAAAGCTTTTGAGTCTTCGAACGAGACACAATACTTAGCTTTTTAATTGCTTTTGTAATTAATTTAACCGGTTATCCGGGTATTTTGCCATTCATCACCTGTCTAGCCTTTTCACAACTATGTTGGAGTCGGCTTCCAGTCTAACCGGATGCAGCTGTATACCAGTATTTTAGATGGAGCGACGGTCTATCTGACCTCCATAACCCAGTTAGGTACTGGGTAACGCCATACCTCTTAGTAGTCAGGCTTCTGACCATCCGTAACGACTGTCAAAGATCTATAAATGACAGCCAGCACCAACAGCTTAACGTGCTTTCCGAGGCACGGAGGAGTCTCAAAATCAAAATCAAAATCAAAAGTCATTTATTCAAACTAGGCTGAGAATCAGCACTTTTCGAACGTCAAAATTACATAAGACAGTCCCCCAAAAACGCCCGCCCTTCACCACTTCCTAGTGCTTTCGCTGGGGAGAAGAAGTGGCGCAACAAACTCCCCAGCAGCACAGCTGTCTGTTCAGTTATAAAATACTCGACTGTATACAAAACTAGACCTGCAAAGTATCTAATTAACATTACAGGACACAGAACATTCAATAAAATTATTTGCCATATGTTAGCTAGCCACGCCAATATACCAACAAATACCATAAAAATCTATACGTACTCAAGCTAAAATAAAAATACTAAATCAAAAGTAATAAAATAAAAATAAAAACTACCTAAATAAAAGCCTCCAGGTATAAAGGGCGTGACAACTTACATATTTATGCAATGCTGGGTTCTGTTCACATAGCTGTCACCTGAAGGCACAAATGATAGACCAGGACCATCAAAGTAAAAATTAATAAACAAGTTAGGTATTACTAATAACAACAATAAAACCATGGTCAGCAAGACGACCAGTCACCACAAGCAGCACCCGTTCACGAGCATAACGCAAAGATCAGCCATTCCCCCCCTCGCCATATTTGAGGGAAGGAGGCAACCCGACCCCCGACGCTACCGCAAGCAGTGACATCTAAGGGAGCATGACGAACTTGCTGCCGGTTACTCAGGCAAGAATAAAATGATCAATCATAGAGGTCGCTAGCTAATCACTTATTGCAATCAACTCATTACAAAACATTGAAATGAATTGATTATGTCAATAATAAATTAAAATAAAATTAAACTGAATTTACTTATACAGTCATCAAAAAAAAAAAAAAAAAGAAAAAACAATTACATGAACTCATATAACCTGTCAGTAAGCTAATTCTGGAGAAAGAACATAAACATTGTCTTGAGTTAATCAGGCCGACCAACTATTCTTATCGTTTAAGTAGTCGTTGATTGAATAGTAAGCCTTTGAACAAAGGTTGGATTTTACTTGAGCTTTAAACGTATTATAAGGCAAATGTAGCAAAGAGGAAGGTAGCTTGTTATAAAAAGTTATACCAAGCCCAACAAATGAGTTATGAACCTTATGAAGCCGGTGAAAGGGAGTTCGTAGTTTGTCCTTATTTCTAGTGTTAACATTGTGAATATCACTGTTTTTAGTGTACAAGTGTATATTTTGCCTAATATATAAGATGTTGGCAAAGATAAACTGTGATGCAACTGTGAGAATACCAATATCTTTAAAAAAAATCTCTTAGAGAAACTCTGGCACCTAGCTGGTAAATTGCTCGAACAGCTCGTTTTTGCAGGACAAATATATTTTGTATATCAGCGGCTTTGCCCCACAGCAGAATACCATAGGACATAACGCTGTGAAAATAACTAAAATAGACTAAACGAGCTGTATCAACGTCAGTGTATTGTCTTACTTTCCTGACGGCGTAGGCAGCCGAACTGAGCCTTCCTGCTAGGCTGGATATATGTGGTCCCCACTGAAGTTTGGCATCAACTGTTATTCCCAGAAATACTGCCGAGCCCACAGTTTCAAGCACCTCTTCATCTAAGACGATGTTGGGTCCTATATTTCTAACATTTGGTAAGGCGAACTTTACACATTTCGTTTTCTTGGCATTGAGAACTAGGTTATTTGACGTAAACCAATCCGTAACTATTGAGAGTGCACTGTTTACGTCGTCAAAATCTTGTCTATTCCTGTCTACTTTAAAAATAAGAGAGGTATCATCTGCAAACAGTACAACGTCACAGATGCCCTTTAAATGGAATGGTAAGTCATTGATATATACTAAGAACAAGAATGGACCCAGTATTGAGCCTTGCGGCACACCTAACAGAACTGGTAGCCCGGAAGATTTCACACCATTAACATCTACACATTGGAACCTATTATGTAAATAAGAATTTATTACGTTGAGAGCCTCATTTTGGACACCGTAATGACGTAGTTTACGTAAAAGAGTGTCATGGTGCACGCAATCAAAGGCTTTGGAGAGATCACAGAAAACTCCAATAGCATTTTGCGAGTTCTCCCATGCATTAAATATGTGTTTCAACAAAGCAACACCCGCATCTGTAGTCGAACGACCTTTTGTAAAGCCATATTGTTCATTATGAAGGAGGCTATTTAAATTAAAATGTCTTAGCAACTGCTTGAGTATTAATTTTTCAAATATTTTACTAAATGCAGGTAAGATAGAAATAGGCCTGAAATTGCCAACGTCATTTTTATTACCTGATTTAAATAATGGTATGACTTTACTACTCTTCATGAGATCAGGAAAAGTTCCTAAATCCACACATTTATTAAAAGTAACAGCTAGATAGGGAGCTACGATGTCTATTATATTACTTAAAAGTTTAATGGAGATGCCCCAGTAATCACCGGTGTTTTTAGACTTAAGTGTGTTAAAGACATTAACTACATCACGCGGGGTTACATGTTCGAAGCTAAATAAGCGACTACATGTAGGTACACTACTATGCAAAAGGTTTTCAGCTTTAGACGGGGACGAATTTAAGGAGCAAGTCGTAGTTATAGGTATATTGGCAAAAAACTCATTAAATGTCTCAGCTACATCAGCTGCTTTATTAACTAATTTGTTGTCGACCATAATCTCAAGTTGTTTATCTTGTTTAACCGATTTACCAGTTTCATTTTTAATAATTTTCCAAGTGGTTTTTACTTTATTATTAGAATTTTTAATTGTATCACTTAAAAATTTTGATTTAGCAAAAGCACTAATCTTTTTGAATAATTTTGAATAATTTTTTACATACTCTAGGAAAGGAGTATCAAACCTATATTTTTTCAAACCATATAACTCGTATAATCTCGCTCTACTTTTATAAATACCTGGAGTAGCCCATTGGTTAAAGCCAACGGAGGAACCATTGATGTTAATGGTTTTGGTCTTGAAAATAGATTGGAACTCTTTTTGCACAACATCAAAAAGGGCACCATAAATTTCATTAGGATTCTCGTGTTCTACTATAGATGGTGTAATTCTATGAGCTATATTATTTTTAAACATCTTGCAACGACTAGCCGTATAAGGCCTGCATTCAAGTTTTTGCGACTTTTTATTTAATGGCATGGCGAAGCTAGCCAATAAACCACAGTGGTCGGACGTTAAGTCAGTTAACACTAAATTATTTTTGGCATCACAATCGCTAAATATATTATCAAGACAAGTTGAAGAAGATGCCGTGATCCTAGTAGGTTCAAAAAACAAATTAATTAAATTATAAGACCTAAACAGATTGAGAAGTCTAATACTTAATGGAGTAACATCTAAAATATTAATATTGAAATCTCCACATAAAATAATACTTTTATTACTTGATTTTAACCTATTGAGAGAATCCTCCATTACCGATTCAAAACTAATAAAATCCCCAGAGGGGGGTCGATAAACACAGATTATAACATATCGCTCAAGTTCAACACAAGACAACTCTATAGTGCGCTCGATTGAAAGATTAACTACATCTAAACGTTGTTTACATTTCAACTTGTTTGAAACAAGAACTAAAGAGCCACCGCGAATAGCACTTTTTCTCACAAATGCACTCTGTACGGTAAAGTTATCATCATTGATAAACACTACTTCATGTTCTTTCAACCAGTGTTCAGTCAAACATAACACCTGAACATCATAGTTCTCCATAAATAAACTTAATTCTAGCTCTTTGCCGGACAGACCCTGCATATTTTGATGTACAACATTCAACATATGCGGCTGACCCGTTGTCGCACCTAATAGTTTAAACTACAAGGCGTATCAAAAGTAGTGTTAGTACCACTACTAACAGTAATCGATGGTACACTACAAGTACCAGTGTCACTGTGTATATTGTATGCTAAAAGATTAGCAATTTGTCTCTTACAACTAGGTGGCAAATACATAGTGTAATCTGTCAGTTTATAATCAGTAATGAATTGATTACAATCAAAATATAAAATAGCTTCGCTGTGGCGACAAGTCCTATTATAAATTAACATATTTAAATTATAAATATGCTTATTTTGCTCATGTGATAAATAATTGGAATAAGGCAAGGCACAAAAAATAAATTTACAATTAATGGTCTCATTAAGATGTAACATCAAATGGACACATTCAATTATGTCCTTTTTTCTTACATTTAAACTATCCCCATATAATAATATAACAGTTGAACTAGGGTTTATTTTTGTCAATTTGATATTACTAATTAATTGGCTAATACTGGCACCGGGTAAACAATTATTAATTACATATTGTTGCGAACACTGATTAAATATCCTACCCAAACCTTGACCAAATTTATCAGAAAATACATAGGTAGTGTCAATCAAATTATTCATACTATTGCTATCATCATTAATACAGCTACCTACTGGCTGACCCACTGAGGGTGTGGGTGTAATAGGTTGAGGCTGCGGTGCCTGGGAGCAGGTACAGCTAAAAGAGAGGTTATTTGTCAGAGACTCATACCTCTCCGCATTATACTTGACCAGGTCTGCCAACTCATTAGCCTCCTGCATGCGCTTACTCAGGTCTTGTTGAGAAGCCTCATATTTACTAAAGATTTCCTTTAGAGCATATTCCCTAACAAACAATTCATCCTGTAGGTGCTGAGTGTCTGTGTCATACATAGTATTACATAATTCTAATTCTCTGTTACAGTTCTTTAATTCTTGTATTAAATTTAATTTATTTTGCCTAAGTTTTGTATTTAATTTATTAACTTTTTGGCGTTTTAAAGATTTTTGAGTTTTACTAATTAATCTATTAATTTTAATATATTTTTTTATCTTATTGTGACTAGTAAACAATTCGCTTTTAATGATAGTATCATCTGTTAAATCTATTGTTACAACAGGCTCAACACATGTGGGTCCGGACCCGCTACCAACCAACTCATCATAAAGACTGCAGGTGATCGCAGACTCTTCACTGGCTTTGAGAGATTCTAAATGGGTTATTGTGTTATGAGCCTTGCTCAATTCCCGTTCCAGTTCAGATATGCGTCTCAAAGCCAGTTCATGGGTGTCACTACATTCCTGGAAATTCGACACTAGTTGACGGAGGTGTTGATGCTGGTCAAGTATGTCCATATGCTGTATATGTAGTTCAGTCAACTGGTTCTTGAGCTCAGTGTTCTTGTCATTAATAAACTTTATTTCTACCTCGCTGTCATCCCTTTCTTGTAGTAGCTGTTTGTTCTGTTTTGTAATAGATTCCAATTCTTTCAATGTAGCCCTCAGTTTTTCATCCAAGGATGCTGCTCTACGGGTCAACATATTGACAGGCCAACCCTAGAGGCACCCTGGAACGAGAGAAGAGAAAGCCAAGTGAGTGAAAGGAATAAGAGGGATGAGATGTGGATAGTAAGTACTAAGATGAAGTAAACTAAACAAAGGAATAAAAGTTATGATGAGTGTGTAACCACAGGTATGGGATGAAAATTATTAGATGTCTTAATTGAGATAGTAATATTCGACAACAAAAGAGAAAAACAACAAAATTAAGTTTGCAAAATGTTTGGGGGTAGGTACTACTTTAGTCAAGTTATTGAAAATCTATTTTTTCACATTAATTTCATAAAGTGGATCTAATTCAGTAATTAAACCTAACAGCGGTATATCTAATAATAAAGTACAGTGATTTCTAAGGGGTCTATAACGTATTATAAGTGATTTATTATCATATTATTGCATGAACATAAGGTTCAGCTTCAGCACAATAAAGACAATAATTATATGGATGTTTACTATGTCGTTCGCAGGGACGAGCAGCGTAGACAATAAATGGGAAAAGGTGCAATACGAACTAGTAAGACTTTACATAAATAGGCTTAAATTAAAAGAAATACTCCCCGGGTTAGGTGGTGATATCAAATCCGTCCGTTGGATGACAGCTGGTACTAGTTAATTGATTTTTCATTGGTTTTTCAACGAAATAACCCACAAACACAAATCCTTATTATTTATAACTAAATCTATATAAATTAAGCACGTTTTCTGATAATTAAACAAGAAATACATTAATTTTACAATTTAATTCTAACACGAAAATTTTTGACGGCCGGCTGCCAGTATTGCCAGCACAAAAAAACGGTACGTAATGTATGGTCACCCATCCACACAACGTTCAAAAGTGCCTTTTATGTGCCTATTTGAAATAAATGCTTTGACTTTGACTTTGAACTGACTCAGGGCTTAAATTTAACTTCAGCTTGCTAGTAAGAATTTTACAATGGAAATATTCAATGACGCCCATAACATCAAATAATAACGCAGTACTTTGTAGCATTGAACTATATACAATATGTAACATCCTCGTACACGCCCCAATTAGAATATTGAGTTAAAAGCACAATGACCAAAACTGAATTATTTTAAAGCTAACTATTAGTATATTATATTTTATTTCACGATTGACAAAACTAAGTACTTTCAAATCCCTAAGCGATATTAATTCGCATTCTTACTAAAGTATATCAACTAACATAGGAGAGCAAGTCATTGGTGGACACTAACTTATTTATTTATTACTTATTTTAGAATGTTCAGTAAGTACATTTTACATAATAATTATTATGATACGAATATTAGAAGAGTGGGGAAACACTATTCTAATTTGATAATGGTTTAATTTTAAAACTTACTCCGTCTTATTACAAAAGGAGGTGTGACTTTAGTTCAAACTTATACCTTCGAGTCAGTTAATGTATTTTGAAGTGTTTCAGACTGGCGTTAAGTTTTTGTACAAAAAAACCGTCCGTTCCGTCAGGGATTGGCTAGACTCACTGAGTCCAGCCAATCCCTGACGTTTAACTCAATCAACTGACGTTTGACCAATGTCGATCTATCGGAATTATTTCATCACTACTGCCCTCAAAAAGGAAAACTTCGTAAGGAAACGTCCTAGAACCAAAAATTCGAAGACAAATAATAAACTTAGGTATAAGTGACATTAACATCCAACAACCCGCACTGGGCCCGCGTGGTTGATTACGGCCTACTCCCTCTCACGAGAGGTTGCGGGTACATCATAGGCTGATTATGCTATATGAGTGCTAAAGATTGAAAATCCTTTGCCATGCCATGCCGCCTGGTGAGGACTGGCTTTAAAACAGTAGTTTATAGACAACATATCTACATAGGTATGGTAAGGTGCTACCTATAGGGACATCCCTATAGGTAACACCTACAATAGTATTCTACACACGTCCTATTCATGAACCTGAAACAAAGAATACTTGTTTATAATAACATTAATAACAAATATTATTGTCGTCTCTCTTATGTTTGAATTTCAAACATAATAATATAAACTCGCGTCTTATTCCCATGGGAATAGACAGAAACATAGTTCCCGTGAGTTTATATAATAGGTAATTTAAAAACAAAACTATGCCGGAGCATTTTTAGCTGAATAGGTACATAAGTACTTAAAAAAAAGTAAACAAAATTGTTTAATAGATAAATAGTACTTAATTTAAAAAAAGTTTAATAGATAATTAATAAGTACTTAAAAAAAGTTTGAAAAATAAAGTGAAGTGCGTTTTTTATAATTTTATCCGTTTACTACTTAATAGAAAGAAAATGCTGTATGACAAGCACTTTATTTATATTTCAAGATAATTAATATCTCGTCAGCATGCATTTAGGCTTTCCTAAAGATCATCCATTATAGTGGTCAAAGCAAGGAGTATCTATGTAGGTATAATCTGCCTGTCTGTATAATCAGCTGTGACACAGCCATTTTGTACAACTGTCAAAGAATGACTAATGTGATTTGAATGTATATACTTACGGACAATTTCAGTTGCTAGTCAATTTATTTACAAAATAATTTCCCTCACTTTACAGGTTGATGTTAAAACAAAAGGAGAAAAGAACTACAAAACTACCTACTTCCAATCATGGGTATCCTCATAGACCACATCAAGGTGTGGCTGCACTTTATTGTAACCTTTTCTGAACCATCGAAGGTGTTGGAAGTGCTTACAATCCCACCGAAACGCAACTGCTGGTTGTCTGCAAGATAAACAACAAACGAAAATGGTAACTATATGGAGACATAATCCTAAGAGGATAGTGAAAGAACGAAATGTTTGACTTCTGCATTTACCGGATCCGCGGCGGCTGTTGATATAGCAAAAAAAAATTATGTACCATGAATGATGCCAACACAGCGCCCACGTGTTTCGCAGAGAATGGCAAGGGAGTTCGATCGCCCCGAGTGCACGAAACATTGCGAAAAACCCCCAGATAGTGCCCCACTCTTCTTTCTAATCGCGAGTGGTTATCACTAGTTGTAATGCTACATACACACTTGTACTGTAAGCGATTAGGAAGAAGTGTGGGGTGCGTGACGCGTCTTCGCGAATGGCGCTGTCTGTACCTTTGTATTAATTCTATACCGGGGAGAACTTTGCCCGAGAGTTGGGCATTAATTATTTTTTTAAGTACCTATGCTCGATTTTGTAACTTTTGTACTCATTTGTAATTCTGTAAGTAGTAGTGGTAGCAGTAGGGTTTTGGTGCAGGAGAAACCATCATTAAGGGAAGCTACATGTGTTAAAAAAGTACTTACCTAGGTTCCATTTCAATCCAGTTGTAGTGACATATTGGCAATATTCGCCGATGGGCACCAAAGAGCACCATGCTCTCCTGTGCTGCCTGGTTTCCTCAGGAACATAGATCACGTGGTCGCCAGGTAGTAGCAGCCATGATATAGAATCATCTGACATTATAAACACATTCGTGTTTGGATCTAACAATAATTCTTCTTTTACTAGAAACAGGGTTTGTATATTGCCTACTATCTGGTCTAGCCTGCCAGAAGTTTGTGCCACTGCAATAACATGGGATAGCTGAAAAATATTGGAATATGTTAGGGTATGCTCACATACACAGATTTGTGTATGGATGCTTTCGTTTAAAAAAAACTTAAAATAGTATGACCTTATGACAATTTTATACAGTGTGGCATACATCGACGCACAAACTGAAACCATGAATTCAGCACATGATTCTAGACCCCCGGTTTGGAAATTTTCGTTGGTTATCATAAAAATATTAATGATCAAATACCTTCTTGTGCATTACTTTTAGACTTAAGTGAGGCGTTCGATCGTGTTGATCATACGCGGTAACGCGGCTTCTATAAAAACATGAAAGATACGGTATCAGAGGTCCAGCAAAGGAATGGTTTCAATCTTATCTAACTGACAAAAAACAGGTAACGAAGATAACAAAATTGAACAAATTAAGTAAGGGGCCGTCCACTAATCACGTGATGTTTTTTTTTTATTTTTCCTAAACGAATGTGCCTTATTGCAAAACATTTAAGAGTAAACCTTTACGCCTTAATGTTGCACATAGCAATAATAATATAGAACATTTACGTAGTGCAAAATTTCTGAGTGTAACACTTGAGAGCATTTTACTTGGAAGAATCACATCGAAATAATAAAAAAAAAAACAATTAGTACCTATTTGCCTTAAAAATAATAACAAATATTACATCTTTGCGTACCGCCGTAATGGTGTATCACGCATACGTCTGCTCAGTAATACGATACGGTATAGTTGTAAGGGGAAACTTCCGAAATGGCGAAAATCTTCATCGTCCTAAAAAAATTATTCGTGCTATATTCAAAATGCAGTCGTCTGACTCATGCAGGCCTATATTCGAGTCTTTAGAATTTTATACAATAAAGCACTGATATATTTAAACTGTTAAGGAGATACAATAATTTACTGTAGTTACCTAGTATTTAATATCTTAACTTAGTTTTAAGTTTTTATGTTACTAACATCTTGGTACTTGTTGTAATTGTATGGAATTATTCTGAATTAAAGAGATTATTATTAAATGTAAAAACTTGTACTACTGCATGCTAAATATTGGCCAAATGTGTGTTACCAAATATTTTATTATAAGAACTTCATGTACCTATATACCTGTATATTTGATGCAATTAATGAATTGAATTGAAAAAAAATCTGCTGTTTCGTGGAAATGTGTAATACCTATGCAGTCAAAATTTATGGCACAGCAAATTTTAAAATAATTTGCGAATATTTTCAACGCAGCAGGGTTCAGAATCATGTACTGAAATCCATGGTAACAGGTTGTGCGTCGATGTTGCGATCTTGCGATGTACGTGTAACGTACGTGTAATATTAGGTCCTTACATATGAAATTGGCGTTTTGTACGGGAGGAACATAAAGTCATTATTTTTTTTTGTAAAATATATTTAATTAATCAAAGTATGCACCGTTCCCTCTTTGAGGAGTGGCTAGAGAGGCGTCACGGCGTCCTCACCTACCGCCTGACGCAGGTCCTCACCGGACACGGATGTTTCGGGAGGTTCCTGCACATAATCAGGCGGGAGGAAACGCCCGGGTGTCACCATTGCGATGATCGCCCAGAGGACACGGTGGAGCATACGGTAGAGGTCTGTCCCGCTTGGGCAGAGCACCGCCGTGTCCTCGTAGAGGCGATCGGCAGCGGCGGCGACCTCTCCAAGCCATGGTCCGGGGCGAGAGGGAGTGGGAGGCAGTCACCTCCTTCTGCGAAGCAGTCATGCTAGCGAAGGAGGTGGCGGGATGGGCGAGGGAGAGAGCCGAGAGGGCCGCCCGTCCCAGCCGCCGCGGTAGACGCCTCGGGCGTCGGGAGCCGCGTGACGACTCCCGGCCACCGTAGGCGCGGGCCTGCGGACGGCGAGTAATGGGTAGCTTGCCGTCCGATCAGGACCAGGCCCGTGCCGGACGGCGCGTATGTGTTCCACGCGCGCCTCAAAGAGATGTCAGCATCAACGGAGGGGCCCGTCAGGGCCGAAGCCTGCCGGGGCAGCGGGATTGGCCGAAAGGGTTACCGCTGCCCCGGAACATAAAGGGCTAAGGAAGGAACACGGATGGGTTTTAGTCAGTAAGAGTCTGACACTCCCTTCCGCTCCACCCAGAGCGGGAGGGGTCATTTGATGATTTCCCATCCTAAAAAAAAAAAAAGTATGCACCGTTGTTATCTATGCACTTTTGCCATCTCATAGGTAGTTCATTGATCCCGTTACTAAAAAAACCATGGGGGCGAGAATCAATGAACTCTTTGAAGGTGGTTTGGACTGCCGCATCGGAGTTGATTTTTTTTCCTTGTAAGAAGTTGTCCAAATTCCGGAAAAAATGGTAATCTGTTGGAGCAAGGTCCGGGGAGTACGATGGATGTCGCAGACATTCCAATTGTAGCTCATCTAACTTACTGGTTGTTTGTTGTGCAGTGTGTGGTCTTGCGTTGTCGTGAAGCAGCAGTGGCCTACAGCGATTGACCAATCTCGGTTGTTTAGCAGCTAGTTCTTCCTTCATGGTTTGCAGTTGCTGACAATAGATATCTGCCGTAATCGTTTGGCCAGATTTTAGAAAGCTGTAGTGAACGACACCGGCGCTAGTTCACCAAACACTCACAAGTAACTTTTTCTGAGTCAATTTTCGTTTAGGGCAGGATTTGGCTGGTTCTCCAGGGTTCAGCCATTGCGACGAGCGCTTCCGATTATCGTACAGGATCCACTTTTCATCACAAGTAATGATTCGATTTAAAATCCCTTCATTATTGTGTCGGTTGAGCAAAGTAACACGGCAGTCGACGCGTGTTTGCGAGTTCGATTCACTCAATTCATGAGGTACCCATCGTTCAAGTTTTTTTACTTTCCCGATTTGCTTCAAGTGGATTAATAGAGTTTTATCACTTACCCCGAAGCCTGCAGCTATCTCTGAAGTGCTTTGTGATGGATCCGCTTCCACAATAGCCTTTAATTCTTCATTTTTAACTTTGGTCTCCGGCCGTCCACGGGGTTGGTTCTGAAGGTCGAAATTTCCAGAACGAAAACGTTGAAACCAAAAACGTACCGTGCTTTCTTTTGCGACACCAGCGCCGTACACATCATTAATCATTCGAGCTGTTTCTGCAGCACTGGTGCCACGGTAGAACTCGTACCCGTAAATATACCGATATTTCATGTTTTCCATTATGTGGTAATAAGCGAGACCAAAGAAAAAAATAATGAGAAAAAAACAAATGAATGACTGTTTTCAAAACTCAAATGTACCAGCTAAATGAATTTATAAATTTGAATTTAGAATTCTTAACCAAAGAGGAGATATTTCAGATCAAAGTGGTCAGTACGACAAAACGCTAATTTCATATGTAAGGACCTAATATTACACAGGGCAGTATTAGCAATCCTACTAATATTATAAATGTGAAAGTTTGTGATGATGTTTGTTAACTGAATGGATTTGGATGGAATTTGGTACACATATAGTTTATAACCAGGATTAACACATAGGATACTTTTTATCCCGATATTCCCTCGGGATCGAAACTAACGCGGGAAAAACCGTAGGGCTCTGCTAGTAAATAATAAAAATATTGTTATAAACACCACTGTTGTTTAAATATCTATCTATTTAGTATGTCATGTCCCACTGCTGGGCAAAGGCCCTATATATACCTCTTTGCCTTAACCACAAAAATAAAAAATAGATCTACCTCCATTCCAATTTTTCTACTATGGGTGTTTAATTCCATGAGTGCTTTTGTAAAGTCTGTTCGGTTTTGATCTGGGGTGTGAATAATCTGAAAGAAACAAAATTATTAATTACACTGCTGTTTGATTCATAAAAAACACAGTAAAATTAAAATGGATGTTGGATATTATAAAGCACTCAGTTCTGTGGAGAATTATTAGAATGAAAGAATGGGCATGAAACTATTTCCTAATTTATAGAAAACCACTACTACTACACTCGTCTACTATAGTTTTTATCTTGATATTCCAATTAAATAAAAAAAAAAACTGTAATAAAAACAGGATTTCACCTTACAACCTTTCTTTTTATATTTCTCTAATATTTCATCAGTGATAGAGTCAAAGTCTCCAGATATGAGGTCTGGATCCTTTATGGTTTTCTTTGTTTCGTCTGGGAAGCTGCTTATGAACTTGTCCCATTGTCTCGTGCCACCATCCACAGTCATTCTGATACTAGCTGAAAACATAAATATATTTTCGTTATAGCAATCTGCCTAGCCTTTTCCCAACTATGTTAGAGTAGACTTCCAGCCTTACCGGATGCAGCTGAATACCAGTATTTGACATGGAGCAACTGCCTATCTGACCTCCACACTAACACAATGCCACTTGGTAAGACTGGTTGTCAGAATTTGGACTTTTGACTACTCATAACAACTGTCAAAGATCTACAAATAGCAGGGACCAACAGCTTAACAAGCTCTCCGAGGCATGGAGGAGCTTTGATAAGGAATGAATGGTGACCCATTCAGGAACCTCACTGTATATACTTTTTTGTCATAGCATCAGAATTAAAAAGGTACTTTATATTATCCTTTAGTTTTCATCAAAATTATTGATACCTATGCCATAATAAACTATCAAAACAATGGCTGCAAATTAAAACATACCTTTATCCCACAAACTTGACATAAATGCTTGGTTTTGAGAGATCGGCCGATTCAGAATAAGAATACCATACTTGATGTTGTGCAAAAGTTTGTTCATAGTAATTTGTGTCACGTCCCATTTCCAGCATTTAACAGCACAAGATGGTTGTTCACAGGAGTTGGGTGTCGCACATGAGGGATCACATAACATTTTCACCTAAAAATAATTCTGTGAGTAAGTGTATGATATCTCTGTAGGTACTGAGGAATAAAAAAAATTGGTAATAGTCACGAATTTCTGATTCCAGTACAGCTTACAATAAATATTTCAACTGTGGCAAATCAATTGAGCAAATATGTCTGACTTTAATTAATTTTTATTAAGATGTTGTTTCAGGAAATTGAATTGTACTTGAACCTGTTGATTGTGTTATCAATATTTATCATTATTAAAGGTTTATGTCAATGGAGATTTTGGACTAACCTTGCGATTTAAGCCAATAAAAAATGTAAAAGCAGGTTCTTCCGCTTACCCATTACTATTTTTTTAGCGCAATGATGAATAACATATTTTTTTGATAAAAACTACTAAAATGATACAAACCACTTCACCCATGGTTCCGTTCGTTCCGTTAGTAGCCATGGCGACAAAATGTTTTGGGAAATTGTTGACAACAAACGTAGCACTGAAGCAATAACCTTTTTTAGCGAATGTACTACTTCAAAATAGCGATACCGATAGAAAATCTGAAAAGAATGTTAAAGACTTCACAATCACATCACAATCACATTGATTTTGAATTTTTTGAGTGTTGCCAGCCGTACGCTGGAACATCTGTCACTCTGGTATATTCTGTGATCTGTCTGTCATTGGGGGCATAAAAAGGCCACTTTGGCAGAATCATAAAACAATTCATATCACGGATATTCATCTGTTTGACAGTTTCACACCTATAAATCCCTGAAGGGTTAGGCAGCAGGGGTGTACCTGCATAGCATTTTACGAATCTCCGTATAAAACTGTCATGTCAGATGAAATTGCGTGATATGAATTGTTTTATGTTTCTGCCAAAGTGGCCTTTTTTACCCCTGTAATCTGAGGGGCAATTCTGGTAATTTTAAGAACGTTCACAGTCTGATCTCAGTCTCAATCTGTCAAAAATACCTCAAATTTCAGTACATTTTGACAAGTTTTTGACATTTGTTTGTCGCTGAGATGAGACTGCGACTAGATTTTGAACGTTTTAAATTACGAGAATTGGCCTACTGTTATCGCTTGTTCGTAAACATTGAGATAGGAAAAGCATGGAGACGGTATATTCGGCTTTGATTAAAACTTAGGTCACATAATAAAAATATTACAATTTTGTAATAGTATTGTGTATTGTAATAGGGGATTTCACTGTGCGTGGACGCGTGGTCCGACACGCACTTGGCCGGTTTCCTATAGAAGAATAGTATTACATACAATTTCTATTTTATTACGTTGTAACACAAAACTGTCAAAGTCCCTAAACGAAGAGTGCGTTCCGAGCGGGATTATAATCGATGTAATCGATATGAGCGAGCGTGAGCGCGATAACGATGTCCCTTGAATCGTCATAGATGACGTCATGGCATGCGCCATCTTGCGATAACGCCGACCATGCCTTGTAATAATATCACGTGAGTGCTGTCAAAAATGACAGTGTGTGAGGATGAGGATGTGTCAGTGTGTGTTTTGTTTATATCTTTTTATTAACGTGGCATTTTCGAAATTGTGCTTCTGGCTGACAGTCGCCACCTAAACAAAGAAAAGGAAGAAACGTGTGGTGTTTATACAAAGAAATACTGCTGTAATATCGTTTGACAATGAGTAAGCACTGTGAGCGCGTTCACGAGTGTTCCGAATTGTTGACAGCTCTCAGCTGTCATAATTGCAATATCCAATACGGAACGCATGTGAGACGATTTGAGTGCTGTGAGTGATATTTATTATTAGCCAATTCGGAAAGCGGGCTTGAATAAACACTGCCACTGTGAGCGCGTTCACGAGCGTTCCGAATTGTTGACATCTCTCCTTTCATAATCGTAAACGCAAGTGAGACGATTTGAGTGCTGTGAGCGATTATAGCCAATTCGGAATAATCGGAAATTCGGAATACGACCGAACTCCGAAGTTTAATTAAACGTCAAAATTGTTGTGAGATTTTATTGTCAAGTCGCCTTGGTTTTGATTTTAGTTTGAAATAAATAATAATCTAAGATGAATAGAATATTCGGAAGAGGAAAACCTAAGGAGCCTGGCCCAAGTATCAATGATTGCATTAGCAGTGTAAGTTTCCCAAAAACAATGTCGTAGAGATGATAACTTCGTCGATGATTCATGTTTTCGTGATTGTCCAAATGATTGTAAATTCCAGGTGGATAGCAGGGCAGAGAATATTGAGCAAAAGGTCCAGAAACTGGAGTCTGAACTTAGGAAATATAAGGATCAGATGAACAAAATGAGAGAGGGACCAGCAAAGAATTCTGTGAAACAGAAAGCAATGAGAGTCTTGAAGCAGAAGAAAATGTAAGAGCATGTCATTGTTACCTATTCATCGCAATGCGGGAAGGTCTTCACCTCCTGCCTTTTTTAATGCAATTAGCTATAAAGTGGGTAGTACTGTGGTTTACAGGATGCACTGAATAAGGTTTATCATTTGTAGTTACTATTAGATTTATTGTTAGTAATGCTTCCTTTATCTATTTCATAGACCACAAAGTTATATTTTCATCCTTAACATGTTGATTGCCAGGCAAGATAGAAAATGTATTGTTTGCGGTCACCAGGTGACCGCATTGGCAGTCAATGCCCTTGGCATAAACATTGGATTTGTCTTTAGCTTTAAGGTGCTAGTGTGCCATGTTTATTTTTTTTTGTCTTAGTCTTTTCCTAGAGTCAGGGGTAAGCCAGGGCACGCCGCGATATAGGGCACGCCGCGATAGCGGCGGTAAGGCCCCTCTTTGAGGAGTGGCTAGAGAGGCGTCACGGCGCCCTCACCTACCGCCTGACGCAGGTCCTCACCGGACACGGATGTTTCGGGAGGTTCCTGCACATAATCAGGCGGGAGGAAACGCCCGGGTGTCACCACTGCGAGGATCGCCCAGAGGACACGGTGGTGCACACGGTGGAGGTCTGTCCCGCTTGGGCAGAGCACCGCCGTGTCCTCGTAGAGGCGATCGGCAGCGGCGGCGACCTCTCGCGCCCGGCCCTGGTCCAAGCCATGGTCCGGGGCGAGAGGGAGTGGGAGGCAGTCACCTCCTTCTGCGAAGCAGTCATGCTAGCGAAGGAGGTGGCGGGATGGGAGAGGGAGAGAGCCGAGAGGGCAGCCCGTCCCAGCCGCCGCGGTAGACGCTCCGGGCGTCGGGAGCCGCGTGACGACTCCCGGCCACCGTAGGCGCGGGCCTGCGGACGGCGAGTAATGGGTAGCTCGCCGTCCGATCAGGACCAGGCCCGTGCCGGACGGCGCGTACGTGTTCCACGCGCGCCTCAAACAGATGTCAGCAGACATGGAGGGGCCCGTTAGGGCCGAAGCCTGCCGGGGCAGCGGGATTGTCCGAAAGGGTTACCGCTACCCCGGAACATAAAGGGCTAAGGAAGGAACACGGATGGGTTTTAGTCAGTAAGAGTCTGACACTCCCTTCCGCTCCACCCAGAGCGGGAGGGGTCATTGGATGACTTCCCATACTTAAAAAAAAAAAAAAAAAAAAGGGGTAAGCCAAGTCAAGGGAGCTCCTGCCTTTTTCGTTTCCTTTTTTTTATTAAACACTTGTATATGTATAGATTTGTATGGTGTACTTATTAAAGAAAAGTCAAATATTTAGAGCTTACTCATAATTTGCACTTTTCAATAAAATTCCAGGTATGAACAGCAACTGGACAATCTTAGGGCACAATCCTTCAACATGGAGCAGGCCAACTACGCTACACAAACATTGAAGGATACTCATGCTACAGTGGCGGCCATGAAGGATGGTGTCACACAAATGAAGAAAGAGTTCAAGAAGATTAATATTGATACCATTGAGGTTGGTTTTAAGAGCGTTTATGATGTACAGCATTTCATAAAAATTTTCAAACCCTTGTTTTTCGAAATGAATGAACCAATTTTAATGAAACTTCGTATGCATAAGCAGGATACAAAGGTTTAAAAAGTTAGTTAAGACACAACAAATTTTTTTTTTTAAAGTTATTTTGAAAAGCCTTATGTCGTAAACGCTCTTAACTGATTTTTCCTATTGTAATCAGGGAACTTGGTTAGGTTGGTTGAAGTTGTTTAGCAGATTGCCACAGTACATCAATTTTACGTGTATATCTATTTCATATTCATACGACTGGCAAAAAATGAGAGTGGAGTTTTAAATTTTCTGACAATAAAAGTTGGTAGACAGTCAATCAAATTACCACCATTTGGGTTCTACATGGTGACATAAAATAGAAAGAAATCACTCATAGTTGGGCAACACAAGCATTTTTACAAAGAAACTATATATATTGGGTGGATAAGATTGTGTTGAATTGAACAACAATTACCCATAAGTTTTCTGCAATAAAACTAGTTGATTGCTAGTAATCATTATAATTCTGAGCACACATACATTATAAATAAACTCATGCCTTTTTCCCATGGGGTCAGGTAGAAACCACAGAGCGCCACCTGCTATGGTCCTTTACTCATTTTGCTGACCGATTTACTAAATAATTACAGGATGTTAACGACGAGTTAGCGGACATGTTGGAGCAGGCTGATGAGGTGCAAGAAGCTCTTGGTCGACAGTACGGCATGCCGGAGATCGATGACGACGAGCTCAATGCAGAACTTGATGCTCTTGGTAAGTGTTAAAGCATTTTCAGCCTTCTCAGTCTAAACTCTGTTTTGAAGTAACATTTCAATTTCATAGACAAAGATTCTCTTCCAAATATTACTGTTTACGAATGGAGAAAAATGTGTGCATAAAACAATGTGAACCTTTATTCAAACCTAGCTTGCAAGCAGCTCCGCAACGAAATCGCAAATATATAAAACGAAAGATACAGAAGAGCTGAAGTTTATACAGTACTAGCGGCCCGCCCCTGCTTCGCACGGATGCAATTTTTTTTTTCGAACATTTTTTTTTGTCTCCGTAAGAACCATCGTCGTACTTCAAGGAATAGAAAAAGAATTAGGGAAATCGGTCCAGCCGTTCTCGAGATTTGCGCTTAGCAACACATTTTGCGATTCATTTTTATATATAAGATAATGCATAGACGGGTGTATCATTATAGTCTGTTCCAAAAGTATCTAATGAAAATGTAAACATAACTATTCGGTTTAAATTATCACGCAATCACTTACTAAACGGAATTAGTAACACATTAATCTGTATTTGGAAGGTTCAGTTTTATATCACCACTTTTTCCAATAATTATAGTTTGAATAACATTACCTAATTTGTAATTGAAAAATTAACCTCATTTGTGAAATTAAAAAGATCTTTGAATTTGATTTAAATTTAAAATTTCGGATTTACGAGGGTCATTCAATAAATACTTAATAATAAGTATATAATTAAGTAATTAGTACGTTAATTATATTATTTTATAATTTATGTCAAATTTCCTAAGGAAATCAACTGTTTAAATACCTAACCGATGGTTAGAATGTTGGTGAACTCAGGCCTTAGCCTACAAAAAGTCCAGCCGGGGCAGCGGGATTGTCCGAAAGGGTTACCGCTACCCCAGAACATAAAGGGCTAAGGAAGGAACACGGATGGGTTTTAGTCAGTAAGAGTCTGACACTCCTAGTCTAAGTCTGACACTAGTTTTTGTCAAACTCTGCAAAATAGGCCTCCGTGGCGGCGATGACCTCCTCATTTGATCCATATCTATTCCCGGCGAGTGATTTTTTCAGATTAGGAAACAGAAAGAAGTCACAAGGGGCCAAATCTGGAGAATACGGTGGATGGGGCAGCAATTCGTAGCGTAATTTGACCAATTTGGCCATGGTAACGGCAGATGTGTGAACCGGTGCGTTGTCGTGGTGAAACAGCACTTTTTTCTTCGCCAGATGGGGTCGTTTTTTCTTTAATTCGGCGTCGAATCGGCCCAATAAATCGGCATAGTAAAGCCCTGTAATTGTTTTACCCTTCTCGAAGTAATCGATGTAGATCACACCTTGTGAATCCCAGAAAACGGTAGCCATAACTTTTCCGGACGATTTTACAGTTTTCGCCTTCTTTGGAGCACGTTCCCCGGTCTGGATCCATTGTTTTGATTGCTCCTTGGTCTCTGGTGTGTACCAGTGGATCCAGGTTTCATCGACGGTCACAAAACGACGCAAAAACTCCGCTGGATTCCGCTTAAACAGCGCCAAACACGTCTCCGATGTGGTCTCACGGTTGCGCTTGTTTTCTGGTGTGAGTAAACGCGGCACCCATCGCGCCGACAGCTTTCTCATGCCGAGTTCCTCGTGAAGAATATGATGCACTGTTCCTTCTGAAATGCCTACAGTCTCAGCTAGCTCGCGAACCTTCAATCGGCGATCTGCCAATACGAGATCATGGATTTTTTTAATGTTTTCCTCCGTTGCAGCTGTTTTCGGTGCACCTGGACGTGGTTCATCAAAAACCGGCGTACGGCCACGTGCAAACTCGTTGAACCAATTCTTGATGGTGGCCATCGATGGAGAAGAGTCACCGTACACAGCATCCAAGCGCTCTTTTATTTCGATGCGCGTTTTCCCTTCCAAAAATAGGAATCGAATCACCGAATGATATTGCTCTTTTTCCATTTTTGTAAAACCGATCGACACGTTCGCTTCCATAAGTTGTCAAATTGAAACAAATTAAGGGATTGGAATGAAAATTTGAAAAAAGAATTAAAAAAGAATGTGCTACACTGTGGTAAAACTCTTTTGAAACTACAGCGCCCTCTGGCGATGAGGCTAGGTACTTATTGAATGCACCTCGTAAGTATTCAAATAATTAAATCAAAGCAGATACTGGTGCGGCTGCTCCGTTTCTGTAGTGCGTCAGGGATGTTCGCAGATGCGCATGTAGATTGCTTTTACCCAACAATGTGTAAAAGGTGCGTTTCCCTGGTGCGCAGGGTGTGGGGCGGTTCCAACAGTGTCTTAAGTATGGTTGCGAGTCGCCTGGTGTGTGTATACGTGGGTCACTTGTGCTGTCTCTCATGGGAAGTCGCAACGGTGACCAACCGTTATTTCTTGTATTGTTTTCCTTGTTTTTGTTTAGTGTCTGTGCTTACTAACATAGTCGTAAGTTTTACTAACAATCTTGTTGAGTCTTGGCTACTCTAATTAAGAAATTCTATTATTATTAAAGCACTCAATTTGTAAGTAAATGGCACTACAAATTTACTCAGTTACGTTTTCTGATCCATTTGTTTACATTTTCATTAGATACTTTTGAAACAGACCATACTTGTGGTGTGCCCTTCTACATCTACCTTGTATTGTTCTTTCATCTTCATACTATGCATTTAGGCATAAACGATCATATATTCTTGCCCTTTTTTTCCAGGTGACGAGATAGCCCTAGACGACGACGCGTCCTACCTCGATGACGTAGTAAAGGCCCCCGCGGCTCCCGATAAGGAACCGGGCGCCGACAGCGTACGCAACAAAGATGGCGTCCCCGTCGACGAGTTCGGACTGCCGCAAGTGCCAAGCGCTGCGCAAACCTCGCGCTGAGTTGTGACGTCAGAATCCCAAGCCATGCGGTACAGGTAAAGGCTTTAAAAGTTTATTTTTTAAATATTTCGGCTATCTTTGATTATGTAGTACAGTATGTTTGAGTTTCTGTTTCATTCGATTGTACCTAAGGCTTTTAAATTAATCTAAAGACGATATCAGACGCTTCAGGTTTAGTTATTTTTTGGTATTCATTCGGCATCTTTCACTCGACGTCTGAACACAAAATGAATCAAAAGTGACGATGTGGAATTTCGGCATTCGGCATCCTTTACTCGCCTACCAAATGATCTAAAAATAAAATGTAAGGAGCGGATAAACGTTCATTCCTATATAATCTATCGATTATTGTATGAGGTATGTAACAAAAATGAACATCCACTCGTGGAATGTCTGATATCGTCTTAACTTTATCAAGACGAGCTGGTACACATTGTGTACCACAACCGGTACAGATTTGTACCAGGTCGTCCCTGAGAGGTTCAGCACAGTTAGGTCATTTTATAATGCGTTTTTGATAGACGGTGATGTGACAATATAGCGTTATCTCACCTCTTCACCCTGAGCAAATAGCTTCACAATATCACCAATGATGAGTAAACAATATAATACCAATATTATAGGGTTCTATCACTTGCACCTCTAACACGTCTGTGCCTAATTTGGTCTGATACACTTGCACTGTATTTAACTTGTACTTACTGTATTTTTCACCACACAACATCTACATAATATACTCCGACTTTTAATTAGGTGCAGTGAAATGGCACTTCTTAATAACTCATTTCGGACTGCGTTTATAGATATTATGCATGTCAAACAAGTTTCGTTTGTTACACTATTCTGTAACAGAAAAACAACATTTGGTTGAAGGCCGCGAAAAAACAAAAAGACGCCAATTTCAGTCATTTAAGTAACACATGCTGTCATTTTACTGCAGCTAATTAAAAGTCCGACTATAAACTAATATTATAAAGATAAAATATTGGATTTTTATATGTTTGTTTGTTGTTACGCTTTAACAATTAAACGGCTGAACGGATTTTAATGAAATTTGGCACATAGGTAGACCATGACCTGGAGAAGGACATAGGCTACTTTTCATCCTGGATCGCAGACGGAAGTCGCGGGCAACAGCTATTATCTATAAATTCAGAATGGTACCTGTACTGCATTACCATAATCTGTTAATTGATGTTGTATAATAATAAGAGCTTAAAGCATTACGATTTCACTTTGTAATCACCCAATTCTAATGTTCATTCAATGTGAACACAGCACTCATTTGATTTAAAATTATCTTATAAGTACGCAGCTGAAATGTTGTAACTTGTAAGGTCTGCAACTTAATTGCGTAACACACTATCAATCATAATCTAAATCATTTTGAAGGATATTGCTAATCCATTGCTTCATATGATCGAAAAATTGTCTGCTCAACAACATAAATAACGCAATGAATTTTCTTGAACCGTCAAAGTGAAAACCATTGCTAATGTGTAATTACGCAATTACCGAGCTGTTTAAAAATGTATGTAGAGCCAGAATTAAGAAAATATAATAAAGATTAATTATATACAGGGTTATTGGAAAAACACCAACAACCTTAAGAGGTCATTGTACTCATCATTATGAACAACTTTTATGTAACATAAATGTAGGGCAACAGTTGATTTTTATTCGCGATTTCACGTTTGTTCTTATTGTTGGTGTTTTTCCAATAATCCAGTATATCACCTTTTCAAACTGCCATTCGCGTTCATAATGATGGCAGTTGTACGTAGTGTAGTACACACGGCTACACATCAAGCTATACATTTCCAGTTTGAGTTGACCTCGCATTGTATAGGTTTTTCGTACAATCAGATGTCAGCTTATACTGGTTATGTATAGCTTGATGTGTAGCCGTGTGTACGTAGTTGAAAAATTAATAAGTCTCGTACACTGCTGTGGAATTGTTCTAAGGCGTACACGGCACGATTTCTTTACGGTTCGGTGTATAAACCGCGCCGTAGAAAAAACGTGTCTGTCAACGAGCTTCCATAGTGATCCATACAACCCTAACGACCGCGCCTACACGGCGATTAAACCGTAGTTTTCACGGCAAGAAGAAGGTGTACAAAGGGCTTAAAGGTGCTTAACTTTTTATTTTCTCGGCTACATTTATAATGAAAATGCTTTTATAACATTTTTAAAGCCTGTTGTCTATATGAAAATCTGCTAACTAGTAATATGAAACTCATTTTTTTTTTAAATTTGGGTTCATTGTTTTCATCATGCAAAGTGAAATTAATAATATTCTAATAATTGTTTTTTGCTTAAAATTCTATTCTTAGTTGCCGCAACAATCTGTAAATGTAATCTAGTTCTTATAATTTTTATATACTTAAGTTAAATATATTATTATCTTTATAATTGAGTTGTTTCTATTACAATAATATTTCCTTTCTGTCACTCGAAAAAGCAGCCAAGTGCGAGTCGTACTCGTACAAACAAGGCAAAAAATGCTGAAAAAACACTTACTGTATGGAGAGACCCCCCTCCCCCTTAATTTGTATATTAATTTTAATTATTTGTTGTTATAGCGGCAATAGAAATACACATTCTGTGACAATTTCAACTGTCTACGTATTAGGTTTCATGAGATACAGCCCGCTGACAGACACACGGACGGACGGACGAACTGCGCTGGGGCTTAGTAATAGGGTCCCGTTGGCACCCTTTGGGTGCGGAACCCTAAAAACGATTGAGTCTTTTCTTATCTATTTTAAAAGTAAGAAACACGGCATATATTCTTATCATCTTAGCTGCGTGCAGATTTTCTCGGTTGCGTTTATTGAAATTGCGGCTCGTGGCCAGCAACTATCTACATAATTACATCTTAAATTCAGTGATAGACAACGCACGGCCTAGACCGCTGAGTCTAGACGCATAAAAGGGCTTTAAAGATCCGTGGCATACCTACTGTGGCGCTAATTTGAAAATGGTGGCCACGCCTACCGAGAGAGACCGTTATAAATCGATAACTATAATATATATAATAAGACAAAACCCCTTTGTGTCTCGTTTCCGAGATATTGACGTTCGAAGTTGATGATTGAGTCACGTGATCAACTTTTAACGTTAATGTGTCAGCTATCGATTTATATAGGACTCATACATGGCCGCCATTTTCAAAATGGTGCGACAGTAGGTATGCCAGGCTCCATATAAAAATCTTCAAACCCAAACCTCTTCTTAACGTTTTTGTATAAGCCCATCACCCAGTGGGCTTATACAAAAACAGTCTCAGTACAGTTTTAAGTTAGTAAGACAAGTAAATCATTAAGAACCGAGCCCTCGCCTCGCCTCGCCCTAGCCTCCTAACCTGACCTATCCGAGATATATCAGATTGCTCAGAATTGGGGTTAACCGGGGGCGGGGGGGGGGGGGGGGGGGGGGGTAAATGGGTATCAATGTACTTATATATTTTAAAAGATAGACCTAATGATTCCTTATATTTCGTACGTTATTGGATATGATTCCTTATATCCAATAACGTACGAAATAAGTTTTAGAGTAAGTATGTAAAGAAATTATATCAGCAGTCGGTATATTTAACGTTTATTAAATCTTGTGAACGTTATTGAAATGAAAAAATATACCAAATAACTTTATATGATACTAGCTGCGCCCCGCGGTCAGTTTCGATTTCATCATCATTTCAGCCCGGAATCATCCACCCAGCAGTGGATGATTCCGGGCTATATAAAAATCGGTCAAGCCGTTTCGGAGGATTATGGTAACTAAAATTGTGACACGAGAATTTTATATATTAGAAGATAGATTAGATGAGACGCACCTGAAATAAAAAGACCCATATAATTAAGTAGGTATGTAATCAACCTTTAATTAATATATAATAATAATTTAATTGAATTATATTACACAGTCAACTCTAAAATACTGTTATGTTCATCACGTATGATAAGACACTGATTTGCATACTGATACACAGTAAATCGGTAACGGCACTGGCGTCTTCTCGACGCAATAAACAAGACTCGACCTCATTACATCCTACTTTATTTATGTACAACCACTCTGAACAGTGATAATTACTATGTATTGTAGACAGTCTAATTGTATTATCTATTAATAAATTAGCATTCGTAACTTAATCTAATGCTTCCTGTCCGGTCTTCGGCAAGAAGAAGGAGAGTATTGCAGCAACTGTGGATGAGAATTAAATAGGTTAGATATTACATCTCTTAGTATTCTTAAAGTTACAAATAGGTATGTAATAATTTGGGATGCATGAAGAAGCCTCCTCGTGTAGCGCAGTTTGTTCCGCCAGTTACTCAACTGAACCGAACGCTCGGCGCATCCTGGACAGTCACACCCAACACCTTATTTGACTGGCCAATTCTTCCCTTGCGGTGGTAGGGTTAACGTCCACCTGGTTTGCGACCACCTCTCCCACCGAGTCCGGCGTCAAGCAGACTGCTGTGTTTCGTTGATGCGTGGGAGTTCCAGGGTCTTAGGTATCTTCTGGGTACGCTCTTTCCATCATAGACCTCATCCATCACTTTCCATCAGGCGTGATCGAAGTCAAGAGCCATACAGCAATAAAAAAAACGCCAAAACCAAGGTCACGGACGTTACCCTGAAAGCCGCTAAGCTTAAATAGGACTGGGCCGGACATGTCTACCGCATGTCAGATGACAAATGGGCTAAGGGAACCACCGTACCTATGGGTCCCACTTAACGCAGGACGCCATCGCGGCAGGCCGACACGAAGATGGCGGGACTAGCTTGACTCCTATCGAAAGGACTGGCCAGCAGTAGCTTAAGACAGAATAGTGTGGAAAAGGGTGAGGGAGGCCTTTGCCCTGCAGTGGGTCAATACAGGCTAGTTAGATTAGTCAAATACGTAGGCTTGATTAATTGATAGGATTCGTCGCTCATGGTAATGGTCACCCAGCTGGCGTACCTACCATCTGAAGGTAAGTTACAGCCGCCTGGAAATCTTCAATATCAGAGGCAGGTGTGTTGCCTTGAGTAAAGTTGTTTATAAAAAAAATATACCGGTCAAGTGCGAGTCGGACTCGCGCACCGAGGGTTCCGTACAAATTTGTAGATATGTTAATAGTTTATCACGGGATTTTTTTTTCGTATTTACAGCCAGCAAAAAAAAAAAGTTAGTCTTTGTCTCGCTCGGCTATCCTGAAAATAAACTTTTCCTAAGAAGTTTCATCGTTTGAATCATCTCCCAACATTTTGCTTTTAAAGACGCTCCGGCACTCGGTCCTGTCACGGTCGCCAAATGTTGGCAATTTTATTGACTTGCCGAACAAAGAGCTTTGCTACTATTATAACGTTTTGTACGTTTACTTGTATAGTATTTCTATCTCACGATACGATGTGCGCTTTACTTGTGGGGAACAAGTGTATAAATACGCTGTGAATGTGTGTGTAAGCGCAGAAGCTGACGCCGTCCGAGACAATGGCGATGTCGGAAGTGTGTGTGTGTGTTATGTGCTCACGCTACTCGTCTTCACGCACACATGCACAGCGGTGTTTGTACACTTGGTTAACACAAGTAAAGCACGCATCGCTACGTGAGATAAAATACTTTATTAGGTATCAAAGATGAGCAAAGTTAGATACTTACTGAAAAGAAATGCCGCAAACACGACGATGGGGATGACGCAGTTGATGTCTATGAGATAGCCGAAGGTCAGGTTGCCTAAGAGACCGCCACCTCGACCCGCCGTTAGGGACAGTGCGGCTGCCATTACCCTGGGAAATAAATTAAAACATTAGGGCATAAGAGAAATAGTCTGCCAAATCATCTTTTAATCTATCGACCGCTTGGTTTTATATCAATTGCTGTACCCCAGCATCCAGGGCCCTAACTCACTTATCATCTGCCTAGACTTTTCCCAACTATGTTGGGGTCGGCTTCCAGTCTAACCGAATGCAGTTGTATATTACATGGACTCTGGCCTCCACAACCCAGTTACTGGGTAATATACGATACTCCTTGGTAAGACTGGTTGTCAAGCTTTCGGGCTCTGACTACCCGTAGCGACTGTCAAATATCCACGAAAGGCAAAAGGGACCAACGGCTTAGGGTGCGTTTCCACTGAAGCGGAGCGGAGACGCGCAGGGATCGACTAATCACAATAGTTGAACTCCTCATCGCGTCACTCGTCTCGTCTATGATTGGATGATTCCTGCATGTCTCCGCTCCGCTCCGCCCGGCTCCGCTTCAGTGGAAACTCACCCTTAACGTTCTTTCCGAGGCACGGAGGGATCACGGTGTGTAAAGATGGTCACCCATCCACAGACCAACCGCGGCAAGCGTAGCTTTACCTGATCGATCGACCTGTGCGGCTGTTATTATTTAGCCACGGGCCCCTCACTATTACCACTTAATGATTCCTTACTTCGACCACCACGTCAATTCCTTAGCTAATCACGACATCTGCTAATAACGTATTCTTTATGACACAATGAACGAAACAATGCGAAGTCGGCGTGATTGGAACTATCAAAATACCACGCTTGACAACCTTACGTGGTTGGCACGTGGTAAGATCACGCGAGGAATAATAATTACCATACAGAATTTGCCCTGCAGTGGGACATCACAGGCTAATAATAATAATATCATCGCCGTATCTCTACGTTGACGTCATGGTGGGGCTTGCGCGCTCCAAACTCTAGGCCTGTGCCGGAAGAGTTTACTTTGCCGGAACAGGTCTAAGGTGAGGAGCCAGACCAAGAGAGATACAGAAGCCCGCAGGGCAGCATGTGGCGAGCTGTTGGGCAGTAGCGACCCCACGGACCCTATCTCCCGGGAGAAGTTTGTTCCTCACCTCTGGCTTGCCTTATTGGCCGGCTGGAGTGAACAATGACGAGGAACAGAGCTCCCACCTCATTCTTGCCTTTATTGGCCGGCTTGAGTGGAGATTCGCAAGAGCAAATGTGCTCGGAGGAAGGAAGTATTCCAGTAAGATGCTGGTAGGGATCGTACTTCCGGGATTGTCCTGATAGCCGTGGAATACCTCTCCACTCCTCATAAGCACCTCAGGAGATGTTGCCCCCTTGGCACTACGTCACTATGTGCTAGCGACCGTTTCCGGGGGCCCACTATTGAGTGTGCACGTCACCCCCTGCCATTTTATTCGTGTATATATAAAACATTGATCAGGCAGGGGTCATAGTTATTCCATAGTTCTTGGTAACCAGTCCACTTTAGCCACCCAAACCCATAGTCCAACTTTATATTTTCCATATCCTGCAATAGTCCTACACCAACCGGGGGTTGTCCTTGGCTGCACTTGCATGGTGCCAACAGGGATAATCGTCGGTTGGTGCCTCATTTCATTGAAAACGTTCAACGGGCCTCTGCGAGTTGGCTTCGGCCCCTCGTACGCCTTTCAAAGGACCGGGACCCCATGGTCCCGAGATATGTTAAAGCATAAAAAATAAAAATAATAATAATAATACAGAATTGGGGCCCAGCTCATAAATCGACAAATAGGTAAATACCTAAGATAAATAGCGTCGTGCTAATAAAAAACAAAGAACGAACATACGCGCACGGGGACGAAAGCATTTGTCGTATTAATCCGACTGGTCGTTAGGTTAAACGAACTCAGCCACGCCAACAGCATCGTCAGAGGCTTCGTGTAAGTAGATCTAATCATGTAATACCCTCACAAAGTGTATCGCTATTGCCCATCACTGTTGGCCTGTGACATTTGAGAACATAACATCACGCCTGTAGGTAGGATTCCCCGATGGGGTCCGCTCAGGTGAATGTGTGCGGTTTTTACTATCGCATGTTCATACGAAATAAATTCGCGAACGAAAATATAATTTTTCAAGCGATAATTGATTTATTATTATTCTGCACTGCGCGGACACTAGTATATTGGAATTGTTCACAGATTGGCGATTTTTTCCGCAATGATTATATTTCGTGGCGCGCTTAGCCTTACCCACATTTTGCAAGCTATGTTTGACGATTTGTACATAATTTTAATTGACGGTGCTGAATGAAAATAATTTTATTTACCTGAGGTTTGTAGGGAACAAGTCGACCAGCACGCAGAACACCATACTGATGGCGAGAGAGGTGAAGGCTTCAAAGATACACGATAGCACCAAGTTCTGAAAGGAGTTCTGTACGAAGTACAAGCCGACCGTCACCACGCCGGCCAAGCCCAAACTGAAGACTGGAATTCAATTGTTTACGTTATATTGGTGATTATTTTGCTGTAAAAGGGGCATGTATGCATGAATCGTATGTACATAGGTACAATTACACAGCAAGCTGTACCTGTAGGTACGCACGACCACATATCAAGCTATATATATCCAGTATAAGCTGACTTCTCATTGTACGTAAAGCCTATAATGCGAGGATAATCCCCCTCTTGGCATAAAATTTGAAGGCATAATATTGTTTGGCATAACGTTTTCGCATAACTTTTATTAGCTTATATATGGCATAATAATACTTTGACATAATGCAAAGGTAAATAACTATCATTTGGTCTAATTGGTTTTGGCATAATTTACACACATTTTTAAGGCACAATTATTTGTCTAATAAAATCATGAGTCATAAATATAAAAAGTCATAATCGGGTGTATGTAGCCTTTAATTTAATGTTGATTGTTAGGCACTAACTAGGTTAATTGTTAGGAACTAGGTAATGAAATACAGTTGTGTAAATATATTAATGGAATAAAAACGTTTTACATAATTATTGACTTATTATTACGCAAGAGCGAGCGAAGCGAGCTCGGGAATCTGGGCACCCCGAATCGGACTGGTTAGGTTCGAAGGGGATGATGGGAGCTCAAATGAGCGAGCGAACGAGTCCCCGTCATCTCCTTCGTGTTAGGTTCCTTTAAACCCTGTACACAGAAATAGCGAAGTGGGGTTCCGTCGACTACGTCTTATTATTATTGCTTGTAACTTAGTAAAATAATCAGTCTACCGCCGCGTAAAGCGCTTACGCATTACATTGGAGCAATAATCACTAATGCGAAAAGTGGGTACAACCATTAGGAGTTGTCTGGGTTTATTATGTTTATTCCAAAGAACATTATGTGTAAATATCATTATGCGTTTATAATATTATGCTTAATAAAATTATGCTTCATTATTTCATTATATACACAAATAAATTAATACATAATTTTTAAATATTATGATATAAAAATATATAATATTATGCGTAGTGATCATTATGCTGAATTTCGTTATTCCAATATTAATTATGACAGTATATTTTATGCTTATCATTAGTAAACCCAATGCGAGGTCAGCTAAAACTGGAAATGTATAGCTCGATATGTCGCCGTGTGTACTTAGTGCAGGTATCAATCTGCTGCAAGTGAAAGAAAAACACAAAAATAATAATATAACTGTAAGTATTATTTTTTCTTAGCGCCGATAGTTGAAAATCCGACAGTGTGTTTTTCGATGAACTGGCCACTGTTGGATTTTGAACGCTCGGCTTAACACCCAGAGTTAAATTTCCAGTGCGCGATAAAATCCCGCCTCCCTATTTTTACACCTGTGTGGACCCGCTTATACTGGTTTTGTAACCACTGCGGGGTACCGTAAAAACTATGTGAATGACTTTTTGTTATTATAAATTGTAATGTCACTTACTCAAGAAGAATTTAGCTCCAAGTCTGTGTACGCAGAGAGGCAGCCACAACGATGTGGGGATGCAGGCGAGACCGACGATCAGAGTATGCATGTATACGCTTGAATCGATGGTCTTCAGACAGTCGAAGGGATCACCCTCGAATTCGTCCACGACCACAATGCCAGAGACGTCACAGACTGAAGCAGACGTGTTGGGGAAACGCTTCTCGAACTCTTCGTAACGGTTGAATAACTCGGGGAACCAGATCATGAGGGTGTAGTAACTGAAATTGATGTAGCGTGTATAGAAAATATAAGAATATAGCAATTAAATACGTAGGTCGATTCCCGAAGAAGTAACAAAGGTACTTTTGTAAGTAAAGCAATATAATGAGAGTATGAGTAATTGAACCTACAGTTTGCAAAGAACGTTGATTTAGGTACACTTTTTCAAATTATGATTAAGTAACGACAGCAAAAAAAAACTTACACTTTGACGCAGAAAGGTAAAAAATTGGAACAGTAAGTAGTACCGGTCGTAAGCTGGACCATACGTGGATCCACGTGAGACACTATGGCTTTTTAATTGTTTCATTCAACCGGTTAAGAATTAAATTAACCTACAATACAGCTCAAGTAAAAGGAACAGCGTTATCAACTTTTGTTGCTGACCGTAACACGGAAAAGTTTTATGGCAGAAACTTTTGTGTCACTAGAGCATTAAAGAAAGAAAGAAAATGTATTTATAGTCGCACAGGAATATCACAAACTAAACTAAACACTCATAAAAATAAAAAAATAAAATTTAATGAAAATTAAATCGGGAAGTCCTGTTCGAGGCTAAAAGGCCACATCTCAGCATGATGCTGCGACATTTAAAAACAAGTGTCGCAGCGCTGGTATATTTTATACTTAGAACGCTTAGTCTTCTTACCTTGTGGTCAATCCGAACTGGATGATGCAAGTGAGGATGGTGTATTTGAGGTAGGGCGGCTTGCACAACGCCTTGGTCTGTACCCAGATCTCATTGAACAATCGCTTTAAGTCCTTGCGTTTGCGTATGCTCAAGGATCGGACGGACTTCATAGAGGTCTCAGAGCCTACTGATACAGTTCGGTGTTTCTCCTTGAGGCTTTTGATCTGGAAATCAAGAACTACATGAATACGTAACCTATACCTATACCTAACTAAAATAACACAAAAGTTTGTGATGGTGTCTTTGGTACAGTGGTTGCAAGTACTGCTAAGAATGAGATCCTCGGTTCGATTCTCAGGTCGGGCAAAGTGTTATTGTGTTTTTCCATCAGGAATTGCTCAGTAGCCGCCCGGAGTTTGGATTTCCATAGGACTTAAGAGGCTTTTTTTTTTGTGAGTGGGGAATCATCAAATGACTCCTCCCGCTCTGGGTGGAGCGGAAGGGAGTATCAGACTCTTACTGACTAAAACCCATCCATGTTCCTTCCTTAGCCCTTTATGTTCCGTGGTAGCGGTAACCCTTTCGGACAGTCCCGCTGATGACTTGGACTAAGGGGCTACGTTGAAAAAAATGTGGTTTTTCTATTTCGTGTAACTTGTTAAGTATATGGAATAGGGATTTAACATTTTGGTGTACGTTTTTGACTCTTTGGTCTAGTATCGTGTAAAAGGAAAACACGATTCAATGAATTTTTCTCGATACAATTTTTTTTAAAGTTATCTATTTTTTTTACTTTTTTCGACATCACGGCGTAACGCCGAGCGTAAGAGTTATTCAATGGAATTTACTTCAAAATATAGAGAATTATCATATAAATTTAATTCGTTAATTTTTTTTAAAAAGCAGTACATTCGTTGGCACATAGGTACGTCGTTTTATTCCCTTCTTTCTCTTCTTTTGCATTTCAAAAGTACTTGCATCACTTTCGCTCGCTTAGTAGGTTACGAGGATTTTAGATTTTCGAGGCAGGGCCTTAAACATAACTGTCGGAATATGGGTAGTACTATAGGTACACCCCTCCGTAACCCTTCGGGGATTACAAGCGTGGATGATTATGTGATGGAGAAAAAAAAATGGGTAGGTAAGTTTACATATTTGACTAAAATATGAGTACTGAGACGACAGCTAGTACCTAGAGAAGTATGAAAGAAGACATGCACCTCAAATCAATTTGGATAAGGGTGGACAGTGATGATTTTATGATATAAATGGTAGGGTCGTAAGTCACAATATTTTTCTCATGCACTCAAATTGACAACGACCATAATATTAAACAACATTAGGTATTTTGTTGTCTGTTGAACAAAACAAAGGTGGTGTAACACGTTCATACCGGATAGTTTTCGGGGTCATCGCCTGTGTTTTGCTTGTAGATGCCTCTAAGAACATTGAGGGCATCATCATAGTCTCCGCATTCCATCAAAAACTTCGGGCTTTCGGGGAAGGATAACAGCCAGAAGCCGAGCACCAGTGAGGGGATTCCGCACGCGGCTACGAACCAGTTCCATGAGTCGTAGGAGAAGTTGTCGTTCTCCATACGGATTCCTGTGATTGGAATGATGCCCCAAGCGATTACTGTAACCAAATAATTATGGGTATTAATTTTCGACCGTAACCAAGTGATAAATCGATTAACCGCAATCTAACCGAACCCTTAAAGTGAGCGCTGGGCAAAGTCTTCCACACAATGGATGCCTGAAGATGGCACGGCACGGCACCGCCGAGGCCGGCCCAGAAAGAGATAGCGAGATGTCCTGGACGCGTACCGCGAGGGTTGGTTCGAGGTGGTACGGGAAAAGAGTTCCTGGAAGGATTTGGGGGATGCCTTTGCCCAGCAGTGGGACAGTATAGGCTAATAAGAAAAAAAAAAAGAAAACTAGTTTGGTCAACTGCTAAACTAACCAAAGGCTACAATTAATTAAGTCGAGTTAAGGTGTATTTGGCTAGGTTGCGGTCCATCGAAGTCAACCATTCGATATTGACCACCTCGCCTCAAGCCATAATCGATGGTCGATCGCTAATCGCAACCTCTACTGGATCAACCGATTGTTGAACGGTCGGATATAATCGATTGACCGCAATCTAGTCGAACCCTTAAATTTAGCTGGACTTAGACTTTAGTAGTTGCAGTTAACACCCTAACAGGCAGTCAAGAGGGTAGTACCGTCTATCGGTAGCAACAGCTTTCACTTTGACAGTTCAACAATATTCACTGCGTTATTTACGTTGTTGAGCAGACAAATTTTTCGAACATAAATGAGCAATGGATTAATTGATAGTGTGTTACGCAATTTGTGTGCTGGAGTGGACATTTAATCATGGGTAATGGCAAAAACTTACATGGCAGCAAGATGACACCAAGGGTCCAGAACATTTCCATCCAGCAGAGGATCTTCTCTCTGTATTTAGTCTGTTGGAATTCACCCAGGTAGGGGAAGACGATACCCATAGCTCCAGCAACACTGCAAACAAAAACGATATTACAAGTTACGCCTAGAATTTAGAATTTCTGCAACTTGACTGTGATGGCACTTGTGTTACTGGGGTTTATTTAAAACGATGATATTGCGTCGAAAAATTCGTCCGCATCGCTGTCGACTGGTAATGTACCCAAGAGACTGGCAGCATTACCACGTTGTATGGCAATGCTTAACCTTTGGCCAAGGTAAAAGCCAGCCCTTGGGTCACGGGAAGTGTCAACCAGCCGTTTTGAAATTTCCTTAAATAGGGCATGAGCACTCGGACCCCACGACCCGAGGGTTTTTACCAGTCGACAGCGATGCGGACGAATTTTTCGACGCAATATTTTAGTTTTTGTATAGTTTTAGTTAAGTTAGGATTTAAATTTGTTATTTTTATATGCAAACTATGTTAAACAAAAAATAAATAAAAACGATGATTAAAGTGAAGTGACGTTTAAACGTCAAAAATGCATGGTTAAACAATCGCTAATCATTACTTAACTTTAAGCAATGTTTATGAATAGATAAAGGGATATATGTGTTGGACATTATCAAACGGTATTCTACACCTTGTGTGGGTCTATGAAACTGATCCATTATGATATCTTTGCTAGCGATCGACCTCTGGTGAAAATAAGCTGGTAAACATGAGATTATGAGACCTCTAAATGGGAGGCGGTTGCACAACTCAGTCAGAAATCAGTTTTAATTACCTAAGTAGATATCTACCTACCTAAGCCTAAATTATGAATTGATGAAAGGTTGATATATTATACTTCGTGTAGGCAGGTAAAGCAAAATGAGAGTGAAAAAAATGCTAATGAAGTTAAATATTTTCTGAATAATTTACTGTCTGGATGTTGCATTTTACATTAAGTATAAACAAATCAATCGAACTGGTTTTCAGTTAATGGCTCTGATGACAACATTTTACTCGTCATTATTGTACTTAGGTCTAGAATAATTGTTAAATGGAAGCGTGAGCTTAGAATCAATTGTAGCGTGTCTGTCCGCATAATTTGTGTCCTCCATTGTTTAATAATAAAGGAGAAAAAAAAACACAACCGACTTCCGAAATTAAAGTTATTTAGCACTTTGTAGTGTTTTTTTTGGAAGTCGGTTGTGTTTTTTGTAAAAAAGTTTTTATTTTTTACTTTTTAGTGGGAGAGTTGTAATTTATCTAAGTTACAATAGCCTAATGTCAACTGCTCATCATTTTACAAAATATTGCTTTTGAATTTTTAGATTTTTGTTGATTTTTCAAAAACCGCTTGTCAGATTTCGAAAAAAAAAAGCATGGGACCATTTGGGAAGTATATATACCCTTCCGAACAAAAAAAAAAAATTCTTATCGGTTGGCAAGCGACGGAGTTATGCGCGAACAAACATAAAAAAAAATACAAACATTCCAATTGAGAACCTCCTCCTTTTTTAGAAGTCGGTTAAAAATGAGGCTTCGAAACACGAAGGTTAGGGCGTTTTGTAAATATTGTGCAGCTGTAAGTAAGTAATATTCATCACCGTCATCTTTTCCCGCGAATGTTTTACCGGTTTCCAGTAATTCAAAATGTGACATGCCTTTTGTTGGGGTCAGCTTCCAGTCTCACCGGATGCAGCTGAATACCAGTATGTTACACGACGCGACTGCCTATCTGACCCAACCCAGTTATTGGGTAATACGATACTCCTTGGTAAGACTGGTATCAGACTTTCGGGTTACTGGGTCGCCGGTCGTCCCGAAAGCCTGATCACCAGTCTACGTCTACTACAACGTAATGACTGCCAAACATAATAACAGCCGGGACCAACGTCGGCAAGCGTAGCTTAACCTGATCGATCGACCTGTGTGGCTGTTATTACTTAGCCACGAGCCCCTCCTGTAATTAATACTAATTTCAAATGAAGCCTTTGTCATTTTCCTCGCTTCCGCAACCCTTGCATTTTACACGATAAGGATTTCACACGATTGGCTAGATATAGTGGGTACCTCTACCTGCTAACCACGCAACAACACCTTCGTGCAAATCTATCGCTGATTTCAGAGCTCTAATGATGTCTTACTGAAGAAGTCACGTGTATGCGCCGCATGTCTGTATCACTCTTTTTCTAACTAGCTACGGGTGGCGCATGCCATTATCTATAGATCATACTTAATGTCTACTGTTGACTCTACAAATCTCTCTCGTCATATACTACTAATGAGCGACTTTTAAACTTTCAATATGACATTGGTATACTCATCCTTTTTTAAGGGACCCCTGAGGGATAAAAGATAATCATTATGATTCCCATTTTAAATCAAATAAAATTGGGCATGACGTTAAAGTATAAAGATAGGTAAGTACATTTTTTTTTTCATTTTGCTCACACACCAAAGGCGAAATTCTCTCGGACCCTCACATTAGGTAACCCTGCACTAAGTTGAAATAAAAAAAAAAACATTATTTTATTAAGGTGCTAGAATACTTACGAGAAACCATTAATGAATCGACAGGCCATGAAGATGGGCAGGATTTGGACGAAGGAGGAAACAATTCCGATGAAGCCATCTATCAACAGGGCCGAGACTAGCACAGTCTTGCGGCCCCTTGTGTCAGCCAAGCAGCCCCAGAAGTATGATCCGATCACCATACCTGTCGGGAAACAACAAAATCTAACTTAAGTTCTAGCCTAAACCTTTCGGCGAGTAGGTATTTTATTTCGATTTAAGCACAATTCTTAATACTAAGACAACCTAAGCTGACATATTTGTATAAAAAACTGTATTTCTATAACAGTTAGGGCCTGTGCACACCACGTTTTTTAAACGCGCCGTTGACGCGCGTTTGTAGCGATACAGACGCGAGTCAGACGCAGCCTGTAGATAAAATCAGTGAGAGGGAGTGGGCCGTAATCTACCACGCGGGCCCAGTGCGGGTTGGTAGATGTCACATGTCGTCGATTTTTTGGTTCTAGGACATGCCGGTTTCCTCACGATGTTTTCCTTCACCGTTTTGAGAGCAGTGGTGATGAAATAATTTACGCAAAGTAACGCGCCTGTCTGGGTTCGAACCTACGACCTATAATTCGTAAGTCGCGGCCTATACCACTGGGCCACGACTCGACCATAACATTGTGATGTACAAACTCAAGTGTTCGTAATCTCAAATAATTTACATTCCATCGACATTTAATCAATTATCTACTTTAATAAAATGTGTTTTAAGTCGATTTTTGAATGACCATTTGTAACAAAAATGTCCTAATAAGATTTTGATTGCAATATAATTTGAGCTTTGTTAATTAAGTATGACATTTGTTGTTCCATAACTTGAAAATTATCTCAAATTCCTAATTCAAATAAGCCTGTCATCACATCACCTATTCTTTTTTTTCAATAAAGCTTTTTGTATTATTTTTATATTTGAGGTCTTACCCAACATAGGAGCGGCAGTGAGCCAGCCCTTGTCGGCGGATGTCATCTCGAAGTCACATGTCGCTGTCGGCAAGACGAACGATACTATAGTGATGCCGATGGCAGTGTTCGCGTATATGAGCCCCGTGACCGCCAGCAGGCAGAAGTGGAAGCGACCAAAACCTGAAAAAGATAAAGGCACTGTAACATTAGTTTAGTGGATAACTGGAAACAACAGTTCACTGGTAACATAATATCTCGCCTCGTTTCCCCGAAAGGTTGGGCAGAGGTGTACCTACCCATAATACCTACATCTACATATCCCCAGTAATTTTTAAGTTCCTTGTAATGGGGGGCGAGCCTGTTGCCATCAGCTGGACATAAATCCAAGCTACGGGCTGCTACTGAGAAATTGCAGATAGAAAAACCCATAACATTTTGAACGACCCGGGAATCGAACACAGGACCTCATGCACAGCAGTAACACTTGTGACTAGACAAACGACGCAGTCCCATCTATAACTAGAATATTAACTGAGCTAATCAAAAGATCTGATTTTCCTACTAGTTACGATCTATTGTTCTTGTTGTGATGCTTATAATTTTCTCTATCCTAACGTCACTAGTCACTTAGTTGGCACATACGACAGCATTTTAATTAATGCCATCAATTACGCCGATGATGGTGGCACAAAGCTATAAATACTTTTGTTTTTATACCGTTCATACATTCATATATCTTTGCTTTGAATCTTGTTGGATTTTAATGCGGCTATTCGTTCTCTCTGAGGCAAGTTTGGAACTACTATCGCTGGTGTAATAATGTTAAAAGTTTGTATTTACCTGTCGCCGATATAGCATGTTCGAAGTCTGCTCCATGTTCTAAGAAGTCTAGACCTGTAAAGGAGATAAAAATCACATTATTAGAACTTGTTCTACTGGAAAACTTCAAGATAGAGGTCTCAAAAACTGAGCGACGACCAAAAAAAAACAAATTTTCAACTTAACTGATAAAGCTCGCTTTATTACTACGTTTCTAATTGTTATGTGCGTTTCTGCTTCCATATTCAACTAATTAAGTATATGGTCATTTTCACACAAGGACGATTAAATTATTATAAACAAATTCACTTCTTATTTGTTCTATAGCTTTTGTCTTTCACTCGCAAATAACTAAAATATTGGCACGCTTTCGATTGGCTTTCAAATACGCTATGACACGGTCAGACATGGCTATCAATGATGTCGTGTGCAGAAATGTCCTCATGCTATTATTGTATGCTCAATACCGTTACAATAAAGACTAATTTACCGTGAATGATTTTTAGGTATGAGGGTACATGGCATTTTTCCAGTTTGTCTTCTGTCAAAAATACGATACTGTCATAGTAAATAACGAATTACCCTCATTCTTCTAACAACAGTGTTACAATACCTACGTTAACGAATGATGACGAAAATTAAAAATTAATGTCTAGTCGACATCGGCTTTGCTTGCCGTTTATTAAAAATAGAATAGAATAGAAAAATCAACGTCATTTCTATAAATCTGAGGAGCAATTCTCGTAATTATAAGAACGTTCAGTCTGATCTCTGTCTCAATCTTCAAAAAACATCTCTAATATCCCAATATTTTTGAAAAGCTTTGACATTGATTGTTACCGAGATGAGATTGAGACTAGATTTTGAACATTTTTAATTACCCCAATTGGCCTTCTATAGTTCTTTTTTGAACAAATTTTACATATTTTTATCTCTTCTTGTTTGTATTTCACCATTCTTTGCAACAAGTACCTACGGCAGAGGTAAATATCAATAGTTAGGTACCTACACAGTCTAATTAAGCGTACCTAATATACCCACAGTTATAACGTGGAATTAAGTACATCATACAACAAGCCTATTATAAAGAAGGTGTTCAGTACTGTTGGTAAATAAGTAGGTACCTAATGTGTGTCTAATCTCATGGGAACGAATATTTTGGTCAATTCAAGTTTGGGATTAACAACGGAAAACTGGCGTCGATAAAGATTTCTGTTTGTTTCACAAAGCCGACAACCTGAAGTGATGATAAACAATATGGATAACTGTTTTTATTTCTTGTTGATAATGTCAGTTTCAAGAGTCCGGATCGAGTAGTTGAGTAAGTATATGTGTTGATTAGAGTTGAATAATATTAGGTAAAAAGTAGTTTTCCGAAAGAATACCTAAATGTTCTGTGGGTGGAGTAATTGCGTAAACATTAGCAGTGCTGCTTTAATTTTGACAGTTCAACAGCATTCATTGCGTTATATTTGTTGAGCAGACACATTGTTCGAACATATGAAGCAATGGATTAGCAATATCCTTCAAAATGATTTAGAGCGTGATTAAAAGTGTGTTACGCAATTAACGTACCAAGCAGTAGTACCAGGCCGTCAAATATTTATGAATGACATGGCATCACCACGGGCAGTCGTTTACTCGACTCGACTACCTACACTCGACCAAACACATCCATCGATCCAGTAGCTACCGTGGCCTAAATCCAGCAAAAACGATGACGACTGTCTTCTGTTCTCCATTACTTATAAATAAATAAAAAGTCCTCTAGACCGTATTTCGGCCACGGCGCAGCGGCGGCCAATCTCAACGGAGACTAGACTCCGGCGCGGAAGATACCTATTATAGTGCACAAGTGTGCGCGCAGACACAGATGCACTCCCTCTTCCCTAACTCTCATAGTCCGATGGGACGACAATCCGACACGACCGGACAAGATCAGGTGCAGGACCCACGGCTTAACGTGCTTTCCGAGGCACGGGGTTATCACACCGCCAGCTTACAAACTCCGGGCTGTTACTAAGAAATTCCTAATGGAAAAACTCAATAACCAACCATTCTTCATTAAGCAACGGAGTGAACCGACCTTTTGGCCCCCCGTTCAAACTTTGTCCGTCATTGTCATTTGTCCGGAGTTTTCCCAACAAGGGATTTATTTTGTAAATTGAAAATTGTAATATGATTACTGAAAAAAGAAAGACGAGAAAGTGAAATGTTCAGGCTTGAAGTTTCGAAATAAGTAGTTGACCTTATTTTGCGACCGTCACAAAATAATATTGTCTACTGTAAGTAATAATATTTAGGTCCTCTTGTCTAGGCACATGGAATGACGGTGTTGTTCATCATCATCTTTCTGCCCACAGTTTATTTGGGTATCGTAATAGTAGGTCGTAGGGTTGAACCCTGAAAGGCGCTTTACTTTATGTCAATTGTTTCATCACTACTGCTTTTAAAACGGTGAAGGACACATCGTGAGGAAATCGGCATGTCCTAGAACTCAAAGTTTGAAGACATGTGACATCTGCCAACCCGCACTGGCCCGCGTGGTGGATTACGTCCCACTCCCACTCACAGAGAGGAGGACTGTGTCCCAGCAGTGGGAACATTATCGTCCGATTATAAAGTAGGTGCGTAAATAAAATTTACTAACACCACTATTGTAAATATGCGCTATACGATATTATGCTTATCAGTTGCATCGTCTTCTACGATTTTAAGTTGACACAAATAAGTAGTTTGCTATCATAGCAATTGTCTATAGGTACTTTGCACGAAATCAGAGGGGCAATTCTCGTAATTTTAAGAACGTTCACAGTCTGATCTCAGTCTCAATCTGTCAAAAATACCTCTAATTTCCATACATTTTGACAAGTGTTTGACATTTGTTTGTCGCTGAGATGAGACTGCGACTAGATTTTGAATGTTTTAAATTACGAGAATTGGCCATCTGATTAAAGTGAAGTCTAATGTCTATCCTTATTTATCAGCAATACTAGATGTTGCCCCTGCCCGCGACTTCATCTGCGATCCAGGAGGAGGAAAAGTAGCCTATGTCCTTCTCCCGGTCATGGTCTACCCACATGCCAAATTTCATCAAAATCCGTTCAGCAGTTTTAGCGTGAAAGCGTTACAAACAAACAAACCTACTTTCGCATTTATAATATCTAATATATAAAATTCTCGTGTCACAGTTTTCGTTGCCATACTCCTCCGAAAGGGCTTGACCGATTTTGATGAAATTTTTTGTGCTTATCCGGTATCTATGAGAATCGGCCAACATCTATTTTTCATACCCCTAAATCGAAACTTACGCGGGTGAAACCGCGGGGCGCAGCTAGTTACATATAAAAATAAGTTACCTGATGGTTACACTCGAATAGATGAGCCAATTCAAACAGTTTAGGAAGTACCGAATTGGACGAATTGCGAATTGGACGTTGTGAGAATTGGACATTTTGAGCCCACTGGACATTTTGCGAATTGGACATAATGCGCCCAAAGGCTTCATTAATTACACAAAGGGTGTTTTTTTCAGACAAAACTTAAAATTTAAGGGATATGGTGTTTTTTTACAATTTCAAAATCTAAGCTCATGATTCATACGAAACTGTAACGGCTTACCAACAGTCGATTGGTCCATGAACCGTTGGTCAACATTATCTTTAAACCATTAACTTTTCATCCAAAGGACTTTTCACCCACGAACGTTTCGCCAACATAAGTACGTCAGTGAATGCATAACCAACAGAATATTTTGACCAATAACTTTTCACCCAGGTTGACTGGTAGAAAATGCCATATGCATTAAGAGCGTTTACGCCGTACGGCATTGCATACAAACTTTCAAGTCCTTGTTTTTCGAAATGAATGAACGGATTTTAATGAAACTTTATACGCATAAGCAGGATACAAAGGTCTAAAAAGTTAGCAGATAACATTTTCGAAAAATTGTGTTATAGCCAAATTAGACCGATTTTAAAGTTTCCATAGAAGCAGATATTTCCAGTATTCTTTTTTTAAATAAGACATTTCTAAAATGTTCTCTGCTAACTTTTTAGACCTTTGTATCCTGCTTATGCGTATGAAGTTTCATTAAAATCGGTTCATTCATTTCGGAAAACAACGGCTTGAAAGTTTGTATGAAAAGCCGTACGCCGTAAACGCTCTTAAGTCCACCTTTTACAGTATTTTTTTTACAGTATTTCTGTTACTTGTCCCATAAAGTTTGAATAAATAAATAATAATGTTGACCAACGGTTCATGGACCAATCGACTGTTGGTAAACCGTTTCAGTACCCATCATGAATACTTTCAGTTATGACTAAAAAAATAATTCGCGACTGTAACAAATATGGCTTTACAGAATTTGAGTTAGAATTGGCCTCAAATGTCATGAAATAGTCGTACGATAGGGTAATATGAACTTAGAGAGATGTATTGATAGTTTCTCGGAAAGAAAAGTCTACTTACTCTCTATAAGGATTACCGGGTAGACTGAGGTGAAGTGAGCTCTCATTCCACCTGATGCTAGGGACACTATTGACGGATCACTCCACTCAAGCTTTCACGGTGAGATTTTTACAGAATAAACCAACTGGGCTCCTACAAACCATTTCTAATTAGAATCACAGTAGATACCTACTTATACAGTGTGTTATACACTACTTTTTGTGGTACATATTTAGGTATTTTCTAAATACATTCAGACAGGGTCATCAACATTTGACAGACAATTTCAGCAATTTCCGTATTTCTATGAACTTTCACATAATCTGCGTTCGCGATTTATTTGACAAAAATGTAAACAAATATGAATTAATGGAAAAATAATTTTAATTCCTACACAATAAAGTTCAGTTTACGCTACAACTTCAAACATTTTAATAACTTTTTCAGTAGTGCTAGTCACTCTGTAATCAACTTAATCGTCATTGAAATAAAGTTGATATTGTTTAACTTGCAATAGGGTGGGGGTGTGCAGCACTACGCACTTTTATTAGGTATACATACCTACATATTTGACAAGTTTTTGACATTAGATTGTCGCTGAGATGAGATTGCCACTTGAATCTCAACGTTTTATTGGCCTTCTGATCTGAAACAGTAGTCAACTCACCTAATCCTGTACCTATAATATACAACTCCTTTATTTGAGGCTACTGTTATTCTAGAACTCAAAATGAGGTTAATCAAATATCACTTGTAATTATTTTAAAACAAGTTAATTCAACAGTTAACAATTGTCAGCGTTATCTTATCTATCATAATGAAAGTACAGGTAGCATTGTTTACACGTACCAACGGCGTATGATTAATCAATTTTGTTATGAACGCGAGATGAAGGGCTTTGGAATCGTAAATAAATCAACCTGACATGACTAAACATAGCAGGCTTTTTATCAGAACACATCAGAATGTGTGTACAAAGATTAGAGGTAACAAATATGTGACAATGAAATCGTCGAATCAATTGCTATGGCATTGTAGCTACACTCAAGGACTGAGTTTTGAAATGGGTACGTAAAACTTACATTGCAACAGCACCTTAATTCAAGTAACTCAGTTTTGATTACAATCTGAATAATTTTAATGGAAATTGGTACCTAATCCATTGCTTCTTAGGTATGTTCGAAAAATTTGGCGCGTTATCTGCGCCCCGTCGCGTGGTGCGTCGTAGTGTGTGATCCGCCTAAGTCCATAAACATTAAGGGACGCATAGTGCCGATCACCACTCAAGTATTGTCTATGAATAGGTTTTTGGAACCCTGTGCGTCTGCGCGCACTGTGAGACCTCGTATAGTAAGTAATGTTTATAAATACGGGTAGGTATTAGTGTGTTATGCAATTTCCCCGTAGGATGATAATTTGAAGGCTGATAGTTGGAACACCGCCATGTTAATAGACAAAAATCTACTAAAGGAAGGCACTAATCTTGCCTTTATCACCTGAAATACTTACAAGTCGTATACTTAACAGTAATTACATAGAATGCATGAAGCATATTAAGTAGATAGAAACTATTCTTCTTAAGAAAATTTTCCAGACGTAAACAGTCATCAAGGAAACGTAGGTACCTAATTTGTAGTTCAGGTGCCTGAACAGATTCTGTAAAACTAGAGGTTAAATTAACTGAAACACAATGTACACATTGTTATATAAAGACCAACATTAAAGCCACAGCTCATTGTTGCAAAATTAATGGTTAAGAATACAATACCGCTTTAAATATAAGTAACAGGATAGTGATGTGAAAATAATATGCTAATAGTGACATTGCGCAGGCTCGAAGGTTGCGCCCGTATATGTAACCAGCACACTAAATGAAAAAAAACTAAATGAGTTATCGTTGAATTGATTGGGTATTACCAATACACAGATGAGGTATGGGTTATCCAGCATCTCGTTGCGTTCTTTCGTAAAAGGTAGTCTATAAAAATGGAGCAACCTTCAGTAACCTGCAGGAAAGTCTTACAACAACTTAACTAACTAACTTTGATCGGAACTTTTTATTTAACAGTTTTAAAACCTGCAGTGCGTAAGGCTCAGTTGAAGTGATCGCTTATTATTATTATTTATTTTATATTTAAAAGTCTATAAAATCATCTTGTCTTATGAACTATGCCCCGCAAAACCGTTTTCACGGTTTGTCTGTGGGAACGGAAAAAACAGTATTATATTTATGGTTTATTATAGCGGACACTTAAATTTCACTAATTTAACTCATTAAATAACACTACTAAATTACAATTTACAAGTTAACACTAAAATATAATATCGCTTAGGTACTTCCGCTTCGCTTTGTTTTCGCTTGTATATTGCTTATCGCTTTTTCTTATGCCAATAGCTATGCCTACTTAGGTTGCGGAAGTTTGGTGAAAATTAAAAAGTTTCTAATTATGAAAATTCTTAGCGCATTTAATATGCGCTACGAGAGATAATTATTAATATTTCAGCAAATGAGAGAACGATCGACGTACCTACCTCTGAGATTAATTTTGGTATTTACGAATATACTTTTCCAACGGGTGTGTATTATTTCAGAATTTTAAAGATTGATATGAACTTTTTTATTTTAAAACTAGACAACAAATTCTACGAGGAAGAAGTTGCCTATTTAAAATTGTGACAAAACTAATGAGCTAGGTACATATTCACCACTACTGATTTATTTTTGAATAAGAGTCGTCATTCGCCACTTATTTCGGTTATCAGTGTAATTGCACTGCATATTGTTGATCCCATTGTCTAAAAATAATATTAGCATTTGAATGGGACAAATTAATTAATTGTCGCGTTTTGAACATACTAAGAAGAGGTATGAATTATGAGATCAGTGAATGCTGTAAAATTTTCATTCGTTTCGCTTCTCTGACGTAGATTCACTCGTACAGAAGAGCGCACGTCCGTGGTGACTAAACCAGTAAAAAGCTGGCCTTTATTATATTGACAGTCCATAGATACTGTGCTAGGCCAACTCAAGGTCGAAATGCTAGACTGACGCGCGGCTTACTGTACCTACCTTGTTAAAAATTCGGAAACATTGTAGTAAGTAAGTATATAAAATGATACAAATTGTACAATATTTATATATTTAAATAGTAAGTATATTATTAAATATCTAACAATAATGGACTGGTTAACTCGAAAGTAATGCGTATGTTTGGAGTGAGAATTATATGTATAGTGGACGATAGGCATTTTGAATTAAATAAGTTCAAGTACTCGTAGTTTGATTTCAGAGCGCTATTATTTTTGTCGAATATTTTATACGGCAAATAATTTAATTTAATGCTCTGTGTCTCGTAATGTTAATTAATTTGCATGCCTACTATTGTTCAGAATAAAGATTTTCTAACTGAACAGACAGCTGTGCTGCTAGGGAGTTTGTTGCGCCATTTCTTCCCAAAGAAAGCACTAGGAAGTGGTGAAGGGCGGGCGTTTTGGAGGACCGACTGGCGTAAGTATGTAATTTTGACTTTCGAAACAGTTGATTCTTAGCCTAATTTAAATATATTACTTTTGATTTCATCGCCGTTGTTTTTAATGATGGACCATGGCCATGGCAAGATGTTACACAGTATTCGATTATGTGTAAAGAAAATTTTCAAAATCGAACTTCTTTCTTCGCGAGAATTAGCAACACTTAAATAAAAATACTCAATATGCCTGATACGTACCTAGGTATACTGATATTCAGCTGCATCCGGTTAGACTGGAAGCCGGCACCAACATAATTTGGAAAAGGCTAGTCAGATGAGATGATTAAGTACCTAGGTACCTATTAGTCCTGGATTTTGGCCAGAAGATAGAAATAAAGATAATCTTAACTACGATATGCTGTTAATAAAAGTAATTAATGATGATTAAAACAGAAACTCATTAGTTTAGCTGCCCCTGCACCTGCATGGAAAATAATGAACGTTTAGCATATGCCGGAAGAGTTATGTGAATCAGTTAGAGTGGGTTTTGCCGACTCTTCCTCTTAGGTATTATAAATAAGTAGTTACATAAGATAAGGTTGGCGCTTAAGTATATGCAATTGAATTCACTATGTATCCAATTGAATTCACGATGTGTGTATTACCTAATTGAATTATGAAAACATTAGAAATGTTGTAGTTTTTATTTATCATTTGCTTTTGATGAATACTTTGCCTTATGGGAATATCGCTCTGTGGACTAAAGCATCATTATAAATTATAAAGATTTAATTGTGATTAACTCTAGTTTAAAAAACCGTTTGATATCGATTTTCCAAAGTCGATAATATATACCTACCTACAGTTTTTTTCACGCTACGAGGAATTCATAGCTTGCGTTATTGGTACAGTATTTTTTTAAATTATTTGTTGTAATGATTTAGAAGAATTGTTTTATTTTCTTGAATTTATTAAATCTGTAGGTACCTATCGTATAGTAAAAGATATAGGTAGGTACAGTCGTCTTAGGGTTTGTTTTTCTTATTTTCATTGCGAAATAACACAAAAAATATCAACATTTATTTGCTAGATCATCTTTTTAACAACCTTACACAACTATTGATTTGTTTAGAAAGGAAACAATGTCCTTACTTGCTATTAGTGAACTTTTTGTCAAAAAGTTAACAGTTATTGTTTCGGGGTTGAGTGACAAGCGTATAGTCAATGATTCGCGATGTGAGTTGACTTATGGACATCTAGTGGACATCGTCATAATAGCTATTGTCAAACTCGACGGCAAAGTTGAGCGACGTTGATTTGAAGCTCGCTCAAGGTTGTCAGACAGGTCCTTTCAATGTCCCATGTGAATGTTTGCTTCGAAGACTTTTCTTGTTTTCCTCTGACATAACAGCACACAATTCGGGAGGTTTTCTTTTATTTGTTTTTCCATTTGTCTGTTTGGTACGTTTAGTTTTAAAAGCTTTTCAACTATTGCGACTATTAGATACCTACTAATTATATTTTTCTCTAGTGTTATATTAAATTAAACTAGATTGCGATTTTATTTAACATGAATTAATATACATTTCTATAAATAAATAAAAATTATTAAATTGTGAAATATTGCAACTCGATTTTTGCAATTTATTTTAACTAGAAAACTTTTGTAATGAAAAATGTATATTATTCAAACTCACCCATTTTATTTAATTCACTTTTTCACTTATATAAAAGTCCGATATGAGATCACGTCAAGAGATAAATCCGTGGTCACCTATCACCAATGTTTCATCGTCACCCTGCGTGTTGCACTAGAGGGAGGATGCGCGTGGGCAGGCCGGGTCTGTCGGCGCACGCGTCGCTCGCGGTGCCTCAAGGGTGTCGCGTGTCGCCTGCTGAGGCTTCTGTGCGAATGCGGACTCGCTACCGGCTCCCGCCTAAGATTCCTTCCACTCGAGATAACGATAAGGCCGATGCTCGATCGCTCATCTTGTGTTATCTAGACGGCCGATGACGGTGACCACGATCGATCTATCCGCAACATCACACCGTTGTCATGCTCTGAGTGCTTTAAAAACTATTATGTAAGATGGAAGAATATTTTTTCTCAAATATGGATGGCAGTAGGTATCATCTTAGAAGTTTATTGCTTTTCATTTGCTAACATTCATTCATTTGATAACTCACATATTTATTTACCCGCAGATTTTCAAACAAATATCGACTGTTACGTAACTAAATCGTCTGTGGAAACCCTCGCAAATGTGCAATCACACTAATATTATAAAGGCGAAAGTTTGTGAGTGTGTGTGTGTGTGTTTATATGTTTGATACTTCTTCACGCTCAAACGACTGGACTGGCTGGATTTTGTATGCAGGTAGCAGACACCCTGGATCAACACATAGGCTAGTTTTTATCCCGATATTTCCACGGGATCGATACTTATGCGGGTGAAACCGCGGGGAGCAGCTGGTAAAATATAAACGAGAAAATTGCCAAGATGTTTACTGACTACTTGTACTATTGCAACTAATTCAGTTTACAAAAAATCATAAATTAAACTTAGTACCTAGATGTTAATGGGGCTGGGCACATCTGCCGCACGTCAGACGATCAATGGGCCAAACTTACGACCCTGTGGACCCCGTTTATGGCAAATGGACAGAGAGAGGTTAAAAGAGTGCCGGGAGGCTTGCCTAGCAGTGAGACATTAATGTCAGATTTTTTAAAAGATTTTAATTATTGTGGCAATGTGAATGTGACTAATTGAGGTTTGGAAAATGAAATCTAGAGGAATGTGAAACTAGTAATTGAGATCACGAAATTCTATAGGTAACGCAAAATGAATCAGACGGTATTTTTTTAATAAATCAAATTGAAACGTCTGTTTGTCTATTCTATTCTATTTTTCTCTATGACAATGGTGCCGACTGCCAATGTCAGACGTGTTATAAGAAAACAAGCGAAATTAAAAAAAAATAAAAACTAAAATTCTAAATCCAATACTAGTTCATCAATATATCGTTGAATTTATTGTGAAACCAAAATATTCATCAACTCGTCCTATATCCCGACGGCCCATTTAGGACGACCTGCAGAAAATCAAAATAAAATATATATTTTGGGCATAAGGAGTAACAAGGCTACTTTTATTTTAGAAAAAGAATTAGGGCATCGTGCCAAAAATTAAAATCCATTTTTTTTCCGATAGGCACGCGAACGAAGTCACGGGCATAGCTAGTATTTAAGTAAGACAGCAAAATGCGCTTCTCGCTCCTCTCTATAGACGCAATCATTACCTAAGTCGGGAGCTACTCAAGCTGATTGTTATTTAAGAGAAAAGCGTGGATCGGCGTCCCTCTGCGGCCAAGCAAAGCGTCCCGTAATGAGCTGCCTCCGTAAGGCGATTACTTTGATTTGTTTTTATGAATCGCATCTTTTAACAAGAAGACGCCACCAGAAGGCCAATTCTCGAAATTTAAAACGTTCAATATCTAGACGCAGTCTCATCTCAGCGATAAACAAATGTCAAAAACTTGTCAAAATGTAGGAAAATTAGAGGTATTTTTGGCAGACTGAGACTGAGATCAGACTGTGAACGTTCTTAAAATTACGAGAATTGCCTCTCAGTATTACCTACTAGGTACTTAGTTGATGATTATAATAACAGGCAGTATTGGTGCTATCTTTTTCAACGTCAAACCAATATGACTGAATTACTGAACTTCTTCATATACATATATACACTCACGCCTTTGTCCCATGGGAGTAGGCAGAAAGTACAAAACGCCACCAATGCTACGATCCTTTCCAAGCGCGGATCCATCTTTGTGGGCACGATGGGCATGCCCACAATAATAGACTTGTGACGTCACACTTTCACGATCTATTGAGGTCGATAGGCTGATGATTTTATAGAGTATATTATGCCTTAGTAATATTTAAAAAAAATACAATGAATCGTGCGTAAAATCTAGGTCAGGGCGTCATATATTTTGTAAACATCTCCTTTGTAGGGATGCACTGTATATCGATAATGAGCAAGTTCATACTCCGAGTAAGCACTTGGCTAATTTTCAGGTGGCTGTGACCACAACCTTTTTTGAGGGCTGGATCTGCGCCTGATCCTTTCTGTATACTCCTCCGCCTCGCTTATGTTCATACATCTGGTCATACCCGTACGCCGGTTGCGAGTACCACGCAACTGACCCTTCTGAAGAACATCACCAATAAGGTCAGTATATTGCCCTCCTTAGATGCCCCTCCCGGCGTATCCAACTTCTGCACGTTAAGCGTAAAGACACATGTCACACTTTTGGCAGTGAGCCCCGCTACCAAACTTGCTGACTGGCTAATACTTTTATGTCGGTATGAGCTATTTATTTTCTTCAGGTGAAAAGATCACACTGTTCATAATGCAGTATTAAACATAGTATTTGAAGTTAAAACTAGAATGTTATTTCACTTACCACTAAAATATGCACGACCATCCCAAACAAAAGAAGGGTGAAGGAATTGCTGTAATGGCGGAAATTCATCAAGTTTGGCTCCGATGAATGAAGCGACACGCTCTGGTAATGTTTCGTCCTCGTGTAGTTTTATGCGTTTTGGCGGTGCTGGCGGTGTTGGTGTTTGTGCAGCTCCACTGGTGCCTGGTTCTTCAGTGGGTCTGAGCACCCACTCCTGTAGATGTCCCTCCGGTTAGGAATGATTCGATGCAAGTAAATACATATATGTAAGAACTCGATAATTACTTTTGATTCGATACCAAGTAATTATGGTATCGAATGAATTCTTTCGAAACCTACTAGGTATAATCGAAAAAAAAGTAGTAGTATCGCATCGTATCGCGTAGACTTGTCTAAGCAGGTTTATTTCACAAATCACATGCCACCTGCATCCTTTTCATTCGTGCCTAGTAAATGGTTATTTTCCAAAGCTGCACCCTAATCGCGTAACACACTGTCAATCACAATTTGAATCATTTCAAAGGATAGATATGGCTAATCCATTGTTACATATGTTCGAAAAATGTATCTGCTCAACAACGTAAACAACGCAATGAATTTTGTTGAGCTATCAAAATAAAACCCATTCCTACTGATGGTGTGTTACGCAATTACCTCGCTAGTGCAATTATGACAAAAATAACCGACTTCCAAAAACATACACTACCTAAAAAGTAAATAAGTCGGTGGCATTAACGTAAAGGCATTATAGGTATTTAACGCGGCGACAAATTAATCTGAATTTGGGATAAAAAAAAAATTAAAGCCGGTAGCAAAAATAGTAGGTTGGCAGCGTAGAAAGTAATAGCTTTATAATCAGTTGTTAGCTTTGTTTTAATTTAAACTGACATCGAGTTTTTGTTTTGGTAACTGAATTTATTGTTAAGCGAACACTTGACGGCGGATAAAAAGTAGAAAATGGGCGTTCTTAAATTATACAATGAGGTTGTATATAAAGTTAACTAATTGCCTTTAATAATAATGAGTCTACAGGGTTTAAAGGAACCTAACCTGTCCGAGTCGGAGTGCCCTAAGTCCCGTGCTCGCTTCGCTCGCTCTTGCATCCTAAGTTCTCAAGTTCAATCTTGTGTGTTTCTGGGAATGAGTCTTCAGAGATGCCTATGGTTGCTTATAATACAATGTTTGTTATCCTACTGTTCATATTAGTCGCCATGTCATTATTTATAGTACCTCGCCTATGATTTCAATTGACCCTGTTTAATATGTTTGCTACCTTAAAGTAGCAGCCATTATTTAGATTTATAATTCCTTGCATTTTGAAGCTCATCTAATATAATTATTGCTTAAATATTTAATGGCTGCCAAGTTGTTTTTTTAGTAGCAAGTAGTTAGTCGCCCTTTAAGTTGTTAGTCGCCTGGAAAATAATTAGCCTAACTAAATACAAAGCCAAAGACACTGACTTCCAAGTATGTTTTTTGGAAGTCGGTTGTTTTATTTTTTATTTTTTTTTATTTTAGTTGTGTATCTCACACACTTTGTATAGGTACGAGTACCATTACTTGCTCTCTAAACAACAGTGCACAAAGTGGATTAAATACGTGTGAAGTTAACTCAAAAACCACTTAACAGAACTTGAGCGAAATAATTAAGGAGATTTTTTTTTCAACTTTCACAATTGTTTCACGATTGATGAAAATATCGTTGAATAAAAAATATATACCTAGATAATGATTAAAACTACATAAAAAAGAAATTAGAACCTCCTCCTTGTTTGAAGTCGGTTAGATGGAAACAAGTTGTCTCCTAAATATTTGGAGCAATTACTGTTAGTACTGTTTTCGGGAAAACTTTCTGAAAAGTTATTTGTGTTGATTCTTGTTTGTCTTGCGTTTATTATATTAATAAATAAATAATAGTATGCAACGTATTTCATTACATACTTACTATTATTTATTTCGAAACTTATAAAAAAAAAGTATCAATATGAGTAAGTACCGATAGTTTTGGATAATGTATGAATATCTAGTACCGCAAGACGATTTGAGTACACACGGCTACATATCACGGCTATACATTTACTAGCTTAGCTATACTACTTAGCTATACAGTTTTTCGTACAATCAGAAGTCAGCTTATACTGGTTATGTATAACTTGATATGTAGCCGTGTGTACAACTCGTAGGAGTACGTATCGACCTGCATGATAACTGCGTAACACACTATCAGCACTAATGGCTTACATTTTGACAGTTCAACAACATTAATTATTTACGTTGTTGAGCAGATTCTTTTCTTCGAATATACATATTCATATTATATGAAATAATTATATTATCAATATCCTTCAAAATGATTCAGATTGAGATTGATAGTGTGTTACGCAATTAGGATGTTGTATCGATGTTTCGGTGGTGCCGGATCATCCCTACCTGTTGAGTCGATTGCTGATCGGGCTCCAGTCGCCGAATGCCCTTCGGTTGTCGAGTGGCCCCCGGTTGCTGATCGCCCCCCGGTTGCTGGTCGGACCCTGCTTGCTGAGCTGCCCCTGGTTGCTGAGCGGCCCCTGGTTGCTGAGCGGCCCTTGGTTGCTGAGCGGCCCCTGGTTGCCGAGCAGCCCCTGGTTGCTGAGCGGCCCCTGGTTGTTGAGCAGCCCCTGGTTGCTGAGTAGCCCCTGGTTGCTGAGAGACCCCCGGTCGCTGAGTGGCACCCGGTGGTTGATTAGGATCTGGAGGCCGATTGGGGTCGGGTGGTTGATTGGGGTCCTGGGATTTGTTCGGATCCGCTGGTTTACAACAAACAAAAATATTAAGTTAGGTATAGAAAGGTACATGTAATCCTATTTTAGGCAAGGTCAAGGAAGCATGAAATTTAGCTTACATAAAGTTCGCATCGCATCACATGCCTGCGCTATTTAGCGTGATGTTGAGTAACTTATAGGCTTCATAGCATTGGGCTATCAAATGGAAAAAGATTTTTCAAATCCGTTTGGCAGTTCCAGAGATTAGCGGGTTCAAACAAACAAATAAACTCTTCTGCTTTATTATTAGTAATAGATACTTGTATAAGTATACCTACCTATAGATTTCTTAGCATCACGCTTTTCAATAGGTTTTGTACATAAAGCCACCTTATTAATAAGATGATCATCGTATAATATATAATTGTTGTTTCGAAGTAGGTAGTACAACCACGTGACACAGGGTCGCGCAATACGCGTCTTTCGGTCAAGTGCGTCCACCTACCATGTTTGGGTGAATCACTAGGGTTGTGCTGGTTACGCACACCATAAAGGACACATTTTATTTATTTATTAAAAGTGATGAGACACATCGCACTTTCGTAGACTCTACCGATATTTAACTTCTCGGAAAATACGTTTAAGTGTTTTGTATCTGATTAACTCAAGCACACGCGATAAGTAGCTGGTTAATTCTAAATAATTAAATTACTTGAAATTTTATCAAGTATTTTCCTATTTATAAATTAAGTAAGTGGTATTATTTTCCTCATGCAGTGAGATTACAACAGCTGCGACACTTCCTAACATTTTTCGCTCGTAAACATATTTTGGTAGTCGCAGCGAAATCCCAGTCGCAGTCTTGTGTCCTTTGAGGTCGCGTTTGACATTTAGGTGAATTCACTGATGGATGTCCGTCAATAAAAGAAGATAAATCTTTTGGGTGAATTAAAAATTCGAAGACATGTGACATTCACCAACCCGCACTGGTCCCGCGTGGTTGATTACGGCCCACTCCCTCTCACTGAGAGGAGGCCTGTGCCCCAACAGTGAGAACAATTTACGCTGAGTAAGCATGCTAAAAGGTTTTTACTTCTTAATTTTGAAACAAAAGGGTTTTTAAAAAGTCATACAGTTCACTCATGTAACTAAATATTTGTTAAAGTTACAAACAGTTTTACTGATGTTTGTTAACTTTGTAATATTTTCATGACGAGCAGAAAATTAGAAGCAGCCTTATTTTGTTCTATTCCAATTAATTTCATAAATAGTACCTATGCGGACTCTATAAAAGCTGCTAGGTACCTTATACGCTGGAATTATTTCATACATATATTGTTAAAAAGGACCTCAAACTAAACCGTATTTTTTAATTTCCGGGTACTCATTCTTACGCTTTTATAAATAATCGTTAAATTCCTTTAAACTGAACAGTTAAAGGTGTGAAGATAATTATTAGGTAATAAACAAGCCACGTAACAGTCGGTAGGGTCGCTGGCGCAGCTTGAATACTAACACTGATAAGGAAACAAACAATATTTATGCGAAGACCTCGACCTCCTTGCATGTTACGAAACACCTTTTTTTCTACCTTACGATTATTTATGTCGATCGAAAATTTGTGTGCGTTGATTCCACAAGTGTAGTTTGTAGCTTTTATCGTAATTGATGAAATGAAGAAATAATTTTTGGGAAGTTAAGACAAAATGCCAGACTTCTTCTTGTCTATTTGATGGTTCTTTTTTATATTGCTGCGGCCCAGTGGGGGTATTTTAAGGAACTGTATTAATATAACCAAGTGTCCGTCCACTTGCCTTGCCATAGAAGAGGCCTTGTCTTGGGCAAGGTAAGTTGAATGGACACTTGTGACACTTCAGAAAGTATACAGGGTTACTTACTTGTAATTCGACGTATATCCATCAGGAGCTGATAGGGAGGCCAAAATGCAACAAACTGAACCCCCCATTTGTATGGCCAAAATTCAATAGTTTTCGAGATATTTGAAACATTTGTCAAGCGTAAAATGAAAATATTGGTATGACGGAATTATATCGAAAACCCCTTAAAATTAAAATAACTCGAAAACTATTGAATTTCGGCCATACGAATGGGGGGTTCAATTTTTTACATTTTGGTCCCCCTATCAGCTCTTGACGGATATACGTCGAATTACAAGTAACCCTGTATAGTCCAGTTAGGAGCACCACACTTGTACTGGGCAACGGACTCATGTGTAATCCGCCATCATGCCGAAAACGCCATGAAAAGGAACTTTTATAGTATAAAATCAAATTGATGAATATTTAAAAGTTCTAAAGGTAAATAATCAATTACAAAATGACCGAGCCACGTCATGCAATAAAAACATTTCCAACTTAGTTCTTGCATTTCCTGATAAATTACGACAGTTCCTATTTGTTTCCATCTTTATTTAGGTACTTTTTCCCGGAAGTAAGCAGGATACGTACATCCTATCTAGAATAACTCTGCAGTTCCTTACCAAATATGGGAGGCGGAAGATAGATATTTTATTATAGAATGATTAAGTATCTCGGCGTGAAACCACTCAACCATCCCGCATAATATTTTTTAACGACTATTTATTGCATAAAACCTTTATTTTATTCTATTGGTTTATTATTTTCTTAATTTCCAAATCTTGACTTCGTGGAGGTTTTATGGCTTTTTGGTTTTTTAGAGACATTTTTTTTTACATAGACAAGATAGAAATGACATTTCACAGACATCCTCCGCTCTTAGCCAAATTTATTTCAAAGGTTACTAAGAACAAAGTATTTTACTTACGAGTAGACATTCTATTAAATTATCAGCTTCGTCGCTAAAAGTCAGTTTGATCCTTTGTTGTATTCTTAAAATTTTGTGGGTGCCCGAAGTCTGTTAACTGTTTTTTTTTCAATTGTAGCTTTTCGCGCGCTTGGTTCATAGACCCGTTGTTTATTTTGTGATTCGGCGGCTTAAAACTACCTCAATACGAGGAGCAGATCTCATAATAGCTTTTCAAGGATTACAAATATTAGCCTTACTATAATACTAGCCAATTGCAATGCTTATAATATTTAATTTTTGTTATATTGGTGCATTTATGCTGTCCAATACTTTATTTCACTTTGACAGAAAATATGATTGTGACATTTGTGTGTAGATATGTGTGACATTTTCGCGCGTGTGTTTTGCTGTAGAATTGGAGGTTATAATAATACATTCTTGGAATAAGTAAATAAATGGCAAAATAATCATCTTTATTTCAGCAAAATGTTCCTAAAGAAAGTAAACACAAAAATAAGATGATTTGTACTAATACCCAAAGTCGAAGATGGATCTTTCTGGAGGCCGTAATCAAAGAAAGTTGCCCACTGTTTAAATTAATGTGACCACTATAGCATACGGTGAACAGTCAGGGCAAAGGTCAACGAGGAAGTTCTAAAGGTATCACTAACATTTTGTGACAAATATCTACAACCGCACGCGCGCTAAACGTGCAGTAACATATCGATGATTGCCTAATCAGCCTATAATGTTCCCAACTGCTGGGACACAGTTCTCCTCTCCGAGTGCGGGCTGGTAGTCGTCACATGTCTTTGAATCTTTGGTTAATCACCGCTGCTCTCAAAACGGTGAAGGACGTTTTGAGAGCAGTGGTGATGAAATAAATTACACAAAGTAAAGCACCTGTCTGGGTTCGAACTTAAGACTTACAACTCGTAAGTCGGGGGCGTTACCACTGGGCCACTGCTCTATCGACAGTTAATTAAATTTAACTTTATTTTTAAAACGTAACTAGGCGTGGTTCAACTGTTACATCACATTTTCAATACTGACCGTTTCACAAAAAATCTAAATTTAGGACGTTGCACAAATATGGTAATCCATCATTTTGTGTCACAGATGTTCTGTGCATTATCTTTAGTGCTATATTGTTTAGGTACCATTTCTTGTATAAGGGAGGGCGCCCACGAGCAACTTTTTTATCCGCAAATAATTTATTTAATTATTTAATACTTTAAGCACACAAATGTACAGAGGCGGACTTAAAATGCCATAGGAATTTTCTTTCATATAATTTGTCTCTCAAATCAAGTCTACAGGTTTGTATGAAATTGCCCGCATGTAGAGACGCGACAGCTGGGAGATATTTCACTCCGCGAGTTTGGACGCAACTGCCGCCCGTCTTTTGGTTGCAATGCAAGTGTGCGCACGGCGGCAAAAAGTTGCCGGCTAGCCAGTTGCCGCTCAACCGAAAATTTAACAAAAAAGTAGCATTGTAGTAACATTTCCTTATTTCTTTCTAGTCCTACATTTCGCCTGTTATGTTACAAGTCCGTAGTCCAATAGAAAGAGCAGTGGTGGTCCAATGGTACCGGCCCCGAGTTACGAGTTCGAACCCAGACAGGCATTGAGCCTACGTGATGGATTATGGCCCACTCCCTCTCACAAAGAAGAGGCCTGTGTCCCAGCAGTGGGATCATTATAGGTTGATAATGTAATGTAATGTAGAGGTTGCTAATGATAAGTAATGTAAGTCCAACAGGGCCGCTTATTGCCCTCATTATTTTTCTTCTAGATTTTAAATCGATTCACCCGGTGTCAGATTAGGTACTACTAAGAATTTTCTAGAAAAAACGCCTATTACCTTATATACCTACACTGTCCTCCTATACCTGTTAGCACTGTAATTTGAAAACATTGTAAAAGCCAATTATTTTTAAAAGAGTAACCGTGGAGTTTTTGCAGGCTCTTCTCCATAGTAAATTGGTACCCTGCACCTAGCTTCTGACGTTTCATAAGTGCCCATGTAGGTTTATTCACTTTGGCCGACCTAGGGATCGAATGGAATGGACACTTATGCTCGTCAGCCAGCACTGCCAATGAGGTCGTCTTCTTACAAATTACTACCATAAGCAACGCTGTCTATGTGGAGTCAATAAGGTGTTCTTATTTTAAACCACCTCACGTGTCACGAAATATTGCGTGCGAAATTGTTTAGTGTATGCATGGCCTTATGCGTTCGGTAGTGACGATTGATACGTCGAAACGACGTGTGCCCTTCGTAATTATTAGGGGTTTCACCGTCTACTTGTACGTCGAAAGGAAGCACTACATGTGTTAAGTAATTAAATGAGTGTACCTATAACTTACTGGAGCGATTTTTTAATAAATAAGGCTATTGAACTCTGTATTCAGGTAAATGTCATTACCCGGCTACGGCGAAGCAAAAAGAAGGGTTATGGATTTGACCGGTATGTGTGTATGTTCATGTGTTCCCCTCATAACTACTAAACTGCTTGTCATAATTTGACAAATGAGGTATCGTTGGAAGAGTCTTGATTGTCCGCTGGTTATAGGCTATGTGACGTCACATTAAACTGAATATGGCGCCCTCTAGCGGACATAAAGTCAGGACCAAAAAAAAATTTATTTGAATTTTATTTGAAAAGTTGGGTATCAATTGAAAGGCCTTAATTAGCAAATTTCAAATATTTATATACATTGTCAGCTGTTGTTCACTTCTTTGCTTGCATACACCCGATAATTACAAATGATTTCTAAAAATGATGTCCCAGATTTGAGCCAAACATATTTATATACATATAAGTTTGGTATATTACCTAGGTACATGTTAAACAATATAATCTAAACAAAAAAAAAAAATTAAAGCGGCTTTGCAATTTATCACGAAATTATAACCCCAAAATAATTTAAATACTTAAAAACTACTGAAAAATCACGTTGTAATAAGTATGAAAAAAAAATTAGTTTAAACTAAAACCCGGCTACTGAAAAGGATGAAACAAGAAAGTACCTTCCCGTGGTCGTATGCCGCTGTAATAACATACTTATAAGCTATGGTAGCACGCGACCACGGGAAGGTACTTTCTTGTTTCATCCTTTTCATTAGTCGGGTTTTAGTTTTATAACTTTTTTTTAGCTTTGAAGACGTGTTTCATATACTTACTCCGAAAAATCACTTTATACCGGACAAATTAAAACATTTTAAAGAATTTGTGTGAAATGGTCTGCTCATTATTATAAATGATTTTATTGTTGTAAGTAGGTTTGCACAAACACTTTTACAAGTCAATCATATTTTTTTTAAACTAGATGAGGTCGGCGTTTCCTAACTGACTACTCTGAGAAGAAAGCCGAAACAAACTCAGAGGTCTAAGAACAAGTTACAATTTTTTACCCGAAATGATAACTATTATATATCTTAGGTAAACCCCCCGTGATCCGATAAAACATTACAACAACTTAGTTTCCAGAAATAGATAGGCACTATGTTATCAAACTTTTACCAATTAATAAATGCTGACCTACTTTGTGCAAAAACGTGTCTTCCTTCCTTCACAGGGAAATTAAATATTTTCAATGGCCATTTCACATCGAAATTTTAATTTTATGCTTAATTAATCCAATGGCATGAGGATAACTGGTTGCTGTTGAAGATTGCACAACGATGACCCGTGGACGCCTTGACCTAGGATGTAAGTGTAATTTATTTTATAATTATCAAACGTATGTACATCTGGATGTTTAAAGATATTTAAACCCACCACGGCATGTTGCTACGGGAAGGTAAGGACAGATCATCCTTTTAAAGGGTTTCTGGATTCTTGGAAGGTTCGTTCTCAGTGTGCGAAAATGCCTTTGCCTTATTTTGGGTTAATATTGGCAGGAGAGTAGAGTTAGCCCAGTGGTAATGGCTACGACTTACTAGTTGTAGGTGTCGCAGGTTCGAACTCAGACAGGCACTTTGTGTAAATTATTTTATCACCACGGCTCTCAAAACAGTAAAGGAAAACATCGTGAGGAAACCGGCATGTCCTAGAACCAAAAATTCGAAGACATGTGACTTCTACCAACCCGCACTGGGCCCGCGTCATTATTTTCGAGAAGGCCTGTGTCCCAGCAATGGGAACATTATCGGCTGATTATGTATTTTATGTAGGCTGGTATGTATAGGAAATTAGTTAATTTAGGCAACACCTTCTACCTAATGTAAAATGCAAGGTCGAAAAATAGTTTGTAGAATCAATAGGTCTTTGGTTTTCCTGATAGTCACCTCATCCTCTCACAGCGTAAGTATGTTACTTACCTACGTGATTCTGGACTTCCAAAATCAGGTATTTTCTGATGGCGTCTAATTGTTTTCTCTTAATTGCTCTTGCTGACAAATTCTCTGAGCCTGCTCGACTTTAGGAATAAATACAAAAAAAAAAAAACATCTGCCTAGCCTTTTCCCAATTATGTTGGGGTCGTCCAGTCTAACTGAATGCAGCTGAATACCAATATTTAACATAGAGCGGTTCCTTGTTAAGACGCTACTCCTGAGTAAGACTGGTTGTCAGCCTTTTCAGGTCTAAATACAAAAAAGAAAGATTGAAAATACGCTACCATACTTTTTTGTGTCTGGGACACTGCTGAGCAACATGAACGTGACATCTGCGAACTCGAACCGATCCATTGTCTTGTAAATAATTTACATACAAATTAAACTAATTTACAAATGCTAAGTCGTTCATTAACAATTTTGTTTTGTACTTGAATTCTGCAAAATTCTGAAGGTTGGTTTCGGAAACTTTAAAAGTTATACAGGAAGATATTTTTATCACCAAAAAAAATATCAGCTGTTTAATACAAAAGTTCAATATCTACTTGACCAAAATGTATGAAACAGCTGATATTTTTTTTCATGATTTCTGAGTTGGTCCCATAGTGAAAGTTGTTCATATTCATGGGTAGAACACCCTGTAAAAATTTGTTCCTGTGATTTCAGGTTACGCAACAAGCCAACATGTATGTATCCATATCCACGTTAGAGCCACTAGCTACTGTAATATCGGTGCGTGACGTACGAAGCGCAGTTTAGCCACGTTTGATGAAGCCGTAACAGCGATCAATCCTATTACCAGCCATCACTTACCTAACTTCGTCAAGAATATCAATACACGGACGATAGCTAACGCACTGGTACGTGAAATGTACGACTCTTTTGTTTAAGTATTAGATGACAGAAGATTAAGGAAATTGGTCTTCTCCTTTTTGTAAGTAAGGAAAAATCAAAATGATATTTTTCCTTACTTATGGTCTCTTGGGACTAAAATGTTTCACAGTTCCTTTCACGAATTAAGGTGCACTGATCTTTCCTACACTTTAGTAGTGTTCACAGGTCAAAATCTTCATCCTCTTGTCCTCCTTCCAATTTATTTGGGGGCGGCATGTCCTCTCCTCCATAAATATCACAGGTCAAATTACTTTGCATACTAAACAAAGTGGTCACCTCCTATCATGCCCTGTGCCTCAAAACACGCAGCCAAACTGATCTCTGCGCTGGCACCGATAACGCCATGGCAGCGGCGAAGTGTGGGGCCAACAAAACTTTAAAAACTGTTATGCCAGCGACACGAAGAAGAAGACTAAAGAAAGTTATAACTTGAAAAAGATTCTTTACCTATAAACAAATAGGTTTAATCTTTGTTAAAGACTTAGAAGATTATCCAGCTAGATACATAATAATCCATGAATCATGCGGTTTTTTCTTATTTCCACAGCAATATGATAAGATTGTGTAAGATTTGCACGAAAATGAATACATCAGGATTTATAATATGTATAAAATAATATGCACGTGATTGATCATATATTTGCGTTGGCGCAGGAAGTGATATCAAAAGTAGGCAAATATTGTTGAGTATTTTTCTTTAAGAACGTTTTGGTTTAATGTTTGTACAGGAAAACACACATTATGTAATGACATTCTTTTGCCTATATTATTACGTAACTTCTAACATTTTATCATTAATAAATCGTTGGATTAGAATCAGAATAAAGTTGCTTTTACCTTGAACCAATCCGGTACGGCCGTCGACGGCCGCACTGACATGTGTCAGCAACGCATTCTCTATGCGTTGCTGACACATGTAAGTGCGGCAATTCTAGTATCTAACTAATTAAGATCAAATTCTCAAAACACGTGCCTATTCATTTGTGTGAAGCACTCAAGAACTCATTCTCTCAGCGGTCGGACTGTACATATTTTCAATCCATTGAATCAACGAACACACTTAACTTTGCCGATTCACAAGAGAGAAGAGACAGTTGGAGAGAAGACGAGAAGGAAGAGGAGGGGGGGAGTATGTACATACCTACTCTGCTCTACACGAAATAAAAAAAAGATACTATGTTTTTGTTGAAACAACCTTGAGCTTTAAACAAATATGCACTGTAGGTAGTTACCCAAAAGACGGTGCAAAGAAAAATTACAGAGGAGTTTAACGAGAACTGAAACTGAAAAACAGACTGAAGCAAAGTAATGTCAGAAAAACAAACTACATATTCCTAGTTTCACATGACAACAACTAATTATAATATTATAGCCTAGAAAAACTATAGGTATGGAAAAAACGTTACCTCATTTATGGAGACTTTCTTTGGTGAGCTAACACTTGCTAGTTCAATGTCTTATCTTGAGTTAAGAGACTGTTGTCACCTGTCAGCTCATGATTGATAAGCAAGGTTGATTGTTGGAAACCGCCTTTGGACGTATCAAGGTTGGAATGCGGCCTTGGGTACTTTTGTGTATGGGACAGCCCATTGAATGAGGTATTTTGTAAGTTTATGGGTTGCCAAGGAGGAGAAGATTTATTAGAAGGATACAGGTGAACAGATTTCTATAGGAAAAAGCAGTGTGTCCGATGGGATTTTCTATCGGAAATTATGTCGAATCTCCATAGAAAATTTCATACCCTATTTAAATAGGGTTAACCCATTTAGGGGGTTCTTTTTCTTCGTGTTGCTCTCAGGACTGTATTTTAGATCTTGTTGGCCCAAAACTTCATCACTTCCACGGCATAGTCGGCGGCAGCGCAGAGGTCACTTTGAATGTATGTTTTGGGACACAGAGGGCAGGGCGGGATCTTTAGGGAATTCATTTCCAAAAAAAAACTTACTTAGTGATCCTTTCGTGGTTCAAAATTTCATACTTTTACATCCAGTGGTTTATGTGTCTGTCAGTAAATGAATATATATGAATTTAAGATTATTATTAAGTAGATTAATGCTATACTGTCCCAAATAACTTTCATAGACCTAAGTTATGGTTTTGTCAAAGTCTACCTACATGACAATGACTTCACAATTCAGCCCGAGAGTAAAGCACTTTTACGAAACTACTTACCTACTAACTAAACATCTAACAAAGGATTTTAAACGAATTAAGAAAATTCACTGTGCCTAGACAATTACGTAATCGTCTTACATAATTTGATCAAAACTCTTCCAGACAGTTCATCAATCTTATTTTTAAGAGTGTAATAATATAATAATCTCTCAAGAAACTCTTCACTCAGTCAGATAGGCGTAAATGATTCGATAGTGGATTTAAATGTAGTTCGCAACTTACAAAATCACGACTGTCAATTTTATGCGCGTCATGTATCATTGTGATTGTCCTTCCTGTCATTTCTTTCTTTAATTTTCACGGTTGATCTTACAAAAGTTTATTTTAATGAGCAATATGAAGATAGGTCTCATTTTGTTTTAGTCACGAGTGTAGCGCCGGCGCATCGTGCGGGAACTAGCCTTGTTCATTATACTTCCAACAATGCTGTATAAATAGCTAACGCAAACATTCACATAATTAATGTCTCATTATTAATTGCACCTTGTAAATTATTTTCACAAGGCAAATAGTTACGCATTTATTATTGTTAAGTGCAAGTTGAATCGTTCACGCACGTAGGTTAATATTATGGTGGGGGGGCAGTTATCTTTTTTATGGTGTAGATCGTCGACAAGTTAACTCAATGGTAGACACTGTGTATTCAACTGTTATCGGGATTGCATTGCGACACATTTTACGAGATAATTTTTTATTGACACATGAAATCGATACCCAATATCTGTCTGCGAACTTGAAATACAGATTAATGTCCAGGAAATGTAACCAGGGCAATCTATATCTTGCCAACTTTTGCTTTCGGTTAAAAATACGTAAAAGGGTGATGCTTATTTCTAAAGAAACCTCTTCCAGCATACCTGCGGTAGTAGGGTGCATACAAATAAATAAAATAGATCTAAATAAATCTTTATTAGGAGAATACGATATCTGTCACAGACACGACAGAAAAATAATTACGTTCATTTACTATTGCACGTTTGGATATCTTTATGACTGACACGAAGATAAAAGGTGAATGGAAGAATTACAACTAATTTTCAGCCTTATCAAATGCAAATATTAGCCTTTCACAATATGACTACATAATTAAATATAATAAACGTCAAAAACAATGTTATGAAAATCCAGACTCAACACCTTAATTCACAAAATACATTTACACAAACGCGAAAAGTATCCAACACATATTCAAATTCCGATAAGGATTTACCCGTATAAACGGTTCCATCTGGTGAATCCGCGGCGTTACTTTCAATTTGATCGTCAGTCTATATAGATAGAAAAGAGTCGCTAAAGCAATAAGACGAACAGACAATCAGTTTGTTTATATAAGGCCGTATTGGAAGGATACAATCAGCCGGCGACTCCCTGGGACGCAATAAGCGTAATCCCCGAGGCGGGGAACCGGGAAATATAATGTGAGAAGCGACTTTTAAAACGATTTTATTTCCTGCCAATCCAAATGGAAGGAGCACTTTGATTTAAATTCTGTTATTGTCTTGGTATCTCGATATTATGGTTATGATGAGAGGTTTAATATAATTTGGAAGGACTTTATATTTGATTCATCTTTTTTATCACGAGGTATTTTTAAGTAATTTTTTTTAAGCTATCGGCTGTAAATAAATCATTCTATTTCAGTTGAATAAGTATTGTTCTCATGTTTGAAGTTATTTCCGTATCCCGGTATGGATAACCTTTTCCGTACCGTAGCCTGAAAAATTCTAATTATTAAACGTTAAAAATTTAAGTTGAGGCTTTTTTCGTCTTTTATATGACAGGATCTTATTCCAGTGTTTTCTTACAAATGTACCTATATTCATATAAAATAACGCCAATTACTTGTCCTGTCAAAATTTTACTACAGATATTTATTTCGCCACTGTTATTAAGATACTAAAACATAAACCGAAAATAAAATTTAGAGCATATCGGAAACCCAAAAATACCCGGTATTTGACTTGAATTGTATCAATAATATTACTTAATATCAAAGAACTCTTCTACAAAACAATAATTTAAAAGTTCTCTAAAGTATCTCTTCCAGTTAAAAGTATCGACATCGGTCAGTAGATGCTGGGCGGGCGGCTGTGCGGGCGAGGGCGGCGCGCGCGCCCAGTCAACTTCCGCCGTCCGTGCCCGCGGTAACTGCCCACTAACAGTGCCCAGCGTGACCGATAACTTTGACGTCAACTATTTACTGTATTGAAGTATCGACGCTTGTTATTTATTAACGGAAACTTTTGTTTAGAAGTGTTAATTGGATTTTAGAGAGTGATTTGACTTTCATTTTGTTCGCATTGTGACTTTTTGTTTTTTTGTAATTTTGAAAAAGATTGAGAAATCATCTGATAGCTTAAACTGTCTTATTATCAGTGTTATTTTATCCCAAATTCATTAGCATTAAATTACTCGGGATATTTAAAAACAACTCGTCGATTGAAAACACATTCTACAGGATGTGATTAGTCCCTATCTGTGCTTATAAAATTCCCATCACCTCACTTAACCTCTTACGAGAAGAGATTCCTTACATCCTATGACCATCAACGTCTGACATCACTAGTCTTCAACCATGGCAGATAAGCTACATGAGTACCAAGGAGTAACAGGTCGCCTGCACGGTGTACGCGACCGCTACCGCGAACGCTGGTCCAGATGGAGAGAACAACACCCGAGAGGCGTTCGGGATGTAGTCGCTGAGAGTCTGTTCGGGATACCTAACTCCGATGAGCCGAGAGAAAGGGTCTGGCAGGATAGTGCTTACAGCGATCTTTATCGGTAATTTACCTGTTTATTTTTGATGTCGGAAGTAAAAATCATTCATAGATAATAAAATTGCTAATATAATTAGTAATATGTAATTTTAGAGTTAGTTTGATGATGATCCTTCGTTCATGATAATGAAGGAGTCGAGTTACGTTTATAATAATCTTAGCGTCATTATAATGGTATCAAAATGATCTAAGGATGAAGTATTTGTATAGGACGATTACTTCAACAACTATTTTGTGGTAGCCTAGAATGCGACATGTACTGAACGTTGGTTAAATTGATTGACGATTGGTATTTTTAACGACTTCTTACGTTAACCAGCTGCAACATGTTTTCAGGCACATGGGAATAATACTAGTAATCTCTGTGTAGCAGAGAATCGATACGTAACTTGATTTCATATCCACTTTTGCAACCTACTCCACGTACAAGACAAAACAAATAATAACATAATTCGGAGCGATAGATCGAAGTCTAATATAGCAGAGCAAATATTCTGACATGTTGACTTTGTATCAAACTTAGTATGTAGGGCAAGTCGACGTATTAATTCGGATAACAGGCAAGCTTCTAAGTTTGGTTTCAATCATCGTCATAATAATATAATGGTTCCAGATCTACGCTTCGAACGAACTCAGAATGTAACGTTATAATATTGATGTTACGGCTAATATTATGCTACTAATCGCGTTAGATATCGATAGATAATCCAATTTGATCGACTGTCAACCCTTCAAATTGTGCGAGGAAGTTGCCAATATCGAACCACTTAATATAACCCTCCGACAGAGTAAATAAAAAATTAGACATTTTCAGGAGAAAAAGCCGTATCGAATTGATGCGCATATCAGCGGCAGTAATGGGAATCGAGTTCTCGTACGCCGGGGAAACAGCCTTCGTGTCCCCCACACTGCTGCAAATAGGGGTGCCTCATCAACAGATGACGCTGGTGTGGGCACTGTCACCCCTAATTGGGTTCTTCATGACCCCTTTACTGGGGTCACTCAGTGATCGCTGTCGATCGAGGTTCGGAAGGAGAAGACCTTTCATTGTTCTAATGTCTGTTGGAGTATTGTTAGGTAAGTAAATACCTACCTCCTAATTTGATAAAAGCATTCCTTACTTCAAAGGATGTTTCCTAACTGAAGAAACTACAATTTAATCTGAGTTCTTACCATCGTTTCTCATAGAAAACAAAATTGTAAATTCTAAGTAACTAAATATTTACTTTAACATCGTTTACTGAACGAAGTATCTTTGAAATAGATATTAAACATAATAAGTTCTCAGCACGAAAACCTTTTTAAACAGAGTTGAGCACCAATCCAAAGATCTGAAAAATTAAATTAAATTTGTAACGGAGGCATTCGCTGTTGGGGTCCCGAAGTCCTAAACAAACAGTTATTACTTCGGGAGATAACGAAATATCCCTAATTACTGGTTTTAAAAAGTAAGAGGAGTAATAAAGGTCTATTATTTTATTGTCACGTGAGAGGAATACTTGAGGCAAAACAGGCAGAAGCAACAGGCGTTTGAACCGAGCTCGAATACAAGGACGTTTTGTGAATAAAATTGTTGATTAGCTTCTCCTTTTTGTTACAATCTTGTTTGTGACTCAACTTGTTGATGAAACTGCAGCGTAGGGTAGTAAAAGTAAAGTAGGTACACAGGTTTTCTTATGTAATCTAAAGGGCTTTGGATTAAAATAAGTTAAGATAGTGTTTGTTGATACTTCAAGAATAATTATTGAACTTGAAAATACTAACTAGTGAAATGGATGTTCTTGTATAATTTCAAAATTTCCGACTTTTTTCAGGCAGTTTTCAGCGCCAATTTTCATAGCTTTAGGAAATGAAAACCCGTTGCCCTAGCGAATGTATAAATATTTGAGACTAAAATACAAAGGAATTTAGGTAGATATGTTCAGATTCAGACAATATTATTTAAAATGAGGACGACGTTTAGTTATAATGAGGACGTTTTTCGTTCAAGAAAAATATTTATCTTATTTTTTGTTACAAGGGCAAAATGTATCATTCGTTTTTGGGCTGTTATTTTTAACCACCACCTTATTTAAAATATATGGTATTTTTCTTTTATTTTTGTCTGAGCCACCGCGGATCTTGATGTTTATTTTTGTATAAACATTAAAATATTTTTCAGGTTTAATCTTAGTCCCCAACGGAGAAGACATAGGCTACGCTCTCGGCGATGAGTTACCACTGAACAGAACAGAGGTTCCTTCCGCATTAGGACCCAGAAGCTCAGCCCTGGACAAAGAACACAGTAACTACCACCCCTGGGGAGTACTTTTCACTGTCCTTGGCACCGTCTTCTTGGACTTCGACGCAGATGCCTGTCAGAGCCCGGCGCGTGCTTATCTGCTTGACGTGACAGTTCCAGGTCAGATTTGTTTAAAGAGAAAGAAATATAGCCTTCATATGCTATATTTGCACTGACCCAGGTAGCCTGGTAACCTGATGATACTATTTGCAGGTAGAGCCTGAATGAATCGATTCCGGTTAAAATAATGTTATCGTCAATTTTTCTTTTTCGCCCGAAAAATAATTAAACAAACTGTCATTCTTTTTGCGATTAATTTTTAGAAAGCACACTTTCTAACTAGTGTTTTAATTTTGGCGATTTTGACCACACTTGATTGTGATCAATGCTCGTGCTTTCCGTGTATGTGATTTGGACAATAATAAGCTGGTATTATTATTATTTTATTATATCTTAATCTACTTTCTCGAAACTAAAATTTATTGTAAAACACGGCAAATCGTAATAGGTAGGTATGTTATTATCAGAATTCGGTTTTTATCCGAAAAAGCAGTAAACACCGAATTCCAGTTTTACTTTCTACCGAAAATCCATTTTAGGTTGGTATGTATCTATTTGCTGGATCTTTGTCGTTCTCTAGAGGTGAACAACACATCGAACACTTGAGGAACCTATCCCTCGAGTGGGTAAACATTAAACAAAGTATATTTACGTTCACAATGAATAGAGGATTTACGCATTACAGTGTCTACTTGACTGGATGTTGCTAAAAACAGAACAGCCTTAGGCACTCGTCATGATAGATACGAGATAATAAATTGTGTTTTCCAGCCTGGTAATCCTTTACACTTGAACTATTTGCTAGATTTGTAATTAGTCAGAAACTTACGTCAAAGTGAATCAGAACAATTTCTCTGAATCAAATTAGTTACTGTTGTTTGTGCAATGTAACAAGATGTTGTGGTTATGATGAAGTACAATCCCGGTTAGATTATTAGGTAAAATCCTTCACCTAGTTTGTATAAAAATGAATATTTTCATATTTGTCCGTACTACGTCATGACATGTGACTATAATGTGTGTTTGTCAGCTTTTCCGTTGGCGGAGAGTGATGAACTAGAAAACAGGCTCTTTATCAGCTTATGTCTGACCGTGATTGATTTATCTCGGAGCCAAGAGCTTATATTGGGTTTTTTATAGATATACCTTGACGACATGATTATTTTAACTCTTCTTAGGAATTATGATAAAGTTTCTTTGAGTACCTATATAAGTAATTTTATTGCAACTTTATAAATAGGTATGTGTAACTAGAAATGACGCAAGTTGTCTTTGATCTTTTTTTAACCTAAAGATAAACATATCTCTTTTTATATACTTTGCTAGCAACGAGTCTATTGGACAGATTTATATCTACTAATCTGTGTGAGTGGCTGGGCGATTAGATTATTGATATAGTTATTTCAGGAATGAGTATACTCGAGTGGGATAAGATAGAGGACATTATGTTGAGGTTGTGGCGGCGGGCGACATCTACATCGCCACATGTGAACTACGCTTCACACTGACGTCACGCAATATCCTGCACCGCGCAAGCAGAGTTTACCGTGCAACTAGCATGTATACAACGTCTCGACATCAATCGTTGGACAGTTGCCCACCCATACACATCACCCGTGGGGTTTTCCTCTTTTCCATGGAAGATGAGTGAACTTTACACCCTGTTCCTCATACCTCTGGATTTGTCTAGCAAAAATTAGTGAACAATGGTCAAGCTTTGACCTATTTCGCTCATTATTAATTTGAGGGCACTTCCACGTTCTAATATAAAGATATAAACACTTACCAATGATAATATTAAAGCCATAAAAAGTACACAAACACTGAAGGCGATCATGTACATTTGTTGACCCGGTTACGTAGAATTAACATTGTATATAAACATTTAACAGTAAAAGCACGTGCTGTGTACTTAAAAATAAATAATGCAAGCGTCCAGCCTGAATAAAAATGATTTATAACGTATATGTATATATATTACTTTACGACTACCATCAACAAATATTGACTTAAAACTTTATTTTCTTAGTAATTTATAATATATTGTACACAGTTTTGTAAGCTTCATAGTCACTGGCGACAATTTTATGTTATTTATATGTATACTACTGGTGTATAATGTATATCTACGTATTATCTATGTGGAAGTCTGTTTGAGTCTCATATACATTTTGATCTCTGAGCCAATATTTATTCTTTAAATATTTGCCGTGAGAAGTGACTGGAAAATCGCAGGATGTCACATAAGCGACATCGTTATGCGTATACTTACATACGTATGCACCATTTTGCCTTCCCATTTGTATGGGTTCCGTTTCGATTACATTGTTTTTCGATTGATTGATTGTATACTCCTCTAAGTTCTGCCCGCGACTTCGTCCGCGTGAAATTTCTTGTTCCCCGGCTCACCCCGTAGCATCGCATCGCCTGCATGCGCTTTTCTTCGTTTTCTCCTCTCTGTGAAAGAAGGAAAAAGAACATTAAATCTAACAAAATCATGAAAACAATCCTACTTCCTACTAATACTTATTATAAATGTGAAAGTTTGTGAAGATGTTTGGATGTTTGTTACTTAATCACGCAAAAACTACTGAACGGATTTGGATGAAATTTGGTACACAGATAGTTTATAACCAGTATTAACACATAGGATACCTTTATCCCGATATTCCCACGGGATTGAAACTAACGCGGGTGAAACCGCGAGGCGCTGCTAGTAAAAAATAAATTGAAAAAAGAACATTCAATCTTTTAAGAGAGAGATAGACCCCTAGGATGGCCCTATGGGTAGTCAACTCTTCCATTTACTAGAGTTAGTTAACTCTGCTTTTTGTGCGTTAAGAATGTCTGATAGGTACAGTCAACAAAAGAGATAAGTATGCAGGATCGTCAGATATAGTTGAAGTTTAGTCAGAAACCGATGGATGTTCTTGAATAAAATAAAATTTTAATAATAGAAAACAAACAGCTCATTTATCATATTAAATTTCAGTTGACAACATCTATCGGTTTCTTATTAAACTTCAACTATATCCGACGATCCTGCATACTTATCTCTTTTGCTGACTGTACCTAAATAAATAAACTTTCTTTATACAGAAGACCATGCTAAAGGTCTAAGCACGTTCACGGTGATGGCAGGACTAGGTGGCTTCATGGGGTACGCGTTAGGAGGCATCAACTGGGACGACACCCGATTAGGTAAATGTCATTTTATTATAGTAGTAGTAGTATAAGTTTATCTTGGACATAACTGATTTCGGTGAAGGAAAACATCGAGAGGAAACTCAGACTTTTAGATAGATAGATAGAATATTCTTTATCTTTATAGATAATAAAAAAAATATATATAAAAATAAATTTATTGTGAATGTTTTTTATATTAGTGTTAGGTGTTTTATTATTCTACGTTTTAATCTTTTAGAGAATTTGTTTTGTTTTTATTTTCGACTGTAAATTTTTTTCCTTTATTATGTATTAAACTTGTTAGCTTAGTTGTTCATTTTATTGTGTATGCTGTGGTCTCCTGTAATTGAAAGAGTACACCTACCAAATACTTTGTCGTCCATTAACTATATAGTCCTTAGTGTATATCTTTTGTTGGAGATCCTAAAATAAATAAATAACATAAACAAACTATAACGTTCCCCACAGCTGGGACACAGGCGTCCTCCCTGTGAGAGGGAGTGGGCCGTAATGTACCACGCGAACCCAGTGCGGCTTGGTAGTTGTTAGGTAGTTGTCATATCTCTTAAATTTTCTGGTTCTAGGATATTGCCGGTTTCTTCACGATGTTTTCCTTCACTGTTTTGAGAGCAGTGGAAATGATATAAATTACACAAAGTAAAGTGCCTGCCTGGGTTCGATTCCACGACCTGCTCACTACAACAAACTGCTCTTGCTTATTGGTAATATGAGTCTGTCTCTTAATTTAAATCGCCAATCCATCTCGAGGAAGCGTGGTGATCGATGCTTGTCTTATTTGCCCAGCAGTGGGACAATAAAAGGCTAGTATCATTATGGTAAGCTACCTACTGATGGATCATCCGCTGGATGCGAGAAGCATAGGATCAGTCGATGAGGCAACGGTTGCAGGAGGACTATGTCCCAAAGCAGTGGTCGTTTGGTTGAAATGATGATATAACGTAGCTCCTATAATTTAGCAGCTAAGGCCCGCTTGCACGTCAAATTACTAAAAACATTAACAGCTAAAATATAATCGTAACTTCTTGTGTCTATCACTAGGTTCCCTTATACATGCTAGCAGGGGGCATCAACGCGCATACTGAACCCATGAATTCACCACATGGATTCTGGATTTTAGACCCTATAATGTAGAAATTTTCGGTTATCAAAAATAGTCTGCTGTTTCGTAGAAATGTGCAATACCTATGCGGTGAAAATCTATATTTTTAGGGTTCCGTACCTCAAAAGGAAAAAACGGAACCATATACGATCACTTTGTTCTCAGTCTGTCTATCGAGACCCTTTATCACGGGAACGCGTAGAGGTATCGAGTTGAAATTAAAACTATATACTCAAGTCTGCTGTCCCTTGAATCTGTGAAAAAATCAAACTTCTAAGTTAACGTAAAAAAAGGTACGGCCGTTTATGCCGCAAAAAAACGTATATTTTGGCATTCTCAAGGGAACCAAAATGTATAGGGTACTTCCCGTTGACCTAGAATCATAAAATTTGGCAAGAAGCAAGGTCATGTAGCACAAGTAAAGGAAGAAATCCGAAAACCGTAACTTTGTAGTTACATAAAAAAAACGTGATAAACTATTTACATACCTACAAATTTGTACGGAACCTTCAGAGCGCGAGTCCGACTCGCACTTGACCGGTTTTTCTTAATAACCGACGAAAAATTTCAACGCAGGAGGTTTCAGAATCATGTACTGGATCCATGGTAACTGCATGGTTGCTCGGCGATGTCCATGCCACTCTGTATGTTCTGCTTATTTGTGTGGCTTTATATGTTTTTAGTAATATCTGGTGCTCGCGAGCTCTAATAACATTTAGTTAGCTTAATATGATTCAGTGACCGCGCAGTATAATTTTTACTGGGACGGCTAACTAAGTTATGTTAGCAGCCGCGGTAGACTGATTATGGTTATAAAATAATAACATTTAGATTAAACCCGCGTAATGAAAGTCAGATTACTGTGATATGATTAAAAAGTTTCCAGGGGGTTTCTGGGCAGTAGGTAATTGGCACTGCTTTATACGTACTGATAGAATCTTACTGCAAGAACTGATGCTGATCTGAAGTGCTGATCGAAGAGCGTTGACTAATATTCAAAATCAAAAGTCATTTATTCAAACTTTTTGAACGTAAGTTACATAAGACAGTTCCCCAAAACGCCCGCCCTTCATCACATCCTAGTGATTCAGCTGGGAAGGAGAAGTAAGTGATGGCACAACAAACTCCCCAGCAGCACAGCTGTCACAGCAGTGTGCTGTTATTTGAAACAGCACCAAATTCCATTCCTTAATTTAAACTCTCTGTAGACACTCTGATGTGTTGCTGTAATTAAGTTTGTTGCACCACTTCTTTCAAGTTAAAACACTATATCTATAGTGTAGTGAAGGGTGGGACTCTTCAGGTCAACCTTTGTAACTTTAGACCTTCAAAAAGTACAGATCCTCATATCTGAATAAATTATTTTAAATGAATCGTAACCCATTTTCCAATCTCAAAATCATTTGCAGGCGAAATATTCGGCGGCCACGTTCGTGCAGTATTCTCGCTCATCACCATAATCTTCATCGTTTGCGTCTCTGCAACTGTCACTAGTTTCAAAGAAATCCCTCTCTTGGAGCTGACTGAGCAGGAGGAGTTCAGGAGACAGGCGGAGACTCAGAGAATACAGGAGAGCTTCGATGAAGGCTCTGAAGGGCCAGAGAAGAATTTGAAGAAAGAAAATGTTATGTACGGTGCTTTGAACCAACCTGAGGTAAAGTGGATGCGACTGTTTATAGTCTAACTAGCTTCTGCTCGCGACTTCGTCCGCGTGAGATTTTTACTCCTCGACCCACCCCGTCGCATCGCATCGCCTCTGCCCGGTCTGTTATTTCGTTTTCGCTTAGCGTTCTTTCTGACTTTTTTTCTTTTTGCTCGTCTCCTAAGGGTCATAGCGTGATGTTAAATAACCTACAGCGTTCCTCAATAATATAGTAGTTTTCGTAAAAAAAACCTCTGCAAAAGTTGTAACTTTCACGTTCAATATCTCCGCAACCAGAAAGGTCCCAAGTAGGTATATTCCAGTACAAAAAATTAATCACAATGACGGGGTGAACAAGTGACTGTATGATTCGGCGTTGTTTTACACCCGTTACAGCGCATATTTTTAAAACATTTTATAAAATCCTTCTACGAGTAAGTACTCAGGCAGGGAAATTCTGCAATTAAGAACCAAGGGCCCTTTGAGTAGGCAGGTCTTGATTATGTTAAAACCAATGAATTTGTTAAACAAATTAACATAATCCACGTGCAAAGCCGAGAAGCCAACCTTTTCATAACAAATCGTCCGACTCAAGCACACTTTATTAACTTCCAATTAATTAACAGACGTAACATGTTCCCGAGATTTGCCTTTCCTTTCTTTTCGATTGCTCGAAGCAACGAGCGTCCTCTTTTGTTTAATAAGCCCTGTTTATTACCAAAGCTAAAGGTTGCTTTACCTGCCTACCAATTAATTAGGAAGGGTTCAATATCATGGGTAAAATACTTTCTATACGAGCTTGCTCATTCGAGAAAATTTTCGATGCTCATTTTAAACCATGGCAGGTAAATTGGCATAATTTTATTATTAGAAAGTACGGATTATCTTAAGATTTATTAATAAAAGAAGACTTTGAGTGGAAATTATTGGATTAATTACAATGTTCAGGTTTTTGAGAAGACGTTAAATAACAATGAATAAAAGACACAAAACATCAGATAAAAATAAGTTTAAAAACTAAAACGCGATCACTGAAAAGGATGAAACAAGAAAGTGCCTTCCCGTGGTTGCATGCCGCTGTACCTACTAACATAGTATTATAAGATATGATAGCATGCAACTACGGGAAGGTACTTTCTTGTTTCATCCTTTTCAGTGATCGGGTTATAGTTTTTAAACTTAAGTTTTATTTAATTAATTTTTGGCTTATTTCAGTAATATTTACATTTTTGAAATGTGCTAATCATCCCCTTTCATTTGATATCAAAGAAGGCATGACAAAAAAACATTTTTTTTAGATCATCACTTCTTGTCCTCTAGAGGGCGTCATATTCAATTTAATGTCACGTCACATAGCCTATAACTAGCGGACGATCAAGACGCTTCCAACGATACCTCATTTGTCCAATTATGACAAGTATTTTAGAAGTTATGAGGGAACAGATGAACTTACATTCATACATACCGTCAAAATCATAACCCTCAACGCGTGTAGTCGGGTAAAAACGCATAAAAAGTTGTGGCGCATTAAGTGTATGAAACTTATGCTATTTCCACTCACAATGGTTTCGAGATATTCCTTTATCACTACATAAGTTATTTACTTTTAAACGAACGCCAAGGTTAGAAAGAAAATATATTTATTTACACTATACGCGATGCATAAAGCACAAACAAATCAAGTTGGGGGAAAATATTCGTCACATCCAGGCAAAAATCGACGCTGCTTATCCAAAATCTATAGCTGAAAATAGAAATCAACCTACTTGTGCCACATTTTAACTGAATTCTTTGTTCATTCCAGAGTGGCGTTGCCGTAAACGTGGTGGAAGCTGGTCACGGTGGTGGGAACCTCTCACTGAGCCACTACTTGAAGTCCATCGTCATGATGCCGAGCTCCCTGCGCGTGGTCTGCCTCACCAACCTGTTCTGCTGGATGGCCCATGTCTGCTACTCTTTGTACTTCACTGATTTCGTCGGAGAAGCTGTCTTTGGAGGAGATCCTGCGGTCAATATTATTTCATTAATTTTATAGGCTCGCGTTTGATAGCTTTCTCCTCTGGTAAGTGATGTTGCATTCGATAAAGATGTACGTTGCTTATGAGTAACATATGATAACTTAAGCAACCCTGTTAAGAATATATGAGAAAGTATCACCGGATTATTGCTTTGTTTAGCTGAGTTGTCAAATGAAGCGCCTACACAAATGTTTGCTGCAAATCGTGCCTAACTATCTAGTGGAGTGGAAAGGGACACAAGTTCAACAAAGCGGCATTGAACTCACTAGCTGATGCATAACTGCTGCTTCAAAAAGTAGTAAGGCTCTAGAACTGCCTTTGATATTATAAAAGACAATTTATGGCACGTTTCAAGGCAAAGATATCGTAAAAAAATATTTGAATGTTGTCACACACTTATGAATTTACAGTAGCAACAAAATCATGATTGTTTATCTTCACCATTGCTACAACTTGAATTTCAGGCGCCTGTGGGCAGTATTAGCCGTACGGACTACGAGGAAGGTGTACGTTTCGGTTGCTGGGGCATGGCGATGTACTCGCTCTCCTGTGCGTGCTATTCCACCATCATTGAAAGACTCATCAAACGAATCGGGTCAGTATATATTAATATGGTTCCTATTGTTCTATAGTAGGTAGGTAAACTCTATAAATAAATAATGTATTGAATGAGTTTCGTGCTAGTTATCTGTTGCTGGTAAACAAAGCTGCCACCATTTTGACATATTCATTAACTAGGTTCTGCCCGCGACTTCGTCCGCATGAAATTTCGGCCTCCGAGCCGCGTAACCTCGTATTGCCCGCCCGCGCTATAACTCCGTTTTCGCTTATCGTTCTTTCTGACATTGTTTCTTTGTGCTGGGCTCCTTAGTGTCGTAGCATATTCCTTCCTTCCTACCTAAAGCCTAACCTTCATAAAGAATTGGACTATCAAATGCAAAAATAATTCTTCTAATCCGACCGGTAGTTCTAGAGATTAGCGCGTTCTGCCAAACAAACAAACATAAGAACAAGCGAACTCTTCAGATTTTTTTTTAGTATATAGATAATATACCAAGATGGTGGCAGCGTTCGGTTGTAATGCACCAAATGAGTTGAGCAACGTTTATGAATAAAGGGGTATATGTCACTCCTAGCGCATCCCCTCCTGGCGCTTCCACTCGCATCTGCCTTATCCTTTCATTAGTCGCCTTTCATTCATGCTCTCAACATGACCAAACCATCCGTACCTATCAAGAGGCAGTATCATCATCTACCTAGCCTTTTCCCAACTATGTTGGGGTCGGCTTCCAGTCTAACCGGATGCAGCTGAATACCAGTATTTTCAATCAAGCATTATCAAGAGGCAGTATATTAATTAAAAATAAACGAATAAATAATCATTATAAATAGCTCCGTAATAAAACTAGTAAGCGGACGTCATTTTCATTGAATACGCTTCTAGATTCTAGAGATAATGGCAAAGCAAACACTGCTTGTGAGCTCGCCAAACTTTCAAGCACAATGTACTAAAGTACTTTAATGAAATTAGCTTAAAGTATCACCAGTTGAAGCCATTGCCTACAAACTGTTGTAAATTTTGTTGGACATCTAGGTAATGAGAAGTTAAGTAAAATTTGTCAAAGCTTTAGACCTAACCCTTTTCAATCTTGATTTACAACTGAAACTTTTGAGATGATTCACGATTCTTATCTAGGTTCAAAATCAAGATTAATTAATGATTCATCATCATTCTAGAATACGGCCCTTTCCAGAATGTTTCATCTTTCGAAATTTATCTTCTAAATACTCGGTGTCTCAGTACTGAGGAACGTGATTCATCATGTAGATGGCTCTCATCATGTCCCGTTTCTCCGCCAAATATATCAGTCCTGGAGAACCTGGAGAGCAGTGGTGGCTCAGTGGTATCAGCCCCGACTTACGAGTCATAGCTCGTGGGTTCGAACCCAGGCAGGCGCTTTACTTTGCATAAATATATAATTTAATTACCACTGCTCTCAAAACGGTGAAGGAAAACATCGTGAAGAAACCGGCATGTCCTAGAACCAGAAATTCGAAGACATGTAACATCTACCAACCCGCATCTACCGTCTCACAGAGAGCAAGACCTGTGTCCCAGCAGTGGGAACATTAAAGGCATTATGCTTATGTCCGTCCTGGGCCATTCTATTCTTAATTATCTACAAAGAGTAATCTTTTACGCTGCACGTGTAAACGATGTACGAGACATTCTTTTACAGAAATTATAATTATAAAATCTCTCGTATCAGGCGATCGTTCATGCAATCATGTTGTTATCTAAGCTTATCCTTCAACTTGACAGCTGACTGTTGTAGGTGCTTCTAGTAAACAGTATCTCATTATAATGAGATCAACGGATCCTTGACTTTGCGACGTTCTTCCTGGCTGACACTTTGCTGGCTTCGAAGTGATTTAAAAATCAATAACGTTACAAGCTTAGCTCGTCTAGAATCCGTGAGGGGAGGTTTACACTGTAGGATTGTTGGATTTAAAGCTTAGGTAAATACGGATTTTTAAAGTTTAATGTATTAGGGTCAAGGAGGACGGTTTAATGGTCTGACAATCCATAGGTATGTATGTTCGCCTTTATAATATTAGTGTGATTGGCTCAGAAATGTGTTGGCAGTTTAGTAATGTAAAATAATAAAAATAATGATAATGAACCTGAAGCATGAAGGGTTTGTTTCTTTGTTTGAAAGCGCAAATCTCTGGAACTCCCAGTCGGATTTGAAACATTATTTCTGCATTTGATGGCCCAATCCTTCAGGAAGGCTATAGGTTACTTAACATAACGCCCCTTAGGAGCTGAGAAAACAAAAAAGTCACCAAGATCGCCAAGCCAAAACGAAGTAATAGTGCGGGTAGGCGATGCGATGCGATGTGTGGGTCGGGGGAACAAAAAATTGCACACGGACGAAGTCGCGGGCAGAAGCTATATAAAATAATACCAGCCCATTATTGCATTGCAGTGCAAAGAAGGAGTTTACAAACATAAAAAATAAAAAAAAGTCTATCTTCACTGCCATGTGAACCTAACATTACTCTTGATAAAATTGAATTTATCGAAAAATGGTGCGAGGAAATCGGGGACACTAGTTTGGATCATACGAGTTATATCTCGAATTTATTTACCGAGAAAATTTTCTATGAAGAATCTCTTTCTTTCGTCAAAAATTTATGTCCCAAAAGTATACCTTTATCAATTTTCGAGCATGTTTCTTCGCGCAATTTTTGTGGCTGGGCAAAATCAAACATATCTTGTAAATTGTCTTGTAAATTGCTGTACTATTGGGTCATATCAACATCTGTTTTGCCTTTTTCCAACTATACTAGGGCCTGCTTTCAGTCTAACCAGATGAAGCAGAATAGTATTTGACCTGGAGTACCCTGGAGCTTTATCTGACCTCACTCAACAATCCACAACACATCATTGGGTCATAGACCTTTATCATCACCCTATGCCGCATGCCGTCCACTACTGGACACAAAAACTTAGTTGAGTAAAACACTATCAATCTCAATCCAAATAATTTAAAAGGATACTGCTTCATCCATTGCTTCATACGTTCGAAAAATTTGTCCGCTCAACAATGTAAAGAACGTAATGAATTTTGTTGATCTGTCAAAATGAAATATACGTCTCCAATCGTACGTCATTCAATAAACACAGCAGTTTTATCCGATGACAGTTATTCCAAGTACCAAACCCGCTTAAAACTAAATTAATAAAACTAAACTGCTAGTTAACGAATCAGCATGTGTATCATTAAACTCACTCAGCACCAACCATCTGTCTATTAGAACAAGCTCGACCATAAACCATTAATTAACGGTTGGTATACATTTAATGCTCAGTCCTTAGCGATAATACCAGGTCTGAAAATATGGCTTTCGTGGTAATGGATTGACGTTTAAATGAAATTGTTAATGCAGTTTGGGATTTGATGATGATAGTTTTCAGAATAGTGGTAAATACCCTCAAAAAATCCGTGACATAAAAATGTAGTTCCATTACAGTAACCGTCGGAACACCAGTAACTACTTCTTACATCTTTGTGTTCGTTAAGCCTACCCTAATTAATATTGCGAAGCAGAAGCTGTGTGTAGATGGTGGATGGATCAACGTCGCAGTCACTTACGGGATAAACAGACTGAATCTTAGCAGAGCGCACAAGTGTACATCATTATCTACTGTTCTTGAGAAAAAGAATAAGACTCTGGCGATGTTTCGAATTTGCAGTTAATACTCCAGTGTTCCATTAGGTTTCGGCAACTTTAAGTTTCTAATCAGTCTTTAGGATTCAGATCGACCAATTTTAACTTTAAATATAATATGCTAACTGACCCCGCAAGCGTTAATTTGCAAAAAAAAAATTGCCTACGACCTATTCTCAGACCTACCAAATATACACAAAAAATGGTCAAGCCATTTCGGAGGAGTTCGATAACAAACACACGAGATTTTTATATATTAGATTATTTTGTATATTTCAGAGCTAAGCGTGTCTACGTCGGTGGTCTCTGCACCTACAGCTGCGGCATGGTGGCCCTGTGTGCCATCCGCGCTAAAGCCGCCGTGCTCCTCTGCAGCTGGACGGCCGGCGTCATGTACTCCACGCTGTTCACCATGCCGTACTTGCTGGTGGCACACTATCACGCTACTGGCATGGTGAGTTTTAAATAATAGCAGAACTCTTAATGTTGCGAGTTTGAATTAAATTGTTTATTCTGTAGGTAGATAGGATATCGGAATCACCTTTACACGTCATATTATAAAAAAATAAGCTAGATGGAGTTGATATTTCCTATGTAACTACGCTTGAGAAGAATTGGCGAAAGAAACTCAGGGGCCAAAGTCCCTTAAAGTCCAGACATAATCTTGGTCAGATCATGTGAGGACAATGTAGATTACTGAAATGTCAGATTAGTGATTTATCCGGGGAGTTCTACAATCATGCCTATCTTTGCTGCCATGCACATTCTGTGTTCCGCTTTGTTAGTAGGGCTTTTTCTCTGGCATGGCAACAGATCCAGAGAGATCTGTTAATACCTACGGATATTTGGTAAGACGGTGATGGCTATTTACCATCAGGTGACTCATCATAATCACAGCTTATGTAGGTATATTACCTAATTGTTTTTTATACAGTAGTAGTAGACCAACTTAGGCACGCGATGACGCGACACCGCTTTGGTTATTGACATCACTGTTGCGTATTATTGCATCATAGGTACTTGAGGCATTGTTTCATCGACGAAATTCGTTCTATAAAATGTTATAGTACGTCATAAGTAACTTAATTATTTACCATGGTAATTTCAAACAGAGTGCTGCAATACGGGTTTATAAAAGTATACTTTTGAAGTACCGTGGTTGTTATTTCAATGAATTACCGATCATTTCTGGAAACAACTTGTTTCGTGCCATACATAAGGCGAATTTCCGTCAAAAACAGTGTTTAAAATATTGTGGTCTTTCAATATATCGCTACAAAATGTCAATTCATTATATTTCTAAAGTACTGTAGCTTCAACCAACCGATTATTATTTCAGCGTACTTATTAATCCTTTGATGTGCGATTTTCATGGAACTTCAAACAGAACGTGCTTTGTAATTGATTAAACGATCGCTAATTGCAGCTAAGAATGATCATGCATCAAAAATTCAATGTTAAACGACTCTGAAACTGTGTCCATTCGTCCAGCAAACTTGCAAAATTTACTACGATGTTACTAGAAAGTGGTTAAGTATATTTTTTCCATGAAAGCCAGGAAGGCTTTCGTGGAAGCATCCCACACATTGTTCCTCTGATTCTCGGTTTAAAAGAAATCTTATTATTCATAAAACAAACAATATTTTAAACTCCTGCAAGCATTTTTTTTATGCTTTATTTCTTTGCCTTGTTGTATTCTGTTATGTTCTAGTACATTTCTTTCTCTCGTACAACTTGATCCGAACTTAACAAGCCTATAATCACTCATACATTCATAAACTCTCGCCTTATTACCAGGGGGTAGGCAGGAACTACAGAACGCCACTGCTATGATCCTTACATTTTCTTTTTGCCTCGTTTACGTTCATAAATCTGGCCAAACACGCATGTTTCGAGTACTACTGACCTTTCTGAAGAACATCTCTAGTAAGGACATATAGTCTCTCGACTATATGTCCAATAGTCACTCGCCTAGCTTTAAGTCAAAATAACCTGTCTGTACCATTTCCCATTTTCCCCAACAGTGGGACAGCGGTGGCGGTGGTTGTGGGGAGGCGCGCGGCATCGGCACAGACGTTGCCGTCGTCAGCAGCTGCGTGTTCGTGGCGCAACTGCTCGTGTCTTTCATCATGGGGTTCGCAGTCAAAGCCATGGGCTCCACAGCTGCGGTAGCCGCAGTCGCTGCTACGTTAGCCGCTGCAGCTGCAATCACTGCTAATAAGATTACGTACTTGGATCTGTAAATAAATCTTATAATATTAACTGATTCGTTTATTAATATGTGTTTTTGGCACAATTACTGGTATCGGTTTGATAGAGATATGTATGGTGTTGTCTGTCTCAGTGGATGCCACAATACTTTCAGCTTTAAACTTTTATCTGCAGCTGATTCTAAGTGCTCTACTGTCGTACTAGTTGTATTGTTTTGCTGGAATTTGGAGTCTAGTTTCCATCAAATTGACGACGAGAGATAGAGATTCCCGTAAACAACGTAAGGTTATTGTAATTTGAAGCTGAACGGAAGGATGTGCAAACTTACTGGTTTTTAAAAGTCTCTGCTTTAGCCTTTTTCCAATGTTGAGTTCAGTTTCCAATCTAACAGGATACAGTTGAATACCAGTACTTATATGAAGTGACTGCCTATCTGAACTCCACAACCCAGTTACTGGGTAACACGATACCCCTTGTTAAGACTGGTTGTCAGACTTTTGGGCTACTGACTACCCGTAACGACTGTCAAAGATCTGCGAATGACAACCAGGACCTACAACTTAACGTGCTTTCCGAGGCATGGAGGGGTTTCGAAATGTACCTATTAGATGGTCACCTAAAAAGGAACGGATATGTATTAATTGGGATGTATTGGATATTTGTTAGGGACATACTCTCACCTCCTCCTCGCTTTGGTGGACGCTAGGCCAATACTGTAAGCTTATTAGTGACTGATATCGCGTCTATTAACCTTTTGACCGCCAGAGTCATGTATAGATGACAAACCAAAATGTGCCCAGCACGCCTCGGTTCGACTACATGACAGATTTTGACGCCGAGGGCACGTTTTTGATTTTTTGACGTGTGGCGGTCAAAATGTAAAAGGGTAAGTAGGGAAGGCTATATCATAGCAGATGCTGCTACGCCTCTACTTATTATATGTACCTGGATCCGTAGACTAAGTTAACTTGAGATGTGTGTCCTTTATCCTAGGATTCACGGTAAAGCTATGGTTTCCTAGGAGAGGCGCCTACCGCATTCTTAGTGTGCATACTCACGAGCGACACGCGTCGGCGACAGGCGCAACTCCAGTCGTCGACAACTTGCCGCTCGTGTATTTGAGCACCGTACTCACATACCTACAATCATGCGCAACCCGTTGTCGACGGCTGCGTCGGCGCGTGTCGATGGGTGCAGGTGTCTCTGTCGTCGACGCATGTCGTTCGTGCGAATGAGCACGTAAGAAAACATAGCTAAACCCAAATATTCAAACATAATAAATGTGAGCTTATAAAATCAAAATATTTCTGTTTAAAACTTTGCTACAGCAACTATTAACAGCAGTTTTATATAGGCATTAAAGTCTTGAATATCTACGCTGTAAAATATTTTATATTTTGGAGTGAACTATGCTACGAATAAGTAGACATTATTTGGTATAACGACATTAGCAAGACGCGAGCGACTGCTATAAGGCTCACGCAGACAGGCGCGGCGTGACAGCGCGGCGTGACAGCGCGACGCGACTAGTAGAAGAATTTCTATTATGTTGTCATAGAAATTGTTTTATTAGCGACGCGTCGCGCCTGTCTGCTCACCTATAAAATGAAATGCAAATTTATTACGACGCCTTTCGATTTGATCAATAAACCGTAGACAAATTAGAATGACTTTATTGAAAACTTACTTCTATTTTGACTAAGATATTTTTAAACCCAAATATCTTTAGAAATCAGGCAAAAACCGAGATTAATAACGCTTAGAGGAATACTCATGAATATCATCTCTTAAACCTATGCTAAGAAAAGTAAATAACTACTCTGGAATGGATTTGAATTTATTTTAACACGCATTAAGTATTTAAGTAAAGCTTAAAATAAATCATATTTGTATAATTTATGGAACCAAGTGTAACTAAGGACATTATTATAAGAAATCGCTCATAAATCTAGTCACTAATTTTAAGAAAAATTGATCATGTAGTATTATTCTTTACCTGTCTTATTTGGTAAACAATTATGGCAAACTCACTGTGTGTTTTCTAATGGTGATTTTGAAGCAGTTTTTGATGTAATCCTAATGGTTTCTCCCTTTCAAAGTTTTTGTAGGATAACTCACTTTTTTTCCTAGTCAGGGCCCCAATTCTGTATATTCCCCACGAAATCTTACCACGTGCAAACCACTTCAATATCGTGTCTTGTTAACGGCAAGGAATCGAGATGTCAAACATGTATTTTGACAGTTCAAACCACGCCATTGTGTCATAGAGAATACATTAGTAGCAGATGTAGTGGTAAGGTGGTAGTGGTAATTGACGTGGTTTCGAAGTAAGGAATCGTTAACAGCGTTTACGCCGTACAGCATTTCATACAAACTTTCAAGCACTTGTTTTTCGAAATGAATAAACGGATTTTAATGAAACTTTATACGCATAAGCAGGATACAAAGGTCTAAAAAGTTAGCAGAGAACATTTTCGAAAAATTGTGTTACAGCCAAATTAGACCGATTTTAAAGTTTCCATAGAAACAGAGATTTCCAGTTATCTTTTTTTAAATAAGACATTTCAAAAATGTTCTCTGCTAACTTTTTAGATCTTTGTATCCTGCTTATGCGTATGAAGTTTCATTAAAATCGGTTCATTCATTTCGAAAAACAACGGCTTGAAAGTTTGTATGAAAAGCCGTACGGCGTAAACGCTCTTAAGTGGTCATAGTGAATTAGGGCCCTGAGCTATTCTTCTGCTAGGAAGAAGCCTTCCTTCACTCCTTCCATCTTGTCCTCTTAGGGCTGATTTTACGAACGCCAGATATCTTTATCCAAGGCATAATTTTGAATTCAAGATTTATTCGCATTATAAAACTTTCGCCTACTAGGTATAACAGTTTTTATTTATTTTTATTGCTGGATGGGCCCGCCCGCTCTTGACCTCGATCACGCCTGATGGAAAGCGATGGATGAGGTCAGTTTGGTCAAATTCGTTCTCAAAATACCTTCCCACTTCCTCCTCCTATTTATTTTTCCTTTTCTTTCCTTTTGTCGTTCATAATCAGCCTATAATGTTCCCACTGCTGGGAAACAGGTCACACAGGCCTCCTCTCGGTGAGAGGGAGTGGGCTGTAATTCACCACGCGGGCCCAGTGCGGGTTGGTAGATGTCACATGTCTTCGAATTTTTGGTTTTAGGTTTTTGTCCTTAGCTGTGGAAAATAATCGTACTATTCGAACTTACCGTGTTTGTTAACAATAAAAGACATAAAATTTAAGAAAAAAATACACTTTAGTTAAGGTAACTGTGTATAATGAATAAATTAACTAATATAATAAAATTCTAGGACTGTAACAACACAGCTCTCGATGTTTGTGATATATTCAGTGTTGTATAAATCAAAGTATATTGACTGTTACAAATCAAATAAATTATTCAACTAACAACTGATCGCTTTTATTTTATTTAACGCACTCAATACCTAATTGCTGCTAACGGATTTAAAATGGATAAACATACCTAATCTGATTATAATGAATAGGGGTAATTTAAATAGTTTTCCATTATTTATTGCTATTGTTTCCAATGGAAAATGAAAGACATTAGAGTTAACTACGGTATTATTCATGTATATTAAGTATGTAAATTCGGGATTGAATTTGATCCTCGATAAAGGATTCTCTCAAATACTTGTAAAGCGAATTAGTTGGAATAATTGAAGGATTTATACAATAATGTTAGAAGCTACGATTAAGTATAAAAAGTTCATAGCTATTATGAGCTGGATATTCTCGTGTTTTCTTGATGTCTATACCTGGGGAAAAAAGTCTATTGAAGGTTGTTGGGTACTAAGAAAATAAAAGCAGAAAATATTTCCTTGAAAATATCGTTTGATAAACTAAATGTGATGGAGATAGAATTTCTGAGATTACATACCTACATATTTTTCAGAATCGCAAAGAACTTACTTTATCATAACCTGCCCTACGTTCTTTTTTTAACGTTATGTTTCGTGTTATTAGATAGTAATCTTACCGGGCTTATAAAATTTAATAGGTATCCTTCTCTATCTACCTATTGGTATACTAATAATAAAGCTGAAGAGTTTGTTTGTTTGTTTGAACGCGCTAATCTTTGGAACTACCAGTCGAATAAAAAAAAAATATTGCCTTTGATAGCCCAATTCTTGAGAAAGGCTATAGGATGCATTAACATCCCGCTAGGACCCTTAGGAGCCGAGAAAAAACAAAAAAGTCAGAAAGAACGCTGAGCATAAACGAAGTAATAGCGCTGGCAGGCGATGCGATGCGATGCGACGGGGTGGTTCGGGGGACAAGAAATTTTATGCGGATGAAGTAGCAGGCAGATGATACGATAATATTATTTTTGCCAAGCTTATAAAATAACTTTCTCTATTCATTAATAAAGGTATCGGTCTATACTTTTTCAATTTTCCTAAATAGAACCAAAAACCACTATTCATACACTAAATCACTCAAACTTTATGTAGGGCCATCCGTCAAAACTCCTTCAAATCTAATCGAAACTCAACGATGTTCCTCATACAATGGAAACGTACCGACAATTAATTTCCCATTCAATCAGGGCAGTACTTAACTACTAGACGGGGCAAGACATTCGAACATTTTCAAAGGAAGGTTCTCCAACAATGGGTCTCGTCAAAAATCTTTGGAGAAGATTGACTCACACAAAGGCTTTGGAACAATCAAGCGGGAGATTGGAGACAGTCTTCTTTGAATCGATCTATAGGATTGCGTATGTAGCAGGTAAATTATTATTTAGGGTTAGTACTGATTCCTCCCGTTTTTGTTTCCACCCGAAAATGTATTTATGCTTTATAATCCCGTTTTATCAGAGGTAGGTACTTAAGTCAAAGAAAAAATACCTACCTACAAAGCGATTATTCATAAGCATGGTTTATTTCACAACAAATTATTCTACATTCTCATCACAGCTTTCGTCAATTTTACAATTAGTATAATTATGTTACCAAAAATATAAAGAAATGAGATAGACCCACTATCTATTCACATAATATTCTTAATAGGTAACAGGAATGGTGAGTTAGAAGTAGTTGCGACGTGTCAGATGTACAAATTATGTCTCATAGATAATTGGTTTACCACTGGTTTCTAAAAAAATAATCTTTTATTATAACTTTCGGGTGAAAAAAGAATGCGGGGAATCAGTACTAACCCATTATTTATTGGGGATTTGCGGGAGCAACGTGTTTTTTATTTTCCTACAATTTGGGATTGGTTTTTAAATTATTTAAGTATGGATTATTTTAAGCTAAAGAGTGTATTTGTTTAAACGCATCTTTGGAACTAGAAACCAGTCGGATTTGAAAAAAATCTTTTGAATTTGATAGCCCAATTCTTATGTAACATCATAACGCTACAATTTAAAACAAAAACTAGATAAAAGCGCGGGTGGGTTGTAGAGGGAACATGAAATTTCACGCGGACGAAGACGCAGGCATAAGCTAGTTTTAGATAAGTACCTATACCGAAATTGTGGGTCTAAAATGAAGGCATGACGGCACTTTGTCTAACATATTGCTGCTGGGGGAGTTTGTTGCGCCACTTCTTCCCAGCTAAAGATCTAGAAAGTGGTGAAGAGCGGGCGTTTTGGGGAACTGTCCGGTCCTAAGTAATTTTAAAGTTCACAAAGTGCCTAGTTTGAATAAATTACTTTTGATTTTTGTTTTTTTTTATGGTTGGAACACAGGTAATTAATAACTCGTACGTGATTGATTTATTATCTACCAAGCCGCACTGGGCCCGCGTGTTGGATTACGTACGGCCCACTCCTTGTCACTTTGTCCTAGCAGTGGGAACGTTATAGGCTGATTATGTTGTTGTTATTATGTTGACTCATTTTGCAATAGTCTTGCTTTAGTTAACTATCATGCTAATCTCAAATTGAAAGAAGTGTTGTCGTATTTCACGGTAAGTACCTACCAATGTATGTATTGCGAAAGAAACATTTTTATAGGCGTAATGTTCCTTTAGTTATCTTTATCAAAACCATCTGGTTGTTAATATAAAGGTTAATTGTGACCAGTAAATTATAATAATGAATGCAAACCAACTCATAAATTACGCATACCAGTTGTAATAACACACGAATTTGTTCACATTAATCAACAATTTCACACTTCAGGCCATCCAATTCATCTTAACGTTCATCCAAAAACTAGTCTAGCGCCAAGGAGCAAGTTACACTTAGTTTAAAGTTGTCACAGACTTGGAACGTTCTCCACTATTTGCTGGAGTCAATTTAAAAGATCATTTACACGCGGTGAGTTTCTCACCCGTCGAAAGGCGAAACTGTTCGTGCGAGTCTTCTCGGAGAGACTTATGCCAGAATTTCCAGACAATTATTTTCGCTCTCATGTGCAATAACTTGCCTTCGATTATGTCTGACGCGACTCTTAGGCCGAATTTCTCGAACTGTGATTTGAACTCGAATACTGTTTACGCTTTCATTTTTCAAAGGAGAAACCACTTGCCTACGTTCCCACTTCTGGGACACAGGCCTCCCCTCTGTGAGAGGGAATGGGTCGTTATCTACCGCGCGGGCCTAGTGCGGGTTGGTAGATGTCATATATGTCTTCGAATTTTTGGGACATATCGGTTTCCACACGATGTTTTCCTTCACCGTTGTGAGAGCTGTGGTGTAGAAGTAAAGCGCCTGTCTGAGTTCGAACCTACGACCTACAAACTCGTAAGTCGGGGCCGTTAGCACTGTGCCACCGGCACCGTTGCCTTTTAGACATGCAAGTATCGTACGTAATTACATAGATACTGTTAAAACTTATAAAGATTTTATCCGCTTTCGAAAACCGCCTATACGAGGCGAGAAACTCCTCATGTAAACTGAAAACTTTACTCGCTTCCCCAGGTATGTCCACTACGGACCACGACATATGCTACCTAATATACAGTAACGTTGTGAAGTTGATGATAGTACTTCTGGTGTGCGGCGAAGTGTGGTATGGATTCACAGAAACCTCGAGCTTGGACGAAGTAGCTGCCAGTATCAATTCAACGGTCATACAGTTTATAGCCATTTATAGATACAAGAATATGGTAAATGGAACGCCTTTGTGTTTTTTTTAAAGTTATCTTAGAATCTTAAACCTTTACTGCGTCATCCGTCATTTTGTATCGTCAAACTTAGAACTTTAAGCCACTGCAGATTATTTTAGTGTAACTATGAGTAATAGTTATAGGTATGTGCCGAAAATATAAACTGTTCTGCTCTTAGAGGAAGTTCAATAACGAAAACAATTGAGTTATATTTGACTAAAATTCAATAGTAAATAGGTATATAAATGTACTTCGTTTTAGTAAGCGTGTTGTAGACTAAAGAAAATAAAGCAGAAGCAGGAAAGGAACAACGTAATAACAAATTAACAATAATAGAATTGTGGTGTTCTATGACTAATGAAATGTAATTTAGATTTAGTCATGTCAAAATATGCTACAATGGCCCAGAAAATCGCTTTATATCGTTCTATAGCATTCACGTGTTTTTGCTTCGTTGAAAGGGACTAGTGGAAAATTTCTTTGAGGTTTCTCTGTGGAGCGGGTTTACTGTAACCTTGAAAACCTTATGAACAACGCGATTATTCCACGTTTTCCTCATCAGTTCACTGGCCTTTAGGTATTCTAACAATTTGTGTTTGTATCGGGTAATTTTTTTTGTTGTAATTTTTGAAGAGAAAACTTCTTTAGGCGCGTTGGGCATTTTTTGAGATGGGAAAATCCATTGAACTCGCGCCACTTTACTGTAACCGACACCGCTTCGGATGTGTTCGGCTGTCCTCGGGATGTACTCGGTTTGAATGCTCATCCGATATGTCAGTGAGTGATGGCAAAGTACCTATTCTGTTTGTTTGTTTTCACTTCTGTCTTTTTTTTTGTTGTCGTATGGTTTTCATTGTGGATACAATGCAAGCTTAACACTTCGGGGATTACAGGCGTAAAGGTGAAACTAATGCATCAATTCGTTAAATTGGAAGGCTCACTTAAGCTTTGGTTTCCTAAGAAAGCGGTGAACAGTCACACAATAACGACTGTCCAAATACAGAGCGTTTTTTAACGGTGTAAATGACAGATTTTCATGACGGTCGTATAACGACCGTCATGAAATATGACGGAACTGCTTTCCTAGGAAACCCAAGTTTCAGTGTTAGGTATCTCAAATTTATGTTTCCAATTGTTGTTATTTCAAGTTAAACAAATATCAACTTTATTTTAGTAGGAATTAAGTTGATTTCAGAGTGACTAGCACTATTTCAAAAGTTATAAAATGTTTGAAGCTGTAGCATAAATTGAACTTTATTGTGTAGGAATTAAAGTTATTTTTCGAAATATTCATATTTGTTTACATGTTTGGCAAATAAATCGCGAACGGTGATTAGTACTGTTATGACTTGAGAAGTGCAGGGGCCGTTCAATGTGGCGATGCAGGAAAGACACCTACATGTCCAGCAATAGACGTCTTTCTTCTGAAACCATAGAGTATATATAGTACCTAATAGATTGAACTGGAATGATGATGACGAAACATACCTAGCAACCGAAAATGACTAAAAAAGCACATATTTTTTGTAATGTTATATTTTAGATGGCACATCAAGCCTTCTACAAGAAACTGGCGAGTTCCATGGAATCTCCGTACTTCGATGTTTCAACAGAGGAACGGAAGAAATTGGTGGAATTTTGGTGGAAAACGAATGAGAGATACTTGAAGCTACTGCTAGCTTTAGGGAACTGCACTCTTGCAGTTTGGTAAGTAATTTATTAATTTAAAAAAGCAGCTTAATGTTCTTACGTAAGGAATCGTATATTATTTGATCGTACATTTACTTGAGCAAAGGTCTTAGGAAGTGCCTATGATTACCCATTATTAGATTTTTTTAACCTTCGCTGTCCCACTGCTGAGCAAAGGCCTCCCCCAAATCCTTCCAGGCATCCTTTTTAAGAGCCACTTCGATCCAACCTTTGCGGTACGCGTGCAGGTCGTCTCACCACTATTACATTTATTATCATCAAAACCACATTCTCAAAACCTGTGCTCAAAACCCTTTAATAGAAGTTTATCAGATTGTAGAATTAAAAAACGGCCAAGTACGTGTCGGACCACGCACAATGAAGGGTTCCGTAGTTGGAATGAATTTATCCCAAGAACAAACTTAACATTGTAGTTGAAAAACATGTTCTCCCATACATTCCAACTGAAATTGTAAGTTTGTACGCAAAATATTGAGAGATTTACCATGTTGTTTCAAGATCATAGACTTCTTATTAATTTTCTTGTAATCTATAGGTATAGAACTATTTTCTGTATTTTTTTCAAAATTTTAGGCTCAGTAGTTTCGGAGATAAGGGGGGGGGAATGGTAAATTTCCGTCTATTGTCTTAAATAACTTTAATACAATTTATTTTAAAATTATGAAAAAAAAATATTTGAGATCCTCACGATAAGCCCTTTCATTTGATATGTCACACGGTACAGATTGCGAATCTTTTTTTTTTAATTGTCTATTTACCCCTCAAAAATGACTCCCATTTTCAAAACTTATTTATTTACGTTACACGTCTGTGTTTGGGTCACAGAGATTCATATGTGTACCAAATTTCAACTTAATCGGTCCATAAGATTCGGAGCAAATTGGCTGTGACAGACGGACAGACAGACAGACAGACAGACAGACAGACACACGAGTGATCCTATAAGGGTTCCGTTTTTTCCTTTTGAGGTACGGAACCCTAAAAGCGTTGGAAGTCACACAAAAACAAGGTTTCTAATGTTCACACACTGAAGAATTTCACAGCTCTATCATTTAAACCAAATACTAATATTTTGTGCTAGTAGAGGTATTTAGAAACACTTTATTTTTTTATTTTATCAACTTTATGTGGCCGCGTATCGGAAATCGCTGCGTAGGTCGCCCCACGGATAGATGGACCAACGACCACTTCTCAGGGACGAGCAGGTACTTTGTACCACTTGTGGTACATATTATGTGTACCAGTTCGTCCTAATGAAGGAAATTGGCTCGGACAGTCTGGATTCGGAAGGCGGAGGACAGGGTGTTGTGGCGCAGTCTGGGAGAGGCCTATGTCCAGCGGTGGACTGCAATAGGCTGAGTTGATTGACTTGTAACTTAACCTTCAAGAACAATATACAATATCGTTTCTATTTTTCTTTTAGGTTCATTTTCCCACTTGTAGACGAAGTTGACTACAACCTCATTGTGGGCATTCGTCTCCCATTCTACTACATGACGCCTGTCCGGTACCCTCTAGCGTACTTGGTCGTGGTGATATCTTTCATCTACACCTCGCACTTCGTGATGATGACTAATCTGAAGATGCAGACTCATCTGATGCACCTGCTGTGCCAGATCACTGTGCTGTCCGACTGCTTTGAGAACTTGCTGAGAGACTGCAGGGTTGGATTTGAAGGTATGATTTTGGAAAGTTCTTAAGGCATTGACTGGCAACGCGGTCACCGGTGACCGCGAACAATAGATTTTCTATTGTGTCTGTTGCCTGGCAGCCAACGTGTTAAGGTGCCATTTAAAGTTGTCTGGGAATCGGTTGTCATGGTATGGGCATGTGATACGGAAGAATGAAGAAAATATTGTGAGGAAAGTTTTGAGTATGAATGTCGATGGATATTAGACTAGGGGAATACCAAAGAAACTATGAATGGACTGTATGAAACATGACAGGGTTAGAAGGGGTCGAGATGACGACTAGATCAGTATGGAAGAAAAAGACATGTTGCGCCGACCACAAATAAATTGCGATAAGAACATCTGCCTAGCCTTTTCCCAAGTATTTTGGAGTCGGCTTCCAGTCTAACTGGATTTTGGGAATTATGAGTGTGGTTCGGTTAGTACTGAGTGCTATGATTTATTTCCTGACTGCCAAAAGGAGGGTTTTGTTTTTATGGCTAGAGAGCCGCTGCGAGCGCTCAGCGCTAGACTCCCTATCCCTTGTTGCAGAGACATGATGCCTTAAATCATTGAGACGCTGCGCACGTTCAGCGCTAGATTCCCGAGCACGGACCGGCGATGTTCTCGCGCTTTGGCTAGCGAGCCGCTTCGAGCGCTCAGCGCTAGACCCCCTATCCCTTGTTGCAGGGACATGATGCCTTAAATCACTGAGAAGCTGCCACAGAGTACTTTTTGATAGTGGACGCTGCGCACGTTCAGAGCTAGATTCCCGAGCGCGGGCCTGCGATGTTCTCGCGTTTTGGCTAGCGAGCCGCTGCGAACGCTCAGCGCTAGACTCCCTATCCCTTGTTGCAGAGACATGCTGCCTTAAATCATTTAGACGCTGCGCATGTTCAGCGCTAGATTCCCGAGCACGGACCTGCGATGTTCTCCAGCTTTGGTTAGCAAGCCGCTGTGAACGCTCGGAGCTACATTCCCCAGCACGTGCTTGCGAAATATTTTCTCTATTCTTCGAGAGGCGCTGATGATTTTCAAGAGCAGACTCTTCCGTACGGCGTACTCGAGCTGCTCTTGTCTGGGATATCTGACGGGAAAGTTGTGATTTCCTTTTAGGCATGATAACCAATCGCTGAAACTGTCCGATATCCCTAAAACTGAAATACCACAGTTTCGAACTCGAAGAATGAGAACGAAGTAGTGTTTAGACGTGAGGCATAATTGGAACAGGTATGTGGATTAGGTAGTTTTCGATGCGAGTCCGTACCTAATCCAAAGCGTCTGGGATTAGGTATGGCACAAAATACTCGTACACAGTCTACACAGAAGATATTCTGCACCTTAAAATGTGGAGGTTAAGTTTCAAGTTTAATTAGCACTGCCGCTAGCGCCATCTATGTGGGATTACACTGGACTAGTTAGTGCTCTAGCGATCTAAGGCGTCACGAATACACGTCGTTGATAGGTGGCGCTATTGTAAATACTTTCGAATAAACAACAAAACTTTCACGTCTTTTATTGAACTTATATGTGTAAAAATCAGACTCACGTAATAATGTGGGTGAAATGCATGTTAATCTAGTAATGCTCTGGTTTCTATATCCAGTTTTAATGTTAACCCATTTCTTGGTAATAAATACAAAAAATATGTCGTTTGAATAATTCTACAATGAACTTTAACCTTGACCTAACTTTTGGCAGTGCAAGTGCATCATTCGTACGTGACCATTGATAGAATTGCATAAATTTATTAGATTCCATTGGTTTAGCTGGTTTACGTATTTTTAATCAAGTTAATTTAAAAAAAATCATTTAGTATAAGTAGTAGGTATAAGGTTAAGTTCTAATAGACGACATTTTAAGATTCTGCGCTGTACCTACCATTATTAACACATTGTGCAGGCGCACTCTTTAAGTATCTATGAAGGGTAATTTTGATCACGATATTAGATTAAATGTTAAAAACCAGAGTATTCACGTTTGCTTTAAGTACCGTTAGCCCATAAAAAAACGAAATTATATACTTAATCCATTGTTCTACAAATTATCAGAAACGGAACGTCCATACTCCATGCCTAATATTTCTTACCCAATCCACATACGCTACTTAATATCGGTACAATATTGGAACAGGTCAGCGGCTTATCTATATCTTCTTCTATCTATACATATAATAAATCTGTAGACGAGACGTTTCTGTACATTGAAAATATTTCCAAAAAAAATAGTTGGGGTGTTAAAGGATAACCAATAGATGCCATTTCATCAATTTTTAGAATTTTTATCTGTTTGTCTGTTTGTCGGTTTGTCGGTTTGTCTGTTTGTCTGTTTGGATGTGACAGATTATTGATTTGAACAGGGTCAACGTAAAAAGTACCAAACCAATACGGTTACTTTTTATACTCAAATATGGTGTAGAACTCGGAGCAGTGATTAGTTTTTATTTCATCGCAATCGGTTCACTCTATCAAAAGATATAATCAATTTAAAGTATTCTAGAACAACTTTTTACGTTTTTTAGTAACACGTAACGACATCTATTGGCGCGATATAGTACCTACTAACGAAAACATATTGTTATTGTGATGTGAATAATCACGTCCTATTAGTTTATGCTTACTTAAATGACGAAATAACACAGATACCTACTTATGTCTATGTTATTTTAAAAAGTAATGATAATGATTATAATATTAAACAAAATCGCTTTCCATTGATGGTTTATTTAGTGGCGCCTGTGGCGCTAAAATAATTTTAAACAAAAAGTGAGGATAATGTAAGATAATAATAATGAATGTGGTGTTCTGAGCGAAAAAGAAATTAGATAATTATTGATATAGAAAGTTGAGTAACGCAGAGCGTTTTTTAACGAAGTTCTTATATGGAGCTTGCGGTAGGAGTTCTAAGGGAGAAATCGTCAAATAACGAAAAAGCGTTATGCCTCATTTTTCAAAGTAATAGGTAGATAGAGACACACACACACAGAGAGAGAGAGATAGCTATTTTTCATGGTTTCCGAGGATCCTGACCCCGGTAAGTGAGGTCAAAAAGAAAATCAAAGATGGCGGTTGCCTAAATTTTTAACTTTTTCGTCATGGGTGTCGTTTTCATGGTTTTCGAGGGTGCTGAAGTCGATAGTCAGGTCAAAATGAAAATCCAAGATGAAGGCTGCAATTTTTTTTATCATGTTTGTCGTTTTCATGGTTTTTGAGGGTGCTGAAGTCGATAGTCAGGTCAATATGAAAACCCAAGATGGCGGCTCCATTTTTTTCAAATGTTTTGTCATGGGTGTCGTTTTGATAGTTTTCGAGGGTGCTGAAGCCGATAGTCAGGTCAAAATGAAAATCCAAGATGGCGGCTGCAATTTTGTTTTGATTTTTTGTCATGGATGTCGTTTTCATAGATTTCAAAGGTGCTGAAGCCGATAGGCAGGTCAAAACGAAAATCCAAGACGGAGGTTGCAATTTTTTTTTATGGGTTTCGTTTTATTGGTTTTTGAGAGTGCCAATAGTGAGGTTAAAATGAAACTGTAACTGCTTACCCACCGTCGATTGGCCCATGAACCGTTGGTGAACATTATCTTTAAACCATTAACTTTTTTCCAAAGGACTTTTCACCCACGAACGTTTTGCCAACATAACTCTACGTCAGTGAATGCTTTACCCACAGAATGTTTTGACCAATAACTTTTCACCCAAAGAACAAGGCCAACAGACGCCGGGAAAGATGAAAGTAAAATAATAATAAGACGTAGGTAGTCCTTTATTTCTGTGAAAAGGGTATAAAGTAACCTAACCAAGCCTAACCTCGAGGTGCCCTTCGCTCGCTTTGCTCGCTCACTTGAGCCGCCATCATCCCTTCGAACCCTACCTGTCCGAGTCGGGGTGCCCCAAGTCCCGAGCTCGCTTCGCTCGCCCTTGCATCCTTAGTTCTATTTGACATGGGTCAAATGTTCTTTGGGTGAAAAGTTATTGGTCAAAACATTCTGTTGGTTAAGCATTCACTGACGTAGAGTTCTGTTGGGGCAACGTTCGTGGGTCACAAGTCCTTTGGATGAAAAGTTAATGGTGTTGACCAACGGTTCATGGACCAATCGACTGTTGGTAAACCGTCTCAATACCGGTTAAAATGAAAGTCGAAAAATTGGTAGTGTGTGTCGTTTTCATGGTTTTCGAGAGTGCTGAAGCCGATTGTGACGTCAAAATGAAAATCGAAGATGGCGGCTGCAATTTTTTTTTCTTTTTTATCATGTGTGTCGTTTTCATGGTTTTCAATATAAACTTACACGACTTTGTGTGAAATAAAATAAAATACAACCGACTTAAAAACACACTTCAAAGTGCAATAGACCTTTGGTTTCAGAAGTCTGTAATTTCTTGCGAACGCGCAACGTCTTCCCAAACTAAACTATTTTGCACTTTCTAGGGTTTTTTATGGAAGTCGGTTATATTTTTTTGTAATTATCTTTACAATTTTTTTTCTGGTTTTCGGCAGTATAAGGTCTAAATCAAAATCATGTCTAAAGTTTTCATGGGTTTCATCTTCGTAGTTTAAATGGCGGCCAGTGTCAAATATAACCAAAGTTTAATGGGTTGCTTTTTACACGGGCAACTTTTCCTTTTATCATCTAGATATCTCGATGCTTTATAAGGCATAATATTGGTAGGTATATATGATATCTTCAATACCAAGTTAAGAAATTCTAAATTTACCACAGAGAAGAAACCAAGACTTCACCTACTAATCTCAGATATACTTTAGATAAAATGGTGAATGATTTTACAAGTTGGTATTCTAAGACAGACGCAAAATAAAAATTAATGGACATAATTATATATGACTATTTGGTTAGATAATCAGCCTCGAGCAGGCGCTTTTATTTTAATTTATTCTCAAAAATCAAAGTGACACTTCGTCGCATTGTCATTATGAATCATGAAGACGCAGTGATTGCAGTCGAAAGGGCCGTGGTAGCGAACCCTAGGTAAGGAAAGCGTTACCAGGCAAGATCTGATGATTCTTCCATTTCAATGAAGGAGTGGCAATTACACCTTTCCTAAGCGACACATTACCTGTTGTTTTCCGACATCCACGCGAACGAAGTCGCGGGCACAGCTAGTATTGAATAAAATATTCGGATTAGGTAAATGGATTAGGTATTTTTAAATACTAGGATTAGGTGGATTAGGTATCGTTTTCACCTCCTAATCCGACCCATGTCTAGTAGTGTTTGTGTTTTAAGAAACCTAAACCGAGCAACCAAAACAATTTTAAAAACCAACAACGACATCCAACCAACCGCGTACAACACACCTACCTAACGACGAAAGTTAAATAATAACTGGATAACGTCATTAATCCTCGGAAAATCTTAACACCGCGATTCAGAAAAATTACGTATTTGCACAACGCCATCTATGGGTAAATGGATAAAACGTCCGTACAAAGCATGTTCTAATGCGGTTCGTGAATGGACGGCGGCATTTTGCGATTTAGTAATTTTATATTATCTTCGAAACTATTTAACCAATTGACATACTGTTTTGGGCAAATCGTATCTCTATGATGTTCTTGTGATCAAAATAATATTTTTTTCGGTAAGCTTTAAGATTTTGTTGTTTAAAAAATCGTCCAAAAGTAAGTACGTCGAAAAATACTTTTTTTAACACATAAAAGCTACTATATCTGCTAAAATATAAAAGATAGAAATATGGTGTCGCGGACTTTTTTGTAGAACTATTCAAAGCGGACCAGGTTGCCATACATTGTTTTCAAATATATACAACTGTTAAGGCAGCGCATGCAAATAACTCTGTTGTAAGCGCTATTTTTTTCCACCTGGCTAGACAAAAATTGAGATAGTTCGGTTAATATGCATGATATCTTTATAATTTATAGCTTAAAGCACTCACGAATAATGTAGCTTTCTACCTAGAAATAATTTTTAAATTGGTTCATTACTTCCGGAGATTACCCCTACATACAAACTTACAAACAAATGTTACCTCTTTATAATATTAGTAAAGACTTACAAACAAATGTTTACCTTTTTGTAATATTAGTAGGTATAGATAATACCTATACCTACTAAGCATCACAACATAAAATATTGCAATACATTTATTTCTCTTTCAATTCAAACTAACGACTGAAAGTTTCAGATGTAGCTGAAAACAATTTAGTTTACAACAAAGGTTTCGCTGTTAAATACACAAAGAGACTGGGCGAGTTGGTACAACAACACAAGCAAATTTTAAGGTAAGTAAATGTTATGAACATAATCAAAAGTTTAATAAAGGCTTGTTTACATTTTTTTTAGAATAAGGTTCGTGTTTAACTACTGAGTTTGTGTGTTGTTCCTTCAAAAGCAAGTATGGTATGTTCACAGATAAATTAGGTACCTCTGAATGTGCGTCACTGTCAAAATCACAGTGACCTTTATTGCCGTTGCAATAAGTTTGCTGTTGGTTCGCTGCCATTGACAAGTTTGTCAAATTCACAGAGACATTTATTCGAATGACGTCACTGAAACGTTATTTGTGAAAGTAAGTTGGTGGTGTGTTTCCCTAGAGAGCATTTTATTGACACCGTAAAGTCAAACACCAGTGTCATCATTTTCATGACAGCCTGCCACCGTTTTTGTAGGAAACCGTACATTTAGTGAATACACGGACAAACGACTTTGCTAAAAAGGATACGCAAAATGCGACAGTGTTTTTCGTTCAACAAAACCTTTTGCTCAATCAAGAAAAGAAAAACGAATTCGACAAAATAATCTCATAACGAAGCTGATCAGTCTTACCAAAATGATTGTCACGTATTTTTCAATTTCGGTGAGCGAAAAACACGTTGTTACGCTATGTGGATTGGTAATCCGAGACGGGGAACAAACGGATCCGAAATCCGAGACGGGGCCGAAACGGATCTGACACGATAACCCTAAATCCGAGAATATCGTTGTCCTATCTATATCTATATCTATATCTATATCTATATCTATCTATCTATCTTCTATCTTCTTCTATACATATAATAAATCTGTAGACGAGACGTTTCTGTACATTGAAAATATTTCCAAAAAAAATAGTTGGGGTGTTAAAGGATAACCAATAGATGCCATTTCATCAATTTTTAGAATTTTTATCTGTTTGTCTGTTTGTCGGTTTGTCGGTTTGTCTGTTTGTCTGTTTGGATGTGACAGATTATTGATTTGAACAGGGTCAACGTAAAAAGTACCAAACCAATACGGTTACTTTTTATACTCAAATATGGTGTAGAACTCGGAGCAGTGATTAGTTTTTATTTCATCGCAATCGGTTCACTCTATCAAAAGATATAATCAATTTAAAGTATTCTAGAACAACTTTTTACGTTTTTTAGTAACACGTAACGACATCTATTGGCGCGATATAGTACCTACTAACGAAAACATATTGTTATTGTGATGTGAATAATCACGTCCTATTAGTTTATGCTTACTTAAATGACGAAATAACACAGATACCTACTTATGTCTATGTTATTTTAAAAAGTAATGATAATGATTATAATATTAAACAAAATCGCTTTCCATTGATGGTTTATTTAGTGGCGCCTGTGGCGCTAAAATAATTTTAAACAAAAAGTGAGGATAATGTAAGATAATAATAATGAATGTGGTGTTCTGAGCGAAAAAGAAATTAGATAATTATTGATATAGAAAGTTGAGTAACGCAGAGCGTTTTTTAACGAAGTTCTTATATGGAGCTTGCGGTAGGAGTTCTAAGGGAGAAATCGTCAAATAACGAAAAAGCGTTATGCCTCATTTTTCAAAGTAATAGGTAGATAGAGACACACACACACAGAGAGAGAGAGATAGCTATTTTTCATGGTTTCCGAGGATCCTGACCCCGGTAAGTGAGGTCAAAAAGAAAATCAAAGATGGCGGTTGCCTAAATTTTTAACTTTTTCGTCATGGGTGTCGTTTTCATGGTTTTCGAGGGTGCTGAAGTCGATAGTCAGGTCAAAATGAAAATCCAAGATGAAGGCTGCAATTTTTTTTATCATGTTTGTCGTTTTCATGGTTTTTGAGGGTGCTGAAGTCGATAGTCAGGTCAATATGAAAACCCAAGATGGCGGCTCCATTTTTTTCAAATGTTTTGTCATGGGTGTCGTTTTGATAGTTTTCGAGGGTGCTGAAGCCGATAGTCAGGTCAAAATGAAAATCCAAGATGGCGGCTGCAATTTTGTTTTGATTTTTTGTCATGGATGTCGTTTTCATAGATTTCAAAGGTGCTGAAGCCGATAGGCAGGTCAAAACGAAAATCCAAGACGGAGGTTGCAATTTTTTTTTATGGGTTTCGTTTTATTGGTTTTTGAGAGTGCCAATAGTGAGGTTAAAATGAAACTGTAACTGCTTACCCACCGTCGATTGGCCCATGAACCGTTGGTGAACATTATCTTTAAACCATTAACTTTTTTCCAAAGGACTTTTCACCCACGAACGTTTTGCCAACATAACTCTACGTCAGTGAATGCTTTACCCACAGAATGTTTTGACCAATAACTTTTCACCCAAAGAACAAGGCCAACAGACGCCGGGAAAGATGAAAGTAAAATAATAATAAGACGTAGGTAGTCCTTTATTTCTGTGAAAAGGGTATAAAGTAACCTAACCAAGCCTAACCTCGAGGTGCCCTTCGCTCGCTTTGCTCGCTCACTTGAGCCGCCATCATCCCTTCGAACCCTACCTGTCCGAGTCGGGGTGCCCCAAGTCCCGAGCTCGCTTCGCTCGCCCTTGCATCCTTAGTTCTATTTGACATGGGTCAAATGTTCTTTGGGTGAAAAGTTATTGGTCAAAACATTCTGTTGGTTAAGCATTCACTGACGTAGAGTTCTGTTGGGGCAACGTTCGTGGGTCACAAGTCCTTTGGATGAAAAGTTAATGGTGTTGACCAACGGTTCATGGACCAATCGACTGTTGGTAAACCGTCTCAATACCGGTTAAAATGAAAGTCGAAAAATTGGTAGTGTGTGTCGTTTTCATGGTTTTCGAGAGTGCTGAAGCCGATTGTGACGTCAAAATGAAAATCGAAGATGGCGGCTGCAATTTTTTTTTCTTTTTTATCATGTGTGTCGTTTTCATGGTTTTCAATATAAACTTACACGACTTTGTGTGAAATAAAATAAAATACAACCGACTTAAAAACACACTTCAAAGTGCAATAGACCTTTGGTTTCAGAAGTCTGTAATTTCTTGCGAACGCGCAACGTCTTCCCAAACTAAACTATTTTGCACTTTCTAGGGTTTTTTATGGAAGTCGGTTATATTTTTTTGTAATTATCTTTACAATTTTTTTTCTGGTTTTCGGCAGTATAAGGTCTAAATCAAAATCATGTCTAAAGTTTTCATGGGTTTCATCTTCGTAGTTTAAATGGCGGCCAGTGTCAAATATAACCAAAGTTTAATGGGTTGCTTTTTACACGGGCAACTTTTCCTTTTATCATCTAGATATCTCGATGCTTTATAAGGCATAATATTGGTAGGTATATATGATATCTTCAATACCAAGTTAAGAAATTCTAAATTTACCACAGAGAAGAAACCAAGACTTCACCTACTAATCTCAGATATACTTTAGATAAAATGGTGAATGATTTTACAAGTTGGTATTCTAAGACAGACGCAAAATAAAAATTAATGGACATAATTATATATGACTATTTGGTTAGATAATCAGCCTCGAGCAGGCGCTTTTATTTTAATTTATTCTCAAAAATCAAAGTGACACTTCGTCGCATTGTCATTATGAATCATGAAGACGCAGTGATTGCAGTCGAAAGGGCCGTGGTAGCGAACCCTAGGTAAGGAAAGCGTTACCAGGCAAGATCTGATGATTCTTCCATTTCAATGAAGGAGTGGCAATTACACCTTTCCTAAGCGACACATTACCTGTTGTTTTCCGACATCCACGCGAACGAAGTCGCGGGCACAGCTAGTATAAAATAAAAGCGTAATAACATCACGTTTCATACAGATATTTCTTCACTATACGTGACCACAGTCTAAAAAAGTGAGTATAATATATTATGTTCAGACTAATGCCGACATTGTTTTACCGTTTCCACAATGGGAAATAATTTTTGTCTGTTTTTATTGTTTTAAGCACATTTTTCCACTAGATATAGTCCTCAGCGAATAATGCGAAGCTTGGATTAATAATATGTTTTATGTGAGGATGCTATCAGGCCGCAGCAGGGCAAAATAATAGAGGTCCAGTTTTTTTTTTTTTTGTATACTGTCAGCGGTTTGGAAATAAACCTCTGAGTTAAGACTGCATTAGTGAAATGATAACATTTAACAAAATACATATGAATAAAGCCTAGCTTTTCGAAAAAGCTCCCTATGGAAATACAGCATACCTACCGTTTTAATGGCGACATTAATTTAACACACGTATAAAGTTTTGCGTTTTCGTTTTATGAACTTATTTTAATTTCTTTAAACGTTATTATTTATTTACAATTTTCTAAAATAGAATCTTGGTGCAAATTGTACTTAAAGAACTGAATACTGAACTGGGGTCATTTGCCGGGGTCACGGGATCATAAAATCGCGTTAATGAAATTAAAACGAATAACGTGCAAAGAGTAGGCAAATTGAAGGAAAGAGAGAGTCCTATGTCGGGGAGCGGCGCTGGCGGTAGTATTTAAATTACGAATTATTTTATATTGTTATGACTTTTATGATTATTGGTTACTAGCCCTACCCGTGTGTTAAATTAATGGCACCATTGCTGCATTTTAGAGGCACGCTGTATACGTATATTAACATTATTACAAAGGGGGTGATTATGGAGATACTTAATGGTTAATATACAGAGAACAAAAACAGGTACTGCGCCGATAATGCCATTGAGATGTATGGAACAAGAAGACGTATGCTACTACGCCGATAATACCAGGAGAATGATGATGATGACCTAGGTAACTTAAACACCTAACAGGTGCACGTTCTGACCTTGCAGGATCGGCTTTCCCGTATTGAAAACAACAAAAAATAAAAAGGTCAGCGGCCAAGAATGAATTACATTTCATTTGAATGGTCGCAGTAGTTGAAACATTTATTTGTATTGGGACAACGCTGTAATGAATTTGAGAACAAAGTTATACAACGATCTTATCTCTCGATCCGCCTCCAAATATATTATATAAAACATATCTCCGAATCTAAATTGTTCTCGACTTGACGCCTTAGTAAAAAATAATGAGTTATATGTGTACTTCAAAATATGTAATTACAATTGAGGGCCGCCAAAAAAAAATACCCCATAATAGGGTAGGTAAAAGTTGAAAAATCGTTTAAAAGGACATCCTTTTGTAAAGATCTTTCAATTTTTCTTAGCATACTCGTAAGTCGTGACATCACGCCTGTAACCCCCACATATTTTTTTCCAGTAGCGCTGCGAGTAGGTACTTATGCAATTTTCTTAAATCATAACTTAGATCTCGAAGTAGTGGATAAGTAGATAACATATTATCACGCCATGTTTCTCTGAATGGTTAGACAGAGGTGTACCTATAGTACACCCACATTTCGACTATTGCTATCAACCGGGCACAAATCTAGACATTCCGGGGCTACTACTGAGAAATTCCTAATGGAAATACTTTATATTTTTATGTACGCATGACGACATGTCAAGCTATACATTTCCAGTATTAGCTGACTTCTCATTGTACGAAAAGCCTATAAAATGCGAGGTCAGCTAAAACTGGAAATGTATAGCTTGATTTATGTCGTCGTGTGTACCTGTTTCAATGCTAATATTCCATTACCCATTGTTACCTATACAGCCACATGATGAACATGCGCGACACGCTGAGTGGGCCCATGTTGGGCCAGCTGGCCGCCAGCGGCACACTCATTTGTTTCATAGGCTATCAGGCCACCACTACGGTGAGTGCAAACCTATGAATAGGTAAGTACACACACATAAGTAACAATAGGTTTGCAGTTCAATGTACCGGGTTCATCGATGTTTTGTCCAAAAATGTTCATACCGGGTCAAATTAAAAATAAATTAATTTCATGTTGTTTTTGTTTTTTTATTGCTAAATGGGCCCGCTCATGAACCCGATCACGCCTTATGGAAAGCGATAGATGAGGGCTATGATGGATGGGGTCATCGACCGCTGTTGTGTATTTACTTGATTCCTATATCAGTTTAATAAGTCAGTTTTTTGTGAGACTTGATTGGTATCGATATATAAAAACGATAAAACACATTTTCTCAAATCATACTTCAAAGAACAACAGTACCAGCGGTCGTTGACCACTAAGAAAAGACATCAAATCTTTTTTATTTTGATTTTATCGTGTTTCACATCTATCCCCATCACATCGGCAGAGCTTCGCTAGCTAATTTAATTTGCCCTTGTAGAACAACTAACAGCCTTTTTGAATAACTAACTGAAGTATGACTATCGTGCAAAGAAAATATTATTTTTGGATGCAGCGTCAGATATTCTTCAAGGCTAATTATTAAGTACCTACCTATGTAATTGTTATTAAATAAGCCATCTTATATTCATGAAAGCCTAATTTACTATGTCTAAATCAAGACAACTGGTTGATATCACAGATATAGATCTGTTGATGTCCATCTAATATAGTAAGGTATAATTTGTTATTATATTATCTAAGCCTTTGGTCCCGGCTCTGTCATTTGCATATAATCTTTGACAGTAGTTACGGAAATTAGAAGCCCGAAAGTCTGACAACCAGTCAACGGGTATCGTGTTATCCAGTAAGGCCAGTAACTAGGTTGTGCAGATGCAGATCAGATAGGCAGTCGCTCCATGTAAAATACTGGAATTTAGCTGCATCCTGTTAGACTGGAAAGCGATTCCAACATTGTTGGAAAAAGGCTAGGCAGATGATCTAAGAGTTTACTTTATGAATACAATTTTAAGTTTATCAAGTTTTCAGTTACTAACTAGGTAACCCTAGAGCAGTCGTTCCCAAAGTGGGCGATAACGCCCCCTTGTGGGCGCTGCAGGTCTCAAGGGGGGGCGGTAAGAGACCCAGAAAGAAAAGGGGGGCGTTGTGTAGAGGGGGGGGGGGGTGATTTGTAATTTTATTTAGGTAGGAGGCCTCTTAAACAACGACTGCAAGGGCTCTCGACTCTCAACAACAACTTGTGAACATCAACTAATATGAATTAAAAGATTGCTCAAACTCGGTTCTATATTTCTCTCCGCGTAGTTCATATATCTGTCCTATTTTATTGAATATAGAAAAAATTAAAATCATGTCAATCGGTCGCTCCGTTTCGTAATGAAAGTAGACACAAACAAACAAATAAAAAAGGCAACAGACACACTTTCGCATTTTAATAGTTATTAGTACTCGTAGATATCTATCATGTTTTAACAAGTTTTTGTTAAATAACCCGAATTGTGCATTCCTGTATCAGTCGGCTGGTTCATTGAATACTTGTTCGGACTTGTTGAGTACGAGCGTCGAATGAGATAAACGAGTTTATGCATGTTTGTTTTATTCCTGTCGGTGCGTGCTGCTTAAGCATTCCTATATAAACAATGTAATATTTATTTTATTTTCATTTGTGGTTTCGCGCGCAATAGATGAGCAGTACTTACGCCTCCTCTACACTACTCGCGAAGTTGAACGTATTTCTCAAAGCAAAACAATGTCGGAAGTAAAAAAGAAGAGACGGCAATACTGTGCGGAATATATTAAATTCGGATTTATTGAAAATCCCACAAACCCATCGTCGCCTTTGTGTCTTCTATGTCTAAAAACATTTTCGAATGAAGCAATGAAGCCTTCAAGGCTGCAAGATCATTTGAATAAAATGCATCCAGATAAGAAAGACAAGAATGTAGCATATTTTCAAGACCTAGAGAAGAAGCATAATACTCAGCCAAGTGTAGCAAAACTATTTTCGGCGGCTGCTAAGCAAGATGACGACGGACTTCGAGCTTCGTACAATATCTCTTTGTTAATTGCTCAAAAAGGCAAACCACATAACATCGGAGAAGAGTTAATATTGCCAGCAATAAATGAAGTAATAACTACTGTGCTTCATAAATCGGCCGCAGATGTTATCCGAAAAATTCCTTTGAGTAATAATTCTGTGCAAAGACGAATTGATGAAATGGCTGAAAACATTGAAGAATCATTGTGCGATCACCTGAGGACAAGTCAATTCTCAATTCAGCTCGATGAGTCCACTTTACCAACTAATGAAGCATTGTTGTTGTCTTACGTGAGGTTTATTAAAGATGAGAAAATATGTGAAGAACTATTATTTGCTAGAAATTTAGAGACCGATACAAAAGGTGAAACCATATTGAATACATTGGAAAAGTTTTGCGATGAGAAAGAGATTCCTTTGAAAAATATTATTTCAGTTGCTACGGATGGCGCTCCGGCTATGACAGGGTGCCATAAAGGCTTCATAGCGTACTTAAAAAATAAAATTCCAGATGTCCTTGGTGTACATTGCGTTATTCATAGACAACATTTAGTTGCTAGAAACTTAAGTGAAAAACTATTTCAATCACTGCAATATGTCATCAAAGCAGTCAATAAAATCCGCAACAGCTCTTTGAATGATAGATTATTTCATCAGCTTTGTGTTACTAATGACGAGGATTTCAACCGTTTGTTGTTTCATACTGAAGTTCGTTGGCTATCAAGAGGCAATTGTCTGACTCGATTTTACAACCTGTTTGACTCTGTTATAGAGTTCTTGGAAACTAAAGATACAGAATTGCACGACAAGCTCATAACATCAAAGGATGATATAGCTTACATGGCAGACCTGTTAAATTGTTCAACGACATGAATCTCCAACTGCAAGGCGATAAACTAAATTTAATTAAAACAAAAAACGTCGTTGCTGCTTTCGCAGCCAAACTGCTTCTACACAAAAAGAATCTGGGCAGACGTGAGTTTCACAATTTTCCAAATTTATCAGTATCATGCAGTAACGACGAATTGTTTGCCTACTGCCAACATTTGGAAAACCTCCACATTGACTTCACCGAACGATACCAGGACATTTTGAACTTGGAAATACCAGACTGGGTGTTGGATCCGTTTTCAAATGTCAACACAGCAATGTCACCTCAACTGGAAGAAGAACTTATAGAATTGACAACAAACGAGGAAATAAAAATCAAGTTCAAAAATGGTTACCAAGAATTTTGGCTACAAAAACCGATCCCGCAATTGTACCCTGGATTGTGGTCAATCGTTCAACGATTCTTGATAGCATTCCCATCGTCATATTTGTGTGAACGTGGATTTAGTGCTGTGACAACATTGCTTACTAAAAAGAGAAATCGTTTGCTTGTTACCGAACGTGGCGACTTGCGACTGTTCTTGAGTAAATTGGAACCTGATATCAACAAACTTATTAAACAGCATCAGATTCATCCTTCACATTAGTTTTTATATAAGGATTGATTATTTTAGTTATATTTTTAATAAAAGATACTCTGTTTTAATACTATAAAGTTGCGTTTCAATAATCATTCTTATTGGCAGGTGGAGCCCGTAAGAGTTAACTTGAGACCTAAGCGCCGTTGTATGTTACCTACTGCGCTCAGGTTTCAAGTTGCGGGTTATGGTAAAAGTTTCGTTTAGAATTCTCCGTTAATATACATAATATACATATCTAGGTCACAATAATTAATTAATTTAATTTGAAGTTATAGTGGTTTTTAAATAGGTGAAAAAAGGGGGGCGCTAAAAAATATTTATTCTCAAAGTGGGCAGTAGACAAAATAAGTTTGGGAACCACTGCCCTAGAGGATAGGTGCCTGATTTAGTCATTCTAAAGTTATAACCAAGCAACACTTAACTTCCAAAAAACTTCTTCAATATCTACCTAACTTACGAACATCAAATGTTATTGCCCTAGAGGGCCCGGGCTCAAATTGTGGCTATTCGCGTAACTCTGCTCGGTTTGGAACTTGGTACTTACCACAAGAATTATACTAAGTCACAACTTATTTTCAGACTTTAGACGAGAGCATCGCAAAATGTTTAATGAGTTTCCTGTTTTTGGGCTACAACCTTTTTGATTTCTACATCATTTGCCGCTGGTGTCAGGAGATTACAAATCAGGTAACTCAACCCGTCCCATGAACCATGCACATATGGTTCAGGTTGATTATTTCATATTGTGTCTACTTTGTAGACAGTGAAGGTGCTATTATTAATATGTAATTTTAATTTGTAAAAGTTTCTTATATTCAACCCGTAGGTGTAAGAAACTGTAATGATTGTTCATTTTGAAGGATCCTTCAGAATTGTATCTAAACCACCACCCTTTTTGAACACACTTTCAATCACAATCTGAGGGTTTCGAAGGTTTCTAATCCATTATTTCATATGTTTGAAAAACTCGTCTGCTCGACAGAGTAAATAACAATGAATGATGTCGAATTGACAAAATGAAATGCATCGCAGATTTATCAGCCGAAAAAAAGTATAATTATTCCATAATAAAATAGATTTCCATAGAAAACAGACCGTCTGATAAACAAGGGAAGGCTCACCTAGGCTATTCTTTCCAGAGCGCCAAAGTAGGTGAGGCGGTATACTGCTCAGGCTGGGAGTGCGGAGTCTCCAAACTGCCTGGAGTGCGCTCCACCATCTTATTTGTGATCGCAAGGGCCAACAAACCCATGGTCCTCACTGCAGGAGGGATGTACGACCTCTCCCTCACTTCTTATACGACTGTAAGTTGAATTGAACGAGAAAGCTCCAAGTAATTTTAAAGTTTGACAATTTACTTTGTTCAAAGTTCGTTGAAGTCTTTTAAAAAGTTCTTTTGAAATAAATGCTGTTATTCCAAAGTAAAATATCCCCCCCAGGGTTGTCTGATTCTTTGAATAGAACCACTACGCGAACGTGACTGAACGACGACTATTTCAGAGAATTTCATTATCTACAGTGATTTTCCTCCAAAACCTTTTTCATCAACATCGTTCCCGTCTGATGTTCCATAAGTACACAAGCATTGGAAAATTACGAAAATCACCAAAGATACTACGGGAAAATAAAAAAATACGACATGTATTTAAAAACATGTTGTATTTTTTCGTTTTTATGTTTTCCCGTAGGTACTTTTTTTAATAAAGAATTTCGCTACGGCCAGGGGCACACGCGCAGCTCGCTCAACTGGGCTTATTGTGGTCGCACCCGCCTTGCCCGCGGCTAACTGTTCTGTGGGTTCCAACATTAATATCTCAATTAATTATGTTTATCAAACAACTGGTTACTGTTTAATTTGTTTGTATTTTATTGGGTTGTATAAAGTTTCCAAATAAAGCGTAGACCCACTCTGTCTAAATTCAGACTTAATTGGAAATTATGCTAACTTCAAACCTTCGATCATATCAAATCAATGTTTAAGTCGATGAGGGTACTACCGAGATTTTAGCTGGAGTTTTAGTTATTTTCTTTTATTGTTTTTGTTATTTCTCTTATCATTTTAATATTATTATTATTTTTGTAACGTGAATGCTGTGTTTTTTCTCTTCTTTTTGTTGTGAATGCTGTGCACGTCTGTAATTGACGTAAACACTAGTCCATGTCTCTGTTCTCTGTTATTTGAAAATGTTTGTGTTTATGTTGTTGATGTGCCTTAATAATAAATAAATAAAAAAATCTTAAACGCGTAGCTTATGCCCGTTTTCACTAACACTAGAATACAACGAACATTATTATTAGGCATATCTGACCCGCCGCCGCCATTAAGAGTTTTTTCCAAAGTTTCCGCGCACGATGAATGTAGTAAGTTTAAAGGTAATAATATGATTAGGGGAAACTTATACAAACAAAAAATGTCTAGTACCTTTAGAGTCCCTAAAATGTCACGTTCCCGATATATTTGGAGGTTAAAGATCGCCGTATGAAAACTATGAAAATCATTAAAAATGCAGTAATTATGTCTAAATCAAAATAGCAGCGGGAGGATATGCCAGCTTCCATAGAAAAATGTTGGAACCCCTTTAATGCCTAAATATTATTGCTCGGATAAGCATCGAGAGTTGAAAATCTAACAGTAGGTACCTACGCTTTTATTTAGGTGTTGCCTAGTGTTAATGAAAATAATGGTGTTCTAATACGAGGCACTTTCTTAAACAATTTTCCTATAAATGTTCATGAAATGTTCTTCTTTCCAGTTGGTGAAAACCTCCTACAGCGCCTTGACGATGCTGCTGCGATTTCGACACGATTAGATGCAACTTTATCACACGAAGAAATATTTCTGAACAAATCACAAAATAATTTTAGCACACATATAATACAATGCTTGGCATTGATTATTGTTTTAGTGACACGGCCGACACCCACGCATACATTATAATTTCCTATGCACAGAATAGAATATTAAATTAGTAGCTGAAAAATCAAATATAATTTTATTAGTTTAAAAAGTAGCAAAAGTAGCAAACTTTTGCTTTGCTCCTCTCTAATCTGCTCTTTCAATCTGCTACGTTTTCAGGTACCTATGTTAAATACATGCCTCGAACCTCAAATAATTTCTCGAACCTAAAATAGCGCTCACCGGCCGCTGCAGCGGCACCGCTCGCTTCGCTCGCTCGTCTGGCGCGCAGTTAGTCACTGCCCTAGATTAGTTACTGCTACCTATTCGGCTCGTGTGTGGTTGGTCACAGTTACTAACACAACACTACAACTTAACCTAATCCGTTTGCTCGGCGTAACCTAGCTTAGTTAGTGCAACCAATTGTGAGCAAAGGCCAGAAAGTTAAAAAGAGGCTTATATATTTTAAAAAGTGTGCATCTGTAGAAGGTAAATAAGTTCTTAGAGGATCAGTTAAATACGTAAACAATTTTATTTCTAAATCTGCTAATAATGTACAAGTGAAACTGAAAATGTACCTAGTATTTTGAAAACATTTTACCCTACTTTCGCATAAAGTAAGCTGGAACTATAATTATCGAGACATCTTGGAAACGTCTCATGTGTCTCCTTTATGAGACATATTGAAGATGTCTTGTAATTAGATACGATAGAACAAAGAGGAATTAAATACTTTCTGCAAAATGGCCGCCCACTGTCAACTGCATGGATCTTGTTTGTGTCCATTGCATATCTCTATACATATATTGTAAGTATGTAAATAAAAATTAAATGCTATTCGTTGGTAAGCATATCGCTTGTCTTTACACAGGTTTTTATGGAAAGAAAAATTGTGATAACAAAAGTTCCAATTTGTTTTTAATTTCGGAAAAAAACTGAGTTTTATCTTTGGTGTTTTTGTACGAAATAATGAAGAACAAGACAACGTTTGTCGGGTCAGCTAGTTGTGTATTAAAAATAATATTTTATATCATAACATAACATCCGCCAGCAGCACATAACGCCTTGCTTTCTTGGAGGGTTGAGCAAAGATGTACTAAAGTAAACCCGCATTTCGCCAGTTAAGTATGTATAAGTCTCATTGTAATAGGGGGCGAGCTTATTGCCATCTACCGGGCACAAATCCAAACTCCGGGCTATTACTGAGAAATAATATTAACCACTCACATGACCGGGTTTTCCCGTGACACCGTCTAGATTGTACCCGAACACTTTTTTTCTGTGCGCCGTGGGTGGTATCGGTGGGAAACTATTACACATTCAATTTTATTAATGCTATAATAACACACTTGATAATAAACAACCAAGCTTGGACCGACTTTACATGGAGCGACTGCCTATCTGACCTCCACAACCCAGTTACTGGGTAATACGGTACCCCTGGGTAAGACTGGTTATCACACTTTAGGGCTTCTGACTACCCGCAAATGACAGCTGGGATCAACGGCTTAACGTGCTTTCCGAAAAATGGTCACCCATCCACAGACCAACCGTGGCAAGCGTAGCTTAACCTGATCGATCGACCTGAGCGGCTGTTATTATTTAGCGAATAAAAAAATAAATAACCAATAATAAATAACCCAGTTTTGCATATTTCAAATTATTGAATATCAATGAACCATAGATAAAACTTACAAATATCTACCGTATACGAAATGGTATTAATATAAGCATAATATTCCTAAAAATGTTCCTGCTGAGACAAAGGCCTCCTTTCAGTGAGAGGAAGTAATCCGTAATCTACCACGCCGTGACTTCGAATTTTTGGTTCTAGGACATGCCGGTTTCTTCACGATGTTTTCCTTCACCGTTTCTTTTTTAAAAATAAAAAAATATGTATATAAAAATCCGAATTGAGAACCTCCTCCTTTTTTGAAGTCGGTTAAAAAACAAAACAACTTAATTCTCTGACACACTGTTAGAATGGAAACAAGTAAGTATAAACTTGACATGCACGTAATTAGTCCTCTATTATTATAACCTACTTACCTACGTATGAAGTAGGCTTCATAGGACCGGGAAGATACTTATACTATCAGCCGAAGGGATCATTTATTTGTTCATCAGATAATTACGAAGACATAATGTTGAGTTTCATGAAGATATATCGTTATGTGTGGAAGAAAATATCCCCTAGTCATGCCATAAAGCAAGCAGGACCACTGGAAAACGCCTTCTTTGAATCCGTTTATCGACTTGTCTTTATAACAGGTAAAGTAAATTTATTAAAAAGTGACAAAAAAAATTTTTTTTTCTTCTCTGCTCTCATTTTTTGTATATGACGCTTGATCAAAAATAACAACACACGAGTGAAATCAGAGTATTAATTGTCCATTCTTTATTTCCACAAAGAGAAAACCACTTGTGAGATTTGTCTCTGTTACCTTCTCTTGTCAGAAATTTAAAATGCATCAGGGGTAGGTATAGTCACCATTACAAGAGTCTGATCACAGGTAGTGTCTGATCCATACCTTAGCATTAAAAATATTTTGAATGAAACACACTTAGAACTAGTTCATTAGTAACTAACAACGACATTCTCAGTAGAACAGTGCATACTTTTATCGTTGGCATAAATGCTTATAATGTTTTCTTCCCCAGGCCTCTCCACATCCGACGACTACCTTGGATACACAATTTACAGCACTTTCATAAGGTGTATTTGCTTCCTGATAGTCTGCCTCGAAATATGGCACTTGGTTAGCGATGATTTGCGCTTGGATGACATGATATCTGCCGCCAATGTCCTCTGCATACACATCATTACTATTTGGAAACTTTTGATTATGGTACTCGTTAATGTATCTACTATCTTTATTAGCTTGATCTAGATAATTTTCCTTCTATGTACCCTTAACACCAGCATCTTCTACTAAGGGAGTCAAGGTCGGCAGTTAGCAAAACATGAAGATTTTCCTATAGGTGCATATTTTTGCTTTAGCACTCAGAGTCTTGGACAAAATTGGCATAAAAGCAAAACATCCCGGATGGCATAAAATGAAAAAAACATCTAGGTTCGGGGGACTCCCGGCGGGGACAAAATGAAAATCCAAGATGGCGACTGCGAAAATTTCATAATGACGAAAATTTTTGCAGCAGCCACCTTGGATTTTCATTTTGACCTTACTATCGGCTTCAGCACTCTCGAAAACCATGAAAACTATCTCTCTCTGTCTCGCGTGGTCGGATTCGAGTATTCGGTGACGATAATCGCAGCGATTCTCTCGCTCTTAGAGACGGCCTCTTAGATGGCGGGGTAAATTTCAGCTTGAAAACTTGGGACTGAATATAATGTAAGCTTCGTACAGCAATGTAATCGGTGCGGAATTAAAACCTGCATCCGTAAATCCGATTACCTCGTGTGATGACAATGGACATTAGGTACCTACTTTAATATTTAACTCCTTCAATTCCTTCCTTAAACGGCGAGGGAGGCTTTTTGCGTTATGCTCGTGAACAGGTGCTGCTTGTGGCTTGAGTTACAGCTATGTAAACATAATCCAGCATTGCAATAACTATCACACCCTTTATGCCGCCTGGCGGCTTTTATTTAGGTTTTCATTTTTATTTTTTGCTTGAGTATCTAGATTTATTGTATTTGTTGGATTGTTGGCGTGGCTAGGTGAGGTGACATATGGCAAATAATTTAATCTAAAGTTCTGTATCTCGTAATTTTAATTACTTTGCACACCTACTAGTGTATCTATAGAATCAAGTTTTTCCAAATAATAAAAGACAGCCGTGCTGCTGGGGAGTTTTTTTGCGCCACTTCTTTCCAGCTACAGCACTAGAAAATGGTGAAGGGTGGGCGTTTTGGGGGACTATGTTACGTAATGTTGGCGTTCAAAAAGTGCTGCTCCTCAACCTAATTCGAATAAATGACTTTTGATTTTGAAAAAGTTATGGTCATTGCAATGTGCACTGGTCACTACCTGGTTTTTGGTGAGTCGCAATGAAACCAGAATAATAAGAAAACGTTTTTGAACGCAAATGTTAACTCGTCTAAATGCAAAATTATAGTAAGCAAAATGTCTTCTATAAATAATTTCTGCCCGTGTCTAGAAACCAATAATATACCTACTCATTTGACATTGAACGTTCTCGACCGATCTGTCTCCGCCTAAATACTTTCAAAGCGATCAACATTTTCTTGCATCATTTTCTTAAATAAGAAAATGCTTACTATATTTTTTCTTTCTAGTTAGGTATTCTACACTATTGAAACATAACACTTTGATGATAATGAGACAGGGTTTTCTTATCGCTTTTGACGCTAAATGTAGTGTTGATTTTCTTCTACTATGAGAGTCTTCGGAAGGTTCGACACTGGAGTATGGCTACCAAAAATTGTACATTTGTCCGTCAGCAAAGGGAAGCTGGGCTATTTTGTATGGAAAGTGGTCCATGGACCAATAGCGATATGGTTTTGCTATTTGAGGGATACCTCATCTCTACTCTTGTGTAAAGGGGAATTAAGGGCTGGGGGGGGGGGGGGGTAGTAATAATAAGCGTTGTAGTTACAAGGAAACATTCTTTAGAGACTATCCTTAATTTTATTACTTACACAAGTTGATTCACATTTTTTATAGATTTTGAAAATATTAAAATAGTCGGCAAGCAAATGTATAATGTACACAAAACTGTTTTTGATGTTATTCGATTCTATTTCTCATAAGGATCAAACATATTCGTGAATAAATTCTTGGATGTTACCAATTCACGACTGTTATTGTAAATTTTTTGGCGGCCATACTCACTAACGGAAAGACGAGAGAAATCAAACCCTCGAAACAAGAAAGAATAGTAGGTTTATCCTACGTCACTTCCTGAGAGCTTGAAGCTTAATGCAGTCCTAATTTGATATTATTAGATATGCCTATTCTCATTTTAGGTTAGCAACAAAACAGTCTTCAAAAGATTGGCAAAGGCTTTGGAATTGCCTTGTTTCGACATATCTACTCCAAAGCGGAAGGAAATTGTGAAATACTGGGCCAATACTCACACGAAATATCTAACAGTTTTACTGTCAATAGTTTTTCTCGGCATGTTGTGTTGGTAAATACAGATTTTTTATTATTGCCTTATACCATGCACTAGCACACCCTGGGCAGTCAGTCTAGTATTGATAGGTCCCAAAACTTACATCCCTAATATTGTTCATAACCGATTTTTTTTAAGCCAGGAGTCGCTAAACAACCCTTTAGGGCAACATTTAGATTTTTCAAAACACTAGTCTTTAGGTGAATATATACTAGAGCATTTTCTCAATCATTTTCATGTATGTAATGTAAAGTTCTTAAGACCCTAATTTTCGAAATCAGTGAGTGTGTCCAAAATTATTTCCATATAATGTAACGTTTCTGCGAATGCTCGATGCTGCTTCGACGATGGTACCAAATGTTCACGCGAGTGAGCATTTATCTGTAACATATATTTCTACCTTGCGTACATTGATGAAATGTCGGACCTACCAAGCTACATTTCCAGTTATAGCTGACCTCGCATTGTATATGTTTTTTGTACAATCAGAAGTTAGCTTACACTGGTTATACATACATGGTAACAAAACATCGAGGGTCGCGTTCGAAGTGCGGTTCGATTACATTAAAAAACGGCGAATGCTCGATGTTCTGTTACAAATAAATGCTAGTTACCTTTTGAAATACTTATCTACAGTAGATCTTCTGTTCTCATCTACCTAGAACCAAATAGGTACATGAACGCTGCACTTAGCTGAACTCATGGCAATTTGGACTACGGCAACTTAAATTACCTATACCAACTTTATGACATGGATACCTTTAAATTAAAACTTTAGGAACATCCTTCATAAACATGGAAGTATTTGGCTGAAAGCATTTCAGCGCAAAAATATGTACGAAGAAAAGTATTCCATAATTACTAAATAAGTTTCAGTATCTTCAAAAGCGACTGCTTTTGTTTACTGGATACGAGTTTAGGTACACCCGTGTTTGAGGCTTTGTAATTTGGCGGCGGTTGAGCCGTGAGCTATCTGTGTGCAAAATTTTCTTGAAATGCAGGTAACAGCCAGAAAGACAGAGTTACTTTGGCATTTATAGTATTAATTTATGGATAATGGATTACAGGCAGATATACCCATTGATAGATGAAGAGGAATTCAACCTGATGGTGGACGTGAAGCTCCCGTATGAATTAGTCGGACATCCAATAATCTACGTTGTGAGCTACATCGTAGTGGGCATAACATTCCACTACGCGTCCTATATGGTCGTCATGACGGAAGTGATCACGCAATCTCATCTGATACCCCTCATCTGCCAGTTCGATGTACTTGGAGACTGCTTTGAGAATATCTTTGAAGAATGTGCTGTGGAGTTTCAAGGTAGGTACCTAAAAATATATCATCATCATTCTCCTGCCATTATCCCAATTTATTTAAGGCCGGCGCAACATGTCTTTTTCTTCCATACTTCTTTATTAGTCGCCATCTCGGTAGTCACCCTCTTTCTAACCTTATCATCATTCACACAGTCCATCGTTTCTTTGGTCTTCCTCTACTCTTATAGCCATCGACATCGACAGATTCGACGTTTGAGCTGAATGGTGCTGATCCATGCGTCATGATCGTGAACGGGCGCCGCCCGTCAGTTGGGGCTGGTCATCACTTAGCTGCCTCGGATTATTTTTAATTATTTTATTTATGGATTGTTGTTTTGTTACTATTTGCTTGTACTCTGAACGCGTAGGTATTTTTACATCGTTCTCACATTATACTTATAAATTCAAAATGTATGATGTTTGTAACTAATAATTTTGTAAAACTTAATTTAAAAGAGTGTCCATGGAGTTTCTTGCCCGTTCTTCTACTAATAGGCAACTATCTGTATATTTTCTGACTGACCGACTTCTTGACAGTTCAAAAGTGCCTGTAAATGGTTTAATTGAAATAAATGCTTTGACTTTTTTGATTCGTACTCAAAACTTTCCTCGCGAAATTTTCCCCATTCCATATGTAAAAAAATCAAATAAAAATCATTTAAGGGACACATTTTACAATAAATTGGTACTTTACATTTTACAATAGAAATAGAGCACAGTTGCTAATTAGCGTGAACTAGGTTGAACCGGGTAGAAAGTGCATAAATACATACCCCTTCATTCATAAACTTGCTTGAAGTTAAGCAGTGATCAGCGACTGTTTAAATATACATTTTTGACGTTTGAACATCACTTAACTTTAATCAATGAAGTAAAAACTAAATGAAAACTTAGGTAAATAAAAGTAAAATAGCATGTTAGTGGTCCAATTTGCAGAAAAAAAAGTAGATGTGTTCAATAAGCAGATGTTCTTACCTAAGTCTTGAACTCAATAGCTGTGTTTACTCATAGTGCAACTTATGTTGGTCTAATTACAATGCTCTCCAAAAGAAAGTGTCATTTTTCCACTTCAGCTGTGATGCCACATTATGGATTATGGATTTATGGATTACCTACTTGATTATTTTTATGATAAGTCAAAGGTAGTGAAATTAGTTAATAAAAACGTTACTTATAGGAGTTCAAACATTTATTTTATTTACTAGATTTTTTATTTTTATTTATTTATTCAAAATCTGTCAAATCATAATGTCGTGTGTCACAACTAAAGTGGAACAATGTCAACAAACTCTTGGAGGCCACTGCATGTTGGTCATCTTCTATGCCTCCGAAACAGATGTCATATAATTAATAATGATGTAAAGAAATTAAACAACGAAAGGGATTTGATCCCATTTGTCCCTAATGTTAGGCCGCCCACAATGTAAGCCCTGAATTAGATCACCGTTGACATGAATTGACCCAAATTGTCTGAATAAACAGGTGCAGATGTTCGTGCGTCATGAGTTAACAACACAGATTCCCAAGTATAAACCCTATTGAAGCGAATCATTTTAATGAGAACCATCGTCGTTCTGTAGCCATTCATGGAATTCCAGAAATTCGGTGCAACGTTAAGTCATGAAACAAAAAGGTTCGGAAGCTCGGCTTCTTAAAACGAGCGAAAAAAGGCTCACTAATACTAAAACCTGCTTGCACCACATATATCAATCACTAAATGTATTGAACACTAATCATAATTTAAAAATATTTCTGTCTCTGTAATCGTCAAACGATTGACAGAAAAGGAACGATTATTTAAATGTTTTTAGTGCTAAATGCGATTTGTTTTTAATGGTGCAAGTGAGCCTTAGTACACACCGCATCGCAGCGACAATATGTGGGCAAGCAGTGGTTACGTGTGGATAGTGTCGCTGCAGCTTATTGCAGTTGCGTTGAGGTAACTACAAAATCAAATCAAATGGTCGACGCAACGTTGTATTTGCGATGTGGCCGGCCGCTAGAGTGAGGTCTCGCTAGTGGTTGCGTTGTGACTGCGATTTTCCTTCACATGGTCGGCATCGCCCACAGGGTTGATTTTGACGCCAAATGTGGTCCTTGTGTGACAACTACGCGGTCGCGGGTGCGCTTGCACTCGCTGTACATGAGCCGTGTCTGTTTGCGTGCGTGTTCGCTCGTCTTATGGAGTTGACCTTTTGTCCCTGTCTATTTCCATTGCAAAAGCAAGTTAATAGGCAGTGCCGTCAAAAGCGATTGCATGCAGTTCCTTTTACAAGGAGCTAGTTAAAAGCTCGTGTGAATTCGTCACACAAACGCCGGATCCCGGAATTGACTCCGTTTGAGTTTTCCCAAACGTTTCATTTACACACGAAATTCTTGGGACTGAAATGCAGAGTTAAAAGACTATTTGGGTCATAGTAATATATTCACTGTGTCCTATACAGACATATAACGGGAAATACCTACTAATTTAAAAGTAAAAGATATTTTTTTATAAAGGTGAAATTAGTTTAAGTTTGTATATATTATCTAATATAGTTTGGGTACCCAATAATACCTACATATTATATGTATGTATTTAATAATAAATTATAATATATTCTAAGTCATACTGGTATTCAGCTGCATCCGGTTAGACTGGAAGCCGACCCCAACATAGTTGGGAAAAGGCTAGGCAGATGATGATGAATATATTCTATGTCATAACATTAAAATCACCGTTGTTTAATAAGCATAACGAACATGATAAATACACACAGCAAAGCTTACTCTATTAAAGAAAAGAAGAAACACAAATATAATTAAAAGGGAATGATGATACGCAATCTCTATACATACGAAATGACATGAAATCTTTAGTTGTCCAAATACACACACACAGATTCTATAACGTAATAAACATACAATACCATAAATATCAGGAGTTGTAGGTCGTAGGTTCGAACGCAGGCAATTTCGTCACCACTGCTCCCAAAACGGTGAAGGAAAACATCGTGAGGAAACTGGCATGTTTTATCTATAATATGTATGTATTTACAAAAAAAAATATGTATATAAGTAGTTTATCAGCCATCTCGTTACCATAACACAAGCATTAAGTTGCTTAGCTTGGGACTATATGGCGTTGTGTGAAATGTCCAATATTATATTATATATTATATGTCCCAGAACCAAAAATTCGAAGACATGTGACATCTACCAACCCGCACTGGGCCCGCATGGTGGATCACGGCCCACTCCCTCTCACAAATAGGAGGCCTGTGTCCCACCAGTGGGAACGTTATAAGAATGATTTCCAGCAAACGGCTCGCATCGCATCGGATCGGAACGGATTTTACACAATCTTTAAACTATATTAAATTGTGTACATAGTATTTAAAGTCTATATTATCAAGTCGTGCACAGCAGCTTGACCGCGGGCGTCTTCCGCGACAGTACGTGATCGTAGCTGAAAGTATAATATGCTGCGACGCGCGATCGGCTCCGTTCGCCTGTCGTCGTATACGAACCGATAAAAGATTTTCAATATTGAGGTCACTATAAGAAGTTAGCTAATTACGTAATAACTTAAGACAAAATTAACCGACTTGGTATATCATGGATCTTACAACTTTTTACGGTAGAAGAACTGAGTTGCGAGACTTGTTTTTTATTACAAGTTACTCGTATGTTATTGAAGGCATTTATCTTTTCCTCTTCTGTGTTTTATGATTATTTTCTTCTGCTTCTAATGCAACAGCCAACAATACTACGTCAACTTCAACCATTTTCAAAAATTTGAACACGTCATCATGGTAGGAATGAAACTATTTGACTAGGCGCAGAAACGGATACAATCGCAAGCAACGCCGACGGTACGGAGCGGATCGTATGCGTCGACATGCTGCCGGACGCGATCGGCTGTCGCCGAATCCGTTCGTATCCTTTCCGATCCGATGCGAGGCGAGCCGTTTGGTGGAAGTCGTCCTATAATCTGATTAAGCTATACATTCACGTCGATTACTACAGGCTGCGAATTAGGTCATCGGCATGGGGTAGGACTGCCACCTTACCTTATACAGTGGTGGCAGGCACAGCGACGCGCAACCTGTTACCATGGATTCAGTACATGATTGTAAAACCAAATTTGAAATTTTCGTGGTTTTTTGTTGTTTTTTTTTTTGTACTGTGCGTTTTGTTCTTGCAGAATAAACAATTTTAATTTATTTCTTTCTTGTTTTTTCACACGCACATACAGTTACCTATGCCTATGCGTAGATAACAACACTCAAATATTTTTTTCAGCTTCTTTTCCCGATATAAAGAGAAACGAATTGGTTACGAGCGAGTTGTTTGTGGATAAATATCAGAAGAGATTGAGTGACTTAGTGCAACAACATGAGGCAGTTTTAACGTAAGTTTTACTCTGATTTTTACGGTTTTGTACCCAATGTGATCCAACGAAACCCTATTACTAAGGTTTCACTGTCCGTCCGTCCGTCTGTCGGGCCGTTTATCTAATGAACCGTAATCGGAAGATACTTGAAATTTTCACAGAATGTGGTACAAATAAAATAAATTTAAAAATCACGTTTAAACGCCGAAAAAAACACGTACCTATCTTGTTCTTCATCGACCAATAAAAAGAAACATGCGAAGAAAGGCGGAAAAAGTGTGAGTCAGTTAACTTATGCATGACAGACCACAGAGCTCTTTTATGTCGTGTACCCTCAGGGCCTTGTTGAAATTTGACACACATCTTATACCTTTGACTAGAGTTGAGGACATAAATTACCCTCTGGAGAACCTTTTCCAGATTCATGCTTACTTACATACCTAGTGCTGCCTCCCTATCTGGAGCGCCCCGCGGTTTCACCCGCATAAGTATCGATCCCGTAGGAATATCGGGATGAAAAGTATCCTATGTGTTAATCTTGGTTATAAACTATCTGCGTGCCAAATTTCATCCAAATCCGTTTCGTAGTTTTTGCGTGAAAGAGTAACAAACATCCATCCATACTCATAAACTTTCGCAGGAAGTAGGATAATCATAGATTATAAATGTATTTTTATGTCCAAAGTCTAACTGTATTAGAGTATAGTAGTTTATAAGCTAGGTATAACACCCACGTGTACCTAACATTGTTAATATTTTTATGCCGCTTTGTACCTACCATATCCGACGAATGAATGTTTTTATCTTTGTCTTTTCAGCCAAACTTTGGATTTAAAGACTATTCTGAGCGCCCCAATGCTAGGGGAGCTAGCGTGCAGTGGCTTACTCATCTGCTGCGTCGGATACCAAGCTATAGCAGTGAGTAAAGTTTCCAATATTAAATCTAAAATCGAGGGAAAAGCTTTTCCGTTGAAATATGGTTAAATTCATACGGCTTAAAAGCCACGGGTATTAATCTACTAGCGCTGAACTGAAAGGCGATTATTGGAAAGGATTTATCGTGTGGATGTGTGTTTAAGAGCTTTAGGGCAGTAGGTACAGTTACAAATACAATCTATATTAAGGGTCCCAAATTGGTAAAATGTAAGGCTTTTGTAGGCGGAAGTGATGTATTTAACCCGTTAAATGTCGTAATTACAGACACAATTAAAAAGCCATTGTGTCTCGCGTAGATCTACGTTCCGGCTTACGAAGGGTTACTATATGAGGTTGAAGGATTGTGTCAATTAGAGATCCGTCGATTTGGCACTTTTATACCGGATGTGTTTTTTAACGGTTCTAAATTTTTACAGGGTGTCCTATCCATGAATATGAACAACTTTTACCAAGTCTGAAATCACGAGAAAAAATCATGAGACGACATCTTCCAACCCGCACTGGTCCCGTGTGGTGGATAACGACCCACTCCCTCTCGCAGAGAGGAGGCCTGTGTCCCAGCAGTGGGAACATTATAGGCTGATTATAGTTTTTATATCGCGTCATTTAACTACGTAGATAACTTCGAAAATCTACCTAAAGTACCAGCACTATTGTTCTTATCTCGATCGGATTTCACAAGAGTTTAGATATATTATAGTTACAAGATACATTAACATAAGCGCTGTTTTTTGCAGACTTTTGAAGAAAACTTGGTAAAGTTTGCCATGTCTCTACTATATTTGAGCTATCACATGTTCTCGTTGTATCTCATCTGTCGATGGTGTGAAGAAATCACCTTGCAGGTAACATTCACCTTTGTGATCTTTATCTCTATTCATCTCAACCGAAAGACATCCTGTGATGGATATAGACTGGCACCCTTATTAGGGTGCGCTATTGCGTAATACACTATCTCAATCATCAACCTGAATAATTTTGAAGGAAATTACTAATCCATTGCTTCATATGTTCGAAAATGTGTCTGCTCAACGATGTAAATAACACAATGAATGTTATTGAACTGTCAAAAAGAAACCCATTGCTACTGATAGTATGTTACGCAACTACTCCGCAGGCCCAAGCATCGTCATAACGACTGCTTTTTTAGTAGAAATAAAGTATATCTGTTTTCAGAGAGGCAAATAAAGAGTACAGACTCCAAAAAAAAGATTACTTCTTAGAGTAAAATTTATAGCATCCTGCTTCGGATAGGTTCGGTTAGGAAATAGGATGTACTTTATCAACTTGTGCAGAAATGCTAGAAATACTTTGTCGACTTATGCAGAAACCTTTGAGAAGCCAGAAAATGTAGGACGTGTGAGCGAGCAAAGCGAGCTCTAAAATTTTTTCACCCCGCCTGGTACATCTAAGTTAGGTATACTTTTGATAGTCTGATGGGTATGTGGCAGGGACTAGAGGGCCTCATGAATCGTAGGATCGGTGTCCGACGAAAAAGACGACCCTGACCGTAAGTAATCCCTCTCAATGAATACTGAAGTGACAGGAATTAATTAAATTCAAAGTCAGAATCTATAGATAATCTAATATAGAGTATTTTAGCGTACTCTCTTGCTTTTGAAGATTAGAAAGTATGCCTACGCAAAATAGAGTATAATTCTCTGTATTAGAGTATGGTTGGCCCTACTCCTTCCGGTACACCTACTGATGATGATGCGATCCGACCGATTTCGGCCAGGGCGATTGCTTCAACTCCGCAGTAGCAGTCGTTCGTGAGCTCGCATGTAGCTTATGTAGCCAATCTTCTTTGAGAAAATCCTCGCACATTGCGGGCACGTGAGCACACCATCTATGTAATTATAGTACAACTACTAATTGGTATTTAAATCAGTCTAAGCGCACATTGCAGCCGCGTTGAGGGCTGTGCATCGCATCTCAATACTAAAACAAGAGGTGCGTGCGGTGCCTGGAACGATGGTTTTACAAAATGTGCGAAAGTGATGTAGGAGGATTTTGTACAGTGGTGCGGCTCGCCCCTATTGCGTCAGACTTTAGAGACTGTCATTTAATGTAGTTTTAGGTTTAAGTAATTGGAGAAATGGAATATCAAGCATAGAGATAACAACTTTTGCTCATGGTACCATCCACGATCAGGAGTTTAGGGCGCGTAACGGCAGTCCTTCAAAGTTACCAAAAGCTTCCCGTACCAATTAAGAGGAGCTGAATTAGAGGAACGTGTCATGTTCGTCATGTCACTTACGTCGATGGTTGCCACGTTACGAGTATTTAGAGGTCGCTCCATATAAAGTAAGTGCTGAAATTCATCACAATTTAGTTAAACGTAAAATTACTGCCTATGGACATTTGCAATATCGCAGGCATCATAGCTCCGTTGTCTTTCTAGAGTAAAATCTGAAATGTCTCTCTGTATTTACACCGGCACCAATACGTACCCTTCAAAGCGGAACACAGCAACGCCACTTGGCGGCAGACATAGGTGTGGTTTTAGTACGGACGAGCCTTTTCACAAAGAGCTCTATTATCTACTATTTGCGAGCAGTGGCAGCAGATGTAGGTCGTGAGTTCACACCCAGGCAGGCACTTTACTTTGTACAATAATTTCATCACCACTATATGCTCTCAACGGTAAAGGAAACCAGCATGAACCAATAATTCGAAGACATGTGACATAGTTACCAACCCGCACTGGGCCCTCGTGGTCCAACAGAAACAGCCAACTTCCTCTTGAAGAGAGGAGGCGTGTGTCCCAGCAGTGGGAACATTAAAGGCTGATTATGTATCCATACTGTTTTATATCTTGTAGTGTCAGCACATCGGGGAGGCAGCGTACTTCTCAGGCTGGGAGAGTGGAATATCGCAGGCGCCCGGCGTGCGCGCCACTATCATGATGGTGATCGCTCGCTCCAACAAGCCGCTCGTATTCGTCGCGGGGGGCATGTACCCTCTCTCCTTGTCTGCTTATACTAATGTGAGGATCTAAATATTATTTCCAAGTTTATTTGCGGCCTAAGCTTCGTCTTATTACCTATTTCATTGCATCATTTTATAGAGGAGCTAGCTTCTACCCGTGACTTCGTCCGTGGGAAATGTCTTGTTCCCCCAACCCACCTCATTGCATCGCATCGCCCGCCCGCACTTTTACTTCGTTTTCGCTTAGCGTTCTTTCTGACTTTTTTTTCTTTATGCTTGACTCGCAAGAGTTGTAGCGTGATGTTAAATAACATTTAACTTTATTCAAGAAATGGGCTATCCCGACTTATTCGTAGGTTATCACATGCAAAAACTTTTTACAAATCCGAATGAGAGTTCCAGAGATCAGCGCGTTCAAACAAACAAACTCTTCAGCTTTGTTTTACATAGATATGCTAAAGATGAGAAACAGGGTGTAAAGTTCAATCATCCTCTATAGAAAAGGGAGGATCCTCCAACCAGACGGGTGTTGTGTCGACGATTGATGCAAAATTTGCTTGCGCGATGCAGGATTTTGCGTGACGTCAGTGTAATGCGAGTAATTATAACGAAAGGATTTAAGGGAGTCCTTTACTCAGCAGTAGAACAGGATTAAGATAGTTAAAAAAAAATTGTGCGCATTTAATGAAGATTTTGCCTATCTTGATGACAGCAGGTGTGAATAATAAAGACCCAGCATGGACCCTGCCCTATCTCACACGAAGCAGAGAAGTTTACGGCAAGAAATAAATCTAAGTTTGATTTATTCTTCATTTTAACAACCTTTCGACATTAAAATTTATCTTGTCCTTCGTCAAACTGTTCTCTCTGATAACTTTATATTTTATGAAAAAAGTTCGAGGATTTAATCTGTGATACTTTATTATGTTCCAGCTGGTGAAGGCTTCGTACAGTGCTCTCAATCTTCTTCTTACGATGAAGTAAAAAATGGAAAGAAAAGTAAGTCATTGGAAGAAAATCAGAAGCAAACACAGATTGATAGTTCTAATGAATGTAGAGGGTAGCAAGAAATTGATTATTTAATAGAAAGTATTTTTGTCAGTTAATTAAGCGGGATGCCCCAGGTAGCCTAAATTTTCATAAGTTTTTTGCAATTTGCAGGTCAGTGTCAAGTTGTAGGTATGTATTTACTAATCATTAAAATCTGAAAATTAAGTCCATTTAATCCTATTGAGTGTTATTTCATGAAATAGTCATTCAATAGGATTTTGTGAACTTAGAGGGTTGTATTGATGATTTTAATGATTATAATTCTGTAAAGTCATATTTGTTACGGTCGCGAATCATATTTAAATCAACCTACAACCTGACACTGACCTGAAAATTGCAAAAAAACGTAAGAAAATTTAAATTTTGCAGGCTACCTAGCGCATCCCTGTTATTACAAAATATTTTTTACAGTTATCTAAATGCACATAATAAGTAATACAATATTTCACGCTTATAATCGCATAGATTAAACATATTCAATGGTACCATTATTTACCCAACAATTTATAATTAGAATATAGACAAATTAATGTTGTTACAAGCTTTTATTTAACTTGTTTCTCCTACGGAGGATGTGACCTCAACCAACCAACTCCTACCTCAATCAATCAACTCGGCCTATCACAGTCCACTGCTGGACATAGGCCTCTCCCAGACTGCGCCACAACACCCCGTCGGTCCGTCTATCTGGGGAGCGTCCCGTAATTCGCGGTCTCCACTCCAGGACTAGTCTGGACCACCAGCTCCGCTGAGCGAGCTTGAACTTATGGACCAGCCCGATTGTCAGTGTCCACGTTTCGGCACCTTAAGTCACCATGTGAAAAATACCTAATGTAAGATAAACAGACTCGCTACTAGATTTTTCCTTCTGACTATATCCTTGAATTTTCCTTGTGCCCTCGGTTCCGACCCACCGCGTTGCATAGCATCGCCCTCCCGCGCGGTTTACTTCGTTTTCGCTCGGCCCCTTTTTTTTTTTTTTTAAGGATGGGAAATCATCAAATGACCCCTCCCGCTCTGGGTGGAGCGGAAGGGAGTGTCAGACTCTTACTGACTAAAACCCATCCGTGTTCCTTCCTTAGCCCTTTATATTCCGGGGCAGCGGTAACCCTTTCGGACAATCCCGCTGCCCCGGCAGGCTTCGGCCCTGACGGGCCCCTCCGTTCAATGCTGACATCTCTTTGAGGCGCGCGTGGAACACATACGCGCCTTCCGGCACGGGCCTGGTCCTGATCGGACGGCGAGCTACCCATTACTCGCCGTCCGCAGGCCCGCGCCTACGGTGGCCGGGAGTCGTCACGCGGCTCCCGACGCCCGGAGCGTCTACCGCGGCGGCTGGGACGGGCGGCTCTCTCAGCTCTCTCCCTCGCCCATCCCGCCACCTCCTTCGCTAGCATGACTGCTTCGCAGAAGGAGGTGACTGCCTCCCACTCCCTCTCGCCCCGGACCATGGCTTGGACCAGGGCCGGGCGCGAGAGGTCGCCGCCGCTGCCGATCGCCTCTACGAGGACACGGCGGTGCTCTGCCCAAGCGGGACAGACCTCCACCGTGTGCTCCACCGTGTCCTCTGGGCGATCCTCGCAGTGGTGACACCCGGGCGTTTCCTCCCGCCTGATGATGTGCAGGAACCTCCCGAAACATCCGTGTCCGGTGAGGACCTGCGTCAGGCGGTAGGTGAGGACGCCGTGACGCCTCTCTAGCCACTCCTCAAAGAGGGGCCTTACCGCCGCTATCGCGGCGTGCCCTGCGCTGGGTTGCGATTCGCTCGGCCCCTAAAGGTGATAGCGTGATTTTAAATAGGGCTATCAAATGCAAAAATATTTTTTCCAATCCGACTGGCCGTTCCAGAGATTAGCGCATTCAAACAAACGCTTCAGCTCTATTAGGTATGTTTAGTACCATTAGATATTAGAAAGAAGTAGATATGCCCGGTAGTTGAAAATGTACCAGAACCTTTTACATTTTTATGTTAAGTGCCTGTAGATAGATTATATTATTCTAACCTAACAAATCAAAACGGCACAATATGTTATGTCAAGCAAATCTATTTTCTGTAGACAAAAATGTCGGCCTGACAAAGAACTTGAAAATATATTAGCAATAACAATTCTGCCGGTGTAGCAGTATTCTTTGTTGTTACCGGCGCTACTCGGGTAGCATAACAATGAGAGTAGTAGTCCTGAGTCCGCACCCGAACGTCAGTAGAAGCTACGAGAGGTTTCTTTATGGCATTGAGATTATATATTACTCTAAATGGCATATTAAATATATGCCATTTAGAGTAAATATATCGAACCTCTAAAAATTCCCAATTTGTGCTCCTAAAAATATAATTGAACACTCTAATTTAATGAATGCGCTTCTATTTGTGAACCTCTATTAATTCCTATTTTGGGGTCCTAAGAATATTAAATACCTAGCTGAATGACTGAGCCCAACTTGGACGTAGTGTAAAGCACGGCGGCCGCTATCGCGGCCACGGTCACTTTGCTCTTTCGGCTCGTACGCGGTTCGTCAAAGTTCTAACCTAACCCGTTTGGCCCTAGCTTAGTTACTGTGAGCGACTGCCAGAAAAAGGCTAAAAAGAGGCTCATTAATTTAAAAAAGCGTACGTCATTAGAAATTCAATATTATTTTTTAGAGGATCAGTTCAAAATTTCCCATAAATTAACGTGACACAAACTAACTGCCCCTCAGTTCTCAAACTATTGGCAGTGATTTAGTTTCACAAATGAATACCTATATTTATTTTTTAACTAATGAATAAAATTAGTAGTTTGCTCTATCTTCGATTAATTATTCCGTAAGGGAAATGGCACTGACCGTTACCAACTCCGGCGTGATAAAATATTCAAACATTTCGCTTACCCTTGCCATCGACGACTCACGACTCCTGAATCATTAATACTTGCGTGATATTTCGAAAAGATATGTAGCTGGGCGCTTGTTATTATCTTGGTTTACGGAAGAGGAAAAAATAATAAGAACTCTAGGTACTTTATTGGTCCCCTGGAGAAAGTTGTTCAGTTTGATAGAGAAAAATATGATTTTTGGCATTTTCAATCTCAGATAGCAGCCGGGGAATTAATTGTAAATGTTCGCTGTAATAGTAAAAAATGCTCAAGATGTTATTTCCCTGAAAATAGTACTTTTTTTCTTCGGCACTTTATTATTTGGGTACGAAATGAAGGATGTCCTTCGCTGTAAGATTCCCGAATAGAACAAAATAAAATACTATACATAAACTAGATAGCCGCAACTAATAGAGCAGTATGAAAAAAGAATACATGTTGCGCCGACCACAAATAGTATAAGGGCAAGAAAAATGATAATTCAAGCACTTACTATGAATTTTTTTAATAAATACAAAAAAGAGATCCGTGAAATACCTTCCACGAACACAAAGCAAACACAATCCACGAAAAATCGCATATTTTGCGAAACAGGCTATAGCTATTAGGGCCAGACCCCCATTACGGGCAACATTGGCACTTTGCTAAGTCTTCCAATAAATTATTACGAGGGTCACTGGTTCCCAATATTCGGGCGCCCCGACGAAGTTCCCAAGGCCTGTTCAACTTGCAACTAGTCTTACAACTTAAGACCTCAGTTTTGTTGACTTGATGTGAGCGCTTAGGTATACGAACTATCTGGCTGATTACTTAGAAGTGTTCTTGTGAAGTTAAGTTATCATTTTGTCTTTAGAATGAGAAAAGGGCGCCGTTTAGCGACAATTTCATGGTCTTCTAGTCATACCGTCAGCTTTTGAAAAGTAACATAATAATGGCAATAAAAGTGTAATATGTATATTTTACTATGACAACTCTGTATCGACTCACTGAGATAAAGTACTAAGTAATAATAGTTCTATGTATCGACTATTGTATAGAAGAATAATTCCTTGAGAGAAAAGTGGTGGCCCTGTGGTAACGGCCGCGACTTACGAGTTGTAGGTCAGGCGCTCTACGTTGTATAAATTATTTCATCACCACTCTTTCAAACGTTGAAGGAAAACATCGTGGGGAAACCGGCATGTTCTAGAACCAAAAATTCGAACACATGTGACATCTACCAACCGCGTGGGCCCGCGTGGTAGATTATAGCCATTTTCCTCTTGAAGAGAGGAAGCCTGTGACCCAGCAGTGGGAGCACATTATAGGCTGATTATGCATATGGTTTTAGTTTCTTCTGAGCTATATAAGTTATCAAAAGGACCTGTGACTACACTGAATTTCTCACTATCATATTTTCAAAACTGGAAAGATAATCGAGTATCTAAACGATAGGTTCGTTTGCTTGATTGTCATTTCAAAGTTCGTTTCCTACCCAAAATATCAAGGATCGTATGTATAACGACCATGGAAGTGCCAAAACCAAGAAGCAAGAAGAACGCGTACTAAAGGACCAACACTTGAACTTAGAATATAAATAATAGCTTAGAGAGAGGTGTGAACCGACCGCGATAGGATGGTACCCATCGCTCAACAACCCGGGGCTTAACACGCAGGTAAGTACTACATCCATCATCTTCATTTCAAACAAAACACGTAATTTCTGACATCAACATAAGATGACAGACGCTTTTGATGTGACGAGAATTTATGTAACTGCCTCTTACGGCGTTTGTCCACCGCCACCGTCACCGGGACGTCACCGAGAAACGAGATTATTCGAACCGAGCGTGACGTCCCGGCAAGCGTTTGTCCACCGCGAGCGAACTCTGCAGTTCAGGATGTTATGATAGACAAAACAAAAGCCGGGCGAATGGCGTCTGTGCAACAGCAGTATGTGGTCAGATCAAGGTCATCAAGTTCTGTGACCCACTGACGGCTGCAGTGGACAAACGCACTTACTCTTACGTCTCAACGTGCCGCTGGCAGAATAGTCGACACAGTCTCGCTGTAAGCGCAACTGCTGAACATGGGGCCATGAACTAGATCCCCAGGTCAGAGAGGGTTTTTGGATTTTTAGTAGCAACCCGGAGTCCAGATTTGTGCCAGGTAATTGGCAAAATGTGAGTGTACTGTAATCTTATGGCCTCTGCCTTTCCATTTGCAGAATACATGTGTTACTTATGTTATGTATAGGCTCAGACCAATTAAGAAACCAAGACAGAGCGCTGAGAACGATACAGTGAAGCATGCCAATACTACACCTCCGCTCTGTACATACACGCTCACACGCACACATTTACAACCATTTACAATCAAACTACACCTCACTAAGTGCACACATGTTTACGAAATCGGCCTCACTTTACTGTTGACAGTCCTCTGTCTTGGTTTTTTATTTGGTCTGAGTGGTGGTGGTGTTATAGTAATGATCTTCAATTTTTGTTAGCTTTTTGAGGTTTTCAAGTTTTGTGACCTTGGAAGTTATGCTAAGGGAAAGAGCGCTTGAACGATGTTTCGTTTTTGCTGTTAGGGTTATGTAGTCTTTAGGGTTCCGTCTGTCACAGCTGCGTATCTCAAGCTACCAACTACTACTACTAACTGCTGCTGTTACTTCTGCTGCTGGTTGTACTAATGCTATCAATTGTCTGAAAAAATCGAAGTGGGGCTACTAGGGCATGTGGGGGGATATCATATGAAAGAGCTCAGTTTGCACATTCTCAAACAATTTTTCTTTTTTTTAGGCCATACTATTGATGAAAAATGTAAAAAAAAATACCGTTCCCCCCTTATCGCCGAAGTTTTCATAGAGAAAAATCTTAAATTATTCTATGTGATAGAAATTTATGTAAAGATTACAGGAATAATAAAACGATGTCTCTAAATAGCACTTTTTTCAGAAATCATCAACAAAAGTAACAATAGTTCCACAATCGGTCAAGAGATGGCGCTGACCTAAAACTGCAATATTCTACACCGCAGCGTGCACTGTTAAAATTCTCTGACGAATATAGGCCTCGCCGATAAAAATTTAAAAACATTATTATGATGGTACGGAACCCTCGTGCGCAAGTCCGACTCGCACTTGACCGGTTTTTTATACAAAGTGCTCAATTATTTATACGAAGTGCTCACTCATAATTATATGATAAAGGAGCGAAAACGTTTAGCTATAGTTATAGCGCTATATTAGCGTGTTAGCTTATTTAGCTTAGTTATCTAGGAATTAAGGCTAGCAAAAATAACATTGGTTACAAATCGAAGATATGACGATAGCATTATTCGAAATGAAATACAGAATTACTTATCTAACGAAACGAATTCGCTTTCTATTCATTAGGTATCAAATTCACCTTGAAACTATGGAGCACTAAAGAACCATATAAAGACCAACAACATTTTAAAATATTACTTCTAAGTAGGTACTCCCTACTGAATTGCATTAAATATTCAATCCTAACATAGCGACAGCCCTACCTGAAACTTTGAAAGGTTTTCAGTGTTTGTTTTTGAAGCCTTGTGTGACCTTACACCTGACGGTAACAAGTTCTGGAAAAAATCGAATACAAACACGTAGATATATATCTACCAATAGGTTGACGAAGCATACTTAGACTAATGCGTATTTTAAGAGACATTTGAAAAGATAGACGTAATTTAGGTTAACAATAACAAACCAAGCATACCTACATGTACAGTGTGACTGGTTAAACTAGAGATATACTTTTTACGCTACGGAACATTTTCAATGTGTTCGTTCTCAAGGGTTACCTAAGCCAAAACGGTTATTGCAAACAAACTACAAATAATTTAATATACATTGAAATGCTTATATAAAATATATAACACAACTAACTATTTACACAAGGTACTAAATTAAATGACCACTTTAGCAAATACAAAAACAAAAGGCGTCGAAATAATCGTCCGTAGCGCTGTCATCCGGGAGACTGGCAATGCTAACTTTTGCTAAAGAACGATCCAGCCCTCGGGTCGGAGAAGGGATGACATTCAATAAAAAAAAAAACTAAAAGTATGCAAATAATAGCCTTATGTTAAGTTGGTTATGTTCTTCATCTATCCAGACACCTTGTACATTATCATGTAAATTAGCGCACGTTGTAAAAACCTCATTAACATACGTACAAAACATTTCTACCTTAAGTAGGCAGCTTGAAAAATTCGTCAAAGCTGTGTGAATACTAATATTATATATAGTGTAAAACAGATGCGGGCCCCAAACATATTGAAGTGCACGAAGTGAACGGATCGAAGTGAGGCAATTACTTTATTGAACACGTATTTATTACATTGTTCTAGAATCTGATCTTATTTCTTTGTCAAAATAAATCAACATGGATGTAGTGGGATATTTTTTGGCGTTGACTAATCTTCAGGTACGTTCACTGCACAATTATTTTGGTAGATAGTGGTGTGTCCGAATAAGTTTAGAAGCTAATCATAGATACTGTATAAAATCCTTTATAAAAAATAAAATTCTAGAATATAATATGTCGTCCATTATTACGTTGTTGTAGCTAACATTAGGTAGGTATATCTATTCCTAACCTTGCGTTTACACCCAAAACAAATTGCGAGACTTGTCAAAAACAAGTTGTGTATAAAACATTATATTAATAATAATATGACGTACCTTTATTGACGTTGTTTCAGATATGTATTGTTAACTTTATAGCTCATTTTTTTTTTATTGATAAGATTTCTACTATTTTTTTAGACCTACATTTAGTCACTACAACTTTTTTGGGTGTACATTATAAACGAAAACAGTAGACCAAATATGTATACACATACATGTTTTATATCTTGCCGTAAGTGCAAGTTAAGGATTATGACTATGAATAGGTTCATTTGCATGTCGTTCAATATAGCCTATAGGTACTCGTACTACGAAAACAGACTCTCCCTCTGCTTATTGCTCCGTGAAATTACCGACTACAATACATCACTTCGATTAATAGGCAGCAGCCGATGTGTGAACCGGATCCAAAGTATATTCATGCGACATTTGGCACTGTCGTCATCTTATATACTCGATAAACATATGCAGTTATTGGCTTTTACTATTATGATACCAATGAGACGGTTAGGTAGGGCTATGGAATTCCAAAGTACGGAGTCGCTTTTTAAAATTATAGGGGTATTAAAGTAAGGCTATTTGTACACACACGTTTTACTTGCCGTGAAAAACTACGGTTTATTGTACTGGTTGTATTGTATTGGTTGTTGTTGTGTTACACGTGTGTAGGCACGGAATGGTTGTCAGTGTTGTATGGATCACTATGGAAGCTTGTTGACAGACACGTTTTTTCTACCGCGCAGTTTATATACGCCGTATCTTAAAGAAACCACGCCATGTACAAAGGACTTAAGAAGCCGGATTTCTGAAATAACTTAAACTGTAAAAAATCAATATCAATTAAGAGCGTTTACGCCGTACACATTTCATACAAACTTTCAAGCCTTTGTTTTTCGAAATGAATGAAACGATTTTAATGAAACTTCATACGCATAAGCAGGATACAAAGGTTAGGTCTAAAACGTTACTTAAGAACATTTTCACCTACTTCATACAGCCAAGTCAGTCATAAAAAGGTTTCTTTGCGTTTTTAAATAATAAATGACAACTATTTTATCTGGTTTTATTAAATTAACGACAGAAAAAACGGAAGTGATATAAATTAAAGCAAATGAAGTAAAATAACGCCTTTAATCTGCGACGTTTTATTGTGCGTGTGGCTGTTAGGCCTCATTATCTTAGTCTTAGAAAAAAAAATACTTTATGCATTAGAAAATAAAAAGCGACTTTATGTCGCCTACGCACAATAGGTAGGTATATAGATGAACTTTTAGAGCATGAGAAGTGAAAAGCGTATTATTGTGAAAGTATACAGTTTTTTTTCCAATAGTCACTAAGTCAATATTGTTTGTTGGTACCTACGTCATGGCCACATTCAATATTTATTTGGAAAAAATGGCACGTGGATGTATAAAAGTCCGCCATCCCTGACGTAGGGTGTCAATTTGCTTAATAATTAATTACCCTGATTATACACATGTTATGCGCTGTACCTACAATAAAACTTTTTTATAATTTTCAGGCGATCGGAGGCCGCAGTCCAGATCTAAACGATGTATCAGTGAAAATAGCCGACCTAGGTACTTTGTCGAATTACCTGAAGAACTATCCAGGATTTAATGCAGAAGATTTTAAGGAGGATCGAGTCAGTCACGTTGGAGATGTTGGAATGTATTTATCGAACAATTTGAGGCAATTTTGTCTTAGTGGGGAAGGAAACGCCAGCGATGAAGGTGTTGTTATGACCTTCACTTACAAGCTACAAGGGGACACAAATAAGGATAATGAGAAAGAGCCAAACCTCGCAGAGCTTTCATTCCTGTTCCGCAAAGAAGGACTCTCAGACGACACGGTTCGTCCATTACTACAACAGTTACACAATTACAACTCTCACCGAAACAGATTTTTTGTTATCAAAGGCCCCAAAAAAGAGGTTCAAACAAATAAATACATAGTTTGATTTGAGATTAAAAATATTATTAATTTTACTGTTAGAGCTTAGTTGATAAAAAATCGCGAACAAATGTTTGAATGTTTATCCGATGTCTACTCCTACTCCTTCACTGTGCATGCGGTGTGGCTGTGGAATTCACTTCCGCCTGACATTAGGGACAGCCAAACTGTTTTTAAAAGAAGAGTGAAAGAACAATAACTTTCCACTTTGTCATAGTTGCGTACGTATTTATTATATTAATTACATTGTAATTATTAACAAAAAAACCGGTCAAGTGCGAGTCGGACTCGCGCACCGAGGGTTCCGTACAAAGTAGGTAGGTATGTAAATAATTTATCACGGGAATCGTGTCTCGAATATTTTTCCCGTTTTTTTTGTAATGTACGAATAACTACAACGGTTTTAGGATTTTTTTCCTTTTGAGGTACGGAAACCTAAAAAAGAAGTATTTTTGAAGCATGTATGTATGTTTATATGTGTTTTTGTAAGTATTTCATTAATTGAATTGTTTTTTGATTTTATGTATTTTTTTGCTCTCTTTTACTCTTACACACGCTGTCTACGTCTCTTTATCTACTTTCCTATCGCAGGTATGCGGAAAGGGTTTCTATAGAAATAAGCACCCTTTGTACCCATTTTTCTGTTCTTTTTTTTCTTGTCTGTTTATTTAAGTGTGTACATAATATGGTTAAATAAATAAACACTATCTATTCAATATTAGTCGTAATCATTGACTTCAGTAATTTAGTGTTATTTTAATTACCATTGCATTGTGTAAGCCTACTATCTCACTGCTGATTTTTCCAAAGCCAAGTAATTTTTATCCGAGGAACAATTTTGAATTTTTGACAGTTCTTCTATACAAAATCTGTCAGACGTAAATTTTATTCCACGAATAAAAATTATCTATCGATTGAGAAATCAGCCCTAAGAATTTATGGATGTTTCCGAGTATTCTCATGTCATAACAAAGAGTAAATTATACAGACTTACACGAAACTTCAGAGGTGCGGTAAATGTTAAGAACATGTTAACAATGATCTATTAGTGATGCTTCGTCGCGAAATTCTGTTCAATCTATTCACGCCTAGTGACTTCATCATAGCCATCTGCACTATGGTTCCAAGAGTTTCTACAAAGGTTCAAATTACACAACGCTTTGTCTTCTTCTTTAGAAAGTCAAATTACTGACAACTGAAAGAGAGAAATCGGTGTGTAGGTACCTAACTATTCATCTGATATAATACGTTTATTAGTAAGGGGGCTAGTGACTACTAAAATAGGTACTTTAAAAACATTATAGAAAATGAATCAGCAATCATGGTTTGCCTAAACAGCGGGTTTCAGAAATGTGTTGTTTTCACAGAACAGATAAAAGAGGTTGTTTTATTAGGGTATGGTGGTACTTACAGACCATCAATTTGAACAATTTTCTCCATAGGACCAACATCGTAATCTTGAAAAAATTGCACGATTACGATCTGAGAGACAATGAACAAAGTGCTAAGGAACCAAGAGAAATGTTCTCTAAACAATAACAAATCTGCAGCTTAGTTGATTTTGCACGCCATCACAAAAATTATTGAAATAGGCACACAATAGACATTATGTACCTACTTAAGAGCCCATAATACCTGAGCTAAAATTCACTCTTTGTCTCGCTCGCACGATACTGCTCGCGGACTAAGTGTGAGCGAGACAGAGTGCGGTGCTGGGCGGCAGGCAGCGCCAATAGTTTAGGTTTTTGCTTTTTACGGCGTAAATAATTGTAATGAAAAAAAAAAAAAACATAGTCGTTGCTTTATAGTTAGTTTAGTTATTATACAAAGTTTCCTGATCAAATTTGAAGTGTTTTTTTAATACCAGCGGTTTATTGTTCAGTTTCCAGGTAACTTTGGTTTTTTTTTCTATCGAGAAAATTTTATGGAATCGCGTTTTCGTCAAACATAGTACCTTACATTAATCCTCAACTTTACCATATATTTATTTCAAAATTAATGCTGCAGTATTTTCGACATAACGGAGGATCATGCTAAGCAATTTGAGGTAGTATAGTCCCTTAAGTACTTATAGACAGACTATTATTGCTATTATTCTCAGAATGGGTATCCATTGTCAAATGTTTTGACTTCCGAATCTATTTACGAGTATATAAAAATGAAATACAGTGATGCGCTTACCAAAAAACTGGTAATCGCTTCCCTTCAGAACAGCTGGACCGATTTGACTATGTATAGTTTTAAAATGTTTAAGTATTAATTTTTACTTAAAAACTTTAGGTTATTCCGAATTAGGTTTTTACGGAAAGGAAAATTCGAAAAGTTGTCGGGAAATGGGAAAGCCGAGCGTACATTTTCTATAGGAATTTTATCTGAATTATTGAAGTTTGGACAGGACAACGTCTGTCGAGTTAGCTAGTTTAAAATAAAAAGCGAAAAGAACAACATTTTCGCAAAAGAACATCGCTTTCAATTGAACTAGATGACCCTGAATCGTGTCTGACAGCAACAAAACGTATACTAAGCATGTATGTTTACATATTTATTTAAATATCCAATGCATTGTATAATTTGCGTGCGAAACAAGATATTATATTGTGTCAATAACACGACAAGTTGTGGTATTGTGCATGTCTAATGCTGCTTCCACACTGGGAAACGTCGGAAGCCTTGACGTACACATAAGACATCTGCGACTAATTGACACAAAATATACATTCATGGACGTAAGAATTTTAAATGAATAAATCTTCTAGTTCTAAATATAGAAGGGGTCCCTCAAGGCAGTCAACGATGAATAGTGTGTTACTGAATGGAGTTAAACTTTAGTGTTTTGGTAATGTAACTTGTCTTATTAGAATTAAGAAATGAGTACTTGTGTGTAAATAGGTTTTCATGGTATGGGCATTTGATTTGGAGGTATGAGGAAAATAAAAATTTGGAGCATGAATTTCGATGGCTATAAGATTAGGAGAAGACTGATTGTACACATGTTATGCGCAAGAGTAACTTGACGAACTGTGACTGGACATGGATGGACTGTGTGAATGATGATATCGTTAGAAAGGGGGTGACTACCGAGATGACGACTAATAGAGAAGTATGGATGAAAAAGACATGTTGCATCGACCCCAAATAAATTGGGATAAAGGCAGGAGAATGATGATGTCTCATTGGAGTAACCTCGTCACTAGCTGTTACTAATGACACCTATTAACCAAAAAATTTACCGTAGTGAGACAAATAAATGAACTATTATTATAACTATTGTTTGGAGCTTGAAAGTGAACTACTGCTGATGGGTTTGACCCTCGGGTCGAGCAGTGTTTATTGTTTGTTTCAATTAAGGAATTCTCAGTAGTATTTTTTAAGTCTTACTGATTACCTACCCGCAATTAACAATAAAGGCTTCAATTTTACTGGTGAAATTAATATCTAAGTATCAACTATAATTATACAACTCTACCCAATTTCTTCGTGAAATACAGACTTCATTAAGTCTATGTAGTGTGTATTTTAAGTGTACCTATGTGTGTGTGTGTATGTATGTTTAGTATATGGATCCAGGGCAACGCCGAATGATTAATTTTATTCCAGGTCGCTTTATGCCAGCGTGTGGTTGCAGCATAACACAAATGCACGCAGAATGCGCCTACTGTGTATGGAGCATGCATCATCGCTTCACGTGACTAAAATATTTTCACCGCAACATTGATGCATTTTAGGAATTCGCTCTAAAGCCTTGTATGATTGAAATTGTTCCAAGCTCGAAGGTTTAAAATATGACGACGACTATTTACTTTTAGTACTTACGTACCTACTTACACCTAGTAAACAAGCTTGCACGGACATCGATTACCGTGTCGACACGCAACCTGTTGTTACCATGGATTACATGATTGTGAAACGCTGCGTAGAAACTTTCAGTAGGTTTTTAAAAAAAAAATGCTGTTCCATACCTTTTAACCGCGTAAGCCTTACACTTTTCTATGAAACAGCCGATTTTTTTCTTGATAGCCGAGAAGAAAAGTGACTCCACAGTTGTCCTTGTCATACAATGCATATGTCGCAGCCAACTGGTTAAATTCGCCGTTCAGTTAACTGCCTGGCCTTTAGAAGTAGTGCTCGCCTCGCTTCGCTCTCTCGGCTCGCACGCGGTTGATCACAGTTCTAACCTAACCTAACCCATTTAATCGGGATGCCCTGCCTTAGTTACTGCGACCAATTCGACTCGCGCGTGATTGATTACAGACTTCCAACCTAAACTGTAATTGAATATTATTCAGGCCGTTAGTTGAATGGCCGCCGTTTAGTTAAAAGGCTAGGCGGTTAACTGAACGGCTAATTTAACCAGTTGGCTGCGACACATACACAGTTTGCGCCTCGATGTCGGGATGCCACCCTGTATAAATATACCTATCTGACATTAACTACAAGAAACTATGAGAATGAACAGGTCCGTGATTTATTTTACAACAAAACAAAATTGACGTGCTCATTATAAGTACCACCCAGAATTAATTCGGTAGTTTGGTACCTACTGCATGTGTACAGAGTCAGACGAAAGTTCATATCCAATTTGAATGTGGCAGTGACGCAACGTAATTGATTGTAAAAAAATAATAAATAATTGAAAACATTACTGTTGCTCCGCAGAGCACTATCAGCTCAATTAGCAGAGCAAAAGTTCACGCACTTGACATTATCGCACAACTCTTATCAATATTTACTACAAACTTTGCAATACTTGTCGCAGTGAGAGGAAACAATCCATTGTATGTACAGTATGTACTGCATGACTTTACCAAAAAGGAATCAATCGGAAGTTTCACGAGTACATACCATACACAGATATATAACCGCACGTTACACGCTATGCAATAATAAAACAAAAACAGGCGCTCGCCCTTTGTTTACAAATGACGCATGAGGCATGTGAAGCACATGCAATCTATAAGTCGCGGAGTCGTTTACCTTCCGCGCGACGAGACGCCCGCCATGTGCGTAGATGCGTAAGCGCAGCGCGTCGTGCGGCGTCGGGCAGAGAGGCGGAGCTCGCGGCGGCGCGCGGACGATGCCGCGCTGGCTGTGGGCGGTCATGCTCCTTGCGGCAGTGGCCGGCGCCGGCGCCTGGGCCCCGCCGGCCAGCACCCTCGTGCTCACACCGCGCGTGCGCAGGCATGCCGTACACAGCGGCACCCGCCACCTCCAGCTGCTCGGCTGGCGTCTGGAGCTTCAGGAGAACAGACAGATACGATCTCCCTACTACGATGAGTGTCAGTTCTACAAAGGCAATGTTTTAGATGAGGAGCACTCTTCTGCGACGGTGACAGATTGCGATGGCCAGCTGTACGGGCTGCTGCAGGTCGGCGGCGAGGAGTTTGTGCTGCAGCCGACGCGCAAGGAAGGTTCGGCTCATGTGCTTCGCAGACGTGACGTGGAGTTGTCCGAGTGGGCAGCCGCGTACAATCTCACGGGTGACACGGTCAGCGACCTTGAACTTGACTTCGGCGATGAGGACGACCCGGTGCCGGAGCCGCACGTGCGACCTCGACACAGTGTTTATCCCGATACTGACTACTTTCGAGGACCGATAGCTATCAGTAGACCAGTTTCAGGTGTGGTTATAGTGTGAACAATTTGAAGAAGCCGATTAGTTGTGTCCTGGATATCCAATGTCGTGATTAATGTTCCAGGTGTCAAGGGTTTGTGGCTCGAAATGGCCATCGTGGCCGACCATACGATGCTCAAGTTCCACGGCAAGGAGAGAGTGAGACACTACATTCTCGCATTAATGAACATCGTGAGTATGGAAGCTCGCCGCAGAATGGATGCGCACGGCTGTTTATTTTAGTACGACGCTGTAGATGCATGGTTAAACTCATTGAATCTTTATGTAATACATTATAGGTCAGTGCCATCTTCAACGATCCCTCTCTGAACTCGAACATGACGCTCGTGATCAACAAACTGTACCTGTACGAGGAGAAGGATTATGTTATAAAGTATGGGAACGTCAGGAAGTCTTTGGAAGCAGTGAATAAGTGGAACTACAGACATTTGATGAAGTTACCGACAGGTGTTGTATACTCACTCTCGTCTCTCATTTAATTTAATTTTTATTTATTTGTAATTTATATTTTATTTTTATATTTTATTAATTTTCATGTTACGACGTGTTGTAACATGAAAAAGACTATTCCACAACACGTCGAAACGCCCGAGGATTAGCAGTAGTCAGCGTGTGTCACGTGTTACGGTTTATTCTAATATTTATTTTACTTTTACCGTTATAATAACTTCCGGTGTGAGCACTAAATCACAGCTCTCAGGGGCATTTCTCGTAATTTTAAGAACGTTCACAGTCTGATCTCAGTCTCTATCTGTCAAAAATGCCTCTAATTTCCCTACATTTTGATAAGTTTTTGACATTTGTTTGTCGCCGAGTTGACACTGCGACTAGATTTTCAACGTTTTAAATTACGAGAATTGGCCTTCTGATATCATGCTATAATGACACGTGTCCCACATTTTTCTCCACTGATTTATTTCGCGATTGGGCGTAGGTTTGGGGTACTCATTGTACAAAATGCACGAAATACATACTTACGTATGTATACAGGATTAAATTTAAAACATGCTACAAATCGAAATAGGAGATTGTACTCATCATTATGAACAACTTTTACTATGGGACCAAACCTGAAATCGCGAAAAAAAAAATCTGCTGTTTCCTACATTTATGTTCGCATAACTCGTCAAAATGTAGGGAACAGCTGTTTTTTTTTATTTATGTAAACACATGTAATTAATTTAATTAGTCCATATATTTTAAAGCTAACAAAAACATCTAATTTAATTTTTAAACACTTACCAATGCATTTACCAACATCAAATATTTATTTACATATGATTTATTATTATACAAAGCTGTTAGATTTATTCAGCGTTGCAAGTAATAAATTTTTATAATTACATTCATCTGTCTACGATGTGTGCTAATTCCAGATTTCATAACATTATCCTGTCTTCCAAAATGTGAGTTTCGAAGATTATAATACTTTACAAAGAATTAAAATTTTCATAAAAGCAATATTATGTTAAACTCGACGATAGTTTCGTTCTTGTTAGCCTTTAGTGTTCCTCTGCTGGACAAGGGCCCCCCGTCTCCCCTTCTGCTCTTCTCACTGGCTGTTTGTGGTCAATATCGAGTTTATCCCGCTATCTCATATATGTTTAAAATACTTGACTATTCGCAGGCAGCACTGGATGGGACGCTGCAGTATGGCTGACACGAGCACAACTAGGCGGGCCCTCGGGCTTCGCCCCCGTCGGCGGAGTCTGCTCAAGAACCCGATCAGCAGCCATAGACCGAGATGAAGGCCTCACCAGCGCCTTCGTCATAGCACATGAACTGGCACATCTGTGAGTAATCTTTCATGTTTAAATCTATTCAAGCGTTACAAGACGTAATTTCGTCCCCCAAAATCACGATTCAAATCACGGTTTTGAATTGATGTGCTCATTCATGCACTACTTCAAAAGTACGTATGAAATCGAATGTAACGTTTGAGCGACTCACATTAACCTGCATAAATTACACCTTATTACGCTCGTGGCACCACGCATACGAATTCCTTTTTTATGAGGAATTGTTTGAATGCAGCTTATGCATTCAATCCCTCAATCAATGAAGCTTTATCGTAAACAACAGGTGTGAAGGAACATACTAATCGTGGCTTGTCGGCGGATGCGCCCGTCTGCTACACTGTTATGTCTTCCACGAAACTACAATTTCATATTCATTTTCATGTATCTACGGTTTCCTCACGACATTGAATGATGGCTCTATTACCACAGTTAACTTTAGGAACATTTCCTAAGCTCCATGCTCAACCATGGCTTTCGATTTGAAATTTAGAAAAAAAAAATAACGAGAATCATGTTTGTAGTATCAACACTTCGATTTGTATATCGTTCTGGAATACCGGCCAAAATAACATATTCTTAAATATTTATTCTTTAAAGGGACTAGATGTTTTTTATATGTTTGGTACTTATAAGCAACCTCCGCGAGTCAGTTAAAAGTTATTGGCATACATTCTAGATTAAAATTAACTTAATTAAGGATTAGAAGAGATTTTGGCTGACAAGCCAAATAAAAAAAAAAACATACAACCGAATTGAGAACCTCCTCCTTTTTTTGAAGTCGGTTAAAAAGATGTGAAATACCTACGTAGAATGATTTCTAGTAATAATTTGAACATACGTGGTAAACCGTGGTATAATTGATTCCTCCCGGTACCCTGAAGAGCTCATCAGCTCTCCACAGTACCTATACGTATGTACATGTGTAAATTGAGTCCCACGACACAGTAGTCCTGACATACTTAGCAGTATATTTTTCCAACAAATTAGAAACGCGTAGCTGTCCTCTGAATCACATTGATTAGAATTTAAAATTGCCAATTAATTATGTAGCCACACTCTTGTCTCGTTATAATTTCTAGAGACGAAATAAAATGACAACTGTGATTGTAATTTTATTTCGTCTCTAGAAATTATCGTCATGTGTTCCTTATTAAATTAAGGTCCAGGAAAATATTTATTAAAAGGAATTGGTGTCGTCGCCTTTCTATAAATATTCATGTTTTATGAATATACTTGTACTTTTCTGCTTTTAATTTGAGGCTCTGAGGACTACGCAGCTATGTTGATTCTGTATCATTATATCAGATTTTTAAGTTTCTTTTAATTAAATAACTATAGAGAAATTGTTTATAGTCACCCAAGCAATGTTTATAACAAAATTGAACTGTGAATTATCTAAGGTCTTGTCTGTAGTTACTACTAGTTACTTCAATTTTCTTTCAGTAGTTTTGCGTTTCCTAAACAGAATCATAGATATATAGGTAGGTATACACAATCATAGATGAGCTTGATGGTCTATACAGGGTGTAAATGAAACTGTGTTTCTAACGAATGACGTTCTCAGATTACAAACAAAAATTCAATTAAATACCTACATAATGTCCAATTAGTGACTATAACTAGTCGCTGATTGGCAAAACCCACAGTCGATTCATCTCCGCTATTTGATGGTTTCAAAATAGTTTCCGAAGTTTTTAACCGACTTCAAAAAAAGGAGGAGGTTCTCAATTCGGTTGTATGTTTTTTTTTTTTTTTTTTTTATTTTTTATGTTTGTTACCTCAGTACGCCGTCATTTATGAACCGATTTAAAAAATTATTTTTTTATTTGAAAGGACATACGTCCAGATTGGTCCCATTTTTGTCAAACTCCAGTTCTGATGATGGGATCCATGAGGAATTGAGGGAACTCCTCAAATATTATAGGCATACATATAGCAATTTTGGTATTTTCATTAACAACTCAAGCATTTGCATTCAGAAAGTATAATTTGGGGAAGTGGAACTGATGATGAAGACCACAGATGGCCATCGAAACTACTCAATGAAAAATATTTCACGGGTAGCGATTCGATTGCTTTAATATGGTTGCTAAGCAATTTATGATCGTCACAATGCGTATGGTAAAGTGGAGCTGATGGTGACTTCACCATCAGCTCAAGTTCTCCTGGTTCTTACCAAGAGAACTCCTCAACAATTAACGTCCCAGCATCGGGAAAAGCAATATTTTGTAACAGGTGATGAGCAGTTGACATTAGGGTTTGAAACGGTATGCTCTTGAGGTGGTCCCATTGTCACCAAGTCAGAGTCTGATGAAGGGATCCCATGAAAGTCGAGGAAAATCCTCTTTGGTAGGCATGTACAGTGTGTTAGTTGAACTCTCTCAAATCAAATGAAACCTATTGATGATTCAAGTGTTTGAGTCCGAGAGTCATCACTTACCTATACTCCGACTTTTAATTAGCTGCAGTAAAATAACACTACTTAATAACTCATTTCGGACTGCATTTAGAGATATGCATGTCAAATAAGTTTTATTTGTTACACTACTCTGTACTAGAAAAACAAGGTTTGGTTGATGGCCGCGAAAAAACAACAAGTTGTTACAAAACCGATCTAGAATTATTTTTTTTTATTTAAAAGGATATACTTCCAGATTGGTCCCATTTTGTCAAAATCCAGTTCTGATGATGGGATCCATAAGGAATTAAGGGAACTCCTCAAATATTATAGGCATACATATAGCAATTCTGGTATTTTCATCGACAACTCAAGCATTTGCATTCAGAAAGTATAATTTGGTGAAGTGGAACTGATGAAGGAGACTACAGATAGACACAGGAACTCTTCAATGATTATAAGTATTTCATGGGTGGAGATAAGATATCTCGATTAAGATAGTTAAGCGACTATGACGAAGCAAATTTAAATAAATAGTTCTGACGAAACTGGTACCATCAAACCGATCTTATGAAGCTGGAAGGTAGGTACCGGAGCATCGTAATAAAACAATGTATTCTAGCCGTGTTTGGGCTTATCGAGTAAATGCGAACCACATGATACAGGAGATGTGATACGAGAAGCTATTTCGAAGGCTACTGCTCGAAAATGAAACCGCTGAAGACTGTTTTATAAGACGCCAAAGAGATCTTCGCCCTTGAGTCGTAGGTACATTAAGTGTGGCTTTGATTGTCAGAAGACAGATTTCGTAGACTCATTATTTCCGTCAATGATCTGTCGTCGTGTGGTCGCTTTAATAATTTGTTGGCATCCAAATCTGACAAAACGATACCTTCCAAACTTCTGACACGACTTAGCGCGACGTATATTTGCCCTTTTGCAAAGTTTTTTTTACCAAGGTCGATCACAGCTCATTCTGTACAACTTCCTGTCACTGTTATATATTTAGCAAGTAGTGGTATACGAATTGGTGTGGGGTAGGTACCACAACTCAAAAGTGAAAAATAAAAACTTTTTAACAAAAAAAACAACCGACTTCCAACAAAACACTACAAAGTGAAAAATAACTTTAATTTCAGAAGTCGGTGTCAAAAAACGAAAATGCAGAACCAACGACACCGACTTCTGAAATTAAAGTTATTTTTCACTTTGTAGTGTTTTGTTGGAAGTCGGTTGTTTTTTTTGTTAAAAAGTTTTTTCATTTATTATATCTAATCTATAGGCACAAGGTATCAAATACTCGTTATTCGATACCTAGCTGCTTTGTTACAGTATTTTAATATTAAAATTTCACCTGCCCACACTTTCAATCTAGAACATTTCAGTTTGAAAAATATCACTTCACCGAATTAAGCTCCGCCTGAAAAAGCTTTTCCGTACTGTTTGTTACATATGAGCACATTTTTAGGGTTCCGTACCTCAAAAGGAAAAAACGGAACCCTTATAGGATCACTCGTGTGTCTGTCTGTCTGTCTGTCTGTCCGTCTGTCACAGCCAATTTGCTCCGAATCTTATGGACCGATTAAGTTACAATTTGGTACACATATGAATCTCTGTGACCCAAACACAGACGTGTAACGTAAATAAATGAGTTTTGAAAATGGGAGTAATTTTTGAGGGGTAAATATACAATTAAAAAAAAAAGTTTCGCTATCTGTACCGTGTGACATATCAAATGAAAGGGCTTACCGTGAGGATCTCAAATATATTTTTTTCATAATTTTAAAATAAATTGTATTAAAGTTATTTAAGACAATAGACGGAAATTTACCATTCCCCCCCCCCCCTTATCTCCGAAACTACTGAGCCAAATTTTTTTTTAAAAATTCAGAAAATAGTTCTATACCTATAGATTACAGGAAAATTAATAAGAAGTCTATGATCTTGAAACAACATGGTAAATCTCTCAATATAGTGCGTACAAACTTACATTTTCAGTTGGAATGTATGGGAGAACATGTTTTTCAACTACAATGCACGTACTTGGCCGGTTTTATTCTAACCCATTTACGTCGAGGGCGAAAATATTTTTATGAGTGGGTAGTGCAGAAATGACCGCGCTCAGCCCGGCCGCTAAAATGGCGGCAGTAGAGGGTTACTTACGTATGTAGGTACATATGTTGACCATATGTAAGGGCTAATCAACCATTGCTGTGGCTTTATTTATAGAGAAGTTCTTGGTAAGCTAAAATGAACCACAATTGAAGTAATGATTGGGCTTTGTGCAATGATTTCAATTCTCGACAATTAGGCTACATTTTCATTCAGTCAGCGTGGCGTTTGTCAAACGTACCTACCTATACAAACGTCGCAAATGCGACGCTAGCGCAGCGTCTACGCGACATAGGTACACCAAAGCCAGATGTGGAGACATTTTTTTTTTATTTTTGGTCGCCCAAGTCATAGACAACAGATAGGTCCAAAAGTGTGCAACTTTGTGTGTCTTTCTTGTTCTATCATTTTAATTAACTAAATCCGTAATCTCTAATCTAAAACACCAAATTAAGCTACCATTTCTGTCTATCCTAAGACTTAATAGCAGGATTTCAATTTTCTCTGACACAATTACTGTGTTGCTCTCCAATAAATCAAAACTACGAATTTGGTAGGAAGAAAAAGAAAAAAACAATTCAATTTTTCTCTGGATATCTAGCACAAACCAGCCATAAATTATGGTCCCTATATCGATAACTGTCATCTGTAGCGATTGTTTTTGATATCTTTATTATTCTTATTTATAAAAAATATGTTATATTTTAGTAGGGATTTATTAAATCTATCTTGAGTCACAACACGGAAGTTAATTTAGAACAAAACCCTTTGTTTTTCCATGTAGCTACGAAAGGATGACGCATTTCGTGTTTACAGAAAATAAAATGTAATAAGTAGACATAAATTAGAAGAGGCGCCTGTCTTAACTACAACTATTTGACGGTAGATTTATGTTCTGCATCTTACAAACGGTTATATTAATAATGTAGATTATACTTAATTAGAATATACAAAATTCTTCTAGCATAATTTTCAAGTTTATGCTAAGCTTTGATAGTTGGCGAATTTTATGGAAACATTCATACTGTATTATACTAAAGCTTTAGTTTCCTAAGAAACCGGAGAACGGACATTTTACGGAACCGCTTTTCTAGGAATAAATTCGAAGACATGTGACATGTATCAACCCGCACTGGGCCCGCGTGGTGGATTACGGCCCACTCACTCTGGCATAGAGGAGGTCTGTGTCCCAGCAGTGGGAAAATTAAAGGAAACCCAAGCTTTACTCTAAAAGACTTGAAGACTATCTCAACATTATAGCTTCTACGATTGGAGTGTGGCTTTGTTACCCTCATTTTTCACTCGCCTCTAATGTAAACTATTTCATGTTTTCACACGATCAAAAATATCTATCCATTAGATATTTACCTATTTATTTTACCAATTGTGTACACACATATGTAAACAGACAAGAAAAAAAAAACAGAACAGAAAAAAGGTACAAAGGTGATGCTTATTTCATAAGAAATCTGTTCCAGCATACCTGCGATAGAATAATAAATAGAGAGATGTAGACAGCGTGTGAAAGAGTATAGGAGACAAAAAAAAAACATGAAATTTAAAAATAATTCACTTAATAAAACTATTCTGTTCGTCTGTATAAAGACTATCTACGTAAGTCTAAGTGCCAAACAAAGTCGTAGTGCCGTTTGTGTGTGGCTGAAGTAACACATATCTTCACAAACTTTCACATTCACAATAAACGCATCATGACTTTCAGTACCTAACTGCAAAACATCGTTGCCTCCAACTATGTATGAGCACTTTAAAATCAATGTTTTCTCGTATTTTATTGGCACATCAAACGAACAACATGGGTGGGTAATTGATTCACTTAATTAAATACTTACATGAAACATATTATTACGTGACTATAAAACGGTTTAAGAACTTTTAGGAATACGTCACTTTTATACTTCACTTCGCCTTTTGTTGCGGCCTCCTAAAACATTTTATGTAAGTACAGCCAGCAAAACAGGTTTGTAACTGCCAGGGCTTTTCTTTAATCTTTACATTTTGAATTGTTTTACATTGTTCTCACATAATTAGAGAACCAACAAGAATAATGTAAAAAAAAAGTTCCCAGGATTTTGTAATACCTTGATTTAAAGAGTGTCCATGGAGTTTCTTGCCCGTTCTTCTCCACAGAGTTCTACGTTTTGGAATGGGTATCTAGAGTCATCTTTCTGACTAACTGACAGACTTGAACAGTGACAATTTATTAGTGCCTATAAATGCTTTAATTGAAATAAAACGCTTTGAGTTTAAGGTATATAGGCAAAAATAATCAACTTTCGCTATAATACGTAATTGTTCATTGCAAGTAATAACTTTTTAAACTAATAGAAATGTATGGAAGAAGTAGACATGCCGCAGCGATCTCAAATAAATTGTAACGTGGGCAAGAGGACAATGAATAACTTTTTAAAATATAAACACGCTTAAAAGAGTGATGTCAAAGACTTAACGTCTCAGCACCACATTTTTTAAAGGTAGCAAGTAAGCTGCCTCTATACGTATCTCTTTGTTTGTCCGTACACGAAGTGCGGACCGCGGCCGCGTCAGTCATTCGCCAGTTCACGTCATAAAATATCTTTTATCCTAATGTAGTGGCCGACGATAAAGTAGTGAATCAGTGTGGGTCCGCGGGTTCAAAGTGTACTGAACCCCACAAAGAACCCTTCAGTCCGCCTCTTAATTAGCACCCGATTGGTCCGTTTGAGATTGCCACAACGCAAATTAATGAATGGTATTTTTATGGCGGTAATAACACCAAGTTATGGAATCGAGGATCGTTTTCCTTAAAGTGAATAATTGTTATTCGGGGTAAAGTTTACAAGTCAGCTTTTTTACTGACGCGGTATTTAGTGTTAACGTCGTTATAATCGTAGTACTTTGTTCGGATAATTCATTGTTCTTTTAAAATAACTTTCAACAAAGAGATCGATGGATGGTATGTTTGTTTTTTTGTTTATCTTACGTCTGATTTTTCAATCGACAGATAATTTTTGTTTGTGGAATAACATTGACGTTTGACAGATTTTTTATGGAAGAACTGTCAAAAATTTAAAATTATTCCTCGGATAAAATTATCTGACGTTGGAAAAATCAGCCCTTAATTGAAAATAAAAGATATCCATCTTATATTACTTACGACTAGTAACATATTAATGGCCGATTCCTATAATTTCCAGACAGTTATTGGTTAAAATTAAGACTCTTGTAACTATCTTTACCAATAATGAAGAAAGGACCTCATAGCTTTGCATAGACCCTCCCATATGAAAGTAGCTATCACTACGATGAGCCTATTTACTTAAATATTCCCATTTTGGCAATAAAAAATACTACCGTTGGTAAGCAAAACGATTCGTTTACGTATATAGGTAGAACCCAACATAATTCGCAAGCATAGATAATCTTTAAACCAGATTTTAAATTAAACTATTGTGTCAGTGCCAGATCTATATTTACTTCATTCAATACAAACATATGCATTTAAATAAATCGTTGATCGAGTCGGCTGATCACTCACGAATCAGCTTTCATATATTTCGGTACCGATTGCTTCCAGCTGATTGATATTGACGACCAAGGTTGTGTACCTATCATAGTACTTCATATGCATAACATTACATCACACATGGATTCCACGAACAGGTACGCAGAGTAGTGTATAGCCACTCTCCAATACTTTTTATTGATATAAGAAATAATACTGGCCATATAGGTTACCATAGATAGATTTTATGTTGACTTGTCTGTCACTGACCTGTATTATAGAAGTCAGTGCATGTCTGTAAAAAAAAGTAGGTAAAAGGCAAGAAGGTAAGGGTAAAAGGAAGGTAGGATTTTTTCAACGCCAGATAATTTTATGCGAGGATTATTTTTTTCCATACAAAATCTGTCAGACGTCAATTTTACTCTACGAATAAAAATTATCTGTCGATTGACAAATTAGCCCCAAGAGACATTAAAAAAGAAATGAAATTATGTATTTTTTCGAACGAAGTGTTTTTGAAAGGTACAAATGAGTTTCAAACAAATCCAAAAATAAACATCCACTTTTCGTTCGTATACGTTTAATCCTAATTTAATAGAGGAACGTGTATTGCCATTAGCCGGGCAACAATCAGGCAACCTGACTATTATACTGAGAAATAGTATCTAATGGAAAATCCCATTAACACTTTGCCGGGCCAAAAATAACCTAAAACCTCTCAGCAATCCCGCTTGCGACCACTAAACCAAGGCAATCATTACAATTGTTCAAATCAACCAATAGCAATGGCTTTAATTTGACAGTTCAACAACATTCATTGCGCTGTTTGTACGTTGTTGAGCAGACAAATTTTTGGAACATTTGAAGCAACGGATTAGCAATATCCTTCAAAATGATTCAGATTGTGATTGAAGTCGCAATCGGGGTGTTGTTCTTATAAGACTAAAAAAGAAACCTTCTAAAGAGATCTCTATTAAGATACCTACACTAATTGGCTCTATATCCGGCAACCCACCCGAACTAATGATTTAACTATGCACATTAAATCACTAAGCCGTTAACATCGAACAATGAATGGTTATAGGGGAAGTAATTCGTATTTAATCAGCACGATTGGAAGACGTTTAGATAATCGTAGGATGTTATTAGCACATGAGGAAGGCGCTAAGTACTACTCTATGGCGCTACTGTCCCTTCACTTAAAATATTAAATCAATCATTTAACAACATATACTGCCTTTCACGAAGAAATAATATTACCACTCTGACATTATAAGAGCTCAGTTTAGATTTAGGCGATGCTGTTTGAAAGCACGAGTGGACAGCTTATTTTATATAACACTAGCAGCGCCTCGCGGTTTCACCTGCGTGATAAAAAGTATCCTATGTGTTAATCCTGGTTGTAAACTATCCGTCTGCCAAATTTCATCCAAATCCGTTCAGCGTTGTGCGTGAAGAAGTAACAAACACACCAACAAACAGACAAACTTGCGCCTTTATAATATTAGTGTGATGATAACATAACGCCTGTTAATCCCCGCAGGGTAAGGCAGAGGAGTACTTACAGTACACTCATATTTCGCCAGTTATGTCTAAGACGAGCATATTGCCATCAACTAAGTAATTCCTAATTGAAAAACCCAATAAAATTGCCCAACCTGGGAATCGAACCTAGGTCCTCATGCTCAGCAGTTGCGGTTGCGACCACTAGACCAATGAGGCATATTTTAAGGCCTATTCAAACCCAAGCGGTATTCGCTACCGTCTGCGGTAGAGAAAACCGAGTGGGTATGCGGTAATTTATTACTGTTCACACCAAAGCCGATTTCGCTATCCTTGTGGGTAGAATACTGAGTTCGAGGTTTCGCCCAACAAGCAAAATAATTACTTAATACATAATAATATAATAATTAATTAATACGGTAACTGTTGAAAAAGCAAAATAATTGATTTTTCAACAGTTACCGTAAAGAAACCGTGCCGTGCACAAAGGACCTTATGTATATAGTATGCGCTTAACACAATACTGTGTACACGTGCTCTCAAGCAGTTTCGTCTAAATGAGTTCTTATTGTTTTAGCAGTAAAAACCAAACAATATTGAAAACTCAGCCTTTGTGTTTTAATTAAAGCTACATGAAAAAATTGTTAAATGAGTATTTATCACAACTTATACCACCAATACTTAGTTTCAAACATTCTCTGCAATAAAGCAATGAAAAACAAAAAATAATGAAAGCCAATTTAATAGTCCACCATCCCACGATACGGTTTCAAAGGCATTGTCGAGTAGAACAATTCGTAATAATTGCAGGCTTCGTGTTTACATAAAAATAAATGAGTTATGTAATCAGAATTTTAAATTGCTTGGCAACGTGATCGCAATGTGGAACAAAGTAGTTTCAATACTCAGGCACGTGCTCCACCACCGACGAGGAAGCTAATAGCTATCAAAGATTTTCTCGCACAAGAAACGTACAAAAGATTGTAGGTCCGGTGTACACACGGCTACACATCAAGCTATACATAACCAGTTTAAGCTGACTTCTGATTGCACGAAAAACTTATACAATGCGAGGTCAGCTAAAACTGGAAATGTACAGCTTGATGTGTAGCCGTGTGTACGTAAAAGAGATATTACCTATACATAATAAAATTATTACTTGATCGCTGACTGTTCATACCGCCAGCGAGTAACTGGTTTGTCCCAGGCGTCAAGAGCTTTCAAAGAGAGTACTCGCGTAGGGATGTTCGCTCGGCGGGCAGGATACTCTCTATGAGACTCACACATAGGTACACACGGCTACACATCAAGCTATACATAACCAGTATAAGCTGACTTCTGAAAAAAACCTATACCTACATTGCGAGGTCAACTCAAACTGGAAATGTATAGCTTGGTGTGTAGCCGTGTGTACCACCGATTAATCGCTCGTCGCCGTCGCGTATTCGCTGCTCGCTGCTCGCAAACTCGTTTTTTGTTGCAGCTCTACTCGTTTCTCGTGGTGTGACAGATGCCTAAGGTTGATGTCACTGCCAAGTAAAGCAGAATGATTGTATGCATATGTATCACTTACAATGTCTTGAGGTAAGCCAAATCAAACGGGACGAAAATTCTAAGTGTTGGTACCGTTTGGAAGCACTTATAAGTACATTAACGGTACCAAGTGTACCGAGATTGCTGTAATTGTCTTGAAGCGTGATGATCCTTTTCCGGTTGTTAATCTTTTGTGTCTCACAGGGAGTAAGATGGTTTTTACGGAGTTGTCATTATTTGTGAACACAAAAATAACAAAAAGAAATAATACTGCTTCTTGTAGAGTAACAAATATACAGCTCTCCTTCCTAATGAATCCAGCATAACACACTTACAATCACAATCTGAATGAAATTGCTAATCCATTGCTTCATAATATGTTCGAAACATTTGTCTGCTTAACAACGTAAATAACGCAATGTATATTGTTAAACTGTCAAAATGAAAGCCTAGTTACTAGTGTTACGCAATTACCCCGCAAGATTTTACATATTTGAGGCTTCAATGGCCCAACGGTTTTTTTCTTAAGCTACATCTAACTTCAAGAACTTATCAAATATGTTTCAATTTGACCCCATAAAGGGTATAATAATGGTATAATAATCATAATCATCTTCATTATTTCAGCAGAAGGACGTACCGGTCCTGCTGGATATAGGGTTCCCCCAAGCATCGGCCGGTTCTGTGGCAATATTAATAGACACACATTAAAACTGAACTAGATTCTACAACAGATTCAACAAACCTAATGTTTGTAAAATTCGCATAATTTCGGTGACACCATTCTACAATAATTTCGTTAAGTTTCGAGAACCATGTACTAACACGACTTTCCTGTTTTCTCCTGCAAAGAAAATAACTTTATCTGAGTGGAATAATCGAGCAAGTCTTTATTCATAGCTAAGTCGGAAATTGTCAGTGACGTATATTGTGTCCCTATACGCTTGTCTGCCTGTATGTTAGATAGATCTAATGTAACTTATACGTTTGTATTTCATTTCTTTTATGTAAGCCGCTTCCAGTCATCGATAGATAGTATTATGCAAGGCAATGATAGCTTTTGAACTCTGCTAAATATGAGTACCAGCACCCACCTTAATTACGTAAAACAATTTCAATCACAATCTTTCAGATTTTGAAGGAAATTCCTAATCAATTCTAGTAGAGTCAGAAAAAACAGCTCTCCTTCCTAGTTAATCCAGTGCAACACAATTACAATCTGAATCATTTTTAAGGCTTTTGTTAATCCATTGCTTTATATGTTCGAAAAATTTGTCCCACAACCTATATAACGCGATGATTATTGTTTTATTGTCAAAATGAATGACATTGCAAATTGTAGTTAAGTGTGTTACGTAATAAGACTGCAGGTACAGTCAACAAAAGAGATAAGTATGCAGGATTGTCGGATTTAGTTGAAGTTTAGTAAGAAACCAATGGGTGTGCTCGAATAAAATTTTATTTTATTAATAGAAAACAAACAGCTCATTTATCAAATTAAATGTCATTCGACAAAATCCATCGGTTTCTTACTAAACTTCAACTATGTTCGACGATCCTGCATACTTATCTCTTTTGTTGACTGTACTGTTGACGGTCCTAAAGAAACATCTATTTACATAATCAATGCTAAAAGCTTTCTTCTACCTCACTGAAGCACGCAAAATACGCGCATTGACGTGGAGTTGCAGACAACAGCCCGTATTACCTATTACCTCACTGAATGACATGAGTGACATTTTATAATAAGTGACCCGGCTACGCGTTGCTGTGGCTAACGTTTTTGCCATTTTTTTTTCTTTCCTATCTTTCAAGTTGGATCAAACTGCACACGGTGTACAAATTTGATTAAAATCGGTTAAGTAGTTTAGGAGTCCATCGCGGACAAACATCGCGACACATAATTTATATACATTAAGATTATCTGCCGTCTTAACTACTACTACCATAATCGTTTTCGCTAACTCATCTCGCGAGCATATCTCAGTGCTGACGAGTTCGGAAGCCCGTGTGTTCCGGCACTTAGTTAACACGTAAATAGCACGAGTGGCACGAGTAGCTGACTCGAGGAATATACGGCCGTCAGGATGTGTCCTATTCCTGTATTCATAGAAACTAGGTGGAACTAATTTGGTTCTTTTAATTAAACTAAGAAAGGAAATCTTATTGTTGCTCTTAGGAAGATGTTCTGTGTCCCCTTCCACATTTATCCCGTCTGCCTTCAAAGCAAGAGTGAACAGGCATCTTCTGGGCGCGCTTGTTCCATCATAGACCTCATCCATCGCTTTCCATCAGGCGTGATCGAGGTAAAGAGCAGGCCCATTCAACAATTAAAAAAATATATAGCGACTAGCTTCCGCCCGCGGCTTCGGCCGCGAGGTATGTTGATAAAAACTATCCTATGTGCTTCCCCGGGATGCAATCTATCTCTCTGCCAAATTTTATCGAAATCCGTTTAGTAGTTTAGGCGTGAAAAGGTAACATACAGACAGACAGAGTTACCTTCGAATTTATATATTATTTAAGTATGGATGCTGTTCATGGTAAACAAAATGTTGCGAAACTTTGTATCAGAAACTGTCAGCAACATGTTTCTGTGTTGCAGCAAACATGTTTTCGGCAACAATGCATACAGACTGTATGTGCATTTTTTTTTTCTTGCTGTAGAAAATGTAGTTGCTGCTACAATGTAGTGTAACTTATATTCACAATGAATACGGGGCTTTAAGCTTCAAAATGTAGACAAAAAACTTTTTACAACTTGCCATAACCAAGTAATCATCCCAACTATGACCAGTTTTATTATTATTATCATACTATATACAGGATTATTATAAAAAGCGACATTCAAATTATGGGCTTCAAATGGGTGGGTTGTACTTACATTTCCAAATAAAGATTGTACTTAAACATTAAGAACCCTTTTTGTAATAAAAAATAAAATACTTTGTTCCAGTTGTGTCGTGCTTGTAAAGTTACCTTAGATTTTTTGCTGTCGTCTGATGTCATTATTTATTATCATCATATTGACATATCTGACATAGCATTGTACTGCCATTGGATACCCTGCCTTAATCAAGTACAAATCAATGACATCACTTATCGTCGCTCGCATGACTAAAAGTCATATCTCATTTTTCTAATTTTTTAACTGATTTGAGTTAGGACAACTACATTTTTCTATTCGTGATTCTTTACATTTTACGTGCTATGTATAGTACGTACGTACTCTATGTTATTTGGATCTCAAAATATAACCATTTTTAAAGACAACAAAATTTTAAGAATCACGAATAGAAAAATGTAGTTGTCCTAATTCAAATCAGCTAAAAAATGAGATAGGACTTTTAGTCATGCGAGCGACGAAATAATAATATTATGGATGTTTACCTTTTGCAATTTTTTACTGGAATCATATTAGATATCACAAAACAGCTGTGTTCACTTGATAGTGCCTTCTCCAAGCCTTCTCCTTAAAAAAGCCATAAGATTTACTAAAATATAAGGCTCATAAAAGAATACATACATACATACATAATCAGCCTATAATGTTCCCACTGCTGGGATATATAGGCCTCCTCTCTGTAAGAGGTAGTGGGCCGTAATCCACCACGCGGGCCCAGTGCCGGTTGGTAGATGTCACATGTCTTCGAATTTTTGGTTCTAGGACATGCCGGTTTCCTCACGATGTTTTCCTTCACCGTTTGGAGAGCAATAGTGATGAAATAATTTACTCAAAGTAAAGGGTCTGTCTGGGTTCGAACTAACTAACTAACTGACCTACAACTCGTAAGAAAAAAATAATAATATTAACCACTTATCTAAACTGTTTGTTGTTAACATTAGGCCTAGATAACCTGAGGTCGACAATCGATGAGTCACAAAGGATTCACACTTGCGTCCCAATGACGTAATGACAGCTAGAAATAAAATGACGACATGAATGAGTACTGAGAGTTAGCAGTCGCTGGGAGTTCGTCTCATGCATTATGCAGCCGGTTCGCGTATTTTGAGCTCATTTTGCGCTCAGTTCTAAATATACCGACTGTTTCCACACATGCCCTGACCTTTTGATGTGCGCCGTATGTTCAACAAATGTATTTCCGTTGCGGTCATCTGTCACAGTTTGGAACAAGGGTTCCGGCGGGCACGCACAAAGTACGCGGTAATATGATTATTTGTACAAGACGCTTATTTCAGTATTTTTTGTACCAAGGTCTGGCGGAGAAAGTAATTTATATATTCTGTTCTGTGTTATTTATTTAAATCTTAATGCTTGATCGTGACCTTGTGCGCGAGTAATGTATTAAACGACTGCGACCCAATTAAAAAGAAGAGTGTTCCGTATTGATTATCTTTACGAAATAACCTACATTTCAACACGTCTTTTGTAAAACGCGAAAAAACTCATTGAACGAAAATAATTTGGTTTACACAATGCACTTGGTGGCCCTTGGCCCACAATTGAATTTAACTAGAGTAACGTTTGATATGGAAGACATAATTATAGCTGGGCTGCTCCAAATGCAGCCACGTAAACGTTCTCAGAGATAATTCTGCGGTACATATACGGCGTTGTTTGTACCTAACATAGATAACATAAAGGGCACGAACAGAATGATTTATGATTTATATGGAAACCTTATCTAACCAACCTAATTGTTTTGGGCTGTTGGAATAAAGATAAATACGGTCAAGGCATACATGATTGTGTCAACAATCAACAGTTGTTGACACAACAGATGTCGGCGTTGCCACATTGGTAGAAAAAATCTCCGGTCCCTTGGGTAAATGTTTCGTTTCACTCTTGGCCGTTTTCGAAAAACAGTTTAACATCTGTGCAAAACAAAAACAGTGGTGTCATTGATAGATATCTTCCTTAATTTGTGATAGTGTTGTCTTTTAATTCAAATAATGGCATAAAAATAAGCTGCTGTGAAGATGACTCTTAGAATCATAAAGAATATAGTTTCAGGCCTACTTAGTCCTACATTAGAAGTTTGATAACCTTTTATCTAATCTATGTTGTTGATTTAATGATTGCAAGCGCGACTACCGAGCGTAAGATTCTGAATTTGATCTCAGGATAGACTTATTTCTCATTATTTAGCAAACCGAAAACATTTATTTCAATTAAACCATTTTCAGGTATTTTGGAATTGTTAAACTGTTGTAATTTTCAACTGTTTTATTTAGTTTGGCAATCGTAAATCTAAAATACATAACATCACACCTGTAATCCCTGAAGGCTTAAGCAGAAGGAGTACTTGTAGTACACCCACATTTCACCAGTTATGTTAAAGTCCCATGTTATAGGGGGAGAGCCTATTGCCATCAACCAACCGGGCACATACCAGAATCCGGACTACTACTGAGATATTTCTAATGGAAAAACTCAATTAGACTTTGTCCGACCTGGGAATCGAACCCAGGACCACTGCCAGGACTGCTGAGCATGAGCTCACAGTAGCACTTGCGACCACTAGACCAACGAGGCAGTCAGTAAATCTAAACTAGGTGTAAGCAAAAGTAATCGATTGGGTGCACGGGCTCACGAGCATAAACTAAAACAAAATAGGTAATTGATACACCTACTGTAAAATACTGACAAAGCGACAAACACATGTGTTGCAATCGTAACTTTACACATAAACGTAGACTGTGTTCAATTTCCCGAATCGTGCTCTCGAAGTCTCGATTAATCCGTCACGCGGTCGTGTCCATACAGTCGGCAGAACACCGCGTGCCCCGATCATTCATCATCGTAATTAGCTTCGTTCACCAGGATTAATTTATTCGCCCGAAGGGAGGCCTTGGGTAAACATGTAAGAATATTAATCATTATTTAGATAGGTACCTACTCGAAATTTGAATATTAATCATCATTTAGATAGGTACCTACTCGAAATTTCATTATTAACTCACCATGAAGTGAATTGGATCTTATGTTGCTCAGATATCGAAAACTGATAACTTAGGTCTGATTTTTCAACAGCCAGAGCTTTTACTTGAAAAATATTAATCAGACAGTGCGACATTTTAAATAAAAATGCTGTCAAACCGCAATATAATAATATACCTCGGATATCTAAAAGTTTTCCGAAAAATCAGCCATTAGAAGAAAAAAGTTGGTAACCTATGAATAATTCACTAGTGCGATACTTTTTATTTAAACAAGTAACAAATAAAAAAGGTTTTATTACAAAATAAGTGACTGGCCGAAAATATTAAACAAAATTTAGTTATGAATTAGAACCAAATGGAACTGCCTAATAAAAAAAAAACCAAATGACAATCATGAACAGCGCGAAAACAAAGACGCGCAATTAGGTACCTACGCAGTTTTCTAAGTATTAGAATTAAATTATGGACAGTTTAATATTCAAATGTGTAATCCGTGATGTGAGTATTGCTATTTCAATAAAACTAAAACTTTTCAAGTACCTATATAAATGTATGTTCACACGAGGACATATCAAGCTACTCATACATTTTCAGTTTTAGCTGACCTCACATTGTGGCTTTTCGTACAAAAAGAAGTCAGCTTATACTGGAAATGAAAAGATTGAAATATCGTGCGTACAAGAATCAAATTGTAAGCAATCCCGAACGCCCAAACGTTTCATTGGCGTCATTCATTCATTAACCACTTCCCGTAACGCTACAATTTGGTAACACCCGTCCTATTATGGCGTCTAGCAACATGTTCTAACGTTTGGGTGGTTGTTGAGTCATGTTAAAGCCCGCACTAATTGCCGACATACTCGTAAGTTTCATAAAAGGCCACTTCAAAGCAACCGCTCCATTTGAAACTAAACCTAAGACACGGGTCGAGAGCGGTAAATTGAAAAGGCGTGTGGTATATTCAGCTGTAATTGCTAAATTGTTGTTTGTTTGTTGTAAATAGCTTCTCGGGGCGATGGAAAATTTATTAGGCTGCATGGTGCATATCCGCTGACAGATGTGCTATTTTTATTTTCTAATCTTGAAATGTTAACAATTTTTCTTTGCTGTTGTATACTTAGGTTTAGTTAGACGGATTCCTAATCCCAATGCAATGGCTCTCCATTGCATTGGGATTAAGAATACGTCCCTCATAGCCCTCTGGCTATGCTTGTAGTTTCTCTACGTGATCAATTAGAAATGAAGAGATCCGTAGGAGAACCCAACTTAAGTGGCAGTGGGCAGGGCACATTGCTCGCAGAACAGATGGCCGATGGGGCTGAAAGGTTCTGGAGTGGTGACCACGTACCGCGTTGGAAGGCTTCTCACAAGGTGGACCGATGACCTTGTGAAAGCCCCAGGATTCCGTTGGATGCGAGAAGCACAGAATCGGTCGAAGTGGCGATGCTTGGGGTAGGCCAAAAAACACAGAACACAGTAGCGTTTTTTGGCTAAAATGTTGATGATGATCCCTGATCCTGATACCACCATATAGGTCAGACCAAGCTTATTCCTACCTGTCCTTCCCATTTTTATGCAACAAAATATTTATAGGAATAGAAAACAAAGTTTGTCTAGGCAATTCGGAGTCTGGTCCATAAAGCTGTTTTGAATCAACAGTAGGATAAATAATAATTTATACGATACCGTTTAAATGCCACTATCGTACTGCAATATGCACGTAAGCACGTCACTGTCCTCGTAAAACAAGAGAAAAAGTCTAAATATAGAATTCTGACTTTAAGTCTGCATTCCAAAAGAAAAATCTTTTGTTACTGCAACTGGAATGTTCCTACGTTATATTTATAGTTGTCTTTATCTACATACACTTTGATTGACCAAAACTTCATTGTTTGTTGAATTTTCATTGCAATGATCCACGCACTTTTTCCGTTGGATTTCGTTTTTTTTTTTTTTTTAAATTGTTATAGAAGAATCAGAACCATTAAAAAACATGGTTTATCTATTCTTCGTTAGGTTAAAAAATAGGTATTTTTTGCAAACCTGACTATACCTATGTTTAGTATCCAATTCAGGAATTGACACTTCATAGTTAAACTTGATTTTTTCTTCTTGGTTACTCATTACTGAAGATCGTGTCCATGTAAGGGCCTGCGCCCACTGGCGACACGGCACGGCAAGGGATTTTTATGAAACTAATAGGAATATAAATAAGTATGACAATAAAATTGAAATTTCAATGATGATGCCTAAGGACGTCGCGGCATGCCAAAGGATACCGCGGCATCGTTGTTGTTGAAATTTAAATTTTATTGTCATACTATTAAGTTATACTTCTATTCGTGGCATAAAAAACTCATGCCGTGCCGTACCGCTAGTGAGCGCTGGTCCTAAGGCCTTCATGGCGTTATGTACGATGATCTTCCACTTCGCTCGGTTCTCAGCTTCTCATACGGCGCTGTGGTGACAACAGAGAGTCCAGTGAGGGCGGTCATTTAATTTATCTCTTACTTATTTTAATGAATTGTAATATATATTTTTAGCATTAGCACATTCATTTATTTTCACAGGTTAGGTCTAACTCACGACGGTGACAGTCAGTGCCAGAGCGAGGCAATCAAAGGCTCAGTGATGGCTCCAACAGTCCTGGCTACGCTACACAACTACGCGTGGTCGTCGTGTTCTAAAGAGCAATTCCATGACAAATCCAAGTGAGTATGAATATAATCATACAACTTACTCCAACTATCTCCATGGCCTTTTCTGCCGACAATTTGTGCCCAACAAATACATCGGACACTGTCAGTCCCGCCGGCACAATTCCATCCAAAACTGTTGCCAGAGCCGAATCCCCAGTCTGTCGAATCTGCTGCAAGGTGTTAAATGACCTTCTAACTGCCAACACTGTGGAGTAAAATATGCGTATATGGTGTTGTACCGTCATACCATCTGCCTAGCCTTTTCCCAACCATGTTGGGGTTGGCTTACAGTTTAACCGGATGCAGCTGAATGATGACATGGAGCGACTGCCTATCTGACATAGAAACCCAGAACCAGTAACCCAGTTACTGGGTAATATGATACCTCTTGCTAAGACTGGTTTTCAGACTTTCGGGCTACTGACGACCCGTAACGACTGTCATAGATCCACGAATAACAGCCGAGAGCAACGTTTAACGTGCTTTGCGAGACACGGAGGGGTCTTGGTATGTAAAGATAGTCACCAATCCACGGACCAACCACAGCAAGCGTAGCTTAACCTAATCGATCGACCCGTGCGGCTGTTATTACTTAGCCACAAGCCCCAGTAAGGCTTGGATTCCAGTCATCATCCTCCTGCGCTTCTGCAAAATTATTTGGGACTAAGTAGTGCAGCATGTCTTTTTGTTCCGTACATATAAGCCGTCTAGGTCTTTCTAATCACCTCCTGTCTAGTCATATCATCTGTCACACAAACCTTCCATCGTATCTTTGATCTTCCTCCATTCCTAAGTCACACTCTCCAGAAAATACGAAATATCCCAACTCCGAGTGACTGTAATCTGCTCACCGCAACCCAATTACGGCGAAATACCGATATCCTTATCATCATCATCTGCCTAGCCTTTTCCCTTTTTTTTGTGTTTTTTTTTGCCTTTGCCTTTTCTGCTTATCCTTATGTTACATTTATTTACGATTTCTCAAGCTTAAAGCACCGTGTCAAGTAGGTAAATAGGCCTGAGACTATCAGGGTATGTCATGGTAAACGGAAGCTTAGCATAATCAGCCTATGACGTTCCCACTGCTGGGACACAGGCCACTTCTCTTCGAGAGGTAGTGGGCTGTAATCTACCACGCGGGCCTAGTGTGGGTTGGTAGGTTCCGGGGGCTTATCGTGTGTGCTATGTCATTGCAAAATGGCTTTATTGGTTACCATATTCATAGCACGTAGGCCATCGAGGCGCGTGAATGAAAATCTGGAATTCTGCAATACAAAATATTATTTTGGGACCACCTTATTACCTGGGATGATTTTCTTTATCGCAGACTCAGGTACGAGCTGTTGAATTAAGCTTTGGAGGGTTAAAGCTGTACAGTAGAAGAAAATGGAACGTAACTAGTGTAATTGAACGCACATAGGTACAGTAAATGCCGACGGCCAATTGCCTGCGGTCGACAAATTGGTGGAATCGCCCGACTGTCTAGAAACACAGAGTCGTACGTTGTCCTTCTACTATTGATAAACTAAATGCCTCCTACCTAACATTACAGCTATGTTGCCAAGACATTTGAAACCATATAATATTAGCTCGTTGGTAAGAGATTTTAACATAGGTAATTGGTAACTGCTGGCGCATAGACGCCATCTGGTGAAATCTAAAGATCCGCTAAAGCAGAAAAATAAAAAAAATATTTTTACTTCTACTATTATAGCGAAAACTAAAGTGTCTCGCCATTCTCTCCAACAATAACGTTCCTTCCAACTGTGCTCAATAGCCGTATTTTCTCTTTCTTATTTCTTTCGCACACAACTGTAACCCTCGTTATTCTGTGCCCATAAATTAACCACATTATTACAACTTAACTTATTACAAAAGAAGTAGCGTTCAGTTGGCAGATGTACTCATACAATAAATGTTGCCAAATAACTTTACGAAAAGGAATTTTAGATCAGGTTGACTTGTTGAGGCGAATGGACTGGGGAATATAAGGAATCAACAGGTGAATGAGAAAAGAATATTTGTATTCCAAGTCAAAGAAAAAGAATAAAGACAAATACGACGGTCAGGCTGGGGTGTATCTCCCTGAATAATCTTTACATTGAATATCCTGCCAGAAAGTTATTGCTAAATGTTTGAACAGTATGATTTGTGAAAGGTTGATGTAGAATAATCTAGATAGATTGATTTGGGTAAATACGTAACAATTTGAATAATATTTAGAACTTTATCCAAAGAATATTTTGGTTCTGAGTACAAAACAAAGTTTTAGCGTCACATTCACAGTAAGTTAGCAAATATTTGAATACATTGAATGAATTTAGACGGCACGTTCGATAGTTTGATCACCCAATTATCAGTCATGTTTGCATGACGTCAAGCCTTATTAAACCACCTGTACGGCAGTAAGCCTCTGTTGACTACTAACGCTAGTACATCATTACGACGTATTTCGATGCTCATTAGTAATGTTAATACCGCTATGTCGACGCTATATTATTGGGTAAATAAAATACAACTGTACAAATATAGATCGTACTGTAAGTTGAAGGAATCAATTCTTTACCGAGTACCTATTGTAATAATCCAATTTGTCAAACCGAGGACGTCGAAATAGTTATGTAACCTGTCTCATTTTATCGGGTTCTTACCTGTACCTACTTCAAGAAAGGATTTTTCCGTTTTCGTTCATAACATTTTCCTGTGGTAGGCGTAAAAATTGGCGGCCGTTTGTGCTCTTGATAGTATTATTCGCTTATACGCTAATCACAGCATTCATTGATTTATCTTGCCAATATTTAATAATCTCTCTCGTTAGGAGGAGTTGGCAAAGAATGGACTAGCTGTTTAGAGGCGTTTGGTGAAACGAAATGTTTATCCCTTTGAAGACCAGCCGAAGACAGACTTCGACAGCAGGCGAACAACCTAGTCACCGTAGCCGAAATCGGCATGGAATGTATTATGCCAATAGGTTACTTAGCGTCTCATCAGTCGGGTCGTCAGAAGCTCAAAATCCTGACCAACCAGTCTTACCAAGGGGTATAGTGTTACCCAGTAACTGGATTGTGAAGGTCAGATAGGCCCCACGTAATATACTGGTATTCAGCTGCATCAGTAAACTGGAAGCCGACCCCAAAAATAGGTGGGATAAGGCTAGGCTGATGATGAGTTTACTTACGATGTTTATTTCGGCAATATGTCCTTTGATTGACCAATCGACTGTACTTTCAGGTTTTTAGTAGGCCTTTACGCTTTAGCATGGAAATCGGTAGTCATGGTTAGTATGGGCATGTAATGCGGATGAGTGAGGAAAATGTCGTGAGGAAAATTTTGAGTATGAATGTTGATGGCTATAAGAGTAGGGGAAGGCTAAAGAAACGATGGATGGACTGTGTGAAGGGGAATAACTACCGATATGAAGACTAATTAATACAGGGGTAGGTATGGAAGAAAAAGACATGTTTCGCCGATTCCAAATAAATTGGGATAATGGCAGGAGAATGATGACGACGGTAACTTAGCTTTATTAGCCCATATTTTTATTACCACTAGGCACTTATTTCTTAATTTTACATATTTAATTTATTTATTTATTTAATACTTCAAGCACAAAAATGTACAGAGGCGGACTTAATGCCATAGGCATTTTCTACCAGTCAACCTTTATATACCATATTATTATTATTTTTTTTTATTATATAGGTAATTATTAGGGACTCCTATACAATTGTATATGCCAGTCTCATCGGACCTTATAACGTAATAATAAACGAACTTATCGGACCTTATAACGGAAAACGTAATAATACCTACACACTTAACTAAACTATAACCAGCTTCGGAGTTAGGTGTCGACAAAATATGATGGCATACAAACATCGTTCATATTTATCTTGAGCTCTCTAACTAAATCCTCTCTTGTAGACTGAAATCTGACACACTCCGTCAGTAAATGTATAACATCTTCCAGTGTGCCGCACACCTCCCAATTTCGTGAATTATTTTCTTTATTAGTTTATTCATAAAATTAACCTAATCACTTCTACAGGCGCTGGTGGTGTCTGCACGAAAGGAGTCGAGATGAAGGCCTGGTGCTGGGTGGTGCTAAAGAAGTGTCCCATTACGTGTTCACGATGGACGAACAATGCCGGACGGAGTTTGGAGAAGGGTTCGTATTATTTATTCTATCAATACTCATTAAAAAGCCAAACTTATGAATGGGCCCCGTTTAATGGCAAACGACATCGCGGTAGGCGCAGACGGAGTTGGCGGGATGAGCTGGACTCCTTTAATATAGATTGGTTCTTGGCAGCTCTGGACAGAAAGAGGTTGAAAGAGAGTAGGGAGGACTTTCATCAGCATTGGAACATGAATGGTTAATAATAAAATAATACATAATAATAAATAATTATTAAGAATAAAAGGGTTGCAAGACGAGAGAGAGAAAGTGTTTTGGTGTACAATAATCAAAAAAGCAACGGCACGCATTCTATTTCTTGATTCTACATAACATTGTTACATGCTAAGTAATACTTTAAAAATGTAAAAAGCTACTGCTAGATTGAAAGAGTGCTCTGTAAATTGGGACTCGGTATAGCCAATCAATCTAACCAGCGATCTCGAGAAGTTTTTATGTGGTACATATAAAAGTAGATGTGGTACATATAACTACGAGAGTTACTGTAAATCTGCAATCGTTCGCAAAAGCTTTTAGCATACCTACCTATTATTATTTGCGTATCTTCGGCGTGTCAGAGTCAAACATAAAATTAACTCTTTGATCAATTATGATGCTTCTACATAAAAGTGTTTTAATCCTGGCCTTGATAGTACATTACTCTATAATATTTGTACTAAACAATGGCTTAGTATTAATATTCGTGCTCCTTCTAAATCATTTAAAACCACAAGAAACCCCGATAAAATTGTTTTATAGGAACCCATATTAAGTAAGTCATGATTTTCTTGAACCAGCGGCCCGCATAAAATGTTTGACACTCATAAAAATAGGTAAATTAACAATTGATTTGGAAAATAAACGTACATAACTGTATAAGTAACCAACTACAAAAAGTAATAATGTTATGACATTTCATTACCATCTAGCTCTTAACATCGTGATAGTTACTTTATTTATCACATGCTTTGCAATTTACTCATACTACGTTTTTATTTCGGAACTGATTACTGAATACACTGTTATTCATGGATAAATACTCAAACAGCGCCCTATTTGCATAGGTAACACTTAATCAATCTCAATCCGAATCATTTTGAAGGATAGGTATTGCTAATGAATTGCTTCGTATGTTCGTAAAATTTATCTGCTCAACAACGTAAATAAACTGTCAAAATAAAAGCCATTACAAGTGATAGTGTGTTACACAATACCCCGCGGGTACCTACAGTTTTCATGTAACTTCACACAGTACGCGCGTCTAACTGAGAATATTGGATTCAGGATTTCCTCGAATTCAATCACAAACCTGAGGCTGCAATTCGCTTTAAATGGATACATTTTCTGTACAATGAACCACTTCAATTCTCTCATGGACAACTATGATCTAATTTGCAGGCTTCGGAATTCTCTATAAATATAATAGCGAAATGCTCATATCACACTAATATTATAAAGGCGAAAGTTTGTGTATGTTTATATTATGTTTGTTACTTGTTCACGCACAAACAGCTGAACGAATTTGGAATGAAATTTGACACACAGATAGTTTACAACCAGGATTAGCATATATGGTACCCCGATATTCCCACGGAATCGACACTTATGCGGGTGTAACCGCGGGGCGCAGCTAGTAATACAATAATATGTTTACAGTTAGCCTGCATCATCCCACTGCTGGGCAAAGGCCTCTCCCCATGACTTCCAGTTCTTTCGATCCAGGGCTAAAGTGGGCCACTGGTCGTTTGTTTTGTCCAGCTCGTCCCGCCATCTTCTACGGGGTCTGCCGCGACGCCTTCTAGCTGTGTCAGGGCTCCACGTGGTGCTTATTTTGGCCCACAGCTTATTGGGCATACGGCAGACGTGGCCAGCCCAGTCCCATTTCAGCTTAGCGGCTTTTTGGGCAACGTCAGTAATCTGTTTGTTCAAGATAAAAGGTACTAAATACAATAGTAACAGAGGCTTATAATAGAACTAGCTTTTGCTTTCAATTTCTTGTTCCTCCAACCCCCACCCCGTTGCATCGCTTCGTTTTTGCTTCGCGTTCTTTTTGACTTTTTTTGTTTTGCTCGGCTCCTTAGGGTCCTAACGGGATGTTGTAGCCTGAGTGTAGCCTATAGCCTTCCACAAGAATCTCTATCAAATACAAAAAAAAATATCTAATCAGACTGGTAGTACCTGAGATTAGCACGGTCAAACAAACTTTTCAGCTTTATATGCGTATAGATTTTACTATTTTGCTTTTGCTATTATTTAGGATTAACCGAAATGTGCAAGAATTTATATTAATAAGCAATAGTTGTTTATTTCAAGAAAACTGTAGTACTTGGAAAAACCGTTTAGAATAATCAGCCTATCATGTTCCCACTGCTGGGACACAGCCGACACAGGCCTCCACTCTGTGAGAGGGAGTGGGCCGTTGTTTGTACGTAAAGATGTAATTTCACTCTTCGTAAAGTGGTTAGTCATTATTTTACTAATTCAACAGAGCCAATAAAAGCCACTTTCCTTGTCCATAAATGCAATCAACAAGGCATAAATTGATCGATTTTGTCAAACTAATAAGGGAATCAAGGTTCCTCGTAACTTTGATGAATGAAACAAGATACAAGGGGACACAGTACATTGACAACGTGTCAAACTGTCAATTGAGTATGTGACGTTTAGTAATTGTGGACGGTTCTCCATGCGGGCTCAATTATAAAAAAAAACTAAGCTTCCGAAATCATATAAGTATTGTTGTTAAATAACTTTAAAATAATTAATTGTTATTCAGGATCATATCTTGAGTCAAGAAAACACAATAAAATCAGGTTACCCACAGTTTTGCAGTTTTCACGAGTTTTTAGGGAACTGAATTAAATATGACATGAATATTTACTTTGTAAAGTATTATATTATTATCATTTTAATTATTGTGAATGTGAAGACTATGAGGGTCATTGCTTTTTTTTTCTCAGTTAGTTTTAATCATAGTCTGGCAATTTGAGTAATTTATACGGCCAACCCAAATGTCCTTTCTTTGATCTGGTTCGTCGAATCGTTGAGTTCCTTAAATTTTGAGTTGAGTTGCATGATTACTGACAAATGCGTACACTGACTGGAACTCCCCATTCCACTCAATCTATGTGGTTCTTTCCTCAAAACTCACATGATCTGACCAAGATTATGATGGTCTGGGTTTTAAAAAACACTGTGACCTCTTGAGTTTGAATCGGCCATTCTTTTCAGAGTAGTCAGATAGGAAACGCCGAACTTATCTTTCTTTTTTTATATATTTGACATGTAAAAGTGTTTGTACAAACCTACTAAGCGCTGATTTTTCAATCATCTGATAACTTAATTTGAAGAATTATTTTGAAATTTTGACAGTTATTTCTTATTTCATACAAAAACTGTCAAATGTCAATTTTATTCCTCGAATAAAAGTTATCTGGCGATGGCAAAATCTGCCCCTACAGAAATAAAATCAATTATCATATAGGTAACCTTTAAAATAGGAATATCGTCGCAGGTACATGTATTAAAAAAGTTAATAAAACGATGCATACTCGCATAATCGGAAACGTGAAACGTTAATTAATTTATTAAACTGAACGTTTTAATCGATCGATCCAGATATAGCATAACGAAACTGTAAATGTGTTCAACTACCATGATGCAACACTGCAATTAGGTGTTATATGGCTTTACACCAGTAGCTATTCGTGTGTCGAAAATAGAACAACCTTTATTCGTCAGGAATGTTTTAAAAATTCTTCAAATACGTGGTGGAGGTACGTTGGGCGCGTTGGTCGGTGGCAAGAGCGCTATATAGGACACTACAGTTGAGATTTTTCCGTTAATCTGTTTACGTGTAATCGAATGTGTGCAGGCGGCGCGAAACACATTTGCTGCGGCGCGGTGCGGCGGATTGCATTATTAATAAAATATATTATGAATATTTGGAGAGCCAATGGAAGCGTGAGTCGTAACAACGTGTATCTTGAGTTAATTGTAGCTACAAAATAGGAGCACGTTTTACATCTAAGTTTTATTCAGGCACCTGTGGAGCGGTTTTATTTCTGCTGCCTTGGAGGCAGTCGTAACGTTGCAGCATTAAGTGTTAAGTGTCGTCCCATGGCGCATTAAACGCAAATTTTAAGTATGTGTTTATTGCACACTATTATGCTATGTTTACCGCTAAACTTAGGTACAGTTTTATAAACAGAAATGGAGCATAATTAGCCTACAATGTTCCTACTGCTAAGACACAGAGGCCTCCTCTCTTCGAGAGGGAGTGAGCTGTAATCTACCACGCGGGCCCAGTGCGGGTTAGGAGATGTCATTTGACGTCGATTTTTTGGTTCTAGTTCATGTCGGTTTCCTCACAATGTTTTCCTTCACCGGTTTGAGAGCAATAGTGATGAAATTATTTACATGAGTAAGGCGCCTGCCTGGGTTCGAACCCACAACCTACAACTCGTAAGTCGGGGCCGTTACCACTCAGCCAACACTGCTCCACACTCATGTTTTACTTGAAACACTAGTATTTTGCGATAAAACAAATTAAATGATTATCTCCGGCAGACATACCATGCTACCACTTGTAGACAATTAAACAATTGTTCCGCTTATTGAGATTAATCTCTGATCCTGTTGAGCTACATAACAAATAGAATTAATTAACCACGTTTCCGCATAGTTTGATTATTCGAGTCTCTAATTAAATTACTCAAAATAATAATACATTTTACGCAATGGCTGATATTGTTTATCTGCTCTCAACAGCGGCACGTGGTTCCAAATATATCTGTAGAACCACCCAGTTTACCAACACGTTATTTAAAACCAAAACATATAACTCGGATAATGTGTGTTAGTAGAATTGAAATCCCAAGAATAACAATAATACGCTTTTGAATATTACACAGCGGAATATTTAAGAATACCGGGAAAAGCGTTTCATTTCACAAGTTTCAGAACAATAACCATTATGGGCGTGAAAATTACAGTGTTTACGTTAGCTACCTATAGATCTTCAACACGTTAGGTAATTTGAGGCAGAAAATAGCGATTAGCATACCGAGACTCTGAACCGAACAACGCACTTTAGTGCAGGTTGCACCACCTCGTACTAGATTCTCACATTCATAATGCCTTTTCCGGGTCTTCCGCCTTTATCAATATGATAGGTACTAATATTAAAAGCCCCTCGCTAATCGAGTCCCTCTCACAGAGAGGAGGCCTGAGTCCAAGCAGTGGGAACGTTATTGGCTGATTATGCTGGCGTGTATTAAAAGCCAGCCATTTTAAACCTAACACCTCAGAACCGAATTTACCTATATATTTTAGGCGAATAATGTTCTTAACTTAATTTGAGACTATATATCGATCTGGGAGCTATCACAAAGATTAAAAACTTTACTGAAATTACGACTTCGTTGTCATCATATCGCTTTAGCTAGCTACCTAACTATCTATTGTACAACATAAATAAGAAAGTCCTGTATTTTCATTTCTTTATTATGTCATCATCTGCCTAGCCTTTTCCCAACTATGTTCGGGTCGGCTTCCAGTCTAACCGGATGCAGCTGAATACCAGTATTTTACATGGAGCGACTGCCTATCTGACCTCCACCTACCCAGCCAACCCAGTTACTAGGTAATACGATTCCCCTTGTTAAGACTGGTTGTCAGACTTTCGGCCTTCGGACTACCCGTAACGACTGTCAAAGATCCACGAATGACAGCCAGGACCTACGGCTTAACGTGCTTTCCGAAGCACGGAGGGGTCACGGTATGTAATGATGGTCACCCATCCACAGACCAACATCGGCAAGCGTAGCTTAACCTGATCGATCGACCTGTGCGGCTTTTATTATTTAGCCACGGGCCCCTCATTTTCATTTCTATGTATCGTACCTAATAATGTTTTGTTAATTATGAAACTGCCACTGCTTTTTTTATCATAATGTTATGAAAACAGTGGTCGGTAACAAAGGGTGGCCGCCCTTTGAAGGCGAGCTCTTTCACTGCCCCGAGCGAGGATCGACATCGGTAGCTCAAAGGACGCAAAACGAAATGATTCTTTTAACGAACGAACTTAAACAAAACTGTTTCAGGCTGTTTTTGTGTTTCAAAGAAAAATTTAAATCTATTTATTATTTTATATCAATAATAAAAAGCAGAAGAGCATAGACAGAAGAGTTGGTTTGTTTGTTTGGTTGAACGCGCTAATCTCAGCAACTGCTGGTTCATAGATAGTCCATTCATCGAGGAAGGCTATAGGCTATATAACACCACGCTAGGACCAATAGGAACGGAGCATCAATGATAAATGTTGCAAAAACAGGAAAAATTATTCCCTTTGAGAGCTTCCGTTGCGTACGCTGCGTAAAAGGTTAAAGTTACGCAAAAATCATGTATGACGGAAATGTTCCCCTTTTAAAGTAAAAAAAAAAGTCCGCGAAAGTATAATATATGTCTATCTTTTAAGGTTGACTCACTAAGTATAACCTTTTATATGGTACCTAATCAAATTTGATTTAAAATAATGCATTGTTTGCGAAGGTGTTTTATAAACATTACATTAATCCTTATCCAAATAAATACGTTATTCATCACAAGTATTTAATTTTGAACAAAATTGTTTTTGACATCATTTGATTTCAATCTTAGAAGATATCATAGTTGTAAAATAGCTCCGCGAGGCGGCTGGTCATGAGGGTATATGTACCTAATAATCGTAATAATACATAATAGAATATATTTTAGTAGTTTTTTTCCTCAAATTAACGCGGATGTAACCGCGGGGCACAGCAGCTGTACGTTCTTTTGGCGTATGACCAAAATCGGAACTAATGTCGCCATCTTGTTTTATTAATACAAATTACACAAAACAACGAAACGATGTCGACGTCAATGTCATTCAAGTGCCAAAATATCCTTGTATACCTTATTTGTCAATGACTGACCTGTATTATACAAGAGAGGTCCACGAAACTGTTGTTTACACCTGTCGAAGCAATAGGAAAAGACAGTGAACGAAAATAAGGAAAAGCTTATTTACATGTTGCGAGTTTGTGTCGAATGTTCAAAGAGATATAAAAAATTTAATGGTGTCCCCTTATCCCGGGCGATATCAGTATCGCATGCGAAAGGATGAGAAACATGGAACACAGCGTTTTGTCACATAAAAATATGGCAATGGGAATCAGACATGGAAGTTTCAGTTTGTACCCTAGCAATGTACAAGGTGGAGACGACAATACGACAATAAATTAATAAAATTCGTATATCTAATGAAGTTCTGCCAGTCTGCATACAAAAATTCAACCAAATATATCCAATAATTTGGTCACTATAGCTAGTCAAGGATTTTCAAAACCTATAGTCGGCGAATCACTTTTGTTTAGCTAGTAGTAAAAAGAAGAACCAGGTAAAAGCTTTTGCGAATCTGTCGACAGAATATGTATCTCAATGAGATTTACCTACTCTGTATAGGCAAACTTGGATGTTTAAGGTTGTGATTTGTTCATTCGTTTAGTTAATTATTAATCTACATCAACGCTATAATACATAATAACAAAACTCAATATCATTGTAAATAAGGAATCTTCCAGCTACCTTTTAACGAGATTGTCAGACATGGAAATGTTTTCCTTTCTTTGTTGTTTGAACTCACTCCGGCCTTGACTGACTAATGTATACTTACTGACTAATGTATTTTAATGCTCTTATTTTAAATATTATTCTATAATATGACTAATAGGTAATAATAGGTGATACGGGCTGGTGTCCGCAACTCCACGTCAATGCGCGTATTTTGCGTACGGGTATAATATGATTTCACTCATAAACCTTACTAAATCAATAAAGTATTTAGTTATAATATGACTAACTACTTTATTTATGTAAGGTTTATGAGTGAAATCATAAGTATCGGATCCAATCCAGTATTGCCTCAGGGACCTAAGAATCAATCCCGGAACACGAATAATTGAGGAATTCCATAATGACCTAATATAATTATGTGTTGTGGGTTGTGGAGTACGTTTGCTTACTATAATAATGGGATTTACGTATATTATGTTGACTGATATTCTAACTATGTAATCTAATGCTTGTATCTGACATTTCCTGCTATTTTAATTGTAATCATGATTAATTATATTGATATTATTATTTGTATACCACCACGTGGTAGGACATAGAGATCATAATATTGTAACTGTAGCATCTATTGTAACCTATGTTCACAAATAAATGAATTGAATTGAACTAACATTGAACTTATCGAAAATTGCGATTTTTAAAGAATGATAATTCTATCTACTGCCCAGAAAATAAATAATGGAACCTTTCTCAAAAAAAAAAAAAAAGCTTCATAAGAGCCTCTGCATGATTTATAGGAAAATAAATCTTATAGAAACCAGCAGCCAGCATAGATTGTACCCGATAAATTACATTATGTATTTTCCACATCTACATAGCAGTGACAGCAAGTGCTTTTAGATACATACATTACCTACACCTTCAAAAAACACAACATCAACATAAACAGCCTATAATGTTCCCACTGCTGGGACACAGGCCTATTCTCTGTGAGAGAGAGTGGGCTATAATCCACCACTCGGGCCGGGCAGTGCGGATTGGTAGATGTCACATGTCCTCGAATTTTCGGTTTAGGACATGTCGGTTTTCCTTCACCGTTTTGAGAGCAGTGGTGATGAAATAATTGACATACAACTCGTAAGTCGCGGCCGTTACCGCTAGGTCACCACTGCTCTCTGTTTTAATATCTTCATTCAATATTCCTGTAGGTAATACGAACTCATTTGATTGGTTCATAAAGATATGTTATCCGGTATTTGGGTCGGTCATTAAAGCGCGACGTGCTCTAATTATCGGACACAAAGGATGATAGTTGATTGTCTCGAGTAACGTTAGTGGTTATTCGAGAATTAACTCAATTTGATTACTCATTCACTGTTACTTTTATTTACGCTGATGAACCGTAAAATTGCTTTGTTTATACAAATTGGATTGAATGACTGGGATGAATGATGGTCCGTGATGACATGGCAATGCAATCGATCATCTCACACATACAGAATATTTTTATCAACTATCATGTCTCTGTCTCCCTCTCACAGAGCATGCCTGTATCCCAGCAGTGGGAACATTATAGGCTGATAAAGCTATGATTACCTATGCATGACTCTGTAGCACGCCCTGTAGCTGTGCTCGCTCTACTCCATAAGCATGAAATCCGTTATCAGTTACGGGCGCATCCTACTCCATATCACCTAAGGACAGATTAGTTTGGGGCCCGACCTAAGAATGAATGCAAATGAAGCATCACGATTTGACAGTGGTTCTACTCCCGATGTGCTTCTGCACGTTGGAAAAAGTTAATTATTTGGATGTACGGTGCACTCCGAAGTTTCTTATTACTTTCGGACGGGCCGTATCTTTGTTGAAGGACTTAGAGAGATCCTGTTTAGTTAACCAACTAAGAATTATTATCATAATAATTGTAATGGTATCAAAAGGAACGATATATTTAACAGGAGAAACTTCATTGACATAACCTGGTTTTCTAGGTCAAATTATATCGACCGTCATGAAATTCCGTCATTATCACTAGTAGTTGACATTATTAATGTGTCAAATAACGCTCTGTATTTTGGCAGTTATTGTGTGATCGGCCACCGTAGTTTATACTAAATCTGTGGTCACCGCTCTCTTAGGAAATCAAAGGTTTAGACAAACAATGAAGTTTCACGTAGGTCGTCGTACTATGGTTTCCCAGAATAGCGTACGCAATTTACCGGTGAATGACGTCACTGAAATGTTGTTTGTGAAAGTAAGTTGGCGTGTTTTTTTAGAGAGCGTTTTTGACACCGTAAAGTCAAATCCCGCTGCCCTAAGATTTAAATATCTAGATTTGCCCTCACCGTCCTTAGTCCCGCGAAAAAGTTTCAATACTAGGAATAGTGAGCCCATATCATTATTCTAAAGTGTCTGCATGACAATCAACTCATGTCACTGCGTCATTGTGTGTCAAAACGACACATACACGTGATTATCTTTTGACGCGGTATCTAACGATTGAAATCTTCGCCGCTGTCATCATTTTCATGACAGCTGTCACTGCGGCTGTTATGTGCGGTCACCGCTTTTCTAGAAAACCGTGGCTTAAACAATGTATTGTTTCCCAAAAACACACAGCAAACTAAAATAAAAACTGAAAATGCAAAACACTATGTATATTATAATCTATTTCACATTTCCCGAAATCTGAAAACAATATCACTTGCAAAATAAACATGATCACAAGTTCCGCTTTCATACCAAACACATTGCCTAAATACATTAAAGTAAACTGTTCAGCTGAATCACTGAAGCGACGCGTGACAGTCATAGTGGAACTTGGTTCAGCACACAGACACATAAATGTTTTATTTTATATTTTTTTTAATAAAATATGGCATCTCGCAGTTCATCCTTTATGAGGATGGCTACTGCTTAACCGGACTTTCCTGTGGATGCCTCGAATTAAGGCCTCCAGCCAGGGCAAACAATAACTTAAAAACTTAGCGACAGCGCTAAGGGCAACCCCCTGCGGGGTTCGGACCTCGGCTCAGGGCGTCGCTGGAAGAGGACAGCAAGGGACAGGCTGGATCTGTATTATTATTAGTGTTTTGGGGCGAATTTAAAACTACAGGCTCAGCTGCGCGGGCTGGCTCGAGCAAGGGTCGGGGCGGGCACGGTGATGGTGCGGGATGTCGCGACGGGCCTCGGCGGCGAGGACGGAAGGACGGATGTCTGGGCTTGTGTCGTCTTCTGGTAGTGCTCGAGGCCTTATTGCTCTCCTGGAGGAGGGTAGTGGCGTCGTCGGGGATAGTGAGGGTATGCCTTGGTCGGCGAATCCTACTTATGCGGGAGGGAGTGTATCGGGAGGCCGCCGCAATCAGGGGATTGGGGTGCTTTATGGCAGAGTCAAAGAAGCGCTTGGAAAGGCGTTTCATGAACTGCTGGATGGTGGGGATTCTGAGATCTAGATGCAGATTCACATTTCGGACATAGAAGGGGGCTCCCGTGACCTTTCGGAGGAAACGGTTCTGGAGGGTTTGCATTTTATGCAGAAGTCGCGGCTTGGCGTGTGCGAAGACTACGCAACCATAGGTCATGATGGGACGGATGACCGCGGTGTAGAGGCGCAATTTGCACTTTAGTGACAATTTGCTGCGGGCAGTTATCATGGAGTGGAGCCTACCGAGAGCGAAAGAGGCGCGCGAACGCGCCATCTTTATGTGCTCGTTGAAGGTGAGGTTGTGGTCTAGGATGACACCTAAGTATTTGGCTCGCTTTCCCCAGGGGATCGGCTTGCCATACATAGAGATCGGGCGCGGGAGAGGGGGGGGGCGTTTGCGCGGTCTCGAGAAGATGACCGCCTGACTCTTATCGGGGTTGACCTCGATTCTCCATTTCCGGAACCAATCGCTCAAGGCGCTTGCAGAGGTTTGGAGGTTTCGAGCTATGGATGACTGGTTGACACCCGAACAGTAAATGGCAGTGTCGTCGGCGAAGAGCGCCAACTGTGCCTTTTTACTGTTCGGGATGTCACTAGAGAACAGGGTGAAAATTAGGGTGGACAGAACGGAGCCCTGGGGGACTCCGGCGCGGATGAGGTGAGGGGGAGAGAGAGCGCCCTCGATACGGTAGCGGAAAGTGCGGTCCGACAGAAAATCTCGCAAGATGAGCACGAGACGGTCTGGCACACCTAGCAGGTACAGCTTATATAATAAGCCATTGTGCCAGACCTTGTCGAACGCCTTCGCTATATCGAAGAACAGGACGCCTGTCGAAGCACCTCGCTGGAAAGCAGCGCTAATGTGCTCGACTATACGGTGGAGCTGGTGGATGCACGAATGTTTCGTGCGAAAACCGAACTGTTCGGGGGGGATGAGGCTCTTTGCTTCGGCATAGGCGCTTATAAATAAGCCTCTCGTAGACTTTACCGAAAACATTGAGCAGACTGATGGGGCGGTAGCTGGAGGGCTCAGACTTGGGCTTGCCTGGCTTCGGGATACCTATGACTGTGGCTTCTTTCCACACTTGGGGGAAGATGTTGTTGTTCAGAGCGCCATTGAAGATGGCGGTCAGGTCGCTCTGGTAGTGGTCGTGCTGCTATTCCAAGCGGGATGTTTGGCATTGAGATCTCCCGCCATGATGACGGAGTCACTCGTACCGAAGAGGGTAGTGAAATCAGTAGAGAGAGAGATGGGATCCTCCGCACCATTGATGGGCGGGATGTAAGCGGAGATGATGGTGATTGAGGGGTGACCGGTCAGATAGAGATCTCTAGCTGAGAGAGAAGGGCGGGCGGGTCTATCGGGATGCAATGGAGGGACTTCCTATAGTAGATGAGGGTACCGCCCTTGTGGCAGCGAGACCTGTCATTGCGAACTATCTTGTAGTTGGCAATGCTCGGGTTCCGCAGATGGGGCTTCAGGAAGGTTTCCAGGACTAAGAGGACATCGAGCTGGTGATCGCGGAGGAACGCGGCGATCTCTTCGCGTTGTTTTTTAATGCCGTTTGCATTGAAAAACCCTAGTCTAAGGGATCGGGGTTTGGTAACGCTCATTCTTTGTAAAGCCATTGGAGCTTTTAGAAGTTGAGGGTTTGCATGACTTGCGTAATCTGGGGATACGCATTGAAAATCTCGGCGATGCGCCGAGGATTGCCATTACAGGCTTGGATTTCCGCTGCCATGGCATTTGCGGGGGCAATAAAAGCTGCGTAAGCACCGATTATTACCTCCATGCTGCTAGGCTGGGGGCGGGAGGCGGGGGTCGGGGGGGACCTACTGGGACCAGCGGGAGCCCGGGGCGCGGCGGCGGGAAGGGCTACCAGTGGGGCTACTGGGACCGAGGGGCCTACTGATGGCGCGGGGATGACAGTTGCCATCAGCGCTGGGATAGTCGGGGGTGGAGGGGGCACCGAAGCTGCGGGAGCTTTTAGGTGGTTGAGGTTCGCCCATGGGGAGGGCCTTTGGGGACTGAGCCTATCGGGCATCTGAGAGGAAGGGATCGGGATCCTCACAGAGGGGCTTTCCCTTTGCTGACGGTCGCTCGCGCGCTTTGTCAGTTTGGGAGAAGAAGACTTGGGAGCCTTGGGGCAGCCTCGGTAGTTAGCCGGGTGTCCGGATTGGCCGCAAAGAACGCAGCTCGGTGGCTCTGAGCACTGAGAGCGATCTTTGGGGCGGGGACAGTCTGACGTGCCGTGGGCACCTAGACAGGTGTCGCGTAGCAGTGGGACACATAAATGTGGTAAATTAATACATAATGTACTATGTTCAGGGGTGGTCAACCTATGGTAGGTACGCGTGTCACGAATGGCACGTGACTGAAAATTCTAGTAACAGTTCTACAAGAATCTTTTGGCCCCTGAATGACATTGGGTAAAGACTGGTAAAGATTTGTAAAATTGTCGCAGATATTGTATTGACAAAACAATATGACAGCGTTAGTACCGATTTTGGAAGCTCGAGAAAAAACATTGTATCGTTTCAATCTATTCTTCGACTTTTCGTTTCAATAGACTTGTCAAATTCTTCGTCATGCTTATTTCCTTTCCAATTACCTGGCTGCTGTACAACATCCGCTAAGATCCTTTGCTTTGAATTCCCGTTACCATCGGGATTTATTTTTCCTCCACCTCTACTTGCGCAGGCGCATATACCTATCATACATTGAGACGGCGCATGACTCAGCTATGAGGCCATATGCACCTTATCTGTGTATTATAGGTACACCTCAGCCCAACCTTTCTGGGAAACAAGGCTTAATTTTATGTTATGTTAAATCTTTACCTATCACTATGTTAAGAACAATTACTACGATTTTTTCAAATAAATTGCATATATATTTTTTGTAAAAAGGTTTTTCATCCCTGTACTATCTATATCATGGCTGTAGAGTGTGTAGTTCAGCTTATTAGTACTGTCCGTCGCTTCCTTTGAAGCCACTCTGAAATCCTAGCTACAAAGTCTGCGTTTGCAGTATCTTGTTACACTGCGGACTGCGGCCATCTTATAACCAATCATTATCTTAATTAGACACTTCAGACTTATTACAATTAATTACGATGCTATGATTTTAACACAATATTTCGGTTGGTTATTGTATGTATTATAGGTTATGTAAGCTGTAGTAGCTATAATAAACAAGGGCTATCTTATTTTCATCATTTAAAAAAATTTTGGATTTATAAAAACGTATAATTTCAGCTACATCTTTCATGTTTGAAATACATTCCGAAGTCATTATTTGAGAAATACGGCATTATTTTGTATGATTTCAATAATTTGTCGCATAAAGCATATAAGAAAATAAGACCCAATTTAATAAAGATTATGACATGATTTATACGAGTATGTTAATTATTCAACCTTAGTCATGTGTTCACAACATGATCTCTATTACCTACATCTTGCGATGATCTATTCCGTCATAGAATTTAATAAAGTATAATTTATAAGTTAAGGCGACTACATGACATCGGACTGCATAGAAAAGAAAGAGAAGCGCGATGACACAACGCTGGTAATTTATTGCAAAATATGAAACAATAATCTATTGTTGATTTATCAAACACCAAACAAATAAAAACCGTATACTAAAATTCGGGGAATTAAATTTTCTTTATATGGTGAAAGTTTTATGAAAATACACCCGATAGTGTTTGCGTGATTATCGTTTTTATGTCCGCGGTAGACATTACTTTACAAATTAATTACACTATGTTAAAAAATATAATTGCAAATATTCACATATCAAATTACGAAGCAAATGGTCTGGTATAACATTTTTTTTTTCAAAGAAATCAGTCCGGTCAATTAGACGTGATGTTGAATTTAAAACCATTAGAAGTCGTATATCTGCGCCTTAACATCGTGAGGAAACCGGCAGGTCCTAGCTTTAAATTTGAAGACATTTGTCATCCGCCAACCCGCACTGGCTCGCATGGTTGCTTATGTCCCACTCCTCACAGAGAGGAGGCCTGTTTCCCAGCAGTGGGAACATTATAGGCTGATTATGCTTATGTTACGCACGCTCCTTCAAGTACCCACCTACCTTTCACAAGTACCTTCTTTGACTTCTCTATGAGTGGAGTACTCCAAGCCCTAAAATTAGCTTGGCTCTTCAATTTCTAGTGCTCTTGGAGCCAGTAAAAGTACGATAAATATATTATTCAAAGATTTTCAATGCATAATAATGAGCGTATCAACAGCCTATCAACTCGTTCAATGGTGTTGTTCATAAATAAGTCATAAGAATTCTAAGTTCTTGTAACTCGAATATACAGCGTGTTTCATTTATTTTTAAACAAAACGAGTTATAGTAAGTACCTACTATATTTTACTAACAGCGCCCCGCGGTTTCACCCGCATTACTTTCGATCCCATGGGAATATCGGGATAAAAAGTATCGTAGTGTTAATCCTGGTTATAAACTATCTATGTACAAAAAAAAGTGCTTTTCCTGAGGAAAACAGCAATACACGTGGCGCCATCTATTATCATTATAAGGTTTTTGTTGTTTTCCTCGGGAACAGCACTTTTTGTCGGGATGAAAGGTACCCTATGTCCGTTTCTGTACACCTGACAACGTATATGCAAAATTTCAGGATGCGCGGTTATTGGTTAAGGCGTGAAAAGGTAACAAACAAACAAACTTACTTTCGCATTTATAATATTAGTGAGGAAGTAAGGATATAGTTTATACCTACTAGTAACTTATTACAGCTTAGTGATCAGCACCTATTATTCTTTAGCTTTTATTTTAATTTCAGTTTACTGTATAATCAGCCTATAATGCATCCACTGCTGGGACACAGGTCTCTTCTCTGTGAGAATGTGCCATCACGCGGGAACAGTGCGGGTTGAAAGATATGTCACATGTCTTCGAATTTTTGGTTCTAGGACTTGCCTGGTTTCCTCACGATGTTTCCTTGTCCTTCACCATTTTGAGAGCAGTGGTGATGAAATTAAGTACACAAAGTAAAGTGCCTGCCAGCGGGTTCGAACTCACAGCCTAGATGCAACTTGCCAGACGTGGCCGATGCCACTGGGCCACCGGTGCTGCTTACATAACTGAAATAATTCCAATTTTAATAAAGAAATCATGTAACCATGATTTCTTTTTATTATAAACTAGTTACTTATTTTATTACACAAGATCTAATACCAGTAACATTCTAAACAAAAAAATCAGTTATAGTTTTGTAGGACCTAATTGAAACATGATTGATGTTTCGGCTTAACGTAACCGTCTGTGCCAGATATCAGTATTTTATAGATCTTATCCTACGTTTTGTTCTTTTGGGTTGATTATCCATACTCTTGAAATCCACGGTACGGCTGATGGAAATAGACAAAACGTGTTTTTCATAACATGGACCTTTCTTTATTATTTCTGTGCACGAATACAAAAAAAAACAAATTTAAAGTTTTAGTTGCCTCATCGAGGCTGTGGATTAGAATGAATGGTTTACAGTAACCTACCTACATGAAAATATATGTAGTTACGTGCATGAACGATCAGATTGTACAGTTTTAATACTTGCGGACGTACTAGGCAATCAATCTTGAGGCCGTATCAAATGGTACGGATTTTGGTCAATTCAGGCGGATTTTCAGGGATAAATGACCGATAGCTATAGTTAAGACTCATCTTCACTACAGCTATTCTTACTATTGTTAAATTTTCTCTTTCTTTAGGTTCTCAGTATGCAAGTCAGTGAAGGTGCGGTCGGCCTGCTCGCGACTGTGGTGCGCCCACCGCGCCAAGCCACACGTCTGCCACACTAAGCGCGCGCCGCCACTCGAGGGCACGCCCTGCGGTCACAACAAGGTAATTCACACCGACATTTGCCCAAATTTTATGTGAACTGTAATCATATTACAGTGTTACAGGGAATTGGAGTAACACTTGTAGACGATGATTAAAGTAGTTACGTCCATTTCTGAAGTTGGAAATGTTCGTATTTGCATGTTGAAGGTAACTTTTGCTGTGCCATTAAATTAAGTAAAACCTGCTTCTGAAGTACCTACTTACAAAAGCTTGTGCAAAGAGAAAACAATAAAGCTGAAAGGCAGTAAGGCAACAGCCGGCATTAATCCTGCCAGACAGGAAGAAGATTGATAAGCATTTATATTCTAATTTATTAATGAAAATAAATGCCGTACATAGTCGAACAACATTAATAAAGGTAGCTAAATATCTACATTTCCAGGAAAATACCTAAAACATAGTATTCGTGTTCGCGTGTCGCCGTCGCATACCTTACTAAGGATTCCATCGGTCGCACACGGAGGGCACGTGTGTGCGCATAAATTCGATGAAATCCTTTGTGAATATGTTTTTCAAACTATGCAAATGACGAGTGCTGGCACAGCCAGATAAACACCGGCGACGCGAATGCCATTTTGCGCAGCCGTGAAATAACACACTCAGTCCTAGACCGCTTTCATGCCAATGCGAAATTCAATGACAATTTAAAACCAATTTCAATCCGAGGACATTTCAATAAGGACTGCGCCCGTTTAATTTAAAACCAGCCTGTTTTATTCTGAAAGTCGCAGAAGATCTCTCATTGAACTTCTCAGAAAATAATTAGCTTTAGGTACCTATAAGGCCGCACAACGCGTCTCAATGTTGTTCTTGGAATTCGTGGAGAAGCTTGTTATCGAGTGTTCAAACGCTTGTGTGACTCGAGTAGAAATGCTTGAGTGTACATAATTAATCGTAGATTACATAATAAAAACTCTCTGTTGTTTATCTACTTTTTGTAAACGAAATTATATAATAAAAACTCTCTGTTGTTTATCTACTTTTTGTAAACGAAATTATTTAAAACAAAGACGAACACAATAGAAGAACCGTTCCCTTCAGAGATTGTAAATCCAAAGTAGCTATATTATAAAAAGAAAAAACATGAAATTGCCCCTCAGATTGCAGGACATTCTAATCTCCTTATAATAAAGCCGCTTTGAGGCTTAACAGAAACATCGGGATAGTAATAATTTAATTTTTATTGTTCTCTATGTTATTTCCTTGGACCGAAGAGAGCGAGCTAAAGTAAAAATATATATGTTTAAGTATTATTGGTTACATCAATTTCCTTTGAACTGAAATCTTTATATCCAATAACAGACACGTTTTCCGTTTTATAACTTTTGTGTCCATTTCGACCGTAAAAGACTGGCGACGAGGGTTGCACGGATTGATAAATCGAATTTAAAATTCGCTGAAACCAGATTTATCAACAGTATCATCGTTCACTTTCGTTACCTTTCATGAGCCGAAAGTATTGCCGACGAAGCCAAGCGACTTTACTTTGATTAATCTTATAAATATTTGATAGTGAGATTTTCGGCTTTCATCTCTTGGCACATGCCACTAGATTAAAGCTTATCTTAATAAATAAATTACTTATTATGAATTTCTGTGAAAAAAGCTCACGCTCGAAATTTTGAGAAATATAGGTCTAATTATGTTACGCTATTCATGCTTGTCGGATTTCTGTGAAGAGTTCAGCAGAGGGGTATTATGATACACTATTTTCGGGAAAGAACGTCCTAATTAGGTAATTGCTTCGCTCAATAAAGATTAAGATACATTACTTACTGGAATGAAGTTCTTTAATGCGGCTTGCGGTAGGAGTAAACTGTATAAATCGTCCCATAACGAAAAAGCGGTCTGCCCCCTCCATAAGACTTTCTTTTTTATATATAGTATCTCGATGGAGACAGAGAGAGATACTCGTACATAGTTTTCATGGTTTTCGAGGGTACTGATGCCAATATTGAGGTCAAAATTAACGACAACATTATGAGAGTTTCTAAAAACTTATAACTAGATGGATCTGTATTAAAAACAGTGTATTAAATTCACATTTTTTCTCTCTCTTTCTTCTTATTTATTTTTATAGCTTAACTCGTTATGATGTGCAAAATTGCTCGAAGCAAAATTATATTGATTAAATTAATTGTGTTTCAATTTCGTTTTTATAACATGAATGCCCTAGAATTTGCAAAAATACGACATATAAACGAGTGTGTGTGCGTACGAGTATCGCGTCTTCGTTACTGCCGGGGGTCTCCCGACCGCACACGTTTTTATGATTATTTATTATTTACAGTGGTGCGTAGACCGCATATGCGAGCCGATGCCCGGGCACGCTATAAACCCTGAGCCAGAGAGGAAACATACAGATGTGACTGAACATACGTTGAAGGATACGGCGAGGGACAATGAAAAACCCGAGTGGAGTGACTGGGGGAAGTGGAGTGACTGCAGTGCGGATTGCGGGTATGGCTTGCGTACGCGCCTCAGACGGTGCAGGTATAAAGGGTGAGTGGAATATGGTGATTTTAATTATTTTAAAAGTAGGTACGTTTTTTTGTTTGAAATTATTGTTTCTTTAACGGAATATGTGATGATTGATTAGGCTCATTTTTAGAGACTTCAAAGCAATTACGTCAAATCGCATTTAGTAACAGACGATCTCACCCAATTATATTCAGTTACATTGGAAATTCAACAAATTTATATGAAAGATGAAGAAGATCGATGAACCTTCTTTTCATAATTCCTGCTTACATTTCACAGTTTAACATCGGAGAGTGCTTGCGAGGGCGCAGGTTTCCAAGTCCGCACGTGTTGGGCGGGAGTGACCTGCGCAGCCACACGAGACGCGCGCGCTGACATTTGTCAACGGCAACATGCTCGCTTCATACCTTACCTGCACTCTAACGGTTAGTTTTGGATGAGTAATTTGTAATATTGTAGGTACAGCATAATTATGACGTAATGACCAAGTCCCACTCTTATATTGAAGAGCTTCCTTTTCTGCGAACATTTTTCTTTTGGCAGGTCGTCAATTGATTTGTATTGAGTGACAATGAACAACAACACTAGTTTTAACTTTTGTGTGTTATATTAAAGCGGTCAACTTAAGAGCGTTTACGACTAAGCGTTTAACTAAGATATTTCTAAAATGTTCTTTACTAACTTTTTAGACCTTTGTATCTTTTTGTATTGCTTATGCGTATGAAGTTTCATTAAAATCGGTTCATTCATTTCGAAAAACAAGGGCTTGAAAGTTTGGATGAAATGCCGTACGCCGTAAACGCTCTTAAAGAACTACCTGCATCATGTACCTGTTGATCTGTGATTCACAGGAGCACATAAAATTACGCAATGTTACAGGCATTTCTAGGCAATGCTTTCAGAAGTGCCTTAATTACATAACTGGCTCAATTTATGTTCAAAACAACTACATTTTAACTGTAGGCTGAGTGAATCTTATACTTGTAACTTTAAGCCTTTCTTTCGCTTGAAAACGTCCTTTACGACTAGAGCGTAAAAGATGCGGCCCCGGAATCTGTTTAGTTCAGACCTAAAAGTTCCTTAGAACATTGATTCAAACATTTTATATTAAGTATGTTTATTAGAAACCCAGCACTGTGAGGTCTGGTGCGTGGACTACGGCGGCGGAGGTCCGTCCAATTTCGGAGCTCTGCCCAACGGTACACCGTGTAGCTACAGCAGACCTTATGACGTCTGCTTTCAGGTAAAACACTTTTATTATTTCATCATCATTTCAGCCGAAAAACGTCCACTGCTGGACATAGGCCTCCCCCAAGCACCTCCTCGAGGTTTATTAGTTATTTATTTTTATTTTTTTGTATTTATATTTTAAATTCTACATCATAAAAATCTCAAATTCACTCAACACTGACAGGCAACGCACAGCCTAAACAGCTGGGATCTAGAAGCGTGCAATTTTGCACAAGAGTTTCTTACATAACGAACATGAACATTATGGAAGGATTTTTCAAAATTCATCCTCTGAAAGTGTTCAATAGGGTTTGAAACTTTGTATTAAAATTCGTCATTTTTGCCGATGGGAAATGCCTCCGGGCACACGGCTTGTCCTACTATAATGGTCAACCAACTAACACTTTATAAGCGTTTATAGGTATGCAAAGATGGCTTGTTTAATACGTAGATTAAGTACTTACTTTATTCAAACAACCTATGGCTACGGTTCCAAAATGTGCTGAATCGAAGCTTCAGAATTGAGGTCTATGTTTGGACGTCATTGCCCAAACTATATTAGCTCATTTCGCGTTCTAAAAAATGGAGGCCTGCACCCTTATTGCTGAACACACTATCAATCACAATCTTAATCATTTTGAAGGATATTGCTAATCCATGGAATTCAAATGTTCGATAAATTTGTCTGCTTAGCAACGTAAATAACGCAATGAATCTTGTTGAATATCAAAAGGAAACTCATTGCTACTGTTAGTGTGTCGGAATAACCCAGCCGTTTTCATTTTCTTATTTATTTATGTAAAGTTCACCAAACAACAAACAAACAATCTACAATTTAATTAAGTGATGTATAAATGTCACAGAAAAACATTATCAAAAATGATCAAAGACTAAGTACCACTCACTTATAATAAAGTGCAGTCATTATAATATCAACTTAATTAAGAGGTCCCAGCCCAAGCCACGTTTTAGGACAAAGTGGAAAACTCTCAACGAAATTTCTACGAAAAAATGCTTTTTAATGTTTCATCGTTTAATTCCGAGCTTGTGACACCGTTTTCCTTTTAACTAATGTACGAGTAAGTAGGTATCAATACTTTTACAGTAGGTACGCGGCGCATCAAGTTTTGTGAAAAGTACGGTCTTGTAGAGATGTTATTATTTATAAAATATATTTAATTTACGGCTGATTTTTCAATACTCAGATAACTTATAACTTAAGAATAAATATGGCGGTTTGACATATTTTCTATACCATGGCTGTCAAACAGTAAAATTTATTCCTCACATATAACTAGTTACCTGACTATTACAAAAACAGCCTTTATGATAAGGTGATGGTATGGCATGGTGAAATAATGATAGAATTATTATAAAAAAATATATAAATAAACAAACGTTATCTGTTTATATAACAATGAAATGCTGTTCGTTGGCAAGCGCATCACTTGAGAAAAGCTATTATTTTGTTTTTAAAAGTTCATAATATTCCGAATAAGGTTTTTATAGACAAACAAAAATTTTAAAAGTTACCTAGAAAATTAGAAAAATGGGTGAAACTGAAAGTCCTTTTTCTATGGGATTTTTGTAACTTGTGTTAGGATAGGACGACTTCTGCCGGGTCAACTAGAGTTTAATAAAATTAATTAAAAGGAATTCGGCAAAAATAATTGAAAATTACTGTGGATGTCTTGTGCACGAGTGTGGTGTAGTCTTTACCGTTTTGCTTTTTTCTCAGGGTACATGTGTGCAAGGACACTGCAATTCTTCAGACAGTGTCTGCAACTGGTGTCCAGATGGTTACTGCAACAATAATACGCACGTGTACACACGACAGCTTGGCAATGGTAAGAATGCTTAAAGACATTATCACATATTCAATTATAGAGGTGACACGCAGTGTTATATGAGCGCCATAATGAGAGGACGTGCGATCGTGGGATCGGATCGGCCGCACTTGTTGATGGGTTCGGCTAGGCATGGCGGGCTGATACCAGTCAGGGGTGCGGCGAATGTACAAGTACCTCCCAGGCCCCCGACCCATGGTACTGGAAGGAACAGTGGGATTTTAGTTAGTAAGAGCCCGACATAACCCTCCGTTCTTCCCAGACGGAGGGTATCCAAGAGGACTTAACCACGAAAAAAAGAAGTAAAATAATGAACGACCCAAAAATCTATTATGAACCCACTAAGATTCAGCCTACTCCAAAACCAATTCCTAAAATGATTATTCTTATGACCTAACCTGAACGAAAAGGCAATTAACTGTTAAAACAATTAGAAGATTTTATCGCCTGGATAGTTAAAACTTTTGCTTCAAACGCTTTCGAACAAAACGAGCAAGTTAAATACCTACAATACCCTACGATTTTATATATGAGCGAGATTTTAGAGAATAAGTGAACGTTTTGAAGCGAAAGAGTAATTCACTCAGATTTCATTCAGAATAGCTCAGTCGACGAATCAAATAAACTATGTCTGACTGAATCTAAGTTCTCTAATATTTTGTGGAGGTCAAAGACCGGCTGGGACATCCAATTGTGGGGATATTTGAGTTTTGCTGGGGTTTTTAGGATTGGAATTAATACGCCTAGGCGGTTGATAAACTTGAACTAATCTAGGGATAAGAAACTGCCAAGATGGGGTGGTGAAATTCAATACAGTTTCTTACTTTAAAATAGTGCTTTCCACAGACTACGATTTACCACTACAAAGATAATCTTGGATCAACCTAAGTAAGTTGCTTGGGTTGTTTGATCTTGGTCTCTCAGACCAAATAAAAAACCGAGACAGAGAGCTGTCAATAGTAAAGCGAAGCCGGTTTCGTAAACATGTGTGCACTTAGTGAGGTGTAGTTTGATTGTAAATGGTTGTAAATGTGTGCTTGTGAGCGTGTATCTATGCACAGAGCGGAGGTGTAGTTTTGGCATGCTTCACTGTATCGTTCTCAGCGCTTCGTCTTGGTCTGAACTTGGTCTGTAACTTGTTGAATAAAAAATGGTAGCCCATAAGTAAATTATTACACAGGTTTTTTTTGCAATATCAGTTCAACTATAACAAACAAGTAACAAATATAATACAAAAATTTCATTCGTGTAAGTGCCTGTTTCACTCCCCTGACAAATGCGCCATAGTGGTGCAACATGGCCTGTTACTGATGACCTTCAGAATGCCGTTAACATTCCCACCCACGCGCATCATGGACGCAAATGCTATCCTTTTTCGCAGGATGATATTTAAACTAACAGCAAAAAGGCAATATCTATTATTTCTAGTGAACGGGGCATTGTCCTGGTACCTTTTTACTTACTGTATGATGTACGTACTCAAGTTGTTATGTTTTAGGTTGGACCCGCATGACAATGATTCCGCACGACGCTCACCAACTCTCAGTCCACATCGCCACCCCCATACCACTAAATATAGCTATGAGAGAAAAAAAGCGAGACAAACAGATGCTAGACCTGATGAAACATTCAAAGCGTTACGATATAGATTCAAAACAGGACAAATACTTGAAGTATGACCCTAACGTGCCTCAGAACCTACAGATTATCGAAGTGGATAGTCACGTCATAGATATAAAGGAAGGGTCTCGCTGGGAGGGGGAGGTGGTCGCCGGGGGGACGCTCGTGCGCTGGACGAGGACCGACACAGATGTCTTTATATCCTCAGACTCGAGGCTCCAGACCGACTTAATGATAATGGTGAGTTTGAATTTTCTTTGACTAGTTAAAAGTTTGATTTTGGTAGTACACTTAAAGATATGCGATTGTTTTGTAAGCTACGTTTTTCACTAGCAAATAGATATTTGCAACCATGTTAAATTGTAATGCGGATTTACTAACGAAATTCTTATTATTGTAATTCAAAGACATTAAAAAATACCACACTGCGTTGTGTTGTTTTTTTGCATTTAATACGTATACAACTTTTTGCTGTTTACTGTTATAGAACACCAAAATGAGGAAATATTTGAGGCACACACAAAAAGGCACATTTAATATACATATTAGAGTGTACCTGTGCCTGTATTCATATTTTTAGGACATTAAAATGGGATTTATGTGGGTTACGATTAAATATATGATTTTTAAACAGGCTGGCAGGGATTTCGACGCGCAAACTGTAACCTTGAATTCAACATGGATTCTAAACCCCACAGAGTACTTTTTGATAGAGTCTAAACCCACTAGCGTAGCAATTTGTCGCCAGTTATAAAAAAATACTGCTGTTTCATAGAAGGCAATATCTACGCGGTCAAAATATAATGAATACCAATTTTATGACGTGAATACGTCTTTAAAATTGCTCCCATAGTGTGAGGCAAGCCAAATAAAAACTTTTTTACAAAAAACACAACCGGTGTCGTTGGTTTGATTGGATTTTCGTTTATTGACACCGACTTCCGAAATTAAAGTTATTTAGCACTTTGTAGTGTTTTTTTTTGGAAGTCGGTTGTGTTTTTTAGTGGGAGAGTTTGTAATTTATCTCAGTTACAATAGCCTAATGTCAACTGCTCATCACCTTTTACAAAATATTGCTTTCGAATTTTTAGATTTTTGTTGATTTTTCAAAAAGCGCTTGTCAGGTTTCGAAAAAAATTTCATGGGACCATTTGGGAAGTATACCCTTTCCAACAAAAAGAATTTTTCAAATCGGTTCGCAAGCGACGGAGTTATGCGCGAACAAACATTAAAAAAAAATACAAACATCCGAATTGAGAACCTCTTCCTTTTTTAGAAGTCGGTTAAAAACCAATGATAACGAAATCGGGCTGCAACACCAAACACTATCCTGTTTGGTGTTGCAGCTTATATCTATCATCTCCATCCTAAATTCAATTATACCATTGGATAGCTAAAGGATCAAAAAATTCATTACACCAAGTGAGGACTGTGACGCATAGCGCGCGGTGAAGGGGAAAGCGCCGCAATTTTGAGGTCATTTTGCTGCGTATCGAGATTTCTACTTAGTATAACTTTTGACTCGGAAAAGCTACGACATTCGTTTAAATTTCAATCGTGAGTTCTCGTCAAAATATATCGATTGTATACAAAACATTAGTGTAAAATAGTGACAGTGAATATAATGTGTTAAAATAATATCAAAAATATATTATTATCATGTCGGCCTATACGCGTCAAAAAGCCAAATCTAAATACAGAAATCGTATACGGTTGGAAAGGGCTTCTCAAGAGCAATCGAATGGTACCAATAAAACACCATATGACCGAGTCAAGTAGTACTGGGAACGTAAAAGAATGAATGCGGCCGAGCGGATCAACCCCTTTACGTAAACTTATTCACGTACAACATACGGCCTTGTCCATGACACAGCCACACCCCATTTTTTTTTTATAACCGTTCAAAATGTTTCACCCAAGGGGGTTGTCAATCATGTACCTACTGAATCCATGGTAACAGGTTACGCGTCGATGTTTGATGCGCCTACCATCCTGTTTTTTTTAACCAACTTCCAAAAAGGAGAACGTTATATGTTCGACTTTATGTATTGTTTTTTAATGTATGTTCACCGATTTTTCCGTCAATTGTGGACCGATTTGATTTTTTTTTTGTTCGGGTGTACTCTCGAGGTGGTCCCATTGTCATCAAGTTGGAATCTGATGAGAGGATCGCATGGAAATCGAGGGAAACCCTCAGATTTTATAGGCAAACTTATAGCGATTTGGGTATTTTTTAAAGTAACTTGAGCATTTGCTCTTGGAAATCATCATTTGGTAAAGTGGAGCTGATGGTGAAAACCACAGATGGCCATCGGAACTACTCAATGATAAATATTTCACGGGTTGCGATTCAATTACTTTAATATGGTTGCTAAGCAATTAACGAGTATGCTCGTCACAATGCGTATGGTGAGTACTATAATTACCGTCCCAGCATCGGGAAAAGAAGTATTTTGAAAAATTTTTGCTCTGGGGGTCCTGTAGCATCATATTATCATGTGTTGAATTCATGGCTACAGTTAGCGCGTCGATGTCCCTGCCAATTGTCACCCTGTATATTATAAAACTTTAACGTATGTAGTCTCTAAAACTCATCATCATCTGCCTAGCATTTTTCCAAATATGTTGGGGTCGCGGCTTCTAGTCTAACCGGAGGCAGCTAAATTATTACCAGTATTTTACATGAAGCAATTGACTATCTGACTTCCACAACCCAACTACTGGGTAATACGATACCCCTCGGTAAGATTAGTTGTCAGACTTTAGAGCTTCCGACAACCCGTAACGATTGTCAAAGATTCACGAATGACAGCCGGGACCAACGACTTATCGTCCTTTCTGAGACTCCTACTCAATTACAAATAATATCGCGTAAAACTGACATTTATTTACCGTTCCTACCTTTTATCTCCTCTGTATTCACCTAACACCGCTTTATAATTTAACTTCAATATAAAACCCCGAGTATTCCACGTGGAAATAATAAATGTCAGCGTTTACGTCGGTAATTTTTCTATATAGGCCCCTCTTCACGGCCGGCCGCCCACTATCTCCACTCTCAGCTATTATTTTCAAAGAGATTTTGAATTGAAGAGAATCTAGCTAATTCAGTGGTTGTGTGCTGAACACAACACGTTGTACATAAGAGACTAAACTATGGAAAGTGTAGCGAAGCGAAACATGGGATGATAAGGGTCGGATCCGCACCCGGTTAATTATTCAACAACGCTTTCAAGTGCGCCGCTGAAGTTAATTGGGACTCACGCTAGACACTTTATATCTCATTTTTCTTTCTTTATCGTATTTTATTCAAAGAGGAACGTATAAGCGGCCGTTCATGCGGCGCAGTATAATAATAATAATAAATAATAAAAGCCTTTATTCGCTGACCGTATTACAGTTTTAACTTATATACTACTTATAATAATATGAAGCAACTATTTTATAAAGAAAAAACCCCTTCGTTGGTCAGGTTGTCTTTCGACATAGGCCTCCCCCAATTTCTTCCACTTATCTCTGTCTCGAGCCAATCCTCTCCATCCTTTTGGTAAATCGTCCTCCCATCTTTTGATTTGACGTCCTTTTTGTCTGCTCCCGTTTCTGGGATACCATTCCATTACATCCTTCGTCCATTTTTCTCTGTCCGTCCTCATTATATCCCCAGTCCAGTTCCATTTAAGTTTTCTTATTTTTTGTAAAACATCGCTCACCTTTGTTCTTTTCCTTATTTTTGAAGTTGTCCACCTGTCTCGTAGCCTTATATTTAGCATGCTTCGTTCCATGCTGCGTTGGCAGACCAAGAGTTTTTGGTTATTTTTGCTGGTAGCAGGCCAAGTTTGACACCCATATGTAAGGCATGGAAGGATGCATGTGTTATGTATATAAAAAAAAGCAAACTATATAACACATGCGGCGCAGTGCTGCAGGGTAAATGGGGTAATCGCGTAACACACTAACAGTAGCAATGGCATTTTGACAGTTCAACAACATTCATTGCGTTATTTAGGTACAATTTTTTAGAACATGTGAAGCAATGGATTGTGATTGAAAGTGTGTTACGAAAAGTACTGTTAAAAGTCGTAGTAGAAATACGAATCGCTTTGAAAGTGAAGCAATGGATTAGCAATATCCTTCAAAATGATTCAGATTATGATTCAAAATGTGTTGTATTTTAAAGAAAGAAAAAGCATTTATTGGGGCGGCTCGCATAGGAGGATCACAAAGTAAAGTAATCACATTCAAAGAAATTTAAACAATTTTTTTTTAACAAAAATAAAATCCCAAAAGCCCAAAAGGTTATTACGCTAGGGCGCTAGGGTATTTACGATATTTTAAGGTAAGAACTTGAGATGACACCTCAACAACCCACTGTCCATGTGGTTAAAAATAAATGCAGTAGGTATGAAACTTTCTTGTGATCATAAAATTATACAAAATATCGTAGGTACTAATCACCCGTTGCCGGTTGCCGGGGCCTAACAAAGGGGATAAGATCGGTCAAACCTATGTAGATGGCGTGACCAAAGCTAGATCCCTATCCCTACGGACTACAATAAATTTTACATTTCGTTCATTCATTCCATTCGGTGTTTATTCATGGGTTTGTTTTATTCCAGTAGGTATGTCGTTATTTTCGGTGATTTCAATAATTTAAATCATTATACATACATTACCTATATTCTACAGAGAAACAATCATTTCCTCGCAATCACTGTCTTCAAAATGTTTCCGACATAACCTCAAATCTGTTTAATTAAAATAATTATTTGCAATAGCAGAAGATTGTGGCTAACACAATCTAGTCAATTCTAAGTCAATTCTAAGTAAGTACATAGTCTCTTGGAAAATGATAGACTCCAATTCTCGAGCATTTAGAAACACAACAAGGATCAATTTTCGCAAAAATAAATAAAAACCACCTCACACCTTGCATTATTAGCTTGTAGAACTAGCTATGACAGCGCCATTTTGACAGTTGCCTTCCCCATTCACGTAAACGAGTAGGTACAGTTTACAGTTTCACAAATATGAATAGCTTTTATCTGAGCACAATTTTCTCTTACAAAAGGGCCACCGTACATTTTCAGGCGGAGTTGTATCGTTTCATTTCAACGTCACTTTAGTACCTATTGTTTTTCGTTGAAATAATACGAAACTGAGTTTACACATTAAACATGGCAATGTTTATTTTGTTTTTGTTTGAGTATAATAAAAATAAACGGCACTCGCATTGCTTCAAATCACATTTTTTTTGTTTTCATACTAAGTAGTTAATAAAAGTATATAACAAAGAGTCCATTACTGCCGTGCTAAACACAAAAGCGGTATCTCAGGAAAAGCTAGTTTCGAGTTTAAGTTTTGCTTTTATTCTTTTAGTGATTTGAGGTAAAGCTGAGATAGGGAATACTTTTCTAAGGGTTTTGTTAATTAAGATACCACTATTTGGCTTACCTCATTGGATGCGTATTTCTTTATGCTATACGATGCCACAAAAATCAACTTTACGATTTATTTTGAGATACTGCTTTTGAGCTTAGCACGGCAGATTAGGCCTACACGTGTTACTCTTTACCGTAATATGTTTAATGTTACATGTACTGTTATGAAACGCTGATACTGTTGGCTATATATCGCTATAACCTGTTACCAGCTTTCAGAGTTATGGATACTTAGCTCAGTCGCGTGTAAATATCCACGTGGTCGCTTGTAAACTTGCAGTTGTGTAACTATTTTTACGTAAATCCGTTGCAAGTCTTTTAGAATATAAGTATATTTAGGTACGATAAACGGAAATTGAATATATAATTACGTCTCAGCTTCTGCCCGCAACATCGTCCGCGTGAAAGGGCTTTGATCTTTCATCGTGATTATTTCAAACATCTAAGCAACAAGACGTAGGTTGTACGAAAGTTCAAAGAATATGGATGTCACGTGATCAACACTTTGAACGTTAATACTCGTATCTCGGAAACGTGACGCTTTACGGGTTAGGTCCCGTTATATTTTCCGTTTGCACTGATATTAGCTATCGATTTAATATAGGTTTTATGCGTGGCTGCCATTTTGGAAAAAAAAAAAACAAAATGGCGCGACAGTAGGTATAGGTATGCCAGGCTCCATATAAAATCTTCAAACCCCTTTTGTTGTTCTCCAGGCCCACCCCATCGCATCGCATCGCCTGCCCGCGCTATTACTTCGTTTAGCTCTTAGCTTAGCGTTTTTACTGACTTTTTTTCTTTTTTCTCTGCTCCTAAGACTCCTAGCGTGATGCATTGATTATTAAATAGGATTTATTTTCGTTGGATCCCGCTTTTGACATAAGAATTGGGCTATCAAATGCAAAGAGATTTTTTCAAAATTGGGCTATCAAATGCAAAAAGATTTTTTCAAATCCGACCGGTACTTCCAGAGATTAATTGGTTCAAAAAAATAAACAAAAAATCTGTTCAGGTGTATTATTAGTATAGATTTAAGTACCTGCTTTTATTTTATTTTTATTTATCTTTTTAATGGGTAGGTATATACGGTACCTTTATTTTTAAAATATTTATTCCTCAATTTTCATGATTGCACCTATATAATAGGTACTGCCTGTCTCTACTGCATCACCCAAAGGTTGACTGGTAGAAAATGCCTCTGTACATTTATGTGCTTGAAGTTTTAAATAAATACATAAAAGAACTGTTCAGCTTTATTATTAGTATAGATTTAAGTTGTAGGCACTTACATTTTTACGTCTGCCTTCCGTGTACATACTTAGGTCAACTCTTCAGCTTAGTTATAGTTATTACTTATTATTAAGTAGTTTATAGATAGGTAATACAAAATTAACTTCCTGGTAATCCTGCTTAATCAGACATGCACATCATTTGCACAATTTGTCGTCATCGCCACTATTCTTAAAAATTAACCAAAACAAGTATTTTGCTTTGTCTGTCGTCAAAATCGAGTAAGATCAATAACTTTCTGTGGCGCAGGCTTTTCCTGAACATCCTGTGGTATCCGGAGAAGCAGTGATGGTGGAAGTGTCTGTAAACTACAGCACACCTGCAAGCCGAACGAAACCCTTGGAGTACAGGTAAATATAACTTGAATTGTTCCTTTCTGCTACTTCTCCTTCCTGGCATCGAGGAGTATAAGGAAAAAGCGAGAAGATCCAGCATCCGTCATACATCGTTTCTTTCGGTGCTGCTAAAATAAACATTGGAGTATCTAGTGTTGAAGTTGAGATCTGAAGGCCAATTCCCGTAATTAAAAACGTTCCAAATCTATTCGCAATCTCATCTCAGCGACAATCGATCTCAAAAACTTGTCAAAAATGTAGGGAAATTAGTGGTATTTTTGACAGATTGAGCACTACGAGAAAACAGCCCTGGTGGCATTGAAATGGATTTTGCAATATTATCCAGTAATGTTGTTCTTGACTACCAGGCACCCAGAGGTCCAAATTGGTTGGTTCTTACATTTCTAATAATTATTAGTATCCTTCTTAAAATAAAAACTCAATTACCTTTATTGAAAACTTTCCACGATAAGTAACTTGAGATAAAATTAAGTTTGATGAAACTTGTTTAGATCAAATAGATTAAAGAGGTCAATGAACTAACTGCCAAACATTTTACTCTTTGCCTACCAATTATTTCTCAAGCGTATCGTTTTATGCAAATGAAATACCAACTTATATTATTTCACTATGCTATAATGCTGCTGATAAGGATACAATCCTATAAAGGAACGTCCCTTTGAGTAAATTGCATTTTTCTAACAATTTTCCTTAATTTTCAAAGAGAGAGAGAACCCGTGCAGTTTGATTTTTATGAAAGTCGAATGTTTGAGGCTTGTGCTCGGTGCGACTTTTAATATTCTTCTCTTAACTTTATTCGGCTAAGTATGTGGCACCATCACTAGAGTCCATCAGTTCTTGTAACGTATAGCTTACAGGACATGACATTAAGTACCCCATCGTTTGTGGAACAGCACCACATTTACACTCCAATGCGGAGTCGTTTTCCTATTTTATACGTATTAATCTGTAAGGAAAATAAAACTACCAGTTTCATAGCACAACCCTTTAAGATTTCACAACACTTACACTTGCTTAAAACATTCTCAGCGAACCTCTTCAATACAAATAACTTCACAAAGATACAGCTCTGAAGAATACTTGTAACTAAAAAGTATGACGTAAATACTTACCTACATATACGTAAATATTGTAACATGTAGAAGTTGAGCAAATCCCTCGCGATATCGCTGGGAACAAGCTTCCTATAAACTTCGAGACAGACTCCGCTCAGAGCTACTAAGTGAAACAAAAGTTACCTTTCACTGGCCATATCGAGCGCGTCCCGGAAAACTCGCTTGCTGATACGTCTCTTCTACTGATTTGTTTATAGATAGTTTGTTTTAGAAAGTTCAGACCATATTTTCTGATTATGTTATAGTTTCACGAATGGGTATTGTTAGTTTAGTAATATATGTAAGTACCTAACTGTATTGTTTAGCATGGTTAATTTGTCTGGAAATAATTGGACGCAATTAATAGTCGTCATTAATCTGAATGCCCAGCTTGGGAATGTTTGGTATTACAATTTTCGTTAGTAGTTTGTATAGGAGTGAGGCGTATATAAGTATCGTAACAGCTAAATATAACAGGTATCACAAGATAACAGACTTTAACTGTGACAAACAAACTGAAAAAACAGCTTCTGTTCCACGACGAGATAACAGAATCCATCCAGGCACAAGCTTTTCTCTATTCATGTTTATGACAGTTACCTTCGTTAGAATAAGATATAAAATGTTACTGATATACTGTGACACCCTGTTACATCGTCCGTCACAAGCTCTTTCCTTTTCTCGCATAGGTGTAACACCTTAGTTAGAAAGAGAAGTACCTACGTGTATCAGCTGTAGTAATAAAGAACACACAATAGTTTGTTCCCACATAGTATCAAATATCAGCCTGTTATTTTGTAACAGGTTTTTGGAACTGAACTGAATTACGTGGAACAGGAACAGGCGGAACAGATATGCGGCTTTACCTGTTACAACCCACTCCTAGTTTGTAGTTCAGTACCACGTTGAGTATGTACTATTCGAAAATAGTTTCACTTCGTAAGCAAACATTAGTCTAGTAAATGGACGAAATGATGATGATGGTGATTCTGCAGTGCTGTTTTTAACCGCCGTGATTTACTAATAAATAGTAAATAATTATTTAGGTATCGTCACAACACTACTTAATTCAAGAACACTAATTGAATTAATAACGAAAGAAAGATAATCATAAAATATTTAGTATATGCTCAGCAAATATATGTATGTATTTGCGCAGTAAATATGTTCAGCTCCGTCTGCTGTAATTAATTCTCTCGTATAAAAAGTAGAATAAAAGTACCAGTACCTAATCATTTTCTAAAAATCTCTCTTTAGTGTTCTTGAAATAATTAGTAGAACTTAACTATAAAAACTTGTGCTAATGACAAAACTTGTCACAATTTGTCGCGCCCCGCGCTTTTGTTTTCACTTGAGTGATGGTTCAGAAGACTTCTCAAGTGAAAATTTGAGTCTCCCTCTTATCACAATTGAGTTTTTTCGTTCGTTTCGCTTTCATTGTGCTGGGTGTCAACTGAAATGACTTAGCGGATTGTTTCAGCAGTAAAAACTACTGTAGATATTCATTATTAGAGAAACGAAAAACAATACGATTTCAGGAGTTTTATTTGATATGGTAATTTGTGAGCACTCTTTAATGCAAAGCGAGTACCTACTTCTGTCACAAGTCGGGTCGTTCGTGAAAAATATGACTGCATTACAAAATATTTTTCGAGAATATTTCATGTAGGTACTTAAACGATATCACGTACTAGCCGTTATGTCACTGTCACTATTTAAGTAGGTAAGGAGACTTTCAAATTCATGGCTGCTCAGATATAAATCACGATTTATCTATTAGTGTAGATATAACAATATAAAATACCAAATCGTACGAAATTCGTTGTATCACCTATTATAAATTAATAGATACTGTCTCCCAACTTTGAATTGAGACCTTCTACAAATATTTGAATTGTAGCAAGTTCTGTAGACTCCAAGTTTCGCTACAAGTTTCCTATATTGTAGACAATAACTTACCCTTTACTTTGCGTCGCATTTGTATTGTGAATTTGGGGTATCGGTCCTTTTTGGACATACAAGACAAAACGTAGATATACAAGACATTGCTTTTGTTTGTTCGAACCATTATTTAGTTGCCTTCTTACTTTCCAATAACTGGGGTTGGATCACTGAAGAATAATACAAACAGCGTAGAATAGAATACTCTTTATTATATACAACACACGAATTACAGATAAAAACCGGTCAAGTGCGAGTTGAACTCGCGTAGAGAGGGTTCCGTACGATGCGCACAATGTTGAGAGATTTACGATGTTTTTTTAAGACCACAAACTTCTTATAGGTTTTCCTGTAATTTATAGGTATAGAACTATGGTCAATGAACTATGGTACTATGGTCAATGAACTATGAACTATGGTAATGGTCAATTTTCGTCTATTTTCTTAAATAAATTTAATATAATTTACTTTCAAATTATGAAAAAATATTTATTATATATTTGAGATCCTCACAGCAAGCCCTTTTATTTAATATGTCACCAGATTGCGAAACTTTTTTTTTCATTTGCCCCCTTAAAAGATAACCTCCATATTAACATTCATTTATTTACGTTACACGTCTGTGTTTGGGTCACAGAGATGTTTACGTTTACCAAATTTCAACTTAATCGGTTCATTAGATTCGGAGCAAATTGGCTGTGACAGACAGACGGACAGACAGACACACAAGTGATCCTGTAAGGTTTCTGTTTTTCCTTTTGAGATACGGAACCCTATAAATGTAGAAATTCTACATAAGGAGACACAATGGGCGGTCTTGTCACTAAAAGTGATCTTTTAAAGACAACCTTCGGAAGAATTTAAAGGGAGAAGGCGAAACAATACTGTAGGTAATCTGTGGTGTAACATTTACTACCATAAATATACAAAGCATATAACACTAATATACAGGGTGGCAGGGCATTGACATGCAAACTGTAACACGGATTCAGCACATGATTCTGAATCCCCTGCGATGAAATTTTTGATAACCGACGTAAAATTCCTACGCTAGGAGTTACGGGGTCTAGAATCATGTGCTAAATTTATTCATGATTACATTTTGCGCATGTCCTTGCCACCCTGTATTTTATGTAGAACTCGGAGATAGGCACTTCAAACAAGTTCGATCAAACAATTTCACCCTTTAAAGGTTCACGCCTTTGTGTCGGTTATAAATTATCTATAAATCTGTTTAACACAACATCGGGTAAGCTGAACGCCTGTCACGTGTGGTTAATTTGCACTGCACCGGTACAGGTATTAATATCATTACCGATTTATGTGCCAGATAACCATTAATTTCTGTAATATTGTATGTTATTTCGCTAACGATAACAAAGGGGATGATTAAAATGATATTGCGTAGGTATGCCTATATACTAAAGTTTGATAATATTGTGTCAATTTATTGTGTGTGATTTAACAGTTTTGCAAGAGAACCTAGACATTAATTGAGACAAAAATATTCAGAAACTGCCGCTTTTTGTAATATATTACATGTACAGACTTGCGAAGGCTAAACGATAGAGATGTTGGCTTGTAAATCTACTATCTGCACAGAAATTGGAACGATCTTGAAAACCTTAAACAGTTTTTCTTCTAGCGACGTGCCACCAGACGTACCTTTAGACCCAACTAAAGTGGTATCTTAACGATGATTTAAAGTAGGTTCCATGAACATTTCAAGACGATTTTAGTTCTAATAGCAAACTACCAAGAGTTCTATGATTGTGTAAGTAATACATAACACTTAAATACTCCAAGTGTTAACAAAAACTAAATAAAAAACCTGTTGGTACACCTTGCAAAGCCAGCCTGATGTTGTTCTCCTGTATCTATCAGATGGTCGACAGAGCGCGGTCCGTGCTCATCATCGTGTGGCGGTGGCGTGCGCGTGGTGCGCCCGCGCTGCATGCGCGAGCACAAATGCGCACCCGTCATGTTCGAGGCTTGTAATACGCACAGGTACATATACCAAAAACACTATTTTCATTATTTGAAGTTTGTAAAAATAGAGGAACAAAGTGCAAAAAATCTTTTTTCCTTCACCTACAAACATATTACAGAGATGAATAAGAAACGTGAGAGTTGAAGTAGAAACTGATTTTCCAATACACCAATGATTTGAAAATCATCATCTGCCTAGCCTTCTCCCAACTATGTTGGGGTTGGCTTCCAGTCTAACCGGATGCAGCTGAATACCAGTATTTTACATGGAGCGACTGCCTATCTGACCTCCACAACCCAGTTACTGGGTAATACGATACCCCTTGGTAAGACTGGTTGTCAGGCTTTTGGGCTTCTGACTACCCGTAACGACTGTCAAAGATCCACGAATGGCAGCCGGGACCAACGGCTTAACGTGCTTTCCGAGGCACGGAGGGGTCTCGATATGTAAAGATGGTCACCCATCCACAGACCAACCGCGGCAAGCGTAGCTTAACCTGATCGATCCACCTGTGCGGCAAATGACACTTTAAAAAACAAAACATAAGTAGGTGCAACAGTTCAATAGCAAATAAGTACTACAAATTAGAATATAATCCACAAATTGCGTGCAAGCTTCAAATAAAATAAACTAAAGAATGTATAAATCGTCGCGTTTTCGTATTGGCTGAGCAATAACACGAACGTAACGAGGCAGCTGATTAATATAATGCACCCGGTGCAACACGCCACAACGTCATAAAGTCGTGCGGTGGCGGTATGATTAATTTCCATAGGAGCCACGTGCCGCTCATATCAAAAATTTAACGTGAGTCGTATTGCAGGCTGTATTAAATGGATAGGTGTAGAAGGTCCACTAAAAAGATTCAAAATGTCGCACATAGAAGAATCAATAGTCACGATGCCTAAAATGAAAGAGAGCGCTTAAAACTCAAAATGTCATACAGCCCGATTCAAACTTTATGGCGACTTTGAAGTCCGCTACTCGCTGCGCACCGCTCACCCCCGCTTACATGTGAATTTATTACTGCGCAGCGACTCGCCTCATGTTCCGACCCGCCATCAAGTTTGGATCAGGCTGTAGGTACTCGTACAACAAATATTCAGAGGGGCTGAGGCAACATTACTACTAAGCCTCAAAGACGAAAGCTTATAAGCACAAAAAAAAATATTTATAAAGAAATATTTTCAGTCCTTTCAACAAAAAAAGAGCATTGCGAGGAACCTTGTAGAATCAGCAAGTTTCTTTGTAATAACTACGTCCCAGACACACACACCGTCTTATTTATATTGAAGAGACCTTGTGTCCATACATTTGTATTTTTTTTTATCCGTCCTCACTCAATATTTACCTAATTGTAGCTGCCGAGCCGATCTCAAATTAACAATTAACACTAGAGTGTTAATAATTTGTTAATTTCATTAAATATTCATAAATCCAAATCTATTTGGTCCTTTACAACTATGATGAAGATCTCTATCATTTCAGTATAACAGAGCCTTCATGACATGTAGAACCTCACCATCGATATACTTATTAAACAACTAGCTGTGCCCGAGACTTCGTTTACGTGCAAGTCAAAAAATAAAGTGGATTTCATGGGTATTTTTTTTTGCGCGGAACCTTAATTATTTTTCTAAAATAAAAGTGCACGGTATAATAAGCTAACGCCTTTTATTATTAGCTACTTGCCAGTAAGTCCCGTCAAAATCGGGCCAGCCGTTTCGGAGATTAGCCGAAACAAACAGACAGTCAAAAATGTAAAAAATTGTTTTGTTCTTTTAAGTACCGTAAATACTTGCTTATGCGTTTAGTAAAAACCTGTTATTTTGACATTACAAACAGATACTTCAATTTTATTCATTTGTATGTATGTAGAGACAAAAAGTTAATAGTTAAAAGTTAATAGTTCTTCTTGTTTTGTCACACAGTTGTGAGTTCACGTGGGCAAGCGGTGAGTGGGAGGAGTGCAGCGCAACGTGCGGAGAGGAAGGCGTGCAGGAGAGGCAGCTGTTCTGTGTGCCGCTCAACGTCAGGTTAGTCATTCATACGTGTTCTACGTCCAGTGCGACCGAGTATTTGAAAGAGGAAATATGTTTAAAGAGAATTTATTCCTCATAAGAACTTGAAAAGTGCTTACCTAGGTAGATCTAAATAATAATATCTTATTTGCCTCTGGGGCGTTAGCGACGTGTGTTACAGGGTCCTTAAATTTTGTTATAAATATGACTCACACTTCTTTAAATCCTCCAATAAATCATTGAACAGTTGAGTCAACCATATTGATTTTTTGCCTATTGGAATCATTGTTCCACTACAACCATAGTTGACCATGATACGAAAAGCACAAGACCTGATTGATATGGCGGCCTATTTCAAGCAGTGGAAATTTTTCGTCTGACTTTGAAAGAGCCTCGAAGTTCCCATGACGATAAACTTATACTTAGCAATAAATTATACTTTCCTCAATGGCCTGAATGTGCATCTTGATCTGCCATGCAGCAACATTTACGTCATTATAATACTTTTGAGCTCTATGAATGTTATTTCCACAGTACATCATCGAGACGAGAACTAATAAAGAACAGCGTATCTCCAACTCTCTGCACGTCACCGAAGCCGGAAACACGGCAACCTTGCAATCGCTTGCCCTGTCCCGTGTATTGGAGAGAGATGCCGTGGACGGAGGTAATACACGACACCGTTGCGTGTATCGATTGTAGTCCATACCTAGAACTTTTCAGTTATAGTTTTTTTTTGTTAAGATTTATTAGATATTGATAGTTCCAAAATACTCTTATGCATTAGTATTGCCAGTGTTTTCATTTATTGTCATATTGGCGTCTCCACATTGTAAGTGTAACGATCTTCGTATATCGATTGTAGTCCACAGCTAGAACTTTTTTGTAGTTTGTGCATACCTATTGGATAATGTACCTGGGCTCATGAATATCAATAGAATCTTTGTTTATCAAAACTTTCTCAGGTCGCACCTCAGTGAGAGTCTGAACTACTATACTAACTTATTAAAACCGACATCAAGCTACAGTTACAGAGGTAACGAGAAACTCTCATTCAGTACATAATTTAAACGACGGCCGACAACAAAGCAACTACAAGCTCGCGGCCATCAAATATTCTCTGTGTTGTTGCGATAAAAGCTTCCAAAGATTAAAGCGATACTAATATAGTACGTGCACCTATCCTCAAAAAATGAGAAGACGAACAAATTCGGGATTTTTTGCTACGCAAATATGTATGTTGTTACCTATCTACGTAAGGCCCGAGCATAACCAACCGTAAACATGTAGAGGTGCCCGTATATAAATGTAAATGGATCCTTCATGAAAAAGTCATGAAGCCATGAGTGGCATAGTTTGTATAGCCTGGGTATATTTTACACAAAGAGGCTTTCAAGCTAAAATGTCGTGAAAAGGATAATGTTCGCAGCATCTATCGAACATATGATATCGGAGCTTGTGTAGGCACGACTGCTCAGTGGTGCGACCCAGTTAGCTAGAAACCTTGCTATGCAATTCGTGCAAATTGTGTGAATCGCGTTGTAGCTGCAAATTGGTTTGATTGAAAAGTTCGTGGAACTGTTACAGCCGCAGCTAATTGGCAGTTTGCGAGTTGATTAGAGAATGTTATTATGTGTCAAAGGTCAGTGTTTAATATTATTTACCAGTGGAAACTTGCAAATGCATATTGTTTAAGAGCACTGTTTAAGTTAGCTTTAAGGTTCCCGAACAGAATAAAATTAAATAAAAATAAAATACCTTCGACAAATTATTGTAATTTAAATTTAAGGGGGATGCGCTAAGATAGCCCCCGAAACTCAAATTTTCTTAAGTTTTTCTGCAATTTGCAGGGCAGTGTCAGGTTGTATGTTGATTAAAAAATGATTCACGACCGTAACAAATATGCTTTTACAAAATTATAATAAGTAATTGAAAGCATCAATAAAACCGTCTAAGTTCCCTATTGATTGATGTTTCATGAAATTCAATAGGATTACATGAACTTACCGTGTAATTTCGCTGGCTACCGTGGCGCTTCCCCTCTAACGCAACAACGCTGGGTCAAGGACGACATAGTTCCGTATATTACAGTGGGGTCTGAAATTAAACGTATAGGGGTAGCTCATTATTCAGCTTACTGAAACTTCATACTTTATTTGAGGCAAATTGACGTAGTTCTTATAACTGAAGGCTTCTGAAGCCTTCGTAAGTTTATTTGCCATTTAAGAGCGGTGCAATTTTTTAAGATTTTTAGCTGCTCTTCACCCAGATGACTGAAAATCACCAGTAGATCCAGTGACTCGCCTGCCCTGCATGAGGTGTTTCTCCTAAAGAGAGGCCAACAACTTGAGACGTGAAGTGAAAAATAGCGCGCTATTCGATTTTCAAGTTAAGGCGTGAAGCCGACAGATGAAAATCCAACAGCGCATTTGCCTTTATTTAGTGTTAGTGAAAATCCTTACACCCAATTTGATATTATCTTTGCAGTGTTCCGCAACATGCGGCCGCGGCTTCTCTCACCGCCCTCTCGTCTGCCCCGCATCAGACGAGCTGCTCTGCGGCCCCCGCCCGCGCGAGCGGCACCGCCGCTGCCGCGTGCGCCACTGCAGCGCGCGCGCCCGCCCCGCCTGCCCGCCCACCGACACCACGCAGTACTGCGAACTGTTTGATACCGGCCAGCTCGCGAGGCACTGCCTCGTGCCCCCTTTCAGGAAGTACTGCTGCAACGCCTGCCGACTGCTCGAACGAAACCACTTCAGAGGCTACGGCTAGCAGATCAACACTTCACCTCAACCGCCACAGGCATTGGCTTGAAGTCCCGGGTATTCGGGTAGTTTTCTCTAGGAAAATCCAACCCGGGGTTGAAACAAGCAGTTTGCCCCTATTTTATGGGAGTTGGAACTCAATACCGTCTTCATCATATGGGGGTAAGACGCGACGCCCCCTCGGAGGATCACAGGCGTATACATGTTGTTCGTTCGAATGGAGATTCCGTGTCAATGTAACCAGTATTTTGTACGTTGTTTTTCATATTTATAAGCATTTAGTATTAAAGAATATAATATCTAATAATAATGCGCAACGAAGTGCCATAATGTATTGTACACTACTTCACGTAATAAATGTGCTATTCTTATAAAAAAAAATATTTTCTTAATAAAGATTATCAAATAAAATTCTCTGAGGCAGTCTAAGAGAACACTTTCAAGAGAGTGAAAAATGAACGTTGGCTTCGCTTCATATAACCACCTTAGATTACATAACACACACCTCCTCAGTCTGCAACCCTAACATACTTCTCCACATCGAACTCAGAGAAAACATAATTATTAAAAAAAAACAGTTTAAATATATTTATATAGGTCACAGTATTTCAGTTTATGCAAACAGACGGCTGATGAAACAAATACATCGCGCTAGTGCGTCTTTGATTGTTTTTATTTGGTTCGATCGTTCGTCCTCGAGCGTTCCACTTCATTAATAACGCAGCAGCTCGATATTTTATTGATATTTCAACCTGCCATCGAGGTGAGGGACATTTTTGTGCCATTCAGTAGCGACATCAACTTACAACGTGCCATTTGCTTTCGAAGCGGCCGCGGCAGTGACGATGCTTTTCGGCATCGCCCCGTATACCGACGTTTCTAGAAACCAAACTATTCCCATTTTCTTATGGATCAAGTACTTACTCGGTCCTTCGCACTTTTTAACATGGTTTATAAAAATATGTTCATAAGATCCTTTTAAAATTATTGCTTGTAGTCAACGTTACATTATCATTCATATAAAACACGTCAAACCGGTTTTCACGACGCAATAATTCCTGGGCAGTCTGATACCCAGAACCCTGATCATCAATTTTATCAGCGCATATCGGGCTCATATAGTTATAAGTTGCGAGGAACAGTCGCGGTAGACATGACACTTAGTCGCATCTAGTTAGTACCGTACTAGATGACTTATACCTACTTAGGAGGGAACACGGTAGGCAGAGAGATAATAATTGCTTACTAGTACAATCTGAAAAGGTTAAGGACTAAATAAAACTTGAGCTAAAGAAGAACCGTGTCTTCCAATTACGTAAGCCGTGCCCGTAACTCTCGGAGAATAAGAGAGATAAGCTATGATTTGTTTTATGATTTGTTTTGAGGATAATTGCTTTGTAAATTGGTTACACTTTTAGATACATCCCCCTTTACTAATAAACGTATTATATCAGATGAATAGTTACACACCGATTTCTCTCTTTCACTCGTCAGTAATTTGACTTTCGAAAGAAGAAGACAAAGCGTTGTGTAACTATGCAGACGCTATACAACGTTTAATTTGGATCATAGATAGATAAAACAACATAACAGCACGCGTGTCTTCCTCGAAGGACTAGAGGTGTACCAACATTGGGAGATAAAATATGCTTAAAAATACAGTATTCGACCCTATGACGTATGTAACGAACATTAAAAAGAAGCGGTCACAAACGAACTTTTGTATGATTTTATGGCCGCAGAATTAATACGTTGTTTACCGCTGGCTCTGCATTTTGCTCATTAACATTTTTCACGCGTCTTGCACGAGATGCGAAATATTTGCGGGAAAAATATTTTCAGCTTCGCTTTTCCAATATGGCTGCAAACATTTTACTCCTTCATAGTTTTTATTACATAGCCAGCTCTAGTGGTTATTAGATTAAAAGAGATAAGGAAACGGCACGGTTGCTCTATTTAATACTTAGACCGAACGTGACAAAAAGACTAAGTGCCTATTTTCATTATCATGCACTACGAGATCGTTATCGGAAAATGTTGTAGATATCTTCCATCGATAAAAGAACCATTTCAGCTTTTTAAATTCGAAGCCTTTAGTTTCAATTCCACGTTTGTACCTAATACTTAAGGGGGGGCATAAAGCCAGAAAAAAATCAAATTTCACCCGCGCTTCCTTGCCTACCCCTCTCATCAAACACGACAAAAACAAAACACAATCCCTTCCCGCCAGCAGAAACTTTTCGCCCGGCCAAGTAAGCCAGAGATTAAAACAGAAGAATAACTAGCAGGGGATCGAGGGGTTAGGGGAGGGGGGGGTTCTCATGGGAACAGATCGGTATAAATCATATATATTTGTGTTTGAATTTCCATCTTCTGTAATAAGTATATGCAAAATAATCAGATGAAACGGCTCTATTCAATGTACCTAAGTATTATAGCAGGCTGTGCAAGTAGATATCTTGATAGGGCAATATTATTGTATGTCCCTGAATCTGTTCCGATGCGGGTAACAGATTCACGGACATACATGTAATACAGCCTCTATCTATGAATTTCCAATTCTGGATTGAAGGACTAACTTTACTATACAGTAAAAAAAAAATCTTATATTAGAGAGCAAACCGAGTTGAATGCCTATACATTTTCGATTCCGAATGAAATTACAAATGAACGATTTTTGGATATTTTCCTGTACCTATTTATGCTGTGAGACCTTGCTTCTTGCCAATTTTCAGTATTCTAGGTCAACGGGAATAATTAAAACGTATAAGGTACACCCAAGGATTTAAATTTCAAAACACGCGACATGAATGGCAATTTATGCTAGCTTCTAAGTCAGCGTCTTTGAGGCTTGATATTTCTACAGCTCCAAGAAACCGTAGATCTAAGTATTTGATATCAATTTCAACTTGATACGTATTCCTGAGAAAAAGGGACAGACGGATGGACAACGAAGTTATCCTGTATCTAAGGTTTTCGATTTTTCCTTTTGAGGTACGGAACCCTAAAAAGCAAAAGCACTTCCATCAAAGTATTATATTACATACTCCTAATCATAAATCATGATGAAAACAAACTCAACTAATTTGTTTTTTTAACAATATAAAGGCCAATGTAATCACATCGCTTATCTTATGATTTTTTATTTTGAGTTATATAATCAAGCCTTTTTAGAATGACGACGTTGTAATGGTCATATTAAGGACAAAGATGATTGAAAATATCTATCAAAAATCTTAGAAAACTTGTCGCACCGCAGTGATGAGCAACCCTATTTAATTTTCTCGTATTGGTTTCTCAAATTACAATATCGAAATATGATCATTGTTCATTCCCTTTATTTTCAATGCAATTCTTTAGTAAGTAAAAACATCCGTTTATTTTGCATATACTTACTATACGCTAAGTTTGAATTCAGAATCTAAGAATCATGTCTTAGTATTTTTTTGGAACTAGAAACTCAATGTTGATGTGACAAAGTTCAAATTCCAATGTAACCAAATTATGTTTAGGACCTACAAGTTGGACGTCACCACATCTTGATGAAAAACAGTGTTGACCAAGAAAAAAATTATATTTGTATATCGTGGATTTTTCTTTGCAGGATCGTGCAAAGTCAATAAATTAGCAACAGTGATACCCAAATAAAAAATGATATTCGTATGGTGGATTTTGCACTGTATTATGCAACGTCAAACGGCATGTGTCATAAAAGCCTTTCCTGCGCGAAGTGCGAGTAGGAAAAATCCCCACCGAAAACATTTGTGGAAAACGAGGCTAAGTTCGGAACAAAAGAAGTACATGTTTGTCGGATTTACCAATATGGCATCTATGTAAATGGGTTCCAAAGTCTAAAGTTCATTAGGTTCCTCTTTTGTAACTGTTGAAACTTTCCAAGTTTCCAACTTGCCAAGTTATAATATGAACTGTAGACTTTCTCTCAACTCTATAGAACTTAGCACCTATTCAGAGCTTAACTCTTTTATCGGCGAAGCCGACAATCCCAAACATGTTGATCCGTCACAACCTTTACTCATCCTCACCATAAAAAGAAGGCTAGTCATGAGAACACTATCTGTATGAAATATTTCATGTGCCGTTTCGTACTTTTGTCCACAATAAACTCATTACGTATTTAATTTCCGATATTTCTTTTGTATGCTCCAATAATAATTATACCCTTTACGCTGAATTTCGAGTTTCAACTTGATTTAGGGAATAGTACTTACTAAAACCTTATACGGAGTTTGTCAAGAAAAGTGGAAGAAAACGAATTTGGATTTTGAGTTAATCACAGTAAGGTCTAAAATCTCCAGCACGAACTTTCAAATGAACGCTAGTTGGCTATGTTGCAAATTTTCTCCGCAAGAAAATGAACCGAAATGCAGAACAATGGCGCTAGTGGTACTATACCAGTCAAAAATCTGTCAAATAAAATGTATGTCATCTTGACTTTTCAAATATCAACATTGAATTATTTCAATATTTTTATTTTATAGTTTTGCCTCGGTATTTGTTTAGTTTATCAAGTCTTATTGTTTTTAATAATCGTTTCGGGAGTGGTTTTAGTTATTTTTCCATGTTTTCTGTTTCACAGTGTCTTTCCTACAAAGTGATAAATTACGAAAATATTGTTTACGTAAATTAAATAATAGCAGCGCAGCCGAAAATTTGAGCGCAGTCCTCTCGTCTCAACAGAGCGGGGGCGACTGATTTGTGAAACATATATATGTTTGAAGTTCCCGCAACGTGCGACGGAAGATGATTTCTTCCACGAACTAAGAACGTCGTAAGTGCTATAAGCTTATCGTCGTAATAAAACCACAAATAAAAGTAATAAAATAAAATCCTTCCACAATCTAAGTCGCTTTATATTAATAAATTAATCATCAAATTTTCATTCTAGTAGTCATTAGCATATTAAGTACAAATCGAAAAGTCGTGAAAATTGGAGGTAACTTCGTGATGTTTTTTATTACAGAAAATTTTACTATTTTGTGATTTGTTGCCACAATAAGTTTGGAAATATCATGTAGTTATTCGTGTTATTTTTATTTTATACCTAAGTCTCATCAATTTCATGAAAAATCATATTGAAGTTAGGCTATTTTGGTTGATACCTGCTCTTAACATAACAGGAAAAGGAAAACAAGGGTCGAGTAGTGTCGAAAACTTCCCGAAGAGCTGTCCCAAAAAGTGGACGGCGTATTCGCTCAGTTTACGAAACTCGCTTTGTCCAAATATCAAAAGTTAGAAGGATTCTAAGTGCGGACGAGAACTCGAGCCCGACGGCTGGCGGTCGGGACATAAGTACCTATCCTCAAATTTTACGTCCGACGACCAGTTATAACTTGAAATGTAAATTGGCTATAAATCAACATTTAACGCCCGAACACGTTAAACCCTTGATTCGATCAGCAGACAAAGCTGAAGCTGTTAATGTTTTAAACAAACAACGGTCCATTATTTGATTAGGTGCTGTGATTAGAAATTAAATATATCGTGTATTGCCGACACGTGGAAGCTAACGTTGTGTGCCAATAACGTATCTGTAGTGATTTGTATTGTTGTCAAAACGTTATTTATCATTATGTTTCCGTTTCGATCTAATAACCTTGTGATAACTACCTAGGTATTACCTAAAACTTTTATTTTTCCTATTAGTTGATCAAGGTTGAATTAACAACAATCTTAGCTCTTCGTATAATACATTATAAATCAAGGCTTCGCATATTATACACACAAAGTCCCAGAAACTTGTAAGTGAATCAGTCAGAGTATAGGTACCGTCAAGTTCGGAACTGATTAAATTTTCACCATGCCAAGCCGCGGCATGGCAGACAGACTGAGTTGAATGCTAATCGCTAATTTACTTCAGTTCGAATAAACGGGGTAAGTATTACGTAATCGACACAGAGGGCTTAATTATTTGAATCGAATTAATACATTTCCACGTCAGAGGCTCTAGCACAAACGTATAACGTAAACGTATCTATCGTAGATCCGAACGATTGTTTATTGAAATACAACTACCCTATAGCATTTTGGGTTAATTTAATGCGACAAGCACAATTGCATCCCAAATCGCCAAACCCATAATAGACTGAAGTCTTAAAACTAAGGGTACATCGACGCGCAATTTGATACCTTGGATTCAGTGCCTCCATTTAAATTTTTACGACAGTTATTTTTTTTTAATTGCCGTCCCTACATTTCGAACGCGTATTTTACTTTTTTTTGAAACAGGTAGGTATTGCACCATTTTTTGAATTAGCAGATTTTTTTTAAGCCGACGAAAATCTTCTACACTGCCGGGGTGTAGAATCATGCGCTGAATTCATGGTTACAGTTAGCGCATCGATGTCCCTGCCACCCTGTATGTATGTACTTACCAGTAGGTATTTTAATGTCATTCGAATTTATGTTACGGTTACGCCGCGCGTTCGTGCTAGGCTCACTGGCTGCTCAAATACCGAGAACCCATTACTGTCGGGTTATGTTGTATTGAAATATTCACACTACACTTCGAACTCTTGACTTACCAACTAAGAATGGTCTGTTCAAGGAAAAACTCCGACTAAAAGCTTAAACGTTCCTGAGGTTCTTGAAAATCTTTTTTCGCTACGAAGGCAGCGCCAATCATTGATGAAAGGAAAACAAAAGGATTTCCACTTACCCAAGATTTAGTTCTGTAAGTGTCTGAGTAAGTAGATTACGAAAGGCTTCAAAAAGCTGTGATTAAGATGCGGCAAGAAGACTAATTTTCTTATATTTTACTAGCTGTGCGTACCCCGCATCGCCCAGGTGAATTTCATATCTTTATGTCCAGTGGTTTTCGTTTATACAAAATGGCCATAAAAATTTCTAAAGTTCCTATGGATTCTCGGAAATTTTGTCTCATTCGAAAACCTTGTCGTGACAATTAGTATGAACTCAAAAAAAAAATCTGTAAAATTGGTCGAGCCTTTCTCAAGTGACGATCTTACATACATTCAGCAACAGTTTTTTTTTTTTTTAAGATAGATAGGCGCTTTGTGTTTACAAACGTAACGTCAGTTCAGCGAGGACAAATATTGTGTGTTAAACTTGCCAAAGGATTACTAAGTAAAATCAGCTTCGATGGAGTTCTTTAATTAAACGTTACCACAATTTCGTATTATTGAGGGAAAAGTTGTTATCAATGATGAGATTAATTCTCATTTCAGAGATTCGAAGAAGAATCGACCCGTCACCTAGAAATAATTCCATGCGGTTTTCATAAATTAAATTAAAAAGATCCACCGGTCAGAGTCAGCTTTTTAAAACATTCAAATCATTAATTTAGTTGAGTACCTATGGGTATAGCATTACTGATGGCATTTAGACTTTTAGAACCATTTATTATCTAGCTCCACCATATATATTTACCGTATGGATGGGGTCAAATAGATCACAAGATCAAAATACTAACATAACATGTCACCACTGGGTACTGAGTCTCGAATATAATTCCGATAGATCGACATTGGAACTATCGGAATTATATTCGAGAGTCAGTACCCTGATCAGAGTAGGTAGATTGAATTGGGGTCATTGATCCAAAACATGGACATTCCTCCGGAAATTCGGAATTGGTTGATTGTCAAAAAAAAACCGGAATTGTAATAAAATTAGCAAATTAATTTAGTTTTCATTTGAGTAATAATAATATCACTACCAACATTAACAATATTTAATTGGACCCGGAAATACCGGAATTATTTTCCGGGAAAATGGCTTATCCATGTTATTCTTTCTGTGGGCATTTATGATACAAGTACAAAAAATCAATCTACCTACTACCTACGATCACTGCATGTCACATAAAATGTCGTCTAGCCTATGAATACTTAGGTAGGTACCCAATTCATTGTCAGTGCCGTTCGCTCGCAATCAAATATAAATAATATGGACCGAGTCGACATTCATCGGAATTGATCCCGGAAAACCTTTTGTAGGTACTCGATTCACCATTTTGAGGGGTCACAAACGTACTTTGTGGTTTACACTACCTAACGATCCATCATTAAAAATGACGATATTTCCGAATTTAGGTAATCAGTGAAAAGTGCTGGCTACAGTTTTTACTGTCAGAGAGAATTAACGACGGATTATGACAACTATCGTAGTAGTGAAAGTCGACTTTAAAAGCTACGAAAGCTTTATTAATTCTTCAGTTGACGACTCGGAGTACTTTACTTGGAAAAATAATTTGTTTGAACTCTTTTCCACAAAAATAGAGGTTTTTTTTTAACGAATTCGTTATATAGGTATCTAAATTATACTTACCTATGTATAAAGTTTTTTTATAGTTCCAAGTGAACAACATTCATTTTGATTACATACATTTGACCGTCTTTGTATTTTTTTAGGAATTAATAATTTGTGTGAAGCTTCCAGCGCGTGGCTTAAACATTTCACACCGTTTTTGAAGGGCGAAAAAATACTTCACATGTTGGTTATTCCCTCGGTTCTTTTACTTCAAAACAGGGCTTTGTTTGAACGGTTAAAAGTTCTGTTTCTAGCATAAAAGAAAGACAAATTAAATGCAGCTGTTATTTGAAAAGCTCTTACTGCATAGTAATGGTTGTACAAGCTTTTGCGACACCTTTCTGTTTGTTCCTACTAATGCTGAAGTTGCTTTTCATTTCAGTTTAAAGCTTTCAAAATAACATCACGCTTATATTTTCCGAAGAGATTTGCAGAAGTATATAAAACATCCACAATTCCACTCCAGACTTTCCATACAAGATACTGAAGGAATTGCTGATTGAAAAATCAACAACACTTTTCCCGATTTCGATAAACCCAGTACCTGAAACACAGTGTATTTCATTCTAAATACCTACCTAGTAATAAACACAGAACATAATTTAGTTGTCTATCCCCACTGGAAATCTACGGTAAGTATACAAATCTAACGAAAGGCCCATCGAGACATCACATCCTGAATGTGAGATTTATTACGGCACATTCACGCCGGTAACTGTGTTATTAAGATGCCTCGTTTCTCCCGTCTTTATGTAACCATAATAACTGGGACGCAATCATATCGTTGCTATTCACTGCTATAATTTATACGGCGAACACATTATGATAATGTCTGTGTGACTACATTACGTGCCTATATTTCTCGATATTCGCCGTCATTTTTAAGAAAGTGTTACCTCAGTGCTTGAGATACTTGTAAACCAGACGGGCAATTCCTGTATTTCTGTCTCAAATATTCCTCTAATTTTATAATTTCCTACATTTTTGAAAAGGTTTTGGCAGTGATTATCGCTATGATGAGATTATGGGAATTGGCCTTCTGTATGGTATGTATATAGGTATGTCATATGCACGTGCCCTCTAATAGTCATCATTCACTTAATAATATGTAGGTACCTACTACATACAAAAACAACCCAGCGCGGCGCCGCGTCTGTCTGTCTAAACGCGAAAAACAGCTAGTGTGGTATGTATCACAAAATACCTTGTAAGCACCGTTTTTAGTGTGTGTGCCTATGACACTCACACACACTAAAACTGTGTTTTATCTGTACCTTTCCCTTTTGTCTCAAGCTCTGCAAAAACAGGATCAAGAGTACCTACTCAAGAACAAACACAAAGGATTGAAATCTGAAATCTCCCTTTATTCTTTGAACACTCAACAATAATTGCCAGTCCCATGTTCTACTGAGAAGGTCTAATTAAGCTGATTTCCAACTAGTTTGCAATTCAATAAATCAGGGATAACGATGCTTGAATTGAATTTCTAAAATGCAAATTCCGGACTCAACTTTTTGTAGGTCAGCCATTAAAACTGGCAGTTCTAGGAACATTGCAGAAAGACTTCGCGTCGTTTAAAATAAGAGTGCTTAGCGAGGGCGAGAAATTGGTGATTCAAAAAGAAATCGTAGTACCTATTTTCCTCTATTTATTATAGGTAGAGGAAAATATCGTCCGCAGGGTCACTTAAATATTGTTACTACGCAATAATTTGATTTAGATAACAATGTATGACATAACGCAATAAGAAAGTAGGTTCACAGCGTACCAGAAAGGTGTGGTATTTCAGGCTTTGCACGGGGGGGTTCCGGAATTGGTCTTTTAAGAGGAACCGGGACCACCCCTATGTCCTGATGGTGATCACCGGGGTGGTTTTAGTGAGGTAAAAATCCCACACTCCCCGACCTCCTTCCCCAGATGTCAGGCGCCTTTTGAAGGTTTCCCCCCGAAAACAAAAAAAAAAAAGTATGTACAGACATAGACATAAAAAAACACTTTATGGCTATGGGTACAGACCATGAAAGTGAAAAACTTCCTTTATGTGACCAACATCATAATCGCGAACAAATTTTCAACGGTCTCATACAAAACTTCAATACCTACTCAATCCAAATGTATGAGTCTTAAACATGACCACACATTTGTAACTTGCTGTATATAGAGAGAGATAAATCCTTGTCTTCTTGATTTTGTCGTTTTTTAGGTAGGTATAAATGTGCCTGTTTACATTTCAATACACTTAGTTGCAGTTTATCTCGCAGTACCGAAGTTGGAATGTTACCTAGCCATAAATCAAATGTGCAAACAATGCATGCGGTGACGTCACTGCCGAACAAAGCCACGAATTGATAGTCCGGAACAAACATGAATAAATTAAGCGATATTGTTCTGCACATGCATAACTATGCAGAACAGCACCAGTTGCAGAAATTAAAACATTACCATTAGAATGCCGTTCTATTGCTGAAAGCCGCTCTTCTAATTATTGCTCTTCTGTCGAACACAAAGTAACTTAATTTCTAAGGTAACGATATTATCGTGGACGTCGAAGTAAAATGTATGTATGGAAATACCAAGCGTCGTTACGCTTGTATATTTCCGTCTACAATAACGTTATAACGTGCCTGTAGTTCCATGCATTATACGGACGTGGACGTCCACGATAATATCGTCACGTTAGAAATTAAGAGGAGCGAACATTCAATAATTAAATTATGCTCGCATATTTTGTCTTACATCATTTCATGCTACTTATTTATAACCATTATCATAACAGCCAAACAATTTGAGCAAAACAAAACTATAAAAACATGAGGTAGCTACAAAATCTGTCACAAACAGGCATAACAAAATTGTAATTTGTACCTACCTGAAAAAAAATGGCTGCTTCATTTGGCGCGAATACCGCTGACTGCGTACCGTTAACTGTCAGAATGAACGGAATCATAGTCGACGAGATCAATACCGCCGGGTGCCGGCTACACCATTGAGTTTCTATGGCTGAAATTGTTTTGTAGTTAGACCACTTTATTGGGCGGTGTGAAACCACAACAGCCGTTAGCATAGGTAAGTAACTATAGAATGGTTTTAAAAATATTACTACTTAAGTGCTTCATTGTGAAACACAGCGCGGAAGCGGAAGGTTTCTGTATAAATTAATATTACTGTGATAGTTTATTGCAATAAACGGTTTCGTTAGCCCAGTGCTATGACTTATGAGTGCCTTCAATAGTAGGTACCATTGATATTTTCCTTAAAGTATTCTTCGGGGTCAGACTGTCGTCTTAGGGTCGGATTTAACCAATAATATATAATAATACTTTTTAAAAGCACTTTATAAAAGATTCTTTATTTATGTACTGTCTGCGAAGCTGCCTGTAATCTCAGTGTTCCGGGCAGAAATAAGAAAACGAGACGGTCGCCGCCTTTGTCCCCCAACTCAATCTACAGAAATACCTATCGAAGTTAAGGAAAAAACAAAATACAAACTAACACAAACGGTACAAAAATTTCGGTAAAACGGTAGGAAAGTTTCCTCAAATTTTCTCCAGTGTTTAACTATAAAACGATTGCACTTTTAAGTCTTCTTTGTAATTGGGGGGGGGGGGGGGGGGGGGCATTTGTTTTTATAATTGGCCTTTAGGTTTCGTACTAACTAATTACTCGCCAGACAGAATCAACGTGAATAATGCAACCATTAAATACGTAGTTTAAAAGCTATTAGCTCTTACGACACTCAGGGGGGTTTTTTTCAGTAAATTGTTTTAAAGGAATAACGGAGGGACTTACAGTTTTTTTTTCACCCCTTAAAAAGCAAAGTATTTTCTTAATTGCTAGAAAAAACGAAAAATCACATACCTATGTATTTTGCTACAGAAAATGAATAATTATCTGATTTAAAATGTTTAAATAATATCTTCTATTTTCTATTTTCTACATAAATATAACAAGGTCGGGTTAGTTACACCACTTATAAAACACAAGAACGGCTGGACCAATTTTTATGATATTTGATTTGTTAGATTTGTCTGCACACCGAATAGCAGAATAACTATTAAATGGGAAAAATTCTCAAAAAAAATTATGAAGAAGATATAATATATATTATAATTATATGATATAATATAATATGATGATATGATTTTCTCATACATTTTGTAAGGAACGGCTTTTTTGATGATGTCTCGAAAACGCGTTGACTTATTTCGATAATGATTCTGAGGGGGTACGAAGTTCGCCGGGTCAGCTAGTGAAATATAAAAATCTTTACGAACATCTAAGGTCCAAAATAATGCGACAAATGAAATAAGCATTAAGTAGTGCTCTCATTTAGCAACTGAAAACACAACGAATATATATCTAGCGGAATATTTATGCCACCCAAAGTACGCAAACCGAATTAAAATGCCATTAAGTGTGAGTCCCGTCCTTGCCATAGAAACCAGACTAGAGGCATCTATTCAGACTTGTCCTAATAATTCCGACAGACTTCAGCCGACCAATCTGAATGACGCACTGTCCATCTGTATTTTGGGTTTAATTTCCGTTGCCACTTTTTCTCGTGTTTCGAAAATGTTTTCGATCTCTGACTGAATAGAGATTTAAGCGAGCGAAGCCGATGAAATAGTCGGTACGGTACATCAACCCACACGTATTACTATATATTTTCAAACTAGGTACTGCAGTTTAATGAATGTGCCGATTCGAAAAAAGCTGTAAAATCCTAGTTTATTTTTAGAAAGTTCCTAACCGTTGATGGATCGAATGGAAAATGGAACGTTGAATGTTAATGAATATGGACTTTGATTGTTTTCGTTGATTTTCGTTTTTCAGTTTCAGTATAACATCGGCAAATCGTCGCTATGAAATATTTATGAAATTGTTTATTCTGTAAATAGAAATCACTTTTACACGTCATAATATAAAAAATAAGCGAGATGGTACATTTAAACACAAATCCATTCTGAAATAAACATTGTAGTTTATATTCTTACTCCTACATTTACATACGTAACAAGAATCGCGATACCTACACCCTACATAAGAATTTTTGGTTTTGGCTTTATAGAATAATCTTTTACGAATTCATTTGATTATATTACGTAACTTTGAGCTAGGCGTTACAATAGTAAAGTATGACTAGAAGTAAAAAATATTAACATAGCATAAGTAATTTTGTATTTAACAAAACATTTTGGAATTGCAAATAACTAAATCTTCGTATTTCAAGTTCTTTCCAATACGATCTTAAATCTTTCCAATCTTAAACACCAAATAGTCCCACCTAAAAGATACATCAGTCACAGTTTACTTTCCCCTTGAGTTCAAGAAAATCTAAAAGCAATTTGGCGACATCTCGTTTGCCGATAAAAGCGCTGTTTCGCTGAACGGTTCGGAACAAGTTGAGTATATTATTTCGACCGATAACTTAACTAGACGGAGAGGTTTATCAGTGATGAAGCGGATAAAGTGCATAAAGCGATGCTGTGCCAACAAGGTACCTAAGCGGTTTCAGCACAAGAGAAGCTTGAGGTCTCAAATACTGGTTGAAGCTTACAGACTTGCGAGTAATTGACCAACGATCTGAAACTAGCAAAGGTTTAGGTTTCACTCACAGACGCTATTTACTTCAGCTTAAACCGAGCAAACTGGAAACCAATTAAATTCTGTAGGTCTTGGTTATTTGTGTAAGCAGTTAAAATAAGAAATATTCATTCATCTTAACAAGAAAATCGAGAATTAAAAAAGAAAAAGAACAGTCAATCGCAATCAATCGCATGTAAAAACGGAAGGCTTTCCGCCTTCCGTTTTTACATGCGATTGAACCCGAAAAGAAAACCCACAAAATACGTGTAATGACACGAAAAAAAGCTGATAATGTAGAGAAATAGAAAATCATGATGACATTGAAGGGCAAACGAGGGTAGAAAACAGTCGACTTTTAACCCCCAAGCGTTGACATTTAATGACGATTACATAAAACTAAAACCGGTAAATGACAATAGGCTATGCCCCTATTCCGTGGGAGTTAACATAATGTGGTTGTCCTACACACCTCTGCCTAACCTACTTAGAGAAATACAGGATGTATTTACAGTCTCGATGCATTTTATATCACAACCCAATTTTCCAATTCCCCACTTCAGCTGTTGTCCACTATAACTTCATCGTCGCCTCCTTAGAGTTACAAGAAGTGACGAGGGTAGCTAACAACGTTACTGGGCATTGGGCACGCCCACGGTCACGCCACTTCTCTCAATAAAATAACATTTCACGTGATTTTACGCGCCACATTACTCTGGCTAATGTTCTTCCATTTAGTTTTGTTTTTTGTTAAGGCAGATTTTATTTTAACGCTTTATCCAATTGTTTTCTTAATGCCAAGATTTTTCGCCGCTAGCTACCTTATTTTTCTCCAATACCTTAGAAAATCAGTAAAATACAAAGTAAGGTCAGAATGGTGACCTGCCAGGGTCGCGGGTTGTTCGAAAGAGTTACCGTGGCCCTGGCACAGGCAACTGAAGGAGCGCGGGACGATTTTAGTCAGTAAAAGTCTGACGCACGACTCCACCCAGAGCGGGAGAAGTTATAAGATATTTTAAAATGGTGACCAATTTCCAAGATATTTCTTTGTCGGAATTTATTGAAATGACCCACTATATTTCAGGCAATCGGTAAGCATATTAAGTCGTTGGTACCGGCTGTCATTCGTAGATGTTTGACAGTCATAATGGGTAGTCCGAAGCCCGAAAGTCTGACAACTAGTCTTAGCAATGGGTATTGTGTTACCCAGTAACTGTGCTGTGGAGCTCAGATAGACGGTCGCTCTAAGTATAATACTGATATTTAGCAGCATCCGGTTAGACTGGAAGCTGACCCCAAAATAGTTGGAAAAGGTTCAGTATCATTGATAGATGATCAGGCAAAATACCGGGAGTCCCATATTCCCGTTTCCGAGCACCAATAAATCGAATTCCATGTTTGTTATATTGTATTCCATGTTATTCAAAATTTAAATTTTCGGTCGGTTGGAGTTGCCAGTTCATTGAATTAGCAGTGACACGACAGCTTTGTTCGTAGATATCATTATATTCCGGAATAATTAATGGCCGGCGCATTTCATCGTGACATCTAAATGAACTTGTTATGGACTAGTTAATCTGCTGGTTTTCAGTAATTCATTATAACAATAATAATCATTTTAATAACAGGCAGCTAAGGCCCATAAATAAAATACACGAAATAATCTTATACAATAATAAACTTAAAACTATGACTATACACGTAACGTTGTCGGCGTCGTGTTTCGCTGCGTGGTGTCGCGTAACCGTCCTCGAAGCTGCATCAGTACCAATTATATTATGATTACATAATTATAAGTAAATACAGGAAATCATGAATCTGATATGCATTAGGGACTCCAGTATTATTTTAGTTAAAATAAAGCGAATAATTTTTCAAAAATTAGTTTTAAGGTGTATAAAATAATTATTAATCAGTATCTATTATTTAAAGAACTCCGTAATGAGAAATTAATTAAGAAAACAATAAATCCACGGTCGCATAACTCGGAAGTTTGGAAGTAATTACAAGAGCGCCCTGAGCTTTAACTGAGTGGGTGGTTACATTCGAATGTCGAGAGCTAAATTAATAGAGTCCATTGTCCTTTAAACTTAACTACAACACAGCGCACAAAATAAACGTTAGGAATATACCGTAAAGGAAATAATCGCACAGTAATCTGACAAGAAAATGTACCTATCTTTGTGAAATAGAGATGACGACGCTTCACTCGAGAGAAGTAAATCTGGCGGTTATGATCATAATGCTCAAAGCAAATATTAATACCTATTTCTTTTGTACAGCTCAAGCGAACTTCATTGGTGTAGGATACTCAAGAATCAATAGGTACGTCTTTGTTTCGTTGTAATTTAATTCAAACTACCTATATCCTAAAAACACAATATTATTCTGTGTCTATTTCAAGGTATGTACATATTATGATATGGTAACATCGTTGTAAGTAAGTACAGGGGACACGCTCATTAGTAAGATAAGTCGATCGCCATACATACATAAACAAAACATGAAATAAGCTTGAAAATATGCTTATATGAATATTTTCTTGCTACTACTTAAAATATTTTGAATGGCAGACTGGTTGGAATATCGTTATTCTCAGAGAGCGCTTATTTTCAGGACATAAACTTTAACGTCCCCGTCTCAGGATAGAATTTAGTTTTCGCTTGTTAGGCAGATTTGGTACCTTGTTATTTGAACAAATATATTTGTTTTTACGTGGACACAGTTACCAGTTACTGCTAGACTAGCAGTTACCAGGAACTGTGTCCACGTAAGATAAGATATAAGTATTATTTCGGTTACAAGGTAGAATGTTTTGTCCGAAAACAAAAACAAACTCAAAAAAATTGATTTATTCCGGTCTGATCCCCTGAGACCCCCCCTCCACCCACCCCTCCTCGATCTCCTGCTAGTTCTTCTTCTGTTTTAATTTTTTTCTTATTCTATTCATCGTCTGAAGGATTTCCTGACGAATTGAATTTCGGACATAACTTTTTTAGTTTCTCGTTCTTTAGTGATCTTTTAGACCTTCATGGATACTTAAAAAAAATTGAGAAAAAATGAAAATGAAAATAGACCTATTGATTATTTTAATTTACCTATTTTCTCCATTTTTTCAAGCCATGATTAATATTTTTGAACCTTTGACAATGATTATGAAATATTGACATAATTTAAAAGCTAACAGTCTTAAAATAATAATATTTGACAATAATAATTATTTTCGTGTAAAATACAAAATACGAGTATGTAGGTAAAATACAGAATCTGTAAAACAAGTTTACATCATAAGCCGGATGTTATTTCACTTGAAATGCGATCGAACCGAGAAATGCGAGAGAGGAAAAGGCAAACGGCTAATTGGAGGGCTGTGTCGGCCATCAGTCGTCGGGCGGGAAATTAACGGGAGCTAATGGCGTGAACAAATGTTGTCTCTTCTCTATCCGTCGGTGTTTTATAGATTAAAATTAGATCATGAAATCGATGATTATTTCGCAGTATATTTAAGTCAGCTTATTTGTGTTTGATTTTTGTTTACGAGACATATCGAAAAGATTTTTGGTCTTTTCACATGGCTAGCAAAGTCTACATGTTATTTTTGTTCTGTTTTTGTAGTTTTTGTGAACTTAATATTGTTAAAGTGCATATTACCCATGGTTTGGGTTGAACTTGATTCTAGTTCGTTATAATTTTATTCTGAGAATTCTCGAAGTCCCGTGAAGTCCCGGGAGTCTGATCGTGGGTTGTCTCGTGTCCCGAGACTTTGAATCTGTCGAAAATTCCCATCAAACCCTAATATAAACTATTTCTAAAAATTATATTTTACATCGTCTTTGTTTTCAGCGGAGACATTTCATTGTGTAAGACTTTAACTTGCCTTTGGCGAGATGTCCGCCCTTTTCTTGTCGGTAACAAGCTAATTTACCAGAATAACAACTGAGTGAGCTGTGAGCTCGTTTATATTTTTAATTTGTCTTAGCAAGGACCTGGGGAGGTGAAAAAAAGGTGGCGATATACGTACTGTCATAATCGTTTTAAGGCAAAAAGGAGATGACACTACCTTACTGTCAACATGTAACAATTTGTCTTCCGCAGCGCCTTTATTTCTAGTAGAGTAAGCGCTGTTTCCGTAGTACAAAGTGTTACTACAGACGCCTGGTTATTCCCCGTACCATTCTTTGTTGCTTGAAAGTAAGAAGGTATCATACTCAAAGTGTTAGCCGTAAATTAAACCGTGTCACTCGTCGTGGTGTAAGGGTTGGTGATTTTCACCCCACAAAGCTCACAAGTGGTACACAATGCATGGTACTGGCACCTCGCACTCGACATGACAGGGCGCCGGATCGCTTCTGATCGGAACGGTATTTTCTGTGCGATTCCCATTTCAACGAATTATGTACTTGCTCTCTATAAAAGCGATCGACATTCGTTCGTGGCAATTTAGGGGTGTTCGACAGTTCGGTAATCGGAAAGGAGGAATTCAGGTTAATAAACTTATTGCTTATTTATTTATTGCTTATTTTCTACCATCATGATCAGCCTATAGCAGTCTATAGGCTGATCATGATGGTAGAAAATAAGCGGTTATAAAAAGTGAACTAGTACATGTCTATGTCCAACAGTAGACTGCTACTGCTGGACATAGACATGTCTTTGCTGCTACTCTCATCTCATACAGCTGCTTTCAGTCACTCTGCAAAAATCACTCAAACACCCGCACTCAGCTTAGGTAGGTACCTATAAAACGGGGTGAATGAGGGCACTTAATCGTTATTATAATACAGCAAACACATTAGAGTCCTTTCCAATAACAAACGCTATTATTTCAATGTTAAAATCCCTTTTAAAGTTTCGTCCCGATTCACCCCTACATCCCTATTCACCCCGTTTGACGGTATCTCCTGTTATGTACTCAAATAAAATTATTTCCTTATGTACAAAAGAAAATAAATGTCCAAATTTCGAAAGTGATGTAACAAAAATTAATCTGGACTCCAAATCTGTTGAAAGTATTGACATTTACTGGAGTTTCGTATACTTTTTTTCTCCAAAATCCCTGCACGTGAGTGCAGCCCCTGAAAAAGCTTTTAACCTCTTCTACCTTCAGCCCTCGCGAACATGCTAGATTAAAAAAATATGGGAGTGAAAGTAGGTCAGTGCCGGCAAACATTGTAAAGGCGTCGAGGGTGTTAATCTGCTCATTACGCCTGAGAGCATGGCTCTACATCTTTTAAGAGAAAACAGTTTAAAAAAATGATCATCGTCATAATTTGTAATGAACTGATAATTGAGAGTGTTTCTACTATTTATTCATTCTCCTGCCCTTCTCCCAATTTATATGGGGTCGATGAAACATGTCTTTTTAACCGACTTCCAAAAAGGAGGAGGTTATATGTTTGACTTTATGTATGTTTTTTTTTCATAGTTTCAGTGCCTGTCGTAAAATGTGACAATTTTTTCTTGACAAATATGTCGCATTATCAATTATACTCACTGACCTCTATTAAACGTGTATTATACAGGTCAGTGGTTATACTAAATAGAACCTTTTTTTTTAAGGATGGGAAATCATCATATGACCCCCTCCTGCTCTGGGTGGAGCGGAAGGGAGTGTCAGACTCTTACTGACTAAAACCCATCCGTGTACCTTCCTTAGCCCTTTATGTTCCGGGGTAGCGGTAACCCTTTCGGAAAATCCCGCTGCCCCGGCAGGCTTCGGCCCTGACGGGCCCCTTCACTGATGCTGACATCTCTTTGAGGCGCGCGTGGAACACATACGCGCCGTCCGGCATGGGCCTGGTCCTGATCGGACGGTGAGCTACCCATTACTCTCCGTCCGCAGGCCCGCGCCTACGGTGGCCGGGAGTCGTCACGTGACTCCCGACGCCCGGAGCGTCTCCAGCGGCGAATGGGACGTGAGGCTCTGTCCCTCAACCATCCCGCCACCTCCTTCGCTAGCATAACTGCTTCGCAGAACGAGGTGACTACCTCCCACTCCTCTCGCTCCGGACCATGGCTTAAACCAAGGCCGGACGCGAGAGGTCCCCGCCTCTGCCGATCGCCACTACGAGGACACGGCGATTAAATAGACCCCTGGAGTTTCCATCTAAACCCTTTTTTTTTTTTTTTAAGGATGGGAAATCATCCAATGACCCCTCCCGCTCTGGGTGGAGCGGAAGGGAGTGTCAGACTCTTACTGACTAAAACCCATCCGTGTTCCTTCCTTAGCCCTTTATGTTCCGGGGCAGCGGTAACCCTTTCGGACAATCCCGCTGCCCCGGCAGGCTCCCGCTGCCCCGGCAGGCCCATCTAAACCCTTGAGAGAAAAGTCGCGAAATTCACTTACCTAAACAAAATGATGGTATGTATGTAATTTATCTCTCTCCAATCATTTATACATATATTAGATCGGGGAAAAAGTTTCTTCGTATTTTATAGGAATAAAGTTGTAATAAAATCTATTTGGTAGTACTGTTTGTATCTGGGTGGTTTTGATACTATTCATAGATGACATTTTAAAAGAAAAATAAAAAATTAATCCGCCACTTTTCAATTGTTTTTCTTTCCGCCAAAATGAGAGAATTTAACGAAGAAATTCGAGACATTTTGAAGTTTTATTAAAAACAAGAAAAAATGCGACACAAAACTAAGTGCAGTAAGTGTAGCACAAAGTTGGTTCAAGCGTTTTCAGTTCGGAAATTTTGATGTCAAAGATGCAGCTCGCTCTGGTCGTCCCTTTACGGAAACAGTCGATGCCATTTTTGAAAAAAGTGGAACAAAATCGGGATATTATTAGTTACGATATAGCTGAAAAGTTAGGGGTTGACCATAAAACAGTTTTGACCCATTTGAAAAGGTCTGGGTATACAGGAAAGCTCGATATTTGGGTGCCACACGAGCTCACTGAAAGAAACCTAATGAATCGTGTAGGTACTCATTTGACTGAGTCATTTGAGATTCTCTATTGAAACGTAATGAAACCGAACCATTTTTGAAAAGATTGATCACTGGCGATGAAATGTGTATCACCTACAAGAACGTGCGAAAAAGATCTTGGATAAAGGGCAGTCAAGCTTCGCAGACTATAGCAAAACCCGGATTAACTCGCAATAAGGTGATGCTGAGTGTATGGTGGGATTGGAAGGGCATTGTTCATTATGAGCTTTTACCGCCGGGCAAAACCATCGATTCGGATCTCTACTGCCAACAGCTGATGAGACTCAAGCAAGAAATTGAGAAAAAAACAACCAGAATTGATCAACAGCAAGGGTGTGGTTTTTCATCATGATAACGCCAGACCACACACATCTTTAGCCACTCAGCAAAAATTGAGAGAGCTAGGTTGGGACGTGTTAATGCATCCACCACATAGTCCTGACCTTGCACCCTCAGATGTCCACCTGTTTCGGTCTCTTCAGAATTCTTTTTTGATCAGAAGTCCCAAAATTTCTACAGCAATGGGATTAGGTCACTACCTACAAAATGGAAATAAGTTATCGAACAAAATGTCACATTTATATTATAATCAAATGTAAATAAACTATAAAAAAAGTCTTGAATTTGTATAAAATACGAAAAATCTTTTTCCCGGACCTATTAATATGTTTGGTGTGTCAATTTACCTACCTAGTTTACCCTTGACCCTACTTCGGCAAAGGATACTGAAGGAAGGGCAGGTCCGGTATGCTATTTTAGTCTGAATCGATGCGCAGTGAGTAACCACATAGAATCCTTTAATATCTACCTACAGCGTTTATTGCGAAATCGTAAGCGAAAATGCGAAGTTATGGGTGAAGCGTTTACAATAATCTATAGATTACGTATGTATACGTCACAATCTATAATGTCAAAATAACAGCATTTACTAAATATATATGTTATGGGCCAAGTGATTAATGCGGGCAGTATTAATAATGCCCGGGCAGTATTAATAATGCCCGGGCAGTATGAATAATGCCCAGCCATATCGGGCCAAGTGATTAATTACAATCTAAACTCACTTATTTATCACATTGCCCGGGCATTATGAATATGGCTACATGATGATCGGGCAATGTGATTAATAGGTAAATTTTTATGTGGTGCGCTGCGGTGCGGGGCCGGAAACAAACACGTGACGCGCGCTAACCAATCAGAGACCGAAACGGGGCAGCGCGGGGCTGTTAGACGTAGCCGACGGAGTCCCGCTTCGCGGGGCCCTATTTCTGTGAAAAGGGTTTAAACTAACCTAACCTAACCTCGGGGTGGCCTTCGCTCACTTTGCTCGCTCACTGGAGCCGCCATCATCCCCTTCGAACCAAACCTGTTCGAGTCGGGGTGCCCCAAGAACATGCTTTACATCATTCTGCCCAATAGGCACTGGGCATTATTCATAATGCCCGGGCAATGTGATAAATTGATTGGTTATAATCACATTTCCCGCTCTTATTGGGCATTATTCATATTGCCCGGGCTATGAATAATGCCCGACTAATCACTTAGCCCATGACATATATATGAAAGTCCCATACGGTACTTAAAACAAAAAAACAATTTAAAAAATTTTTGATGTATGTTTGTACCGGCAAATTTCTGAAACGGCTGGACCAATTTTGACAGAACTTTCACTGGCAGAAAGCTGATGTTATTAACTTATGCAATTTTTATTTTAGAAATAAATATTAAAGGGTTCCGCGAAACAAAATTAAACTCATGAAATCCAATTTGTCTTTTAACATAAGGCTGCATTGCCCTTTACGCACGCTCCATGTGAAAACTTAAAAATGTTGTACCTACCTATTTGAAAATGATTTCTGGCAAATGAGCACAACATAATATTATTTTGTAGATATTTTAATAAAAGTCTGCATTCCCTTCTGTAAATAATTTCCTTTCCGAAACTGAACATATTATAACAAATACACTAAAATTACAGAGTAAAAATGAAACTTTTTTAATCAGCATTCCACCATTTTGATTCCCTGTCACCTAGCAACCTTACTGATTCTAATCAGAGTAGTGTCATATCATGAAGGTGCCCGGAATATACATACGTAGGTGCTTACATTATTGTATGTATATTGTGAGGTAAATTTTGATGGTAAGGCCGGCCCCATTGTTGTCAGAAATAAGGATTAGTTCGGATCTCCGGCCACAACGTCTCATGTTTACGAAGCAGATGTTAAATTACATTTTGAAGTAGATTTGGGTTGTTTTGATGCAGTTTGATAGAGCTTGATTATTCAAGTGAGCCTTTTCTAGAAACATAATTATAGTGACCAGTGTATTTACCAGTATAATTATCATCATCATCTGCCTAGCCTTTTCCCAACCATGTTGGGGTCGGCTTCCAGTCTAACCGGATGCAGCTGAATACCACTATTTTACATGGAGCGACTGCCTATCTGACCTCCACAACCCAGTTACTAGGTAATTGGTAAGAGTGGTTGTCAGACTTTGGGGCTTCTGACTACCCGTAACGACTGTCAAAGATCTCAGTATGTAAAGACCTCGGAGAGGGGTCTCGGTATGTAAAGATGGACACCCATCCACAGACCAACCGCGGCAAGCGTAGCTTAACCTGGCGATCGACCTGTGCGGCTGTTATTATTTAGCCACGGGCCCCTCAATTCCAGAAAGATATAATTAATTTTATTAGCGTAAACAAAATGAAAGCTAACTTCGAAAACAAGGAGGATATTACTGAGTAGCTAGCTGAGCTAGCTAGCTAAGAGCGTTTACGACGTACGGCTTTTCATACAAACTTTCAAGCCGTTGCTTTTCAAAATGAATGAACCGATTTTAATGAAACTTCATACACATAAGCAGGATACAAAGGTCTAAAAAGTTAGCAGAGAACATTGTCCAAAGTTTAATTTGGCTGTAACACAATTTTTCGAAAATATTTTCTGCTTTTTAGACCTTTGTATCCTGCTTATGCGCATAAAGTTTCATTAAAATCCGTTCATTCATTTCGAAAAACAAGGGCTTGAAAGTTTGTATGAAATGCCGTACGGCGTAAACGCTTTTAACAAGTTTAACCAGAACGGGAAGAAATTTCACTACGCTTCAATAGTTACTCAAGAATTCAACGAATTTCACAATCTTAAGCAAGCTAATATTATAAAATTCGCATAACTGATAAAGCCCTTTATTTGTGAAAAACAAGTTGAGGGACCGTTGCCCAACATTTTTTTCCTGCAGCATCAAATGTTGCTGGCAACATAGTGTGCAGCCTTTGATTACCATGAATGCAGAATATTTACAACAAATAGGTACCGATGTTCCAACAGCACTGCAACATTCCATGTTGCCCATGTTCCAGTCATATTTCCCGCAACACAAAAAATTTTCAGAAACAATGTTCCGCAACTTTGTGCCCCAATGAATACATGCGATTGAAAAATCTTACAAATACATTTAATAAAATTGAATCGAGAAATGTGATTTTTATAGAAGTCTTCGCACCTGATCAAATGCGCTGCGATGACATCCTGACAGCCGCGCTGAACGATGTGCCTTAGCGATAAAGTCGAGCTCCATGCTGAGACAGCGCCAGATAAATTGAACGACGTTTTCTACATTTTCAAACGTGAGGTTAGAAATGTCGTTATAAAATCGTCATGTCATGTCACCACGACATTACGTGCAAATTTTTATTGCATGCTTGGTTTTATTATACTTTTTGGTTGCCGCCATTTTAAGTAGGTCATAAAAATCCAATGAAGAATCATACTTAGAAGCATACTTTCTCAGTTAGGTACCTCATTATCTCTTTGAGTTCATTTAATCTTTTTGCCATTTCCATACTTAATATTTTGCCAATTTGCAGTTTCAATGCTAACCTAATTGATTTAATTCAATGTTATGATAACAAACTAACCAAACCCCTGAAAATATATATGTACACTGGAAACGTCAGAATAAATAAACTTTAAAACTATGTTAGAACTCTGTAATATTATTCTAACAATTAAATGAAATTTTACTATTACTTACCCTTATCCCAATTGCTAATCCATTGCTATAAACATATATGCGAAAAATTTGTCTGATCAACAAAGTAAATAACGCAATGTTGTTGAACTGTCAAAATTAAGACCATTGCTACTGTAAGTATAATACGTAATTACCCCCAGGTCATTCATCGTCTAAGAATCTAAAATAGGTACATACTTACTTATCGTAAAGTCCAAAACATAATAAATTAACGTCAGGTTCCACTAGTAAACAAGACGACAGTTCGTTAGTCTAAGATTAACATACCTACACATAAAACATCCTTCGTTACGTACTAGTATGTAATATAATTCTATCCAGGCGTGAATTCAGTTCAACGCAAAGGATTTATACTCCGGTACCTACACGGTCGTCTTAGTAAAGCCTCCTTGTACGTAAAATGTAGGTTGCAAGGAAAGGTTTTCTCTCGGAATATTCTAACATCTTGCAGTAAACTTGCGTTTAGAAAATGATACGTGTATTGAAAACGAATTTATAAAATATGTTTTACAAATTTTATGAGGTAGGTATTTTTGTAAAATCGGTTTAAGGAATATTTATTACTATTTTTTTAATAATAATATTAGTAGTTTATTTATTTATTTTTTATTTATTTATTTATTCACGTTACCCACAGAATACATTTAAAATAATTTCCTTAATAGTATGTTTATAAGTGCAGCAATTACTTACAGGCTAACACAACATGCACCATTAACGGTTTTACATAATATTACAAAGCCAAAAAGAATATTTACAATTAAAGTTATTCGAAAATTTTTGGTAATTCATAGGTAACAATAATAGTACTTAAACTATTTCATAGCTCGTGTGACCATAGCACTAAGTCACGCTTTTCTGTCTAAAAATAGACTACTTAAGTCACAGAAAGGCGTGACCTAAGTGCGGGTTTAGGTCACACAGTGCTATAATAATAATATACGGGTACCGCTTTATACTCGTGGTGGTATCATGTCTAGTAATAGTTTCTATCGCTGAAACTCCTAGGACAGGTTTTAAATGGTAGATATTCCACCTATGTACATTTGTGTGCTTAAAGTATTAAATAAATAATAGTCACGTGTTTAACGTGTCGTGTCACATGTTAGTTCGTGTCATTGGGATAAGAGGGGCTTGTGGCTAAGTAATAACAGCCGCACGGGTCGATCGATCAGGTTAAGCTACGCTTGCCGCGGTTGTTCTGTGGATGGGTGACCATCTTAACATACCAAGACCCTCCGTTCCTCGGAAAGCACGTTAAGCCATTGGTCCCTGCTGTCATTCGTGGATCTTTGGCAGCCGTTACGGGTCATCAAAAGCCCGAAAGTCTGACAACCAGTCTTACCAAAGGGTTTCGCATTACCCAGTGCGGCAGTCGCTCTCAGTAAACTGGTACTCAGCTGCATCCGGTTAAACTGGAAGCCGACAGCAATATCATAGTTGGGAAAAGGCTAGGCAGATGGTGATTTGATTTGAGATGATGATTTTCATTATAATACGAGCCAGAGAATGATGACGGCTCACGTTTATTTCAAATCCTCTATCACATTATTCACATTACGAAATCTTTTTGAACCACCATTAATTGTCATAATAAAAACATTTTAACAATTTCCTTCACCATTCTGCCGAAAATCTTTCATCTCTGAATTCGACTCTGAACATTCCTCACAACATATTACACACAACTTTATGGATACACCGACATATTAAATACGCTTCATGTAAGAACTTACATCATAGTTGATAGCCTTAACATTTTCTCGTTTCAATAAACAGAATTACTGATGGAGCAAGTCTTGCGTTCCTATCTCTATCCTATATCTATCTAGCTGGCTAGATTCGTTCAGAAATAGCTGTTCTATCGATTAGCTTCACTAACGTGACACGTCGCTACAATAAGACATCAAAGACTTGCCTATAATTCATTAGGATTGCTTCTTTGTGCAGAATTAGAAGCTTCGTAAAACTGGTTAGGTATGTTAATCTATTCTGGTAATACACAAAGGCTATATATACAAGGTCAAATTAAATTAGCTAACGAAACTCCGCAGACGTGATGGGGGTATCGATAACAAACCATGATAAAAGAAACATTTGATGATTATGATAATAATATATTTTGACGTCAACGACCATATGTAGTGTAGGAATGTGCTTGAAACATCAGTTCAAAAATTAGTTTTTGTTTCTATGCACTTCACAGATGTGATGGGATCTTTTTCTCAACTCATTCTTCAAGTAAAGTCCTCCAGACTGTATTTCGGCCCCAGCGGCCAATCTCAACGGAGAATAGCCTTCGGCGTGGGAGATGTAGTGCACAAGAGTGCGCGCAGACACAGATGCACTCTCTCTTCCCTCACTCTCATAGTCCGATGGGACGGCAATCCGACACGACCGGAGAGAGATCAGGCGCAGGACCAATGGCATAACGTGCTTTCCGAGACACGGATGTATCACAGCGCCAACTGCCAAACTCCGGACTATTACTAAGAAATTCTGGAAAACTCAATAACACTTTGCCCGATCCGGGAATCGAACCTAGGACCCCACGCTCACAGCAGTCGCGCTTGCGACAACGAGACCAACGGGGCAGTCAACATACTTCAAGTAACAACCCTATAACTAGCGGTCGTTAACCCCTTAATACATTTTTTTTTTTTGTTTTTTCATGTTTAGATATCGATACCCATCGTGTCGGGGGAGTTTTGCTAGCTAAATTAATTTGACGCTGTATATGGTATGCAGTGAAACTATAAATAGCTCACAAATCTCTTGGGATCGGGCAAGGGGTATTTGAACGACAAAGCTGAATTCGCAAAGGAATCAAATAATATAAAAGTTTTTTAAATTCTTCTCTGAATATAACCGAGTCTTTTCGTAGAGAAGATATCGATTGCTTCAATTTCATGCTTTTAAATAGGTACAAGTATTTATTTAATGAAATTTAAAGTATATTACTCAAGACAAATGCCGAATTGGCATTGGCACATCTATACATAAATTAAAATAATAACTGTCTTGTCTATTGTCTGAATGTATGTTCCGGATTGGCGCAAAAAGGGCTGAACGGATTTGAATGCAATTTAGCACACAAATAGTTTATAACCTGGATTAACACGGTACTTTCAATTCCGGTAGTACGTTAGCGTAATTTTATTTTTCGAAATACACGCGGGCAAAGCTTCGGGCAAAAGCTAGTAACTAATAAGTGCCCATGAATTATGTTTCTTGAAGACAGCTGTTGTCTGTTGTTGTTTTTGACGATACATGGCTTGTCTGCTAAACTTAAACAAGAGGGTGCCCAAGGGGTGCCAACGGGACCTTATTTCTAAGCCTCCTCTGTCCATCCGTCGCGACTTTTAGTATTTTGGGAAAAGTTTTCCCAAAATACTAAAAGTCTCGTCACTTATCAGCTTAGTACGCTTCAGCCATTGAATACTGTTTTACAACCAAGGTCAACATTTTACGAAAAGTTCTTATCTATGGGCAAACACAGATATTGGTTTTTACAAGGAGGTAATCTTAAAAATGTAAAGTAGAAGATCGAGGGATGAATACTAAATTAGTTAAGGAACTTTTATTAACCATTGTTACATTAAATGGCCGATAAGCTATTGTGGGTTTTGTTTTGTGTCCGCAATAATTTATTCCAATAAGGATAACGTTGTTTCAATTAGATGTTGTTGTTCTTTTAAAAATCAATTTTAGTCTAAAAACCAGTCTTACCAAGGGTATCGTATTATAAACCCAGTGACTGAGTTGTGGAATTCAGATAGGCAGTCGCTTCATGTAAAATACTGGTATCCAGCCGCACCCGGTTAGACTGGAAGCTGACCCCAATATAGTTGGGAAAAGGTTAGGCAGATGATGATGTTCTTTAAAAAACAAAAGCACGCAGCTTATCTAAAGGCGGTAGAGGTATTCCACTCAGGGCAATGATTTCAACCGCACTTGCTTGAACCGTACCTGAGCACTTCCACTAACCGCACTGAAACACAATTTTGCAATAATATGTTCTCGACCTAGTTGCAGGTGACTTGTCTAGTTGTCTATAATTAACGTCTTAAGTGAAGCGCTGTGTGATGTCACACCTGTATAAGCTTTGTATTGGAGTGCTTGTGTAATGCCTTGGGTTTAATACGCCTCGTTAGGCCCGCGTTTGTTTTTATGACACTTAGTGGCTAGTAGCTCGCTAGATTCTTATTCTATGATTATTTTCTCGCGTATCAGCAGAACTAACTGCCATCGGAAAGTTTTAAATTAAACCATAAATAATTTTTTTATCACCTGAAATTTTAACTTAGTACTCTCACATGTTTTACTTTCCTATCGCAGGTATGCTGAAAGAGATTTCTTTAGAAACAAGCATCACATTTATTCGTAATTTTCTGTTTCTTTCTTCTTGTCTGTTTATATGCGTGTACATAAATTCTGACTATCTAATCTAACTAGCCTGTACTGTCCTACTGCAGGGCAAAGGCCTTTCCCTTTTCCACACAATTCTGTCTTTTGCGAGTGTCGGCCAGTCCCTGCGATTGTTAAATAAATAACGTTAATGTAATTGTTAAATAAATAAATAATGCGTACTTTGATACCGACAAAATAGTCCATCTGAAGGCCAATTCCCGTAATTAAAAACGTTCCAAATCTAGTCGCAATCTCATCTCAGCGACAATGTCAAAAACTTGACAAAAATGTCGGGAAATTAGAAATACTTTTGACAGATTGAGACTGAGATCAGACTATGAACGTTCTTAAAATTACGAGAATTGCCCCTCTGTTTGCAAACATCTCATTAACAGTACTACAAGCAAACAATATTATGACAATATCCTCTTAAATCCTCAAATTACACACAGAAATCTCAAGGAACATCGTGACAATACAAAGCAATCTTTTGTGCGTTACTCACACAAGACAATACGGATTTATACCGTGGCGTCGCCTTTACACTTCAAACAATATACACAAAATTACAATCTTTTAACGGGCGCTGAATGAATACCTGATGATTTCACGTTGTATTCGAAGCAATGTGGAATATTTATTTCGAGATTTCTTACATTTTTCTTGACACGAATTAAAGGAGGAATTAATTATCTGATAATCGGTACAGTATGATTTTTTTTTCCTATCTGTTTTTGTAAGCAAATACCTACCTACGACATTTTTTATCAATTACACTCTTTAAGTTATTGTAGGAGTTTTAGAGCTTGGTTTTTATATTTGATTTATTTTAATTTATGTTTGGCAACGGGTGAGTGAGCAATGGTTGTGTGGTGGTCCAGTGGTAACGGCCCCGACTTGTGAGTTGTAAATCGTGGGTTCGAACTCAGGCAGGCGCTTTACTTTGCGTAAATATTTTCATCACCACTGCTCTCAAAACGGTGCCGAAAAACATCGTGAGGAAACCGGCATATCCTAGAAACAAAAATTCGAAGACATGTGAGATCTACCAACCCACACTGGGCCCGCGTGGTAGATTACAGCCACAATTACAGCCCACTCCCTCTCGAAGAGAGGAGCTCTGTGTCCCAGCAGAGGAAACATTACAGGCTGATTATGCTATGCTTATGCTAATGGTTGCAAATTACCTGAAATAAATGAATTAATTATTTACTAGCTTTTGTCAGCGGCAGCGAAATTATCCCACGGGAACATACTACCGGGATATAAAGTATCCTATGTGATAATGCAAGTTATAAACTATGTATATTTCTACCAAATTCGTTCAGCCGTTTTTGCGTGATTAAGTAACAAACATCTAAACATCGAAACACACTACTTTGACATTTATGTATATACGTCCAAAAGTTACTTGACATTTTACCACTTTAGCTATGATGCCACATTATGATTTAAAATTTTAAAAAACATAATCATGTACTCATATGGGATCACTTGATTATTTTTATGATAAGTCAAAGATAGTTGAATAAGTCAATAAAGTCGCAGCAAACAGTTCAAACATTTGGATCACTAGAATTTTAAATCATAATTATTATGGTGTGTCAAAGCTAAAGTGGAAAAATGTCAACTATCTTTTGGAAGCCACTGAATATATTATTGATAGAGGATTATCACCATTTCGAGCTATCATCAGCACATCTAACAATTCATCTAAAACTGCTACAAAGTGACAATTTATACCCTTCGATTTTCTCGACATCTAAATCTCAGCACACCATAATGTTTTTCAAATAAAAAAGGAGAGAAATCTGTACTTTACTAACATATGATAATGATTAAACAAGTTTTTCGATAAACGGGGTTCTAGGAAAAAGATTTTCATTTATTAGATATCGTCTCGTTTCTGTTGTTCCAGTGCAGAGGGGTCTATTATTGGGGCCGAAAAGGGAATGGGGAATAAAGAAAGGATATGTATTTCCTGCTGTGTATCAATTTTGAGATATGCGAAGCTTCAACAATAGGCATTTTATGCCTTGAATAGCGGTGAATGTTGCTTTTTGAATATTTCTAGTATGCATGACTTATTTGCACGTTTTATGTGAGCGCCTTTGGATTTCAAGATAGATTCAGTCTACACCATTTTATAATTTTATAATCCATAGGTATTAATATTAATTCGAAAGTAACTCTGTACCTGTTACCTTTTCACGTCTATTTTCGCCGGATTACAATAATTTGGTAAGGAGATATATAGATGGCATCCGAGGAAAGGACACAGGCTACTTTTTGTCTCAAAAAATATTATTTTAACTTACAATTCTAAAAGGGGTGATATAGGGGATGTAAGTCTGTATCCTAAACTTATCATTTCTTAAGTAGGACTTGATGAATTCAAATTTATGCTTTTGCAAAGAAATAAAGAATTACGTGTTTCAGCGTTTCTGTAAAATTATAACCACCCGTTTTTAATTATTGAAATTTATGATATGTCCGTTCTGAACGGATTTATATAAGAGGCATACGGATAGGCTATGGACCCTGGGTTAGGGCATAGGGTACTTTTTTATCCCAGTAGTACGGTCACCAAAGGCGATAAGTAACCAGGTTCGTCAGATATAGTTGAAGTTTAGTAAGAAACCGATGGATGTTATTGGATAAAAATTGTAGGTATTTAATGAATAGAATACAAACACAAATTAATTTTAATTCAAAAACTTCCATCGGTTTCTTACTAAACTTCAACTATACAACACTCATTACTTATCTCTTTTGGTGACTGTACATTCCCGTGAGATTCTTCCTGACTTCCACAGACAAAAGATAGTACTTACTATATAAATTGTAAAACAGCTCTCGGTACAAAATTGAGCTTTTCGAATACATAAATAATATCTATCTTATTTAGGGCACTGAAACCAGTTTCACCCAGGTACGGCAGAAAAATTAAATAAACAAATATTTTCCTCCACTAAAGTAATTAGTTTACTTTTCAGTAAAATACTAACTTGCCAAAACATTTCGCTCGAAACGCAGAATTCATAACGTTAAAACATTTGCCAACATTCAGTCATCCATTTAATATGAAGAGCTCGCCAACATACTCAAACGAAGGCTATAAATTAATAGCGAGTTGCGCTTATGTTCGAGTTGATTACCCCCCGGAGCAACAAGTCTCCCAACTTCCCCGCTTAGTGCTTTATATCAACTACTGGCTCTCAAAGGCTAACGATAGACTTTTAGCCGATGAGCGCTTCTGTGGACGGTTAAAAATGTTTGGCCGATACGACTGCTGAGTGGAATTTATTGACTGTAGCTTCTGTAAAGACTTGTGAATACTGCAAGAGTGCAGGCTAAAGCTAAACGTGTAGGCTTTAGGTAAATATTGACCAAATGTTTCCTTGAAATAGTACCTACTAATTTAGTGATGTAGCATTAGCCCCGCTTCTGTAGTGCGTCGGGGATGTTCGCGGATGCGCATGTAGATTGTTTTTACGCAACAATGCGTAAAAGGTGCGCTTCCCTGGTGCGCAGGGTGTGGGGCAGCACCAACAGTATCCTAAGCATTATTGCCAGTCGCCTGGACTGTGTTTATGTGGGTCGCTGCTGTGCAATTACTCATGGGTTGTTGCAGCAATGAACCACCGTTATTTGTTGTGTTGTTTGTGTATTCAGTGCTTACTAACATAGTCATAAGTTTTACAAACAGTTTTTGAGTCTTGGATACTCGAATAAAGAGAATTCTATTCTATTAATGTGAATAAATGCTATAAGAGCTTCGTACTTCACCAATATGCACCTACACAGTGCTAATTACGATTTTACCCACGGCAGACAATACAACACATAACATCACCCATAGTACCCACAGTAGGTACTTGCACATTTCACCAGTTATGTTAAGTCCTATGTATGTAATGCGGCAAGCACAAATTCAAACGGGCTGCTACCTAGAAAATCCTGATAGACAAACAAAACACTAGACTAACGAAGCAACCAAAACACAAGAGACAAAAGACAAAGCAAGTATCACAAATATGCTTGAAAACAAAAACAATACCATAAAAATTCTGGAACGGATACAAAAACAGTTCAATCTCAATAGTGTCGATCGGCTACGCGGCTACGTATATGCTACGCAAAGCTCCCCGTTTATTAGACTCGTAGCTCGTAGCGGCGCGTAGCTCGTAGCTAGCGAAAATCGATTCGCATTCAAGTGATGGATCGACGTCAACACTCCAATTCGATACTTCGTCGAGATTTCAGTATCATCCCTTTTATTTATTGCTGACAGTTTGTATCGAATAATATAATGTATTTTAATACGACGATTTTTCGGGTTGTGCTTAGGGTCTTTCCTTACCATCTATTAATTATTTTGTTTCTTTTTTAAATCATATTTTTTGTTGTCTCGGGAAGTGGCTCGTGGGTAAATAATAAAACCGCTTGCTGAAGTTGGTATGTAGAACGGTGACCATCCATTAGATACAGAGACCCCTCCGTGCCTCGGAAAGCACATTATGCAGTAGATCCCGGCTGTAATTCGTTAAAATTTGACAGTTTTTATGGGAAGTCAGAAGCCTGAAAATCTGAAATCTAATCTTGCCAAGGGGTATCGTGTTCCCCAGTATCTGGGTTGTGGCGGTCAGATAGGTATTCGCTCCATGTAAAATACTGGTATTCATCTGCATCCGGTTAGACTGGAAGCCGACCCCAACACAGTTTGGTTGGTGGTCGGTTTCCACCAAAGCGGAGAGGAGAGGAGACGTGCGGAGTCGTCCAATCACAGACGAGACGAGTGACGCGGTTGAGGATTTCAACCATTGTGATTGGTCGATTCCTGCACATCGTCTCTCGTCTCCTCTCCTCTCCGCTTTGGTGGATACCGGGCCTAAAAGCTCCATCGATCGTAACATTAGCAACGATAAAGAAAAACATTTGTTACGTAAATGTGTTTATTCACAAAATGCTAAAGCACGTTACGTAGCCGTCTGTCAGTCGCCCGTAACTCCGGCCCGCCGCGCAACAGGTCTGCGTATTTACCCGAGCCGATCCCAAACCCCCTTATAACACCGTGAGGGGAATACTTATCAACAGCCCACACTTAAAAACAGCCTTATTCTTAGTTCAGTCGCGATATCATCGTAAACTTTGTTACTTTTATCTCTAAGATAAAGGAACGGCTGACCTGTTTCATGTCGACGTTTAGTACCTATTAGACAGGGTCGCCGACGAACCCTGTATCAAAATATTTTAAACGGTATATTTTGTACAATATTTTCACGACCGAATAATCTACTTTCTGTTTGTGCTAACAAAGATTTTCTCGGCCTTTCAGTGAAAATAGAGAGATGAACATGCGACTGAGATAAAAAGTAGATAATAAGAGATAAGGAGTAGATAAATACAGAAGTTATGGAATTTCTATAGAATAACGGAACGTCCGTACAAAGGAATAAAACAGCACTAGAGTGTTGACAATAGGGAATATATGTGGATATTACGATAAAAGTCAGGCGGCAGCCATTCCCTCACGACGCTCGTCCATAAATTTGAGCTCCTGGGTATAATGACGATACATTTCCAGATCACGTCTCTCTATATAAGCTGAGCCTTAAGTCGTAGATATGAATTCACATCCACTCATACTTGGCGACCTAAAAACTTTATGAACTACATATCTAATATCTATGTCATCTATACTGCGAGATAGCGCTTGTGTTGTTTAAATAAGTTGATGCAGAATGGTAATAGAAAATAGTTCGAACTTTGATCAGTGTCGGATACTGCCTTCATTTACACGGTAAGTTTCTTTATTTTCTACCAAAACTTTTCTCATTTATGGAGTCTTGCCCCAGTCTAACAAAATAATTAGCTACCTACCTAATACCTATCTTACATTTTACGAAGTTTCTAATAGCTGCAACTCCAACCCTTAATTATTTAGCAAATACCCTTATGAAAATCAAGTAAAATTATTCTGTAAGTAAGATATCTGAATGACTTTTACACGATATGATTTGATCAAGGTCTCTTTTAACCGGTTGAATGTCGTAATTACAGAAACAATTAAAAAGCCATTTTGTATCGCGTGGATCCACGCGCATCCAGAGCGTCTGTCTTTCCTAAGATTTATGTGAAGTCTGAGACACAAAGGAATCTCCATGTAAGAAACGGCCACCATCCACGAGTTATCCAAATTAAGATAAACTCCGGTTTATTTAATAAAAACGTCTTTGTCCAGAGCTAACACTATTCTGTAAATGATTAGCGGAGAGATTATAATATATAGACACAATATACTCACGTAACTACATTTGACGAGACATATAATAGCTACGGGTACGGCTATATGATATAATAAGAGCTAAGTAGGTACTGATCAATATTTTTTTTTTTTAACAATGGCATCAAAATCAAAAATCAAAATCAAAAGTCATTTATTCAAACTAGGCTGAGAATCAGCACTTTTCGAACGTCAAAATTACATAAGACAGTCCCCCAAAAACGCCCGCCCTTCACCACTTCCTAATGCTTTCGCTGGGGAGAAGAAGTGGCGCAACAAACTCCCCAGCAGCACAGCTGTCTGTTCAGTTATAAAATACTCGACTGTATACAAAACTAGACCTGCAAAGTATCTAATTAACATTACAGGACACAGAACATTCAATAAAATTATTTGCCATATGTTAGCTAGCCACGCCAATATACCAACAAATACCATAAAAATCTATACGTACTCAAGCTAAAATAAAAATACTAAATCAAAAGTAATAAAATTAAAATAAAAACTACCTAAATAAAAGCCTCCAGGTATAAAGGGCGTGACAGCTTACATATTTATGCAATGCTGGGTTCTGTTCACATAGCTGTCACCTGAAGGCACAAATGATAGACCAGGAAGATCAAAGTAAAAATTAATAAACAAGTTAGGTATTACTAATAACAACAATAAAACCATGGTCAGCAAGACGACCAGTCACCACAAGCAGCACCCGTTCACGAGCATAACGCAAAGATCAGCCATTCCCCCCCTCGCCATATTTGAGGGAAGGAGGCAACCCGACCCCCGACGCTACCGCAAGCAGTGACATCTAAGGGAGCATGACGAACTTGCTGAATATGAATATGCTCAGGCAAGAATAAAATGATCAATCATAGAGGTCGCTAGCTAATCACTTATTGCAATCAACTCATTACAAAACTTTGAAATGAATTGATTATGTCAATAATAAATTAAAATAAAATTAAACTGAATTTACTTATACAGTCATCAAAAAAAAAAAAAAAAGAAAAAACAATTACATGAACTCATATAACCTGTCAGTAAGCTAATTCTGGAGAAAGAACATAAACATTGTCTTGAGTTAATCAGGCCGACCAACTATTCTTATCGTTTAAGTAGTCGTTGATTAAATAGTAAGCCTTTGAACAAAGGTTGGATTTTACGTGAGCTTTAAACGTATTATAAGGCAAATCTAGCAAAGAGGAAGGTAGCGGTAGTGTTATAAAAAGTTATACCAAGCCCAACAAATGAGTTATGAACCTTATGAAGCCGGTGAAAGGGAGTTCGTAGTTTGTCCTTATTTCTAGTGTTAACATTGTGAATATCACTGTTTTTAGTGTACAAGTGTATATTTTGCCTAATATATAAGATGTTGGCAAAGATAAACTGTGATGCAACTGTGAGAATACCAATATCTTTAAAAAAATCTCTTAGAGAAACTCTGGCACCTAGCTGGTAAATTGCTCGAACAGCTCGTTTTTGCAGGACAAATATATTTTGTATATCAGCGGCTTTGCCCCACAGCAGAATACCATAGGACATAACGCTGTGAAAATAACTAAAATAGACTAAACGAGCTGTATCAACGTCAGTGTATTGTCTTACTTTCCTGACGGCGTAGGCAGCCGAACTGAGCCTTCCTGCTAGGCTGGATATATGTGGTCCCCACTGAAGTTTGGCATCAACTGTTATTCCCAGAAATACTGCCGAGCCCACAGTTTCAAGCACCTCTTCATCTAAGACGATGTTGGGTCCTAGATTTCTAACATTTGGTAAGGCGAACTTTACACATTTAGTTTTCTTGGCATTGAGAACTAGGTTATTTGACGTAAACCAATCCGTAACTATTGAGAGTGCACTGTTTACGTCGTCAAAATCTTGTCTATTCCTGTCTACTTTAAAAATAAGAGAGGTATCATCTGCAAACAGTACAACGTCACAGATGCCCTTTAAATGGAATGGTAAGTCATTGATATATACTAAGAACAAGAATGGACCCAGTATTGAGCCTTGCGGCACACCTAACAGAACTGGTAGCCCGGAAGATTTCACACCATTAACATCTACACATTGGAACCTATTATGAAAATAAGAATTTATTACGTTGAGAGCCTCGTTTTGGACACCGTAATGACGTAGTTTACGTAAAAGAGTGTCATGGTGCACGCAATCAAAGTCAAGTCAAGTCAAGAATCTCGCCGTTCATCCTTTATGAGGATGGCTACTGCTTAACCGGATTTTCCTGTGGATGCCTCGAATTAAGGCCTCCAGCCAGGGCAAACAATAAACTTAAAAACTAAGCGACAGCGCTAAGGGCACCCCCCTGCCTGGGTTCGGACCTCGGCTCAGGGAGTCGCTGGAAGAGGACAGCAAGGGACAGGTTGGATCGGTATTATTATTAGTGTTTTGGGGCGAATTTAAAACTACAGGCTCAGCTGCGCGGGCTGACTCGAGCAAGGGTCGGGGCGGGCACGGTGATGGTGCGGGACGTCGCGACGGGCCTCGGCGGCGAGGACGGAAGGACGGATGTCTGAGCTTGTGTTTGTGTTGTCGTCTGACAGTACTCGTGGCCTTACTGCTCTCCTGGAGGAGGGTAGTGGCGTCGTCGGGGATAGTGAGGGTATGCCTTGGTCGGCGAATCCTACTTATGCGGGAGGGAGTGTATCGGGAGGCCGCCGCAATCAGGGGATTGGGATGCTTGATGGCAGAGTCAAAGAAGCGTTTGGAGAGGCGTTTCATGAACTGCTGGATGGTGGGGATTCTGAGATCTAGATGCAGATTCACATTTCGGACATAGAAGGGGGCTCCCGTGACCTTTCGGAGGAAACGGTTCTGGAGGGTTTGCATTTTATGCAGAAGTCGCGGCTTGGCGTGTGCGAAGACTACGCAAGCATAGGTCATGATGAGACGGATGACCGCGGTGTAGAGGCGCAATTTGCACTTGAGTGACAATTTGCTGCGGGCAGTTATCATGGAGTGGAGCCTACCGAGAGCGAAAGAGGCGCGCGAACGCGCCGTCTTTATGTGCTCGTTGAAGGTGAGGTTGTGGTCTAGCATGACACCTAAGTATTTGGCTCGCTTTCCCCAGGGGATCGGCTTGCCATATATAGAGATCGGGCGCGGGAGGGGGGGGGGGGCGTTTGCGCGGTCTCGAGAAGATGACCGCCTGACTCTTATCGGGGTTGACCTCGATTCTCCATTTCCGGAACCAATCGCTCAAGGCGCTTGCAGAGGTTTGGAGGTTTCGAGCTATGGATGACTGGTTGACACCCGAACAGTAGATGGCAGTGTCGTCGGCGAAGAGCGCCAACTGTGCCTTTTTACTGTTCGGGATGTCACTAGAGAACAGGGTGAAAATCAGGGGGGATAGAACGGAACCCTGGGGACTCCGGCGCGGATGGGGTGAGGGGGAGAGAGAGCGCCCTCGATACGGTAGCGGAAAGTGCGGTCCGACAGAAAATCTCGTAAGATGAGCACGAGACGGTCTGGCACACCTAGCAGGTACAGCTTATATAATAAGCCATTGTGCCAGACCTTGTCGAACGCCTTCGCTATATCGAAGAACAGGACGCCTGTCGAAGCACTTCGCTGAAAAGCAGCGCTAATGTGCTCGACTATGCGGTGGAGCTGGTGGATGCACGAATGTTTGGTGCGAAAATCGAACTGTTCGGGGGGGATGAGGCTCTTCGCTTCGGCATAGTCTTTGAGGCGCTTATAGATAAGCCTCTCGTAGACTTTACCGAAAACGTTGAGCAGACTGATGGGGCGGTAGCTGGAGGGCTCAGACTTGGGCTTGTCTGGCTTCGGGATACCTGTGGCTTCTTTCCACACTTGGGGTAAGATGTTGTTGCTCAGAGCGCCATTGAAGATGGCGGTCATGAGCAGTATGAGGGGGGCGGGGAGGAGTTTGTACACAATATTGGTGATACCGTCCGAACCGGGGGCTTTGCGGGTTGCGAGCCCTTTTATGATGTCTTGCACTTCGTCGGGAGTGAGTTATATTGTCCGATAGGTTATCCACTTAAATGTATGCATACGCATAAGTCTCGATTCCATGGGAATATAGGGATAATAAGTATCCTATGTCATAATCCAGGTCACGTGTCAACTTTCATTCAAATCCGTCCAGGTCACGCGTCAGCTTTCATCCAAATCCGTTCAGCTGTTACAAAAGTCAAATATAACATTCGTTTAGACAAATTGAGACCCAATCGTTAAAAACATATTTACAATTTTTAAACCTGAATAAAAATAAAAAATAATAAAACCTCAACACTTTTCATGCCTCCATGTATTTTAGTTCGGAAAAAGCTGCTCAATATCATTTCACCGAATAATAAGAAACAGGCAATACTCATTGAATTCGAAATGGGCGATTCATTGCCTTAGATAGCCACATTGAGAAAATATTTTCTGAGCGAAGAAAGCCTTATTTCGTGGTAAAGGAAAAAAAATCTGTTTCGATTAAGTACTGATGTTTTTTCTTTTATAAATTCCAGTAAATAAACACTCTTTTGAAATTCACTCTATCACATAATTTGCCGACTTTTGTCACAAGTTTAATAAACTCGCCGTTAAATATAGTTCCAAATTGCTGCGGCTTTGAAATAAATTTAATTTTAACTTACAACTTATAAATAAGCGATGAGACTACAGCCTCACTTTGACAAAATGAGCCGCATTCAAATTTCCACAAATTACATTTCGTAATTTTTCGGCCTTCGTCCAAGCATTTGTATTATTTAAATTCTCACGGAGTAAGAGCAAAGATGGCCGAGCAAATACAGCACTTATTTAAATACAGCCTTAAGTAAATTTACTGTCTGAATGATCTGTTGGGAGCAGAGCGACAGCTCCTCTTAAAGAGCTCAATTAAAAGGAATGTGCTGTATTTGAAGTAAGTGTATTCATGTATGTTGTGCAGCCACTCTGTACACAATGCACATCTCCGGACCTTTGTCCGGTAAAGCTAAAGCCTTTGCTTTAGCTCTAGTCTTGCTCCACTGGACCAGGATAATACGGATTTTAGCCGGAAATCGGAACATTGTATATCTAATTCCACTTCAGCAAACTTCCATACTGTAATTAACATTCAGTATATTTTTAATTAATCGCCAGTGATCCATACAAAATGCATCATGCTGTCGTCCGTTAAAACATTCAACACCCTAATTCTATTTCGTTGGATATGTTTCCATTACACTGATTCACTGTGCTGATTAAAAGTTATTTTTAACCCTTTATTTGTGCAATAATCAAAACAAGTTAGGATGTAGTCAACATTAAAATATTTTTTACAGAGCATGTTTACATGGAAAGATTTTGTAAAATGAGCGCTAGCGAGAGAATCGTTTAAGAGATGCATCAAAGTTTTCTGTGTGAGATTTACTGGGCGACTGGGCGGGCGGCGGGTCCGGAGAGGCTGCGGCGCGCGTCCCGCCCAGTGGCAGCTCGACCGCCGCGACGAGCGCACGCCGGGACGCGCACGCACACCACTCCACCCGCCGGTCGGTACGCGACACCAACACACCCATGCATCACCCCCCCCCCCCGACCCTCGCCACTTCCTCCCCCCTCACACCCCCGTGCTCTTCTTCCCCCCGCACCCCTCAGCCAGGTGGATACGTATTACACACGCACACGTTGATCATCAATTAGCGTCACGCTTCGATACTGTTGTCATTAAAAATGAAACGTTCCCCCAATACGTATTCACCGTGGGTGCAATTTATATCACTATTGTTTGCATGGATGTGCTCCTACCTTCCTAGAGTATTGTCCCCTCGTACCTGTAGATTTCTTCTTAATATTCAACTAGTTCTCTTCTATTAGGATTCCCTTTTCTAAAGTTCTTTAGTCTGTTTACTGGTGCTGTATCTTGTCGGACATGTAAATCATTACCTCGTAAACAGTTAATGGCGCACTTAATTCGTTATTCTTAAATCGCAACCCATTGAAACTTCAGTTATAAAAACGTTTGCATCGTAATAACGCACAATAATGGCTTGAATATCAGAGAACTGCGTCGTACATAATACACAAATAAACTTTCGGGAATATTGCAATAAAATCATCCTACATTAAATTCGTGCCAAAAGATTTAAAGACATTCACAACCCTTACATTATGCTAACCCTTCCAGCTGGCTGTATTATTTCCTTTCATATTTTTATGAACACTTTGTTCTCATAATCCTACTAAAATTAAATAAAAATACATCTGTTAACTCTGCAATAACAAGAATTTTAAAACACGCTCGCGCACTTTCCGATATCGCGAAAAATCAGAAAATAAAAGAACTTTAATCATCTGGCCCAATTCATTTAACTTTCGTTTAATCAAGAAGCTTTTTTGATTATTTAGCAACGAAGATAACATCATTATTTTTTTTGCCACTTTCTTAACTAATCAATTTTCATAACTTAGAAGAATACTTAATTTAAAACCTCTGACTTTAGGCGTAATTTTATTTCTATCAAAAGTAACTTTAGCAACAGTATCTTCAAATAAAAAGTTATTATCTCTATTTTACTGAACGTGGGCAGTATCTAGGACTTGTTTTACAGTTCACTCGTTCTCAACTCGGTCTTCGCCATCCTTAACAGCTCATTGGCTCTCGTATCAATCTGCACATCTAGCTATCTTCTCGTCGACCTCGAGGTCTCGCTCCAGGCGGCACTAGGTCAAGGCATTGCCTACCAACACACTCCCTTGAAGTTCGGTTATCATGGCCACCGTGGGTGGAATCCCGCATGGCTTCCAAATAAGTTACATTTTCAGAAAAACTGTCTGCATTTAGAATTCCAATACTTCTGCAATTCCAATGAAATATACCTTAAATATGTAACAAAATTTCCTGCAATTTTTACATATTTTTCAAACCGTGCCGTCTGTAAATTAATATTCCGAGAAACTACAATATTCATCGAAAGTTTTATAATTATCATTTCAAGAGAAAATTCATATCAGAATATTTCTGTAGAACAATATCAAGCCAATTCATTATTATAATACATATCTATTGTTATTTCACGTAAAATAAAAGATATTTAAGTCGTCTTCTTGAATGTAATTGTATAAAACTCACTCCGTATTATTCTTTCTCGGAAATCGTAACTTGTGTTGTGCCTTTGTTCAAAGCTCAATGTACTTCCATAATATTAGATGAGTATTTTGATATCCGCTACATGTAAATATTGGATACCTACGTTTTTTATAAAATATTACTAAAAATAAACAAGCTTTAGTTTCTGTAGTATTAAATGATTAAAACGAAACAGCAGCGAACCATGGTGAAATAAAACAACAAAAATCCAACTCTATTAAATACTAGGTACAGACCAGATGACTAAATGAAATAGTTCATCATAATTTTAATTATTTCTGTTCGATAAGTTTCCAAAGAAGTAATTATTAAAATTAAAACTAATCTTCCGAGAATCAATAAACAATTATTTAATCTCTGATTTCAATCGCATTTCACCTGTCATTTCGATCAGCTTCATTAATGAAGCTGTAGAATGAAACAAAGAGCGGATTCCGTGATTCCGTTATTGAATTCGTGAATGATCGACGTTCAAAGAGCCTTTGCTCCAAAAACCTATACGTTCAACTGTTCGCTACCCTACAGGGGATCAGTTTTATAAGACATGTTCATAGATTGGAAGATTAATTTTAAACATAGCATGTTTTGTTAACGGTTTCGTTTAATCTCAGTTTCAATATTCGTAAGGTTCGACGCGACGTTCCAGAGATCCGCATATCTGTTTTTGTTTACCTATACACTCCACGTAGAGTTTATTGTTTTTCATTATCACCCTTTCCATACTTAGTTGTTTGTCTACCGCCCTATTTATTGTAATTACAATCACACCCACAACATTCTGCGTACCAATCTTCAAAAATAGTTCGTATGGTTTATCTAAAACGCTAGTTCTAATTCCACGATCTTTATAATTGTAATAAATAAAGATAAATGTGTGGTGCCTGACCGGAATACCGATAAAACTGTTTTAGGTTTAGAAGTTCGAGTGTTTGTTCAGTAAATAGCAGTAAGTCTTGGAATCAGAGCGGGCTATGCCCTAGACCGGGAGAGTTATCTCGAAGATATCTGATCGGCTGCTGGAGACCCGTCAGGTTAGTGATTATTTTGTGTTCCTATTTCATATTACGGTGACATTTCTATGGCCTGAACTACAGATGGCTGGCATTTATCTAGCTAAAATTAACTCCGCCGGTTAGCTTTCCACTGCGACTTTATTTTATACTTCTTAAGTTAGATTCATGAAAGATGTTGAGTAGTGAAGCTAATACGTGTTTATGTCTTAGATATTCTTGCAAATGCAGTTTATAATAACTCGTGCCGAATTAAGACCCGCTTCAGTTAACCAAGTCATAAAATGAAATCCTACCTGATAGAATTTAATAAACAATTTTAATCTAAGAGCTTGACAAGCTTCTGAAGAATATCATCGATATGTGAACACAAAATTGAATCTTCTGTTAATAAATGAATTGAATAATCTAACAAAGATTTATTTTTAAATTACATGCTAAACTTTGTTTTAGCCAAATTTTTCTATTCAAAATCTCTTTGAGGATGTATAAGTAACCAATCAGGCGTAATAATTTAGATATGATCATTTTAAAAGGTTGTGCGCTTAATTTGCTTAAGTCCCTACTAAAGGTCAGGGCTATGCCTACCTATGTATATAATAAGCGAACTTCGTGCAAGTATACAACCGTTATATCTACATAAAGCTCCAGTAGGAATAGATTAGATGGTTCTTAATAGGTGCCCCTCAAGGCAGTGTAGTTTGGCTAATGTTTTTTTTATGATTGCTATTTAATAGCGTACAGGACAATTTCTTTTGTCATTATAGATGTAGGTATTATTTTACAAAATATAATAATATCAAAACTAAAAAAATGTTTCCCATTTGGATAATCTACTCGGCGATTAATTACTGTTAGATCAATAAGTTTCTAACCACTAGAAAGCAGAATGCCATCAAATATATAGCGCCCTGTACCAAACGAAAAGTCCGCTGTTACAACCAAACCTAGTGTATTTGGAGAAGAATTCCCTTGCCCTTCCTATTTTGCTAACTATTTGACATGGATTCCCGCAATTCGTATTTATTTGCCAGAGTTTGCCATTTACCTACTTAATATTTTGAGATTACGTTCGAGAAAATGACGAATGAACGATGATGCAAAAGTAAATAAAAATACTTTTGTTTTTGATGTCTGAAATCCTGGATTATTTTTCAAAATCAAAATCAAAAGTCATTTATTCAAACTAGGCTGAGAATCAGCACTTTTCAAACGTCAAAATTACAAAAGACAGTCCCCCAAAACGCCACCACTTCCTTCCTTCACCACTTCCTAGTGCTTTCGCTGGGGAGAAGAAGTGGCGCAACAAACTCCCCTACAGTAATAATATTTTCGTAATAAAAACTTAAATCTAATTAAAAAAATAGGAGTAATTTTATGAACTACATTTGGTTGTGACCCGCTCCCTCACAAGTTGGTATAGTCCCATGGCATTCTCCTTTACTAATACTTGTCGGGCTTTGATCTTTAAACAAAATAAATTTATTCGTAGATCCGTTTAGAACATTTACCAAGTAACTTCAGAATTGTATAATTTAAAATGAAATGTAATCAACCAATCCGACTGATGTCAATTTCAATCTGTCAAAAACACCTCTAATTTGACAAGTTTTTGACATTGATTGTCGCTGAGATGAGATTGCGACTAGATTTTGAACGTTTAGTTACGGAAATTGACCATTAGATTTCAAAAGATTATTTCAATGTCTCAAGAGTAGGTACCCAGAGCACCTAGTCTCTACCTAATTATTATAATACCACTAATTTAAATCAATAATCAATTGCAGTCCTTCGACCACAGACATTTTTCATTCGACTCTGCGCAGTGAATTTCCAATTACGAACCTACTTCGTTTTTTAACCGACTTCCAAAAAGGAGAGGTTATATGTTCGACTTTATGTATGTTTTTTTTTTTTTTGTATGTTCACCGATTTCTCCGTCATTTGTGGATCGATTTCAAAAATTATTATTTTGTTTGAAAGGGTATACTCCCAAGGTGGTCCCATTGTCAGCAAGTTGGAATCTGATGAGAGGATCCCATGGAAATCGAGGGAAACCCTCAACTTTTTTTGGCAAACATATAGCGATTTGGATATTTTTTAGAGTAACTTGAAGGGTATACTCCCAAGGTGGTCCCATTGTCAGCAAGTTGGAATCTGATGAGAGGATCCCATGGAAATCGAGGGAAACCCTCAAATTTTATTGGCAAACCTATAGCGATTTGGATATTTTTTAGAGTAACTTGAGCATTTGCTCTCGGAAATCATCATTTGGTAAAGTGGAGCTGATGATGAAGACTACAGACGGCCATCGGAACTAATCAATGATAAATATTTCACGGGTTGCGATTCGATTACTTTAATATGGTGGCTAAGCAATTTATGCTCGTCACAATGCGTGTGGTGGTGGAGTGGAGTTCTTCAGGTTCTTACCAGGAGAACTCCTCAAAAATTAACGTCCCAGCATCGGGAAAAGCAATATTTTGTAAAAGGTGATGAGCAGTTGACGTTAGGCTATTGTAACTTAGATAAATTACAAACTCTCTCACTAAAAAGTGAAAAATAAAAACTTTTTTACAAAAAAAAAACAACCGACTTCCAAAAAAAACTACAAAGTGATAAATAACTTTTATTTCGGAAGTCGGTGTCAATAAACGAAAATGCAGAACCAACGACACCGACTTCCGAAATAAAAGTTATTTATCACTTTGTAGTTTTTTTTGGAAGTCGGTTGTTTTTTTTTTTGTAAAAAAGTTTTTACCTGTTCATCTCCGTTTTCAAACGTTCAAAGGTTTGACGTAAAAGTACCTAACCAACCTAAAAAAACTTGTAAGTAATGCGGTACTCGTGGAAGCGATTTTCAGGTCTTTTTACATAGGAACAACATCGGACATTCTGCCACAACGTCGAAGGGTAGATCTTAGGACTGTACCATATCATGCGACGAGATGCGATAGTCGCCAAGACGAGCCAAGCAAAGCGCAAGGGCACTACCTACCCTTTCTTGAAGCGCTTCTACGTATTTTTCAACCCTCATAACTTGGGTTTGGATTATACCAGATAAACAAAATTCTCGAGATATGATGTTATTAGTGGACTTATTAAACATACAAAGTTTCAATGGCATAGCTCTTATACTTTAGATTTTATTGATATCTAAAACTCCCCGATTTCGTCACTGACTCACTGATGATCATCAAAATTCTTAGGGTACCTCCTGTTGTCCTAAAAGCTGAAATTTGGTAAGTAAGTAGGTACACAAACAACAAAAAAATCTAAAACTTAGAACTTTTACCCCCCAACCCCTTAAAATAGGGGATGGAAGTTTGTATGAGACTTCCGCAAATTTTGATGCTAGAGGTCTAAAAATTGATATATGTTTTGTTATGTGTTTATAGGCTCTTCCCCACAGGCGCGTTATTATTAACGCCTTTCATCGCATTCCGCGTATTTCGTACGATAGATAATACTCCTTAACACTGGCAGTCTCGCTTCACTAATGCAGCTGCTCTCGTGCTCTCCACATTTACATAAATTCTATTAATAGTCAATAGCCACTAAACTTGAACTATTATAAACAAATGTCGATGATTTACGAACGATTTTTACCTTCGTGAGGAAAATATCTGTCGATCAACCTGTTTTAGTTTATATCAATCATTGCGTGGTCAGTAACACGGACCGTCGCGTTTTACGAATAGTGAAAACAACCTACACTTTTTCTTTATTACTCAGTAGTTACTCTCTATTACTCGTCTTGAAGTATAAAAATAGCTCCATCAATTTGCACTTCCTTTAAGATTCTCGTCGAGTTTCTGATTGAAAGTTTTGATCGATGAGTTTAATAATCTTGCAAATTTCTTCTGAATTTAAGTCTTAAAGAATACTCACCTTTTTTATCCCAATAAAAATGTATCCATAAAAACTGAAATGGAATTGAATATTCACAGCCGATGATGATCGTGAGTCAATGAATTTATTTTGAATAAATTCATCAATAATTACAGGCTGATATACTTGTAGCTTCAGTTCTATACATATTGTGTTAAGGGTTAATATCCTGTGGTGTAGTCTTTTATGTTTCTTCAGATATAGGTACCTACTATGAAATGACAGACTCAGACAGACAGACTAATCAGACCGTAAATTCAGACCTATGGGAACTTATTTGATTGATCAGTTAGTTAACACAGTTGAAGTAGTTAACAATATAGTGATTTATTATACTTTAGTATCGCTGAAAGTTAAATGTCTATCTATATTCTGAATGTTTTTTTGGAAAAGCCCTCATTACGGTGATGTGGCTTTTTGGTGACAGAAGACCCCGAGATGTTTTGAACTAAAGTCAGACTATAGCAGTAAACAGGTTAATGAGAACGTTTGAGATTTAACCAAAAAGGTATTTTATCTATAAACCAACGAGTTTCTTCTACATTTATAGAACAAGCCGTCTCAGAGCAAATAAGCTTGAAAGTTGAATCGAACAAATATTGATCGTATCCGATTCCTTTAGACGAGACGTAGGCAATCGCTGCAGAGTTTATTTGCGTTGCTTCACAGTGTAGTGTATGTCAGATGAATCAAGATTGCAATATCGCAGAGATGTCAGCTTTTACGTATCCACTCAACGGAATATTTGCTCCACTTTAATATAATATCATTTGTGGGGAGAAAATCGTATTAATACTCAGAAGTCCTTATTTTGCTGGAATTCTATATTCAGAAAATAAGTTTCTTTTCTTTGATTGGAATTATAGTCAAAGTAAGCGTGCGATTTGTGACAAATATTCATTGAAATAAGTACAAGTACTTAATATGGAAAAAAATTATAGACTATATTGTGCTGTTTTTGGTTGTTTTAATTCGTCAATATTTTTTTTTAATTAAATCTACTAATCAAAAAACTCGATAAGTATTTTTTATTGAACTCTTCCTATTTCATTAACAACGAATTTAATTTTTTTATAATTTAAAAAATATTTAATATTTACAATCACAAAACTTGAAAGAAACTCAAGTAGGTTGATGAAATTAAAATACTGTAGGCGGAGGGAGCCCTATCGCGTGTTTACGCACCGCGCGTATAGGTAATTATTTCTAGAACAGGCACAAAACAGAAAGGTACAGTTCAGAAGTCAATCACATGTATGTACTTCACTTTTCATACCTACGCTCGGCGGTCGCGCTAGGGTGTTCAACTTTGGCTCATGCACAAAAAACTATCGTGGTAGTGACAGTCGTATCTAGTTATTTGATTTATTGTTGTAAAGTTGTTAAAGTTTACAGAACAAAAACATACTTATAAAATTTTACATTTGTAAATTTTCAGTATCGATAATCCCTAATAAGCTTCCAAACGGATTACCCTATTAACACAACTTATTTTGCCCTATTAGTTTTAGACCTAAACCTATCAAATGACACTAAAAACAACACAATATCTACACAAAAAAAAACATGTTTTCAACTTACGTAATATTTGGGTCTCAAGCAGATTGCACTCGCGCTCGCACTGATCCCAAGGCATCCGAGATATAGGTTTCCGTGAGCTTTGTCTACGTGTGCGTTGCTCGAGCGCATGTAGATTGCCTTCTGTAATCTCTGTATTTTGTGACAGGGCCCAGTCACAATACTGTATAGAGATAATTATACTGTGCAGTTAATATCTTCTAGCTACAAATTTCCCCAGTACCTACTGTTGAAACGCATAAATCTAACATGGTGGGTGTAAATTCGTGATGGTGCTAAATCGAATGTCGGGTAATTTGTTTTATAGCCGTGTGTGCTATTGTGTTACTGTGGTGCTCATGATTTACTCATATAATAATGTATTTTGGGATCCATTGCTCAATTTTTGTCTTTAGTTTTGATGACCTAGTGAAGACAAATTAGGTCGTACCTATGTCGTACATACTCTCATAGACTACAGAATTAACTGTTACTTTTCTAATGAATAAATTGGTCTTTCGAAATGCCATAACTATTAATAATTTATAGTGTAAAAATTATGTTGTATTATTTGGTTTAGATTTACGATGAATTTCTTAATCAAATTATCATATTAAGCACAGAAATTTAATACCAAATAATTTAACATCACGCCTGTAATCCCCAAAGGGTTAGGCAGAGGGGTACCTACAATACACCCACATTTCGCCAGTTATGCTCAAGTCCCATGTAGTAGGGGGAAGCCTATTGCCTGCATCAGCCTGGCACAAAATCCAGACTCCGGGCTGCTACTGAGAAATTCCTGAAGACCTGATAACAATTTGCCCGACCTTGAATCGACCCAGAATCTCATGCTGAACAGAACCTAGCACTTGTGACCATTAAACAAAATAAGCAGTAATATAATAACTTTTTAAGGCGATAATAATGTGAGAAAACAATCAACAACCAGCACGAACATTGCAATAAAACAAACCCTCTTTCGCATCCATATGAACAAACAATCTGCACTTTCATTACAGTCTTAATCCAGTGTTAGTTTTATTAGTAAATGGACGCTATTATTATTAATAACAACACATAATACAGGGAACAATAATACTATCTCGGATTTATTGAATAAATATTTGAAAAAGCTTGTGTTTTGTTCGCTACAGTTGGAAAGGTTTATCGGATTGTGATTGCGGCTCAGTGTCACGATATTGCTTTGTTTACATCGTTGGAATGTTGTAATAAAACTTACTATAGTGGTAAACTTTTTGTGTTATTGCTTTGGATTGGTCGAAATGTTTGGAAGATAGGAATGTTTATTGGTGTGATTTTGGGTGAAAATTTCTTAAGAATTTGCTAGTTCGATACATATTTGGCTCTCCAAGTTCAGCAGGCTTATAGAGTTGTTATTAATAACTAGAAACTTTATGTTAATATAAATATAGTAAGTACGTCAATCAATCAACTCAGCTTATCGCAGACCACTGCTGGACGTAGGCCTCTACCAGGCTGTACCACAACACCCTTTCCTTCGCCTTCCGCATCCAGTCTGTCCCAGCCACCTTTTTGAGCTAGTCTGTCCATCTAGCTGGGGGGCGTCCCACTCTACGCTTGCCGCGCTACGCAGCACTCGTCTGCTCCACCGGCCATCGGTCCTTCGATAGGCATGGCCAGCTCACTGTCACTTCATCTTGCTTACTCTGCAATTTATATCGGTAACTGCGGTTCTTTTCCGGATAGCTTCGTTTCTGATTTTATCCTTCAAAGAGACTCTAAGCATAGCCCGCTCCATAGCGCACTGAGCGACCTTACATTTGTGGACCAGCCCGACTGTCAGTGTGTAAACGCTGTAAATGTCAGATGATGTTTCTTATTCCAGATAAAGGTCTTCCACGACAGTTTTCATTCTTACTTCTTAGTAGGTATCTAAGAACCCACCCGCTATCGTACTACCCATGAGACCCACATTTATTAAACGCATCTGTGCTTTTGTATTCTGCTAGCATGAATAGTTTGAAAAGTTTCAACATGCTGAACTGGAATTTTCTATTCATAAATCGTGCCGTAGGTACGTATAAAATCAAATATGTGGAGCAGACGAGTGCTGGAGTGGAGAGCGCGTATCGACAACCGTAGAGTGGGACGCCCCCCAGCTAAGATGACAGATGGACAGACTACCTCAAAAAGGTGGCTGGGACAGACTGGATGCGGAAGGCGGAGGACAGGATGTTGTAGCGCAGCCTGGGGGAAAACTATCACAATGACGGGAAAACAATGGCTCTTGGCTTCGATAAGCGTCTTTTTACACCCGTTATAAATGTTGACCCGAATCAAATCTGAAGGCCATACAAAATTCTACAAAAATAGAGCCACAATTGCATAAATTGTGGCGCAGTCAGCCACAATATTCCTGAAAGCCAAGCTTAATTCTTTATAAATAAACGAAGTAAGATGTCAACCATAACTCCTAAGAACTAATGGAATCGCGGTGAAGAGGCCAGTTAATAATAACAGCCCTATTACTGGGGAGCTTGCAAATATCCATACAAAATGTCACTAACCCAGTTATAACGGCCAAGTACTCAGAAAACGGCGAAGTACTCAGAAAGTGGCGAAGTACTCCGACAGTACACGGCTAAGTTGTTTGACAGTTCCCAAGCTAGTTACAAAGTAGATGGGGCATCTTTACTAGGTGTATTTAAGGAGTTTCGAGTTCTTAACGAGGTAATTTTAGATGCATAAGTTATAAGTGTATTCAGTATTATTTACGCGAATACAATGTGCGTTTTTTTTTCCTGGGATTTAGTCTGAAGGATAGGTATGTAATCAATAAATCTGTTGGGGTCGGCTTCCAGTCTAACCTGATGTAGCTGAATACTAGTATTTTACATGGAGTGAGTAGAGTGACTGCTTATCTGATCTCCATAACCCAGTTAGGATTGGGTAACTTGATACACCTTGGTAAGACTGATTCTTAGACTTTTGGGCGTCTGACTACCCGTAACGACTGTCAAAGATCTACGAATGACAGCATAGGGGTCTCGATATAATGAATGGAATCGATATGTAATGGATGGTCACCCATCCCGAACCTACTGCGGCAAGCGCAGCTTAACCTTCGATCAACCCGTGCAGCTGCTATCATTATGCAATTACAAAGAACATGCTGTGACCTAATATCACCAAGCGTGGATATAACGACAACTAAGTACCATTTTGTATGAAACAATCTGCATAATTTTAGTTTTTTTAACAGTTTAGGTACTTACGTCTAGCGGTGCAATGAAGATTTTCCTAGTGTCATCATAGAGCAGACGATCTATTCTGTAAAAATCTCACTGTGAAAACTTAGGTGAAGTGAATTAGAAGTGAGCTGGCATTCCACCTGATGCTATTGATTGACACTATTGACAGCTCAGTTTAGGTGAATTGAGCTATCAAAACTAAAGTTAGTTTTCACGTCCAGATTTTACAGATTACATCGGCTATTTTAGTATATTATTATTATAAAGCTTGATGTCACAAACTTTATACAGTATCCCGGCTTCCGCGGGGTAATTTGAATTACGGAACACACTAACAGTAGGAATGGCTTGCATTTTGACATTTCGACAACATTCATTGCGTTATTAACGTTGTTGATCAGAAATTTTTTAGAACATGTGAGGCAATATAAAATGATTCAGATTGTGATTAATAGTGTTTTACGAAATAATTTTTGCGGTACTATTTCCGTTCTGTTTATATTACTGAATTCAGAAAAAAAAAGTATAATATGTGGCTGCTTTTTCCTAATTACGTAGTGGGTGGATATATAAGCCTAAGCAAACACATAAATAATATAAAAGCTAAAGTAAGAAAGTATCCAAGAGAAATCAATTACTTGGCCGCTCCTACTTTGCATTATTAATTACTTTTACGGTAAGCTTAAACCGAGGATACCTACTTATGAGTTTTCAAACCCTTTTTTATACGCGACAGAAACATATGGTTGTTTTAAATTCAATAAATTTTATGATACCTACCTCTTTTAATCAGCTTATTTCTTGTTGTTCTGTGTTTTTAAGTCGTGTATGTTTCGATTACATTTTCAATCAAATAATTTCTTATACCAGTATCATCATCTTCATCAGCAGCCTATAGCAGTCCACTGCTGGACATAGGCCTCTCCCATTGCACGCCATTCAACTCGATTTTCAGCAAATCTCATCCAGCTGCTACCAGCCATCCTGCGAAGATCGTCGCTCCACCTAGCCTGAGGGCTTCCCAATTTACGCTTACCGATTCGCGGTCTCCAGTCAAGAACACGTCTACTCCAACGGTCATCGGTTCTGCGGCTAATATGGCCGGCCATTTGCCACTTCAGCGTGCTTATTCTGTGAGCTATGATTCTCTGAGAACTTTGGTTCTCTGCCGGATCACCTCGTTGCGGATTCGATCCCTCAGAGACACTCCAAGCATAGCCCGTTCCATATTAGCTCGCTGAGCGACCTTGAATTTATGGACCAGCCGTACCGTGAGTGTCCACGTTTCGGCTCCGTAAGTCATAACTGGCAGGACGCACTGATTGAAGACCTTAGTATACCAGTATATACGAAATGAATGATGTTTTTTTTCGAGATTCATGAATATGAAGAACTTTCATTATGGGACCAACTCTGAAATCACGAAAGACGGTAAAAAAAAATATCCGGTATACTGGATGACAGAGACTTCGACACACAACCGACAAGTTGTGTTTACAGTTTGCGCGTCAATGTCCCAGTTATTTTATCTATTAGATATTGCCCATCCAAACACCGTGAAACATGGGCTCCCAAACAATTATATCTTGCGGTAGGAGCAATGTAATTAAGCGTTCATGAATTGAACACAAGAATACATTATTATTCTGTTTACATACATTTACATGCTAAGTTCAGCTGAACAGGAATTACGTGCAAATGTAATACCGTAATATTATGTACAGGTAATGTATGAAGGCTAAATACTATCCTAGGAAAGGTTTACTATCCCCAGAATAGGTATCTTGTAGCACTTGCTTAATAAGAAAACATAAGGGATTATTCTACACGGGAAGATTACCACCTTCATGCAAACTCACTTTTACCTCTTTATAATTCAGCACATGTTTCTAGACCACCCTGCGTTGAAATTTATCGTCGGTTATTAAAAAAATGGTTACAGCTTACGCACCGATATGCCTACTAGCCTGTAGATAAATAGGTATTATCAGGAACCCACCCACGCCTTTTTCCAATATGAGTTAGTCAGTTCTGTGACGAAACACTTTTTACACAAAAATAGATGCGTAACATTTTGAACACCCCAGAAATAACGTTCCAAATATATCTTCAAGATGTTCAGGGGTCGTAAACACGGCACTGAACTCATGACATAGAACAAAGCAATATTCGTAGGCGTAAAATTACCGCGTTGTGCTACCACCTTTTATTACATAAAGCACTTAATTTTATGTTTTATGTCATTATGTCACATTTATGTCACTTACTCTTCTTCTTCAGTTTCGGGGAAAAATTACTTTTCGTGGCGCGTAAGATAAATCGTGTTAGGCATTGTTTGTTGAAGAAGCGTTTAACTATGATGCACGGATTTTTTTTTTTTTTTTATTTTACTGCTGAATGAGCCTGCTCTGCAGAGAGCAGTGGTGGTCCAGTGGTAATGGCCCCCACTTACAAGTTGTAGGTCATGGGTTCAAATCCAGACTGGTGCTTTTCTTTGTGTATATGATTTCATCACCACTGCTCTCAAAACGGTGAAGGAAAACATCGTGAGGAAACCGACTTGTCCTAGAAAAAATCGAAGACATGTGACATCTACCAACCCGCACTGGGTTCGCGTGGTGGACAAAGGCCACTCCCTCTCACAGAGAGGAGGCCTGTGTCCCAGCAGTGGGAACGTTATAGGCTGATTATGTATGTTATAGAAGATAAATGGTGTTAGACATTGTTAGTTGAAGCAGCGTTTAACTAGGTTGCATGGAGAATGTCTTTTTTATTTTTACCCGATTACGGCGAAGCAAAAAGGAGGGTTATGATTTTGACCTGTAAGTATGTATAATGTATGTTCATCTGTTCTCTCATAACTTATAAACTGCTTGTCATAATTTGACAAATGAGATATCGTTGGAAGCGTCTTGATCGTCCGCTGGTTATAGGCTATGTGACTTCACATTAAAGGATGGAATAAAAAAATACCTTCCCGTGGTCGCATGCTAAAATAGCTTAAAGGTATGTTAGTACAGCGGCATGCGACCACGGGAAGGTACTTTTTTCATCCTTTTTCAGTAGTCGGGTTTTAGTTTTTAAACTTATTTTTTATTATTGCTGAATGGACCTCGATCACGCCTAATGGAAAGCGACGGATGAGGTCATGATTTTATTAATTTCAGGGTTATTCGGCTATGTTTTGTTTGTTGGAATTTTTCTGACTGTATTGTTGGTTTAGTGGTCGCAAGCGCTACTGCTAAGCATGAGGTCATGGACTTGATTCCCGGGACGGGCAAAGTGTTATTGGGTTTTCCATCTGGAATTTTCCAGTAGCAGCCCGGTGGAACAAAATTGTGTCCGCTGATGGCAATAGGCTCGCCCTAATTGGGACTTAACTGGCGAAATGTAATCGTCTTCTGCCTAACCCTCCGGGGAATACCGGCGTTATGTTTGTTATGTCACATTTTTATATTATTGTATTACTAGCAGCGCCCCGCGGTTTCACCCGCATAAGTTTCCCATGGGAATATCGGGATTAAAAGTATCCTATGCGTTAATCCTGGTTATAAACTATCTGTGTGCCAAATTTCATCCAAATCTGTTTAGTAGTTTTTGCGTGAAAGAGTAACAAACATCCATCCATCCATCCTCACAAACTTTCACGTTTATAATATTATTAGTAGGTTACCTACCTAAAGCGCGCTCGGATAATATTGGAAAGAAAAATAGAAATGTTTATTGTCTGGTGGTTTCTTTGAAAACAAACCACAATAACATTCGGTTGTTTAGATTAATGAGTTATCGACGAGAAAATCAATATTGGACGCTTTGTTTGTATGGCTGGCTAACTGACTTCATAGTTCACTACGAAAAAGAGAATACTTACTTTTATGAAAAATGTATGTTTTGAAAAAATTCATATGTTTGGTCACTTAGCTAAGGTGAAGCTTTGGTTTATTAAGAAACTGTTGAACGGACACGGAACGGCTGTTCAAATACAGGGGGCCTAAAAAGGCCACTTTGACAGAATCATAAAACAATTCATATCACGCAAATCATCTGTTTGACAGTTTCACACCTATATATCCCCGAAGGGTTAGGCAGAGGTGTACCTATAGCTTTTTACGAATCTCCATACAAAACCGTCATACAGATGAAATTGCATTTTCATGACGGAACAGCTTTCCAAGTTTTTAATGTTATAATACAAATACAACTCTAAATATCCCCACGCCCATAAGCACAATGTTTTAAATGCATTACATTGCGCACTACCGCAAACAGCAAATTTTCATACCAAAAATAAAAGTCGATTTCCAGCAACTATTTTTGTACAATGTTACTTAGTTTGATTTACAGAAAACGTAGTTGACGGCTATGTAATGGGTCTTTTTACACCCTGTATGCCTGGTTATAGAAATATTATCTTATAAACGTCTTCATTTACATTGTTCCCTTATTAAGAGCCCGGAAGACATGAGAACTCAAGTACAAAGCAGTCACAAAACAAAACATTCATCTACAAACAAAACCCTTTTACGAACCAACTTCGAAAGTCGTAAAACAGTCCCTATAGATAAGTGAAAGCCTGCTCGTTACTCAAATGGCACATTAAATCGTCATCGGCCTAGCCTTTTCTCAACCATGTTGGGGTCCACTTCCAGTCTAATTGGAAGCAGCTGAATACCAGTATTTTATATGGAGTGACTGCCTATCTGTCCTCCACAACCCTAACCAAGGGGTATCGTGTTACTCAGTAACACGATACCCCTTGTATGACTGGTTTCGGGCTTCTGACGATCCGTAATGACTGTCAAAGATCTACAAAAGACAGCCGGGACCTATCGGTATGTAAAGATAGTCACCCATCCATGGACTGATTTTGGCAAGCGTAGCTTAACTTATCGTGGGGCTGTTATTACTTAGCCACAAGCCCTTTCGGCCGGCACATTAAATGCCGTAATTAAAGCCATAAGACAGCATGGCGGCTTGTCCCTTCAAAGAGGTACATAACGGGTCCCGCCACCGTTTTCCTTTTCATTATAAAAGATGCTTTTAAAAAAAAATGAAATGAAAAATTAATGAAATGAAAAAGAAAATGAATTAATTAATTTAGAAAATAATTTCTAAATTAATTTAAAACATAACAGCCAGTACTTCGTGAACGGGAAGGCAGAGGTATCTTTTTATGATTTCCCGTGTGGAAGTGGGCATAGTGTTGTAGGTGGGTATTGCCACTAAGCGGACTCCGGGTTGCTACTTAGGATTTTCCTAACCTAATGAAATTACCCTGACCTTGAGATCGACTCCCAGACCGCTTAGTAACCACTTGAACAAGCAAATACAATTTCGTTTGTAAATCACGAATAAACTGGAGATTTAGGTTATCATAACCAGTTTAGTAACAAGGTTGATATAATAAAGATTTTTCGAGTGTAAATACTCGTACAACTAGTAGTGTTTGTGAATACTTTATTTGAATGTGAAGAATATGTTTCACTCCATTTTAATCTTGTTAACACGGAATGAGGTTATTCACCCCATTACCATAAAGATGAACATGGAAATGTATAAATACGGATAACATGTGACTCTGATAAAAGGAAAATTGAAATTGGTCTTTCAGAACTATTTATAGTTTTAAGAAAAACAAATCAGGAAATAAACAGAAAGATTCAAATAATGTAAAGGTAAGAAGTGCAAATCATGTCAAAGATATATTTCTAGTAACGCTTGCGTTTTATTCATAAAATCAAAACTTCAATCGTACTTGGTATATATCGTATTCGTATATGTTGATCACCTGTCCGCTCATTGATTCATAAATAAAATATTTTTTATGAAAGCTTAGATGTTTCCCAAACGAATAAACAGTTCTAAAAGGAACATAACCCTGATTCTTTCAAGAAATGGTTCGTTAGAAGTTTACGACTTCACTCCGGTTACGAGAGTAAAGTTTCGTGTTAGCGGTAATAATCCATTGGCAGGCTTTCACGATCCATAACGAGAGCAAAGGAATCCGATAATACCTACTCTTTTCGGGAAACCGATGGAAACTTTATACCATTCTACTGGAACAATTGTGGTTTTAAAACTTCAAGAAAATTCGGGGAATTTTCATTAGCGAGGTAGCAATTGACGCCGATGCCGACTTGCCCCAAAAACTGTCTCCTCGAATAATTACTTTTTGTTTGTACCTTGTTCATAAGGTAACAAGACAGATGACTGATGATCACTGAAATGTAATTAGGTCGGCCGGTCGTAGTCATTTCATTAATTAGAGTCGAAGTGGATTAAGATTAACGTTCCCTTTACTCCCCGTATTTATATGAACTTAATGAATTTACATGTTTTCTGGAACTCTATAAATACCACCACATTCATTTCCTATTTTTAAATAGAACTTGCATAAAAGACAAATACTACATTTGCCACCTTTTAAATCACAACAATTCTGTATAATAATTTCGCGCAACAAATAAACTGTTGAATAAAATAAACAGTCAACAGAACTGTCACCTAAATCTGACTATATCTGGCAGCTATTTCCGGACTGCAACAGTTGCTGCAACTGGATGCTCCCCGGGAGAGAGGGCGGGATCCCGGGCTCGAGCGGGGTCCGGGGGGTAAGGAAGGTCGGGGGGTGTGTCGCAAAAGCGGGTCAGTGCCAAAGCAGCCTTGGCCTGTCGGGGCTGCTCTGCCAGACCTGTTGATCTGAATCAAATGATCGCAACACGCGATTAGATAATGTCTGTTATTGGCTGCTCTGAACGTTTGTGCGAAGATCGTGATTTCTAGTTGTTTGTGAAAGTGGAAGAAAAGTTTCAGTGTGTTTGTGCTGTGTGCGGTATCGGGTTGCTGAGAAGATTGTGATGGTAATAAAACTAATAAATTATGGGAGGGGTAGGATATTGTCATGATAGTTACGAAATCTCTTTGCGAGTCAATTTAGAAACTTGCTATTGCATGAGATATTTGCACATTCACTAAATATATGTTTACAGTTTTGGCATAGAGTGGTAGGGGTAGTGTCGGTGACTAGAACTCATTGGTGAGTTGTTTTAGACACATTATTTGCTTGTTAACCCTTCGTAAGTCGGAACGTGGATCCTCGCTTGACACAATGGCTTTTATAATTGTTTCTGTAATTGCGGCATTCAACCGCTTAAGGGCCAATTAAAGCGGTGAAGAGAGATTTCTAGAATAAGGTTTAAGTTGTATTTAACGTCTCTCAGCCTATATTCAACGCAATAACAACACTCATCATAATATCCCGCCTGCAATCCCTGAAAGGTTAGGCTAACTACAGTAATAATAATATATTGCTTTTTTTTACGAGACATTTCCCATTTTCTCTCTGCTTTGATGGAATCTGACTCTTATACAGACACGCATTTTGTTATTTATACAAATACTGTACCTACAATAAAAATATAAAAGAGTAACAGTACGAATATTTATATTTGCCGTGAAAACGTCAACATTGATTGTGTACACATTTTTATGAGATTTCCAGAACGAAAAAACTCTGCGAATTTAATATTTTTTGTTATTATTTGTGTAAACTGTTCCGTCCGTGTGCACTGGTGGGATTTGTATATTGTGGCTGATATATGACGATACGTCGTGTATCTGATGTTTTTCATATTTTGGAAGCTGATTTAATTTTATTCAGAACTTACTTACATTTCATTTCATTTCATTTCATTTAATTTAATTTCATTTTCATTTTTTTTTCCTGTATTTCAGGGTTCTATTATTTTAGTGATTATTAGAATATTAGTAGATAAGTAGCAGATAGCACTTACTTAAAAAAATTACTTGTCTTAGCTTTTCAATAGGTACTTATTTGTTGTTTATGAAACAGCTGATCTTTATTTTTTACAAAGAATAAAATGTTTCAATGGTATCCAATTGGCATCAAGCCAAGATTTTGATGAAAGTTTACAAAGTAATATGAGCAGTGGTGGCCCAGTGGTAACGGCCGCGACTTACGAGTTGTAGGTAGGTCATAGGTTCGAACCCAGGCAGGCGCATACTTTGTGTAAATTATTTCATCACCATTGCTCTCCAAACGGTGAAGGAAAACATCGTGAGGCAACCAGCATGTCCTAAAACAAAACATGTGACATCTACCAACCCGCACTGGGCCCGCGTTGTGGATTACGGCCCACTCCCTCTTACAAAGAGGAGGCCTGTGTCCCAGCAGTGGGAACATTATAGGCTGATTAAGTTACAGTAATATAGCTTAGGTATACATCAGAATAACATATAGGACACTTTTATTCCGATATTCCCAAAGGATGGACACTAATGCGGGTGAAACCGCGGGGCGCTGCCCCGCTGCTAGTAAATTACATATAAATTAGGTATGTTTGATGTTTCGATTAAAAATATATTATGTTATTATTTAATTACTTCTTACTAAATATGTAATGAATGAATGGAGTTCTAACGTGAAACTGTTTATTTATTCATGATGTTTAATGTATAGCGTAGTTCAAAAGTCATACTTTACAGTGCCAACACTGCCAACAGGTGCTACGGACGAGAGAATCTAAACTACTTGTTGATAAATTCGGTAAATAACATTGAAATCACAGAGCACGGCATCGTCAGAGATACTTTTTACCTATTGTGGTAGTTATAATAATTTTATTGTATACTAGCTGCGCCCCGCGGTATCACCCGCGTAAGTTTCGATTTAGGGGTATGAAAAATAGATAGCTTAGCCGATTCTCAGACCTACTGATTAAGCACAAAAAATTTTATCAACATCGGTCAAGCCGTTTCGGAGGAGTATGGCAACGAAAACTGTGACACGAGAATTTTATATATTAGATTTTCTCGTGGTCCTACTATTTTGTCCCACCAGTAGGTCCACGAGCAAAACATACCGTTAATGCTGTTGGTCCTACTGAAGTTTTGATACTAAAATGTACCTCCTGTATAAAGAAATTGACTGGTACATAAGTACTGCTTTCTTAGTGAGTCGACATCACTCTAAGTAGGTAGTTAGGTTCGTCTCCACACAATTCTAGCATTGCATCACAATTCTAGCATTCTTAACTTCCTCGCTTCGTTCAGGAGCTAACTCAGAGATCCCTCGTTGCGTTCAGGATTCAAAATAGCGCCCGTGACTTAAGACTCTGCTTTATCCCCTTAGTGATTTTATTTTTAATAAATGAATTCAAATTATGTGTCATACAAACCTAACCTAAAGCAAGTCATTAAAAACCTAGGCTCTAGCCATAACGTCGCATAACATGATTTAGGAACCTCAACTTAAAAAATCGTGTATATTAACTGTAACCATAAAAAAACTATGACGACAGTGCGACCGCCATTTGTGTCCATAGACAGTGCGAGTAAACTGTGCATAATTCCCACCGTTGGGACACAGGCCTCCTCTCTGTGAGAAGGAGTGGGCCGTAATCCACCAAGCGGGCTCAGTTGGTAGATATCACATGTCTTCGATTTTTTGGTTCTAGGACATGCCGGTTTCCTCACGATGTTTTTCTTCACCGTTTTGAGAGCAGTGATGGTGAAATAACAAACTAAATAAAGCACCTGTCTGGGTTCAAACCTACGACTCGAATATCGCGGCCGCTACCACTGGGTCACCACTGCTCTCGATGAGTAAATGGTGACACGCTTGGTTTGTATGGAAAGTGTTGACAATGCCGCCTCTAGCAGCAGCAAGTCATCTCCGTGCTGTGGAAACGTTAACAGTAGATAGATAAGTATTAGACTGGCTCCTGTCCGCGACAACATAGAATATATCCTATGAAACTCGGCAATACTGTAGCTTCCATTTAGTGGAAGAATTTTCGGAATCGGATCATTAGTTCCGAAGATTAGCAAAGTCATAGCCACGTAAAAGGCACTTTTGAACGTCAAAATTGACAAAAAAATAGAATTGATTCATAGTCCAAAATGTAGTTTTCGTATGGAGAAGAATGGGAAAGAAACTCCACCGTTACTCTTTCAAAATGTTTTACAATATTTTGTAAGTGAAGACGATGCACCTAGAATAAAAGGAAAAAATTCGGAACACCATGCTGCGTTCCAAAACGGGTATAGTAGACGTAGGCAAGAAGGCTGCCAGGCTCAAGTGGGATTGGGCGGGTCACATCAGCCGCATGCAGGATGACCGCTGGGCAAAAATTTCCACACAATGGGTACCTGGAGATGGACGGCGCCGCCGAGGTCGGCCCAGAAAGCGGTGGCGAGATGATCTGGACGCGTACCGCGAGGGCTGGTTTGACTTGGCGCGGGAAAGGAGTTCCTGGAAGGACTTGGGGGAGGCCTTTGCCCAGCAGTGGGACAGTATAGGCTAATAAAAAAAAAAAAAAAAAAAAAAAACTTATAACAATAGGTACGAGTAAAAGAACTAATACATTAATTATGTGATAGATACATGAGCTCACATATTTACAAACATTGTAAAAGTAGACGATTTAAAAAAAAAAAATGAACAAATGTTATGTGAGTAAAAGTAAATACAGAATGTAAATTAATGTAATAAAAATACAATTAAATTAGCAACCAGTTTGATTTTTTCTAGATTCTCATATGGTGCAGGACCAGCATGTTTCCAAGCGCTGATCGATCGTGGATATTATCCTCTAATTTCTAATATGCTTGTATGCTTATCGCTAAATCATATTGTTCAAAGTTAATTGGGAAAATTAGACAGGTCCGGGTAGCTTGATAGGCTGGCGTCTATACTTTAGCTAATCTGAAAAATAGTTTCATCTATTTTATCTTTATTTATAGTACCGCCTACATACAAATTCACTTAGCTCTTTATGATATTAGTAACATATAATCGCCTAAATTACGCTTAGTTATTATAGACAAATTACTATCATTCACCACTTGCCATCAGAGTAAATGAAATGAATGGTCGGTAATTTATTCTTTATGCTTTTCGTCCATCGACACCTCCCTTTTAAGTTCACGCCGGTTCTATGCGTCCTATGTTTAAAAGTTCATTTGATAAACATCTGGCCGTGATTACTTACCTATATTATTAACTTTGTGTGTTCAGCTGGGTCAGTAACCTAATGTTCATAACAATTTATCTAAGTAAGTCTATTATTTATTTATTATTAAGTATTTATTTCTAGCCTATGTTGTCCCACTGCAGGGCAAAGGCCTCCCTTTCTTATTCCTCACTCCTCTCTGTTTTGAGCTAGTGTGGACCAATCCTGTCCCAAAACACCCGCCCTTCACCACTTCCTAGTAATTTAGCTGGGCAGAAGAAGTGGCGCAACAAACTCCACAGCAGCCCAGCTGTAAATTGATTGCTTAAAAAAGTCCCATCAGTTTACCTGGCACTACAACTTTCTTCAGGTTTTTTATGAGTGAAAAATTATGCATTCAACTCATAGCCAAGTCAAGTTCATTAATTCAAAACATGAAATCGTCAAGTAAACTCATTAAAAGTCTCTAACAAACATCTAGGAAGGGCCAGCGGTGGCGGCGGGGCCTTAAAATTTATTAAAATTACAAATCACGGAAATAATTTAATTTTTTGACGGCAATTACCAGTTAATAGAAATCAAGCTCGGCCCCTTAACAAAATTAGCTTAAACCCGTTTAATTTATATAATAATATAAAAGACAAGAAAACCGCCTAACTTTAATTAATACTTACTTAATTAAACCTATGTTTACCAGTACGATACATTTTGACCGCGTAATAAAATGTATCACAGAACTAATTTTTTCTATGAAACAGCTGTTTTTTTTTTTATCGGGGAAAAATTTCTGTGCTGAATTCACGGTTACATTTTACGCACTGCTTTAAAACATATCCTATACCGTTTTTGTTTTTAAAGTGGTGCTTTGTTTACCAAAACTATGTTAAAACACGAGTAATTTATCGAATCCTTAATATATCAGCTGCCGCATCGAATCCTGCTCTTAGAGGCCATTGGTGTTGGTATTTTTATACATTCATAAACTCACACTTTCTTCCCATGGGGGGTAAGCAGAAACTACAGAACGCCACCTGCTATGATTCTTACTTATTACAAAGTTACAAGACATGAATAGTGGTTTTCCTGCGATCCATCTCTGGCTGCGCGGGGGTGTATGCACCTTGATGCCTACGTGAAAACAAAATATTTTGTTTTTATTGATGTTCGTACCTAATTGGTCAAATCAGGTCAACTTGTTCTTCTGGAGTAAGTAGAGTACAGCACAAACACACGACTGGGCAACCGAGCTATCAGGTGCGACTGAACCGACATGTACGCACCGCCATCCATGTAGAAATAGGGAGTTTCAAGATAGCGAAAGCGAACATCTTCGGCTTATAATAATTAGGTACCCTTACACACATGCCGCGCCAGATAAGTTTTGGGGAGCGAGTCTACGGCCATTAACCGGGTACAAATCCAGACTTCAGGCTTGTACTTCTTAAGCTTGATTTATGATTTAAAACTTCTGGAACAATCAAAAGCAGTAATCTCATGCCATTAACATACCCGTATTGAGCAAAAATTTTACGCGTTGTTTAGACTGTTCCAGTCAATTAATGCTTACATTTTATCATATCCCACATAAAATAAACATACACGATGTAAATAAGGCTTTAATGGCAAACATAAAATAATACTTTATCTATAGGTAGTCACCAAAAGAGATAAGTAACCAAGGTCGCCGAATGTACTTATTTGAACTTTAGTAAGAAACCGATGGATTTTTTCGATTGATTTTGTTAAATGAACCGTTTATATTCTGTTAATTAAATTAAATTTTATTTGAAAACATCCATCGGTTCCTTACTAAATTTTAACTATATCCGATGACTCTTACTTATCTCGTTTGGTGACCGTACATCAGTTTATCGAAGAAAATGCAATACATTTAACGAGGTTGCCATTATGACGTGTCAAACGACCCACTTTTGTACCTTCACAACGACCACTTCACTTCGGGCTTGTTTATTATACTATCCAATCAGCTTTTATCAACATCAAGTCTGGATATCACCCCTACTGACCGGCCAAAACACGGATACCGGCACCAAAATAAGGATAACCGTATTTATTTTCTAATGAGATTTTTGGGAAAAACCGCTCTGTATTTCAGGAAGAGTTTACTTTTGAAAAATAGGGATCAAAGTCACTAAGCTAAAATACTGGAGTAAAACTAAATAATATGCGGCGGCATAAAACAAATGAGCCTAAAACCTCGCCACTAGTGAGGAATTGAAGTTTTCCGCAGACGCGATGGATCGATATCTAAACACCAGCCGCACAGATCGATCAATCAGGTTAAGCTACGCTTGCCGATGTTGGTCTGTGGATAGGTGACCATCTTTACATACCGTGACCCCTCCGTGCCTCGGAAAGCAAGTTATGCCGTTGGTCCCGGCTGTCATTCGTCGATCTTTGACAGTCGTTACGGGTAGTCCGAAGCCCGAAATTCTAACAACCAGTCTTACCAAGGGGTATCGTATTACCCAGTAACTAGGTTGTGGAGGTCAGATAGGCAGTCGCTCCATGTAAAATACTGGTATTCAGCTGCATCCGGTTAGACTGGAAGCCGCCCCCAACATAGTTGGGAAAAGGCTAGGCAGATGATGATAAAGTTTTGATGTTTTATTTTGTTTTATCGTATTTAGATATCGATACTTACTCGTACTTCTGTGAAGTAAACACAAAAAAATCAGATTTTTAAACTGATGTTTCAAGTTACTACACTAACTGCAGTCAATGACCCCAGAAAAAATTAATCAAATAAATTTAATGTTTGTTTTATCATGTTTACATATTCGATACCCATCTCGTCTGCAGAGTTTTGCTAGCTAATGTATTATGACCCTGTATAAGCTTAGCTAATTTTGGCTTACAATAAATCATTTCTATGTACCTATCTATTTATATAAAGCGTATTGCACAATTGCACTACTCGCTTCAATTATCATTTACCTGTATAACTGCATGCCAATGAAAAGACCACAACCTACCCCCTTCGTGTCATTTGCAATTTTAATGCAGCAACGTATGTCTTCGTTATGTAATGTGCATTAATAAGGGCTACTAGAATACCTATATACGATCAGGTTTTAAATACACCCAGTATACAAAAATTGTATGACATATTTCTGTTGCACAGCAATGATGCGGCGCGGTTCGATGGCAATGCCAGCCATCGGCGGGGGCGAGCCGCTGATCGTCGTGGAAGAGAGTGGCACCGAGGACACAGACTCGTCCCCTCACTCCTCGGCCCCCGCGCGCGGCATGTCCATTGACCAGGAGTCGCCCCCGGACCCCTACCATCTGTCGCCCTGGCGCGATACGCGCAAGCACTCCTTGCCGACGCCATCTTGTACCACTGGACCTACTGCCAGTCAGGTTAGTAGCTAGAAAAATCTTGGAAAACCATCGAAAAATTCATAGACTTAATGGAATTCAATGTGAAAAACTATTGACTTGTATTCTACTTCGTCTTGTCGCTGGTACGACTTTTCTCAGATCTTGTTGGCCCAAAACTTCGTCACTTCGGCGTCGTCATTCGTGGTAGCGCAGAGGTCACTTTGACTTAACTTGCATTAATCAATAAAAGTCAATAGTTTTTCAGATCCTTTGCGGACTTATGTGTTACTGTAATCTTCACTATGAGCACCTTGAGAAGAAATAAAATGAATATCACCCCCCCCCCCTCCCTCCCCCTCTCTTCCTCTTCATCTTCTTCACTCTATAGGATGACGATGGTTGTTAAATTACATGTCCACCAAGAATACACTTTAATTTGAACATATTAGGTACATACTTAGGTTTTAAAAGCTTATCAACCGAGCCAAATCGATTTTCATATCAAAAAGCAGAAGCACCAATTAGATTCGTATTAAGGCTGAAAGTACAGCAATTCTTGATAACTTTACTGCCTAATATCTAGAAAATTAGCAATCCATTCGAGTCCTAATCATCTGCAGCTTATCAGAGCTTATCTGATTACAGTCGCTCGAGGAATATCACAGTTATTGCGCGATATTACCTTCCACTAACTGCCTCTTCAATATCTATTTATAGGAGCTTGCTTAATAGGACCGTCGACAAAGTTCTCAGTGATTGAGTAGTACCTAAGCAGATTTGTTGAATATCGGGTAAGTCATTGAACGGCTTTAAGTGGGACTTTTTGTCTTTGTGCCAAGAAATAACAGAGAAACAAGGAAACGGAATATAAAATAAACTGTTTATTCAATGTAGCAGTGAGCGTTACGTAACTTCGGCAGTGTCACGGGTAAAACGGATTCCTGTCATTCTCCGTGACATGACACCGCCGTTGTTGTCAAATTTGGTGGTGTCACGGGGAATGAACGAAAACGAATGACATAAAAGTGTAGTGTATTTTTCTTATTTTCCCTATTTGGTGAACTTATTTGGCGTACTGAGACTTTGTGGAAACCTATGTATTGGTAAATGGTATTTGAAGCAGTTTTTGCGTATGAGTTTTCTACAAAAATCCAGACGGTCTGAATACATGTGAGGCACGGAGTAAGCGAGAGTGATGAAAACTTGTACTTTGTGTAGTTAAAGCGTTTCACAGTGTGAAAAATTACCTTAAAAGCGGTCATCCTCTTTTTATTTGTTTAATGGACACTACAAATGATTTCAATTGTAAGAGTAGAACTCACGAAGTCTAGATGTTTATGGAACCAGAATTACGGCCATTTACATTATATTCTATGGAAACAAAAAAAATACCATAGAAACGCCTAGTGATGTAAAATACTAGGTAAATACAGTTGTTTTTTATGTAATATTATGAAAAGATTAATTATCTACATTATCCACCAATCCCTATAAGTTTATCCCTAATAATAACAAAACTATGTCGTTTGTAGTATTATTTCTTTAATATTTTTTTTCTCTAAATTCTTTACGAATATGGATTTTATTATTTCACCAGAGGTTCCTTAGAATCTTTTTTATAAACCATAAAAATATCTAATCTCACTCATGCAAGATTTCAGAGATATTTAAGATTTTAAAAACTGTGTCAGGGCTGTCACCAAATCGTATTTTTTTTTTTCGTTTAATTTTTGTGAAAAGTATGAGTTTACATAAAATTTATGATAAGACACATGCTAATAAAGGGGTCTGTCGATAATTCCTAACAGAAGAAAAATTCTACACCTTTTTATTTTGTAGGCCTATTAATAATTATTATTTTTAAATCTCTTATAGTCTGTCGCAAATCGTTTTTTAGATACTTTATAAGCATAATTATGCGAAGAAAAGTTACGACCCAGGTTTGTAAACAAAATTTTATAGTTAAGTACTATACAGGAATATTTTTTATCACCATCCAAATTTTTAGAGGATGTTCTACCCATGAATATGAACAACCTTAACTGTAGGAACAACTCTGAAATCACGAAAAAAAAATCACCTGTTTCATACAAAAGTTCAATACCTACTTGACCAAAATGTATGGAACAGCAGATTATTTTTTCGTGATTTCGGGTTTGGTCCATAGTGAAAGTTGTTCGTATTCATGGGTAGAAAACCCTGTAAAAATTTGGCTGGTGATGAAAAAATCTTCCTGTATGTACAAATAAGTTTAACTCTCCTGAGAATGTGTAAACATACTCGTATTATTGTAACTCCCCAAAATCTATGTATGTAAATAGAATTTGTGTACATTAAACTCAGTAAAACTTAATTATAAGAAACTAAAAATTTGGTCATTCCATTATGTATTATGTCGTTATATTCAAAACTCTTTTATTTTCATATAAATTAATTTAATACTTTTCCACACCGCACCCTATCGATAGGCGGTGAAGTCCTGAAAGTACGATAAAAAAAATTAAGCTCTCGGATTTTTTTAAAATAAATGTGTTTTAGATTATTGAACTATCATATGATAGGTATGTAATATGCACAACGATATCTCTATCGCATACAAAAATAATAATAAAAATATTTGGTATTGAGCAGTTGAGCACCCTAAAACCATAGAAATAAATATGAAACATTAGAAGCATTTTAATACAAAATCTTGTAAGATAAAGATTTGATATTTTTTTTAATAATACAAATAGTTCTGTAAAATGGAAAAGCCCCTGGTGAGGACGGGATTACGACCGAGCTCCTGAAAGCGGGAGGAAGTCCTGTGCTGAAAGAGCTTCAGGAGCTCTTCAACTCTGTCCTGTTCTCTGGGAGAACTCCAGAAGCGTGGCGAAGGAGCGTAGTAGTTCTTTTCTTTAAGAAGGGTGATAAGACCCTTCTAAAGAACTACAGGCCCATTTCGCTCCTTAGCCACGTATATAAGTTGTTTTCAAGAGTCGTCACGAATCGTCTAGCGCGAAGACTCGACGAGTTTCAGCCTCCGGAACAGGCCGGGTTTCGAGGAGGATTTAGCACCATAGACCACATCCACACTGTGCGACAAATTATACAGAAGTCAGAAGAGTATAATCGGCCCCTATGTCTTGCCTTTGTGGACTATGAGAAAGCTTTTGACTCTATTGAGACCTGGTCTGTTTTGGAGTCTCTGCAGCGATGCCAAGTTGACTGGCGATACATCCAAGTGCTGAGATGTCTTTATGAAAACGCGACAATGACCGTCCAAACTCAGGACCAGCGAACTGAACGTATCTCACTGCGTCGAGGGGTGAGACAAGGGGACGTAATTTCCCCGAAATTGTTCTCTAACGCATTGGAGGATGTGTTTAGGACCCTGAACTGGGAAGGACGCGGCATTAACATCAACGGCGAGTACATCTCACACTTGAGATTTGCAGATGACATCGTCATACTGGCTGAATCGGTGCAGGACCTGCAGCAGATGCTGGACGGCCTAGTTGATTCTTCTGTACGCATTGGTCTCCGGATGAACTTGGACAAATCCAGGTTATGTTCAACGAACACGTCACTCCGGGACCGATTGCTGTCAATGGCGGTGCTCTCAAGGCTGTTCAAGAATACGTTTACCTCGGGCAAACTCTGCAGTTTGGTAAGAACAACTTTGAGAGGGAGGCTAACAGAAGAATTCAGCTGGGCTGGGCAGCGTTTGGGAAGCTCCGTCGAGTCTTCTCGTCGCGTATTCCACAGAGCCTAAAGACTAAGGTCTTCAATCAGTGCGTCCTGCCAGTTATGACTTACGGAGCCGAAACGTGGACACTCACGGTACGGCTGGTCCATAAATTCAAGGTCGCTCAGCGAGCTATGGAACGGGTTATGCTTGGAGTCTCTCTGAGGGATCGAATCCGCAACGAGGTGATCCGGCAGAGAACCAAAGTTGTCGACATAGCTCACAGAATAAGCACGCTGAAGTGGCAATGGGCCGGCCATATTAGCCGTAGAACCGATAATCGTTGGAGTAGACGTGTTCTTGAGTGGAGACCGCGAATCGGTAAACGTAAGGTGGGACGCCCTCAGGCTAGGTGGAGCGACGATCTTCGCAGGATGGCTGGTAGCAGCTGGATGAGAGTTGCCGAAAATCGAGTTGAATGGCGTGCAATGGGAGAGGCCTATGTCCAGCAGTGGACTGCTATAGGCTGCTGATGATGATGATGATGATAGTTCTGTAGAATATATAAAATCCATATTCGCTACGATTAAGTAAATAAAAAATAAATAAGAAAAAATACAAAAAAAATAGATTTACGTCTTCTATTAAAAGCATTTTTTATATTGTTATGTCTAATATGTGGCAAAAAATCATTGCTATGTGGCTATAGTAGTGGACAAATAAAAATATGTTTTTTTAATACATAATTTTGTATTTGTTCGAAATTCTATGGAAAACTAAAAATCGCCGAAACTTCGTTTCTAAGTACATCTGCACTTCGGGAGTTCTACTCTGACAATTGAAATAGTTTGTAGTATCCATTAAACAAATAAGAAGAGGATGACCGCTTTTATGGTAATTTTTCATACTGTGCGTTTGTTTATCATAATAATGAAACTTGCACAGTCTACAGTATTTAACCAATACAAGTAATTTGTTGCTTAAATTATTTTTGCCACATGCAAGAAACTTGAGTTGTGTGACAGTGAAATAAGAAAGATGGGCTGCTTATTCAAGACAATAATAACGTCAAAATCATAAATTGAAGGAATAAATCCTTCAATTTTGTTCGAAGTTGTTCTGCTGATAATAGAACCGTTTTTTAATTTGATTTTTGACATTATACAAATCCAAGGTGATTTTACTTAGGTATATTTTGAACATACCAACATGCAAATATGAACGGATGCGGTTACCTCCTTTGCATAATAATTTATTAATCAACTCGCTCAGGAATTAATCCCAACGGGCGACGCCGACGCGGAGTTTCAATCAGTGAACACTCAGTTGTTAAAACCATGTTTGCATAAATTCAAATAGGTCAAAAACATGAAGACCTTCTAAAGGAACAAAATGTCTACAACCTCTAAAATACTTGCACGTGTAGAAATTATCGAATAATAATAAAATTCATTTAATTCAGACTATTTAAATGACCATATTTTATTTTGTTAGTATTACATTATCTTAAAACTATGTTAGTCATGAGATCAAATAATGTATTTCAGTAGATAAATCGAAACAAATGGTTTAATATTAATTATATCTAAATAAATAAATTAAAATTAAAATTATAATAATATGGGATTCGACTTAGGTATCAATATGCGGGTCTGGTCGGATAGACGAATGTGTGTATATATTAAGTCTTGTTTTATATTCTTCTCAAATCTAGCTAAGGCTATCTCACCACCTCAGCTCCAGGGCGGTTCCACTTAACTTATCATATACTATGTCCACAAGCCCTCCAAGTTTACTTACGTACGTAGGTTCGGCGGCTGTCGGAGCGAGGCGAGAGCGCGGCACGCGAGGCGCGCGAGGCTGCATTCCTGGCAACACTGACATCTACACAGCCACAGCCTGGCGGCAGAAGGTGAGATTCTTTCGGAATATGTCTTTAAATAACATAAGAATTATATTACCTAAATATCATGATATTATTCTGCTAAAAGAAAAAAGACACATTTTATTTACCTACCAACATCATTTTTATCTTTGCCCACATAGTGCATCATATTTACTACCTACTTGATCAGAAGCGATATATAGGTACATTGCATCCATTAAATGTACGAGCGTTTATTTAAAAGTAGCATAATCAGCCTATAACGTTCCGAATGCTGGGACACAGGCCTCCTCTCTATGAGAGGGAATGGGCCGTAGTCCACCAAGCGAGGCCAGTGCGATTTGGTGTCACATCGTAAGTCGGGGCCGTTACCACTGGGCCACCACTGCTCTCGATTGTGATTTAATTTCCTGAATAATTTTCCTACATCGTATTCTCCATATTGTAACAACAATCGCTATAGCTGACTCAAAATTTATTTTCAGACATTCCGTAGTAACAATATCCCGAGTGCCTCAGGCGCTGTTTGGACGCGGACGCCGCGAGTCCATCGCAGCGTTCCCAGCACTAGCCCGTCAGCGCAGAGACTCCGGCTCCAAGAAATGTGAGCTAATCTGACCACTCACAAACTTATTACATAACATATGTGTTTCTCACATGAACAGCCAACATGTTTTGCGTTCAGCTCTCGTTTCCATTGCAGGCCCTCCAGCCACAGACACACTCGGCAGCACCCACAATCTACAGCTAGATATAATGGACGATATCGTACAAGCTCGCAAAGTACGCATGCGTCTCTGGAATACTTCGAATGAAAAAGTATGTGAAGTCCAGCCGTTGGACGAGCGCTCGCCTATGGGCGGCTCTGTGCGGTATACAAACCGTGGTCGCAGGCACTCAGACTTCCTTGGCTCGCCCTTGCCGCCAATACCAGCGCGTCGCCGAGCTTCAGAGATGCCACCGCCGCCGCCCATCCCACCACGCAGCGGCGCCGGCGTCGGCGTGGTCTGCACCGACACAGATCTTCATTTAATGCTCAATGCACTCACTTCGTCAGCCACAGAGATCGATCGCTGCGGCAAGCCAGAGCGGTCCCGACGCCTGGCCGACATGAGGTCCAGCAGTTTCGATGCATCCTCGCTGCGAGACAAACCCTTGGACTCAGGCACCACTTGGTTCACTCGAAGACATCAGACCTTAGCCACGAAGAAACAAGAAAATGAACCCAAGAAGAGCAAAGTGACTTTTGCCCCAGATTCAAAACCAGCTCCCGGAGACGCGGCGGCTGTGGTCTGGGATAAGCCTTCGGGATCAGTCGTGGATGCAAGTGCACTCGGCAGTGCCATCGAAGTGTTCCTTAGGAAGAGTTCTGCTGTAGACCCAGGTGCATCGACATCAGGCACAGCAGTCGTTATGAAAGAAACGGCATCAAAAACCGAAGTTCGACTGAAGACGCGAGACATTCCAGCTACGGTCCGGCAGACGGGACGCCCGGAGGGAGAGCGCTGGTACCCTAACAGGCCAGAGGAGGAGGAAGCGACAGAGAGTTGCGATGCTTCTCTCTGCTCATCATTAAAAGACCTTTTCGTGTAGGCACCACGTGTGTATTTAAAATCTTGTAAATTATAACATACCTTTATTCGTCGAGTAAAGGTTCGTTTCTAAAATGGAGAGTGAGAGGTGTTGCGCGGCGGACCGCGGTGGTCGCGGCCGCGGCGTGCCTCATTGTACTTTATGAATCTTTCTATGTGATAGACTACGCGCCGGCGCCGGTCGTCCTGAGTCGACTCACGACCGACGCCTGATTCGCGTAAAATTATTTTTAGAGTAAATTCTATTTTCATTGTAAATTTTTTGATATTAGCGATCAGAATATTGACTTATTGTTAGATAGAGAATTATATTCGTAATAACCGGGCGCGCGTTTTCCACGCCGAGTGGCGGTCTCCCACCGCGCGCCCGCCCCTACCCGTCTCGTCACAATCTGTGTATTGTAATCCCGTGTTACCATTAAAACAATTAAAACTTTATCATATAGCAGACATTAAAATAGAGACGTCGTCGGGAGAAACGTACGCTTAATAGAAGAAGCCGACATTCTGTCGTCTTTAATCAATAAAGTTTTTATCGATGTTATACTGCATTTTCATTTCATACTACAAAATTGAAAAAAAAATTGTGTTTTTTCATAGAAATAATTTTAAACAAAATATATTTACCTCCTCCTCTGTAAGTAAGTATGTTTAGTTCCTAGCTCCCAATATCTTGTTACGTAAAACTCTTTTTTTTTTCATAACTTCAAAGCGTATGTGTATCCTGCCCATCCTAACCTACGGTGCTCAGACCTGCTCGCCACCGAGTTGCACAAGTTCTGCCTTGGAGTTTGCCAAAGAGCGATGGAACCTGGGTGTAAATAGACAAGACAGAATTCAAACACCACGCTGCATTTCAAAACGGACATACTGGATGTAGGAAAGAAGGATCAAATGTGATTGAGTCGGTTCACATCAACTGCATGCACGATGACCACTGAGCAAAAATCTCCACACAATGGGTGCCTGAAGATGGACGGCGCCGCCGTAAAAGAGATGGCGAGATGACTTGGACGCGTATCGTGATGGTTGGTTCGAGGTGACGCGGGAAAAGAGTTCCTGAAAGGATTTGGGGGAGGCCTTTGCCCAGCAGTGGGACAGAAATATAGAGAATAGGCTAACAACAAAAAAAAACATTAAAGTCTTAAAGCTGAAAAATCACCAACGCATATTTCTAAACAACGAAGCGGAACAAACTCGTAAGTGACAGCGGCACCAATTTCCTCAAGTTTTGCGTCATAACTTTTTCAATTACTTACTTGGATAGGTGAGCTTCTCCGACCGTTTAAGTTGAAATAAACGTCAGAGAAATAGTTAATGATCCCATAACTTTTCCGACAGCGAAACAATAATTTCTTGTCATCATTTATCCTTGGAAGTTTAAAATCGATAGAGATACACAACTCTATGTATTGTGTTCAATACAAGTATAGAACGACCGAGATACCAAGTTACAGTTATTTCTTTGATTCTGAATACAACGTGAAGCGGCGATGTAAAGAACTCAACCAATAAAGCTTTGGTTTCCTAAGAAAGCGTTTAAGAGTCAATAACGGGAACGGCTGTCCAAATACAGAGCGTTTTTTCATACCTTAATGTCGAATACTGGTGAAAATGACAGATTTGCATGAACCGCTTTCCTAGGAAACCAAAACTTAACGCTTTCTCGGAATTTATTTCGAAAGTTTTGCTCTTGTTAGCGTTAGCGCGCTGACGTGAGAAGGTTTCTCAGAAAATCATGCAGGCCTACTTGCTGAAAATGGAATTATGTTCTACGAAATAAGATTTTTATGGAAAAAGCTTAAAGATAAATAATAAACAAAATGTGAGGCTTCATGACAGTGGCGGACTAAGCCTCTTGGGGGCCCGGGGCGGTAAAACAAAATGAGCCCCCCCGGTCTTCTCAGTTTATGTGAGTACTTGTACGAATGAACAGTCAGATTTCACGAACATTCGTCACGACTTAAAAACAATGATACACGGTGTCACGCGCAAACTGTATCCACGAATTCAGCACATGATTCTGGACCCTCTAGCGTAGAAATTATTCGTCGGTTATCGTCAAGAATCATATTATATACTGAATCCATAGTATCAGGTTGCGCACCGATATCCTTGCCAGCCTGTGTATACTTACCCATTACGTTACGTTGTATAGCGCCTGTACCTATAGTTACACAACGCTTTGTCTTCTTCATTCGAAAGTCAAATTACTGACGACTGAAAGAGAGAAATCGGTGTATAACTTTTCATCTGATTTAATACGTTTATTAGTAAGGAGGTTAGGTATGTGTAAAAACTTAAATTATGTATTTATTGTTTTGTACTGGGGGCCTAAAAAGGCCACTTTGGCAGAATCATAAAACAATTCATATCACGCAATTTCATCTGTATGACAGTTTTGCATGGAGATTCGTAAAATGCTATAGGTACACTTCTGCCTAACCTTTCAGGGAAGGGGAATTGCATGATATGAATTGTTTTATGATTCTGTCAAAGTGGCCTTTTTAAGCCCCCTGATCGTATTAAGTGTCTCTTTAATCATTATACTTCATCTTGATTAATATCTGTTTGAAATGATTAGAAACAATAATCCAGCCTTGATGTCATTAAATTACAGCAATACACATGCATAATTGCATATTCCATACATTGTTTGGAATATACAGTGTTTGGAATATGCATAGATACTAATGAATATTCCACAAGAGCACTGAGGTCTATTAGAGGTTGCCACTACCACCACTCAAGTACTGCGCTCCGAGGAAACACAATTAATTCTGGAAACTGAGTTGACATTCAAATTAGCTTCCAAATGGCCCACTTTATGCAATTAACAACGTATTCTGTTAGAAATGTCTCACTTTATCTGCAAACTTATTTATGGGACGACGTTTTCGTCGGGACCGGAACTAATGGCCTTTTATTGTGCATTCTTGTTCGAAATATGTTACCTTTTTGACTTTCTTTGTAGGTTGAGTAATTTGTTGTATATGGAGTGAAGGTGTCTGCGGATCTCCGAAAAACCATGTAATATCTAAACAACTATCATGATAGGTATGAGGTGACATTCATATCCCATTTTCCTTTTATATATAGGTACATACATAAACTCACGCATTCTTCCCACGGGGATAGGCCGAAACTACAAAACGCCACCAGCTACGATTGCTCTCTCAGTCTCGCCGTAACAGTTTTTTTTTTTTTTGAGAACCTTATACTAGACACGAATTAAAATGTGAACCAGGCTGTATAATATAATAAATTAATTTCAAACTAAGAAAAAAAAACAAGCTTTCATTTTAAAAAGATAGCTATGCAAACATGGACCGGCTCATCGATATTAACCACAACGGACATGTTCCAAGAATTTCAATTTCATAGTGTACTCGTGGGTTCCTTTATTTTATAATGTTATTAAATTTCTCGGGCTCTCTTTGACCTTCAGTCGAGGCCAACGGGGATAATAATAAAAGGCTTTTCTTGTTTTTTTTTACACGCTACAGCAGGCAGCGATAAGTTAATGTGTAAACTAGACCCGACCTAGGTCTTGTAGATCACGTGTAGTTATTATTATTTGACCATGCTATAGCTACAATAATAGTTTCTGTTTTTTTGTACGAATTTTCCTACGAAAATTTGGTCAACAAAAAATTGTAAACTAATTTCACTTTCACGATGAAAAAATATTGTAAATGCTTCCATATTTGCTACATCTCTGCATATACGTGAACATGTCAACAATAATGTGTCGATAAAGATAACATTATTAAAGTGAATTATAGGGAACTACTTACTACTTATTTATCATTCCAATTCCATGTGGTAGCGTGTGATATAAGTAAATTGGATTCCATTTTAAAAACAAACTATGTAATAAACTGTATCCAAAATCACTATCACTAAGTCAACATAGCAATAAAAACTTGTCACATCGAATTTATCGGAGGATTTCAATTTTAACTTCAATAAATCAACAAGGTTCGCTACGGATGAATCCCAAATTAGGTATGGCGTCTATACCATAAAAAACACAACCCAGAAAGCTCAACTTGGAGCTTATGCTTACTGATACGAGTTCGGATCATCGTCTACCTAGCCTTTTAAAAACTATCTTTGGGTCGGCTTCCAGTTTAACCGGATGCAGCTGAATACCAGTATTTTACATGGAGCGACTGCCTATCTGACCTCCACAACCCAGTAACTGAGTAAGACATTACCCCTTGTTAAGAGTGATTGTCACAGTTCCTGCGACGAATTTAATCAATTTAGACAAAAATAAGTATTTCCAAACATGTCAGCAGATAGATGGTGATCATTGTATGTCTTATGAAACTCTAAGGACTGCTATTGCTTATATTCACGAGATGTATCCTTGAGTTCCTGTTGTCAAAGGTAACTAAGAGATTAGAGTACATACCTAATCTCTCAGTTACCTGTGACCACAGAGCTTACCACGTGTTTGAATGGTATCCATTCTCTCTCACCACACACTACGCAGTTCAGACTTTGCTTACCCTTCTTGTAATTAAGAGGATTATCGACGTAGTGTTAAATATACGGAAGGCTTACAACATGCGATTAGTGCCCCTCAAACCATACAGAGGAGGTTGTTTTTTGAAATAGGGTTGAAGACTTATGTTAGAAATTTTCGAAAAAAGCATGTAGGTCATTTCAAAGAACATAGAAAATTCGAACTCAAAACATTTATTTCAAATAAACCAATTATAGGCAATTTTGAATTGTCAGGGGGTCGGTCAGGTAATAGAAAGATGAAGCTGGAGATGGAGAAGAACGGGCAAGAAACTCCACGGACACTCTTTTAAATCAAAATGTTGTTTCAAAATATTGGTTACATCAGTAAGTAAGTAATCGAAAAAATCTGTAAAGTCGATGGAAATAATATGGAGAAGCTTAAACGCTTTAATTTTTTTTGAAATAGATCATTCCCTTCTTTGTCGCGCGGTACGGATAATGTACGTATGGTGCTAGTATAAAACTATAATTATGAAGTTACATATTCGTGACGTCAGTTCTGAAAGGTAGAGCCGTCTCTGTGTAGCAGTTATTTAATTTTTTTATCCTTTTATACTTTTTATATTGTTGTTTGCACTATTTGCAAACAATCTTTATTTTTTCGTTTATAATAAAAATAAAAACCCTAATCATCTGCCTAGCCTTTTCCCTACTATTTTGTGGTCGGCTTCTTGTCTAACCGGATGCAGCTGAATACCAGTATTATTATTATTTTTTATAATCCCTATTATTATGATAATAAAATCATTTAAAACAGTGAGTTTGATACCTTGTAACATCACCCAGTAGAGACTCTCAGGGTAGGTAAGTATATAACTTTATAGAATTAGGTACTGTAATTATAAACTTACTTAGAATAATAATGGAAAGGACCATAGAGCATTTGTAAGATTGAGTAAACCTTCTTCATTTCCTTTTCTGTGACTATGAATGTAATATATGTTACTTAGTTCCGTCAGCTTTAAACCAGCGCTACAGGCTATTCTGTCCTGGATTAACCAGGACAGAATAGCCTGTAGCGCGTCCCTTGTAAAATATATGCGACACACGAGTAAATAACAGGAAGAAGGTTATCAGAGCTTCTCCAAAGGGAGACTAAAGAGACTAAAGACTAAAGAGTCACACTTAGATTTGTTTGATTAATTACTTACAAAAATCATTCTTGGTCTAGTACCTACTGGGTCAAGGGGCCCTTAGCTCGAAACCCGTAGTTACGGGCGAAGTTTCGGGCGCCTCCTACTCCATATCACTTATGGACATGTAAAAGAAATCTGCTGTTTAATACAAAAGTTCAATACCTACTAGACCAAAACATATGAAACAGCAGATTTTTTTTTCCTGATTTCAGAGTTGGTCCCATAGTGAAAGTTGTTCATATTCATTGGTAGAAGATTTTGTAAAAATTTCTAGACGGTAAAAAAAATCATCCAGTTTATAACACTTTTAATGCATAATAAGTAATTTATGGAAGAAAGGTTTTAATAGAAATAAGGCTAAGTAGGTACATGTTGTTTATACATTTCGGATAGTCGTCAAATCAGACTTTATTCATGAATGTATCTCCACAATGAAGAAGGATAGAAATTCAAGAGTTAGTTTGGCAGAAAGAGAAAAAAACATTACTCTAGTGATGTTAAAAAGTAGTTTTGGATGGATCTTTAGATCCGACCATATGCTTTTCATGTCCAGAAATAAGCTAAACATGAAATTACTTACATTTAAATAATCGATTTTCTAAAAACTTGTTTAAAGCTGAAACAAGAAAATACATTTTCACTGTATATTATATCGACGTTGAACACTGACTCACTACTTCGCTAGTTATAATTGAAGCTCGTTAAAATAAAGTTTTCTTGTCTGTCCAACTTCGTCCTGACTTCGACAGGTCTTAGCTACTTCGACTTTGAGCTTGTTGAAGTTTCAGGAGATACCTATAGACTGATTCTAAGCATAGGCGTATATAGGGGGGGGGGCTGGGTGGGCTACCCTAGGATGTTTGGGGACCTATTCAAAATACTAAGCCGGATACTTACTTAATATAACTTCACACCAAAGCAATCAAATAAATAATCTACCACCAAGACCTAAATAAAGTTATTACTTACATAATACATTCCATATAGTTAGTTTTGAAATCACAAAAATAATTGAATCTACGCAAAGTAATAAGCTAGAGTAGGTAGATACGTTTAATTTTCGCGCCACAATGCAAAGTGACAAGCGGGCCAGTGGAAAGCATTTTGTGGGTAATTAGATGGGTATTTCAGTAGCAGAATGTTTATTAAAAACAATACAAAGCGAAAAATAACTTTAATTTCAGAAGTCGGTGTCGTTGGTTCTGCATTTTCGTTTTTTGACACCGACTTCTGAAATTAAAGTTATTTTTCACTTTGTAGTGTTTTGTTGGAAGTCGGTTGTTTTTTTTGTAAAAAAGTTTTTTATTTTTCACTTTTTAGGGTTCCTTACCTCAAAAGGAAAAATCGGAACTGTTATAGGATCACTCGAGTGTCTGTCTGTCTGTCTGTCCGTCTGTCACATCCAATTTTCTCCGAATTTAATGGACCGATAGGTGTTGTCTGAGAGTCATCACTTCATGCTGCTAAGCTGATGATAAGTGAAAGTCAAATACTTTTTTTAGTCAATCAGGCCTATTACAAGCTCTTTCGACAATTACAAGCACTTACATGATTACGAGAAATGGAATGGTCCACGTCTATCCAAGAACTGCTAAGTAGTTTCTGTCGACATATTGCCGTATCTCCTAACTCCTAACAGTTAAGGACTGCTGTGGCTACCATCGACGGCTAGGTAGCATTATAGTCGGGCTTTTAATTAGCTGCAGTAAAACGACAGCTTATGTGTAACTTAAATGACTAAAATTGGGGTCTTTTTGTTTTTTCGCGGCCATCAACCAAACCATATTTTTCTAGTACAGAATAGTGTTACAAACGAAACTTATTTGACATGCATATCTCTAAATGCAGTCCGAAATGAGTTATTATGAAGTGTCATTTTACTGCAGCTAATTATTAAAAGTCGGAGTATAGATAGATAAGTGATGACTCTCAGACTCGAACCCTTGAATCATCAATAGGTTTCATTTGATTTGAGAGAGTTCAACTAATACACTGTACATGCCTACCAAAGAGGATTTTCCTCAACTTTCATGGGATCCCTTTATCAGACTCTGACTTGGTGACAATGGGACCACCTCGAGAGCATACCGTTTCAAACCCTAATGTCAACTGCTCATCACCTGTTACAAAATATTGCTTTTCCCGATGCTGGGACGTTAATTGTTGAGGAGTTCTCCTGGTTCTTACCAGGAGAACTCCTCAACAATTAACGTGTAGTTAAAGTGTGGAGCTGATAGTGAAGTCACCATCAGCTCCACTTCACCATACGCATTGTGACGAACATAAATTGCTTAGCAACAATATTAAAGCAATCGAATCGCTACCCCTGAAATATTTGTCATTGAGTAGTTCCGATGGCCATCTGTGGTCTTCATCATCAGTTCCACTTCACCAAATTATACTTTCTGAATGCAAATGCTTGAGTTGTTAATGAAAATACCAAAATTGCTATATGTATGCCTATAATCTTTGAGGAGTTCCCTCAATTCCTCATGGATCCCATCATCAGAACAGGATTTTCACAAAAATGGACCAAACTGGAAGTATATCCTTTCAAATAAAAATATATTTTCCAAATCGGTTCATAAATGACGGCGTACTGAGGTAACAAACATAAAAAAAAGAAGAAAAAAAAACATACAACCCAATTGAGAACCTCCGCCTTTTTTTGAAGTCGGTTAAAAAACGTGCTACAAGAAAAGGATCAGTAGTGGGATCGCTCGCACTTGTGGGTGGGGTCCGCTAGGCATGGCGGACTGATTACCAGTCGGGGTGCGGATCTACATTCTGTTGATTCTTGAGCTTTTCTTTCTAAGTTGACAAATCAAGTAATTCCTAGTCCTTTGTCCTTTTGAAATGATCGAAAGAAAATTCAACCTGTCCGAGTATGCAAAATTTTCTCTTTTAGTTTCTCTTGTTTTTCTCTTGTAGTCCACATTTTGTTTATTGCTTGGGCTTACCTACACAAGTCGACAATGTAACTCCTATTTTAGCTTGAAAATATAAAACAAAAGCTAAACAAACTGAGGCAGGTTGTTAAAATTTTCGAGCTCGCTGCGCTCGCTCTCCCCACCCTACATAATCTACAGTTCTAATACATACGACCAGCATTATTGAGTAAAACCCCTCCCCCCCCCCCCCCCCATGTCATAGCATAAGTAATATGGAGCTGGAGATAAACATGAACCTTAATATATCATCACGCCTTTAGTCCCCAAACAAAGTATTAGGCAGGGGTGTTAGTACTTACACACACATTTATTAATATGTACAGAGGCTGACTTAATGAAATAAGCAATTTTCTACATTTCGCCAGTTATTAAGTGCCATGTCATAGGGGGTGAGCCTACTGCCGCCCCGGGCATAAATCCAAACTCCAGGCTTCTTCTGAGAAATTTCTGATGGAAAAACCCAATTACACTTAACCCGACCTAGGAATCGAACCGAACTAGGACCTCATGCTCAGCAGTAACGCTCGCGACCACTAGACCAACGAGGAGATGTACCTCCCTTAGCAGAAGTCCGACATAGCCCTCCGTTCTTCGCAGACGGAGGGTATCCATGAAGATTTCAAAACGAAAAAAAAAAATGATTGGTCATCATTGTTAGCTGCTATTCATACTAATATTATAAATGCGAAAGTAACTCTGTGTGTCCGTCGGTCTGTCTGTAATCTTTTCACGCTTATACGGCCGAATGTATTTGGATGTGGCACACGGAGAGCAAGCAAGAGTGGCCCAGTGGTAACGGCCGCCACTTACGAGTTGTACGTCATAGGTTAGAACCCAGACTGGCGCTTTCATCATCATCATTTCAGCCGCAAGACGCCCACTGCTCGACATAGGCCTCCCCCAAGCACCTCCACTTCGACCGGTTCTGTGCTTCTCGCATCCGACGGGTTCCTGCGGCCTTCACAAGGTCGACGGCGCGCACTGGCGCTTTACTTTGTGTAAATTATTTCATCACCACTGCTCTCAAAACGGTGAAGGAAAACATAGTGAGGAAACCGACATGTCCTAGAACCAAAAATTCAAAGATATGTGACATCTGCCAACCCGAACTGGGCCCGCATGGTTGATATACCGGCCTATCCCCTCTCACCGAGAGGAGGCCGGTGTCCCAGCAGTTAGCAATCAGCCTTTATTGTTCCCACATTAAAGGCTGATTACGTGGCACACGGACAGACCATCATGACCTGGGTTAAGCCATGGGATACATTTTATCCTGGTTTTTTCGATCCGTGGGATAATTTCCGACCTCCACGCGGGCGAAACCGCGGACAAAAGCTAGGTAACATAATGTTCATGATATATTTACCAAAACTCTTTTACAATTGCATAAATATAAATAAAATATAAATAAAATATAAATAAGATTGTAAATTTGTAAGCGATAAAGATACTTGCAGCGACCCATATTTTTGTTGGAAATAGACATAACGTTTTAAACAAAATAGGGGCGTTTGACCAAACTAAAACACATAGGTAGGTACGTGTTATCCAAATAAAGTGGAAAACATCCAGTGCGTTCGCTAGCTAGGGGTTGGTGTTTATTGTACACCGTTGCTCTTGAACATTATAAACATAAAACTGCATACTGCAATGTTTCGCTAACATGTTCAATAAACAAGTTTTTTAATTAGATTTTTGGTGCAGCACACCCAGATTCAAGGCTACATTACAAGGCTACACGCTACATTTACATGGCTACATGCTACATTTCTGTTACAGCCACCCTTGCTATTTAAACAACGTTTTTCCAGCAAAACCCAATATTAATCAATATATGCTATGATTACCCTTTAAGTTAATTTGACTAAGATCTGTCTTTTTAGCAGTATTTTAACGAACACACGCGAAGTTAGACTTCGTTGTCACATTTAGATGCGACACCCAGATTCTATGGAGTTCTGCCATTCTTCTTTCGAATTCTCTAAGAAGGGTAAAAATATCAGCCTATTATTGTCCCACTGCTGGGAAATAGTATCTTCTTATATACAGTGAAGGCTGGAGCATTCCATCAATTAATCAATCTTTATTTGTGAAGATAAGGTATACATAAAAGGTCTTAAATATACATATTATTGTAGTCGAGCTCTATGTTCTACCAATGAAATTGGTGTACAAATAGTAATTTTTGTATTATAAGTATCATTAAAAAAATTCGAGATTAAACAGTAATTAAAAAGTAAGTTAAGTTAAATAAATGAAATGTAGAACATGCATGTCAAAGGAAGATAATATCTATTATAGGAATTGTATCGTAATTTGTCATTTAAAAAATCTTCATCTTATCAATTAGAAACAAAATCAAATAACTTTTAAAGTGGACATTTTCTTCACTTCTTATACATTTTGGTAATTTATTATATATCCACTGAAAAAAACACTGTTCCTAAATAGTGGTCTTAGACCCAACTGTCAAATTTGTGCAGATTATTTTTGACAAACGTAGACTTTTCAAATATGTACAATGATTGAACGCATTGATCACCAAGTTTCAAGACGGGTAACGCCTAATAAGGGTAGCAAAGGCCAATTGTAGCGACCCCATAACGACTTGCAAATAAACTAGGAATAAACCGGATGATTTTTTTTACAGTCTCGAAATTTTTTTAGTGTGTTCTACCCATGAATATGAACAACTTCCACTATGGGACCAACACCGAAAATACGAAAAAAAAATCTGCTGTTTAATACTCGTACAAAAGTTCAATGCCTACTATACCAAAATGTATGAAACATGTCTTTGAATTTGTGGTTCCAGGACATGCCGGTTTCCCCACGATGTTTTCCTTCACTGTTTTGAGAGTAGTGGTGATGAAATAATTTACAAAAAGTAAAGCGCCTGTCAGGGTTCGAACCTACGACCTACAACAAATAGTCGCCGCCATTTCCACTGGGCAACCACTGCTCTACATAATTATGTCTATAATCAAACGAAAAACCAATTAATGGTGGTCAATAAAAAATAAAAAGAAAATGATTGGCAGCTATTGAAAGTATACTAATTGTATGTAAACACAGAATATTGACTCGTACCTTGTTACAAGTTGTGAAGGTCTTTCAAAGTCAATAAGTTATTGCTATGCGTGAGTTGGTACGGCAGGTGTAAATAATAATACACAGTCTGGTTTAATAAAATGGTTTCCATGATAAAGCATATTGTTGGAAAACAGTTTTTAAAGGGGCCAAACTACGTTTTTAATTCAACACAATAAGTTTTTTCATATTATGAAGGACTCATGGCTAAGTAATAACAGCCGCATGGGTCGATCGGTTAAGCAACGCTTGCCGGGGTCGGCCTGTGGATGGGTAACCATCTTTACACACCGAGACTCCTTCATGTCTCGGAAAGCACGTTAAGCCGTTGGTCCCGGCTGTCATTCGTGGATCTTTGACAGTTGTTATGGATCGTCAGAAACCCGCAAATCTGCCAACCAGTCTTTCCAAGGGGTATCGTACCTAATACCCAGTAACTTTGTAAAGTAAGGTTGTGAAGGTCAGATAGGCAGTCGCTCCATGTAAAATACTGGTATTCAGCTTCATCCGGTTAGACTGGAAGCCGAGCCCAACATAGTAGGAAAGGCTAGACAGATGATAATGATGAAGTTTCTTCATAATTATTTTCAACTTCTAAAGACTTAAAACAATAGTCTTGGAAGGGAGAACCTTAAAAGGAAATGATACCTACCTACGGTACCTATATAAATCGTTTGATTTAGGTGAATGCGCAGTGGTAGACCGCGAAATTCAATTTTCTTACGTTTTTTTTGCAATTTGCATTTCAGCCAAATATTACATAGTTATATTCATCTTCGCATCTAGTTATTTATAACATACCATAACATCACACCTGTAATCTTCGAAAGGCTAGGCAGAGGTGTATCTGTAGTACTCCAACATTTCGCCAGTTATGTATAAGTTCTATGTAGGTAACAGGAGGCGAGCCTATTACCATCAACCAGGCACAAAATAATGAAGACGTGTCCTTGGCTCTTGTTACACAGGTGTTGTTACCTAGCGCAGGAGTCAGCACTACAATTTGTTTGTAAAAAAAAAATATCCCTATAAATAATTTATTTATTATTTGATAAATGATAAATAAATTATTTTATTTCTGTTAGTAGGTTTGTACAAACACTTTTACAAGACAATCATATTTTAAAAACTAGATGAGGTTGGTCGAGATTTATTACTCGTATGTTCTTGGGCTGCTACTGAGAAATCCTTGATAGAAAAACCCAGTCCTAGTTATCTATAATATAAAAATTGAATCGCTGAATGTGTTGCTAAGCGAAAATCTCGAGAGCAGCTGAACCGATTTCGCTAATTCTTTTTTTTATTGTGTTCAGTATTGTCAGGACAAGGTTTGTATGAAAGTTAATTTAGGATATTCGAAAAAAAATTGCACCCGTGCGAAGCAGGGGCGGGCCGCTAGTTTATAATATAAATAGAAAATATTTCTTGTCCAGCTAATACAGTAAGCAGGTTCAGTGGTTAACAGCAAGTTAAGACGACATGAGTAGCTTAAAATATTACCTACAGCTAGGTTACAATATAGTATTTGCTAGTGAGCCCCAAACTAGACAGTCTGTATCTTGGGGCTCGAATTCCAGAGTGGAGACTAGAGAGGTGATTTCAGTTATGGTATGGTATTACGTGTGTATGTGTGATGTTTGTGTGGTGTGTGTTTGTGATATGTGTGTGGTGTGTGTGTGTGTAAGTGTACGTGTTTTTTCTCCATTGTGCTTCGTTTGATTTGGTGTCAGGTCAGGGTCTTCATATTAATTGTTCCGAGTCATCACAACCAGTGTTATGCAAAATTTCCTTTAAATTTTTTTTTGCAACTGATGATGATGATGATGATGAAGGGGCTAGCTTTTCCGCACTTAGACTCTCATTCGGTCCGTTGTGCGTGGGGATTCTGGCTAACAGAGCCAGCCTAGCTCCGCCCAAAAGCACAGAAGCTTCCTGGGAGCTTCACAGTCTTCGCGGAGCGACCTCATTGTTCCGAGGATTTCTGCACGTTGAGAAGCCACGGCCTCGCATTCCAGGACAACGTGGGCGGCTGATTCCTCGGCGTCAAGGCATCCCCTGCAATGAGGGCTGTCTGTGGCGCCTATGTTGAAAAGATGTTTGTTAAGGAGGTTATGGCCCGTAATTGTACCTATTATTATTTTAAGGTTATTTCTACTCAAGCTGAGAAGTTTTTTGGTTAATCGCGGGTGTATCATTGGTAAAGCCAATTTTGACTGTCTACAGTCTGTTGCCCGTGACCATCTGTTGTTATGGAGTTCGGTCAATATTTGGCGCATCCACGCACGAAATTGTGAGAAAGGCAGAGGAAGAAGTGGGTCCGGGCCTAGCACCATCATCTCAGAGCCTCTCTTCGCAAGTTCATCTGCAGCATCATTTCTCAAAGATCCGCTATGCCCTTTGATCCACTGGATAGTAATACGATTGAACGTTGATAAACTGTCCAGAGCTAGATGGCATTCATTCAGTTGCATTTTGCAACTGAATGAAGTAGTATTTTTAATTTCGCTGAGTTTGCAGATTTTATTGTACCTACCTATTAATGAGAGAGTAGCCGGGGAGTGTCTTGCTAGCAATGAGATGCTGTCAGGCGTTGGGATTCTGTAATTTCTTTTGCATATGATAGATGCGTAGTCGGGTCTCCTTTTAATATTTTTGTGCATTTTTGTGCAGGCAGAAAGAATAAAAAGCTGGCGGACTCTGAGGACTCGTTTCGCGGTAGAGTAGATCAGTAGAGAGCCGGTAGAGCTTCTTAAAAGTTACTTTAAGAAGTGCCCTCTGTGCTCTTTCAGTGCTGTTTTCTCCCATTTTTCTTAATGAAAACAATTTTCGAATATATTGCTTTACCGATGTTTATTGGCCAAAACATTTGTATATTTCATATCTGGCGTTTAAAGACAAGCAAAAGAATCCTTGAAAAGTGTAACAGGTGAAATTCCGCCCAAATCAATTTCAGCGGAATGACCAAACACATACGGTCAGGTAAATTAATTTCCCTGACTACATCGTTTTCAGATACATAATAATAATAATTAATAACCGGGTATTGAACACCTTCATCATACACATGTCCACTGTAGGTACCGGGCAGTCTGTAGTTCGATACAGGGACCAATCAGCGCAGGTCACCTACCAATGATTTACGATGGTTTCAGTACACATAGAACTAGCTGGCCATTCCACTTGATACATGATTTATTTGATACGGAGATATAATTGATTAGATAGCAATGTGAAACGTATGCATTATCATCAATAACAGCTTGAATATTAATTACAGGGTTGATACAGTAGCTTGTGGTGGTTGGTTTTCGCGCTACGGATTTTCGAGTCTATACATGTCATATGAGAATACATCAACGTTTTTTAATTAAAAGGTAAATCTAAAGTCGTTTACCTGCTCTCATAGATAACCTGATTATCAACAGACTTTTAATTGCCAAGACGCCCGAAAATTATAAAAAAGAAAAACTGTACAATTAACAAGTTTTTACATTACCTACCAAGTGGGGCAAAAGTAATATCAGAATGTGAATTGGCTGCCAATTGGTTGGAAATAAAAAAAAATTGGCTCCGTTTTCATACAAAGTTTATAAAAAGGTGTAAAATTTATGACATTTAGGGCTGATTTTTTAATCGCCAGATAATTTTTATTCGTGAAATAAATTTGACGTCTGAGAGTTTTTGTATGGAAGAACCGTCAAAAATTAAAAATTATTCCTCCATGAAAATTTTCTGGCGTTGGAAAAATCAGCCCTTAGTCGAAAAAATTATATCGGTCAAACGACCACCCCTGAGTTGATGCATAATTGTGCTCGTTTTAAGTTTTATTTTTAATTGTTGATCGCATAACATTCTCCAAATTGGTAATTTATTCTTCAATGTTGGCTTTCAAGGTTTGAGGTTTTCTGTGATAAAAGCGAGATTTAAAAAAAACGCAAAGAAAGAAATCTGGCACCGTCAGATCTAGTGATCAGTTCAAATCGCCAAAACGCGAGATCAAACGGCTCCCAAATTGGTGTTTCAAAATCATCATCGTTGCATGATCTGTGTGGCTGTGTGTATCGCTCCATTGCATTGTTAAATAATTATCTATCGCTCTACAACATATTTTTCAAATCTCAATAACATTATAACGCCATTAGCAAAAATTATGGCACATTAAACTTAAGACATTCTTTTGCTCCACCTTCTTTAATAAAATTTGTAAAGCAACTTCAAAATTCCACTATCGTGTAGCATGCACATAAAAACTAAAGAAATTTTGTCGAATACATGATACTACCAAGTAAGGAAGCAAAGTGACAAATATTTCCTTTACATAATGGGGTAAAAGTGAGAGGTCGTTTAGCGGGTGTAAAGTGTATATGGGCTATAAATTGCGCCGTCTCGCGCACCGAGCACCTGACCCAGCCTCAAGATTCCCTTGGCAGTCTTAAAAATGTTAATAGCTCCTCCGATGTAGACTTAACACTTTTCAATGCTTCTTATTATTATTTTTACGTTTTTATTTTAACATTGTTTTTTACTGTATTTGTTTTAGTTGTTTGTGTAAGGTTCAGTGTGTACAATGGTTAAAGTTTGAAATCTATACTAATAATAAAACTGAGGAGTTCGTGTGGTTTTTTGTTTTTTGAATGCGCTAATCTCTAGAACCACCGGTCGGATTTGAAAAAAAATGTTTTCACTTGATAACCCTATTCTTGATGAAGGCTAGCTGTAGTAGTTTGTAAGTACATCGTTAACACTAAGAGCCTTGTTGCTCGAAATAAAATTATTATTATTATAGGCTATTTCACATTACAGTATGACCCTTAGGAGCCGAAAAAAAGTCAGAAAGAACGCTAAGCAAAAACGAAGTGATAGCGCGGGCGGGCGATGCGATGCGATGCGACGAGGTGGATCGGGGGAACAAGAAACGCAGACTAGGTCGCGGGCAGTGGGACTGTCAGAACACATGAATTTTGAACGACTCAATTTTTACTGTGTTTCTAACACGGAGTAAATTCTGCTAACTCATAGTGTTTTATTAACACACAAACATTTTACGTATCTGTACAAGCAGGAAGTTCGGACGCCTTTAAATAAAGGTGTTTCGATCTACAACTAAACCTGTGATATTTATTGAAAACTGCGAGACTCTGCATAAATCAAAAGTAATATCATGCCGAGGATCTCTTATGGTGAACTGGATTCTGTATAATAAAGTGAGATGGAAACACTTCCACCCCTCCAGCACCGCCACAGAATAATTTACGATTCGCTCTGTCTCATTTTTACGGCTTCATCTGGAAAAAAAAAACATACATTTTAAACGCCAAAAAACCATAAAACCGTCTAACTGTTTATTCAGGTAGTATTAACGTAATGGAAAAGTAGCTGTTGTAATAGAAATAAAACTTTTACGACACTTTTATATCTATTACAGCGAAATGTTTCGACAGAATTCTGTATTTTTAGGGTTCCGTACCTCAAAAGGAAAAAACGGAACCCTTATAGGATCACTCGTGTGTCTGTCTGTCTGTGGTCTGTCTGTCTGTCTGTCACAGCCAATTTGCTCCGAATCTTATGGACCGATAAAGTTGAAATTTGGTACACATATGAATCTCTGTGACCCAAACACAGAAGTGTAACGTAAATAAATGAGTTTTAAAATGGGAGTCATTTTTTAGGGGTAAATAGATAATTTAAAAAAAAAGTTTCGCAATCTGTACCGTGTGACATATCAAATGAAAGGGCTTTTTTTTTTTAAGGATGGGAAATCATCAAATGACCCCTCCCGCTCTGGGTGGAGCGGAAGGGAGTGTCAGACTCTTACTGACTAAAACCCATCCGTGTTCCTTCCTTAGCAATTTATATTCCGGGGCAACGGTAACCCTTTCGGACAATCCCGCTGTCCCGGCAGGCTTCGGCCCTGACGGGCCCCTCCTTGTCTGCTGACATCTCTTTGAGGCGCGCGTGGAACACATACGCGCCGTCCGGCACGGGCCTGGTCCTGATCGGACGGCGAGCTACCGATTACTCGCCGTCCGCAGGCCCGCGCCTACGGTGGCCAGGAGTCGTCACGCGGCTCCCGACGCCCGGGGCGTCTACCGCGGCGGCTGGGACGGGCGGCTCTCTCCGCTCCCTCCCTCGCCCATCCCGCCACCTCCTTCGCTAGCATGACTGCTTCGCAGAAGGAGGTGACTGCCTCCCACTCCCTCTCGCCCCGGACCATGGCTTGGACCAGGGCCGGGCGCGAGAGGTCGCCGCCGCTGCTGATCGCCTCTACGAGGACACGGCGGTGCTCTGCCCAAGCGGGACAGACCTCCACCGTATGCTCCACCGTGTCCTCTGGGCGATCCTCGCAGTGGTGACACCCGGGCGTTTCCTCCCGCCTGATGATGTGCAGGAACCTCCCGAAACATCCGTGTCCGGTGAGGACCTGCGTCAGGCAGTAGGTGAGGACGCCGTGACGCCTCTCTAGCCACTCCTCAAAGAGGGGCCTTACCGCCGCTATCGCGGCGTGCCCACACACCTTAAGGCGTTTTTTAAAATAAATAAAACACGTTTAATTTTTATTAGCCGTTAATGTCCCACTGGTAAGCAAAAGCCTCCCTACTCTATTTCCACATCTTTCTGAATCCACACACATTTTCACATTTTTCCGAATCTTATGGACCCATTAAGTTGAAATTTGGTACACATATGAATCTCTGTGACCCAAACACAGAAGTGTAACGTAAATAAATGAGTTTTAAAATGGGAGTCATTTTTTAGGGGTAAATAGATAATTTAAAAAAATAGTTTCGCAATCTGTACCGTGTGACATATCAAATGAAAGGGCTTACCGTGAGGATCTCAAATAATTTTTTTTTCATAATTTTATAGTAAATTGTATTAAAGTTATTTAAGACAATAGACGGAAATTTACCATTCCCCTCCTTATCTCCGAAACAACTGGGCCTAAAATTTTTTAAAAAATACAGAAAATAGTTCTATGCCTATAGATTACAGGAAAATTAATAAGAAGTCTATGATCTTGAAACAACATGGTAAATCTCTCAATATTGTGCATACAAACTTACATTTTCAGTTGGAATGTCGGTGCCACGTTCTTTAAAAAAACATGGTAGATAAAATATTCATCGTACGGAACCCTCTCCACGCGAGTTCAACTCGCACTTGACCGGTTTTTTTTATTTTAACCGTCATTTAAATTGGTTTCGCCCTTGTTCGACCGAAATGTTACGAGAAAATAATGAGGGTATAAAATATACATAGTGGAGTAAAGGAGCTGAATTCATCGCTGCTTCACAGAATTAAATGTAAATTCTTAACAAAAGACTCGTCTTTCATATTACGACGCGCGACGTCGGCGTTTCTAACTATTCTACGAAATATCTTTTGAACATATTTTTTTTTTTTTTTGTAATTTTGGTTACGGGCGCTGGTGGTTTTGCTTTATTATTAAGTTTTATTATTTCGTAATACATAACTGTATCGTAAGTGACGAAAAGTGGGTGTACTATTAGGTACACCTCTGCTTTTGGGGAATACACGTGTGGTGTTTTGTATGTTATAATGCCTATTTTTTTATGAACACTTACTGAGCTTCATATATTAATGTCAAGATTATAATTTATTCGACGATAAGTATCTTACTTTAACTGTCTGCGACGCAAACACAATCGCAAATTATTTAATGTACCTAAGTGACTGAACAGTGAAAATAGTCAATATTCAAACAAAGCACAAGATCAATATAGTAATCTCATCAGAAATTCACAACCCTCTTCACGTAATTTCCCCTTAATTCCAAAGTAAGAGGTATTTGGATGAGCTGCCAAGTGGTAACCAGCCTCAAGACCGCATAATGCGTTAGTTAATCCGACGTACTCACGTCTGACACGCCACATCACGCCACGTCTCGTCTCGTTAGATTAAACCTTACTGGTATTGTCTGCCTAGCTGTGTTCGTACCTACTATGCTTGCTGTTTAGTCAAGTGGCGAATAGTTTAGCAGTACTAGAATCACAAAAGTCACAAAACGTAAAGAGTAAGACAGTACCTAGTAGATTTTTCAAAAAAAAAACAAAATCAACAAATTTTAACAAAAATGTCAAGTAGATTATAATTCGTTTGTGTATGTATACACGTGTCTGTCACGGTCTCTATGTAAAACACGTGTCTCTTGACAAGTTACAGACATAAAACAACACAGAAAGCTTTTAATAAATTACGAAATGATTATAAATCTTTTCGACGAGCTACGAGTGTGTGTGTGTGAGTAAGTTGATATCATAAATTATTTTTACAGTTCATTGCCTTCAGGCGATGAACTAGGGGTTCACCCTACCTTAGTAAAGGGTACCTACTGAAAAATATAGTCAACATAATGTTATATCTTTTACTTAAATGCTTAAAAATGAGCGAGTAGTTGTGGCCCAGTGGTAAGGGTCCCGACTTACGAGTTGCAGGCCGTGGTTTAAACCCAGGCAGGCGCTTTACTTTGTATAATTTCATCACCACTGCTCTCAAAACGGTGATATAAGTTAGTTGTACGTGTTAATTACAGTTTAGTGTACACTTTTCGTGATATATAGATAAAATACGCAGATACCCACTTCAATATTATCCAAGTAAAATTTTATTACAGAGAACATAATAATTTTAATATTATTACTTCGTTCGATCCGATCATATCGACAACGTTGAAGGTCCCAATTTCCCGAAACTTTGACCGTTAATAGAAACGGATTACAATGGAACTGAACGGAGTTTTGGAATAGATTATTGGGGATATTGAAGGATTATTCATTGTTATGTGAATATTTGGGGGCGTACTCAAAATATGATTTGATTTACAAACTTACACTAAAATATATAGATACATTATGTACAAGTATACTGTGAGGCTATTAGGTTATCTAAATGAAACCACGTATTCTACATTATGTACGTATTTAAACATAAACAATTAAAATAATAAATAACAGTCTAACCGTGGGCACTTTTTTTCGTTTTAGTTTTTAACAACATAAAACTTAATTTATGATTATTTGTTAACAATACCATAAAGTTTGTGTTGAATTGTTGATGTATCGCCCCGTGCGTGTCTAGTATCTTATTATCAAGGGTTTATTGATGGTTTATTTCGTGCCAATTTTTACGCTACTAATTTTGTTAGAAAAATTCATTGACTATTTTTAGTAAAATTGTTTATTTTATTATTTTAACAGACTGAGAACAACTTGTAATAACCGCTGTACTATTTAATGTGATATTCTAAATGCCACTCTGTATAACAAAACCGGTCAAGTGCGAGTTGAACTCACGTGGAGAGGGTTAAGTACTATACGCAAAATATTGACAGATTTACCATGTTATTTAAGAACAAAGACTTGTTCTAGGTTTTTCTGTAATCTATAGGTATAGAACTATTTTCTGTATTTTTTTTTTCAAAGTTTTAGGCTCCGTAGTTTCGGAGATAAGGACAATGGTCAATTTTCGTCTATTTTCTCAAATAACTTTAATACAATTATTGTTTTTTTTTTTTAATCGCCTATAACTAGGTATCTAATAATTATGATCTTTTCTGCCCTTTATAATACCAAGAGATTTTTTTCCAGGCAGACAGATCATGACAGACCGGTATTCGAATTCAATCGTAATGTAAGTAAAACCGTATCCATTATTAAACAAATATCAAAGTAAATTGACCTATTAACCTTGAAAATGGATGTAACAAGTCTGCCTTTGACACTGAAGGACGTTTTTTGTCAATTAAAGTATTATTTTAATAATATTATGTCTTTCATTGACTTGAATGTGCCCTGGCGGCTGATAGTATGTCATGCTCACTAAAATGTCTCGCTGACAGTGGCGTGTGTGTTGGATCATTTAGCTCCCTTCAAATGGTTGAGCTGAATGGTGCTGATCTATGCATCATGTTCGTGAACGGGCGCCGTCAGTTGGGGCTGGTCATCAATTGGCTGCCTCGGCTTATTTTTAATTATTTTATTTTTGGATTGTTGTTTTGTTAAGTACTATTTGCTGTACTCTGGACGCTCTTAACACGTACGTCTTTTTTATTTTTTATTACATCGTTCTCACATATAATTATAAATTCAACATTAATGATGTAACTAATATTTTTGTAAAAATATCATTTAAAAGATTGTCCATGGAGTTTCTTGTCCGTTCTTCTCCATAGGTACCTACGCTTTGGAATGGGCAACTAGCTTCATATTTTCTGACTGACCGACTTCTTGACAATTCAAAAGTGCCTGTAAATGGTTTAATTGAAATAAATGCTTTGAGTTTGATTTTACTACTGCCTAGTTGGTGTAGTGGTCGCAACCGCTTCTGTTGTTGTTGGGTTCGATTCTCAGGTCAAGCAAAGTGATATCGGGTTTTTCTTTCTGGAATTTCTCATCAGCCCGAAGTCTGGATTTGTGCCCAGTTGATGGTTATTGGGTCGCCCCCCATACTAAAGTTCGACCCCATTTATTTTAGTTTGTTAATAGTTTTAGTTAGGTTAAGATATTATATTTTTGATTTAATACCTAGTTTGTTAGTTTATTTAGTATTAGAAGCTCGCCGGAGCGCTTGAACTAGGAAAGTAACTTAACTAATGTAGATGTAATTCAGTGATTCAACGAGTCCTTAGTAGATACCTTCACGTTAAACCTAATGAACTCATAAATAAAACATAAAATTATAATAATAATAAGCAGTCGCACGTGAACTAACGAATCGAATATAGCAATCTTTTCTTTAAGGAAAAACTGACTAAGTGTATCAAAAACTGAATACCAACTACTGAAGAAACAGCTAAAAGACAACTTAATATTTTATACTAGCTGCGCGGTTTTTCCCGCATAAATGTCGATCCCGTACAAATATCGGGATAAAAAGTATTCTATATCCTAATCCAGGTCATGGTATATCCCTGTGCCAAAATTCGTCAAATCCGTTCAGCCGTTTCCGCGTGAAAGCGTAACAAGCAAATAGCGTTTGCGTATAGCGTTTTTTTTTTTTGTTATGTATTTTCTAGAGTACAATAAAGTATATATTATAAATGAATAATAATACAAAATAAATAATCTGTTCTCTTTATAAGACAAACATAAACACACTGGCACTTCATGGTAAGTGATACCAGAGGCAAAGACTGACTCTGCCACATGCATCCCACAGCCAAACCTGAAATGTATCATGTGTCTGTAATAGCACCGGCCCCCAAACCCTTCAAACGGGAACATATAAACTTCAAGTACTTCCCAGATGATTTCGAGAGATAAATTCAATCCTACTTCCATCTTTCTCCTCTCTTTCTTCTGCTTTATTTAACCCCTATAATTTCCTTAAAGTTCAACAAAGCATACACAGTTAAACTACTATTATAATATCTCCCAAATGAGGTTTGGGTTGTAGCTCGAAGCTACGCCGTTCGTAGCGCCGTAGCACCGTAGAGTTTCGTAGCCGCGTAGCCGAAGGGCATGTAACTGGATTTCAGGAACGTTCAACCGTAACTGACTCAATTAATGTGGTGTCGTCATTCATGTCACCTCTCGTAATAACGAAAAACACGAAACGAACACGAAAACGAAACGATACATCGATCAGTGATGTAGAACTTGTCTAGAGGGGAATTTATAAAACTTTATACGAAGGGGTTTAAAAACTTAAAATATTGATTTTAGGTTTTTAAGCCCTTTCCGTTTCTGCGAAACGGTAATGGGACTATGTCTACGGCTCGAGCGGGTTTAGCTATTATTTTTGTATTAGGTTCTGCCCGCGACTTCGTCCGCGTGGAATTTGTTGTTCCCCCGACCCGCCCCGTCACATTGCATCGCCCGTCCATGACTTCGTTTTTGTTTAGCATTCTTCTGATGTTTTATCTTTCTGTTCGGCTCCTAAGGGCCATAGCGTGATGTTAAAGCATTCCTTCAGAATTGGGCTATCAAATGCGAATTTTATAAAACCGACTGGTAATTCCAGAGACTATGATAGAAACTATTAATTCAAATGTATTTTACATACGATAACCACATCATGACTACATTCAACAATCGATACACACAAATAAATAATTATAGGTGTATAATACATAATATACAAAATAGCTTTATTTTCCTTTTTTTACAGTTTTATTATTACTACGGTGTACAAGTAGGAGGCTTCTACCGCTAACGATAGCGGTCTATCGTTAGCGGTAGAAGCCTCCTTCAGCTGTTTCCAAGCTGTTCTGTCTCTGGCAATTCTGCTCCATGTTCTGCCGGCTATCTTTACAATATCTTCGCTCCATCTTTTGTGTGGTCTGGTCTACCTGGTCTGCGTTATTTTTTTTGTTTATTGGATACCAGTTTGTGGTGATTTTTGTCCATTGTCGTCTGTTACTCGTTGAATGTGTCCAGCCCACTTCCATTTTAAGCCCGGACAATGGGCGGACAGTGAAAATAATTAGTCCTCGTTAATTAGTTTGGACACCGAGCTGCCCGTTCAGGGAAACTGCTAATACATTTCACAGAAGCCAATCACAGTATTTGTTACGCAGTGACAGGTGAATTTACTGTGTCAATATCTTCACATTGTATCATGTGAAATGTGTGCATATTTACATTAAATTACATCTAAGGCGATTTGTACACGGTCAAATTGATGGCGGCTCGGAACATGAGGTAAGTCGCTACGCTGTAACATATTCATGTGTCAGCGGAGGAGAGGGTGAGGTACTCCGCAGCTAGTAGCGCACTTCAAACCTGCCATAAAGTTTGACGCGAGCTATAACCGCGCCGTAGAACAATCGTGTGACCTTGAATATGACACGGTTCTATGACGGACGGCGGCAAAGTGCCGTAGTGCCGCCGTGTCGTCGACAAACTTCCACAGTGATCCATACAACACTGACGATCGTGCCTAGGTACACACGGGGAGTAAACCGTAGTTTTTCAAGGCAAGAAATACGTGTGTGTACAACGGGCGTTAGGGTGCGTTCATAAAAACGGGTTCCCGGTAACGACAAGCCGGTATCGGTCGGTAAAATAGCCCCGTATTAACGTATGCGCTGACTCGTAAAGAAACAGGTAAAAGATTGTAACCGTTTCTTTCCGTAGATCAACCTGCAGCGATCGGTACCGGCAAACCCGCTGCTTTATGTAAGCACCTTAACAAGTAATCTGTACGGTAAAAAATCATGCAATTGAAAAATAAAAAAATAAACTATGTCTTTTAAAAATAAATATAAAATAAATTGAGAAGAAAGCATAAACCAAACAAAGTGGAATAAAATAGGATAGAACAATGAGGAATAAGTAACATTTATTTAGGCTTATGTTAATGTTCAGCTGGATTGTCATTGCACTACGTTTTACAATACTGCTACCGACGTTTAGACGTAATTTAAATTCATTTCAATTGGTTCAATGTAATGCAGAATGGCTTTGCAGTCACAATGAGCTTCTGCCAGAATACTCTGATAACTTTTAATTAATATTGTTCTTAAAATCACTGTTTTCACTTGAGTTAAGGTAATTTTATTTATTTCTATTTCAGACGCAGATTATTGTTGTTATGACACACAGAGCCACTAGCGACAAAATTTAGAACTAAAATCTACAATCTAACATTTCATTTCACGCTGTTTTACAAAACCGCTAATCGTTGACCCGCTGCATTGATAATGCAAAACTTTTATGCAATTCTGCGTGTTCAAGTTCAGTAATTATGGAAAACCGATGAAAGTTGTTCAGTTATTTTACATAACGGAGCTGTTTTGTAAAACAACTAGCGGTTTTTTAAAACAGCGGATTCTACAATCCATCTGCGACTTAAATACCTTTATACCTAATTGGCCACTAAATAGTCTTGGGTTTGGTTGTGATTTTATATTTTGATGCAGCATACCTAACTAAACACCAATTTAGCCACTTTCTTAAAGCGTTGCTTAAAGTTGAGACACGTCAAAGATGTATGGTTAAACTTTCGCAAATCATTGCTTAACTTTAAGCAACGTTTAGGGTATGAAACATATACAGCTATCATCTGTTTACAAAATGGAAAATAAAGTGTATTTCCATTTCGTTGTTTCATAACATACTTCCAAACTGCATATCATTGCAAGCAACACTCGTAACTCTCATTTATAACTTGAATGTCGTGCGCTGTCAACCGAACGTACGAGTTCGCGACGACAGATTTACAGACAACAGATATACATTATGTAGGTTGTAGTGTCACCAGCGGGTTAAAGATGGGTTAAAGTGCATTCTCTGACTATAAGAAACTTTAATAGAAAAGAATATGTACATATTGGAGATGTTACCTACTCGTATTGATGGCTGTATTTCGCCCTGTTTAAGTGGCAAGGACATCGACGCGCATCCTGTTATCATGGGTACTGAACCCATATAAGTTGAAAATTTTCGAAGGTTATTAAAAAAAAATGTTTGTACAGTCGGTTTACATGGCAATGAGTCATGCTTTTTCGTGCGTGCAGCCGGCCGGCGTTGAAAAAAATGCTGTTCCATAAATTTTGTCGGCATAGGTAGGCACTTTTGTATAAAACAGCCGATTTGTTTTTGATAACCGACGAAAATTTCTGCGCTACCCGTAAATTTTTTTTTTTCCTAAAGAATCCTGTTCTGAATTCATGGTTACAGTTTGCGCGTCGATGACCTTGCCACCCTGAAATTTGACTAAAAATCGATTAATTATCGAGTTCTAGTCAAATCGAATCATCGTTTAATTATAGTAAGTCAGAAAACAAGTAAAAGCTTTCTTGAAGCAAAGTTATTTCTGATTTATTACTGAAAACTATCACGATTAAATATTTATACCACTATATTCTCTCTTTATGGCTGAGCTTTAATGTATCATAACACATGTTATGTCTTACCCATATTTGCAAAAGAAATGTCCATTCTATTATATTCTATCGAGATAAATAAAATAATCGTATATAAAAAAATCCTGACTGACTGATATATCAACGCACAGCCTAATCCGCTGGTCCTAGAGACATGAAATTTGGAGGGTGTGTTCTTTGTGAAGAGTAGGTATCCACTACAAATTCAGACCAAATAAAAAATTCAAGACATAGCGCTGCGAACAATACAGTGAAGCAAGCCAAAACTATACCTCCGCTCTGTGCATACACGCTTACACGCACACATTTACAATCAAACTACACCTCACTAAGTGCACACATGTTTAGCTTTACTTTACTGTTGACAGCCCTCTGTCTTGGTTTTTTATTTGGTCTGAGACTACGAAAGGGTTTTTCGAAATTCCACCCTTAAGAGGGTGAATGGGGGAGGGTAAATTTCGCACGGGCGAAATCGCGGGCAGAAGCTAGTTCTCTATGTACCTTACAATAGAAATAAAATAAAATAGAAATAAAATATTGGAATCACTTTTACACATCATATTATAAAATAAAAATAAGCTAGATGAGGTCGGCATTTCTTATCTGACTACTCTGAGAACAAAGGTCGAAACACAGAGGTCTCTGTGTTTCGATCTTGATCATATCATGTGAAGACCATGTAGATTGATGTCTGATATGGTCTTTTGAAGAAAAAACCACACGGATTAAAGTGTACCAGTCCAGTCAGTGCAAGCATTTTTGTCAGTAATTAATATGTTTGCTTAAATAATGATCTAACTTGATGACTGGAATACTGAGCTTAATATAATCTTAACCTCTCCCAAATTTATTATTAACCAAACATTACCGGTGTACTGAACTCGTGTTAGGTTCATAACAGAAGCCTGTTACCTATTAATCTAACAGAGCAACCCATATCAAATCCTCTGACATTTACAGAATCGATAACAATAAGCGCTATACTTAAATATAAATTGGCGTCGAGTCCTCAGGCGTATAATCACGACACAATTTAGAGGTTCCTTCGGCAAATCTCGTCAAACACGGTTGTTTTTATATTTCCAAGATTGACAAGATGATTTAAACAAATTCGGGCAAGAATTGGTAGAGCCAAAAACGTGATAGGACTTAGGAGAGATAAAATGCTAATACAGTAATCATTTTGGGCTTTATTTATAAACGTTGCTTAATGTTAAGACGTTGAAATGTCAAAATATATGGCTAAACAGTCGCTAATCATTACTTAAACCTTATGGTCGTTCGACTAAGTGAAATCAGGAAAATTAAGTGTTTATCAAATTGACTACCAACTAATAAATATTGTCAGTATATTCAAATCATAACTCAATACTGCAAATTGATGCTGTGTCAATTCGATGAACAAGTAATTTCTGTGATCATGCACCGAGGAAACTTCGAATTCGTGTCGCACTGTACACAGATAATACGCACCTAATATAATAAGGCTATTTATTACACAATAGAAGAAGCCGTCTGATCCAATTTATTCGAATAGATTACAACCTTATCAAAGCTGTCTGTCAAAATCACAGCAGCTTACTGCATTGATGGAATCTCTTCTTAAGGCAAATTTCACATCTAAAGGTGGGTAGGTACTGACCTACGTTACGGGACGTAATGTAACATGTTACAAAGCGAGCATTCGTGAAGTCAGTGCCTACGGGGAAACAACCGAGCAACGAGTCGCTCGTTGCTCCGCCCGAACTTGTTTTTTTGGAGAATCCCTTTGTTACGCGCTTCAGTCAGTACGCTGCGGCGAGTCGTCACGAGCGCAATTCGTTGTCCAACACTTTGACTGCGAATGGCAACTAATCTAAAACACGGGCAAGCAAAGACTTAGAAACGAACATTCGCTGCGAATGTTACATTACGCCCCGGAACGCCGGTCAGTATCCGAAAACGCGTTCAAGAGCTGCCAGTGTCAATATTCTACAACAATGATAACTCTGACAGCTTTTGATCGTAGTTTAGATGTGCTGATCGACTACAGTTTCATTTGTGAAATTGACCCTTTAAACGTAGACGTTAAATCTACGTTTAAATAACGTAGCTCGTTTCGTGTTCAGTGATTTCGGTGATCACAGAAGTTTTATCCAATTTGTTTTATCGAGAGATCAGTTTTATTTAGAGAACGCCACATAGGGTTTTTAGTCGAAGGTTAGTTTCTGAGTTTGGAGGATTATTTTTGGAGTTACGTTCAACAGTTGGTTTTTAAGTTATAACCGTCTGTCTATCTGTTATTATTACTCGTTATAAAGGTCTCTTCAGTTAGCTAGAGAGTTGTACCTACTGCGAAACGGAACTTGAGTTTTAAAGAAGTTGGCTAGATACCTTTTCAACATAACTAATATTAGCGACCCGCCCCTGCCTCCCCCGTTTTTTTCGACCTAACAAAAATGTTGATTTATTGAAGTGAAAACTTCTTTAGGCGCGTTGGGCATTTTTTGAGATGGGAAAAAACCATTGAACTCGCGCCACTGTTACCGTAAGCGACACCGCGCGTGTTTTTAACCTAGAAAGCACAGGCCTCGATAATTATTGATTGAGTCTATTAAGCTTTACATGCATAAACCCACCCCTTTTTCCCATGGCCTGGGGATAGGCAAAAACTAAATGCTTTACAAACAATAAATAATCTATGTAAAGTATATTAATGTTTAAAATTTATGTTATTTCAAGTTAAACAAATATCAACTTTATTTTATTGGCAATTAAGTTGATTTCAGAGTGACTAGCACTATTGAAAAAGTTATAAAAATGTTTGAAGTTGCAGCTTAAACTGAACTTTGTGTGTAGGAAGTCTTGAGGAATAATAAATAATATGCGACTCACGATTATGTATAAGAACGCTAACGGGTGGGTCGGGCAAATGTGTATTGGCGACTCCCTACGGAGAGAAATAGAGCTGAAGTGCACTAGGTAATTATGTCGTGAATAAACCGAGCACCCGATTGAAACCCGACGAGACTTCACGAGACAACTCGGCCGAAGCACCAATCGCCGATATTGTACACACACTGTTGTTTCAGTCAGTTGGACAAGAAAGCATTTATGATCATTTGGAAACTACAGAGAAAATTGTTTTTTAAAGTAGCCTTTCCTTTTCAATGAAAATCATATTCCCGGGGAAAGTCATCATCTGCCTATCCTTTTCCCAACTTTGTTGGGGTTGGCTTCCAGTCTAACCGGATGCAGTTGAATACCAGTATTTTAGAAGGAGCGACTGCCTATCTGACTTCCACAAAGCAGTTACTGGGTAGTACGATACCCCTTGGTAAGACTGATTGTCAGACTTTTGGGCTTCTGACGATCCGTAACCGACAACCGGGACCAACGGCTTAACGTGCTTTCCGAGGCACGGAGGGGTCTGGTATGTAAAAATGTTCACCCATCCACGGACCAACGTTCATAAGAAAAGATTTTTCGTAAACTTGTAGAAATAAAAAAATAAATAATAAACCGCGGCAAGCCTAGCTTAAATTGATCGATCGACCCGACAAGCCCCTCGGTCGAGTCGGGGAAAGTGTTATTGGGTTTTTCCGTCAGGGATTTCTCAGTAGCAGCCCGGAGCTGAGAGCCTGGATTTGTGCCCAGTTCATGGCATTACGTGAGACTTAATCATAACTGGCGAAATGTCGGTGTAGGTACTATATCACACCCCATTTTTCCGGGTTGTAAAATCCTCATGGATGTCCTCGGGGGACTAAAAATCACCTCGCTGTTCCATCTCACACCTACGCCGCGGGTCGCGGGAACGTAATACTATCCTTCCGCAACATAGGCACACCCGCTTTAACCTTTCGGAAACACATGCGTGACGTTAAGTGTTATTGTTGAATATATATTTAAATTTCCCGCCTTTCCATTTTTGACTTATTGTATGTAAGATGTCCTTTTATAGTCTGTGGGACTAAAATAATAATCAATGTCGTCTATGTTTTCTGGTTATGATGAGTGGTTTATTCTATCTCCTAATTGATATCAATCTCAGTTAATTACACCAAACTTATCAGTTATGTTATGTTACAACAGATTATCAATTTTATTCTGATGTCGATGGAAAATTCAATGAGGACGATGGAAACGTTATAATAAGTACGAAATTATTTTAAAGGATATTTATTAAATCTCTTATGCATATGGCTTACAGGACTTCAATTAAACTATGTTCTTACCTATTTAATTTCATTCCGAGAGAACTATTCTAACAAGCTGGGTTACCACATTGAGGAAATTAGTCTGCCTAATTAATTTAATCAAGTGCGTGTAAGTGCGTGGTCCTATGTAACCAAAATGCCTGCTTAATGTATGCATTTGTATTACAATTATTTAATTACTACCACTTAACATTATTAAAGCTAAAGCTAAAGAAAATCTTTTACTTCTAGCGGTTTCGTACATATTTCTACGAATCAGAAATACATTATTCCGTTTTCCCGATAAAGGGTAAATCACAAACGATTTCACAATTATACCGTACGGTTTTTCCAACACCTACATGCAAACATAGAGTTTTATGGAAAAAAAAACTATATGGAAAGCTCTAACAGAAAACAATGCAATCGTTTCGTGTGGAAAACGGACAAATTATATTGGTTCCCCCGTAGTTCCACAATCCCACAAACAAATGAGTACCATTCATTTATACTTACCTGAGAGAACTCAAGCAGTTACAACTTTATGGGTACCTACATAGTCATATGCCTGACCTCTGTAGCTGTAACGTTGTTTAATTAGTTAATTGGATCTCGGGTGCCTTTTCAATTTATAAATTAACATCGTTCATTACCGACATTAAAGCACGAAGCGCATTTCATTTCATTTCCCAGTTAGGAACCATTAACGGTTTGTTTTATTAATTGCTCGAGAACCGTTTGTAAACACTACTTAGATATCGATCCAGTATTCAGTTTTATATAAAAAGTTTGGACTGTTATACTAACTTAGTACATACCTACCTTTGTTTGTTTAGGTACCTACACGTGGTGATATCGACCGTGATGGATTAGTTAACAGTTTACTGATGTTTTATCATTGTTTAAGTGGAATAGGATTAGGTGTTACTTTTGTCTTCTTCTTAGCGTGCCGATGGCAAAAATAACTCATAAAATTTATTTTTTAGGGTTCCGTATCAAAATGGTAAAAAGGGACCATTATGGTGCTAGTCAGTCTGTCTGTCCGTCTGTCACAGCTGGATATCTCAAAAACTGCTAATGCTATCAACTTGAAATTTACAATAGTTTTAGATGACGTTTGCCCAACTATTTTACAAATAAGAAAGAAATAAAAGTTTTTTTTTTCATCAGGGCCCGACTTCGAATTGTTCAGAACCTGTAGGGGTTCTGAACAATTCGAAGTCGGGCTACTAGGGCATGTTGTATATCATATTATTATGAAAGAGCGCAGTTTGCATATTCTCAAACAATTTTTCTTTTTTTTAAGCCGTTTAGTTTTCGACTTTTGATGAAAAATTAAAAAAATACCGTTCCCCCTTATCTCCGAAATTTGCATAGAGAAAAATCTGAAATTATTCTATATGATAGAAGTGTATTTAAAGATTACAGGAAAAATAAAACGATGTCGCTAAATAACACACTTTTTCAGAAATCATCAACAAAAGTTACATTGGTTCCACTATCGGTCAAGAGATCCTAAAACTGCAATATTCTACACCGCAGCGTGCAGTGTTAAAATTATCTGACGAATATAGGCCACGTACGGAACCCTCGGTGCGCGAGTCCGACTCGATCTTGCCCGGTTTTTTTTTTTGTTAACTAGCTTTTGAGTGCGACTTACGATGAATCGGTCTAACTAAAACCTAACTTTTGAATAACAGCACTAAGCGAAGGGCCGAGGTAGATGGACAGAAAATTACTTTATGTCGATGAGTTTATCTACTTGAGCCAGTTAGTTTCTATCGAAAACAGAAAGGAAAGAGAAATCGATCGCTGAATTGAAAACGCCTGGAAAAGCTACTGGTCCATGAAAACGGGTATAATAGACGCAGGCACGAAGACTGCCAGGCTTAAATGGAAATACGCGGGTCACATCACCCGATGACTACTGGGCAAACGTCATCATGCATGATGATCGCTGGGCAAAATTCTCCTCACAATGGGTGCCTGAAGATGTACGGCGCCGCCAAGGTCGGCCCAGAAAGCGTTGGCGACATGACCTGGACGCGAACCACGACCGATGGTTGAGGTGGTGCGGTAAAAGAGTTCCTGGAAGGAAGGTCTCCTCCAAGAGGTGGCCCAGCAGTGGGACAGTATAAACAAAAATATAATGTAACAAAAAAAAAATTGTTTGGCCTTAAATTCAGCAACGCTAATACCGTTTGCTACTCGTAACGCAGCCAAGGTCCTCACGCGTGCTGCTGACATGCAGCGCAAATTGGTAGTAGATATAAGTTACTTTCTGTAATTGCAACTTTTATATAGACGACTAGTTGTGCCCCGCGGTTTCACCCGCGTTAATTTGAGGACAAAACCTACTAAAATATATTCCCCTACTTTATCAGTATTACTTAAGATTATTATTTCTTATACCCTTCATGACAGGCCGCCTTGCGGAGTTATTTTAAAACTATTACCTACCTATTATCTTCCAAGATATTCATTGAAATCAAATAATGTCAAGGTCATTTTTTTTTAAATTAAATGCAATTTCTTGTGATGAATAAAGTACCTATTTATTTGGATAATGATTAATATCATGTTTGCAAAAACACCTTTACCATAAAAAAGGTTAAAGTATGTCAACCTTAAAAGATAGACATGCTGTCGCGGACTTTTTTTAGAACTTTTATAGGCGAACAATTCCGTCATAACTACTTGATTTTTGCGTAACTTTAACCGTTTGCGCAGCGTACGCAACGGAAGCTTTCAAAAGGAATAATTTTTCCCGTTTTTGCAAAATGTTTCATTAATGCTCCGCTTTTATTGGTCGTAGCGTTATGTCATATAGCCTATTATATAGCCATCCTCGTTAAATGGACTAACTAACACAAAAATATTTTTTCAATGCAAACCGGTACCTAGTTCCTGAGATTAGCGCGTTCAACCAAACAAACAAACAAACTCTTCAGCTTTATAATATTAAAATAGTATAGATTTAAAAGGTGGTAATACCAACCTTGGTAACAAGTAGGTAACTACCATCTAAGTTCACACACACAATAAATTAATAGAGTTTACAAAAAAATGACAAAATGTGTCCAAAACATAGAACAGATAAAAAAGTATTTGTTCTGTGGTCCAAAACACCGATGTATCAAAGTGTGAGAATTTATAACGTGGTGCGGAGAGAGCCGAGCCCGGCCTGCGCCGCCGCTGCCCGTTCACTAGCCGAGGTGTTTGTGAGGCAATTTGGTGCGGTCACAGCTTTTCACCAACCATAAACCTTAATGAAATTTGCTCTAAGAGATTCGTTTATAGCCATTAAGTCGACATCAAAGATATATCTTACTCAAAGGCTCGTTTCTCGCTTCGCGTGGTGCTCACCCAACTATTAAAGGCTAAGATTATTGATGTACAGACGCCAGCACATCAAGCTACTACAATCTGTCAAATTTTAATAGATTTTCAACTTTATTGCTAAAGCATAAAGTTGATTGGAAAAAATTGACAGTTTCGGGTAGCTTGATATTCTGGCGTCTGTACCTAATGTAATTGAAAGGAGATCTCCGTGAAGGGGACCGATGACTCTTGTCCACTAATCTCATACAAGGAGCCATTTATTTACGTGTTGCTAAGGACATTATCCATCGACTTATTTATTCAATACTGTTACCAAACGACTCTCGGTTACTTTGGTCATATTGCACTTCGGGAACAAGATAATATAGAAGAGTTGGTAGTGATGGGAAAGGTAGATGGGAAAAGACCTCAGACCAAGTAACCGCCCTCACTGGACTCTCTGTTGCGACTGCCCTAAGAGAAGCTGAGAACCGAACGAAGTGGAAGAACATCGTGCATAAAGCCACGAAGGCCTTTCAGGAAGACGACCTTCAGTAATGAAGTACGCGACCAAGAAGAGATTTATTCAATAACTCGCGGCCCGCCCCAGCTTCGCACGGGTGCAATATTTTTTTGAACATTTGTTTTTTCTCTCCAAGAACCATACTCGTACTGCAAGGAATATTATAAAAAAAGAATTAGGGAAATCGGTCCAGCCGTTCTCAAGATTTGCGCTTAGCAACACATTTAGCGATTCATTTTTATAATATAAGAAGATAGGTTAGTAGGCCTACTTCATTCAATCCACACCTGTCGAAAAGCTATCAAAATTAAATAAACTCTATATTAACCACATGGGACTATATTAATCATATAAGTGTCTATCAACACGAACACGATATTATCACAGTAACTAATTGCTTTTAAATAAGCAGTTTCGTTGTTCCACTTTATAGGAATTTAAAAAAATACACTTCTAGCTGTGAAAATGTACTTTACGGACTCCTTAATTTATTATCTCTTGTCTTATCCCTGTTAATCTATATGACAACAATCTCGAGAAGGTATTGACATAATTGGTATTGGCACGTTTGGCGTTTGGCCGAAAGGCGATCAGTCAGAGTAAGACTATTAGTACAGAAGGGTCCATTCTCTTAATTTTATTACTCTCATTAGGCTCGGTAAATTCCGGAGAGGACTATTTGCTTTTCGTGACCGAGAACTGACAACAGGTAAACAATAATATTTGTATTAGGTATTAGAGTAACTCCACCTTGATTGCGTAACACACTATCGATCTAAATCTGAATCATTTTGAAGCACATTGCCAATGCTAATCCATTGCTTCATATGTTCGTGAAATTTGTCTGCTCAACAACGTAAATAACGCAATGAATGTTGTTGAACTGTCAAAATGAAAGCCATTGCTACTGATAGTATGTTGCGCAATCAGCCAATCACCCGCTGATTGAATTCCAACAGAATTTGATCTAAATCACATTGGCCAAAACTAAGTTGTTCTGAAACGAAGTGTACCTAAATAAAGACACAATATACAGAATTGGATTCTGTGAAGCGTGGTAATGGCGCGATTGTGAACAAATCTCGTTAGTCAGTAGTTGGTCTGGCCTATTGTCCTGGGCGAGCAACAGAGGCTATGTGACGCGACACGATGTTTTGTGAAATGACACGATGTTTTGTGAAAGAATATTGCTCGGCTTTGTTCAACCTATAGAACTTGCATAAAGTCCCACTATTTAGACGGTATTTTAATTATTATGTTTATTTATTTTTTCTGATTTTTTTAAGTTTTTTTTTATTAGTATTTTGTTTCTATTCTTTGATTCTTAATTTTAATTTAATTTTATATTATTTATTTTAAATTTTAAATCTGACTTTATGGAATTATGAATCAATTAGTTATCTGGAATAAATGAATTTTATTTTTATTTTATTTTAACATAGCTCAGTTCAAAAACAACTAAACTATGGAAAGAGCAACAACTCTTTACCTTTTAAACAAAAAAACTCAAAGGGGTCGTATTTCCACAAGGGCTATGTCAGGTTTCTGTAAAAGAAGTTCTATTGAGTTTTATAAGAGGGCTTCTTTTCTCTTCTTTTACGAAAAAATCGGGATGTATAAAAGAATCACAGAAAGTTGGTCCCAATTGTTTTATTTATTTTGGTCTCAACTCATAATTCCATCAGTGTTTTCGTTTGAAGCTTGTCTTTGTCTGCTTTATTTCTTTCGCTTAGAATGGGTAAACTGTCTATATTTTATTTTGCCATAGTGTAGCATTTATTTCTTGCCTGGGGCGGAGTTTTCACGTCGTCGACGCTGCCGTCGCCGCCGGGCTACAAGCTCCAAGAATAAAATTACATTTTCTCTACAAGTCGGGGAGGCTACACCGCTAAAGAAAATATTAATTTTGAAAAATGTTCATTACATCACGACGGAGGGTGGTGTGTAGAAATTAATGTATACTATGACCAGCACTGCATTATAATCTGGTTTGGTTTGATTGTTGTAAAACTTGAACCCAAAATAGTGTCACGTTGTATTATGTAAGAACAAGGGAACAAGATATTAATTAGCCATTCAAGCGGGGTAATTCAGTAGATGGCCATCTTCCCTCCGCTTGGTTTAAGAGGCTCACAGGGGTAGGTAGGTACATATCTACTTCACATGCGGTAAAGAGGAAATTACCAATTTGCGGATACGTTAATCATAGTTTCATGTAAATAATTTCATTATTCCAGTTTTCATATTGTAAAAGTAACATTTACTCAACATAATAAATGTAGGCAAGAACGCTGCCAGGCTTAAACGGAATTGGCCGGGTCACATCAACCACATGCACGATGACCGTTGGACAAAAGTCTCTATACTGTTGCGCGCCACAATTGATATTCGTTACCACTAGCGCCATCTAGTATCGAGTAGAAGAACTAGTGTCAAGAACCTTCTAGAAGTTTCGATGATAGAACTTTCTAGAACTATCGACATCTGGTCAGTTGGGGCCGGAATGTACTCGAACATTCTAGATGTTTCTACAATAGAAGGTTCTAGAACAATGTGAGGCCTATATAAGGCGGGAATGCTCCGGAGCCGACACAGTCTTGGATAAGCGATACAAGCGAAAACATCGAAACGAAAGCGATCTTCAAGTGCGACTTAGAAGTGATCAGTAGTGCAATTGTGTTTTGTAATAGTGCGTTAAAGTTGTAATTAGTGTTCTTAATTAAAGTGTCTATTTTTCGGTTATTTAATCGGCAGTTTTTAATTATTACGAACCCCAAGCTCGTAACAATACCATAGGTACCTTAAGATAGACGGCGCCGCTGAGACCGGCCCAGAAAGAGGTGGCACGATGACCTGGACTAGTCCTTTACGGTTAAAGGACAAGTCTTCCAAGGGGGAGGCCTTTGCCCAGTAGTAAGACAGTATAGACTAAGAACCTAAAAGAAAACCCCTAACACATTGGAAGGACCTAGCTCACCTTGATTCGGTCTCACAGTTTCACCCAGTTGCGTTAGGTTGCAGTTGCAGGAAAGTGTTACAAACGTGCTTTAAAATAATAAATTTCATCATTTGTCTGTGAATCTCCTGTCATAGGACTGGAAACCAACTACAAAATAATAGAAATATATCATTACATGCAATACAATAGATACAATTTAATAAAACAACACTCCACATTAATAACACAGAGATCGCAATAAAAACAGATACCTGAGATCCCTACCTATATTATTTCTACCATAAATCCGTCTTGCAAATAGAGGGCCAGCTATCAAAACTTGTATATACGGTACGTAATTCAAATAGTAATATTAAACATCAATAAACATATTCATACAAGAATCACTCCGTACTTCGGAGGTGTGTGTACTCAGCAAAATTACCTCCTTTGCCGGGTTCTGAGTACACACGGCCCCCAACCTGTTACTATTTGAAAATACATTAAATAACGTACCTACAATGTAATATTCGGAAAAAGTCGGAACGCCAGATTTATCCATTACCTACCTGCCTCCTTTTAGTGAGGTAGGTAAGTGTTTCCAATACCTAAAGGTCACCGGGGGTTACCGCGTTTGCGTGTGGGACAAAAAGCTAATAAAAACGGATTTAAATGACAAAAGGATATACGATATGTACACGCAGTAGAAAACTGTCTGCTAATCTATTAACAACATACCCTGATCAACGGTCACTAATCTCCAAGTTTGCTGGACAATATTGACGATGATATTTCCACGTTGTGGTCAATGAGAAGCCTATAAGTTTATTTGATGATGGCAAAGCGTTAACAAGTAGCAATCGCTTTCAAAGCGTTTCGTATTTCTACAAGTTGGAGTTAATAGTAGGGGAGCCCAGAGGGTTTTTGAGCAAGCATATTATGCAGGTCGAAAAGTTGCTAGCTGAGTAGGTGCGGCATGACGATAGAACACCGAAAATATATTGGAAAAGTTTCAGATAGGAGCCCCGTGGTCAGGAGTCCACTTTCAGATTCGGTAGTCGACCAAAAATAAAGTGATCGTAAGAACCATTGATTTTAATATGATCATGTGCGGCCTAACCCATATTGACATAAATAGGCAAATCTGATGAAGAAATTGTGGGGTTTCCCTAAATGGCTTTGCTTTGCCGTGTGTCATTACTTTCCAGAATTTAATCCGATTTGAAAGATTAAGGTAGGGGGGGAGCCCCCCAACCAGGTGAAGGTTACAAAAAATAACTGACATTTTGAGTAACTACACTACTAGCTGTAGTTGAACCCAAAAATTTAATTCATCAAATTAATTTCATTTTTGTTTTATCATGTTTGGATATCGACACCCATCGCGTCTGCGAAGTTTCGCTAGCTAATTTAATTTGACCCTGTATAGCAGTGGAAGTCTGCTGATAGGTATAAGTACTCGTGCAGATTTGTACCGAGTTTTGTACCCAAAGAGGGTTACAAAACTCGGCCAAAGCCCAAAGCAAAGAAAAATAACTTTAATTTCAGAAGTCAGTGTGACACCGACTTCCGAAATTAAAGTTATTTTTCACTTAGTAACTTTTTTTTATTAGTATATTAGTATATTTTATTTTTGTCTTTTTAGTGGGAGAATTTGTAATTTATCTAAGTTACAATAGCCTAATGTCAGCTGCATTCACCGCAGCACCTTTCACAAAATATTACTTTTCCCGATGCTGGGACGTTAATTACCCTCACCATACACATTGGGACGAGCATAAATTGCTTAGTAACCATATTAAAGTAATTGAATCGCAAGCAACCCGTGAAGTATTTATCATTGAGTAGTTCCGATGGCCATCTGTTGTCTTCATCATCAGCTCCACTCTACTAAATGATGATTTCTGAGAGCAAATGCTCAAGTTACTTTAAAAAATAGCCAAATCGCTATAGGTTTGCCTATAAAATTTGAGGATTCCCCTCGATTTCCATGGGATTTTCTCATTAGATTCCAACTTGATGACAATGGGACCACCTCGAGAGTATAACCTATTTAAAATATTTTGTCAAATCGGTCCACAGTTGACGGAAAAATCGGTGAACATACATAAAAAAACATACATAAAGTCAAACACCTCCACCTTTTTGGAAGTCGGTTAAAAATACGAAGCCACATTAAAGAGGAAAAATAAAATATCTACTCCTCTTCATAATATCCCCTAGGGAAGCTACTCTGAATTCAGAATCTAGTTTCATATGCGACATGACGGTATACACACACGACGTCAGTGGCTCTCATTAAGGTAATGTTTCAAATTATAACTCGAAAGTTAGCGAGGTAGAGCTTTCAGAAATTCAGAATTTGTTTTAGTTTCTAGTAATAACATTAGCAAGAAAAGGACTAATTTAAAAAAACTTATTTGTTATGAGCACTGCAATTCTGAAAATACGGATGTCAAATATATAATTAAAATACTGGTAGCACTGATTAGACAATTATGTAGTTATATGTAAGTAGTTTTATCAGGTGCTAAGCTGAGAAATCTGACATTCTAAAATTATTGACGGCTTTCATTCAAGTACATCTTATTTTATGTACTGTATACAAATAAATTTTACAGTTTTACACCTTACGAAAGTGTGAAAGGAAAGTAATTACTTTCTCACTTTAGCACTGAAGATTTGGAACAAGGATTGCTCTGGGATTTATTTATTTTTTAATTTCCCGTTGTCAGTTCATGCTGTCTTTCCTTCCATGCGAGACCACAGTATAACAAAGAAAGACAAATAAACACAGAAAAACAAAACAAAGTGAACAAAGTGACAGTGAGTGTGTGTACAAAGTGTTAGGTATTGCGTTTTTCCATTAGGAATCTCTTAGTAACAGCCCGGAGTTTGGAAGTTGGCAGTGTGATGCCCCCGTGCCTCGGAAAGCTCGGTCCTGCGCCTGACTATGGGCGTGAGGGAAGAGGGAGTGCACCTGTGTCTGCGCGTATACTCGTGCACTATAATATCTCCCGCGCCGAAAGCTAGTCTTCGAAAACCCTGGCTGGAGGCCTTAATTCATTGAGGACCGGATAATAAAGAGTGACAGCAAAATGTGACAATACGCGGCAGTTTTCAACTGAAAAAATAACACCCGACTTGCAAGCGAACCAGAAATTTGTGGAAAAAGAAATTACCGTAGGTAGAGAAACTGATAATCTTGGTCAGATCATGTAAGGACCATACACTAGATTAGTGTCAGTATCTAATCGTGTAGGTACCTCAACTCAAACTGATTAAAATATCGCAATTTTAATTAACTAGGTGGATAATTGAATAACTGCACATGAAAACAGAAAAAAATATGTTAAAACCATTAATTAAAAGGTTGTAACAATATAATAATTGCTATAAAGTGAATATTTTATTTTCATAATCTCTTAACTTTTTACACCAGATACTAAATTAAAGGACTACTAACTACTTAACTACATAAATAAATACAAAAACAAAAGGATATAATATTAGGCGTCGAAGAACTCGTCCGCATTCCGCATCGCTGTCATCCTGGAACGTGCCCAGGAGACTGGCAGCATTGCCACGTTGAATGGAAATGCTAATTCTGTGGCCAAAGAACGACCCAGCCCTCTAGTCACGTTCACGTGAAGTGTCGACCAGCCGGCGAGAAATTACTTTAAAAAGGGAAGCGCTCTCGGGCCCCTTGACCCGAGCGTTATAATAATAATTACTAGCTAGGGTTCAGACAATTAATTTTACACACGATTAAATGTATTCGAATAACAATCGTAAAAGGTCTAATGATCCATGAACCCTGCACAGAATTTAACCTAATTAACCCAGTTAATCTAACGGGGCCAATTAATTATTTATAGATCATGATTTGTTATAAAATTAAAACCTATGTGACTGAACTTTTCCAATTAAAAATTAAGTCGGACATGACATGAAAGTATTCAAATCTCTATAACTATAATTAATTTCTACTTCATCTTCTTAGAATTGTTTCTCCTATAACGACCACCGACTAAGTTAAATTTCCCGAAGAATTCTGAAAGTTGAGATTGTTTTACTCCATCAAAGTGTTTCGAAGAAGCCCAGAGCGCGAATGAGGGGAGGGGGTCAGCCGGGACCAGCAACAGGTGCTGGTCCAGACTGGATCGATACTGAGAGGCTGGATCATGCGCACTGAGCATTGCAAACAAAATGCGCTCCCTAATACTGCTCGTCTTGTCATTACTCGCTTCAGGTATGTAAAAATAAGCTTTTATTACTTATTATCTGCCCCCTGATCTCGTTATAATGTGATTTATTTGTGTGTTTATTGTTTTCTTGATCTCCATCCAAATCATAGCCTCTAACCACCAATCTTAGAACGCAAATGTCAAAGTTGATTGTCTATGGCTCGCGATCTTTGTTTTGATTCCAGGATTTGTCTTATTTCTTCTATGTTTAGGAAATGTAATATGTTGGATTGAATGCCTCAGCACTCACTTATGATCGTAGATGCGCAGTTCTCTATGAAAACATCCTGAATCGGTTTCGCAGAGCTTGTCATTAAATATTTACCTACATCATCCATGTTTACATTTTGGAATCCTAGACTATAGGTGATTTTCTTAACTTTACATTCCTATTTAAAAAATATATATTGCTTGCGGAGATTTAAGAAGCATCTATTAGGTAGAGACTTTTGTTTCCTATTGGTTTGATCCACAAAACATGATAGCTTTTGAATGATTGTGTTGTAAAATAAATAAAAGCTTTTAATAACTAAAATGCTTAGTCTAGGGTCACATCTGCCACAATTTCACAAACATCCACTTACACCAAAGACTAAAACAAACCATACCAGTCATGAAGCTTTCCAAAATTACTTTTTTTGTTACTTTCACTACGATGTGTCCCTCTGATCGGTAAAGGCCCTTTTCTCTTACAAACCTCTCTATTTTGCGATCTCTGACCATTTATAAAACCAGTCCCTGGCCAAAATTACTATTAATACTTATTTATTTATAAAATTGCTTTCCAGAGAGCGAGTGTGATCTGCTCCGCGACAGCGTTCACGTAACTTCAGCTGCAGCCAGGCCTAACAATGAGCTCTGGTGCTACAAGTGCCTCGCGGAAGTACCGGACGACCGCTGCGCTGACCTACGACACAACAACTCCGCACTCATACACAAGTGCCACAATGATCGCCGGATGTGCATGGTAAATGTACCTAAATACCTACTAGAATCCCTACATTCTTAAAATCTTAGGTGACCTTCTCGTACTTATTAAGTCATCATCTGCCTAGCCTATTCCCAACTATGTTAGGTTCGGCTTCCAGTCTAACCGGATGCAGCTGAATACCAGTATTATACATGGAGCGACTGCCTATCTGACCTCCACAATCCAGTTAATGAGTAATACGATACCCCTTGGTAAGACTGGTTCTCATACTTTCGGGTTTTTAACGACTGTCAAAGATACACGAATGACAGCCGGGATCAACGGCTTAACGTGCTTTCCAAGACACGGAGGGGTCTTGGTATGTGAAGATGGTCACCAATCCACGGACCTAGCGCGACATGATCGATCGACCCGTGCGGCTGTTATTACTTAGCCACAAGCCCCTTCACTCGTACTTATTAAGTGTTATCATAATTAAATTAAATTTATGAAATGAAACTAAATGTTTACTTATTTGTAAGTAGATCTTTTAAGACACTTTTACACGTCAATATTTTGTTGGTTCATATTTTAAGACTAAGTAGATGGCGTCGGCAATTCCTAGTTGACTGATCCTTGAGAAGAAATGCTGAAACCTAAGGCCGAAACAAACTTAGAGGTCATGCATGGAGTCCAAACTCATGTATTTATAATCAGTTGTAGAAATTGCATTCATAAATTCGTATTGAATGCATTTTAGCTGTGATTGGCGATGGAATTGCAGTAATGAAAAAAAACCTCTGAGGCTTATTGACCCAGTTTTACAAATAAGAATCCTATGTTCAAAGGGGGACACTAGATAGTTAGTTAGCTAGTTATTCCAAAGCTTCCTCTCTCCTACTATATTTTTGCTGTGCCCGACAGGGTCCACAATGATCATATATTTTAAGTTACCATCTAAGTTCACATTGTGGAATGCAAATAAATGATTGAGTATTGAGTAGATTTTTTTCTGTCAAAAAAGATCACCCCTTTTCTTCTGAGGTTTTCTGAATATGTTGGAAAAAAGCAAACATGTGTCTGATTTGACGAGATTATCATGAGCAGTTATCTTTTTTCATGATATCAATTTAATGGCGCTGCTAATTTTACTAAGTAGTAATAGGAAGAAAACGTCGTGTATGGTGCAACACTACTCTGAGCGGGAATCGAAACTTGTATCCCCGCTCTATGCGGGTGGTTTGTTTTTGGTTGGGCAGTCCTTAACGGTGCGCATGTGATTTACTACGCCTATGAAGTGTACGTCTTTGTTTAATTTTATTATTAATTAAATATTCAAATGGAACTGAGTGTTTTCTATTTTTACAGTAGGTACCTAGTTATGATGTCACGCATGTAGGTAAACACTGGAAATCTGCAAATATATCTTTTAGAATGCAATGTAAAGAATTGAGGGCGTCTCCAAGCTGGACTAAAACTGAATTCGGGCCAATGCTAAATATATTTATTTACCTACTTATATGCAGTTTATTTTTCACATTGCAGGTAAAACGGTTCTCCTTCACAACATCGACCGAGAATTCAACGACACTGCCAAAAATGTGGGCGTTGGAACGCAACTGTACAAAACACTGCGAGCCAGGCTGCATCGTCATCGGAGAGCGGACCAAACTGTACGCCTGTACGTCATGCTGCACCACATCTCTCTGTAACTACGGCTCCGGATCAGACGAAAATGCATTGGACCTCCTTATTATGCCTGTTGCTGTCCTGTTACTCTCATTATGACTAAACCTTTGGACTTAGATTAGAAGCATCCCAAAGAATTGACGGGATTATTTCGAAATTTTATCCGCATATCGATCAACTTACACTTCTCTGTATGGACATGCCTAACATAACATGTATCACTAATATCAGATTGCGACGCGGCTGTTAGTCGAATGAGTCATGTCATGAGCATAAAATATCACCACTTTTCTGCTCCTGTTCTGTGCCTACGTTGTTAGACAATAACACACAAATAGGTATGTAGGTATTCTTCGGAACGATTGTGGATGATTTCATAATCCCAACATACGAATTTGTAAAAAGGAACCAATATTGAAACTCTATGATCAACAAAAAAAAACTACATATTTTATTATCTCTGCATGCATAAATAAGATATTTATAATTATATAAAAGATTTTATTACTATTGATAAGTAGATAGATAAAGCTTTCCAGGATGTCCAGATAAATATGTTCCTTACAATTTTCTCATACTTATTTTTTTTTTTTAAGTAGATAGAAAATTTTGTCAATATGCTGAAATAATACCTTTTGGGTACCTACTATAAACACCGACTTCTTGTTAGATTTAAATCTGCTTTCAATCCTTCAGCAAAATTAATAATAAGGAAATTAAAAGAATATATTATTCTGTATCAGGATTAAAATCTAAATAATTAAGAAAGATGATGTTACATAATGTAACATATATGTATTTATGTAGATAATACAAGTTATTATTAGGAATAGTCTTTTAAGTAAAGCCAAAGAGAACCTTGCGATTAAGTATCTAATGTTATCAAAATTTTGTAGGTAAGTCTCTACCATACCTACTGGTAGCTTTTATTAATTTTACGCGAATTACGTAGCTGCCTGTATACCCTACCAAAGCCTATTTTCATATCCATAGGTACCTACGTCAAACAGGTAGGAGCAAAACCTTACGAAGAACATCCAAGGTGTTAATAATTATGACGAGTACCTATTGAGACTGCCGAAGATTTGACTTAATTTATTTAATAATTAATGTAGGTACTTATCCAAAATTACTTACTCAATATCAAACTGCCTTGCCCAACTATATTGGAGTCGGTTTACAATCTAACCGTTCAGCTGCAGAATACCTGTATTTAACATGGGGCGACTGCCTATTTATTATCCCAGTAACTGGGTAACACGATAGGTACCCCTTTGTAAAACTAGTTGTCAGTCTTATCGCTTTATTTATAAACGTTGTTTAAAGTTAAGTAGTGAATAGCAACTGTTCACCAGTTTAACCATACATTTTTGACGAATCAACGTTTTTAAATAAACCCCTGCTTAGATACTAAAGTAGCGCGGGCGCTCGCTGATAGCATATCTCTGTGGTAGCCATATCTGACCACAAAACAGTTTGCTTTGCTTTTAGCTTCAGCTAGCGAATTTTTTTTTGTGTAAGGTTGCTCATACAGTAGCTTCACAATATTAATATTATTCTACGATTTTATAATATCACCTAAAAATCATTATGTAAACGTTTGTACAAATATTTCATATTTGTATCATAAACGTAGTGATGAATTATATCCTTTGAGGTTGTATTTTAAATTATGTTGTTAAAATTATTGAAATAAAGATAGGTATCTGAAGAAAGAATTTTGTTAGTTGCGAACTTTTTATGTAGGTAGTTAGCTACCTACATTACAACAAAATGTTAATAGGTATTGGCGATGAAGAAGTACCGTAGAAGATGGTCCACTTTTGCCCTGGCTCGAAAGAGCTTTGTCATGGCCAGAGGCCTTTGCCCAGCAGTGGGATGATGCAGTATAACAGTATCAGTTAATATTAGCTGTAGCGGTACGGCGTTATGCAAGCTCTGCCAACTCCCTTAAGACAACGGTGTGAGTATCCTATGTATGAAATATTGATGAGATAACTACAAATTTAGGTAGTTACCTCATTAAAAAAAAAAAAACTTCTGAAGAGTGGCAAACAACACCACGGTGGAGACTAACAGAAATGCAAAGAGCCCTATAGGTACCAGCCCTTTACCCAGTGGATACATTCTGGACAAGATGGTAAATCCAATTCATGCTGTTAGCCATGTTTCAATTCAAATTAATCTTTTTTTATTGGGAGACCTAGCTCCACTTATCTAGGGCTGCCATCCGTCCGGGTTTCCTAGTTTGGTGGGTGTCCGGGGAGCGCCCGGGCGGGTTCTTAGTGTCCGGGTCAAACCCAGACACTTTCTGTGTTAGGGGAAATCCAACTTTGAATGATTTGCATTAAATAATTAAAGCATAAATCATAGTTAAAAATTAGCCGCGCGGCAAATCATTAATAATTTGCTTTTTGACTTACTAACTTTATTTTTTTCATTGATTCCAAAAAGAAGAGCGTTCCTAATTATTTTTGTTACCAGAACAGGACCTCTCACATAGAGAAGAGTGTATAATTGATTAGATAGTAAATTTTGCGTTTTTTTTTTGTATTGTTAGGGTTAAGTTGATATTCCATAAATAAGAAAAAAAAAATACATAACAGCCTATAATGTTCCCACTGCTGGGACACAGGCCTCCTCTCAGTGAGAGGGAGTGGGCCGTAATCTACCACGCGGGCCCAGTGCGGGTTGGTAGATGTCACATGTCGTCGAATTTTTGGTTCTAAGACATGCCGGTTTCTTCACGATGTTTTCCTTCACCGTTTTGAGAGCAGTGGTGATGAATTAATTTACACAAAGTAAAGCGCCTATCTGGGTTGATATCGGCCGCGATTCGTAAGTCGCGGCCGATACCACTGAGCCACCACTGCTCTAAGAAAAAAATAATGATAAGTACTTAATGATGTTTTTATTTCATTGTTGTTTTTTTTTTTTCGAGGGAGTCCGGACTTTTTCTTTTATTTCACACTAATGTCCGGAGTTTTTCAAGTTTTTATCCGGGGTCCGTAATTGAGGTGATAGCAGCCCTACACTTATTATCCAGTGTTTCATCGGCCTCTTTATTGACATAGGTACCTACCTAGTCAGCGACGGTGACTCACTAACTCACTAAGTAATTACAAGCAAGTAGGTAATATCATTTTAATTTCAGCTTTACAAGAAGGCCTACCATAATATTGTGAGCAACTTAAATGCATTTGGGAGGCAAGTAGGCACCTATACCTGGGTAGGTTGACGATGACCTATTTTTTTTTTGTGAGACAAATAGAAAAACCATTAGAATATTATGGTCACCCGGACGGGACGGTAGATTATCATAGGTATATTTATAAACCATCGCTTGTGACTGAGCGTTAGACGCTTACCTACAAGCAGATTTTGTCTGCCAATGTTCATGACACACAACGTTAAAGATTGCAATCACAAACTTGGACCTAAGTGTATTTTAGTCGTGAGTGCCTAATAACTACCTAACAGAGCTCAACATTTGCAACCGTAACCGGTCGTACCTAACCCTTCCGTCGAGATACAATACAATACAAGTACTTACAACACAACACTGAATAGCGACTAGAACTTCAATCTTCCTAAATTTACCTACATACAAACTAATATTATTATTATTGATCAATTTTATTAATTTTGTATGCTTTCAAACTATTCTAATATAACATAGTATTTTGGGAATCGAACCCACCCAACATAATCCTTGCGCGCGGCCTGGCCACGCGCAGGCAGCGTGATCAGCGCGTCATCGGCAAGCTGAGGCGCGGCGCGGCGGCGACACGGCTCGGCCCGATGACCACGAGCGCTTCAACGGACTCCACCGCGACGGGCGATACTCCTTACTTAAATTAATAACTGTTTGTCCGAGAAAGTTTATATTTGTAGATCAGACGGCATTAAACCATCTATTGCCTATATTATAGTCCACTATTTCATTGCTCTCCGCGCTTACATATAGTTAGGTATAGTTTTAGGGTGTGTACAAAGTTATCTCACAATCTAACGTTTATTTAATAACCTGGCTGGGTGATTTGACGTTGACAAATATATCATTTATTTTGTTGCCAAAGGGATTATAAGGTAATTAAATGGAAATTTATCCAGCGCACTTGTTTCGATCTAGCACCTAGCACCTACATTATGTAGGTACTAGAATGTCCTACATGACCGCAAAGGTCATTGAACGCAGATAATATAGAACACCGACATTGTGTAATAGCACTAGATATTGTATAAGAGGAAACTACCTTATGTATCGACTGTAAGCTGGTAGGTTCCTAGTTTCCTACCTAGGCTAGGTAACTAACGTCGCGTTAAATTCAAATTCAAATTCAAATTCAAATTCTTTATTGCGAACTAAGTGTACAGAATTTTAAAGATGTTAACAATAGGTAGGTGCTTAGAACTTAGTTGCCTGTTAAGGCATTGCAATTTAGATGGTTATAAATGTTAAAAAAGTATAAGTAGGTACATACTCAATATTACAGTTACCTACCTATACAGTTTACATTATATTATATTAATTACCATTTATCATACATTTTGTATTATGTCATACTATTCTTATAATTTATATCACATTATAATAAGTATCACAATCATTTTAATATTAAATAATTATTTTTCTTCAAGGAATTCTTTTACTGAGTAATATGCCTTTTTAATCAGGAAGTCTTTTAACTTCCTTTTAAAAATACCAATTGAATGTAGGTTCTTAATGTCTATGGGTAACTTATTATATATTTTTATACCCATACAAAAAATACTATTGCTATAAACTGCAGTGTGGGATGTTTTATTGCGTAATGTATTTTTAAGTCTACTGCTTGTTAACGTGTCATAGATATTGATGTTTGATTTAACTAAAATTGAGGCCGCGTAGATATACAGAGCAGGGAGGGTTAATATCTTGAGGCTTATGAAGTGAGGTTTACATGAATCCGTTTGGTGTATCCCACATATTGATCTAATACACTTTTTTTGTGCCTTGAACGCAATTTCCTTATCAGTTGAGTATCCCCAAAATAGTATCCCATAAGATAGAGTGGATCCCACATAGGCATGATAAGCACTAAGTAGTGTAGTTTGGTTAGATACTTTTTTAAGCATGTAGAGGGCATATGAGAATTGATTTAATTTGCTACATACACTATTTACATGTGTTTTCCATGACATATTAGAATCTATATAGATACCTAGAAATTTAGTAGTTGTAACCTCAGATACAGCTGCATTACTGTACCTAATAGTTAATGGAATTGAGTTTGCGTTTTTGTTCTTGAAATTCATGTAATGGGTTTTAGTAAGATTTATTTTTAGATTGTTTATTGTAAGCCAATTTATTAATTTAGACAGGGAATCATTTATTTCTAGTTCGTGATTTATATTTTTGTTATTTGTGAAAAGAGCCGTACTGTCATCTGCAAATAAAATCATAGGGTGCCGAATAGCGTTAGGTAAATCATTAATATATATGAGAAATAGTAGTGGACCTAGTATCGACCCTTGAGGTACACCATATTTTATCAATCTTGGGCTCGATGTATATTTAATTTCAGTTTTTGTCATTGGACATAATTGTGTTATTTCAGTGAACTGTATTCTATTACTGAGATACGATTTGATTAGTTCTAGTGCTTTACCTCTAACTCCGTATATTTCTAGTTTATGTAGTAGTAGTCCATGGTCAACATAATCAAAAGCTTTGGTCATGTCCATGTATAGGGCTGTGACCTGATTTTTTTTATCTAGTTCCGTTATAATTTTTTGTAAAAACTGATGCATTGCTGTATTAACCGATTTCCCTTTTCTGAATCCAACTTGATTATCTATTATTATTTTATTTTTTTCAAAATATTCACTTAGATTATTATATAGTACCCTTTCAAATATTTTAGCCATTATTGGGATGAGAGCGATAGGTCTATAACATCGTACATCTTCCGTGTTTTCTTTTTTGAATATTGGTGTAACTACAGTAGTTTTCAAATATGTCGGGAATATTCCTTTTTCAAGACACTGATTTATTATGTAAGTGATGATAGGAGTAATTTCGTATACTACACGTTTTATTATTTTTGTGGAGATCCCATCACAACCTGTACTGTTAGTGTTTTTTAATGTCATGATAATTTTGACAACATCGTAATGGGTAACTGGTGCTAAGAAACAGGAGTTTGGTTTGTTATAGGTTAGAATATTAGCGTAGTTTATTGTATTATTCGTTAGTTTTGAAATGTCATCAATAAAAAAGTTATTGAATGTTTGTGCTATAGTATCGGGAGCAGTTATAAGTTGGTTATTATATTTTATTCTATTGATTTTTTCAGGGGGGTTGTTGTTTTTGTATTTATTGATTATTTGCCACACTGCTTTAGATTTATTGGTGGCTGTTTGGATATGATAGTTGTTTTGCGACCGTTGAGTGAGTTTTATGATTCTTTTATACTTTTTTGCATATTTCTTAAAATCACTCCTATCTCTATTATTACCTGATAGTCGATATGTTTTAAGTAGCATTCTTTTACGGAGGGAACATATTTTTAATCCTTTACTGAGCCATTTAGTATTTCGTATAATTGGAACTTTAATTTTTATGTTCGGAAAGCAGAGGTCATAAAAAAGTTTAAATAGCTTATGGAATTCTTCAAAAGCAGCATTTGGGTCATCTTTTCCGTAGCAATCACTAAAAGTAAGGGCTTTTAAATATTTAATAAATTTTTCAACATTTTCGTTGCTATAGTCTCTTCTAAATTTGTACCAGTGGGTTATTGAGTACGTTTTCCTAACAGGGCATGATAGTATTTGTGCTGTATGATCAGATAGTGCTAGTTCTAAGACACTTTGTTTACAGCCTCTTATATTATAAGCAATGTTATCAATGCACGTTTTGCTTTGCAAACGAGTTGGTTCATTTATTGCAAGTTTTAAATTAAAGCTCCGTAATAAGTCTTCAAACTCTCTCGAAACAGGAGTATCTTTTAGTCGATCAATATTATAATCACCACAAATAACAAGTTTCTTACATTTGGAAGATAATTTTTCAAGCATAGCCGTTAAACGGTTAAAAAATATTTCTATACAATCCCTTTTAGTCTTTGGAGGCCTATATATACATATGATAATTAACTTATGCTCTAACAATTCAATAGCAGAACATTCTATGAGATTGGATACGCTTACATGCTTTGCTTCGTGTAGAAACTTAAATTTATGATTTTTTCGTACTAGGATGCATGAACCACCATTTCTATTTGCTCTTGAGAAATTTGCAGCCATAGTATAATTGGGAATTTGAAGAAGTTTAGTATCTTCTGATATCATGTTATGCTCGGTAACACACACCACATCAATTATGTCATTGTTATTGTTAATGTTATTTAAATTTACGGTCAATTCATCAGCTTTGTGTAGTAAACCATTAATATTTTGATGAAGTACATTTATTCTGTTAAATACGAAAAAAATTGTTATCATTACATTTATTATTTACCATTACATCCAATGTATTATCAGGTTCTGTTAGTTGCTTACATGCATCATCTACATTCGTTGTGTTTAAATCTAGGATTAGGTCTTGTAAATCGTTTAAAACAATATTTAAGCCTTTATTATTTAAGCTTCCGTACCTTTGGTTATAGGTTTCAAAGGTGTACGGAAGATTTAGGTTGGAATCCAAAATATAAGCATATTTATATGTCTCAACATCCATGTAGATTAAATTATTAAAGGTATCGATTCTACTATTGAACATTAAATTTTTGTTAGCCATATATTTAAAAGTCGGCAGACATACTATAAAGTTCGTGTTCGTTAAGGTTTGTAATTTTTCACGAATGAAAGTAACTAATTCTATATAACTATGAGTCCTTCTGAAATCTTCTTCTCCAACATATATAACACAGTAGTCGGAGTAAGTAAAGTTTTGTATTTTCTTATCAAGATTATCTAATAGTTGCTTCAATCCACAATTTGGCATACGATAGTGACACATATTAAAATTACTTAAATTAGTTCTTTGGCTGATTGTGTATAATCTATTAGAAGTTTCACTACTTACAATACAAATATTATTCTTTACAACCGGCAACGACGGGTTATTTTTATTATTATTTCTATTTGGTGATGTTCTGTTTTGCGAGTTTTCAGTAGGGTCTTCAGGAGTGGGTGTGCAGCAATCAGGAATTTCTAAAGTCTGTGGTTTACTGGTCTTCTTTTCCTTAGAACCAATTTTTTTACTCTCCGGTGTGACTTTTTTATACATTTCATTTTTCTTTATTAAATCGGCGTTTGTTTGCTTCAGGGAGCTATTTTTCAAAGACAGTATTTCTATTTCTTGATGTGCGCTTTTTAATTGAGACCTAAGATTCTCAATCTCAGTTTTATAGATGTTTATCTGCTTATCCTCCTCGTCTTCTGACATTTCCGGCATAGTATTAGAAGTCTCATCCAATGTTTGAGAAATAATTTCTCTGGTGTCATTATTGGGTTTCGATATAGTACCGTCGACAGTCATGAACATTTTATTAGGTGTGAAGTATGAATCATCCGATGTATCGCAAACGGTAAGTATATGAGAATCCATGATCTGAGAGTTAACCTTTGGTGTGGGTGGTGTTTTATCACATAAGGTTTTCTTTGTGTAGAGGGGACCTGGTAAAATAGGAGAGTTCTGTTTCTTTCGCAATGTGCTGTTCTGAGTTTTGTGATGAGTTATATCGCTAGTAATACTCGTAACTTTGTTGTTTCTTATACACAACTTGCACCTCCATTTCTTTTTTGCTTCTTGGTCCTTTAGCCTGTATGTGTGTTCTGGATATCCATCGCAATGTAACTCGTATCTATGATTGCATACTGAACATAATGCAGTAGTTTTTATGTCAACGTAGTTTTTACATTTATAGCAAGGTACTAGTCCTGACACCTTACACTCACTGTTAGTGGATCTTGTTATCATTTTAGATGACATGTTTACGCACTTCTATGAAATCCAGGTATTTACTGTCAATAATGTTCTTTTCTATATATTTTTTTTTTTTGTTTTATTTTCAATTTTATTGAAATAGTTGGATTCAATTTTATTGTAGTGCACTATTAAAAAAAGAAAAAAGTGAAACAAAAAATAAAAACAAAAAGTAAAAACACAAAAAGACCACGTGTCTTCACTGGGGATCGATCTTGGTATCGCACAAGCTACACGGTCCGATTATAGCTTCTCTACCAAACTCGCTATTCGTGCTTCTGGGAAATAAGTGAAATAGCTGTACCAATACTAGGGATTGTGATCGTTAAAAGAAGCGTCGTGTAGCGCGCCGTTTGAATTTTTCGAAAGTTTGAATTATTTGTTTACAATAACTTTTGAATTAAAAAAACACACAGAGTTCACATGGGTTTACGTATGCATTCGTTTTATGTTTTAAACGTAGTTTTAAGCTGCGGACAATGTTTATAGGTACAATAAACGTTCAATAAACGTTTTTCACTTGTTTACCACTTGACGAATTTCTTTTATAATTACTTATATGTTATTTTTCACAGTTATTTTCACAAGTTGTTGCCAACGTTCTATAGTGACTATTGTTCATTTATGCACAATTTACACTTAGTTTTAACCACTTTTGCAAATAATTACTATTTTTAATATTTTTTTATACGGAGCTAGTTGTTTACCATGGCAGTGGCGCCACCTATTTCGTTGATGTTTGATCACCTATTTCGTTGACGTTCGTTAATGTTTGATCACCTAACCACATCGGAAGTTTTCCGTGAAATAGTGGTCGCGTCACCCTTAAATTCCAAAATAAATCCAGATATCGCGTGGGCGTACCTATTTACTTAGCCTCATTAGTACCTATAGTAATATTATTATTCAGGCAGGTAAGACATTTAAAGCTGAATGAAAATGCTTTATCCTTGACATTACAACTTGATAATTATGACTATTATGGTCATGATTGTTATCACAAAATGGTTTGTTAATTCATTGGTTTGCTGTCCATGCTGGCCCAAGCATACTATTAGTCTCAGTCAAGATAAATGAATAAGTAAGCCTGGATTAACAGTTAATTACAGCAAGTTCAAATATAAGAAGTGGGTAACAAAAAATACAATGAAATTATATAAGTTAATTTATTATGAATAAACAATGCACAGAAATAAATGCAATCCCTAGTTTGCAACCTAAAACATAGCAATAAGTTTTATCATAATTGGAATGAACCATATTCAATTCTCTTGAAGACTGGGAAGGTATTACCTGGGAGGACATAGTTTTAAACTTAAAAAATATTGTTATACTTTTAATATTATTAAAGAATTAAGTTAGGAGAGTTGACCACAGTCAGAGATGATGATTTTCTTTGAGGGCTTGCCAGACTGGGAGCCAAAGGCTTCGACTTGCTTGACCACATCCATGCCTTCAACAACGGTTCCGAAGACGACGTGCCTGCCATCCAACCAGGAGGTCTTCACAGTGGTAATGAAGAACTGGGATCCATTGGTGTTGGGACCAGCATTGGCCATCGACAGGACACCAGGGCCGGTGTGCTTCAGGACGAAGTTCTCGTCACCAAACTTTTCGCCATAGATGGACTTGCCACCAGTGCCATTGTGGTTTGTAAAGTCACCTCCTTGCAACATGAAATTGGGGATCACTCGGTGGAAGGTGGAGCCCTTGTAACCGAAGCCCTTCTCGCCGGTGCACAGGGCGCGGAAGTTTTCACAAGTCTTAGGGGTAACATCTGTTCTCAGCTGTAACAAAAATAGAAAAAAATGTCAATAAGATTGCCGTCTGCCGTCTAGACCATTCCGTGGCGCGATTATTCATATCTGCTACAAAAAAACCTGCTTACTAAGTCCATTGAAGTTTGACTTTGACTTTTTATGGGTGTGTCAGTATCGCGATTCGGATTTGTTTAAAGCGAATGAGTAATATGTAAAAATTTTCTCCAATCAATGCAGCCGTCGCCGGCGCATCGCCTACGTGTGAAAGTAACCACAACAGCCAAAGAGGCTACATCAAGATACAAAAACATAAATATCATGATAATGGCAAATTCCGCTCCGTTCATAATTATCTACAGCTTGACGATTTGACCTTCACTTAATGTAGGTAATCTTACTCGAGAATTAACATGACTACATACATCTATATATAGATATAATACTGATTCTCCACATGTACTATTCGAAAATACAGTCATATTTTATTGGTAAATCTATTAAAATTTCTTCATCAAATTAAAAATAAGTTTGAACTTAAAGGGATAACAGTTGGACATAAAGCGTGGTTTCTGCAAAATCACGCCGGCCGGAGCACCGGTGTGACGAGATGTACATAGCCGAAATTTCAAAATGTTACATACCTCAACAACGATTCTTCCCAACCCAGAACCATCAGCGTTAACGTCGAAATAAACTCGGGGTAAAGCCATATTGCTTTATTATGTAGAGTCTCGGACGAAATAGATTTATTCACCACAATGACGATGCGTCTCCTGTCGATGCCGGGCGGAAACAGAATGTAGCATAGACAAATTTCTTACGTCATATCCTACGACGTTCAGAACATGTAAAAAAAAATTGTTACTTTTTGTAAACTGATGTAAAATTGATGAATTTATTTGTCAGAAAATTGTAAGTATTATCAATAAAATTCATGAGTTAGAAAATGTAAGACAGAAGTTACTGCTAAATTACACTATAAGTCATTACAGCGCTATTAATACAAAAAGATCGGGTGAACAAGTACGCTTACAAAGTACAGGTGGTGATGGATGGCCCTTTTCCTCTATGGATGGCCTATTCACCCATTCTCACCCATTCTGGCTGCTAATGGCAGTTTTATTTTTACCAAAAAAAAAACTATTATGTATCACAAAGTCCATGATCACAAACCCTCTTTTTTGCACACTTATTCTTGTGTTTTCTATTCTAATGTGTGCCTGATGTGGCCCGCCCAGGCCCATTGGATCACTGGCTTGAACTTTTGAAAGATGCGACAGACTAGATATCGGGCTCGCGCCCAGTCTGGTATACTGTATATCGCGCCATAATGCCACTAATGCCAGTCATCCACTGGCGTGGCGAACTATGCCAATTTGAGGCCTGGGGTGGCAAAACTAAATGAGGGCTCATTTAGTTTTACCATCCCGTACCGTCCCGGTGCCTATTCCGATAAAATTAAATATCAAGAGAATGTTCCTTCCAAGAAAGAGGTGAGCTCAATCTCGGAAATGGTTAGGTTTTATATGCGGCCGTCTGTATGCCTGTATATTTTATCATACAAGTCCTCCGAGACCAAATCGTGTGCTGTGGGCTTTATCAATGTTTTCGTTTAAAATCGAAATTTTCGCATGCATGGTACACACGGCTACACATCAAGCTATACATTTCCAGCTTTAGCTGACCTCGCATTTTCATTTTTGTACACATTCAGAAGTCAGCTTATACTGGTTATGTAAATTATAATGTACTCTGTGACTGGTTTTGTATTGCTTGATGTGTAGCCGTGTATACAGTAACTGGCTTGTAAAGTGAACATTCATGTAATGTCAAAGTTGTCAATCAAACTGACATTTAAAATTTCAGTAAATCAGTAATCAGATTCAGTCAGTAACAGTACATATTTCATGTAGATATAAGGTTTACACGTAATAACCATATGAATTGAAATAAAAGTATTATTCTGTGCGAATTTTCTTTCCACGTAAGACGATAACCAGCTGTAACGGTATGTATACGCTTCAAAAACTTACCATACGAATAAGTTGTTGTCAACGGCTGTTACATGTTTCCTTCTTTTGAAAAATTTCAGTACAAAATGAGTTTAGAATCCATAAAATATACCCGAGGGAGTTTAGAGATTCTAGACCAGTTACTTCTTCCGCTTCAAACAAGATACGTTAAGGTGCAGGGTGTTGAAGATGGCTGGAAAGTTATTAACAAAATGCAGGTACATAAGTTTGTAATGATAATAATAGTTTTTACAGCCTAAGCTACTTTTATCTATAACTCATACGAACGATTGACACTTAAGCTACATAATACCAGTCATAAATTATGGTCTTACGTGTTAATAAAGTCAATAACAGATAATATTAAATATTTTCCATTATAATCAACAAGATCTATAAAATGATGGGAATGTATCAAGTAAACTATCAACTCATCTGATCAGTATGGTTTGTAGCAACATTGCTTTAACTTTTGCATTCCTAACAATTTTAGGTGACCATAAAAATAAATATCTATGTGAGTAACAGTGTTTGATAACTTTCAGAAAGCATTTTGTTCAAAGTTACACAACAGTATTAATAACTTAGTCTGTGCACTGACAGTTGTTATACCATCAAAGCCTGGTTACTAAAAATATGTTTTTAATGGGATATGAAGTATTTACTATTTTTTAAGACTGCATAACTGACGAGAGAGAGACATGTCATATTTAGTGGTCATGATCCTCAACATTAACGGAATGACGAAGAAGAAGAAGAAATATAAGATTTTTTTATTATTAAATTCCTATATCTTTTCTAGGTGCGAGGAGCCCCTGCCATAGCTATAGTTGGCTGCTTATCACTGGCAGTTGAACTAGAAAAAGACAGCAATTCTGACAAAAAAATCATGAGGCAAGAGGTCAGTTTATCCTCACCTCTTTATTGATAAGTATACTATATTGTACACTTATCAGTAAAACACACTATTGCATGAAGTTTAGCTCTAACCTGATAGTGATGTGAGCTAATATTAAAATAGATAAGCCCCTTATCATTGTTACAATATGTGAGATGAATTATCAACAGTTCTTATCATTTCTTCTCTGTAATAGAGGGAGTGGTGGGATGAAAAATTCTCATGTCATATTGCGTAGGTACATAACAAAAACTTTTATTTTTTATGTTTTGCTGTCCCCTATGGGGTCTATAATTGTACCTTAACAACCTTGTAGTTTCTTATTACTATTATGGATTATCATTATTAATGATTATCATTACAAATTATGTGCGTAAGAAATTTTTATTTACAAAACTCCAGTAAAAAATGTTATTAAAAAAAATAAAAAACCCAACTGTGGTAAAAATTAAGTAAAAAAAAAAACCGAAAACTAAAAACATGCCCATTTTTAATTAAATAAAAGTTGGAAGCAGGCGGGACCCATTTAAAATTGAAAATATAATAAAAATGGTATGGGTCCTGTCCTGCCTGCTTCCAAGTTATATTTAATTTAAAATGGGGTTGTTTTTAGCTTTCAGTTTATTTTAACTTAATTTTTTACTGAAGTCGGGTTTTTTTTTATTAATAACTTTTTTTTCAGTTCCAGTTTTTTAGTTTAATGTGAAAGATTTTGCAGACGATTTAACGATGTGATTTACGTGTTTTTACGATTTTTCGCTTCGAAGTACTTTTATGCATATAAGTTGTATATATTTTTGTAATCACCTTTAAAAACCCTTTATTTTGATCTCGATAGGATTTCAGAAAAAATATTTTTTTAAGTTAATCGGCCATTTTTTTTTTTTTTTTTTCAATTTTGCCTGAAATTTATCAAGCCGTTTAGGCTGCAAAGCGTGCCAAAGAAATATACATACCTACCTACACTCGAAAAACATAACCCTACTTCTGGCGCAGTCGGGTAATAACTAGTGTTGTGCAAATGAGTATAAATCTGTGGAGTTTTTTTTCTTAAGTTTTTTGCTCTTCGTTGTCACTTATACAAAAGCATTTTTTGTTGTATGAACAATTCAGGGCTTACTTTTAATATTATACTACTACAACACTACTACTGTAGTGGAAAAATGCATAGTCTCACGAAAGAAGTCTTGCAGACGCGGCGCTACAGGCATGCAAACAAACATAAATCTTTATGTACTCATCTCAACATCATATTACAGGCACTAGTTGATAAAAATGCACAATCTTAAGTAGAGAAAGGTGAGTGAGGTAGGAGGGTTGTTGTAGGTAACTATATAATAATAATTAGTTTCCGGGACAGCTTTAATGGGATGGACACTAACTAATCATTGGATTTCTACATCCAGACTGATTGGCTTTCAAACTGGATTAGCGGAGAAACACTTATTAAGAGTAAACTAGTCGCGAGCTCGAACTCACTGGTGGTCATGGCCAAAATCACGCTGTCTCACCTGGCTTCGTGTCTGACAGAGCCAGTATCAGTGATGAGCAGTTAGACACTAGTCTACACACACAACGTCTTGTTCTCACGCGCAGAAACACCGTTTCGAACTGACAGGCGCGTAAAAAAATTCGAAAAGTGCTTTGGAAAATCAAATTTTATGAAAAAACCACTGCATAAAGTAATTATAAATAAAGGTTATTGAACTCTCTATATAACTGAGCTTTGTCGGTACGGATATGGTTTTGAAGATTTTACAGTTCCCTTATTACTTTATATTTACATCCAAAGTTACGTTAAAAATAGCAAGAAAAAATTAAGAATAATTCAAAACGATATGTTTAACTTTGGATGCACAATGTCAAAACAATGGAGTAATACTCTTCCAAAATTTGTATGGATGAAATATCGACTAGTGGCACCTTAAGAGTCTCCCTCATTTATAGCTAGAAACTCTGTACAGCAATTATTTGCATTACAGTATTTACAGTGTATAAATAGCAACCTAAATATTTTAATGAGAACATGTATTTGTAATTGGCAACATTTCCTATGGTTACAGATTGAAGGTAAACTTAATTACCTAGTGTCAGCGAGGCCAACAGCTGTAAACATAAAACTGGCAGCTGATGAACTTATAAATTTAGCAAATTCCCTGAGTGCCAATGAGAGTATTACACCTGAGGAGTTTAAAGAAAGGTGGGTGTTTTTGGAATACATTTATATTGTATGCACACACACATGTCATCTTAGTTTTTTTCAATGATGCAGAATGTGTAAACTTTGGAAGGGTAGAAAATGTTTTTTTTTTAGCTTGTAGTAAAAAGCCAGTACAACCCTATTCAAAGTTTATGGCGGCTCGGAACTCGAATATATCGAATATGAATCGGGCTGTAACTGAATGTAGATACTGTACATTTCAAAGTAAATTTTAATTTTTTTGGATATATAAAATAATTAAATAAAGGACTTTTTTGTTTCAATACTCATTCAACTTCCATTATAATCAGGTTCATAAGCAGGATAGAAGGAATGCTTAGCAAAGACATAGAAGACAACAAAGCTATAGGAAGGTACGGATGTGAAGCTATACTGAAGACCTTAGAGGGTGATGGACCAGTCAGAATCCTGACACACTGCAACACTGGCTCACTGGCCACAGCTGGTTACGGCACTGCATTAGGAGTTATTAGGTCGTTACGACAAACTAAGAGGCTAGGTGAGTAAAACACATTACATAGATAAAGTACAGTCTGCCGCACGCAAAATACGCGCATTGACGTGGAGTTGCGGACAACAGCCCGTATTACCTATTACCTAAAGTACAGTCTGTTCCAAAAGTATTTGATGAAAGTGTAAACAAACCCTATTCATATTAAATTGTTACTCAATCACTCACTAAATGGAATCATTATTATTATTTAGTTATACAGACTGCAGCTAATTAGCTGATGCATGTGTATCAAATAGCTTGAAGATAATTAATCTGTCCAGTAAATTCTTCAAGCAGTTCAGTAAATAATAAAAAAATAAAAATAAATATTTCATCAACAATGTCAATAACATGGTTAAGTTTGGAATCACCTTTTTGCTTGTATTAGGTGGTTCCGTTCCTCCAGCTTAGATTAACTAAACTTAGGTGTGAGAAAATAAACAATAGGTAATTTTGAATGCATGCAAAAGTTTTTAACAGTACAAATCCAAAATTAAATAAAAATTGTATAAGTAATTATGGAATGCGCACTGGGATTTGTATGTGTGTGAGTGAGGTGGGGATATGTTTGATTTAGGGGTGTGTGTGTGTTGGTGTGGGGTTTTGTATAAACAAACCCCCCCCCCCCCCCCCTGGAATAATCCAGCGACAAATTGAGTTTATACATTATATATTATATTATAGTTCAGTGGTAAATTAGTGACACATTCGTATCTGTATTTAAAGGTTTTCTCACCACGTTTTTCAGCTATTATTGTTTATTAAATAATTGTAAGTACTTCATCGACAAAAATTGAGGTTAAAAAATTAAACAACTGAACAACATCTTTAAGGATCCATTTGTGTACATTTTAATCAGATAATTTTGGAACAGGCTATAAATAAAAATGTCCATACAATCATGGACCTGGCAATATCTATGGGTGAGGGTACGAAGCATTCGTCTGGTTCGACCACGGCAGTCCGGCACTTCTAGTCTGCTGTCCGGTACTTACTTTTTATGCCCTTTTACAGGGTGGCAGGGACATCGACGAACAAACTGTAACCATGGATTGACATGAAATGGATTTTCCAATGGTTCACGTACTGAATTAAAAAGAAACTGCTGTTTCATGCAATACCTACGCGGTCAAAATGTATGAAACAGCAAATTTTGTTTTTAATAAGAATAGCCGACGGAACGTTTTTCCGCAAGGGCATAGGCGTATATATATGGGAGGGCGGATGGCCCACCCTAGAATGGTTCGATGCCCACCCCGTTATGTTTGGGGACCTTTTCGAAATTCTAAGCTGGATACTTAAGAGCGTAATGTTCTCACCTAACTTTTTAGACCTTTGTATCCTGCTTATGCGTATGTGTAAGTTTCATTAAAATCGGTTCATTCATTTCGAAAAACAACGGCTTGAAAGTTTGTATGAAATGCCGTACGGCGTAAACGCTCTTAATATCACACAAAAGCAATCAAATAAATAATCTACAACCAAGACCTAAACAAACTTATTATTACCTACACAATACATCCCATTTAGTTACTTTTGAAATCACAAAAATAATTGAATCTACTAATACGCAAAGTAATAAGCTAGAGTACATTTAGGTACATTTAAATTTCGCGCTACAATGCAAAGTGACAAGCGGGCGAGCGGAAAGCATTTTGTGGGTAATTATAAGGGTATTCTCCAAATTGACGAAACTCTTTTAGGGAGCAGAACGTTTAATAATGAAAAACGTGCTAAAAGAAAAGGATCGTTCGTGGGATCGCCCGCGCTTGGGGATGGGGCCCGCTAGGCATGGCGAGCTGATACCAGTCGGGGTGCGGCAAATGTATCTCCCTGGCCTGACTTATGGTAGTAGAAGGAACAGGGGGTTTTTAGTCTGTAGAAGTCCGACATAAGGGTATCCATGAGGATGCCCCAAAAAAAAAAAAAAGTTGGGGTCCAGGCCCCCCTGGAAGAAAGCCCTACGCCAATGCGCAAGGGGTTCAGAATCATATTATACTGAATCCATCGTTGCGCGTCGATGTCCCCTGCCACCCTCTATTCTCGTTGATCTCTTGCCAACGCATCATCATCATCATCTGCCTAGCCTTTTCCCAACTATGTTGGGGTCGGCTTCCAGTCTAACCGGATGCAGCTGAATACCAGTATTTTACACGGAGCGACTGCCTATCTGACCTCCACAACCCAGTTACTGAGTAATACGATACCCCTTGGTAAGACTGGTTGTCAGACTTTCGGGCTTCTGATTACACGTAACGACTGTCAAAGATCCACGAATGACAGCCGGGACCAACGGCTTAACGTGCTTTCCGAGGCACGGAGGGGTCTCGGTATGTAAAGATGGTCACCCATCCACAGACCAACCGCGGCAAGCGTAGCTTAACCTGACCGATCGACCTGTGCGGCTGTTAATATTTAGCCACGGGCCCCTCGATCTCTTGCCAACGCGAGGGAAGAAAAAGAAGACCTTGTATAAAAGTAAACATCGCGAATTCTTTTATGACTTTAGTAAATCATTCTCTTAATATTTTTCAGACCATGTATACTGCACCGAGACAAGACCATACAACCAGGGAGCGAGACTTACGGCTTATGAGTTGGTTCATGAGAAGATTCCATCTACATTGATAGTCGACAGTGTGGTATCAGCTCTTATGAACTCAAGGAGGATAAGTGCTGTTGTTGTAGGTGCTGATAGAGTGAGTATCTTCATAGACGCATAGTATAGGTTTTCTAACTTTGTTCTGCAAATTCAGATAAATAGATGATCACATGCAGGCTTCCTGCAACACCATTATGCATTTATTGAATTTCTATTGTGGGACGTCCACGTTCATAAAATACTTATATGGAAATACGTGCACGTTATAACGTTATTGTGGACGGAAATTTTAAAGTGTTTTCATATATTTCCATACAATTTACTTCCCCATGTTATCGTGATGCCGCTTAGAGCAACGCGGCCTACCATACGGTAGGGAGTAGTCATACGCAGCATTCCCCTCTGCCAAAGTACAAGCCCAAATGGACATACGCATCTAACAAAACTAGTTGCGCTCGGATTTCTAGCTAGACCGAGTCGAGACGCGCGAGTGAATGCTGTAGTAGGTCGCAGTACTTAAAATGCCGAATTGTTCAGTTTTCTGCTGTAAAAAGAGGTGTGGGACATCAAGCTTGCAAAAAGATGGTGTTACATTTCACATGTAATTAAATTCTTATCTTAATATTTATATTTAATTACATTACACACACAAAATTCATATATTTTAATATAATGTAAACGTCAGTTTTGTTTGCCAACATTGAGTCCGCTCGCCTTTACAAATACGGATCTGTCGAGCGATAAATCCGACTTCTCGCCGATGAATGCTGTAGTGATGTTACATTACTTCTTGTGTAGTAGTCGTGTATCGATAAATTTAAGTGACGGCGAATAACATGTTTATGACAAACTGTCATACTTTATGTCTAATAAATGATATTATTACTGATATTATTTATGTTGCATAGTTAAGGTGGTGTACAGGCCGTTTGTAAAAGTACTACTGTCTTTTAACCACGTTATATAATAAGGAAATATATTCAATTGCAAAAGAGAAATTATGGATGATAAGTAAAAGTGAAAGGATGGATGTTTGTTTGTTCCGCTGTCACGCCTCAATGGAATATGAAATTTTGCTTTGTGAAAACTTCGCTAATAAAGACGATATTTAATAGCATATAATGTTTCGATTCCTTATACCTTTACCGGTCTTCCTTAGTCCTTCCACATTGTGATAATGATAAATTCCTAAATTCATCGATATTGCGGTATCGACACGTTTTAGTCAAGCCCTATTGATGTAGAAAACATGTCAATGTGTGAGTCGTGACTTATTCGTACACAAAAATTTAACAAGGTGTGTAAGATTTGAGGGTGTATTGTTTAATTTTTTATGTGTTAGTGTCGTAGTTACAGTTTTGTTTTTTTGGGTATGTACGCCGAAACGCACTTGTGTGCACCTTCCCCTCCCGCAAATAATGCCAGAAAGATTTGAATAGTAACTTAGCGCTATGGCTACTCCCTACCGGTAGTACCGGTAGGCCGCGTTGGGTAGTACCGGTAGGCCGCGTTGCTCTAAGTGATGCCGTGACGTGAACGCGGACGTAGACGTTTACGATAATGTCACCACGTTAGAAATTATAAAAAGCGCCCACTTTCTGTTAAAAGGAACAAACGTCATTTCTAAAATTATTAGTAAAATCAAAATATGAATCTAGAATAAAAAAACACAAATACCTAACCATAGTATTTTAGACCATATTAATATCTCAAAAAAAAAAACACCACATAATTGCAAAAAAAATATTCAACTTGCATAAATTAAAAGTCATCCAATTTATGATATCATGTCTTGATCATAAAAACCAAAACAACTTTTAAATTACAGTTATGGATAATGCAAATGCCTTCCTTGACCATTTCAGGTTGCCGCGAACGGTGATACAGCTAATAAAATAGGAACTTATCAAATAGCGATCGCAGCGAAACACCACGGAGTGCCTTTTTACATAGCAGCCCCTCTCACTTCCATAGATATGGCACTAACGTCGGGCGATAGAATTAAAATAGAGGAGAGGCCAGACAGAGAAATGACTCATGTTGGAGAGCATAGGATTGCAGCCCCTGGTATGTTTAAACTTCCATCATCGAAGATACATTATGGACACTTTAATATCGACGCCTCTCGCCGTCCTAATTTAGGTGCAACTTTCAAGAAATATTATTGATGTTGTATTTGTGGTCTTTTGGTTTTATTTCTTTCCTTTTCTTTTTAAACGTTGCCATTTTGTTTCATTTTGTATTTGAAAAAAATATTATTTAAGTACTTACCCAAATAAAAGAAAGATCTATACACATCCTTTTTTTTTTTGTTTCAGGCATAAGTTGTTGGAATCCTTCGTTTGATGTCACGCCTGCTGCTCTAATAACTGGGATTATAACAGAAAAAGGAGTATTTGCGCCAGACAAACTGAGTGAAATCGATTCCAAATAACGAAGTCGTCAATGTATTTATTTTTGCTAACTTACTGCATCATTTAATTTAAAATTATTCGAAATACTATAAGTAGCTCATAAACAATACATACCTATGTTTTTATAAGATTGTTATACTGTTTACTGTTATAATCGCATGTAAGAATAAAATTATTGTAAAAAAACAATATTGCTATAAACAGATTTTAATTTATGTTGTGTAAATACAACACTATTAACTTATACAAGTATACTACCTGAATTAAAGAAAAGAATATCTGAAAGATACAAACAACTTTTTTTTTTTTTTGTAAGTCTTAGCATGGCTGCTTCCCCCTCCCCTCAGCGGATTTTGTCGAAGGGGTGCATCATCGTTGCAAAGTAGTATTTTATGGCGATTCTCACTGTGACTGCACCTCATTACGCAGCGGATTGCGTGAAACGGAGCCAAATACCCTCCACGGAAGCGCGTTTTTAACCGACTTCCAAAAAGGAGGTTATATGTTCGACTTTATGTGTTTTGTTTTTTTGTATGGTCACCGATTTCTCCCGTCTATTGTGGAAAAATTATTTTTTGTTTGAAAGGGTATACACCCAAGGTGGTCCGATTGTCAGCAAGTTGGAATCTGATGAGAGGATCCCATGGAAGTCGATGGAAACCCTAAAATTTTATTGGCAAACCTATAGCGATTTGGATATTTTTTTAAGAACATTTGCTCTCAGAAATCATCATTTGGTAAAGTGGAGCTGATGATGAAGACCACAGACGGCCAACGGAACTAATCAATGAAAAATATTTCATGGGTTGCGATTCGATTACTTTAATTACCAGGAGAACTCCTCAACAATTAACGTCCCAGCATCGGGAAAAGCAATATTTTGTAAAAGGTGATGAGCAGTTGACGTTAGGCTATTGTAACTTAGCTAAATTACACTAAATTACTCTCTCACTAAAAAGTGAAAATAAAAACATTTTTACAAAAAAAAAAACGACCTCCAAAAAAAAACTACAAAGTGATAAATAACTTTTATTTCGGAAGTCGACGACACCGACTTTCGAAATAAAAGTTATATATCATTTTGTTTTTTGGAAGGTGGTTGTTTTTCTTTTTTTGTAAGTAAAAAAGTTTTTTATTGAATTTGTTTGTAAAAAAAAAATGCGTGGGGGCACGTTATCTGCGTCCCGCTCCGTAATGCGGGGCCGCGTGTGTTGCTTGGATTCCACGGCACAGAAATTTACAGATCATCTTTAAGCATCTGCTAAACAAATTCATAGGTAGTATAGATGGACCAGGAGTAAATTTTATTATCTTTGCTTAGGTAGTTTTTGCATATGAAAAAAGAGACATCTAAATGTTTGCAAGTACTACATTTTTCAACACTTTTGTGTGACGTCAAAATCATGTCTATGCGTGACCGGTCGCCATGTTGAGTGCCGAGTTTTATGAATGGTTATTTTGTGGTAGATGTGCTGTCAAACGGTTGATTGCTAAAAATATTTTTTTTCGTTTCGAGAGAAAAACGTCTAGAAATTAGGTATTTTGGTATCCATTAATAGGAAAATCATGTCCTCGTGTTGTATAAAACAGTGTGGTGCGAGAAAAACAAGAAACAACCCTAAGAAAGGCGGCCATCTTAAGTGCCCGATTTTTGTAGGTATACACGCTAATTTTGTAGGTATACCGAGTCCATAGGTTTATTTAGTAATTGATGCGGTGATGCGTGACCGGTCGCCATGTTGAGTGCCGAGTTTTATGAATGGTTTTGTGGTAAGTAGATGTTTTGTTAAACGGTAGATTGCTCAAAATATTTTTGTAGTTTTCGAGATAAATACGTCTAGAAACTAAGTGTTTTGGTGTCCATTAATAGGAAAATCATGCCCTCGTGTTGTATAAAACAGTGTGGTGCGAGAAAAAACAAAGAACACTGCGAAAGGCGGCCATCTTTAGTGCCCGATTTGTGTAGGTACACACGCTAATTTTGTAGGTATGCTCAGTCCATAGGTTTATTTAGTCATTGACATTATACTAGAGCAGAGCAGCAGCAGAATTTTCAATTTTGTTTTGTTTTGAGAGCGGAATTTCAATGTTACTATTTCAATTTAGTTGTAATACCATATAAAAATGTACTCTGTGGTAATACCTACTAAATTCTACCAAAATCTCTTTCAGATACTCAAATACTGAGATTCCAAACAAAGGAAATTTCAAAATAGCTCAAAAAGGTTACATGCTCTGTGGCTCATAAAAAAATCCAATTCCAATATGTCAGGTTGTAGTTGGGCAAGTCGAGAATTTAATTAGTTTTAATATGTTTAGGATAAGAAAAGGACGTTGTGAATAAAAAAGTAAAAATGATACAACAACACAACTCCGTGATGCATCGTTGATGATTCATTTCTGTTGCAATAACGTGGTTCAAGTTTTCGTTTCTCTTTTTATTAGACACGGAAACGATTCATGTTGTTATTTGTTTCGATTCAACATAAGTTCGGTAGTCTTAGTAAATGATCGTGGTGACTAAAGTGTGGATTGGTTTTGAGTGCAAGAATAATTTGTTGTAATGTAAATAAAAATAATATTGTTTGCTCGCGCATGCGTTTGTGTCAAAAACAGACAAAGGTTTTGTATGGTTTGGAAATCAGCTGTATTTTATGTGCGATGACTTGGTGAAATAAAAAGTGTGTGTTTGCAAGCGACAATGTTCAGTGAAATCGGATACATAGTTTTTCTACTTCTTGCTCTACCGTACATCGAAAGTGGTAAGTCCGAAACTAGTTATTTTTCTGCAACCCACTTACAATAATAGAGCAATTATTCTGCCAACTGAAATGTGTCGTAATTTCGTAAATGGTTTGAATGAATAGAATAGGCCTACGCTTACAGTTATATCTACATTATAGTTTAAATTTACCTTCACCTATATTTTAAATGATTGCCTTGAAATACTAAAAACTGCAATGATTTTAGATCATTTACATCAAAACCACCTCATCAGCATTCTCACATTAAAATATTCTTCATGGTATGTCTAGAATTTGTAAATAATTCATGAGTACATTGACTAAGCATTCAGTCTTAGCATTTAGTAAGTGCACAAAAAAGGTGAATAGTCAAAAAAATGTACAGCAGGTGTCAATGACCAGGCAGCCAACTGTACTGCTTTGAGCCAGTTTTATTTACAATAGAAAAATATTGTAAATAGAATAAATTGTACCTGTATAGTACACAATACATTAGTATTGTTTATTATTTACATGTCCATTCATACGTAACAAACTATGTTTTGTCCTGTGTTTGTAAAGGTCTGTAAGACTAAAGCATTGTATTTATCATAGACAAAGTAGTGAACCTTTTCAGCCTCATTGCTGAACTGTGTATTGTCTTGTTGCTGGGCAAAGGCCTTTCTCTCCCTTTTCATAAACTTTGTTGAGTCCACTAAATATTATAGTTTGTCCATTGCTATGTTATTAAATCATCATACTGGTGAAAAAATCTTCTAAATTCAGGACAGAAATTTGACTAAAAATTATGAAACAAAAAATCTTATGACACCATCTTATTTTTTTAATGTTTTCTTTGACACAGTTTCCCACAAACAACTACCATTAGAGGCTGAATTAAAAATTCTGAAACTAATGTTCACCTTGGCATGTTATTGGTCTTACAAACTGTTTATTTTAATATTTCTATGTTATGTACTTAGATTATTTATTTATTTCACATTATAATTTCATAATGAGGTACCGTTTGTCAATAATAAACAAACTCTTTTTCATTCTACTACTTGTAAATCGTTAAACCAATAATTTATGTTACACTAGCTGCCGCCCGCGGCTTCGCCCGCGAGATATGTCGATAAAAACTATCCTATGTTCTTCCCCGGGACGCAATCTATCTCTCTGCCAAATTTTATCGAAATCTGTTCAATGGTTTAGGTGTGAAAAGGTAACTAACATACAGACAGACAGACAGTTACTTTCGAATTTATAATATTAGTATTGATATATGACTTTAGTAAGTTATGGTGGTAATTTTGTGGTTTTCCTTAATTAAGTGTTGATATTTGTGTAATCTTTCATTGAGACTCAAAATACTTAATTTACATTTCCTGTTTATGACCTCATCCATGCCCACAATTTGATTTGTAATTTAAACTGATACTAGCTTCTGTCCACGATTTTGTATGCTTGAAATGTCTGGTTCCCCTGACCCACCCTGTCACATCGCGTAGTCTGCCCAACTGCCAAACTTGCTTGCTTGGCTTCTAAGAGTCCTAGCATAATTTTAAATTAAGCCTATAGCCTTCCTCAAGCATTGGGCTATCAAATGCAAAAAGATTTTTTCTAATCCGACTGGTACTTCCAGAGATTAGCGCATTCAAACAAACTAACACTGCAGCTTTATTATTATTATATGTATAGATGTTTGAATTAATAAATAAATAATTATTAAATTAATATTATATGTCTGCTCATTGTTGTAATGAATAAATTTATTGTATTTTCTTTGTTCAGTACAGTACTACAAGCAAGCCTTATGACTATTCATAATAATTTGGTGTCAAAATTTCACACTTTACAACATAATTGAAGTATTGACAAGACAATAGGAAATGACAAAAATAAATTGGCAACAGCACTTTCACAAGCCAGTCAAGCCTAGAAAATGTATAGGAACAGGTTTCAAACCTGAGGCATTGATAGCATAATTCATGAAAGAACAATAACTTGTTAAAATTGCTACTTGGGTGGATGACAACCCAATTAATAAAAGGCATTAAAAGGTGTATAAATTTTTAATCAACTTCATTAAAAGGAGGAGGTAATGCATTCAGCAAGTTTTGTCAATTCAAATCCAACCATTTATTTGCTTAAATATGGGTAATACATATAACAAAAGTTCTCTATACCATATTCTACCTGAACAGGTGTACAAATATTGATTATACTTAATTAAAATATAAATTATATCACTTTATTCCTTTATAACTTTAAAAAAAAATCTGTATTTATTGTAGACTTTACTTGGCAACAGCCTTGCTGGGCGAAAAGTGGTAACAGTGACTGCAAAGTATTACGGACTTCTGGGTTCAGTTAGTCACCTTTTTAGCTTTTCTGTGAGAAGCAGCCCCAGGTTTAATGGTTACTACAGCCATCAGGAGAACTTTGGTTGTAGACTTGTACTTCATTTGTACGACATTGTAAGAAAAGGTACCTACTTCATTGTTTTATATAATATCCTTGTTTACAGAGTAAATTCTTTGAAATTCAATACAAGGCAAATTTTGTTCTTAGTCATCACAAATTAGCAATTATATTTAAGTAACTTACAGGGGAAAACGCCTTTTATAATTGTTTAGCCTTTCGTAACACAGGGGAAGATATAGAAAGGAAAACAATTATAATACAATTTATTTAAAACTTTTATGTTACAATTATTACTTTAAAATTAGTCTATCATAATAATTTGTCTGTAACTGTTGATGACATTAATTTTGTTATATATGCAGTGGTACCCAAACTAGGTGGTGCCTGTATTTTGGGGACCTAAAATAAACCCTTGAAAAGTTGGCAGGATGACTTGTTGAGGATGACTGGAAAGACGTTGACTACACAGGCAAAGATCAGAATGATCTGGAAGGGCTTGGAGGAGGTCTTTGCCAAAGGGTACTTACTACTACTGTTACTCTGAAATAAAGCTGTAAATAAATAAATTTAGTGACCCACTGCAAGACAAAGACCTCTCTTCCCTTTCTCAATTTGTTTCTGACTTCTTTTATCTAACCTAGTCCTTTCGATATGACTCCAGTTCACCCTTTGTAGAAATAAAAATAATGTAAGGATTTCATATCAAGATATATTTTACACTCCTTCTAAAACACTTTCATCAATGATAACAGTTACCAGGCTGCAAAATACTAGTTGAAACTAGCTATGCATGTATTCGATTTTTTTTGTGCTACATTTGGTGTTCGTCGGTGCTGTCAATGATCAATATGTGATCAATACTGCAGCGCGAAAAACCAGTTCTTTAAATTCTGAGTCATCATAAATCAGGCGCGTCATTCATCTACCTCTACCTACTTTGTGAGTTCCATTTTCGAAAGTTAACCACAGACTAGTTCATTATCTTTTAATGTTTATTCGTTTAAAAAATAAAGAGTACCTTATACCTAACTACCTACTACTATAATATTACTACTATATTATTGTTTTTTTTAATTGAGGTGTTTATACTTTGAATCAATATGTAAAGATTTATGAATAATCTCAGCTGACACCCTGTCATAAAAAGTAATAATAAAGCATGTTAATGTTTTTCTAGATACCCACATTACTGAATGATTGTATTCTCAAAAGAGAATTGCATCTCCAAAACATTGACTCACAAAATTAGGGATCAAGTTAGGGATATCATTAACTATACCTACTAGTCGGTGACGGGTTGCAACTAGTGTGGAATTAGTCATTACTACAGTAGGCCGCACGTCCATGGTGACACTTGCACTACGAAAATAGGTGCGCGATGTCTAGTTCGCTTTATCGCGAGGATGTAGCCGTAGCATAACTGCTACGACATAAAGACGCTGCCAATGTCAACTTGTTACCACTGACGTGTAGGTGCCTGTAGCAACCAGCAGGTTGCCCATAGTGCCTATTTTCAGCCGTGGATAGTTATAATTGCCAGACGAATGAGGACGGGAACAAACTCACCATTTTTCCTTATGCAATTATATTAGTCACGCACGATTTATTCACCTAAATACCTAGCATAGTTGTAACAGCTCTTTATTAGATATCATCATCGCGATTTCGTATTTCCGAAGACAGACGATGATTCCCGAAGCGCAAACTTTGCTTGGGATAACTGTACCTGTTAGGATTTACACCGACATTAGAACTATAAAATGTAGCGCATTATAAACAGAGGAAATATCCACTTTGGATATCTGCTTGCATCCTTTGGGTTGCAGTTCCATTCGATCCATCAAAATCAGGACTGGCGCGGGCAGCACGATTGTTTAAAATACAGCTTCATGATCCGCCAATATCTACCTAATTACTTACAGGAAATTGATTATCGAACATATTATTGCTTGCCAATAACATACTCGAGTCTTTAATTACCTACTTACTAACGGGACCGGCTATTAACAGTTAGTAGGTCGTAATAGGCAACTTATTTTAATAGACTATATAATAAGTGATTTTTACTACCTAAAACAATAACCATTAATCAATAAAGATACCTAGTGGATTTTATATCAAACGCTAAAGTTTCTGTAGGTTATCCTACATCAGTGAAAAAAAGACATTAGTTTATGTATTGTAGTTATGTTACAGTATTCGTAAATCGTTGTTGCTGACGGCATGTGACAAGCTTTAGCTTTAGGGGAATAAAAGGCAAACATTTATCTTAAGTTGTTTCTGAGCCTGTTTTCCCCTAAAAAGTGACCTAAGGCTATGCGCGCACTACGATTTTAATCGTTGCGATTTAGTTAAAAAATCGCAAACACAAAATTTTTTCAAGCGAATTCTCAAGCGATTTTTTTCCACAGTGCGCGGCCTCTTGTACATTTCTATTGTTCACAGGTTGACGAATGATCTTCGCAACGATTAAAATTCGTAGTGCGCGCTTAGCCTAAAGCCGAACTGCCGAAGTGTTCTTTTTTTTTTCGTGTCCAAAAATATATTCGCACACAACGGGGCTTTAGAGGCAGGTGAAGTTGATTTATTCCTGTCCTAGTTGCCTAGAGGTGAGGGTGCTCTGATCGTGTGAAAAAGCAAATGGCCCCGTTACGGCGGGAGGAAATAACATCCATTCATGCGCAATCTATATCCCTCCCTCGAAGAACAATGATCGCTGTTCTAAGATAGGACGGTGGCTATTTTATAACAAAGATGGCCCTTCCGGTCCTTTAACGAAAATATTACTTATTCCAAAAGTTTGTTGTAATTTTGTCACTTCAACTGTGAAAAACCACATTATGATTTAAAATTCTAGTGATCCAAATGTTTTTACTGCTATAACGTTGTTATTGACTAATTCAACCTTTGACTTATCATAAAAAATAATCAAGTAATCCCCTAGGAGTACCTGTTTTTTTTTTATCAACTTCAAAAAACGTAAGATTAATGTATTGCGATAATATTCATTAATATAATAGTCTTGTTTAGTCAGGTGTTATGCAGACAGATCACATACATGTGTTATTTTTCTTCCGCTTCCAAAGTATTTAAACAATAGTTGGTCTTTTTAACCGACTTCCAAAAAGGAGGAGGTTATATGTTCGACATCATGTGTTTTTTTTACGTATGTTCACCAATTTCTCCGTCAATTATGGCCCTATTTTAATTTTTGTTTGAAAGGTTTGTACTCTCGAGGTGGTCCCACATTGGACCCATTGTCATCAAGTTGGAATCTGATGAGAGGATTCCATGGAAATCGAGGAAAACCCTCATATTTTATAGGCAAACCTATATAGCGATTTGGGTATTTTTTAAAGTAACTTGAGCATTTGCAAATATGTATTTCACGGGTTGCGATTCGATTACTTTAATTATGGTTGCTAAGCAATTTATGCTCGTCACAGTCGATAGTAGAATACCAGGAGAACTCCTCAACAATTAACGTCCCTGCATCGGGAAAAGCAATATTTTGTAAAAACGCGATGAGCAAGTTAGCATTAGGCTATTGTAACTTATAATAATAATAATAATAACCCCATCGCCGTATCTCTACATTGACGTCGTGGTGGGGCTTGCGCGCTCCGAACTCTAGGCCCGTGCCGGAAAAGTTTACTTTGCCGGAACGGGTCTAAGGTGAGGAGCCAGACCAAGAGAGATACCGAAATCCTCAGGGCAGCATGTGGCGAGCTGTTGGGCAGTTGCGACCCCACGGACCCTATCTCCCGGGAGAAGTCTTGTACCTCACCTCTGGCTTGCCTTTATTGGCCGGCTGGAGTGAACAATGACGAGGAACAGAGCTCCCACCTCATTCTTGCCTTTATTGGCTGGCTTGAGTGGAGATTCGCAAGAGCAAACGTGCTCGTAGGAAGGAAGTATTCCAGTAAGATGCTGGTAGGGATCTTGACCGTACTTCCGGGATTGTCCTGATAGCCGTGGAATACCTCTCCACTTCTTATAAGCACCTCAGGACATGTTGCCCCCTTGTCGCTACGCCACTATGTGCTAGCGACCGTTTCCGGGGGCCCATTATTGAGTGTGCAAGTCACCCCCTGCTATTTTATCCGTGTATATATTAAACATTGATCAGGCAGGGGTCATACTTCTTCCATAGTTCTTGGCAACCAGTCCACTTTAGCCACCCAAACCCATAGTCCAACTTTTTATTGTTCCATATGCTGCAATAGTCCTACACCAACCGGGGGTTGTCCTTGGGTGCACTTGCATAATGCATACAGGGATAATCGTCGGTTGGTGTCACATTTCATTAAAATTTCCTAAGGGGCCTCTGCGAGTTGGCTTCGGCCCCTCGTACGCCTTCCAAAGGACCGGGACTCAATGGTCCCGAGATATAAAAAAGATAATAATAATAAATCTTTATTGATCATTTACATGTATTGCAGTACATGGGTATATAATTTATACATGGTAAAATTACAGATTTGCTACAATTATAGTGGGTGCAGTTCTGATCTCCTAACTAGGTTACTGTATAACCTGTATGAAGGAGTGACAGTTCCGATCCCCCTTGGATTACAACTTAAAGCCTTATTACACTACACGATATTCAGGGATCATTTCCCTAAATCAGGATGGTGAAATAAGAGAAAGGGAGGAAGAGCCCATATAAAAAATACACATCCCCTAAATATCGGGTCCTAAATATCGTGTAGTGTAATAGGGGTTTTAGATACATTATAAACAAACCCACAAAAAAGCGAGAAATAAAAACATTTAACAAAAAAAAAAATGACTTCCAAAAAAAAACTACAAAGTGAAAAATAACTTTAATTTCGGAAGTCGCGCGGTGGCATAAAACTAAAATACAGATCCAAAGACACCGACATCCGAAATTAAAGTTATTTTTCACGTAGTAGTGTTATATTTTGGAAGTCGGTTTTTGTTTTGTTACAACGTGTTTAGTTAGCTTTGTTTTTATGTTTAACCAATTGTAACTAAGAAACTCATTACATTGGCATCGTCGGGAGAATGTGAGCTACATACACATAATAAGCAATAACATACTTATAAGTTAATTAAAACAAGCTAATTAGTCGTTTTTAATGAACTTTCTGATTTCATGATAGTCCTTGTAACAAAACGCTACCTAATTACGATCGAGAAATCCATTGTTTTGGTGATTGCGTAAATCCGTCATTTGTTTCGTCTCGTCAACGAAGTGCGTCAGGTCCATCCGTCCGCTTCTCTCGCTCTACTTACCGTTACAATCGAAAACTAGTTCTAGGAGTAGACTAATCTATCATTGTTAATTATTGCGACTAATAGGTATCGAACTTGGGTTTTGCCAAGTGATAGCAGCGCAAATCCCTAAGGTTCTCTGAATACATGTATAATTAACAAAAAGCGGAAAATGGTATGAATAATTTGCTGATTGCATTCATTTTTATTAAAAACGGCTTCGGCTTCGCCCGCGAGGTATGTCGATAAAAACTATCCTATGTCCTTCCCCGGGATGCAATCTATCTCTCTGCCAAATTTTATCGAAATCTGTTCAGTGGTTTAGGCGTGAAAAGGTAACATACAGACAGACAGAGTTACTTTCGAATTTATAATATTAAGTACGGAAGTATGGATGCAATCAGTAGTAACCTCTAGTCAACGCATAATACACTCCGATATAAGCAAGCCTAAATAAGCAACCTCAGTTCAAAAACCCGAATGATCGCCAATCAGTGCAAAAGATTAACCCTGGCTGATGTTATTTCGAGGAATTTTATTTATTTCGCACCAGAGCATGTTTTGCGCTCGGTCGTTCATTCTTAATTTGCTCTGCATAACGGTATCTGGTGAGCCTTGCCACAAATTACCTCGTATATTTTATTTATTTTTATTAATACATCAGGCCTTACGCAGTGCAGGAGTTTTTAATGCCTCCACCAACACGTAATGAAATTGTCAACCACCCAAGTATCTGCACACTTTTGGAATTGGCAGGCAATCTTTAAAATTAAAAACATTAGCCTTTTGCGACCGTGACGCGAAAAACCGACTGAGTCTAATAACTTTAATTATTGCTGTACCGTCACGTTGTTTACTTTCGTAAAGTTTTTGCCACACTATTTCTTTAGCAATAAGAATAAAAGAAGCTTGAACATATTCAGTCAGACTTTCGTATTATCGTTTATTACGATATTATCAGGAGATTTCCATCTAAAATTCTAGATAAACTATCAACAAGTGTCAATAGACACAGTTGGTACAAAAATAAATTCTTGACTCCGAGCTACTACAGCACTGCAGCACGACATTCATGATGACTCACCGTCGCGTCGTCGTCAAGAACGAGACAAATTAATAAAATTAAGCAATTTGTCTCCGAGGAAAACGAGCATCCATTTTTGTTTTTATATTGTTCTTTCAATTCAATAATGTTGTACAATTGTGAGCATTGTTTGAACAAACTTTGCGATGTCAGTCTTTATTACGAAGAACTTACTAATCTTCATTTACCTCACAATTCAGCGCAGATACTTACAAACACTATTCGTCTGTTCATCAGTATAAAGTTGACAATATTAGCACCTGTTAGGCGCAGCTAATAATAATTGTTTCATTTAAGTGTAAGCTCTCATGAGACAGTCGGTTGACGCATCGCGGCGTTGAGCGCGGGCTGTGACGGCGACGGGCGCGTTCGTTGAACCGGCGAGGTCACGTCCACCCATGACGTGTGCGGCTTACAAACACTCTTTCCGCACTCGATGCCAAGTCCGAGTGACTGACAGACACCAAGCGATACTAGGCCCGACACTATCGCACATATCACTCCTCGACTCATCATTCATAGCTTGATCTCGCCTTGTGTCGTGTGTCCCGCTCGCCGGATATTGTGCGCCCTTTCGCGACATATCAACAAGATATTTTTAGTTATACTCCCTCAAGCTCTTACATGTGTGCCTCTGGTCCCTACTAATTGTATTAGTAAGTGGTGTAGTCCGTTTGGTTTAAACAACATGCAATAAAAAGATACTTAAGTAACAATACTTATGTATTTTCCATATTGCAAGTTTTATTATTAAATGTTATAGTAATAGCAAAAAATTATACGTAAGAGACAATTCCCGTATTTTTAAGAGCGTTCGCATTCTAATCTCAGCCCCAATCTGTCAAAAATACCTCGAATATTTAAATTTTTGACAAGTTCTTGACATTGATTGTCGCTGAGATGAGACTGCGACAAGATTTTGAACGTTTTTAATTAAGGAAATTGGCCTTCTGACTGCTGCAGAAATCGTGTACCTACGTAGTTGAAAAGCCAAAAAGGTCTAGACTACAAACTTGCTCAAAAGTACTTACATGTTTTCTCTTGGCAGTCTTGGCACCCTATCAAATAACTGTCAACGTAATCTCCCACTTACATCTTAAAAAAACGTACTCCAATAAAGCACTTTGCAATTTACACTCAATTAACTTGCGTTTTCTATGTATTTACTTTGGAACACGTATTTTGATAGAAAAAGTTAACGAAAAAAAAATAGACTTGTCGCGACGTTTTCGCTCGATGTTTAAGCGAGTTGAGAAGTTTTTACTGCGTTTGACACAGTTAAGTAGACAAAGCCAAAGCAATCGTTGCAAGCCGAACGTTGAACAGCAGTTTCGTGGAAAGTAGCCTCGTAAAACGTTTATAGCCGGAGTAGTGTGTTCATATGAAATACGAAACACCTCAAGCCTGTTATGTATTGAGAAAGGGCTTACTAGATGTCTATTCACCATTAGAAGAACAAAAAAATACGTGCTCACCCACGGGGTAACTGCGTAGCGCACTATCAATAGCAATGGCTTTCACTTTGACAGTTCAACAAAATTCATTGCGTTATATTACGTTGTTGTGCAGATAAATTTTTCGAACCTACAAAGCAAATTATTAGCAATATCCTTCAAAATGATTCAGATTGTGATTGATAGTGTGTATACAATTAGGCCAATCAAGTCAAAAGCAAGTTCGCAGAAGCCCGTGTTGACATTGACAACTTCAACAACCAAGGTGTTACTGTTGATTAGCTTATTAAATCGTTTTATAATTGCCCTTCTCTTAATCTGCAAGTAGACAGTCAGGGTGGACTCGGGGTTGTTTGTTAGGTAATACCACAGATTACTGAGTAGTTACTACGTAAGTAATACTTAATCCAAATTTTTTACCGACTTCCAAAAAGGAGGAGGTTATAATAATATGTTCGACTTTGTGTTTTTTTTAAATGTATGTTCACCGAATTTTCCATCAAATGTGGACCGAATTTTTTTTTGTTTTTTGTTTGAAGGTCTATACTGTCGAGGTGGTCCCATTGTCATCAAGTTGGAATCTGATGAGGGGTTCCCATGGAAATCGAGGGAAACCCTCAAATTTTATAGACAATTAACCTGTAGCGATTTGGGTATTTTTTAAAGTAACTTGAGCATGCTCTCGGAAATCATCATTTGGTAAAGTGGAGCTGATGATGAAGACCACAGATGGCCATCGGAACTCCTCAATGATAAATATTTCACGGGTTGCGATTCGATTACTTTAATATGGTTGCTAAACAATTTATGCTCGTCACAATGCGTATGGTGCGACATCGGGAAAAGCAATATTTTCAAAGGTGATGAGCAGTTGACATTAGGCTATTGTAACTTAGATAAATTACAAACTCTCCCACTAAAAAAGTCGGTGTAGTTGGTTCTGCATTTTCGTTTATTGACACCGACTTCCGAAATTAAAGTTATTTTTCACTTTGTAGTCTTTTTTTTTTTTGGAAAAACGTTTTTTTATAAACGTCGTATTAAGGAGATTTTTGTGAGGTAAAATCAAAACTCACTAGCAACATAACATTGTACGATTGATAATGTTTTTCCTATTCGTTAGCTTCTCTGTTGGAAATGTTGAAATCTATACTTAGGTACAGACAACAGCAAAAGTAGATGATCAAAATCAGAAATTCAATACTAATGAACGGAATTCGCGTCAGAACTGTGTGGCGTCGCGCGTCGAAGTGATTCAAAGTATGTGATTGTCAATTATACCAAACATTTACTACTAGTACAGCTGCCATATATTCGTGATCAGTTTTGACTCCAAAAGTTTATAAACTCAATTCTCATCAGAACTAAGAAGTGATTTTTTTTTTTTTCAAAACTAGTGAACAGTTAAAATCAAAAATTAAATGATGAAACTGAGGCCACGTTGACTGTACATAATAATTAAACAAGGAAAATATTAATCCACCTACACACATCAAAAGTGTCTAGGGATCAACATATATTTTTGCAATAACTTTTCTCCTGATTGATATTAATTAAAATTTTCTTTAAGGATTCATCAAATAAAGTGTTTTCGTTTGTCACAGTAACGATAAACCAAGTCACCTTTGCATTAATAAAGAAATTTGCCATTTTCCTAATAAAGGGATTTTTGACATTTGAACCACTAACACAAAAGTTCGAAAAAAAGACTGAAATAACAGTTTTCTTTAAAATTTTATTGGGTAACTTAAACAATTAATAATGCGTGTTTCTACCGCGAACACTAACAACACAAGAACATCGTTTTGGCATACTCAAAATGAGTTCATCCAAATCACGCTGTGGAATGGCCGCCCATGTTCGTTGCAACAACAAAAAAACTTCTTCTTCTTGCGACTGGATACCCTCCATATTCGGCAGAGCTCTTCTCTGTAGCATATCCCATGCATGCTCAATCGGGTTCAAGTCTGGCGACTGAGCAGGCCAGGGCAGGACATTGATGTTAGCTGCGGCGAGAGTCTGTCTTACAACTCTTGCGGTGTGCGGTCGTGCATTATCATGCATTAACTGAAATAAGGGACCGATTTGCACTTGTAGAGGAACGATGACGTCTGATACAATCGTCTCAGCATAAATTTGAGCGTTGAGGTTGCCTCTGATCCAAATCAACTCAGTTCTTCCGCCGATCCAAATACCCGCCCATACCATGATGGTTCCACCACTATAAGGATGGACTTCCTGGCAGGATTTTAATCGCTGTTGGCGTCCAGGGGTTCTCCAGTGTCGTATACGTCTTGTATCCGGTCTCATACCAAAACGAGACTCATCAGAAAAGCACACGAAACGCCATTGTTCTTCTGCCCAATTTCTGTGTTCAAGAGCCCATTGATATCGAATCCTACGATTGTGCATTGCTATAGGTGGTACCCGTAGCGGTCTTCGGGAATGAAGGTTCACTTCATGCAAGCGGTTTCTGACTGTTTGGTCGCTAATTAAGTTCCCTGAAGAGTGATGAAGCCTCACGGCTAACATCATGGCGGTTATTGTTGGAGCTCTTCGAGTTAAGATTTGAATGTATCGGTCTTGTCTCCGTGTGGTGCAGCGATACCGTCCTCCATGGCGCTCAGCCACGGTACCAGTGCTTCGGTAACGTGTCCAAAGTCGACTGATAACACTCTGACTTGTATTCAGAGCTAAAGCCACAGTACGTTGCCGGGAACCAGCTTCTATCATTCCCACGGCTCTGAGCATTTCTTCCCTGCTTAAATGACGTCGCCGCTCCATAATAACGTTGGTTTTAATCAGTAGTAGGGAAACAGTAGCACTAATAATGTCTTCAATGCGTTGTATGTTTTTATAGGGAAAATATTGACAGCTGATTTTCATCTTTTACTCGAATTTGATTCACAGTTCCTGATTCAAATTATGAAATGCACCAAAAAGGATCCATATAAATTTATAAAATCATAAATTTATTACAAAGCCACATCTCAATCTCAAGAAATCCGCATAAAAATGCTTGATCCCTAGACACTTTTGATGTGTGTATTTATTCATACACAGTGTTTCATTAAAGCTAAAGTTATCTTATTGTACACATACGCTTACTAATTCATATCACGCTAACGGATATTTCGTTTTGATAAATCAATTTTAATCAAAACGGTGAAGGAAAACATCTTGATGAAACCGGCATGTCCTAGAACCAAACATTCGAAGTCATGTGACATCTACCAACCCGCACTGGGATCGCGTGGTGGATTACGGCCCGATCCCTCTCACAGAGAGAAGGCAAGCAGTGGGAACATTATAGGCTGATTATCCTTATGCTAAATCATATTTAAATATATTTTAGGTTTTAATCAGATTACAGGAGAATCAAAAATCCATGGAGGTAATTATTTAAACTTACATTTTTCAAGCACTGAAAGCTACAAAAGAAAAATGTACACGCGCCGACGCGATGGTAAAAATACCGCGCGAGTATTGCGTACTTTTGCATGAAATATTATAGGTTTAATTATAAAATATTATAATACTTGGAATGAATGACGCGAGTTTTTCTCGCTTACCTGTGTAGTGTCATTGTCTGTTGTTTCACGTAATGTAAACGTAGTGGAACGTTCTCACAACGTTATCGAGTCTTCTGCACGATAAATGTTTCTTTAACACGTGTACCAGAACACTCTCGTGACAGAATATCATCGTTTTCTGAAGGTAAAAAAAAATCTGACATATTGTCAAGCGATTCGATTGGCTGTGGTTATTTTACATGTATTCAATGAATTGCCAAAGTCAGTCAATTTTGTATTGATGGGTGTTTCAGGATTCAACTACTTAATTAATATCCACTGTTAGAAACTGGCATGTCTCTGGGCATTTAAGTGTCCGTGGAGTTTCTTACTCGTTCTTCTCCATAGGAAGGAACGCTTTGGAATGGGCAACTAGCTTCATCTTTCTGACTGACCGACCCCTTGACAATACAAAAGAAGCTGTAATTGGTTTATTGAAATAAATGCTTTGAGTTAAATTGATTTTTCTATAAAAGTACATCAACTGTTTGTTTACTTCCTGTACTGTAGGTAGTAATAGCCTCGGACTAACACAGTCGCCAATTATAGGGTACCCAGCACCCTAATTTGTGTAACACAATATCAATTTCAATCTGAATCATTCATTCATCATTTTGAAGGATATTGCTAAACCATTGCTTTTTATGTTCGAAAAATGTTTGTTCAACAACGTAAATAACGCAATGAATGTTGTTGTAATTTCAAAATGAAACCCATTCCTACCACAGATCATTTGACCTGTTCTGTGATTCCTACTGTTAGTGTGTGACGAAATTAACCCTCGGCATTCTCAGTTTTAGTTTGAATGAAAATCCTATTTAATTACAATAATCTGCAAAATATCTGAAACCCAAAGTGGTATCCTGTGCCGTTTAGAGTAAAGTTAGGCACCACGGTTCAATACCATCATTGTTTTTGATAACAGAATAATGTTACAGGAAGTGCTTTTGTGACCGTCAACTTGATCGCCATTATTTTAACGTATGACATTAACCTTTTTTCATGTATCATGAATTCATGACCGTACAATTATAATTACCTCATTGCAATGAATGGTCATGTTTCATATTGAATCACAGTAACTTAATCAGAATCTATTCAATCAACTATAGGGATGGGATAAGAGGAGAAATCACGTACAGCGGCAGCATAATCGTCGGTAATCAAATCATTAGAAACAATAAATTGCAGACAGGAGCTACTTACCTGTCTGCAATTTCTTGTTTTAACATAAAATAATTATATCCTATGACACTCGGCAATACTAAATTCTAGTGGGAAGCTATCCCACTAGAATTTGATCAGCAGTTCCAAAGATTACCTTCTACATACAAACTCGCAAATTTTACCTGTAATATTACAAGCGACCCGCCCCTCCCGCCTCCCGCCTCCCGCCCGTCTGTCTGTTACCTCTTCACGCTTAAACCGCTGAACCGATTTAGATGAAATTTGGTATAGAGATAGTTTGAGTCCCGGGAAAGGACATAGGATAGTTTTTATCCCGTTATTCCTACGGGAAACTTATGCGGGTGAAACCGCGGGGCGCTGCTGGTACTTAATTTATAATATGTAATAAGAATAAATATCGGCATCTCTTGTAATGATCTGGCTTGATAAAATTATGACAATAGTCCATAGTATAGCATTATGATGCGAGCATGTACCGCACAACGCGCAACGGAGCCAAATCTCCAAAATGGCCACCGGGCGGTTAGAGAGTATTGCCTGGCAGTCCTGGCACTGCCGACGGTAATCCCTGAATGGGTAATGCGCGGCTGTAAGAGGTGCATTGATATCCCATTCGCTGACTAACGTTTAGAATGTTCGCCGAATACAGAGCTTAGCTTTAGACTGGCATGGAGCTCTAATGTAGATAAAATACTCTTTCAGCATTTACTTAGCTCAGCAAATAAAGTAATCTCGACGTATTGAAGTCTCGACTGTGTTTGTATAGGTTTTTTTTGTGTTCCTTCGCTAATGTTTAAAAGGTCGATCATCCATCACCGCAAAAGATTCATAGAGGATGAAGAAAAGAGGCCTGACTGGGAGAGGAGGCTACAAGTAGTTTTATTACGTGGTATACTATCATTGAGACAGGACGTGTTGTCAGTAACCTTGTGTGATTAGAGATTACACTATTTAAGGACCAACACAAAAAAAAACATACTACACGATTCACGAAACCAAAAAACCGAGAGACTAGTCTCTCGGTTTTTTTGGTTTTGTGTAGTCCTCCTAGGAGGAGCTTTGGTAGACCAACACTGACCAACAGCCAAGGTTACAACACATCACGGGAGACACCTGGATGAGACTCGCACAAACCAGGGAAGCATGATATATGAAGGAGGCCTATACACCGTGTGCTTCACGTTATCCATAAACTTTGTCAAACGCTTCTATAGCTTTTACTAATTAAATCTAACAAAGGAAGTAGTACTTAAAATAGGCTTCGTTATATTTGTAATTTCATTTAATGAAATTTAATTGAGCTATGCTATGTAAGAAAGAGTCTTAATTTAGTTTTGACATGTTTCAGCCCGACAAATCTTACGAATGAAAATACGTCGTTGCCAAATCGGGTGATTTACGTCAAGGTATTTAGTTTATGAAAATTAACAAAAAATAAGAATTCATTAATGTGTCCATTATGAAAAATGCTTATTTCCATGGTCTGAACATCTGGCCGAAGTTTATGTATATCGTCCGGAACACGGTGTACGGTGTACTCAGCAGTGGGTAGAACAAGGCTGTCAATGATGATGATGCCAAAAACAACAATGATTTTGGCTGCTAAAACTTATCACGGCAATTATATGAAGTTTTGGAAGTCTAGCCATTCGTGCTGCTTAATAGTAATTTGAAGTCAAGATCACGCGTGCCGTACGTAGAAGGTCGACGTATTAAAGTTAATGAGCCATTATTTTATAAAGAACCTTACCAACGTTAGACCAAGCCAAAGTATAGTAAGCTATTCGTGTTTAATGTTTATCCGGTCCCAAACGAACAGTACTGCAAGTACTTGGCCAGAACAGTAGATGAAACAAATATCGGAACAAGGAACCCGCCCATTTATGATTCAGCTTTTGTCTAGCTGTGTATAGGTATAAAAAATCTGTTACGTAGAGCTGTTTAGCTTGAGGCGAGGCTCTAAATCGTGTTACAGCAGCCTTGGAGGCCAGCCATGCTCCGCCAAGCATGACGCGGCAACGCAGCCCAGCGCCAATATCTTTAATCTATTGTACCTTCGATACGATCTCGGCCACACTACTACGCACCAACCTTATTTTTCCTTGCAAATCTTGTTAACGCGTGATTCATCTACACTAATTGAAACTTGAATCTTCGATTTCGCAGATCCTAGGAAAATTTGTGCTGATGTCAGTTAGGAAGTTTGCCTATAGGAAGTTTGGGATTCTTGGAAACAATATTTTTCTAAGTTAATTTTGGGTCAAAGTAGCAACAAAATTTCGTTTTCCTAAATAATGTGAGGGTCTGAGTGTTATTTGGTCAATCATGCAGGATAAGAGTTCCAACAAAGAACCATAAACAATTTTTACGTTCAGCTTCGTCAAGCATTATTATTGAGTCCATTTTCGCTAAGTACACATTCTTCATTGTGCCAAGCTATTTTGAGTAGACAATCAAAACTGTTTCAGATAACATCAATACGTTTTATTAGATACAATTCAATTACTTGTTTGCGAGTTCACTTTTTCAGCTACAAAGAGCAAATGTACACAGTAATTCCTATCGTACACTACGTTGTCTGACTTGTTTGAAAGAGACTATTAGATAATCCCGATAAAAGAAATACAGTGTAGTAAAAATAAATATTGTAGTAAAAATCAGTACCAGTAAGAGCATGTTAGCTTCAGATAAGCCAAACATATTGGAATGGTTCTGTTCGTTCTCAGCGCTCCAAATATTGATATTACTTACGTGCAATGGAGTTTGCTCAAAACTAAATGTTGATTCACCCAATGAGAAATAAATTGGTAAGTAAGTATCTACGTCGCGTCCGTCGTTTCGAAGAAGCTTATTCATGTTGTGAATGATACCAAAATTGTTGTTACCTACTGTTCATATTTACCTTTTATATGAAACGTACCTACTTTAGTATTCAGACGTCTCTGAATAGTCATTTATGTATTATATTAATCATTAGACGTACAATGGCTTCATTAAACATACAGGTATTTTCCTTGTAAAGCATTTAATTCATTAGGTACCTACTTGTTTAATGTTTCTACATTATGTTATCAAAAACTAAGACCTTGGCTTTTCCGTACTGTATTGTGCTTTTTCAAGGAACCTTTGTGTTTTTTCGGAGAAGGAAAACATCGTGAGGAAACCGGCATGTCCTAGAACAAAAAATTTTAAGACATGTGACATCTACCGACCCGCACTGGGCCCGCGTGGTGAATTAGGGCTCACTCCCTCTCACTGAAGGAGGCCTGTGTCCCAGCAGTGGGAACATTATAGGCTGATTATGCTTATGCTTTGTGTTTTTTAGCACCACTTTTATTTACAAAACTAACTGCGCCCCGCGGTTTCACCCGTGTAAATGTCGATCCCGTGAGAATATCGGGATAAAAAGTAACCTATTATGTTAATCCAGGGTGTCAGCTACCTCCATACAACATTTTATCAAAATTGGTCCAGCCGTTTGAGCGTGAAGAAGTCATAATTTCAGCCGAAAGACGTCCACTGCTGGACATAGGCCTCCCCCAAGCACCTCCACTTCGACCGGTTCTGTGCTTCTCGCATCCAACGGGTTCCTGCGGCCTTCACGAGGTCGTCGGTCCACCTTGTGGGAGGCCTTCCAACGCTACGTCTTCCGGTACACACGTACCGTACGTGAAGAAGTAACAAACATACAAACACACACACACTCACAAACTTTCGCTTTTATAATATTAAGTGATATTAGTGTGATAACTTAGGTACTATACGCGCTTTCAAACTCCAATAAATAAAATAAGTACATGTTCCTTCATTGACTCCTTTATTGAGCATGAGGTTCTGGGTTTAATTCCCGAGTCAGGCTAGTTGTTATTGGGTTTTTCCATCTGGAATTTCTCAGGAGCCGCCCATAGTCTAGATTTGTGCCCGATTGATGGCAATGGGCTCGCCCCCCTATATTACATGGGACTCAACCGTACCTAAATGGCGAAATATGGATGTAGGTACTAATAGCTGTGCACCTCTGCCTTACCTTTCGGAGAATACAGGCGCGAGGCGTGACGTTATGTTGTGTTATGTTTAAAAATACCAGAATTACCTACTATGCAATACCTACATGTCTGGATTTCAGCGAAGCCTATAAAGAGTGAATAAGACTCGGTCATTTTTAAAAGCTATTGCTATATTTATTGTAAGTTATGTAATTTATTTCATTTCGTTTAATTTAAGTAACTCTTAGCAAGATTTCGCACGGTGTAATATCAAGGTAGGGTTAACTTAGAACAGAAATAGCGTTCGAACATCTTAAAATGATTTATTGAGCATTTATCTCCCACTCTCTGTTATAAATGTAAAAATAAGCTACAATTTTGAACCATTAGTCCGTGTAGAAAATGTCTACTAATTACGAAATCTGAGACGGTCGGCTAGTTGTTAGTCTGTGGTCATTATGGTCGTAGAAGTAGTGTCGACGGACAACGTTCCAAGGATTCAACTTAGACTTGAGAGCAAAAATTGTCGGAAACGCGTATGTCGTCTTATCATCTGTTTAAGATACGGCATAGAGATTAAACTTTTTTTGTGATTGGGCTTTTAGCTTTTTTAGATGAATAACAGAAAACATGTCAAAACAATTTGTTTCCTCTTTATAAATCAGCGTCGTGTTGTTGTCTCGACATTTTTGGATAATCTCCCTTTTCATTAGATAGAAGATTTCGACACGTGTAATTTCCCCCAGGAGCAGAGTGATGTTTTTAAACTTTTTCCTTAATAATTATTTCTTAAATTTTTTGCTTTCTGCTTGCAATTAATTTAATAAAATTGAGAATTTTTTATTGAAATACGTAGCAAATATCCAACGAGGCAAGGTTTAGGTTTATTATGTTGTAAAATCTGTGAGCATTGGGAGCGCGCGGTCATTGACCCCGCTGTAGCGAGCATCCATGCTACAGGGCGGGCGGGCTTCCCGGCGCGTCGTTCTTAGTTAGGCGCCCTGCAAACAAACAAATGTCTGAACATGCTTGATAGCTACTGATGAATGGACAATCAGTTTTATTCGTCGTTTATAGGCTACACAAACATGTCTAATGATTTGTTACTTAAATTAATCGTCTGCCCTCTTTATGGGTATTTAAAGACGAACCGCTATTGCGAAGACATTCATTGCGTGTCCGTATCACCAAATGGCATTGTTGCGGATATAAATACGTTCGTCAGACCGTCAATCTAGCGTATTACATAAATTAATAGATAATTACCCGTCCGTGCGGACACTTCACTTTAATTGGCCACGCTTACAAAAGCATTACCTAATCGACCGAGCAATTATTCTATTTAGGAAATCTTTATTACTAACGATAAAGTCAAAGTAATAATAATAAAAGATAATGATATGATAAAAAGATGCAAATAAAGGTGATAATAGGATAATATGGATGAATCTCCTGTTACAAAAATAACGAGAGGCTATGAAAAAACTTTTTCAATCAAACAACTCAGCCTATCGCAGTCCACTGCTGGACATAGGCCTCTTCCAGACTGCGCCACAACACCCTGTCCTCCGCCTTCCGCATCGAGTCTACCCCAGCTAACTTCTTCAGGTCATCCGTCCATCTAGCTGGGGGGCGTCCCACACTACGCTTGCCGATACGCAAACGCGTAATAAATTCGTATTGGCTTAGAATTGTGATAGAAGCTCTGAAGGTATTTTTGTCCGAGATAAAATATGAAGCTGTATTATAATTGGGTCAATGGGACACATGGGGGGTGACGTGGGAGATCTCACTAGATAGCACTCCTTTGATTTCCTGCTGCACTATACGTACTATCTCTTTATTATTATCAACATAGTGATTCATAAATAACGTTATGAGAAGTTCTTTTATATTTAGTACAGCTCACTATTAGGTATATGATAATTTATACTCTGTTCTTGTTCTTGTACAGTTATGTTATACCAGTCTTGTCTCCTATATTGTTTCTGTAACAATAGTTTATTTCATCAATAGATAATGTAATTAACAGTAGCTTCTCTTTACCACAAATTCTTGTGCAATGTATTTATAATACAAACGCCCGGCGCCCTCCGGTATTAACGCACAGACTTGCACCAAATGTGTCCACAATATTCGCTACACATTACTTTAGGGACCGTTTAGTGCGCAAAAGCAATTTGGTACAGATATAATGTGTCGGGTACGAGTGGCCGCGAGCTCGCACTCGCTGTCCAACGAAGGCAATTAGCGCCACATGCCGTCGACACCGTCTTCCTATGAAAGAGCACTCCAACTATTGCACCACTCTCACACTAACACTAAAATACTCATATATTTTTCAACACGCTCTATTTTCCCTACACACCAAGTCCTTAACGACGTGTGCCAATTACTTTCAGAAACTAACATTTTAGTCCCGTCTTATTTATTTCGGTAGAAGCCTAATAACTAATTGAATCTTAACGACTAAAACTGTGTCCCCGAACGTCGCCTGGAACTACCTATTACTTTTAGTTATTTAACCAAACTTTCAACAAAGAAATGGGACGCGGTGGGGGTTGGTTTGTCAGTTTAATTGGATGAGGGAGCTGCACAAATTCGCTCCACCAGGCACCCAGTTTATCAATTAGGTCGTATCGCTAGGTAGTTTCGTCCCATCAGTATTTATATTGTTCATTGATTGAGCAATTCTCGTATCCAGTTCATGTGGCTATTGTATGTCAAATCGAATCGGCACTCCTCATTTGAAATTTATAAAGATGCTTTTATTCTATTGAATTAAATTTGTGAGAGCATATAATCGTTTTGTTGGAAAGCAGTCGTGCTGAATCTGGGTCTTTCAGTTCGTTTACAACACTGTAAATTATGATTTATACGAAGAATTTCTGGTATACTCAGTATTTTAATTTATTGCACGTTGGTGCGTGGTGTTTCAATTGGTCAATAGTGTGTTAAACTGCTTGTGTGTTGGAGATAGTTCGTGTAGGGAAAGCTTGTATCGACGTAACTGGTCGCTAAGTAATTGGTCCCTTCCCCTGGGTATTCCTTTGCTCTAGCTTGTTTTGTGCTGTTAACTAAAGCACTTTCTGTTCACTAACTAATTAGATTTCTCTACTGTCTCATCTTAATCGATTTCTTTTGATGTATTTCCTGATGCAGCCTCTTTTACTTACTGGCACAAACGTATGTAGTACAATTTGATCTTGAAGTAATTGCTCGAGCGGCAATTTACTTTAGTAGGTACCTTCAAGTTTACAACGGAGTGTTTGCTTGGTTTGATGTTCAATTACTTTTTGATATTCTGTTCATTTAGCTTGGTTTAATTATTATTTACTAAGGCTTCTTAGAATACCTCTTTGATAATACGTATTTATTTCCATTATCATAACCTTCTAAACATTCTCGTTTTGACAAAGGAAGTCAGTTAGATTCGTACTTGTGTATAGGTTATGTGGTAGATAATTATAGTACCCATTGAAAACTTTTAATAAACGTCAGTTGCTTTTAAGAAATCTTTTAAAGGTGCCAACAAAAGTGATATAAAATGATAAAGCTTCGTGCAATAGTAACATAAATATATATATATTATATAAAGATTGCCATAGAACACAAGCAGTGACGAGGTGCCTTGCCTACCCGTCGTTTACGAGCACCATAATGTCTAGCGAGCCATTTCCTTCAGTTGACTACAATAACTTGCGCATAGACGATAAACGATAATGGAAATAAAATGAGCTTAAACTATATACGTGCTTCTTACATAGGACATTTAAGTATTATTAAAATATTTAAAAAAATCTCGTAGATGACCATTCAACATAAGTAAACTAGCGAAGAACGGTTTTGGACATGTATGGTAAATGGATTGCAGGATTGGTGATCAGATTTGTATGTCAACAAATTACAAAATGATTTGATGCAGTGAGTTGCATTTTATGACACTCTGCCAAAAAAATTGTCGTCGAAATGTCTCCGTCAGACACCATTACTGTAACACGATTACTTAACGTTAATTCTTCAAAAAGCGTGATATAATTGTATACGGCCAATTCAAACAACAACAAAGTTAAGGCCTCACGCAGAACAAAGTTACGAATCCCGAGGGACAGTCGAGTAATCCATAAATCCCTTGGAGAGTCCTCCGTGGATACTTTCACTTCTGATAATATTGGGTCGTCACGTCTCGCCCCAGGTACTGACATGAGGATGCGACCCTCCGCTCTAGTTATGGATTGCAAAGAACGAAGCAAAGAATACTTGCTTAACTTTTATTTTGTTGACTGAAAAAAAAAAAATGGCGACAATATAAGTAACAAATGCTATAAATATAGCTCCACAGGTTTACGGGATTTACCTAGTATGTTGTTATGGTTGTATGTTGTTCCACTACCATCTGATAGAAACCCTTAAACGTGTCTAATATGACAGAGGTGAAAGTAGCCCGTTCTCAACAAGGAAGGAAATTAATGTGATTTTATATGGCTTTATAAATATGCTGTTAAAGCTTACGTTAGTTTTATGCTCTCGTTACTCATAATAACGCCTCAAATTGGTACCTAATTTAGATGTTAATATTCCACGATACCTCGTGAATGCGGCAATATTTATTTTCATTGAATAGTAAATTCAGGGCTGTGTGACGATAAAGTGTTCAACGACGTTTAAGATATTCGAAGACTTTGAAAAGCGACGTTAAAGTACGTAGAACGATGGATTGAACATCCGATATTAATGCATAGTAAATGTAACCAAAGGTATTCTTGATGTATTAACGAACACAATCACCTTATGAATGTGTGTAGACAACTAGCTTGCTTAATATCAGAGGATTATCTTTGTATTTTGAATAAATACATAGATAATCCTCTGATATTAAACAAGCTCTGTGCACACAAAATACATAAAGCTTATTTGAACACAAATTTCTTCCAACAGACCTGCTACAGAAAAGTTGAATGAGAAACGTATACAGTGTGTAAAAAGACGATTAAGAAAATTTTAAATTAGACTATAAAATTATGTAAAATAGAATAGTCATACTATAAAAATGAATCGCTAAATGTGATGCTAAGCGCAAATCTCGAGAGCATCTGAAACGATTTCGCAAATTCTTTTTTTCTTGTGTTCGGTATTGTCAGGACAAGGTTTGTAAGAAAGATAAAAAAATAAAAATTGTTGGAATAAAAAATATTGCACCCGTGCGAAGCTGGGGCGGGCCGCTACTTGTTCATTAAACAAATGTAGAAATTTTACAAGGGTTGATAATATGGGGATCTTATCGCTAAAAGCGACCACGACGTCACAGTATATACGACGGCGTAGTTACCTTATCTAAACATACATAATATTTAAAGATCAGTTTACAATCAATACACATGCAAATAGATATAATACACTTATAGAAATAAATACAAATTTTATTAGATTTTATGGTGGATTATTATGTCGAAATATGAAAGTGATATGAAAAATTAAACGAAACAAAGGAATATAATCTTAATAATTTTTTTTTAAACTGAATTTTTGATTCGATTCTGATGTATTTATCGGGTGACATTGCGGTTTTAAATATGTGGCAAATTAGTCATAAGCAGGCGCTACGAAACAACAAACAATTTTCATGTAATGTTTGTCTAGGGAAATGTTACTTCAAATTAATTACTCCTTTAAAGGAATTTAATGATATATTAAAGTGCGTATTAGACCCAGCAGATTCATTAAAATACACTTGAGAGCAATAAAATCGCACATCTTGGCTTTTTTTTGTAAAGGCAAATCAAACTCAAAATTCTTGATCAAATTGTTTATTAATAAGGTGTATTCCCTCCCCTAGCCTTAATTACAGCTCTTAATCGGTTTTTCACGGACCGTATTAATTTTACCATGAAATCTTGTGGTATAGCGTTCCACTCATCTTCAATGGCAAGTTGAAGCTCTCGGAGGCGCGTAGGAGCAGGGCTTCTTGCTCGAACTCTTCTTTTTAGCTCATCCCAGACATGCTCAATCGGATTGAGATCAGGACTACGAGCTGGCCACTCCATCGCGGTGATTCCAACGTCTTCCATGTAGTCGGAAACTGTTCTGGTCTGGCGTTGTCGTGCATTAGGAGAAAATCTTCTCCCATAAGCCACGCAAGCGGCCTCACATGTCCTTCGAGCACTTCTTCGACATATCGTGCAGCCGTCAAACCTCTCGATCTCGGGCCGGTATTCGCCCCAGTGATGAATACAATGTCAGTTTTAGTATCCAACATTATGCCACCCCAAAACATACACGATCCACCGCCAAAAGCCACACGTTCGCTTATGCAGCATTGTGAAAATCACTCTGATGACCTTCTGTAGACCCTAGAGCGTCCATCATGACCATGTAATGTCATTCTGCACTCATCAGAGAACGTAACAGACTGCCATTGGTCATACGTCCAATTTAAATGTTCCCTGGCAAATTGTAATCGGGCTTTTCGGTGAGCTGTGGTCAATTTGGGACCATTTGCTGGGCGATGTGAAGTCAGTCCTGCTTCACCAAGTCTTCATCTGACTGTTCACCGACTTATACTGACATTGCGAACTTCTCGAAGCTCTTGTCCCAGTTGAACCGCATTCGCTTCGAGCAAGGCAATAACTTGAGCGGCTTCTGCGGGCGTGGTATCCATATTTTTTCGTATGCTTTCAGTAGAGATGTTATCACGTTGACCTTCGGTATGCAACTGATTAAAAATCCAAAAAAAACCGACCCTTTTATACCTGCGGGTAAGGGGTGCAAGTAGTGACAATGCTAACGGGTGAATTTGGCTAATTTGGTGTACGGCTGGTTTCTGTAAGTTACGTGAAGGTCAATGATTTTAATTTTGTGTTTTTTTAAAGCTAAGCTTGTATTCTTTAATTTTGCCTAATGATTTGTACTCAATATAAATAGATTTAAGAAAAAAATCAGTAATAAACCAAATTACAAGGGGTGTGCGATTTTATTGCTCTCAAGTGTACTTGGATTACACCTCTGAAAACTTAGATAATTATAGTGAACATTTGAGAAACTTATGTAGTTTCTTATACACTGAGCAACGTCAACATGTAACTTATAATGTTATCATATGAGTCCATGGACCAACTTAGTCATTCCAAGTTAGCCAAGGTGTTAAAACTTTCGATAAACTTTGAGACCTTTGTGTGAACTTCGCATATTAATATAATGGCCTACAAGATTATCACTGTCGGGATATAACTGTGTGTGTACGTACGGCTTTTGACAGAGGCCAGAGATTAATACTAAAAGCTTTTAATAGATTATTAGTCATTTAAAAAAAAAGTCACTTAAAAATCTTTAATTCATTCACTGACACGAATAATGCACAGCCAAAAAAGCCACTGGGTCTAGAAGCTTAAAATTTTGCGCGACGTTTCCTTCTAAAGCGAAAGTGAGGAAAGAACCGATTTTTTAAAATTCACCTCCTAAAGGAGTTCAATAGGGAACGAAATGTTGGCTGTATGGAAGTTCGTGGTTTTGCCGATGGGATCTCCCATCGAGAACACGGTTTGTATAAGTTATAAAACAATAGTATAGCTATAGGCTATCCATACTAATATTATAAATGCGAAAGTGTGTGTCTGTCTGTCTGTTACCACTTCACCCGAACCGATTTAGATGAAATTTGGTATAGAGATATTTTGCATCCCAGATAATTATCATCCTTTAAGGGGGTGGAAGTTTGTATGAGGAATCAATAACCGCTGAACCGATTTTGATGAAATTTGGTATGGAGATAGTTTGAGTTGTGGGGAAGGATATTTATAGTTTTTAGTCAAAATTATAAAAAAAGGAGGTTGGGTAAAAAAACAAGCTACCCAAGTTACTAATTCCATGCGGACGAAGTCGCGGGCAAAAGCTAGTAAGGAATATTCGATGTTTTATTTTATCGTTCATATACTCATCATCTGCCTAGCCTTTTCCCAACTGTGTTGGGGTCGACTACCAGTCCAACCGGATGCAGCTGTTTACCATATTTTACATGGATCGACTGCCTATCTGAACTCCACAACCCAGTTACTGGGTAATACGATACCCCTGGTACCAGCCTACCAGGATACTTGTAAGACTGGTTTTTAGACTTTCGAGCTTCGGACGATCCGTAACGACTGTCAAAGATCCACGAATGACAGCCGGGACCAACGGCTTAACCTACTTTCCGAGGCACGGAGGGGTCTTGGTATGTAAAGATGGTCCTCCATCCACGGGCCAACTACGGCAAGCGTAGCTTAACCTGATCGATCGCCTCTTGCGGCTATTATTACTTAGCCACAATCCCCTCAAAAACTTTCTATGTATTAATTATTTTGTAAGTACGATTTCTTAGTAGATTAGTAGGTAACACAAGAATAATGTGTCTGAACCTAGCATTAACTAATTCGCCAGCATGTTTTTGCAAATTGAAACTCGCCCATGTTCTAACTAATGATAGTCGCTAACTAACCGGTAAGTACTTGAGACCGCAGGACTACTGCCACTTCTATAACTTGTTCCCATCTTGTTTACATGTGAAAGTAGACGGACGGTTTATATACGATGTATATACACGACCAATTAAAGCGATTGCGATCTAACATCGGAATACTCGACGCATCAATCGAAGAGACCACTTTACCCCAAAGTTAATCTTCGCTTTAGGCTTTAATTCGTCTATTGAAGTATGAAGTGCTTTATTGTTTAACAATTCGGGTAAATTGGTCTGCAATTCTGCCTAATATAATTATACTAGGTGCGCCCTGCGGTTTCACCCGCGTATGTGTCGATCCTGTGGGAATATCGGCATAAAAAGTACCCTTGTTAATCTAGGGTGTCAGCTACCTCCAAACAAAATTTTATCAAAATTGGTCCAGTCGTTTGAGCGTGAAGAAGTAACAAACATATAAACACACACTCACTAACTTTCGCCTTTATAATATTAGTGTGATTAGGCAGAATTCCAGACCAATTCAACCACACACATTTACTCGTAATTAGACCTGAATCATAGTTAAGTTACTGTTCTTCCTCAAATGAGCATTTCGGCTTACTACCTAATAGGTTTCCTGTAACTACCGGTCGTGTGCTTATTCAGTTTCCAAAATTAGATTAATTCCTCATCTGTCTTAAGCCTAAGCTTGAATCCTGTTATGAAACGTACTTGGTATGTGAGTTGTTATTTTCGTGCTTAGTTCAAAGTGTTTGACTTTTCCTAAACTTTACTTTAGAAATTTTTGGAATCTTCAGAGTTTGATTATACAGGATCAAATTAAAGTAGTCACTTGAAATATCAGTTTAAAAAAATCTGTATTTTTTTTAACTCCACTGACGTGGCTGTCGATATCTATCTAAATTCGATATAACAATAAATGACATTTTCTCAACTGATACTTTAAGTAACAACACCACCAGCGGTCGTTGTACCCAAAAAATTAAATTAAGTCATCAAAGCTTTTAAGGGTTCCGTACCCAAAGGGTAAAAACTGGACCCTATTACTAAGACTCCACTGTCCGTCTGTCTGTCTGTCTGTCAGCAGGCTGTATCTCATGAATCGTGATAGCTAGACAGTTGAAATTTTCACAGAATGTGTATTTCTGTTGCCGCTATAACAACAAATAAAATAAATATTTAAGGGGGGCTCCCATACAACAAACGTGTTTTTTTTGCCGTTTTTTTATAAGTAGTGTTAAATATTGTATGGTGGTACGGAACCCTTTTTTTTTTTTTAAGGATGGGGAATCATCAAATAACCCCACCCGCTCTAGGTGGAGCGGAAGGGAGTGTCAGACTCTTACTGACTAAAACCCAGCCATGTTCCTCCCTTTATGTTCCGGGGCAACGGTAACCCTTTCGGACAATCCCGCTGCCCGTACGGAACCCTTTGCGAGTCCAACTCGCACTTGGCCGGTTTTTTATTTTGTCCTGTTTAGATCTTTAGATATCGATACCCATCACATGTGCGGAGTCTAGCTAATTTGATTTGACCCTGTATTTTAATTAGGGTACAGAAGATTTTATATCTAAAATCGTAAGATAGGTAACGTGGATCTCAGCAAATAGTCTTGTAACAACAATATGCGTAGATAACAGAAACACAATTAAGACGGCTCGCTATAAATCACGCAGACATGGTTTCGGTACATATTTCATTTCAATAGTCCACAACTAGTCCACCCTTGAGTACAATGATTAGTTTACACCTACCCTTTGTTGATATACTAACAACTGAGTGGGAAGACAGATAGCTCTATTACAGCGATAGTTTTCTTCATTCAAATGTACAATAATAATACATTTGTGTACGTAACACTACATACCTACATATTTTCACACGCAAGATGTTGAAGCCTACTAAGGGACATAAGTATTTAATAATATTTGTAAGCTAGTAAGAAGTACCTACCTATCTACATCTAGTATACTTGGCTTGAATACTAATTCCCTATTTTTTTAACCATCGCAGACAAGTTAAAACAAAACAGGTTTATTTTGGAGCACGCAAACTTACTATCTAAGCAGTGCAGTGGAGGAAACACTAAAGATTTCCGGGTAAAAATAAGTAAAAATAAGAAGAAATTTTTTTGCAAGTCTGAAAAAAATAGACGATGAGGGAATAAAGCCAGGCAGCGTGCAAGGTTGGCTATATACCCGCGTCCAGAACACGGCACTCCTGTCCTACTGACCCAGTGACACGGTGCCTATTGCCCAAAGCAAAAAGCTACACTTTGTACGCCTGATCAAATACACGCGTATGTAAATGTTACACATGAACGACTAGCCACAAACGTCACGCTGCGCAAACACTGATAAATGATTAATGTGTTTTTTTTAACGTTTAATATTTCGAATTTTTAACGACTTTAAAAAACGGTTGTCGCATTACCACCCTTTTTATATCAGGTCGAATTCAAATGAGCAAATAGGTACTTGGTTTGGACCAATTTATTCTTTTTGCACGTAATCATTCGATGCCACAAAGCTATCATTTTGCAAAAAAAAAAAAACAGAAAATACAGAAATTGCCATACCCGTAATTCTTCTGTCTATTCGACATGTTAGTAATGTATCGACAGCGCTGACATGTTGCGCATTTTATTTGCGTGCATACAAGGGAATCAATTTCAGATGGGACGTTAAATAAATCCGCCGCGTCTCACGCTGTGTCGCATTCAGATTGCATTCAGCTGCAGCTCCCTCGTAACTTATGTCCCGCTGCACATCGCATCGCAAACAAAATACCAGTTCCGTTCAATTTTATCTATGTCGAAAACTAGTTTCCACTTTTCTCATATCGCTTTAATCCCTACATCAAGTTGTTCTTGTCGCTTCATGCTGCATTTTCTCGAAATGGAGGCCTAGAACGTATAGGCTATTTATTTGCGCCGAGCTTCCTACGTGCCCGATGCGCTGGCCACGTAACAACTTCCATATCCAGTGCTGGACACCTTGTACATAATAAATGTGGTGTACAATACACCACACAATGGTAGAATATAAATAACTGACAGTAGTCGGAGACCAGCCGCGTATTGTTCTAGGATACACGTGCCTATACGTAAGAATATGTAGAGAGGATGTGTAATGAGTTAATGATACCAATTAAATAAATACTAACAGTAGAAAAATTACTGTTGCCATTTAAGTGTTGACATGGTTACCAATTTTCCAGAGATCAGAAGGCCAATTCTCGTAATTTAAAACGTTCAAAATCTAGTCGCAGTCTCATCTCAGCGACAAACAAATGTCAAAAACTTGTCAAAATGTACTGAAATTTGAGGTATTTTTGACAGATTGAGACTGAGATCAGACTGTGAACGTTCTTAAAATTACCAGAATTGCCCCTCAGACTTGTTACCTATTCCTGCTAACTCGTTTGTAATTGTATCAGGTGTGTCAAATGGCAAGACTGAGGCATCCAATTTTGCTAGAGAATTCACGCCGCTGAAAGTAACTTAACTATACTTATAACTCCATTGTTTCTTAAACTTGAATCTCACCGAGTAAGCGCCCCAAAAAGTTTATAATTAATGTTAGGGAAAAATTAGTTAGGAGAAAATCGGTAGCTTCGCAAGTGGCTTTTAATCAAAGTGTAGGAGTTGAGCAAGCGTGTGAAGTGCTGTGCTCCGTCTTCGGAGTCGCGGACTGTCGAGGGACCGGACGCCAACGAACTACTTCGTAACTATCACGTCAGATTGAGCTGTAAACTAAATGAGTTTACATAAAACTAGCAATTGCCCGTGACTTGAGTCGCCTGGCGGACTCGACACTTCATTGAGCAATGCACGCTACACAATCTCCGTTAATTAAGTTGGCGTTGTTTCTAGGGACATTAAAAAAGAACATGCTAGTTATTATATCCAAAATTATTCAAACATAGCCTTATTATCCTTATACATACGCTGTAAGTACAGGCTACAGGTAAAATAAAATCTGGGACACGTTATTAGGCGAAATACTGGAAATTCGGAGCATTTGCGTGGGTGGAGTCGAATTAAGATTTAGAGGCTTTCGAAAATCCTGGTTGAATAATAAAAAACCGCGGTCGCTGTTCATTTTCAAGCCTATTTATTAGCCTTGTAAATTGAATTGCATTTTTACCAACTGTTGGGATTAAACTTTTTATAAAATCTACGTAGTCTCTGCGGCGATCCGTTTTGTCCTGTTTCTTGTGTAGTCCGCATCTACTTTATCTTTGTCTGCTCTTTATTCTTGCTTACGGATAATAGCTTTTATTCTTTCTGGGCAGTCTGTCTTACTGGCTTTTTTTCTGCAGCTTCTCGCCGACGTCTCAGCGAGTACATCGAGCACTACGAGGCTCTGGACTACGACCCAGACACGTTGCACGAGCAACACTTGCGTGCACGTCGCTCGATAGACGCACCGGCAGACTTAAGACTTCACTTTCGCGCACATGACAAGAGTTTCCACCTTCGGTTGCGGCGGGACTTGTCCGCTTTCAGCGAAGAATTTAAAGTAAGTAATGGCAGCTTGTTTAAAACTTTAATGTCGCTCAGGTTATGCAACTTGTTTGCAATGTATTCGTTTTATGTACAGGTTGAGGGCGCAAAAGGGCAGTTACATGAAGTCGACACATCACACATATATCACGGGGAGTTGGCCGGTAAGTGTTACACTCTTAATAACGGAGGGAATCATTTAAAAAAATGTACTAGGTATAGGTAAACTTGAAATACATGAAGGTCGTTCACCCAACTGATATAATCCGTAAGTTCCCTCTTAAGGATCTAGGTGTATAACTAAACGGATTATATGCTGTTTTGATCGGAGCTTTACAAAAAATAACAAACAGTGCTCGCTTAACGGAAATGGAATGAGTTATTCATTTAAATGTGAAGTCAGGTGAAATGGAGAGATTTAGCAGTTTAGCGCGAAGCGGAGCACTCACGTACTGAAAAGACAGACACAAACTTTGTAGGTGGCGTGCGGTGGACTGACAGCCGCAACTCGGGACCCACTCCCATTGTACACCGGGAGCCGAGAACACCGACGTTATCTACACCCGAGATAGACGCTATTGTTTGCCCTCACCCCGAGGGAAAATTTAATAAGTCCCCGCTCGGAGTATGTCGACCGCGATTGTGTTTCTCTTTAATCAAACAAAAGCCGAACGCTAACTCTCGGTTCGCATCTGCCCACGCCCGCACCAGCTCGCGCCTTGCCAGCTAGATGCTTCTCTCGTTCCCGACATTAATAATTCTTGGAGAGCACTAAAACATATTTCTTTTTGCAATTACTGGCGGGACGGCGCGGGCATCAAAGTCCTGGCTAATTGGGAGCTTTCGGCGGCCAGTGGCCACTCGACTTTTAATTTTGGCGGGTGGTTGCCGCTCCGAGATGGTTGGACTCTCCGCAGGCGTAACTACGCTATGTAAATAATTACACTGTTAAAAATTTTGCCCCGCATTCCTCTTCCACGAAATATGCTATAGAAATTTTCAAAAGAAATTTATAACGTTTTCCGTACAACAACAAATATTTGCTCGAATTTATATGTATACATAATTATGTTCCGTAAAAAGATACTGGAACCTGGGATCCTTCTCATTATCTTAAGATCGAAGTTAAATGTTAGTAAAGATTAATAAATGCAATACTTCATTATATAGATATTGTTTGTAAATTGCCAGTTAGAATATCGATGAACGAAAAAGTGCGACGGTGATGCGTATAGATGTCGATGCGGGTGCGACTTGGAGTTCGGGTGCGGGTGTTATGATGGTGAAAGTTTGGAACAGTGTAAATGGATAAAGTTGTGCGGAGGGCGGTGCGGCATCGATCGCAGTTCGTCGCCCTACTTACGGCGGTCTCCGATGCACTTAGACGTCGAGTTGCAACCTACGTTTTGCATGCACAACCCACCGTCCCCACATATTTATCAGCAACTGTAAACACGATTTGCGTTTTTATTGTTACAATCAAAGCTATGGATCTACTTGTGGCTTAGCATTTTAATGATGCGATAAGCATTGACATATATATTTTGGCGATAAGCCTAACTAAAGTCTTCACTCAAGTAAAACTTTAATAAATGAACAAGCTTTACAAACAACAGCTTCCCTGCCAATATTCTGAACAATAAATATAAATAAGCTATATTCGTCATTTAACGTCTTTTAGTCCATGAAACGTGATTCTATAAATTCTGCGTCTATTTGGGTCATCTATTGAAACTCGTCAAGGAATGAGAAACATTGCGTAAACAAGGAATTTTATATGAGAACTATTTCTAGGAAATGTTCACTTTCGTTGAGCACAACAATAGATCCGTATCTATGTTGTGAAATGCGAATAGTCACTTGGTTAATATAAAATTTACTGAATGATAAAACAGAACTGGTACCAGTGCTCTTGGCTTCAAAAAAATGTGCGCGAGTTTTTCTGCCGTCGCACTTGAATTTTACTGAAAAACATTTTCGGAGCCCCGCGGTTTGGTGCGGAAAACATTTCCCGTTTCCTACGTACACATTCAGAATATACTAATGTTATGTGCACCACGATTTTGTACTTTATAGCCCTTAAATAGGAACTTTATTAGCAAGAACAAGATTATCCACATGAGAATTAGTAATGTCGTTATTGTTGTAAAAGACAACATCATTATTCCTGGAATAATCCAGGAATAATGATGTCTTTTCAGCGGACACTGGTCACTTCAGTTCCTAAGTTTACCGTTCTTTGAACTGTCGCTGTCGTCATTCAATACTTCATTGTCTCGCCAGATTTGGTTCTCACCAAAGATATATTGTTATAGTGAACGCGAAGTTTTCATCTTTGTTTTAAATAGAATATTTGCAGTAAAAACTAGGGGACCGTGGCTAAATAATAACAGCCGCACAGGTCGATCGATCAGGTTAAGTACGCTTGCCGCGGTTGGTCTGTGGATGGGTGACCATCTTTACATATCGAGACCCCTCCGTGCCTCGGAAAGCACGTTAAGCCGTTGGTCCCGGCTGTCATTCGTGGATCTTTGACAGTCGTTACGGGTAGTCAGAAGCCCGAAAGTCTGACAACCAGTCTTACCAAGGGGTATTGTATTACCCAGTAACTGGGTTGTGGAGGTCAGATAGGCAGTCGCTTCATGTAAAATACTGGTATTCAGCTGCATCCGGTTAGACTGGAAGCCGACCCCAACATAGTTGGGAAAAGGCTAGGCAGATGATGATGATTTGCAGTAAAAACTTGACTTAAAACTTAAAGTTACGATATATTACAGAACTTATGGGGCAAAAGTATGATATATGAATCCAGTTGGATATAGACCAGATCTTCCTTTTCCTAGAATTCGTTGAAGGGATTAAGATATATACATCTGTATAAAGTAACTAGAAACACAAATATTTCCTAGTGAGGGTCCTATATCAGAACTTTACATGACCTAGCTAGATGATGGAACAAGTAGTGCTGTTATTGAGTATTGAATGTCCGACCATCAGCTGACTAGTTCATTAATAGGTCAGAAATTCCTTGGACTGTTTATCGATTTATTGTTCTTCTCAACAATGTTGGCATTCGTACAAAGGTTTCTACAAGACTGTTAGCAAGCTACATAATTGTTATTTAAACATTTTAAACGTTACAACCTTAAAACAATACTAGCGAATATAATTTTATAATAAACCCATAGTCACCAGAGGCAGTTAAGCGCGTAATCAATTTGATCGCACCGCTCACACCTGCATGTCTCAGTGGGTACAGTGGGTAGGGGACACCAAACAAATGGTACGCCTTAGCAAATGTAATTGCAACGTTCAATTTACGTACAATACACCTCGGGCCCCTATTAGCGGAACGGTATGACTCACCAGGTATCATTATTAATATACGTTTGTAAACTAACGTGCTTGTGACACGACACCCAGCAATTGTTAAGTGGAAGCTCCGTCGTTATCGTACGAACAAATTGTGAGCTTCGGGTGACCGACACCGATAATAAGGGGTATCGTTAAGACAAGAGTATTCGAAATATGGAGCATTAGTGGATACTGGCTGAACGTGACTCGGGTGTGGAGTATTAATTAAACTTATACCTTTGAGTAATGACACCTTGGTACGAGTAGTTGGGGAGTAAGATTGAAAATCGTGGCTACATTTTGGTGTTATTGCTTAGATTTTGGATGAAGTATTGCACTAAATTGCGTTTATTTATAGACATCATGCAAATAGATAGGCGATAAAAACAGATAATCTTTATTTATCTTTAACATTGAATTGATAACACTATCAAGTTTTCTTATCTGCTATATTACGTATATCTTGTAAGACATTAAGCCAATGATAAGAGTTTATCACACGCTACAATAACTAAGTGATAATACTTTCTAATTGCGTGATACTAATTAATATAGATTACTTAATAGTTCATTCCTACTCGTCAATATCAACAGGAGATAATGTCACGACTATTGACATCTTCTACTTTAATTAATAATAATGTTAAATTCACTGAATGAAAACGTACAGCCTAATCCGCTGAGTCTAGAAGCATGAAATTTTGTACAAGAGTTCTTTATATACCGAATGTAAGCATTCAGGAAGACTTTTTTAAATTCATTCCCGAAAGGGGTTGAATAGCGGATGAAAGTTTGTATGGAAATTAGTCATTTTTGCCGATGGAAAACCCCATCGAGAATGGCTTGTAAATATATAAATGTTGAATAAACAAAAGAGGAATGCGGGCACCACGTGGTGTTCCGTAGTTTTTGCTTAATCCTATGGATATTGCCGTGATGTTATGTAAATCATACATAAACGGTACAGCAAATACTAGAATTAGTAGACACCAATATGACTATAGACCTACAGTAGTTATAGGTAGATAGCTACACCACAAACACCAATATATAGCAGGCCAGTAGTTTGTAAATGGGAATAAAGAACACGTCTACAATAAACTCCCTTGCGGTCTGGTCCTAATAAATTTCAGATTATAACCCTAATATTAGACAACACATACTTACCGTCTTAATAGAGGCAATTTCGTTATAACAACTCATATGAAGGCAAACAGCGTCGAGACTTTAGAAAGCCTTGTAATATACGTAGAAAGTAATGAAATTTTGAGCGGTAAGTAGTGCTCCGACTTTGTTCCTTTTTATTATATTATATATGTATATTTTGGGCTACCTAATCAACGCTACGCTGCGCAATGTTTAATTTGTTGAAATGCAGACCGCAGTGTCCATTCTTATAGTACTAATATAACAGTGTCTAAAGAAGACAGATAACATTCCAATATTCACGTGTATTTATTAGTTATAATCGATTTAAAGAATCATATCGTTTTTGTAAACGATATGATTTAAACGACTACTTAAAGTCGTAAAACTGCCTGTTGATCAAAGCAAAATCATAAAATAGGTTGATAGATACATTCATAGTTAAACGCTATAAAAAAGTGCATTACAACATGATGTTCGTTCTTGACATAAATTACAAGATTTACGAGAGCTCAAAAGTGGTGTAATCCCAGCTTCCGATAATAATCCCAACTGTTGTTCTCAATGTGCGTAAAAGGGTGGATTCTAGTCTAATGCGGAAGTCCAGAATAATGCTATTGCAAAGACAAAATAATGAGGTCCTATGTATGCAAAGTGACGGCGAAGCTACGGTATAAAATAATTCTGTTTGTTTATGCGCAGATGATCCGCGATCGACGGTGTTCGGCTCGGTGACGGACGGTGTCTTCGAGGGGAAGATTGTAGCGAGCGATGGCTCATACTACGTGGAGCATGCGCGACGGTACTTCCCTCCGAATGGCACGCGCACGCGCGTCCACTCCGTGATCTACAAAGAGGGAGACGTCGGAGACCCATACGCCCATCACAGACATGGTAAGTACACCTTTGAACCTTGAATAACCTGGCCAATTTAAGGATACTAGATCTATTCGTAATTGTACGTTATACGAGCAAAGCCGCGGCAGACAGCTATTTGTAAGCTCGAGCCAATTTTGCAAAACCACTAGGTGGATGCGGTGATGCGGTTCCAGCTACAATAATGAAGGTCTAGAGATGAACAAGTTCATTTATTGACGCAAGTAGGGTTCAGAGTAATTGAAATACTTTCACTTGGTGGAAGCGGTGAATTGATTCAGTGGATAAGATAACATAGTTAGACAAACCATGATCGGATAACAGAAGAGTTAAGGAAGTTGTGCTATATGGCTAAGCAATGCTGAATCAGTATTATTGTTGCGAGGAAAATCCGATTCGTATACCCCTGTACCATACGCTATTTTATGAGTCGTATCAAATGAAGTAATCGCGTTTTACGGTTTTAATGCCATTACGCTATGTACAATTAAGTTTCCTTCGCATAGGTGCAATAACAAAATTAACTGTGTAGAAATTTGTAACTACACGTGCAGTTAGTGGAGTCGGGAGTTCGGGAGTGGAGGGAGAGGCGAGTCGCGTGGAAGTTTCGCCACAGTATGTCGCACGGCAAATGGATTGCAACGCAAGGTCGTTTAACAAAGTTTAATCCCATTTGCTCGGCGCGCTGTCACCGGCTGATTGCAACACCGCTTGCATCGGAAAATTCGCATAATTTACAACGGAACGTTCGACTCATTTATTGGCCCGCGCCGTTGTCATAAATTCATTCAGAGTCAGTCGCCTTTAATTCGCCGTGACGAGCTTAACATGCTTTAAATCATATTTTATCGATGTGTAGATGAAACTTGGCGCAGTTCACAATGTCATCAAACCAGACTAAATTCCACGTTACATATTCATTCGTCCGTAGGCTGAGTTGGAATGGTAATTTCGCGTCAACAACACCGCCCCGCCTGCCGAGTTTGCATTTTTGCCGTTTCAACTGTGTTGTAGATGCAATTTCATTGTGCGGTTGTATGTAGCGGTAGCGAGTAGCGACCCATCTGAATATGCGACTCTACTGTATTGCTTGAAACACAAGTCACCTTTCAGCATTGCTTTTGAATACCGACAATATTCCCATAATAAACTGGGATTTTTTATCTTGTTGCTACATGCGCGATCACATTTTCGCTCTACATTGTATATTCCGCCTGGGCATTGAGGAAGTACTGAATCGTTTTTCCGGTGATATCTTTTTCTTTGTATTGTTAACAAGGTTTTTCATTTGTTTTGCTTCTGAAAATTACGTTTGATCGGAAAATACATTCTGCAGGCATTGAGTGAGTAGGAAGGGTCGCGCTTGTAGCTACATTTGTTTTCATTACGAGTTATTGAACAGCGGCAGGGGGACCCCGCGCTACGCGTTGTCTATGGAGCTTTTATTTGAATATGAAAGGACTTTCCCGACCAACCAAATTAGGGATCTTTTTATACAAAATATACAAGAACGGTGACAGTCTAATTTTGTTCTACGACATTTTCATGCTTATAAAATATCGTGACTATAATGGACTTAAAACTCGAAGAAAAGAAAAGCCTTTTTTTGACGACGATTTTTTACTGTTATTTTTCAACACCATGACAACACACAAAAACAAAGACAAAAGTACTCATTTAAAAATCTAAATTCTATAAAAAAAAATATATCTATTCAATAAGTTCCGTCGCTTACAGTGACATAAAGGCATTTTCTAAATTAAACCTGTATGAAGCGGTTTTAAGGCACTGAACCTGTGACCAGACTTGGGCATTATTCGAATAACTTGTTATCTGGATAATTATTCGAAAAAAAAATTATTCGCAATATAATTATTCGCGAATAATTCATTCACGAATAAATTATTCGTAAATAAATTTTCTACGAATAAATTATTCGTGATTTTATTCGTTATTTTAAATATTAAATAATAAAGCGATAAGAAGAATTGGTGCCAATCGTATATCGTCAACTGCCTGCCTGATTTCCGGAATAGGCGTGACGACAGTATCAAATAATCAAGGATTTAATGATTTTAGGGGAAAATACATGTTAAAAGGATTTAAAACACTGATTTAGTTTTATTTAAAAATTTGAGATTAATGGGATTTTTATTAAAATAAAAGATTAGAAAAAGAAATAGAAGAATCATAACTGATAATGAACATACATGATAATTGAAAGCAAATAAATATTTGATTTAAATGCCATTATTCCTTGTTTTATTTTTATTCATTAACCGACTAACGAATAAATTAATTTATTCGTCATTCGAATAATTTTCCTTTGAATTAAATAAATTATTTATTATTCGTGAATAACGAAATAGCAAATTATTCATTCGTTATTCGTCATTCGAATAAATTTTGTCCAATACTGCCTGTGACTGAACTACCTTGTACTTCTTTACCTGAAGTTCAGTTGAATCTGTTAAGTAGGTACTTAATTTTCTTTTCTAGAACAAGGATACGCCGGAAAAACTAAACGAATGACTTCTTATCACAAATTTTTGCTCATGTAAACTAAATGAAATTTTACAGGCCTCATACATTAGGTACGTTACAATATTTGTCTAAATACTTACCAAATTGTCGTATACTCAAACCTTAATTTAGATAACACAAACAAAACACATAACACTGTATATTGCTGTTTACCTTCCCATTCTTGTACATATAAAACGCATTAACCAAGTACAAAATACTTCTCGTAAACCGTCTTACGAAGACTGTGGAGCATCACTAATTTAATATTGTCCAAACTCGCGAGTAGTCACGAACGAGGTTCTCGTTACGTTACACAAACTGTTGTACCTACACAATCTTATTTAAGCACTTCATTTAATATCTGTATCCTTACATCGCATCGCTTTTCTCCCAATCATATTATATTGTAGCAGCTTTCCTCTAGCTAGATGGTACAAAAGAATCGCTCGGCGATCCAGATATTTTTGGAAAAGTTGCAGTTAAAAATATAAGATGATACGGATGGAGAATGTTTGTTCAGTCCTCGGGTAGATCTGAGTGGATGTTCCTTTAATAACAGACGGTATACCTACTGTATACATATACTACGACGGTATACTTTGTGTTCCGAGTAGAAAAACGATCGACAGCTAAGTATTTCTATATGGAGTTCACTTGACTCCGTCTGGGCACGAGTTGGCACAACGACTCCAACTGCGCCGCCGCCGCCGTCCGAGTCTAGAACATTTGCATGATAAATGTACGTAATATTTCGAATTGAAGTTATTACCATTACTGGTTATTAATCTAACAATAAGTTAAGTAGGTTTGTGGTATTTGAACAAGATACTTAATATCAAGACTTCAATTTATTTGTGTAATAGGAAGCGGCATGCTAAAGTTTTGTTTGAGATCTTTCAGCGCGCAACATTTTAATTAATAGTTCAAAGTTTTGCTTTTGTATGTTGAACTTAGCTGTATTTTGTTAGGCAGTTTATATACTAATTAAACTTGGTAAAAGGCCTAACAATAGCAGGAGAAAAACGTGTTGGAATTTCCATCGATCGCCATTGTCTTAACTGAATTATACAGGACAATAATAATGACATTGAACTTATCTGCCGTGGTTGGACTAATTATAAAATTAAAAAAAAACGGGTTTCAACGACTACATTAAAGCGATATTACATAGCCCTTATTATAACTTGTTGTAGTCGTGCTTCCCCGTGGTTGTTCAACTATCATGTAGTACGTAGCAGTAGGTCTTTCGCGTTGTAATTTTTTTAAGAATATTTTGACTGTTTTGTCCCACTGCAGGGCACACGCTCCACTTTCTTCTTTCCACTCGTCTCTGCTCAACTCTATCTTGAGCTAGTGTGGACCAATTTTGCCTGTTTACGTCAAGCTCGTCCTACCGTCGTCGTTGGTCGTTAGTGGTACAGTTAGCACATAATCCGCTCTTTTGTTCATTAAAAATAAGATTTTTAATGAACAAAGAACGGATTATATACAAGACTAATTAAAGCTAAATCTTAGTCCGTTACACACAATGACCACGAGACGTTTCACAATATGCGAGTAAATATTATGATATTTTAATAGCTCGGTAGGCATTAAAGTCGCGATGTACGCCAGCAGGCGGTAATTTCCGTTATCTGGCTGCCGCCACATTCGCGCACAGGAGGTTCGTTAAAATGCAGCCCGCCCGGATGCGAAACGCCAATGTGCTCTAACACGACACACACGAGCTGAAAAAAAAAACTCGACTATTCAGCACTTTATAATTTTAAAACTGCGCTTTTTCGCTCGCATTCTACTTTTCATGCGTCATTATGGTTTCCCTATTCAATGCTGCAGTTTAGATTTAGTTTGAAAACAACGTATGCCCGTTAGCTATTTATAATTTTCCTTTACCATTAACACAGCCACAATAAGAACATACATACTGTACCTACCTAATGTTCAATAAAACTGTGACAAAAAAATATATAAAAGCTTCAAGCTGTAAATTAGTATTGCCAACCAACAGGTTCATTAATATCTAGTGCACATGGCAAAACATCATCGAACAGTCAGTCCAAACTCGGGCATTTGCTACAACTCGCAGCGAAGAGGAAAAAACAAAGAGATTAATATATATTAGGGTTATAAATCTAACAAGAACTCGGTTGATAAATAAATCTACGAATAGCGCTATAGAAAAGAGTTTGGTGTCAGCGTTTGGTATTTATTTCGCCACGAACGGGTTGAGTCGAGACGAGGTCCGCTACGTATTTTTCTTCCCAACTTCGACGGCAAAACTTGGGATTTTTATCATGAATAATTTAAAATATCATGTACATTTTTGGAATATTCCAGCATTGTGACATTGGGGAGCAGCATCGTCAGTCTATTGATTATATTCTTTTTCCCCATAGAGCGTCACACAGAATTATCTTTTTTAACTCAATCGCCACGACTGATCTGGATTATAAATCTCGATAAATCGTGCTACCGTATTCGAGACACGTACGGCATTGTAACTATGTGCCTGAGTTAATGTCCATGTTGAAGCTTGGTAATATTTTGTTAAAAGACTTGAAAGCGTATCAGTTCCTTTCACGGACATTCTAACATTGCTTTATACTCCGACACTGTTTTGAAAACAAAAAGACGTAAAGTATCTCTGGGATAGTAAAACAATTTGCAAGATCATCTTGCTCAAGAAGTCAAGACTGACTCACGCACTTCGAAGATTTCATAACATGCGGTAATTTACGTTTTGTAATGTCGTCGGTTGGAGATTGACGACAGCTGTCAGATAAACCCTGCACAATGGCAAGATGGTGACGTTGTAAATATTGCCAATGTGAGCGGAAATACACGAGAATGCCTCAGAAAGATAGGATAAACCAGAGCAGTGGGTGAATGTAGGCTGAACAGTTGAATATCGAATGCATAAATATTGAGACGGCGAACCAAAAAAAAGAGCGTGGGACGTCCCCGTTATGGCGTAGGTATCTACGATTTTAAAGTCGCTTGGTGCTTGTTTTGGAAAGCCAACATGTCCAGGTCCAGCAGCTACACATTACTACATTTTCATATTCGACTTATTTTCCAGGTTTATTTATCGGCTTAGTGAATTGTGTCAGCATTTCTAGTTGGAATTTCCCGTGTACGAAGGGTTTCTTATTATGTTTCCTATGTGTAGCCTCTTATTGGGTCAGCGCCGACATAATGGAGATAGTTACTTGTTTACCTTGAGAGTTAATGAATATGATAATGATTTATTATCATAATAAGATTGTCTGAGACTTACAATATCACCTTTTACTAAGTATACCGTTAAGTTGGCCTTCAGGCGTATTAGTAGATATTATTGTTTGTGTAGCATTAACTGCTGTGGCAAGTATCTCTACCCTTCAAACAGACATTCCATCTAAGTACTCGTTAAATTCATTCATTTATTCACTGACAGACAACGCACAGCCTAAACTGCTGGGTCTTATGTAGCACAAGAGTTCCTTATTATGTAACGAAAGTGAGCACTAAGGAAGAATTTTTGGAAATTAATCCCCTACAGGGGTTAAATAGGGAATGAAAGTTTGTATGGAAGATGTTCATTTTTGCCGATGCGAAATGCCATCGGGCGCAAGGCTTTAAACTTGAATAAGCATAATAAATTAACTTTTTTCCGTTTAACAGGTCATGTAGGTGGTTGTGGTATCACAGACGAGGTGGTGCAATGGATGGAGCGCATCCAGAACTCTGGCGTTGACGATGAGCCGCAGACGTCACCGATGCCTGCACCGACGCCGTCGCCGTCACCGTCTCTCGGGCACCATGCGCCCGCCTCCCAGCCTCCGCACCCCAATAGCTTGCGTGATGATGAGCCCAGGTAAACTACGTCACTGAAATACACATAAGTGCTGAGCACTCCAGAAAGTAACAACTTCACCTTAATCAAAAAACTCCGGAATTAGTTAGTATTAATTCGTTGGAGTACCATAGCCCGTAAAATAAATAAATACACAGCCCGTTCCAACATGGCCTACGTTTTTTGCAATTTAAAGGTCAGTATTAGGTTGTATGCTGATCAAAATATGATTCGCGACCGTACAATATTTACTTGTGGTAACCAAGGGTAAAAACACGCTCTGAATGTGTGCGTGGAGACGAGTAGCACAAACACGCACACACACACACATTTTCTTGACCTGAATATTTGAATTCGCGATCAACGTTAGCGCATCTCCCGTGATTACATTTGTTTACAGGCAGCATACTCGTAAAAGCACTGACTTTCTGTTTGAACTGTTTTTTTTTCTCTGCAAAGTTACGACCAATGACCATGGCTCCATTTTTCGGGTCGAATATTTGATAGTTTCTTATCAAGTGAGGATGCAACTGATAAGTTTTCTGGTGTACTGCCTGTGGCCCTGAGTCATTATATTGCAAGTCATACTGTTTATGGCACTAAATAAGTTCTGTTCATTGACTAGACAAGTTGGCTAGACGTAAGTTTTACGATAAACTCATTTTAAAATGTTAAACTTGAAGTTCTTTTATCAAACTTATTTCATCTAAGTTTACGGGTCTTTGTTTTCGTGCAATTCAACATAAATATTTTTACTGCTTGTTATAATATAGCTATTAAATAAACGGTTTATTTTAACTTCAGCGATAAATCAAACGTTAACCTTCTTTCTAATGCATGTTATGTTTTACTTCGATTAATCATAGACTAATGAGAACTCCTTTCTTATTATAGTTTATTTTACTATCACTTTTTTTTCTTTGCAGCAAAGTGAGTATGCTAAAAAGTTAATCTTCACGAATCCTCGTTTTACTTTCGTTTTATTGCCAAGAAGATAAAAGTGTAATTAGCAAAACTTCATTGTTAGTACAACTTATTTCTTTAAAAGATTTTAGTTTAGTAACGAAAACTTATTTTTAAAGAAGCAAGGCAACCCCAAAAATACATTTGTTTAGAACAACATTTGTTTAGAATGACGGTAAGTAACATAAATTGTGAGTTTGTGACGCAGGCCCGTCGCTAACACATTATTATTTGTGTACCCTAAAACATAAAGTTTAAAACCTTTTTTTATTACCCACATGGGCTGACACATGCCACACGTGGAACGGAGCTGGGGCAAAAAATCTAGTTTAACCACGCCCAATTAAGTGCTGCTACACGACCGAACTCGGTTCGTAAGCGAAGTGGTTTATTCTTTATTCTAAACTAGCTGCGCCCAGCGGTTTTACCCGCATAAGTCTCGATCTCGTGGGAATATCGACATAAAAAGTATCATCTAAATCCGTTAAGACGTTACAAATAAACATTATTATTATTAACCTGTGTTGTCCCACTGCAGGGCAAAGCAAGGCCTCCCTACTCTCTTTCCACTTCTCTCTGCTCAAAGCTGCTAAGGACCAGTTCTTGTTGAAGGAGTCCAGCTCATCCCGCATACTCTCTCATGACACACACCATAGATATCCATCCGTGACACACACGAACAAATAAACATACAAAAAATAAAATTTTTTCTCTTTGTAATGTTAGTTTAGACTAGCGACTTGACCCCTTTCGAACGGTTCTAACGAGTTGACCAAACTTCGATATTTCTTTCCTAATGTACGTTTCATAGTAATGTGTTAGACACAGAAACCTTCCGGAATAAATTGTCTAAATTATGGTGAAAACTGCATCACAATCCGTTGCGAAGTTTAGAAGAACAACGAGGTGACACTGACATAAAGACACGAAAAGCGACTTTGATTTATAATATGGTATAGATTCTATAAGAGGATCTATCAGTATTATTACTGGTTTATCGGTAGGTCAATAGGTTGATAGGTTACTGTGGGAAATGATCTAGATAAGTACCTGTCGTGGGTTTGTTTTGGCTCGGCTTTTTCGTGTCTGAGATTGCGAGATTACAAGTTTTTTTAACACGTACGTCTTTTTTATTTTATTACATCGTTCTCACATATAATTATAAATTCAACATTAATGATGTAACTAATATTTTTGTAAAAATATAATTTAAAAGAGTGTCCATGGAGTTTCTTGCCCGTTCTTCTCCATAGGTACCTACGCTTTGGAATGGGCAACTAGCTTCATATTTTCTGACTGACCGACTTCTTGACAATTCAAAAGTGCCTGTAAATGGTTTAATTGAAATAAATGCTTTGAGTTTGAGTTTGAGTTTTGCTTCTCCTTTTTCAATCCGAGCTTTCCTGTCGTGCTGCTCAGTTTAAAAAAAAAAAAACAAAATCAAATCAAATTATTTATTTGCTAGAATGCAGGTAAATATTTAAATAAGGTCGTGAAGAATTAAGGTTAAAAAGGAAGTAGAAACAATGATTTTATTCAAGTAAAGGGAGTTTTATAAGTATTCGATTTTAGAACTCACTGTGATGCAGTTTAATGCTCATGCAAGTGCAAGTGGTAACGGGATTACGAGTTGTAGGGCGTAGGTTCGAACCCGACAGGGGGGGCGGTTTAAATTGTGTAAATTATTTTATTAACACTGCTCTCAAAACGGTGAAGGAAAACATCGTGAGGAAACCGGCATGTCGTAGAACCAAAAATTCGAAGACATTGTGATACTGTGAAGTGTGAACTGGGCCCGCGTGGTGGATTACGAGCTACGGCCCACCCACTCTCACCGAGATTATGCTATGTTATGCCTGAAAAAGTGTATACCGTTTATTCAGCGGCAGCCGAATTACATACTTACTCCTAAAAAGCTCTTGGATGAAGAGTTTCAATTATTTATCGAGTATCATCTCTATTCTAGTTTTATTTATAAATCTAAACCAACATACTTTTGTTCCAGATACTGGGACACGCACCATTACAATAAATACTCGCGAGCGGCGAACACCGGCGAGCATACGCGTTCGCGACGAGCGACCTTCGACAAGCGAAACACTTGCTCGCTCTTCATACAGACCGACCCGCTAATATGGAGACATGTTAGGGAAGGATTCCCGGACGTAAGTTATTCTATTCTCCTGTTGCACGGTCCTACAAACATTGAAACTACCCTTAGGTAGGACATTCACGATCGATGGAAAACTGTTATAAAGTCATTACAATGTAACTCATCTCGGTAAGGTAAGGTATAAATTAGAATGAGTGCCGAGTCTGATTTATACTTATATTTAAGAGTTACATTGCAATGACATACTAATGGTTTGGTTTAACGTCATTCAAATATGACTTGCCTTTAGATTAAGACGTTCATAAAAGTCTTTCTATCGCTACAATAAGACAGAATGAAACTTAAGGGCGACTTAAAATCCATAAAAAAAACCACTTTAACGCTCCATTTTGTATGCCGTTAAATCTAGCGATATCGATATAATCATTAGCTCTGGAAAAGAATCGATAATCGAATTACCATAACTTTTAATTGTGACGTTATGCCTCAGAACAGATTAGCCTCAGCTCTAAAATAACCATTTTCTATTTGTGATGATAATAAACAATAATAATTTTGTGGATAGGTATAACAAACACTATTGGTAGCAAATGTGTTGAGTGAGGCAGCGGGGTAATTGTATAATCCATACTAATATTATAAATTCGAAAGTAACTCTGTATGTCTGTATGTTACCTTTTCACGCCTAAACCACGGATTTCGATAAAACTTGGCAGAGAGATAGATTGCATCCCGGGGAAGGACATAGGATAGTTTTTATCGACATACCTCGCGGGCGAAGCCGCGGGCGGAAGCTAGTACACTATAAAAGTAGCAATGGCATTCATTTTGACAATTCAACAACATTCATTGCGTTATTTACGTTGTTGAGTAGACAAATTTTTCGAACATAATATGAAGCAATGGGTGAGCAATATCCTTCAAAATGATTCAGATTTAGATTAATAGTGTGTTACGTAAACAGGGTGCAGATTATGCAAGAGTTAACAGGAGTCACAGATAGCGGAAAATCCTTGTAATTTAATTTTGTTGCGACCCCTCTTCGAGCAAATGACCTACACCTACGCGTACTTACCTCACTATGAGAATCCCTACATCACAGTAGATAAGCAATCGCCTTCGTGACGATCGGTCGCGAAACATATTCGCTCCACATACACACAGACCCGCTAATATCACGAGTACCGAGTTGACGACACGTTAGGGAGGGATTCCCGGACGTAAGTCATCATTAGTTTTCCGTCCGCACTTCGCTCATCATTTCACGGTAAATTTTCGTATGTTAATGTCCCCGAAATATAGTTTCCTTTGTGACGAGCATTATCTCAACAGTAGAAATCCTTATCCTAATCACGGTGGCATATTATGTTTGTAAAATGTTCTCATAGTGGGGAAGGTCGGTCAAAGCTAGCTAAGCTAGGTCCCAACGGTCTACAATAAATTAGAAATTTTCGTTTATTCATTCCATTTCGTGTTCGTTAACGAGTTTGATTTTATTCCACTATTTAGTCATTTTCGGTGATTCAATATTTATTCGACATGGAAAGTGTCAGAATAGAAACCTTCAATACCTATTGCTCATTTCCTCGTAATCACTTTCTTCAAAATGTTTTCGACAGAACCTCGAACTTGTTTAATTAAAAAAAACCTCTACGGATAGCTTAAAGCCACAATCTTCAAGCTTGGAGTCTTTCGGAAAATGGTAGACTACTATTTCGGAACATATATTGTATAAATAAAAACACCTCACGCCTTGCTTTATTATTGGCTTGTTTTGGGAACCAGCTACGACAGCGCCATTTCTGTTTCGACAGTTGCCATCCCCATCGTAATACTAGGAAAAAACTCCGTAAAGTTATACCAGGAATATGAGAAATATAAACTAACGTTGAATTAATATTAGCGCATGACCCCATTGACCCCAATATACACTGATCAAACGATGTTGAGCATTCATTGAGCATGCACTTACGCACGCATGGATATGCTTTGAATAAAAAACTGCATCAGCCCGCTTGATGCTAAACAACATATTTTTTTTTTTCTTAGTTCAACATATATTTTTTTTCTTTGCTATTGTGCTGCCATTTTTCCTTCTTTTCTTTCCTGTTAACTTGTTTCTCTATTTCTCCCTATTATCCCATAAACCGCTACATGCGAGATGCACACGAGTGGTCGGTGTGGCGGCGCATTGGGGAGGCCCATGTCGAGCAGTGGACGTCTTTCGGCTGAAATTTTGATGATAATTTGTCCAATAGAGGAAAGACTTATACTTTAAATAAAAACACTACTGGGCCCCAGTCTCTTCTATAACCATCTTCCAGAGACTTCTTCACTTCCCTGTATGTCGCTAGTCCCGTCCGACCAATATTTAAAATTAACTCCTTTAAGGGCTGATTTTACCAAAGTCAGATAACTTTTTCGAATGCGCCCTAAGCCGAATAACAGCTGGGAAATTGCGTAACACACTATCAGTAGCAATGGGTTTAATTTTGACAGTTCAACAATATTCATTGTGATAATTACGTTGTTGAGCAGACACATTTTTCGAACATATAAAGCAATGGATTAGCAATATCCTTAAAAATTATTCAAATTGAGATTGATAGTGTGTTAAGAAATTAGGGTGCAAGATCCCTGCGTCTGCGCATTATTAATTCCGCCCGCGGCTTCGCCCGCGAGGTGTCTCGATAAAATCTATCCTATGTCCTTCCCCGGGATGCAATCTATCTCTCTGCCAAATTTTATCGAAATCCGTTCAGTGGTTTAGGCGTGAAAAGGTAACATACAGACAGTCAGACAGACAAAGTTTTTTTTCGAATTTATAATATTAGTATGGACTAGTAAATTAGTATAGTATATTAGTTATATTAGTATAGTATATTAGTATTAGTATATTAGTATGGATAATGCATGTTTTTACAACGCAGCGTATGTAAATCAGTCGTATGACTCATAGTGACTTATTTAAAGGCGGCCATTCCCTTTTGTTGAGAATAATTTTTACCGACGAAATGTGTTCATAAGGTACATATCCGCTTAACCCATCGAGGAATACAGGCGTGAAGTTATGTTAATTTTATTATATCTAAACTGGCGACCCGCCCCTCCTTAGTACGGTTTTTGTGACTTGATGAAACATCAAGAATTGTGCGCTATGTCTAAATGAAATATTAATGTATTATGCATGGAAGATAGAGGTAAGGAGAACTGCCTCAAATGGGGCGAAAGTTGAAAAAGTGTGCAGTAAATTTACTGCACACTTTTTAATACATCGAAACCTCGCCTTTTTGAAGTCTGCTAAAAATAGTGCGTTGTGGAATTGGCCTTGCAAACATTATGCGTTACTTTCGCCTTACTTCTATATTACTGTAACATAGAAGTGTCTATGTTACTTTATGTTACTAAGTGGCAAAATCTACGGCCTTACCCAAATAAGAATTCAAAAACTCCACAATGGCGCTAGCGTATAGCGTAGGCTAAGGGTATGGTATGAATGTAGCAGTTGTTGACGGATTGAAGTATGCAGAGTTAGAAAATTTAATATTTTAGTGACTAGAGTAGTTAGTGACAGCCCAGTATACCAAACCTCAACTATTTACGTAGTCCACAATAATTTTGTAAACATAACCTAAAATTACTGCTGTGAGAAATTTGTTGCTACTGTGGCGCCACTTTTTCACAACAGAGACAGTTCTCCTTACCTCTATCCTCCATCGCATTACACGCATAAACTTTTCGCAATAAATTCTCTACATGATGGTGAAAACCGTATCAAATTCCGTTACGTGGTTTATAAGAACAACGCGGTCACACAGAGAGACCACCACCCAAACCACCACTACCACCACCACCACCACCACCACCACCACCATCACCATCTAAGCCTACATTGTGGAAAGCAATAAAGAATTGAGTATTGAGACACAAAAAGTGACTTAAATTTAAGTATAGTATTTATTTATTTCCAGCATCGGGACCCCAGCAAGAAGAGCGAGGTTGACATGAAGACCCGTGAGGAGATTCTGTCCCTGATATCACACCACGTCACCGCCGTCAACTACATCTACAGCTACACCAAGTTCGACGGGCGACTTGAACATAGAAACATTAAGTTTGAAGTGCAAAGAATCAAGGTTAGTGCAACTTTTATTTTAACCTACGATCAAGCGACCAATATCTAGTGGTCGCGGTTTCACTCGCATCCTAAGGAATACTCTTTATTTATCTGGATGAAAATTATCCTATGTGTTAAACCAGGAAGTAGTCTCTAAGTGTGCTAAATTATATCAAAATCCTTTTAGCCGTTTATGCGTGATGGAGTAACAAACATCTCGCATAATAACGCATTTTATAGATAACTAGCTTCTGCCCGCGACATCGTCCGCGTTAAATTTCTTGTTCCGCCGACCCACTCCGTCGCATCGCATCGCCTGCCCGCGTTATTACTTCGTTTTAGCTAAGCGTTCTAAAGCCCTCTCCTGATTGGCAATGGTCTCAAAGGCATAGCAGAAGATTCTTTTAATTCCTCTTAATATGCTTGTGACTGGCGAATGCATGCTGATAATTGTTAATGGATATAGGGTCCAAAATCAAGACGAACTTTGGTTTTACTCCCCAATACAGATTTTTTATTGTGTATCTTATTCTCTTCTAAGAGAAGAAGATTGTGTAACTATCATAGAATAACAAGCCGATTGAATTAACACTACCGCTTGAGGAAATACGAAAAAGTAGGTATAGACTTACGTGACCACACATTGTCCGATTTCGGATGTGGTCAGGTCACAACAGCTCAGATAGGTATATCCTGTTTTTAGATCACGGATACATGCGGCATTGGTATTAAATGTCTGCTGGCAAAAAGCATTTGTTTTAGTTTATTAGTAGTGTATGAAGGTCAAAGAAATAATATAAGTTGAAAAGGATCGAGGTGGCTCTGGAAAAGGATGCCAAGGAACAATTTGAGAGCGGGCTTTGCTCAGTAGTAGGACAGAGCCGTGTCACCGCTCGCTATGATCTGCCGAACTATTCATCGAACCGCTCATTCCATAATTTTTACCGCTCATTCAGTTATTGGACTGCTCAATTATTTTTAGAATTGACATTGTATGATAAAATAACCGACTAATTAATTTTTTATTACTGTCCATGTTTTGCTGTCGCAATAATTAATCAACCGCCATTAAATTAAATAACTGCTCAATATGTTTTTCAACTGATCATAATAACATCTCGAATATTTAAATAACAGCTCAAAAAATTCGTTCCCAAAAAAAATACTTAAAAGTTCTGCTTATTTATAAAGACATTTCTGTCAGCAGACCTGCAACCTGCACCGGGAAAAATAAAAATAACTAGTACTTATTTTCTTCTTGATTTATAAGCAGAAGATTAGCTTCATATGAGCATAACATACATTATGTTGCTATGCCCTATTATCGTTAAAATTTATCTAGAAAACTGTTCTTTACTACTAAGGCCTGAGTTCACCAACATTCTAACCATCGGTTAGGTATTTAAACAGTTGATTTATGTAAAATTTCCTAAGGAAATCAACTGTTTAAATACCTAACCGATGGTTAGAATGTTGGTGAACTCAGGCCTAACAGAGCCAGTGGTCAATGATGTGTGGCAGTGCCTCATGTATATTTCTTAAATAAAAGACCCCTTTCCTAAGTGGCTTTTAAGAGTAAACGTCATGCGTTATCGTCAATATGGTATGAGTATGACCGTATGAGTCATATTATGTTTAATCAAGCGAAAAATTTGATTGGATACAGAGTCGACCATTACGAATGTTATCGGCTGATATTTTTGCGACGGTTCACAGGTAATATGGGTCCCAGTAATATGCTTTAAAAAAACAATAAGCTAACTCTTTACACTTCTACTCATTAAAGTTTTTGGCAAAGAAATCTAGATGCATGTGGCTTTATGTCATCAATTACTTTTTGCACTATTTAAACTTATGATAATATATTTATGTTACGCTCCTCGTGGTGGATTGCGGCACATTCCCTCTCACAGAGAGGAGGCCTGCACGCATGCATGTTACGCTCGCCACTGCACAGTAAGTCAGGCTATCCTGAAAACAAAATGCCAGATTAATGTACTAATAATAATAAACGATTTCTGTTTCAACACCCGCATTATAGTAGCACTAGATATGGGTAAAATTTTATTGATGTTTTCTATTAAATGGACAAACATATTGATTTTAATTAAGGTTTTTATGTAAACACAATTTACAGATATTGTTAAGGAATACAGTACAAAAAAAAATGTTTTTATCATAAGTGTTAATTCTGTATAATCAGTAATCACATACCTACAGGATGTAGGACTGTAGGATGTTTTGAAATAAATGCATGTTTTATTTAATTTATGTAAATGAAATTCCCAGATACTATTATTTCATGCTATATGTATAAGGATTTTCCCGCGTGCAATGATTCCAACAAGCAACCCATATTAATCACTACTAATAATTTACAGAGATTTATTTCATAATACCTGCTAATAAAATGATAAAAATAAATGTTTATTTACTGATTTAAAAATGTGTCATCTGCGAATTCCCCACACTCGTACATCACAGGTCGCCTAGTTCGCTGGCCCAAGTGGACCGTTGACCTGGTGATGGTCGCTGGATAGAAGATACACAGGACCGATCGATATGGCGACTCTTGGGGAGGCCTTTGTCTATGTATGTGGAAGACCACATTTTCTGCTGTGAAATGATGAATGAATATAATCTACGAATGGGTTTCTGTAAGGAAAAAAATTTAGTTCGGTGCAGGTTTTAAAACAAAAAAAAAAGACTACTCCGTATGGATAATTTAAGCGTCCAAGAACTTAATTATTATAATTAATTATTATTCTTCTAAGGCTATAGGCTGAGGCTATACGTTCTGTTTTATAGATAACTAGCGACCCACCCCTGCTTCGCACGGTTTTTACGACTTGTTAAAAACATCGAGATTTCTCTATTCTATAAATGTTTAGTATGAAGAAGAAGAGTGTCTATAGAATAGAATACACATAAACCTTCCGGAAAAAGTTCTCTAAATGATGGCGAAAACCGTATCAAAATTGCGTAGTTTGGAATAACAACGCAGTCAAACAGACATACAAAAAGCGACTTTATATACTTACCGCCTTACTAATAAACGTTGTATAGCGCCTGAATAGAAACACAAAGCTTTGTCTTCTTTCGAAAATCAAATTACTGACGACTGAAAGAGATTAATCGGTGTGTAACTATTCATCTGATAAGGGGGCTAATAATAATTATGAATAGATAGAGAATGCCTAATTGTTATATTATACAGTACCTAAATTTTCATAAAGATAAATATTCCAATTATATTCTATGAGGTCAGAAGTTGGCAAGGTTATTAAGATTGCGTCGGGGTTTCCGTTTTGTGATTATAATATTTACCTACTAATTACTTATATTCTTATCGTTCTGACTAGTTAACATTTAGTCATTTCTAACGGCCCCGACTTACGAGTTGTAGGTTTGAACTCAGACTTTACTTTGAGCCTTTACTTTGTGTAAATAATTTCATCACCACTGCTCTCAAAACGGCGAAGGAACACGACGTGGGGAGACGCCCATGTCCTAGAATAAAAAAATCGAAGATATGTTAGATCTACCAACTTGCACTGGGCTCGCATGGTAGATTAAATCCCACTGCTTCCCGAAGATAGGAGGCTTGTGTCCCAGCAGTGGGAACATTATAGGCTGATTATGTATTTATATGTGTTTTCTTTCCCAGCTTAGCCCTTGACAGCATTGGTGTCATTTGGTGATTACTATGAGATGACGGCAAAAAACTTACTTTTTTTATTCGATTTCCTTGCGTTTTCTTCTGAGATGATCTGCTCATAGAGATCTATGAAAGAAAGAAGACATGCTGTGCCGACCCCTAATAAATTGGGATAAGGGCAGCACTCCTGCGTCCCCTCCTACCCATGATGTTAATGTTTATTTCCTTTCTAACCAATACATATTTTTGACAGATCGACGACGACTCAATGTGCAAAGGCCACGAGTTCGGCAGCGAAACGAATCAGTTCTGTCTAGAGAACATCGATGTATCCAACTTCCTGAACTTACACTCGCTCGGCAACCACGAGGACTTCTGTCTGGCGTATGTTTTTACATACAGGGACTTTACTGGAGGCACACTTGGTAAGTAACACAAGGTGGAGACGACAATGCAACATTAAATTAAAGTGCGTGTATCTAATGACGTTCTCAGTCTGCATACGAAGATAATTATCTATAATTTAGTCACTATAGCTAGTCTTAGATTGGCCCATTACTACTGTTTTACTTTTTTAAATTTCGAAGCTAGGATTTATTTGATAGTTCCAAAATACTCTTAGGCATTAGTATTGCCAGAGTTTTCTAATCACAGAATTTTGGTGAATACTGAATGGCATCTATCTGATCTATATTTTACTTGATGATTAAAGAATTAAAAGTTGTTACGAAAACTATTTTAACATGCTTTATTATCCTTGAGATAATAGTTTTCCATTTTGTATAAATCAATATTTAGCGAGCCCACAGCCCGACTACTGACTGTTGATTTTTTTGTCATTAAACAATAAATAAAGAAGAAGAAAAAATAAATTAATTCAATTTCTGTCTTATAGGTCTAGCCTGGGTAGCGAGTGCAAGCGGCGCTTCGGGCGGCATCTGCGAGAAGTACAAGACGTACACAGAGACCATCGGCGGCATGTACCAGAGTACCAAGCGGTCCCTCAACACCGGCATCATCACGTTCGTCAACTACAACAGTCGAGTGCCGCCCAAAGTCAGTCAGCTGACCTTAGCTCATGAAATCGGGCATAACTTTGGATCGCCGGTAACTTTCTAAAACTTTTAACGACTGAACTGATTTTCATACAGGAACCATGGACCTTTTAGCGCAGCCGTGAGGCACACACTGTTGTTGTTAAAACATTTCACTTTTTAAAGCACATCATTCATTCCGTATCCAAAAATTAAAGTGCCGACCAGAAAAAAAAAGTAAGTAATGTGTTCTTCGTGAGGAAACCGGCATGTCCTAGAACCAAAAATTCGACGACATGTGACATCTACCAACCCGCATTGGGCCCGCGTGGTAGTTTACGGCTCACTCCCTCTCACTGAGAGGAGGCCTGTGTTCCAGCAGTGGGAACATTATATGCTGATTATGTTATGTTATGTACTGTGTTCTTATGGGCAATAACTTCTTGATAATGTTTTACAAATAGCGAAAGCGGCTACTATTTCAGATAGAAAATGCCAAAAATCATATTTTATAACAAGTGCTTAAAGCATAACATTTAAAAAATACTAACTTTTAATTGAATATAACATCCCGAACATGTTTTAACTATTACACATATAGATCTACAAGGCTGCTATTTCATTTGTGTTATCTATACTTCTCGAGGTCTGCACTAACATAGAATCTACTAATAAGATTTATGTTCATAAAGATTGGTCCTTGGCAGCTCTGGACAAAAATAGATGGAAAAAGCGAAAGCGTAAGAGTTGTGCATAAAAAAAAAAAATTTTATTCAAAATCGAATGACGAAAGTGATTTAGGAGTTGACGGTTGATTGTGCTCGTAATATTAACTGCCTGCGCCCAACGGCAGCACGGCACGGCAAGGGCAACTAAATAGTGTGACAATCAAATTTAAATTTCAATGATGATGTCTAATGACGTCGCGGCATGCCTTCGGATACCGCGGCGTCTTTGCCGTCAGAATGCGCTTGCATGTAGTGGTACCGAAGGGTTCCCATGCCGTGCCGTGCCGCTAGGGGGCGCAAACTGTAACCCGAATAGCTCTTTTATTTCTTGCATGACAGAATTAATTACCACCCTGTATGTAGGCGATTCTACTTTTTGTGTGTACTTCTTACCTGTAGGAGACAATAAACGATATTCTATTCTACTTTCAACGCCGTTTCTTTATTCACCAGCACGACTACCCCTCCGAATGCCGCCCAGGCGGCCAACAAGGCAACTTCATAATGTTCGCATCGGCGACCTCTGGTGACCGGCCCAACAACAGCCGGTTCTCGACCTGCAGTGTCGGCAACATCAGTGCCGTACTCGATGCCGTGAGAGACGGACGCAAGCGCAACTGTCTCACGGCGAGTGCCGGCGCCTTCTGCGGGAATAAGATCGTGGAAGTTGGGGAGGAGTGTGATTGTGGTAAGTAGTTAGGTGGCAAAACTGATACTCGTATAACCCCAACTGCCGCCTTCTGAATTATCAGCGGCATCGCAAGCTCTGCTCTGGCTATAATGTCACATAATGTATGTAACGTTACAATTTTGGCGCACCGGGAAGCATACTTACTACTTGGTACTGATGGTATAACATCCCTAGAAAACTTCGCCTGGTTTGCGATCACCCTCCAACCGGAGTCCGGCGTCAAGCAGCTGCTGTGTTTCGTCGATGCGTGGGAGTTCCAGTGCCTTAGGTATCGTCTGGGCACGTTCGTTCCATCATAGACCTCATCCATCGCTTTCCATCAGGCGTGATCGAAGTCAAGAGCAATAACAAAAAGAAGAGCTCTAAGATCTCTTCTGCCTCTTCCTATCATCATGGGAGAGTATAGTGTTATTTTATATCAAAAACTCCACGGTTAATCCTGCTACAATAATTCGGAAATTCGCAGAACATTCTCTTGTTAAATGAGTTGCATATTCAGCACAAGAGTGTTGCGCGAATTTCTGACTTATTGTAGCAGAAAACCGTGGAGTTTTACAAATTAATTATATTATTTTGAAATATAAATTTTATTACCTAGGTTACGATGAAAACGAATGCAAGGATCGCTGTTGTTACCCGCGACAGCTGAGTGCCTACGAACGAGAGAAGAATTACACCGCTAAGGGTTGCACCAGGAAGGCTAACACGCAGTGCAGGTTCGTTACTGAGTATATATTTTTTTAATTCAATTCTAAATCAATCTACAAAATAGACGGATTCCCGCCTAATTAAAATTAAGACAAATTTCTATCGTGCGAAGTCAGCTAGCTTCCTCTAATACTGTATTTCCTTAATTTTATCTGTCAAAATAATTATTTTACAACATCGAAACTTGTGTTTCTAATTGTGAGTAAAATTACCCGATACAGATGTCACACTATTTTAAATAAAAAAAATAGAAATCTGGCTAATAATAGTTATTCTTTTCCAGTCCGTCCCAAGGACCATGCTGCCACGCCGGCACGTGCCAGTTCGTGCCGCCCGCACGCAACCAGACGTGTCGCGAGGCGTCCGAGTGCAGCCACGCGTCCTTCTGTTCGGGGAACTCGGCCGACTGTCCCGAGCCCCGGGCCATGCCCAACCATACCAAGTGTAATAATGGTACGTTAAATGACACTACTAATTTTTATTCATATTTCGCCGGTATAGGCAACAAGCAAGTTACAGTCAGTGAAGGATGCTCTAAAAAGTCTTATCTTACAATCAAACTAACTGACGATCTTGTCACGCAGTTACTATAAAATTTTATTATAATAACGCAACAAACGTGCCTCCCAACAGGAACACAACTCTGCCTTAGCGGTGAATGCAGCGGCTCCATATGCCTGGCATGGAACATGACAGAATGCTTCCTATCCTCCGCACCACGTTCGCTCGGCGACGGCGTATCAGCCGTAGTAGACCGACGCGCGCTATGCCAGTTGGCATGCCAGACCGGGCCGAAGCAGGACTCCTGTCAAAGTACCGCGGACTTCGCGCATCGGGTCGGATTGCCGACAGGAGGGATAAGTCTGAGACCAGGATCGCCTTGTGATAATTTCCAGGTAAGTTTATGAAAGTACTCAATATTGAATCATTTATTCCATAGATCTGCCACCTAGACATGAGTTGCCTTGGATAACCTGGAAGTCTTTAAACAGACTCAGGACCCAGGTTGGCCGAAGCAAGGAAAACCTGTTCAGATAGAGATTCATAGACGAATCCGCCTTGGAGTGTAAATGTAGTGCTGTTCCACAAATGATGGGACACTTAATATCATGTTCTGCGTTTCCTGTCAGCTGCACATTACGCTAGTGATGGCCCCAAACACGTAGCCGAATTCTGGGCATGGACTCGTCCATTTAGATTGCCATCGTCATGTCGCAGCCAACTGGTTTAATTAGCTGTTACGCAAGTCATTAATAAAATAGAAACAAGAAAGGACTTAGAATTGAGCCTTGTAGGACTTCCATTGTTACGATAGATAGACCCGGGAGATCCTATTCCATTAACGTCAACGCTCTGAATCCTATTACTCAAGTATAAATGAGTAAAGCAAAAAGATCCAGAAAGGTGTTCCGGATCCCTTAGTGGCGGAGTTTCCTTGAAGAATGCAATTGAATGCCATGGACAAATCACAAAAGATGCCCAAAGCATGTCATTGATCTTCCTATGTATTACAAATATGTCCTAAGAGTTCAACAACATCAGTAGTTGAACGACGCCTTGTCAAACCAAACTGTTGCTGTGTAATAATATTTATGTTTAGTAAAAAATCTTTGGAATTGGTCTATCCAAAGATACAATAATTTTTCTAAAATTTTACTAAAGTTAGGTAGTACTAAAAGAGGTCTAAATGATATTTATTTCTGTAAATAAGTTTTAAGAAACAGCACACGCAACTTGTTAAAAAAATATAATTTTAAAACTAGATGAACTTGGTGTTTCCTATCCCGACTACTTCGACAGAAAAACACTGAAACCAACTCTAAGGTCTCTTTCAAAGTCCAGACATTATCTTAGTCAGATCATATGACAACCATGCAGATTAGTATCTGAGATTGTCTTTTGAGGAATCAAACAGCTTTCAGTGCACCAGTCCAGTCATTGCACGCATTGGTTATAAATTGTGTAGCTCAACTAGGAACGTCGTGTCTTACTACTATTATTAATGATCATTTTGTATATTTATCCTCCATTTCTTAACTTCCAGGGTTACTGCGACGTCTTCCTCAAATGCCGTGCGGTCGACGCTGAAGGTCCTCTAGCCCGTCTCAAGAACCTTCTCCTAAACCGTGCCACACTACAAACTGTTCAAGCCTGGGTTATAGAACAGTGGTGGGTAGTACTACTGGCTGGCGTCGGGCTGATCGTGTGTATGGGCGCCTTTGTGAAATGCTGTGCGGTACACACGCCTTCGTCCAACCCGAAGAGACCGCCGGCTAGGTATGTGTAGGTTTAATATTTCTGTTTTGTTGAACTCTGCTTTTGTGGTGGGCTTTCTCGTAAAATTTTGCCAACCTAAAACCTCGAAAAAGGGAAATGGTGAAGCTGAAGGTTATACTGGTTGTAACTTTACTCCACGTTTATTAATTTGGGGGTTAAGGTTTGCAAACTGTGACAAGATCTGGTAATAGCACTTTTGTTGGTATATACTTTACTTATACTTTTGTTGACACATACCTGTCCTTTTCTATCGCTTACTATCCTCACTCCTATAAATCAATATTTGCTTGTTAGATCGAATTATCCCTCGTAATGTATTTTACTTGAGTTAATTAGTCATTGTACAAAATGTGAAAATGTCGTGAGGAACTTTTTATTAATTTTTCTGTGTGAAAGATGACATGGCTAGAAAGGGGGTTATTACCGAAATAGCGACTAAAAGAGAAGTATGGAAGAAATAAATTGAGCCGACCCTAAATGAATTAGGATACCTCAGGGCAAAAGAATGATGATGGTGATTTTACAAAATTTTCAAAGTCAAAGCAATAATTTCAAATAGGCACATAGAAGGCACTTCTGGGCGTCAACAATTACAATACAATAGAATTGATTCTAGTCCAAAAGTTAGTTTTCGTACGGAGAAGAATGGGCAAGAAACTCCACCGTAACTCTTTTAAAATATTTTACAATATTTTGTTTTTCATACATTTTATATCGCTCATTTGGAGAAACATCGACCTAACTGCTACTTTTTTTTTACTTCTATGCTTTCCTAACGTAAATACGCTTTCTAAGTGCTTTGGCATATATAACTCATTTTTTGGATAAAAATACATTTACGTCTATGTTTCTCCAAATGAGCGACGTAATTATTATATGTGGTGACGCTGCATCTAGAATAAAATTACTATACCACAATAGGTAAAGTAATTAAAAATGAAACCATGACAGACAACTAATTATGTGTTATATTATACATGTCGCAGCCAACTGGTTAATCGCCTAGCCTTTTAACTAAACGGCGGCCGTTCAACTAACGGCCTGAATGATATTCAATTATAGATTAGGTTGTGGAACTGTAACCAACCACGCGCGAGCCGAATTGGTCGCTGTAATTAAACCAGGGCACCCCGACCAAACGGGTTAGGTTAGGTTAGAACTGTGATCAACCGCGTGCGAGATGAAAGAGCGAAGCGAGGCCAGAACTACTAATTTAACCAGTTGTTAACTGAACGGCTAATGTAACCAGTTGGCTGCGACATGACATATACATGGTACTCACATATTTACAAACATTGTAAAAGTAAGCGATAAAAAAAAACAAGTAATAAGTCAGTGTGTGAGTTAAAGTAATTATTTTACAGAATGTAAATCAATGCCAAAAAAAATTACTATTAAATTAGCAACCAGTTTGATTTTGTCTAGACTCTAGATTGTCCTATAGAGCAGTGCAGGACCAGCATGTTTCCAAGTATTCTGATCTTGGATAATAATCTCTATTTTGTAGTATGCTTATCTACAAAGTGTACATTTAATATGAGTTTTAAATTTTCTTTAATTTGATTACAATATAATATCACAAGGTATTTTGTTGTAACATTTAACACAGTACCCCAGTAAGATGCCCTTTAGCTAATCTGAAAAATAGTTGCTCTATTTTATCTTTATTTCTAGTATTAAAATTATGTCTTATCGCTTATTTTATTAAAAAGATGTAGATATTTTCATAAATGAATAGCAAGGTCATAATATTAATCCTTTTAAATAGTTCCCTGAGAGGTTCGTGGCGACGTAGATTATAAATGGGTCTGACAGCTCTTTTTTGCAAAATAAAGATGAATTCAATGTCAGCAGCCCGACGCCATAGTAAAATGCCATACCTGCACATAATGCTGTGAAAGTAGCTAAAATAAGCTAAACGCGCGATTTCTACATGTGTTAACTGTCTTATCTTTCTAACAGCATAAGCGGTCGAGCTTAGCCGCCCCGCAAGAGATGTTATAATGTTATGAGATCCCCGGTGTAATTTCTCGTCCAGCCTGATTCCTAGGAAAACCGTTTGATCAATAAATTCCATTCAGCAAGAGCTATATTCCTAATCCCATAGTGCTCTAGTTCAGCAGAAGTGTCTCATGGTTTACGCAATGAACCTGGCCTTAGAGAGGTCGCAAAAGACTCCAATGCATATTGTGCTTCCCAGGCTTTAAAAATGTTCTTTATTAGAGTGACAACGTCAGTGTCCGCCCGTGGTCCGTGGTCCCAGTGGTACCACGCCCTTTGGTGAAACCGTACTGTTGTTCATGAAAAATTGAATTTTATTTTAAGTACCGTAACATTTGATTGAGCATTAACTTTTCAAACGTCTTACTGAGAACTCGCAAAATTTTAATTAAATTGTAATATTAGATTTGGTTGATTATAGAATAGAGAAATTCAAATTTTACTATTGTTTACTAATAAACAATTTTATTGTATAACAGGCGTCTATCAGAGACGCTCCGTCGGCCGATGAACACGTTGCGGCGCATGCGCCACGGCAACGTCGCCGCGCGCTCGCCTGCGCGTGCGCCGCGCCCCGGCCACCGCCGCGCGCGCACGCACAAGGGATACGCGCCGCCTCTCACGTACGCGCACCGGGACCTTGGTACGTATACATTTGCGAACACGTCGCCGCCGTGCGCTCGCCTTTACAGGCTGATTATGCTCAGGACTATTAAATATGGGGCGAACTTTGTCCGGAATGAATCAACAAAACTAACCAATAATTTCTTTACAGCACCAGCTTCAGCGCCGGCAGGCCCGAGCGGGCGTCGCGAGCCTTACGCGAACGCGTACCCGCAGTCGTACGAGATGCGGCCCCCGCAGAAGGTCTGACAGTACGAGTACTGCGGCGCGGGCGCAGGCGACGCGGCGCTGGAGCTGGTGGCGCTGGCGCCCGGCGTGCCGCTGCTGCTGGGCTACGTGTACCGCGCCGAGCCCGCGCCGCCCGCGCCGCCCGCGCCGCCCGCGCCGCCCGCGCCGCCCGCGCCGGACCACAAGACGGTGACGGTGGGCTCGCAGACTACCATCACTCTGCACTCGCCCGAGTCGCTCACCGTCACCAACCCGCAGCGGCCTCAAGCTGATATATAAATTACTCGCACACTGTAACAGGCTTCAGTGTGACATCTCATACTACATGCGCGAACCGCGTGTGACTGAACGGACCTCCACGAAATAAGGACAACGTGACAAAATTCCTTTGCACCTCCCCCGAGGTGCCACGTTATTTGCTCAATGCGGATTAGTGCGATCGATCCGCTCTCTCTGAGCTCAAAAGTAGAAATATTCGCGAGCGACGCGGTGATCTATCAAATTATTATTTTTATACAGAAATAGCAGGGGAACTCTAGGACGGACGGCGCGATGTTCGTGTGAACCAGTGATACTTTTAACTGTTCAGTGTTGCTCCTGTAACCGGACATTTATGTATATTTTTGTATATAAATGGAGAGGTATACAAAGGCTACGATGTAAAAATATCATACGACTATAAACCAGATCGTTCATACCGACTCTAGAGGTAATTGTAAAGTAACTGCATTGTTTTACTCGAATCTCCGTAATTGTAATTTTTATATAAAGTTATTTTTAACGTATTTAATGTAACGTAAGTGGAATGTCGAGGTGCCATTATACCGATTTGTATTCCTGTTCCTTTAATCGTTAGTTCTTCATTTCTCACTGCATCGTGATAATACATTTATCATAAGTATATTTGATAATTTATTAGTAATATGGGCTCAAATATCTAAATATTTTCAAAAAAAAAAAATGCATTTAGTCTTCCTATGGCAATTAAAGTACTTTTATATTCGTTTTTTTATTTATCCTATTTTAAGTAGAATGTAATGAAGTGAAATTTAACAATATTGCCAAATGATCAAAATGTTATTAGACTGAAACTTTCGTCTTGCTACGATGACGTTTTATAAACTCATTCCTTGTATTATTTGTGACTGTATGAGTTGTGCGTAGTCCGTGAGAGTCTCAGGCAGAGGACACGGCGCAGGCGCGCCGGCCGGTGTACTACAAACTTGCATATCACACACCGCTCCCCTTCCTATACCTGTGAACCAGTATATTTTGTCGTACAGTTCAATTGATCTCTTTGATAGATTATGAGATTATGTTACAATCATATTGCGTAGTGTTCATTATTTTCCGTCGTGCAAGCCAAAGAGCATGATGTAGTATTTTTATTATTTCTATACATTGTAATGTTAAGGATCGGTCTTATAAGTATACCATATTAATGCCATTTTATTAGTGAATGTCGAAACAATACGCAATTTCTTGTAATTGTACTATAATACTGTATATTTGTATGTATGTAAACTGAGGGTAATGTTCTGTTGTAGAATGACTTGACCAATCGTGTAACCGACGGACGACATTATGTCCGTCACTAGTAGTACTCAATGGCATTATTTCTCCTAAGTGTAAGCTAGATTACCGTAATAGATTATTTAAATGACAATGTGAATATTTTTAATTAACAAGATGAATGTTACAACATGTGATTTCAAAATAATAAAAAAATACAATAAATTTTACATGAATTTGGTGGCTTTTATTTATATACCCATTCCATTTACAGCAAAGTCATTTAAAAAAGTGCGGAGCTTTGGACTTCCTCGCAATAAAATTATCAACCGTTTGAATATCCAACTCCTAAACTATTGTCGTACAGTCAGCGTCAAAAGTGATCGAGACAAACAGATTGACGATCGGTACATTTCCAGAATGGTGCAAAATAGCTGTGGTTTCGGAAAAAAGCGGTCCCAAACATGCACCAGATAACTGCAGACCTATAGCATCAATAAGCTCTGTCTCTAGAATATTTGAGGATAGTTCATCATCTCATCTGCAACTCTCCTTGCCGATTGTGTCCTCTATCACAAAATTAAAAATGCCTTGCCATCTTCCTTGATCTTGCAAGGCATTCAACACGGTTTCAACCGGCCTTCTTATGAAACTAGAATGGATTGCAATACGAGGAATTTGCCTTGAATGGTTTAAAAGCTAGCTACCTGACAAACCGAAAGAAGTACACGAAAGTGTATGCCTTTTCTTTAGTGATCAACTCCCCATTGATTTCGGAGTTCCACAGGGCAGTGTACTTGGTCCCACGCTTTTCATTGTCTTATTAACGACATGTTGAAGTCGTGGCAACATGTATATTATACTGTCTAGGAGAAGAGGGATTGTCACTAATCGCGAATAACCTGGTCAGAAACCTCCTTACGCTAAATGACGGTAAACCTAAATATTATTGCTTTCTCAAAGACCTCACACTACATCTCTGCTCTTCTAACATTTTTACTCCCCGTTGCGACTGTCCCTTTTGAACGCACATTTTCCATTAAATACTTTGATATTCTTATCGATGACCACCTAATCACCTAACGTTTAAGCAACATACATATATTTTTGTCTCTTATTTTGTAGCTTGCTGTAATGATTACTATCCACATACTATAATATACATATTTAACACGTGCTGTTTTAAGTAAACCACTTATGACGGGGATCGAAACTGTTTCTCCTAAACACAGGTTATTTTGTAACCTATCTAGGAGGACAGTACGGCAACAACTAACTAGATTAATAAACTTTAAACTTTCATCAGATACTTTTGGAACAGACTTTAAGTACTTTGAGATTGCGGGTAGGTACTTTATTAATTTAAAACAAATGTAATATATTATTTAATAGTTTAATAAAGGATATATCTGTATATACAAGGTACAAAAGTATCATAATTATAAGCTAGAACATAAACAGAAGTATACAAATAGGTAGGGAGAATATGTCAATAAATTTTATAATAATAAACGCAAAATCATATCTTTATTTGAGTTCTAAAGCAAGGTAAGAAAAATCAATTCAGAAAACTGTGCAGAAAACAAACATTTTGTGATTCATTCATTGACTTAAATATTAATCATTGGATTCATTCCATTTGCAATAAAGACTCATTTAAAAAGGGATATTCTAAGGTTATCACCAGCGGATTTCCTATTGACTCATTATGCCTGATTCTGTTGACTGTGTACCACTGACCACAATACCACGCATGTTTTTGGAAACCATTAATCTAAATTAGGTACCTACTGTTCTTCAGAATAACTTTAAAATATCACTGTCCGAAGATTGTTACAGCTAACTTAGAAATAGAAGTGTCTTTTTTTCTACAACAAAATAGGTTTATAGCCAAATAATTATAATAGAAATCTAAATATATAGGTATTCTGTTACATTTTAAATACTGGAATAGAGAATATTATTGATAAAAGTAATAGCATGAGTGTGTCGCTTATGTTGCTTTAGACTGTAAGAGCGGTTTCGCACTACATCCGATCCGAATCCGAATTAAAGATCCAACTTCAATCCGAATTGGGAATGTTCTAAATTCGGACGGATAGAGTTCGGATCTAGTGCGCAACCCCTCATACAAATAGGACTATTGTCACTTCGGACAGGCATTTCTCGGATTCGGATCGGATGTAGTGCAGAACCGCTCTTAGGCGGTGTCTAAATGATCTGTAAATGATCTGATAATGAAATGTCTGTTAATCATTTATACTTACTAAAATTTTGAAATAACTATAAACTATTAATAAAACATAAAAGCATTGAGGCAATTATATAACTAATTACCTAAACGTATTCTCTAAAGTATCTTTGTGAGTCGTAGCTACGGAATTCATATTTTTATTATTGCCTTTATGGATGCGTCACTTACACAAAAGGTACGGTACTATTTAATTGATAGCGATTAATCTTTGACCAATATTGAACTGTTCTGTTTTCCTTAACTAAGTTATAAGTTCTCTAATTATAAATCATTACGACTAAAAGAGGCTTAAAGTAAATAATTATATTCCATTTAGATAAAGAAGGGAATAGTTTGCCAGTCTCATTAAAGCCAAATGTTTCGGATAATAACTTATGTTTTTCATACATATTGTCTGGACATATTAATGATGAATGTTACATTGTTTGTTTCTTAATAATACTCGTAATATTGGAATTTGTCTATAGAGCGACATTATTAGTATTAAATAAAACATACAGCTAACTTCTCAAAGCATTCTGTCTTTCGTCATATAAAAAAAAAAAAACATTAATGCAACGCCACTTGTTCTTGTTTGTATACTTCGTGGTAAGCATTACGTATTAGAACATACGGGAAACAAGATTCTAGCAAGTCCATTGTCAGGAATGGAGACTCTTGAACAATCAGGTCGAGGAGGAGGTACACTGACTCTCGGTTCTTTATGGCTTCCTTGTCGGTCTCTTGGCCGAGTCGAAGCAGAGATGAAGACGCCAAGGCTAAGAATTCTTTCATACGATCTTCAATATCACCCTGTCCACATATTGTAAACAGTGCTCCAAAGATGTGATTTATAGCAGGCGCCATGCAATGAATGTTATTTGCGTGACCTTCCAAAGAAGGCCTGTAGAAGGACCCTTCACTTCGTGCAAGCCTGGGCAAGGACACTGCAACGAATACCATCAACAAACATACAATGAGATGCTCTTCTTCTTCAACATCAGTCTTATTTTGGCGCAGAGCTGATGCTAACGTCGGGTCGACCTTGCAAGCCAAGCCAGCCGCTGAGCACATTTCTGATATGACACGCATCGGGTCCCCACTAGGCAATTGCTGTTGGAAATCCTTAATTGAACTAATCAAGAAAGGAATGCGACGCTCCAAAACATCTAAAAGAGACTCTTGGGCGATTTGTCTAAAGCTTAAAATGACGCCGATTATCGTCATCCTTTGCAAAACGTTATCTACATGTTGCAATCTTTTAAACTGTTCTCTCATTATTTCAGGTTTATCAAAGTTAGTCCTGAGCATTTGAAGAACTTCCTTGTTTTGTACTACCAACTTTTTAAGTTCTTGGACTTGGCTTGCAATGTGCCACATCAACGTTTCGCTCAGTAACTTCATGCCATAAGGCCCAATAAGTTCAGCTAAAGCGCGAAGCTCATTTATGTCAGAATACTCTTCAGCATTAAATGGGATTGCGCCTTCCACGGTTAAACTAACAAATGCTTTTTGATTCATGGAAAAGCAGATACTGCCAGCACTAACTCTCCTGAGTAAGATTTCTGAATACCATTGTGTGTAAAGCGAAGCTATTGTCTTCTCTCCGTGGCTGTCTGTGTTTTGTGTTTGTTGTAAAAGGCAATTATTGAATACTCTTGTAATGTCAATATGAACGTAATTTTCGACCGTTTGCAAGACATTCATATACGCGCGAACACTGACTAATAACTCAGATGGTTTAGCAATTTCACTCGTATCCTGATTAAACATGACCATGCCAACCAATGCTTTCGAAAATCTAGTCTCCAAATGTTGGTGTAAATATTCTCGTGGTGCGAATGTATACTCCCATACATTGACGGTAGCGCAATAGTTAATGGCGTAGCAGAGCTCTGTTAAAGCCATGTGTAGCTTGTCCATAGTGGTCAGATCTTCTCTAGTCTTCCTGTAACTCTCAGTTCCTGGCACAACAATTGCGATTGTGTTCTTCTTATTCTTATCCTTCTTCTTCCTGTTCGCCAGGTGCGCGATAGTCTGCGCACAATGCTTCGGCAGTAATTTATCGCTCATTGTACACTGTTCGTCACAAATTGTAGTGATAATATTTTTTGCCTCCTTCGCCATCTCGTCCAAGAATATGTTCACAACAGAAAGACTCCTTTCTCTGATGTGGTGTCTCTCCTCTGGACATAGCTCATGAGTACAGTTTTGGAAGTGACTGCAAATCAGTGGGAATGCAATGATGTAACGATTTTGTGCTGGGAACTCTAAGCACATGTGGAATTGACTTTCAAAGATTTTGCTGTAGAAACAAAAGAGGGACAAGTCAGATGTTTCTACCATAATTTCATCAAGATTATCAACCATTTTTGTATGAAAGACCATTTTATCAATAAATTGTGCCAATTCCCTCTGTTCTACAAGACTGAATGCCGATTTGGCAACTGATGTATACGTCTGTAGCCTAAACCAATCTAGGCGGAATGCTCGGAAATCAAACAGCTCATTGTCTTCAACTTGTTTAACACTTAAATTAGCAGCAGTGCTGCACAATGATGACAGTATTATATTCTCATCATCAGGATTAACTTGCAAATTCTGTATCATCAAGTTCAGAGCAACAGCATCAAAACCTGACAGATATTGCACATAATATCTCTGCATAACCTGGCTGTACTTCCTCACGAGAGCCCTCAACTCCTCCATGTGGAACAGAAGTTCTGGCAACTGACGGTCCACTAAATCTTCAGCAGCTTTGCCTTTCACTTTCTGTGGAGGGTTGTCATTGTGTCGCAATAACCAAAACACTTCATCTCTTGCATAGCAGAGACCAATGAAAATTAGCAATGCCTTAGGTCCCAATAATCCTGGTTGATCAGTTAATATGAGACCTAGTTCCTTCAAAGCTGTTCTCAAGAACTTCCTCCTCTCCCTGTGTTTATATCCAGCCTTTTGGACTGCATGGTGATAGCAATCCTTAACTTCAGATATTCTTTTACCATATCCTTTTATGCCGTCAAAGAAACTCTGGATGTAACTGTGAATATAAATGACTTCATCGCGAAATAGTGCTACAACCCACCCTGACTCTAAGGCACTGACCCACATCTTGTTTGCATGATCTTGTTGCAACATTTGGTGGCAAATAGCAAAGCCAAATATCACCCATCTCTCCAGACACTCCAATGACACATATTCACAAGACATGGTGTTTGTTTCTGAGGGTTTCAGCAGCTGAGCAGGGTTGCTCACCAAACTCAGCTTTTGTTCAGATCTCCAGTGCTCAGCTGTTAGGTTTCTTGCAGGATAAACTTGCCAGAGTGAATTAAGTGCACTAGTCAGCACCTTCAGATGTGGTTGAAATTCTTCAGAAAGTTTCTTCAAAGGAGCATCATAATCTAAAATCATTTGGCCCAAGCGAGGGAAACTTTGATCTATCTGATTGTGTACCATTTCATGTGCAGCATTGAATAACCCTAGTACTGCTTTGCGGTCTTCTACTCTTGACAGTAGAATCATCAGTGAGATGTAAGTGGTAATCAGATCCAGATAATTTTTAGTCAATTCAAAATTCAAAGTCAGGTCTAATGTGACTTGACATGCATCTAAAATATTCAGTAGTTCACAAACATTATCTTTAAAATCTAAAAGATCTACAAATGTATAGTAATACAATGAGAGGGATTTAATGATTTCATTTCTGATGTTTGTGATAGCCTGAAGGCCTTTGACATCAATGTTAGGGAATCTTCTAACAATGTTTTTAATAGAGGATTCTAAAGCCTTGTCCGACAGGAAGCCTGGTTTAGATTTAGCATCTCCACATGCTTTCTTGATGTTGTAGATTCTAGTCAGCATCCCAATACCTCTGTCGTTCAGTATGATGAGCTTCTCAGCCAGCTTCTGCTGGCTGATGTGGACTGATCTTGACATGGTTGACATGATACTAAAAAATAAAACTACATTTAAGACATTAGTTAAATAGTCCAACAGGAAAAGTTATATTTCATAAGAACACCTAACTTAATTCATCTTACTAATAACCTAAACTATTAATGGCAATTGATATTGAAACTGAATCAATCAGTAACAGGATGTAGCAAGGAGGCATGCAATAAGTAGGTTGATACCTACAACTCACACCGATTCCCAGAGGGTCACTAGCTATTCAAATATCAATAGGTGCTATAATTCCATTCTATTAGTTATTGGATAGATGTGTTTATTAAACTGATTGTTTTAATACGAATAGTTATTCTTTTGTAATTTTAAACAAACTATGAGGAATGAGTTGATTTTATGTTTTAAACAACCAGGTATATCAAACTCCATAATATTATGTGTTTAAAATAAGTTTGCAGAAGATATCAAAGTTACAGTTATTGCGATAGTTGAAACTACAACCCAGACAATTACGAAGTACGACGTGCGACTCAGAATCAATTACTTTTAATGCCGCATATCCAGATGTGTTATCATATCCTTCCTGATTGCACAAATAGAATCCTTTACTGAAACTACAATTCCAAGGTATCACTTAGCGTTTCATACAGACAGTATCCTATGTCTGACTATAGGCAATAATAGCAAATACATTATTCGAATGTAAAGTAGCACGAGAGTACCACCGCGGTGATAAATATGCTTGAATCATAGTTACCTTAGTAAACTGCGCTAGTTCACACACTAACTTTACGCAGCAAAACAATGTTTCATGTTAATCAGGGAACTAAATCTGCTAATGGAAATTCATATTATAGTAATTTACTCAGCACTTTTATACGTTTTCATCAATAATCAAGGAAAAGGGAGTGCCAGAAACGCTATCACCCATTTATGATTTACACAACAGTTTGACATTTATAGTTTGTATTGGAAGGTTGGTATTCATGGAAACTAATTTTGCCATAAACAAAATGACAGTTTTCTTTTCTTCGTCAATCGAAAATCGACAAAAGGCGTTTTGACTTCAAAATAGTGGTATATTTACGGTTTTTAAAATCGCATCCGATTGAAGTGGCAAATAAACCCAATACTCGGTCAGTGGGTCGTCTTAGGGGCGGAGTGTAGGAGTTGGAGTATACGCTTAGGGGCACTATGAACAGCAAAGAAAACAAAAAAAAAAATTGTTAAAAAAATTTTTGGGACAGTAAATTTTTCGAAGATTTTTTTATAGAATTCTACCATTTTTATTGCAGCAACTGATCAAGTTTGTCCATAGAAACCATTTATGATCTGAGAAGCATGGCCCTACGACGCACCGTTTCGGAGTTATGAGGCTTTTTCTTTTTTTTTCTTTTAAAAAAAAGATTTATATTTCCGAAATGGTAGCTCGGATGAGATTATTTTCGGGAAAGAAATTGTTGCCAACAGACAACGGGAAGGTGAAAGTAAAATAATAATAAGACGTAGTCGACGGAGCCCCGCTTCGCGGGGCCCCTATTTCTGTGAAAAGGGTTTAAAGTAACCTAACCTAACCTAACCTCGGGGTGCCCTTCGCTCGCTTTGCTCGCTCTAACTTGAGCGACTAATAATTTAATTTGACTAAGTCCCCCTGCCCCTAAGAATACTCTAGCTGAAAGACGACGACCGACGTCCGACACTCAGAAAATTTTTGATGTTTTTTTTTCGAAGTTTTTGTTAATTTTTTTACATGAACTCATGGCTTTTGAGTAGAGCAACAATTTCTTTCCCAAAAACAATCTCATTTCAAGCTAACATTTCGGATATATAAATCGTTTTATATAAAATTAAAAAAAGTAAAAGGCTCATAACTCGGAAATGGTGCGTCGTTGGGCCATACTTCTCAGAACCTAAATGGTTGTTACAAACAAGGTAAACCCGATACTGCAACAAAACCGGAAAATTTCCGAAAAAAAAAAAAACACGAAAAATAATCTGTCCTTGCTCCATAGCGCCCCTAAGGCTACACTCCAACCCAAAACTGTTAAAACCGACTAGCTGACGCTACACGTTCGCACATGCACAATTCACAGATTTCGTGCCTCACACCGTCACACGACTATCGAGCACATTGGAAATTAATGAGGAATTCGGAAAAATATTGCCGCTGAGCGACGAAACAGGTTAAGGAAAGGCTACAAAATAAAAACGTCAAAATGTCGTTGTCTCTTTTGACTTTTTCCAAAAAGGTTCGGTTCTCTCTGTTTACGCAGTCTGCAGATCCGTAGAACACTCTCGGTTTTGACATTAGAAATGTCTTTTCGTTCGCACCAGTGTAGGCTCAGTTTTCACGAAAAAGGTCGATCCGCCTTTAACTCGGAGAGTTGTGAAGATATATGATATTAAAAAATTCACGAGAGAATGGAAAAATAATTATTCGAGAAAGTGAGAAAGTCAAAAAAGAAAAAAGTTATGGCCAAAATAGTGAAAAAAAAAGTTTTTCCGAATTTTTGATTTCGGCGCTCGATATTTTGGAAACGAAGAATGATATCAAAAAATTGAAAAAACTCCTCTGGTCAATTTAGTCAGCTACAATTTTTTACATAACCCGACTTTCTCCTCGCTTAGCGACAATATTTTTTCGAATTTCGTAGGTTCATTTCCAAAGTGGTGCTCGAGAGATAGTCGTGTTAATAATAGACCATAAATATTTTTCATCGAAACCAAAATTGCCATACAAAAATAAAATTATTGACACGCAAATGACACTAACTTCACTCTTCTTTCCGCCACCTCTGAGTATTTTAAGCACTCTATCAAAAATATTCAAAAAGTAGTCTGTGGTATAATCGTAGCGTATAATGATGGTATTATTCACAGAGTACATTAAGTATTATTAAAAGGTTACATGACATCATGCCTTACAATCTTACTCGTAGAAACCCTGCAACAGCATTGTGATAACCCAACTTATTACAGATGACATGTACAAAAGATATATTTCCAGCTGGTTATTAGCTTTACAACTTCGTAGTATAATAATCTGTCAGTTTAGTATTGTACAATCAGAGGCGCTAGTGTGGCGTATAATATAGGAAAATAAAAAATATTCAAAATATAATACTACACTAAGGTTTACAATGTTCTCCCTAAATAAATGGTATAATATTAGTAGTACTGTTAAGAATGTGTTGCCATAATTAATTCATTATTTGCTACATAGAAGTTTGATTAGTTATATTATTGGAGATAAGCAAAGAGTGTTTATTGTAAATATAGGGTTCGTTAGAATAAATTAAATATAAACATACGTGTCCATGATGATAAGTCATTTTTGCTGATAAAAATTTTTAAATAAAAAGATCTTACATACTTTGGTAAGAATTTAGAGATATTTAAATATATGCCCTGGCAGCACTGGCAAGTAATAAACAAAAATGGCTGTTGTTGTTTTGATGTCGTTCTGCTGTGAATGCTGTGATCGTTCGTTGTCTGCTGTGATCGTTCGTTGTACCTATATCCCCCTTACTAATAAACATTGTGTATCGTCTGTATAGTTACACAACGCTTTGTCTTCTGTCGAAAATCAAATTACTGACGACTGAAAGAGAGAAATCGGTGTGTAACTATTCGTCTGAATACGTTTATTAGTAAGGGGGTGTGTAATTTAAATAATATCTAAATATGTTGTAGTAAACAGATTTTGAATACTTATATCGGTATAATTTTACTATCTCTGTTATAGAAAACAGTTGCGACCATGAATGGATCTAGGTCGCGCGATTATAATACTGACACGGATGTAGTTTAGTATTTTAATAGCAGAGGGCGCTTTTTTAATGTTATCGTTCAAATCGCGCAAGATGGCTCTCTATTTCCGTATATACAAAGTACTCTTTGCATGACATGCTCTGTGGTTCTGTGCTTTCCACTGCTGGACGTCCACTTTCCGTATATACAAAGTACTCTTTGACGTCCACAGAGTACTTTTTAATAGAGTGTGGACGTCATTTTAACAATCGGTTTCATGTTGGTTATTTGTATTCTCAACTTCAAGCAATTTAATATGTGATTCTTATCTAAAGTAAAGCTTTTTGTCATTTTTACTAGTGTTCCGAACAAAGCAATAGTTATTTTGTGATCGGCGGCATAAATTAATCCTTAGCCATGCCGCGAATTATGATAAAAGGTGGTGTTTGGCGCAACACTGAGGTTTGTGAAATTACCTTTGCTCCAATGTTTTTACTGCATTGAAAATATTTTTCGTGTATTTCACTATCATTACTCAATTCGTAGGATGAAATCCTTAAAGCGGCGGTGATGAAATATGGGAAAAACCAGTGGTCCCGTATTGCGTCGCTGCTGCATAGAAAATCTGCAAAACAATGCAAGGCTCGTTGGTACGAGTGGCTCGACCCGAGCATCAAGAAGACGGAATGGTCTCGCGAGGAGGACGAGAAGTTGCTGCACCTGGCCAAGCTGATGCCTACACAGTGGAGAACCATTGCGCCCATCATTGGTCGCACGGCTGCACAATGTCTGGAGAGATACGAGTATTTGCTGTAAGTAGGCCATTTAGATTAATAGGGCACAACCATCATACCAAATTCTGGCATATCTGCAAAATGCAGATGGTTTCCATACTGAAATATTGGGGACATAAATGTCCAATTCTTACATACAAAAATACTGATGTTGGTCAGCGGGATTTGCTATCTACTTATTTAGTGATATGGATATATATCGATCCTTTGACTTTTATTACTTTTCCTTTAACTACTCTGATGTTTCTATAGTCTTTGCTGGATATAGGCCACACATTTCTTACTACGGCCTTCAATAACCTGTCTTTAAAAGCTGTATGTTCACTTACAGAGATAAATCTAAAAGTCCTACTTTTAATATGATAACTTGAGACATCTAATGTGTCAACAGTTAGAATTTGTGATCATAATTTTTGTATAAAAAAAAAAATATGCAGAGATCAAGCCCAGAAGAAGGAAGAAGGGGAGGATATGGGTGATGATCCTCGCAAGCTTAAACCTGGTGAAATAGATCCCAACCCAGAGACAAAACCAGCAAGGCCTGATCCTAAGGATATGGATGAAGATGGTGAGTTGAAAAGAGATATTGAGTCAAGCATTTTGTTACTAAATGATAAATGATTTTTATTTTGTAAGTAGGTTTGCACAAACACTTTTACACGTCATTCATATTTTTTATAAAACTAGATGAGGTCGGCGTTTCCTATCTGACTACTCTGAGAAGAAAGGCCGAAACAAACTCAGAGGTCACAGTCTCTTTTAAAGTCCAGACATAATCTTGGTCAGGTTATATGAAGACCATGTAGATTAATGTCTGAGATGGTCTTTTGAGGAAAGAACCACACAGATTGAGAGGACCTGTCCAGTCAGTGCAAGCATTTGTCAGAAATCGTGCAGCTCAACTCAAAACTTAAGGAGCTCAACGATTCGACGAACAATACCAAAGAAAGGACATTTGGGTAGGCCACATAAATTCCTCAAACTGCCAGACCTAGAAAAAAAACTAACAGAACAAAGAGAATAATAAAAATTAAACAAAAAAAATAATCATAAAATGACCCACATTGTCTTCACATGCACAATAATTAAAATAATACTTTACAAAGTAAGCAAATGTCAATGTTTGTATAAAATTCATTAATTAATGTCAATGTGTATATAGAAAAAAAAAAAAAAAATAATAAAAACATTCAAAATGTAAAAATTGGAAGCAACTCAATCCCAAGCCTTTTTGTCCTCAATATAATCCTTAACAGTATAAAAGGCTTTCTGGCACAACTTACGTTTAATGAATGATTTGAATTTATTAAGGCTTAGATCTTGAACGTGGCTTGGTAGTTTATTATAAAAGCGTATACATTGGCATCTGAAAGAGCCACCTATTTTCTTGAGCCTTGTTGTAGGTACAACAAATTTGTGTTTGTTCCTCGTATTTATATTATGGATATCACTGTATTTTTTAAACAATTTTATATTTTTATGGGCATATAAAAGATTTTCATAAATATACTGAGAGGGCACAGTCATCACATTAAACTCTTTAAATTTTTCTCTGAGAGAGTGTCTCGGACTTAGTTTATAAATTGATCGAACAGCTCGCTTCTGCAAAACAAAGATAGTCTGAATATCGGCAGCTTTTCCCCACAATAAAATACCGTACGACATTACACTATGAAAATAGCTAAAGTACACTAAACGGGCAGTCTCTATATCAGTTAAATTACGAATTTTTCTAACAGCGTATGCTGCGGAACTTAGTTTTTTTGACAATTTATCTATATGTGGTCCCCACTGAAGCTTAGCATCTAAAGTTATGCCCAAGAATACTGTGCTGTCTTCAGGATTCAATTCCTCGCCCTTTATCAACACATTAGTTTTCACCTGCCTAACGTTAGGTAGCGTAAACTTAATGCATTTGGTTTTTTTTTCGTTTAGAAGCTAATTATTAACATTGAACCAGTGGACTACTTTCGAGATCGCGCTATTTACATCGTCATTAACCAACTGCTGACGTTTAAGTTTAAACAAAAGTGAAGTGTCATCTGCAAACAACACTATATCATGATTATCCTTTATGAGGTACGGCAAGTCATTAATATAAATAAGAAACAAGAAAGGGCCAAGAATCGAGCCCTGTGGGACTCCCATTGTTACTATAGATCCGGGTGATCTTTTTCCGTTAACGTCAACGCTTTGAATCCTTTTACTCAAGTATGAAGTAAGAAGATCCAGAGCAGAATTCCGGATCCCGTAGTGGCGGAGTTTCCTGATTAACGTTTCGTGAAGAACGCAATCGAATGCCTTGGACAAATCACAAAAGATGCCCAAGGCATCGCATTTATCTTCCCATGCATTATAAATATGTCCTAAAAGTTCAACACCGGCATCAGTACTGACCATATTTTTGGGGTAAGTAATATATGATATAATTACAAAACCTCTAATATTTACAAGATATAAAAACTGAACCTATAATTTTATTTGATAAAATGATCAGTTAATGTAATAAACAATTGATATAATTTTAAAGTAACTAATTTCTATTAGCATAACAGACAATTAATATAAAATCGTTTGATATACCACTCAAAAGACATAAAACCTATTTAGTATAGTATGATTAAAAAAAAATGTAATTTCTATCATAGTTAGTGACCAGAGTGGTTCACTAAAGTTTCACCAAAACTCCATTGCAAATTTTCATTTTACAACCAGCGTTTTGTATACTATTTATTTTGAAAACAACTTATTCCGCAAATGTTTTATTTTATAAACACTCGTTTTATAAACATTTATTGGCAAACAATTCTTTTAACAAATGCATCAGATGATATTTAATCATTAAAATTTATACCGTTTTCATTCATTCGTTTTCACTCATTTAGATTCATTAGGATAAATCGTCCTGTCTAGGGTTAGGGTTTCTGTCTGCAGGGCTTAAAGGAATCAACCAACCGAACCTCGTGGCGCCCCTGACGTTGACCGTCTAGGGTTATGGTTTCCGTCAGCAGGTCTACGGAACTGAGTGAGATCGCTGAGCATAATGACGGTATCAATATATATTATAAACGATTGACCTAATGATTTTCTATTAAATAAACTTTATATCCAATACCGTTATACGAAATAAGTTTTAAAGCAAAGAAATGTTATACGTAAAGAAATTATATCAACAGTTGGGATATCTCACGTTTATTATATCTTGTGAACGTTATTGAAATGAAAATATACCAAATAACTTTATATGATATGAGATGCACCCATATTTTTGAGCAGAGTAAAAATTATATATTGTTGTTGAGTTATTGCCAGCCTGCATTATCCCTCTGATATATGTAGATAGATAAATTAATCGAAGTTAATTAATACAAGTTTCTATAAAAACGACACTATCTTTAACCTCTCACACGTTTGCCCGCCTACCTGTCGAAACACCCCATGCGTTGGAGTAGTTGAATGGGTGCAGTGAAGTTATTGTTGCAACAATGATAATAGAATAATGACACTGTCTTGTACACTTGGTGTACTGATGATATTTGAGGGGTTAACTAGCTAACAGGCAAGAGATTCCTGATTTCTTCAGTTATAATTATGTCCCATGGTGTGTAACCTATTGCCCTTTCATTTTTTTAGTATTGTGGTAGTTATTGTGCGATTTCTGTGGTGTGCACCAGTGAACGAAAATAAACAGTGTGCACTACTAAATAAATGATTTATTTTAGACTTTAATATCAAGTTACTATAAAAATCTACCATGGGAAAAGGCGTGAGTTTATGTATGTATAACTAACAAAATATACCCTGTCACACAGAACTGGAGATGCTGTCAGAAGCGCGTGCTCGTCTAGCCAACACACAGGGTAAGAAGGCAAAGAGGAAGGCGCGTGAAAAGCAGCTGGAGGAGGCGCGGCGACTTGCCGCCTTGCAAAAGAGAAGGGAACTGAGCGCTGCTGGCATTGCTGTGCCAATCAGGTAAGACATCATGCATTTAATGGCTCGAGCAGTTTCACCACATGTGGAACAATATTTTAGATCTGATTATGCTCCTCAGCCATTCTGGTTTGCCATGGTCTACAGAAACGAATATGACCCAGTATGACCCATAATCCAAAGGAGCAAAATTATTTATTTCTTATAAATAGTGGATACAAATCACAAAGAGTTTTTAAGAAAAATGTACTTTGGAAAATAGTTACAATCTGTATATTCGACAATGTATACATATTTCTTTTCTTTCCTATTGTTACAATTCAATTCGAAGAAAATTGATTGGTTAAAAAGTTAAATAGTTTATGAAGTATATAAAGCAATGTATTAATAATGTAGTTTTTTTGTATGATTTCACATTGCTTCTTCTTATCTGCAGGCGCAAGAAGAAGCGCGGTGTAGACTACAACTCAGAGATACCGTTTGAGAAGAAGCCCGCCTCTGGCTTCTACGACACGTCCACAGAAGTGGTAGATCCTATGGCTCCAGACTTCACACGACTCAGGCAGCAACATCTCGATGGAGAACTACATTCAGAGAAGGAGGAGGTAACTGACTCAAGCTCTCGAAGTTATGATGAGAAATGTCATATTTTTATGAAACAGTCATATTTATTTCCCTTTAAATATAATTTTAAAAGATTTATGTGATATTATTAATCGGTAAAAAAAATTGTTAGTTTAAAATTGCTTTAGTCTTATAGGCTAGATCGTAATTAATTAATAAGAACCTCGTACTTTTAATAAAAAAATAAAAACAGTTTTATATTATGACATCATTACATGCGCGAATTGCACTTTGTTAATCATACTACGTAATATAGAGCTGCATTTGCAAAACGTAATAAACTTGAAATTCGTGGCCTTGCAGAACCTCCACCATTAATTTGAGGTCATATTTTTGTTATATTATTTTTCTACAGACTTCTATATCTGAGTAGATGGCTAAATTATTACCGTTTGTTACAGAGAGACCGCCGCAAGGACAAACAGAAGTTGAAACAACGCAAAGAGAATGATGTGCCTCAAGCTATGCTGCAAGGCGACCAGCCAGCTCGCAAGCGCAGCAAACTTGTGCTGCCCGAGCCACAAGTTACTGATCAGGTGATGTACTAACTAAAGCATAACGCTTTCATTCTAATTTATGGACAGAGAATATAATTTTTAGAAATGTCAAAATACCTAGAAATAACGAGAGACATTATCCAGCCTGCATCGGCGGCACAGTCGTTTTGTCCTCCGTGTGCGTTATTGCATAGATTTCGCGGAAAAATTGTCCATCGTCTGCTCAGCACTTGTGTGTTTTGTACCATTAGAGATTGTCACACATTTGATTTATCCACAAAACATTCGTGGATAAATCAAATGTTCTGCTGACAGTGATGTGAATTATGATCTAACTTTGCCCTCTCCGACGCACAGGAGTTGCAACAAGTAGTGAAGCTAGGCCGCGCATCCGAAGCCGCGCGCGAGTCGGCGGGCGGCGCGGGCGCAGCCACGGACGCGCTGCTGGCCGAGTACGCCGTCACACCCGCCACGCCCGCTGCGCTGCGCACGCCTGCGCAGCATCAGGACAGGTTACATTCACTGATCATTTGATTGGCATTATGTTTTGAGGATGACGATTTTATTTCTTTTTAATATTCCGTACCTAAAGGGTAAAAACGGGACCCTATTACTAAGACTCCACTGTCCGTCTGTCACTAGGCTGTATCTCATGAACCGTGATAGCTAGACAGTTGAAATGTTCACAGAATGTGTATTTACATATAAAGTTTAACGATAATAGCGCAAATGTATGTTATGCTCATATGAATAGCAAATAAAAAAAAAAAAAAAAAAAAAAAAAAAAAATATAAAAAAAAAAAAAAAATATGAATATATATCTTCGGTTTATAAATCAAGAAGAAAATAAGTACTATTTATTTTAATTTTTTCCGGTGCAGGTCTGCTGACAGAAATATCTTTAAAAATAAGCAGAACTTACATACTTTTTTTTTCTTAGCCTGCTCTGTCCTACTACTGAGCAAAGCCCGCTCTCAAATTGTTCCAGGCATCCTTTTCCAGAGCCACCTCGATCCTTATTACTAAGACTCCACTGTCTGTCTGTCTGTCACCAGGCTGTAAACATGAACCGTGATAGCTATATAATTGAAATCTTCACAGAATGTGTATTTCTTTTTTTATATGTAGTGTTAAATATTGTATGGTAGTACGGAACCCTTTGTGTGCGAGTCCAACTCGCACTTGGCCTTTTTTTTTTATCATATACCTAACACCGAACAGTTACAATATCAGAATGTAAAAAAAAACCGGCCAAGTACGTGTCGGACCACGCACAATGAAGGGTTCCGTAGTTGGAATGAATTTATCCCAAGAACAAACTTAACATTGTAGTTGAAAAACATGTTCTCCCATACATTCCAACTGAAAATGTAAGTTTGTACGCACAATATTGAGAGATTTACCTTGTTGTTTCAAGATCATAGACTTCTTATTAATTTTCCTGTAATCTCCTATAGATTATAGAACTATTTTCTGTATTTTTTTTCAAAATTTTAGGCTCAGTAGTTTCGGAGATAAGGGGAGAATGGTAAATTTCCGTCTATTGTCTTAAATAACTTTAATACAATTTATTTTAAAATTATGAAAAAAAAATATATTTGAGATCCTCACGGTAAGCCCTTTCATTTGATATGTCACACGGTACAGATTACGAAACTTTTTTTTTTAATTGTCTATTTACCCCTCAAAAATGACTCCCATTTTCAAAACTCATTTATTTACGTTACACGTCTGTGTTTAGGTCACAGAGATTCATATGTGTACCAAATTTCAACTTAATCGGTCCATAAGATTCGGAGCAAATTGGCTGTGACAGACGGACTGACAGACAGACAGACACACGAGTGATCCTATAATGGTTCCGTTTTTTCCTTTTGAGGTACGGAACCCTAAAAACAGTGGATACCATTCATTCGATCTGTAATCTTAGACCTAGAAATGGTTTCGTCTACACCCATTATAAACCGCCTCCTGTTTAGGCTCTTTGTACACAGACGTTTTTCTTGCCGTGAAAATCTACGGTTGATTCGACATGTGTATGTAGGCACGGTCGTCAGTACTGTAAATACCACTATGTAAGCTTGTTGACGACACGGCGGCACTATGGCATGGTCGCCGTATGCGGTTAGCGCGCTACACTATAAAGAAACCGTGCCGTGTACAAAGGGCCTTAGGCCACTTTCGCCCTGTGCTATGCTACAAGCCTTTTCGACAAGCTTAATTATATCATCAATTCATCTTGCCATCGGATTTGTTTTAATACTGAAGTAACACCAATCTCCCTTCTAGAATCCTAATGGAAGCTCAGAACGTAATGGCACTAACTCACGTGGACACTCCTCTGAAAGGAGGTCTCAATACTCCGCTGCATCCGACTGACTTCTCAGGCTCATTGCCGCAGTCACAAGCCGTTGCTACGCCGAATACTGTACTCATCACACCATTCAGGTAAGCTAAAGTATATGCTATATTTTTTGTTCGAGAAACTGGCCCATAGAGCTTTAGAAAGAGACTGTGACACAGGTATGTGTGGCATAGTCTTTACACAGTTATTTTACCTCTGACAGCAGCAACTCAACAGCAACCTTATTGTAACGAGAATAAAGACCACCGTGATTTTGTCAGTGATGTAAAATCAGAGGTAAAATAACCGAATGGGCTGTAGACAACTCTACGAAATCGAACTTTTTGTCAATCTAGTTGTACTATTTATATTAATGACCGGCTACTGTTCGTAGTTATTTTGATGAAGATTCTTTTTCTAAAATGTTCCGTATACTTTGATCCAGGTCATCTCGCAGTGAAGTGTCGACCCCCGGTAGTTTCAACACGCCCAGTCAAGCAGCCGTACAGCCGGGTTTAATTGTATGTATTACCTTATTCTTAGCTAATGATATTATTAAAGTTGTTAGATTTCCAAAGCACGAGTCAGTCATTGCACCTTATATCAATGGCATAGAAGTCATTATAACGCTCGCTCGGGACTTGCTACGACTGCATATGTTTCTTCATCAATATGATGATCTTTTATTAATTGTCTTATGTTTTGCAGACTCCAGGACTTCGTGATAAGTTGAGTATCAACCCAGAAGACAGAATAAGCACTGGAGATACACCTCTAGTTGCCAATCAAATACAAAAACAGGTAAATGTGATTTGATTGAATTTTTTGTGTTAGGTTTATTCCCCTCTAGCTAGCATTGTCTCCACTATCAAAAGAATTCTAAACTCAAATCAAATCATGACCCTAAAAGGTAGACCAAAATGCCGGAATAACCAAATTCCGGACCTGAAATGATAATTTGCCATTTGCCAGGTCCGGAATTTGGTAATTAAATGTTTCATTAGAAAATAGGTAGGGAAAGTACACAAATCTTTTTGTCTAAAGATGAGCATTCCATTAAAGTAATCATGAGCAAAAAACCGTAATAAAAAAGAACGTTCTCGGTTAAAATAAAAACCGTATTGCCACCTTATGAAAAAGCAGCGGTTACTTTTGTCAGTGTTATGTTCTACTAAATAATAACAAAACCAATGTTTCCCCTATAATCACAGCAAAAGTCTTTAGTCCGCAACGCTTTATCGTCACTACCGACGCCGCGCAACGACTATGAGATCGTGGTACCTGATCAAGATGATGAACCGATGGAGAGTTCAAGCTCTGTATCCCATGTGGAAGACCAGGCCGATGCTGATGCCAGACTACAACAGGAGCAGGAGGAAATACGTAAGTGAAATATGGAAATAGAAAACTTCCATAATACCTTTGTCATAAAATCTCTTTACGTAGTGTATATCGAAACGTATCGTAAAGTGTATATTAACAATGATCAGTTTGCGGATGAATGGACAAAGATTTTGTTGGCATGTCAGAAGTACTTTGAGAGGGATTCATGAAAGTGTTGTTAACTTTTTTATATTTTACTAGCTTCCGCCCGCGGCTTCGCCCGCGAGGTGTGTCGATAAAACTATCCTATGTCCTTCCCCGGGATGCAATCTATCTCTCTGCCAAATTTTATCGAAATCCGTTCAGTGGTTTAGGCGTGAAAAGGTAACATACAGACAGACAGTTACTTTCCAATTTATAATATTAGTATGGATTCTCAACTTTATAATTTTCTATTTTCTCTTGTATGTGTTTTTAATTATTCTAATTGGTTTTTAACCGTAAATAAATAAATCGACTGAAAGAGCGTTTGAGAATGTTGACCACGTTTTTACTTGAGAAATATGAGCTACAAAGTGTGCTGTTACAATGTTAGGCCTTGTATAATAAAAAAATTGTCCAGGCTAGATGTAGGTGGAGGTAGGCGGAACTGTATTTACTTGGTTAACTAACATTTGGAGTACCACAAGGTCTTATTTTAGGGCCCCTGATTATTATATCTTTGATCTAATACGATACAGGATGTATCATGTACTCCAAAAAACGGGGTGAGGCTCTCCCTGCTTTCTTCGAATTTTAACTTTTAAACTGTGTTTAATTAAATTGTAACATTTATTATTTCCTTCAGGCGCGGCAGCAATGAAGCTCCGTTCTTCCGCCGTCCAGCGCGGCTGCGTGCGGCCCGGCGAGGTCAACGCGAGCGTGGTGCGCGGCGCCGGGCCCGCGCTGTCGGCGCTGCAGCACGCGGAGGAGCTGCTCAAGCAGGAGATGGTCTCCATGCTGCACTACGACGCGCTCAGGGACCCGCCGCCCGGTGAGGAACCATCTTATACAATCTTGATGAGATCCCTTATGAATGTTGAGCTGGAAATAGCCGTATAAGGGCGCAGCTTTTAGAATCTTCTATAAGCCGTGTAAGAAACTGACGACGCGCATCATCGCCCCGAACCCAAATGTGTATAATACCAATGTGTAACGTGTGATGAACAATAAACTTATTACAGTATGTGTGTTATTGCAGAATTTGTGTCTACTGGTTAATTTTCCTCCGCCTAGCCTAGGCTAGATCTTATTGACAGTCCTATCTCTTTCGACGAGCTGCTATTGAGCGGTTAGAAACATATATTCTGTTCAAGAGATTATGCTACGACTAGCAGTAGTTCTTCTAAATTGTGTGTAAAACTACGGCTCCCATTATTTGGAGCTGTCTTTCAGTTTTTTTATTCATAAAGATCCATCAGCCGTGATCTGATATACACTTCCTCTCCATATTATCATCTTTCATACAATCCAACTATCTTTTTCTTCTGCCTTTTTATTACAAAAATATATTTCATCAAAACAGGTATCGACAAGAAAAGAGCGGTACAACTACAAGCTTCGCACTTGGCGTACCTAGAACAGCATCCTTACGAGGAGTTCTCATCTGAAGACTTGGATGCCGCCAAACTGGAGATGAAGAAAGAAATGGAAGTAGTGAAGGCAGGCATGGGGCATGGTGAACTGAGCATGGATGCTTACACGCAAGTGTGGGAGGAGTGTCTTGCACAAGTGAGTGGATACTAGTGAAAAAATTAGTAGAGATACGGATTTTGAAAGAGATTGAAAGTCGTTCCCACTTCATAAAACAATAAATACTATTTTTAAGCGCGCCTCGCTTAAGTATTGTAAGCCATATTTTCTTTTGCTGCGAAATGATGTCTCAACTGATAGACCACTTTCCTATCCGACCGTACTACCGACAGCAACTCTAGTATTTACTGGTATGACGAGCTTGTATCCTACATAGACGACAAACATGTTGGGGATCATCGATTATCCAATACGGCTATATATAATCCAATCTACGTAACAACATCGAAACTCGCGACTTATAAATCCTTTTCGTTTTTCAGGTGCTGTTCCTACCTGGCCAGAACAGATACACTCGTGCCAATTTGGCTAGTAAGAAAGACAGATTGGAATCCGCCGAGAAACGGCTGGAACAGAACAGAAGCCACATGGCTAAAGAAGCCAAGAAATGTTCCAAAATGGAGAAGAAACTTAGGGTTTTGACAGGTATTTGTTATACAATGATGCTTAATTTATTGTTTAAAAAAGATGTCGCGTTACGTTCTGTATAACTCGCATCTCTTTTTCTCATTGTTGTAATGATGACTTTGATATTTCCCCATAGGGTAGTAGTCCCTAGTAAACCCATGGCTTGTTTCAACACTCTTAGATAAATTCCAGTTAATTTTATAAAAAACGCTTTTGACGAGATAACGTCTTATAAAACGATGAACGTCGGCTGCACGCACGAAAAAGCATGACTCATTGTCACGTTACGCCTGAGCCCAGTGTGCAACCGAGAGCGCGGAACAAGCGATAGAGAGGCACGATCGGACCGACTTTACAGGCAACCAATTTTTTCATTTTTTTTATTTATCTGGAAAGGTCATGCTTACCCTTTAACAGTGTAACAGACCATTACAATAATAAAGAAACTTTAACTAAAACATTATTTATTTTTATCAGGTGGATATCAAAGTCGGGCGGCATCCCTGATCAAGCAGTTCCAAGAATTACAGGATCAGATAGAACAGGCCAATTTGGAGCTATCCACGTTCAAGTTTCTTGCCGATCAAGAAAGAGCAGCCATTCCACGTAGAATAGAGGTAAGTTAGGATATTGTTTCCTGGTATTATTATTTGGCCTATAACAACCCAGAGCAGGGTAAAGGCCTCACTTTCCTTCTTCTCTGTATACTACAACCATCTGAGGCCAGTATTTCAAATATGTCATCCCGACATCTCCTTCTAAAGCTTTGGCCACACAAGTTCCGCGCGGAAGGCACGACGCGACTGCGCGCGTCGATTGTTACAATGATTAAGGTTCAATTTATACTAGCGCAGAGTCGAAGCGCATCGAAGCGTTCATCTGAAACCTAACATAGCAAATTCACCCTTATCTCCACAACGTAATGCACATATTACTTCTGAGATAAAAAGAAGACGCGCGAATTCGCACGCATTCGACGAATTCGCGCGTCTAAACGCGACCAACGCTGATTGGTGCGCGTGCATTATGTTGTGGAGATAAGGGTGAATTTGCTATGTTATGTTTGAGATTAACGCTTCGACTCTGCGCTAGTATAAATTGACCCTAAGAAGTCACGCGACTATTTGCGCCAGTTTGAACACCTTAAAAGTTAGTTGACACAAGCGAATTTTATCCCGCATCCCGAGTGGGATTCGCTTCATTTTGTCCAGAGCTTAGTGCCCTTCGCGAAGTCGTTTACTAACCGTAGTTGTTTAAAAAAACAGTATTCTAATCATCTTTGTCTATTACAGTCATTGACAGAAGACGTCAATCGCCAAACTGACAGAGAGAAACAATTGCAGAAGAGATATTCAGAGCTCCAAGGAGAATTGGAGGATCTTCACAAAGTAAGGCAGCCCAAAGAAGTGGAATCGAAGACCGCGGACGAGTGAAATATTGTTATTGAATACTGAATAACAAATTAAGATGTTAGGACGAAGTGATTAAATATAGGTCGTTTTCGTAACGAGATATGAGCGTTGTATTTGTGTTAGGCCGGCGCACATCTGCGCGGTTGTCACTGCTAAACAAATATCGACCTTGCGGGTACAACTAACCACTATATGTCACTTAGAATTTATGTATGCTATATGTCAACACGTTCAGTTGAGAATAAATAAAAGCCAAAGTGGACGGAGGCGCGTCTCAGGTTATTTATTTAAAACTTTTTTTTAAGATATGCAATGTTGTTGCTTGTTTGGCAGTGACTAGTGCGCTGCGTTGCTCTGTGCTATTTTACTCACACGACCAATATTAATCGAAGATTTTTAAAGTGAAAACTTCTTTAGGCGCGTTGGGCATTTTTTTAAATGGGGAAAAAACCATTGAACTCGCGACACCGCTTCGGATGTGTTCGGCTGTCCTCGGGATTTACTTGGTTTTGATATATATCCGATATGTCAGTGAGTAATGGTAAAGTATTCTGTTTGTGTTTTGATTATAAGACGATTAAAAAAATACGCACGTATTTGAATTTTGAATTGTTTTCACTTCTGTCCGGCACTCCCGGAGTGCCACTGTTTTTTTTTTTGTGATCCACAGAGTACTTTTTGATAGAGTGATGTGATCGTTGCGACGTCAATCGTTTCTGATTATTACCGATTGAATAGTCATGAGTGTCGATGAATTAATAAAATCGGCATTGGTTGATTGATTACGTAAGTTTGTTTGCTTGTTACAAGCCGCAATCATAAAACTATTACACAACAAACGACGTTGATCAATGCTTCGTCGAGTGTGTACCTTAATGTAAGTGGTGCCAAATATAGGGCGGCGTGCGGCCGCCGCTTTACTTGCCAAGTGTAACCAAGTGTATAAATACGCTGTGAATGTGTGTGTAAGCGCAGAAGCTATCGATACCGTCCGAGACACGGGCGAAGTCAGAAGTGTGGGTGTGTTATGTGCTGACGCTATTCGCACACATTCGTAGCGTATTTGTACACTCGGTTACCGCAAGTAAAGCGCGCGTCGCTTCGTGATATAAAAATTCTGAACCTAAGGAAGGTTCGGAATTTTTTTTTTAAATTAGCTATAAATGGCGCGTGAATATGGACTAATTTTTCAACAACAAACCTCATATTGCGTCGCAAGAACTGTACTCCTTTATACTTTGATTATTTCTTAAATAGTTGATTGTGATGGAGAGCGTAAATAAATCTTAATTAATAAGTGACAATATGTTTTATTTCACATTTATATACATCATGATTTACACTAATTATAGAAAATTATTAATTACATAGCATTAAACCATAATAAATTACAAATTACACTTAGAATTTACGTATCAAAATCATTAATACATAGTATCATTACTATAATTTAATTATATCACAGTAAGAGTAACATCCAGACCAGCTGGATACTTGTTCTTGTAGATTTTTGTACTGCTCTGACAAAAATATTGTCTACAAGTTGACGCATTTTAAACTTATTGGCACACAGATTCGGAATAAATAGCGAAGAGCATTCTTTAGTACCAACCGTTGCGATAGTTTTTCTTTCTCCAGACGTTTGAGCATGTGACATTTTGGAATAAACAAGAAACATTCTAGTGTGGTACTACATCATCAAAATTGCGGAAGGGCGTCGATAAGACAGTGTGTCTTGACCCCAACCTAAGATTTACTGCGAAGAACACTTGAGCATTTGCACATCCCAAGTTTAGCACCAAATCAATTTACTCACTATTTAACTGCACTAACAGTTCATGTACTATCGTCATCAGAATCACTATCAATCAGTCTTCTCTTAGGTTTATTTTTCTTTACCACTGTAACATCTGGGCTGTCATCCTGTGTACATATTCGCCTGAACTTTTTCTTGGTTTTTCTTTCTCGTTCCAATCTTATTTCTGCTAACTCTAGTTCAGAAACTTCGTGTACTTGTGTTAAGCCGATGTTGGAGTCGACACAGAAGCTATCCTGTGTACAGAAAAACATAGTAAATGAAATCTATAATAATTTAAACATTATTTAATTTATAATTTAAATTAAATGTGTTGGTTGCGTATATCTGGAGACCAATTCTCGTAATTTAAAACGTTCAAAATCTAGTCTCAGTTTCATCTCGGCGACAAACAAATGTCAAAATGTAGGGAAATTTAAGGTATTTTTGACAGATTGAGACTGAGATCAGACTGTGAACGTTCTTAAAATTACGAGAATTGCCCCTCAGGTCTACTCACGGGCTTGCGACGCCATTTTTTAATAAAGTCTACTCAGTATGCCTCTATCCGGCGTTTCAATTAGCCTATCCGTAGCTAGTACACACCGCGCGTGCAGACATACCATAGTCTGTACAATGAAAGAAATCTTTAATATTTCTAATGCAATTTTTTATTTCACAAACATACCATTTCATATGAATCTTCTTCTACATACTGTGATAAAATTTCTTCCTTATTGAACCTCGTTGGCAGCTCTGGTATCTTGAAACCGCCTCCTCTTAAGGGACTCCTGAAAAATGTATCATTTGAGATATACTTAGTACAAAGAGGCTCATCTATGATACACCTTGCGCAGGTAGGTACGCTTTTATTACCCTTGTCTGCACACACACTAGTGCACTATAATATCTCCTGCGTGGCTAGTCTCAGTCGCTGAGATTGGCTGCCAAGGCCGAAATTTGGTCTAGAGGCCTATATTTTTAATTGTAGATTTTTTTAATGGTGGCCTACGGGAACCATGGAAAACTGCTAATCATCAACACCAGTGCAAATCGATGTCAACTACACCAGAGATACCCGGTACTTACTAGGTCTCCAGAACGGAAGAACTAAATAGGCACTCTATGGGATGGTCAAAAATAGAAGGTCTTCTATGAAATCTCTGCCCTTTTTGTTTTATTTTATTATAAAAATTCATCCCTAGGACAGGAGTTTCACGAAGGACAAACATAGACTTATCTATAAAAACTGGAGCAGTATAACCATTACCTACCCAGTAAATTGACTTACTTGATAGACTTGAGGTAGACTGCCTGTATGTCCTCATGATGAGTGACATTATCATCATCGCATATAAAGTCAATAATACTGCCTGTACTGTCGTCAGAGAGCTCGTCACCGCTGTGACCTTCGTCAGATATTTCAGCCTCCATGTCCAAGAATTCGTTGCCTTTCTTTTTTTTCTGAAGTGAAGAAAAAATGTTTTTCGTTAGGGGATATATTTTTTGAGGAGTAGAGGCTTTATGCGAGTAATTTGCTCGTCTCGACACGCGATTAAATTGGATGCAACAAGGCGTTTTGATTAAATAGATTCGTGCGCTCGTGACAAGAGTTTAGTTTACAATATACGGGCCTTCAATGCCTTTTCTGGACAAGTTCTTACGGTTAAATATAAGCATGGCAATAAGTAAAAATATAGAGTAAAAAGTCAAGTAATAAATTATAAGGTTACTTACTTTCCGAGTCTTGTGATTTATTGTAGATCTATAAGTATTGTCATTCTGTTTGTGCTGTATGTGACTTGTATGATCAATATTTTCGTCACAAACAAAATCGTCGTCGCTATCATCAAACGTCAGTTTTCGTTTATTTTCTGCTAACGGAGACTTGATGGGACTTTTGAATATTGTTTTTAATTTACTTTTATCAACTTCAAGTTTGCTATCTCGTCTGAACATTTGTAGCATGTTCAAAATATCCTTTTTGTCAGTTTCATCATCTTTATGATCGTCATCTAAGAACTGGGGGTTTTTATTTTCTTTTTGTGATGCAAATGTCGGTTGTGATACTACGCAACTTAAAATAGTTTTATCGTTCTTCACGATCGTGTTTTTATTCTTCTTCATAACAGTTAATTTTTCTTGCAAAGACATTGGTTTGTCTATTTCATTATCTAATTTCTGTTTTTTATTGAAATATGGTGAGGCCGTTATAACGACACTATCATCCAAATCTCGTTTTCTTTTCCCACCTAATGGACTGACATTAGTTTTATGCAAAGATTTATTCTTATTACCACCAGCGTTGTTCAAGTCTGTTGGATCATATATTTGTGTGCTATCAGAATCACTGTCGCTATCCAGAATGATAAGACTGTCTTTTGTCTTATTTTGGGACGTGGATGCTATAGATTTGTCCACAGTATTTGCATTGACAGAGAATTTATTTTTCTCAGCTTGTGTTAAAAGAATTGGTGAGACGCTTCTTTCTTCCTCTGGTTGCACTCTATCGGAAACAGATTTCAATACAGACGCGTTACCATCAGTTCTGTTGATCATATCCACTAGTTGCGTTATCGTCATCAGGCTTTTATTATTGCTTGTATCTATGAGACTATTTCTCATAGAAGTCTCCGGTTTTATAGAAGGAGCAATTATTAAATTATTATTGTTTGTTAGCTCTTTAATTAATTGTTTTCTGCAACTGTTCGGTGTTGAACTATGAGGACGATCTTTTTTGGTACTCAATTGAAATTTTCGAGGTTGACTGCAAAGTATTGGCGAAGTATGTACTGGTTTTATTCTACCAGATAAAATTGAGGGGCTCAGCGGATATTCTGTAGAAGGAGATCTATTGATTTTAACATTTTGTGTATTATTGTTTTCTATGACTTTCTCTTGGGCGGGTTCTGGTGGTGTATTATCAATTTCATCGTCAGCAAATATGTCGTCAATGCTATCCAAACCAAAGAAGCCCAATGTTTCTTTAGCTATCTTTGGCTCTTCATCTTTAACCATACTTACTCTTTCTATAAATTCATCTTTGATGAGTTTGTCTTTGATTGCACTTTCTATAGCTTCCTGTGGACTACTATCAGCAAATACTATATTGAAGCCCAATGAATATTTAACTTCCGCTGGCTCGTCTTTGACTGTGTATTCTATAGCTTCATCTTTGTCAATTTTCTCCCTTTTTATAACTTTGTCTGCGTTTTCTCTTAGTTGAACTTCCTCTGAACTACTGTCTTCAAATATTATGCTGTGGCCTAATTTCTGTTTAACATCCACCAGCTCCTCTTTTACAGCAACTTCTTTTTCTATAGCTTCCTCTGGGCTGCTATCATCAGCAAATATGTCGGCAATATCACCGATATCGAAATTATCTGAAGCTATAGAAATATTATGTTGCTTAGCTTCGTCTTTAATATCAAGTTCACGATCTGGAGAAAGAAAATCTGTTCCCAAATCCATTTCCAAATCGAAACTGTTAACACTGACGTTATGTTTATCCTCTTTTTGCTTTTTGACACATTTCAATATAGTTTCAGCATCAAAATCGTCAATTAGATTGATGTCAGGTAATTTAGGCTCTTTGATAGTTTCTAGGACTACCATTGAAACTTTCTTTTCTTCTTTTACACTTTGTAAAAGAGTGCATTCGCAGATGTTTTGACACACATAACAGTTTTTTGTAGTGTTAGTATTATCTAAACTCAAGTCGACGAGTAAACTAATCAATCGAGTAGGTACGCTTCCATCGTTTTGAAGACCTAGGTCATTTATAAGTTTGGTATAGCTTTTAGTAGATTTAGTAGCAGTACTAAAGAGAGCTCTTATGTCGCCATCTTTTTTATCAAACGGTTTTGTTAGCGGTAATTTTTGTTTCTTTTTATTTGGATGTTTTGATTTGGCTGGAGATGTTGAAACTAGTGGCTGTTTTAATTTGGCCGGAGACATAAAAATGTTTGGTTGTATTGATTTTGCAGGAGACGTAAAAATGGCTGGTTGTTTTGATTTGGCCGGTGACGTAAACATGGCTGGTTGTTTGGATTTGGCCGGTGACATAAACATTGCTGGTTGTGAAAGAAGTTCCTGACTGCCGAAACCTGGAATTGAATAGTCAAGAGTCACATAATTTTTTACAAATGTTTTATTTAAACACCTAGCTACCACCTATCTATAAAGTTCATACTTACATGGATTTTGCGTAGACGGTGGCATTTCAAATCGTTTAGCATCACTGTACTGCAACAGTTCTGATAATATTTCTGAATCTCTCGAGTGGTGTATATTTACAGTTTTCTGTAGCGTGCGCTGCCATTCCAACCATTTTGTCAATTTTAGTTCAGTCCCCTCTGATGTAGCGAGATCTTTTATTGTTTCTGAAAGATTTGAAATGATTTTAACATTTAAATATTACACTTTTTTCATGTTATTGGGTTACAATGGCAAACAGAAGCACAGTTGAAAGTATCCGTCACCGCCTACAGGGTAGCAGGGGACATCGACGCGCAAACTGTAATCATGATTTCAGCACATGATTCTAGATCACACCATAGAGTAAAAAATGTTCGGCGGTTATTAAATAATTGACGAAAGATTTCAACGCAGGGGACGAATCATGTACTGAATCCATGGTAACAGGTTGTGTGTCGCTGTCTTTGCCACCCTGTATGGTTGTCCTTGGCCAGTGTAGAGACAAACCTAAAATGTCTACAGCCAGTTTCTTCATCAATAGTAACAGCCAAAGTAACGTCACAAAAGTCCAAGTAACGGTTAAATTAGTTTCTTCACTATTTTAGCTGTTACTTGAATGAAGAAACACACGTGCTGTAGTAACAGTAAAGGTCAAGTAAAAGTCAGTTTGACTGATTACTTTAGTTATTGATGAAGAAACTGGCCGTTAGTGCTTGTAATTTCACTAGCACCTTCAAACCAAACACAGGTATGCTGTTAGGGCACGCCACGATAGCGGCGGTAAGGCCCCTCTTTGAGGAGTGGCTAGAGAGGCGTCACGGCGCCCTCACCTACCGCCTGACGCAGGTCCTCACCGGACACGGATGTTTCGGGAGGTTCCTGCACATCATCAGGCGGGAGGAAACGCCCGGGTGTCACCACTGCGAGGATCGCCCAGAGGACACGGTGGTGCACACGGTGGAGGTCTGTCCCGCTTGGGCAGAGCACCGCCGTGTCCTCGTAGAGGCGATCGGCAGCGGCGGCGACCTCTCGCGCCCGGCCCTGGTTCAAACCATGGTCCGGAGCGAGAGGGAGTGGGAGGCAGTCACCTCCTTCTGCGAAGCAGTCATGCTAGCGAAGGAGGTGGCGGGATGGGCGAGGGAGAGAGCCGAGAGGGCCGCCCGTCCCAGCCGCCGCGGTAGACGCTCCGGGCGTCGGGAGCCGCGTGACGACTCCCGGCCACCGTAGGCGCGGGCCTGCGGACGGCGAGTAATGGGTAGCTCGCCGTCCGATCAGGACCAGGCCCGTGCCGGACGGCGCGTATGTGTTCCACGCGCGCCTCAAAGAGATGTCAGCAGACATGGAGGGGCCCGTTAGGGCCGAAGCCTGCCGGGGCAGCGGGATTGTCCGAAAGGGTTACCGCTACCCCGGAACATAAAGGGCTAAGGAAGGAACACGGATGGGTTTTAGTCAGTAAGAGTCTGACACTCCCTTCCGCTCCACCCAGAGCGGGAGGAGTCATTGGATGATTTCCCATCCTAAAAAAAAAAAAAAAGTTTGCTGTTAGGGGGCAGAAATATGATTCAAACAAATTTTATTTATTTAAATAAAGGCTCAAACCAAATATACATACAGCATTAACCCACAATCTTTGGGATCTCGCAAGTATCTAAATTTTAGGAAAGCACGGTACTACTAATTAGCGTATTTTCATCATTTTCTATCCCTTAAAACCATTTCTCCTAGTTGTTTACCTTTGTTCATCGCCCAATATTCCTTTGGCTTTGCAAACAATGTAGTGCTGCAATAGCCGTCAGGAAACGACTCTTTAAATTCATTCTCTGAGATCAGACCGCTGTTCATGTCTTTGTTGGAAGAACCTGAGCTGCTTGTAGAGGCTTTTGATAACAGCATTGTACGCAAATCTTTTTGCCCCTGTACAAATAGAGGTAGTTAGTTCATGGATTGAATATGAAAAAGCGTTGCTTGCTGGAAATATAACAAAAGAAACGCACCAATTTGATGGAAATGTTGTCATTTTGACTAATTTCTTCAATTTTTTTTTCTTTCATTCATAAACTCACGCATTTCCCCATGGACGGTAGGCAGAAACTACAAAATAGCAGCAGCAGCAGATGGTAGCAGGTGGGCTACGATTCTTACATACTACATTTGCTTCGTTTACGTTCATAGTATTCATACATATGCGAAAGTGGCTTTCAGACATCATATATTTGAGTTTTGGACAATTTTCGGGGTAATACCGAACAAAATATATTCGGGTGGGGTCTATAAGGTGACATTTCTTTCTCGCTCATGAGAACTGTCACGGTTACAATTCCAACAAAGAAGTTTAGGCGTTTTCAACCAAATTCCTCTTACCTTCTTAGCCTTTTCAATCCCTTCTTTACTCTTCTCCTTGGGATCTTGTTTCTTCTCCACCGTAATAAACATCTTCTGGCACTGCGGCGTGAAGTCGTGCGGTATCATTCTTGGATTTAGTTTGTATAAATTGTTCTCCACCTCTTTGGATTGTAGAACCTTCTTGTTGAGGCCGTCTCTTTGCCGCATACATTCTAATAAAGTCTAGAAAAAAAAAAACAATGACTCATTTTTATGACGTTAATTTGTTTGTCGTTCTTAGTTTGGATTCTATCATATTATGCAGCCTGAGTTTTTGGGATTGAGATTTATTGCTTTCAAATGCTGTCTTCGTTTCTTAGCGAGACAAGCAATGTTTCCTTTGGGCACTTTTATATCTGATCTCTTTTTCGATTTTGACATAGTTTAAAAAATATTTTCATTATTTACCTGGTGTTCTCTGCCTTCTGTGACGAGTATAAAGACTTGCCCCCCACGCTCACGACCAGTACGTCCACACCTTAATAGATAAAGATAATAGCAGTAAAAAAAAAAGAAAAAAAAAACGTTAATTTAAAAGCCTTCTAATTTCTTCAAGTCAATTAAACCAATACACTATGGTAGAGTTACAACTATACAACCTTAGTCTTTGATTATCCTAAACCTGAAAAGGGGTCATTGTACACTTTGTACTTATCACTAAGACCAATTTTTTTTTTTGTGAACAGCATCTGATGTTCATTTAAAGGTTGGTCTCATAGTAAAAGTTGTCCATAATGATGAGTTCAATGACCCCGTTTAGGGTTTTGGGTTATTTCAATTACCCCTTGTATTTCAGAGCTAATTAAATAGACTCACCTCTGCACAAGTCGTACGGGCGACTTGGTGGATATATCGAAGCAAATGATGAGGTCCACGGAACCGACATCCAGGCCTTCTTCAGCCACACACGTCGCGACCAGCACGTTGCAAAGACCCTCGCGGAAATTACGCATTACACGCATTTGCTGCTTTTGTGATACTACTGTTTTACCGTCCTTACCTACAAATATGGTATAGAATAGGGATATTTGTAGACCAGCAGACTGCTGGATGTCAAATAAAGTGTTAGTTTGCTTGTTTATGGACAGAATAATTCAGGTCACTATATTGCAGCTCATTTTGGGGCGGCCGGTATCCAAAACATGTAGGGAGAACCCGAAACATACACGTGTATAATCGACCTTGTAATTGCTTTACCACTTTTGACAAAACTTTACCAAGGTAGAAACTATCTAACTGTCAGTACTGTCACGTTGGTCTTAAAGCAAAAATAGACTATGTCGTTTTATGACTTGCAAGTGGCATTGAACCTTAGGGATAATAATTACGAGGTCGACTATAGATTACCATAATATTAGGAACTAACGAATGCGAAAATTAAAAAAAAAATCATATCCGAGGTATCTTCTGACCTGAGGCGCCTTGTCCCACAAACATCTGTGGCTTGATGAGCGGTCGACACTGTAGCAACAAGCAGTGCACCAGGTTTACACTCTCGCGGTACTCACAGAATACTGGAAAATGACATGATTACGATTTAGTGCACTGGCCGTTCTTTTTACGATGCCATTTTTTACGCAAATCCTGAACTTTGGGAAGTAAGGTGTGAGGCCTTTAGACAGGAAAGGGAAGTGTAGGATATTAAAGATTATAGTTTCAGGAATCGTTCAGAAAACGGCATAACTCCGCCGTTTCTATCTTTGCAAGATTAGAAGTTTATTTATTTAGTTTTATTTTTTTACATTTTGTTAATAAATTAAGTTTTTATTAACAGAACCATACCTATTGCTTTTGTATCTTGCTTCTTATTCTGCGCTTGAGTAAAATGTTCCGTCATTATTTCTTTCAATTTATCAAATTTAGGATGACCGAAGCATAAATCTTTTGGTATCTACAACACAAAGACAAAAAAAAACTTTACATACAATCAAAATATTGAATTTAGATGTAAAATAGTTGAACTATATTTTTTGCCCCGCATTGTGTATTTCTCCTAGACCGTGCTTGTGTGTAGAAACAAACAGCCAATGTTTGCTGCGTGTTGGAATCCAATCAGCCATTCGTAATGTGGAGTCCATCTCACGAAAGAATTCCCGCGGCAATAAGTGCAACTAATTATTATTAATGGTTAGCAACATTCCTACAACAACCCTCATACGTCACACACCTTTCTCTACACCCTTTGAACGCCATGGCCGTATTTTTGTATGTTTATATTGAACTGTACAAAAGTGTTTTTTTTTTGACGTGCCATGACTTCTGAAGCATCGTGAGCACGTTTTCATTCCAGACGTCTATGGAGACGTCCGTGGCGGTCAAAGGGTTAAGATTTTGCATTTTATGAACCAGTAATATGCCTGTAATATGATGTTCAGATAAATAAATGAATAAAGATCTGTGACACCGTCGCATGCCTGTAGCGCCGCGTCCGCGGGACTCCTTTCGTGAGACGGACTTTATTGAACTTGTTTTACAATATCTACCATAACCTACAAATTCCTCAGTCATACTATTTATTAGACCAAGTCTCACCTCTGGTATCGTCCCATCAGGCAATATACTCCTGTCCAACGACAAGGGATTTATGCCCAGGTCATCTCGCAACCTTTCCAACAACGCTGTCAGTTTGTCATCAGTCTGTATCCAGGACTTCTCTGGGTGTTCATCGAAGAAGTTCAGGAATACCCTGGATCCGTGTTGGAGTAGTAACTCTAAGCCGTGGTATAAAGCGATGAGGAGGGTGAAGTCTTTCATTATGTAGTTGTGTTGTGGGTGTCTGTGGAAGTGTAAAGGATGCTGCACTTCATTTCAATGTATCTATACATAAATATAAAATTGAAGTGTCTGATTGTAATGTCAAAACAACAGCTTTTTACTAAATTCATATAAAATTATATACAGTACTTATAATTAATAATAAAAAAAGTATTTTTTTGTTAACTGTTTAATTTTTCCGACTTATCTCCAAAACGGCTGGACTGATTTTGACGGGACTTTCTCTGCAGATAGCTAATATTATAAGGAATAACTTAGTCTACTTTTATTTTAGAAAAATAATTAGTAAAAAGACACATTATTGTTTCAAACATCCACGCGAACGAAGTCGCGGGCAGAGCTAGTACCTTAATACAATGACATAAGAGTCACATGACCCGCGTTCGTGAATTGCATTATCTATTCCTATTTTAATGATTTAAAGGCGTTGGTAAATGAAGGGAGAAATTTGAGTATAGTAAACCCGCCGTAACATGAAAAAGATAGGCTTTGTACAACGTCGCCTCTGTCAGTTTCTCGATGTGTCTCATGAACGCCAGGGTATTTTTAGGTACTGTAATGACATAATTATAGGCGCTTGTAAACGGTACCTGTAACTTAAGCATGTTAATTATGGGATATAATGGCACTAGTCGTTAAATCTAATTTGGAATACAAACACAGTAGGTACTGTATCTCCTAATGTGGAAACAATATAAAAACGCTTGGCACATGCGATGCGATGCATAGGTAATTAATAGTCATTGACAGAAAATGCAATTGCATTTTCTGGAGTTTCCCAGCAATACGGAGATTTTCCAGGATAAAAGGTTAAAACTAGACACCATAGTGAAAAAAAAAATTGTACCGACGATTTTAGTTTTTTTACTCTTTTGTCCGATCTTTTCCATTGGTACCTACTACGCTTTGGAATAGCAACTAGCTTCAGCTTTCTGACTGACCGACCCCTTGACAATTCAAAAGTACCTGTAATTGGTTTATTTGAAATAAATGCTTTAAGTTTTTAATAAAGTGTAGGGTTTCTCACCTGGCACTTCGATCTTTAGTCTGATACTCTTTGTACAGCATCACGATACGGCCTTTGGACAGATTTCCCAAATTAGGGGGAAGTATGTTCATTTGTTTCAATCTTCTGGCATACCCATCTAAAATCTGAAATTACAAATGTTATCTATTACTTTTTTTTATTACAAGTTCTGTAACACGTTTATGTTTACGGTTCGATTCGGGAAACCCTAAATAAATACGTGAATAAAACCGTAAAGCCCTAAGGTTTTGTTTCTATACTTCTATACATCATTAAAATGATTAGACATATGCCTACCGTTTTTTTCAAATTCATGAACGGAGTTCGCTTGGTTGGTTGTTATTATATAAACCTGAAATCGCGAAAAAAAAATCAGCTGTTTCCTACATTTATGTTCGCATAACTCGTCAAAATGTAGGGAACAGCTGTTTTTTTTTCGCGATTTCAGGTTTGGTCCCATAGTAAAAATTGTTCATAATGATGAGTACAATCTCCCATTTCGATTTGTCGCATGTGTTCAATTTCAACCTGTATATACATACGGTATGAATGAAGTGTAGTGTTACCTCAATATACTGTTGTCTGAGTTGAGACAGTTGCATGCCCAGATGTATGATCACTGTGTTTATCTTCCGCGCGTGACTGTACGGTGCGACGTCGATGCAATTCTCTGTCCGTAGCTGTAAGTGGGCTATGTGTAGGCTTTTCACTACCTAGAATCAAACTCAAAATAATTTATGTATTTGCAAACATAGGTAAATCTTTATGGATAATTTTAATAATAAGAAAGATAGATAAATCATTTGTGCCAGACCACAAATGGCTTGTAGAATCAACTCATTCAAATTATTATATGTAACATAAACAAAGTCATGCCTCTAATCTCCGATGTGTCAGGCAGAAGTATGCCTATAGTGCACACGCATTGCGCCAGTTATTTTTAAGTCCTATGTAATAGGGGGCGAGCCGATTGCCATCAACCGGGCACATATCGTGAATTCGGGCTGCTAGTGAGAGTTTCCAGATGGAAAAACATAATATCACTTTGCATTACCCGGGAATCGAGCCCAGGACCTCATGCTGAGCAGTAGCGCTTGCGACCGCTAGACCAATGAGGCAATATTCAATGTATGTGTAAAATAACAAGCTATAAATATAAATGTAGAGCAGCTATCTCTATCTATGGGGTCGTATTCATGTATATGTATCTCATAAAACATTTGTAAGATGTATGGAATTAATGTTTTCACTATTCAAATTCATGAGTTTTCGAATTCAGACTGTGATTTTTAGGGTTCCGTACCCGGGTAAAAAAAAGAAGAAGAAGAAGGGTAAAAACGGGACTTTATTACTGAGTTCACTGTCCGTCTGTCACCAGGCTGTATCTCATGAACCATGAAAGCTAGACAGTTGAAATGTCCACAGAATGTGTATTTCTGTTGCCGCTATAACAACAAATACTAAAAACAGAATAAAATAAATATTTAAAACAAACGTGATTTTTTGCCGTTTATTTATTTATTTATTTAAACTTTTCGCACAAAAAGGTACAAAGGCGGACTTAATGCCTTAGGCATTCTCTACCAGTCAACCAAGGGTGGTGAAGAGATTAGATGGCAGGTGCTTTGGTTGAGGAACAATGTTTAAAAAAAAAATTAAATGCCGTTATTTTATATGTACTGTTAAATATTGTATGGTGGTACGGAACCCTTCGTGTGCGAGTCCAACTCGCCCTTGGCCGGTTTTTTTCTACGTTATTACGATTAAAAGCCACTAACATCTGGCAGCACTTTAGTTTATCATAATATTTTGTAGTGGTTTTGTTTATCTTTTAGCAACACGCATTTGCAAGGAGTTATTCTGAGTCACTTGGTATTCAAGGTCCTGCCGTTTTGTTTTTATCTCTAAGTGTATATGTTTCAAGGTTGTTTGGATATACAATAAAATGACCCAATTTTATTTATAACACTCAATATTTTACATAGTTGTTTCCTTATTTTTTGGAACAATAAGAACTGTCAATATGGTCAGTGCAGGTGTAGCTTTGTAATTTGCAAATTAGAATAGGCCTTGACAACAAAACAGGAAAAACAAACCTTCATTTAATAAAAACAAAAAATCTCTATAAATATTTCATTTGATGCCAATAACAATAAAATTTATGAGTCACATAACGATTCTTTGTATTAAGTTTGCTGCCTATTATCCCCAAAAATTATATAATTACAAAATGCTCTTTATTTATACATACATTAATAACATCTTCAACTTTGCTGCCAGGAGTGGCTGATAATGCCAGCACCCTATATATCTTATGTCCAATTTCGTCCAACGTCGATATAATTTGGCAGTATGCATAGTTTCCTCGAGCTCTGTGAGCCTCGTCAATGACCAGGCATCGGACTTTGTCGCAAGGACAAATACCTGACTTCATATCATTGTATATGACTTGAGGAGTGGCGAAGAACACTCTTTTGTTCTGCCAATGTTGCTTCCTTGTGTTAGCTTGCATGTGTCCTGAAAATATAATATAGCTGCTTATGTAAGCCATTTATGGGTTTGCAAATGAATCTTAAAACAATGCAGACATCTATACTAATATTACGAAGAGGAAAAATTGTCTTTGTTAGTAAGTTTGTATGTAACCTCTGGAACTGCCAGTCGGATTTGAAAAATTCTTTTCGGAATTTCTAGCCCAATTCTTGAGGAAGGCTATAGGCTATTTAACATCACGCTACGACAATAAGATACCTTAGAGCACAAAGAAAAAAAGTCAGAAAGAACGCTAAGCGAAAACGGAGTAATAGCGCGGGCAGGCGATGCGATGCGATGCGACGGATGAGGAATTATGTCTGGACTGCAAAAGAGACTGTGACCTCTGAGTCTGTTTTTGGGTTCCTTTTCAAAGTAGTTGGATAGGAAACGTGAACCTTATCTAGTTTTCTAATATTTTGGGATGCATGAAGAAGCCTCCTCGTTTAGCGCAGTTTGTTCCACCAGTTACTCAACTGAACCGAGCGCTCGGCGCATCCTGGAATAGTCACACCCAACACCTTATTTGACTGGCCAATTCTTCCCTTGCAGTGGTAGGGTTAACGCCCACCTAGTTTGCGACCACCCTCCCACCGAATCCGGCGTCAAGCAGACTGCTGTGTTTCGTCGATGCGTGAGAGGTCCAGTGCCTTTTAGGCATCTTCTGGGGAAGCTCTTCCCAACATAAACCTCATCCATCGCTTTCCATCAAGAGTGATTGAAGTCAAGAGCGGGCCTGCTCAGCAATAAAAAAAACAAAAAATATTTTACCTGTCATTTCAATAGTGTCATTGGGAGGTATAGCAATGATATTGTAGCATGCTTCTATCTGTTGTGCGACTAGGGGCCGCGTTGGTGCAGTGAATACAATCTTGCCAAGCGGGTACCAGCGGTAGAAGTTGTACATAATCACCGCTGCTATGAATGTTTTACCCAACCCAGTGGGTAGACTAACCTATACAAGGGGAAAATGATTGTATGTGTCAAATAAATCTTTTTTTTAATTATTAAGTTGCGAAATCAGGAGCATGAACAAATGCCAATTAGAAAGTAAGATATGACATTAGACTATTTATAGACTTCCACATTTATTTTATAGACTGTCACATTTTTTTTAAATTAAACCTACATAATAATTGCATAACACACTATTACTCTCAATTTGAATCATTTTGAAGCATATTGCTAATCGATTGCTCTATAAGTTAGAAAAATGTGTTTGCTCAACAACGTAAATAACGCAATGAATGTTGTTGAACTGTCAAAATGAAAGCCATTGCTACTGATAGTATGTTACGCAATTACTCTGCTGTATTGCCCCAATACTGGACAAAGGTCTCCCCCATAGCTTTCTCATGTTCCTTGTATGTTGCCTACTCCAGCCAATCTCCCTTATACACATCTAAGCCATTTTTTTTTTTACATAAACTCGAATGAGCATGGTTCACAAAACTTAAATCTTACCAAGGTGTTCTTAAGGATGGCAGCCCTAATAATATTAAACTGGTAGTCTCTCACTGGGTAGTTGGTTGGGTAGATCCATGTTTTGCCTGTCAGCTTATCATACCCACTGATCTCTTCATCGCAGCAAAGAGCACTGAAAATATAATCTTGCAAGTATGTGTCTGAAGGTAAAAATCAAGTAAGTAGTGTCATAGTGTCACAGATTTTGTTAATTTTAGGCATGTCTCACAGAAGGTAAATTAATCCCTAATTTATATCTCTCCTTTTTCTGACCATCTAAAGACTCTCTGGAAGTGATTGCCATGTATGATGAGACCACCTACATTGTTAATTAAACTTTTGTCTGAATGCATAATTATGTGGTGTGTGAAATAAAGAGTAAGTATAAATAAATAGGTAAGGTAAACATGAGTATTGTTATTTGTTAAAAACAAATATAATAGGACTCACAATGGTAAACAACAAAATTGTAAAGTTCCAAGTTGCAAAGATGTTGATATTCGTCATGTACCCGGAAAACGTGATACAGTAGCGAGTAAACCCAGCTTAGACCTATAAAAATTAACTTACCTAACGTTCAAAGCGCTCCCGATAGCCGAATCATTTAAGTTACTCTCAGAAAACATTGATCTTTGTATAAACGACGAATTATCAAAATGAGCCAACAGCGTAGAGTCGTCGAATATTTCATCGTCTTCGAATCCATCGTTTTGTCTTGATTTACTAGTACTAGGCAAGTTGTTCATAATAAATTTTCTTAATTGTTACTTTCTTGTTGAATTTGATAAACGACAGCCGCATATAACACATATTGTATTAAAATAACACTTAGTTTGGCTACTTAAACAATCACCATTCATCAAAGTACTTGTATTCATAAAATAGTTATTTGCAAAACCTTTGCGCGGTTTTTCGACGAGTGATGAATTATCACAGAGTACTTTTGTGTGAATCAAAGAGTACTTTGGTCATTGGTGTGAATTATTATGAATTTGACTGACTGACTGACTCACACAGAACAATTGGGCGCGTTCCGAATTGGGAAAATAAGCGATGTAATCGCTTTGAGCGTGCTTAAACCCGTACCGAATTGGCGTGAGCGCGATAACCATGTCCCTCGAATCGTCATAATATATAGATGACGTCATGACATGCGCCATCTTGCGATAACGCCGACCATGCTTTGTACTATCACCGTGAGCGCTGTCAAAAATGACAGTGTTGTGTGTGTGAGGATGAGGATGTGTCAGTGTGTGTTTTGTTTTGAGTTGCATCATATATTTTCAATAACGTGGCATTTTCGAAATGTGCTTTTGGCTGACAGTCGCCACTTAAACAAAGAAAAGGAAGAAACGTGTGGTGTTTATACGAAGAAATACTGCTGTAATAATATCTTTTTGACACCGAGTAAGCACTGTGAGCGCGCTCTCGAGTGTTCCGAATTGTGCAACTCAAAACAAAACACACACTGACACATCCTCATCCCCACACACACACACACACTGTAATTTTTGACAGCGCTCACGGTGATATTATTATAAGGCATGGTTGGCGTTATCGCAAGATGGCGCATGTCATGACGTCATGTATGACGATTCACGGGACATCGTTATCGCGCTCACGCTTATTCGGTATGGGTTTAAGCACGCTCAAATCGATTACATCGATAGTTTCCCAATTCGGAACGTACCCAAAGAATACCTCGGCAGGTTATATCTGTCATTGTCAACTGTCAATTCTGTCATCATGCCCAAACTGCTGGAAGAGCTGAAAACACAGACACAGAGTACTTTACCACTCTATCAAAAAAAACTCTGTGACTTTTGACTTTTACTCATCATCTTTTACTGAAAACAAACAGAAGCGGTAGTCGGTAGCGTTATTTGAATTCTGCATTATATTGTAGTCTGCGTTTGAATTTAATTCTATGGGGTTTCACTTTTTCAGCTGTGTGTTACACTCTACTTAGCTTTTCTAAAAAAAAATGGATATAGAAGATGGTTTCGACGACTTACTTGCTGAAATTAGCGAGCCGACATCTCCAAAGAAACCCAAAATTGAATCCAAAAGTATACAGGAAGTACAACCTGGTAAGAACATCTTTTGGAACCATCATCGTCTACCTGCCATTCCTTACAATTCGCGCATTTCTGGCTTATTATTTACTTTATTATTATGATTTCTGTGACATTCTTCAAACAAAAATCAAAACCTTACTTCTCTGCTTCTACCTAAAACATGTTGTAACTTGTAGGTACTTACGTAACTCATAATGAGCAGCTGATTTCAATAGCTGTAAGTGAATATGATCATTTATGAATTTTCATCACAATAAAACACCTTACTTGTACATTACATACAGGCTTTACTTTTCCAGGGACATCAAAAGAGCCGGTTTCCAAACCTGCTTCCTCTAAGACACACTGTGTATTAGTCAATCAGAAACAGGTGAATTATTATTAAATTATTTAACTTCTGGTTTAAGTACCACCAAATAAAGGAAAACAATCAAACCACTTTATGTAAAATACCGGTATTTAGCTGCATGATGATGAAATGTGAACAAATCATGCTTTGGTAAAAATATTAGTGAGGAAATAAAATAGTAGTAAACCCAAAACACCTTACCCGACCCGGGAATCGAACCCAGGTCCTCATTGCTTAGCAGTAGCACTAGCGACCACTAGACCGACATGGTGGCACTGACTAGTGACTACCCAGGGTGTGCCAGGTGTACATTTATATTGTAATTTATCTATCAAAGAATTATGATCATTTAATGCCAGATAAGTTCTTTATAATTGCCATTCATTCTAACACTGCACTGTCATGTAAAAGCTATATAAAAACTCATAATCTACCTATTTCAATAAAACCAATATTGTATTAAATTTTACAGCGAGGTAATCCTGTACTGAAGTTCATTACAAGTGTTCCATGGGAGTATGATGACATAATACCTGACTATGAAGTGGGAAAAACCATATGCTTGCTTTTCCTGTCACTCCGCTACCACAATATGAAGCCAGATTACATACACAACAGAATCAAAGAGCTGGGAAAGAAGTATGAACTTAGAGTGCTTTTGGTTCAGGTATATTTTATTAATTAAAAAAACTTGCGGATGAGGGTCCCCTGTTGTGAACGAAGTTCTTTACACGATGCTCGCTCACACATACACACTGGTATATAATAGAAAGAGAGAGAATGTAGCATGCTTTTTAGCATAATGCTTTTTCCGAATGTGACAATTTCTACCAGACAACTCATACCACAAGCCGCATTAAGACGGCGTCGACCAAACCCCGACCACGCAGTGCCGCCCCCTTAAAGAAAGTAGTCACAAAAATGATGCAATTGGTAATATATTCCAAGGCCAAGAAATTATAATCCTTCATTATTGCTATTAACATATATACCTAAGTTAAAAATTAGCAATAATTTGTTTTCTTGGCAGTAAGACAACTTATCCATGCTACTAAATTGTATTGCTTTTTTTTAAAATAATGTCTGGCTTAGCTTATAATGTCTTAATGTGTATGCCCTTATTTCATGAATTTAAATTAATAAATAAAAATATTGTTATTTATTTTATAATTTGCTTTTTTGGTATATAAATTATCATCTTATATTTAAAAAATAATGAATTTCCACCTCTAGGTTGATCTCAAAGAACCTCAAACAGTATTGAAGAACTTAACAAGAATATGTCTGTTGACTGATTTAACTCTGATGTTAGCATGGAATCCAGAAGAGGGAGCCAAGATTATAGAAAACTACAAGATTTATGAAAACAAACCACCTGACAGGATCATGGAGAAGATTGAAAATGATCCTCATCAGAAGGTAAATATTAAAAATTGGTTTATCTTCTAAACAAGTAAATAAAATTGAAGTGTCTGTGTGTAATGTCAAAATAACTAAATGCTTATGAAAGTAAACGGAACTTGTAATAAAAAAACGACACAAATGGCAGGGCCGATTTTGACAGGACTTTCTCTGGCAGATAGCTGATGTTATAAAGAGTAACTTAGACATTAGTGGCCTACTTTAAGTTTAGAAAACATAAATTAAAATCAGTGAAATTTCCAATACCCACGCGAGCGATGCCACGGGTAGAAGCTAGTCTATTTATATTATAAGAATACCAGTAACATGTAGAGAATTGTAATAGCGTTACATGTTTAAAAATGATCAGCGCGGTTTATAGTGTCATGAGGAGCCGAGTAGGAGAGCTTTCAAAAGAATGAATCAAAATGGGTAGGTAACTCATTGCCGTCACATTTCCAATAGGCGCGCGCGCCGCTTCCTGTGTAACATCGATCGAAGTGGTTGAATGTTTATATACCGTGAAATATGCCAACATTGCCCCTAAGGGAAACTTTGCCCGAAGAACAATGTTTAAGCATATCTTTGATGTGCAAAAATATCTTAATACTATGACAACATTGATTGACTTTCGTGGAAAATAGGTTATATGTATGGCAATACTGACTATCGTGTTTGTTGCTAACGTCGCTTAGTAAGTTATTGGAACTCGTTGAGTGTGGTGCGTGTTTTTGCGGGCAAATTTTAGTGCAAATTTCAAAGTGCATTCTGCGAGATGGTGAAAACACAGGTTAGTTTACTTTATGACATATTATAGAAAATCATTTGTGGAGTTTATTACTGTTAGTGTCGTTGTTCAGGTTCTTTTAAAACTAAAGTTATGATGATGGGCAAAGTTATCTATTAATGTTCCGACCTACGATTGACAACATTGCCCGCCATCAAAAAAGGCTTAGGGTTGGCACTTTCCGAAAACTTCTATTTCGATTTTTTACTTTATGGCTACTGCTGAGCTTATTTAATTTTAAACATAATAGGTATTTAAGTAACAAAATTCAAAGATGACATTAGTTATTGGGTACTGAGTGAGTACCTGCTCCACACTACCTTTAATTAAAACTTTTTTACTATCATTTTACTGGTCGGCCCCGTAGCCTTGTTGTTAGTATGACTGCCTCCGAAATACAGGATCGCGGGTTCAATTCCCGCCCAGCGCAAACATTCGTGTGATGAGCATTTGTGTTTGTCTTGTGTCTTGTGTCTGGATGTTATTTATCTACATGGTGTGACTGGTAATTAGTGACCGATACTTAAACACATGATTGTACTCATGATAACAAACCACTTTTGCTATGGGACCAAACCAGAAAACGCGAAAAAAATCAGTTACATACATTCATGTTCGCATAACAACTCATCAAAATGTAGGGAGCAGTTGTTTTTTTTTCGCGATTTCAGGTTTGGGCCCATAATAAAAGTTGTTTGTTATCATGAGTACCTACAATTATGTGTTTATGTATCGGTAACTAAATACCAGTCTCCCTATATAAGTATCTATTTAATCTATATATGTAAGCATATCAGCTGTCTAGTACTCATAGTACAGGCTCTGCTTAGTTTGGGGTCAGATGGCCGTGTGTGAGGTGTTCTCACATATTTAAGTATTTATTTTATTGTATTATTATTTCTAATATTTTTTGTTGAGTTGCATGGTTTGTTTCAGAAAAATAAACATAAATCTCGAATTCGACAGAAGAAGTCAAGACGAATAATTGGATCCAGGGTTTATAATAACTACACTGAAGAAAAAAAAAGAATAGACGTGACATAACTGAAATATAGACGATTACTACCATTTTTTATTTCGTGTCTTCTCCAGTTATTTAAGTTCAGACTTTAATTTGTGAATCAGTGAGACGTTATAATATTAATGAACAATTATGATATAAATATGTGAGATAAGTTCTTAAAAAAGTATTATTTGTAATTTCAAATTTGATTAAATACTAATAAGCGTAAAACATTTTTCTTTTATATTTACCTTAACTCTTTGAATCCCGCTAATGAGACACAATTGGTCTTTTATTGTTGTTGGGCAGTTTGGCCACGCCCGGGCCTCAAGCGATTAACACATATTCTTTGTAGAAAGAAAAAAAATCAGAGTAAAATTTTTACAATGTACCAACCCTAGCACTTTTAAAAGGCGAAATGTAGATTGTATGAAAAAGAGAAAAAATGTCAGGGTAACATTGCCCAGTCATTTTAATAAGAAACGTTTCATAGTGTCGTTTACATTCCTAAAGTAAACGCCAACTTTACCAAAATTCTTTTACTGGTTTTTATGTCATCTGTATAAAGACCATATTTGCGTCAGAAATCAATGTGGGCAAAGTTGGCTAAAAGTCCAGCTATCTTTGCCCGCCAACAAAATTGGACAAATATTGAATTAAATGTTGAATAATACAAAATTTAGATATACTAACACATCCACATGATCTTACAGTTGTAGCTGATAAAGAAAAATACTTACGTCTCCATAGAAAAATCGTATTAAAATTGAAATTATTCGAAAAATCTGGGCAAAGTTGGCATGTTTCACGGTAGTCGTAATTCTAATGATCTTTTCTCAAAATTGTATAGTGATGACGAAAGTTTACATTTAGAGTAAGTACCCGGAATACGTCTCCTAAATCCGGAATTTAGTAGGAATGCCGCCACGACGCCATGGGGTGACGCCATGTCGAATTATATTACCTCCCTGGTTTTGCAAAAAGTATGAAAACTTTACAAAGTCTTCAAATTCGCGTTCAGTTATTCTCTTTGTGAAAGTAGGTTGTTCTATCAAATAAGTAGCCATAAGGTCTACCTAACCTTGTGTTTGTTTGTAGGTGGTAAATGCATTAACTACAATAAAACCAGTAAACAAAACGGATGCAATGACCCTAATATCACAATTCGGCACATTGGAGAACATTATAAAGGCGTCAGAATCAAGACTTGCAGAATGTCCCGGGTTCGGGGCTACAAAGGCAAAGAAGCTTCACAAAGCCTTGCATGATCCATTTTTAAAACGAGCTAACGTGAATAAAAATCAAGTTAAGAATGATTTTGACGGAGATTTAAGTATAGAGGATATAGAGCAATTAGAAAATGAAGTAGATAAACAAGAAAATGAAGGAAAGAAACAAGAGAATGTAGAAGAGAAACAAGAAAATGAACAAGAAAAAGCATCTGAAAGCTGATTAGAGTTTCATTCGCCAATAGATGGCGCTAGTGGAACAGCGTAATATAAAGTGAGGTTTTATCACTGATGAAAAGTTTAAAATGCACTGTGTTGGGATTTATTAACGAAGACAAACAAATACTTCCTTCTAATCTAATTAAAATCCTCCTCTTGAAGGGTTTTCTGCATAGATATAAGAAAGGTTTTCCATATTAAATATGCTATACCTACCTCTTTAACCTAATTAAATGGTTAGGTTTAAGTTTAATAAGTTTTAATTACTGTAAAAATACCCTGTAAGCAATCCCAATTGTTTTGTTAAACCTATATAATTTTATTTGTTATGCTTTTACCTAAACGACTGCTATTGTGTTTGATCAAATCATTTTGTAACTGGCTGCACAATCAATAAATAAACAGGTCTATATTCAAGAGCTGCTAGTTCTTTTTTCGCCTCATCTCATAAGTTCTTATCCCATTGCTGTAGAAATGGGGTTGTTTTTAAGAGACCTTTTTTTGGTATCGTATATCGAGGGACGCTTGGCCGTTGCGCGCTTGAACCGCGGCAGCTCGGCCGCGTTGCCCGCGTTCAAAATAAAACTTGACAATCAACAGCGAACCGGCTCCGCTCGTGGTTGAACGCGCGCTGCTGTGCCACTGCCTGCCAGTACCGACGAAATAAATAAACATTTGGCGGGAAAGTGCTGATTCAAAATTCGAATGTGAATTTCTATAACATTGCGAATAAATGTTTACAACAGACGTTTGAAAAACGATTTCTGTGATTTTTATTATTGGACATAAATGTGTTAAAACTTTTGTAATAAACTTTGGTGTGTAGGTACAGTTCGTGATTTGGACCCCAAGTGATGGATTAAGTGGGACTAAAGGTGTAATAAAATATATTGAAGTGTAAAAATATATTGAAGTGTAAATGCTGAGCTGAAGTGTGAATAAAAGGACTGCCATTCGGTTATCACGCGGATTTTATGGTAAGTGCGAACATGAAGTTTGTTAATTCAAAATATTAATAATTAAAATAGAAGTACTTCTGCACGAGTTTAACTATCGAATTGTTAGTAAAGTGAAACGGCTCTACCAAAATGTTAGAAACATATATAAAAAAAAAAAACACTTTTCTAACATAATATCCTAACTATTACTAGCCATTAAAATGTAACAACTGGTACATAATCTCATTTTTTTTTTTATATGCGCAACGCCTGTAAAGTTAGCGAGTCCGTTTCGAGTACCTACTTACTTATTTGGCCCCGAGTAATTTTTGTTTTGAATACTTCCGTCCTGTTCAAGGAGTCCGTAATAAGCGAGTATAGTTTCACGTTCCTAACAAAAGCTGAAGCCATTGTTACCTAAAATGATTATATTATTCTGAGTCTGATGTTGACGTGCATACTAATGAAATCTCAGTAAGTAGGTGTGCCATTCTTGGTGTTATTGTTAGAGTCGGGCTTTCGGAGTCTATGCGTCCTGTTTGTTTTAAAACGTACCTAACTGCCTCGGACCGACTTGTGGTCAAAGCTCTGCGACTGTTGAGTGCTGACCGGCGTGGCGTGAGCTTGTAGCTAACTTATTGGTCGTTGGGAATTGGGTACCCCATTTTCAGTGGAAAATCGCTTAATGATCTTTTATTTCTGCAAATTGGTTGTAAAAAACACTATTAAGTACTCGTCAAAAGAAACTAAATGAGGTCTGTGTTTTCTAACAGACTAGGTACACTGAGAAGAAACACCGAAGCAATAAGAGGACTGACTGTTTTAGAGTCCACACAGTATCTTGGCCAAAAGTTTTATTGTCAATAATAATTACAAGTTTTGGAAAAAGAATTATTCAGCCTTAGTGGCTTTCCTTTGAAAACAACCTAAGAGTTTGCTACCAAAACGGTCAGTTGTAGTCGGCTCAATAATACAACTCTCATTCTTACTTCAAGGCCTACAACCGCGATCGTGACAGTCCTTTGTTTTAAAACTAGCTTACCTGCTTATCCTCCTACACTAGTTATTTTTAAAGGACAAAGCATAAGGCGCAGACGAATTAGCATTAGTAGGGTGTCTATTAATCATACCTACCTATTATCGTTCTGTCTAGTCGTATAGAAATTATGCTAAAAGTAACTGCAAAGTCGGTCAAAACGACGTTTGACCAAGTTATAGTTTTGTTCAGGCTCCGTCTTTCTCAATGGAGAAAGGATTTGCAACATAAAGTGATACAAATCGTGGTCTACTATGTAATCATGAGCACAAATATAAATGTTATTAAGCTTTTAGCCCACTTTAACACAGCGCTAATATGAAGATTTAGATTTCAGCACGCCAAAAAAGAGTTAGCTGTAGAAATCAATATTTTATGTAATTATTGAAGCCAATATGCTGGTGCAGCATCGCAATTAATGTCATCGCCCGAACTTGTGTTATAGCTATGATAAAATAGGCCCAACTGAGTAACAGATTCAAAACGGTGAAGGAAAACAAAGTGGGGAAACCGGCGGCGTGTCCTAGAACCAAAAATTCGAAGACATGTGACATCGAAGTACCAACCCGCACTGGGCCCGCGAGGTAGATTATCAGCCGATCTCCTATACAAGAGAGAAGGCCTGTGTCCCAGCAGTGAATACATGTTAGGTTGATTATGTGAGTAACTGATTCTTATAAACCTGTAATATCCTCCATTAGTTGACGATTAACCTCGGGTCCATAGGTGGGTACGATCTTTATGTTGTCTTAATTTTTGAGATAGAAGAAAATATAAACTAGCTTCAATATAATACCAGTCTATTATTGTCCCAGTGCAGGCCCCTCTTCTCATACAGAGAAGGCATGATCATTGATCACTATTCACACTTACGATTTCAGACTTATAATTTAAGTCCAGGTTTCCTCACGATGTTTTCTGTCTATGCTGTGATAAAACCCGTAGCTCAAAAACAAGTCTGCGTCACGAAAACGAATGCTTGACCTTATTTCACCTAATACAAGTTTAATACCTTAATGGATTCCGTTATATTATTTGTACACCAGTTCTAACACTCGCCAAGTGAATAGAAAGAATAAGAGATTGTTTCTTAATAGCATTCGAATGATTTAAAACCACATCTACGCCCTAATCATCATTTAAAAGTAATGGCATGGTAGCCTGCTATCACAAGCTACTATTGCTGACTTATAATTACGTATGCGATGCAGCAATTTTGTAACGTATACAAAAATAATGGCATGGTTCAAACAGCTATGACTGCCGGTTTCGAGAGCCTACTTATTTAAAAGTGCGACTAAAGAACAGGTGAACGAGGCACGTGCCTCGAGCCAGGTGGAAAAGCATTTTTTTTTATGTATAATTAACTACGTCTATGCAGATAAATAAGCCCATCATTTTGCTTATACGAGAACAGTATATAGGCACCTAATGCTTTGTATTTAGGACCCAATCAACGCTTTTAAATTTGGTTGGTAGCATTGATATATTATTATCTATTGGTAGGTACTTTGTTTTCGTGTTAAAAGCTTATTTTAATCCAAAGAACAGGTTTCTTCGATAAAAATTTTAATAAATTGAGCTACCGATGGAGATCTGGGTGTACGGTGTGTACCTACACAAGTTAACAAACTCACGGACGGGTCCCCGTTATATAAATAAGTTCATAGGCGATTCTGTCATTGCACAGATCCTACTATTTATTAACAGTTATATTTCCACGGTGTGCAATTATTTAATGCCTCTGTGCATGAAATAAGTATTGCATGCTCGATTTAACCTACTTGTAACCAGTGCATCTGTCACGCACGATCATTTCATGTCATCTTGCTAACTACACACATCAAAAGTGTCTAGGGATCAAGCATTTTTATGCGGATTTCTTGAGATTGAGATGTGGCTTTGTAATAAATTTATGATTTTATAAATTTATATGGATCCTTTTTGGTGCATTTCATAATTTGAATCAGGAACTGTGAATCAAATTCGAGTAAAAGATGAAAATCAGCTGTCAATATTTTCCCTATAAAAACATACAACGCATTGAAGACATTATTAGTGCTACTGTTTCCCTACTACTGATTAAAACCAACGTTATTATGGAGCGGCGACGTCATTTAAGCAGGGAAGAAATGCTCAGAGCCGTGGGAATGATAGAAGCTGGTTCCCGGCAACGTACTGTGGCTTTAGCTCTGAATACAAGTCAGAGTGTTATCAGTCGACTTTGGACACGTTACCGAAGCACTGGTACCGTGGCTGAGCGCCATGGAGGACGGTATCGCTGCACCACACGGAGACAAGACCGATACATTCAAATCTTAACTCGAAGAGCTCCAACAATAACCGCCATGATGTTAGCCGTGAGGCTTCATCACTCTTCAGGGAACTTAATTAGCGACCAAACAGTCAGAAACCGCTTGCATGAAGTGAACCTTCATTCCCGAAGACCGCTACGGGTACCACCTATAGCAATGCACAATCGTAGGATTCGATATCAATGGGCTCTTGAACACAGAAATTGGGCAGAAGAACAATGGCGTTTCGTGTGCTTTTCTGATGAGTCTCGTTTTGGTATGAGACCGGATACAAGACGTATACGACACTGGAGAACCCCTGGACGCCAACAGCGATTAAAATCCTGCCAGGAAGTCCATCCTTATAGTGGTGGAACCATCATGGTATGGGCGGGTATTTGGATCGGCGGAAGAACTGAGTTGATTTGGATCAGAGGCAACCTCAACGCTCAAATTTATGCTGAGACGATTGTATCAGACGTCATCGTTCCTCTACAAGTGCAAATCGGTCCCTTATTTCAGTTAATGCATGATAATGCACGACCGCACACCGCAAGAGTTGTAAGACAGACTCTCGCCGCAGCTAACATCAATGTCCTGCCCTGGCCTGCTCAGTCGCCAGACTTGAACCCGATTGAGCATGCATGGGATATGCTACAGAGAAGAGCTCTGCCGAATATGGAGGGTATCCAGTCGCAAGAAGACCTTTTTTTGTTGTTGCAACGAACATGGGCGGCCATTCCACAGCGTGATTTGGATGAACTCATTTTGAGTATGCCAAACCGATGTTCTTGTGTTGTTAGTGTTCGCGGTAGAAACACGGATTATTAATTGTTTAAGTTACCCAATAAAATTTTAAAGAAAACTGTTATTTCAGTCTTTTTTTCGAACTTTTGTGTTAGTGGTTCAAATGTCAAAAATCCCTTTATTAGGAAAATGGCAAATTTCTTTATTAATGCAAAGGTGACTTGGTTTATCGTTACTGTGACAAACGAAAACACTTTATTTGATGAATCCTTAAAGAAAATTTTAATTAATATCAATCAGGAGAAAAGTTATTGCAAAAATATATGTTGATCCCTAGACACTTTTGATGTGTGTATTTCTGATAGTACCTAGGTAATTATAACTTTTTGGTATTAGTAAGGAGTTTGCTTTTTCTAGTCACTACACGTCTTTACAGAGATTGCTAACACTTTTTCTGATGCCATACGTTGGTCTCTTTTTCTTCGATGGCTCGTTGCTTTGTTGGATTCATAAAAGATCAAAGATCATAGAACTTTCATTCTTGGATGACAGCGTTCGTCTTTGCTTTGTTTATCTATGTCCTGAATATTTTTATTGCATTTCTTTTATGTCGTGATTATGTCACTATGGTTATATGATTCAGGCTCGAGGCCATATCGTGATCATCTCGAGAGCTGTTCGTGTGACAAGTATGTCTCTGGCGGTGATCGTGATTGCTTTCATCGAGATATGGGCCACATCACGACTGGCTAATCTAAGCCAATCTACCATTGAACGTAGATACTTGTAAACAATAGACCGCGGGAACCATGGTTTGTGAAACTGTGACAAACATATGCGAATATGAATGTCTGTACCGAGAAACAAGCTCTTGTTTACCTGACCGTATTTCAGTTATAATTTTGGTCTACCGTGTAATTCTCCCCAGTTTTGCTCCAGAAAAAAAAAACAACAAAAACCGGTCAAGTGAGAGTCGGGCTCGCGCACCGAGGGCGGGGGTTCCGTACAAAGTAGAAATCATCATCTGCCTAGCCTTTTCCCCACTATGTTGCGGTCGGCTTCCAGTCTAACCGGATGCAGCTGAATACCAGTATTTTACATGGAGCGACTGCCTGTCTGACATCCACAACCCAGTAACTGGGTAATACGATACCCCTTGGTAAGACTGGTTGTCAGACTTTCGGGCTTCTGACTATCCGTAACGACTGTGTAAGATCCACGAATGACAGCCGGGACCAACGGCTTAACGTGCTTTCCGAGGCACGGAGGGGTCTCGGCATGTAATGATGGTCACCCATCCACAGACCAACCGCGGCAAGCGTGGCTTAACCTGACCGATCGACCTGTGCGGCTTTTATTATTTAGCCACAGGCCCCAAAGTAGGTATGTAACAAAAAAATTGCGGTTTTCGGATGTTTTCCTTGTGCCACATGACATTGCTTCTTGCCAAATTTCATTCTAGTCAAGGTTAACGGGAAGTAGGTACCCTATAGGTTTTGATTCCGGAATATAACGCCGCTATCTCTTCATTGCGTTGACTTAGAAGTTTGATTTTTTCACTTCTTCAAGGGATTGCAGTCAGTTGATATTAATTTCAACTTGATAATCCCACGCGTTCCTGAGAGAAAGGGACTTGACAGATGAACAGACAGACGGACAACGAATTGATCTTATAAGGGTTCCGTTTTTCCTTTTGAGGTACGGAACCCGGAATAAAAAAGTAGTTTCATGGATTGACAAAAATGAATACATGGTATCATATTATATTATAATGGAGAGCACATTACCATTTTGTAATAAAGTCATGTTTGGCTGATAGGGGCCATAATCGCCAATAATAGCGTGTGACATCATTTTGCTGTAGCTTTAGTTACAATATTCACATGTGTTTATGAGAATATACGTAAATTTTAAGCATATGACGTGCCTAGTTAAACGAATGAATTAATTTGTATTGTGTAATTTGTGTGTCGCTAACTCGTTAGCTGCGACTGGTCTTGACTCTTGGTTTTCGGATTTTTGGATTCACTTGGGCAAAATGTACCTAGTCTATTTATTTATCATAGAACGTATTCAGTTCTAGCTTACTATTGAGATTCTTTGTTGCTAAATAGACATAGAGGCCATGTCTTTTTCTGCTCACGGCAAAATCCTCTTAGTCTATCTTAATCCAGTTTTAGAGACTGTCATCCATTTCAGCTGCCTGAATAATCTTTGGTCTCTTTAGACCCTCAAAGCAGCAAACCGTGGGGGTACGTTTGGTTTCTTCGAGGATCAGAGAAGTAATATTGAATGTGAGAAGCGCCAAACACGTAGCCGAATTCTGGCCGAGTCTATTTAGATTGCCATCGAACCACTAAAAAGAAGAAGAGAAGTGACGGCGACTTATGTACTCGTATGTCCATACATAATTTTAGAACATTGTGCCATCAGTGGTCTGGACACCAATTGAATCCTCTTTGTTGGCCTGTACATTGAGGAATGACAGTCATTAATGGCTAATGCCGCACGTTGACACTTCCCTTTTGAACGTTCTATAGGTATTTTATGCTCGTATAACGCCTTCATCGTCACGCCACTTAGATACGCTACTTCGACATTATTTTATTCAATTAAATTTTAGATGACTTTCTGCTCTGTGATCGTTGGTGGTCTAATGAGAGTTTTAATAAATGTACAATGTATTTTAAGTAATCTCGTTCTCATTGCCTTCCATTAGTAGAGTTGGTTGTAGTACGATACCTTCTATTGACGCAGGTTGGATTAGAAGTGATTGCATATTATGAATATTAAATACTCGGAGGCTCAAAATTGCCTACAGATGTAACTAGTGTCTGACCTTCTTTGTTTGCCGGTTTGGTCCTTATAGCGAATTGATAAGACTGTATAATTCTAACTATCGTTAGTTTATTACTTACTACAAATGTCATTGCATAAGTTATGGAACTCTTATCGTTAGTAATTCTGAAAAGCTGCTGCTATTTCAGTGACGATCGAGTTATTACCGTGTTGTTTACGGGCCTTCTGTTTTTATTAGTTACGGAGCCAAATGTGTTGATCGTATATGAGGAATAGTGTCATAAAATAATAATAGTAATATTATGCGCGACGACGCGGCGTTTTGACTCGTGCCATCTCGCGGGTCGGCGACTCGACGCACGCGCAGCCTCCTCTCTTCCTCTTTTTGTAACGTGTAATCAAGTTCGTGACGTTGGCATGTGTGCGTTCCTTTTAATGGTGTGCTGTGGCACACGTGTGCTTGCCTGTAAGAACTCTTTGACCGTATGTGCTTCAACATCAACGTCTAAACTTTGAACGGATTTCGTTTGTATTTCTTGTGTTGCGCACCAAATAATTACCTACCCGTCTGATTTAATTGCATTCCTAGACATTCTAAAAATAGATGAAATACTGTCCAGCTTTGTCTTTTGTTTTTTAAGTTGGTGCCTTTTTGTTGGGACTTTAAAAAAAACAGTAATAGAATTGTCCGTACTTACACAGCAAAGAACTGGATTCCGAGAGTGCCATCTAATCTCCAATACCCTCGGGGTTTAGGTCAAAGGTAGGCGCCCCACTTAAAGCTAGTATCTAGCTATGTCATGGCTGAAGTGACTATAAAGAAAAGAAACACAATAATACGTCTGAGCCAACCGTACCTACTATGAGTGGATGTGAAGACAAAAAATGTGGCACGTATTCTTTTAGCGTTATTTTCTTTTGGTTTGAGGCTTCATTCCGACCGCAATGGCAAGATAATTATCTCGTAGAATGTAGACAACTCTCGTTCTGATTGAACTTTTCTCCTGGAGTGTTTAGCACCTTAATTTTCTAAATCAGCCATCAAAACGTTGTTGTAATTAGAATTGCCTGCAATAACAAACCAAAACATTTTGCATTAGCACCTCGATAAACTGAATTTTTCTTTTGCTCGACAATTCACTGAATTTTCTTAGTCAGGTTAAAGTACTTTTGATGCTCTAAAACACCGGTTTCTTTAATAGTAAGTGATGCATACATAGTTAACATACCCATTAGTATTCAGAAAGCATTGATCAAACATGGGCTATAACATTTTTATGAGGGTACAAAGTTACGTGTGTGCCTCATCGTCATTCGACAAACTATAGGTGCTCGAGTCAAAGGGAATGCTTATAAGGTTATCACTCAAAATTTATTTATTACTAATGGAACACTTGAAGCCATACCTCGCTTTCTTAAGTTTTTGTATTAAGTTATTTTTTTTTTGTTCCCATGGTAATGTGCAACCACTTGAGCGTTTTCTTATTTTTTCAGTAATGTGAGCGGCTTTGATGCCGAATCACACGCAAAGTTAACCGCTTGAGATTTGTTATCGAGATTAGTGTTGAGAATATTTTCTCAGAATAGCATTTGACTTGTCACTTCGCTTTTGTACAATGCTTGTGGAGAGTGGAGTGTGATATGAAATGCAATTTCCGGCAACAAATGACAATTATTATCTTCATCTTCTTCTTCAACATTGTTTTGTCAAAAATAGTCTAAAACCTTCCTGATGAAATATAGGTACAATTTCCAAGATTATAGTAAACAAACACTTATGGTAACCGTCAATTATTTATCAATTTCTTTGTATGGAATCAGTCATCTGGTAAAAGGAGCGTGACTGGACAATAAGCAACAATTGCTTGATTGCTGCCTAAACTAACATGTTATTAAGCTTTTAAAGAACATTTAGTGACAAAACGCATCGTCATACATGAAACATGATTGAAGTCTTATTTCTGTGTTGAGAGAGCCACTAATACAATTTTACAATTAAAAGTTTTAATTATTATGATTGGCCTGAATAAAAAACCAATAAAAAATAATGGCTGCTATAGTCTTGCTTATGAAATGCAGTGCTAGAAAGTAATAGTCTTTGGAGATAAGAAGTGAAAAGTCCTACAAAAATATATAAAAAGTGAATCTTGAGCGTAACTAACGCAGGAATGCGACTGCGGTCGTCAGTCGGATCATTTCGGTAATTACAATCGTTGTTACTTATTACCCATGTGGTGCTTCAGTCCATTTCTAGCTTCTCGATGTAAAAAATATAATAACTTATGATTTATTTCTAAATAATTCAATTAGGTACTAAAGATTCGGTTTTTATGGTCATGTGTCATTTTGAAACACCTATATCAGTCGTCTGCTCTACTTCACAGACTATCAACTATTGAAAACGAAGAGTTGGATATACCCAAATGATATACCTACCTCCATTTACCTGCTATAAGGAAACAAATATTTAACCTAGATTAGAACAGATTTTTATAATTACACCAAACAAATGAGACATTTCTTCATGAATCCCGTCATCAAACAGGCAGCGGGTCATGCCCGATCAATTAAATTGAACATTATAGGCTGATTATGTTATGTATGGTACATAACATAATCAGCCTATAATGTTCCCACTGCTGGGACGCAGGCCTCCTCTCAGTGAGAGGGAGTGGACCGTAATCTACCACGCGGGCCCAGTGCGGGTTGGTAGATGTAACATGTCGTTGAATTTTTGGTTCTAGGACATGCCGGTTTCCTCACGATGTTTTCCTTTACCGTTTTGAGAGCAGTGCAGGTGATGAAATAATTTACACAAAGTAAAGCGCCTGTCTGGGTTCGAACCTACGACCTACAACTCGGTAAGTCGCGGCTGAAACCACATGCCCACCACTGCTCTTATTAAATACCAATCACTGAAAAAAGTAGTTAATTTACCGGTAGATTGTACACTAAAAGTAGTAATAAGCAAGCCGGTTTTGAAGCGTCAGCCTGACAAATGACATTATTTTGCCATCGTTATCTAATGTTGAAGATACCATTTCATTATCAAATTAAACTCAACTTATACAATCTTCGTACTGACCTTTTATAACCAAGAATGGCTTCGGTTGAAGGAGCATAACACTTGAGATTAATTATTTTGGGTGCACGGACTATGCACGGTGTATCGGTACGGACGCTGTTATGGGGTTTTTAACCCTTTTATTTTTGTAATTTAATTGTTGGTTTCGTAATAATCAAAGATTAAAATGCATTATTAATAAGGCTTATAATTGGGTTTTAGGATGTGTTACTTAATAATAACACAACGATACCAACCGACCGACCGACTGACCGATAATGCCGTGGAATTGGCGAAGTATTTGGCCAACAAAATTTTAATAACTGTCGTGTCAGCGAAAAAGAAGAAGATAATAATAACATAGTTAAAAAACAGTTTTTGCTAATGAAGTGGCTGATTCTAAGCTCTTTATTCAAGAGAAAGCATAATGTGAAAGAATGGGGAAAAGTTTCGTAATTCAAATAAACACAATGTTTATTCCTACCGACTGTTCTGTACCGAGCTGTTTCAACTTACTACAAATATTTATGTTCCGGAATCCGTAATCACGATCTCAGTTACTTGTAAAAGAATCTGTAAATAAAAACCGAGACGGGAACGTGTCTTGTTGCGCAACTAGCAAATGATATCCAGGAATTAACCCCGTTTTTTTGTTAAATTATCGATAGATCGGAAGTGTGGCCGCAAGTTTCTGACTGAAATAGCTCGGCTTGTTTGCTTAGCATTTAGAAACAACATGTAAACTCAACACGTACGCTTGCATTTGCATTACAAAATATATTGGCGCCTTTAACGGAACCAATATATACGCTTATTGGAATCCAAACAGAGATAGAGTCCATTCATGACGATGAAGATTTGTGTTGTTAGACAAGATTTGTTAATGTCGCGTGGTGCATACTGAAACTTGGTAATGTAGTGTAGACAAAGTAAACGACTAGGAGGTAGAAAAAAGCTCCCAAGTTTTGTAACTTCAAATGTATATTATTAATATCTTTCAATCATGAAACCGTAATCGCATTGCCCAAATGAAGGCAAGTAGGTAATCGATAGAGTTGTCTAAAGGTAAATTCGACATTTGGTGGATTCATGAATCGGTCGATCGGCGTGCTCTCTTTGAAATAAACCGTTTTACTGCGTGTCGTTTCGCGGAAGCCCGCACATGTGCTTACGCATGCGACCGATGCCCCGCGGGGCGCCGGCGCACGACTTGCAACACTAATTTGGACAAGCCGTCTTCGGCAAAACCCTGATTCGAAATCGAAAACAACAAATGCTAATAAATTAATAAAGTAATTGGGGCATTTAAATTACGTGATGTTTTGTTTGGTTTCGTCGAATGGATTAAGTACAGAAGTTTTTGCAATCACATTTGCAGGCTGTTTTTGTTTTGTAACTAAGATTAAACAAAGGAAATATTACTACAGAAATGCGGTAGCTTCTGTTTTATAGCTCCTAATCATTAGCGTCAGGTATGCTTGTTTGCTCCTTACTTAGGATCGTGTAATGTCTTCCGGGCGTGTTTTTTTTTTATAAACTAAGTAGTCACTGCGTTCTTCAAAACTCTCTCTCTACCAGCCTCTAGCGTAAAAAAAATCATTTTAAATTATAAATTTTTTGAGATTTACTTATATTTTGCCGTTACAACGCTGTATTTTATATATTTATCAGCGAAACGAATTTTGTAAACCACTTGCTGAAGCATGACGTCATCCCGTTGTATTTATGGACCTACCTATCTACCTATTGTGTTGCAAGTGGCAAAATTGACTTTTGCTAAAACAGTTTTTCACGGTCTGTCACGAACAATCAATCGATAATTAGCGAGCTTTGAAACCGTTTGCCTGCACTCAACAAAGGTTGACAGGGAACGAAACAGCTCATTGTTGTCGGTAGCAGTCGCAGTAACAATGCTATGACTTGAGTAGTGAAAGGAATCAACTAATGAATCATTGTGTAATTAAATATGAAAACTCGCCTTATTAACCCCAATGTAACAATTATATGAATGAGAAATCAGAACACGATAGTTGACTCCGCCCAGCGATTGTCTTGTCTAGGCTGTGTGAACGTTTCGTCAAATTATTATTGTACCATGTTGTCTACTTTTGACGGATATTCTCACTTCTTACGAGGCTTTTCGCGCAAATCTCGATGTTATTGATATGTTTACAAAACATTCTAAAGATCGTGCACAGACCGTGAAAGATCGTACCTACTCAAAAAGAAAACTTTGATCAAATGGAAAATGAAGAGTGAAATCGTTAAATCCATAACGATACCTGTGTCCACCAAGTATTCAGCTACATCTGGTTAGACTGGAAGCCGACCCCAACATAGTTGGGAAAAGGCTAGGCAGATGATGATGATGATGATCTGTGTCCACCAAGATAAATTTCCACTTTGGCATCCGGAATTCAGGATGCATGTGCCCAGTTGCATGTGTCTTTAATACGTACCTATAGTATTATGTTACAGCATCTTTAATACATACATATAGTATTATTATTTATTCAAACATTTATGTACAGTCAACAAAAGAGATAAGAATGCAGGATCGTTGGATATGGTTGAAGTTTACTAAGAAACCGATGGATGTTGTCGACTGAAATTTAATTTGATAAATGAGCTGTTTATTTTCTTTTAATAAAATAAAATTTTATTGGAGAACATCCATCGGTTTCTTACTAAACTTCAACTACATATATCCGACGATCCTGCATACTTATCTCTTTTGTTGACTGTACACACATACCTATACACAGACAGGAAAAAGGAATAGAAAAATACGTATAAATGTGATTGACATATTTCTAAAGAAATCTCTTCCAGTATACCTGTGATAGGAGAGTAGGTAAAAAGAGATAAAGACAACGTGTGTAAGAGTATAAGGGAAAACAAAATACATAAAACCAAAAAACAATCCTCGAATTTAAATATAAACATGTAATATGAGAATATACTTACTACTCTTACTTCTTAGTATGTACACTTCTAGAGATTTATTTAAATCTGAAGATAATCCAACAGTCGTCCATAAAACAGACTTGTTAACCAAATTGCGGATATTATAGTCTCCACTTTATTTTATCTTTCAGATACCGAAATGTGGACGATGGATAAATCACTTCAGTGCTCTCTTCACTAAAATGGCGGATTGGTGATAAAAATGGCGCCAACAATGGTGACTCCCGCGCACGATCGTTACGCGCGCGACGTTGAACTCCGACCTCAGCATTCGAGAGATGGATCTCGAGATTCTGGGATCTTTCACACTACTAAAGGATTGTGGAATGCTCCGGGGCAGAACAACTGTTTCTTAAACAGTGCTGTACAGGTAAGTTGTTTTTGTTCCTCTTCCTTTCTTATTCAGCCTTGGCGACAAATGCGACAACACGATGCGGTCGCAGCTGTTCTTACTACCTACGTTTTCGCGAATACAAGTACATAATCAAGATGCGACTCAGTGCGAATTTGTTTATTACAAAACTTGAATTGAATTTCATCATCCATTCTTTCATGTCGTCTTTTACCAACAGCCTTGCTCTAGTCGTATTCGTATGTATCTCACCAATGGATCTTGGTTAGCTTTAATCAAGATGCTTCTCCGAAATACATGTCCTAAGTAACATATCTGTGACCTGCCTGACCTTCGCTTAAAGGATTGATTAATATAAGCCCGGACAAAATTCCTCGAAGGTTAAAGGCAAACAAGTACTTAATGGCTGTGTGCGAAGTTCAACGTGTCTGATTGTTTGACTATCGTAGGTGGTGTGTTGATGGTTTATGTGTAGAGAATTACCTACGTGGTAAATACGTACGACATATTAAGCTATTCAATCCAGTTTTAGCTGACCTCGCATTGTATAGGTTTTTCGTAAAATGAGAAGTCAGAATATACTGGAAATGTAGAGCTATGATATATCATCGTCTTGAGATTTTAAGTAGTAAACCCAGTAAACATTTCTTTGTGGCCGAAATAAAAATTATGTATGTAGCATCATTTTTATTTCAGCCACAATGAAATTTTTCTATTCTTTGTTTTGGGAATCTTTAAATAAGTACCTACTGGGGACTGTAATGTTTTTGATACTTACGTTATACGTTTGATTGCACGATTTTTTCCAAATTCTTTAAATACAGCTCATGTATCACTCTCATATAAGTAATAACTTACTCTCAATTCAAATTCAAGTAGGTATTTTACTGTTGGCAACAATGATTAGAATCATTAACACTCACATTTGAAATGTGTAACTTAACAGTGTTCGTTTGTGGACTTAAAAGATTTCATATTTTAAGTTGACGTAAATATTGAGTGATAAATTCGGAGATAAGCGAGAAGCATTAGTAGGCTGTCATTAGCACGCCTCCGAGCATTATTCAAATTTCATCGGGTAAGCTGGGGGCTTAATCCTCTATCTCGAATATTTAACAAAGTATTATTCCTTATCACGCTCAGATATTAGTAGCGAAGGTTGGAAATCTTAAGATAATTTATATTGGTGGGTGTTCTTACGGGCACGCTGCTTAAAAGCTCACCTTTAGTGGTTCTTTAGATACGTTATTAATTATACTTAATCGTTTGTATAAGTTCTGCTAGCATTGTATTGTTTCATCCCTAAAACAATAATAATCGTTTTCTTTTATCGTCTATCATGGTATCAGCCCCTTGTTATTTTCCCAATTTAATTTGGGGTTGACGTAGCTATTCATCCTAACCATCTTTCACACAATCCATCCGAAGGTTCGTTGGGCTTCCACTACTTTCATCTTCTATACAAATAATAAAGCTGAAGAGTTTGTTTGAACACGCTAATCTCTAGAACTACCAATCAGATTAGATTTTTTTTTTGCATTTTATAGCCTAATTCTTAAGGAAGGCTATAGGCTACTTATCATCAAGCTAGAGCCCTTACGAGTCGAGCATAAACAAAAGTCACAAAGAACGCTCAGCGGAAACGAAGTAATAGCGCGGGTAGGCGATGCGATGCAAACAGAAAGAGGTCAGGGGAACAAGACATTCCACGCGAACTAAGTCGCGGGCCAGAAGCTAGTTTTTAATATTAAATGTAAATGTTCATTACGTTCTTCTTCATTTACATTTTACCCAAAAGCTCCCAAAGTGATTTCATATACAATACTGATATTCCAAGATTTTATGATCAAAGTTAAACATACTCAAATTATGAGCAGACAATATGGTTTGGTGACACATGTTTTATAAGTAACGGCGTGTACTCATTTACACCGGTTCTCTTGATTAATGTTACAACAAAAAGGAATCTTATCTGACTGAAATTAAAGTTGAATTTTGTGTGGTATTGTGTGATGATGATGACACTGTTGGCTATTTCCATTAGGGGTCGTTTGTTGACGTGACTGCTATACTAATAATGTTAGAACCTGTTTAAAGGCTTCTTGTGGTAGCGTCAATATTTTGAAGTAGCTGGTGGGCTCCGAAACTATCAAATTACGGGTGACATCATTTGATCATGGGGAATTCTTAATAAGTTATCTACCTGATACTAATTTGACTTTTGGGTTACCATGAGAAAATAAATATTTAAGGGATACAACTAACCTTATGAATATTGAATAGAAAAAAATGCCCATTTATTTTCTTTCTTTTAGAAAATTTCCGTGGAAAAAGCTGTGTCGTATTTTCTTGGAGAGCAGCCAGTTAAGCTATTGTATTTACACTTTTACAGCGTCACAATATGTTAATTACCAGTGTTATCTTTTCGCGCGTGTCATATCCATGTGAAGGGAAAGACGTCGATGAAGCTATAACTTTTCATACAATAACCACTTATGTAGTGTTACATTTCCCACATCAGCTCCGTCTCACCAACAGTCTGGCTCGAGATAGTCAACGAAAATGTTATGTCGTACCGGTAATAGGTTTAGCGCTATCGTGGGAACAACATGCTTGTTCTAATTAGTAAAACATCTAATTACTGTTGCCTGCGATTGATTCCATTGATGTGATAAGAGGCTTTCTTCGTTTTGTTGCGAAATTCTGAGCTTTTACTTAAACTTGAAAGTATCGAGATGCTAAGTGCGGGGCAGTTGGTTCAGTGGTAAAAGCTTCGACTTACGAGTTGTAAGTCATGGGTTCGAAACCAGGCAGGAGCTTTACTTTGTGTAAATAATTTCATAACCACTGCTCTTAAAATGGTGAAGGAAAATGGTGCGAAAACATGTCGTAGAAAGAACCTAAATCAAAGACATGTGACATCTACCAACCCGCACTGGGCTGGCGTTGTGGATCACAGCCCACTCCCTTTCGAAAAGAGAAGGCCTGTTGTTCCCACTGTTGGGACAAACAGTGGGAACATTATAATTCTTATTATGATGATGATGGTTATGAACAAGCCAACACGGAATTGTCATATACAATCAGAAGAATTCTGATATAAGTTTCTTATTTATTACACCTGTCCAAAGTTATCTGGTTTACTTCACGTTTTCTATTACACTCAAAATTAATCGTTCGTATCGTATTCCGGTTCTAAACACATGCATAACTGACGTTCCATCGCTCGTACGCACTTGATAAATCTGATCCAATTTACATAGACGTAATTACCACACGGAAAAGACGCGAGAGCATACAAAAAACTTACAACCATCAACTCTGGGTGTAATGACGTGTGTGTAGGTAGGTACCATGAGTGCCGCATCAAACTCCCATTAAAATGCCTGTCTATACATCGCGTGAAGATTCCACGAAATGAGACAAATGATGTCATAGCTCCAAGGTGTACGTGTGTGATCTTATTTAGGGCCAAGATTTTTATAAGCAATTATTAGAATCAAGAATGTCTTGTCGAGATATTTGTGTCAATCAATGTATGAATTCATGTAGGTGAGCAAGCCACTTGTAGAGTAGTAAGAAGTACCTTGACCTTCTACTCTTTTTGCCTCGACTCGCTACACCGCTTCCTAAGTTAACGTTGTCGGCACCTAAGCCACCTCTTTCAGATAGAAAAACTAAGATTCAAAAGGAAATGGAATGTTAACAGACCTTACTTGTAAGTAGCAATGAAAACAATTTTATAGGGGACATCAGCAATTCCTTTACGCAGATTTGCGAACCTCAGTCTTTAGTTCCAATCAAACAGTCGTGGAAACGTTTTATTATCTAACATTCCTGCGGCTTTAAAAGCGTAACTAAAGAAATATACCATGAATAGTTGGCACGAGCCAGGAATGTTAGAAAAAGTAAAGTGTTGAAGGCGACATGGGATTTGCGCTTCAAACAAACGTGACGTGGTGAAGATTGCGTCGTCTGGCTTATGATGGATGAGGATGACGCCTCGCAACTTGTTACTTCTTAGAAAATACGACGCGACTCGAGATGAACCTGGGTAATTTGATATTATATGAAAATTATTTGTAATCCCTTTCCTCAATCTATTTTTACGAACGATCATTATTTGTGGTTAGAAGATGGCTTCTGTTCTTTTTGTTTAATCGTTCTATCATTTGATTGCTTAAATCACTGGAGACTGATAAACAGCGAGCTAGGGTAAACGGCATGTATCTCTTTTCCTAATACAAACCTCGTAGAAACAATCAGTGTTTGGCCAATTAAAAATACCGCTAACGTCTAACGCTGAGTAGACTAATATTAATGCGAAGAGTATTAATAAAACGAAACAAAGATCGTGTGAATTTAGCCTGAAGAGGGGATATACTTACGGGGTTTCTAATAGCCGTCGCGTTCCCATAAAGGTAGATTTAATTGGAGCACGCGATAGCCCTATCAATCTTTCTCAGTAATAGAATCAAAAATAAACTTCATTGTCTTGAAACTGATACTGCTCACAAAATGAGAGATCTATCTAGATTGAATTAAAGTAATACGGTCGATGAACTTCCACTTTATAATTAAGAGCAAAGATTAACGCGGATAACAACGGAAGCCGAAACTTCTGTTATCTTGAACGGGGCTCAAGCTGTCAACATGCTTGGTCAAAACTTAATTAGCCAAGTGACAAAACCAGTGTCTCTAATTAACGTCGTTTTTGTAATAAAAGTGACGGCGAACTAAGTAGAATCGAATTAGTTACGTGGGAAATTTTATGAATAGAAGATATAACAACATTAAAATGATAGTTGTTAGATTCTGACAAGGCTCTTGCGGTATAAGAAACGCTGTTTTGATGTGTAGACAGACTGTGTGATAGACAGACCTCTTTGACATAGTTGCGAAGACCAGCAAGAATTAGCAGTTTAAACTACAATATTTTAAAGAAAAAAGATTAGATTTTTATGTACGTTTGTTTCTTACGCTTTCACGCTAAAACGGCTGAAGGAATTTGTGTGAAATTTGGCACATACCAACCTGGATATTCCCACGGGATCGAGACTTATGCGGGTGAAACCGCAAGCCGCAGCTAGTTTTTAATAATTTCATGGCTTTAGTTTAGTGTTTGTACCAGAGCTCTCAAGTTCCAGTGTTTCAGTGATAAGCCACAGAGTGTACCATAAAATGAGTTCGTTATACTTTTGTGCACCTGTTCGTCGAAGCGTTAAGCAGATAAGCCCACGTTAGCCTTTACTCCATTCTTTACTCGTCTTATCTCTTCCGTAATGGATCGACCCAAAATGTACGACGTTGCAGGTACTTAGTCTGTGACTTAGTGGTCTAAAGTCGAAGTTTAAGTTAGTTTTAAGTTGCATACTTGTGTAATACATTGTTGGCACTCGTATTATGGCAAGTGAGCTCATTGATGGCCCTAATGAGGTTTTGTAGAACGTACAAGTTTAAAGGCTAGGCCTTTAAAAAACATTACGGTATTATAGGTGTTGATAATAAAGTTTACGATTGTGTTCTAATCAGAAACCTTGCATACAATATCGACTAGTTAATTTACTCGCTCCGTTGCGAAGTAAACAAACTATTGATTTCATTGTAAAGGAAATATAAGTACCTATCGTTTATGTAAGGAGTCGTTATCGACGTCCCATTTCCTACGCTTTTTAACAATGGGGTTACTATTGGCGGAAAAGCACTAGTCTGAAATTGGAGATTAGTTACGCAATGAAGTCACTGTTTTATTGTTTCTATCAATATTCAGTATCGTTTGTGTGCGACTTAGTCATTGCCAGTTTCTAGCGTTTATTTGGAGCACTAGGTATCTAGAATTCTTCAGAATTTTAAATCATAAACGCCTGTATTCAGAATTCAGAATTTTTTAATCATAACGCACAATAATAGATTTTCAAGTCATAATATGTGCGGCCACGAAGCTAATTCATAATTCTGTGAACTGATTTTTGATTGATCCTTCAATCAACGTTGTTCTCCTTTCATGTTGACATATCACTTCCTGTTCCATGCCGCCATGTTTTGTTAATTTCAATATTGAATTATACGTACCTCATTAGTATATTTAGTAAATCTGTTTGGCTCTTGCCCACACGTTGTCCACACTAGTTACGACACGCCTTAACTTTTGTGATGGACTGCTTACCAGTTTTACTGACATTTTTAACCCGTAAGTGTTATTTCGAGTATTCGCTTTTTGCATTTGAAACCATGGGGTTGGTTTGCACGTTAAATTTCACATGGCTTGGCTTCTTGTTGCAAAATATGGGGCATTAAAAAGTTTTATTGCTCATAACTGCCATGCTAAGTTTTCTTTATATTACCACCAATGATGCTATCTTAATTTTAAATAGTCCTTTATTATTGAAATCGCTTACTGAAACCACCTGGGAACTATTTGTCGTCATTATAAAGATGATCACGCTATTTAACTCAACATTACATCATTTCTTTTTTTACTTTATTTTACTACACACTTGGACTGTCGAAACAAGATTAAAGTGCCCGTCAACTCTTCTAAAGCACGAGCCATTATTAAAAAGAAATGTTAATCAAACTGCGTCTATAGTTTTCTTTTTCTTGCACTTCAATTTTGGTGTAAGTGTGAGTGAGAAAGCGAGATGTAATAGGTACTCCTGTTATGGAATAAAGCGGGAACGTTCGTGCCTCGTACTGCCAGTTTTCCAAACAATTCTCTTTGAACAGGTGCATGTGTGCTTACACAAGTTATTTTACTAACTATCGACTATTCGACTCACGTCTTGGACTCGTTGTTTACTTACGGCGCCTCCTCCAAAGTATGTTTTTTGTCATAAACTTACGTAATGGTCTTTAATTGCTTTCTAGTTAGTACGTGTGATGGATGTTCCAATTAGTTATCATTATCCTGACAGGTTTTAATAGAGTTATCAAGAGGAACTTGTGGTATGTTAGATGTTAGTATCACCACAGTATCACATTAGTGTAAAGAATCGCGATCTACTCAAGCTATGCCTTTTATAGTAAATCAGTTGTGTAGGCTCTCAAAAGATTCCGATCACACCTACTTTAAAAACTAAAATATTCTTGTTGGCAGATTAACTAAACCAAAATTTGAATAGGCTTTCAAAAACCGGGACTAGGCCCGAAGTTATCAATAAAAAGAAAAGGTTATGTAAGTCATCCATTACTCAAAAAATGGTATAAAAGTAATTATAAAAATAATACGAAGGTGATAACGTAAACTCGTTAGTCTGATTGGTTGAACGTGTTCGGGCATTCCACCTCGCGATATTAATGTTCAGATTGACCTCCCGAGCAAAAGGCTTTATTTTATCCTTTTATTATTGCCGAGAAATCTGGTTTTATGAACTGGATATATCTAATGCCTGTTATCTAAATGGGAGGAAAATTGAAACCAAACACTAATACCTTTATTGGAACACCCACCGTCACAAACTTCTGAGAAATGTTATTTTAGCATAGTAAGTGTCTGTTTCAAAGTCATTGTTTACGATTCTCAAAAATATGTTATGCCATAGTGCAGAAATACTACGCCTATTTTAGTTCAATTCTAATTTTGACCACGTCAAACTGTCGTAGGTACGTATAAACGCTTTGAGGAGAGGTTGGCAACAATGAATACGAAATGAGGATGTGTGAACATGTGGAACATAATAAACTTAAGCGTGATTTATTTATGTTGATTTCACTGGTGGGAATGCAGGAAAAATTTATACGAGTAAGGCATGTTTAAAATTATTTCTAGTTACTCGTCACGATATACAGTTTACACATAGCTTTCCACAAGCTTGCAGCAAGATTTATCGATAAACGCATTGTTAGACTAAATTTATTCTTGACATACTTAACTTTCTTTGGCGTTTAGTAGTACTATAAAAATGAAATGTTAGTTCTTTAGCTAATACTTACTGAAAGTAATAGTTTGTGGAAAATAGAAATGTAGGGTTTTCTTCCGCAATGGCAAAACATAGGATAAAATAAATAATTTTGTGCATTTCTTTAATCTCGTAAAGTCTATTAATGAACAATAGAAGGCAGAGTACCTATGTGGTAGTGATACAAAATAAATATACAAATAAAAACTTTATTTTATTGCACAATAAATTACTTATCATCTATTATTTATGTTCTCCTTAGGAAACGACCAATTGGAACCGTGCACCTAGCTTCTGACGTTCCATAAGTTCCCATTTGTAGGTTCAAGTGAAATAAAATATTTAAAAAAAAATACTAACATAAAAAAATAAACGATTTTTAAAAAAAATTGTAATTATAACTACCTAAGCATTTAACAATATAGTGTGAGTGGACGACAGCAGTAATAACTTAGCTTAACATGAGTAAGCTCTTTGATAACAGCTTATTTCAAAGCTAGTCCTAAATTAGAAACTGAAAACATAATTATTCGTCATTATAATACTGAAACACCTGATGTGTACATCCACCTGTCGATCTCCATACAATAATTCACAAAAGTTGGTCACGTTGCGCGTGCGCTCAGGAATTATATTGTAATTAAATGTCAGCGTAGTAATTAACATTTATAATGCGGTGCATAGAACAAAGGTGTTTTCTCATATGTAAAGATGAAGTGTTATGGGAATTACGAACCTTCGTTATAGACTGTCAATATGTTAATAACGACTTTCTATTTATGTGTTTTTCTAATGATGAAGTCTGAGTGCTTAGTGAGTTTCTGATTCCCGAGGTATATCGTATCTGTAAAGTTAAAATTGTGCTTTTTCTTTGAAAACGTGATCTATTGCAATCATTCCAATCATAAGAACATATTAAAAGATTTCCAGCTCACACAATGGACCTTGGACATACTTAAGGGTCACCTTAAAGTTTTTTCTTTGACGCAGCTGCAGCGCTTGCGCCGACATTCCGTCGTGTGCCAAGACTCCCGGCGCTTCAGACATTTCCGTCACACCGCCCACTATTTCATCGTTCCACTAACAATTAATATTGATGACGGATCATACAATACTTAACCCGTTATTTGCTTTACTGTTCTTTTTAATATGCTGTCTCATTTTTTTTCCTTCAAGAGTTTTGCAATCTGAATAACGGAACGATGTGACGTCCCTATACAGCAACACTTGCCACCGGACCGGGCTATGGACAAAGATCTTTTGGCGCGTGTCGAAAATCGGAACTAACTCCGCCATCTTGTTTTTTCAATACATTTCACAAAACAATGCACAAATGTCTACCAACAGCGCTCCCTGACAACGTCTGTCGAGCGCCAAAAAATTCTTATAGCAGATATACCTACTTACTTGGTTCCATAAAAGTCACGTTACATTAGACACTTAAATTATTTCTCGTTTGACCAGAAGGCCAATTCTCGTAATTTAAAACTTTCAAAATCTAGTCGCAGTCTCATCTCGGCGACAAACAAATGTCAAAAACTTGTCAAAATGTAGGGAAATTAAAGGTATTTTTTGACAGATTGAGACTGAGATCAGACTGTGAACGTTCTTAAAATTACTAGAATTGCCCCTCAGATCGAGGTCCATAAACATAATTTGTACATTAGAAAATTGGCCCTTGTCGTTTTTAAGAGGTTTAGTAACTAGCGGTGAAACAATGAGAGGCGCGATGTGGGCGCCAAGACGGTAGCGTCACGGGTCGCCGCCTCCGGAAGGAACCGAGTCGTGGGAACCAAGCACAACGCTACGGTCTACGATATACTCCCTTATTATTCACCTGCATAATGTTTTGATAATTAGAGCACACCCATTATTTCTGGTTCAGACGTGTTAAAAAAATTAGATCTTATTACGGTTGCTGCTATGATTGGGTGAGACATTTTGAAGAATTATAAAGAAAATTATAAATCATCAGGTTTTAACTTTGAAATGGTTTAATTTATTTTTTGTGGCATGAAATTAGATAAAAAGGGGACTAACGAAACATTGAGCTAGTTGTAACAAAATTAAAATTTACTTTTTTTATTTTTATAATAATAAAGATTTATTGTTCAATTAGGACTAGATGACATGGTAATATTTAACTTATCCAACGATAAAAATACACTAAAATTAACTCGTATTTCACAACACTTCATTCATAGTCGAAACGCGATTCCGTTGATTACACGAGTTTTCGATATCTGTAGTAGACAGAAGTCATCATGATAACTAATTATCTTTAACACATTATGATGCCAGTCATCAAAATGTGTTTAATTATCTACGTAACATATTAGGAACAGTTCCGCACCGATTTAGGCCTTGCTCAGACCTAGACAAACCTATCTCAGTCTGATTCCCATACCGAAATACTGTTTTGGTCATGTACTGAAAATCTTGATGTTGGTCATGTCATGATGTACTGAAAAATCTTGATTTTGGTTACGATTTACTGAAACATTTTGACAACGATAAACAAAACTGTAGTGTTATTCTAGAAAAAATTATCACCCTACCTGACACTGGAGTGTCAGGTAGGGTGATAACTGACAGTTCACTACAAGCTCACTTCACCTTCCTATTCATGGTGAGAATTTTTCAGAATAGACAGGCTGTTGTGACTTGTGACACTGTTTGTGTTTTTTGCAGTGTTTAGCTATTATTTCTTCGAAGCCCTGCCGATTATCATTTTGACTTATCCTTGTAACGGCATGGACTTTTACCGCGTGTACTGTCTACATTACATGGACACTTAATTAGAAGCCATCTAATTGCACGTAACATTCGATTAATTATTATGAATTCTTTCCCATCGTTACAGGTTTAATTTCAAAATGACGTTAATTTAATTTCTTTTTGTAAACGTTTATAAAAAAAGTATGATATTATATTTTAAAATAATTTATACAGATTTATATAGAGAAATTTGAGGTTATTATTAATCCAATTAAATCCATTTGGCAGTTCAATAACACTTTGTCCGACCTGGGAATCGAACCCAGTACCCCAACAGTCGCGCTTGCAACCACAATACCACCCAGGCAGTTACGGGCGAGGAACTGCATGTTAAACAAATTCTGCATATGATGCAGCCCTAATCCTCATTTGTCCATATTTTCTTGCTGATCGAATTCAATAATTTTACGGTTTCTTACAGATCCCACGGTTGGGTATTTGAATGGCTCCCATATTGTGGGTCATTTTTATTGCATTTCAAATGCTATTACGAGTGCAACCGTCACGGTTCACGATTTAATTGTTTTTGTAACATTGTCTTCAACTGTGGTTGAATTTTTTTTATTTAGGCTCACAAGTGGTTTCTGTCTTGGAACTTGGAAATGAATGGTATTTTTGCTTTCAATACTGAATATTGTATAAGCTTATAAGAAAATACATTTTACGGTCTCGCTTTTATGGGTATTGCGCCACCGTTCATTACTTTTTCGGGTTTAATATCTTCAAATGTCCACACATGCACTAAAAACATCTTTCAGAAACATTCCAAACAGTTCTTACTCAATTATCTTTTAACTTTAATCAAATAAAAATAACGAAATGAGGTCCAATTTTCTTCAATTTTAGACAAAAAACTATCGTCGTGTGTGTCCGGAAATGGTATCAGAACTAAAGTCTGTAATGTTCGACTTCCGATAATTTTGGACGTTCCATCTTTCAGAAATAAAACGGAAATATACCTAATCTAAAAATAATTACAATGTGACGCAACATCAGAACTTTTGTCATTACTCTTGTAATGAATTGTGAGAGAGATTTGTGTCAAATATAAAATTGGTATTTAAAGATCTGCATTTTTTTAGCTGATATTAATCCCTTTCAGCTGTTTGATAGGAAACAACAGTATTACGTAAAATTATGATGTAACTGAAATAATTTATTCATCACATATACTTGGTTACTTTTCCTGAAAGATAAGATAAATGACCAGTCAAATCAAAATCGCACTTCAAAGTTAAAAAATAAAGAATAAGGCCTTGCTGCCATGTTTACCTGAAGATTTGGATAACGTAAAATACCACCTAATTTAACTAAAAAAGTAATGCGGAAGTTCTAGGGTAACGTAGGATAATTTTTTAAAGCCGTATCGACCTCATGGTTGGCCCCTGGTTAAAGCGCATTAGTCGGTCTGTTGCTTACTTGGACACACTTGTATCTCAATAGAGTTTGTCGTACGACACCATGCTTCATTGCCTACAGTTTTTGCTATTGTCAGTTTAGTTACAGTCATTTAGCTACTTACGTAGAAATATAATATGTTCCTACTTCGTAAAATTGTAGAGATAGCATGTAGACACAGATTGTTTATGTCAATAATGAGCAGATAGAAGATGTTTAAGGCATTAATTTAGAGCTCTACTAACTTTAATCAATCATTTGTCAATTGACGTAACAGTTTTAGTCAGAAATCCTTAAAAGCCGATCCTTTGTTATCTCAAATTCGTGTTAAAGCGGGCTCGCTATATAACAGCTTAAAATGACGTAACTCCGCCAGCGCAGTACATAACATTGGCACAGTTCGGTTGTGAGCACTGAACCGCGACCCCCGACCCGCGACTTTTGATGACTCACCCTTCCTGACCGTCTTCAAGGATATGACTCCTGTGACTAATTCTCGGTAAAAAACCTCCATTGTTCGAATATAGACCATTGTAACGCCATGCCGTAACTCGCTCAGCGTTTCACCTCTGCCGTGACATTTACGAGAGTCGAAAATTTAAGGAACCCTTCGATTTAAGGCAGCTATATGGCGTTTAGGGCAGATGTACATTTTAAAACGTTATTAGGAACGACTAATCTTTAACGTGTATCATAAAAAGCAGGTGTGCCATCGTCAAACTGGCTTCTGAGTACTTACTAAAACGAAATGTGTTAAATATTCAATGCCGTTACGAGTACTTATTACTCATAACATAAATCAACTCACATCAGCAGATTTATCAGCTTAACACATGTAGGAAAAATACTTGTTCCATTCTTGCATCATTTATCCGTTATCAACCGAAGAAAATTATGCTACTCGTATTAACGTAAAACAGACCCAAGTAGTCGCGTATCAGTATATCTGGAAGCGCGGGTTAATCTCATCATCAGAATAGCGAGGGTCCGCCTTAGACGCCAAGACGTGTGGGAAACCCAGCCAAGCTTGACTGACGGGCCATGCTTCGGGTAACGATCTAATTACAACACCTGACAGACGCCCGGTCAAAGGTTGAACACACATACAGGACCTTGAATTAAAGGCAATTTCTTGTACTGCACTGTAATAAGGAAGCGATGAAACCAGTGTTGATAGGAAGTCTATAATAAAATGTGACTGGAAAGGACATGGACTATGCAATTTTATTGTTCCACAATCTAGAAATAGCCTGTTGTGTGAAAGTTAAAAGGTACTTGCTAAGGTTTTAATAGAAAAGGAGTAATAGGGATTGCTTTGTTCTCACGATGTGCCCGGAAACTTTCAATTTTGCGTGCAAATTAATTAATAGATATAATAACATCATTATCAAAAACAAATGTCGTGTCTTGTGCCTACATACAATCTAAGTACGATCAGAATTCTGTTTACGTAGCCACTGCCTTCTATGAGAACTTGGTCTTGGAAAAAGCAATTCATGCAAACTTAATTCAATAAATAAGATGTTCCGTCCTTTGTTCTATCCAGACTTTAATGGTAAAGTAGCAATTTATTTCCAATATACTCAGTTTGAAATTGAAAGTCTCGTGAAACAATTGTATCAATTTATGGTACTGGGATAACTGTGGGACCGCGGTTGGTTCAAGATTCCCGCTTGTTCTGAAAACAATTTCCAATGTTGTGGTTTCAATATCTACTTACAATGTTTACAAACATTTGTCTAAATTAAATTACCACCTTGCTTAGAGAAGTCAAATAGATGAAACCATAGCTAATTTGTAGAGAGCAGTGGTGGCCCATTAGGAACGGCCCCGATTTAGGAGTTGTACGTCGTGGGTTTGAACCCAGGCAGGCGCTTTACTTTGTGTAAATAATTTATCACCACCGCTATCAAAACGATAAAGGAAAACATCGTGAGGAAACCGGCATGTCCTAAAACCAAAAATTCGAAAACATGTGACATCTACCAACCCGTACTGGGTCCGCGTGGTAGATGGCCCACTCTCTTTCGAAGAGAAGAAGCCTGTGTACCACCAGTGGGAACATTACAGGCTGGTTGTGCTATAGCTAATTTTGGAGTTATATATGTAGGTATCACTATTTTGTTTAGGCAAACACAAACAAATCATCAATAATGCTTTAACTCCTAAATCCTACTACTATAAGTTTTACTGTTTCGCTAACCTTACGGTTTCCAGAGGTTTCTTGTGATTGTACTTCATCGCCACCATATCGGTAACAGTTTCCTAATACGTAGCCCCTTATACGTAGTATCGGTTGGATCATTCGGATTCGGACTCCCACGGGTAGGCGCCTGCGCAGCCACGCGCTGAATACGATGCGTGATCACCGTGAGAAATTATATGCTAGTCGCGGTTCGTGGATTTCTTATTGATATGTTTATTGCTACATAAATATAAAAATCGTATTATGGTAAACGCTTTGACGGTTGAATATTATACTGCACCATCATTCGTTTAGAAGATAGGTTTCATGAAAGTTTTAGATACAAATTGTTACATTTTTTTACTTGTTAATCCAATTAGCAAAAGATAACGTAGATGGTCATCAACAGCCTCCTACATTTGATGTCATCACGTTTCGATCATCAATCCTCCCACAAAACGTGCTGATTATTGTTTTATGGGTCTTCTCCTTAGAAAATCTATATCTGTTTATCTAACTATCTATTAGTTGACTGACATCGTTTGCACAAGGAGAGAGCCTATGTGGAGATGTGCCGTTGTTATGCTAATTCTTTTAAATGACCATTCGCATAAGTAATTTATTCTGGCGAGAATTGATAGACCTTTAAAGACGGTCTGTTAGGGCTTGAATACAGTTAGTTCAGCTCATGTTGAATGTCTAACAATCCTTTTTTACTTCTTTCAGTTAGGTGACAGCTAACAGCGGTGAAGCAACTTTAAATCTTGTATTCAAATCTTGTGGGTCCAATTTAGTACATATCATCGAGACAATATACCGTAACTTTAAATAAAATAATCATTTAAGCATAGGCTGGTATTAAAATGCAAATGAGCTATTTCAAAGACTATCATTTGGACGTTAACCTGTTCTCGCGTGGCTATAAAACTTAAGATTGGAAACTATAAAAGTCGCTGAAGTTCGGAGAGCCATTTGTAAACCTCGGCGTGAGTGGTCATATAAAATTGCCGGTTTTCGAGCTAGAGTGGGCCATGTCTGTGGGTCGGTTACATTTTGAAATTTAGGGAAACATCCATAAGCCACCTTGAGGAAACCGGTCGTAGCTCGTAGATTAAAGAAACCTCGTGCGATATTGTGGACGATCCAGTTTCATGCTCATCTTCCATGTAAATTGATACGACGCAGATAGGCGGCAATTTATGTTTCTGCTACGAAAGAGCTCTTACTACAAGCCATTGTAGAGTATATCTGAGATTATGCATGTTTTTTTTTCTGGCCATATTACTTGTGTTTCTGTCACAAAGATATTGTAAATAACAGATTAGCAGACCTCCTACATGGATTAACAGAAATAATCCTTACGACTGCCAATAAAAGTGTTTACGAAGGGGTTTTCAAATTCATAAAATAATTAAAGGCACTTAAATCTTTTCTAACTTCGCCGTACACCACAATTAAGAAAATTGGTGGAGTCGTCTAACGAAAGGGTCACACTAAATTACCGTACAATTCACATTATTGCAAAATGTTAAATTCTTTCTCAAATGTTGTTTATTAGTTCTATTATCTCAATAAATGGCACATACATATGCATGAAGGAAAGCAAAGAATTTGAGTCAATGTCGAGAAAGTTCTCTCTAGTATCGCGACAGCGAAAAATGGACAGATTTCGTGGTATTTTTGCAAAATTGGTCATGTTACGACACCTATACGGCTAGTTGTGAATGACAGTGAATGACGACACCATGTGACTTCCTACACGTAATTCATCACCGCGCTTGCAGAGATTTAGCGTAGTAGGTAATCTACATAATATAACTACAATCTTAGTACAGTTACAGAATAACTAATAGTACTAACGTAGTACAGTGTGCAGCTCTCAAGAAAATATCAATCGTCTGGCTGAAGCATCCTTCTTTCTCCACGGAGGAACTTCACACCTCTTTCTTTCACCAGGATAAGACATAGTATTAACAAGTTAACAATTCGTTCCACCCGTCTGAGTACTTATTGTAGTAAACTACTTCAAGTGTTGCGGGTTTCGTGAATGGCGGTGTCGTGGGAATTGCGTGCAGTTTCAAACGTAGTAGCACCCGCATGTATCAATCTAGTGCTAGTGCTTGAAACGCTTCACGAAAGTGTACTAATCTGGGAAATATTCACTGTCAGAACAATAGCGAGGGCGAAGACTGTTTATTAGAAACTGATTGTCAACATCGTAATTATGATCCATTGTTTTAGTAACATATTACGAGCTGTAACGTGGTATCTTTCTCCTTCAATAGCTTGCTGTACTAATTTCAACAGCTACGCAATGCTACACTTGTAGAAAGCGCCTGTACAAAGTAGCATCCCATAGCGGTGCTACACAAATTATTGCTCTTTGATTTCACTAGGCGCTTCGTCAGTAAGCAACAGCATGCGCTTGCGCAACTTGAATAAAATATGCTGTGACTTTTGGTGAATATTATGTAGTTCCATCTACCTATTTGTTCGTTGTTTCTCATATTAAATAATTTTTGGATTGATACATCTACCACTATTTCAAATAAACATCTGGATGAGTACTACCTATTTATCTATCGATTGTACAGGAGTTTTTTTACATAATAAGATATTCCTGATATAGTAGAATAGAGGACACAATATTTAATGTGTATATCCTACTATATTTGGACGTTTCTTTAACGGTAAACATCTTTTTGAGCTGAGTGGTCATTTCCTCTTAGCATAAAACTCGTTTCGTCTTACTACGACCTACTACAAGATCAACAGTCTACGGGCTACGAAGTTCGTAGCAAATAACTTTAAAGCTTTTCTCCATTGTGTTAGAGGCTAGTTTGCTTTAAGGAAAAAGAGGATCCTTGTGAGTAAAAGAGACAGGTATATGTTTGTGTAGTACTACTACGAGATGGAAACCGGTTAGGGGTGTTGTAATTTTACTATATGGATAATAAACATACATACCTACATATAGTAAGTTTCTTATATTAATCGAAAAGCTTTTTTGAAAAAGAAACAAATTGAAATCAAGGTGCAGCAATAAGATGACGCGGGAGTTATTGAGAATTGAAATTCGTTTGTCGAATAATCATAATGGCTACGTATAGAGACATGTTTGTAATAAAACTCTAAGATTCAGGGTTTTGAATATCTGAAGAAGCTCTTAAATAATACTGAAGTGCAAATCGACGTCAGTCTTCAAGTCGGTTTAAAACTTTTAATTACTCCGATTTTTAACCGATGACTCGGAAATATCCCCAGGAAAGAGTTGCTAACTGTACCTGCCTACAGCCTATTCATATATCACAATATATTTTACGTTCTACTGTACTACGATAAAAAAGCCGTCTAGCTAATTACAAAGAAGCTTACAAAGGATTAGATCCTAATCTACATTTTTAGGGTTCCGTACCCAACGGGTAAAACGGGACCCTATTACTAAGACTCCTCTGTCCGTCCGTCCGTCCGTCTGTCACCAGGCTGTATCTCATGAACCGTGATAGCTAGACAGGTGAAATTTTTACAGAATTTGTATCTCTGTTGCCGCTTTAACAACGAATACTAAAAACAGAATTAAATAAATACTTAAGGGGGCTCTCATACAACAAACGTGATTTTTTTGCCGTTATTTTATCTGTAGTGTTAAATATTGTATGGTGGTACGGAACCCTTCGTGTGCGAGTCTAACTCGCACTTGGCCGGTTTTTTAAATAACCTCTCGTGCTTCCAATTTCCATTAAGTTGGTCGTGTTGTTCTTATATAAGATTTAGATTGCTTTTTGTTATAAAGGGTCGAATAGAGGAAGTGTAAAATTCTTTTATGCTTAGTCTATTGTAGGTTTGTGTTGTTAATTTTAAAATAATAAACGGGACTGGAGTTGTTAAGGTTTTCTTGTTATAAAGCTATTTAAATGTTTTCCAATCAATTTCGATTTAAGTATCATTCCTAAAGCTAAGAAAACAAATGATTTTGTCTTTTGCGTAAGAGATTAGATAAATACTACTATTTGTGAATCTAGTCACAAATATTGGAGGAAAAAAAAACCTAGGTAGGTACTTCAAAGGAAAACAAACCAGAAAATATATTTTATGTCACTTGGAATCTACTAGAGATTCAGTTTCGTTAAAAGTATAGCTTGTCCATGTCGAAATAAAAATAATCAAACTATCCTTATGAAACAACTTTTTAACAGACTAGCCAGATACAAATAGAATATTATGCCATACGCGGAAAGACCGGCTTCTCTCGCTACGTGCCGCATTTACGTCCTAAAGAACTGAAAGATTCACAGTCAAAGGAATAAATAATAGGGGTAATATAGAATCTTGCCCATCAATCTAAGTCCCGTTATACTCACTAAGCTTTAAATGTAAACAGATTATAAACACAGAAGACACAAATTGCAGCCATCTGTTGTAGTCATACCACAGCTAATTACAGTGTCGGAGAAGGCTAGTTAAAATGCCTCCATGTCATCATCTGGAAGGCAAGGATTTCTTATTAACGCAATCCCTTCGAAGTGCGAGGAATGTGTGCGTCATGGGCATTATTATGGTTTAATAAACGTAGGGCTTCCAAGGGCTGAGCAGGGTTAATGGAATGGCAGTACAGTTGTGCGATGTGGTGCCCAAGTTATCTTGCTGTTCGGTATATTTTGATAAAGAGGCCAGATTTTTAGCACTTTGGACTATAATTTATTGTCCATCCACGCCATTGATTGTCCAAACGTCCAAGCGATCAAATCAGCATTGGAACGGGAAGTAAAAAGTTTCTCTCCCAATCCATTCCAAGACCTCCTATCATCATTCTAATAATAACTCTAAGAAGCAACCAATAAACACTCCTCATCGCCGTACTTTCTTAACAGAACAAGCTATTACACCCACAATTTTGTGAGTAAAAATAATAATTTGATCCGTCGCGTCATGCCGGCAATATTCTATTTCTCACCTAACTAGACGGGAGTGTACAATTGGGCCAAACTGCCCACTACGCAATTACTACGGAATGGAATAAGTAATACCCCTGGCTTGGAGCAGTCGGGCCGCTTACCGTTTGGGTAGTGGAGCAATCTCTTTAAATGCTTCTACTGACTTTGTATTTTATTTTTATCGATTACCTTCTTAAGGTAAGATAATAAGATTACTGCTATAAAAGGAGGTGTACTTTTGATTCAAAAATACTATCCAGTTGTGTCCTATTAAGGATTATTTATTGATGTGTAGGTGCGTTTGTTTTCAATTTGAGTCTGTTTATTTCGTAGAATGTTTTTTTATTGTAATTGAGGCTGTTTAGAATATAATATGGAACCGTGCATAAGTAACTGTGTCCGCACGTGCGCAAAGACAAAGGGAACTTGAAACCTTTGTGCCTGGTAGAACAAGAGACAGTGGCGTGGTACCTAACTACCAAGTAGTTACTTCAAACACAGCTACAGAAATGTTGTTGCGCCACTATCATTGAGCTCAAAGCCACAGTATAGGTACCATTTTAATTTCTGTCTGATAAACATAGATTTGTTTAAATATTATTTAGATACAGATTCAATTCAATTCAATTCATTTATTCAATAACAATTTTAACATCGTGTCTGTTAAAAGTTTAACAAACTGGACTTTACGGGATAGCATGATTGGAAACAAAATCCTAATTACCGTAGACAAGTAAAGAAAAATGAGTTTTACTTTCACACTTTACAAACACAATCAGTTGCGTCATAACTATATGTCTGCTTATAATAAACAAGTTCTTACAGAATTTTTATGCGTACAGTGTTACATTAGTCACGTACGCAATCAATAGTCAATGACTAGGAAACCTATTTGAAACGTTATCGGGAATTGATAAGCTATTACAAGCGATTACATATTATAGTCGGCAAGGTGTTCAGTATTAGCGATGAACGTTTTTTGGGCCTTTTTAATCCCTCATCCCGCTGTGCAGTCGAAAAGAGCTCCCTCGCACGTTCAAAACTTCTTCCGACCACCTGCTCTAAAGCGAATAAAAAAAAAAATAAGACAGAACAGGTCATTTTTATTATTATTTTTGAACTCCTTGGCACGTTTTATTATTTACTAGCTTCTGCCCGCGACTTCGTCCGCGTGAAATTTCACCCTCTTAGGAGTGGAATTTCAAAAAACCCTTTCTTAGTGGATACCTATATACACTTCACAAAGAACACACTCAACTCCAAATTTTATGTCTCTATGACCAGCGGTTTAGGCTGTGCATTGATATAATCAGTCAGACAGGATCACAGGACTTTGAATTTTATATTAGATTATAAAAGTAAACCTAAGTACCTACCTAATAAAAAAAAAACTCAATAACAGAAAATAAAATACCTACCTACCTAAATAAACCTATTTCTGATGATACGTGGCTAAATAATAACAGCCGCACAGGTCGATCGATCAGGTTAAGCTACGCTTGCCGCGGTTGGTCTGTGGATGGGTGACCATCTTTACATATGGAGACCCCTCCGTGCCTCGGAAAGCACGTTAAGCCGTTGGTCCCGGCTGTCATTCGTGGATCTTTGACAGTCGTTACGGGTAGTCAGAAGCCCGAAAGTCTGACAACCAGTCTTACCAAGGGGTATCGTATTACCCAGTAACTGGGTTGTGGAGGTCAGATAGGCAGTCGCTCCATGTAAAATACTGGTATTCAGCTGCATCCGGTTAGACTGGAAGCCAACCCCAACATAGTTGGGAAAAGGCTAGGCAGATGAGGCAGATGATGAACTAATCTAAACTCAATAAATAAGCAAAATCCCTAAAAACTAATATCTATACGAATGACTAATCCTACCTAACAGTTTTATAAAATAACCTACGGCCACTACGTACACTATCAAATATACTACCCATACTTTAAAATTAAAATCTATACTTACTTATAAAAACGACTTATAAAAATAAACCTAAATAAGTCTACCTTAAACTGTACTTAGTAAAAACTAAAAGGAATAAAAAGGTCGCACTGAAAAGCACGTTTTGGAATTGCAAGTAGCAGTTAAAACATACAATTTATAGAATGCTAATATGAACGAACGCTCGCCTATTATTATTATCTTCGTCGTGTACTACGACAAACTTATTATTTGCGGTTGGTACAGTAATCGGGTCTAGGGATCGAACCGCAAAATTAAGTTTGTTTTTTATTGTATATTTTTTTCCGGGATAAAATGTACCCAGTGTGGTGCCCAGGATATTAAAGAATAATTATACCAAGTGTCATCGTAATCGAACCGGTAGTTTTTGCGTGATGCCTGAACAAACAGACAGACAGACAGATTTTTTTTTAATCACATTTTTGGGTTCTGTGTCGGTCTAATAACACAACAACTAACTAACTACCTATTTTATAAAAAACAACAAAATAAATTCAAATAAACTATTTAAAGACTAAAAGTCGCGCTGATAAGCACGGTTTGTTAATATCAATTATCGTCTGTCAATAAGGTCGAACGCTCTGAACGCATCAACAGCCAAATATTGAATGAAGCTCGCGCTCGGACCTCCCTTACCCTACCGCCGCGATCCGCGTCGAGCGCGGCAACCGTTACACAAAAATAATCCTTATGGCATGATTCAGTATTCACGTGCGACGGCGCGATGGCTTATTAGCGTATTTCATGTATAAGTTTGGTGTTTCTATACCGATTACTATGATTCTTTTTTTATTGAATAGGTAATAATATTAACTTCTTTTAATTAGGGATGAGTGAGAGTATTATAAACGTAAGAGTAAACAAATATAATCAGAAAGCTCCGAACTGCTAAGGTATCGGGAGTTACACGTGTTATTGTGAGTCAACCATAAAAGATAGACATATGCTGTAGTGGGATATTTTTTAGATAATTTTATGTAGAACATTTCCGTCATAAATGATTTCTATGTAGCTTTAATCATTAAGGCTGCACACGCGACGGAAGCTTAAAAAATGGAGCAACTTCTCCCGTTTTCCCAACATTTCCTTTCACTGCTCTGCTCCTATTCATTGTAGCGTGATGAAAAGTATACTATAACCTCCCCAGGAGTATGAAGAATAATTGTACCAAGTTTCGTTAAAATCCGTCGAGTAGTTTTTGTTTCTATAAGGAACATACAGACAGACAGACAGACAGACAAAAATTTTACTGATTGCATTTTTGGCATCAGTATCGATCACTTATTACCCCCTGATAGTTATTTTGAAAATATATATCATGTACAGAATTGACCTCTCTACAGATTTATTATAAGTATAGATGATGTGCCCTCGGGACTGTTTCGTTTACGAGGAAAATAAAATTATGATTTCGCTTTGTAAGGTTTTTTTTTTCCACTTTTTCTAACCAAAATATTGCAGTAAGGTTCAAATTCCAAACGATTAACAGTACTTCTAATGAACACTGTAATAACTATAATTTATAAAGAATGTCACTTTTTCTAAGGTAGAACGTATTCCCTTGACGTGTTTATAATAACAACAATTATTGCTCATGTCATCGTTATTCTCGAGATCCCGCGGGCATTGCGCGGCTTGGTTTTATAAAACAAAATGGCCGCTTCGAAGCCTCAAAGTCCCGGGTCGTAGGCCTGTTTCCCGCCGTAGCCGCGTGCGGCGCTTATCGTGTAGTTCAGGTACTACACCGCTGCAAGCGATGGCGCTGGCGTCACGGGCGGCGTACCCGCAACTCTACTGTCTACACTCCCACGTACGGTCTCTCATTGTAAACACAGTCGCGATCGCCGCGTGCTAAGTTTTCGTATCCCTGTGGACTAAAAACGATTGTAAACATGAAAGTTTGTTTGGAAGTGTTGTTATGAACTGTGCTCTATGTGATTACTGGAAGGATTGGAAGGATTTACGATGACTAAAGCCAAGATAACACGAACCAGCGCTCTGTACCACAGCGCGAAGGTGAGCCCTTCTACTTTAATTTGTTATTATTTTGTGTTTTCATCAATTAAAGTTGTTCTTTAGCTTTTTACATAATACGTACATAAAGTGTACCACCAAAATGTGTTTGAAAGGAGTATTTTTGAAAATATCAGTCAGCGTGTTATTTATGTAAATAAATCAACAGTAATTCTGACTTGCAAATGCGACACTTCCTCATTTATGTTATTATTTCGTTGAGAATGCATTCAATTTTCAAATAATGTACTATAATATTTATAATATGGAGGGTAATTCATTCGAGTCCGGTTTTCTGGACGTTCGTCGTGAATCTTGATCCTTCCTCTACCGCGCATGCCCTTCGAAGCCTCCGTGCTTCCAATTTAAAATAAGCGATCGCATCGCACAGTATACACAAAACTAGAGGAACCTTTTCAGAATTTCGTTTTTTCTTATGTAAGAGTTGACTCAGAAAGTCAATAAAGAAAGCTACTTCCTCGTACTTGATAGTGTTACCTAAATAAACAGTGCAAAAATATGTATATTGATCAAAGTAGTTAATTTAGAAAGTAGGTATTTATTATGTTTAAAATTTTCTGTGGGACAGTTTTAGGCGGGAAATGCTTGAAAATATGATGAGATACATTTTACGCGTATTATTTTGCGGATCAAAACATTTCTAAAAAAGCTAAATGCATTTTACTAACTTCAGCCGTAAACAAGAAAAATGTTATCTGATTTTTTTCTTTATACTGTGGCCCTACGGGGCCTACGCTTGGAGTAAAAGACATCAACGCACACGAACGAACGAGACAGCAATACCTTAAAGGTGTTTTTGTGTTTGTGCAAGCGAGACCGATGTCGCCTGTAGCTGGGCTTATACTTATTTATTTGTATATAATTAAAGACTGGGATTTCGTATACAGGTACATTTATAGGTACAGGTAGTAGCCATTGCACGGATGGCCGATCTCCCCATTTTTAAAAGGGATGCTCTATAATGGGCAGGGGGCAGATTTTGACCGTATGTAATGTGCTGGCATTTAAACTTTGGGGTCTTTCGTTTCGGACAGTGAGTGCTAATGATGCGTGAATGGAACAATCCTTTTACTTATTCTTCGTTAGATTTTGGAATCGAGGTTTTCATTTGCATGGTATCTATGTATCAGAGAAGCAACTTTTTTGAAATGTATTTGTGTGGCTTCAGCTACCACGTGGTATATAAAGTTATTCAGGAAATAAAATATATTTACAGATTTCTTATTATCAACTTATAGTCCGTAAATACTAATTTAACGCGATACTTACATATGAAAACCTAATTTGTATTTAATGAGCACTTAACCCACAATTTCTGGCGATCTAAAAAGTAAATTGGTCGAGATGTGGTTGCTTCTTGGAAATTGAGCACACGCTCCTCTTAATTCGCCGACCGGTTTCGGCTGGGTTGGATTTACACCATATCACTTTGATTTTTTTACTGCTCAATCATCTCCTATATTAATAGCAGTACCCTGGCAATCATCTCCAGTAAATTATAGAAGTACCGCAAATCAAACCACATTAAATAACAAGATAGATTAAATATCTATTACTTCAATAGCATCTTGTCCTTTTAACACCAGTTGGCTGAGTATAGTGAGAATAGTTCTGACGCAAAACAATTATTACCTAAGTACCCTACTTACCTGTTTGCTAACAATCATAGAAAGTAAAATCTCTCTTTGTCATATTATGAGAATTAGCAAAATATTAAAATTGGACAGCTCAAACTTTAATAGAAAGTTTAAAATATTGTATTATCAATGTCCAAATATTTTTCCATAGACCTAGAGGCGGTTGTCATATTCACTTTTGTCTACCAGACTTGTGGCTGTAATATGATATTCAAGTAGACAATAATGTCTATTTATAAAACACGTTTTCCAAATAGTGTTAGCGTGGTATATTACGTCCCTTTTTAAAGTAAAGGTCTCAAAATATACCTAAAACTAGATAAACGGTATGATGCACAAAGGTGTTTGTTGACAACCAAGATAATAAAAATGCAGTAAAGCTGCGAAAATGAAGTAACGCAATTAAAAAAATTCGGAAAAACAAAAGAGAGAGGCAACTTATTCATAGCCGAGGGCAAAGGGCAAAAGTAATTTATAAAACATGTCGTGTTAGTCACACAGGTCACACTATATTTTATAAAAATCGATTGCGAGAGCATCGCATTCGTTACGAGCATCAATCCATACCGATTGTATGACTCGAATCTTGTTATAGAATTCCAAGTCATCAATTCCAACAAGATCACGTTCTTACATTAATTGTTATGTTATAACATACCTGTTCAATGGCGCTGTTATCAAAATATCACATAGTGACAATCAGTTCGAATGTCCCTTGAATCATCGCCTAGGCATATTCGTCACATACGTGATTGTTGTTCCACCTAATAGGTTCTTAATTAGACCGTAACGTGGTAATTTATAGTTCACTTGCCAGAATAAGGTAGACTAGAGACCCGGCTTAGCGTTGCTTTACATAATTCTATGAACAAGTTATAAGTGCAGGCATTAAGTAAATAATTGTCGTTTACTTTCGGATTAAGTACTAATGATAATGAATGACACTTACTTAAGTTGCAATCATTTTAACGACTGGGGCTTTTACGTAGTAGTGATTTACTTATATGTACCATTAAATTATGAATCAATACTAAGAAATTAAAATGAATACATGATTACTAATCATACTTACTTGATTAGAAATCAAAACTCAAAACCTAAACTCGGATATAGATTTTTTTGCTCAAATCTCGGAAACATAAGGTAACATCATGCACAATTTATCTACCTATTAATTTACTTGCCTACATAATAGTAGGTAAGGAATACATATTCTTAGAAGCATGTTATTGAAGTCTAGACCTTGATCAGTAATTTCAAACAATATGATTTACTGTATAACTAATACCGTCAGTAATTACGTCTCAGCTAGATGACTTAATTGTTTATTATTTTATCATGTATAATGATACCTAACTAATGCATAGATTACGTTGCAGCCTGAGGGAACTAATGAACGTGCTCAGACTGAGGACAATAATTAGGAAAATATACACGCAAATTTTGTTCTAACCATAATTTTTATTCAAAATATTAATAAGTAACCTATATGAAGACCACACATGCCGTGCACATTTGATCTTAATGATATATTGATTTTTTTGAAGCTGTTCTAATATACAGCTATCACAAAACTAACCCATCAAATTCTATGGTTGAAATTGTTAACACGTTCAAGTGTAGGTGAGGCGCAAGCGCTTCCGTAGGGGAATTGCACCGGCCATATTTTGATTCAAATACTACTTCCGCTTACCGATACCGATTCGCTGATAAGTCCCACATGATGTTCAATGTGCACGTGGAAGATAAAAAGTAAAAAAAGTAAAATTTGTATTTTAATAACATGCTTTGATTTCCTTTGAACAAAACACTTCTACGTATAACCCGTCTGCCTTCAAAGCAAGAGTGGACAGGCATCTTTTGGGCTCGCTCGTTCCGTCGTAGACCTCATCCTTTGCTTTCCATCGCGTAGACCTCACATCCTTTGCTTTCCATCGCTTTCCATCAGGCGAGATCAAGATCAAGAGCAGGTCTATTTCGCAAAAAAACACAGCGGGGCTTGAACTTACTAAATTAATTTCAGCGGTGATTAATTGCAATCAAATCCTAATTAAACTGGGCCTGTCAAACAAGCTTATAAGATAAATAAATCTAGATAAAACGCACAGTTAGATAACAGATTATAAGTCGATTAAGAGTAGGAGTTAAATGGTGCATTGGTGCGAGCTGTCGGCTTCCCACGCGGCCCACGGGGCGTCAAATCGAGGTTTTTCCTCGTATATATTATTCAATACATGTCCAACGCATCACTGCTCCCCCTCTGCATGTAAAAACGTGTACTAATTGACCCTCTCCCTTTCACATTTCTTAAAAAACTATACTTAGCACGTTGTTGTAGGAAAAGTGAAGTAATTAGTTGTTGTTTCAATTATGAAGCAATTAAAACCTGGACGTATAGAACAGCTTCATTTATTTTTTTAATTTCTTAACTTTAATAGTTTTATCCTGAAATTAAAATCTCTTTGCCCTTTCAACACTGTCCCTCTACTGAGCAAAGGCTGCCCCCAAATCTTTTTAGGCAATTTTTTCCAGAGCCACCTCGATCCAACACGCGTCTAGTTCGTCTCGCCACCTCTTCCTGAGGTCCTCCCTTAATAAATTATAGGGCGTATAGTTTATTAAAACATTCGGCATTGAAACAACAAATTCTCAGTACAGTTTTAAAATATTCAGGTCAATCTGCTGCCGTAATACACATGCGCCAAACTGCGAATAACATAAACAAGTATAAATAACACAGTGATAAAAATATATATGTACATAAACAGATTTTATTGTGATCGTAACATGCTCAGGTCAACGCCTCCTTACATTAACCATTGGTTTATAAAATTCAGCAGAATCTATAAATAACACTGTTGTATACAAGTAATCATTTTTGTTCTGTTTTGTAACAAATTGCTTATCTATAGTAAAATAATATAACTGAAGAGTTTGTTTGTTTGAACGCGCTAATCTCTGGAACCACCAGTTGGATTTGAAAATTGATTTTTGCTCTTGATAGCCCAATGTTTGAGCTAAAGGCTAGTTAACATCACACTACGACCTTTAGGAACCGAGAAAATAGCAAAAATTTGGACGTAAAACGCGAAAACGAAGTAATAGCGCGGGCGGACGATGCTATGTGACATCACCAATCAAAAGGAGTTTTATAAAAATTTGACTGTTATTTTAGTAGATAAATTGTGGTGTCTTACGACTTCCACGCGACCGAAGTCGCGGACAGAAGCTAGTGTGATATATCTGTGTCAAATTACGTATAATACCTACGATTTAGTAGTACCTAGTATCAAAATACAAATAGTCATATGATTTTTATTTTGCTTTGGAAAACGTTTCAGGTATCATTTCACGGTTCACTGCGCTTTGATAAATGCTATCGGAAATCGGAATAAAGGTGGATACAGACTATCAAAATCAAGGGAGCCAACTTACATAAGTTGTCTTTTAGAATTTTCATGTATTTCCTGAAAATTATGTCAAAGGTCTTTACAGTAGAGACAGTTAGTCCGGACACGCTACAGTGGTTTAAAACTGGGTTTTAATACCCATAGATAGTGTATTTGTGTGTAAAAAATACTGCCTAATGTGTTTGAATTTGAAGTCAAGCGACACCACTTGTCCTCGCCAACTATTGTGAAATTTTCGTATTTGTTGATTATGTTACAATATGACGCGGGGGTGCGCTTCCCCTAATCTATAATTTTGCAAGTTGTCTTGGAATCATCGCCTAAAATAGATACCGATGCTGTTTTAAACTCATATAATATTCGCGCAGTTTTCCATAAATATCTGCAATAATAAATAACTTCCCCGCTTTTAACAGCTACTCATCAGTGCATAGTCCTTTGAACCCGTGGTGTACGTACAAACGTTACGTCCCGTTATTTGCCGTCATATGTGTCTCTTTAAGACCTCTTAGAGTAAATATGCGACACTCTACTATGTATATGTCTCTGTCTTTAGCTGGTAAAACAATACTAAGATTTTCAACCTTATCACAAACGCATAGAGTTTAGAAAGAGTGGTACAGCTTATTTCAATTGCGCGGTTTTACTTTTGATGCTGCGATTAACTGGCTAAACAATTTAAAGACATTGAACCTTATTAGCAAGCCATAAAGTTTAGAAAGGGTGATACTATTTTTGTTACAATTGCACGGTTTTGAAGTTACGTCTTCAGAATATTGGCTTGCTAATACAAATAAGATAGATAGTGTTCTGATAATTACGAGAATAGATTTACTAGATCTTTTTTTCTAATACAAACTTGCTGATTGCGTTGAGCAAAGTCTAAACAAGTGGCTTTTTTATTTTATCGCAAAGTATTTGTCTTGATTCTTAATTCAGTTTATTTTTTGAAAGCTAATGGAAAAGACTTCGTTCTCCTGTTCTATCTCCCTCTTTTCCTCCTTGCCTTTCAAGGAATACTTTATCATTTCTTTTTAGGTATTCCTACTAAAAACAACTTAGTTTTATCAGTGTAAACATTGACAAGAACCGTTGTTCCCGAAACAATCTTGTTTCGAAATCGTTATCTGGCGACAGTATGTCCCCGCTTCCATTAGCAAGAAATTTTATCTGTTTGTCACGAGTTCTTCTAAATGTAGGCTGGATACACACGGGCCCTCTGTCGATCACTTAACATAGACCTCAGAATCTATCGTTATTGTAGGCCTGTAGGGCTTGTGTGAACGCAGCCTTAGTGGCTTGTTTGTGTGAGGACAGTGCCTTTATTGCGTATGTTTGAGATGCTTTTATAGAAATACAACAAAATCTTCACCTTCGTCATAATTCGTCGGGCAAACATTCAACAGGCAGTTTTTCGTGACTTTGATATGAGTGAGTGAGACTTAAGATAAGTTTCATAAATAAGATAAAAGTCTACATAAAATCTATTAAGTTGACCTAGAGCACATTTTATGTATTCGTAGCAAATATTTCTGCTCATTTGAAATCAAGATGTGAAAAGCATTTATCATTCATTTTATATTCTGCCTCCGCCACTACTAGAAACTAGTTCTGATGTAGTAGGTCCACTTATGTAGGCTATAAGCGCTGAATATGTTGCCAGTAACAGTACTTTAGTTACGTGACTGAGAAAAATCAGCATTAATCTGCGGCTAGTTTCGCGGAATATTACGCTACCGGTGTGCAAGCGCACCACAGCGCACTTGTCCGGAGCGCATCTGTCATCCTTCCTCCTTAATTTTTTTCGCCTTCCTGTACATTGTCCAGCATACCTACCACGAGCTCTTAACGCGATCCACTTTAGGACCTAAACTGAACTGTTCTGCTAATTCGTACCATGACGTCAGTTTAACGATTCAATTTAGGCCGTGCCATCTGGATACCTACCACGAGCTCTTAACGCTCATTCACTTTCAACGATTCAAATGCCGCTGAGCGTATTGGACGTCATGGTACGACTGTGAACGATGCAGTTTAAGAACCTAAACTGAAATGTCTTGCTTTTGAATCGTTTTTAAATAGATCATGGTAGGCCTCCTGCAATAAACACTACACGTTTCAAGCATTGGGCTTATAATCATAAAATGAAAGTTTGAAATTGTTACGAAATCAAAGCACGTGCAGTAGATAAGATAAGAATATGGAAAAGTGTTTGTATACCACTTAAGAGACAAGTGCAGCGTTGATACGAATATAAATAACACACGAAATCGGCTCACGGACGATTCCGAGATACAAAATAAAACAGGAGTGTATTATGAGGGCAGACATCTGCTCGGGACGAGTTAGCGTCCACCTGCTAGGCCCGAAAACAATCGCGAAAAACCTGCCACAGCCGAGCCACGTGTGTATATTTCTCATTACAATAACAGGTGAGGATGGTGTTATGGCGAACCTAAGGAGTCTGCTAACTGTATAAATACGATAATTGCCAACCTACAACGTATTACCTACTACAAATTCTGTAGTAAACAATTTTCTTATCGAGCGTGCATGTAATTGAAATAATGACACTTTTTGCATGGCTGAATATTTTTAAGTGCGCAAGGTGTTCATAGACACTCGTAGATGTAAGTATGCAATTTGTATCTTTAGATGTTTGATGCATCGGTGGGCGGAAGGTGTTGAGTAAACCATAAAGTTGAAGTGCAAAATTCAAATGTGTACATTGCAGCTGCTGTAAATACGCATAGCCATTTAGAATTCTTTTTATAACGCAGTGGTATCACTTAAAAGTGACATTTATACTTTTAAAACTGGAGTGAAATGTTAATGTGTACCTGTTCAACTTGATATTTTGAATCTTTATAAAAAAAACAAGGTAGTCAATCGATGACATGTATACCTATTTATGTTAAAAAATTGCGTGTAGTGGGCGGCAGGAAGTATGTTGGCGTTGTGACCATTATAATGTAATTGATACGTACTCAGCTTTTATCTTAAATATCTATGACGCTAATGAAATGGCAGATCCAGTTACTACTGTTCCAAAAGTTAAACACATATTTACCGTTTCTATGATCCTACGCACCCGAATTCAGTCATATTCTAATCTTATAGTAGAAGATATCTCTTAAAAAATCCTAGCCACCTCTATTGGAATCTGCACTGTTAAAAACAGCCAGATGCTCCACATTGAAAAGCTTTAGAACAGTTTCTTCACACATTGGGGCCCGTTGACATCATATAATTGATGGATTAACCCAATGCTCCATAAATAAACCGTTGATTATCCAAAGCTGCCTATAATCGCGCCGTTTCGCGACACATGTCGCTTACACCTGACGCTGCCACGTGCACCTAACGTTTCTTTATTAGCATGTGCTTCCTTTAAAGTTTAACCTACAGATGCTATCGGGCTTTCAATTTAAAACTTAATTAATTTGTCTGACAGTGTTAGTTTACTGATCTGAAATTAGACTGCGAGCTACTTGTTGTATCTTTTGATCTAAGGCGGAAAATCCATTGAGTTTTCATTGAGATTATTGGAAAATCTTGAACTCGAAAGATTCTTCGTCGTATCGAAGATTCCATTTATTTGTTTTAAAAAAGCTTCGACCGGAATTCGGCCACTTCGGTAGCCTTATCGTCTTCAACAGTGAAGGTGTCAGTGCACAGAGAGCACGACAAGAGGTGGGTCCATGATTAACCAAAGTCACCTCCAAGATTAAGCTCATTAAATTATGTACGATTCGAATGTCTATGCAATTATGACTTTTCGTCTATCCAAAGACTCAGTTCATACCTCATAATTAGTTTAAAATATCTAGTATTCTAAACCAAGACTATGCATGAAAATTTAAATATCTGTGTATATGGACCTAATTAGAACTTACGTAGTTAGGTATCTTAGCGCACCTGCTAAGCGCATGTGCCCAAGTGAAGAATAATAATGAAATTTATGCAACTATAGGATATAGATACTGTTAGTACAGATGCGTGATAATATAAGCCAATTGAAAAGTAAATGTTCACTGTTTTATTGGCTAGTGTAATTATGAAAAATAACGAAATAAATTTGCTTTACGATGTAGATTGTAGAAGTTATTACCAATGTATTAATAATCATGAAAAAAAAATAGATTTAAAGCTTGTAGCTCGTCAAAGTTATCAGGCGGGTTTTCAGTTATAGGTTAATTGTATGACATAAAGTAGTGTAATATATTTTAATGTCATGTCCTTTTGTGTCACAGGTGCTGTGGCATCTGGATATATTCCGGCGCAGCTTCCGCGAGCTCACTGGCCACGCTTGCCTTGGCCCGTCCTGTATTTTTTGCGCCCTAAAGGTAAGACAATTATTTCACTATTTAAAAGTAAGCATCTGCCACTTCTGCCAGAACTACTGCAGAAAATAAGGAGATTATTTTCGTCGCAACATGTGCAACAATTATGATAATCATCGACAAAACCGGGAATGAAAATGGACAAATTAAGCTAGCATGTTAGTTATCCACAACGAAAGCTCGCGATAAGTTTACCTGCATAGTGTACCTTTTGTTCCGCTACTACAATGTACTTTAAAATTCTCCGCACTTGCACAATTTGTTACACACGCAATACATCTCGCGAATGAATGTGCAAAAGCCTTTCTCGTTCTTAGATTTAACGGCTTGTTTTAGTTGCATAACGACTAGACCAACTAAAACAACTAGAAACATGATTCTTTGACCACTCGAAACGACACAAAGTACTTTTAACAAAGCGAAAGAACTGGTGTGACCTCGCCCGATGCCCGGCAGACAAACGTGACCTTTTGTGAACAATAGAATCTGTTCATAGCCTTATTCAAAACGAAATCTCCGAGCTTTCAACGCGTTAATATCATAAAGAAACATGGCGTTTTTATAACGTAGCCTCTCTGCGTTACTTTTTACATACGCATACGAATATACGAAGTAATAAAAGTGCGAATAATTTATAAAAACAAATTATTGCAAGTATTTGGGAATGTATGAACACGAGGTTTTTCATGTAAGCTGCCTGCAATTACTGGCAGCATGTTTCACTCTTAAAATAGATTCTGCTGTAATACTCGAAGTGAGACGAGATTCAAGGGCATGGAGGGCTAATCTAGTAGAGCTAGACTGGCCTGACTGGTTTCGCAGAATTGGCCGCGCAGCCTCCAGCCTCGCTGTGATTTTGCTACCCGCTTTATATTTGTTAACTGCAGATTGGCCCTGAGCCCTGGGATAGTTTTATAGCCCTTTGTCTTCCCTTCCAGCTTATTTATTGTTCTGTCAGCGTGTCAATTATGCTATAAGGAGACTTGCGACGTTATACTGGATGATGTATTTCCTTTTTTATGATAGTTCTAGGTGGTGACAAGAAATAAATGGGATGATTATGCAAGTGTAGCGTGTTGACTGTTTGACAACATTGGCCAAGCGGTCAATGTGGCCACGTACAAATATTAAGGATTTGCTGACTGGAATGATTAAGTCGTAAATTGTATGGTTGTAGTTACAATCGTGAATTTTATTATGATTTAAGTAGGTGTGTTATTTATTATTCCTTAGCTACCCATAATATAAAAATACAAACGAGAATCTTCTCGTTGTTTGTTATTACAATAAAACTTTCTATTTCGTATACGTATGTATTTGGTACTGGCAAAGGTAGCGCGTGCGCACACGCCGCCGCCGTTACATTTCTATTTTCAAACTCGTTTGAAGTTGGCGCCCTTTTCGACCAATGAGCTGCGCGCATAAGTTCGTAGAACTTTTAGCCTCAGCCGTGATTGGACGGCGAGTGTTGTGGCGCCAAGTACCTACACTCAGTCCTTTCTTTTTATCAATACGACAAATGCTAATGAGAATACAACCTTTATGATTGAATCATTGCTGTTTCTTAGAATAGAAACAATAAAGATTATGACCGTGTTTCTCAACAGGAAAACTATAGAGTTACAGCTTTTTCTGCTATGAACAAAATAATAATTTAAAAAGCCTTTCAATTTGCAATTTCAAACTAACAATAATTAAAAAAAATATTTTCTTCAAAGGTTAATTGAACGATTTTGATCGGGTTATTATAAACCTACAATTATTTAATTAATCCACTAACATATTTTTTTTGTCTTCTAACACTGTACTGCTACCTTTATCTCCCACGGCAGTTTTAAACTGGTGTCGTGGGTTAAAATGAATATACGCCGGCTAATTATTATTTAAAACTTGCACAGTGAGTTTCATGAGTTTGTTATCAAGCTATGAGAATAAAAAGATTATTAATTTGTTATATTCTGTCAATATTTTTAGACAGTGGGATGATAGAAACTCGATTGACGTCAATCGTCGGTGGCGATTGATTCTTTGATATTCATTAAAATAGGTAGCTATTAAGGTTGTGCAAAAATATACTAAAAAAAATACTACAAAAATATTTGCAAGCTTGAAATGGTTTCAAGGTCTAAATCAAGTCCTAGCCAAATCCAAGACTACTCTCTAAGTCCGTCAACGAAAATACGGGTCCTTACGATAGTAATTTGAAACTTCGGAGCGATACCTACGACCGAATAGTTTACTTTTTCGGACGGGCAAAAACACATCGGGAGTAGGGACAACTGTCAAATCGTGGTGTCATTCATTCTTAGGTCAAGCCCCTAACTCATCTTATGTATGTAGCCCGTGATAAGGACTAGAAATCAACCATAACTTTGGCCTTTGGATTTCCAACATTCCAACTCCAGCAAGTTAGCGATCAACAAAATTCAAGCTCAATTGGCTAATTCGCTTTGACAAGGTTCTGTAGTAAATGTAACTATATTTCAGTTATGCAATAGATACTTTTACATCATAAAGAATAACGCAGTACCCACCTTTACACCTAACTAACAGTATAATCCTACTCAATGGGTGCAATCTCACCCGTACAAAATTAAATTTGTTTTACGGAACCACGAACGCGAATCCAACCTTAACGTTCTCTATTCTTAGACAACCAGATTATATAGACCCTTGAATTAACAATAACTGGAGGCATTTCCAAGAAAAGATCGTAGTGAAAGGTGGCGTGAAAGTTCTAGTGACTTTAGTCCTAACAAAGATGAAGTTACGGAAGATTGAAGCACCAATTAACTGCTCTATTATGAAGATAGTTTGAGGAAATCAATCAACTGTTTAATGATTGTATGATTTTTATGTTACTTTTAAAAGGTTGAGAGAATCTTGAGGTTTTATTGGCAATAGTTTCGTCTTTTCCAACTGATAACTGTTATTAGACTTTGAATCCAGGTGGAAACGACAATAAATTAGACTGCGTACCTAAAGTCTATTCAAACTTATGTTTCAAATTAATATTATTTCGAGTTAAACAAATATCAACTTTATTTAATGACAATTAGGTTAATTTCAGAATGACTAGCACTATTGAAAAAGTTATAAAAATGTTTGAAGTTGTAGCGTGAACTGAACTTTATGGTGTAGGACTCATATTTGTTTACATTTTTGGCAAATAAATCGCGAATGCAGCTTTATATGTAATGCTAAATTTTCGATGCTAGAATTTATTTGGTAGATCAAAAATACTTTTATGCATTAATATTGCCATTATTTTCATTTATTCTCGTGTCGTTGTCTCCATCTAGGTTTAACGTTAATCTTGTTGTAGGTACCAAAGACAAATTTTTACCAAAAAAAAAACAAGTACCGTGAGAGCTATGAATCAGAACACTTGGTAATGGATATAACAGACAATGATCAAGCATACTCTTAGCCTTATCTGCTAATCAACTGGCAATTAAAACTTTTACTTCGCCTTTCTTGTAACGGCATGACGCCGGTAATTCACAGCGATATGTACTGCCTACACTGAAGCAATTAGCTATCGAGATTATAAAGTACGTTAAACTAAATGATCTGACCATATTTAAATTACAAGAAGCCATTTTTGGTAGCCAATTTAGATACAGAATATAAAAGTACAGCAAAAAATTTAATAGTGGTCTCAAACACTACTGTATCTAATCACTTACGTTTAGCTACGGTTTCTCTTATTAGGCACATGTATTATAGCGATTTTATTTGCAACTAACTTTTAGAGACAATGATGATTAAGCAATTCGCCTATAAAACGTTTTAAAATTAAACAAGATATCTTGAGTACCTAGTAAAAGGGCTGTGAAAGGGTCTGCAGCCTGTTCTGTATTGAAAGTTGTAGGTCTCTTCTCTCTATCCTAAGGTAAGGTTTGGATACCAAAATGGTCATTCCAACTTTCTTTTAGGAAAATCCAGCCACAACATTTTTTAATATTTTACATTTAAAAATGTTTATGACTAAACACTGAACTGGACAAACAAACAGAGCGAGGACAGCATCAGACCAAAGGTTCGTTCCGCTTTAGAATCAAACCCAAAAGAGCATTCTATTCCACAGCAAACTTAACTTAATGTAACTTAAGTAGACTATAATTTAAATATAAATTTCCCCTGATCTAACTACATAATAAGTGAAACATTAAGCCAAATATTAGTGTGGTATGTAGCAACAACGCTAGACCATGATCTAGGCACGTTCCGTAGAATCGGGCCGTGGTAGTACGTGCCCCGAGCTGCACACTAACTGGGCCAGCCAATTACTCAGATAATATTACACCACTATGTTAAAATTGTATAGATATTTGTGTGTTTTATTCCATTTTACGAGCATACAATTACACCCAGTTTGAATAGAAAACTAATTTACTCTCAGATATTCATCTGAGAGTAAATTAGTTTACTAATTTACTCAGAAAATTAATTAATTAATTAATTATTTAATTTATTTCAGAAATAATCTAGCGCATCATAACTGAATAGTTATGATGCGCTAGATTATTTCTGGACCTATGGTCGGGCGTTCTCAGTTGTTCGGAACTGGAAAAAATAATTGTGCAGTAAAGTCTACGTGGTCTATAAGGCAATGCTTTATTGCGCAAGTTCCTTAAAATATTTAAATAAAAAATCGGCTATAATTGAAACATAATAAATTATCGTAAATCCAAAACCAGCTTCAGATATCCACTCTTCATTAGTTCTTAAACATAAAATAGTTATCGTAGGCGGGGTCAATATGTCAACATTAGTGGGATTTAATAAGTCTGTTGCATCAGTAGCCATTATCATTAGCTTTTTCCGCCCACTATAGGTTAGAGGCTCTTCCCCGCTCATTTTTCGTGCAGTATGATATTATACCTACCCACACAATTCTTTAACAGTATTGTTACGTTGTAAAAACAATAATAATAGTAGCTTTGATCTTGGCATGTAGAAATATTATGCCTTTGTCTCGTTCAGATCTGCAATTCAATGACTTTGTTGCGTTAAAGCAAACATTTATCATTATGGCGAGCCTTACCGTTTGTGGAGGTATTTGTTATAATTCTATCTTATTTGTCTCGTTAAAACATAAAACATAGCACTGACGCAATAAATCAGTGGCGCCACATTCTACAAGCACCAACGTATAATGGTTTCATCACGATTGTTTTTTATTATTATACTTATTATTGTCTGGATTCCCTAAGATCGGATCGAAGTTACGGGTGATTCTTATTCCATATCACCTACGAATATATGACTAGTTTGGGGCTCGACCTGACACCTCGATTGACAGTTGTCCCTACTCCCGATTTGTTTTGGTAGATCTTCCGAAGTTTCGAAATACGAAGATATGGACGGCCGCGTATCTTCGTTGAGGCCCCCAGTTTCGTTTTTCAAAGAGTATGAGGATTCCCCTAGTGATTGAAGGATCCGAACACTAGTTACGCATATTTGTAAATTCGCTGCTGCCATTAATATTATCTAAAAGCAATTAAACACGCAATAAGAGCAGTCATATTTGCCAGAAACAAAAGCTCAATTTATATTAATACCATCACCACGTGTCAAATTCGTGCATTTAAATTCGTTCTCGATATAAAAGGTCGTGAAAACCTTAAGATTGATAATGTGGTATATGGGGGTAGATCACGCGAGAGCGTGCCGCGCCGACCACGGATGCTGGGACCATGCCACAAAATAGATAGGAACAGAAGGGCTGCTCCATTCAATGAGCGTTAACGCGCGGGCGGGTGACCTCAAACAAAAGACAGTCGCGAGAGCGCTTACAATCGCTGTACATAGACGCGTGTCTATGTGTTTTAGCTCGTTGTATGGAACGGACCTTCTGTACCTACGAGTTTTGTGGCATGGTCCATGGTACCCGTGATATAATAGATCTACATTACACCATGTATCTATAGGAGCGTCGCACGCGCAGCTGCAGGACCGGTTTTGGCTTCTCGTTTACTCCAAGTTCTGCCATGTCATACTTTAGGTACTATAAGTGTTTATAGCTATACAGTTAAGTGTTGGGATGGACGTAAAAGCCGTCTTAGTAGTGAGGTACGGATGCTGTGGTGTGTTGAAAGATTGATTTGATTGGATGATGTTCATTATGATTTATGTTTTAAACGTAATGCGACGGAATCGTTCAGAGATATTTAATTGACGTTAGTGGAGGAATAAGTTTACCAGAATTTACAATACGAAGAAACAGTTTTTATTGGAAATAAAGATATCCAATATATCAAGAAAACCCAGCTCAATGGGGGGTCCAAGCAATCTGAAGTGTAATTAACTCAGCATCTCATTGTTGTTTAATTATGAGACGCAAAATGTTTTTTTTACAGCAATGTGGTATACTATATACTTAACAATCTCGCAAATGAAGTAGGGACGGAAGCAAAAAGCTAAATACAACCATAATTTAGATGACAATTTTTTTTGTTTAGTCTCTTACAAAAACTAGCAATAGCTATTAGTGTTAAATGTTCCTCGTCACCTTTTTGTCCTTGTTAGTATTTCTAGGTTATTTTACCTAGCTGGTTTCTATTTCTGCAATTGAGCCTAAATGGCAGCCGATCCTGATCATAATCCAGGTAATCTCTGTCTCAGAGTCAGATCCATTGGATGTTCTTAAATAACAGTTTATTCTGAACTTATTAATATCCTTGAACACAGCATAATTTCTGGATGCTTCTTTCTCTAAAGCTGTAAAACTTTACATGCGTAAAACGTCCCTTAAAACAACATATAATATTATCGTTATTTACTATTAAAAGCGTCTATTATGCATTATTGCGAAAAAACTATACGTTTACCTGCTCCACGAGGTTTGCATCCTGTGCATTGTGAGCCGGTATCAGTTACAACAATGGACGTACCATTTGTACTACACCAGCTCCGCGGTTCCACGAAACGGAATCATAGTATACGTCTTTAGTGCACTACTTATTGTAAGTCATTGCACGCGACTTTTCTTAGCCATCTTTAAGAACTTTTAAGACAACATGAACGATTTCCTAGGATCACGAAATTCTTAGTATTTATTATACTTACTAACTCCCTTTATTATGTGTCTAGTACTTTTCGGCCTTAAATGCTGTATATCTAACATCATCAGAACACTTAGCCTAAGAAGAAGGTAAAGAACATGTACCATGAAATACATCGCAGACCGCTGTGTAGTCAGATAAGCACTTCCAAGCCGAGAACATTTTTAAGTGACGTGAAATAAAACAAGCTTTATTTAAAAGTTAAGCTTTACTGTCGCTCCCACGTGGCAAGTAGAAGTTAGTGACCAAGGCTTTCGCCCACTAGCTGGTGACGACTTGATTACTATCTTATCTTAAAAAGCTAGTTGACTAAGAATCTTATATGGTTTGAACCATGTTTGTATACTACTTTAATACGTTTTTAATTCGAATGTAGACCTCAGGTCATTTTATTATTCATCCCTCTCCTCCTCCATCTATAATAACAGATTTATTTTCTCTAAACCAATCAAGAAACTCGTATAAAATAAACCGTGAAAAATCATCACTAGAAGTGTCTGGGAAACCTAGCCGTTACTAACTTATGGCTAACTGGAAAGTGGTGAAAACAGGCCTTTTAGGGTCTGACCGAGTCGCCACGTGCGCCAACGACCGGTCACGAAAGATACCGACTCGACGGCGCCCGCGCAATCTCCCTCCCTTCGCCCTAACTACACTACTCTACAAATCACTACGGATTACATCGTAAACTACATTTTATTTGATATATGATATAATTAAGCTTGTCGGGCTGTCCGCTGTCCTGTCAGAGTTCACGGTCTTGGGAGGTCGATTTGTCATTTTAATGGAATAGGAAAAGTTTTACTGTGTTTGTCTAATAGGGTTAACAACACCGGAATAGGTAACAACATTCTAATACTTGCAAGACGTCCAATTAAAATAAACGGAATATTCCTTTGTAGCTTTAGTATGAGGAAGGTTGAAAAAACTCATGGCACTGTCAAAGTAATCATCAACCGCAAAATGCCAATAGCATCCATTGTGTATAATGTGTGGTATTCATAATGATAAGTCCAGCACCTCGTCTTCGGACAATTTTGTCCTCTATTCCTGTTCAGCCAAGCACCAAAATTGTACATTATGATTATGAATACGTGATGTACCCCAAGCGCATGTCAATCATCGTACGCACATGTCCATAGCCAACTGTCATGCGTGTGTGGATACGATAACCGACCGATGTCAATATAAAGTATTGTTTAAAGACACGAATATGGCGTTGCGTTTTTCATTGAATGTCTGTCATTATTAACAATTGTCCTCCCAACCACTTGAACCCTTCATCTCAGTTAAGTATAGGTAAGCGTTGCTTTTGTTCTAAAAAAATCCTTGATTAATTCTGTACCTACTTCTGTGGATTTCGTCAGATTTTTTAACAAAGAAAAATGTAGTTGTTTGAGTCGGCAAGCAAGTCCAAGATTGCAACTAAGTACCAGAAGGCTCTACCTTCAACCTTCAACCGGCTTAGAGAGGCTAGGCACAACAGTAAGGAATGCGCAATCGTTGTCTGTTATCTTAGCTAGGTGTTATCTACTGTAATTACTAATAGACTCAGTTGTTGCGAAATCCATCTAAGATTGGATTGGAATCTATTGTATTTTCATCTTGGTCAGCAGCTTTAAACCCGCGGTGATAAAGCTTGATTACTTTGGTTGAAGTTCTCCATTAGGTCGGATTTCATAAGTCAGTTTTGTTTTCTATCACTTTAATATAATAATCATACTTCCGAGATTTAATACAGTTCGTTTTGAATTTTTTCAACTGAATTAATATGTGCAATGTGTGTTATAACGGACACACGATTACGCTTATCATCATTGAATTATACTGGTAACTTCTATCAGCTCCGCAATTGCTTGGCGGCACACTAAATTACTTGCCATTGCTTACTACCTATTACCGATACAAAATTGCAGATTATGGCAAATATACACTTAATAAACCGGACGCTAAGTATTCATTTGAACGCCTAAATTGGCATACAAATAATTATGTAAAGTATCAAAATCACTTGGAATTCATAACGGAAATGATCCAATTACCGGCCGAAATTGACACAAAAGCAGTAATTAAAGTATTTAATCATTAACGTTAAGCTGGGGGGACATGTTTGGGCGTCAAACAGGTTGTAAGTGAAATGAACAAGTGGACAGAAACTAGTACAATGACACACATTATGAATATAGTGAGAGTGGGCATCACTCGAGCGCATAAAACTTTTCTGACAAAATTACTCACAGAGAGGGAAGGCCTCTCTCAAAAGATATGTATATCAGTATTCAATTCTCCTTAAAACTTTGGAAATGCAACGTTTTTGGTAATCAGTTGGATCTTCCGAACCAGTGGAAAAATCTTTCAAATTCTCGTTTCAGACTATCGAAAACTTGTCTTTACTGATGAACCTTAAATTATTTAAACCTCTTTTAAAACTGTAAAGTCAGTTAAATCTGGAGTGTTTTTAATTTAAACAGCGAGTAGGAAAAATTCTGTTAAAACGGTATTCTTCAACCTGTATTGACCACCATCGGTCTTTAACTCATATTTTATTGCCGTGTGAACTTCTTCTGATGCAGGTGGCTCTATTGTTCGGGTTAATGCTCTTTTATTGAAAACTTATGTTCGGGGCGAATAAAAGATTCAGCTCAGCGAACTAAGCACAAACGTCCATTTTGTACGCACGTATTTTGATTTGTGAAGATTCATCTATAGGTCCCCCGATCCATTTCATTTCAAATGCATGCTGTGCAGTTTTGGAATACTTTCTTGTTTCCTTTTTTTTTCGTTTTAATCTTTTGTTAGTACTTTGTTAATTACAACGAGTAATTTTAACCCAGAACTTGGTCTGCCCAGTCGTAAACATTTAAATAATTGTTACTTTGTTAGTTGAAGTTGAAACAAGCCAGTACTGAGCGAGTTTAGTTTTATAGGCAAAAATATTGCTATTGTTCATTCACACGCTCGCAGATAAATACGCTTAAAACGTACATTTTGGATTCCAAGAGAATGACGTGACTCAACCATGGACGGTTGTTAAAAATTGCCATGTTAAATTTTATTCAGCTGTTGCTAACAATTGCTGAATTCTTTGGAGGAGTACCTTCTGTATGTTTGGTGCAATGTTCAATTTATTATTTCAATAACTGTAGACTTCACGATCTGTGTCTAAAGAAACATTCCTGTTATTGTTTGCTGACTTCGTCGATAGGTGAGTCATCAATTTTGGATCTTTGTTCTCGTGTTTTACTTTTTAAATGAAGTAGAAAAAAACTGTTGTAGGTACTTATAAAAGCTTTCATGCTGTTTGTTTCCATGAAGCTTTTCTTCGTAGGTACGCTTTGCTTTACGTCCTACTTGACTTCCTAGAACTTCTATAAAACACTATCGTTCATATTCACGGTCACGGAAACCCGTTATTGCGAGATATCATTTCAATAGACTTTAATGTTACTTGCAACTAAACTTTTGACATTTATAACCGATTGCGCCGCAGAGCGCATATAACGAACCTCTTGTGTCTGATAAAGACCAATTTAGAATTCAATGAAATTATTGTGTGATGCAAAAACTTCTGATTTAAAAGATGAGGGTCCAGTAGCTATATGATTGGCTTTGTGTGTGCTTACGCAAGTCTGTAAGCTTAATTGGAGAATACAGTTTTTTTATCATAGCCTGTCTCATTATGCTTGACAGGAACAAAAACTTAAAAACGATCAACGTCTTCACTTGTTTATCGCCAGGGTTCGTTGCGCCAGTAGTCTCATCGAGCTACGATAAGAAAGATATCGTTGGCTCGTCAAGTATCAACGTTATCATTAGTGTACGTATACATACAACGAGGTGTCGTTACTTCGTCGTATCGCGTTACTGAAACCGGTACTAGCAACCGCGGCTTGACCCCGCACTCACCAGATTTGTTTTGCATATGCATGATATACTATATCTGCGAGATCATGCAGATATTGTCCTATTACTGGATGTGAACGGACACCAGTAATGAGCTTGCGAAACTTAGGGCAGTATCCCGGCAGAATCCTTTGTTGTTGCGATACCAATGATACCATATTTGATATCGCTAGAAACCGCAGATCACTCATCTAATAAATCTGATAAAGATAATTGCAATATCTTGAAGCTTTGGCTTCAAATTATTGCAACTACTACTAAGTACTGTCAAAATTAGAATGTGTTCCGAGCAGTTCTTTAGAAACAGTGAAGGGTGAAACACACGCGGTCGATGATCTAAGCAAGATAATGATACAGACTAGACCAGTGTTTAACTCTGCGCACTGGATTAATTACGAAGTCACGGAGAACCGTTCCGTGATCGACACGGTGACGTCACCACTTTGTAGGTACCTACCATTTCAAGACAATAATGTACGTAAAGTTTTGGTGGACGTTTACTTGAATATAATTTGCTAGAGGTTGCCGAAGTGGGACACGAGGAGACCGGCTTAAAAGTTTAGCAATACCAGTCTTAATAAGAAATTATTTACTTTATGAACTAACTAGTTTTTTCGCAACTACAATCACATTATTGATTTAATTATCCAGCGCAGTTTTGTTGGTTTCTCGTTCGGAGCCATTTAGTATCGCTTAAGAGCGATTACGACGTACGGCATTTCATACAAACTTTCAAGCCGTTAAAGTAAAAGTTACTTAAGAACATTTTCGAAATGTCTTATTTAAAAAAAGATAACTGGAAATTCGAAAATGTTTTTAAGTTACTTTTTAGACCTTTGTATCCTGCTTATGCGTATGAAGTTTTATAAAAATCGGTTCATTCATTTCGAAAACAAGGGCTTGAAAGTTTGTATGAAATGCCGTACGGCGTAAACGCTCATAACGGAAAAGCTTCGCTCTGAGCTTTCGAATAAGTTACATCTTAAGCACATATTTTGTAACTCCAAACTTCGAATTCAATATAATTTTTCTGAGTTTTCCTTAGGAACTACATATTCATACGATGAAAACCAGATAGAAACTACTTTAGCTGTACGTGTTATTATTTTTCTAAAACTAGTCGTCTTCTAACGTCTAACTTAACTGTTCACAGTCATTCCTTTTTATTTAAAATGTATGATTTTATACAATGACTTGTGGCATATTAGTTTATGTGGAATTTTAATTATAATTGCAATGTAAATTGTAGTTTCCACATACTTTTAATCTCCTTGCTACAACAAGTAAGATACATAACCGGACTCCCGCGCAAGCCTCTCGTCTGTCTCACTCGCACTTTGGCGAGCACAGACTTGGCGCCAAAGCCTTCATCTGTTATCTTTGTCGCTCGCGTGCGCCGGCGCAGCCTGTCACTGCGCGGTTACTCCACGTACAGTCGTACATGACGCCTCTCTACCGGAGCGCACGTCGCGTGTTTATTTTGTATTTAATCGAACTAAAACGCTTTTAACACGCGTGAAACACAACCACAATCCTGGATTATTACGTGATATCGCCATATTATATTGACACAAATTTAACAAAGTGAAAGTGCAGTACCCAAGTGAAATGTGTTTGTGTTAAAGGTCATTATCATATAAAATCGTGTCCTAATCAAGTGAACGGTATTGTATCTATATTGGATGTGATTTTATACAGTGAATTGGTTACTTGTTAGCCTTGTAGACGACAGCTCTTCGACGAATGCAAACTAAACATACAAGTGTTAATTTATTTAAATATGACCAGACAACCCTGTGCGGCGATAAGTAAATGCGTTTTTCAGGGTCGCATTTTATTCGATTCTCAAAACGAGAAATTAATGAAGTAATTGTTAGGTTTATAAAATTCGATGTATTGCCCCACGCAGTGCGTAAACTTGCGCCATTATAGTGCTAGCTGTAATGCGTCCGTTCGTGTCCAATCTATCTATTTCTAGCTCTACAAATATATTTTCTGAGAAACTTAGAAAAAACAATTTATTAATGTGTGTAAACCTACACCTTCCTAATAATAAGCAGACCTAGTTACAACCTTGAACTTCGTATCATACATAAAAAAAATTCGAGTTTCGAGCTTTCCAAGTAAAAACGAATATCTTGGCCAGAAAACTTCCCACCTACTTAATATCGTCTAGGTAACTAATTGAACAGTTGTTATAAGTGCTACGTCAGTAATTACGACCATTATACTGTCGCCCATTGTCTTTTCACCCACACACCGTGTGACAAATTCGTACACTTGCATCGGTACAGACATTTGCCAAACAAGACGCCTGCGCATGCAAACATTGTCATAAATGCTCTCGATGTCCTTGTTTTTAATTGCACATTACTCCCACAGAGCGACTCCTTTTGTCCTTTACGCAATTTACTCTTGATATCTCTTAAATGCGAAACAGTACCCGCATTTGTCTATCTTGGTAAAGGTGAAATCATCAAAATTTGCATAGAGGTGCTCACGTTACGGATGTTTGTAGTTTTATTAATGGACAGGTATCAGTTCCATGAGAAATTTCTGAGGAATTTAATGGACTTGATGACTTTCCCTTACAGGATATCCCATAAAATTTTAGTTTGAAATCAAATCTTCTAAGTCAGTCCACTGCGCAAGCAGTCTAGTTGAGCTACGTGACATTTTGTGCTACAACATCTGCACCCAGTCTATCTCAGTTACCATTTCCAAGTGGTCTGTTCATGTGATTGTATTTTATAAATCAACCGAATTTGGAACTGACCTCAAAAACTCATGATGCAATTATTTTTGGTCACCTCTAAAAAGAGAGAAATCGATTAGCGACAGTGAGTGGACAATGCGCAACATATTGGCAATGATCTTACTTACATTTACTTCACTGCCTCACTGGCTATGAATAATGATTGACTTGAAACATTAATCCATATAAATTCATTCACCCTGTTCCTACACTGCCGTCATTAATCATCATTGCAAACATGATGCTATAAGGACTCGGGTTGTGTATCGATAAATCACACATCCAGGTTTATCGTAGAAGCTCACTTGCACAATGGTTTATTGCAGCAGTAATTGAATTAGATGTTAAGAGTTGAACGAATCGATTGTGGCGCCGATAACTGCACCGAGTAATCGAATAGAACGTTAGAGTTCATCACACTTGCATTATGATAACGATTGATCTAATTTCTTTAACTTTACTACTTTCCTTAGTGACATTATCTCATTATAGAGATATTCAACGCGTTTGATTCATCTCGTTTTAAAACTCTGCAATTTCTAAACTGATTTGATTTATTTGCGAATCCTTGAGTTATCCCAAAATTAGTTGAGCAACACTATAATTTCAAATGAGCACATGAATTAAATTGGCAATTGAATTCAATCCAACCAAATCCTATTTGGAAGTAAAAACAAAAAAACAACTACATACACGCATATATTTTGCGAGATAATCTTAAACACCTTATGATAGATGTATCTCCTTGTAACAATTTCGAAGAAGAATTAGGATTGCATTACAATAGGTAATTGATACAATGTTGGATTCTACAGAATTGAGGGTTCCGCTTAGTGTTGCAATGTCGATTGTTTGTGGCTTCACACCTTGGCAACCGCAATTACAAATGAATTAGGTCGTATGCGCACCATATGGCTTTAGCAGTAGATTACAATTAAGTTACACTCACACCCAAAATATGTTAATTTTGGGTAATGTAGAAATTGCCCATTTGGGGTACTAATTAATCAATTCTATTTTCATTTGTTTTTAATACCTACTCATGACTCCTTAGTCACGAACTCATGAGTAACGAGGCAATTTCGCATGTAGGTAATTCAAAATATTGATGTTCTTGCGTAGGAAATATTATGGAAATCATAGATTCGATTTTAAAAACATAGGTGTGGAAGGATGAACAAGTAGCTATTACTAATCCACTGTATCAAAGGCAGTACGAGACGGAAAATCCAGTGTTGTCCAACTCTTCGTCAACTCTTTTTGACACTTTCATATCAAAAATTCTACTAAACCGATCTCTAGACGTATGTCAAGGAAAAACTAGTACAAATCGTCAAGGTCCCTGTCGCAAGACTGTGAGTAACCGATGGTGTGATACGCCGAAAAGATCCGCCTCTTGAATAGCCTTATTCGGAGAAACCGTGGCGCAACACGCTGCTGACATGACGGCTTTGACGAACGCACTTACTCCAGCTTTATAACAATGCCATGTAATGCCTCCTTAACATCACGTTTCATATGTAGGTAGGTGTTAAGAGTACAGCAAGTATTGTATAGATACGTTTCGTAAATTGTATCAAAGTTTCTTCTTAAGTACAGCCGTGACTGACTAACTTCCATACCAATTTATTTAACCCCTTTAGGGGATATCCCTTAAGGAACTCTTGTGCAAAAAATCATGCTTCTAGACCTAGTAGATTAGTATGTGCGTTGCCTGTCAATGAATTAATGATCTTAAGATTTTTATTAAGGAGATATTTAAAGATACCATAAATCTTATGAGCTGTTAATGCAAGTGTTCGCTATTCATAGCATAATAATTTATCTTTTTATAAGATGTCAATGTCGACAAGATTATGGTGTGATCGCAAATCTGAGATCTTAATTAAGCGGGAAGTAGTTAATTGATAAAAAGATGATAGTTTCTCACAGTCCGCTACACGAGCAGTTCTGTGGGTAGTTGTAACTGGATCGCTACCTCATATGTGAGAACCTCTCACGGTTCATGAACACGGACTTATTGAAGCCACATTTATTATTAAATATACACTTTTCCTATTCACATTTTTTTTTTATTAGGTGCTGAGATTTCTACAAAAAAAAAAAATTCATGTAAACTATCTCCTTCATTCTGAAGGCGCTTATTAGTTTACGCAATTAAAATCTCTCTGCATTCATAATGATTAAAACAGTAATTGAAGATATGCTATCTTCTCTAAAGATAGCATTGCCTTATTAAAGGTAAAAAAAACGAATAAGTTGTTGTTGTCACTGAAGCCAGTAGAGCCCATAGAAGGTATCAAAGAGGTAATAATGTCCGTAAAATTCGTATTTCGAATCCAGTTTTGTAAGTCTGGCTGGTAAAAAAATTATAATGAAATGAAATATATAATACCAGCAGCGTTACGTAAAAACCATTTCAAGTCCAAATTAGCATGCAGCTCAATCTATATCTGTGCTGTTATAGAATACAAAATTAAATGTTGCCTTGATAAAAGCAACGTTTATAAATGTCACAAATTTATTAGCAAAGTTCAACTCATTCACACGCCACTAATGGTAAATCTAGAATACGACCAAAATTCGCTTGCGTGGGCGCAGACCTTCGGTTTTCCTTATGAGGCGATCTCAACTCAGTTCTCAGAACTCGAAGCTTTGAACTTATAAAGTATTCGTTGGTTTTACAATACGTAACATGAATGCATCACTTGGCCCTCGGAAGTGCAAGTAATTTAGAAGTAATCAAATTATCATATATTATGTTTATGTTCTGTTTTAGAAATCAAAACACAAGTTACTTAAAAAGGGAAGCGGATGACATTAGTTTTCATTATGAGCCTACAACCTGTTATGAAAACCGATGCTCTGATAACTAAAGTTTGTAATGTGTCGTCAAAATTACCTTTAAAGGAGATAGCTATTTACACTATTCAAGTATTTTTATGGGTTGTTTTAAGAAGTGCCGTGCTGACGTATCGACCGTCTGTGGAGGAAACTTGACCACATATTTTACAACTTCGGCATACTTACACACTGACTCACCCGGCGTGAAAGTTCATTCATATTACGCATAGAACTTTTCAATATGATGAACTACTTACATAAGAACACAATAAGAATACTGAACAAAAAAGTACGTTTATTTTTTACTATTAATTTGGGCGTCAAGGGTCGTTTATCAAAGGGATCAGTAGACGCTTAGCATTTTTGAGTATGAATCATTGAAACGGACTTTTTATGGAGTGAGAACGGGAATGTTCTTATTGAAATGCTGATTAATGATCTACGTAAATCGATATCGTCTGTCGTAAATGAGTGAACTACGCATATGGAAACCACGTAAAAAGACAAATGGTTACCTTCTTTTTTCTTACGTTGCTTTGCATTAAAAACCCCACTTTTATTACCACTTGTGATTTTTCCGAAAGCACCCTAAACTCGTACTAAACTAATAATCGTAAATATTCTGAGAATTACAGATTACCTACCTATTATTTGTATACATGACCAGCACGTGTACTCCAATAAGAGATTTTCTTAAGTAACTTTATGAGCTTAGTGAGCTTATCGCTATATAAATATAAACAAAGCTTCGCGTCGTCATAAATGGCTGAGACGAGCTTACGGTAACTCCTAAAAGAGAGACAGAGACAACACAGGGCCCACGTGAGTTACGTTAACAATAGATTAGAAAAAAACGTGGTACCTGGAAGGTACAGGCGCCCGAGCTCGCCCCCGCACCTCCACCGCTTGTCTCAAGTCAGTCTGCACGAAAGCCTTCGTAGAGTCGAGCGTTTTTTCCTATTTTAACTAATTTACGATTTTGAAATCAGTCATTAAAGAATCGTGAAACGTAATTAATAAAGACTCGTATCTGTGAGTTTCTGAGTGCCTTCATTAGCTGAGTGTTCCAGCGAGACAGTTGTGCTTAATAACTTTTGTGACCACCTGCTGCTCAAGACATCTGACGTTTTCGCGCCGAAAACTTAAGGTTTACCTACCACAGTTGTTATTGTTAACCACTAGTTTCGATATAATAGTGAAGTAGAATATCGTGGATAGGCAGGCATATCTCAGCGTAGTTCACGTGCGGAGTGGAATTCAAATGTAAAGTTTCTCAATCCTACGTGTGTCGGTTACTTATTGCCGTATAGAGTTGTTTGCGGACTCGAGGAACAAATGTATATTTAGTTTGCGGCCATTGTGTTTGCGATAGGTATAGAGATTGAATCCAAATGAGGAACTGAATTCGTTTGGTTAATTGTGTGATGTGGAGTAAGCGATGCGGTCTACAGTGAGACGATGATCAAGTTTCGGTACAAGCGTAAGGAGTCCAGCGATGGCGGGAAAAGTGGGACGGCGGCGACGATACAGAAGACGAAGATCGAGGGTCTTCGGGACCGGGAGCTGCTGCCTCCTAAGGACATGCTGCTGACGGGCTCGCTGGCCGGAGTGAGGAACAACACACTCCCGCGCTCGCGACCCTCCTCAGCGGCGAGGCGAGAGCCTCCTGAATCTCCGATCAGCCAAACTACTATTTTGCTGTTCAGAGTAAGTTTGGCTTTGCTGCGTCCACGTTTAGTTATTTTAACAGAATTTTACACTTTAAACTTGCACCAAGGTTTTCAACCACTTTAGATACATATAAAAAAAACATTGAACTGTAAATAGCAGCAACTAATTTACAAGTGGTGGCTTATTTCAATTACAAATGCAACCTCTACAGCGAACAAAAGATATCAACGATTTAGTTACAAATGTAATCTTGTCGTTACCTCATTGGTTGCTAATTGCACATGTAATTATTTATTTAAACACAACCCACCACGGGTTGTGTTTGTGGAATCGATACGGTTCATGAATATTAATGTTAAATTAAATCCTATTTAAATACTCAGTCAAAATATTGGAATTGCAGATTGAATGGTTACTGGATTATTTACAAGTTCTATGTAACGATTTCAATACAATTTGCCTGGATTATTCATGTTTATAAATCTACATATAATTTCGAGTCCATGACCATTAATACGTTGAAAACCTGCTTTATCTAGAAACGATAGATTAACGAGCTTGGACGGAAATTGTATGTTAAAATGCAAAGTTCAGTGTGCGACGTATGTACGGTCAACAAAGGAGATAAGTTACCAGGTTCGTCGGAAATACGAGTAGTTGCATGAAGTTTAGTAAGAAACCGATGGCATTTTTCGAATAAAATAAAATTTTATTCATAAAAAAAACAAACTGTTCATTTATCAAATTACCATCGGTATATAACTAAACTTCAACTATATCCCACGACCCAGTTACATATATTTTTAGGTGACTATACATTGCAAAGTATTACCTACATAGATTTCAGTTTCACGAGCCCTTTTAGTCATAATGAAAATGTGTCCGCCTTTGTTGGCGGTTGAAAAATATGCATATTACAGACAAGCTGACAGAGAATAAGTTGTCGATGCGTTACTCGTCGCTGACCCCCTAAAGGCTATTGTGTCGATGCCTCCAAAGGCAATTTGTCTCGGGAATACATAAAATGTCCACTTAAGTATGTATGCGTCAACGTCCTCCGGCGTAACTCGCGCCTTGAATTGACTATTGTCTTTTCGTGACAGGTACAGTCGAAGGCAAAAATATGTATTAAGACTCCCGCAGACACGCGTGACGCGACTCTGGTAGGACAATGTCTATGAAAACTTAATAGAAATTGTTCTACCGGAGTCGCACTGCGCCTGTCTGCGGGAGCCTATTATACACTAAGCAAAATTCAAAAGATTCAAGTGCTACGCAGGCCCCAAATGATTGGGATAAGGGCAGGTAGATAATAATAAGGTAAGGTAGACTGGTAGCAAATGCCCAAGGCATTAAGTCCGCCTTTGTACAGTTTTTTTACTTGTGCATAAAGTTTTAATAAATAAATAAATAATAATCAAAATTAAAAAGGAAGGTTCTTGTAGAGTATCGCTTCAAGCGTTAAACAGTGTTAATTTACAAAAGTATGTGGCAAAGATGCCATATGCACAACTGCACAACACCTCATAATGTTAGCCAGGTAGATACTGAGAGAATCCTATGTGTATACATATTTTGCTCTTGACTGTACTTCAATATTATATTGGAACTTATTCTTTATTATTCATATTTTAAACATGCGCATAGGTACTTCACGCTGAGGTACATTTTAATATTCATCAGATAGATAAAGCCTGGCTTTATAGTGTCTTTGTGTTCAGGAAATCAACTTATTTGGAACCATCGAACCTTGGTGTGAATAAAATATTAAAGTTTTTTAACTTTAGTGACGAAGGTACTTAATATCAATTAGTTTAAGTTTTATTCGCTCAAGTTTTAGTGTTTTTATTGGGTATATCTAATGGGATAGGTAGATATTTTTTCTTTTTATGTAGGTGTTCTACTGATTTGAGTCATTGTCTATTCTAGTGCGATGTTTCAAAAACATTTACTAAAACTGACTCAACTTTTAAACGATTTCCTTTATGTATTTGTGCAGTGACTTCTCTTTATCTAATAAAAAAACAACCTTGCTTTAAGATACGCATACAAAATATTTCCTACCCTTCCTGCAATTTCCGTGTCAACAAGCACTAAGAAATAAATAAAAAGAAAACGTCTCACGCTCATTAAGATATGGCACAATTTTCCTAGTTTTCTCGCCTCGTATAGAAACATTGTGTACCAGGCGATCATGAGACACAAGAAGCAGGGTCAGGGCTGGGTTCACCGCATCATTCTCACGTAACAAAGGCTTGCTTGCTTCAGCTTGCTCACTAAAGCCGCGTTCTCACCCGCAACGCTGCTGTGCCACTAATGTCATGTGTATGATGCATTAGTTCCGGGTTTCTTATTTAAAACTGCCGAGTTTACAAGATAACGCGTTCCTAAACGACGTCCTCGAGAAACACCGATGGCGGTATGGCGAATTGCTAGTGCAGTCCTCTCGAGAATGTTTTTTGGTTATAATTTTAAACTAAGAAACTTTAATAAGTACATCAGTGTAAGAAACCAACCACATATAGGTATATCGAAGGTGAAAATTTCAGATGTCGTATAAGGCCCCTTCGAAGAGAATAGAATAAAATACTCTTTAATACCTATGTATATTACCCACGGAGTAAACACAAAGATTTACTCCGTGATATTACCATACGAATCACAGATATAAATGACATTACTCTATGACGTTTGAAATTTCCATACCTAATTCCATCAACCGTCGATTCTGCATTAAAAGTTTCTTAGACGAAACGTTTATTTATACAATAGGTACAGTGAACGATTCCCAGCAAAAATGATGCCAGACTACTAACGAGCTAAATGGTCTGAAATTAGGCAACCAAAAAACTAATCAGATTTTTTCCAGCAAATTCGTTCCACGTCTCATTTGGCTACCAACATAGAAACATCAATTAACCGCTATTTAACGCTACAAAGTACCGAAAAAGATACATTAAAAAATCTATGGCAAGACCAAGACGCAAACTCTTTGTTAATAATACAAATTGCAAGAAAACTAACACTAACAAAAGTTGTATGCGTTTTTCGTTATCATAATCAGTTATCAATTAGCATGTCTGTTTATGCTACCATCGCACAATGTAAAAGTTTCCTGTGCAACTCTATGCAAGGAAATATTATAAGTTTTTGCAGTATTTTTTTGTTTATTTCTAAAGGCGTTGACCCGCAAACTAGTCTGGCTGTCTAACCAGGTTCTAGACTTTTCGAATGCGTGGCTGAAATTACCTACGTGTTACAAAATCATGATCGTGGGACTTATTTCATGTCCTGTTTCATTAATTAAAAAAGAAATGGGAATACTGAATATAGCAGTTACGTTATTTATTCAAGTAGGTATGTTCGCCTAGTATAGTTTTAGATTTTTTTCGTTCTAATTTATTTTATTTTTTACTAGAAACTCCCCGCGGTGTCACCCGCATAAGTTTCCCGTGGGAATACACGGATAAAATCTATCCTATGTCCTTTTCCGGGACTCAAACTATCTCTATACCAAATTTCATCTAAATCGGTTCAGTGGTTTAAGCATGAAGGGGTAACAGACGGACACATTTTCACATTTATAATATTAGTATGGATTAACTATAAAATGTCATGTTTTCTATAAAAGGTCTTGCGTGCAATCATTTAACTGACATCAGTGCCCATCCGTGCAAACAAGCGCTTCGGTCGCAGTATTTAGGTTGTTCAAATTAAACAGCCCGGTAACATCGTATACCTATGGTTTTTAGCCATGTTTATAAAACCGTCTAACGGAAGGCGCGGGCGCAAGCTGCGTCCGCTGTGCACCGGATAATACGCCATTTATTTGTGTACTCATCTTTATCAAGTTAAATAAAGATGTTTGCGATTCAACTTGCTTTTTACTCAAATAATTATGTTCCACTTCACTATTACTGAATAAATATTAGTACAACATCAATTATTATTTTTCATGATAAAAATACAAATCTCCCAACTACTGCTGTGTTTACCTACGAGCTAAAAATGAATTAAACTTTAACATTGATGCAGCCATCTAACGATGAATCTAAAAGTTGAATGTTCAACTTTTAGTATTCTAACGGTTACGAAATCGTAAAACAGCGAGATTTATAGAGAGATATACGTTTGTACGTCAAATCACCTCGGCCGGGTCACGCCATGTTTGTGACCTATACCTTAACTCGTAGTCGTGCCATACTGGTTTTGTTCCAACCTCGTAATGCTACCGCTATATTCAATCTTATTGTATGGTTATTAAAACCTAAATTTACATAGCGGACAGTCGGTCACAACTTTCTTTATGCAGAGCCTGTAGTGGCCTCGTGTATTTTTTACGAGAAATCGTTCGTTGATTCAAAATATTAAGATTTGTGTCAATTAAGGTCTGCTGTATTAAATAAATTTGGTATACGAATTACCTAATAGTAGGTAACTACCTGCCTATTTCATTTGACCCTACTTTTTAGACTAATTCACTATTGACTACAAAGAAAAACCTACAAAAGTTAAATGTACCAATATAACTTTATCCTTACTTGTTCACAGGAACTTTTCACTCAACTACAATGGTCAGCAGAGCGCGCCCCAGCCGCGGACGGCCTCCGCCGCGCTTTGGGAGGCGGCGGCGCCCGCTTCCAACTAGGTTGCATGGCCGACGCCAGCGAGTGCTTCGAACACCTACTCCTCCGAGTACATGCCCACGTGGCCGCCGGCTCCGACCGCCGGGATGACGACGCCTGCCGCGCACCGCATTGCGTACCCCACCGAAAGTTCGCCATGATGCTCGTCGAACAATCTGTATGCAGCGCCTGCCAAGCAACGTCCGAACCACTGCCATTTACTCAGGTGAATTATTGACCCAGTTCTTAAATACATTTTTTGCGACCGTTACTTATTTACTTAAAATCCTAGGTTTACTTACAGCTAGATGGTCCATTACTTAAAATGACACAAGAAATATTTTACTATGGTCTGTTTCACATGTATCTGATGAAAATGTAAACAAATAGATCAGAAAACATACCTGTGGATCCTCAATTTGTATTGCGACTTACAAATAGAGTGCTTTGATTTGATTATTTGTATACTTAAACCCGAAATTCTAATATTAAATCACCTTAAAGCTGTTAACAATTGTAGTAAATTTTATAACCCCAATTTTCGTCAATGTACCTAGTAAATAATGGTTACAAAAAGTGGTGAGGTATGCAGTAGTAGTAGTAGTAGTAGATGCAGTTAAGGTTAATACAAATACTTATAGATAAAAAAACTAAGAAAACATTAGATAAAAATTATGAAGAACTGTTCAAAATGTGTAAAGTACTCCTGATTCATCTTAAAAGTAAGTTAAATATCTTGACTGAACAATTTAACAATCAATACCACGAAGTGGAACGTGAGCAGCAACTCGTTTATCTAAGAAATAGACTGTTGCTCTTCCAAAAGTAACAAACCATTTTGTTAAGCGCACAAGACGGTACGAAGTACCTACCTACGTTAGTGAATAAGCTACCCACAAAACTGATAAACTGAAAACGCATGTCAAGTCTAAGGACCAACTTAAAAAAGTTCTACAAAAACATTATCTCTCGTTGTGTCCATATGTTGGTATCAAAGTCATGGATGGCGAAAATGCTTTTTGTTAAATGTAAGATCTCGACTGTGGATATGTTATTTTATAGGTATTAGTACTAGTACTTAATAGGTATAGGATACGTAGGTAGTAGGACTTAGCATAATTAAGTTTTTGCACAATCATTTTTGTTTTAGTTTCAAAATTTGGAATCCATTGTTAGACTAGAATAACTGCCGACAAACTGTTATGCAGTTTGGCAGACTTTATATGCTATTGTTAATACAGATTTTGAATAAATAAATAAAAAATAAGTATAAAGTTGAAACCTTCTAAATACTGATGAATGTATCACTATTTCTGTTTATTGAGTGATAGCGTAAGAATAAACCCATAACAGGGTTTGTTTACCTTGTCATACAGATACATCTTAACACTTATACTTACTTGATACTTTTAGAACAAACTATACCTTCACTGTTATTGTTGACTATTTTATTCTCATGAAGAAAGGTAACTAAGCATGTTTTTGATGTTTCCAGATGGTTCATTACGTATCAGCGACTGCTCTAACAGCTCAAGCTGCTTTGGGTGAACACGGTGACAGCTTTGGACTGCTACTGAGGAAAGCAGGAGGAATGGGCGACATCAGAGACTGTCCGGTAAGTAGTCAACTACAAAAGTTTTGAAAGATAAATAATGAAGACGTTACTCAAATAATTTTTTGTGTTTTTTTTTTAGTAATTAATCAATGTGCTTTTCTAATTTTTGCAGAATGCATGTGGAGCGAAAATCCAAATATGCAGAACGTTGATGAATCGTCCAGAGGTGGTATCAATCGGTATGGTCTGGGACTCTGAGAGGCCCGCGGCCGAACATGTCGCCGCCGTGTACGCAGCTCTCGGAACTGAGCTCCGGCCGACCGACGCCTTCCACGCATGCGTGGACCGCGCCTGGGCCGCGCGCGCAACCCACCGCCTCGTCGGACTCGTCACCTACTACGGCAAGCACTACTCCACCTTCTTCTTCCACAGCAAACTCCGCCTATGGATATACTTTGATGATGCGGATGTCAAAGAAATAGGACCGGAGTGGTCACACGTCGTCGAAAAATGTCAAAGAGGACGATTCCAACCGCTCCTCCTTTTATACGCTGCAGTCGATGGAACACCGTGTGACACTCGTCATGCTCCTAAAGATGTTGTTCCATTCCCGGCGCCCGAACCTCGCCGAGCGGTCACGCCAGCGCCCGAGCGTCCAGCGAACGGATTCGCTCGGCGAGCCGTCACTCCAGGGCCAGATAATGAAAGTGACTACGTTAGCAGAAAAGCCGTAGAGAACATGCTGGAAGTACAAGCCAGCCGACGTGCGCAATTAAACCGTAGTTTGAGTACCGGCTCCGGGTCAGACACGCAGGAGAGGCCGCGAGCACGACGAGACTCAGGCAACTGGAGCGGAGACCGCAACAGTGCGTCATCTGCATCGTCCTCCACAGCCGAGAGCCCCTACATGTACCCGCGCGGGCGCGGCGCGGGCAGCGGGCCCGGCAGCCCCACGCGCAAGGGAGAACTGTCGAGCGGCGGCTCTTGCGACGCCGGCTACGACTCGTATTCACTGTCTTCTACAGATAGCCTACCTCTGCAGCAAGGTCTACGCCACAACTTACAGCTGGCACAGATACCAGAAATAACCACACGTGGTGAGTGTGAGGCTCTCTGCTTGGAAGCTGACAGGCTGCTGGAAAAGTCTCGTAACGCAGAGGACTCCGCTGATTACGAAACAGCCCTAGTACTGTGCGACGCCGCTGCGTCTAAAGCACGAGTAGCAATGGATGCTCCATACAATAACCGTCACATGGTAACATTCGCTCGCATGAAACACAACACATGCGTAATGCGTGCACGCAGTCTCCAAAGGAGAATGGCTGGAATGACTAGAGTGACAGAAATCCCTCAGGCTGCCCCAATCAGGAATACCAAAGGTGGTCTTGAAGCTTCTCCCATGACTATCGAAATCTACGCCACATTACCCAAAAAAAAAGGCTCTTCAAAGAAATCTCCAAAATGTATTGATGATGATATCGATACTGTAACACGCGAGCGCCCTCCGAGGCATAAATCTAGGGACGATGACAAAGTAAGAGATAAGCGATCGAGAAGCGAAGACCGGAGTCGCGCTCGGAAAGAAACTCCTGTTGTAAAAGCTGCGGAGAAAAAAGAGGAATCAGCTGAAGACAAGAAAGCTAATAAGAAACAACATAAAATCCGTAGAAAGTTGTTGATGGGCGGATTGATACGAAGGAAAAATAGATCGATGCCAGACTTGACGGAAGGCGCGGATGGAAACAACGATACAACTAACAAAGAGAAGCGTGTCTCATCCATCGACGACACTGACGTCGGCCGGACGATTGATGATAAAACAAATCTTAGCGGGTACTTATCAGAAGGTCACTTGGAATACTCTGTTGCTAGCGGCACCAATCCAAACCTCGAGAGAAGCAAACTGATGAGAAAGAGCTTCCACGGCAGCGCCGGTAAGATGCTGACCGCTGCGAAAGTTCCTCCTCCACCACCGCTCCGAACTACTTCACAACTCACCGGTTCCAAGTTCGCTTACTCGGAACATGGTAAAGGTACATATTCGCCGGAAATCGAGGAAGACGGCGGTTTCTCGGAACAGTACGGTGACGAGCCCCACTCACTGCCATTCTTACATCCATACGACGACAAGTCTAGCAGTCACTACGACCGGCTAGACACCTCACCGGCACAGAACTTCCACACGGTAGTGACGAAAGCCATGATCCACCAGGAACAAAGTCCCGTGAAGAGAGACACGATGCCACCGATACTGCCGTCTCACAACACGATACAGAACCTCACGTTCGACAACGGTGTGGACGTGGTGGACTGCGCGCTTCCTCCGCGAAGGTCTCCCACCATGTTCGAGCTGCCGCCCTACCCCAGCCCCATGAACTCTGTGAACCATTCGCGGCAACCCAGTGAAGAGTTCCCCCCACCTCCTCCACCCATTGATTTAACACCACTTCATGACGAACTCGAAAAGATCCAGAGTATTAGTGAAATATCCATAGCAAATGATATGGAAGTAGCTAAAGGAACCTTATTGGCAAGCCTTCAGGAGAAAAGGAATGAAATCTTAAGAAACGAGCAATGCGCTCCTCAAATGGCTCAAATGGAAAAGTTAAACGTTCACCCATCATTACTGAAAGAGCTGCAAGCCAAACAGGCGAATTTTAAATTGAAAAGGTCTGGTTCTTTAGAGGGGCAGCTGTCAAGTCCTATGGATGGCCACAACATGTATGAGAGCAGCAATACCGTTAGAAATATCGCGTCGAGATTTGAAAACAACACCCAAAATACATCACAAGATGGTGATAGAACGCATATAGGTTTCGTAGGCATGAGTGGCAATAGAGACGTCATTAACTGCTCTGACCAATCTAACGCTGGACTTAACCGCCGGGCTTCAGCGTCGTCAATGGATTCTAAACAAATTGAAGAGGAACAATGTGACCAGAAAGCCATAAACAACGCATATGGCGACCGATCCAAGCCTAAGAAGAAATCAGTTTCGTTCTGCGATCAGGTGATCCTAGTTTCGACTGCCGAGGACCAAGAAGACGATAGTTACATTCCGAACCCTATCTTAGAACGAGTTTTGAAATCAGCTATGAACAAGCCTGAGCTGACGACGATGCCTCTCCAATCAGATAAACCGTCACTTCAGCGGCAGGACTCGTTTGACAGCCAGTCGTCTCGTTCGACAATATCTTCGCTATCACAGAACTCATTCGTCCCCAACGAGAATACACACGCCGAGTACGTCCGATTGCAAAACAATTATCCAGCGTATCAGATGCCGCCGAATCGTCTACAACAACAATACAACGCACAAAAGAATAATAGTGTTTACGGAACGAACTCTCCGGTACAAACTACGCAAAATCAAAGCGCAGTAAACAGCAACCAGATATACCAAACGCTTCCGACTAACGCGCCACAGAACACCACCAGCCCGATACCGTACAACCAGCCGCCGTCAGTGTACTCCAACCACAGCAACGCTAGCCCACCGAACTTTAGCCAAACGCCTGCGAACAGACTGACGCCCACGCACAACCCCGCCTACATGTCCAAGCACCCCGCCGGCCTGCCGCGGCCCGCACCCGCCATGAACCCGGCCATCAATAACGCCTACTACCACAGGGTGCCGCCGACATCGTGCACGACAACCATGCCCAGCAACAACTACCCCACAAACCGCCAGTATGCACACAATTTGCCAAACAATAATCATTCGCCTTATCAAAGCGTGCCCACCAATTCGCCGGCTTACCAGAGCTACCACAACCCACCGACAAGCTATGCGAGCTCCGAATATTCTAGTCGATACCCCCAGGCGAATAGTACAAACCACTACACCCAGTCGCCTTACCAGAGGGTCCCGCCGCCACACGGTGACGTACCCGTCGAAAATTACAATACTTTTCCACAAAAAAATTCTAACAACTACTATGTAGACAACCCGTCCGGCCAGCCGCGTGTCCAGGACACGAGGCACTACGCTAACACGCAGCATCAGCGCTCCATGTATAGCCAAAACATTAACGTAGATAGTAATGTTAACACCGAGCAAGTGGGGCAATACCAGTATGCTCAGAACGGTTACAATCCGTATCAGCTCATACCGCCTCCGAAACAGCTGCAAAAGAAGTCGGTATCGTTCGAGCCGGGCACGAAGGGCGGCACGGATTCGCCTATACCGCCGCAGATGAACAGCAACCTCGCGTACCCGCCCGGAGATGCGCAAGCGCTACAAAAGACCGTCTGCAACCTATGTCGCAAGAAATCTATCAACCCACCGGCGATGTATTGTCCCGATTGTGATTTTTACATGTCTAGGTTCAAACCCCGCTCATAGCAATAAATTGATATTGCAAAAATGTGACAAAGTATACTCAATAGTGTGACTATTACAATCAATTTTGTATTTTAGATTCAACCCATATGGGATGTTAGTTATTACATGTATGTACCTATGTATTAATATTGTTAAGTAATGAAACAGATTATAAAATAGATTATTGTATTAAGGCTTGACTGATCTCATGTGGGAAAATATTTTAAAAACATTGCAGAATTATAATTGTAAGTTTTTTTAATGAATATTAATCTATTTCTTTAAAGTGCCTTAAAGTGAAGATAAATAAATTATTTCCAATTAAATGTTCCTGAGTTTTATTGCATGGTATAGACATAGAAGGTATTAATCGGAACCATTATGACTGAAAATACTCGTACACCGTGCAGCGCAGCTTCCGTATCCCATCCGAGCTTGGGTTCCCTAGGAAAGCAAATCCGCCATATTATAACACCCGTCATGAAAATCTGTCATTTACATCAATACTTATTTGACATCAAGTCAAACTCCGCTGCCCAAAGATCTAAATCGCTAGATTAGCTCTCACCGTACTTAGTCACGCGAAAGTGTCCATACTGATAAGAGTGAGCTCACACGTTATTAAATAGCGTTTCCATAACAATCAAATCAAGTCACTGCGTCATTGTGTGTCAAAGGTGTCAAAACGAAACAGACTATTGACGCGTTAGGGCGAATCTAATGATTTAAATCTTTGCCGCTGTCATCATTTTCATGACAGCCGTCATTGCGGCCGTAAAGTGCAGCCACCGCTCTTCTAGGAAACCGTAGCTTATGTTCCTACAAATCGAGCAGACACAAACAAGGTTTGCGCCAGTGACGGTCATCTTTTAATCATATGGGCGACTTGCACAGTAAGGCTAGTTTAACAATAAAAAAAAAAGAACTAGGCCAACCGCTTAACTGAGACGTTGCCTGAGGTAGCTGCGCGGTGCGGGAGGGGTGATAACACAAGTTGACGAATGACAGCTCTCGCACCACGTCACCACACACATGAAAAAAGCACACAAATTACTGTCTGTGTGTGAAAGCAGTACCAAAACTTGGAATAACTATGGTACAGGCACAACGGTGGTGGTTCTAGAACCACACCGGCCTAAAAAGCACACAGGGGGCCTAAAAAGACCACTTTGGCAGAATCATAAAACAAGTCATATCACGCAATTCATTTGTTTGACAGTTTCACAGCTATATATCCCTGAAAGGTTAGGCAGAGGTGTACCTATAGCATTTTACGAATCTCCGTACAAAACTATCATACAGATGAAATTGCGAGATATGAATTGTTTTACGATTCTACCAAAGTGGCCTTTTTAGGCCCCCTGTGTGCTTTTTAGGCCGGTGTGGTTCTAGAACCACCACCGTTGTGCCTGTACCATAGTTATTCCAAGTTTTGGTACTGCTTTCACACACAGACAGGAATTTAATGTTTGTTAACGATTTATTTTTGAAGTATCAAAAAAGAAAACATTTATTATCTCTGAGAATTTGGTATGTATAGAAGATCATACCAAGGGCAATTATACCTACTAATACGGCGTTAAGACGGCGTCCACCAAACGCCGACCGCACAGTGGCGCCCTCATCGTTTGTTTGGTGATTTCTTCTAGTTTAGAATGAAAATGCAGAAAATAAATTAAATCGATGGCAGAGATACCGGATTCCTACCCTTACACCCACAGTTATTTATATGTACATAGGCGGACTTAATGAAATAGGCATTTTCTACATTTCGCCAGTTATTAAGTGCCATGTCATAGGGGGTTAGCCTGCTGCCGCCAACCGGGCATAAATCCAGAGTTCAGGCTGCTTCTGAGAAATTTGTGATGGAAAAACCCAATAACACTTTAACCGACCTAGGAATCGAACCGACCTAGGACCTCATAATGAGCAGTAACGCTTGCGACCACTAGACCATCGTGGATATGTACCCCTCTAAAATATTCCTTGGCACCCATCGTGACCCCCCAAAATCTTGGGCTGCGACCGCGCCTGGGTCAACTGCGAGTCGGACTCGCGCACAGAGGATTCCGTACTGAAGGTATGTAACTTTCCGGTTTTTTTATTTATTCCTTTATTGTGCTACATGACAATGCTTCTTGCTTACCAAATTTCATGATTTTAGGTTAACGGGAAGTATCCTATAAGTTTTGATTCACTTGTGAGTGTCAAAATATGCGGCATAAACGGAACATAAACGCCCCTATCTTTTTATTGTGTTGACTTAGAAGTTTGATTACTGCTTCAAGAGATTGCAGCGCTGAGTATTTGATATTAATTTCAACTTGTTAACTCCACGCGTTTCTGAGAAAAAGGGTCTTGACCACTGACCTCTATTATACAAGTATGCTTGTATAATACAGGTCAGTGGTCTTGACAGACGGACAGACAGACTGACAACGAAGTGAACTTATAAGGGTTCCGTTTTTCTTTTTGAGGTACGGAACCATAAAAAAAACCGACTTCCAAAAAAGACACTACAAAGTGAAAATTAACTTTAATTTTGGAAGCCGGTGTCCTTGGGTTCGCATTTTCGTTGTTTGCTTGAAATAACACTTAAAAATAAAATAACTACGTACTATAGGTATTTTTTATTATTTGTATCCTATAGATAATCTTTGCATGTAAGTATGTAATGAGAGCTTCAATCGTACCTACTGATTGAGTGTGACTCCGGGTTTATAAACGTATATCTTTATCCTGAAACTATAGAATCAAGTAGGTAGTGAAAAGAATCTACTACAAAAATAATTATTATTGAAACATTGAAACTTGCTTTGTTTTCGAATTATTATTTTTGTAGTAGATTTAGGTGATATGCAATGGCATCCCCAGCATTATAATTTAATGTTACCAGATTCTTTCTGAACTCCCCTCGAGTGAGGACTCGCTAATTCTATGTTAAACAAGTTGCGGATAAAATGTCAGACTTAAATATGAAATATCTGCTTAAAGTCAGCAGTGTACCATAGTCATAGTGATCCTTTTACCAGTTACATGCTTCAATTAATTCGATGTGGTTTATGAAACTTTTGCATAGCTGTTAGATTCCATAGTAAGTATAATGAAAACTTACATATTGTAGGATTTTTGTGTTTTTAAGATCCTGAGCAGATTCCCTCTCCCTTTGCATTTGAATTCCATTCTTTAGTATACATGTGAGCCATATTAAGTCAGTGTTTATTCTTTGCCTCCTAATTGTTTTCAATTGGACTTTGGGAGTTTTACTGATATAGCTGGTAACACTCGTTGTAACAACAACTTCTTTAAGTTGGCAGTATTTTAATGGCGACCACGGGTGACGGGTCGTTTGTCTTTAAACTGTCACTATTTATTATTTTAGATTTTTTAGTGTAGGTTCCGTGTTTACGTAAACATGACGGGAATTTTGCCTACATACCAGCGTTTTGTAAATGGAGTTCCTGTGCCGTCCATTTCTCGGCGTTCCTTCCGCCTACGGGAAAAATATTTGATTGTTTCTGTACTTTTGACATTCGGGATCGTGTGGTTAGGAGCACTGTTCTACTTGCCAGAGTTTAAAAGTTCCAATAGTGTGAACGATAGTGTTTACAATGTTTACAAACGAATTCAGAAGGCTGGCCCTGAGCTGCTCATGCCGCCTCCGCTCGCACAAAACGACGTCGGTGACTTTCCCGTGGTGGGGATCGTTCACCACGGGGAAGAGGGTGATGATCCTCACATAGTGGAGGACAGAAACCGCCTGCGAGCTAAGATAGAGGAGGATATGGGCATGAAGGTGTTAGAGCGGCCGCAGTACGATGTAGCACCTTCCGTGTCATCTTCGCGGGGGCCTAGCAAGCCACCAGTAGATGCGATCGAGGAGCCCGCGGCAGGGAACAACGCAGCGAGTAAAAACGTGTCGCCAGCGGGGCCTAAGGCGGAGAGCTCCGACAAGTTCGTGGCAGTGGCACTGGCACCAGGAGCTGACCCTGATCTCAAACACAAACTGGAAACTGTCAAAAAGGTGAGTCACTTACATAAAGACTACATATAGAAAGTAAACTAAGGTATTACCAACACATTAGCTAATTTCACTTTCTGATGATTTTGTTTGAGGTAGGTATTGTAATTTTGAGGTAAAAGTGTTAGAAACCATGCACCATGAATGAGGAAGTTAGCAAATGTGAATTATGAATTAACACAGCATAACAAAACAAAGTAATCTTTGCATAATATGTACAATTACAAAACAGTAAAACTGTTAATTACTCTATGATCATATAAATTTTACTACATATAAATACCTAGGTATTTGAATGTGAGTTTTTGAGAAGAAATTATACAGTACTTATCTGATGCAGGGACTTCTGGATAATCAGATGCAACTGATTACTGATATTCAGCTCTTTTAAATAGATAATTAGTCTGAAATATCAACCCATCTTGAGCAAGCGTGGTGATCAATGCTCGTGCCTTCTCTGTGTGAGAAGAGGCCATTGCTCTGCAGTGGGTAAAACTATACCGGTATTCTTCAAGTACGGGTATTTTTTTTAATAGAAAAATGTGAAGTGTAAAGTCAATAGATGCCATGTCTAGTTCCCTTATCAGTTGTATTGGCTGTTAATACTTTTTATCAGTTTAAATATTGGGCATGGATAAATACCATAATCTATTGTTGACTACTGATTGATAACAGATTTTCAGTATTGAAGCAATCAAATTCAATCTTTTAAGATATTACTCAATAAAAGCGTACATTTATTGTTTTTATTGTGATACTTATCTGTAACTCTTGCATTCTTTAATCAAGAGATTTCTAATGATAATAATGAAAGTAGACACACAGCATTAAAAATGAAATAATAAACCAACATTATCCTAATCAAGCAAAACCGATTTAGATATAACTTGTTCTTGAATGATTTGAAAGTAAACATATTAAAAAAAAACACTAGCTTTTGCCCGCGACTTTGTCTGCGTGAAAAAAGTACTACCGGTATTTAAAGTATTGTATGTGTTAATCCAGGTTATAAACTATCTGTGTGCTGAATTTCATCCAAATCTGTTCAGCTGTTATTGCGTGATTGAGTAACAAACATTCAAATTACTACTTCATAATATTAAATATTAGTAGGATAGTAGGATAAATATATTTTTATTAGGGCTCTCAACACTGAATATCATCAATCAATGAGACTAGTATTACCCTAGTTAACAGTTAGCCTTGACTCCAAAGAAGCTCTATAAGTAAGAAAGTGTAATCAATACCTACTGGTTAACCAGTAAGTAGATAACCAGTATGTAAATAAACTAAACAAATAATGATAAAAACCTAACTAAATTGTTAAACAAGTCTTAATTTTGTCTTCCATGTTTTTTATTAACACTCATTTAAAGTTTAATTCTGTTAAAAGCAGAACAAAACGGGAAATGGTTTGGCCTTTATTATAAAGAACTAGCTTCTGCCCGCGATTCTGTCCGCGTGATTGGTACCCCGACCCACTCCGTCGCATCGCATCGCCTGCCCGCGGTACTGATTCGCTTTCGTTTAGTTTTCACTTTTTTTCTTTTTGCTCGGCTCCTGAAAGTCGTAGCGTGATGTTAAATAGCCTATAGCCTTCCTCAAGAATTGGGCTAGCAAATGCAAAAACAAACTTTACAAATCCGACTATTTGTATGTACCAGAGATTAGCGTGTTCAAACAAACAAACTCTTCAGCTTTATTATTAGTATAGATTAGAAAAAAAAAAAAACTAGGGACCAACTATGAAATCTCGAAAAAAAATCAGCTGTTTCATATTATATTTTGGTCAAGTAGGTATTGAACTTTTGTATGAAACAGCAGATTTTTTTTCGTGTTTTTGAGTTGGTCCCATAGTGAAAGTTGTTCATATTCATGGGTAGAACAACCTGTAAAAATTCCGAGACGGTAAAAAAAACATCCGGTATAAACAAATCTTATGGAAGGTAGGTACCTAATAAACAAGTTTTACTCCTTTGGCGCCACAGACTATAAAATAATAAACTTATTCCATTACATGGATTATAGCCTCGTACGCAGAATACGTACATCCACGCCAGAGGGAACGATTTACTAACGTCATCTCCTTCTTAATTATTTTAGTTATCAGGACGCCAACAATCCGCCACGACTATTGCTCGTGATTGATAGATAACACGGCTGGCGGATAAATCTGTACCGCGGAACACTTACCTCTCTACGATCATTATATCCTGGTACCTTTTATTCGTGTACGTCGGTTTTAGAGGATTACTGGCTGGTTGGTAATCTCAGCTTAAAATCAGTGGCCTAATTAATTGTGATAAATTGGTCTTGAAGGGCTGCCACAGGCGTTTGTTCTTGCGTTTTCTCATTCTGCCTGCTCCTTAAATTGTAAGTTTCGTAGTGTTTCGTATGTAATCACTTGGAAAGATTATTCCCAGAGTAAAAAAAAAAAATTCAAATTTACAAATACAATTAAAAAATTTACAATTACTTAACAATAATTTACGCGCTAGGCCACAGTGAGTGTTTGTTGCAGAAAAATTGTAATCAACGATCTTATAAAATAGTATTTAATGCTATGTAACACAGAGCTCAGGGTCGTATGATAATTTGCCGTACCTAATCACACAGTCGGCGACGCGACGCTCGAACATGTTAATCAAGTGCCGTGGACCATGACGATATCAAACCAAATGGTTTGAAAGTTGATTCACGTGTGCCAGTCACCATGCCAAGCATGCATTGATTCTACGTGCTATCTTGGTTTACCCTAATCCCTAATACGTGAGTCTGCCGTTCTGGCTTTTCCTAATCAAGATGTTTCTTGAATCTGAAGTTCTTATCTTGAACCACTTTCCGTCAATGTAGGGCTGAGGTCATTCGGTTTTAGTTTTGGCAACTGGTCGGAGATGTCGCAATTTGTCTCATGTGCTAGTCTAGCAGCTGCGGTGTGCGGAGATTTTAAAAACTATCCAGAAAACAAAATAGGGAAAATAACTTATGAGTGGGTCCTACTGAATGCTAGGCGAATTGGCGGCTGACCAAGGCGTAGAATACGGGACAAGCTTCAGAGCTTGATATCTATAGGGAGACGGAAGACTTGTCTGCGGAAGAATTACCTGCATTTATCAATGAGCAAAATATAAGTGTGTGGAAGTTGTACAGAGACTTTGCCCTGAAGCAATCCGGACAATAAGGCTAGATAGATAGATTTTCTTTAACAATCTTGGAGTCTGACTAAGGACAATAGTTCCTTTCATACAAAATGCGATCTTTTGGGAGAAACTTTTGGGTTCCGCGCTAAAGCCTCCTGATCGCTGTCAATAGGTACACCTGAATCGTTCAGGCTATGCATGATGAGACCGGCAATTTTCCACAATAGCCGATCATCATCGCGGTATATTACGAGTTTACGAGGCCACTGTATTATTTGAATACTTTCAGGGACTGATTTTTAGAGTGGCTTGATATTATCTTTATTGTATTTGTGAAATGCAATCACCAGTCAAGAGTTGGCAACAGCTTGATGAACTATTATTCCAAGATCTTCATCGGCCATATCTGCAGCAAATAAATAAAAGGAATCGAATTTTAGTTACTTCTAGGTCTTTAAAACAAAATTATTTTTCAACAAAATTATTTTTCTCGCAGTATTTTGCAGCACGGATATTAAATTTAAACGATTAGATTATCGAACGATTGAACCGATTTGTTATCTAATCGCTTACTTTCACTATGTAGCGAAATCTCATTAAACTATGGTAAGGGTTATGCATAAGTAATAGGTGGTATGTATATCAAAAGTATGAATTATTTTTTTCCATTTTTATGGCTCCAATGCTCTGAGGCTGTATAATTAATCCCTTGATAAGGAACGTAAAAGGATACAAATTAATTATTTACCACCAAAAACATTTTCATGTAAAATGTTGCCAAGACGAGACCATATACTTATGTATGGCTCGCACTGTCAAAAAGTTACACTAAAAATGCATACTCCCATGAATCGTTAGCGCTTAGCACGGTTACGCAATGGTTTAACCTAGTAATACTTGTGCGCTAGTTATTACAATCTGCAAATCTAACGCATTGCGATTGCAGGCATCAAGTATCCACGCGACACCAATGTTACGTTACATTGGTGTGTTGATAACGCATGGAGTTGTATCCACTTACGTACTTGATATCCAGACAGTCCAGACACGCTGTAGAAAACAGCTAGTATTTCATAAAATTAATTACTCATCAAAGAACGATAGCCCAGTATCCGCAAGTACGTGCAAGTAGACTTTTAGTCTTTCTCGCAAACTTTCATCGTGGGCCGTTTGGCACTATTTCGTATTGGTCGATGACCGGAGGCGCCGGCGGCTGCGGCTGCGCAACGTGCCTCCAGGCACCATGCGCGCACGCATGCATTACAAGTGAAATCATTTGTTTATACTCGCATGACTTACTCGTTCTACTCATCTGTCTTGAATCAGGTAGGTACTACTACAGCATGCGAATACGCTGTTCATTGAAACGCTGTCTTGCTTCGCTTGAATTGTAGATAAAATTAATTCCTTCTTATTTAATTATTCAATAAAATACAAATTATGCTAATGAAAGAGAGAAGAAAAAAGATTGGTATTACTTGTTTAACGATTAAATAATATAGTGGATACTTGTATTTTTTCACACGATCGATAGCTAAGTAGAAAACCAGCCGGTTTGAGTCGTGCCAGGTTTCTGGTTCCGCAAATATTATCTCTGCCATCAACGCTCAGTTAAGGCCACAAAAATTCCCAATCCTTATTCGGCTATCTGTGAGATTGCATCACTCGAATCAAAGTTTATTTTCATGATTATACCTGCTGACTTTGTACAAAACTACAAAGCGTCCAATCAGTATTATTTCAGCGTTGCTGTTGTGATTGTGATAATATTTGAACAGCTACGGAGTCAACTAACACACATTAAATTCTATTCATTTTAGTGCTTTGTTCTTTGATAGCGTATTGTGTAATCGCCGCGTCACATTGCCAATAAAATTAACGACGTATTTTATCGATGTAGTGAAAGCCTAGTAACGGAAAAACTTAATATGTTTGTTTGTGCAAGAACCAAGAAGGTTCATAATGGCTACACCAACGTTTTGAACATTTGAAATGGACGATAAAAAAAGTAATGTAGTTGTTACGAAAAATGCGCCATTATTATGTACAACAGTACCTATAGCATTAAGTAGTACAAACGCTGATTATACGCTCACGACACTACCAAAGGGAAAGTCAAGCCCCTTATAATTACAGCATTAGAATGCTGCAAATGCAATCAACTTACGCGTCGTACGTGCTGCTGTCATAACTCGATGCCAATTTCTTAAAATAAAAGTCGAATGAGCATACTCCTAGACTATAAATTCAACGAATATAAAACGTTTTTTTTTTATATGAAGGAGTCACAAAAATTATTTCGATACAGTAGGTAAAATGTTTCTACAAAGAAACTCGGTTACACTGCCTAACCCACTAAATTATATTTATAGCTAAGTATGTAGGACGTACACGAGTAGAGCACCGAATGACACGCGGACTGTGCTGATCTAAAAAGCACATTCCGCAAATGCGATGCAGACCCAGTTCACTTGTATCGGCGTCGGAGTGCCGTGTTAAGTACATAAGGTAACGGCACACCGAATCGGCCGCGACGAGACATCGCCGGTGACCCCACGACACACATTTCCCACAAAAACAGTAAGACATCACCGTTCACTGCACAGTAAACTAAAGACACTTTCTCGCAAATATACTTCTACCGTATCGCAGCGGAATGCGTTTTAAAAATATTCGTCTCCAAGCTGACTCAAATATTCGGGTTGGTCCATTGTACACGCTTAAAATGTCTATAGAAATTGCTGGGAGAGAATTGCCCCGGAGATGCAAATTCCACATAAATTACTAAAAATTGCGTCATTATAGCATCATTTTCAACCGTCCGACCTACCTACCGTACTTCCGGGGTCTAAATAGTATATTATTGAAGACTGATTCAGCGCATGTCGCACCAAGTTCAATTTTATACAGACTGACGTTTTTAAACTGGTTTCCTTTTTATTAAGTTTCTAGGTGGATTAGCTTTTTCGATCCATGTTACAAAAAACCGGCCAAGTACGTGTCGGACCACGCACAATGAAGGGTTCCGTAGTTGGAATGAATTTATCCCAAGAACAAACTTAACATTGTAGTTGAAAAACATGTTCTCCCATACATTCCAACTGAAAATGTAAGTTTGTACGCACAATATTGAGAGATTTACCATGTTGTTTCAAGATCATAGACTTCTTATTAATTTTCCTGTAATCTATAGGTTTATCTATTGTCTTAAATAACGTTAATACAATTTATTTTAAAATTATGAAAAAAAAAATTTGAGATCCTCACGGTTAATTAAGCCCTTTCATTTGATATGTCACACGGTACAGATTGCGAAAGTTTTTTTTAAATTGTCTATTTACCCCTCAAAAATGACTCCCATTTTCAAAACTCATTTATTTACGTTACACGTCTGTGTTTGGGTCACAGAGATTCATATGTGTACCAAATTTCAACTTAATCGGTCCATAAGATTCGGAGCAAATTGGCTGTGATAGACGGACAGACAGACAGACAGACGACACGAGTGATAAGGGTTCCGTTTTTTCCTTTTGAGGTACGGAACCCTAAGAAGTAACTAATCATCAATTTGACAAGTTAAGGACCTGGGCCTTAAAAGGCCACTTTGTAAGAATCATAAAACAATTGATATCATGCAATTTCATATGTATGACAGTTTTGTATGAATATTCGTAAAATGCTATAGATATTCCTCTGTTTAACCCTTCAGGGATGCGGAGAGGTGTGAAACTGTCAAACAGATGAATTGAGTGATATGAATTGTTTTATGATTCTGCCAAAGTGGCCTTTTTAGGCCCCCTGAAAATGATCAATCCTTCTGTCCGCCCAAACCAAAGTACCGGTGACATTTGTCTTGTCCTGCATACATTAAAACACAAAAAAGCCATAAATAACAGCTATCATTCGTTACGAAGAAATAATCCAACAATTGGCTGCAAACATTGTTTTCGGATGATAATCCGGGCGGCGTCAGCGTCGTCAAAGCGTTGATAAGTTAGCGACAAAACAAACAAAACCTTGTTGACGACGGAGTTAGGCTTGTTGAGAGCAAACCGGGGCAATTAGCCGGCCTTCAGTATCGCGTCGAGGGATGTGATAAAAAAAACTCGGTCAAGAGCGAAACTCTTCTTTCTGATTGGGTCTTGTCCCGTGTGTTTAGGGTGACGCTAAGACTCCAAAATGTGTCCTGGCGTCCGGTGACACAATTAGAGGGATTGATTGAAACACCATAGTTGCCTCTGAATGAGGGGTATGGCGTGAGGAAAGTTTTTATAGTTAATTGGATGGTTTTAAGAGTAAGGGACCAAAGAAACGATGAATGGATTATATAAAAGATGATCTGGATAAGAAAGGGGGCAGATACTGAGAAAACCGCTGATAGAGATGTATGGAAGGAGACGACACGACGCACTTGCGCAGACTCCAAATAAATTGGGATTAGGGCAAGAGATTGATAGAGCAGTCTCATTTTCTGTTTGTGTAAACAGTTCTAAGCAATGAATTATAATACATTCACCATCAATTTAACGTAGCTTTAACGCTTGGTGTTTTCATAAACAAAATGGAGTAATGAATGAATGTCGTTCCCTCCTGTTGCATTATGATCTGAGTGGAAGCTGCTTCTCATTTTCATATGAGAAAAGACCAGTATCCGATTGCGTTACCCATTCTTAATGATAATTCAGTAATATCCATTGCGTTGTTTATTATTGTTGTCACACTGACGAATTTTTAAACTTGATAATATCAAGCAATGGATTCAGGTATTGTCAAACGAATGAATTGTCCGGTTGCCTACGCAATCAGGGCATTGTTTAAGTACAAATAAAAAGTAAATAATAATTATTATTTAACACCTATTTTTAATGTAGGCATGGGCCGAATATTCGTTTTATTATTAAGGCGATATTCACGTGTAGTTAGGAATAAACATAGAAATAAATCAGTTTAATTTGGTTTAGTCCACTCTCGGCCCCTCGACCCCCAATAAATAATGTGTCCACTGGACCCCTAACTATAGTTTCCTCTCGACCCTTGGGGGTCGAGAGTGCATTTTATTTTCCAGACAAGTTTTAGTTTCCTCTCGACCCCCAAAGTACAGTTACGATGATAAATCATCAGTCTACTCTACAGTTATATTTATTTATTTATATGTCGTCACTAACGAAAGTTTAGCTTTAATAAGTTACTCAGTTGATTTCTGAGTACATGTCAAATTACATAGCTTAGCTCTGATTGGTTGTTAGTTTAATACGTACAATGAACGCCGTGTGGCGCCAGTATCGTTCGATCGCCGCACGTGGACGGGGTCGTTGGTACTTGGTAGGTGACTAGGTGTGCGAGCAGACTGGATCGAGAGCTCGAAGTGGGCGCACGCTATCATCGAACCCATCAAGTTCACAGTACCTATACCTAGTGATTACTCCTGTTTACTCTTTAGTAATAAAGTCTTACCACTGCATCATATTGTTTTGCCTGAGTAACCCACGCTATGGAACCCTTACCACAGGGTTAGAGAGACGACCCACCTATCTCTGCGCTCACGTTCCCGCCAACATATACTTATATATATATTTATTTATACAGCTATATTTATTTACCCTATAGTTATTTTTATTTTTGTTGTATTTTATTACTATATTTTTTATTTATTTATCTAAACTAATATCATGAAACGTAGTACCCATTGTTGTCTCCACGACGGGTGTTATACCCAATGACCTTCACCACAGTCTTAAACAAACAGTCTTAAACAAATAGACCTAAGAGACTCAATTTATATAACACTCCAAAAAGCCGCAATTTTAAATACCTGCAGAATAGTTAGAAAGTTCATGCAAATTGACGAAAATGAAATCACTCTTCGTAACATTAATTCTTCATAAAAAAGGAAAAAAAAAACACCACATACACGCTACATTGACTTGGCTTGGGCCCGTTAATGTAGCTTAAACCAGCCAAATAGCTAAGAAACAAAAGGACCCCGCACAAAATGTATGGAGAAACCGTTCGGTGAATTTGGCTGAAATTTTGATACAATATAGCCTGTAACTTGCTGATTGAAAGTTAATATGGGCGCAAAAAAAAATTATGCCTAGTTTTAGAGATATAGCCATTTTTCTGTTCAGGTCAGGAAGATGATTTTTATATAAACAAAAAGCATTCACATCAACCACAACAGGGGGCGTAAAAAGGCCACTTTGGCAGAATCATAAGACAATTCATATCACGCAATTTCATCTGTATGACAGTTTTGTATGGAGATTCGTAAAATGCTACAGGTACACCTTTGCCTAACCCTTCAAGGATATATAGTGTGAAACTGTCAAACAGATGAATTGCGTGATATGAATTGTTTTATGAATCTGCCAAAGTGGCCTTTTTAGCCCCCAGGTTCCTATTCATATGTTATAGTTTAAATGTATCTATGTCTATACACCCGAAGAGGTGAGCAGAGATGTTTAACACACATTTCGAATTATAATAATAGACAAGTGGTCCGCCTGATTTTGTTGAAACTTTGGGATCTTGTATTGAAAGTCTTTTCCATGGAGTATAAACTTGTCTTGATTTATAAATAAATAAAACTCACAACAATTCGTCAATAACGCCTTGTCGCAGGTTGCAAAAAAATCAAATAAGGCTTTCTTGTTTAGGTAGCGAAATCCACCTTGTACTGGAACAGGATCACAGTGATTATTAAAATCAACGACAACAACAACGCAACGCAGTGTTAGTTAACTACAATCGTGACAGAAATGTTCGAATGATATAAACTCAAATGGGTCCCGCCTGTTTCCAACTTTTATTTAATTTAAATGGACTTGTTTTTAGCTTTCAGTTTTTTTTTAACTTAAGTTTTTACCGCAGTTGGGTTTTTAGGTTTTTTTAATTACATTTTTTTATTTCCAGCTTTTTAGTTTATTTATGTTGTAACGTTGAATATTTTTTGTTGTATTTTTTTTATTATTTTAGCATTTTTCATTCCAAATTACATGTAAACATACAAGTTGCGTAAATTTTTACAAGCTATAAATGAAATCCTTTATATATTGACATAATATGACGCCAAAAATCTGCCATTTTATTTTTTTATATTATATTATTTATATATTTTTATTATTATTTTATTATATACCCAGTGTCACTTGAGAGTGACACTGGGTATATCAATGTAAGATTCGTCTTAATTGTGAGCATTAAGACGAATCTTACATCACATCTCAGTCTGAAATCGATCAAGCCGTTTAGGCTACAGAGCGTGCCAAATAAATATACTATGCTTATATGTACATACACTCGAAAAACATAACCCTCCTTCTGGTGCAGTAGGGTAATAAATAATTCTATTAAGTGTTCTCTAAAATTGGTCGTTTATTTACCTTTTTGTACCTTACTGTACCAAAATATTAATTTTAGGTACTTACCGAACTAGGGGTCGAAAGTGGACGAGGTATGCCTGTCCTTTGTATGAAAATTCAGTCTCGCCCCCTAGGGGTCGAGAGTGAACTATGTTTAAGGGTTGAGAGGAAACAAATAGACAAATATTATTTTAGGGGTCGAGGGGTCGAGAGTGGACTAAACCTTTAATTTGCCGAATAGCTCTAAGGTCAGTTTGAAAAAAGATATTTTAATATAGTCGTGCCAAGTTGTGATGCAAAAATACTAATTCGTCGGCTTTCATTTGGTAACAGCTTGCAAATCCTGTGCATATTGCAATAAACTTTTAACCGAATATTCGGCCGATTATTCGTATTCGGTAAAACCCGTGTTCGAACCATCAATAATTAAAAGCCATTCCTACTCATCAATCTGATCTGTAATTTTATCAATAAAAAATTACATTCTCCTGCGATCGATGACGCGGCTAAGGTCAACTACAGCCAAAAACATTCTCCTCTTGCAATAAACGGACCGGACCAATCGCAGCAATATCATAAAAGAGTCCCGTTTTAATATGTTTGTAAAGGAACCATGTTAATATCCGACAGATTACCACAGGTTTATCAAAACTTTAAATATTGTAATTGCAACGGTATCTGATCTTTGTTAAATGTTATTGTCAAACGTTGCAGTTGATTCCCTTACAGGGATTGTGCTCTTTTATATAAATGTCTAACGTGACGGTATTATCGTGGACTTCCTCGTCCACGTCACGGCATCACGATAACACAGGGAAATAAATTGTGTGAAAATATGTTACATATAAAGACGCTTTTTTTGCGTCCACGATTACGTTATGTATAACGTGCACGTCTTCCATACATTGTATGGACGTGGACGTTCAAGATAATTTATCGTCACATTAGAAATTATAAAATCGCGCATTCGATTTTCCTCTTTTGTTTTGCGGCTGGGAAAATTGTTAGTTTTAGGTTTTTTATCGCGGTTTTTCCTTGAAGGAAAACTCCAAGCGTTGCTTTTCCTCCGTCTAACATAATTCAACTGCCGCATAACGTTACGTATTGCATTCACTTGTTTGACTTAAATACTATATTATTAAACCTATTGAAAGTGACAGTTTTGTGCAATTCATTTTCCAAACTTGATTGAAAAATCAATAAGTAGGTACTTTATAAACTAAAAACTTGTGTTTTTCTACATACGCGAATCTTGTTTTTTTGTGCTTTTTATAGATGAAGCTATAAAATAAATAATAGCATAATTTATTTAATTATTAACAAAGTTCTACCGTTAGGTAACCTGTATCAAATCAACGCTCTTTGGACTACGCCATCAATTTTATTGAACCGCTATGCGATCCTTATGTTTTTTTTCACGACTGGATAGTAAAAAACTGATGCAGTATCAAGTTTAACTGTGATTAGTGTAATTCTAATTACATACCATAACAACACATAGTTCAAACAATACTTCGTCTAAAGACTTTCGCAGATATCTTCCTTGGTAATAAATCACACATACTGAATACTGATGATGTCATAGTGTTTCCCGGTGGCTTAAATCTTGTGACCGTTTAAATTAGTTGCAACTAATCGTATGAAAGGCGCCGGTCCGGCCTAATGCGAGCCGCAATTAGCACACAGGACGTTGAGAACTTTTATTGCGTTTAATGTCCGCCCGAACAGTCGCCGACGAGACGAGACCTCATCACACTACGCAGTACTACGAACTCGATATTGCCTCATAAAAATGTTAATTAGATGCCAAGTGACACAGCTCTCTTTTCGACACACATTATTACTCACAGCGTCAGCATTGTCAGTGTAAGAGCCTCCGAGTACTGCCGTTTTTGTGTGTCTGTTGAGTATGATGTACGTTTACATAACGTCGGCACATCGCATCCACTGTAGCCCGATTGTACTTTTTGTGTGTTGTTGATTATGAACGTGGGTTGGAAATCAACGGGAGAAAAAGTCTAACATGTAGGCCCCACATTACTAAATGAACGCTACCGAAATGCTTAACCAAATGGACGGAATACATTGTGGTGAAAATGTTTTATCCTGACTTCGAGTCAAGATTCTTGAGGCTGACATCTCTTATATATTAATTTGTTTCATCTTTAATTTCTTTAAAAGCTACTTACTGGTCTCTGCGTTGCTCTACGACACAGTGCGAACTCTTGATCCTATTGTTTATTTAACTCAACTGTCACAGATCTAACATCTAAAGTGGTTACTATAGCAATGGCCGGTAGGATATATCGTAATGAGTATCTTCCGTTCTTAACCACAACAACTTGGACCCTCCTTTGTCCATTGGCTTACTCGTTCTTTATTCGTGTCAGTGAACTGCAACAAGATTATACGAAAGCGAAAAACCCCTGTTAGCAAGATATAGCTTTTATCTAGATAAATATTCATGATTATTTCAGATAAAAGTGCTGAATTGATTGATTAAATTCTATTACTCCAATGAATTTGCATAAATATCAATGAGGCTGTCCTTTAGTGTGTTATGCAGATATAATTTGAGCGAACTTGCTAAACAAGTTTTCCGTAGGACATATACGTTAGGTACGTATGATTTGACTCATTCAAAACACATTTCTCGTCGCGCTCACTGTAGTTGATCTTTCGAGTTATCTATCGACTGAATGTGATTTGTGAGAGTCCCAAAAATATCCGAGTCTTATACTCGGATTTGAACGTTTTATATCCCTTTACAGTTTTTCTGCAACGGTTACGACAACGTTCATTGATGTTCGTGAAGAAAGAGCGTGGACTAATGGACTGTGAAAAGAAACCGGACACTTCGTTTTTCTTGCTTTCTTAGTTGGCCCTCTGCGAATAGTATTCGTTACATAATATATCCAAAGGAGTATGTTTAGCTGACGTTATTCTGTGCTAGAAACAATAGGCGTTGAATGCTGCTTTCTTTTTAGATGAGTTGAGTCATCTTGTGTTTATTTATAATTGTTTGATTAGCACATTGTATGATTCTGATACCCCTTCGTGGAATTTTTTCGTCGGTTATCAAACACAAAATTAGCTGTTTCATAGAAAAGTGTACACCTACGCGGTCAAAATGTATGGAACACCATTTTTTTTTAAAGAACCGTCTATCAACTTTAAGGCAGGAGGGTTCAGAATCATGTACTGAATTCATGGTAACAGGTTGCGCGTCGATGTCTCTGCCAGTCAGTATCAATCAAGCCTTATTTATCAAAAATGCACTAGGGAGTTGTAAATTGAAGTTTTGATGATGATTGCCGAGTCCATAGAGAATATTGGCCGAGTCCAATTTCCCTGAACTTACTCCAAAAACACCAAAACAGTAGCACAGAAAACGGCGTCTTTAACAACACAGTAAACACCATGTTGGTTATCATAGCTAAATGTCTCGAACATAAGCTAAATATGTTTCCTCGCTACGCTTGTTGTTCCCGCTTGATGTTCGGCTAATGTGCGATAATGGGGGTAAGGGTGGGGGGTAACGAGTCCCAATCACTCGCCTGGCACGACCACCGCCTGATTATACTGCTTATGAAATCATTAGACTTCATTACTAGGTATTGTACATGGCTTTCTATCGAACTTGACACCTCATTTTCTTAATGGTGTACCACCTATTAGGTTTTAGCTTGATAGTCAGATAGTACTTTACATAATTGGGATTTTGTGGATAAAGCAACTGGACTAAATGGTTTCCGGTCTCTTAGAAGCTTTTTCAAAGACCAGCACGCCTGCTCTAACAACGTAAATAACGCAATGAATGTAGTTGAACTGTCAAAATGAAAGTCATTGTTACTGTTTGTGTCTTACGCAATGACCCCGCTGATTTTCACATAAACTTGATCTTTTTCAGGCACACACGAAAAAGCGTTCAATTTTTCCAGTAGTTGCAACCTTCGTTTATGGTCATGGAATTTCTATTCACAGCATCGGGATAGTATTTTTTTTTCTTAAATTCAGCTCTGTCAGTTGCTCTCTATGCTAGCTGCAAAGAGGATTCGTCGTTTTTTTTTTGTTTTCAAAATTGCCAGAACTTATGCTGTCGTGTTTTGTCTTTCGGTTGCTACTTTAGGTTTTGTGTTACTCTGTATGAGCGAGTCGAGTAGGCTGTGGTCTCCTACTTTAGCAGTATGTTTAACAGTTTCATACGCAAGTATTAAATAAAGATCCTTTATCTAAGGACATTGTATTATGCGTCATTGTGTGCTATTTCACATCCTGTTAGATCGATAATTCTGAAATGCTTAGATATAGAACTAATGCTTTTCCATAATGAAATCTTTACAATTGTATCTATAAATATTTGGCAAATTCTTATAATAGCCTTTAAATAGGTTTCTGTCTGAATAAATATTAAGATCATAAATGAATATCGGCAATAGCTTTGAAGTACCTACCTTTTTTTTTTTTTCTTTTAAGGATGGGAAATCATCAAATGACCCCTCCCGCTCTGGGTAGAGCGGAAGGGAGTGTCAGACTCTTACTGACTAAAACCCATCCGTGTTCCTTCCTTAGCCCTTTGTATTCCGGGGCAGCGGTAACCCTTTCGGACAATCCCGCTGCCCCGGCAGGCTTCAGCCCTGACGGGCCCCTCCTTCGATGCTGACATCTCATTGAGGCGCGCGTGGAACACATACGCGCCGTCCGGCACGGGCCTGGTCCTGATCGGACGGCGAGCTACCCATTACTCGCCGTCCGCAGGCCCGCGCCTACGGTGGCCGGGAGTCGTCACGCGGCTCCCGACGCCCGGAGCGTCTACCGCGGCGGCTGGGACGGGCGGCTCTCTCAGCTCTCTCCCTCGCCCATCCCGCCACCTCCTTCGCTAGCATGACTGCTTCGCAGAAGGAGGTGACTGCCTCCCACTCCCTCTCACCCCGGACCATGGCTTGGACCAGGGCCGGGCGCGAGAGGTCGCCGCCGCTGCCGATCGCCTCTACGAGGACACGGCGGTGAAGTACCTACCTGCTATTGACATTGATTTAATATTTGGGATTATATTTTATTGCCATCCAATAAAAAGGGTTATTTGCTGTGTCCATACGATTACTTGAAGAAAATCAAACAATGTACGAGTTCGTGATAAAGCAGAGTGATTTTGTTATCTTGTTAGTGATAGCGTTCAATAATGGTGATGGTGACCCACAATCGTAACTACTTGAAACATGCTGTTGCAGTTATCCTTATCATAATATTATGTATTGTAAGATAGCGTGTGAAAACATCAAGGTTTCCCTTGCTTTTATTTGGTATCTGATCGACTACTTCAGACTAACCTTGTTGCTATGGTGTGCCTTGGAATCAACCGATAATTATTTATATACTCGAGACACGTACGACAACCTCACCATGCCAAGCCAAAAATTTGCTCGTATCGCGGTTCAAAGAACTAGAAAGGTCGTGAACTCACACAATAAATGCAAGGTAGCATGTTTATTTTTAAACTAACGAAGTGGGAATTTTTGGGACACGATTGTCTAGCTCAATCGTCCCCTACAAATTCCCACTTGGATACTTATAAGTATCGGACCCTGAATTCTCGTCATTTTAAGATCGTTCAGACAGTCAGATCTCAGAATTTCTCTTGTAAGTGGCTGTAGCCTTTAATGAAAATAAATTTCTTCAAATACTTCTCAGTCTCAATCTGTCAAAAATACCTCTAATTTTCCTACATTTTTCACAAGTTTTTGACATTGATTGTCGCTTAGATGAGATTGCGCCTAGATTTTGGACGTTTTTAATTACGGGAATTAGCCTTATGATCTTGAAAAAATTTAAATTAATTGAAAATAAATACTTTTGTTAGGTATATAAATCAATCGAATCACTTTACGACTGAACTGCTGCCAGAAATGACCCAGTTCTATTTATTTACAATAATAAATCATACACCCATTTTAAGTTTCTACTCATCATGCCACTGCTTCTAAAATTAGTATAATGATATTCAAAAATTCAAATCCAATATCTTCGTGGATGTAAAACGCGAGCGATGCTTAGCGAGCACGGTACCTTATCTGGCTCGTTTGTCCTCCGGGAAGCTCTTTAGCCCGATACGGACACTTCTAGCCCTCAACGGTTTAGCCACGAAACGCCAACTTTATGCGAAAATCATGCTTCGCATATCATAATCTGCAGCGAAAAAGTTTTAAGGCCAAACACTCATATTTCACCCGTCTATACTCATAAGGATCAACGTATCTGAGTTCGTTGTACTGAAACAATGTTTTGTTTTGTAATACAATATTTCTGTTTACACTATGTTTCATATTATCACAAGTGTAAAGCGTACAAAATTAGGCTGCAATTTGTTCCAGCGCTTCACGGTCTCTTTATGAGCGGAGTTTCCGTACTTCTCGAGTCGTGAGCAATCTTCAAGCGAGTCTGCTCTAAATTATATCAAGTATTTTAACACAGTTACTTTAAAGGACTACGTCGTTCATGTTAAAACCAACTGCTGAAGGAACTAGTGCCTATTATTTTAACTTAACTATTTTGCCCCAACTTTTATATACGGTGGGGAGGACAATATGACTATAAATTAAACTGCTTATTGCATATATGACGTTATCAGTCTGCATACGAAAATTCAATTAAAGATTTCCCAATTAAAGATTTCCCATAGTATAGTCACTATAGCTAGTCAAAGATTTGTAAAACCCTTTAGTTTACACTTTTTTAATAATTTCGATGCTACGATTTATTTGATAGTTCCAAAATGTTTACGAATAACTCTACCAGAGCGCAATTATTTATTCAAAGAATTTCTCATTATTTTTTAATAACGAGTTCGTTTAGCTATTGCAATAAAAATAACATTAAAATGTAGCTCGTTAATGTAAATTGGTGCTATATCGTTTTATACACACGAAAGAAAACAGTTTAGATGACTATCAGTGAATAGTACTCCTGTGTTATTTAGGTGCAGAATTTCACACAAATGAAAGCGCAGGGTAGCCCGCGAAATTCTAATTTTCTTTATTTTTTGGATAATAATGAGTATAGAATCCTATGTTTGTACTTATAATTATCACTGTCATGGTTAGATTGGCTGTGTCACGAACCAAATGCACACAACTGTTCAGTATGATACTAGAAATCGTCAAGGGGGATGCGTAAGTTTGAATTTTGCGGATTCAAACTCACTTACGTAAGTATTTTGCAAATTGTTTGGTCAGTGTATTTGAGGTTGATGCTAACTCAAGGACTTGTATTGCTGAATGTAATGATTATAATTCTGTAATCCCATATTTGTCATGGCAAAAAACGTAAGTACTCGTAAATTTGAATTTCGCGGGGTACCGTAGCACATCTCCCTTAACGATTCCTAGAACCTGATACCAATGGTACTAGACAGTTGTGTGCCTAATTGGTTCGTTACACAGCTAGTCGAACCATTTCACTGATAATTATAAGTACAAATATAGGATGCTGTCTATTATGTCTCGTATCTGACATCTAGTTTTGAAACAGTTATGGTGGAGAAAACATAATTATTGTTATCATAATATTTCAGTACTAGCTTCTGCCCGCGACTTCGTACGCGGATCCTGTTGCATATGCCAGCGACAACGGGGTCGCCAAAATCTAAGATCTGAAACGTCTCGAATCGTCTCGCGCATCCCGTTGTTTTCCAGTCCTCTGTTTCGCACCAAAAGATGTCATTTGAAAGGCATTATTGTACGAACGGATGTTGTCCAAGAAATGTTTTGGCTGTAGATGGTCACCGATTAGCAGTGATCTTAATATTTCTGGAGGATTTTGTAATATTACAATATGTACTTTCCCACCTGAGCAACACATACCGTTTGTTTCTTTTTGCCATTTAACAGCTTCACAAAAAGTACAATTTTGAACCATACCTCCGATGGCAGAATATGTGGCGTAGTCAATCATAGGAGTATACATAAATGCACTCCGTTCCTTATCAACCCAAGGAAGGTCGCCATGCCCTACGGCTATATCTTGAGACACATCCGATTCTTCAGATGATATCGACATTCTGTTCAGAGAATGTCGAAGTCGATCAGAATTCAAATGTTCGTTGCGCTCTTCTTCTGTCTCTTCATGCCGTACTCCAGCAATTCTTTCTCTCTCACTTTCTAACTGATTATGGATATTTTGTTGTGTGCGTGTTCAGGACAATGTATGATAATCTCGATCAGCAATTAGTCGCGCATCACGTTCATCACTCGTTTCAAAAGACCTGTTCGTAGATGTGCGAATACGCTGAGAACTCAAGCGTGATTCGGTATCGGTAAACGTTTCCGATTCGCGAGACAATGCATGTCGCTCACGATCAGCAGACAGTCGCGCATCACGTTCCGCACTTGTGTCTATAGACCTAGAAGCAGATGCGTAGATACGCTGAGAACTCAAGCGCAATTCTCTATCCGTGAACGTCTCCGACTCGCGAGACAATGCGTGAAGTTCACGATCAGCGGTCAGTTGCGCATCACGTTCCCCACTTGTCTCTAGAGACCTAGAAGTCGATGCGTAGATACACTTGGAACTCAAGCGCAATTCTCTATCCGTGAACGTTTCCGACTCGCGAGACAATGACGTTCATGATCAGCGGTCAGTCGCGCATCATATTCTTCACTGGTCTCTAGAGACCTGGATGTAGATGCGTAAAGACGCTGAGAACGCAGGCGTGCTTTGCGATCCGAAGAGGTTTCCACGGAACAGTTGTAGCCTGATGTTCTCGAACAGCATCAAGCCTCTCCTGACGCTCTTCGGTAGATTCTTGGGATCTTATGATCCTCAATCTTTTAGCTCCTTTGGAACATTGGGAAAGGTTTGACCTCTTTCTAGGCATGGTTATAGTTTTATTGTGAAGATACCTGATCAATTAAAATCTAAGTGACTGCTGCACTGCGTTACCGGGTAGGCTACCGTGTCACGAAGATAAATGGAAAAGGAAATTGAACACTCAAATAACATAAGCCCGAAGGTATATTTATTTGATAAAATAAAAAAATTAATGGGAGTTTTGGCCAGTAGAGTCAAATTTTTAATGATATACCATCGTCATCGAAAATCAGTCCTAAACTGTTACCGCCTTCACCGCGTGGAGGTACTCCCAGCTTATGTTATGTTATAATTATACAATGAAATTAGTGATTACTTTGATTTCCACATCACATGTTTCTGATCTTCGATTTTTGTAAGTCAACAGAAAATGCCCATCAGACCGAATAACTTTTGCTAAGAATTCGAATGCGAATTCCTATATGTGATATGGTGCAGCTGGGCTCTTGGAGTTCCACATCAGGTGTTCCAGATCTTCAAATTTATTCTCTCAGCAGAAAATGCTCATCACGTAGAACAATTTTTGCTATGGTACCATTTTTGTATCTCTTATAGTTTAGCTGGTCTGTTGCGGTTCTGCATCAGGTGTTCAAGTTTCCAAGATAAATTATAGCCTATATGTTGCCCAGACATAATACCTATACAACAACAAAAAAATCATTCACATCCGTCCAGTAGTTCCGAAGATTAGCGTGTACAAACAAACAGATACACAGACAAACAGACAGCATTTTTTTTTGGATTTGTGCTCTATAACTGTTTCTAAACCCCCCTCAATATTTTTTTACTGTTTTATTATACACACATCAAAAGTGTCTAGGAATCAACATATATTTTTGCAATAACTTTTCTCCTGATTGATATTAATTAAAATTTTCTTTAAGGATTCATCAAATAAAGTGTTTTCGTTTGTCACAGTAACGATAAACCAAGTCACCTTTGCATTAATAAAGAAATTTGCCATTTTCCTAATAAAGGGATTTTTGACATTTGAACCACTAACACAAAAGTTCGAAAAAAAGACTGAAATAACAGTTTTCTTTAAAATTTTATTGGGTAACTTAAACAATTAATAATGCGTGTTTCTACCGCGAACACTAACAACACAAGAACATCGTTTTGGCATACTCAAAATGAGTTCATCCAAATCACGCTGTGGAATGGCCGCCCATGTTCGTTGCAACAACAAAAAAAGGTCTTCTTGCGACTGGATACCCTCCATATTCGGCAGAGCTCTTCTCTGTAGCATATCCCATGCATGCTCAATCGGGTTCAAGTCTGGCGACTGAGCAGGCCAGGGCAGGACATTGATGTTAGCTGCGGCGAGAGTCTGTCTTACAACTCTTGCGGTGTGCGGTCGTGCATTATCATGCATTAACTGAAATAAGGGACCGATTTGCACTTGTAGAGGAACGATGACGTCTGATACAATCGTCTCAGCATAAATTTGAGCGTTGAGGTTGCCTCTGATCCAAATCAACTCAGTTCTTCCGCCGATCCAAATACCCGCCCATACCATGATGGTTCCACCACTATAAGGATGGACTTCCTGGCAGGATTTTAATCGCTGTTGGCGTCCAGGGGTTCTCCAGTGTCGTATACGTCTTGTATCCGGTCTCATACCAAAACGAGACTCATCAGAAAAGCACACGAAACGCCATTGTTCTTCTGCCCAATTTCTGTGTTCAAGAGCCCATTGATATCGAATCCTACGATTGTGCATTGCTATAGGTGGTACCCGTAGCGGTCTTCGGGAATGAAGGTTCACTTCATGCAAGCGGTTTCTGACTGTTTGGTCGCTAATTAAGTTCCCTGAAGAGTGATGAAGCCTCACGGCTAACATCATGGCGGTTATTGTTGGAGCTCTTCGAGTTAAGATTTGAATGTATCGGTCTTGTCTCCGTGTGGTGCAGCGATACCGTCCTCCATGGCGCTCAGCCACGGTACCAGTGCTTCGGTAACGTGTCCAAAGTCGACTGATAACACTCTGACTTGTATTCAGAGCTAAAGCCACAGTACGTTGCCGGGAACCAGCTTCTATCATTCCCACGGCTCTGAGCATTTCTTCCCTGCTTAAATGACGTCGCCGCTCCATAATAACGTTGGTTTTAATCAGTAGTAGGGAAACAGTAGCACTAATAATGTCTTCAATGCGTTGTATGTTTTTATAGGGAAAATATTGACAGCTGATTTTCATCTTTTACTCGAATTTGATTCACAGTTCCTGATTCAAATTATGAAATGCACCAAAAAGGATCCATATAAATTTATAAAATCATAAATTTATTACAAAGCCACATCTCAATCTCAAGAAATCCGCATAAAAATGCTTGATCCCTAGACACTTTTGATGTGTGTATGTATAGATGACAATGTTTTTTAGTAAGTAACTAATAAAAATATTCATTGTTTCAGGTAATTTATGATGCACAAAACGGCTTCAAATCTCTCAAGAAGAACATTTGAAAGAGCTTACTGAGCAGTTAATTCATTTTTATATTTCCCCTCTCACAACTGCGTTATTGTGGCAATCCCCGATTTCCGTTGTTCCGGCAATATTTTCGTATGTTCCTTTTTACGAGGAACATAAAAAACGGCTCAGGGCTCGCCTGTACTTGTGTTCTCGGCATGGCCCAGACAGAGGACGAGAAGGGCGCGCTCAGGCCTCTCTGAAATATGAAACTGAGATGCTTAATTCCTTCGACCATTTTCCGAATGGAAAAATTCACTCAGCTAGCACCCGCAAGCAATTATTCCTCTTTACGAAGTGATTACGCTGAGGGTGGCGGTGCGGCAGTGGCGGCGACGGCGACGGCTTCGTAGCCTGTCCACATAAATAATCGAGAGCTTACGAACGAATTCACCCGCCCCAGCTTCACTCTACAATATCATGGGAACTTTCAACCAAATTCATAGCCAAACGTAACTCGCTAATGGCGTGTAGAGCCGATTATAATGGACAGTTTTAATGCCGTCCACCAATTTCAAGGGGATCCTTTAGTATTTAAGAAAGTTTTAAATTAATTTGGTCGTTACATTATCTTAAAAGGCCGTCGGGAAGTATTCGCAATTGTTCAAATGGAGACTGTTATTAGGTATTATAATTCAGTGCGGGGTTGTGATGTAAACGCTCCGTGCAAGTTGGCAATTGATTTGGAGAACTAACCGGGCGGTGACTGGGCCTCGTAAATTCGGCAGTGCGGATCCCTGAAGCATAAATCGACAATTGTCCAGTCAACGTGTGGGCGCCGCCACTGCCGGCCGCCGGCACCTCACCTCATACACAATGTCCACTACATATCAGTCGGTGCAATCTCTCTTTTACGATCACTGTATGAATTAAGCATTTAAATGCTGATGAAGTTACTCATAAATTCTTTTGAATCTCAAGGGGATTTATTGCCCGTTTATAAATTATGCAAGCTGGTCCCTGCAGTATGGAGGGTATAGACACTATCTGAGGAGGTTCTGTTTATTCAGTAAGTGAACACGAGGCTATTCATAATCTACATTCTTTAGAACTTGAAGGGAACTTTACGAGGAAATCTTTATTTCTGGCAAAAAGGCATCCAAAAAGCGAATTTATTCCATCATTAAACTATTGTGGTCGAGTCGCACGCCATCGTACAATAAACTCATTGTCTATAGGTACAAGTATTTTTATATAGGCACACGACAAAAGTCAGGAATAGTAAATAAGAATATGCGCCAGCAAACAAGTGCCGGCCGACTGCCAGGCAAACACATTCTTCCTAGCAGACTTTTATCTTACAGTACGACTAAGTTATTACATTGGTTATACACTTTAATCTATCTATTATAGGATTCTACTCTATTTGCATAATAACCTTGTATATAGGGTCAAATTAAATTAGCTAGCGAAACTGCAGACGACGGGTATCGATATAAAAAAAACAGATTTTCTCAACTCAAACTTCAACTGATCAAAACTATCAGCGGTCGTTGACCCCAATAAATATTTAATCATTTGTTATTTTTATTTTTTCATGTGTAAATATCGATACCCATCACGTCTGAAGAGTTTCGCAAGCTAGTTTAATTTGACCCTGTATAATAATCCGTATTGATCTATCTATAATCTTGGAAGTAATTGTGACTCCTTTTTAATTGTACGCGTAAGTGCAGATTGTATTGTATTTTTCTTCTCGTACAGATAGTTAGAATGGCTGGCTCGTGTTCACATTTATTCACCTTGCAAAGGTCAGAACACATTCGCATTGTGTTTCATATTCATGCTTCGTGCCCGTCACCGTCACCTAAGCATCGTCCTTACCAAGTTTCGTCGGAGGATCGATTGTTAGTACTTCGCAAGTTTTAAATCGTTAACATATTTCTGGGACCCTTTTTATCATATTTACTCTATCTCAATCTTCATACATTCTCAAACTTTCATTTGGGCTCGTAAATGATGTAGCGTAAATCGTGATAAGAGTACGAGCGCGAGCGCATACGTCGGTGGTAACGATTCGAGCATTCAACATAACGTTCTGAGAAATCTCGATCTCGTTACGATAGTTGGTGTTCAGCACCCCCGGGCCGGACCGAAACTTATCGTGGGAGATACCAGGACCTTGCTGCCGCCGCCGTGCGATGAATTAATTTGCCACCCGCTATTATATAAACTACCTAGATTTCAATAAAGATACCTTTGGGTTTTGCTCCTCGCTGTAACGTCACGTTATTATCTTGTTCCCGAAAATGTACGCTAATTTACTGTACATTTATTATTATTCAATAACGCCGCGTTAACGTGAAAGGCAGTTTATGTAAGCGTTTCAATATGGCCAGTAATGATAGCTATGATTAATGCTTTCTGTCTCTGATTTACATGAAATGTGGTGTTATTCCCTAAATTTATGACGACATAACAACAAAGGAAACTCGGCTGGGATTCGATAGACGGCGATATCAGCTGCGCTATTATTCCAGTACTGTATTCGAATTGAATTCAATGTCCCTTTATGCTCAGTTCCTATAAACAAAAACGAATCGTTTTGCTTACCAATGCTAGCATTTTTGATTGCCAAACTGGGCATATATATAGATTTGTAAACAAATTTTACCTGTGATAGCTACTTCCAAATGGGAGGGTCTACTATGCAAAGCTATGTGGTCATTGCTTCATTATTAGTAAAGATACAAGAGTTTTAATTTTAACCAATAACGGTCCGTAAATTATAGGAATCGGCCATTAATGTTTGCAAGCTCCTTTTAAACGTATAAACACACTAAAGAGATAAAACACACGGTAGGTAGCGGTGAAATTTAAAAGACATGCAAATGTGAAAATATTGTTGTTGAAACATCCAAGGAAAGTTCTCAAAAGTGGAACATTTATGTAAATAGGAAAGTATGCGGGAAACGCGAAGTGAAAGTTTGCCGTAATGATTCAACCCAAACGTTATTGTAACTAATCCTTGTGTAGTGTGTAACAGCAATATGCTTGAAGTGTTTAGCGGCGGCGTAGCGGCAAATGTTACATCATGTTGTGTGGTTTACTGTTTAGTAATTTAGTTCGCTTTTAATTTTACGACTGTTATTATGTTAGTTAATATTGCGCATTATTCGTTTGTGTGACTTGAAAGTTGAGAATGAATGTTCTTACATTACCCCGGTGGGTCCAGTCAGCGGTGATGGATGCGGCGCGCTGGCTGCGATCCGTCATCGAAGCGGATGCCGCCTCAGACGGATGCTTCCCGAGCTTTTTACGGACACCAAGCTGTACATTAGATGGGCGGAGGATATAAATCCACGCGCACTCGACAACATATTTAGACGAACACAAAAAGACTGAAAAGGAATTGTTTTTGTGAATATGCCAGCCTTGAACAGAACATGCCTTTTGGTTGTCAGAATTGCATACAATCAGCATGATTATTAACTGCCACGTTTCATAATTATGAAAGATCTTATTGTTCGTTACAAAGTTTATTCAACTCCCTTTTATGTATGAAAATGGATAAATTTATCAATTCCCAGACTGTCATCCGCTACACTCTATCTATAAGGAAATCTCACATTGTAATGCGCTACTTGTTGCGATCTTACATAAAACATTAAGCCCCCGCGGTGATCTGTCGTGGTTCGTTTATCATATTATCTTCTTTATCGAGTAAACCTTCAACTCTGCATTTCTAATTTTACCTTTATCTTGTCGGTATTCATTGTATTAAAAGGGGTTCCATCGCTCTCGTTATGGTTTGCGCGGATTAAAGTCGTCGGAGTTTTTTCCTGGTTTTTAAACGGTACGAGTTTTCGTCGCGTCGTTAAATAAATCAAATTTGAGGTTCCGTGGAGCATTAATCATGTTGCATGTTGTCAGTGGAGTCCGTCGTGTTTGATAATTCTGTCGGTGCCCGTCTGAGATGAAGGGCGTGCGTGAGTGCCAGTCCGCGGCGACGTTTTTGCCCTCCGTCGGACGTCTCGTCTCATTGTCTCACCAGGCGGCATATTGGATCTTGTCATTCGACACACGAAGTAATACAATAATTAAAGCTTAATTTGGACTTGTAAAATTATGTGCTCAAAAAAGTAAGAACAAAATTAATAAATGCATTTCGTCGTGTGTTAGACATTGCTATTTTGGGGAAAACTATTATATTATATTAGTACGTTTTCCAAAAATCAATAGATTATAATCTTGGTTTGATGAATATTTAACGAAGTATTATATCATTGAAAGCCCATTCAACATGCACACAAAAGACATGACTGTACACATACGCGTGTATGTAAGTAATACTACAGGTGATATTCAATAGAGATTGCTTCACAAAGGTGTAACGAAATAGCGCCATTGGCTGTGATTCAGTAAAACAGAGCATGACACAATGCTCTCAAAGCACGTTGTTCTCGGTTAGTTCGCAATACTGATTGATTACTCCAAGTACTCGCAACCATTCAAAGGTGATGGTCGTAAAGGTGGCGGTCGTAACGTCACAGGTACCAGGGATCCTAGAAAATTGGATTTTACATTGTTTCTGTGACACTGGAGATTTTTGCACGAGAGCTAGTCACAAAAATTTTATTCCACCGCCCGCTGACATTTACGAATCGTCGTAAAACTGATGTTCCGAAACACTGAAGGTAGAAATAAGTCAGTTTTATATGAATCCTCTCTTTACTGACGTTATTCATGTAATAACACAGTTTGTATGTTTTAAGAGCATATTTTACGCCCTGTTTTGCTTGAAAATTGCTTTCAGACCAAGTGTGTTAGTATGTTAGAATCTGTCTCAGCCCAAGTTCAAGTAATGAGCGGTAAAGACCACTCTGTACAGTCAAACTCGCATCGCATTGTTTTAATCAAGAAGCACTTACAGTAGTAGATATGTTGGTATCTCAATTAATGAGCAGGTGGCGCCGTCAGTCCCGGGGACGAGTGCATATTGCCTGCCTGCCCCGCTCCGCACCGCTTTCCCGATTGAATTCTTGGCAAACAGACCCACCACAGTCTCCACTGAACCCAACTCCGAACAATTTTTACAATAAACGTGAACATTAATCGTTCTTTTATCCTCTACATCTTTTAAGCACCTTTCAACTTTTGAAGATTAATTTTAAAAGTTTTTTTGTAAGATTTTCATGAGATAAACTGTTGCGGAAGTTCCGCTTCATTGTTGTGAGAGTCGGCCAGACGCGGCGGCAGCTAAGTTTATTGACCATCGCCAAGTTAGCCTCCACCAAAGTACGCCACTTTGAGTAACTTTAACTCGGTAAAAGCTATGGCCCGGAAAGCCCCTTTTTCTCCTTTTATTGCTAAAGTTCTTTCATACGTGTCTTGAGAACTTGAAAATTTTCTTTTTAATGTTTACTTAGCGCCTCTGTGTGGGGTCACTACAGTTTTCCAATTCTGTAGCGTCTGGATTCGTTGGCAGAGTGCCTGTTTTCACGAAATGTTGCTCTCCAAGCGACCTCGGGCCTGCGACAGCATCTGTACCCACCACGGCATTTCGCTGCGCCTGTCCTGTGCACCAACTGGGGATTATTTATCTAAATTTAGAACAGTTAACGTCACGAGCATGCGCTACTTATTCACATGCTCTACCTTTTGTGCTGTTTTTTTCTATTGTTTAATTCTTGTACCTAACCTACTTTGATTGCTTCTCTGCTTTATGCCATAGACTGTACAGCAATCTTTTATACCCTCAAAAGACTAGAGAATATTCACATTCTTATTGTCACTACGCACTCATGCCATTGTATAATAATACAATCACTTATTCAACAACCATTCTAATTGTCACCGTGTTGCAAGTAGGATTTCATCACTCATTAGTGTACCAATACGAGTATAATCTTACTAGCTAGATTATCCGATTAGTTAATCCATCTAATTCTAATTAGGACGAATTGGCTAACTCTATGTTTAAGCAGTTAACATAGCTTCAGCAAACATTTCGTCCTACACTCTGCTGCTTCTTGTTTAATTTGACTAATGTGTAATAATAATATTGTAATTATTGTGAATGGCAAACTTACAGTTGCATTGATAAAAATCTATTCATAAATAATACTTTCCCCCAAAACAACGCTAGCTATTACATCGTATCGTCCTATATCGTCCTTGTTTCTGTGCCAAATAAACCTATTTTTCTTTTTCTTTCTTTCTATACTTGTCCGAAAATACACCAACTTGCGCCGTACCAATTCTGAACACAGCTTCGCCAATATCGATTTCGTCTACATGCTTTCTATTGCGTATTAAATATAAATGAGAGAGGACCACGACTTACTTGCATTCACAAACTTTAACATTGGTATTCCTTCTTAAGTTCTTACCAACGCCCGAATTTTCTCTACCGTTTAAAACATTCCCTCTCGGCTTTAAATGAATTCTTTCGCCTCACTTATAAGTCCAGTTTAAAGGCAGGATCCTGTGTCATAAAAATACCATTTGCGGTGTTATTAAGATTGTGATTGTTGCAACTAGCGGCCCCCCGTTATTTTATGACGATCTAGATTCTTGACTTACGGTATAAGATTGTCTATTTGTTTTCCTCATGTATACCGGACGAAGCGTCTTGTCTGATGAGCATCTATATTACTTCAGTGCAAAGTTAGTATGATGGTCGGACAAACAGTTTTATTCTGCGTCGTATACCGCTAATTATTCTCTATTTATACCCACACTAGCTGCGCCCCGCGGTTTCACCCGCATAAGTGTCGATCCCGTGGGAATATTGGAATAAAAACTATCCTATGTCTTTTCCCGGGATTCAAAACTATCTCTATACCAAATTTCATCTAAATCGGTTCCGCGGTTTAAGCGTGATGAGGTAACAGACAGACGGACACACTTTCGCATTTATAATATTAGTATGGACTGTTAACTAGAAACAAGTCTCTTGATAAAAACTTGTTTACAAAAAAAAACAACCGACTTCCAAAAATAAACTACAAAGTGAAAAATAACTTTAATTTCGGAAGTCGGTGTCATTAAACGAAAATGCAGAGCCAACGACATCGACTTCCGAAATTAAAGTTATTTTTCACTTTGTAGTTTCTTTTTGGAAGTCGGTTGTTTTTTTTGTAAAAAAGTTTTTTATTTTTCACTTTTTAGTGGGAGAGTTTGTATTTTATCTAAGTTACAATAGCCTAACGTCAACTGCTCATCACCTTTTACAAAATATTGCTTTTCCCGTTGCTGGGACGTTAACCACAACATACACATTGTGACGAGCATAAATTGCTTAGCAACCATATTAAAGTAATCGAATCGCAACCCGTGAAATATTTATCATTGAGTAGTTCCGATGGCTGTAAACGAAATGCCGTTAATGTAGACAATGTATGTGACGTGTGTTAATGTAGACATTTTTAAATTTTTGTTGATTTTTCAAAAACCGCGTGTCCGATTTCGATAAAAAATTTATGGGACCATTTGGGAAGTATACCTTTTCCAACAAAAAAATAATTTTTCTAATCGGTTGGCAAGCGACGGAGTTATGCGCGAAAAAACATTTAAAAAAATACAAATCCTCCTCCTTTTTAGAAGTCGGTTAAAAACAACATACTCTCCTATTAAGTGATCGACGTTTGTAGACTTCATATCCTTAAAGTTTAGGATTTAGCACCTTATCCTGCCATTTATAGAAAATTTTTAAAGTATATCCTGACATCTTCATCGTTTATAAATATATCAAGGTTATGGGATTATCGCACTTTCTACTCAAAGGTTGAAACAGGAAAAATCTTTGCTTTATACTTATATAACTTGGTTGTCCATTGTCGGTAGTACGTAATGCCAACATCATATCTTGCAAAAGCATAGTTTTTCTTACGACTGCAATCTTTAGTTGCGGAATTTGCGCGCTTATAATTTTTTTCAATGCATATTTCGAGAGTTGAATAATTATGCAATTTCAAACAATAATTAAATGCTGTTTTCATTTAATTATTTCTTGTAACTTAAATATAATTTCTAGAATTTAATATTGGCAGTTTCAAACACGTAGAACTTACCTTACGTTTAAGCTTCTAGAAAGGATATATACGGTCTATATTTTAAAGGCAATAGGCTTAATACGTTTTCTCTACCTCGAAGTTTGAAACTGGCGCGTCGTGTGCCCGCTAACTTTAAAGATATTCAGTGAATGTCGCAGTCCTGAGTCCTGGGGGAGTAGTTACGTGCCCGTATGCAACGCCCGAGGCCTCATGTGCGCGTTTCACAAACACCGCTCCGCTTGTTTAAGGCATAAACTCGTGAGTCCTCCACTAACAACTTATTATGTGGATCATATACTCCGATAAAATGGTATCCGTCGAATTTTCTATAAATTATTCACTTAGGTACAATAACCTTGGAGCTAAAAACCCATGTTGCTAATTGGCCGCAGAAAACATGGTTTGCTATCACGTCTTCAATTACATCAAACACAAATTTGACGATAAAATATTGTGATCAAAAGTTCTTGACATGTCGGAGACGTGTGCTCCTTTTCTGCAAGCACGCAAACGCTGCACTTTAAAGTGACAGCAGAGTGACCTTATTCAATTTGCATTTTCGTTGCAAACTGCTGAAAGGCAAAAATCTATAAAAAAGAAGGCATCATTCTCAGTACATCAAGGGAACGCTGACAACGACATGTTCTAATAGAAAATTTTCATATTCATAAGGACGTAGAAAATTTGCATATAAAACGAGCAACTTCGCCTCCCCCGACCCGAGGCACAGGGTCGAGCACCCTGTTTTCTATTCTCTCTCCTTGTAAGAAGTCAGGAAGATTTTAGTTTACATTTAACAACTCTCCGAGAGTTTATATTATGTTAGTTTCTGCAAACTACTTGGAAAAATTCGCAATTTTACCTGATGTTTTCCTGGGGCTGCGTTTTGGTTTCATCAGATTTATGTGAACAATATAAAAAAACAAACTCAACGACTATACGACAACGTTAAAAATTGCGTATCGGTCATGCATGCGCAACACATACATCGTTCCATAGTGATTTGTGATTTGCTTGATGTAGACTTCTGATAGCATTTTTGAATGAATATATTTACCATGTTTGGACTACAATCCATCCGAAGACGGATGACTCATATATTTCCCTAATATTTTGCGACTGTGGTGAGCAGAGTAAACTTTGATTGCTTAATTCAAACTTTACTTCGATTCAAAGGAAGTCATCACTTTAAAAACAAGTACTTCTGAAGATAAATTAAGCTCTTTTCTAATTTAATTCAGAAATATACGCATGTAAAGAAAAGCTTTGTTTCGGCAACACAAAAATACTTTATATTTAATTGATCATAATTATATATCGACGCCTGAGTTAATGTTTTAAATCTATTTCTCTCAAAAATAAATGTTAAAACTCCCACAACCCCTTCATTACTAAAACCCACCAGCCATTACTTAAATTACAATTTCAGCAGTCCAGCAATTTTCCGAAAGACTCGATATCATCTAAGTTTGAAGGTGTTAAATTGTTTTATGATCGCTGTAATCAATGCAAATAGAATCTAGATAATCGATAACGTTCGAAACAAGGGTAAAACGTTTGATTTCATTGGACAGCATTTCAATTATGGCGCGCGTTGACAATTTTGAAGGTATCATATTGTAGGAACAGTTTACACAGATGAAATAGTGAGCAGTGACCGCGGACAGTGGCTCTGGCACACACTTGGAATGAAATTGAAATGAATTGTTTGCGGAATCAACTCCGCAACTGGATTATATGCGGTTTGCTCCCAGCTCCGGCGTAAATTGGATCTCGAATGAGATGTCTTTTTCAGAATCGGCTGCAATGCTTGTTCATTTTTAACAGACTGTGACGAACCAATGAATCGAGGCCTTTGAATACCGATTGCTTTATTTTGTACCTTCCATAAAGCAATAATTGTTTGAATTTTCAAATTAACTGTTACTGTGGTTTTTAGACTTGTTAAAAAGTTGTTAACAGAACTAATAATAGACTTTGTATTTCCTGTTGTGTTAACTGTAGGTCCAAGTAGCGATTCTTATTATGTTACGGTCGCAGAATTATAGTAGTTTTTAGTAAGTATATTCATGTATGCATGTATATTTATTTGTGCTTATATATGTAATTAGGTATATTCATAGTTTTTATAGGTTTATGCGTATCTTTATATTTAAAATATTTATTCCTCAATTTTCATGATTGCACCACCTACCATTGTTTCTCTCTGCATCTCCCAAAGGTTGACTGGTAGAAAATGCCTGTGGCATTAAGTTCGCCTCTGTACATTTTTGTGCTTGAAGTATTAAATAAATAAATAAATTATAAAGATAAAACTAGAAATTCCTGAAGCGACAATTTCTTGCCTTTACATGATGTTGTATAGGTATGTTATCGTCTCATATTCAATTAAATTTAAGGCCAGAGATATTGGCTAGATAGCCGTCATAACTTAGAGATCATGACTTTCATATCCTCCATCAAGATGAAATTATTGAAATATACGAACATTATTTGTGATATTGGTAGCGAGGCGAGCACGCGCGAGGGTCGTGTGAAAACCTTATTGCCCAACAACAATGCGCCTCGTGACTGCCAATGCGATTTTGTCTTCAGATTAAACGCTGACATAAATTCCCTAGTATTTATTATATCGATACGAAAGTGGAATCTAGCCGCTGAACCGTAATTTATGTAAGTTCAACCAAGAAATACAATGTTTGATTATCTCCGAGTTGGAAATCAAACAGTTGTGTTTACGGCATCTTCCTCAATAATTGATCTGTTTTGCTCTTTGTTGTAGTTACGAGAGTTGCTTAAATAGCTTCTGTTTGCAAATTAAGCAATTAGTGACTCTTAGTAAGTAAACAAAGTGGGCTTTATTTTAATTGCATTCACAGATTCCAGCGACTACTTGTCGTTGAATGGCGCCCACTCGAGCGCGCCGTCCTTCCTCATCGTCGCTCAATGGATAATGTACGTGCCAAACGCTAACTTAGCCAATCCCTGTCGAGTCATTTGTGGCTCATCATTAGCTAGCTGTCTGCGACATCCAAATGAGATAATTGTCAAATATGACATCGATGCCAAACTCGCTCATCTGTACCGATTGAGACATACAAACTGGATGTCCATGAAGCATGGCTGCATTTGATCTATATCGATCTTGTTGGTAGTTGTTATGGAAACATTAAAAATTCCAGATGTCCTGGAGTAAAAAGCGCTCGTCCAGTAAAAACATCATCTGGGCATTATGTCTGTTAACAATGGGAATCTGACGTGCCGGAACTATTGCTGCATTCTGTACGTGCAATTAGTTTCTTATGCAAGCGCCTCGTCTTTTTGGATTCTGTATCACGTCTCGGCAAGTAATCTCTCGTCATTCATTGAATTTTTAAAGTTGTTGTCTAAATAAATGAGCGTGTACAGTAGCATGACCGTGTCAAAGGAAAGTGCCTCTACATGACTTAAACCAGCAATTTCGTTGAGTATCGCACAGCCGGCGTTAACTTAGCTCCACCGACTTTGAAATTACATTTCGTCTGGAGAAAAGCTTGTAACTTTGTGGTCTTTTTCTCTTAAAGCTTTGTCTCGGAAAAACATTAATACAAGTTTCAAAGGCTCTGCTTTTAACCAGATTTGATAGGTTTCTTTATGTGGTTTTTACAACATTAAGCACTCGGTTTCAGCGTGAGGTTTTAGTGAAACTGCGCAATTGCGCATTTTCTGTTTTAATTTAATTTTGTTGCTCAGATGACTGATTAAGAGGGTAGTAATTGTGTCCACCGCTGAAGCTGTACAAACAGTAGAGTTTTATCTTGGCCCGCATGACGCGGCTCTCCCGACTTTCAGCTTACATTCTCCATTTACTTTTGTAATGTTTATTGTTTCGGTTTGTCGCTATTAGCGGTTTTATTGTTTAATGTTTTTGTAATCCACAAGTCCATCCAATCCATAAATTGGCTCTAATTGTGATACACGTAAAACGAATCTCTATTAATAATTTGTAATCTTAAAATAGGATCTCTTTATTATGAGATCATATTTTATATTAAGTGTTTGTATTACTTAAGTAAATATAACTTTATCTAATAATAGTATTTTAAGAAAATAGCTACCTACTTGCCAATAATAGAATTATTTATGTTATTGTATGTAACTTTTATGCGAATGTAATTATTCAGTTTTCATGTATGTATAGTTTTATTTTCTACGATTTAGATTTTTAACTTTGAGTAATAGCTATGTATTAAACAATTATTTGATATTATTAATAGTGCGCTGTGTCCTGACAACGGCTCGTAGCTCTAAGCCTTTTGTTAACATCTTGTTTTACCTTGTGGAACGCAAATAAATGACATATATTTGAATACTTATGTAAACATCACCCGTTGTATTATTGTGTATCTTATTAAATATTTTGAACTATGCAAATTTCTAGTTAGCAATGTGACATAGCAAATGTGTATTATAAACAAAATAATATTGCTTTTAAACATACACATATCGCTGGACTGTAAAGTTGGCGAGCGTTTAGAAACTTGATGGAGGCGCCGCTTAGTATTCGAATAAAGAGATTTCTTTAAAGTTGCTGGATTCAGAGCACGGGTGGTGGCGGGTGATAGTGTGGTGGTGTGCACCGCAGCCCGCCATCACAGGGAATATTAAGGAGAGACGTGCTAGTCGGACTGTTCATCGTTTCCTCTCATGCATCGTCGACTTATCTCGTCGCATTTCGATACAATCTCGACTGCTACACACGTGATTTGAAAACGTTTTGGCTTTAAAATGTTTTCTACTCTCAGACGTATAAGACTAGATAGGAATCTTTTAGACCTAAGTCGGTAACTGATTTTGCATCTTGATTATAAATGATGAAGTCAAGGTCGATTACAAAAGTGATTGGAGTGAGTTCGCATTAAGCTGGTTCGCATTAAGGGTGCTTTGAATATTGATATATAACTTCTGAGCCCTGAGAATCAAACATTTAAGTAATGTATATTTACCTTTATTGCAAGTTTTCATGTAAATAAATAACAGTACCTACATTTGAATGAAAATCAGGGTTTTCACAACAACTGTACGTACCTGTTATGAATCCCTATCAATAATGAAAGGATGTACAAGAAAGATCTTCCTAGCCATAAACCCAACTATGTTGGTATCGGTCGGGTCACTTAAACCGGAAACAATTGAAGATATATATACCTGTATTTTTTTAGATATACCTGTATTTTCCATGAAGCGACTGCCAATCCTACCTCCACAACCCTGTTGGTAACTGGGTAAACACGATACCCTTTATAAGACTGGTTGTCAACTTTTATGCTTCTGTATACCAGTAACGATTGTCATAAGATGACAGCCGGGACGATGTTCGGTATGTAAAAAATGGTCCCCCATCCACGGACCAACATCGGCAAGCGTAGCTTAACCTTGATCGATGCCATCTTCCGTTAATTGTTTTAGCTATCTATTCGCCGGGTGTGTTATGAGAAGCGACAGTGACATTGAATCAAGTGCGTGAGTTTCCATTTAACCTTTGTTCTGAAAACATAATGTTTTGATGAAAGAATTTTCGATCAATTCTGATTGTATAGCATTACACGATTTATCCAGAATTTAGCGGAACTTCGCTTTGATATGAAATATAATGGTAGAACTGGTTTGATTAAGTACATGAATTGATAGGAGTCTGGAAGAATGTTTACCGTTACGTTTGACGCTGAATATATCGCCATCGCGTTATCGTCTACTACTCGGACTTTACCTGTTCATTTAAACAGTTGCACTAACAAAGATAAAGGTAACTGGGAATAGTATTGCCGTTTGAATGAAACACTACTGGGGTATACTCAAAAGGCCATAACTGAAACAATTCCTTATCATCATCCTCCTGCCCTTGTCCCATGTTACTTGGGGTCGGCAAAACACGGTTTTTTCTTCCATTCTCAGCAATTCCTAAATACCCAAATACACCTAAGCTCCGTATCATGTAATTTTGGGATGCATAAAGAGGCCTCCTCGTGTAGCGCAGTTTGTTCCGCCAGTTACTCAACTGAACCGAGTTTTCGGCGCATCCTGGGCAGTCACTCACACCCAACACCTTATTTGATTGGCCAATTCTTTCCTTCCTGTGGTAGGGCTAACGCCCGCCTGGTTTGCGACCACTCTCCCACCGAGTTCAGTGTCAAGCAGCCTGCTATGTTTCGTCGATGCGTGCATGGGAGTTCCAGTGCCTTAGGCATCTTCTAGGCACGCTCGTTCCATCATAGACCTCATCCATCGCTTTCCATCAGGCGTGATCGAGGTCAAGAGAGGGCCCATCCAGCAATAAAAAATAGCAGCAAATAACTTCGACAGTTTTCTTTTTCTTCACATAAACGTGACGTATTATATGTAATAGGTATGTAGTTTAGACAAATATACGTTTAAAAGCATTTAATGCTATCAAACACGGTACATGAGCAAAAAGGGAAGATTTTTGCGTCCACACTCGGTTCCATCCTATCCCGCCTTTTCCATGTCGCCCTGGTATTGCGCCAGTCGTTGCACAGGGGACCGCTCGTTAGAGACTGTCCACTATTATAAATCGAGTTTTATACTGTAACTGCCGTTCGGTTTAACTCAGCCACGTACTACGTAATAATACCCTTTTATACGTTTACTTCGTGGCGGTTTTCCAATGTTTCAGTCTTGTGGTTTCAGTAAAAAATATAACGTCTTCTACTTTAGGTTCTCTAAATAATCCATCATCATCGTTTTTTCTTGGGTTACTGCAAGAGTCTGTACTTAATGGAACTTCAATCTTTAAATCGAGTTCTCGTGACTTAACTAGTGGACGGAAAAGTACCTACAGAGTCTGTCGAATCTTCTCACAAATCTCAGGGATACACTAATCTGGTGAATTCTTTTTCGACACTCATTTTGGAAGTAAGTGGCGAAATCTCAGCAGTATACGACACGGTTCGAACGGGAAATAGCCATTAAATAACCATGCTTAAATATAATCGTCTTGATTACCGCACGTGCCAATAATATTACCTATTAGATTAAGTGATTGAAAAAGAAACATGCGCGTTTAATTTAATTTCTTTCTCTAATAACATAACATAACAGTACCTAATGTAAAAAAAAATATGTACAGATTTTTTATGGCCATAACGGCCGAACGGTAAGCGACGCGTGACGTGTCAACGTGCTATAAGGTGTACCGCGGTCCCAATTGCCGGCCAACGTACTCTCTTCACTTACCAATTGCAGTAAAATGGCAATAACAATAAAACAGTGATAAAACTGTTGATAAATAGTAGCGATCGTGAAAGCCGAACCATGCTCGACTGCTCGAATACTCGAAACTTTGCCAATATCTAGTGTTTCAGTCTAGCCGTGATTTTCGCTCCTATCCAACGGATACGTATCACGACATTCGTACTTTATCTTTTCTTCGATGTCTATGGGACATGGGTGTTTGTCGCATTATGACTGGGATTTTTGAGATGTTATGTGTGATTCGCAGAATTTTCGGTTTTCGTCTGTATTACACTTTTCATCTTTTGTAACGTTAATAAGTTATGCTGATGATGAGATTTATTATGATAATCTTCACAATTTATGTTGTTGCATTGTGATTACTGTCCTTTATTTTATGTTGGAAGAATAATTAACTGTCATGCATGTTCTTTTTGTTCGCCTTTCATAAATGTTTCCCTTTCACGTACAAAATGTATATCGTAGTGTTTCTATTCCAAAACTTCTCTTTCCTTTTTTCCGAGGTTCAACCAAATCAAAACAAACATCAGATTCGCAATTGTAATTTTCTTCAACTTCATTCATTTGGTGCACAGTAGTGCACAATTGTGTACGCCTTGCCATAGGCTGCCTTAATTAGTACGCGGTCTACAAAAACAATACAAATAACTCATTCCATTTTTGACTCGGCCGTAATTAAAGTTGTGGGAGCGTGTGTGCAGGGTAGTATGCAAATATTCTGTGCAGCACTATGGCATACCACACGGGCACCGCTGTCAGCACTCGTAAATTCGGAGATTACCCGCAGAGTGTGTTCCCGCTGTATATTATGCATCCCACAATAAAAACGTTGTCGTAAACAGTTTAATTGAAAACGTAAATTATGATTACGTACCCTGCATTGCATTGTGTTTTGCTTTATTGTTGGCGGGACGGAAAGAGCTTTGAATCGAATAATGCTATGATAATGCAAATCAATAATTCTGTTTCTTATAATCTAAGCGAGGGTTGTAAGAAGATAGATTTGTTTGTATAAACGGACATTATACGGTCATTAGCAGAAATTGTATAAACGAATTGAACGGTAAAATATTTGAAATAGAAGTTACGTCCTGAAAAAGGTTATTTCAAATGCAACTTAACTGAAAGGAACCTTCCATAAAGCCATACAGCTAAAGTATTAAAGCCAGTTATTCCCTACTTTATTTTTAAGAAGAAAGTGTGCAACTGTGCAGTATAAAGATTTCTTAAAGCGCATTTTTAATTTTTTTGCGTCGTGTTCACCGCAAATAAACGTTTTGTCTTCTTTTCTTTTCTTCTTCTTTCTTCGGAAACGCGCAGCTACCTTACAGTTTAAGGCTTAAACTGGGCGGCTTAGCGGTGCCGAATGAAAGTTTACACAAAAGATAAACTCGCCTCCACTTCGACGCCAACTACTCCACAGATTAGCTTTTCTATTTCACGCTGTGTAACACCCTGATATTTCATCACGAGGAATTTAGGAGCTTCGGAAGCTGCGTTTAAAGCACGCCCAAAGGAATATCTTCCGCCTAAAAATAATCTAAAAACGTGCACTCTATTTTGTTTAAAATTTACTTTTAAAGCATATGTCGTGTTTGTAACCACTCAGTAACATAATATTAAGTCCGCCTATGGCATTAAGTCCGCCTCTGTACATTTTTTGTGCTTGAAGTATTAAATAAATAAATAAATAAATATTTCGATGTCAAAAATGTTACTACGTTGATAACAAAACAGGTTTTCTTAAGTATGTTTTGCATAGCAATGGCGCCTTCCTTACATGTACAGACGCCAGCAGATCAAGCTACTACAATCTGTCAAATTTCTTTAATAGATTTTCAACTTTATCTCTAAAGCATAAGGTTCCAAGTTGATTGGGAAAATTTTACAGTTTCGGGTAGCTTGATGTGCTGGCGTCTGTACATTATTAAATAAATTGAATGGCCTCAAACATCTCAATAATATAATAATTACCATAAAAATATAACAGAACATATTAATCCGGGTCTAATAAGCTGTTTCGTCATCCAAAATAAATGGCATTGAGGAAAATGTTGCAAAAAAATCAATAAATAGACATGGCTGTATAATCGTATTTGTGTAAGGATAAATTGAGATAGAAGTTAAATAAAGGGATTTGAATCGCGCCAACGTTTGACGGATTATAAGCAGAGATGCCTTCCTTCTTTTTCAGCATTTTCACTTTCCATCTCATGTAATCAGAATCGCTATTTATTCTTACAAAAGCTACAGTAAGACCAACTTGAAATTCAGTATTTATAGGGTCTTCTTTTTCCGCTGCTCCGATATCCGGTTTTTTTGCATAAACTGTTAATTCGATAATTATATTTATACAGGGTGGCACGGACATCGACGCACAGCCATAGATTCAGTACATGATTCTGAACCCCGAGTTGTAATTTACCGTCGAATATAAAAAAAAAATTGCTGTTCACTACATTTTGGCCGCGTAGGACTTTTCTATGAAACATCAGATTTTGTTTGATTTCGACGGTTTCTACGCTATCTCTATATCTGGAATCAATCATATGTTGAATTCATGGTTAAAGTTTGAGCCTATCCCTGCCTGTATTCTTATCTGCTGCTATGTGCACATACTGACCTATAAAATAATAAAACAGACTCGAAACTATTACATATGACCTCGATGTTCAAGACATATTAATTATTATGACAGACGAGTATAAAAAGAGAGATAAAAGTGACGTGATGGGTCACCGCACCTTTGCTTTGCTAAATCATAAAGTTGCAAGTTGGGAATATAAGCAATCGTCTATCTGTAGGATATAGTTATGTCGCTTGCCTCATAGAAATGAAATCCAATTTACTAATGGAAGATTATATGAGAAATTGAATGACGAAATAATGATGATGAATGAATAATGAACACTACGAATGCAATTGACTCGACTATGTCTTGGGTTCCCAAAAACTTATGTTTAACATAGAAAGGGAAATTGGTAAGTTAAAAGGTGGTAATTTTTGATTAATGTTTTAAATAAGGTTCGTGTCTTAATAATGAAAGGCTGTGAGTATACAGGTTGTCCCGTAAAGCGACGTCAAGCCGGAATCGGGTAATAGGCCAAGTCATAATAGTTATCAGGAAAATATTTAAAAAAATCCATGTTATGTATTTTGTAATTAATACTTTGCCAAACTGACTGACTGTACTGAAAAAAAAAATTATACTTATGAGAGTTTTGCAAGTAACATTAAAAGTTGGCGCATTTAATAAGCATTCCAAAAAAAAAAACTTATTCCAAAGATTTTTTTTATATTTTTCTGATAACTAATATGACTTGGCCTATTACCCGATTCCGGTTTGACGACGACTTACCTGTATATTTTGTAACGACTTCAATCAAGTTGCAGTTTTGTGCAGCTCATTTGAAAGTTACAAATCCGTCACGATTCTTATTAATTATGGCCACACTATTGAATTATGAAATTCCTGTAATGATAGTGATGATGATTTAATAAATAAATAATTCTGAAGTTTTTTTTGTTAAATAACCATTTGTAAGTGTTACTTTACTCCCAATAGTTCAGCAATAAAGCCTAGGTTAAGGATTTCTGCTGTAATTTACGGAGTGCGCAGGTGTTGCACTAAAAGTAACAGCTCAGAGGAACTGGGCGCCTTCGACCCATTCGTTCGTAATCGGACACTCGTAACTTGACTTTATACCATAGAAATGTCGTAGGTTTGAATAGCAGCATTTTATTGAATTGAGTGGAAATGATCGTCTCAAAAGGCAAACTTATGCTACCAACGTATTTATTAAGATAATAAACGAAACTGGTTCTCTGACGTAAATTGTATTTTGATTATGAACCGCCATGAACGATACTTTATCAAGGCATCGAGTTACGTACTATCTACAGTGCGCGAGCATTGTTTTCAGCATTGAAGTAAAGCCAGTATTGCTTTATTGAACCATTGCACCGCAAAAGCGGAAACGCGCCGGTGTTTGCGATCCGCGCCTACACGAACTTCCGTCTACGCTGTCCTGAACAAATAGAACGGTACTATTGCAGCCCTGCGAATGGGCGTTTCATTGGCCGCGCTTACATGCAAGCATTTATAAATTCAAATGAACACGCCGAAGTCCGCCCAGGCCCCAGCACAATATACGCAAGGGTATCAGGTCTCACCGGTCGATATTTGATTACTACTAACCCAATAAAAGCACGTGTTGGATTTCCGTTTTGTTGTTACTTGTTCCCAATTTAGAAGCGACACCTTTCGCGATCCTTTACGATTCTAATAAAATAAACATTTATTTTTTTACATTATCTTCTACTTAATAAAACTTATTAATAGTTTTATTAAGTTCTAGTTGAATGATTTATTTCAGAGAATCCATTATTGAAAGCAAAAGTTTACATACCGAATGCAATATTTTTAAAAATGAAGAAGGAAAAACCTTATTAAAAGTAGATTCACTGACGTACTATCACCAGCAAGACAATTCCCGTAATTAAAATCTTTCAAAAGCTAGTCGCAATGTCATCTCAGCGACAATCACTGTCAAAAACTTGTCAAAAATGTAGAGAAATTAGATTTTTGACAGATTGAGACTGAGATCAGACTGAACATTCTTAAAATTACGAGATTTGCCCCTCTGATCCTAGTGAATTCATTTTGTTTATCTGACGTTGATTCAGCTTCGACAGTAGAGTTGATAAACGATGTCAAGTCATCCTAACTATTTATCCTTTAAAAGGATTCAGCGCGTCTCGTTGTTTTGTCTTATATTTATGTGTAGCCTGTTTCTGCCGAAGCGTTAAGAGCAGTGTGAAAATATTTCTACACGCACCTGTCGGCTCACATGTTAACTACTCACGTATATAAATGCCCTCCAGTTACATTTTCTCTTTCTATATGCCTGAAACATTTTCTTTGTATTGTTCTTTTATTTTCCTTCGACAGCTACCTACATATTTATTTACTTAGAAATATAGCTCCTTTTACTCATATTAAGTAGGTATTAAGCTATAGTAAAGCTACTACTTAATCTACTTTTAGGAGCACAGCAGTGGCCCAGTAGTAACGGCCGCGACTTACGAGTTGTAGTTCGTAGGTTCGAAGTTTCGAACCCAGACAGGCGCTTTACTTTGTGTAAATTATTTCATCACACCACTGCTCTCAAAACGGTGAAGGAAAACATCGTGAGGAAACCGGCATGTCTTAGAACCAAAAATTCGAAGACATGTGGCATATACCAACCCGCACTGGGCCCGCGCGGTGGATGTGTCCCAGCAGTGGGAACATTATAATCAACATTAGGATTATTACAAAATGTGTCCTGCACAATGGACACCGTTTTATAGCTTGTTAAAGATTATTAACTAGTAGTTAAAACACCATGATTGCTCAACAGTTAAAGTGTTACGTGCGTGAAGGACGCCGCGTAATAATTTATCATTACTTGATGGATGGTGTTCTGAAGTCTTCGTGCGAACTATACACACTTGTCCAGTTGGGTAAAATATGATTTCGACTTGCAACTTTTATGATTTAGTAGGCACAGCAAAGGTGCGGTGACCTGCCACGTCGACGACGACGTGATAATGATAAATGTGGGCCTCAGCCAACCCCTATCAAAAATATTTTCCGATTCCGACCCTTCCTCGCTCGTGAATCTAAATAAAAAAGGATTTTATTGTTTTACTAATAATACAAATCCGTTATATGATCCCAACATTTTTCAGGAATCCTTTAAGCGGCGTCAGCGCTCGCTTACAATAATTAATAGCTTGTGTTTCGTCATATTTTTTAATATTTCTGTCTGGCTGATGATTTATTTGGCCGCTGTCAGTTACGGGTCAGAGTGAAGCTTGGCAAATCTTTTGGTTGGCGTGCCCTTATAATAGACATAAAACACGAGGAAGCTCAAGGGCCCGGCATTATTGGATATCGCTTACAAGGGTTCCCATGTTTGTCGGTGAGACAGGCGCCGTCGATCGCTCGTTTTATCCTCGTGAAAGGCAGTTAAGTTACAAAGGCGGCCCACTTACAAGTTCACTTGGCAAAAGGAGATCTACAAAAACTGTCCGTCTTCCGTCGGCGAGTAAATAGCAGTGGTCCATTAGAGGAGGCGCGGGTGATGGCGCGCGCGCCTCCACGATAACGTGTTCCATGCAAATCGAATCACGGGGGAGCGAGCCATTATGCAGATTTTCCATTAGAGAAAAACTCAAACAGTGGCTCCGTCCTTCAGCTACGTCATCCTGCGCGTTATCGTGACGAAGAGCATTCAATCCAATCTTTCTGGGCGGCCTGTGGTAGCCGCTATCGACCATGGTGCTAATATCGTTGAATATTTTATTTTCATTGTCTCCTGTTAAGTTCTAATGTAACTAAATCCCCAACATTTCTATCGTCTTTTAAAACCGAAAACAGGGCTAGGAATAAGGACAAAGTTGAAAAGTATTTTAACCCCCTCGACAAATTAAACCATTTACGATTTTAATTTTACGGGTTGCTGGCTCACGTTTTGTGCCTGTCAACGTCACGTTTAACAGGCTGTATGTATGTGTTTATTGGCGACTGAAAGAGAAATAGACAAACGTGTTTTGGGACAAGACAATCGATCAATGACAAGGCGTCAATTTGACACCTCAAACAGAGGCGAGGGTCGCAAGGTTTACTCGTTAAACATGCGTAGTCCACTCATTTTAGTCAACCCGAATATGATGCGTCATCTTTATGTGATTTTTAAGAGCCTTATTTAACTGATTGAATTATGTCTTTTATTAAAATGAAGTATGGTTTTTGAGGATGTCGATTTTTTTTTTAATAATTTTGCTAAATGTTTTATCAGACTGTTGAGGTGGATACGTTTAAGAACTCCTCATAATCATAAGTTTACAGTCCAGTCCTGGACTGTTTAAGAGTTGCTAAATACATTTTTTTACTTAGTCTAGACTGTCCCACCACACCTTTTCTGGAGCCACCCTGATCCAAACCTTGCGGTACGCGTCTAGGTCGTCTCGCCACCTGTTCAAATTATACTTGCTTAATTCCCAATGGACATGGAATATCAAAGAACTGATTTTCTAAAGCCTCTTTAGAAACTTCGTCACCTAATCAAAGACAGCTGTAAATCAGAACCTTTCTCTTCGAGTATCGGTAGGGACAATGCAATGTTGGCACAATAATCGACATTGTTTTTAATGCTTTTCTCATTAAATAGCTTGTTTTTGCGACAATTTCTAATAATGCGGTTCCATTTCACTGATCGCCGAGATAACTTTCCTTTTTAATTCTTTCCTGTTTTTTTGTCTGTATTCGTTGTTCTGTTTACCACTTTTCTTAGCAACGAAGCCGTCGTGAACAGAGATGGCCTAATTAAATTAATTATATATAAGCGTTTATTTAGATTCACTTGTTAGTGTATGTAAAGAAGATAGATTCTTGCAAGACATCTACTTTCGGACAACTTCCTAAGAGGCGTTGCTGAATAAATTTGGGCAAACAAAACCAGTCCTTGGAACAGTGCTACATCTAAATATCATTTATACATTGAGTTAAGATAGGAATACGAATCCCAAAATAAAGGTCAAAGCATCAAATCAGCAATTCAGTATACAGCGCGACAACTATACTATACAATCTCTTTGATAACTTGTTCGAAAGAGCCTCTTGTCCGTCGACAACATGTAAATAAGTTCTCAGCAATATACATTTGTAGGCAGAACGGTTTTATGAAGCAACTCAAATTCATCCAGGTCATCTTCAACTAAAGGAAACTGCTTATAGGCCGTCGGCATATTTACTGCCTCTTTCAGAAAATTAATGTCTCCATGAGTTCGAAATATGTCGTGCCAAAAACATTTCTTTGCTATAAAACAGTTAAGGTACAAAGTATTGACAAATAAACTGAGCTGCGAAGTGGATTTCCGGGGATAAAGGTTTAGTGGCGTCGCGGTCGGCAGTTAAAGTGATAGTTCGGAGAGCCGCACAGGCAATAAGTCAGTGTGAAGACGTGTGCGGAGGAAGAGGTCTTATGGTGTCTGCGCGGGCTATAACAGTAAATCTGGAGGAGGCTCGGATTTACGGACCGCAGTGCACTGGAGGCCACACTTAATTACCGCCCGTCGAGATTAGTTCCCTAGCGGTGGTGTCGGCATATATGCCCCGCGAGCCCCGCCTCCTGCCTCCCGACTACTTTTCACTATCATCCACTGTTTACCCCCGACCCTCAATGCTAGCGATTAACGCGGGCTTTAGTTTTTGTAGGCGAAAAAACTGTTCCATTTTCCGCCTCATTGCAATACCACCATTGATGCGTGGTGCGTAAACGAAAATGAGTGTTCAATTCAAGATTTTGATCTGTAAAAGAAAGTTAGAAGGACGCGTAGATATCTTCAAGAACGCTGTAATTGAGCAAATACATAACGATGAAAGATTTCTTACTTCGATCTAATGTAATGTAATTTTCGCGCAAGTCTTTTGTCACCATCATATCTTATTGCGCTGACACAAAATGTATTCGGCATCATTAATTTCTCTCTTTATCTCGACCGCCTCTTAAAGCAGTACGTCTTTCTCTAATCTGAAAATGTGAAATTATTTATTCCTGCTTTACTTACAAACGATCCTCCTGAATTTTATTAACCGACTTCAAAAAGGAGGAGGTTCTCAATTCGGATGTTTATTCTGTTTTATCTGTTTGTGTCGTTAAGTGTGAAACGGCACCCTAATTGCGTAACACGTTTCCAATTACAATCTGAATCTTGAAGGATTTTGATAATCCATTGGTTCATTTGTTCGAAAAATGTGTCTGCTCAACAACGCAAATAACGCAATGAATGTTGTTGAACTGTTAAAATGTAAGCCATTGCTACTGTTAATGTGTTACGCAATTACCCCGCAGTTTTCAAAATCGCTGCTAATAGTGTTAAGAGCGTTTACGCCGTACGGCTTTCATACAAACTTTCAAGCCCTTGTTTTTCGAAATGAATGAACGGATTTTAATGAAACTTTATACGCATAAGCAGGATACAAAGGTCTAAAAAGTAAGCAGAGAACATTTTCGAAAAATTGTGTTACAGCCAAATTAGACCGATTTTAAAGTTTCTATAGAAACAAAGATTTCCAGTTATCTTTTTTAAATAAGACATTTCGAAAATGTTCTCTGATAACTTTTTAGACCTTTGTATCCTGCTTATGCGTATGAAGTTTCATTAAAATCGGTTCATTCATTTCGAAAAACAACGGCTTGAAAGATTGTATGAAAAGCCGTACGGCGTAAACGCTCTTAAGTCATATCGGGGGTTTTGTCTTGAGGAAAGACATTGTTTTGCTAAAAGTATCAGCTATTAACCCAAAACGTATGGTAACCTTAGGTTATCGTGTTGTTAAATAAATAATTTGAAAACGATAACAAGTAAATACGTTATTTAATTAGGTACGTTATACGATTGCAGGGAAATTACAATTGTTACAATTTTTGATAACAGTATTGGTAGTTTTTATAATATAAAATAATTTCCGTTTGTGTAACCTGTATTTTTAGTAAGTTTTCCTATATGTATTTATTCCTGATTCGAAGCATTAAACGTGTTACTTGAAAACACGAGGTAGGGGCATGTAGCAATAGCGGCAGCAAGTCTGGTCATAGAGGAGTGGCTAAAGAGACGACATGGCGTCCTCTCCTCCCGGTTGACACAGATGCTCTCCGGTCTTGGGTGCTTCGAAAAGTATCTGTGCCAAATCATATTGGCCGTCCAAAGTGTGATGCGCCGGCGCCCAGTATGGTTGGGTAGTGCAGAACCGTGACTTCGTCGTCGCGACAGACGGTGCTGCGGGTAACCTCTGGTTCTCGGTCGGGGTCCAGCCTTTAGTCAGTCAGAAGCGAGACCGGGGAAGTGTTGGTCCCTAAGATGAAAGATATGGTGAAAAGGAGATATAAGCATTTCTCCTTTTCACCACATTTTTCATTTCATCCTTCTCTTTAAATCCACTGAGGACGTACCTGGTACCAGAGGGTGCGCTATGACCTCCCAGAGGTTGAAGGGACCCCAATAGGCTGGAGGATTCAGGCGTGGGCGAGGATGAAAGTGCAATTGACTCCCGGTCCTGGCCAGAGGAAGTTGGAGGAACACCCTCAGGTATAAGTCAGTAAGAGTCCTCTAGACTCGTTTTGAGGCGGGTGGGCGGATGGGGATTTTCAAAAGACTTAAAACACTGGGTGCCACAAAATGATTCATCAACCAAGTTGTTTACAGATGAGCATAATCGTGCAATAAGAGAAATTATTTGTAAATTTTGGTATTTGTTACGATAACAATTTGTATTGGTGTACATAGTTTCGCTGATATCGGAGAGATCTTTAAACATCAACATCGTGATTGAGAGTGAGAGACGGCACATCATCAATAAGTCGCCCGGCGCCGACGTACGCGCATGTGTACGCGCTCAACTCTTGTCAGTGTCACATAATTTGTTAACATTTATCATTCAGTGGATCATACTTAACGCGTGTCACTTAGCCGCTTCGATATCTAATAAATAATTGAGAAAGTAAAAAATACGTTAAATACTTCAATAAATAGTTCAGCGATAGTATTTGTGGAATTTAGTGGTTTCAATAAGTTAGCGTTGTGTAGAAATTCAGTCGCGTTCGACAACCAGTAACAATGCGTGTAGGTTTGCGTTTGGTGCTCTTCGGGATAGCGTTTACTGTTGGAATGGTACTGTTGGTCCACCCGTCGGATATCGATTCAAGACCGTCGAGGCACCCACGAGGCAGACGTGGTCGGACGTCACGAGACGTGGCTGAGGACATTAAACTAGATAGCATTACGGGACCAGACGACGAGGACACTGTAAACATAAAACGGCAATATGTTATTCAGGTGTGAGCTACGTGTGAGTTATTGATTTGTAATTGACCGTCCAAAAGGCAATGGTGGTCTTTTGACGGTACACGTCGTCATTGATTATGGGCTGTTTTTTTGAAGTTATTAAGTTTTACGGAATAATAATGTTTAAGGCATTGACTGCCAACGCGGTCACCGGTGACCGCGAACAATAGATTTTCTATTGTGTCTGTTGCCTGGCAGCCAACGTGTTAATCAGGCATTTCATACATAAGGTCTATTCAAATATGTTTCCAATTGTTGTTATTTCAAGTTAAACCAATATTAACTTTATTTTAGTGGTACCTAATTAGTAGACCTAAAGTCACTCAAATCAATTTATGATTTGAGTGACTAGCACTATTTAAAAAATTATACAAATATTTGAAGTACTAGCGTAAGCTGAACTTTATTGTGTAGGCATTAAAGTTATTTTTCCAAATACTTACTCGTATTTGTTTACATGTTTGGCAAATAAATCGCGAACGGTGATTAGTTAATGCAGTGTGGCATCGACGCGCAAACTGTTGCTATAAAATTGCAACACTTACTTAAGCGGTCAAAATATATTGAACAACATTTTTTTTTTAATAACTGACAAAAAATTTCAACGCAGGTAGTTTCAGAATCATGTACTGAATCCATGGTAAAGGTTGCGCCACCCTGTATACTTTCAATGAAAATTAATGTTCTCAAAATCCGTTTCATTGTCTTAGTACGATTATTCTCGTTCAGCAGTATCTACAGGTCGAGAAGTGCCTTATCCAATCATTTATTTTCTTTAATCTCACTATGCTCAATTTAAAGTGTAATTGGTTAAGTCTCTCAGTTTTTCCAAGTCACTGGGGACTGGAAGTTTCCCGGTGCCTAATAATAATTAATGGCCCCGACGAAAGTCCGATATCCTTTCATTAGTGTCCCGTCTCCGCACGGAGCGGTCGAGATTAAAACTTGTTCAGAATAAAACCTTTGCGAGCACACTTTTTGAAAAGACCTCGTTCACGGTACGCCTTTGAAATGTGAAATGTGGTCGTACTTTATGAAAAAAAAAAAATTGTTCACATGATCTGGAAAACATTTTGAATTTCTTGCGGCTGCCGTGGTGGCGATAGTTTCTTTCTTATATCTATGGTACCTATCATGCTTACGTTTTAATCTTGCAAGTCTTGCAACTGAGATTCAAGTAACAGAAACGAAACGTAAATCAAATATCCATTGTGTTTTGATAATATTTCTGTTTACTACGACGAGTTGGTAAAGATTAATTAACGATTAAACAAACTTTGTAATCTGAAATTAACAATGTCTGTTCTTCCTCAGATGATGCTGCACGCATGGAACAACTACAAGCTGTACGCTTGGGGCAAGAACGAACTGAAGCCGATGTCGAAGCGAGCTCACTTGTCGAGTGTGTTCGGCGCGGGCGAGCTCGGAGCCACCATCGTCGATGGACTCGATACCCTCTACCTCATGGGACTCAACGACGAGTTCCGGGAGGGTCGGGACTGGGTCGCTGATCACTTGCATATTAATGAAATCGTAAGTCAAAGTAAGCCTGTCACTTAGGAAGCCAGGCGCACTGAAGTATTCATAGAATTAGCAAAGATCTTAATTTAAGTACGTCACTTCGTCTGTACTTAAGGACGTTGCATTGTTCTTGTTTGAATATTTATTAGGGATCTTGTGTTAGATAAGTGTAATAGGTACCTACTTATATCCATATAACCTGCGGGATGATTGCGCAATTCACTGCCAGTAGCAATGGCTTTAATTTTGACAGTTCAACAACATTCATTGCGTTATCGTTGTTGAGCAGACACATTTTTCGAACAGTTGAAGCAATGGATTGGTAATAAACTTCAAAATGATTCAGATTGTGATTGATAGTGTGTTACGTAATTAGGTTGCTGGATAAAAGATTAGAATAACTACTGTATAAGGAAAAGTTATTTTATTTTTGCGCAATAGGAAATAACAAGCAGGATGCTGATAAAAATATTTTGATGTAATAAGCTAATAACATCCATGGCTGGTTTTTCCAGCGCCAGATAATTTTAACCGAACAATTTTTGACAGTTCTTCCAAGCATGATACAAAATCAGCCAGTCGTCAATTTTATTCCACATAAATTATCTGTCGATTGAAAAATTAGCCCTTATATTATAAAGGCGAGAATATAGTCTGTTACCCATACCTGAACAGATTTGGGTGGAATTTTGCACACGGATAGTCCATGACCTGGGAGACAATCGATATTTTTATCCCGGTATTATTTTCCTGTGGGAATAAAAAGCATTTTTGTATTTGTATAACTTGCAATCAGTTTAAAAAAATAAAAACTATATCAGATGAGTTGTAGGAAGATCTGGCAGGGAAGTATTATTCCTCACCAGGGACAACTCTCGTATTAGTAATGCAGCTCTCTACAAGTTATCTAGTTGTCGGATGTTGTGTCTTTTGAGTCTGCTGACACATGCTGGTATTGTCAGTTGAGCGGCCAATTGGTTGGGGTGTCTCTCAAGGTCTGGACTTGTATTTTTGCGAGCATAATTTCTTCCTTGACTGTTTTCATGTTCAGGTGTTCGAGAAGTTCAGAGTTCCTAATAAACCAATGAATTTGATATCTGTTCTAAGATGTTGTTCTGAGTTCTCTGAATCATGTTGATATTTGAGCCTCACGCGGAGCTCCATAGTTGAATGCCGTAAGTCCAGAACTTCAAAGTAATGAAAATAATATTCAACGCCAATCGCGTTACTCAAACAAAAAGGAATATCTAAAAGGTTTTCAAGTTTGTTATTAATTAACTGGCCAGTTTCAGTCAAGTAGATCGAAATGCTAAATTTGCCGTAGCTTCGGATAACGAGTCTATTTTAACGGACTCCTCACATGCGGCTATTATGGAATGACTTGCGCATGTCGAGATAACAAAAGGCCAAGGGAGCTAGATTGCCACATTTCATTTGCATGTAGGGCACATCAAATATTTAGGTATCCGTGTCAATGAGGAAATTATTTGTATTTGATTAGTTAGCAGAGCAGTACGTATGTAGTCTCGAAAGATATGCAACGTCGAGAGAGTGAATCAGAGGCGCGGGCGTTTCTATTGAGTCAGGCTTGCCTTGCAGAAACTTATTGATGTTTTGCAGTGTTGAAATTATACTTTAGTAAACAGTTTTCGATATGAGTATGTAGAAACAGCATTTTACGGTGCTGAGACCAAAACTTATAATAACAAACTAGCTTCCGCCAACTGCTTCGTCCGTGTGGTATGTCGATAATATGTAGCCTGTGTCCTACCCCAGGGTTCAAAATATCCCCATACCAAATTTCATCAAAATCGGTCCAGCTGTTTCGGAGATTAGTTTATTTTTTTTTGCATAAGTTTTGTAAATACTTTTGTTGGTATTTAGTCGATTTAAATGTGCAAAAATTAATCATTTCTTACTTTCTAGTAATGGCAACACTGTCACTAACTGATTAATATAAAAACCAACAACTGCCTTTAGTTCTTTCCCTTTTTCTCTTTTGTTGTGCTAGGAGACAGACCTAAAACCTTCCCTGTGAAATATTAAAGTAATAGTAAATATATTGAACATTATTTAAAGAGTACTTATCTGTTTTGTTTAATTCACGCCCAGAACCTGATTTCCTATAGGTTATGGGCCCAGTTACACTTTGTTAAGTTGTACAAATTTATTTAAATCCACTGACTGTTATAGTTTGATATTTTATTCAATATGGAGAATTTGAAAGTGAAACGAAACATTAAACCATTCGACGGTGAAAAATACAGCGTTTGGAAGTTTCGCATTCAAGCGTTGTTGACCGAGATGGACGTTATGAAAGATATCAACATGGAACCAGATATACAATCGGAGACTTGGGTGAAGAGCAACCGAATCGCGAAAAGTGTCATTGTTGAATATTTAGCAGATTCATTCCTCGGTTTTGCGAAAGACGATTCGACGGCAGGAGAAATCTTCAAAAACTTGGACGCATTGTACGAGAGAAAAAGTTTGGCGACTCAGTTGGCGCTTCGTAAAAAACTGTTGGGTTTAAAACTTCAAGGTGACACTACGTTAGCAAAACACTTCACTATTTTTGATGATCTAATTACGGAATTGCTAGCGGCTGGAGCGAAACTAGAAGAAACCGACAAGGTGTCTCACTTACTTCTCACGTTACCAAATTCATACGACGGTGTTATAACTGCAATAGAGACATTATCTGAAGATAACTTGACCTTGGCTTTTGTCAAAACAAGATTATTGGACCACGAGGTCAAATTGAGAAACGAGAGTAGTGATACCGTTAACAAAATTCTACACGTCAAAAGCGCTGTTCAAAATTTCAATAAAACAAAATCGGAGTTTAAGAAACCTAAAAACAACCAGCAAAAGTTCAAGGCTAAGAAGAAGTCTTTCGTCAAGTGCCACCATTGTGGACGTAAGGGTCATGTCAAAAATGATTGTTACTATTACAAACAAATGAATCAACGTAAACCTGCAGACAAATCGCGAACTGTTCAAGCAGTGGAGCTTACTGAAGGAGCAACATTTTCCTGTGAAACTTCCGGGTTTGCTTTCATGTTTGGTAATTACCCAGATGACACGAAGGGTAACCAAATAACTTTCCTTCTGGATTCTGGAGCATCGGATCACATTATTAACAGGGAAGACCTTTTCAGTACCTACACAAATTTAAATGTTCCTTTAAAAATTTCAGTTGCTAAACACGGCGCTTTTATTTCAGCTACCAAAAAAGGCACAGTGCAAGTCATCAGCAACACTGGCATTCATGGTACGCTGGAGGACGTGTTATTTTGCCGCGATGTACCCTACAACCTCCTATCAGTAACGAGGATGCAACAAGCCGGTATGACAATCACCTTCGATCAACAAGGGACCAATATCAGTAAAGACGGTAAAATCATAATGCAAGGTATGGCTGTGAACAATTTAATTTCTATTGATTTTGTCGTGAAGAGTAATCAATCTGTTTCTCAAATATGCAAAAGTAATGATACTAATTACGATTTATGGCATCAACGATTAGGTCATATTAGTAAGCAAAAATTTATTGACTTGAAAAATAACTGTATGGTTGATGACGTAAGATTAATTAAAACTGTATCACCTGACAATAAATTATGTGAAGCATGCATAAACGGGAAACAGACACGGTTGCCATTTAATTCCTCTAAAGATAAAAGTTACATTAAACGACCGTTATTTATTGTGCATACTGATGTGTGTGGGCCCGTCACTCCTTCTACAATCGATAATAAAATTTATTTTGTTTTGTTTGTTGATCAGTTTACTCACTACTGTGTCACATACTTGATAACATATAAATCAGATGTTTTCTCGGTTTTTAAAGATTTTGTAGCAAAAAGTGAGGCTAAATTTAATTTAAAATTGGTTAATTTGTATTGTGACAACGGAAGGGAATATCTGTCTAACGAAATGAAACAATACTGTGTTTCTAAAGGAATTTCGTATCATTTTACTATTCCTAGAACACCACAACAAAATGGCGTTTCAGAGCGTATGGTTAGGACAATAACAGAGAAAGCCCGCGCTATAATTAACGGTGCTAAATTACCCAAGTGTTTTTGGGGTGAGGCAGTGTTAACTGCAGTATATTTAATAAATATTACACCTACCCGCGCTTTGAAACAAACTAAAACACCATTTGAGTTGTGGCATAATAAAAAACCTGTAATTAAGTATTTAAAGGTCTTCGGTTCTACCGTGTATGTGCATAATAAAACCACTAAAACCAAATTTGATGAAAAGTCCTGGAAGGGTATTCTCGTAGGGTACGTACCAAATGGCTATAAAGTATGGAACATAAAAAGTGAAAAATATGAAACGGTTAGAGATGTCATAGTAGATGAAATGAGTTTTCTGCAGTCAAGGCCTGCGTTACAATTTAAAGGAAATGAAATTGAACATTTCCATAACAAAACTGATAATATGGACTTGACGTCAAAATCAGTGCCAATTCATTCTCAGAGTTTTGACAGTCTTAAATCTGATACTTCCGAAACTGATGGAACTAAATCCAATGATTCTAAATTGGATGGTTCAAAATCAGTGGAATTAAAATCAGATAGGTCAAGAGTACAAGATTACAAATCAGATAGTCCAGAATCTGATGAATTGGTTCGTTGTAGTAAAATTCGAAAGTTAAATGACTCTAATAACATACTAATGCCCAATGTTGATAATAAACAAAGTTCTAATAAAACTTGTTGCAATGATAAAAATATCGATAATTCTTGTCAGTTAAGAAGGAGTGATAGGCTCAAAGGTCGTCCCCCTATATCCTATAGAGAAATGGCTGATATTTTATTATGTGCTGAATCAATCAATTGCAAAATACCTACTTCAATTCATGAAATAAAAAGTCGGGGTGATAGAATTCATTGGGAAGATGCGATTAAGGTTGAGCTAGATTCACTGTTAGCTAATGATACTTGGACATTAGTACCTAAACCTAATAACAAAAATATAGTTGACTGCAAATGGATTTTTAGTATTAAAAATGATGAATTTGGTAACCCATTAAGGTATAAAGCACGTCTTGTTGCTCGGGGCTTTAGTCAAGAGTACTTAACTGATTACAATGAAACTTTTGCCCCTGTTGCTCGTATAGCTAGTTTTAGATTTATGATTAGTTTTGCGAATCAATATAAATTATTAATTCATCACATGGATGTCAAAACCGCATTTTTAAATGGAACTTTAAAGGAAGAAATTTACATGAAAGTTCCAGAGGGGGTATTTAGTAAAGACGATTATGTTTGTAAACTAAATAAAGCTTTATATGGGTTAAAGCAAGCTGCTCGTTGTTGGTTTCAATTGTTTGATCAGTGTCTCAAAGAAAAGGGGTTTGTAAATTCCTCAGTTGATAGATGTATTTATATTTTAGATAAGGGTGATATTAGTAAAAACATTTATGTGTTACTTTATGTTGATGACCTTGTTGTGATATGTTCTGATCAGCATGTAATGAACAACTTTAAGATTTACCTTATGAGTAAATTTAAAATGGTAGATTTAAAAGAGATCAAATTATTTCTTGGCATTAGAATAACTAGACATCAAAATAAAGTAATTTTAGATCAAAGTGCATATATAAAGACAATTTTAGACAAATTTGGTATGTCTGATTGCAATCCTATAAGTACCCCTTTAGAAATTAAACCTAATTACGAAGCTCTAAACATAAACAGTGAATATAATGCACCTTGTCGCAATCTTATTGGAAGTTTAATGTATGTAATGTTGTGTACTCGTCCAGATTTAAGTGCAAGTGTTAATATTTTAAGCAGATACACAAACAACAATAATAAAGAGTTGTGGCAATGTCTCAAAAGAGTACTTAGATATTTGAAAGGTACAATAGAATTAAAACTAACATACAACAGGTGTAATAATGTTGATAATATTTTATGTGGGTATGTAGATTCAGATTGGGGTGGTAACGATGTCAATGATAGAAAAAGTACAACGGGTTATTTATTTAAATTATTTAATAGTTGTACAATAACCTGGAATACAAAGAGGCAAATGTCAGTAGCGGCTTCTTCGACTGAGGCTGAATACATGGCATTATTTGAAGCTGTAAAAGAAGCATTGTGGCTAAAGTCTCTTGCAATTAGTGTTAAACTTAATATTGTCAGTCCAATTGCTGTTTATGAAGACAATAATGGTTGTATTAGTATAGCAAACAACCCGACTAGTCACAAAAGGTCCAAACACATTGACATCAAGTACCATTTTTCAAGAGAACAAGTTGAAAACAATGTAATAAAATTGTATTATGTACCCACAGGTAAACAAATAGCGGATATGCTGACAAAACCGCTACCAGCTGTCACGTTTAACCAGCATAGAGATGAAACTGGTTTATGTAAACAATGATTTTATGTTTATTGTGTTAATAATTGTCATTGCATTAATTTATTTATTTTGAATTAAATGGTCTGATTAGGTTTTCCTGGTTTCCCTAATCCTAGCAACAAATGTTGGGCCATAATATATTGTTATTTTCCCAGGAATCACATGGAAGGCTTTTGTGTTCTGATTATTTAAGTTATTCTATATTTATTGTAACAAATTAGCTTATGTTTTATTTGTGATTAATTATTAATTTTTGAGGGAGCGTGTTGGTATTTAGTCGATTTAAATGTGCAAAAATTAATCATTTCTTACTTTCTAGTAATGGCAACACTGTCACTAACTGATTAATATAAAAACCAACAACTGCCTTTAGTTCTTTCCCTTTTTCTCTTTTGTTGTGCTAGGAGACAGACCTAAAACCTTCCCTGTGAAATATTAAAGTAATAGTAAATATATTGAACATTATTTAAAGAGTACTTATCTGTTTTGTTTAATTCACGCCCAGAACCTGATTTCCTATAACTTTCATATGTATTTATTAAAAAGCTGTTATTATGACATTACAGACACTAAAATTTTATTTATTTGTATAGATAACAGTCGCGTTTCCTACAGTCAGGGGTGCTACAGACTTGATCACGTCGAAATGATTCGGCACAGCCGTTTGGATTTTTTTTATCCTTTAAAAGAAAGAACTAGGTTCTAAATAATTGATTAAAATCTAGCCTATAAGACTCCACTTTCTTAGAAAGTGAGAAATATAATTTTAAAATATTTTGCCGCCGGGCTGTGCCGTATCATGCCGACCCGAACAAGTGACTAGTACTTATGCCTCACATGTATTTTACGGGGTTTATTTATAAACAACTAGCTTCCGCCCGCGGCTTCGCCCGCGAGTTATGTCGATAAAAACTATCCTATGTCCTTCCCTGGGATGCAATCTACCTCTCTGCCAAATTTTATCTAAATCCGTTCAGTAGTTTAAGCGTGAAAAGGTACCATACAGACAGACAGACAGAGTTACTTTCGAATTTATAATATTAGTATGGATGATTAAACAAACGTCAAAAATGTATGGTTAAACAGCCCCTAATCACTAGTCGAGTCGAAAGTATCGGCTTTGACAATAACCTATTGTTTAATAAATCAATGCCCGATGCTGAGAACGACACGGTCGCACGGACAATCGATTTGTGCAAGAACAGAATAAATACAATAGATTTATTATTTTATGTTTATAGGTCTAAATTTCAAAAGGAGTTGTTTTTAATTTCGACCCTAAATTAATTAAGTTGCCCAAACACCCTATTAAAACTTTACTGTTAGTCAGTGGCGAAAATAGCTTCCGTTTGACAACCAAACTTCATTAAAACGAACTCAACGACACCCATGGGCATCAAGGGTCTTATTTGTGGTCGAAACCCAATCAGGAAAGTTATAATAAGACAGATTGTTATAAAATTTTGTTTTTTTTTGCCAGGATTCTGACCTGTCGGTATTCGAGACGACAATCCGGTTCGTTGGAGGACTTCTGTCATGTTACGCGTTGACGGGAGACAGTATGTTCAAAGACAAGGCTATGGAGGTCGCTGATGCCTTGCTGCCAGCCTTCGACACACCTACTGGACTGCCGTATGCACTCATCAACCCGTCCACTAAGGTAATGTAGAAAGCAGAACAAAATTCGGTTTAAAAGGCGGTGCAAAAATGTCCCACTGCTGGGCAAAAGCCTCCCTACTCTCTTTCCTCGTCTCTCTGTCCAGCTATAGTTTAGACGACGAAATATTCAAAATGAGCAATACCTGCAAAGAAACGCGGTTTGTATAATCCCATAACTATATTTCACTTTGGGACATGAATTAGTTACTGTCTTCTTTGTAAAAGTCGCGTAAGTTAATTGCGCTACCATCTGGAGTTCTGGAGCAACGCAAAAATACAAGCTTAATTTAGGATAAGTGCAAACATCCTGTGCCTCAGTCTCTTTGTCGCTCATAATTATGTCATGTCAAATTACTTTATTATAGTGCATTATTCAAACTCGTTATTAAAACCCAACACGTATTTAAATGACTAGCAATTAAAGAGACCTTTATCGGTAATTAGACACATTTATGATGAATAGTGTCGCAGAATCTTAATAGCGATTCAAACTGACACATTTAACGCGTGGAATAAATGTCTATAAGATAATTATCGTAGGGACGGCCGTCCTTCGGGGAACCTGCTAATTTATGGATTATTATATTCAAATTTTGCCTACCCACAGTCACATTAATCAGAGATTGGTGCCGATTCTGTTGTTCACAAACTAAACTAAATTTTTCTTCCTATTTCATAAAGGAAAGGACAGAAAATAAATTTTAGTTTAGTCCTGTCAAATTAATCAGCGCCTTACGTAAATTGACGTAATTTTACTAGGCAGTTTATTAATCACGTCTAAACTTGTCTTGTGGAGTAGTGTCAGGCGAAGATTAATTTGACAAGACTAAACTAAAATTTGTCTTCTGTCCTTTTCTTAATGAAATAGAAAGAAAAAGATGCACTGAACTTAAATTTAGTTTAGTTTGTGAACAAGGGAATCGGCACCATTGACTACGATAATGTGATTAAATTTCCACGCGGCTAGATTTCGCCCGAAGATTCCGGGTGACGCTTTTGAAAAGCCAAAATGTGCCCAAAAAGTTTGGTATTTCAAATTTGGATGATAGCGGTAATATAAGGGTCTGGTATACTTAATTTCGCCTAAGGAAATTGCTTGATTATCGATCAATTTATTAAATTAATCAAAGATCCAATATCCGTGGCACGGTGACGTTAAAACAGGATGGTTAGAATAGATTCAATATCCTGAAAACGTACTCGTAGTTGGAAAGTTTCGCATATTAGCTGGTGTTGTGATAAATTATTTATACTTTCAAGAAATATCTGAATAAGCAACTATACTTATGTAATATTAAAGTAACGTTTTTTGTTCCACACATCAAGCGAATTAAAAAAAAATATAAATAGAAATTTTAAGTGGATTCGACACAAAGCTAAATCCAATAGGATTTGGGCAGGCCATATTATATTTCATGTTCATATCATATTAAAAATATAAACAAGTAGCGCATATTATTTTATTTATGGCTATAGGTATGCATTACAATATTGCATTTTTATCGTAAATGACAGAGTAGTTGTACACATAATAATGTGGGACACTCAGAAAGTTTTGGTAAAATAAAGAAATAAAATCTGTGTGTAAATATATTTTTATTAAATCTTAAAGTACTCTCCTCTAGCCCCTATATAAACTTTCATTCGTCTGAACTAGTTTTCGAAAAACTTTTTCCAATCCGCCGCAGACACCTCGTTTACAGCCTGCTCGAACGATGACAGCGCATCTTCCGGCGACGAAAATTGTATCCCTTTGAGCTGATTTTTTATTTTTGGGAATAAAAAGAAGTCGCACGGTGCTAGGTCAGGGCTGTAAGGAGGGTAACCCAGGAGTTTGACCAGCGTGTTGTCCAGGAAGTCCCTCGTTTTGAGCGCGGTGTGCGAAGGCGCGTTGTCGTGTTGGAGCAGTAGCCCGCGGAGCCCTGTGCTTGGTCGCTTGTTGCTCACAACAGTGAAAACTTCTGCCAAGCATTTGGTAGTATACCATTCAGCGTTGATGCTTCTTTGGTTCCGTAAAGGAATTGACACCAAGCAGCCAGTCAAATTAAAAAAGCTCGCGATCAAAATCTTCCCGCCGCTTCTAGATCGCTTCACTTTGGTAGGCGTTGATTCGTTTTGAAACACCCAAACCGTCGACTGGCGCTTCGTTTCTGGATCGTATTGATAAATCCAAGACTCACTCACCAGCTGTAATGATGTCGTAAACACGCCGAGACGTGCCTGCTTCAAATTTGTTTATCATATCACAGCACCATTCCACCCGGGCCTGCTTCTGAGCATCAGTGAGGTTGTGCGGCACCCAGCGTGAAACTATCCCCCTCATGCGAAGATGCACGTGTAGAATTTCGTGAAGGCTTCCCGATCCAACCTGCAGTATGTGCTGAATCTCTGATTTAACCGAAGACCAAAAAAATTAAATTTCAATGCTAGCACGTTTTCTTCCGTAACAGCCGTCAAAAGGCGAACACTTCTATCTTCATCCCCCAAAGTTAGTCGACCGCACTTGAATTCGTTATACCAACGATACACGGTTGCCTTAGAAGGGCCTTCTTCCATGAATGCCATTTTGAAGTCTATCGTACGATTCGTCCGGTTTCAGGAAACACTTGAAATCGTAAAAAATCATAGCGCGAAAATGTTCCCGGCGCAGATCCATTTTTTAATGAGACACGATAATTTAAATTAGCTCGCAAACAAAGTGGAGGGAAATTTTCAAATTGGAACGTACCTATTTTAACTTAAAAATAATCATATTTTGTAAATAGATTATAACTGGCCAGTCTCTCATACTTACATAAAATAGTACCTAGATTGTTTGCAAAGTGAGCAAACAACCCCCCTTGCTCCCGAGGTGAACACTACTTTTTATCATCCTCTATGAAAAAATAAGTAAGTGAAACTTATGAATAAGAATAGTACGTTTATTTATTTACATACAATTACTTAAAGAAGACATACTATTTTTTTATACGACTAACACCCGGTTTCTGATTTGAATAAAGTAGCAAATCTCAACTAATTATTCTCAAATACAGTCATACTTCATACTTACGTACAGATTAAGATGTTCTCAACTTCAAATTCTCAATTCAGAAACTGGGTGTTAGTAAAATCCTAATTTGAGTAAACAATTACAAACGGAGGCAGAATGCTTTTCGGCGTGTTTTTTATTTTTTACAAACTTTATTCTTTTATTTGGCTCGCGCGTTTTACTTTATCATACAGCCTGTTACTTGTTCATACAATGTTCGTGATTGATCTCTTTGGTGATTAAAACTTTTACTAACAATATCCAAATTCAAATCACTTTTGATCCCTGGGGATTAAAGAGCTATTTTAGTCCCTGTATAAAGGAATACACTAGCTCTTTTTGAAATCTATTCAAAAAGAGCTAGTGTATTCCTTTATTTTGATAAAAACTTTTTTTAGCAATACTTTCTGAGAGGCTGGTATATATAAAATGCACTCTGTAAAGTGTTTTTTATATGCTCACAAAAAAAAAACAACCTATACAGCATGTATCAATGCATGTATATATAGCATGTATAATTTAAGGGTGTGTGTGGTATAGCTACAGACCTAACTAAATTACTTTATCCATGGGACCAACATCGTAATCGCAAAAAAAATGTCGGGACAGTTGATAATTTTTTCGCGATGACGAGATGTACGAGATGTTTTTTACAATCAGTATTTTTAATCTATAAACCAACCTTTTCGAGATTTGCACAATGACATAATTATTATGCACCCCTCTACAACCGCAAATTCTATTCCAACTCCATTATAATATTCGGTAAATTTCACAGGCTAGTCGTCAGTACCACTGGGCGGGACCGAACAGCATCCTCTCCGAACTGGGAACTCTCCATCTAGAGTTCACGTACCTCAGTGACGTCACGGGCCGTGATAGTAAGCACATTTGTCATACTCCAATATTATTAACAGCTATTCATCATTCCCTATTCAAGCAGCCGACGCGCGACGCTCTTTGCGCTTTAGTCTTTTCTTTTGTTCAAGATATTTTAAAAAGATACTCTGAAGCGTGGTCGTGATTTTGAAACCGATAATGTTTACTTGAGGTACTTAGTGAGGGATTATTATGGTTTGTATTGAGAATTTACGTACTGTAGACTGTCCGCGCACGAGAGCTGTGTCCTTCGGAAAACTAATTATGCGCTGCGAAAACATGACGTTAGTTTCTATAAAATCTAGCATAATCGTCGCTAGAGCAGAGTCTACGCAACGCTAGAGTCGCGTCTACGCAGCGTAGAGAGATTCGGATACAACTTCAAGCATTTTTGAAGTGAAAATTTCTTACGCTCTTTCTGAACAGTGAACGAAACTAAACCGTCACGCTCGGGTCGGTGACGCTGGATAGCGTACACTCGGCTCCAGCCGTAAGTTTTCATTTCTATCTATCGCGTGGTCATAAGCACACACCTTCTGTTTTTTTACCTGCTATCTTCATTTTAAAAGTATCTGCTAATTTTACTCTTAAAATATTAACAATTGCTCTGTTTTTAGTCTACAGACAGAAGGTGAACCGCATCCGTGAGGTGTTGAACAACATCGACAAGCCAGGCGATCTGTACCCGAACTTCATTAACCCGCGCACCGGACAGTGGGGACAAAGTGAGTTCTTTACTGTTGTATTTTTAGATTCTCGTCATTTGGTGACCTTTGTCTTTAAATGATCAAAGTCCAAGCATTCATTTCAAGTAGATCATTATAATGCAGTTTTAAATGTCCACATTTACCAGATTGAATTGATTCTTGTTTCCCCTTCAAAATAATAGTTTCTTAAGGAGAAGAAAGGGCAAGAAACTCCAGACTTGTTACTCTTTTAAAATGTTTTTTATGCATGTGAAGTCGAGTTGTAGGTCGTAGGATCGGACCCATTACTTTGTGTAATAATTTCATCGCCACTGCTCTCAAAACGGTGAAGGAAAACATCGTGAGAAAACCGGCATGTTCTAGAACCAAATTAGAAATTATTCGAAGACATGTGATATCTACCACCCCGCACTGGGCCCGCGTGGTGGAATACGGCCCAGTCCCGTCTCAGTCAGTCTCTCACCGAGAGGAGGTCTGTGACCCAGCAGCGGGATGATTATAGGCTGATTATGTATGTATGTATGTATGTATGTAAAGACGATGGTTAATAGCTAAGATGTTTAATAATAACCTCTCTTACAATATCCCGCTTAATCGGTTTGGCCGTTGTTGGGATTGAGGAACAAGCATGGTTTAGTAATAAACATCAAACCATTAACATTCTTTATTTGCCGTACGTATTTTTAGCTGCATTTCATTTTATATTCATTGGGTTTATACTTCATTTATTGAACGTTTAATTAAACGTTACTTGTAAATGTTATTAGTAGGTAAGTAAGGCGTTGTTCACACTGCCTCTAGCTACGCGACGGAACTCCGGGACTTGGCCCGCTTGCACCACAAATCACTAAACACAATTAACCCTCTGGCTGTCACATTCAAAAGATTGACAGAAACAGAATTATGTATTAAATACGTTTACTGCTAAACCCATTTAGTGATTAGTGGTACAGATGTTCACGTGGCTACCCGCTCGTTATCACGCGTATACAATATGTAACATAATTAACGCAAGACCTCATACACCCCAATTAGAGTATTGAGTTAAAAACATAATACAATGACCAAAACTTATTTTTTTTAAAGCTAACTATTATTATTAAGAAAATCGTGTTGACATTAACATTATTTTATGCATTTAAAATTAAGTTTTACTCCTTTGAAATAAGATTGAATTTCCTTTGGCTCAATCACCGGTCAGTATGGCAAAATACACAATTAAAAAAAAATACCTATATCAAAAGTTACTGATATCGATTCAGTAGTCAATTATGAACAAACTACTTTCAGCACTTGCGTTTATTCTGTTACACACATATTTATATCAATCATAATCACCAGTTGCCGGAGCAGTGTGAACTACATCTTAGTGTAAGCTATCACGCTTGTTTTATAAACAAACAAAACAGCTACTTGCATACAACGTGCAACGTTAAAAACCGCGGCCCATCGCGTGGCAGTATGAACGCCGCCTTATTCACGCATGAATTAGCTGGCTCGGTGGATTGTTATCTAAACCATTTTGACGGTTTCAATTGACAAAGTTTAACATAAAACACGCGATTATCAGTTCACTTGTTGTGACTAATGTGGACGACATCGTTATCCTCAAACTGTAAACAAGTTTGCAGAAGTGGAAGTGAAGCAGGAAAATTTAATACATACTTAATTATTATAAATTGAGAGCAAAACAAGACCGCGTTGTTCTTCTAAACTACTTACCTCCGTTTTCACCATCATTTACAAAATAATTATATTGCGGAAGATTTAACCCCCTTACTAATAAACGTTGTAAAGCGTCTGTATAGTTACACAACGCTTTATCTTATTTTGTCGAACGTCAAATTACTGACGACTGAAAGAGAGAAATCGGTGTGTAACTATTCATCTGATATAGTACGTTTATTAGTAATGGGGTATGTGTATACTACATTAATATTAAACAACGTAACATCACGCTTGTAATCCCCGAAGGGACAGGTAGGGGTGTGTAGGACATCCACATTTCGCCAGTTATGTTTATGTCCCATAGAGGGCGAGTCTATTGCCATCAAGCGGGCAGAATCGAGAATCCAATAACACTGTCCGACCCAGAAATCGAATCCAGGACCTCATGATCAGCAGTAGTGCTTGCGACCACTAGAACAACGATTAATTAATATTGAAGAAATCACAAGTCAAGTCGCAAAAACTGTGCGAAGCAGGGACGGGTCGCTAGTACGAAATAAACATCGCATAGTCCGAAAAAAAAATAACAGGTCATTCATCAAATAAACAAATATGAAATCATTAAATAAACCAGGAATTAAAACGCAACGTTCAGGAAATGTTTTAATAGCTCCAATGCACTTTTCCTTGCTGTATTATACAGCTGTAACGCGGATGACGTCACTCAAATGCCGCAATGAACACGGAACTTTGCGTTTTTTCCAACAGATCCAGAATAAATCGAGGACCACTTGAATGTAAGAAGGACGGTGCTGATAGAATTTGGCTGGCCATAATCTAGTTTGTCGTCTTTTCCCGTTGGCGAAACCAATTGATTCGATTAGACCAAATTTTATTGATGTAATCGATCAACTGTTCATGTGTACGCTATCAGAATAGTATCAAGGTCAAATAGATTTTACAAGATCCATTGATTCGTGAACTGGCCTCAATACAGCAAGCCCTTTATGTGGCTATTTGTATGAATCGAAAATTATTTACTTGCAGAAAATACAAGTGTTACCAGTTGTAAAAGTTAATGGTTTAGGTACGTACACTCCATATTTAGCCCGTTTAGGGCATGCAAATTAATTTTACATGAATATAAATTTGAAGTTAATTAAACAAACATACACTATAAAACTATAGGTACTTACCTTAAAATTACTATAGGTATCTCATTTTTCTTTGTGTAGCGTCATACATTCTTGTAATGTATAAAAAACGTATACTTAGATCTATTGACAGCGGTCAACGTAGATCCAAGTATACGTTTTTCTAATCTATTGGTTTAACCTCCGCGTCTAGCGAGACGGTAGTTAAACCAATAGCTTTATCAGAAATAAAGTTGAAACAAACAACAACAAACAAGTATTTAAAACTTTTAGTTGGTTATAGAATTAGTCGTTTCTTTGCGTAGTACGAGTACTACGCGGCCGACAATCCATTGAATTAATTAATAGACGTAACAAGGCTATTTAAATACAGTTCTGTTAAACAAAATTACATTTGAATACCATTAGTATCATAAATGGCTCGTTGGTGTAATTCCAAGTGGTTGCAAGCGCGACTGTTGAGCATATGGTTCAATCATTGGATAGGGCAATGTTATTGGTTTATTTTTATTTTTCATTAGACATTTTTGAGTAACCCGGCTCCTCATTTGCATTCAGTTAGGGCGAATTCCACCAAACTTTTATATTTATTTATTTCATCATTTATGTACACACATATGTGTGTACATAAATGGTAAAATAAAATAATAGTTACAAAGGTGATGCTATACCTACCCTCTTACTAATAATCGTATTACATCAGATGAATAGTTACACACCGATTTCTCTCTTTCAGTCGTCAGTAATTTGACTTTCAAAAGAAGAAGACAAAGCGTTGTGTAACTATACAGACGCTATACAACGTTTATTAGTTAGGGGGCTAGAATATAAGTCTTAGAATGAGAATAAATATTGTGTTTTTTGAAGTTTTTCCATAAAAAAAACTGTCAGACGTAAATTTTATTCCACGAATAAAAGATATTTGACTTTGGTAAAATGGCATAAGGTGTCACCCTAATACATGGCACTTATTACATTACTGGTGAAATGCGGCTGAGCACAGTGATCACACACCTTACCCTTCGGGAAATATAGGAGCGATATTGCAATGATATGACCGTTTTAGATGTCTTTTGCCAAACCTGTGCTTTTTCATCAAGTCCTGAGAAAATAATTTCTCCAGAAAACCTCGTTTGCATTTTGTTCCTTAATGAAATGATAACGTTGACTAAGCAAGAAGAGTGTGTAAGGGTCGTAGCCGTTTGGGTTCTGTAGTTTCTGACTAGCCTCATGGGATCAAGGTTTGAGTTTATCAATTTAGTTTTATGAAATGACTAGCAACGCCCCGCGGTTTCACCCGCATAAGTTTCGATCCCGTGGGAATATCGGGATAAAATGTATCATCTGTGTGTTTTTTTTTTATTGTTAAATGGACCCGCTCTGGACAATAATTTAAGTTAATCCTGGTTATAAACTATCTGTATGCCAAAAGATTTGATCCAGATCTGTTCAGTAGTTTTTGCGTGAAAGAGTAACAAACATTCATCCATCCTCACAAACTGTCGCGTTTATAATGTTGTAAGTATGTAAGAAGTAGGATTAATGCTTTTTTCCCCGTTCCTCAGGGCACATGTCTTTGGGCGCTCTGGGCGACTCTTTCTACGAGTACCTTCTGAAGGCGTGGATTGCGTCTGGCGGGACTGACGAGCAGGCTCGCATCATGTTCGACACGGCGATGCAGGCTGCGTTAGATAAGATGCTGCGCGTCTCACCGTCGGGACTCGCTTATCTGGCTGAGCTTAAATACGGGAGAATTATTGAGGAGAAGATGGACCATCTGTCTTGTTTTGCTGGTGAGTAACTAATTTATTGTTGAAAACTGCTCAATATACCTCTAGGGCCAGCAGAAAAAAACATAAGTCACACTTTTTGACTTATGTTTTTAGTCTGGTTATTGTTTACGCGGAATAGAATTAATCGAGACAAATCTTCATAAAAAAGAATGAAGATGTTTTTATTTTTTTAAATTTTCATATTTTGTTATAAATAAACATGTAGATTGATAAATAAAGCAACAAGAAAAATACAACACACAATCCTGCAGGCTGAATATTATTACCCAGACAATTACCGTATATAGCCAACGCCGTGGTTGGGCCCTCAGCTGGTATTTAGAGCAGTGGCATAGTATTCAAAGACATACTTTATTATTTATCTATAATATGTAGGTATTTACAAAAAAAAAAATGTATATAAGTAGTGTATCAGCCATCTCGTTACCATAACACAAGCATTAGGTTGCTTAGCTTGGGACTAAATGGCGTTGTGTGAAATGTCCAAGTATATTAAATATTATATTATTATATATATTAAAATATACTACGTGTTTTTATAAAGTGACATACTGATGCCATAACGCCCACTGAGATCGTACATTTGTACTGTGGCATTCGACGGTGCACCAATATGCAGTAGCACTTGTTTTTTGACAACCTGTAGGTACTATCCTATGGCTCTTGGTACACATACGTTTTTCTTGCCGAGAAAAACTACGGTTTATTCGCCGTATGTAGGCACTCGTCAGTGTTGTATGGATCGCTATGGAAGCTTGTTGACAGACACGCTTTTTATACCGAGCGGTTTATACGCCGTAAGGTGTACAAAGGGCCTATAGCTAGGCAAAGGTCTCCTCCTTATATGTTGCACTCAATATTTTCCACAAATACACCCAGTCTTAAAACCAAGTTCCCCCTCTTACGTTGTACAGACGGCAGCATATCAAGCTACCAGAAACTTAAATTTTCCAAATCAACATTGAACCTTATGCTTTAGCAGAAAGAAATTTAAGAAATTTGACAGATTGTAGTAGCTTGATGTGCGCCGCGTCTGTACCTAATCATTATTATCCTATCCTTCACATAGCCTTTTACCAACTAAGTATGTTGTTGTCAACATCGACTTTATTCGAATGCAGCTGAATAAACAAATGAGTTTTACATAGAGCGACTATAATACGTAGCGCTGTTCCTGTTATTTACCATAAATAAAATCAATCCATTATGTTTCCAGGCGGCATGTTCGCGTTAGCATCGACCACTCTAGATAACTCGATGTCGGAGCGATACATGGATGTCGCGCACAAACTGACCAACACCTGCCACGAGAGTTACGCACGGTCTGACACCAAGCTTGGACCCGAGGCCTTCAGGTATTGTACTCATTACATTACATAGTAGCGCTCAGCGCACCTTTAGGTATTATAGTCATAAATAATTCCAAGTCGTGGTTCCATCTTTTTTAACGTTATTGAGACAGACCTTGACTTGTACAGGTGCCTACAGATTCTCTCGATTTTGGACGAACGTTATTGTCGCTCGATGCTGTGTCTTGACGATTAATAAGATCTGCAACCTTCTTACAGGTTTCCTCTATTTTATGGTTGGTCACAGTCACCTCTTAACGATCATTAAGTATCAAGGTTAAAAAAGGGGCACGTAGCATCACGTGTGATTTATCGATCGACAAAAACGATCCACAGCGGTGATCGACAAAACATACCATATCGATCGTCTGCTGCTTATACATTTAATTTTGGTTTGATCACGAGTATCGGTCAATCGTCAAAATCACGAGTATCGGTCGATCGTCAAAAATCGAGCAAATCTGTAGGCACCATACACTCCTGGATGACAGTATACTCGTAGTAAAATTATTTGATTCTCTTTGAAAATGCATCATCCTGTTTAACCACTCATGTGCCCCGCTCTTGCCGTGACGTCGTCTAGACTGTCCTGAACACAGCATCGACGGGATGCCTGACCCGCGCCGTCGTCGCGGTTATAACTAAAATGTACAAAAGTGCATCTTAGTTATTATTTACTAACTCAATTTTTTTTATATACTGTGTTTTAACCATAAAGGTCATAGCACACATATCAACTCGGAAAGGGATCGTCACCGTATCAACTCGAGCCATTCAGTATTCTTTGTATGAAACTCCGTACTGCAACGCACACTAATCGGAATCGTAACGTAATCGCCTCGCCTCGGGACAAGCTCACGAACCGCGGTGCGGTGCGTGGTCAACTTGCAATTCCCGCGCTTACGTCTCTCCGTACCCAAGCTTACGTCTCTTCGTCTACCATTGCCCCTCTCACCCCTCCCGCACCTGCCTGCAGCACCATTAACCAGCGGTCGGCGAGCTGTAAGCTCGGCGTCGCCTAGCCGTAGCCGAGTCGACGTATCGGAGCTGCTGATCCGCTTTGGTTACGTACTTACGTTCGCGTTAGGTTGACGCATGTTTGACGGCGAGGCGAAAGGTGATACAGTGGCGATCCCTTTCCGAGTTGATATGTGTGCTATGACCTTTAATTAACAATAATTATATTATATACGTTAGTATTAGGATTGCTAAACTCGCGATATAATATAATATTGGTATGTGAAACAGTACATAGGTATTTAGTTTAGTTTGTTATATTGTGTAAGAAAATGCGTGAAGCAATCGACATACCATAAAAAATTCCAACGCAATTGCGCAAACCTAATAAAATTATACTGAAGAATGCATTACATAATTCGTACTTACTTATTACTTTCCCGGTAAACTGAAACTGATGAATATTTATGTGCGACTACTAAAGAATACACATACATAACTCACGCCTTTTTCCAATGGCGGTAGGTAGAGATTACCGAACGCCACCTGGTACGATCCTCGCATACAAGGAGTATTTAAGAATCATAGCAGGTGGCGTTTTGCTACGTTTACGGTCATAATAAGGAATATTTTATAATTAACTAGCTGTGCTCCGCAGTTTCACCCGCATAATTAATACTCAAGCAGTTGCTAAGACATTTTAATTTAAATAGCCTCCTTCATAATGAACAATATGGCTTTACAAAAGGTCGTTCGACTACAGATGCGGGTGTTGCTTTGTTGAAACACATATTTAATGCATGGGAGAACTCGCAAAATGCTATTGGAGTTTTCTGTGATCTCTCCAAAGCCTTTGATTGCGTGCACCATGACACTCTTTTACGTAAACTACGTCATTACGGTGTCCAAAACGAGGCTCTCAACGTAATAAATTCTTATTTACATAATAGGTTCCAATGTGTAGATGTTAATGGTGTGAAATCTTCCGGGCTACCAGTTCTGTTAGGTGTGCCGCAAGGCTCAATACTGGGTCCATTCTTGTTCTTAGTATATATCAATGACTTACCATTCCATTTAAAGGGCATCTGTGACGTTGTACTGTTTGCAGATGATACCTCTCTTATTTTTAAAGTAGACAGGAATAGACAAGATTTTGACGACGTAAACAGTGCACTCTCAATAGTTACGGATTGGTTTACGTCAAATAACCTAGTTCTCAATGCCAAGAAAACTAAATGTGTAAAGTTCGCCTTACCAAATGTTAGAAATCTAGGACCCAACATCGTCTTAGATGAAGAGGTGCTTGAAACTGTGGGCTCGGCAGTATTTCTGGGAATAACAGTTGATGCCAAACTTCAGTGGGGACCACATATATCCAGCCTAGCAGGAAGGCTCAGTTCGGCTGCCTACGCCGTCAGGAAAGTAAGACAATACACTGACGTTGATACAGCTCATTTAGTCTATTTTAGTTATTTTCACAGCGTTATGTCCTATGGTATTCTGCAGGGGCAAAGCCGCTGATATACAAAATATATTTGTCCTGCAAAAACGAGCTGTTCGAGCAATTTACCAGCTAGGTGCCAGAGTTTCTCTAAGAGATTTTTTTAAAGATATTGGTATTCTCACGGTTGCATCACAGTTTATCTTTGCCAACATCTTATATATTAGGCAAAATATACACTTGTACACTAAAAACAGTGATATTCACAATGTTAACACTAGAAATAAGGACAAACTACGAACTCCCTTTCACCGGCTTCATAAGGTTCATAACTCATTTGTTGGGCTTGGTATAACTTTTTATAACAAGCTACCTTCCTCTTTGCTAGATTTGCCTTATAATACGTTTAAAGCTCAAGTAAAATCCAACCTTTGTTCAAAGGCTTACTATTCAATCAACGACTACTTAAACGATAAGAATAGTTGGTCGGCCTGATTAACTCAAGACAATGTTTATGTTCTTTCTCCAGAATTAGCTTACTGACAGGTTATATGAGTTCATGTAATTGTTTTTTCTTTTTTTTTTTTTTTTGTTGACTGTATAAGTAAATTCAGTTTAATTTTATTTTAATTTATTATTGACATAATCAATTCATTTCAATGTTTTGTAATGAGTTGATTGCAATAAGTGATTAGCTAGCGACCTCTATGATTGATCATTTTATTCTTGCCTGAGTAACCGGCAGCAAGTTCGTCATGCTCCCTTAGATGTCACTGCTTGCGGTAGCGTCGGGGGTCGGGTTGCCTTCTTCCCTCAAATATGGCGAGGGGGGTAATGGCTGATCTTTGCGTTATGCTCGTGAACGGGTGCTGCTTGTGGTGACTGGTCGTCTTGCTGACCATGGTTTTATTGTTGTTATTAGTAATACCTAACTTGTTTATTAATTTTTACTTTGATGGTCCTGGTCTATCATTTGTGCCTTCAAGTGACAGCTATGTGAACAGAACCCAGCATTGCATAAATATGTAAGTTGTCACGCCCTTTATACCTGGAGGCTTTTATTTAGGTAGTTTTTATTTTTATTTTATTATTTTATTACTTTTGATTTAGTATTTTTATTTTAGCTTGAGTACGTATAGATTTTTATGGTATTTGTTGGTATATTGGCGTGGCTAGCTAACATATGGCAAATAATTTTATTGAATGTTCTGTGTCCTGTAATGTTAATTAGATACTTTGCAGGTCTAGTTTTGTATACAGTCGAGTATTTTATAACTGAACAGACAGCTGTGCTGCTGGGGAGTTTGTTGCGCCACTTCTTCTCCCCAGCGAAAGCACTAGGAAGTGGTGAAGGGCGGGCGTTTTTGGGGGACTGTCTTATGTAATTTTGACGTTCGAAAAGTGCTGATTCTCAGCCTTGTTTGAATAAATGACTTTTGATTTTGATTTGATTTTGATAAGTATCGATCCCATGGGAATATCGGGATAAAAGTTCTTATGTGTTAATACTGGTTATAAGCTATCTGTGAGCCAAATTTCATCCAAATCCGTTCAGCCGTTTGTGCGTGAAGAAACATACAAACACTCACAAACTTTCGCCTTTATAATATTAGTGTGATTTCCTATTCAGTCTTGCGAATATATTTATTTGCCATGTACGTTTCCTTAGCAGATTGAAGACGTATTGTTTAATAACTATTAACATACACGCAATAGCCTTCACTTTATAATCAAAGGAAAAACGTCGCATTTTTTTTCTACAAGTCTAATCTATATCCATGTATGTTTGTATATGTGACCGCTTAGATATTCTAAAATGTGGTTTTAATCATTATTAACTAGTTAAGGCCGGCTAATGAGACACAATTGATTTTGTATTGTAATGTGGCACCCGTGGGTTACGCGCTTGGCCGGAGCGATTAAGAGCATTTGTTCCGGAAAGGTGTAACCCTTGTAATACATTCATATTTAATTCAGATATATTTATGTCGACATCACACCCTTGCGTAGTGGGGGAGGGTCGCTAGTTGATATACAGGATGAAATTGAAAACATGCGACAAATCGAAATGGGAGATTGTACTCATCATTATGAACAACTTTCACTATGGGACCAAACCTAAAATCGCGAAAAAAAATCTGCTGTTTCCTACATTTATGTTCTCATTAACTCGTCAAAATGTAGGGAACAGCTGTTTTTTTTTTCTCGATGTCGGGTTTGGTCCCATAGTAAAAGTTGTTCATAATGATGAATACAATCTGCCATTTCGATTTGTCGCATGTATTCAATTTCAACCTGTATATAATAATTAGCCTCTGCCCGTGACTTCATTCACGAGAAATTTCTTGTTCCTCAGTCCCGCCAGTTTTTTTTACTTTTGCATAGAAACAGAGAAAGGATTTGATTAAATAATTGTCCTTTTCAGATTCTCCGGCGCGGTGGAGGCGCGGGCACAGAAGAGCAACGAGAAGGTATTCCTACTGCGACCAGAGACGTTCGAGAGCTACTTCATCATGTGGAAACTTACCAAGCAGCAGCGGTACCGCGACTGGGGATGGGAAGGCGTTCAGGTATGTACCAACTGCAGCTTCTTTTAAAGAAACACTCTTCTTTCACGAGAATCGGGTAACGTTTGTAGAGCTATAACTAAGATGAAATAGACTCGCAGTAGGACTGAGGCGTATATATCGTAACAGCTAAATATAACAGGTATCACAAGATAACAGACTGTAACTGTGACAAACTGAAAAAAAAACAGCTTCTGTTCCACGACGAGATAACAGAACCCATCCAGTCACAAGCTTTTCTCTATTCATGCTTATGACAGTTACCTTAGTTAGAATAAGATAAAAACAGTTACTGGTACACTGTGACACCCTGTAGTCCTAACTCGCAGTCGCAACTAAGATGTATATTGTATTCCAAGAAAAAAAAATTTTACATTGTACGGTGCTTCGAGCACCGTACAATGTACAATTAAAGTTCGCCTATTACATATCAGATGACTAATCTACAAACTCTTTAATTCTCTTACAGGCGTTGGAGAAACATTGTCGCGTGGAAGGCGGTTACACAGGACTGGTCAACGTGTACCATCAGAATCCGCAGGGTGACGACGTTCAGCAGAGCTTCTTCCTTGCTGAGACACTTAAGGTATGTGTTCACCATAAGCTAACATTAAGGGCTGAATTCATGTTACGCTGACGTGGGTCGCGCGTGTGAATATACATAAAAAAAAAAAATAATAATAATAATATCCTTGGACATTTCACACAACGCCATTTAGTCCCAAGCTAAGCAACCTAATGCTTGTGTTATGGTAACGAGATGGCTGATAAACTACTTATATACATTTTTTTTTAATACATACATATTATAGAGAAAACACCCAGACCCGGAATAAATACTTGTAGGTCGTACAAATATTTGTTCCGTGCGGGAATCGAACCCGCGACATGCTGCGCAGCAGTCAATCGCTCAACCACTGCGCCAACCGTGTCGTCATTGTGTTCTATATATAGCACCATACTGCGATGCTGACGTCAGCGGCACGTGCTGGTACTGACCGTACGCGACCGACGTCAGCGTAACAGGAATTCAGGCCTAAAGGGGACATCTTTGAGGGTCGAGTGTTTCAAAAACAGACCCGTCTTCAAGAAAATAAAACTAAAGTAATTCCTTCAATGTAGCCCGGGAAATTCAAAATTTCTTGAATATGATTATTTCGTGATAATATGACGATTTGCAGCAAATACAATTTCGAGAGCTAGGTATATTGATGATTGAAATGATTATAATTATTAATAATTTTATCGTAATGAATTGAATTTTGGTCAATATACAACGTATAAAAGAGCGCAGCAATTTGCAAAACAAGTAAACGCGGGCTACATCCATACTAATATTATAAATTCGAAAGTAACTCTGTCTGTCTGTATGTTACTTTTTCACGCCTAAATCACTGAACGGATTTCGATAAAATTTGGCAGAGAGATAGATTGCATCCCGGGGAAGGACATAGGATAGCTCTCATCGACATACCACGCGGGCGAAGCCGCGGGCGAAAGCTAGTTGTCAGATAAATTAGAGGTGATAAATTTAGACTCTAAAACATTTTGCTGAAAGTCGAAAATCGATTATTCGAATATGAAGTGTCTGTAGAAGACAAGACTACGAAACACATTCAACCAACAGATATCAACTGTGTTGGAATGCTGAACCTATTTTTATACAGAAATGTCCATCATCCTTTTACAACTATATAAACTAGAATGACCTAGTAAAATATAAAATTAAACGTTCCTATAAACACTATTCCCTCCATAGCCTTGCTCAGTCAGTAATTGTCAGTAGTTGTCATTAATTTAGTTCCAGTCCATCAATTGTCCTGACCCTAATAAAGTTTCAGGGTCGTCCCACTGTCCTCTATACCACGTAATACCTTGTACGTACATACAATGCATAGATAAAATACCGGCCGGATATATTTGTGGTATAGTGGTAAATATGTAACGAATTAACAAAAGCCATAGAGAGAATATACTATTATGATTTTAATTTGTCTAAAATCGCCAGCCCGTCTTGAGCAAGCGTGGTGATCAATGCTCGTGCCTTCTCTGTATGAGAAGAGGTCTTTGCCCTGCAATAAGACAATAATAGGCTGGTATTATTATATTATACCAACTTCAACCATATGTAAAGCCGATTAAAACTGAGTTTCGATTGTTTTCGAATAAATCGCTTCGACACCACTCCAACAGCTCGTACCGAACCCAAAACTTGAAATTCTAACCCGCTTCTCTTTTATTCCAGTACCTCTACCTGCTATTCGCCGACGACTCATTCCTCCCGCTAGACGAGTGGGTATTCAACACAGAAGCACATCCTTTACCAATCAAAGGCAAGAACCCGTTGTACCGCGAGCATCCGAAGTTACCAGTACCGCTTGAAGCCATCGAGGAAAACAACAGAATATAGGCGACGGAGTCTCAAGTACTTTGATTTCAAAACGTTTCATTTCGTTAGACCTGCAGTCGTCAGACTGTAACAAACCGGTACAGAAGTGCGATCGCCGAAATATACTATCAACCGCACGTCTTTCTAACAATTTGACTTGATAGTGCCGTTATTTTGTAGCATTAAGAGCGATTTTTGAATTTCAAGCGTTACTATGATATGCGGTTGACCGTAGTAGATAACTTTAGTTGCGGATTTTGTTTCGATTCATTAGTTGCAAGTGATACTAGCCAATGTTTTAATTTGACAACTGACAGATGTGACGTCATTCGCAAATATTTTTCCGATTTGAAAGGCACTGTGACAAAAGCGGGGCGCTCGCTACAGGACGTCTACAGCATTCCACCTAGTTGTCCAATTTAGTCGGCTGGTTATAGCATTTAAAGTGCATATTATAATTATGTAGAAAACAAATCAACTTTCAATTTTGATTCGGACATTTTTCGCAATTGAACGTTTATAGCTCGCCTTCAACTGTACCGTGGCTCACAAAATTCGCGTCTGATGTCAAAACTTGATATGATTGGTATCGCGATTTTATTGGTCGGCTTCTTAGCCACCAAACTTGTGAAGAAAGATACAATAGGAATGTTGAATCACAAGTAAAAGATAGCAAAATATGCGGGTTACTATAGTGATGGGATTATAAATAAATAATTTCTATTATACGAAGAAGTTTAGATTTTGACACCTATTTTCAAAGGACTTCCCATCAAACAAGGTCTTTGAAAAATAGATTTTTTAAACTCCCCATAATAATCTGCAAAAAAGTAACTTGTTTATTTTCGGGGAACCAACGTGTACAGGAAGTTTTTACTCCTGTATAAAAAACTATAAACTATCCCTTTTTACTCCTATCGTCACATAACTCGTAATATAACCCTTTTAACTGAATTATTTGTTAAACGACTACACGCTCGTATGGTATCCTACGCATATTCGTCTCAGATTTTTGGTACGTAGTAATAAAATAATATTAAGACGTAGTTGAGTCATTAAAATTCGCATGTAAAGTTAATACGCGGCTGTAAACATTTTTTGAGCCAACCTTAGTGTTGTTTGGGTGAACTTAACCTACTAAAGTTATCCATAGATAATTACCATTTAAATAACTAATCTGCAAGTTATTAACAAGATAAATCAATTACTCCCATGATTGCAAGGATTCGCCGCGTCCAGTACTACGCTATACAAAGTAGGGTGATGTTGCTCAAGTCAATTAGAGAGGATATCGACACATTCGTAGTGTAAATATAACGGTATGATATAACCCGCAGTTCAAATGTTTGTGATCTCAATCGTCAGGAAAAACTTAGACAAACAACACGATTGTCTATATTTGGGACTTTTCTCACATCAAATTCTTAAATGATTTCTCACAAACATATTGTGTCGCATTTGTGTGTAAAGTTTTACACTATTCGATAACTACGTTCTCCTTAATTATAAAATATATGTATATTGTGATGAATGTTGTTTATTAATTTATTATGTAGCTATGAATACTCGGTTTATAGTCAATTCATGTATAGGTCAAATGTTACACTAATTAAACAAAATTAATTTTAATTAGTGAAATATTTTCTTCAATAATTTTCGATTGATATTAGATATTGATATCAAATCTATTATGAATAAAGATCTGATTGTGGTAGGGCTCAGTAATAACGACCAATGTTAACGTATTGCGAGCATTAATAAGTAATGCACAAACATACTATTGATTAAACTTAGCGGTCGCGGCTTCAAGGATTCGTGCTACTTAGATTTTATTGTTATTATAAACAAATTTATATCTTCTGTTGTGTGGACTATTTCTCCAGTTTTCCTGTCCGTGGGTATGATGATCAGACTAGGTTCGAATCCAAAACCACTCATTGGATTACAGAGCTAACATAGTGAGTTTTACATTTCCAAACAAATCTCATAATTTTCGATCTAACTTCCCTTCTTCTATACATATACAAACTGTTTCAACGAGTGTTTTGGAAATTGAACTAGTCTTAGAGTACTTGTATGATGCAGTTAAGGTCAGCACCCTAATTGCGTAACACTCTATTCATCTCAATCTGAATCATTTTGCAGGATATTGCTAATCCATTGCTTCGTATGTTCGTAAAATGTGTCTGCTCATCGAAGTAAATAACGCAATTAATGTTGTAGAACTGTCAAAATGAAAATTACTACTGATAGTGTGTTACGCAATTACCCCGCATATCTACAAAGGCTTAGAGTTTGTCTGCGATGTGACTGAAGCCGCGACCGTACACTTTCTATATACTTTGCGTAACTAATTTTATCGTTGTCAAGGATCAGTCGACACCCGGAACATGCGAACTATGTTGAATACGCCAGCACTCCATCTTAAAAAAAATATATAAATAAATGCACGTCACGGGTGATTTTTAACTAGATATATCTATTGATATGTAATTTAACTGATATCATAAATAGGAAAATATTTTTTATTTATTGAAACTTATTATTTACTTTTCTATCTTTGATAATAAAAGTTTGATTTGTGTCGGATCTCGTATTTATAAACATGAAATATATTTTCTATACTTATCCTTTTTTAAACTTTATCATAATAATTCGGTTTGTAGCAAACTAACATATCTGCGCATAAAATTTTTGTATGTAAAACATAATGAAGTAAAGCATGAATGGCATATAATTTTAATATTTCACATGACGGGCCTAGGGATGTATTGGTTCAGTTCAAACTTTGGAGTGATTTGGTTTATATTATTTATAAATCATTTTAGAAGTATTTTATGTATAGCTGAGTAAGGTGAACTGATTGAGTAGATAAACAATAATGTACTGTATAGTCAGTTAAAGCAATTAGCTGACCCACCTTTGAATAAATGTTTTTTTTAGAATACGAATCGATAGAATTTTATAATATTCTTTTATATTTTACTAGCTGCGCCCCGCGGTTTCGCCCGCGTAAGTTTCGATTTAGGTGTATGAAAAATAGATAATAGCCGATTCTCAGACCTACTGAATATGCATATAAAAATTTCATTAAAATCGGTCAAGCCGTTTCGGAGGAGTATGGTAACTAACATTGTGACACGAGATTTTATAAACAAATTTACTTTGCTCAAATATCAAATAAATAAAATATAAAAGAATTATAAAATTCTATCGATTCTTATTCTAAAAAATCTCAACCATTTATGCAAAGGTGGGTCAGCTAATTGCTATAACTGACTGTACATGGGCATCTGTTTCAATGTTGACCAAAAACAAATCTTCAATGGAATTATAATTAATTTTATCTATTCATTTTACAAATAAAAGCGTCTTACTTTGGCATTTGTGATTTAATATACAAAGTTACATAATATATTTTATTATAATTTTCTGCACCTGTTAATAAAGCATTAAAATAAATAATTATTCTTTTTAATTAAGTATTTGTTGAGTAAATTTTGTTCATTAATCCAAAAGCGAACTCTCCATTTAACATTGGATCATTCACTGATATTAGACGAGGTAGTTTGAATAACTGTAAATTGTGTATATAATAGTCATAGACGATAAAATATTTTAGTTTTAGGTTCCTGTGTGTAGAGTAACATTGTTATTTTGTTAAATTAAAGAGATGTGGGTGTGCGTCTGTTGATGTACATTGTATATTTATGTTTATAATATTTATATAATTTATATTTTGTACTGCCATGATATGCGACCGTTGCCCACAACAACGTACCATCTTTTCACTGTTGATGTCTATTGCAATAAGCTGCATGGATATTCACACAAAAGGTGCCAGAGTTTTCTTCCACAATAGCTTAAATTAGCTGAAATGGTATTACCACTTGCAGCAAATATTAACCTATAACTGGCGCGCAAGTATTAATCAAATAATTCCTATTTATCCTGTGCTCAATGTGCTTTAACTGTTTTCAAGTCTTGAATATCCGTGAAGTAACGCGTATGTTGGAGGAAGTCTGGCATTATGGTGTTGTGAAGGACTTCGCTCATAGTAGGAAATCAATAAAATATACTTGAACCGATATGTTTAAGTGTTAGACCCGTGTTCCATCAAAGCGGAGAGTAAAGATGTCTCATACACGACTCTGTAGGTTATTGTATTGTGTTTGAGGTAAACTGAGGGATGTGAAAACAACGCCATCTTTCGGCTGTTTACGTAGTCTCCGATTTGGTGAAAATCGGGTTTTAGTCCAAAAACGAGACAAAACATCGCTCTATATTTATCTGTTTTCTTCTTTATTAGTACTGAATGAATTGACATGATTGATTGATGATTTATTTTGTATCCCACTAATATTTTTTGTGTTAATTATTCTAATGTACTAATCGCAAAATGGCATAATAATTTATTAGGCTTTGACTGTTTGACGTGAATAATTATAATGTAGAGCTGGTTTTATAAAATCTACCTTTCATTTTTATGAAGTTAGATATCATATGCCTACCTATTACTGTTATACAAAACTTTTTATGTGAAAGAATCGTATTAAAATGTACTCTGCCTCTTCTGTATGTTGTCCTGAATGTCCTAACGAAAGCTACGGTCGTCTAGAAGAGCGGTGGCCGCCACGTAGCGTCCGCAATTTGCCGGCGAATGACGTCACTGAAACGTTTTTTATGAAGAAAAACACTCAAGTGAAACTCCGCTGCCAACATTTCCATGACAGCCGTCACTGCCCCCGTTATGTACTGGCCACCGCTAAACTAGTAAACTGTAGATTAAGTAAATGTCGATACTTGTTCTAACCTCACCTTTAAGATAGTTGTTCTGTATGTACTGCCTGTTATGGTTATGTATGTATGAAGTTGTAGTATTTAAAATAATAATGTACATTTTCGGTTATTAATAAAACATGTTTATAAACATTATCAGTTTGTTTTTTTTGATTCTGTAGTGATAAACAATACAAAAGACGTTAGTACAATCACATTTATACAATTAAAAATGTCCGATTGTTACTGTGCAAATAGTAAAAACAACATTTTCCTTGTAGCGTGGAATCTGATAATAAATAAAGAGTCGGACGAAATCACACAACCCATAGGACGATCCATTCTTTGCCGAGAAACGGAAAATAGTTTTTCATAGTAGAGTATCGATGGCAAAAAGTTCAAACATTTTTGGCCCAAAATTCAGCTGCGCGAACTCCTCTCACTGACGCAGTCATAAGATCATCAAGTGCACAAGTGATAGGGTCATGCGGCGCAGGATGGAAGGTGAGCTATTGGCTGTGGGGAGGCGCCGCAAACGCACTTGAAATCAGAGCCATCTGTGGAGATTGTCTTTGCTGCGGCCGACTTGGGTTCAAAGTCTATTTAGAGAGTTCCAAGTCGACCACGGTAACGTGTGCCCAGGCGGAAGGCTCTCAGATGGTTCTATAAAATTGTCAGGGGGTTTATACAGCTCAGCTACGAAAATAGGTGTCCATTGTTCATATTGCTTATTATGGCACCTCGATGGTACGGCAGCAGGGTGTGGGTGTGGAGCTAAGGCTGTGGCAAACAATATCCCGCCTCTTATTCTGCGCTCTGTGCCCCAAAAAATGCAGCCGGAGTGGCAATGCAGAGGTCACTATGACCTCTGCATTAGGTAGATACCTACATGCCGTACAAGTGGCGAAGTTTTGGGCCAACAAAATTTAAGTCCCTCCTGATTGCAATGATGTCTCTCAAGTAACAACGCTGTCATCTAGTATCAGACGACTGGCACTTGAAAATCTTCACCAAAACCAGTCGAAGATGGTTCAAATAAAGAAAAAAAAAAAGGAAAATATGTTTATTTGGTGCTTATGTATCTAAACAAGAAACAACTTAAATATAATTTTGGTACAAAATGTATTGTAATTACAGGCCTAAGGATAACAAACAATTCCTTTTTTCTATTGCTGAATGGCCCGCTCTTGACCTCGATCACGCCTGATATCTAATTGCATTTCATAAAAGACTGGACTGCATTTCCTGTTTGTTACCTTTGCTGGGTCATTGAGGCAAGCTAACGCAATTTTTTCCGGGATTTAATCGGATCCGAGAAAAAATTGCGTTGGCTGATGGTGACGAGTGAAGAGAGTGAATAAACAATGTATGTAGGTATGTAGTGTACTTATAGTACAGTGAACTAATATTGCTACTAAATGTTAGTAAATAATAAAATATAATAGGCATGCACCTGTTTTATTTCAAGAAAATATTTTGTTCATAATTTTGGACCTGTGGCTTGCTTGAATAACGAAAAAGTTCTTACACCACCCTTTGTTTAATTATGGTACCTATTCAAACTTATAATAAATATGACCATCTGAGACTATACGACAAAAGATATGCATTTTAACCAAGCACTTCGAATCAGTTAAGTAAATGTAATACACTTTAAATTAGGTACCTACCTACTTTTCATTAAGATAATCACATCACTTAACATTATCAACAGAAAAAGCGTTTTGTAGCTTAAATTGCCCGCTTTTGGATATGACTGAAACGAAAATATTTGCGTGCGCTCATCATGCATGGCCATCTTCAACTTTTATTTAAGTAATGTGACAGTTTGGGACATTATATCACCTGACATTTTTTGTTTGTCTACTTATATGCCCCGGCCCCTATACATAATATAGGTAATATCGTGCGACGCTCATTTTGAAAAATAATCAAAATGGCGAACCGGAGGCCAGTCTTCATAAAAAAAAGGTCCATCCCCTTTACCTACCTAACTAGGTATCATAAAACATAATTGTGAGGAGTTTCCGCAATGGCTTCAAGGAGTGCAAACCCACACCCAAGAAAGCCGTAACCTTGTCGTAAAATTAGTGCTAAACAAATAACAAGCCACAAAATCTCAACATTCGTATCTAACAGTAAGGTACAATTCTGCACTGCAATTCTGCGTGGTAGATAGGTACCTATCTACCACGTCTTCAAAATCATTGCAGAATTTACACTACAGAACATAAAACATGACCTTTGAATGTAGTCTCCCGCCACTGCAAGGTTATGTCGCCAACTATTCAAACACGTCCCCTAATTGGATGGCTGCATAAATGTTAGCCCATAGACAATCATGCCGCGGCATTTACGGCGCTTATGGCTTCGTTACCTTTCGGCGCCCCCCTTTATAGGCCGGCGGGGTAGCTGGGAACTGGCGAGAAGCAATAATGTGCCTATTTGCACATTATCATTTTGCTGGTCTGCCAGCAAAATGATAATGTGCAAAGGAAACGAAAGGAATGAAAATGAACGAATGCGTAGGTATACATACAGTCACGATCATAAATATATTACTATGGCATTATAGGCATAATCAGCCTATAATTTTCCCACTGCAGCACTGCTGGGATAGATGCCTCCTCTCTGTAAGATAGAGTGGGCCGTAAACCACCACACGGGCCCAGTGCGGGTTGGTAGATTATGATATGCCGGTTTCTCACGATGTTTTCCTTCACCATTTTGAGAGCAGTGGTGATAAAATAATTTACATAAAGTAAAGCGCCTGTCTGGGTTCAAACCTACGACCTACAACTCACAAGGCGCGGCCTTTACCAATGGACCACCTCTGGTTTCCACCAGGATGGACAGCTCGACAGTAACATCTGATTTCATGATTCATCCATTAATACCGATTGTCAAGATAATGGCAAATAAATATATGTGATAATTTGAGAAAAGGCCATAACATAGGTACAAGTGGCAGCACAAATAGGAATGTGATGTGACATCAAAGGAACATCAAAACTATCTGACGAGCCAAAATATAGGATGCTGCAAAAATATATAAAATACTAGCTGCGCCCCGCGGTTTCACCCGCGTAAGTTTCGATTTAGGGGTATGAAAAATAGATGTTGGCCGATTCTCATAGATACCGGATAAGCACAAAAAATTTCATCAAAATCGGTCAAGCCGTTTCGGAGGAGTATGGCAACGAAAACTGTGACACGAGAATTTTATATATTAGATATGACGTGACGTGACGTGTGATGAACTGAGCCGCTGTCGACTAGTCTGCCAGTATCAGTTACCTATCTATGCACTCGTGGATGTACCTATGTATCCATTACCTAAACAAAGATAGTCAGCAACGCATTACAAGAACCTATGTGACCTACGTCGCATTTCTATTGCTACTGTCTCAAGTGAAAACAGTAGGAGTCAACTATCGGTCCTCAAGTCATGACCTAAAGCATAACAAAAGCCAAGCAAGTCCAATAGATCGACAACAATGACATTCATAAATAAACAGAACAAACCGACAAAAAACTGGTATGAATCTAGGTTCCTACCTACTTGTTTGCTTTGTCGGTACGAAAAATTTTAACTGAGAATACGTTACACCATAGCTAGGTAATGCGTTACACTCTGTATCCCATTACCCCTGTCTCGCTTCATTTTCATGAGGTTTCGTGTTTAAAACCTCGGCATGAGTGTCTTTGCAGATGGAACAACTATTACAGCAACTGGCAACTAGCTGTTTACATACTAGTACATCTCGGGCTGTTGATAGTTGCCTCAACTAAAGTTGCTCCATCTGCAAAGCGCCTAAAAGTATTTCTAATATAGCTACCTGCCAAGCTAGCTAGATATAATACATCTCTAACTAAAAAATGAGATCAGCTATCGCCACATAAGAACATGAGTCACATACCAGCACAGGCCAAATAACGCGGCAGCTATGAAACCTGCACGACACCTTTCAAGCCAACAAATATTGTTTCAATCAGCGCAGTGAAGACAATTTTCTTTATAGCCCGTGGGACGCTCCCTGTCCCCATTCTGCACCACCACGTAAAGGGTGGTGGGGTTGCGAGGGGCGCAGCCAAGCTTTCAGGACTGCTGAAATAGTTGAGCGACTGACAAAGTGACGACCGTGCTCGCGAAACACACCGACTTCCCATTTACTCCAAACTGATTTTCTTACTTATATTTTTCGCAATCATCTTGTTTTCAAATTCTTTAATTGATAATGCTGCTATAATTAACATTAGGTTTACTTTTAATCAAACTGTTTAATAATTTTTTTATCTTAAAAATGACCTCAACGCGATAATTCGGTTATTTACTTTAGTATGATTTGCGTATAAGTTTTATTCAAGTTGGTGGTTTGTTAAAAATTGGCTGCAACTGAAATAATGTGGAGGCTGAAAATTTTGCAGTTGGCGGCTGTGGCCGCTCTAGTTTCAGGTAAGTTAGTTTGATGATTCTTCTGCTGTGAAAAATTTTACTTTGAAACTTCTCCAATGAATTATAATACTATTGCAGACAACTTTTTTGGACTTAAAGTTTTAAGTTATTTCGTAAGGTTTGTTTGTTTCGGCAAACAGTCGGAGTAAAACTTTTCTAAAAATTCATGATAAATGTTCGCATGTCATGTTTTCGTATGCAAAATTTTATCATTAGCTAATACTTATTAGTCAATTCAATGGAAATGGTTCATAAAATTGGCAGAGTGCCCCGTTTCAGAGAAGTAATTGGGGTTGGGCGTTAAAGATGCTATTCTATCGTAATTAATTAATCCAAATAAACATTAACTAAAATATAGCGTCGAAAAATTCATCCGCATCGCGTTCGACTGGTAATGTACCCAAGAGACTGGCGGCATTACCACGTTGTACGGCAATGCTTAGCCTCTGGCCAAGGTAAAAGCCAGCCCCTGGATCACGGGAAGTGTCAACCAATTACAAAATAAACATTTTTAGATTCGTCTTGACGCTTGCTAGATGATGTGACATCACACGCAATGATACCATAGGCATTGTGGACAAGATATTCAGTTTCTTAAATTAGTGGAGAGGGTCAAAACAACAGTCTCGTCAATCGAATAATCTCAGAGGTCCCAGATGACCATTTTACACAACAGTCACTTCGATCCATATCTATGACAGTCATAAAATTTTAGAAGCAGTTGAAAGTCTGACGATTGTTCTAATAACATAACACATAGCCTGTATTTTCCCAAAGTGTTAAGCAGAAGTGTACTACCTATAGTACACCCTTATTTCGCCATTTATATTCTACTAGCTTCCGCCCGCGGCTTCGCACGCGAGGTATGTCGATAAAAACTATCCTATGTCCTTCCCCGGGATGCAATCTATCTCTCTGCCAAATTTTATCGAAATCCGTTCAGTGGTTTAGGCGTGAAAAGGTAACATACAGACAGACAGACAGAGTTACTTTCGAATTTATAATATTAGTATGGATTATCTGACTGTAGAAAGGCGTTATTCTCAAGTGCTATTGGGTTGTGAAGCTCTTATGACAGTTGTCTCGCATGTAAAATACCTCAATAGGAAAGAGGTTAGAAAGAATATGATATATGTAGATTACGGTTAGGGAGGGGCTCGTGGCTAAGTAATAACAGCCGCACAGGTCGATCTATTAGTTTAAGCTACGCTTGCCACGGTGGTCCATGGATGGGTGACCATCTTCACATACCGATAAACCTCCGTGCCTGGAAAGCACGTTAAGCCGTTGGTCCCGGCTGTCATTCGTGGATCTTTGACAGTCGTTACGGTTCGTCAGAAGCCCGAAACTCTGACAACCAGCCTTACCAAGGGGTATCGTGTTACCCAGTAACTGGGTTGTGAAGGTCAGATAGGCAGTCGCTTCATGTAAAATACTGGTATTCAGCTGCATCCGGTTAGACTGGAAGCCGACCCCGACTTATGTAGTTGGGAAAAGGCTGGGCAGATGATGATGGTTAGGGTAACGCCGGTAACGGTTACACCCCGTAACCGTACAAGTTAAATTAAACCATTTACAGGCACTTATTTTATTATTGCCAAGCAGTCTGACATTTAATAAAAGTACCACATTTTACATACTATCGGCCTTCGCCCCCACTGCTGGAACTCAAGCCATCTTTCTCTGAGAGGGATTGGACGGTACTCCACCACGCGAGCTCTGTGTGAATTTTTGGATCTTTTAGGACAGGACGGTTTCTTGACGATTTCACCGTTTCTAGGGCAATTTAATGGTGAAGAATACCGCATAGCTTGTCCGTAAGTATTTTTACGATATATAGGGGACATATCGTAAGTGTTTGTACAAAATTGATGGATGCGAACCTGTAGTCAAAGTTTTCAAGGTATCTGATATCAAAAGTGACGCGTGCGGCGGGCTGTCAGACGCGCGCCACCTTTTGGGTCACTTCCGGTGACAAGTTCCGGTTTACGTCAGGCTTTACTCGCAGCCTAAATTAAGGGCTTCCAAAGATTAAAATGATGTTTAGACTTTAACATTTTCATAATATGGGTTACAGTTACCTGTGTTGATTTAAAAAAGAAATGTTGGAAATTACCAAATGTTTAATTTTCTATTTTTCAGGAATGCATAGCAAAGTAACAACATGTTTGTCATCCAGATTTAAATTTTTAAAATCAAAAAACAACGCCTTTATGTATGACCTAAAGATATTTCTAGCCTTGTGAAGGTCAGCAAGTCTCTCCTGTGTAGGTAAATGTCACATAGGTAAATAACATCGTATCACCCCTGATAAAATGCTCGCGAGCACGGCTGCCGGCTGACTAGCGTGACGGAATGGGAAGGCAGTAGGTACGGTTCCAGGGTAGGGTAACTTGTCTCTGCTAGGAATCTTTCAATTTGTTAATTAGTAAACATAATTCTCGTTAATTAATTAGTTAAGTAGAGCGAGATTTGAGATCGAGGAATGGCGATAAGTAGAGATGGTATAAATTGCATTTTTTTGTCTATTTCGTGGAAGTTAATACAAAACAGCAAGTAAATTACTTAGTTACGAAAACAAAACAGTAAACATGTTATTCACGCCCCAGGGTAGGGTAGGATCTAATTTTAAAATACCCATTTACATTTTTAGCTCAAACGCAACCACACCTAATTAAAGTTGTTTACATTATATCACTCAACAAAGAAATAAATGGTGCACTTAAATTAAAAAATGGTGGCTTGCACCACACTGCTAGAGTAACTACCTCGGGTTTAAAAATATCTCGGGTATTTCACTGAAAAGGGATATACCTATCTCTTCGCCTCTATCAGATTTTTTTCCACTGATTCGAAAGGAAAAACAAAAGTGATCCAATGGCAATTTTCGCAATTGAAAAGGTGTCATTATTTTAAGTTACATGGCCAGTTTACTATGCTGGAAACTGAACGATTACGTAATAACTGCCTTTGTATGTAACGAATCACAAAACGAAGTGTCATTCAATGATGTACGTCATTGGTGTCATTCTCATCTTTTATTCCCACGATACGGCAACGCGAGTGAGCGGCGCGTCCCAGGGAATAAAAAGAGACAAAACAGGGAGGCTGGAGGCTGTTCGGGTGCGAGCGTGAGAAATACGGGATGCTGACGTGTCCTTTTTATTAGGAGAACATGAAATCGAAGGATGTTGAAGAATCCGCGTGGAATCTGGCGGGAATACCTGAGTCCTTTCAAGTGTTGGGGCGAAGTTTTAAATGACACCGAATGACACGATTATTTTCCTATGTTAGATAAGTTTTAGGATATTTCCTCGGATTGTATGGAACCGGATTTCAATTAGAGGAAAGTTACGGAAAATTCCTTGTTCAGACATTTAACTACTATTTCAAAGATCAGGGTGCGAAATAAACTTGTTATACATTTCCACAGTCATAGACTGTACCTAACGATTGGAAAATGTGCCCCATTCTTTTTATAGCAGGCGCTTAAAGCTGAAAGTCATAACGCACGGGGTTCTTTCTAGGCGCGCCGGGCACTCCCCTGACATTTATTCGTAGACCATAAAAAGAAATATCTACCAGGGTAGCATCGCACGCGGAGGCTTGCTTCGCAAAGGCCTCGCCGCGCCCTATAAACTCGTTCCGCTCTAACAACGACCCACTAACCTGTTTTGTTCTACCTCTTCGACTGGATTTAATTGGAATTTATAATAAATGTTAATTAATTTATTGTTAATGCATAGCGTACCAAGGGTTTAAACATAATATAATATTACCTATGTGTTGAACGAAAATGGAATACCTATGCCTCAGAAAAGATTCCCCTACGGAGCCCTTTGCTAAACCGTTAAAATGAGGACTATAAGCTGGAGAAAATTTAAAATTAATAGATAATTCTGACGCTCTTTCAGCAAGTGAATCTGAACTATGTGTCAAGAATTTCGATGACTCATTACACAAGCCCATCAACATCTTCTCTGATACCTATCTATTAAATATATCAAAGTCGGTAAAACATGAGCAGAAACTTTTCTAACAACAGCAAGATTTTGTTTTAACTCTGACGAAGTCGTTAATTAGGAATTCAAACTTTCTCTGTCAAATTAGACCTTCATAGTCATGATGATGATGCCTGTTCTTCAATCTCCGAAACTCCGAAAACGACCTACGTTATAAGCTTTCAGCCAATCCAAAAGCAATGGAGAGAGTGGTCAAATGGTTTTTTACTTCTACTTAATGTACCTTCAATAAATGCTGACTGGATATTAAAGTTTTTGAATAGGAACTTACTTCATCGTGTTTGTTCGCCCATCATAGTCCCTAGTCCAGGTCTTTAGAGGCCGTTGAATTGTTTGTTAATAAAATAAGTACCTAGTTGCTATTTTTCATAGGGAAGACCCGGCCTTTGCTTCGCCTGGATTCTTGCTATAAAACTATTTGAAACCTTATCATATAAGTAGTACATCACATCCAAGTCAGAGTAAGTGGTATACAGTATTAATCAGTGGTGTCCTTCTGTTAGTTAATTAAGTACTTTTCATTCATAGATAATCATAATGGCAGGTTCACCTAAACAGACAGTGAAATGGGTCATGACCTACTTTATGCTCGTGTAAATCTGAATCACTGTTACTTAATTATCCGGAGTAGTTAACCTCAAATTGTGTCATTTATCCAAATGATAGTTTTTGGGGTACATAAAGGTGAAAATTAACGATCTTACAACGGTAATTAAGCCGGCAGGGATTAGGGAATCAGGCTAAATCGCGGTGTAATGGTGACACATATTGGGGTCGCGGTCCTTCGTTCCGGAGGGAAAAAGGGAGGGGTACGGGGGCCGGGGCGGTGACAAATGATGCCCATTGTCTTTCTTTATTACCGAAGGGTTGCGCTGCCTCAATTCTGATGACCCATAAAATCGCCAGCGAAATAGCTCGTAATTAAATTTTGTTGTTTTTGGGACAGCGTTTTTGTGTAATGAATTTTTTCTGGTTTGATCTTTTGGTGGGTAAGCTTTTTTAGTCATAAAACCATAGTACTTAAGACTCTGACCAACGAAAGTTGTCCAAGAAAAAAATTATTCTGACTATAGATACACTGCGTAAACGCAGTTGATACCTACTATTTATTATTCATTGCGAATTTATTCACATTGAAAACTGACAGTCCTAAAATGTCTCAATGCTAAAAGTTTAGAAAATAATTCGTGGTTAGCTTTCGTTGGCCAAACTCTAGTCAATTGAGACATTATCATTGGGCAATTATAATATTTGTCATTGCCCAAAAGCACAGAAAAAATAACACCTGATCGCGTTTTGTTTTCATATTTTAGTAATAAAAAAGCATGCACATAAATCTTCGTCTGGTAAAACATGAACTTGCACAAAATACCTAATAGGTGGTAAACATCGGCGTGTTCATCCCCTCATCAAAATGCCAGCCGCGCCCGCTGCGGTAAATTGACCGGACAACACTGTTATGGTAATATTCATCATTACGGCGAGTTATTTTTGTTTTATAGAGCAGACAATGGGAGGTACCTTTTACGGGGTTAGCTTTTATTTTTAATCAGCCATGCTGATTTTTATCTTCCTTTCCAATGATCAAAAATAAATATACAAAATCTTTTTTGTGCTACATTTTTTAGCGAACGCTCCTTCGCTCCAAGTAGGCGCGCGTTCAACAGCTGGTCTGCGCTGTCTGTGATGTGAATAAACTTTATAAAGTGCAGCCCCCGCGGGTAATGCACTTGTGCAGATGCAGCGCTCACCGTCTCGGCCGCCTGTGCGCCTGGTGGCGTGGCCGCGCGAGTCAGCCCACCTCACTGGCCACTTGGCAACCAGACAGACAAACAGACACGACCATGGCACACATACCGCGCTGACCACGCCGCCTGCCTCTGCCTCCTTCCCTCTTGCAATAATGACACATTAATGGCTAGTGGCTAATGAACTTGATAATGATAGAGACCTTATTTTGAAGATTTAAATCGCTGTTCCAGGACATTAATGAAATTGCATACTTACATTGAATTAAACCGAGTTACCTACGTGGAATGTTGAGGATCAAATGATTACTTATGTTCCTGGGCATTTAAAATACAAAACAGCAAATTAATAACTTTCACCTACCTACTTCAATAGTAATTACCACAATCGTCATCCTCCGTTCAGTTGTTCTATAAATAGCGTTGCAATTTTCATTGTTTATTAATGCAGCAGAGCAAACGTTGATCTGCACAAATAAAAATGTGAAGTACAAATAGAGTTACACAATATTATGCAAATAGCACACAGCACACTATAAATGTGAAAATTATCTTTAGCAAACCAGTATTGTTTCAACATAATAAAATGTGACATCCATCGTCCTTGAAACAGACAGGAGAGCTCAACTAAAGTTCACTGAACTCAAACTGAACTTATACAAAGCCCGCCAAGTTGAAAGTTCCAACTTTCCTCGACTACACCTCTTCCAGTTTATAAGTTACTAGTAGATGGGCAACACCGTTTCCATAACAACACCCACGCGCGCGCATTTCTCCGCCTCCTTGGGGGATGAAACCATTCACGATATAAAACACCCGCTCTCGTTTCTGCCGCCCTGGTAGGAGTAGATTGCGAGCTTTCAGGAAGGGAAATAACGTGACGGTCGGCGGCCGCGGCACGGCGCTGCGGGGCATACCTACTTGCCATAGCGACGAACGCGGCCCTTCGCACTCCGAGCCGAGTATGACGTCGAAGTCCTTCGTGCCCTTTTGGTCCTTTTGTCGGCAATGCTTCTACCTACAGAATATGTAGTCCTGATACTTATTTGATCTAATTACGCATATCATTATGTCACCCCCTTTTTTATTTTTTGCTGTCACGAACTCTCGACTCTTAGCACATTTAATATTTTTGTTTGGAGGTGTGGTATTTTTATTAAGTTACTACATTATTTATCAACGTTGTTTATATATTATGCTTTAGTTACATACTGATAGTGTGTCTTGTTTGTGGTATTATTGTTATATTCGTTTTGATATAATCTACACATCAGTAACAAATTTAACTATGTCCAACTGAAATAAAACCGAAGTACCTAAAAACTTTCAACAGTTAATTAAATTAAAGTTAAAACTTTTGACGAGTCAGTTTGCTGAAGTTTGACAGTCTCCTAGCGACCATTTTCAGATTCACGCACGCGCGTTCCGTTGTCCTAAGTCCCGCCTCACCCTAGCTAAATGCATCCATCCCTCACGTTCCCTTTCACCTGCTCCCGAACCAATATACCGTACTCTATAGCTTCGAACACGTATTAATGGGATATCGATTTCTGGTCAGCTTCACTTCTCGACGCCTATGAAGCCTTGGTGCTTTCCGAACGGTTCGACATTATCGGCAATCGCCGATACATTTCCAATAACCGAAGAACGTAGGAAATATCGACAATCGTAGAGCTGAAGAGTGAAGACACACCCCTTCACTAATGGGAAGATAATAAAATGATAATTATGATAATTTTGGTGTTATATTTTTTTATTACTTTTGCTCATATTTTGATTTACAAATCATTAACTATAATTATATAGGTAAGTCTGTTTTTTGGTCCTAAAACTTTTATGCCTATACAAAGCTTTACAGGCATTTCTAGATTTTCACCCCACCCACCCGGATATTGATTTTCAACAGTAGACAACGCTACCACTTTCACTTCCTGCTATCCTAGCTACTCCTGAAGGAACTTCCGGTTTCAAATCCGTCCACATCCGGATTACTCCCCGGAAACATCAAATTTTCCTAGTAACATAGAACTTAGTTTACGTAAAACTAAAAAATAGGTAATGTAAATAAATAGTTATAATGAGTAAATAAGTTTGGTTCTAACCTCCCTTTTTATATATAAAAAAAACTATTAATTTTGCTGACGAATGCATCGAGCAAAAAACGGAACCAATAGCATCCATCTTGCTTGTCGGGAGTCGGATTCGCAGCAATACCGCGCACAGGCGTACTAGGTTTGCAGAACAATACAAGAGTTCGCTCGGATTTCGTAGGTAAAGTTTCGAACTGCGAGAATATACCTACTGGCCCTTCAGGGTTTAGGTATTAGTTACTTTAGCGATGTTATATAGAATGTATTTGAGATTATTTTTGTTAAAACATCATTCTTGAATCATAGGGTTTTGCTGTGACTGGACTCTTATATACTCCGACTTTTAATTAGATACAGTAAAATGACACTTCTTAATAACTCATTTCGGACTGCGTTTAGAGATATGCATGTCAAATAAGTTTCGTTTGTTACACTATTCTGTACTTACTAGAAAAACAAGATTCGGTTGATGGCCGCGAAAAAACAAAAAGACGCCAATTTCAGTCATTCAAGTAACACATAAGCTGTCATTTTAGGTACTAAGTCCGACTTTATCTAGGCAGAGGTCATATAATTCAAATAAATCGTGGTTTGTGCATAGTTACATAGGAGAATTATTTTTACTGTTATTTTCATTTTACTTTGTACTTAAAAATACAAGTGATTGGTTTTACCTAAATAAAACTTTATTTTGAACTAAACTGTTTCCGATTAACCACGCAGTCGAACAAGTATGATTAAATTAAATCCGTATGAATTAAAATAGAGTGTTGATCAATTCGCTACCATACTTTTATACTCACAATAAAACTGAGACACAAACTTTCGCTACCCATTCAAAGTAGGGTTACCTTATTCTACCACGCGCACCAAAAATATCTAAACAACTTTACTAGTAATAGAGAGCTAGTATCAGGGGGTTGGATCACCTCCTTAAGCTGCTGGTTTCCGCGTACAGTGCACCCCTTGCAACCCTGTCATGGCCGCCATCGCTAAACTAACACGTATTTGCACACACACATAAAATAACGCCTATTTGTGTAGGTTACTCGCTACAGAAGCCATATTCTATACTCACACATACATACATACCTATACTATAAAGCTATCTATGTGTTATAGTTCATCGTTATTAGGTACCACTTTCATCTGCCAGCTGCCTAGGTAGGTACTGCTAACTAGTCACTAAACTTGATGTTTGCTTCATTCATAATTTAATAATTTTACCTAACTCGTCCTTCCGTTAATATTTTCAAATTTAACATCTTCTATACATATAATATAGGTATTTCTTTTTTCTAACAAGATAATATTTACGAAATATAAGCTAACAGATTTGAAATAATAATATCGATATGTAAATAAAAAAGAGAAAAGAGGAAAGAATCATAGAGCATCAAAAAATTCGTCCGCATCGCTGTCAACAGGAAAAGTGCCCAAAATGCTAGCAGCATAGCCACGTTGTATGATGGCGATGTTAATTTTCTGGCCAATACTCCTACTAACATTGTTTTTTTACTTCCCGGTGGAAACTGAACTTTGGTTTTAATCAATTAGATAGATACTCGTAGATAGAATACTCTTTATTATGCACACCATATAAATAATTAATTAGCTCCTTTAAATGATTTATAAGCATATCATATAATCAGCCTATAATGTTCCCACTGCAGGGACACAGGCCTCTCTGTGAGAGGGAGTGGGCCGCAATCCACCACGCGGGCCCAGTGCGGGTTGGTAGACGTCACATGTCCTCGAATTTTTAGTTTTAGGACATGCCGGTTTCTTCACGATGTTATCCTTCACCGTTTTAAGAGCAGTGGTGATGAAATAATATACACAAAGTAAAGCGCCTGTCAGGGTTCGAACCTACGACCTATATCTCGTAAGTCGCGGTCGTTACCACTAAGCCACCACTGTTCTCAAAATTAAATTATTATTAAACACTAGCTGCGCCCCGCGGTTTCACCAGCGTAAGTTTCGATTCCAAAAAAAATCTGGAGGGGGCCACCCTTATCACCTAAGAGTATAAAAAGTAGCCTACGACCTATTGTCAGACTGTCAGACATACCAAATATACACAAAAATTCCATAAAAATCGGTGAAGCCGTTTCGGAGGAGTTCGATAACAAATAAGTACTGTGACACGAGATTTTTATATAAAAGACTAGCTTCTGCCCGCAACTTTCGTCCGCATGAAATTTCACCCTCCCCCCATTCACCCTCTTAGGGGTAGAATTTCGAAAAACCCTTTGTTAGTGGATACCTACTCTTCACAAAGAACACTCCCTCCAAATTTCATGTACCTATTAGGATCAGCGGTTTAGGTTGTGCGTTGATATATCGGTCAGTCAGGACTTTGAATTATATATATATATTAAATTATATACCTTACTATCAAATCTACTTACTTTTATAAACGTTGTACATAAAAAACCGGAAAAGTTATGCCTAAGAGTATTTTATTACCTACACTTCGTCAGTTCGGTAAATCGTTGGATTTCACCATAAATTTTGTGTTTTCACATCTTTCACTCGACATTTAGTATGCAAAGTTGTGAACTTTTCTCTACGAAACTACTCGTAGCTAACTTTGCAGCTAAGAATTTCGTAATTCTATATTTATTGCTTAGTACCTACTCGTAAGCAACATAATTCTATAATTTAAATAAAACCCTTAATATATAGGGAGAAGTCTTTCACGTAAAGAATTTAAGAAATAAATATGGTACATCATCCCTTAATGAGGACTACGATGGTCTACAACATAAAACCAATTAATCAAATTATTATATCAATGAAAATCCTGTAGTCTTGTTTTGTTTGTGTATGAATCACGTTATCTTTGCAAATATGTACTTAATAGAAGATACTTCAAGTATAAGAAGTGTTTGGTCCTTAGGAACCACTTCACCCCGTACGCGTGGAATTGAGGGAATTTCGAAGCAGCGTAGAATTACTTTAAAAAAATAAAAATAAAAAAGTATTTTATTTCTTGCATGCACTTTACATTTAGTTTATGTGAATTTGCTTATTCTAGTGTTAGTTTATTATAATCATTTAATTTTATTATTCTTGTTAGCAAGAACCCCGTCATCACAGGTGAAAGCCTCCTCCAAAGTTAGCCAATTGTCTCGGTCTTGGGCTACTTCTACCCAGTTACTTTTGTTATGGAATATAATTATATAAATTACTTTTATTATTAAAAAAAAAACATCTCGGCGCTGTAGATTTTATAGTCTCTTCAGATCTTCTTCTACTGTCATACAGATATCAAAATTAACCTTATGTATACTTTCAAACATGCCTTGATCCTTATAGGGAACACAACCCTTGCTACGAATATCGTAGCAGCGTAGAACTTTATAATTTTAATAAATATCATCTTCGTTAATTAAATCGTTGATCACATAGAAGGTTTTATGGTTTTACGACAAGTCCCGCGATATAACCACTATAACTACCTTAAGGCGACTACATGACCTAAAACGCGGTCACTATCGGACTGCATAGAAAAGAAAGAGAAGCGCGATGACACAACGCTGGTAATTTATTGCAAAATATGAAACCATCATCTATTGTTGATTTATCAAACACCAAACAAATAAAAACCGTATACTAAAATTCGGGGAAATAAATTGTCTTTTATATGGTGAAAGTTTTATGAAAATACACCCGATAGTGTCTGCGTGATTATCGTTTTTATGTCCGCGGTAGACATTACTTTACAAATTAATTACACTATGTTAAAAAAATATAATTGCAAATATTCACATATCAAATTACGAAGCAAATGGTCTAGTATAACATTTATTTTTTTCAAAGAAATCAGTTCAGTCGATTAGACGTGATTTTGAATTTAAAATCATTAGAAGTCGTATATCTGCGCCTTAACGTCACCCTATTTCTTAGACCTTGAACATCCCTGGCTACGAATGTCGCAGCAGCGTAGAATAAATTATTTTATATAATTTTAATAAACATGTAATGGGTGCTTATTGATTAGTTTAGTCTCTTTTAGAATCGGCAGGTCCCGGATTCCTAACATATACTTACAAATAATAATATATATAAGGGTACCTACCACGAGCTCTTAAAGCGATCCACTTTAGGACCTAAACTGAACTGTTCTTCTAATTCGAACCATGACGTCAGTTTAACGATTCAATTTAGGCCGTGCCATCTGACAGCGATTATCCCAAACTGAGTCGCAAGTTTTGGTTTCATTCATTTCATTTTGTACTGTATTTGGTACCATTACGTCCTTAAAGCAGCTCAACTGAAACGCTAACTGTCAAAATAAGCGATTCATTTTATGTTACTATTTCTCTAACTTATACTGAAACGTTTGGTGAATTATTGACGAAAATAAAGTTTTTTAGTGGAATTTTAAAAAACCAATGTAAGTGTACTTTAATCTTTCTTTTAAAGTGTAAAATACCTATTTTACATGCCTTTTAAACCGAATTTGTTTTTCTTTAACAGATGTCCTTTTCGACTAGAATGCAAAAAAAGCACTTGCAAATTATTGTCATAATTTCGAGGCAAGTTGTACATTTATTCACTTTCTTAATAGATTTATCTATAGACTTCTCGAAAGAATTATTTAGTTTCAGTACTTATACAAATTATACAATGTTTAATACTTTCGACATTCCTTGAAATCAAAACTACTCTCTGGTACGTTCGAAACAGAAACATTGTTTTATTAGGTCGAAATAAAAATATTGTTTTCGTATAATAAATAGCAAAGGTAAATAAATATCTACTTTGACTAAGAATTATTTTAACAATAGTTACCGTATTAATCTTTGAGTGTCTGTTTTACTATAAAGTAATGATATTGAGTTATGAACAAATAAAATGTTACTTGCTTCTGAACGTGTCTAACACTAAAATGTGCGCGAAACAAACTTATTTGATAATAATAGCGTTGTCTCTTTTTCACCAGAAACGTTTCAAACGCGGTTCAGCAACGAATTGCGATCTTTCATTCACTTTCAACGATCCAAATGCCGCTGAGCGTATTGGACGTCATGGTACGACTGTGAGCGATGCAGTTTAAGAACCTAAACTGAAATGTCTTGCTTTTGAATCGTTTTTAAATAGTTCATGGTAGGCCTCAAGGACACCAAGGATGAAGGCATGCAGTGTCCAAAGGGAATATCTCCTTTGCTCGAACTTCGTAAACGAAATTAATATCGGATATTAAAGATTGTTGTAGACTGTATTATGGTGGGAAGGTATCGACCTTCTAATAGATAAATATAATTATTAACATGCCTAACAAACAGAATCCTACCCTTGGACCTGAATTTAAATAACACGACCCTTGCTACGAACTTCGTAGCGGCGGCGTAGAATTCATTTTCAATAAATATCGTCTCGATGCTTGAGTAAAGATTGGTCTTTAAACTTATAGACTCAGCAGGTCTCGGCATTATAGCAGATATGAATCAATATTAACCTGGTTTCTATACAGAATCATGGACCAAAAAGGGAAATCATCCCTTGCGACGAACTACGTAGCAGAGCAGGGGCTTTAATACAAATCTTATTTGTCGCAAACAATATATTATTTTAAAAGTTATCTACTTATACTACTCAGAGGGGAATGTGGCTAAGTAATAACAGCCACACGGGTCGATCGATTAGGTTAAGCTACGCTTGCCAGGGCTTGGTCCTTGGATGGGTGACCATCTTCACATACAAGACCCCTAAGTACCTCGAAAAGCACGTTAAACCGTTGATCCCGGCTGTCATTGATAGATCATTGACAGTCGTTACAGGTCGTCAGAAGCCCGAAAGTCTGACAACCAGTCTTACCAAGGGGTAACATATTACCCAGTAACTGGGTTTTGGAGGTCAGATAGGCAGTCGCTCCATGTAAAATACTGGTATTTAGCTGCATCTGGTTAAACTGGAAACCGACCCCAACATAGTTGGGAAAAGGCTAGGCTGATGATGAGGTATTATATGACATAGTTATTTGGCTGTTTTTCGACAACAGCCGCTTAATTTTATGTTGGAATTTCGTAAAAAAAACAAATATCTAGTTAAATGATGATTCCATGGAGAAAGAAGAAGAGTTGAATACAATTACCATGGAAATGTTATCTTTCCGACTTTATTTAGAATGCTTGATTTTGGGCTCTACAAATACTGATTTAAAAACAAAATAATCTTTAATTACGAATCCTACGTAGCAGCGTAGCACCAAATTTAAAATGGTTATAGTTTCGTTAAACAAAAAAAAACTAACGTACTAGTTTAGTAGGTTCTTATTTATCAAAAACACTGCAATCTGATGCGCATGTTTATGGTTTTATAATATAATTTTCCTAGGTATGTTCGACCGTAGAAAATAAACGGGTGTCTAGCGCCGATGACGCCGTCGGCGTTGATGACTTTATTTTTAACCAAAAAAAAGGAGGAGGTTCTCAAGACGCACAACTTTTTACAGAGTAGTCCGATTTTGTTTCAATGTTTTCTAAGTTTGTTTAACAGTGCACTACCGAGCCGTGCCTATAATATATTGACCTATATGGCCTTCATTAATTTAATGGGCGTCTGACCAAGCGGGATCGGCGGCCCGAAGACTACAACCTTATAAGTAAGTACCTATGTGCTTAGATTCTATATACTTGTGATATGGCCAAGCCGCATGAAGGTGCAACGGGTCTTAATTATGTAAGTCTGCCCTAGTCATTTTCGGTTGTAGGTATTTCGTTAAAGTAAGATCATAGACATGTTTTCTATGGTGATCTATTCCGTCTTCGCAGGCGTCTATCTTAGATATCATAAATCTTTACTAGGAGTAGGTACTTGCATACATTATGCAGAGGCGTTACTTTATGTACCTACCATTGTTGACAGTTGCGACCTTTCAAGTACATTTGTTCAAATAAAGTCTTGTCTCTCTTCCTGTTCAAAAAAATAAAAAGAGACACGAAAATCCGTAGGTACTTACCAAAAGAGTCTTTGCCAACGTGCGTAGCTTCTTGCGTAACTCGCTCCGTTCTGATTGGTCGGTAAGGCCACGCCCAATGCGTAAACCGAACCGTGAAATTCGACAGGCCCTTAGACGGCCCTTTCCAACTTCTTATACTCTTTGCATTCCTAGTAATCTGTGTTATATTATAAATAATTTAAAGGGCTCACCAATATTATTATAATTTGACAACAAACAACTGAATTACATGTTTAAGCGAAAAGGTGCTCATTTATAATAATAATATTGTTTCAACAGTATTTATTTTTGTCTATACAACTTCGTCAGCAAACTCATTGTCTTACAAACAGACAGCTCCAACTCATAGAAAATTTTATAAACAAAACAGTAATTAAATATGCAAATTATTAAAAAGGGACGCCTAGAGAGCCCTTGAAGAAGGTGTAAATGACAGAAGGGATTTCTTTGTAGTAAGAAATAATGGGCATGTCACTCCCAATGACTTTGTATACCAGGCTCACATAACTCTGTAGGAGTTTTCAGAAAGGGCTTTCGTTTACCTTCCAGGGCCGACCGGACCGAACCACTGCCAGTTGTTCTGTTGAACAAAAAGTTTACGTAGGTGAGTTCGTAGGATGAGCCAACAAAGTTAGATTTCTATTTTGATTGGCTTTTTTAATAATTTTTAGGTATTTGGGAATAACTACCTACATGACTAACACATTACATAGGTAGGGAAAAATTTTAAATTATGGAAAATTTAAGAAACTATTGTAATTTTTCATGGAATAAAAAGATATTCAAAAGAGCGCTCCTAATTATGAGTATTAATTTTTCTATCTAAAAATATTTCTAAAAATATTTTTATAAATATTCTAAAAATATATATTTCTATAATATTCTAAAAATATATCTAAAAATATTCTATCTTTGTAACATAGAATATTTTTTTATTCTGTTTTTTATTCTTCTTAAAAAGTTTTAAAGAATTTGAGAATTGTATTAAAATAACACTTATCAGGAATCAATTTGGGCATTTTAATAACTAACCAAATTCTGGTCCTTGGATCCAGCTTCATATTTGAATAGAAATGTCAGAATCAGTATGGAAAAAAAAACAACTTTTATTTGGATAAAGTAATTTACTCCAATTGCTGAGAAAGAAAAAAAGGAAATTTCCCCAAAATATAGTCACAGGATTTTTTATTATAAGTGATACTTACATCTATCTATTAGTTTTACAGAAATATCGTATGATCCCTTATTTTACTCCAAACAATTAAAATTGAAGGGCTTCTTCACGAAAACTACCTATTTATTACACAGTCAAAATAATTTCACATAATTTTTTGCTGAAAAGTGAAACATCCATACGAAAATATCTGAAATACCACAAATTCTTAAGAGCCAAGTTATTTTTCTTTGCTCAGAATTCCGGCAAAGATGGCCTCACTTGAATCCCAAATACCAGGCAAACATGATGCTATAGCAGCTCTATGGAATGCCGACGAAAACGCGCGGATTCGGAAAAATGTTGGAATAATCGTTTGAACTTGAAAACTTGATGGAGTCATGATTCGATGTTTTCCGAAAGCATAATTATTTTGTAAGCATTAGAATTAGTGACGTTAGTTGAACTTTTAAACATCCCATAGTAAAATGGCTAACTACTAGAGTAGATTTTACACTCGCGCTATTATATTTTGTACTAACTTTCGTAGTTACGAGTTTATGAATATTGCTTACTTATCTACGAGTACATTAATGATTTCAGATCTGTTTTTAGGCATAACCTAGATCTAATAATCTCTAACTCGTTAGTATTTCAAAATTGAAAACGGCTGTTGTCTACTCTAATCTAATCTAATCGAGAACTTATTTACAAGCTAATTTAGAATAATTATCATTATGTGAATGGCATTTTTTATTTAATTAGGTAGGTACAATTGCAATGAATATGTGTTAGGCACATATTTATTGCAATTTTACACACGACACCGACACGACACTAATATAATTATAATAATAGGTATAAGAACTAACTACTTATAAGAAATTAAAAAAACCGGCCAAGTGCGAGTTAGACTCGCACACGAAGGGTTCCGTACCACCCTACAATATTTAACACTACATATAAAATAATGGCAAAAAAAAATCACGTTTGCTGTATGTTTGTATGTTTTAAATATTTATTTTATTCTGTTTTTAGTATTTGTTATTATAGCGGCAACAGAAATACACATTCTGTGAAATTTCACCTGTCCAGCTATCGCGGTTCATGAGATACAGCCTAGTGACAGACGGACGGACGGACAGCGGAGTCTTAGTAATACGGTCCCATTTTACCCTTCGGGTACGGAACCCTAAAAAGACATCAATTTAGATATGCTAGAATTTTCTTAGCTGCTACAAAAAAAGAATCGTCCTTGATGACATCATACTAGATTAGAAAAAACTTATTGCACGATAAATAAAAAAAACAAGATATCGATTACAGATGCTAGCAAAATTCGTAGCAAGTGCTACGAAAAAATTCGTCCTTGATGACGTCATCCTAGATCTAACCGCTACAGCGTAGAGGCTATGCTTGCTAGTCTACAATGTGCTTAGATTATATTTCGCCATGTAGAAATCGCACACTCGCCCCTAACTACTCACATTTCCACACCCCTCTTGAACAGCTGATCGTGATCACACACTGACGGAGCACATGTGACTTCGCACTCCACCCTTCGTCTGCTACCCTAGTACTTATAGCCCACATGTGCAACCCTTTCCGACACGACCGTACGTGACCCACACACTACCGACGACTGTCTATTTATTTTATTTGATGTTTCGTGTCTGTACGTAATTAGTCGAGTTCGTATGTGAGCAGTCACTGGGAAATATTAAAGTTATAATATGGTTAATTAACTAGCGTTGGCTTATTATGTGTAGTTTACACAATATAAGCATGAAAACTACATTAAAATAATGTTTGTGTTAGAGAATAAAGTTCTAAAATATTTATCTAAATAAATTGAGGCGAGAGAACACACATTTTAACAGGCAATTGTATTATGTTATCTACTACAGACATGATTATTGCTTGTCATGTCGGTGAAGCACGTACGAACAGCAAGCATAATGCAAATGTGCTGTCTTCCCTACCACAACACAGAAGCAAAGCGGGCAGTCCGCGCCGTCGCACACGCCCCGTGACGCAGTGACATGCGTCAACAGCGACTATTACACCAGGCAAGCAGTTCGCCTCAGAGGTGCATTGCCCTTCATTAACCACCAACCAGTTTAACAAGACCTGCAGTTGACTGCACACGCACCTCCCTCCGTTTCTCTCCAACCAACGCTTGTCGCACTGCCTTGAACGCGCGTTGGGAGAAAGAGACCAACTTGCTATGGAGGGCTCACAGTATGGTTCACAAATACCATCTCTGTCTTTCACGTTGTTGCTGTATGCATTGGCATCACGCCTGTGTGATCTTAACACACAGATAGTATTTTTACTCTTGTAATCTCACACAAGTGGTACTAATAAAGAAATGTTTACGTACTCGTGTCGTTGTGAACTGTCTGCCTGATTCACAAGGATAAGTTCAAATAGTGAGCATTAGGTACTGATGAGAAGAATAAAGGTTTGAATGATAAACGATTTCATTTACCTAATTACTACTTGTACATTTTCGCAACAAATTCTTTGCTACGACTAGCTACGAAGTCATAAGTCTAGGATAGAAAAAATGTAGCTCGTAGACTTCGTAGAGTTTTGTAGATCGTTATCGTAGCAGTATGTGCCGAATTTTCTGAATAGGTGCTACGAGCATTTATTTAGTAGGTAGGTAGCCTAGAACTTTCTCTATGATAACGATTTGATTGCAACATGTTTGATATTATAGGTGAGTTTATAAATGTATATAAAGAAGTTGGTACGTACTCACTTATTTAAATAAAATGGATGTAAAAATTAAAAATGTTTTTTTTTTATCTTCTTGTTTTCATGACACCCTGCTCCTTTGAATCTGGTATCTACGCATTTTATGTCAAAGTTGTTTTAAAAATAAAAACATCCTTTGCAATTCTGTGTAATAGAATAGAAACTTGAAACAATGTTTTGGTACTTATAGTCGGCATGACATCTTATTTAAGTATATTCTTAACAAATTACTTAAAATAGGTTTCGAAAGCTTTAATTGAAACTACTAGTTGACCACTAATGTCTATACTAATTAGCAAAGCTTGCTTTTAACAATTGTCATTGCCTTTGTTTGATAAACGTCAGCTGTCTACATTTTTCATTCCTCTGAACAATGATTATTCGTAGTGCGTAAGACTGTGGTCATCAGTTCGAAGTAGAGAGCGTTTTAGAATACATACGTTGACACGCAGACTGCGACATTTATTTTGGCATATCAAATTAATTGTCGCGGTCTGTCATCATCTTGATTTTGGTGGCAATAAATAAAAAATTTCAATGTCTTCGTATATAGTAAAAAAAAAATATCAGTAGCGTCATTCCATTATTGCAGATAGGTTTTTCCAACATCAGACTTTCCTTCCCGGATGCAGTTACTTTGGCTTGAAGCTACGCGGAAAACATAACAAATGTCAAGTATTAGATACACAATATCTGACGTTTCATTATATACCTTCTCGTATGCAATAAGCACCTATTACTCAGGCGGAATAGCAGCCACCTTCTGCCGACTTAGGTGCTCCTAGTAAACGATCCACCTCAAACGCGAACGGGTTACGTAGTACTCCACGACGACCCATCAACGCAGTTTCCTTGCGATTTGCATAATTTACTGGAGAATTAATTAGGTAGGTTATCATAATTTTCTGTTTGATGGATGCACATATTTGGTCGAAATTGATGTAAATTAGAAAACAAATTGAAAAAAGAATCGTATATACCTAAGCAATGCAATGCAGTTTAAAAAATAATTTAATTTGCTACGAAATATGACGTAGCGTGTATGACGTAGCTGTGCTGAACAATATTCTCGTCCCTTCATTCATAGTTTCATTACCCTTGGAAAGTTGGAAGTTAACTCTTACCGAATTATGGTAACCTAGTGCGAGTTGACGTCATAAGACGCGTTAATAAAAATACTTTTACTGAACCCACAATATACGCGTTGACGTAAACCCAAGACGATTAATATAGATATTAATAAACGTTGCAACATTTATAATTTATGTATAATATGTACCCTTATTGAGTTATTTCAACACGAAAGTACTTTTATAAGACACAGTAGATTGAACCTTTTTCCGCCTCCGACGACGACGTTGATCAAAAGACCAATTCACAAATATGTTTAATAATTGTCAATTAATATAGTTTTCCATTACACCTATTGCAAAAACAGGATCGCGATTATAAGAAACAAAATTGTTCTCGAGAGGACTCTACCAATGCTATTCATGCTAACATTGACCAAAATTTAATTAAGTACTATCTATTTATTTTGGTCCTTCCTTTTTTCACCCCGACATGCCCCGTCATTGTTAAAGTCGGTCGGTTGTATACTCGTATCCCGCCTACACTACACCCCACACTATAATTATTATGGCGGACTCCTTTCGGAAACTGACATCTCTCTGCGACCCATATTATCCTGGTATAAAAAGGGGGCAAACCATTGTTCTTACGCACACGCATTTTTTTTGGAATTCCGTTACTCTGTTTTGGTGCAAATAAATGGCTCTATTTATGATAGATATCAATGACAGGTACAAAAAAATAAAATAACGTTTAAAATTAAACGATTTACTAAGGTTTATAATAACAAGATATTAATGTCCGTGAAAAGTATTTTAAATATTACGTTATCAAAATTATCATTGTAAAAGATATCGCGGAAAAAGTTTCTCCGAGTCCTTTCAATTTTACATGGCGCTTACAAAGTAAAACGTCATGTAAAACTACATCTTCATGATCATGCCTCCTTGGTAGAAAAGATGGGAAATTCGTTCGTATTAACTCGTTTGTTTTCGTTTACTCGGAGATTCGGCCCGAAGCAAGAGAGAGGGACATAAACACATACACTTTCATCGGACCAAGGGACTAAATGAAAAATACTAAGTACTAATTTATTGTTTGCTCAACATTTTTTACGATAATTATGGTGAAAAGTTAATGAGTGCAGAATGATAAAATCAGTCATTGAAATTCTAGAATTGTGTGCAATGTACCTAATCCTAGCTGATTCTTTTAAATAAATCTACATTGTGTAGTTAAATTAATGGGAGGAAACTTCTGTAATCAGACTTCAAAAAAAGGAGGAGGTTATCAATTCGGTTGAATATTTTTTTTATAACTATTTGTTACCTCATAACTCCGTTATTCTTAATTCCCATAGAAATTTCATCAAAATCGGCTCAGTAGTGAGGTTAATAACCAAAATTACTGGTAAAAAAATCATGTAAACGAAATTGCATCGTTTGCTTTCCTATGACTTTTCAGTAGCGGCTTAGTGGAATTGTCATGGGATGCATTGTGGCTATAAGTGCCGTGTGTTTACATAACTTCCGACTCCGAACTTCAAAAAGGAAGAGGTTCTCAATTCGACTGTATTTTTTGTATGTATGTTACGCGATATCTCCGGCAATTGTAAATCGATTTCAATATTTTTTTTTTATTGGGTAGATTATGCCTCAGGGGTGATCCCGTATAAATGTTTTTAAACTTTGCTTGGGTAGTATTTGAGTTAGCTTCAATAATACGAATTTTTGACACTTAGTTTATATTGATGATGTTATAATAACTTTATGTCACTGATATTTACATAGCAAGTAGTGTTAACTATACAAATTTGTGTGGGGTAAGTAGGTACAACTAAAAAAGAAAATAAAAACTTTGTTCCAAAAAAAAAAACAACCGACTTCCAAAAAAGACACTACAAAGTGAAAAATAACTTTAATTTCGGAAGTCGCTGGCAAACAACGAAAATGCGTACCCAACGACACCGACTATTTTTCACTTTGTAGTGTCTTTTTTGGAAGTCTGTTGTTTTTTTTAGTGTTATCCTTATCAATTTGCAGCAATCATTTCAACTAATCACCATCAATTAAAAAGAGTTTCTCTCGCAGTTTCGCTCTACATAGACCGCCATAGATAGGTAGTTTTCTAAGATAATATAATAGAAAATCGTCAGATTGTTTGTTTTTTCAAGTTTAATGGGACTTTTATAAACATTTAAAACTATGTAAGTAGTCCTTTTTTATATCTACATAAAAGTATGCAGTTTAATCCTTTCATAGCAATACAAAACCTATACCTACGGCTAGAATTTTATTTTGACCGGAGTTGAGCTAACTTTATTTGCAACATCATAATGTGTACATTAAAATTATTTTATTTAACATCATAAGTAAACTAAGTAGGTAAAGTTATGTCTGTAGTAGTGCAATTTATCGCTCATTGACGTGCATTATTATCAATGTAGTAACCAGGGCTTGTTAACGTTACCAAATAACAAAATAATAACCGTTAAGTAACGTTAATTTCAATTTGATACCTTAATAACGTTCACAAAAATGTAACGTTACTTGGTCACATTACCAGTAAAGTAACGTTAGCGTAACGTTACCGCAAATACATCAGTAACGTTATATTTACCGTTAATTTAGCTACGTTGCCGTTCCGTCTGTTTACATTTTTGTGCGCTCGCGCGGGCGCCTCGCTTAGCATTGGATTAGATGCACTGTTGCCGCTCCGCCACGCGCTAACCGTGCCGCCTACGCCGTCGCCACGTAATACGTAATACGTGTCGCGGCGTAATACCATGACGTTCGACCTTCGCAATTTATCACCCTAAAGTAGGCATGCCTACTCAAATCCAAACGAGTATGAATGTTAAAATCGTAATTTGTAATTCGTTCGTAATTTGGCCGTACGAAGAAAGAAAGGGATGGATATTGAGATTGGCAATAGTGAGATAAAAATGAAAATCCAAGATGGCGGCTGCACAATTTTTTTTTATCATGGGTTTCGTTTTCATGGTTTTTAAGGGTGCTGAAGCCAATAGTGAGGTCAAAATGAAAATCCAAGATGGCGGTTGTAATTTTTTTATAATTATTCATCATGGGTATCGTTTTTATGGTTTTCAAGGGCGCTAAAGTCGATAGTGAGGTCAAAATGAAAATTCAAGATGGCGGTTGTAATATTTTTTTAATTTTTCATCATGGGTGTCGTTTTTATGGTTTTCAAGGGCGCTAAAGCCGATAGTGAGGTCAAAATGAAAATCCAAGATGGCGGCTGTAATTTATTTTTATTTTTTCATCATGTGTGTCGTTTTTATGGTTTTCAAGGGCGCTAAAGCCGCAAATTCCGTGGTAGTTAGACGTTGGACGTTGGCGTTAGACTATTAATTCCTGCATGTCTAAACAACAATTGTAATAACCATAAATAAGAACAATTAATTACCTTGATTATTGTCTTCTGCATGAAGTACGCCACATCATAAATGTAAAACATAAAAACACAAAACAGCCGCTACCTTTATTCTATGTAGATCTTGAGCACAAACACAACAACAAAGAAATCTTTAAAATCAACAATGAATTACGTAAAAGTTTCATTTGAAGCACCATACAAAAAGCTGGACATTTTACAGTGTAAAAGATGTCAAAGATTCGGACACGCAAAAAACCAATGCAACAGACCATTTAGATGTGTAAAATGCGGGGAAGAACACTCAACAACAAGCTGTTTAAAAAGACCGGACACCGAGGCAACTTGTGCCAACTGCCAAGAAAAACATCCAGCAAGTTACAAAGGCTGCACAAAATACAAACAGTACAAAGACCTACTTACGAAAAACAAGACAGGAAAGGGCAAAGAAACTAATGAAAACACAAACAACATAACACAAAATCAATACCGCAAAACCCCAACACAAACTGTACAAGAAAAACATCAAACTAAGAACCTCTTCAATCACTCGAAACCAAATATCACATACGCACAAGCGACAAAACAAGAAAACTCAGCAGGATCATTAACCGACATCAAGGACCCAAATAATTTTGGGGAAGTACTGGACGCCATGTTCAACAAATTTCAAAACATAATAAATATTATGATAAACAACATGATGGATCGTATGATCCAATTAATCACAAGCCTTATAAAACACCCCTAAACCTTAGAATAATCACCTGGAATGCCAACGGGCTGACAGAACGTCGACAGGAACTTGAACTGTTCTTGAAACTTTAGTACTTAAAGAGTTGACGTGGCTTTAATCTCGGAAACAAGGTTCACGCAAAAAACCCATTTCAGACTTAAAAATTACATGGTGTACGCTACAAACCATCTTTCTGGTAATTCACATGGAGGAACTGCAATCATAATTAAAGAGAACATCAAACATTATTTTTTTGGGGAAAACAGAACTGAAAAAATACAAGCAACTTCAATCAGGATCCAGGATAACAATATAGAAACAACAGTGTCTGCTATCTACTGCCCACCTAGGCATGTTATTACAAGAGATGAGTTCAAGAATTACTTCAACACTCTAGGAAACAGATTTATTTGCGGTGGTGATTGGAACGCAAAACACGCCTCCTGGGGCTCCAGACTAACCTTGCCACGGGGTCGACAACTCTATATAGCCACGAACGAACTTAACCTATATTGCGCTTCACATGGTATTCCTACATACTGGCCTGCGGGCCCACAAAAGGTACCAGACCTATTGGATTTTTTCATCACCAAAAATATCCCGCTTGGACAAATAAATGTAGAGGAATGTACTGACCTGTCGTCAGACCATACACCAGTAATTATCAATGTTCACTCTAAGGCCATTCTAACTGAGTACCCACAAAGACTGTATAACCACACAACAGACTGGGGCAGATACAGAACCAAAATATCAGAATCCATTAACATGAACTTGCCATTAAATAAAGTAGATAGCGTTGAAACAGCTATCGAAACGCTCAATAAGCTTATTCACATAGCGGCCAAAGAATTTACGCCTTTTTCAAGACCAAAAACAACACAAATTGCCCACTATTCTAAAGTAATAAAGGATAAAGTAAATGAAAGAAGACTGCTGCGGAAAAAATGGCATTCTACGAAATATCCCCGTGACAAAAAGTTTTCAACATGGCCTCTGAGGAACTTCAACAAATGATCTGCCAAGCAGAAAACGAGCGTCTACAAAAACAATTAGCAGAACTTACTCCTAATAAAGACACCAACTACTCTCTATGGAAGATAACAAAAAGGCTGAAATGACCGAAAGAACATATACCACCCATAAAAGCTCCTGATGGCAAGTGGGCAAAAACAGATCTTGAAAAGGCCCAAGTATACGCGCAACACTTAAAAACTTTCAGCCCCTTACCAAGCAAAAATCCTGAACACGACAAGGAAGCCTCCGAATATATGGACGCACCACTGCAAATGAACCGACCACTAAAAAGTGCAAGCCCCAACGAACTATGGAGAGAAATCCTAAAACTAGAAAAGGGTAAAACACCAGGCTATGACTTAATCGACGCACAACTTCTCAAGCAGCTGCCTAGAAAAAGCATAATTCACATCGCGGCCATCTACAACGCCTGCCTAAGACTAGCAATTTACCCCGCACAGTGGAAAATTGCGCAGGTTATAATGATACCCAAACCAGGCAAACCGCTCCACGATGCAAGCTCCTACAGACCAATAAGCCTACTCCCCGTGTTGGGTAAACTCTTCGAAAAAATATTGCTGAACAGGATGCGCCCCTATCTACCGGAAGTTATTCCTCTTCACCAGTTTGGTTTACGAGAGAAACATGGAACTATTGAACAGATACACCGTATTACGGATACTATAAGTCGTGCACTAGAATGCAAACAGTTCTGCTCTGCTGTCTTTCTTGACATTAGCCAGGCGTTCGACAGAGTGTGGCACGAAGGACTTCTCTTCAAACTTAAAAAGTTACTGCCTCACTCTTTCTTTCCGATTCTACGATCGTACATACACAGTAGATGCTTTGAGGTGAAGTTTAACAATAAAGTTTCTTCTTTAAATGAAATTTGCTCAGGAGTACCACAAGGAAGCATATTGGGACCCATCCTATACTTGCTTTTTACCGCAGACCTTCCAATGCACGCTGATACTATAACTGCCACCTATGCAGATGATACAGCCCTTTTGTCGGTACATGTGGATCCGGCTATAGCATCAGCCAACATACAAACCCACATCCATGAAGTGGAAAAGTGGCTAGATAAATGGCGTATTAGGGTTAATCAAGGAAAATCTGCTCACGTGACCTTCACCCTGAGAAGGCAGACTTGTCCCCCAATAAGACTTCATAATGAAGAGGTTCCTCAAGCTGAAGGTGCCAGATATTTGGGTATGTGTTGTTTTGGTTGATATTTGGTCTGGATAGAAGACTCACCTGGAGAAAGCATATCTGGACCAAGCGTAAACAGCTGGATACGAAAGTCAGATCAATGAACTGGCTGATAGGTCGCAAATCAAGCCTGTCACATGAAAGCAAGATAGCTATCTATAAGACCATTCTCAAACCAATCTGGACTTGCGGAATCCAGCTATGGGGTACTGCTAGCAATAGCAACATAGAGATTCTTGAAAGATTTCAAAGCAAGACACTGAGAACCATGCTAGATATACCCTACTATGTAAGCAACAAATATATACACGAGGACCTAAGTATCACTACCGTCAAACAAGAGATCGCTAGATATAGTGAAAGCTATCAGACGAGAATATCAACTCATGTCAATGAACTGGCATCCAAACTAGAAGGCATAGGAAGTATTAGACATTCCCGATTGAAACGGCATAGTGTCTCCACACTTACCGTGAGATTTGGTGACATATGATAAAAGGGATTCATAGGAATTCCTTACGCTATTAAGACATAGATCGAGATACCTCATCTGAATGGCTTATTGTGTTAACACAGATTGCCAAGTTACTGTATTCATAATAAAAAAAAAAAAAAAAAAATTGTCTTCACTCATCTTGATGTTGGATAAATTATCTTATCAGTTAGGTATCTCACTTATTACTTCTCACGCGTAAGAATCGGCAATGTTTTGATCGGCACGGCATCACAGAGCGGGGCGACGGCGGGTGGCCTGCCCCCGCGCGTCTCGTCCCCCTCTACTTCAAACTCACTAGATTAACCGTTCTAAAAGTATCGATAAAATTAACGTTAATAAACAACTAACGTTAATAATGATTACCGATAAAAAGGAGCTAAAATAACGTTAAATTCATTAACGTTATTTTAATATTAACGGTAACGCTGTCAAATCAAGGAAACGTTATGAAAATTTTACCGGTATTTAAAGCCCTGGTAGTAACTCTTCTACGTAGTCGGAGTGAATGGCCTTTGCAGCAGCTTGCACTCACTGCGGGCGACCACGGTCGTTGCCTTATATCCTTGAGTATCCTTGAACAGGACGACGCCTCACGTAAACCTCTTTTATCTTATGCCAGCCTAGTACTTCGCAGGATATTTCGTCCCTTTGGGAAATAAGACAGACAATAAGGGACATACGACACGTCAGCAGAATTTCCAGTAAGTACAACAGCGTGCAAATAGGTATTTTACAAAATATACTTGCCGGTATTAGCAACATTTGGTTTTGTTCTTCTTTTTATTTCAGTTTGTTTTAATTTTTGTTGCTGAATAAAAAAAAATACTATGTTATTATGTATGTATATTTATTGAAAAAAGGAGATAAATAAGTAGATAAGCAATGAAATGCAGGGCATACAAATTAACTATTATTAGGAGTTTATAAAATTGATAAATTGCCTTTTTATAAAATTTGAATTAGAATGTATGTATAACGATGTTTTTTCTTTGTTCTTACAACGCATAGTATTCAGAAACATCAATTTATTTGGTATCCTTTTCGACCTCTTCGAAATCATGCCTCCCTGGCTTTTGCAGACGTCATTTCAGCCATTTCGGCGTAACAAATTACATACTTCATTTTATCGCCCAGAAAGATCTCCACCCCCAAGCGTTGAATGAAACAGAAAGGACAAAGTACATCTTCGCATCTTCTGAAATCCTGCTAGTTGTTGACGTCATTCCAATAGAATCCACATCCCTTGGGTACCTCTAGAACATTGACCTTAACTTGGTACCTGTGCAGCGGATTCTCACACCAATGTCCTCACCAAAATAAGCACAATTACTGACAAACAGACAGTTTTTATTCAGTTTCATACGCACATAAACTGCAATATAAGAAAGGCATAATTGGTGGGCCCAGGAGCACACAAGAAACGCAGTCATTTGTTTAACAATCATTGACATTTTATTTGACAAGTAACATCACTCACAAAAATGTTAGCAAAAAATATGTTTTGAATAAATTCTATGAGTAAAAATTAAGCTGGCTTTATGCTGACGATTCATTCAACGGAGCATTCTATCAAGTCATATAAATACTACGGTAAGTAAAGCTATGAAAGGAAGGTTGGGTAAGACACGCCCCCAACAATAAAAGGACCCCACGCGGTGTCGGGGACAAAGCTAAAACGGGATGGTGTCCCCTTGCCATCCTTGTCGCACCCGTGAGCTTTTGAAAGCTTTCTGTCTCCTCGATCTCCTCGGTCCACATGATGCCTTGGTACAATCCCGCGCTACAAACGCCACTGTCGCTAGCCGCTTTCTCCTTCTGATGAACTTTTTAGTTATCACAAGTCGAGAGAGGGACAGCAAAATAATGGAAATAGTCGTATCTCTTTCTATCGCTTGCAACGTTTATCAATCTCTACAGGGAGAATTCAAGTGCTACTTATTAATGCTGTTTTCATAATGGAGCAGATAATTTATTCAGCAATCGTATAATTAGTTAATTTTTTTTTTGTGTCTGCAGAGTGAATTAACGGGACGGTTTAATTCCAGTATGTCGAGGTGCGCGGATGGCACCGCAGTCCCTGCAGACAACGACCTCGACTCTCTCACCAACCACGTCCATGTCACCAGTGCCGCTGACCATCCTCCAGGAACAGCCGACTCTGCCATCGCCGCCTGTCTGCGCCGATGCCACTGACGTCAAAAACCCGCTCGGGAGACTCCGCAGTGCCATGAGAAACTCCGCTTACACACAAATGAACGCCTTCTTTGATGCCTTCCTTATTTTCTATAGCGATGAGCATTTGGTAAGATCGTTTTCATAAAAAAATAAATTAAAATCATTATTAATATCCAAATCAATCGTGGTATCTACCTATCTATGCATAAACATTTTTCTTCGCAACTGTACCAAGTTTTATGTCGTATTTGGCGTCATTGGTGAGTTGGTGACTTTACAAAATTGTTCTAAGTAAATTCTTTCAATGAAATGATTATAGGGTCTATGAATAATTTCAGTAGGTTCTAATCCAGTATAATTAATATATGCATATTTACGTCAAATTATATATTCGATCGATATAATTTAACCTTTTGTTTTTTTCTTGGCACGGCTTTTAAATTCACTTTTATTTCTCGTCCAGAGCGAGGAGCCTCTAATGCCAGAGCGTCGCCTTCAATACATCAGCGGCTGGGACGGCGCCGGCACCGGTGCCGTGCTGGCCGACGGCGGCGCCGCCGTGTGGGTGCCGACCGGCGACGTGCGGCGAGCGCGCTCCATCCTCACCTGCGCGTGGCTCGTCATTGACGCTGATGACCCTAGCCAGCCTACCATTACTGAATGGATATCGGTTAGTGTTGAATTAGGTGAACCAATGCAACTCTATAGCCCTGTTGTACAGCGTTGACTGCAGTCCTAGGGCCCTACCATATACTTAACATACACTTTTTAAGGAAATCTCTCGCCGACTGGTTGACACTTCAACTACAAAGGGCTCGGTCGGTTTTTGGCCAAATAATAATTAGCATTGCCATTCAACGTGGCAATGTCAATGCTGCCAGTCTTCTGGGCACGTTTCTGGATGACAGCGACGCGGACGAGTACTTCAACGCCAGTGTCCTTTTGTTTTTGTATTTATTTGTATAGTTAGTAATTGTGTTAAATATTGTAAAAGTTATGTAAGTAAACCAATTATAGACTATTATAGCAGGTCTACATTAGACGAAAAGTAACGTTTCATGCGATTTTTACCTGACTACGGCAGAGCCAAAAGGAAGGGTTATGATGTACCATAGGTAATTAGGTATATGATTGCACTGACCAACTGTTAGCCTTATGACCTACCCTGCACTTTACCTGCTCTGCAAATGATTGTGGCAACGCCACTGAATTGTGACCTCATACTTGTTTAATTTCATAGGAGCGACTAGCCCGCAGCGGTCGCGTGGGCGGCGACGCTCGTCTGACGTCGGTGGGCGAATGGCAGGTGCTGTCGACCGGCCTGCAGCGCGAGGGTCTGCAGCTGGTGCACATCCCCACGTTACTGGATCAGCTTTGGAACGAAGAGCCCGACCCAGACCTCAGGAGGCCGGATTTCCCTAAAACTGTCGCCAAGAACTATGACATTGAATATGCTGGTTATCTTCTCTTCGATACCTAATAATTCATTAATCTTTTGATGGTCTTTTTGTGCGGTTAGATCTAAAGAGTTAGGGTTGCTTGACCTTACAGTTAACTTCAGTGTCCCTTTATTTTAGTCAGAGTTGCCACGCTTCTAACTATCGAAATTGAAACCATGTTGTCAATGACGTTGAACACCGGGTGGGTGGTGTTCAATTCAACATCACAAAATGAATTAAAAAATGATGTCCAGCTGTCCTATTACCTAAGTCAAATTCAAATTAGTTCAAGTAGGCACTTTTAAATGTGAACATTTTTAAGAAATACCTAAATAGAATTGATTCTAGCTCCCTTCCAATATGTAGTTTCGTATAGACAAGAAATGCATGAACTAACCTATAAGTACAAAGAAAAACATAGAGTTACTAAAAACAATAGACAAAAACAAACTACAATACATGATATTACAACCATTGCAGGTGTAAGCTGGCGCGACAAGGTAACCTCGGTCCGCAACGAGTTGCGCGCTGTCGGAGCCGACGCCATGATAGTCACCGCCTTGGACGAAGTAGCCTGGCTGTTGAACGTGAGGGGAAGGGACTTGCCGTACGCCAGGCTGCTGAAGGCCTTCGTGGTGGTCAGTCTGAGGGAGGTGAAGGTGTTCGTCCCGCCGGGGAAGCTGTCCGTACATGTGCGAGATGCGCTGGCTGTGTATAACTGCTTTACTAATAACTGTACAAGGTAATTATTACAAAATCTTTCATTTACCTACCTTCGGCTTCAAGTGTATAAAATAATCACTTTGTGTATGTTGATGATGTTATAAAACTTCCTGGCACTGTTGTTTACCTAGCAAGTTGGGGTATACGGATTTGTGTGGGGTAGATACTTACCACAACAAAAAAAATTAAAAACATAAATAAAAAATCCACTTCAAAAAAACACTTCTGGTCTTGTTCTTAACTAACTTTTTAGACCTTTGTATCCTGCATTTACGCGTACAAACTTTCATTAAAATCGGTTCATTCATTTCGAAAAACAAGGGCTTGAAAGTTTGTATGAAATGCCGTACTTCGACGTAAACGCTTTTAAGTCTAGCTACAGCCTACATGCCTACACCCAAGGTCTCAAACATTTTTCTCAACAAGTAGCTTCGAATCGAATATGCAATCGTAAGTATACCTAACCAATCACATACTTCCCAGGGTAAACGACTACACCAACATCTACTCTGACCTGCGTCGGGCGGCTGAGGCCAAGATCCTGATACCTGCAGCCGGCACCTTCCAACGAGGAGCGTCCGCGGCCATCGCCCAGAGCGTCCCGCCAGCCAAGAGGATGTTCCAACTGTCTCCCATCATTTACCTGAAGGCGCAGAAGAATGAGGCTGAAGTTAAGGGCATGAAGAAGGCGCATCTAAGGGATGCTGTTGCTATGTGCACCTTGCTGAGTTATCTTGAGGTGATGACAGCCTTTGAATCAGCGAACTTTTGTGTGACTTTTGATTATCTTATAATTATATTCCAGATCGCTGACCGATCGGGGCCGTTGACCACTGTGCCACCACTGCTCCAAGCCATAAACAATTAACGTTAATTTTCATATTTTCATTGGGTACCTATTCATTCATTACAGGCCTCTCATAATATAGATCAATAAAAGTTTGAGGTTCAATTTTTTTTTTTAATTGACGTCGCGTCGGGGGCCCTGTAGCTCGGGGCCCTGTAGCTCGGGGCCCCGTATCATTGATACGGCTGATACAGGCAGCGGTAGCTACGCCCCTGCCACCCACATTACACCAGTTATGTTTAAGTCCCATGTAATAGGGGGGATGAGCCTATTGCCATCAACCGGGCACATATCCAGACTCCGGGCTACTACTGACAAATTCCAGATAGAAGAACCCAATAATACATTGCCCAACCTGGGAATCGAACCCTCATACTCAGCAGTAGCAATTACGGCTACTAGACCAACGATACTGACCATTACATAACTTGTAATTACTGATTTTAAAATTCACCTTTCCTATGCCACATTCAGAGTAAATCAGCGCTCAGCGAGATGTCGGTGGAGCAAACAACGGACCTAACACGCGACACGCAGGCGGGGTACATCGGACCCTCGATGAAGACGCGCGTGGCGTACGCCGCAAACGCCGCAGACCCCGACTACCGAGCCACCAATTCCTCCAACAAACTTATCTTCAAGAACGCGACGCTGGTTATACGATCTGGAGGACAGTACGACGGTAATGAATTCAGTTTTTGAAGGTTTTCTCTTTCTAAAAATCCCTTACGCTGCTCTATACGAGGAGTACCTGGCATAGCTAGGTATATGTTTATCAATAGCTTATGAATCCCGCTCGATTATGAATTCCGCTCGATAATTATGTACCGTAAAATCTATGAACCATAGGGAAAAAAATTTAAGTATACCTAAACTTTATTTACTGTTCCGATGGCAGCTATATACTGTTGCGCCGACTTGTCTAGTTTAGCCATCGTATAAAAAACCATTACTGGTCAGCTGCCATTTACAGAAGAAAAGCTTGAACGATGTGAATTTCGCAGAGGGGACCACGGTAGTAACCCGCACAGTGCACTATGGATCTCCATCACGAGACGAACGAAAAGCCTACACCACGGTGATGCGCTCGCTGGCAGCATTGGCAGGATTACGAGCACCGGGTGCGTTGCCCGCAGCTCATGCCGACCCTGTTGCGCGGGCGCCGCTTTGGGCCGCCAAGCAAGATTACCCTCATCCTACGGGATACGGGGTCGGAGCTGCGCTTGGACGTAAAGAAGGTATTCAGGCACAGCATTGCTTTATAACTAGTAGAACGACAAGGTACAAGTTTGAACATCTGATGCAACTGGTGCTGATTTCGGTCGAACAAACTCTCAGCACGATCGGTGGTCATACCTATTAAAATTGCAGTCAACTGCAACGACAGCTGTGGGGGTAATTGCGTAACACACTAACAGTACGAATGGCTTTCATTTTCACAGTTCAACAACATTCACTACGTTATTTACGGTGTTGAGCAGACAAATTTTTCGAAAATAAAAAATTATGAAGCAATGGATTAGTAGATAATATCCTGCAAATACATTCAGGTCATGATTCAAAGCATGTTACGCAATTAGGGTTCCTACGGTGATGATTTTAGCTTTTTGTGACATAAAATTTATAGGGCGACTTTTTGTGACATAAAATTTATAGGGCGACTTTTTGTGACAAAATTTTAGGGCGACTTTTTGTGACATAAAATTATAGGGCGACTTTTTGAGACATAAAATTTATAGGGCGACTTTTTGTGACAAAATTTTAGGGCGACTTTTTGTGACAAATTTATAGGGCGACTTTTTAGAACATATGTGCAGGGTGTGGGAACCCCGGGGAGCATTAGTTTAGTCGCTCGCCCGCGTGAACCATGGCATTACCAACGAAAACGTCGCCCTATAATTTTTATTTAATTTCATATCACTAATTTTGTAATGTAATAAGCGGCAGTCGTATTTTCTAGCATGCTTTTAATTTGTTTGGGTTTTCAGATCCAGTTGTAATTGACTACAGACAAGACACCAATCTGCATACACTCAAAGAAGGATACTTTATCACAGCGGGTAAGTTCGTGCCCACTTAGGTAGGTACTTACCTACTTTAATTTTTTTTATAAAACCTAACAAAATGTTTCTAAATCCCATTTCCTCCATAGAACCGGGGTGGTACGAGACCGGCAAATACGGCGTGCGCCTTGGAAATATTCTAGAAGTGGTATCTAAACCGAACGGCTACCTGGGATTTCATGAGGCCACTTTAATACCTTACGAGCCAAAGTTGATCGACAGGAGTATGCTTACTGAGTATGAGGTAAGATTTAACATTAGTTAATAGAGCCACGTAGTCTCACAAATGAAGCCTTTCTTTTGAGGAATTACGAAGTACCTACCTACTTTCACACTGAACATGATAGGTACTGCTGTTATTTTACCTCTGGCAGTGATCTTTATTCTCGTTACAATAAGGTTACTATTGGGTTGCTGCTGTCACAGTTAATTTACTGAGGAACGACTGTAAAGCTGTGTTCAAGTTTCTAAATAAGTATAGGTAGATACTCGATAAAGTTGGCGGTTGACCAGTTACCTATCACTTATCACACTTATGTAATATCTAACTAATAAGGTCTAAACGTGGTCAACTGCAAACGTTGCTGACTATACCAACCTAAAGAAAATGTTCCTTCCAGATCCAATGGTTGAACAGCTACAACGAGAGAATAAGGAAGGAAGTAGGACCTGAGCTGAAGTCCCGAGGACAAACTGACGTCCTCTACTGGATGATGAACAAGACTGCGCCCCTGGAACTGCCTTCTAAAGCCAAGAAGATTGTCAGTAACTCTGCTGAGCCTTGTGTAAACCTGACGGCTGTTCTACTTGCCATGGCAGTGATGCATGCTTTTGTGTAAGATTTAAATACTGTATTTGAAAATCTTTATACGAAGTGGACAATGTTATATTATATTTATTCATCAGATTAGGGCCCTGTTTCACTGCAGTATCCCTAAAAGCACTAGGTAGGTATCTACTAGGTAAACCCAAAAAATGAACAGAATTTGTTATAAAATAAGTACCTAGGTGCCTAAACTTATCCGGAGACCAGCGGGGTAATTGCGTAACACACTAACAATAGCAATGGCTTTCATTTTGACAGTTCAACAACATTCATTGCGTTATTTAGGTACCTAATTTTTTTTGTCAAGCAGACAACTTTTTCGAACATATTATGAAGCAATGGATTAGCAATAGGTATCCTTCAAAATGATTTAGATTGTGATTGATAGCGTGATAAGCAATTAAGATGTTGGTGGTAATCAGGTCTACAGCCAAATTATAATTTTATACGTCTTCTAACATTTTCGTCTCCTGTTTAAATAATTTAGAAGTATTTAACCTTTTAACCGCCCGACTTCATATCATTTGTCGTGCCACCAGCGCACGAAGTTAAAAAAAAAAAACGAAAAAAAATACCTGATAGAAAACAGCGTAATTACCTAAATAAAAAAGCAGATTAAACGAGCTGTGGTTTTTTGTCGTAAATGGCGAAATGGACCCGAAAATATTTGTCGGATTAATCCGACGTAAGCGGTTAAAAGGTTAATTTATTACTACCTCGCTAGGTATATTATAGTAGAGTAGATAGCAATTTCTAGTTATATTGTAGAATTTATTAATCGTAACATAGAGTGCCTTTGTGAGTACGAATGTCATATCCGAGATGGTGCCTTATACTTACGCAATAGCTGTTTCTGAATGTACATAAGTGAAAGTTATTTATTTGTTTGTGGATGTGTCACTTATTATTGTAGCAGAAGCATTATAATTATGATATTATAATGTGTATAAGTTGATAGCGAAGAAAGTGGCTGTGTCTTTTGGGTTTTCCATCGTGGTGAAAGGATTGGTCAGCTAGACTCTGCGTTATCAAGTGCTAGCTGTCCAGATGCGTCGGGCCGGGGCGTTTGGAATCGCAGCACCGCTCGGAGAAGCTCCTTTCATACACCCCAACTGACACATCTGTTACTAACCTGCACTTCTGAGGACCTAAATAACGCCGCCAATTGGCATGACCACCTACTGGCCACAACTTATTTAACATACTTAGTAAAATATTTTAAACATTTGCTATCAACTCGAAAAGAAGAAGGCTGTGTCTATTGTGTTCTCAAAGTTTTCCTACAAGCTTATCAAAAACAAGATTAAGTAACTAACCGATAATAAAATAAATGAAATGTTTACGAGTAGTATTTACTCATTCGTTTGTTTCGAGACATTTCTGGATTAAAAAAAAATCGGTTGGACTCTACTTATATTTTTTTTTTGTTATGTAATTTGTGTCTGGGCAAAGGCGCCCCCTTGTATCTTCCAAACCACTCATCTTTGTGCGATCTGTGGCCATGTTGCAAACATGATGAGAGATCTCTATTTCTTAGAAGTTTTTATCTTTTATATCTTACCTACGAGTACTACGACGTGTGCTTCTTAGTTCTGTCTTGTGTTCAGTGTTTAAATTGTATTTTATTATTCGAGAATATGATTGTTTGTAGGTACTTATAAACATTTGTAAAAATATAAGTGCTGTATGAGTATTTTATCTATGTAGTAATTATTTCTAAATTCTAAAAAGAATTTTATGAAATTAAATCAAGCACCGAGTGCCTTATTGAAATGTAGTCTGTAAAAATGCTTAGTAATATGAAGTAGATCAATATTATAAGTACATATTATAATATGAATGTAAATAAGTTATGTTAATCTTATAAGCATAATCACTAATTTGTGTTGTTGTCTATCGTTATGACGAAAAAATATATAGTAAATTATTATGAATATTGATTATATCTAAGACGTATTAAAAGAAGCAATGTTCTCTACTAGTTATCGTGTGCACTTTGTATACTTATAAAGTAACACTAATTTACTCTTCGTATAAGTAGTTGTTATGTGTAAGTCGTGTATTTATTAGGGGCCAAATATAAAGGGTGTTACACAGATCTTGGGGTCAACATGACCCCGCGTCCTATTAGAAAGCGATCGTCACGCTCCTGTCACTTTTTGTTTGGAAAACCGGAAGGCGCCCACGCGACCACGCCTTGCGGATCACCGAACATAAAATGATATATTATGACCGCGGCGATCGCGTATTCTCAGGACGATTCCTGTCTATTAGGAGACCTGCTGTGTCGAATCATGCCGACCCGAACAAGCATGATGCTCATGAACCCAGCGAGTGTCACAAGATCTGCAAAACATTTTTTTGTTGTTATGACAAAACAACTGCTCAACGATTCGAAGCAAGCAACAGTCTTTTGTTTTTCAAATAGACGCGTTTCGATTATCTTATCGACATCGATACATACACTTGGTTTGGCTTGGCCTTACATCATAACTAAAGAAATGTGAAGAATGAGGTAGTATGTTATGTTTTGCGTGTGCCCAGTGTTGCCATTGTCGCCTAATAAATACCACGGCATTAATGTTATGTAGGTGTGTGTGAAGTACAATGTACGTATAGTCTCGCTTCACTGCCAACGATGCATATCATAACCATATAATATTGTGCATTAAATAAAACTTATAATGAATTTAACAAACTTTTTATTCACATTGGTCCGTGTTAGTTGAATCTCACATACATAAGACTATTCTTATACAGGGTTATTGGAAAAACACCAGAAACCTCTTAAGAGGTCATTGTACTCATCATTATAAAGAACTTTTACTATGGGACCAAACCTGAAATCACGAAAAAAAAAGCTGTCCCCTACATTTTGACGAGATAAACGAACATAAATGTAGGGAACAGCAGATTTTTTTTCGCGATTTCAGGTTTGGTCCCATAGTAAAAGTTGTTCATAATGATGAGTACAATGACCTCTTAAAAGGTTTCTAGTGTTTTTCCAATAACCCTGTATACTAGATGACGTTAATTGCACATTTATATCTAACATTGCAGTAGCTGGACTTGACTTTAAACATTAGATATTCACCCCCGCATTCAAATTAAATAAACCTGTACAGACAGAATGCATTCTAACTGCAATAAACAGGGTCAAATAAAATTTGTTAGCGGAACTCCGCAGATATGATCTGTATCGAAATCCTAAACATGATAATACAAAAGAAAACAGATTTTCTCAACTCATACTTGAAGTAACAACAGTAAAAAACATCAAATATTTTTTATATCATCGTGATATCGACACCCATTACGTTTGCAGAGTTTCACTAGATAAATTGATTTGACCCTGCAAAGATTGAATGCAGTAAACAAATTAATACACTTAAAATCGCAGTTGTCATTGTTTACATTTAGCTTTACCTGATTTCCAAGTACATTTCTCACGGTATTTCATAGTTGGAATGTAATCTATCTGTACTCACACACGTATACGAAAATTCATGATCATTTATACCAATACTTATTCAGTCTATAATATAATTAAAGTCAGTCTGAGTTTAAATATACACGAAGATTACTTTTATTGGTACAAATAATATCATATTCCGTTTCTTTCTTCTACTCCCCAACATCACAAATGAGATAACATTTTACACATTTGTATAAGTATACACTTTTACACATTTGTTTATTCGCAATGTATACATTAATTAGGGTCAGTTTCTCGAACGAAAATTACCTATAGCTAAATTAATGTGACGAATAGTTAAGGCGAAATTTTTTTTTTTTATTAGCTTTTTTTGCAATTTGCAAGGCAGTATCAAGTTGGATGTTAGTCAAAATACGATTCGCGACCGTAATACATATGTATTTACAGAATTATTATCATTCAAATCATCAATACAACTCTCCAAGTTAAGGAGGGCGCCCACGAGCAACCTAGTTGCCCAGCAACTTTTTTGTATCTGTCGCTGTCTCCGCGCCGAGATTTGGACGATGTGCACACGGGAGCGACAGCAACGCTGCTTTTTTTTGTTAAATTTTAGGTTGAGCGGCAACTGGCTAGCCGGCAACTTTTTTGTCGCCGTGTGAGCTCTTTCTTGCAACCAATAGACGGGCGAGAGTTGCGTCCAAACCCGCGGACAAAAATGTCTCCCAGCTGTCGCGTCGCTACATGCGCGCACTTTCATACAAACCTGTAGACCTGATATGAGAGAGAAATTATTTGCGGGGACAAAAGTTGCTCGTGGGCGCCCGGGCTCTTTTATTATATTAACCAGCAAAAAAACGTGAGACTGTTTAAATTTCACGGGCTCTCATAGCGCAGTTGCACCCCCTTAAGTACGCGTAAACTGCTGTGATTAGTTAAATTATTTAACTAATCACTAATCATCGCTTGATAATTTGCCACATTCATTTTGGAATAATTTTCGTTCGAGGAACTGGCCCATAGTAGTTTCATTATACAAAATGGCACTAATAACATCACCCGATACTTTACACGAAAGTGCACAAAATAATAAATAGTGCAGTCAAACAATTGCATGTGATAATAAATATAAAATAATTATATTACAGTTTTGATTAATAAACAACAAACGAAACGCGTTCCGCTTAGCCTTAGCTGACAACAATATTTTAAAGGACTTAATGGGGATAAGCTAATGCAGCGCGCGAAATTCAAATTTTCATACGTTTTTTGCAATTTGCAGGTCAGTGTCAGGTTAAATGTTAGCCAAAATATGATTCGCGACCTTAACAAATAAGACCTTACAGAATTATAATCATTACAATCAGCAATACAACTCCATGAGTTGGAATTGGAACTCAAATGTCATGATTTCATGAAATAGTAATTTACTATGGTAAGTACCATACTTATAGAGTTGTATTGATGATTTTCTATAAATAAATATGTCTTAACGCCGCGAATTATACAGGCAAATTGCAAAAAACGTAAGAAAATTTAAATTACGCGGGCTTCCTTGGAGCATCGCCCTTACAGCCTTTGTCAATTTTGAATGATTCACGAAATAAACAGCTGAGAATATAATAAGTCACAAGATAACTGAACATTCATTGTTATTACAGGTTATTACAAAACAAGAATATTCAACATCTTGTCGGAGCTGATAAATTACAAAAGTCGAGAAATATATAAATATATTAAATCTATTTTATATTAACTTTAAGCTTCAGTCTTCAGGCTGCGTATTATATTATATCACACAATATAAATATTAGTGTTATATTTTATCAATCATAAGAGCTCAAATATACAATATAAAGGGTTATTTGAAAAACACAAACAACCTCTTAAGAAGTCATTGTACTCATCATTATGAACAACTTTTACTATGGAACCAAACCTGAAATCGCGAAAAAAATCAGCTGTTCCCTACATTTTGACGAGTTATACGAACATAAACGCCTAACGCCTTTCATTCAATGCTTCAACAAATGTAATCATTCAAAATAATTACTATTAAACACAATCTTAACGAGAACAATAATATTTTACATAACATTATACTTTAAGCATCTACAAAGTTTTTTTTTAATATTATATCACATTGCCGGCTAAAAAAATAAAAATATATTTTCACTCTGTGTTGACTTACACAAAACTGAGTAATGTGTGACGATAATGCAACAAATAACATACCGTTTTTTTCCTAACGCTTATACAAATGTCACTCTCGTCATACAAAAGTTAATAAAGGCCTGATTATGCATACTGAACACATGCTTACTACGAGTCGACTCGGAGTGAAAAGCGTATGGAGTGCAAATTTTAAAAAATAGCCTTCTCACTTAATAGAAAAAATAGTCACGTGGTCGTTGGCGTTCATTCCATACCACGTAACCGTGTTTCCTCTTAAGATACGCGGAAAGGATTAGCGCTCGTCTTCATGAGGTTTACCAAAGAAAGTGAAGGCAGCCATTTTCCTTTTCTTTTCGCATTTAGGGATTTTACACTTATCTGTTCCTAGTGATGACAAAAAAAGAATATTACAGTCGATCGTACGCCAATTGACACTCCATTCGATTATTACTCCGAGTTTAAAACAAGAAACATTGCCCAACTATCAATACAATACACTATCGACTATTCCGAATAATACTTAAATTGGTATTGAACAGATTTGGATATGATCCGTAGAAGATAAAGCGTGCTAGTGAATACCAACATTCGTGGCAGCCGCGATACAAGATTATTCACCGTCCTCCTCGCACTTCTTATGACCGCGCTTGCCACGAGCCTTGGCGTTTAGTGTAATAAATGCACTACGAGTCAACGCAAACTTGTGGTGGAAGAGTGAACGAATTCGCTGCAGGGTGATATTCATCTTCTAAGATCTACTATTTGTACTGGCGCCGAGTCGTCGACCTTTATGTGTGTTACAGTCTGTAAAGAAATTATTTGAATAAAGCACCTTTTTTCATAAACTGGCGGAGATAATACACATCTTTGAATGTGAAGTAGACAAATCTTAAAAAAATCATAACATATACATAACATCACACCTGTTATCACTGAAGGGTGAGGCAGAGGTGTACAATATAGTTCACCCACATTTCGCTAGAAAGTTTAAGTCCCGTGTAATAGGGGGCGAGCCTATTCCCACCAACCGGGCACAAATCCAGACTACGGGGTGCTACTGAGAAATCCTGATGGAAAAACCCGATCACCACAGGTACAATCTTTTTTGAACTTTTATTAGTGCTCAAGATAGATGCACGAAACATACAATAATTCAAATAGGTTTATATTTTACAAATCAAAGCAACATAACACATTTATCATTTGATATGCATTTTTTTACAGTTTAAATAGAACTGACACAGAATCCTAATGTGTGAATCCAGGGAATTAGTAAAAATCTAACGTCTAAAGCTCCTAAGTAATGGGTTACTGGTTTTTTAATATTGTAGCGTGTTTTCTGAACCAATATTTTTTATTCTTTTATTATTATAATCAGTTCACGGATAATTTGTATATTATGGGTTAATTTAAGTAACTAACTTACATAACTAACTAACTTACGTGAAACAGGGGAGGGTCGTCCGGATGCGGATGAAACCCGGTTTGTCTACAATTTGTGATGAACTGCATTCCGTAGTCAGGAGTCAACGCGAAGTAACCAGTTCTGAAATATAACATACATGGTTAGAGAAAAGTCTGGTACTAACACAGTAATTAAGTAATAATTAATTAATTATTTACAAGGTTTTTTTTAGTTCCTCTTATATTAACTTGATTAACCAAACAATTTTGTAAGACAAATCGTTGATAGTTCTTTGTTGCAATGTTTGACGAAAAACCCATAAAATAACATCACAATACAACATCGCTTTAACTTATATATTTTTTGCAATAACCATAAAAAACGTCTTAGAGCAAAAAAATTGTTAAAGACTATCCTCGTCTCACTTGACATAAAATTAACACGAGCTAAATCTTGGTACTCATAAAATATTGCAATGAGTTAAAAAATATCGACTGAGTTAGTAAATAACAATGAACTCAGTCAATCTGCCTATAATAGCCTTTACCCAAATATGTTGGAATCGGCTTTCTGGCTAACCGGATGCAGCTCTATACCAGTATTTTACATGGAGCGACTGCCTATCTGACCTCCAAAATCCACAATTTCCGTTGGGATGACTGGTTATTAGACTTTTGGGCTTCTGCCTTCCCATAACAACTGTCAAAGATCTACAAATGACAGCCGGGACCAACGAGTTAACGTGTTTTCCGAGGCAAGGAAAAGAACTATGAAGTCAGTATGTACGACTTACTCATTGTATTTGGGCGCGCACACAATGGCGATCGCTTCAGGCATCATTAGCTGGTACGAGCACTGCGTGTGAAGGTCCACAGACGACAGGAAAGCCGTCTGGGTTGGATGAGTCTGAAACAATTGAAATAAACAATATTTATATGAAATCAGAATCTGCTAGGATATCCTGGCGCCTGAAAGACATTAGCTTTGTTGGTTAGCATTATTTTGTGGCATAGAAATTGTAATGACAAAACAAGATGGCGACGTTAGTTCTGATTTTGGCCACGCGCAGCAATAACTTTGTAGCGATGTAATTATCAAGTTTTGAGAACATAAACTCAGTCATACACGACAAAGTTAAAATTCCATTGCAACCTTTTAAACGGTCTATATAGATAGTGGATTAAGTGGCAAACTGGCAATACATGTAAACTGTTTAAGATTGTGTATTCAAGTACTGCTTTCTGTAACTCAGGACCCTCTCTCTCTGTCTCCTTTTTATGAAGTAAAGTACACATTGTCAGCAAATTGAGTATGTAATAAAAGTGCGGATAAATGCCCGAACTACTCGTGCGTTCGTTTTCACGGTCGCATATAACATGCGCAGTGCCTTAACTACAATGGTATTAGTAACTTACATTGGCTAACGCTGTGATAGCAGCGGCCGTTACACGTGCGATCGAGATGACACGACGATTGATTATGAGTTTTTAGAAATACACTAAATATATACCATCCTGGTTGCGCGTTTTATGTCCGTGACTGCTTTTTCAAGCCTTCAATAAATAAAAATAAAATTATGTTTTAGTAAGGGGTTCAAGGTAGGTTCAAGCAAATATTTCAACAGGGGTGAATATCACGTTCTTATACAGGGTCAAATTATATTAGCCAGCGAAACTCTGCAGATCTGATAGGTATCAAAATCTAAATACGACAAAAAAAGGGTTCATTGTTTTTTTTTGGGGTCAACGACTGCAGTTACTTTAAATACCAGATTTTCTCAAATACCTACTTCAAGTAACTACAATACCAGTGGCCATTTTCCCCAGAAAAAACAACATCAAATGTTTTATTGTTTTTTGTTTTAACGTGTTTAGATTAGATGTCGATGCTCATCACGTCGCGCCGTTCCCGCTCGTTAATACCCCAATCGTTCACCCCTCGTTTCGCGTCTGGAGTTTCGCTAGCTAATTAAATTTGAATCTGTAGACCTGTAGTTTATCAATCTGACGTCTTACTTAACCAGTCGACTGATGTAGTTTTATATAATCTAATCCGGCAATAAACACCTACATACAACTAATATAATACAATTATGTAGATCGCATAGATATGATAAAGAGTGATTCATATAGTAACAGTCTACTTTATTCAACACATTTTTAATCAATATTATTTAATTTGTCATAACAGTGACTCAGATAGGTAAACAAAACAAAAACCTTGGTCTTTGTATTATACTCATTTTGGTACTAATGATAATAGATAATCTCCATATTATAAACATTGTTTTTAGGGTTCCGTACCTCAAAATGAAAAAACGGAACTATTATAGGATCACTTTGTTGTCCGTCTATGTGTCTGTCTGTCAATACCCTTTATCTCGGGAACGCGTGGACGTTTCGATTTGAAATTAAAACCATATACTCAGGTCTACAGTCCCTTGAAATGTGAAAAAAAACAAACTTCTAAGTTAACTTAAAAAAAAGATACGGCCGTTTATGTCGCAAAAAACGTATATTTCGACACTTTCAAGGGAATCAAAATAATAGGGTACTTCCCGTTGACTTAGAATCATGAAATTTGGCAAGAAGCCATACCTACAAATTTGTACGGAACCCGCGCAAGTCCGACTCGCACTTGATCGGTTTTATTTATCGGATGGTTATGTAGCTTGTGTTATGAATGACTCATAACCGTAATGAGTGATTAATTTTCACGAATAATTAGCATGTTTAGTAGGTACCTCAGGTTTATACCCAGTTTTTGCCCCAACACACAAACTAAAATTAATATACTTAGTGCGAATGTTGGCATGTTTTTTACACAGTAACGACAAAACAGCTGAACGGATTTGGATAAAATTAGGCAGACTTTTATTAGTCTGACTTGGAATAACTTAGACCACTCGTATAAGAGTAATAGTAGTAGGTATGAAAATCTAATTAGTAAGAATAAGAATAATAAATATACGCTTCGATTGTTATTATGTTGAAAATCAAATATGAATATCAATAAGTGGAACAACAACAAGATAGAAAATCCCAATAACACTTGACGCTTGTTGTGGGGGTTTTTCTAATGTCAAAAGACGGGTGCGCATCGTATGTTGTTAAAGGAAGCTGCTAGAATGTTCTAGAAACTTCGACTCACCCTCATTGGCCGAGCGGGAACGAGAGGCGTTTCCGCCAGAAATGCGCGGATTGTGGCGAGAGCGGTTGGAAACAGTTTCACGTTATATACATAAGTGTTTATCTCACATGTATCCATCCCAAAGTGATAAGATTCTGTTGGTCCTGGTAGTAGAAGATCTCCTCTTCATTGTTGGTGCTGCAAGAGTCCGGAGTACCCGTCTGCTTGGGCACTATCACGTGCGTGATCTTCAACTGGTCGCGCTCCTGTAATGCGACGTCATAATTTATGTTTTGTCAAACGAGTGACACTTTAAATATTTGGTTGATAATTTTTTTAAAGTAAGTAAAATAATTATGAATTGCAAATGTTCGTTACAGTGGATGTGAGTCTAAATTGATGAGGTAGTAGTTTTTGTTAGAAACTAATGCTCCCAAATGATTTTGAGGCAGTCTTTTATAGCGAAAAAATGAACTAAGAAACCACTGAAAAGAATAACCAGACTGAATTGTGTTAGCCGCACCACTATGGTCAGTTTCAATAAAGTACCTTCAACAAAAAACGTCGAGTAACGTGAAACTCACGAGTATCCCAGCGAGTATGCCGCAGGTCTCGACGTTTCGCGCCGTGTTGCTGGCGGCGAGGCGCAGAAACTTCGCCAGCAGTGCGGCTGGGACCACCACAGTGCGCAAGCGCGCCGCCCCGTACAGAGACTCAACGCTTTCGCCGCCGCTGTACAATGTTACATTCCATCTTTAAATTAAATTCTATCGGGTCCAAAAATACTCTGAACGAAGCCGAAAGTCACTTGTTCTTCCCGTCATTGCGATCATGTGTTCGTAATGGACCATGCCATTCTTATATAGGGACCTCCTTACTTGTGGTAGGAGGCCCCCCGCTCTTCAGTGACAAATTATAAAATGGAAAAAGTGGTGTACCAAAAGATAATAGAATTTAAACATGAAAATATAAGTAAAATCTAAAATTAAACAAAGAAATTTAAATACCCCCATGACCCTTGTGTCGATGCATGTTTTTCGTGCGTTACATTGCGCATTACCGTAAACAGAGATTTTACACACCAAAAATAAGATTAGTTTAGATCGCAGGTATGCTGGAAGAGATTTCTTTAGAAATAAGCATCACCTTTGTAAATATTTCCCTGTTCTTTTCTTGTCTGTTTTTTTATGTATACATAGCGCATAGCGGTAAAAAAAATTGGGTCTTTTTACATGCTGTATATGGCCGACAGAGTTTAATGCCGGTATAGTATTTTTTATTTCACGAAGCGACACGCGCTTTACTTGTGGTTACCAAGTGTTTGTACACACAGTGAATGTGTGTGTAAGCGCAGGAGCTCTCGGTACCATTCGGTCCGAGACAATGGTGACTTCGGAAGTGTGTGCGTGTGAGTGTTATGGTGTGTTATAGCGAAGACGACGTTTTCACGCACACATTCACAGCGTGTTTGTACACTAATGGTTACTAAAAGTAAACCGCGCGTCGCTTCGTGAGATAAAAATACTGTAGGTATTACAAAGAAATTCTAACACAACTGGCGAAATGTGGGTGTATTAGTATTATACCCCTTGTCTACCACTTCAACAGTTACAGCAGCGAAGTTATGTAATACAGGCCGTATTGTTACCTTTTCTTCGCTTGAACTAATTGGTGGATTTTTATGCATTTTTTAGAGAAAGTTTTTTCTTTACAGTACATTAATTTTATACCCGCACCCTAATTGCGTAACACACTACTCTCAATTTGAATAATTTTGAAGCATAATTAATCCATTACTCTATGTTTGAAAAATGTGTCTGCCGGTCGAAGTTGGGGCGGGTCGCTAGTATCCATACTAATAATTATAATGCTTGCTTAATATTATAAATGCGAAAGTAATTCTGTCTGTCTGATACGTTTTCGCGCCACGGCACAGAGATAAACCTTGACCTGGGTTAGGTCGTAGGATACCTTTTGTCCCGGTAGTACTGACGCCAGCACATCAAGCTAGGTACTACAATCTGTCAAATTTCTTTAATAGATTTTCAACTTTATCGCTAAAGCATAAGGTTCAAGGTTGATTAGGAAAATTTAAGTTTCGGGTAGCTCGAAATGCTAGCATCTGTACATTCCCGTGGGATGATTTCCGACCTCAACGCGGGCAAAGCCGCGGTCAAAAGCTAGTTGTAATATAAGGGTGATTACTGATACTCACACTTGCGGCCGTGACGGCGGTATGATCGGCGGCACGGGTTGGTAGTGGCGCGACGGCGCGCGCGGCGGCTCGTTCGCGAAGTCGTCCGGGTACAGGACGCCGTCCATCGCCGGAACCGACGGCGACGCGGCCCACTGCTCCTGAATCACCATGGTGACACACACACACACTAGAGTACACTCCTCAACATGAAACATTGTTACTTCTTTAGTACGAGAACGCACACGCATTTTGTGCCGGTGAATTGCGTAGGTTTTAAGGGATTTTCTTATGTAATTTAACGTTCAAGAAGTGCGGATTCTCATCCTAATTTGAATGAATGATTTTTTATTGATTTTTAGTTACAAAAATATGACAACAAAGGTATGGCAGCGGTTACAACGAATGTTGTCGCAAGACTGGCGTTACCGTTTACTAACAAGGCAAATACTCTGCCGAATCTATCTACATATCTTATCTCAAGTATTGCTGATTTGGAAAGTACCTACTCGTACTGTATTTTCCAAATAATGACTGTTATGAATATGACGCATAGTAATCGCATAGCAATCGTATAGCGATATACATCTGTATGACAACATGAGACGCATCGTCGTTGCCTAATCTGTGTCCCACCGCTGGGCAAAGGCCTCTCCTCTTCCCTTCCAAGTCTCTCTCTATTTTGTGAACATACTTATCGGCGAAATTAAATTGGACAGATATGTTCCAGCACTAAAACAGGATTCAAGTCTACATACAAGTGTATAAACAGTGAGATCTCACATCATGTTGCAAATGAGGTGTTGTAGTGTGTCCGTCTTTCTTGTTCTCATCAGCTTGGAGACGTTCAGCCAGCTTTGCATCGTCTCTCTCCTGCTTTCTCCTTTCTTCTTCTGCTGCACGCCTTCTGTTTTCCTAATTAAATTAAATGGGTTAGTACCATTCAGTCTTAGTACTATTTGTTGTAGACGCGTCGTAGCGCCGCACACAAACACAGATCACAAACTCAACACGACCGTGTTGAGTTTACCTATATAAAAAACAAAATTATATTTAAAAAAACCGGTCAACTGCGAGTCGGGCTCACGCACCGAGAGCTCCGTACAAAGTAGGTATGTGAATAGTTTTACCCTAAAACAGTAACAAAAAGAAAAAAAAAACAAAGTCCTATGCGAGGCCAAAAGGCTCCTATTTAAGCATGATGCTGCGACATTATATAATTGTTAAGTAAATATCTTTTTTTATTGTTTTTTAATGAATGTCCACGTAATGCCGTGGAACTCTATTGTGAAATAAACTCTGTCATAAAACTTTGATTACCAAAAGGTTAGGTTAGAAGATTGACTAAAAATTAATGTCACAAGTAAGAGGTATGGACATTTACCTCATCCTGATAGACAACATGTTCTTTAGCATACTGGTCGAGAAGCTTTTGTTTCAGTTTCTCAGCTTTGGGCATCACTTCCTTCAGCTTGGCCTGGTTTACAGCCTTCACTGAAGACGGGACTGATGCATACTCCGGGTGCTTCCGAATCTTTTCCAAGAATAATGTCATGAACTTAATGTACAGGATGTAAGCATTCTCAAGGCTACCCTCTGCTAGGTACACGTTAGCCATCCTGACCATCTCCAAGCCTGACCTATAATACCTGAAATTGTTTACATTTACCTCACTACCACAAAACCATATAAACACAGTGCTGTGGTAGTCAATTAATGGTTAAAATACACAAAAATTTAACAATGTCTTGTAATTACAGAACAGCATCCAAATAATCATTATAAATCTGTATTTTTTAGCAGAATTTGTTAAAATTAACTATATCAATGACAGACCATAATTTATTTTTTTAAACTTTAAAGAATAAGTATTCTTTTAATTTGTTGCCAATCGAAACTCTGACAAAAGGGGTAAGGTAAGGGGGTTGATAAACATATTACTCAGAAACTGGGTTGTGGAGGTCGGATAGGCAGTTGAAACTCAGAGTCACTCCATGTAAAATACTGGTATTCAGCTGTGCAAATCAAATACTCTGCAAAGATTGGTCATTCGCATGACCAACTAATCTGTATAGATTCATTTACATTTACATCTATATATCCAAAGAAATCCTATATGCCAATATTTATGCCCAACTCATCCGCTAAAAGTGAAACTGATCGCGGATTATCACAAAAAACAAAAAAAAAAAAAATAAGTATCCAAAGAATTACCTTAACATGTGCAAGTACAATAAGTTATCACTAGCATCTATTCTCCTTGCTAATAATATGCGAGTCCTTGGGGCCATTCAAGTATTATATAAGCACCATAAGGGGGCTGGGGGGTCTTTGCTTTGCTTATTTTTGATGACACATGGGAATGGGGGGTCTGGATGGTGATTACGTCAGCAGTAATTACTTTTTTGGATTTTGTACAAAATTTAGTTGATTTTGGGTTGAACCACCGCATAAATAATAAATGATTTGTTTATATAAGTAGGTTTGCACAAACACTTTTACACGTCAATCATATTTTTTATAAAACTAGATGAGGTCGGCGTTTCCTATCTGACTACTCTGAGAAGAAAGGCCGAAACAAACTCAGAGGTCACAGTCTCTTTTAAAGTCCAGACATAATCTTGGTCAGGTTATATGAAGACCATGTAGATCGATATGTAGATTGATGTCTGAGATGGTCTTTTGAGGAAAGAACCACACAGACTGAGAGGACCTGTCCAGTCAGTGCTCACATTTGTCAGAAATTGTGCAGCTTAACTCAAAACTTAAGGAGCTCAACGATTCGACAAACAATACCAAAGAAAGAACATTTGGTTAGGCTACATAAATTACTAAAACTGCCATACCTAGACAAAGACTAACAGAACAGAGAGAATAATAAATAAAATTTAATAAAATGACCCACATTGTCTTCACATGCACAATAATTAAAATAATATAATAATTTACAAAGTAAGCAAATGTCTTTGTTTGTATACAATTCATTAATGTCAAAGTGTTTATAGAAAAAAAATAAAAACATTCAAAATGTAAAAATTGGAAGCAGCTCAATCCCAAGACTTTTTCTCCTGAATATAATCTTTCAACTTACATTTAATGAATGATTTGAATTTATTAAGGCTGAGATCTTGAATGTGGCTTGGTAGTTTATTATAAAAGCGTATACATTTGCATCTGAACGAGCCACCTCTTTTCTTGAGCCTTGTAGGTACAACAAATTTTTGTTTGTTCCTGGTATTTATATTATGGTTATCACTGTATTTTTTAAACAATTTTATATTTTTACGGACATATAAAAGATTTTCATAAATATACTGAGAAGGCACAATCATATATATATATATATACCCAACTTGTATATGCTTGAAAACAAAACGCATTTTCAGGGATTCTTCTGGGACTTATAATTGCTGCTCATGAATCAATAAAAAAACCAGAACACATTGAAAAATGCATTTACCAATGTTCATGTAAGCATGGGAGGGGGAGAAAGAGCTTTGCTTACTTTTGTTGACGAGGCGAAGGTTGGGTAATAATTGCAAGAAATCTACTTACGTAATACTTGAACGGCCACCTTGCATTATTTTTGAACCAAGAGTTAATCTATGAGAATGGTACTTGGCTTAACCTACATGCAACATAAGACACAACAGTTTGTTCACTTAAAGGTATTTTTTTTCAGATATTTGCTATGGAATATCCACACGTAAAATGGGCCCTCCTCATAGTCCACATGCGTGACAGGTTTCACAAACATGACAAGAGGTGAGCCTACCAATACAATGTATGTATGACAGCCAGGATCAATGGTTTATACCTTGCTTTCAAAGGCAATGAGGTGTCTCGGTATATAAAGGACGGTCACCCATCCTCGAACCGACCTCAGCAGCGTAGCTCAACCTTCGATCGACCCTTGCGGCTGTTATTACTTAGCCAAGAGCCCCCACCCCCGGCACTTAATGTGTTTTATGATGGGATCTAAAGTACCTAATTTGTCCCAACCTTTATGTTTTTCATAAAATGTGTCATCATATTACCTTGATCATGGCCGAACTCTCAACTCATAATTTATTTAATGCTGTGTTTTAATAGTTACCTCCTCGGTGGAACGTTTGGATCTACGTCTACCACTGCACCATAGTTGGCTAATTGTTTAACCCTCGCAGTAGGTTCTAAAGATGCCAAATCCACTGTTGGTTTCGAGCGTTTTTCTTCCACTTGCATTGTATTGATAACCCAGTAGGTACTTGTTTATGAAAACAAAGCTGCTTCATGCAAACTTGTACTATTAAAATGCTGCAGGATAAGCTAAAACAAAATATGTAATATTACCAAAGGAAATAGAATGACTACTAAAGATTGAAAACCCAATCAACAACACACTGCAGGGTGCTCAATCTTAGTACAAAAAACTCGGGACAGCAGTGGGTACAATGATACAAAATCATGAAGTATATGTTGTCTCTGAACAAAATAAGTTTGAATGTGTTTTTTAATTTTGTCGGATTATAATTGAACTTTACGCGTACTGTGGCTAAGAGATGGAACTTTGAAGCAATGTTCACTATTAATTCGAATAGATGGCTCTAAACATAATCGCAACTTTGATACGTCGGTAACCTATGTACTACTAAAATAGTATATTTTTAACTGACTTCTGTTTTAGTGTATCCAAAAAATATTTTAAATTATGGATCATTGTCAAGAGTTTTAATTACATTTATCGCACAGTTTGACATTTAATTATTTTTCGATCAATAATTATCACCTATTGAAATAATTTACACAAATATTTTGCAAACATTCATTTTGATGCTGGTAGAATTACTTTGGAGGTTTTACTATCAATAAATTGGTATCCCCAATACAAATGTCTGATAATATAATGTCTCACGCTCTCTCTTTAATATTTAACGATATTTTTGTGATCTTTCTGTGTAACGTTGCGCGTTTGTCGTTGAGTTGAGCGAAAGTTCCTACGACTAATCCATATTTGTGACCAAAAAGTAATTTTGTGAGTGGTTATGTCAAAACCAAGATAGGACTCCAGTGTAGTATTAAGTTTGAGATAGTCTTTTAGTGCATCAGGTCATCGGATAAGCACTGCTGTGTAACTGTGTTCCTGGGTGCAAGGACAGTGGAGGTATGTCACATTGTCATAGCTGAATCTTGGAACTTGGCCTTGTACTTGAATGCAATTCAAAATTACGTTTTACCAGTTGTATGGTTTTCTTAAATTTTTGTTACTTTTCAATATAAATAAAGTTAAATTTATTTCGAAACAACAATATTATGGGTTTACTAATGTTTGACAAAAAACGAATCACAAATTAAATAGAAATAAAAATTAATAATTGTCTGCAATTTTTTTCAGACATGCATGCAGTTCTCCATGGATTTCCGAACCCTGAAAAAGACCGATTTAGATTCAATACTTGGCTTTAATCTATTGGCACGGGAAGTGATATTTTGTGACTTGAAAATGCCCACTTCAAACACTTTCAGGATAAATATTTATGTCGCATTAACAGAATAAACAATATTGCAGTTCCAACATTATATTTAACAGGTTTGTTCATTACCTTCATAATGCTACTTCGTATAATAAAAGAATAAAGTTCACAATATTCCTTTAACTGATAAAAAAAAAACTATAAAGCGCCTTAGTAAAATTATTAATGCAGTTATTCCTTTATAATTGTTTCAGGTCTAACATTACAATCACAATATTCACAACCAAACTTGCCATGTGTTGGAAGAAAATCATTGCAAGAACTTGTACATCAGCCAATTCCATCAACTTCTTCAGGTATATTATGTTTTTTTTTATTTGACTCTTCTAGGGTTCCACATCAGAATATGTGTCCATAATTATGGTCTCTATCTATCCATACTAATATTATAAATTCGAAAGTAACTCTGTCTGTCTGTATGTTAACTTTTCACGCCTAAACCAATGAATGGATTTAGATAAAATTTAGCAGAGATTGTATCCCGGGGAAGGACATAGGATAGTTATTATCGATATACCTCGCGGGCGGAAGCTAGTACCAAATAAAATGAAGGTAAAGTGTAATAGTCTTGATGGAATGGAACCCTTAGGCCTGTATTAATAAACGTTACTCAGCCCAGGAGCTCGCACTTATCGATCTTGAGGTCATGATCGTATTAATAAACATAATAATTGACATACTCAAACTACAGTTTGGGTTTACGAAATGAAAAAAAAAATTGCCTCTAGCCTTTCCAAGTATGTTTTAGTTGTGGCCAAGATTTCATCTTTCACCGAGTTCATCTGAAGTTGGTTGTGAATTTCAGTATATATAGTAATCTTACGACATACCTAGCAAGAACGAAATGTGATGAATGATAATTCTAAACTTCGGCAATGTGACGTACAGCGTCGACTAGCTGAGCTTGGTAACTGAGATACTGTTTTCATGTGTTTATGAATTAGCAATGATCTTGAGATGCTGATATCGTAATAATGGCGTTTCAAATGATAACGCACTTGAGTACTTCCGTTGTTGAGAAACGTTTATTAATACGGCCTTAGACTTGCACTTGTCAGGTTTGCAATTTAATAGTTGAATGAATGTAATAATCCTACTGATTAGAAATTATTTAAAACAGATTTACTTTTGCACTCATACAAAATCATTTTCTACTTTACAGGCAGGAAAATATCTGCCAGGACAGGACAGCTCTCCAGGGCAGAAAGAGATCTACAGCTGAAAATAATGGCTGCCAAAAGAAGAATATGTACATTAAAAAATTAAGTTAATAAGCAGACAGCTGAAATAAGGCAGCAAAAAAATTGTTGCCAATCCTGCAGTACTAGATGTACTGCAGAATTGCTCAAGCACTGTAAAACTATTAAAGCGGATACAGTGGAGAGAAGAAAAAAAAAAATTATAAAGGACGACGATTCACGCTGCAAGAAAAAATTTTAGCATTATCTGTTTTTAAACAGAGTCCAAAGGCATATAGATTTTTAAGAAAAATATTTATATTGCTCGCAAATCAGACATACGCCAAAGTTATACAATTTTTTTTTAATGATGGCGTGACCAAAACTGCCAAATGGTCTCATTTATTGCAGCTTCTTAAAGAAAACCCTGGCTATAAAGGCATAAGACTGATTCAAAACTGACTGAGGCAAAGCTAACAGAATACCACTTAAACCCTGATAAACTAAACAAAATGAAAGTAAATTTTGCATCGCAAGTATTTAGCAGCACTGTGGCTTCCAATGTAGGTACCTAGCAGGTAATTTATATTTTAGAAGAAGGCGGATAGAAGCCAGTGGTGCCGCAACGTTAACCCGACATGCGACCAATTTGAGTCTGCTTTTGCCACTTTGCTAATCAACAACTTAAACAATGTCTATACCCAAGGAAAAAATTGTGAAAATGACGATGCTTTATGCTTTTAAAAACTAGTTAGAAAAATACATCAAAAGGGTTATAAAAATATCAAGTATATTTTACGTTCTATTATTAACCTTAAGCTCTATGAATTCAGTCAATGTGTTGTTAGCGTCAGAATGGCTGGTTGCCTATGGCAAGCGGCTCTGAAAGTATATTCAAGAATTGCTACCCAATTGCTCATATTTGCTACATTTCTTCAATAATTGCTACATATGATACATTCAGAGAAATATGAATATTTTGTTGACCAGCCATTCTGACGTCAGGATGGCTGGTGGCCTCCGTGTTCAGCATGAAGGACGCAGAATTTCTAAAAGTTTGATGTATCAATAATTGCTTATTAATTGCTACTTTCACGAATTTTAGTTTGAGCTTCGTACATACATTAGGTAAAAAAAAAAAATGATTTTATTAATAATTGTACGCTCTGATATCTTATAAGATATTCATTTTAATGATATGCTGTAAAGGGCAATTTTAACCTACATGAAATGCACAACGTATCTAATGTATTTAATTGGAAAAGGAATGATACTGTATTGTTTAAAATAGCTTGGTAAAATAATTAATAATTTTTATGTAATATGTGAAAGATGAAAATTTTTACTGTGGGTTATATGTAGGAGATAAACATATACCATCGCGGACTTTTTTTATCGATATTTTTTAAGATATATGATTCAGTAGAACCTACGTAGAACATTAATTTGATCTATCTCGTAAGGTTTAGCCGGCGTTTGCAATGTAAGCGCAGAAAAACGTTTTTGTTACGACAATCACTCTTGAATCACTCTTATCTATTGCTGAAAACTACATTTCACCTTGTTGACAGAAATTAAAAAAGAAATACCCAAAATTTACAGTTTTCTCTATCAATGTTACAGGCACCCCTCTAAATTACTTTATAAAGACAACCTTTTGAGTTCAGCCGTTGGTTGTCAACAAGGTGACCCTCTTGGGCCATTCATTTTTAGTTTGGCAATAAATCCAATTGTTCGACAACTAAATTCTAAATTCAACGTATGGTATTTGGATGACGGAACCCTAGGAGGTGATATAGACAGAGACACAGTCTTAAAAGATTTAACTTTTTTTAAAGACAAATTCAGTTCCATTGGCCTAGACCTGAACCTTTCAAAATGCGAAATTTATCTTCCCCAAACGACTGACAGACAGACTACCATAGAAAAATTTAATACAATAGCTCCAAATATCAAAATTACGGAAAGAAACTCTCTTCACCTACTAGGGTCCCCAATTTTTGACGAATCCTTTCCAACGTTCTTTGAGGAGCAGATACAAAATTTTAATGATATCTCGGAAAGACTTTTCAAAATTAATATTCATTCTGCCTTCACACTCATTCGGTACTGTTGTTTTGGACCAAAATTTACATATAGCCTTCGCTCGTCTCATCTATGGAAGCATCCATAACTTTTAGAAAAAGTAGACCAAATTATTAGAAACACATTAACTTCCATCCTAAATGTGGCCCTGGACGACCGTGCGTGGCAGCAAGCCACACTACCCATTCGCTTGGGTGGTCTCGGCGGCGTCCGCAAAATTTCAAGTATTAGTTTACCGGCCTTCCTCTCCTCGGTCCACAGTACCGATAAATTAACCAGGAACATTGTATCTTCCTCACTGGTCGATTTTGAAGTACCGTGTTTGACCGATGCAATGAACGCTTGGAAAATGGCTTGTCCCAATACGGTTTTGCCCTATAACCCGTCTTCCCAGAGACGGTGGGATGAGCCGCTCTGCAGTATTATACGGAATACCCTTGTAAACACGTCACGTAATACTGTTGAGCGTGCTCGTCTGCTGGCTGTGGGAGAATGGAAGTCAGGCTTGTGGCTTCAGGCGCTCCCGTCATCCACCATAGGCACAATGATGGATGACTCATCGTTTCGGCTCGCTACGTGTCTCCGCTTGGGCGCACCTTGTGTTGCTCCGCATCATTGTCACTGTGGTGAAGCTGTCGACAGTCTCGGACACCATGGCCTGTCTTGCTGCAGGAGCGCATTCCGCATAGCACGGCACGCCAGCATCAACGATATTATTCGTCGAGCCCTTGTCACCGCCGGCGTACCAGCGGTGTTAGAACCAAACGGCTTGGTACACACGGCTACACATCAAGCTATACATTTCCAGTTTTAATTGACCTCGCATTGTATGGGTTTTTCGTACAATCAGAAGTCAGCTTATACTGGTTATGTATAGCTTGATGTGTAGCCGTGTGTACGTGACGATGGGAAGAGACCAGACGGCGTGACGTTGTTGCCTTGGAAGGTGGGTAGGCCTCTGGTATGGGACGCAACGTGTGTCGATACCCTTGCGCCATCTCATGTTCCTAGCACGGCGGGCTGTGCTGGTGCCGCTGCTGCGGCTGCTGAAACCCTCAAGCGGCGCAAATACTGTAACCTTATAGGCAACTACAGCTTTGAGCCGTTTGGGGTCGAAACGCTCGGGTCATGGGGCCCGAGTACGCGTCTCCTTTTTAAGGAAATTTCTAACCGGTTAGTCGACTCTTCACGTGACCAGAGGGCTGGGTCGTTCTTTGGTCAAAGAATTAGCATTGCCATTCAACGTGGCAATGCTGCCAGTCTTCTGGGCACGTTTCCGGATGACAGCGATGCGGACGAGTACTTCAACGCCTAGGTGTCCTTCGTTTTTGTATTTATTTATATAATAAGTTAGTTAATATACCTATATATATTAGATAGATATTACAAGAAAGACAGAATAAAGTTTATTCTTACATTAAAATCCGTTGCGTAGTTTGAAAGATCTAAGCTTACAGACAGTGGATGAGACTGTTTCATACTATGTAAAGATTTTGTACCCAAACTGTTTTGCTTTTAATTTTGTTTTCCTTTCTATGATATTCGTGTAAGTACTGTACTTATTGTGATTTATTTTAATGTGTTCGTCCTTGTCCTTAAAACTTGCACCTCTATAAATGTTAGGTGAATGATGTGTTGGCTTATTTATTTAGAAGCGCACACTTGTATTTTGTTTAAATAAAAACATGATTAGCCAAATAAAATTGTATTTCATTTATCAATCCCTGAAATGAACACTTGAATACTACCGAAAAAAAAAAAAAAAAGTAAAAAAAAAAAGAAAAAGTACAACAGTGGTGTAGTTCTAACTCTGAAAGCTGGGTAGCGCTAGTTTCTTCAGAAACGCAAATGACCCGTTCCACGGAACAAGATTGGTCTCTATCTCACTCTATTAAAAAGTACTCTGTGACACACTGGAACATACGAACACACCACAGAGTACTTAGGAACACACAGACTAGGCAAAAATTACTCTGTGACTTTATGAAACCAAAACGCCATCAAAATTCGTCAATGTCATTACTAGTCACTCACTATGACGTCTACTGTGGTGTTTACATTGTTCTTTTCACAGCTGTGGCTTAGACATGGAATTAGTATGTATTATATAATTTCTAAAGTTCATTATTCTGCCGCGGTAACGATATCAGCAGTACTTGTGCAATTTTTGACAAAATGAGTTAAATATTTATCCAGAATCAGCGCAATGAGCTCTCCAGATGTGCTAACAGCTGTTTTAATAGCTTATCGGGAACCGGTAAAGGACATGTCCGAAATGTATTTTTTATTATTCAATAATTCTAACCAGGATAAGTTAAATATATTTGGATAGACATCCCAAAAACTAGTTTTTCTAACTATATCATACATTTTTAAACATGTCCAATTTTGAGAAAAATCTTTTTTATTTTAGTGTGAATTTACTTCTAAAATGAACGAACCTTTCTAAATATCTGAGATAATATAGTGAATGCACACGAAAAAATAAGAAACTTGTCAAAATTGACACATTATACTGCGATTACTGTCATCAGTGACAGTGTCATTAGTGTCATTACTGTCAATCAATAATAGTATCTAATGTGAACGAAATGAATTTACTTTAAGGAGGCGTTTACGAATCTAACAAAAATAAGCAGTTTTTCGGTACATTTTGCGGGAAAATGATACGAAACCAAATCTAACTAATAATTACCACAGATAGATTGCTCCTTCATCTTCAAATATGGCTAAATTTTTATTCGAAAAGTTTGGTTTATAATATTGTAAAAAATTATTTCCGTCGCCTCTTCACACAAAATTGACGATATCGTAATGACTTTAGGTACATTTTTCTTCTATTTATTAACATAAATTTATGTATTTAAAAATATTTTATGTAAGCAGACATGTTCAACTCAAAATGATTGTATAAAGAACTATCAAAATATTACCAAATGGCTCAGAAAAAAAATAAAAATAGTCTATTTTTTCACATATTTAACTGTAACATGTGAATCTTAATGCACTGTATTAAGGGTTATTTTACTGGTCACTGTCTTGCTTTATTACACAAAAATTTGTAATGAAATATTAGTCTGCGCTCAGCCGCCGTCGTGGGTGGACTCTGTGTCGGTTGTAAGCAGCAGCTTGTGCTGAAAAAGATCGCTGTACGGATAGAAAATATTTGACATACCAAACTTGATACTTCCCGCATTCTGTATGACTATCGTATGAAAGATTTTATTCACAGTCTTATAATTTATTTTTTTAGAAGTAAGTAGGGATTATTCATATTTCGTTTCGGTCATGATGGAGTCACCTGAAGGTGTACTTCTAAGACTGCTACTGGAACTAAAAGACGAGCTGAGCTAGGTGTGCCGAGTTTGGGCTCGTCTTGTTAGTTATGTTGAGACCTTACCTTCGGAATTGATGAAGTGACCTGCAGGTGTACTTCGAAGACTGCTACTGGAACTAATAGACGAGATGAGCTAGGTGTGCCGAGTTTGGGCTCGTTTTGTTAGTTATGTTGAGACCTTACCTCCGGACTTGATGCAGTGACCTGCAGGTGTACTTCGAAGACTGCTACTGGAACTAATAGACGTGCTGAGCTAGGTGTGCCGAGTTTGGGCTCGTTTTGTTAGTTATGTTGAGACCTTACCTCCGGACTAGATGGAGTGACCTGCAGGTGTACTTGGAAGACTGCTACTGGAACTAATAGACGAGAAGAGCTAGGTGTGCCGAGTTTGGGCTCGTTTTGTTAGTTATGTTGAGACCTTACCTCCGGACTAGATGGAGTGACCTGCAGGTGTACTTCGAAGACTGCTACTGGAACTAATAGACGAGCTGAGCTAGGTGTGCCGAGTTTGGGCTCGTTTTGTTAGTTATGTTGAGACCTTACCTCCGGACTTGATGAAGTGACCTGCAGGTGTACTTCGAAGACTGATACTGGAACTAATAGACGAGCTGAGCTAGGTGTGCGGAGTTTGGGCTCGTTTTGTTAGTTATGTTGAGACCTTACCTCCGGACTAGATGGAGTGACCTGCAGGTGTACTTAGAAGACTGCTACTGGAACTAATAGACGAGAAGAGCTAGGTGTGCCGAGTTTGGGCTCGTTTTGTTAGTTATGTTGAGACCTTACCTCCGGACTAGATAGAGTGACCTGCAGGTGTACTTGGAATACTGCTACTGGAACTAATAGACGAGCTGAGCTAGGTGTGCCGAGTTTGGGCTCGTTTTGTTAGTTATGTTGAGACCTTACCTCCGGACTAGATGGAGTGACCTGCAGGTGTACTTCGAAGACTGCTACTGGAACTAATAGACGAGAAGAGCTAGGTGTGTCGAGTTTGGGCTCGTTTTGTTAGTTATGTTGAGACCTTACCTCCGGACTAGATGGAGTGACCTGCAGGTGTACTTGGAAGACTGCTACTGGAACTAATAGACGAGAAGAGCTAGGTGTGCCGAGTTTGGGCTCGTTTTGTTAGTAATTTTGAGACCTTACCTCCGGACTAGATGGAGTGACCTGCAGGTGTACTTCGAAGACTGCTACTGGAACTAATAGACGAGCTGAGCTAGGTGTGCCGAGTTTGGGCTCGTTTTGTTAGTTATGTTGAGACCTTACCTCCGGACTAGATGGAGTGACCTGCAGGTGTACTTCGAAGACTGCTACTAGAACTAATAGACGAGAAGAGCTAGGTGTGTCGAGTTTGGGCTCGTTTTGTTAGTTATGTTGAGACCTTACCTCCGGACTAGATGGAGTGACCTGCAGGTGTACTTCGAAGACTGCTACTGGAACTAATAGACGAGCTGAGCTAGGTGTGCCGAGTTTGGGCTCGTTTTGTTAGTTATGTTGAGACCTTACCTCCGGACTTGATGAAGTGACCTGCAGGTGTACTTCGAAGACTGATACTGGAACTAATAGACGAGCTGAGCTAGGTGTGCCGAGTTTGGGCTCGTTTTGTTAGTTATGTTGAGACCTTACCTCCGGATTTGATGGAGTGACCTGAAGGTGCACCTTCCAAAAAGTTATTTTTTACTTTGTAGTGTTTTTTTTTTGAAAGTCCGATATTTTTTTTTTTTATTGGAAAACAATTTTTATTTTTCATTTTTTATTTGTACCTGCCCAACACAAATTTAAATTACTTTAAGCAAAATTCATAAAGCTATACCTCATAAAGGTATACCTTATCCTGAGGCATACCTAATATTTATTCCTCATTTTTCATTATTGCACCTACCATTGTTTGTCTCTGCATCACCCAAAGGTAGAAAATGCCTATGGCATTAAGTCCGCCTCTGTACATTTTTGTGTTTGAAGTATTAAATAAATAAATAAATACCTTATCCATTAAAAAATGAGTGGATTTGCAAATCCGTCTATAGATATATGACGGAGCTATGCCCGAACATACATAAAAAAAAATACTCCTTATTTGAAGTCGGTTAATTATTAAATCAATTCATAAACAAAAAGGCCGTCTATATATTATTATGACGGAGTTATCTAACCTAACACCCTTACATAAAAAAAAAATATGTCTAAGCATCCGAATTGAGAACCTCCTCCTTTTTTGAAGTCGGTTAAAAATACTAAATAAAACGAATATAAATAAGCTTTTTTAAATTATATGTTTTCAAAACGCTTGTCGCGCAAATTGTTAATACATAGGTACTTTGGCATGTACTTGCTTACCAATCAAGTAAGTAAATGGTATCTACTTTTATGAACATTTCACGGTACAAACTTTTTGACAACAACGCATAGTACCTAAGCTTAAAAAAATACATGCCTAAAAATTAAATAAAAGTAGGCTCAAGTATCAAGTCGTGTCAGTTTACTCATAATTTCGCCGCTTCGCGCATGTCGCTGTGTGTGTGAGCCGTGTACGTGTAGTAGTAAGACTCAATACCTAAAATTGAAGCGCGTCAATTCGTAAACGCGTCCTTAATAAAATTTAATCAGATTATTTATTTACATAAAGAATAGAATAGAATTTTTCATTAATTGGAGTAACCAAGACAAACAAGATTGTTAGTAAAACTTACGACTATGTTAGTAGGTACAGACACTAAACAAAAACACAAGAAATAACGATTGGTCATCGTTGCGACCTTGGAATATTGTGATCGGAAGTTGACCAAAAGCCTTTCGACAATAATTAATACCCTATTTAAAAACTGAGTTAAATATGCTGTAGGCATTGATTTTTACACATAAATGGCTATAACTAATTCGACGCAAATGTTACAGTTTTGTAAATAAAATAAAACATTTTTTTTGGTCTTTAACCGACTTCAAAAAAAGGAGGAGGTTCTCAATTGGGTTGTATTTTTTTTTTTTTTTATGTTTGTTACCTCAGTACGCCGTCATTTATGAATCGATTTGGAAAATTCTTTTTTTATTTGAAAGGACATACTTCCAGATTGGTCCCATTTTTGTCAAAATCCAGTTCTGATGATGGGATCCATGAGGAATTGAGGGAACTCCTCAAATATTATAGGCATACATATAGCAATTTTGGTATTTTTATTAACAACTCAAGCATTTGCATTCAGAAAGTATAATTTGGTGAAGTGGAACTGATGATGAAGACCACAGATGGCCATCGGAACTATACTCAATGACAAATATTTCACGGGTAACGATTCGATTGCTTTAATATGGTTACTAAGCAATTTATGTTCGTCACAATGCGTATGGTAATGGTAAAGCGGAGCTGATGGTGACTTCACCAGTAAAATGACACTTCTTAATAACTCATTTCGGACTGCATTTAGAGATATGCATGTCAAATAAGTTTCGTTTGTTACACTATTCTGTACTAGAAAAACATGGTTTCGTTGATGGCATGGAATGGATGGACAACAAAAAGACGCCAATTTTAGTCATTTAAGTTACACATTAAGCTGTCGTTTTACTGCAGCTAATTAAAAGTCCGACTATAATGCTACCGAGCCGTCGATGGTAGCCACAGCAGTCCTTAACTGTTAGGAATTAAGAGATACGGCAATATGTCGACAGAAACTACTTAGCAGTTCTTGGATAGACGTGGACTTGAAAACAATCGTCTTCATCATTCCATTTCTCGTAATGATGTAACGGGACGAACAGGTCCCGCATCTGATGATGGTAAGGGCTTGTAATTGTCGAAAGAGCTTCTAATAGGCCTAATTGAATAAAAGTATTTGACTTTCACTTGTCATCAGCTCAGCAGCATGAAGTGATGACTCTCAGACAACACCTATCGGTCCATTAAATTCGGAGAAAATTGGATGTGACAGACGGACAGACAGACAGACACTCGAGTGATCCTATAACAGTTCCGATTTTTTATTTTAAGGTAAGGAACCCTAAAAACTGAAAAATAAAAAACTTTTTTACGTTTTTAAGTTTTTGGTCATTGACATAGTTTTGAAATCATTGGTTTTGGTTATAAATGTTGGTAGGTATTTCTTATATTGATTTTCTTCATTTTCAATGGTCTTCTCTTATTAAAACACTAGCTTCTGCCCGCGACTTCGTCCGCGTGAAATTTCACCCTCCCCCATTCACCCTCTTAGGAGTGGAATTTCGAAAAACCCTTTCTTAGTGGATATCTATATACACTTCACAAAGAACACACTCTCCAAATTTAATGTCTCTATGACCAGCGGTTTAGGCTGTGCATTGATAGGTATAATCAGTCAGACAGGATCACAGGACTTTGAATTATTTATTAGATTATAAAAGTACACCTAAGTACCTACCTAATAAAAAAAAAACTCAATAACAGAAAATAAAATACCTACCTACTTAAATAAACCTATTTCTGATGAAAACTAATCTAAACTCAATAAATAAGCAAAATCCCTAAAAACTAATATCTATAATTCTATACGAATGACTAATCCTACCTAACAGTTTTTTAAAATAACCTACGGTCACTACGTACACTATCAAATATACTACCCATACTTTAAAATTATAATCTATACCTACGACTTATAAAAATAAACCTAAATAACTCTACCTTAAGTGTACTTAGTAAAAACTAAGAGGATTAAAAAGGTCTCACAGAAAAGCACGGTTTAGAATTGCAAGTAGCAGTTAAAACATACAATTTATAGAATGCTAATAAGAACGAACGCTCGCCGATCGACACGTCCGTTCAAAAAATGTATGATGCGCGCGCTCAGACTCCGGTGCAAGCCAAATTCAACCTTCAGCACTACATTTACAGTGCGGGTGACATAACCTACGACAAACTTATTATTTGCGGTTGGTCCAGTAATCGGGTCTAGGGATCGAACCGCAAAATTAAGTTTGTTTTTTATTATATATACTTTTCCGGGATAAAAAGTACACAGTGTGGTGCCCAGGATATTAAAGAATTATTATACCAAGTTTCATCGTAATCGGACCGGTACTTTTTGCGTGATGCCTGAACAAACAGACAGACCTAGACAGACAGACAGACAGACAAAAAAATTTTAATCACATTTTTGGGTTTGGTGTCGGTCTAGTAACACCCCCTGCCATTTATTTTTTTGATATTTTCAAATATTATAAGTATAGACAACAAAAGAAATTCAAATAAACTATTTAAAGACTGAAAGTCGCGCTGATAAGCACGGTTTGTTAATATCAATTATTGTCTGTCAATAAGGTCGACCGCTCTGAACGCATCAACAGCCAAATATTGAATGAAGCTCGCGCTTTTTTTTTTTTGACATGACAACTCGCTGTTTCAACTCGCAAAGGTTGCCTCCGGACCGCCCGCCTTTTTATACCCTACCGCCACGACCCGCGTCGAGCGCGGCAACCAAAGAGTACAATTTATACTATGCGGCAACCGTCACACAGTATTCACGCGCGACGGCGCGATGGCTTATTAGCGTATTTCATGTTTAAGTTTGGTATTTCTATACCGATTACTATGATTCTTTTTTTATTGAATAGGTAATAATATTAACTTCTTTTAATTAGGGATGAGTGAGAGTATTATAAACGTAAGAGTAAACAAATATAATCAGAAAGCTCCGAACTGCTAAGCTGTCGGAAGTTACACGTGTTATTGTGAGTCAACCATAAAAGATAGACATATGCTGTTGTGGGATATTTTTTTAGATAATTTTATGTAGAACATTTCCGTCATAAATGATTTCTATGTAGCTTTAACCATTAAGGCTGCACACGCGACGGAAGCTTAAAAAATGGAGCAACTTCTCCCGTTTTCCCAACATTTCCTTTCACTGCTCTGCTCCTATTCATTGTAGCGTGATGAAAAGTACACTATAACCTCCCCAGGAGTATGAAGAATAATTGTACCAAGTTTCGTTAAAATCCGTCGAGTAGTTTTTGTTTCTATAAGGAACATAGAAACAGACAGACAGACGGACAGACAAAAATTTTACTGATTGCATTTTTGGCATCAGTATCGATCACTTATTACCCCCTGATAGTTATTTTGAAAATGTATATCATGTACAGAATTGACCTCTCTACAGATTTATTATAAGTATAGATTGTCTAGAAACTGAGCAGGTGGAGTTACATCATTTTGCTGCAGAGGCCATCCAAGATACCAGACAATTATTGTCATCACATGAGCACAGCTTCCTAGTCCTTTTCCCAATTATGCAAAAATATATGTGTGTAATACACTATTACTGTAGGTAATGGCGTGATTTTATTCATCCTTTGATCAAAGCTGCTTCATGTGATGACGAAATTCCTGGAATATTTAGTTGTAAATCTTGACTTACTGACCGTTCGGCCAAATAATATGTTCCCCATATTAATAAAAGCGAGCCTTTCCTAATCCAAATAAAACTGAATCTGGCATTTCCATGGTGGGAAACTGAACTGTGGCATTTGAGCATTTTTCTGGACGAACTGGCTCGGTGCCCAAAATCACATGGTCATCTAACTAAATAATGTTCATTTTCTGATTAGCTCTTTCCAGTAGGTATAGTTTGGGAATCAGCGGGATGGAAATGGTTTAAAATGGCTGCTGCAATTTTTAAATCATCCATTAGATTTCTAGACCCCGAGACCCTATATTGAAATATTTATTATTTTATTGACATAAATAATTATTCTACTCTGGCCGCATTCCGAATTGGCTATAAACGCTCACAGCACTCAAATCGTCTCACATGCGTTCCGTATTAGATATTACAATTATGACAGCTGAGAGCTGTCAACAATTCGGAACGCTCGTGAACGCAATCACAGTGCTTACTCAATGTCAAACGACATTACAGGAGTATTTCTTTGTGTAAACACCACATTTGTTCTTTAGTTCTTCTTCTTTCGTTAGGTGGCGACTGTCAGCCAGACGCACAATTTCGAAAATGCCACGTTATTTTAATTTAAAGATATGATGCAACTCCAAACAAAACACACTGACACATCCTCATCCTCACACACACACACACACACTGTCATTTTTGACAGCGCTCACGGTGATATTATTACAATGCATGCTTGGCGTTATCGCAAAATGGCGCATGTCATGACGTCATCTATGACGCACGCTAATTCGGTACGGGTTAATCACGCTCAAATCGATTACATCGATTATTACTAATTCGGAACGCACCCTCTGTGTTATTGACGCCGTGTCACACTGTCATATTTGACAGATGAATAGAATCCATATATGTCAAAAATGACATTGTCAAGGTGTGTGGCAGTTTTAATTTGGGCTGCTATCAACAAATAAAATAATTAAATAGTTTATATTTTTTCTCCGAAATGCAGGGGTTTAAAAATATAATTTCGATGGTTCCAAGTTCCATATTTTTGTAACTTTTATTTGGATGTAGTTTGATTCTGGTTAGATTTTTCTCGGAATAAAAAACCAACGTCCATACAAAAAGCGGACATCGCCTTTAAAATATTTAAATATAAAAAAAAATAACCATTGAGCCAATCATCAAAATATTCAAATTAGTTTCTCAAAATGCTCTAAATTAAAAAAAAAATCTAATGGTTAGTTTTGGACAATCCCCAATTGCAACAAAGTGTAATAAAATGTCGTCCTTATAGATTTTACACCGCAGAAATGACGATGACTGAAAATAATTAATGAAAATGTTAGAAAATATTAAATAAAAAGGTTTTAGTGGATTCTTTGCTTACTTACCGATGATGTCACTCCACTTTCTTTTTTTTTCGCAGTCGATTGATTTTTACACGTTTTTAACACGCAAGACGGCATTTTTCTTTGGCACAATTTTGGCAAGCATCTGTGATAAGCGTAGGCGAGTGACTAAATGAGTTGTTGCCGGTCGGCAACAATGCATGGCGCAAAAAACTGGTTTGCGGCGTCGGTTCGGTTCTATACGCTAGTAATAATAGTTCTATGATCAGTATAAACATTATTTTGTGTTTATATTTTTTCTTGTATAACAGTTTTGTCAGTACCATGAAATATCAATATAGTACTCTGCGCGCGCATCGCTAGCGAGGCGCGCGGAAAAACAAAACCAGCGCGCCATTTTCCATACAAACTAATATTTAACAAAAACAAGTCTGTTTTTATCCTCGTTTCGTCATACGACGTTTTTCAACACACTTGTTGAAAAACGTCGTATGAAACGCGTGTGCATTGATCATTAAACACATGTATCCTATTGTACTAATCATAGACTCATAAAAAAAGATGGACTCCGCGCCACGCATATCGAAAGTGAAACACAGTAATTATGCCGGACCGTTTGTACAAACACGCCTCATGCTCACATTTACATCATAGTATGCCGACCGGCCGCCATTACGTAACACGACAGCGTCAATCGTCAATCACGCACACATACATCGGTACGGTGCTTCACATTCGATATCCGTAGCGCGGAGACCATCTTTTTTTATAAGTCTATGGTACTAATTCAGGACCCAGTGCCCATTATTCAGAGTGGCACATTTACAACGGTCCAAAACGATGACTTAAGTATTATTAGAAGCCACAAGCAAAGATCTTTCCAAAACATCACCAATAGACCACCAAGTTTAGCGATTATCAAATTTGGTTTATGAGAAAACTTAGCCCAAAAGAACACATTTTGTTAGCTTTATATCGCGCAAAAGAATTCAATAAAATTCCGTTTTACATATTTTCGTTCATTGAACGTTTATTATTTTATTAAGAACATTTGCGAATGAAATTGCAACAAAAATAACCACACAAAATAAGTGGACTCCAGAAACAAAATGTAAGAAAGTAAACAAACATTTGACCAAAGTTTTGTTGATTTTTATAAAAATTTAGGAATGCCGGGTATAGGCGTGGACACATTCTGTAAATGCAGAAACAAGGCTTATTTCTTATAGCGTTTATCCACGTAGGATGACATTTAACCTTGGCTGGCCATGCTTCCTGGTCGGTCTGCTTTATTATGTCTCGTAAACACTTAAAAAACCTCTTTATCCTAGCCACGCAAGCTTTCTTTTTATTTGCTTCTAGTTTGTTGGCTTGGCAACAAACCCTTGGCAAATGTTCTCTAGATGGAGTGTATCGTAATGGTCGACGTTTACAACGAAGCGCAAACTTACCACAAGGTGACTTCGGTGCATATTTATTGTGCGCATTTATTGCTAGATTAGAAATACAATGATCACAGCCGTATTTTTGAGGCCGTGTAGGGTTTTTATTGGTAGAAGGTTGACGATTTAGTCCAGGAATCAGTTCTGATTGTTTACGTGGAGGACTTTGACCAGGACGGCATACACATTCATTGTGAAAGTCAGGATATGGTTGTTGTACTCCACCCTCAGCTGTACCTGTCCGTCCGAGTCCTGGTGAGTTTTGCTGTAACAATTCAGAGGGCGTTTGCTAAATTTGTGAGAATTAGTGATAAGGGTGAATCTTGGGAGGCTCAATTTATGATGTTCGTAGGTATAATTAATGTACCTACCCGCAATATTGAAATAAATGCCCAAAGTATTTTTTTACGTCATAATACTATGGTACAAACTAATTGATGCAAACTACGTAAGTTACCTACCTTTTTAATTTGGGTGTAATTATTGAAAAAAAAACAAAATGCCACAAAAATTGATAACCCTTGCGCGTCCTTTACACATTTTTTAATAAAAACAACCCGAAGTCGCCAATTTATAAATGTAAAATAATTTTGATAATTATTATCAATTTATATAGTTTTTCAACAACTACAAAAAAATATGCAGTTTTTATTTTATCCCATTGTTTTACATAGAAATAGATATAAAGTTTTGTCCCGAGCTAAACAGTGATTCCTCTGCAGGTCTGGCAGCGCGCCCGCCAGAGGAATCACTGTTTATCTGTTTAGCACTCTGATCGCTAGTGGAGCGATCGCGAAGCACAGGGTGGAAGGTCGCGTGTCCCTTTGCCCTTGAACGAAATTACGAAGGTAAATATTTGATTCCCCTGGTTTTAATAATAATAATAATAAATCGTTTATTTCGACCAACACAGGATCATAGTAGGCACACAAATTTAAAAATAAAATGTAAAATAAAAAAGAAATTAAATAAAAACACATACTATTAAAAAGAGAGACCATAAATAAACATAATATTACCTACATACTTCGATTGCTCAGTATCAGTAATCAGTAATCATTTATTTACTAAAAAGACTTAGCCTAGGTAACATCAGTGTTAATTCAATAAGGCATGGGTATGGCTATTACATTTAAGAAGGCCCCTGCCCTTCAAACTAGGAAAATCCTGTATCTTGAAGGTACTTTTATAGGATTGACACGTTTTACAAAAATTTATAACTGTGTAATAACTCTGATGCTAACATACATATTTATTGAAGGGGCTTTAAAACTAATTGTGGGGAGTGTTTTTACTAATTGTGTGTGTGTGTGTGTGTGTGTGTGTGTTTGTTTGTGTGGGTGAGTGTGGTGAATATTTGTCAAGGAAATGAAAAGTTAGGTATTTTAGTTGAAATTTGTAGAAAAAATAAGTTCCTCTGTATCGCAGTAATTTAGGGTTCAGAATATTTATTGTTAATTTGTTTTGTAGCTTGTTGTATAATCTAGAACTTAGGATGAAATATTGGTGGGCAGCAAATGTGGTCCTGTAACGCTCAACTTGACATACTCGAGCAGACCTACGTCGATTATGTGAACCATACAGCAATGGTTCAGGTACTGGCAATCGAACCTCTGCGCGAATGCCCTCAGGATGCCGCTGGAGCTAGCCCGAACCCTGCGCACCAGGGCTGTGCATCGTTTTCGCATAGTAGAATAAAAACAGTCTACTGTCTGGTTTTGTTTCACTAGGTCTTTCATTACTTACCCTGACGGCATACAATTTTTTATAAGGTTTTTCTCGGGATATCTCTATATTAATCTTTTTTTTTTATTATTACTAATCTTGTTATTATTGCTTTACTAATCTTAATATTAATCAAATCAAATTAACAATGCAACGTGAAATCTTCAGCGATAAACATTCTAAAAAATGCACTCTCCGCACGACCACTCGCAACGTTTCACGGCACGCAAACTTAGAACAAAAAATTTCAACCTTTGTCGCTAGATTAAGGGACATTTTGACATAAAAGCGACATTTTATTTCGATTTAGCGACAAAAATAATTTTGCGACATTTCTAATTTGGCTATCATTTATAAAGTATAATTTTATTCACTACTAGCTTCTGCCCGCGACTTCGTCCGCGTGAAATTTCACCCTCCCCCCATTCACCCTCTTAGGAGTGGAATTTCGAAAAACCCTTTCTTAGTGGATACCTTTATACACTTCACACAGAACACACTCCAAATTTAATGTCTCTATGACCAGCGGTTTAGGCTGTGCATTGATATAATCAGTCAGACAGGATCACAGGACTTTGAATTTTATATTAGATTATAAAAGTAAACCTAAGTACCTACCTAATAAAAAAAAAACTCAATAACAGAAAATAAAATACCTATAAAACCTATTTCTGATGATATCTAATCTAAACTCAATAAATAAACAAAATCCCTAAAAACTAATATCTATACGAATGACTAATCCTACCTAACAGTTTATAAAATAACCTACGGTCACTACGTACACTATCAAATATACTACCCATACTTTAAAATTAAAATCTATACCTACGACTTATAAAAATAAACCTAAATAACTCTACCTTAAACTGTACTTAGTAAAAACTAAAAGGAATAAAAAGGTCGCACTGAAAAGCACGTTTTGGGATTGCAAGTAGCAGTTAAAACATACAATTTATAGAATGTTAATATGAACGAACGCTCGCCTATTATTATTATCTTCGTCGTGTACTACGACAAACTTATTATTTGCGGTTGGTACAGTAATCGGGTCTAGGGATCGAACCGCAAAATTAAGTTTGTTTTTTATTGTATATTTTTTTCCGGGATAAAAAGTACCCAGTGTGGTGCCCAGGATATTAAAGAATAATTATACCAAGTGTCATCGTAATCGAACCGGTAGTTTTTGCCTGATGCCTGAACAAACAGACAGACAGACAGACAGACAAACATTTTTTTAATCACATTTTTGTGTTCTGTGTCGGTCTAATAACACCCCCTGCCATTTATTTTTTTGATATTTTCAATGTACAGAATTTTCACTTTTCAGATTTATTATAAGTATAGATTTGTAATTTGAACGAATATTTAAACACTACCAAAACAACTAATACCTATTTTATAAAATAACAACAAAAGAAAGGAGATGTTTCAAAATGGGCCAGGTCTATGTACAGTAACTCAAAAAAAAGAGAAAAATCCATAGAATTCAGGAAAAATACAGATAATTCAATTAAATGTATACTGTTCTGGTAGTGAATTGATACTTATCAATTATTTTTATCGACTTTCAACATGGCGTCTCACCGATTTAGTTACTCTGTGCTTAAAAACAAGGACAATTAACCATTGATCATAGAAATAGAACTGTTAGCTGTCACAAAAGTGTCACTTCAGTCACTTTCGTCTTGTCGTCGGTCGTGATTGTGTTCGTTTTGTTTTGAGTTTCTGGAGTTCTTTTTAACAACCTCGCTTTCGTTTTTTGGATTTAATACCGTTTCTTTCCCATCTGTTTACCTAGCTTTCGTTTTTGGACTGTTACCCGGCTTGTGTTGTAAGGACTTCGACTTTCTTGTGTGGTTTCCTCCACAGAAATAAACATGTCAAACGTCATTAATCAATCAAAATGACAGTTCGCCATGACGGGTTTTTGTTGTGTGTTGCAATTTCAAGTGTAATTTCTTGTGTTTACCAGCAAAACAAGCCATTTTAAAGTAATTGGACAGTTGAGAACTGTTTTAAATGAATTTTCCTATTTTTTTGTATAGTGTACAAGGACCTGGCCCAGGCTCCATACATTTTGAAACATCTCCTTTAAATAAACTATTTAAAGACTAAAAGTCGCGCTGATAAGCGCACTCGGACCTACCGCCTTTTTATACCCTACCGGCACGACCCGCGTCGAGCGCGGCAACCGTTACACAAAAATAATCCTTATGGCATGATTCAGTATTCACGCGCGACGGCGCGATGGCTTATTAGCGTATTTCATGTATAAGTTCGGTGTTTCTATACCGATTACTATGATTCTTTTTTTATTGAATAGGTAATAATATTAAATTCTTTTAATTAGGGATGAGTGAGAGTATTATAAACGTAAGAGTAAACAAATATAATCAGAAAGCTCCGAACTTCTATGCTATCGGGAGTTACACGTGTTATTGTGAGTTAACCATACAAGATAGACATATGCTGTTGTGGGATATTTTTTAGATAATTTTATGTAGAACATTTCCGTCATAAATGATTTCTATGTAGCTTTAACCATTAAGGCTGCACACGCGACCGAAGCTTAAAAAATGAAGCAAATTCTCCCGTTTTCCCAACATTTCCTTTCACTGCTCTGCTCCTATTCATTGTAGCGTGATGAAAAGTATACTATAACCTCCCCAGGAGTATGAAGAATAATTGTACCAAGTTTGGTTAAAATCCGTCGAGTAGTTTTTGTTTCTATAAGGAACATAGAGACAGACAGACAGACAGACAAAAATTTTACTGATTGCATTTTTGGCATCAGTATCGATCACTAATTACCCCCTGATAGTTATTTTGAAAATATATATCATGTACAGAATTGACCTCTCTACAGATTTATTATAAGTATAGATAGATGATTTTATCATAACTGACTTTGTGAGCGCGTTACTTAAGGTGGATCCGCAAAGGTAACCCGCGAAATTCGAATTTTCTTGCGTTTTTTGCAACTTGCAGGTCAGTGTCAGGTTGCATCTTGATCAAAACTATAGAGAGCCGGCCGTGCCTCCACTTCATACCGCCCGCGCCATCGCTTCTTCCAATTTTTTGTTTGTTGATAACAGTGACTCGTCATAAAAACTATGTAGTTTTTATGATAAAAAAATTGTACAAAAAAAAAAACCAAATAAATGAGAAATTATTTAATATTTAAGCATCGAGCGACATCTGGCGACTTTTGACTTTCTGTCTGACATTTGCTTCAGTCGAGTTGGCAACACTGCTGTGATGACACTGATCATGAGGACAGTGGGACGTGTTTTGACACTTATTGCTTAGTAGATTACTCTTTTTTATACAATATTTTGTTATTCGATAACACTTCCGACAGCAAATACCTGTCGGAAGAATTGATGTCTTCATACCGTATATGAACTGTCAAAATTGTACGGTTTCGGATTTGTGAATAGCGACTATAGGATTTCGTCGATAACATTCGACATTCGATGCGGTACCAAACCGTGTCGTAGCTTTGTGAATAGCAATGCAGACCTATTAGAGACGCAGTCGCTGAGTGTAGATATGTGTATTTTTTGTATTATAGCTTGTCTTAGGATTGACGGCGAATTCTCCCTAGATGGAAAGGTCTGTAGTTAAAAGAGCTATAGGTTTATCGTCGTGTCGGTGAAACATTCTGTAGCTGGAAAGGACTGTCGTCGAAAGTGACGAATATGAAAGGTTTTGTCGGCGAAATGTACGTAGGTGAAAGAGTCTGCTGGGGAAACGGAAATAAATAAATGATCCAGCTGTCGACGAACAGTCCAACGGCGAATCGGTCTTAAGAGAACGGTTGCGGTATCCAGGTGGGTGGTGGGTGATGGGTTTATAATTATTTATTTTGTTTGTGTTTCTCTCCACTAGGGTAATTCAAAGCTTTATTGCGAGTGGTTGTCGTGATGTCTGCTTTTTGAGTTTCAACTGGAATTTGATCTGGGTTATACTCACGAAGGTTATACTCGTAAATATGTATTCTTGTATAAATTGTTTCTTTCTAAAAGAGTAATTCGAGACAGTAGCGGGTTTTATACTTGACTAGTTTCCGCCCACGGCTTCGCCCGCGAGGTATGTCGATAAAAACTATCCAATGTCCTTCCCCGGGATGCAATCTATCTCTCTGCCAAATTTTATCGAAATCAGTTCAGTGGTTGAGGAGTGAAAGGTAACTAACATACAGACAGACAAAGTTTCGAATTTATAATTATTAGTATGGATTTAATTTTAGCTGGGCTTGAGTGTTTCTGAGTCGGAACACGGGTTTTATCGGATATATATTTGTAAGCCTGTTTAGGCGGAATGTGTTTGGCGCATTTCGAGGCCATGGGCCCTAAAAAGGCCACTTTGGCAGAATCCTATAACAATTCATATCACGCAATTTATCTGTTTGACAGTTTCACACCTATATATTCCTGAAGGGTTAGGCAGAGGTGTACCTATAGCATTTTACGAATCTCCATACAAAACTGTCATACAGATGAAATTGCGTGATATGAATTGTTTTATGATTCTGCCAAAGTGGCTTTTTTAGGCCCCAGGTTTAGCTTTTTCCGTTTTACGAGATTTATTGGAAACCTTATGATATAGAATGGTTTTGGGGTGTTTTGTATTTTATGCGGGTAGTTTATTTTGTGTGTAAGTACTTGTATATATTCTCCGTAGATCTAGGTACGGCTGTAAAAACACATTTATTACGAGTCTACCTTTTTTTTTGCTTACTATTGTTTCTGCCCGAAGCCGAAGGGCAGTTTAAATCTTCTTCGCGCTTAGTGTTCTGTCTATAACTTGACTAACTAACTTGACTAAGTTAACTTATGTTCTTTTTGTTGGCATGCTGTTTGTAGCGTCTGTAAAACTAATAAATCAGTGATTTGATAACAGTTTTACCTGCTTTATGCTTGGTCCAACACATAGGTAACTATCCCTGCAGACAATTTTTGTTGACATATTTAGAGTTTTACCTGTTAAGCCAAATTTATGATTTTAGATGTTTCCTTTGTTATCAGTTTTGTCCCACAGGGATGGTTTTAAAAACTACCCCATATAGCAGAATCCCATGTTTTCGTTGACCCAATTATAATATACAGGATGAAATTGAATACATGCGACAAATCGAAATGGGAGATTGTTCTATCAGCTGAATTGAATGCAATACCGATCATTGGGTAACAAACTGTCGCATGTCGGTTGAATATTTACCTGTTGGCATCGATGACAACGTGATTCTAGTCGCGAAAACATTGAAGAACCTTGCAAATGTTTATTCCAACAATTACTCTTGGGCCATGGGTGCGCGCAATGTGTGCTTTGCAATGGACGGGCATGTGCTGCCTTCGATTTATTATCCACCTGCACCGGACTCGCCTTTTTTAATACCTGTGGCAAATGGCTCAATTTTGGTCCAACATCACATCGCATACTTTGTACTAATCGAGTGCTCGAAGAAGGTCGTGTATTTCTACATCGTAATGGTTTCATCACCCATCCTCTATTGTCCGCATAGAACAAAGTATACCTCTTTCTCGGGTTTGGATGAGAAGATGGCAAAAACGAAGAAGCAGCACCTGTTGGCGACTTCTTTTTATGTCTAAGCAAAAATGTCAAAGTGTTAGCAACAGTGCCAACTGTGCGTGAATACCAACTCGTCACTGACGTCACGAAACTCTTTTTATTTTTAGGCAAATACTTTTCAGAAGACATTCGCTGGTATTCACAATGTGGGTCTTTTCTACGATACATATCCATTTTTAAAATACTTGTTAATTTCATAGGAAACATGACTACCCATACAAGAAATGCCGTCAGCAGACATGGAGACCACACCACAATAAGTAGTCCAAAAAAAACATATTTAAAACAGCATTCTCCTGAAAGTCTCTTTTTATTTTGGCAACCAGTTTTTTTTGACAGCCTTGCAAATCTTGAAATAAATCCTAGAGGAAATTGGGTGATTAATTTTATTTTATTTTTCATTTCATTTCGCTTCTTTTTACCCTTATTTTGTGCGGGGGCAGCACCTGGCTTAGGTGTACAGAATAGCGGGTTCGACTCCAGGCTACGCTCGCTTAATTTGGTGATTAAATTTATTTTTTTCATTTTTTTACACTTATTTTGTGCGGGGGCAGCACCTGTCTTAGGTGTACAGGATAGCTGGCTCGACTCCTGGCTACGCTCGCTTAATTTGGTGATTAATTTTATTTTTTTCATTTCTTTACACTTCTTTTTACACTTATTTTGTGCGGGGGCAGCACCTGGTGTAGAGGGTAGCGCTTTGGGTAGCGGGCTCGGCACCGGGGACTTGCGTGCACAAGGTGGGCGACGACATCGACAGCAGACTGAGGAAAGCTCGACTTTGCTAGGGTTTGTACCCGCATCACGACAACTTATTGAGATAAATTCGAGTGATGAAGGTGAAACTTCTACTGTTTCATCTTTAACCTTAAAATATGAAAGTTCTCTCCCGATTCCTGCTTCTTGGACATTATCGTGTTTTGTTTGAGATCTTTGTGGGTTGGTACATAAATTGTAACAAATTGATGGACTCTGGACAATTTTGCAAGCAGAGTTTAGTACTCTTACACATGCGTGATGTTTACAAGCGCAATTTGTGGCTGGCTTAACTGGCTGTGGTGGTTTTTGGTGTAATCCTCTTCTCAGTTTTTTTAAGGGTATTTTATCTGTGTCTCTGAAATTAAAACAAGACATCCGATATTGATGTTGATCCTTATATCGAGTACTTTTTTGAAAGCCGTGGATTTCGTTCGGTAATTCGGAATCGCGTTTCTTTTGCGTTGTCGTTATTTCATTCTTTGCGCGTTTTTTACAATATTTCATAAAACTAGGTGTTTCACGCGCAAAAATAAAGTGTACTTCTTCATCCTTTTCTTTCTTTTCCTTAACATTGTCTACTTTGTGACGAAGCCTAGAGTTTCTATTGCGCAAATTGAATGTTCGTTTCTTTTGATGTAAATGTGCACGGTCCCGAAACAGTTTTGTAAGACCTATGTCACTCGAATTTATTTTGAGGTAACGTTTTCGCGGTTTATCTGAAAAAAAAAAACTAGCTTTTTTCATTGAGGAAAAGAGAACAATATCTGGTTTATCTGGTTATCTACGTATACTATGTATGTCGTCGGGCAATCGTAGAAATGGCAATTTCGTGACCTGCCTGGCCATAGTGGCCATTCACGATACGCCGCCATTTCATGATTTGACCATCTAACATCTGCCTTATCGACATCGTGCCACGCTCAGTGTCCGACAATTTGCCCAGCGAAGCTTGAGCATACCTATCGATCCAGATACGCGTAAAAACATAACCCTGTCTTTGCTGCGAAGTCCGGTAATAATTCCAATTTGAACTATTTCTACTCGAATAATTCTTATATTAACGTACACAAAACTTTTTTACAAAAATAAAAATCAACCGACTTCCAATAAAAACACTACAAAATAAAAAATAACTTTAATTTCAAAAGTCGGTGTCGTTGGTTCTGCATTTTCGTTATTTAACACCGACTTCTGAAATTAAAGTTATTTTTCACTTCGTAGTGTTTTTATTGGAACTCTTTTTTTAAGTTTTTTATTTTTCTGTTTTAGGGTTCCGTACCTCAAAAGGAAAAAAACGGAACCCTTATAGGTTAAACAACGGTTCAGTCAGAATCACGTAGGTACCTATTGAATCCATGGTAACAGGTTGCGCGTCGATGTCCCTGCCACCCTGTAGGTATTATTATTTAAGAAATAATAAGGAGCCAGAGGTTTCTTATTATTTTAGAGGGCTTCTCCCCCTAAGGGTAGGTGGAAACTACAGAACCCCACCTGCTACGATCCTTACCTACATACTCCTTTTGCCTCGTTTACGTTCAAACATCATAAACGCAAGCGGGATTGCGAGTAATATCACAGATTACTAAATAGTTACTTCGTAACAGATACATCACTCCTATACAAAATCGAAAATACCTACGCTATAATAGCCTACAAAATCTTAATAATAATACCAGCTGTTTGCAGCGAGAAGAAATGTACCATAAATACGAACACTGAGGGTTGAGATTGGTTTGCCCACCGCGCGAACCACGTGCGAGCGCGTCATCGAGCGAATGTGCTAGGCTTGTAACACTTGTAACTATGATGATATTGGTAATAAAACGAATGTTCATCGTATCAAATATGTTTCAGTTTAATAAAATTATAGATGCATTTTTTTCCTTCCCTGGATTCCCGATTATTAAATTTTATTGTCGAAAATATCCGAAACCGCGTAAATAATCAAAAGGGAAACAGGAGCAAAGCGGAGGAAATCAATTGTTTTTAAAATTTCCTTGATGGTGCTGCCAAGCCGATCCATTAGGACGTTGTCAAAATTATTTAAAAACTAGCGGCCCGCCCCTGCTTCGCACGGGCGCAATTTTTTTTTTTTCGAATTTCCTAGAATTTTCTTTCATACAAACCTTGTCCTGACAATACCGAACACAACAAAAAAAGAATTAGCGAAATCGATTCTGCTGCTCTCGAGATTTGTGCTTAGCAACACATTTAGCAATTCATTTTTATATTATAGATTAAAATTCTTAAATAGATAAAATTTGGCAGAGAGATAGATTGCATCCCGGGGAAGGACATAGGATAGTTTTGTATCGACATACCTCGCGGGCGAAGCCACGGGCGGAAGCTAGTATCATATAAATTGTGTAATCTATACTAATATTATAAAGAGGTAACATTTGTTTGTAAGTTTGTATGTAAGGGGTAATCTCCGGAAGTAATGAACCAATTTTAAAAATTATTTCACTGGTAGAAAGCTACATTATTCGTGAGTGCTATAGGCTATAAATTATAAAGATATCATGCATATTAGCCGAACTATCTCAATTTTTGTCTAGCCAGGCGGAAAAAAATAGCTCTTACAACAGAGTTCTTTGCATGCGCTGCCTTAACAGTTGTATATAATTGAAAACAATGTATGGCAACCTGGATACCTACCACGAGCTCTTATCGCGATCCACTTTAGGACCTAAACTGAACTGTTCTTCTAATTCGTACCATGACGTCAGTTTAACGATTCAATTTAGGCCGTGCCATCTGGATACCTACCACGAGCTCTTAACGCTCATTCACTTTTAACGATCCAAATGCCGCTGAGTGTATTGGACGTCATGGTACGACTGTGAGCGATGCAGTTTAAGAACCTAAACTGAAATGTCTTGCTTTTGAATAGTTTTTAAATAGATCATGGTAGGCCTCCAGGTCCGCTTTGAATAGTTCTACAAAAAAGTCCGCGACACCATATTTCTATCTTTTATATTTTAGCAGATATAATAGCTTTTATGTGTTAAAAAAAGTATTTTTCGACGTACTTACTTTTGGACGATTTTTTAAACATCAAAATATTAAAGCTTATCGAAAAAAATATTATTTTGATCACAAGAACATCATAGAGATACGATTTGCCCCAAACAGTATGCCAATTGGTTAAATATTTTCGAAGATATTATAAAATTACTAAATCGCAAAATGCCGCCGTCCATTCACGAACCGCATTAGAACATGCTTTGTACGGACGTTTTCGAACATCGCAGTTCCGTGCTCGGGAATCTAGCGCTGAACGTGCGCAGCGTCCAAATGATTTAAGGCAGCATGTCTCTGCAACAAGGGATAGGGAGTCTAGCGCTGAGCGTTCGTAGCGGCTCGCTAGCCAAAGCGCGAGAACATCGCAGGCTCGTGCTCGGGAATCTAGCGCTGCACGTGCGCAGCGTCCGAATGATTTAAGGCAGCATGTCTCTGCAACAAGGGATAGGGAGTCTAACGCTGAGCGTTCGTAGCGGCTCGCTAGCCAAAGCGCGAGAACATCGCAGGCCCGTGCTCGGGAATCCAGCGCTGAACGTGCGCAGCGTCTAAATAATTTAAGGCAGCATGTCTCTGCAACAAGGGATAGGGAGTCTAGCGCTGAGCGTTTGCAGCGGCTCGCTAGCCAAAGCGCAAGAACATCGCAGGCCCGTGCTCGGGAATCTAGCGCTGAACGTGCGCAGCGTCTAAATGATTTAAGGCAGCATGTCTCTGCAACAAGGGATAGGGAGTCTAGCGCTGAACGCGCGCAGCGTCTCAATGATTTAAGGCAGCATGTCTCTGCAACAAGGGATAGGGAGTCTAGCGCTGAGCGCTCGCAGCGGCTCGCTAGCCAAAGCGCGAGAACATCGCAGGCCCGTGCTCGGGAATCTATCGCTGAACGTGCGCAACGTCTCAATGATTTAAGGCATCATATCTCTGCAACAAGGGATAGGGAGTCTAGCGCTGAGCGCCCCGATAATATAGCCAAATTGGCATGTAATTTATACATACATACATACATATGCAATAAAAACAAAACCCTCCTTTTGGCAGTCAGGAAATAAATCATAGCACTCAGTACTAACCGAACCACACTCATACTTTCACTTTCATCACAAGTTAAAATGTTTACCGCCCAACGAAGTGGGCGCGGGTCAGCTAGTGACGTTATAAGTTGATAGTAAAAGTTTTAAAGGAAAGATTATTTTATTATTTTTAGCGTATTTAAATAAAAGCTTGTTAAAAAAAAAATACTTTTAATTTATTTTTTACTTTTTAGTTATCGCTGGCCAGGTTTCTCAGTCTGTTCATCTCATTCTCATCATTGTTGCAAGGTCGTTTGCCGGTTAATTTAATGTGTCACTTTTTTCAGCTTGAAGCTTACTTGTGCCTTACGAAACACAGTTCCGGTTTTGATTTTAGAGTTATCCTTCTCGTAGACAGGTTGCAAACCAATGCTGTTGATGCCTATCTCACCAAATTACACAAATCAAAGTTAACCAACCGATGCCACAGACTCGAACAATTGGACCTCAATGTCATAATCGAGGACTCCAAAAACCCCAGTAAACCAAAATTTCAGACGGATTGGAGAGAAGTCCGCCATATTGGATTTAGATTTAGAGGACGTCACTTTATTTTTCGAGTATTAGTATTGTCAGCAAGCCCTTTCATTTTCTTTTTTTTCCATATTGTAGGAGTGCATTAAAAATAACTTGTCCGCCATCGTGGGTGTTCCATCATGTTGGATTCAGAATGACGTCACACAGCTAACCATGCATTTTCATCCAAACTAAACGTATACAAAATTTCAGCTCAATCGGTTGAAGACATATATTGTAGGAAAGCATAAAAAACTTAGTCCGCCATCTTTAGAAGTTCGCCATTTTGGATTTAGAGTGACATCACTTTATTTTTCGAGTTATTCTCAGCAAGCCCTTTCATTTGATACCCATATTATAGGAGTGCATTAAAAATAACTAGTCCGCCATCTTGGGTGTTCCGCCATGTTGGATTAGAATGACGTCACTTTATTTTTAACCGACTTCAAAAAAAGGAGGAGGTTCTCAATTCGTCGGAATCTTTTTTTTTTTTTTTATGTATGTTCCCCGATTTCTCGAAGACGCAATGACCGATTTGGAAAAAAATTCTTTTGTTTGAAAGGGTATACTTCCCAAGTGGTCCCATGATCATCAGGTCAGGATCTGATGATAGGATCCCAGGGAAATCGAGGGAAACCCTCAAATTTTATTGGCAAACCTATAGCGATTTGGATATTTTTTAGAGTAACTTGAGCATTTGCTCTCGGAAATCATCATTTGGTAAAGTGGAACTGATGATGAAGACCACAGAGGGCCATTGGAACTACTCAATGATAAATATTTTACGGATTGCGATTCGATTACTTTAATATGGTTGCTAAGCAATTTATGCTCGTCACAATGCTTATGGTGAATGGTTGTTGACTTAACAATTAACGTCCCAGCATTGGGAAAAGCAATATTTTGTAAAAGGTGATGAGCAGTTGACGTTAGGCTATTGTAACTTAGATAAATCACAAAACCTCTCACTAAAAAGTGAAAAAAAAACTTTTTTACAAAAAAAACTACCGACTTCCAAAAAAAACTACAAAGTGATAAATAACTTTAATTTCGGAAGTCGGTGTCAATAAACGAAAATGCAGAACCAACGACACCGACTTCCGAAATTAAAGTTATTTATCACTTTGTAGTTTTTTTTGGAAGCCGGTTGTTTTTTTTTGTAAAAAAGTTTTTCGAGTTTCTCTCAGCAAGTCCTTTCATTTGATACCCATATTGTAGGAGTGCATTAAAAATAACTAGTCCGCCATATTGGGTGTTCCGCCATGTTAGATTTAGAATGACGTCACTTTATTTTTCGAGTTATTCTCAGCAAGCCCTTTCATTTGATACCCATATATATTGTAGGAGTGCATTAAAAATAACTAGTCCGCCATCTTGGGTGTTCCGACGTCACATACCTTTTTTTTTTTTTTTTTTTAATGATGGGAAATCATCCAATGACCCCTCCCGCTCTGGGTGGAGCGGAAGGGAGTGTCAGACTCTTACTGACTAAAACCCATCCGTGTTCCTTCCTTAGCCCTTTATGTTCCGGGGCAGCGGTAACCCTTTCGGACAATCCCGCTGCCCCGGCAGGCTTCGGCCCTAACGGGCCCCTCCATGTCTGCTGACATCTCTTTGAGGCGCGCGTGGAACACATACGCGCCGTCCGGCACGGGCCTGGTCCTGATCGGACGGCGAGCTACCCATTACTCGCCGTCCGCAGGCCCGCGAATTTATCACCCTAAAGTAGGCATGCCTACTCAAATAACCAACAAATTATGAAACTATGAATGTTATAATAGTAATTTGTAATTCGTTCGTAATTTGGAAGTGCGAAGAAAGAAAGGGATGGATATTGAGATCGCCGATAGTGAGGTCAAAATGAAAATCCAAGATGGCGGCTGCAAAAATTTTTTTTTTTGTTAGGTAATAGATACTTTTGTTTCATGTTTCTGATGAGTGACCGCTTCTGCCTAGACTAGACCCGGCCTAGTGCGTACCTATTCTGAATACCTATGCACGCCATTGCCAAGGGCTTGCTTTTACCTTGGCCAAAGACTAAGCATTGCCATATTGCCATACAACGTGGTAATGGCCAGTCTCTTGGGTACATTACCAGTCGAAAGCGATGCGGATGAATTTTTCGACGCTATATTTTAGTTTCTGTGTAGTTTTAGTTAAGATTTAATTTTGTTATTTTATTAATTACTTAGGTATTAGTTATTATTTACAGAAATTTTTATACTACCCCACTTTATTATGTTAGTTGATTTATATTTCTACGTATAAATTGTTTGGTTGTTCGAGAAATTATGTTTTAAGACAATGAGCCTTCGCGCTGCCGATGATTCGAGCTTACTAGTTATTCGAGATTTTGATGCATCGAGTTAGTGAACTGTCGCGCTCATAATTTATCGATTTCATTTTCATCATTCACTAGCTGCAATCTATCTCTCTGCCAAATTTTATCGAAATCTGTTCAGTGGTTTAGGCGTGAAAAGGTAACATACAGACAGACAAGCAGACGAGTTACTTTCGAATCTATAAATATAATAAAATCGTAGGAAAGTCAAAACTGTACATTGAATATTTTTTTTAAAGAATACTTGGGGCGTGATCTACAATCGATATCGAAGCCAAAAATAAAGTTTTTAGAATTTTTGTCTGTATGTATGTCCGAGCTAAACTTCAAATTTTGCATGAATATTACTAAGAGGTCGGGTCAACATATAGGCTACTACATATTATCACGCTATCACCTATGGGGGAGGAGCTGTGAATCTTTATTTTCCTGACGCATTCTGTGACAGCGTGTAATCTAACGACGCATATTTAAATGTTGTTTTTGAGTAAGGCATGCTGTTATCTATGATTTACACTATAAAAACTACGCCATTTAAGTAACTTGGGCAGAGAAACATAGTTTAATGAATGTTAGTAGTATAAAGACAATTTTGAAGCAATCTATGAGATTTCGTAAAAATCAAATCAAGTTACATGTTAACACTTTTTGGAAATTAATAATTTAAATTTGATCATGTTGGCGAGGTTAGTAGTTAGTTATTCTTAAAATTCATAGATGGTAATGTGCATTTTCTTCATATAAGTTGTATCGTATAGTTCGTTTTGACAATTTCCAGTTCCAACAAAACCCTCAAAATCTTGAGCAGAGTTGTGGAAGACAATTTAAAAAAAATGCGGTGTTACGTATTACAAAAAAGTTATGTTCATTGATGATGATAATTCTTCATCAATTTCTTGTTGTTAGTACAAAATAAACGTTTGTCCACCGTCCTTGAAAGCGTTGGGCAAAACCAGGGTAAAATGTTTTTTTTGGATGCTCCTGGTGGAACAGGAAAAACATTTGTTACCACTGGCATACTTGCAGAGGTCAGGAGGCAAGGCAAAATTGCTATTGCTGTAGCGTCGTCGGGAATCGCTGCCACACTGCTTCCGGGTGGCAAGACAGCACATGCCAAGTTTAAAATTCCCATCGATTTAGAGAGCGCCGAAACGCCTGTTTGTGGTGTGTCACGTAAAAGCGATAAGGGACACGTGCTCAAGGATTGCTCTCTGATCGTATGGGATGAGTGTACGATGGCCAATAGGAAGGCAGTTGAGGCCGTGGACAGAACCCTGCAGGACATCCGCAGGAACGAACATTTGATGGGTGGTGTCACAGTTCTGTTCAGTGGCGATTTCCGGTAAACGCTTCCCGTAGTGACGCGGGGATCGAGGGCTGACGAGGTGAATGCTTCTTTGAAACGATCTTCGTTGTGGTCACGAGTTCGTACGCTGCGCTTGACCTCGGCTTGAGCTCGGCTCGGCAGCAATGCACGTGCTCAAGAATTCTCCGATGTCCTTCTAAGTCTTAGCGAAGGCACTCTACCAGAAGAGAGAGGTGGACAGGTGGCGCTTCCAGAGTCTCTCGGTAGAGTGGTATCCAGCTTAGAACAACTCATTCGGTGTGTGTACGGTGACATCAGTCGTATACCGCACCAGCAGAATTCTTGGGTGTGAGCGAGCCATTTTGACGCCCAAAAATGATCACGCTGCAGCAATTAACGAATGCATTCTCTTTCTCTATTTCCTTCAGTAACATCTTATGACTGAACTCAGCAGGATTCCCATATAACTCTCTTTACTTGCTTCGATTGCAAAAAAAAAATACATTTTAATGCTATTTTAAAAGTTGTTTACATAAAACGCTATAGCGACACTGGCATCTTAGGTATTTTTGGTGCTGTAGAGCCTTCACGCAGACGACGTCGCGGGCAGCAGCTAGTTTATAATATTAGTATGGATTTTAATTTCATCGAGTTAACGTTTTCGAGCAAGTGTTACCTATTCGATCTCACGTTATTCGATTTCAAGTAAGGAACCCACTTCCGTAGACCTAGAATCATGAAATTTGGCAAAAAGCAATTTCATGTAAGTAGCACAAGTAAAGGAAAAAATCCGAAAACCGTTTTTTACCGTCGCACTTGACCGTTTTATTTTTACTGCAATTCCAATAAACGCATTTTTCTTTCTTTCATTATACAGTATAGGTACAAGCATAGCTATTCACAAACATACGATTCACTATCGTATCGACAATGACACTTGTTCGATAACCTGATTTCTGAACCGAAGGACCGGTAAAACGCTATTCACAGATCCGTGTGGAAGTTTTTTTTTTTTAGGTGTATACGGGGAATGCTACGAAATGGTAGTAAATAGATATTCGTGGTAGAAAATTTTAAGTGGTACATAAATGATTTTTATTGAGTATTTCATTATGGGCAACTATAGATTATGCATTCAGTAACTATTAACAAATAAAAAACAGTAAACAATGATTTTATTAATAAATAAAATTTATCTGATTTCTATTAAACTTGCTTTGTAAACTTCAACTTTCTGTCAAACCTGGAAATCTGGAATAATTATTTTTCTGAATCTTGTTTTGAGCTCTAAAGATAATTGAGAACTACACGGAAGACAAGGCGGTATGGTCGAAAGACTATAGCCTGCCCTTTGAGCGAATAAAAATAAATTGAGAAGTGAAAAATTAGTTTTTTTTTTACAGAAAAATGGTTGTATAATTTTATCAGTATTTAAACAAATTACTATTAGCTCATTTTCATTTTATAAAACGTGGTACCTAATATTGAAAATGCATATTTTCAGAAAAGAGTGTCTTTGGAGCAGCGGCAGTTGCTCTTTGCATTCATGCAAGGGCATGAGGACCTTGCCCGGGGCCGTGTGACACTTATTGCTTAGATTATTCTTTTCATACAATATTTTGTTATTCGATAACACTTCCGACAGCAAATACCTGTCGGAAGAATTGATGTCTTCATACCGTATATGAACTGTCAAAATTGTACGGTTTCGGATTTGTGAATAGCGATTCTAGGATTTCGTCGATAACATTGACATTCGATACGGTACCAAACCGTGTCGTAGCTTTGTGAATAGCTATGCAGGTGGAAAGTTGAAACTGGACACTAAAGAGAAAGTAGGTAGGTACCTTAAATATTGATGCTACCAATTTTAACACAAAAGAAACATTGGTTTTGTTTTTCAATTTAAACATTTTTGAGAAGTTGCTTGCCCGAACCGGAAATTGAACCATATAGGTACAGAGGCCAGTACATCAAGCTACCCCAATCTGTCAAATTTTCCCAATTGAATATGAACCTTATTCCTTTGTTATAAAGTTGAAAATCTATCAAATAAATTTGACAAATTGGGGTAGCTTGATATGCTGGCCTCTGTATCCATACTATCCATACTAATATTATAAATTCGAAAGTAACTCTGTCTTTCTGTCTGTATGTACCTTTTCACGCCTAAACCACTGAACGGATTTCGATGAAATTTGGCAGAGAGATAGATTGCACCCCGTGGAAGGACATAGGATAGTTTTTATCGACATACCTCGCGGGCGAAGCCGCGGGCGGAAGCTATAAACATTGGTAGCATCGATATTTCAGGTTCTTCACCTCCGGGACCCGATACAATCAGACCAAATAAAAAACAAAGACAGGGGGCTGAGAAGGATACAGTGAAATGCCAAAACTACACCTCCGCTCTGTGCATACACGCTCACACGCACACATTTACAATAAAACTACACCTCACTAAGTGCACACATATTGTTTACGAAAACGGCTTCAGTTTACTGTTGACAGCCCTGTCTTAGTTTTTCATTTGGTCTGAGGTTTAAACCATTATTTTGCAAACAATGAACATGACAGACATGACATGACAGCGCAATGAAGCCGGTGCCGAACTTACTTTTAGGTGGAATTTTAAATATTTCGCTCTTTATTTTCGATGTTCCTGGAGGGCTTGTGAATGCGGTGTCATCTAGGTATTTTTCCGATGTCCCAGGAGGACATATTTTGTCATCTGGACATTTTTTCGATGTTCCAGGCGGACTTGCGGTATCATTTTGATATTTCTTCGATGTTCCCGGAGGACTTATTTTGTCATCTAGACATTTTTTCGACAGTCGTGGCGGCCTCGTGTTGTCATCTCGACATTGATTGTCGTCTCCAGTTTCATCCTTGTTTCCATGAGTGCTGATTTTCCAGTCTTCTTGTTTACACTCTTTATGTTCTACCTTATACTTCTTCTCGCCTTCTTTTTCACTTACTGACGTATCGAATTCTAGAATTCGCAATTTATGCAAATCCATGCCTTAATAAGTACTTACCTATATGACAATTATTTTGGCACTTCATGGATATACATAATTTTTTATCACGGAACAGTAGAATAATTATTAATCACATTAAATGAAGACTTAATCATATAATAAAACAATATAAAATTGTAAATAAATCTTAAAAACTTAAAAACAAACTATCAAAATTGACAGATCAAAAGCCATTCTCTATCAAAAGTACTCTGTGGCCATTAGAGACGATGAAAATATTTTTCTTTTCTGTTCATAATCAACAAAGAAGATCACAAAAAGTAAGTATAAACGTATTTGAAGGTTTTATTTTATGTTTAGCTGGGTTGTTTAGAGCTCAACTACGGCGCGGGCTAGCACTTCATCGAGCAGGGGTCGGGGGGGACAATTTAGTTGGAGACATCGCGTAGGACGTAAGTTCGAACGACAGAGCGTTTGCGGGGTAGAAGAAGGGAGTAAGGGAGGGTTACTGATATCGGGTTCTTGAGTTGCGTATGCGCCGCTCTAGTCGCCTACAGCCGACCGTTAGTATATTTTTTTAGTGATTTTATTAGAGTCATTGCCGATAAATAAACTTATCGCTTGTACAGAGGCCAGCACATCAAGCTACCCCAATCTGTCAAATTTCTTTGATAGATTTTCAACTTTACCACAAAGGCATAAGGTTCATATTCAATTAGGAAAATTTTACAGATTGGGGTAGGTTGATGTGCTGACCTCTCTACTAGGTATTTTTGTTTGACCTCATAGTACCAAAAGATTTTATATAGGTAAGTAAATATTTTTAGGGTTCGGTACCAAAATGGTAAAAAGGAACCCTTATGGTGCGACTCAGGCCGCTTTCCGAATTGGCCAATATCGCTCACAGCACTCAAATCGTCTCACATGCGTTCCATAATGGATATCACGATTATGACAGCTGAGAGCTGTCAACAATTCGGAACACTCGTTAGCGCGCTCACAGTGCTTACTCGGTGTCAAAAAGATATTACAGCAGTATTTCTTCATAAAAACACCACACGTTTCTTCCTTTTCTTTGTTTATGTGGCGACTGTCAGCCAGAAGCACAATTTCGAAAATGCCACGTTATTAAAAAGATATGGTGCAACTCAAAACAAAACACACACTGACACATCCTCATCCTCACACACACACGCACTGTCATTTTTGACAGCGCTCACGGTGATATTTGTACGAGGCATGGGGCGCGTTCCGAATTGAGGACATAATCGATGTAATCGATTTGAGCGCGCTAAAACCCGTACCGAATTGGCGTGAGCGCGATAACGATGTCCCGTGAATCGTCATAGATGACGTCATGGCATGCGCCATCTTGCGATAACGCCGACCATGCCTCGTACGAATATCACCGTGAGCGCTGTCAAAAATGACAGTGTGTGTGTGTGTGATGATGATGATGTGTCAGTGTGTGTTTTGTTTTGAGCTGCATCATATCTTTTTAATAACGTGGCGTTTACGAAATTGTGCTTCTGACTGACAGTCGCCACCTAAACAAAGAAAAGGAAGAAGCGTGTGGTGTTTTTATGAAGAAATACTGCTATAATATCTTTTTGACACCGAGTAAGCACTGTGAGCGCGCTAACGAGTGTTCCGAATTGTTGACAGCTCTCAGCTGTCATAATCGTGATATCCATTATGGAACGCATGTGAGACGATTTGAGTGCTGTGAGCGATATTGGCCAATTCGGAAGGCGGCCATGGTCGGCGTTATCGCAAGATGGCGCATGCCATGACGTCATCTATGACGATTCACGGGACATCGTTATCGCGCTCACGCCAATTCGGTACGGGTTTTAGCACGCTCAAATCGATTACATCGATTATGTCCTCAATTCGGAACGCGCCCTCAGTCTGCCTGTCTGTCTGTCCGTCTATCACAGTTGGATAATCCAGCTGTCACCCATCCTCTTCTTATAATCTTTAGTCATTCGTTAAACTTAATTGTCCCCCCAACCCCTGCTCGATGAAGTGCCAGCCCGCGCCGTAGTTGAGCATAATTTGTGGCATCTAAACAACCCAGCTAAACATAAAATAAAACCTTCAAATACGTTTATACTTACTCTAAACTTGAGATATCCAGGCTGGATGACGTTTGCCCAACTATTTTGCAAATAAGAAAGTTTTTTTTTATGCTACAGGGACTGAAAAGGGTTCTGAAAAATTCGAAGTGGGGCTACTAGGACATGTGGGGTATCATAATATGAAAAAGCGCAGTGTGCCATTCTTAAATAATATTTTTTTTTTTAGCTTGTTTCGTTTTCGACTTTTGATGAAAAATGTAAAAAAAAATCCGGCCCCCTCCTTATCTCCGAAGTTTGCATAGAGAAAAATCTGAAATTATTCTATGTGATAGAAATTTATGTAATGATTACAGGAAAAATAAAACGATGTCTCTAAATAGCACACTTTCTCAGAAATCATCAACAAAATTTACATTAGTTCCACTATTGGTCAAGAGATGGCGCTGACCTACACCGCAACGATCAGTGTTAAAATTCACTAACGATTATAGGCCTCGCCGATGAAACAACATGGTGCACAACGACAACAATCACACGATAATGACTTGCGCGAACAACATTGTGGCGGGTATGTCGCAGCCAACTGGTTAAATTAGCCGTTCAGTTAACTGCCTGGCCTTTAGAAGTAGTGCTCGCCTCGCTTCCTCCCTCGGCTCGCACGCGGTTGATCACAGTTCTAACCTAACCTAACCCACTTGGTTGGGGTGCAATGCCCTAATTACTGAGACCAATTCGGCTCGCGCGTGATTGGTTACAGACTTTCAACCTAAACTGTAATTGAATATCATTCAGGCCGTTAGTTGAACGGCCGCCGTTTAGTTGAAAGGCTAGGCAGTTAACTGAACGGCTAATTTAACCAGTTGGCTGCGACAGGTACACGATAGGAGCTCGTTAGAAGGAGGAAAAATTTTAGTAGGTAATCCTGTCAAAGCTTGGACAGTGCTTGGGCAGCTTAGATAAAAAAGTCTGAAACTTCAAAACTATCCTTGTCTACCTTACTAATAAACGTATTATATAAGACTATATAGCGTCCGCCCGCGGCTTCGCCCGCGAGGTATGTCGATGCAATCTATCTCTCTGGCAAATTTTATCGAAATCCGTTCAGTGGTTTAAGCGTGAAAAGGTAACATACAGACAGACAGAGTTACTTTCGAATTTATAATATTAGTATGGATGAATAGTTGCATACCGATTTCTCTCTTTCAGTCGTCGGTAATTTGACTTTCGAAAGAAGAAGACAAAGCGTTGTGTACCTAACTATACAGAGGCTATACAACGTTTATTAGTAAGGGGGTAAGTATTATAACTCAATGTCTGCATTATATTGTAGTCTGTGCTTGTTAAAGAGCACAGAATTAAAAATTTTCCTCTATTGAGTACTTTTTGATAGACTCTCAGTCTATCTGCACATGAAGGTAAAATTAAAGTAGGTACTCTGTGTGATAGACATAGATAGTTATTATTTTGTTTAGTCATTGGTTATTATCATTGAGGTAGGAGTCATTGGTTATTATACTCTTTGTGATACGACTGAGATCAAAGCTCTATCAAAAAGTACTCTGTGGATCAAAGAGACACATAAGAGACAGCTGGATGCACAGAGTACTTTTTGATAGAATGAGAGCTGTTTTTTCCTCTATGGAGAGCTGGATGGCTGGATGGCAACATAAAATGGGCAGTAGTAAAACATAATTTTTAATAAAATAAAATAATAAAAAAAAATGTAAATAAATGCAGGAACATATTTTACACCTACCTACAGTATAAATACCTGCAAGAAAAATAATCAATTAATCGCACTTTCAAAGGTCTACCAACAATTTCAAGCAATCTTCTTCGATGTATCTAAAACGTCCTAGACTCAGTGTGTCCAAAACAATCCAGAAGACACAAGAAGATGAGAAATGACCGGGATTCCGAGCCCAGAGGATCTCAATAAGAAAGAAATAAGTGCCTGTACTTTCACTCTACGTAAGCGTCCGCTAGTGAAAGACGAATGTTGCACTATAGGTAGTTGTTCCCGGAGCCCAGAGAATCGTATTAAAAAAGAAAAACGTTTTACTGTAAGTCAGGGTCCGCCGCGCGCAGTGGAGCTCAGAAAGAAAGAACAATGTCTACATCAAAAAGAAAAAGAATTAATAAAACTGCAGAAATGCATAGAAAAACAACAAAGTCAATTAAAAAAGAAGTTTTATGATAAAGCAAAAGCAGATTTGAAAGCTGCGAAGAAATTAAATCGAGCTCGAAAAAAACTACAGTTAACTGTCAATGCGACTAGAATGATAGGTAGGTGCGATCAGAAGAAACAGCCAGAGAAAAAACAAAGTTTATCATTTACTAAATGTATGGATCCACAATACAGGTGGACCGATAGAATACATTCAATGTTTGAGAAATCTGTCAATGTGACTAGAAAGATAGGTGCAGGTTTCTGTGGAAGGAGTCGTGGAGTTACCGAATCATGTGCATTATATGTTAAGAAAATTAAAGAAGCTCATCGTAGTGCAGAAGTTGATTCAGGATGTAACAGGTCCAGCAGCAGTAATTTAGACCATTTCTTCGGGAACAGGCCCTGCAGAAACCGCGCGTGTAGCCGTCTTGAATCGGCTGCTGGAGATTGTTATGGAATGGCAATGGGTCCTGTCATGTGGTCATGGCCATCTCCTAGACCGCCTTGTAGGGTGCAGTTAAAAAAAAAAGCAGGGTACTTTATGGCGTTAATAGCTAGCTTCTTATTTTGGTTACCATGTTTGTTAATTTGTTTAGTGTTGATGTGCTGCTGTTGCGATCGCTCATAAATAAATTATAATTGAAGTATAAAATAATTATGTTCTTAGTAAAAGTTTGTCGTTGTGTCAGTTGCTGTTATTAACCGACTTGCAAAAAGGACGAGGTTAATGTTCGACTTTATGTATGTTTTCTTTTTTAAGTAAAAAATTTTTTAGGCGCGTTGGGCATTTTTTGAGATGGGAAAAAACCATTGAACTCGCCATGCTCGCGAGACTTGCGACACTGTTACCAGCGACACTGCTTCGGATGTGCTCGGCTCTCCTCGGGATGTAGGTAGGTACTCGGTTTGAATGTATATCCGAAATGTCAGTGAGTGATGGCAAGTCCATGTGGCAATATCTTGTTTTTAATTAGACGATTAAAAAAATGCACTCTGTCGGCACTCCCAGAGTGCCAATGTTCTTAGGGTTCCGTACCCAAAGAGTAAAAACGGGACCTTAACGGTACCTTAGTAAGAGGGTCCTGTTTTTACCCTTTCCGACTCCACTATCCGTTCCGTCCGTCCGTCCGTCTGTCACCAGGCTGTATCTCATGAACCGTGATAGCTAGATAGTTGAAATTTTTACAGAATGTGCATTTCTGTTTCCGTTATAACAAAAAGTACTAAAAACAGAATAAAATAAATATTTAAGGGGGGCTCCCATACAAAAAAACTTGATTTTTTTGCTGTTGTTTTATATGTAGTGTTAAATATTGCATGGTGGTACGGATTAGTACGGAACCCTTCGTGTGCGAGTCCAACTCGCACTTGGCCGGTTTTTTTTTATCTATGTTCACCATTTTCTCCGTCAATTGTGGACCTATATTTTTTTTGTTTTAAATGGTCTGATCGACGGGTCTCGAGGTGGTCCCATTGTCATCAAGTTGGAATCTGATGAGAGGATCCCATGGAAATCGAGGGAAACCCTCAAATTTTATAGGCAAACCTATAGCGATTTGGGTATTTTTAGGATTCCGTACCAAAATGGTAAAAACGGAACCCTTATGGTGAGAATTAGTCTGTCTGTCTGTGTCTGTCTGTCTGTCTGTCAGAGCTGGATATCTCAAGAACTACTAAATGCTATCAACTTGAAATTCGGAATAGTTTTAGATGACGTTTGCCCAAGTAAAATATACATATATATGATACTAAATTATACCTATATATTTTTTGCAACAGGGTCTTAAAAATTCGAAGCGGGGCTACTAGGAAATGTGGGGTATCATATAAAAGAGCGCTGTTTGCACATTCTCAAACCTTTTTTTATTTTTTGTTTAGGCCGCATAGTTTTGGACTTTTGATGAAAAATTTAAAAAAAGGTACCTTATCTCCGAAGTTTGCAAAGAGAAAAATCAGAAATAATTCTATGTGATATTTAAAGATTACAGGAAAATTAAACGACGTCTTTAGATAGCACACTTTTTAAGAAATCATCAACAAAAGTTACATTAGTTCCACTATAAAAGTCAGTCAGTCGCGCTGTCTTAAAATTCTCTGACGACTATAGGCCTCGCCGATGAAAATTTAAAAACATTTCACGTTTCACAACCAAAATGTCCTCCTTCTAAGTTTTCATTCCGTTTTATTTCACCCGTAGTAGGCTCGTCTCGATCATACTTTATAGGTAACTGTAACGAACGCCGAGTGTGCTTGTATGAAAGGCTGAAAGCAAATAGCGAACAAAATCATGATCCGATACTTTTGTCCTAGTAATCAAAAGTCTCTCAGTCTAGTGTGGTATGTCTGCGTGTCAAGTTGCATTCAAGTACACCAAAAGAAAAATATTTTCTGAAATATGCCGAGTTGCGCATTAATACGATTTTGCAAATCTCGTTACGGTAAAACGACTGGACCTAACTTCGGTTTATTTTTGTATGAATTATTTAAAACTCAGTAATTAGAATTAATTCATTTTCATAAAATAGATCTAGAAAATTTGCTAATTTTGTAATAACTTAGGTTACCTACTTTGTAAATAAATATCATTCATTCATTCAATAAACGCCCTCTATAGTTGAGTAGCTTTACTACTGCCGTGCAGAGATTTGATGTTGTTTTATCGATTTTGTTTTCGATAATATTTATTACTAGCTGTGCCCCGCGGTTTCACGCGCATTAGTGTGAGGAAAAGACCTACAAAAATAATTATATTCCATTACTCTAAGAGTATTCCTTAAGATTATTACTAATACCCTCATGACCAGCCGCCTTGCGGAGTTATTATAAAACTATGATATCTCCTAAGATAATCATTCATTAAATATAAAAAAATATGTTTTATTAAACAAATATGTTTTATTTCAAGGATAATAAATATTTTTAATTTACTGCTTATCGTTTCATTTAACGATTTTACCTTTTATACTAATCGGACTTTGGCCCATTACATAAGATAAAAGATAGGTATTAATATTATTACATTGTAAAAACATCGACATTAAATTATCGGTATCTTGTCCTCATCCCTAGCTGAGTGGAAAAATAGAGAACAGGTGTATACAACTACTTAAACCTATTTCAAATTTTTCAAAAACTCTCATTAATTAGCGTGCTAAATAGAGTAAATTGGTTACAGCGCCCTCTAGCGTTGAGTTGCTGAACTCGTTGTTAATTGCTTTTATTGCGAATTTGATTGTTATATGGAAAAAGGGTCTTCATTTTCTTTTTTTTTTCTTCACAACAACCGACTTCCAACAAAAACACTACAAAGTGAAAAATAACTTTCATTTTAGAAGTCGGTCTCAAAAACGAAAATGCAGAAGCAACGACACCGACCTCTGAAATTAAAGTTATTTTTCACTTTGTAGTGTTTTTGTTGGAAGTCGGTTGTTTTTTTTTTTTAATGTTTTTTATTTTTCACTTTTTAGGGTTCCGTACCTCAAAACGTAAAAAACTGAACTCTTATAGGATCACGAGTGTGTCTGTCTATCTGTCCATCTGTCACATCTAATTTTCTCCGAATCTAATGGACCGATAGGTGATGTCTGAGAGTCATCACTTCATGCTGCTGAGCTGATGATAAGTCAAAGTCAAATACTTTTATTCAATTAGGCCTATTACAAGCTCTTTCGACAATTACAAGCCCTTACCATCACCAGATGCGAACCTGCTCGTCCCGTTACGTCATTACGAGAAATGGAATGATGAAGACGATTGTCTTACAAGTCCACGTCTATCCAAGAACTGCTAAGTAGTTTCTGTTGACATATTGCCGTATCTCCTAACTCCTAACAGATTAGGAGTGCTGTGGCATCGACAGCTCGGTAGCATTAGGTAAGTGATGACTCTCAGACTCAAACACTGGAATCATCAATAGGTTTCATTTGATTTGAGAGAGTTCAACTAACACACTGTACATGCCTACAGAAGAGGATTTTCCTCGGCTTTCATGGGATCCCTTCATCAGACTCTGACTTTGTGACAATGGGACCACCTCGAGAGCATACCCTTTCAAACCCTAATGTCAACTGTTACGAAATATTCCTTTTCCCGATGCTGGGACGTTAATTGTTGAGGAGTTGAGAACTGGAGCTGATTGTGAAGTCACCATCAGCTCCACTTCAACATACGCATTGTGACGAACCTAAATTGCTTAGCAACCATATTAAAGCAATGGAATCGCAACCCGTGAAATATTTGTCATTGAGTAGTTCCGATGGCCATCTGTGGTCTTCATCATCAGTTCCACTTCACCAAATTATACTTTCTGAATGCAAATGCTGGACTTGTTGAAGAAAATACCAAAATTGCTATATGTATGTATGCTTATAATATTTGAGGAGTTCCCTCAATTCCTCATGGATCCCGATCCCATCACCAAAACTGGATTTTGACAAAAATGGGACCAATCTGGAAGTAACTATATCCTTTTAAATAAAAAAATAATTTTCCAAATTGGTTCATAAATGACGGCGTACTGAGGTAACAAACAAAAAAAGAAATCAACCGAATTGATAACCTCCTTCTTTTTTTGAAGTCTGTTAAAAACAACATCTTAATTTTTAACAACAATATATAAACTTTTCGCCAAAGTTGCAGTTATAAATTGTAGCCAATTTTCTATTCCGTGATTATGCCGCTCTAATTTTGCTATATTATGCTAGATGGCGTCACTGAGACTTGGGATCACAGTTTATAAATGACATTTCTTTGCATAGCCTCTATAATGTATAGAATCTATCTTAGATCTCTTTTTTTAAGAATTAGGATTACGATACGCTGTATTGTGAAATCTAATTTAAGGCGTAGGATGATGACTTAAGGTTTATAATTCATTTTTAGGATTCCGTACCTTAAAAGGAAAAAACGGAACCCTTATAGGATCACTTTGTTGTCCGTCCGTCCGTCATTCAAGACCCTTTATCTCATGAACGCGTGGAGGTATCGAGTTGAAATTAAAACCGTATAATCAGGTCTGCGGTCCCTTGAAGCTGTGAAAAAATCAAAGAAAAGATACGGCCGTTTATGCCTCAAAAAATGTATATTTCGACACTCTCAAGGGAATCAAAATGTATATGGTACTTCCCGTTGACCCAGAATCATGAAATTTGGCAAGAAGCAAGGTATGTAGCACAAGTAAAGGTAATATTTAAAAACCGTAAATATGTACTTACATTTTAAAAAATCCCGTGATGAACTATTTACATACCTAGAAATTTGTACGGAACCCTCGCCTCGGTGCCATAGAACTATTATTACTAGTCCTTTATCTCAGTGCTCGGTGCGCGAGTCCGACTCGCTCTTGGCCGATTTTTTTATAAAGTAACTTGAACATTTGCTCTTGGAAATCATCATTTAGTAAAGTGGAGCTGATGATGAAGACCAAAGATGGCCCTACTCAATGATAAATACTTCACGGGTTGCGATTCGATTACTTTAATATGGTTGCTAAGCAATTTATGCTCGTCACAAATGCGTATGGTGAGTGGTTGCACAACCAACAACACAACAATTAACGTCCCAGCATCGGGAAAAGCAATATTATGTAACATGTGATGAGAAGTTGACATTAGGATTTGAAAGGGCTCTCGAGGTGGTCCCATTGTTACCAAGTCAGAATCTGATGAAGGGATCCCATGAAAATCAATGAAAATTCTCAAATTTTGTAGGCATGTACAGTGTGTTTTGAACTCTCTCACATCAAATGAAACCTATTGATGATCCAGGTGTTTGAGCCTGAGAGTCTTCACTTAATGCTACCGAGCTGACGATGGTAGCCACAGCAGTCCATAGCTATTATAGGAGTTCGGAGATACGGCAATATGTCGACAGAAACTACTTAGCAGTTCTTGGATAGACGTGGACTTGTAAGACTTAATCATCTTCATCATTCCATCGCATGAGAAAACACAATGTATCTCACAAATAATACATATTATATTAAATTAGATTGTTTAGTACAAAACCTATGTTTAAAACATAAAAGATTTTTAATATTGATATGGTCACTTTATGATGTTCATATGTTAGCTAATTACGTAATAACTTAAGAGAACTACTTTAAAAAAACTAGATAACTTAAGGTTATTGAGAAATATGTAGGTACTGAAAAAACATTGAATTTTCTGGTTTTAGACCGCGAAATTGATAGGGACTCTTAAGACAGAAGGTTGCAGAAGGTCACTTAAATAGGGACTAAATAAATTAACCGACTTGGTATTACATGGATCTCACAACTTTTTACGGTAGAAGAACTGCAGCCTAATTGCGTAACACATTGTGTTTCATAAGCGATGCCAACTCCAGTCGTAATCGATATCCATATTCGGTATTGTATTACAATGAAGTACAGTGTCATATATTAGAGGTGTACAGAAGCCAGCACATCAAGCTACCCCAATCTGTCAAATTTATTTGATAGATTTTCAACTTTACCACAAAGGAATAAGGTTCATATTCAATTGGGAAAATTTGACATATTGGGGTAGGTAGATGTGCTTTTTTTTTAAGGATGGGAAATCATCAAATGACCCCTCCCGCTCTGGGTGGAGCGGAAGGGAGTGTCAGACTCTTACTGACTAAAACCCATCCGTGTTCCTTCCTTAGCCCTTTATATTCCGGGGCAGTGAGGTTGATGTGACACATCAACCTCGCTGCTGCCAGCACATCAAGCTACCCCAATCTGTCTGGAAAAGTCTATCTATACTATAACTCTTTATTTATTATAATGTACATAATACATAATATATTATATGAATGACTTGCCTGATCCATATTTCCTATCATTGTAATCCTTTCCGTTCCGTTTTTTATTTCCCTGTTTCCCAAATTTTTACCTGAAAATGGCACAAAGTACAACTAGTGCCACAACAAAAAAAAAAAAAAAAAAAACTCTTACTCTATCAAAAAGTACTCTGTGACTATAACTCTCACTCTATCAAAAAAAAAGTACTCTGTGACTTTATCTTCTCTTTCCGCCGTCGACAAACTTTTTCAAACAACTACAAATTTGAACTAAGTAAGTTATCAATTTCTTACTGTAACAAGTGTAACAATGATGTGGTTATAAATACAATGTTCCATGCTCTTACATTAGTTCTGTTGATCAATTTTTTCAGAAATGCCTGGAAAAAGAAAAGTTTCGGAGCGGCAGTGGGAGCTGCTGCTCCGATATATGGAGCTCAATCCCGCCATTGCTAAGGGATCCATTGCGAATGAGGGTCCCTTGGCAAAACTAAAAACAGACAATATGTGGAAAAAAAATGCAGACCGCCTCAACAGCGAGGGCGCGGGCTGCACTAAATTTGACTAAATCCCATACAAAATGGCGAGAAGTAAGTGTAATGAACAGTAATAATTAATATTGTTAAGTATAAGTACTTGTGAGAGTGTGTGAAGAGATTAGAATTTCCAATATAAACTTCTTTCACTGGATACATACAGCTTGATAGTTTATTACGGCAACAAGTACTCGGGTCTTGTGTTAGGGTGGTATGCCTGTGCCTAGTGCATGTGGTAGGTGACTTTGATCAAAGAAATTATATGAATTCATTATAATAATGACACAAGAGAATCGTCTTAAAGTGTTTTGGACAGTGAAATTTTATTAGTGGTATACCACCCTTACTAATTAAAACTAATACTGCTCATGTGCAATTTAAAAGTAATATTTTTTTTTGGATTATTGTGTGTCATGTAATAAATATTAAGACTAGGTATTTAACTTTGCTAGTACTGGAATCAACAAAAATATAACGCGCGAAAGAAGGCGTCGCCGTCGGGGCTCCGACAGGATTCTTTGGCAACGGGAGGGGGGCCTCTGCCTCCCAAATTTAAGTTATCGGAGAGAGACGAGCGCATCCTCGCAGTGTTAGGGCGTGTGGCCGTTTATGGAGAGCCCAGCATCAGCATCCCTTTCCCTGTTAGAGAAGACCTAATTTTTATTATAATAACCAATTGTAAAGAGGTAGTGCATGAAGTAGTTAGTGTACATACTGGCTTTTTAGTGTTTCTGCCTAAGTGTGATATTAGTCTGTAAAATGATCAAATTAAATTAAACTTCAGGTAATTTAATTTTTAATAAGTAAGTTTTTAGAATTATAATGGTTAATAATGACAATGTCTGTACAGTAAAGTAAGTAATACTAGTAGTAAGTAGCAGATAGTAGAGCTCCAGGCACAGTATGTGACTTGTAACAAGCGGAGTAATAAAAAATTTAAAAAGAGAAACTGTATGATTGATTGGTGGTTTTAATGTTGCAGGGGGATATAGGGCTCCTTGGCCTACACGCTCTACATCGCCGGCGGTGGCGGCGCCGGCACATCCCTTTTTAGAGGTGTACGAGTCGGAGTCGCCATCGCTGCTGCAGCCCGTCCCGTTGCCTACGTCGGAGTGCTTGCTGGAGCAATCGCCATCGGCACTAACGCTGCCGCCGACGCCTCCACTGCCGCGGTACCCGTCACCACTGCCGCCATCACCAGCACCGCCGATACCACCACCGCCGGACTCAGCAGCGGTGGTGATGGCGACGCCACCAACTGGTGCAACAAGAGGGAGAGGAGGCAGAAAAAGAGGTGCATACATTTAACACCATACATTTTGGAAGGTTTATGTGTATAACGCATTAATATTTAACTTACATATAATATACACTGACTTATTGGTCTAGTCATCGCAAGTTCTACTGCTGAGCATGGGGTCTTGGGTTTGATTCCCAGGGCCGGGCAAAGTGTTATTAAGTAGGAGTGTGTTGCTAGTTACATTATAATATAATCATACTTGTTTTGAACAAGAGTTGACCTGTCCTTATTGATAATTTAAACAGTTGTGTTTTCTTTTTCAGGAAGTAGATCTGACCCACTCCAATTGGCTCAAGACGCTTCGCGGAGACCATGTATGTGTTATCTATTTATTTTATAGATTGGTGAGTTACAATGTTACCAAAAAATAATCAAAATATAATTATTATTTCAGATCATCGTGTGACGCCTGCCGCTCCGGATTGGGTGGTCCAGCTGGAGGAGAGGAGGCTGGTGACTGAACAGGGCATTGCTGCAGCCCTGCAGGAACTGAATGTGACCTGATCAGAGTTGCGAGACTTGTTTTTATGTTTTAGCAAATACATAAATATTTTTTGCCGGTTTCTTTTTAAATTACCGCATTTTTTTTAATGGAAAATATGTACGACATAATAGTACATTTGAATAAAAAATATCAGCTCAAAAGAATAAAGGGGTGATGAGATATAATTTTTTTAAATTTTTGTTTAGGGTTGTCACTAACCTTAACCATTTGATTAATTTATTCTGGTCATTAATAAAATCGTCATTTGATTGATTTAAATTATACTAGATTATTTAAATGAATATATCACACGCGCAAAAGCCTTGGCATTTTGAACCGATTTCGAAAAAGAAGGATGTTTCAATTCGATAGATTTTTTTTTTTCAATTTTATTGATATTATATGACCTTTATTATAACCTATAAAGTTATACTTTCCTAAAATGTGAAAGACAAAAACTTTAACAACATAAGCTGGATAAGAATTTTAAGCGTGGATAAGAATTTTTGAGTTCTTGTTACATTTGGGTTATAAAAATGACACTGCTGTGCAAAACTTTCAAAAAATTCACCAGAAGCTAGAATTGTGGAAAAAAGAAAGAAAAAAACAAATACAAGATGAAATCAGACAAAAAATGGGCTGATTGGTTGACGTAGTTCGTCCAAATTCAGGTACAACCAATGATGGGAACACTGCCCGTACGGCTTTGTCTGATTCCAATCGATTGACGTTTGCCAATATTTTAGGTATTGAAGAATGGCTCGTCAAAGACCTACATACAATTCTGGTGACAATATCATGCGGCTTAGAAATAGAATCTAAGAAGTTTCAGGAGTTTTGCAATGATGTCGCAACAAAATATGTAAGTACAAAAATACAGTTGGTACAACATGTCTGTCACCATGCACAAAATTGTAATGCATGGTGCACAAATTATTGATTCTATTCCTATACCTATAGGAATGCTCTCAGAACAAGCCGGTGAATCACGCAACAAATTTTGGCGCTACGATCGTGAGCATCACACTCGCAAGTTCACCGTTAAGCAACCGTCCTTGACTTGATTCACCGAGCTTTAGAGTCTTCTGACCCGCTTTTGTCGAGTATGTCAATTGACAAGAGACAAAAAAACAATAAGCGGTCTAAAATTCCCGAAAAAGTTCTAAAACTTTTAAAGCCGACTCAGGATAACGTACTCATACACGGCGACCAGTTGTTGCAAAAATTTGTCGATGTATTTGAATGTGATTCCGACGATATCAACATCGTGTTATCGTCGGACGAAGTATTTATCGATTGTGATAATGACGACAACGACAAAATATAACTTTTTTATTTGTTTTTATTTATCGTTTGGACAACCCTATTTCCATAGAAATTTCTAAAATATTTAGAAACGCTTTTCTCACCACCCCTTTGAGTTACGTATGTAATTTTTAGGACGTGATAAACAACAGTTATGTACATATTTTATAGCAAAGAAAAAAATGCGGTAATGATAGGGGTAAAAAAAATCAATAAAAAGTGAAATTCAAAAATGTTCATGTATTTCATTAACAATCAAAGCTACAGCTCCTTAATATTTTATATGGATAAATATTCTGATATTACGTCGTTTGTGGTATTGGAAAAAACGATACCATTAATACTTTTGGAGAAAAAAAAACAATAACTTTTCTTTGAGGTCGTTGAACTTTCACAAAAAAAATCTTTTCTCTAAAATATTATAGACAATTTTACCGTGGTAATTTTTACCAATTATTAAGTATCACAAGTTCTTTCGAATTAATACATAAAATATATCTGGCCACATCTAAGTCAAAATTACAGACTATGCTGCGGTATCGCAGCTTAGACCCAGAGGTTGCCTGGAAGAAAGTGGCCGGCTTTCTGTGACAGACGGGAAGCGTGGAAGCCGCGGCGCGGGCAAGCCACCTGCGCCGGCCGCGGTTATGATTATTAATAGTGTTATTTCTTTCATAGCAATTTCGGGCAATTTAGTCTACTTAATACTATGCGGGATTTTGGTACAACTTCATAAGACATGTCCCATTCTTGTTTTTTCATTCCATTGATTGACCATTTTTACAAGTTACCTTTGAACATAATCCGTTAACCATTTTACAAGTTACCTTTGAACATTATTATATCTAGGTACCTATCTATACATATTATTCCATTATATTATAAATATACAGGTACACTGATTCATTCACTGCAAATGTAATTCTATCCATACTAAACCATACCAAATCATACTAATATTATAAATTCGGAAGTAACTCTGACTGTCTGTCTGTCTGTATGTTACCTTTTCACGCCTAAACCACTGAACGGATTTCGATAAAATTTGGCAGAGAGATAGATTGCATCCCGGGGAAGGACATAGGATAGTTTTTATTGACATACCTCGCGGGCGAAGCCGCGGGCGGAAGCTAGTATATTTATATGCAATTACAAAGTTATTTATGCAGTTGGTGTATCCAGAAAAGTGGACCGAAATTGCAAAATATTTTACTTTTTCCTTGATTTATACACTACACTAATTGCATTCTAAATTTGAAGCTTCTATGTCTGCTACAAGTGCCTTAGAGTTTTGATGATCGCGATCGGTCAGTTAATGAGTGACAAAATTAAAAAACTTTGACTAAGTAGTTATAATTCTTAAACTACTAGTCCAAATTGAATTAAATTTGAAATATACCGTGTTTATACAATGCCTGCTTGGTTACTGAAAATTCAAGATTCTAGTTTTATCCACAACGAAGTTATAGGGCGTCGAAAATGGCCTGAACTATTTCGAGAAAAGGATGGTACGGCCGTGCCGCTTTTTGCTCGACTTGGCGATTTGTAAAAAATGCCAATTAAAATAAAGTCTGTAAGTTCTGTAACATGCACGGGGTCAGCGGCCATCGCCCCGTCAACCGGGAGCGCGCATGCGGCCGGGCGCGAATTCCCTGCGAGTGTCTCACGCGCACCCGCGCACCGGTCGTTTGACGAACAAAGAGGTTTTTATTTCAATCTGTACAACAAAACAGGCCCTGTAAAGAACTGACTTGAAGCATGTAAATACTTGACTGGAACAATGATGTGAGCATTGAGATGTGACAATAGATATCAAAATATATGCCATGCCCCTGCACGTGTTGACTTTATTTGGCAAGAGATTTTAGCTTCCTAAGGGTAGTTACGTCTACGTAAGTTTATATAGAATAGATAGGAAATAGTGAAGTAAGTAGGTACATATAAAACACATCTACATCTAAAATAATTCCGTGACCCCGAATAACACACAACGCTCAGCCAAAACCACCAAAGATGGGGGTTTAGGATTTTTCACTACTGAAGAGCGAGTCAAACCTACGGATTTTTATTTAAAATATAGACAGGATTGTGATGTCGCAGACCTAGACAGAGAGAGGGACAAACTTGACTCCTACCGAAAGAACTGGCCCGCAATGGCAGAGGTCAGAAGTGTGTTGAAAACGTATAGGGAGGCCTTTGCCCAGCAGTGGGACAGTACGGGCTAAATAGGTAGATAGATAGATGCGATGTGGCTGAGGACGAAGTCAAAGGTAGGTACCTAATAGTTATCATCAACAGGCATCCTCCACAATTTGCTATTTATAAAAATTTCATTATAGTTGTGTATCGAACTACTGACACAGTGCGAGACCTGTTTAAATAAACACTAAGAAGTCGAATAAGTATTCATACGACAGCCTCAACAGATAAATGGAAACTTATCTACTAAGTACCTACATGTATATAATACTGATGGCGATCAACGTTCCATGTACTTAAAGCATCTCTTTTCACCTTTGCCATATCCACGCGATTTGCGAGTTTAGTGTATTTCCTGCATCAGTGAGGTCAGCGTCTCAAGCTCCCGTTGAGCGGCACCGCGGCACTGTGCAGTGTGCTGTGTGCACAGTCGGCACTCTTGCCAGAATACCGCACGACTTGGGCACAGGCGAACGTCCGCACGACCATCGGCGCCCGCGCACCTATCACATCGAAATAGTGACAAAAACTAGTGAACATTAAATTAAGTTGATCGTGTAAAGTGGTACTTCCCTGCAAAGGCCGGATCCCTCGTGACGACTCCCAGGTATTTTTAGAGCAGTGGTGCTCTCAACCAGAACTGGTTTTCTAGGTAGTTTAACATCGCGAAAGTGACTAGAATATCTTGTTATTAATGCAGACCGGTATAACTTACATATTATTTCAGTTACTGTTTTATATATTTTTTATAAATATTGTAAAAAGTGTTGAGTTTAAACAGTGAAGGACATGGGTAGGTATATTAAGGTACTACGGGCAGTACCTATGAGATAAACAACAGTCTATTATTAGCAGAACGTGTCGGCTTTATTTACGTTTCCAAATAGCTATAAACATTCTTACATAGAATATTCAAAATATAAATAGCCATCTGCGTATAATAAAGCTTGATTTCTGAATCGCGAACTGTTCATTAGATGATAATTTCTTAATAAGTCTAATTGTCATTGTCCGCTTATCACTTCACCTACGTAATTAGGTAAGTATGTGTAGTCGTGTGACCGGTGCAGATAAGCGCATAAAGTAGCACTATTAACATAAATAATACATTCGGTTATCTGTTTGCAGGGCGAGTAATGAAATGGCGCTCTACCAGCTTCTGTGTTTGATCATCGTCGCCACGATGGGTATGTTTCCATTGGCAATTACCGAACTAAAATATCAAGAAGTCATCATTCCAACTAAATAAGACAACAAAAAGATTCTTAATGTTTTCATTGATCAGGAACTTGGCACAGAAATCATCACATTCAGCCTCGTCTTGTGGCACATTGGCATGAATACATAATTACAGCAACAGCTTAACGATATTCAGGATATCGCTACTTAAATGATGCATGTTAACTGAGACTGACCCATGTGTGCGTACTTCGTAGATACCCTCCTTATTGATCAAACGAAAAGTTGCAGAGGAAGTGTAGCAACTTTTCACTACTTACAAAAACTTTCTATGTAGCTACCTATTGGTTCCGAGCTGCAGAACAAGTTTAGGCTAACTGCTAAGATCTAAGCAGATACTGAGCATGTTAGGTCTAGGTCCAGCTTTTATATCTCAATAATGTAATGTAATAATGTATGACGAAGACACTCCCCATTTGATACGCTCCCTAGTTTGCTTCTGGAGAAAGAGTCAAAAGCAATAATAATATCCCTGTACTGTACGATGAACAGAATAGGTACGTAAGTAGGTAGAATTCCGTAAACATGTGCAGTTCAAAATAAATATAAATTAATAACTAACGAGCTCTTCTGCTCTATCTATATCATGAATGAAGCCACTAGCACTGAAGCACTTTGATAAACTACTATGAAATTAAATTGTCAAGTGCAAGCTCGATAACTCAATATCTCAAGAAGCACTTAACTTCTGACTACAGACTCTTTACCACGGAACTAATGGCGGTTTAACTGCATACAATTTGTTTGTTACTCCCAAATTCTGAGAAGAGTATCATTTACGTGGGAGTGATTCATGATTTCGATGATTAGTTTAAGAGCAATGGAAGCGACTCATAAGTCATGAGGAAACCCATTCTTTTTCTTATGTAAATATACCTTATATTATTATGTGAGATCAGAGATACAAAAAACATGAATGACGTCTGTAGTAGTAAGTAGCGTAAAATGATTTACATAGTGATTCATGGCTATTGGCATCTCAGGTGGCCGTGAATGAATGAAGTTTGTGTTTCAATATTTACCTCATCGTGGCCTTTCTACTTCGAGTTCTTGGTGTCTCACAATATTACAAGCGAAATTTTTTTTTTACGAAATGGAACCATTTGTCGCAAAGACCGATAGCAAAAAAAACTAGGATAGCAAAAGATAATAGTTTACTTAGTGAGAACAGAAGTTAACCAACATGTGAGGCCTACTTTCAGATGCAAGTAGGTAAGCATTAATTTGTAGACACATACAGAGTTACAGACACTAGTATACCTATCTAATAGTACACCAATAAATGGTAGTTAGCCTACGACACTACCTACGCTGGTACATAGACGAAACGTGACCAGGCTCAGTTGGAGAAGGGACCCAAGCCCAAGTCGATTATTCCCTTTCCCGGCGTGCGTCGGCGCAGGTCACCGGGTTCAATGTACATGCATACAGATTTTACAGTCGAATGGTAGTTTCTGCTTTGATTATAACTGATCATTCCAACCATATATGTAAATATAAACGCACTGACCTGAACAAGAGAAACTTATGGAATAAATGGTGCATATCACGCGTACAGTTAGAATCAAATCAAGAATAAGATAATAATACCTACCAGCTTTAACAGTAAACATAGATCGTCTATTGTCGTAAGGTTAAGCACCTTTTGATGTAGCTACACCCACACTAAATTTGAATAAATCTTTTCTTGTCTCGCAGGCAACCGGTGGCATATTGGTCCCCAGTCTAAGTAAAATTAGGATGCTTACACACCATTGGCCAATGTACAGTACATTGGCCAATGTACAGTACATTGGCCAATGGTGTGTTCGGAAGCCCATTAGCCAATGTCAAGTCAGTAAAAGTTTACACACTCATAAGTATGGAATTCTCAGGTAAGTACTATCAGAGGCAGCCAGAAGAAAAATCTGCCTCTATGCTTTCTAGGCCCGCACATTATTGCGGGCCTAGAAAGCATAGAGGCAGATTTTTAATAGTGAAGTTCAATCAAAAATAAATTTAACAAACGAAATCATCAGTAAAAAGCGTCACGATATGATAAAATTATAATTTCAGGACAAACACGACCTACTAAGATACTGAAACAAGAAGTAGGTAGGTGAAGCCAAGAGACACATACCAATATCCAAGATCCAAATATTCTTGTTTGTTTACCTTGTAAATCTGTGGGCAGTGACAGAGGTATGCCTCCAAGATAACAGAACGCTTAACCAATTTACTGTCTGACAAAAGGAAGACTCGAATTTTATATAAGTTGATGACTCAATTGAGTAACAGGCTCAGCACACAAATTGTTCTACAACCACGGACACTACTACTCTAGTTCATGTATATAATTTCGTATGATCAACCCAGTTTACTAACATTATCGACTCATTAATATGAATGCATGTTTCTTGGATATTGACTCTACTCTAAGTGAATACACTCAAGTTTGTTTTATAGTTGAGGTTTATTTGCTAATTTGCTCAGACTTATTCGTATGTTGATATCTAAATAAACAGAAGAACATCTTTAACTTTATACTGCGCTGTTACACACTAGTGCTATCAATAAATTGGATAATGCAGTAGCTGTATAAATTAATAATTACAACATGCATGGTTTTGAATCAATTAGTAGTTTTCATGTGAAGTCTTCGTGAGAGTTCGCTCAGTGATTATAGGCGGAAGCGTTTACCATTCTTCCGGCAAGGGCCGTGAGAATGGCGGCAATAATACCATTTAAGTCTTGTTGATACACTATGGAATCAATGTTTTAATAAATGGCTGAGCTAGGTAATCTAATGCTGACGGAAACAACCACAATGGGCACGACCATTACTGATCAAGATTACTTAATTGCTTGGTCGCCCAATTAGTTACAATGACGTCCACGGACTAAGAGTTTACTAAGAAAATGTAAAATCTACATCGGTGGAACATCAGTGCGGCTGCGAAATACACGGAATTGAGGAAATACCTAATTGCAAAAATTCAAATGATTGGTTATCTACTGTCTTTGTCGGTGATAAAACGATTTCTTTGAAAATACGCGTATGGAAATCCCCGTTCTAAATGAATGAAATTAGTGATTCTTTGTAATGTTAATTTAATGAGAATTGAAAAACAACATGAATAATATTACCTAATTTGTATTACGTGGTTACAGGTTCATTCGATTATAAGGATTCATTGATCTGATTATATACCTTATGTTATCAACAAACTTTAAATTCACTTAATTTTATAGCTATATGCATCCGTAACTAGTATTCTTATTAAGAATAGAATAAAAAAAAACATTTTAGCGACCTACTGCAGCACGAGAAGTCTTACTCGTACTTTCAACGAAATGTATCGCATTCACCAGCAAAGCCTCCGGCTAATATTCTACGTATTAACAAGATCTAGTCGATTTGCTCCGATAAATACTTTCACTTGGAGATACGAGGTTACTCTGAACAATGAGACAGCTATGATGTCTGGCTATGAGTCACCTCATCAGTCGCTGTATCATGCGGAAATAACATACAAAAATATGATCTCAGACGATGGTAGCCCAGGAAACCGGATTTTAACACCGTTAAGTACCCATTAAGTTAAAGCTGCGCCTGACCCACTAATTGAAGTGTAGGCCGGCCGGCAACAAGAATGTTTGCATTTAGATAAGTTTAGAGTCAACTGCAGTTCATTCTTTGTTAGCTAACAACTTAACACTGGTTATAAGTGCACACTTTGAACATGGCGATAACGGTTTTTCGACATGTTCAAATAACTTTCACGTCGGCCGTGTTAATTGATTTGTGTCACTTAGCACTTTGTATGAATCTACTAGTAAAATCTGTGTTAGAACTGATTATCGTATTCCAGATTTAAGAACATGTTACGACGTCAACTCGGCCACTTTGAAGGAACAAGAAAGTACTCTGCCTGAACTCGCTAAAGAGGTGGAAGACAACAGCCGTTACAAAACACTAGAAGCTAACGCAACTGTTTTTAAGCTTTTAGTGGACGACAAAAATGGTGTCAGCAGGTAAGACCGTGCAGCGGGATTGTCCGAAAGAGTTACCGCTACCCCGAAAAATAAAGGGCTAAGGAAGGAACACGGATGGGTTTTATTCAGTAAGAGTCTGACACTCCCTTCCGCTCCACCCAGAGCTGGAGGGGTCATTTGATGATTTCCCATCCTAAAAAAAAAGCAGGTAAGACAAAACAAATGTTAATGCTTGGGTTTACCGAAAAGTATTCAACTTATTCTGATAAAGGAAACATACCTACTTTACTCAGTGAAGGAAGATAGATTTCGAAAGTGTAGATAAGTACTTGGAACTTAGAACAGACGGTAGTTTCGAAACAATAAGCGGTCCGGTCCGTTATGGGTTCATAGTCAACTGTACCTAAGTCTAATCTAAATTACTATACACTGTACTGTGACGACAAACCTCAAAGATAAAGTGTTCTATTCTATTTTCAATCCTAGGATCGTCACTAGGCGTTTTAAGGGATCCATATCCAATTACCTATCCAGCACTTTCCAGCTGTAGCAGTGGCAGTAGACGATACAACTGATGATAATGAAATTAGTTTAATTGTAAACAATGCACTCTACAGATCGGAGGTGTTCGATATGCTCCACTCTAGAGACGACAATGAGAAACACATGGACTTACCCACTTTCCCTGAAGACGCGGAGGATGCTCGCGCGGAGGTACCTTCAGTGCCCGATTCACAGGCAGAGTTCTTGCAAGGTAATCATTATCTTTTTTTTTTATTGATTAAATCTTTATGCATTTTCTACCAGTCAACCTTATTTATTCTTCATTCATCACCTAGATACACGTTTGCGATTTACCTACTTTTGTTGCATGGACTCTTGTGGGTATAATAATGAAATAATTACTTGAATCACGATTGTACCTATAATAGGTAACAAGAATCTAGAGATTTTGTAATAGAATGATTAGTAAATCAGGTTACTATTTTAGATAAAACTTATCTGGATACAAAGTTATTTGAACCTTTTAATTCCTCTGCACTGTCACTGCAACGCCGTAGAAGTGGCAAAGTTTTGAGTCAATCACAGGTACCTATTTGCGAAACGCAAAACAGAGATTAATTTTATAATCATTTAATTTATCAGCTCCTGGAGAAGCGGTTCGCAAGGATTCCCAAAAAGCACGAAACTCATCTGTCCGAGGAGAGCCGATAGGTGCTGCCGCTGGCATCATGGTCCTGGTGACCTGCAGCATCGTGTGCCTCGCCTACACAGCCCTCATCGTGTGGAGAAGAATATACTTGTAAATATACCAAAACCCCTTCAATAAATCCGCTTAAGTAAACTTAAGTAGGTAGGTAATATAATATTTATTACCGACTTTAAAAAAAGGAGGTTATCAATTCGACACGTATGTATACGTAATATTATTGGAACTCCAATATTATATTCACATAATAGGAGAACCTAGGGCTTCCAAACAAATATACAACATTTTATAGATGTATGTATGTTTGTCCACGCATTTCTTCGCAACTATTAATCGGATTGTGACCATTTTTTTTTTATTGACTTAAGTACATTTATTTCCACTCAATTTTCAAGATATGGACTAATACGTGTAAGTGAAAAAATAGAACTATTCTATTCTATGTGTGACGGCTTGGCTTATTGATACGAGCTACGGGTGTAGTGGCAAAGGGAAAACATCTCAAAAGATGGTCAAATTCTAGTGCAATATTTACAACAAAACTATTACCTACTTTAAAAAAAATACTGTTTTTACTTTAAACTAAAATTACGAAATAAAAAGTAACTAAAAAAATTAAATCGACTTAAAAAAAAGGAATAATTATTCATAATTTTGAGTTAATTTCCTTTTGAAGTCGGTTTTTTTTTATTACTTTTTTATTTGTACGTCCCAAGTTTACGTAAAGCGCCTATTGTGTGGTGTAGGTAATACGATATGCTCCTTCCCAAGACCCGGTGCGTAGGAAGCGGTCAACCGGGACGGAAACCGCGTTATGCCAAGTGAATATAAGCCTCTCACGACTAGGGTTGCCAACTTTTTTTGAGAAAAATAACGTATCAAATTCTTTGAATAGGAAAAAATAAAGGATTTGGAAGAAAAAAAAAGGATTTATAAAATTTAAGTATGTTACTATCCCTTAAAACACATATTTTTGGGAGGTTTTAGTAAGTGCTAACATTGTTTTGTTGTCTTTGAAAATTTCAAAGCTCGTTTTACAATCGAAATTATTTCAGATGTATTTTTATGTATAATTGCTATTTGTCCTCCCTCACAACTGGTTTGTCTTAAGCATAATTATACTTTTCTCTGAAAATTCTTTATCTTTATTAATAGATTTTCTTTTTTGACTTTTAAGTAAGTACATACTATCGATAAAAAGTTCAGTAGTTACCTCACTGACCTCTACTTGTATAATACAGGTCAGTGAATTATCCATATGAGTCTTTCGTTTTACGCATCACAAAAGATTAGAAATAAAGTATTTTCGCATACTTTATTTTTATGCAAAAGTATAAAGCATATTTATCGAAAATAAAGTAGGATACGTTATTATAAAGTATGGTTGGCAACCCTACTCACGACATAAACGCCGAGCAAAGACTTCACAGCGGTTTATTGTTCGTTTTATTGCATTTCGATATAAACTTCTGAAACTTCTAAACCACTTTTATACGCGTTAGAAGTAATTTAAACTAAAATAGAATTTATGATCTTTCCAGAAAACGTAATGGACTCAAGCATGAGCTTCTCCAAAATGAAGAAAATATTGCCGAGACTAGGATAGAAGTAAGTAAATATTATAGATATTACAGTAATTGTCGGCCTTATAGGATAAGTCATTCTCTACAATACAGTAACTAGTAGGTATATTTTCATTTCACTATGAAAATATTATATTTCTCGCAAACATGTGCAAGGAACATTCGTTTTACGGCATTTTGTTGCAACAATTTTTTTTATGGCAAGACTTAATTTTAATTTGCAATGCTTTATTATCTACTAAAAACTAAGAATAAGAGCGGACCCAACACGCTACCTTGTGGAACGTCGATTTATTTGGATTAATAAAATGATAAAAAGGAACCCTTATGGTGCGACTCAGTCTGTCTGTCTGTCCGTCTGTCACAGCTGGATATCTCAAGAACTACTAATGCTATCAACTTAAAATTTAGAATAGGTTTCATGACGTTTGCCCAACTATTTTGCAAATAAGACTTGCAAAATTGACTAAAAGGGCGTCTGAAAAATTCGAAGTGGGGTTACTATACTCCGACTTTTACTTAGCTGCAGTAAAATTACACTTCTTAATAACTCATTTCGATAAGTTTCGTTTGTTACACTATTCTAAACTAGAAAAACAAGGTTTGGTTCATGGCCGCGAAAAAACAAAAAGACGCCAATTTCAGTCATTTAAGTAACACATAAGCTGTCATTTTACTGCAGCTAATTAAAAGTCCGACTATAGGGCATGTGGGGTATCATATTGTTACGAGCTTGGGGTTCGTAATAATTAAAAACTGCCGATTTAATAACCAAAAAATAGACACTTTAATTATAAACACCAATTACAACTTCACACTAATTATGAAACACAATTACACTACTGATCACTTCTAAGTCGCACTTGAAGATCGTTTCGATTTCGATGTTTTCGCTTGTATCGCTTATCCAAGACTGTGTCGGGTCGCTGTTTTTTTTTTTCCTAATGGCATGTCGTAGTTGACCTTGAGAGGTCGTGACTACGTAACCGGACTATGCTGTGGCTGCCTTAAGTGAAACTCAAAGCCTCCAGCCAGGGGCATAAAACTAACTACATTATGCTAAGCGACTACGCACTAAGGGCACCCCCTGTGGGGTACGAACCTCGGCTTAGGGCGTCGCTGGGGAGGGCAGCAAGAAGGGACAGGCTGGATCACAATTATATTATTTAAGCTTGATGGAGTCGGCATTTCCTATCTGACTACTCTGAGAAGAAATGCCGAAACAAACTCAGAGGTCACAGTCGGGAGTTTAAAGCTACTGGCTCAGCTGCGGCGCGGGCTGGCACTGCATCGGGCGGAGCATTCCCGCCTTATATAGGTCTCACATTGTTCTAGAACCTTCTACTGTAGAAACATCTAGAATGTTCGAGTACATTCTGGCCCCAATTGACCTGATGTCGATAGTTCTAGAAAGTTCTATCGTCGAAACTTCTAGAAGGTTCTTGACACTAGTTCTTCTACTCGATACTAGATAGCGCTAGTGGTAACGAATATCAATTGTGGCGCGCAACAATATGAAAGAGCGCAGTTTGCACATTCTCACACTTTTTCATTATTTATTTATTTATTATTTTATTTCGTTTTTTTTTCTTTTTTATTTAGGCCGCATAGTTTTCGACTTTTGATAAGAAATAAAAAAAAATAGCCCCCCCCCCCTTATCTCCGAAGTTTGCATAGAGAAAATCTGAAACTTCTCTCACATAGAATCATATGATAGAAGTTTATGTAAAGATTACAGGAAAAATAAAACGATGTCTCTAAAAGCACACTTTATCAGAAATCAACAAAAGTTACATTAGTTCCACTATCGGTCAAGAGATGGCGCTGACCTAAAACTGCAATATTCTACACCGCAGCGTGCAGTGTTAAAATTCTCTGACGAATATAGGCCTCGCCGATGAAAATTAAAAAACATATGATGGTACGGAACCCTCGGTGCGCGAGTCCGACTCGCTCTTGCCCGGTTTTTTTTCTGTAATTGCCTGATGCACGATGGTTTCTGGCATTTGATTGCGATATAGTTAAATTTATTGTTTTGCATCAGAAACTGCACTTGTTTTAAATGATCGCCTTACTTAGTTTACTAAATGAACTGAGGAATACTCGTATATGATTAAATTATTATTATGATACGTCTTATGTTTTTCGCTAGGCATAGGCACGTCTCGAAAATATTTACTTTATTAACTTATTTTTATATTTCAGCTTTGAAAATTGTAACTGGGAGAGCCACCTGAATGCGTTACTCGATTTCTCCAGACTATCAACCTTTGGTGGCAGTATCTGAGAAGCTTCAAGACTGAATTACACTAAAATTCCATAGAATTAAACATCATTAGAAACTAAGTAGGCCTTGTAGAGTAATGAATCATTTACATCCATGCATGAAACACTTACAGTGGTTAATGTTACATAATTTGCTGTAATGATAAGGTGTTTTATCAACTTTCATTTGGATATTATTGTTTGGTCAAATATCATTTCCACCCATAAGATAAATTGGTTCTTGTGAAAATGTGTTGCACTATCTTTATCGTTGATTTTATAATCTTGTAATCAGACTCCACTGATTCTAGTCAAGGCAAACGTTTTTCAGCCAGTAATAATCACCAATTTTTGCAGTCATTCTTCAGAAGAATTATCACAATTTTTATTTGACCCTTTTTTGTACAAAACTGTTTTGTAATCTTTACTTTTAGTAACATATGATAGATATCATAAGTACAACATACTTGTAATAAGTATTATATTTTTTATGAATTTGGCAGTCACTTGCACTTAATTGATATGGAAACTTGAATTTTGCTGCTTGCAAATTAATCTATTAAACAGTGCCATAACACTTTTTCTATAGTAATTTTCAGTAAACATGATTTTGTATCTAAACTAATGGCATGTTTAAATATTTATTTATAATTAAAAGTCAGAACATGTCTGTGATGTTTTTAATTAAGGCAATTTGGTAATTAAATTTTTTAAGTAATATTTTTTCTTTCACTTATTTCTATTTATTTATATGTAATGGTCTCTAGATAATCTCAGTGAATATTTAAAGCTTACTCACTAAATCCAAATAAAAAAACCATTTCCATAACAGTCAAAAATTTTATTGATTTCATTTTATTCAATATCTACAAATACTAAGTAAACATGATGTTTATTACAATGGCTACATTAAACATGGCCAAGAAAAAAACATCAAAAAAATAAAAAGCAACGTTTGTAAACTTAATATTAACATTAGTTCATACGGGTTATTATGAGCATCTTTTGTTACTGTGAATTACGTATGCTTAATATATATTTTGAATAGGCTAACAATTTCTGTAATAAATATGATCACAATTTGTTTATCACCTTGTTACATATTGTGTTGTTGCTCACTTGTTTTCCTTGTGCTTGACAACAACGGGGCCGATGTTGTCGCCCGTCGCCTTGTTGTGGGCGCCATGAGCACCATCGCAATACGGCCACTATAAAACAGGTAAAAATAACAATGTAGCAAAAAGGACAAATATGACAGGATGTTAAGGGTGGGCTGGTTACTTACAAATTAGATAATGATAGTAAGGTTTCAAATATTATTATTTACTAGCGGCCCGCTCCAGCTTCGCACGGGTGCAATTTGTTTTTCGAACAATTTTTTTTTCTCTCCGTATGAACCATCCTCGTACTTCAAGGAATATTATAAAAAAAAAATACGGAAACCGGTCCAGCCGTTCTCGAGATTTGCGTTTAAAAATGAATAGCTAAATGTTGCACATTTAGCTATTCATTTTTATATATAAGATTACACACACTCCTAATTTGATATCTGCAGCAAAGTCAACAGAAAAACCGATAATGAATTATGTAGGCCACAAGTGACAAATAAACCTCACAGCAGTATTTATCTTCCTATTTAAATAATGCATTTAATCCATTCTATAAACGTAAGGCGTTGATAACTAAGGAAATAGAGCAAACAAAGAAGGAAACTGGATATTTATTAATTTTAAGCCTATAAACTGCATGACCCCATTAATTACTCTTAAAAACAATAATAAATGTCTTTGGTAATGCATTTTAGGAAATAAACACTGTTTAGAACAAAAGAAATTATAATAGCATTTTGTTTTTCACAAAACAACTGACTTAAAAATTATGTAACATAAATGTTCTTTTTAATGCTTTATTACAAAAAGAACTTACATTTTGACTCTTCCAACAACGGCACAGGGACACCTTCTCAGTGATGTCTTCAATGTCAACAAAATCAACCACTTTGTTGATATCTTTCCTGATGCTGGGATTTATTTGACAACTGGCAACAGAACGAGCCTTCTTAATAGTGTCATATGAGTAATATGAAATGCCTCCCACCACTACTACAGGCGGGATTAGAGCAAGCCAATCCCTCACTGAAAAATAAATAATAATAAGTTACATTTAATACTATTAACTACAGCTGCTACAACTTAAAATGCATCAATTAAAATCAATGACCGTAAATTAATGAACTAATAACAATTGCATGTTATCTATAATATTTCATTTGTCATGCAGCAAAGTTACATTGCATTTGAAAGTATGTCATTGAAAATTGTATGGGAATACCACAAAAACAGCCTATACAATATTTTAAGCTATTATATATTTTATTACAAGTACATAGAGTACATTATCTCCTGAGCTACTTTTTATAACTGTATATTTTTTGTAAGAAACAAGTTCAGTTACCACTTATAAAACCATAGGCTATGTGGAACTAGATAATAAATAGAACATTATAATTATAGTTAAATCTGGGGCATCAATCTCGACCCACCTTGGCGATTTCATCTATATTTAATTTTTAAGAATATTGTGTACACATGGTTAAAAAGTGTTTTTCTTACCTCCAAGACGAAACCAACCCCCGATAGAGTCTGGAATGGGCAGTCCAGCCAAATAGTTAGGTATAGTTACTCTCACTAAGTTCGAGACAATATACATTTTGCTGAAAATATCAGATTTTTTCGATTTTGATTATAATTTTGATAGCATTAGCAACCTGACTGCCGCTGTATCTATCAAAAAGTACTCCACCACAGAGTACTTTTTTGCGCTGTATCAGAGAGTACCACAGACTACTTACAGTTAGTGATACTACTTTTTGATAGTGCGCTGTATGTACCCGACGGCTGGTTAGTGGTTAGTGGTTTTTGCGTAGGCGTAGACCAGTCTCTGTCACAGAGTACAACATACATTATAAAGGCGCATCATCGAACTTTGCACTTTATGGTAGATATAATATAAATGGTAGTAAATGAAAGGACAAAAACAGGGGTTGTGCAAAACAAATATTCTTATTACACACACATCTATTAAATTCTAATTTACATATTTATATAAAATCAGGTAACATACACCACAAACAAACAAAAGTATACATAAATATTAGGCATTAGTTTTAATGTCATTTGAATGGAAATTAGTTAGAAGAGGACTGTTGTTCACCACTACCATTGAAAGTCAAAAACCTTTTTTAATTCTTGCACAACCCTGCCTTAATCTTTGTCGACTCGTTCATCTTTCAGGAGCCGATGCCGCACAGTGGAACGAATGTATGGGAGCGGTTGGACGTAGACATGTCCGAAAAATAAGAGTAAAATTATGACAAACTAATGATGCCATCTTATTCGATTACTTAATGCCTTCATAAATTGTGGTGATGAATTTCTTCATAACTCCCATATTTCGGGAGTAATTTGAGAAAATGTGAAATTTTACTATGAAAATGAGTGTATCGAGCTCTCTCCCTCCTGATTCCGGGCTTGTTTCAAGTAGCGGTCTCTAATATCGTAATGCTATTACTAAGAGCTATATTTAATACTAAGACACATAGTGCGCCAAATGTGCACTTTCTGGGATAAAAGGAAATGAAAATTTAAAAAAAAAAACGTTTTTTCCCCATTTGTATTTACTTTAAACCGCAGACAGACTTATTAAGAGGTCTATAAATATATTATATATATACAGAAATATATATTAACAAAAATATTCACAAGAACTGATGAGAGTATGACTTTTAAGTAAGTTGATAATAAATTACCTAGTTTCATTAAAAGTACAATAAATAATTAAGATGTAAGCTCTAATTTACTAAGTTACACATTTTAAAACAATAACATCATTTAATTATCTTCGTCATCATCATCATCATCAATTAATTCAAATTCAGAATCGATGTCCGCTAAATCATTTATGTTAACAAATTCGATATCACTTTTCTCAGAATCCGTAAGCTCATAAAATTCCTTAAAAGAAGATTTTTTTACAAACTTATTTCCTTTTGGACGGATACTTGTAACAAGTGGATCAGAAGACAGTAAAAGATTGTGCATAATATCTTCATTGCATGAGATACTGCTATGCTTTCGAGAATGCCCCTCTCTATATTTTCTAAAATCTTTATTTCTAGCCTCAGATGCCTCTTCGGATAGAAAACCAATGGGCACAATTGACATGTTCTGAACTATGTCTGGCCCATGCATTAAAATTTTATGAAGTGAAGAAGGCATATAATACCATGGGTATAACTCCACGTAAAGCTTAGCAGTATCAAAGCAGAACTCTCGGAATTTAGTTACGTTGATCTTCTCTCCCGATGAAATACACTGCAAGATCACACAGATTTTTCTTAAAAGCATAGCATCTATTCCGGTCAGTTCAGCAGATTTAGTGTAGTTTTCAAAAAATCTCCTTGCCGAGTTGCCATTGTTGGTGGATCCACTGCCTTGTTTCACAACATCGAGAAGTAAGCCCGTTTCTCTTCTTACAGCCTCTTGAACTCTTTTCTTCCTGTCATCAACTTGCCTTTTTGCTATATCACCCCTTACTTGCCATGATTTTATGTCTAATTTGTAGGAAATGTGTAATAAGCATTCCATTGAGCGAATCCAAGCGTGAAGGGTGCTTAAGCTATATTTATACATGTCCTCGTTTGCGTGTTTATCTTTGATTAACTTTAAATTATTCATTTCTTTAGGACAAGCCTTGCATATGTCACACACTGAAGCTGCTGTATTGGATATAATGGAATGAATTTTACCATCAATCATTGTCAACAGCAGTTGGTGTTTGACACTAATTCCATCAGTGATGGTGGATGGAGTTAAGGCTTCAATCTCTGCTTCGATTTCAGCCATCTCTCTCTGCACATTTTCTTTGGTTTCCTTTATAAACTTAAACAATATTGGCCGGCAAAATGAAGTGGAAGATGGTCGCTCGTTTTCCCAAATTGTTACACCTTTTGAGACGAGCCGCAGTGGTACAAGACTAATCATAAAATTACTAGCAAGATCGATTTGCTCATCTTCACTCGTCCTTTGATGATAAATGCTTTGGCTAGATGATCCGTCAAAACCCCATTTGCTGGTCAATACGAGCTGTTGATTGGGATCAACAGGGGTTTCTAACGACCTAATAAGTCTTCTTGAGGTTAAATCCATCAAGGCTTGTAATTTGATTTTTGCAGAGCTCTCTGTAACTGTGAGATCTTCTTTGGCCGGATAGCACTTAATTTTTTCTTTAACCAACATGTAGTAACTCGGGTATTGAAGAGCTCCTTCTTGAGTGTTGAAATCCCGAAGAGTGTTATAGCGCCATTTCGATAAGTTCATCGATACATAAAGAGCCAATGCCTTCAAAGGGGATATTTCCCGTACCTGAATTGATTTACCTTCAATGAAGGCTTTGATTTTTGAGGCCTCTTCTGGATTCTCCGTCAAGTATTTCATAACATAAGCTGTATCGCTTTGTCCTGCCTTTTGAAGCGCCCTTTCGGCCGAAAACATAATTTCAGCGCTGCTACTGCTGCATGAAAGACTATATTCAGTGCGTCTTCTTTTTTGCCGGTTACTAAGGTCCTCAAAAGATTTACGAGGACTAGGATGTGTACAAGTTGAAGCATCAGATTTAGCAGGAGAAATTATGGGCTCGATGACGTCACTTATATTTTCTGTAGAAGGTTCCATATTTTCATTCTGTAATTCCGGCCATTGAATTGCAGCCTGTAGCCAAATCTCATGTTTCTTCCGAAACTTATCTGTGCTTCTTCCAGACTGTGTCCATTTTGCATAAATGCGGTAGCAAAATCGACGACACCAGTCTTTTAAACTTGTTTCAGCACTTTCACATAACTGAACACAACTGTTATCTTTTAAAACACTGAACAAATAGTTAAAGTCGCGTAAATCTTTATGTGCGCGTGCGCATAAAGCAACGTGAATATCAAGATTTGTATTAAAATTTGGAAAATACATTGCGAGATTAGCTTGGATACAACGAGGTGTAAATCAACACTGATTTTAAAGTTACTAATAGTGACCTATTTATATAAAATCCAGGTATCCCAGGTATCCTTTGTTAAATATTGCAAGGTAATTAGTTATTGTGATAATTAGTAAATGATGCATGCTAAATTAGTGTATTAAGAGCCATTTAGTAATTAAATAATAGCAATGTTCTTATCAGTAATCATTAGTGCATCAGTTTTATATGTAAACCTTAAGTCCCTAATTATATATCCTAATTAGCTTATATCTTCTCTAATTGGCTGCTCAGAAATGTTATTGTAATAAGGTAAACCTTTAGAAAAACGGTTTTAATCAACAAAATAAACAAAAAATAAAAAAATTGTGTTATAAAATAAACATCACTCTTTATCCCAGAAAGTGCACATTTGGCGCACTATGTGTCTTAGTATTAAATATAGCTCTTAGTATTAGCATTATGATATTAGAGACCGCTACTTGAAACAAGCCCGGAATCAGGAGGGAGAGAGCTCGATACACTCATTTTCATAGTAAAATTTCACATTTTCTCAAATTACTCCCGAAATATGGGAGTTATGAAGAAATTCATCACCACAAGTTATGAAGGCATTAAGTAATCGAATAAGATGGCATCATTAGTTTGGCATAATTTTACTGTTTTTTTTCGGACATGTCTACGTCCAACCGCTCCCATACATTCGTTCCACTGTGTGCCGCGGCCGGCTAGAGAAAACGCATGGAATAAAAAATTCAAACTGCGATGCTTCCACCTTAAGCAATAATTGTCCTTGGCAGAAAAGAGAATATCACCCCAACAAATCAAACTTCAAAATAGTTCAAAATAATTTTGTATCTGTACCTGTCTTCGCTTTGGTTGGGTGCGCTTGCTTTTTATCGTGTTGTAATTATGAATATTTTTCGTTTTACAATAGAATAATATCCATTTTAAATACTCCCTCATGTAGTTTTACCAAAGTGTTAATAGTGAAATCCTTCGGTGGATGCTAATCAATGCTGCTGTACACTGAATATGGCTGACGAAAGACTAGTGGTTCTGAATCGTAGTGACAATTTGGGATTCGGATTCTCTTTGCTTGGCGAAGCCGGTTTGCCACATATTATATACGAGATCGAAGAAAATTCCCCTGCCGCTCGAAGTGGTGAAGTAAGATTGAAATTATTATTTTCACACTTAAAATACATTAGTATATTACCTACCTACTTTTAGATAGAAATTCGTCAGCTTGTCGTGGTAACAAACAAAAATCTAATTAATAAACCTATCAGAATTGCATTATATCATAACAATACAAAAGTTTTAATTAATTTTTTGGTTCTGATTCAGTTTGACCACTTCAAATCTTTAATTTCTAATACTATGTAACACTCCTGATCTAATGCATGTTTACTAATCAAGATTTAATTCGTTTTTTGGTCAGTGTGTCATCTTAGGGGCGGATTTTTTGTGAACAAGTAAGTCATGATAAGTCTGGTATAATCCAAATACAATAGGTTACTGTGGTAAGTAATAGAGTAGGTAATATTGTAGTAAGCACCCAAAACCATTGTGTATCCTATCTGTTTGTCCATTATTATTCACATACTACTCTGAATGTTGCTAAAAATAATTAGACAATCATTAATACAATGATCTATTGAAATTCGGCATTGTGTGCTTAAAATGTACATGTACCTAACTTAATTAGTAGTAAACTATACCTGTTTTTTTTGTTGTTTTCTGATATAAACAATGATGACATTTTTTTATCAAAACTTTTTATGGGCTAATTGCAGTCAAAGAAGATACAGTTAGTGGTGACTACTTTTTAGTAATTTTGTTATTACATTCAAAATATTTCACAATTTTTATGCATTTTCCTATAGGTTTTATTCTTGGTTTATTATAGTTTCGTAACTACTTTACTCTTTCCTGCCTTACTGTGAAAACTCACTGTATTATTATATTCATAATGTAGGTTTCAATGCTTTTATTTTAATAACAATGCTATGAACAATTTCATAGTTGAATATGTAACACACAATGAAATAATTATGCAGCAGTTCAGTAACATTCTAATGCTTATGTTACTAATAAAAATGTTTAATAAATAATTTATGCCTACAGATTTGGCTATACTTAAACATTAAACATATTTATGACTCAGAGCCATGTTCTTTTCTTGGAGGTAATATTGATACACTTAGTAACATCTTTCTAGTATTATGATTATGATGCCAGCCAGATGCTCCTGATCAGTGGTACATAAGACTGCTGATTCTGTAAGAATAATTTATTTGCAAATGTATGTGACAAATAAATAATGTGTTATTTATATTACATGATTAATAAAATGTCCTACAAGATACAGGATTTTCTTAGTTTGAAGGATAGGGGTCTTACTCATCTGTAATAGCAATCCCTTATTGAAGAAACAACACTGATGTTAGCTAGGCTAAGTCTTAGTAACTATACCAATATTACCAATTGATAACACCTATACTATTATAAAAAAAAAAACATAGTACAATTAGAATTGTTAAATAAAAACCGGCCAAGTGCAAGTTGGACTCGCACACAAAGGCTTCTGTACCACCATACTATATTTAACACTACATATAAAATAACGGCAAAACAATCACGTTTGTGGTATGGGAGCCCCCCTTAAATATTTATTTTATTCTGTTTTTAGTATTTGTTGTTATAGTGGCAACAGAAATACACATTCTGTGAAAATTTAAAACAAGACTAGGGTCTTGTTTTAAATTTGATTGTTTTGCCGTTATTTTATATGTACTTAACATGTCATTTTTAGGGAGTCTCAGTATTAGGTTACTGAGACTCCCTAAAAATGACATGTTAAGTCATCTACGCTATTATTATAAAGAGGAAAGATTTGTTTGTTTGTAATTGAATAGGCTCCGAAACTCCTGGACCGATAATGTACGATTCTTTCACCATTAGAATCCTACATTATCTCTGATGAACATAGCCAATAGAATATTTCAAAAAAAAGTTAGGGATCCGTATGAAAACTTTGATAATGTAATGTGAATAAAATACCAAAAAAAACCTTAAATTGTGTACGCTGTGAAAACTATTGACAATAGAGTAAAGTGATGTACTACAGTTTTATAGAGGACATCAATATCTACAAAAGTCTGCGATACCATATGTCTAACTATTACAGATATGTCACAATAACTACTTTTCCATGTGAAATATGCAATAGTAACGCCGGTACAAACTAGGCCACATTATTCGTACCTTGGTATTTATTAATATTAATTTTTTTGTTAAATACCAATATCTAGCTGTGCGAAGCCGGGGCGGGCCGCTAGTGCATGTTAAAATAATTAATTATAATAGTCAATAGAAACAATTTAAAACTAGATTGTGTTACTACTCAGGCAATTAATTGTGAAGAGGAATTCTTTTATACCTAGTCCACCTTGCATCTCTGGCTTAAACAAATTTGATTATCAATCCATTGCAGATGGAGCAATATATTACTTGAATAGAATGGATATAGTACATTACTGCCACCTGCATCTGTGAGGCATAATGTATCATCCAATTATATTACCTACTTAGTCCCTATCATGTCAAGGTGACCATGTTTAGGTATCTAGTTGTGCAGGTCATTTGCCTGCATACTTAATTCTACCTGCATAAATTTAATTACTTAAAAAGTGCTAAATATTCCATTTATCTACAGTATAAATACATTTTAACTCTTTTTTATTCACTCATAATGACCATAGTTGTTGATAATATGTGCCTATTTTGGCAACTTGCTGTTGATTGCCCTGAAGGAAAACCTCTAAATGCTGTGTGCTACGAACTTAATAAGATTACCAAGTTCCAATAAGTCCTTCTAATACCTGACTTTAAACATGTTATTGATTTATGTTATCCTTACCATGTCAACTGCATAGTGAATTAATGATAGTACCTATGCTAATTAATTTTATACTATCATGATTAGTTCCACCTACTACTGGATATAGGGCTCCCCATTCTTCTGCCATACTTATCCAGGTGTGGTTCCGGGCTGAAAGATGATTAAGTTGCATTCGAATGTTTAATAGAAAGAGATTTTTAAATAGTGTATTATGTGTAATGTTAATGCCTCAAATCTCTATGGGCTACTCCTACCATGCAGACTGGCTACTACCAGTATAACATGAACATAATAATGAAGTATTCTTTATAACAGCCGCACAGGTCGATCGATCAGGTTAAGCTACGCTTGCCGCGGTTGGTCTGTGGATGGGTGACCATCTTTACATATCGAGACCCCTCCGTGCCTCGGAAAGCACGTTAAGCCGTTGGTCCCGGCTGCCATTCGTGGATCTTTGACAGTCGTTACGGGTAGTCAGAAGCCCGAAAGCCTGACAACCAGTCTTACCAAGGGGTATCGTATTACCCAGTAACTGGGTTGTGGAGGTCAGATAGGCAGTCGCTCCATGTAAAATACTGGTATTCAGCTGCATCCGGTTAGACTGGAAGCCGACCTCAACATAGTTGGGAAAAGGCTAGGCAGATGATGATGATGATGATGAATAATGAAGTATTCTGCAACTAATACCTGGCTCTATGAATATAACAGGTAGAATTATGCAACTTCCCTGTTGTATACTGCCCCCTACCTCTCATTGAAACTCGTAATTTTACGACTGGCTTTTACAACAATTTGTACAATAGGACCTGAATATGAATATTTAATGTTTTGCCAAATGACATCATAGATTGAAGTCATTGAATTTCAGTGTACCAAATAACTAATAACTCTTTATTAAACGCGATGAAGCTTCACTGCATTTGCGAGTCCGCGATACTGCCATGACACGCTGGGTCAAACAGACGTCGACCGACAATAGAATTTAATTCACTCACAAATTATATCAAGGCCGTTTTAAACATATCTTCATGACTATGTGCCTGTAAATATCCATGCTAATCTTATATATATGTATATAAAAATCTCGTGTCACAATGTTTGTTTTGAACTCCTCCGAAACGGCTTTACCGATTTTTATGAAATTTTTGTGTACATTTGGTAGGTCTGAGAATAGGTCGTAGACAATTTTTTATATCCCTAGGTGATAAGGGTGGCCCACTCCAGATTTTTTTGGAAACGAAACATTCGTGAGTGAAACCGCGGAGCGATAAAATTGGCTAAGGTGATAGATGCATCCTTCTTAAACCTAAAATCTCGTGTCACTGTGTTATCGAACTCCTCCGAAACGGCTTGACCGATTTTTATGATTTTTTTTTGTGTATTTTTGGAAGGTCTGAGAATAGGTCGTTTTTATACCCCTAGGTGATAAGGGTGGCCCTCTCCAGATAAAAAAAAAAATCAAATCTTACGCGGGTGAAACCGCGGGGCGATAAAAGGATGTGTTTTTTTTTCGGCCAAACTTGTACCGAGGTACAAATTACAAATGAAATTCCTTGCAATAAATTGTGATAATAGCAGTATTTAAAATCCTCCAATATTCGATTGATTAAGAAATAAGAGAATGTAAAAAATCACTACCTCACATCGTAACTGCGTTCAACGAAACGTTCATAACAGCAGTGACAGCTGTCAAGTGTCAAACTATTCCAATTGTCAAAATAAATATTATGATTCCGGTTGTTTTAGACTACAATATTGTATATTGTAGATCACAGACTAATTAATATAAAATGCATCTATAATGCATTTTATATTAATTAGTCTGTGATCACATCAGTACTCATTCCCCAGCGAATACATTTCATCATCGATAAAACGATGGAGCCATTAATATAAAAATGGAATGGAATTGTACCTTAAAGGAGGCATGGACCTCCTACCAGCGACGGTAATCGGCCTATAAAATGTTGTATGACAGTCCAAGGGACCTAAAATGTGTATTTGTTCGTTCTACATACCCATTCCATCTACTCTTTGATTCTACGATAAATACACGTTAAGTATCTGGTATTCAAGGGCTCTGCTCATCAACATTCAAACCGCCGTTTAGGTATTAAACAGTTGGTTTATAAATGTCAAACTCCATAAGGAAAGAATAGCCAAATCAACAATTATGAAATCACACACGAAATAGCACTCCAAGAGATGGGAAACCAACGAACGAGCCGAGGAACCGAAACTGAATTATGATAAGATGTTATTTATTGGTAAACAAAACAACTAATTAAAAAAAATAGATAATTATCGGCCTTGGAGCACAGTCTTTTGGCCTTTCAGAAAGCTAACCAAACGCATACAATATCTGAATCAATTAATGTCTTCTTTCATTCTTATTCGCTAAATGTTTCACAAAAATAATGTTTTATATAACCAAAAAATCTTTTTTTAATACAATAATAAGATAATATTCAATATACTTTTAGGATAATTTCTTTATGTTACTTTTATAACATGAAGTAACGAAACGCATCATCGGAAAAATATAAAATGAGATTGCCAAATTAATTCATGGGTTGCAAGTTATTAATATCTTTGAACGACAATTTCATGTGGTACAAATGTATAAATAAATCCAATATATTTTTTTTCAGAATCTGCAATTTTTTTCCTGTATTTCAGTACTTTTGTTCTTAAGGTACATTGTTTGGCCACAGTTGTATGAAAAAAGAAACACCTCCTTTGCTAAGGTGATAGATGCATCCTGGGGGAGGACATAGGCTACTTTTTGTCTCGGTATCACGTTCCCTTGAAATCATTTCCGACTTCGACGCGGTCGAAGCCGGGGACAGAAGCTAGGTTGATATATTTACGAGTAAACACCTACTAAATACAAGTCATTATGGCACCTGAATAAAAACAATAGGAAGAATATGATTTCCTATGTTTTTTAATACTCCACTTGAGTTACCGTTAAACGTGACTGCAAAGAGATTTTTTTATCGACCTGAAGGCCATGCGAGAGTGAAGTTACGACCAAGACATGAAACCTGTTACTCACGATTGCAGACTATCTTTTAACGAAATGGAAAAAACAATCAGCGCCCTAAATCACTATGACCACTCAATGATTCCTTACTTCGAAACCATTCCTTAGCTAATCACGCCAACTACGCGTTCATCGCGCAGTTTCGTTCATTGTCTCAGAGAATATGGGCTCATAACATCTCCAGGTTTTAAATAATAAAATAGGAACTAGATGCACATCATCTGGCTCAATTGCCTCATGCTGTGTCGAAGGTTGACAATAATCAACGTGATAGGTGTCGCCGTTTACCGCAGCGATCAACTCGCCACACGTGTTTTGAATTACTTATAACTGTTTACAATGTATGTAGGTAAATTATTCGTTATTCATTAATTTTTAGTACTTGTCACGTGACTTATGAGACCTTCCAATTCAGTGTCTGAATTACAGCAGCTCCTAACTTCATAAATTAGATTAACAGACTTAGTAGATGTCTAATAACATTCTCAGAAGTCGAGTCACTCATGTACTAGAATGTAGTACTATCATTCCATACAAGTCTACTAGTTTTCACTACTTAAACGGCATGTAGGTATATTCATGGACACGACCAGTAATCCCACGCAGGCGTGGCAGTGCCCGCACTCGCTGCTTTATAGTGATTTGATAGTATTTTTATTATTCCACTATAATTTATTCCCAGTCATATTGTTCATGATAATATTATGATTGTTCTATATCCGGCAATAGCAGAACCGTTATTAGTTTGTATCAATAAAATTCTTTAGGAGCACACATGATGGACGAATCAAGTTATGCCAGATGAATAATATAGGTGCGTCGAAACGGCTAACATTATTGTTCCCCAAATAAAATGATTTAAGTATTTAATCTTTTAGAAAATCAGGAATTATTCGAGCAGTTTCCTCATACGCGGTTAATCATAATAGGTACTTCGGAGATTGCGCACAAAGTTATGCGGAGAAGCGAGATTAGTTTGACAAACCAACTGAAGGCCAATTCCCGTAATTAAAAACGTTCAAAATCTAGTCGCAATCTCATCTCAGTGATATATGATATCAATGTCAAAAACTTGTCAAGAATGTAGGGAAATTAGAGGTATTTATGACAGATTGAGACTGAGATCAGACTGTGAATGGTCTTAAATAAATTAAGAGTAAAAAAGTTTTTTTAAAAACAAACTTTTATTTAAATGCGCTAAAAAGAATAATAAACTTTTCCTTTTAAACTTTTATTATCAACTTATAACGTCATTACACAATTTATATGATATAAAAGCTTGTCGCGAGATTTATGTAGGTACTCGTATTTACTTAGTTTGAAAATTTTAAAAATTAATATCTATCAGGTCAAGTTATTTAATTTTCTTGTTTATCTACACAGGTAAATCTGTTGTCGGTTAAAGATATCTGCTTCAAAATTGAGTTGCAAGGGTCCACCCGAAAAAACATATAGTTACATACATACATACATTGCAAGTTAAATAAAAGCTTGTAATAAAGTTAATAAAAAAATCGTTAATAAAAATATAAAAATCGTTCTTAAAATTACGAGAATTTTAAGAACGATTTTTATATCTTACACCTCTGGGTAGAGAGATTAATTAGTTAAAACATTATTGCACTTTCAGTCATCACGCTTTTGATTTTTCAATTATCGAGTGAATTATTTGCGTCGCTCATGCGTGTCACAGTAAAGTATTATAATCCCAATAGCTTCGTAACAATCTCGTCATACGTCGAGAACACTATGCACCGACCACAAACAACTAACAAACGTGTTTGTTTTGAGATTAGGATCAAATGTCATTTGTTAATTTCATACCATCATTGCATTGATTGGACGCGATAATGCGAAAGCAAACCGATAAACGTTCTTTCACTTCTAATGATTGCCTAGTATGTAATCGATCAATTTTATTACATGATAAGGTGCAGTAGATTAGACAGATGTTGGCAAAACAAACCATAACACTTGGTATCTTTGCTTCTATTATATTTTTGTTACCAAGGTGGATTGGATTGTATGCAATGGAACTTGTTTTTCTCAAATTCACAATCGAGTCTTTTGGTTTTCATAATTAATCAATATTTTTTCAACGAATTGGATTGCCTACTAGCCTATTACTCTTTGAAGCGATGTCTGCAACGTCTGTGTATACATTTAGCTTTAATAATGGAGAAAGTAAGGATACTCTGATAATTACGTTCGCACCAGAACACCGTTTTTATTAACTTCAGACCAGACGTCATTAAAAACGGCTATTGTATTTGATCATAGCGGTTTAGTCTCTGGTTTTCATTTCCACTTCACCTAAGTTTTTCGTATTGTGTACGTTTCGTAATTATTTCCTCCGTCGTTTTCAACTCGTTCTTACTTTTCAACCATTTCAAATAATTTAAGCAAATGGTCGATATAATATATGTTAAACTAGCTCCTGCCCGCGACTTTGTCCACGTGAAATTTCTTGCTCTCCTACCCACTTGTCGCATCGCATCGCCCGTTCGTTTTCGCTTAGCGTTATTTCTGACTTTCATTATTTTTGCTCAGCTCCTATGGGTCCTAGCGTGACGTTAAATACCCTATAGCCTTCCTCAAGAATTGAGTTATCAAATGCAAAAATATTTTTTCAAATCCGACTGGCAGTTCCAAAGATTAGCGCGTTCAAACAAACAAACTCTTCAGCTTTCTTATTAGTATATTAACTAATTATTAAGCTGAAGAGTTTGTTTTTTCAATACAGAGTATAGATTGAAGAATAAAAAATCCATAGTTGTTGTAATTTTTCAATTAACCTACACGTCTTGTCTCTATCAATGGCATTATCGGGCAGTTATCGGGAATATTATTGTAATCACCCCAGTTCATAGACATGAACAATTACAGTCGGATCCTTTGCCGCGCATAAATAATTAGAAACCTTTTTCCGCTTTAAACAGACTGAGGAAACTTAAGTCACAGCTTAATTGGCTTCCTTCGATTGGAATAACTAAATTTCATAACTAATTATTATAGTTACTTACTGGTAAACGAGGCTTGGGAATGTATGATCCAATCAATTTGTTTGACTAAAATGCGTATTTTTTACTTAGAACGCAAAAGTCTAAGTCCAGTGTCAATCCCTAGCATTAGATGGAATGACAGCTCACTTCACATAAGTTTTCACGGTGAGATTTTTACAGAATAGACCGCCTGAAACATCCAAAAACTCATCGACACTCATTTCTGTCGAAAAAGTTAATGTAAATATCTAATAACTAGAACTAATAAAGGTGTACCTACAACAGAGCACACGTCATTCATTATGTGTTTAATTACAATTAACTTGCTGGCAAATAATTATTTGTCATAAGTTGACGTCATAGCAGAACTGTACTCCCATTTTAGTGCTTACGTTGCGTTATGCGTACCTATGTTTATTGATTTCGTTCGATATAATATTTCCTTTAACTTGTTTGACATAATTTGGACAAAGAACCAGTACTTCATCATCGACCTCCTGCCCTTGGCGCAGTAGGTACGTCTTCTTCTACAATATTCTACCACCCGTCATCTCAGTATTCATCCCCTTCATAACCATATAATCTTTAACACAATCAGTCTATCGTTTCTCTGCCCTTCCCCTACTCAAATAGCCATCCACATGCACACTCAAACATTTCTCACGACTTGTATCTCCTACTATCTTCTGCCCGCGACTTCGTCCGAGTATATGACACTCACAAATAATGTGGCTTTCTATTGGTAAAAGAATTTTCAAAATCGGTTCAGTAGATCCAGAGATTACCCCTACAACCTCACAACTTTACCAACTCACTCAACTTTACCTCTTTGTAAAATTGGTATAGATTCGTCCGAATTCGGCATGCCCTTGCCATGGAAACATTGACAATCAATTTCCACACAACTTCTTGGTCACCAGCACCGCTTCCAGTCTTCCTGTTTCATACTCATTCCTAATTCTATCAATTTGTTATTGTACTACTTATATTATTATATGTACCTTGGTACAAAAGTCCATATACTTAAGGCGCAGATATACGACTTCTAATGATTTTAAATTCAACATCACGTCTAATCGACCGGACTGATTTCTTTGAAAAAAATTAATGTTATACAAGACCATTTGCTTCGTAATTTGATATGTGAATATTTGCAATTATATTTTTTTAACATAGTGTAATTAATTTGTAAAGTAATGTCTACCGCGGACATAAAAACGATAATCACGCAAACACTATCGGGTGTATTTTCATAAAACTTTCACCATATAAAAGACAATTTAATTCCCCGAATTTTAGTATACGGTTTTTATTTGTTTGGTGTTTGATAAATCAACAATAGATGATTGTTTCATATTTTGCAATAAATTACCAGCGTTGTGTCATCGCGCTTCTCTTTCTTTTCTATGCAGTCCGATAGTGACCGCGTTTTAGGTCATGTAGTCGCCTTAATCAAGGTTTTCGAAACAACCGCCGTATCACTATCAAATGGCATTCGGTTGTATGTAAAACAGCCGTTTGGTGTTAACGTTTATTCTCTTCCGCATACTTTCGCCTTTCGCGTTGATAGACCTTTCACATTTGATGCGACTTGTGCGTAATAGCGTTACTATCATTTACATGACGTACGCCGCCGAATTGTCTTACATCAACAGCTCACCAATAAACGGTTATAATAGATTAATGGGAGGGGATATTGTCTTCTTCACACTTAAATCTGTGTATGGCAATTATAAGCTTGACCAATTGATCATCTTTTGGTCTTAGCTTGTGTTCGTGGTCATCTGTATGACAGCCACGCCAAACTACCAGAAAGTAGTCGGTTGATTTAATAATTCGTTAGCCTATTGCTGATTTCCCTTTTTGTTTATTTCCATCAAGCCATGTGGCTTTTTCTTAATAATTCATAATATAGCACAAAAAGAAAAGCGTCCATTCAGTCTAGCTGGAGACTGACGGACACTAGTCAATAACCACATATAATACTTACATAGTTCCACGTAAAAAAGGCGACTAACACTATCCCCGAAATGATGCATAGATGATGGAAGTTATGACAAAACCCATTACCTAAGTATTAATTAATCGATCGAGCAATTACGTCTCGGTGTTTACAGGACCTAAACGCAAAAAAAACTAAAGTTTTAGAAACAATAAAAGTTTATGATCGACTACAGTAAAAAATCATGAAGATACCTCTAAGAACTTTCTTTTTACAATAAAAACCATACTAATATGCATACTATAATTCTGATTTTTTGTCAGATTATTCTACAAGCAACATACTAAAACACTAGTGCTTTAATTTTTTCGTCCAAACAATAGATTTTTGTAAATAGATCATTCATGATAGATGCTTCATGTTTTGCAATAAATTACTAGCGTTGTGTCATCGCGCTTCTCTTTCTTTTCTATGAAGTCCGAGAAAGACCGCGCTTTAGGTCATGTAGTCGCCTTAAAGAAGCTACACCCTATTTGCTTAACTTTGCATAAAATAAAGTTCGAGAAAAAAAAAGTTTATCCTGAAATTGCGCTCGGCCCATATCATTATACAAACGGTGTTGTTTTCCCGTAAAATGTTAATGACGGACGTCTGCAACAGCTCATTCAATGATACCGCGTTATAAATATAGTTTACACCTTGTTATAATTGGTCCACGATGACGTGGGAGACGAGCATATTCCGGGACAGGAAACATCTTAGCAAGAATAAAAAACAAATTCCATTTGAATTGAAATATTAGGTACTTAAGGATTTCCGAATAATTCACATAGTTGAAGGTGTTGAGATAACGCAGGACTTTAGAACGTGACTAATTCCCAAACAATCTTTGGTTGTCAAGTTTAATCGTAACTCGATATTGACAGCCGTTGGAAGTGACCCTCGTTGTGAACAGTGTAGGGTAGCATAGGCAATTTGATACACTATGAGCATGGTAGCTGGTCGCGGTCCGTTTGAGCTCATTTCACTCTCTCGCAAGCTAGAGATAGCATCTAAAGTATAGACAAACAAATAATGCGTATCGTTGAATCGCTTGTAGGTAACGTAGATGCGAACAACAAAAACTAGGTGAAGAAGTACTAAAAGCATGTAGGTGGTACATAAAAGATGTCTACGCGAGTGGGCGTAGTGGCTGCGGTCGGAGTTACTGGCCGCCCCAAGCGCGCCACTAGACGACTGCAATAAATTCCTGTCTGCAAACACATGCCACATTTTACATAAGTGTAACATTACACAAATAAACAAACACTAAAGTTGATTGGGAGCTGGAAGACATCTCCTCAGATATGCTACGTCAGCAGGACTTGTGATATCATCTAACACCATTCAACACTTATCTAACTGCGTTCATTACTCCTTTGCTATCAGATACAACAGACAGGCTATCAGACAAAGCAAATCGTCACATAGTAACCGTCCTTCGATTTGTGTATTAATATTTCTTTTATTTGAAGAAACTTTCAAAATAAATAAGTTCACACCGGGTATCCCTGACTTTGTAGATCCTCCCCACATCCTCCCTTACCTCCCTATGGTAAGACAAACAATTAAACTCGATTCACCACACACAGATGATAACCCCGACGTGTTTACTAATAAATTACAAAAATAAATGTTTATCACTATGGTATTTAAAAACAACATGATATCGTATGTAAACAAGATGGCAATGTTCTATTTCTACGAGAGCACTGTTAGGTCTTATCTAATTAGGTGCCGGAACTTCAAAGTTAGTTGTAGTGTCCATCATCGGGGCCCAGCTGCCACATAATTCATATTTCCGCTACGCACTTCTGTAGGAGTTTGATCGAATTTATCTGTAAGCTCAATCCATTAGCGGACCCCCGTGTGATAACGACAAGTTGACAGTGGGACGGCGGCCGCTGCGGACGCTCGCACAGTCGCAGCTACTCCCCTTAGATAAACTTATCCATCGTAATGTGCTTGTGCTCGGGTAATCCTGTCCAAGTCCTATGACCAGAAACGGCATCGGAATACAAATACGACCTTAATCAAAAGATAAAAAGAACCGTGCAGTGTGATTGTTTGAGTTTCAAGTTACGATGTGTTTTTAACAAACCGGTCATGATTAATGGACTGCGCCTCAGTGAATCATTGACATCGCCGCAAGGATGCGGAGATACCGACTGTTAATCGTCAATAAAGTATTGTTGAACGATAGTTTCTGTATTTATAATAATGTAAACTCTGTGAGTGTGTGACTCTACGTTAGCAGCTAATTGAACTCTACTCACGTATCTGCTTGCGATTTGAAATTTAAGGTCTGTATGCGGCAGCATTGTTAAATTTGGATGATAATATTACAAGCTCATCTGCTCAATTTGATTGTTAAGTACTTTCATGGTTCTATATTTGATTTCTGTCTATCTGCGACTGGCTCTATTTGTTTATCATCAGAGCAAATCATTGATACAATACCAACATTACATAAATGTCACTGCTTGAAAGTGACTGGCTAAATTTTGAGATGCGAAGGTGATCTAATTGAGCCAAACTTATACTCACATTATCCGGTTCTGTACTGAGACCTTGTTTGATTCTGGTCTTTCTCCCGTAAGGTTTAAAGTCACGTGTTGACTGCTATTGAAGGCTGCGGAGTTCATGCATATGCATGCTTAAAGTACATTATTTTACAATACTGGATCGATTGTTAGTATCGTCACTCCTTGAATCCGCAGCTTGGATATAGCAAGCAAGTCACTTTCCAGTTATGTTTAATATCCAGTCGGGTGTGACTACACTCTGACTACCTAGCTGGAACCCATGCATCGTATCTATATTTTATTGTTTCACATACAGGAGGCCCAATGTTTTAAGATTTGAAATAAGTAAGTGAATACGCGTGTTGGATTACAGGTCGAGGCGGGAGACGTTTTGCTCAAGGTTAATGGGACTGATGTAAACCGGTTCACTACCCGAGAAGGTAAGGAATTTGCCATTTATCACGCACATGCCACTTATCTACGAAACATTCTTAACATACAGATAACTGGCAGAGTGTAATTGAAAATGTCATTTCATCTCGTATGTAAATACTTTACAACAGCCACTGTGATTCAAATTTTAAGTATTCTGAATGGCGGCAGCTGGCGCCTTGTGCTGGCGTCTCGTGCTCAAATAATAGTTGTGTTAGTAAAACGTCAAGTCTGACCGGTATCTTTGAACTTATTAACACTAATTCAATGATCGCGTTATGGCCGGCTCTTGCCCGACACGCAACCTCGCAATTCACATTTCACACGTCTGCGTACAGACCAACAATAAGAAAATAACCTTTTAGTTGTTATCAGTTCTTATCACACAGTAAATCTATGACTTCTCTTTCGTATGACCTGGACAATTTGAAAGCTTTAAATTTTGTTTTCGCTATTTATAATGATTAAATTAATAAATAATTGTTAGTTTTTGTATATGTACTTTTAGAGATTTGATTTTTCCATTTGATTGTTCCAGTTCTAAAATGCTTGCGACTATCGTCGGATCCCGTCACTTTAAGATTGAGAAAGGGTGAGTTTAATATTTTAGCCAAAATATATATCAATATATTGGTGGTTATGTGCTATTTGAACTATGACATTTCAGACGGGAATATATCGTGCCAGCTGCAAGTAATAAAATTCGTTTATCCCCGAGTGGTTTGGTCGAGTTCGCGAAGTAAGCCGCTACAAATAAGAGTAGCGATACGCGAAGTAATTTTAAAGGTAGCTCTCGGGATCTGGGCCGGGATACCTCTGGTTCACAGTGGCTTTGTTCGCCTTAATAATGTAATATCTCGTCAGGTCGATATAGATATTGTGCCGATGTTGTTTTCCTGGTGAATGGTACATAAGTTGGTAGTTACAGGGCGGTCGGGTGTGCGTGAGATAACAGCTGATAGTCCGATGTGTGCAGACCCACAGATCAAAGCGAGCGTGCGGCGATACCTGGCCGCGGCGGCCGAGCGTCGCTCTAGCGGCGCGGGCGCACGCACCAACCACGACAAGTGAGTTTCTGTTTTCTGGCGTGATTTTTATACAGATAAGCCCATTGATGCTTGTGAAAGCTTGTTTGCTGCTTTAACAGCGATTTTGCGCGCGCTTGTTACTTTTCTTTCATACATTCTATAAATACATAATCAATACTTATAACAACAAATACATAGTTGTACTGAGATATTAATTTTGTGAAATCGCAGTGAGTATGACTAATTTGTTCTAATTATGTTCGCTTTAAGAGTGAAGCCTGGTGCATGTGGTAAGTAATCGGAAGCTAACCCCTCTGATAGTACGACAGCTGATTTCCGACGACGATAAGTGATTATTGGTAGCATGTGTCGCGAGCGCGACGGAGCCCGAGGGTAGTCACCACCCTCGCCACGCCGTCACGTCACTTTCTGTATTCATGACATGTATTTTAGGAACGTACACACTACGAGTGCATGACTTCAATGTTACACTCAGTAACATCTAAACATACATACATACATACAAATAAATAAAATTTAAGTTTCTGTTTGTAATGTCAAAATAACAGGTTTTTACTAAATGCATATTATTATGAAAGTATTATATGTATTATACGATACTTATAACAAAAAAACATTAAAAAAAAATCTTGTTTGTCTGTCTGTCTGTTTGTTCCGGCTTATCTCCGAAACGGCTGGACCCAATTACATGCAATTTGGTATGGGGATACTTTGAACCCTGGGGAAGGCAACTTTTTATAGACATACCGCGTGGGTGAAGCCGAGGACACAAGCTAGTAATATCCAATATATTTTCTGACTTATGGATATAAAAAGTCGTGATTTTCAATACGCCTCGCATTATATTCCTTGATAATAAAAATTTTAATATCGTATGCTCGAAAACCTTGAAAGTGCATGCATATATGTGTATGCTTGGCTTATTTTAGCGTCGAATAGGTATTTTATAGCGCGGTTAAGATATTCCAAAAGCATTACATACCAACAGCTGTTGCTGTTGATGAGATCGATTTTACGATCTTTTAAAACGGATTGAACATCTAAATATTTTTCGAACATTGTGTTCTTAGCTGGTTTGTATCGTAAATAGTAATACCGTTATGAAACCTGCTGCTTTAATTTTTGCATAAGCATGATATTTAACTTAAAGTGGTGTAACTGTAGGTACCGCTTAGAGAGCTCCTAAAACAAAAGTGTTACACACGCATAGAGCAAAACGACGCGTTTGTATTTTTTTTTAAAGCAGAACCTTAATTCTCTAAGCTCATAGCTAGCATTTGTGAAAAACTGCATCAAGCAAGTAGAACTTTTGAAAACACAATATCTAAGATACAAATAAATAAAATTGAAGTGACCGTTTGTAATGTCAAAATACTATAAAACAGCATTTTACTAAATGCATATGAAAGTACGGTACTTAACAATTTTTTTTTGTCTGTATCTGTTTCGGCTAATCTCCGAAACTGCTGGACTGATTTTGACGGACTTTCACTGGCAGATAGCTGATGTTATAAGGACTAGGCTACTGTTATTTTAGAAAAAGAATTAGGGTTCCGCGCAAAAATAAATAAAGCTATGCAAATATATAATTGTTTTCCAATATGCACGCGAACGAAGTTGCGGGCACAGCTAGTTATAAATAAGCCTTTTACACAATAATTATCTTACTGAATGAGGTATTCCATATCAAAAACATTTTTACTTCAGAGCTTTTCCAGCTAACCTTTTTCTTATTATAATGTTACTAAACAATGTGGAAATTAATAAACGCTGTGTTACAAATAAAATAATTAATATTTTATCGCAATACAAGAGAAAGCTAGTAAGTACGATATTGTTTACAACAATTGCACAACAGAATTCACTCTAGTATAACTAAGTGGATACATTTTCTTGACCAAACTCTGCGTCATTTAAAAACCTTCAGTTTATTTTTATCTAAGTTTTCGGGATGCGTCACAGGTCAGCGATATGCTCTGACTAATTTAGTATACTTTACATTGCAAGTCCTCATGAAACAACAATCTATTATGGAAACAAAGTCATTACCTACATAATATTAAAGTAAAGCAAGCATGTAACGTATGTATATTGTAATTGCCTTCCGCATACGCCATGACAATCGCAGACAAAAGTTACTGTGTCGACTACAGTTAATGTACTGATAACTTATTTTATGGTCTGTAACCTATTTGTGATTGGATCGTCGGTAGTGCAGCGTGCTCCAGTTGAACTTGTTCACTTAGTTTGCACACGTGCGCTATAGTCAGGTTAGGGACGCGGCTCTACTTGGAGAAGGTATAATGAAACATCGTGGAGCAAAAATTGCGCACCCTTCCATTGCGCGTATGTGTCACCTAATTGTGAGGGTTCGCGAGATATAATTATTTTAAACTAACGGTGTTCACAATCATACGGTGACATATATGTATATGCACACAATATGCCAAGTAATCAAGTTTGTAGATGCAATTATACAAATGGGTTGCCATTATCATCGATCCATAAGCAGTCACCGGCTATAGTACCTATTTAAGTAAAATATGAATTGGTGCAATCCGTACTTGGTTAGCCAATGTACCTAAATTAAAAAATTTATCTGGAGGGGAGTAAAATTTTTGCATAGACAATATCTATAAGCCCTGGTACCCACGAGCGGCTTTTTTACGCGGCTAATTTTTATCGCGCAGTGGATTTTCAACGTACTGCTTAGCGCCGAGAGTTCAATATCCAACAATGTATGCGCTGGGGTGCACTTTGTTGGATTCTCAATTCAGTGTGCGATAAAAAAAAATCGCTTTAAATAATAACCCGTGCTAAGCTAACCTGTGCTAAACGAATAATTCCCGCCAGATCGGCATCACCACCGTCGAGCAACTCGAACAGCAACTCGTCAAGCAATTCGTCTAGCAACGGCTCGGGCGTGCAGTCAGGGGACAGCTGCGAGGCGCTGGTGGGGGGCGAGGACAAGAGGCGGGGGCGCGCGACGCCCAAGTTCGAGGCCTACATGATGACTGGCGACCTCATGCTCAACCTGTCGCGTGTTGAGCACCCGCACCACAACCACCACGCGCCCACGCACCGGACACACTACCATAGGTAAAGCAGACTCATCTATTAACCCAAGTCGGAACGCTGGAGGAAATCTGGACTTAAATTAAGTCTGAAATCACCAACCCTACTTGAGCAAGCGTGGTGATCAATAATCATGCCTTCTCGGTATGGGAAGAGGCGTTTGCCCTGCAGTGGGGCAGTTACAGGCTGGTATTATCGCAGATTCACGCGAGACAATGGAATTTTGATTGTGTCTAATTGCGCCAATCTTGAAGTGAAACGCTATTAGTCACGTTTGGCGTCAGTTCAAACTTCACAGAATATTTTTGAAATTGCAGTAAGCGTTCCAAATAGACCACATGAGTTTACTATTGTAAGCCTCTTGACTCGACTTGATGATGTAATATTAGATTATGGCAAATGAAGTTTAACCCTTCGTGTAACACGTGGATCCACGCGAGACACAGTGGCTTTTTAATTGTTTCTGTAATTACGGAATTCAACCGGTTAAAGGAAGGAGACTACTTCCTGATACAGGTTGCCTATTGTTTGCCCGAAGATTATATGCCATAATCATCATTTTCCCGAATTTCATTTACCCGAATTTCATTAGCCCGAATGTTTCATTTGCCCTAAAAGACATATGACATACTTTTAACTGCCCGAATTTTAGATACCATAAGATACGAATGCCATAAGTATTGTTTGCCTTATTTTTATGTGCCATAATAATTATTAGACATAATATTTAAATGGCATAACAAGTATTAGACAAATAATAAACTTATTTATTCTGTGCATGGTTTTTTTTTCTGTGCATGGTTGATGGTGGGCTAGGTCGACGGAGCCCCGCTTGGCGGGGCTCCTACTTCTGTGTGGTTTATAAAAAAATAACCACGAAGGGGATGGCGGGGTCTATTCGCTCGCTTCGCTCGCTCACACGACCCCGCCATCCCCTTCTAACCTAACCTGTCCGAGTCGGGGTGCCCTAAAGTCCCAATTGCATCCAATTCTCTTGATATAAACAACCGTTACACACCCGATGTCGATGGCAAATTATGTTATGGCATATCATAATTATGGCATGTGATAATTAGGGCTTACAATGATTATGACAAATGATGTTATGGTAAGTGACTTTATGGGAAACAATGATTCTGGCACGTGACTAATATGGCAAATGAGAGTAGGGCAAATGAGTATTATGTCGTATGATATTATGGCTGTTGACTATTACGGCAAATGATATTAGGGCAAATAAAATTCGGGTAAACGGCGGTATACCCCTGATACAATATATGCTGTACTGTAGGTTCTCCTAAGATAAAGCTATTTCAGTCTAAAAGCCATTGTTCGTCTAGTGCGCCGCTGATATTCAATTAAGCTTCGGCTTCCCGTAACGCTGATCAGCAGAACTATTTTTAAAAGGTCAGAGGGTTCCGACACATTCAGCCGTCACTTCCTGTTGTGGTTCCAAGAGATGATTAAAAGGAGGGTGATGAAAGACACATAGTTACCTGATTACGGATGTCAGCGATAAAGTAGACTGGTCATTGTAACTCTTACTTATTTTCTTTGTCAACGTTTTTATCAGTTGTTTTAGACTAGATACAACATACTTTAAATTGTTCCATTTATTCTTACTTATCTCAATAACGTGAACGCCCCTTTAGAGGCCAAATTATGACGCATCAGGAAATACCAACATCAATTGAACTGTGTTACGATCCGCTAAGACTTATTTAGATATTTCTAGATACGGTCACCACCCTGTAGATATAAAATCACAACCCGAGGGAAGTTCCCAATCCATTTCTCCAAAGGTTTGAAAAATTCGTCTGCTCTACTGAAATGTAAAAATGAAAGGCATTGCTATCGATTGTCATTTCATGTGTGTTACGTAATTACCCGTAATGTAAAGGTCCCAGAGCCTTTACTTTGCGGGTAATTGATTGTGTAGACAGGCGCGATGCGCCAGCTCGGTCCGACTCTTGTAGAACAATTTCTATGAAAACTTCATGTTGAAACTGTTCTACCAGAATCGCGTCGCACCTGCCTGCACGCTTTATCAAATAAGTTTTTGATGGATTCAGTTATGCTGATTAGTGTGTTCTGTAGGTACAATTCAACACCAGCATCCCCCAGTGACAACCGCATGTGTGGCCGCGTGGAACTGGCGCAGAGGCACAACTCGTCGCCCGACACCGGCCTCGTTGGAGACCATGCCAGTAAAATGTATGAACTGTATGAGATGTATATTATTACGTATCTCATTATACCATTAGCTCTCAAAACGGTGAAGGAAGTGCATGTGCATGTCCCACAAACAAAAATTCGAAGACTTGTGACATCTACCAACCCGCACTGGGCCCGCGTGGTAGATTACGACCCACTCCGTCTCATAGCAAGTCATGAGATCTGTGACCAGCCTAACACAGAGTGGCGAGTGGAGTGTGTGTGGTGTGAACTGTAAGCGGTCCCTTTTGTCGAACCTACGACATTGGATCCTGTGTCATAGGTGCGACCGCTCATAGACTAGTTTTCAGGCTACCAATTGAGAGTTCTCGAACTTTAATCCCTTCAATTTTAACACAGTAGACACAGTATTTGACACAGTATGGTTACTTTTTATGTGTGTGTCTATTTGTTTTTTTATTTTATTTTTTCAAAATTGACAACTCTAACACCTGTGGAGTGATGGATGCGCATTTTATTTGTGTTAACCAAGTGTATAAACACGATGTGTAAAGTGCGCGGCGTTTCGTGAGATAAAAATACTATAGCTTATGTTTTCATAAAAAAGGGCCCTAGTTGAGGTGCTGGTGATCTTAATAATATGGTTTGAATCTACTCAGCCTTTCGCAGTCGACTCAGTCTACAACAACGTACACCGCCTTCCATCATGTGGTGTTACTGATATAATTCCATGATATTTGTTGAATGGTGCAGGTTCATATCTCAGCCGGCGTCGCCAGCAAGCGGCGCAGGCGCAGGCGCGGCGAACAGCGACGTGTGTGCGCGCGCGCACCACGCCGTGCGCACCTCGCGCTCCGAAGACCATCTGCAGGTAAGCAACGCTGTGATACAAGACTTTCAACATTTGCTTGCCCTTATTCCAATTTATATGGGGTCGGCGCAATATGCCTTTTCTTCCATAATTTTCTGTTAGTCGCCATCTTGGTAGTCACCCCGTTTCTAGCCATATCATCGTTCACACAGTCCATCCATCGTTTCTTTGATCTTCCCCTACTCCTATAACCATCCCCTTTCATACTTAAAACTTTTCTCACGACATTTACCTAATCCCTCCGCATCACATGCCCATACTATGACAAGCGATATCCGCACAACTTTTTTATTGTGATACGAGTATTTTTCATGTCGAAACTGTGTTACACTGAACAAAATTCACATGAAACAGATCAATTTATATGTATTGTCCCACTGCTGGGCAAATTTATCCCTCATCGCCTTCCACTGTGTTGTCTTGTTAAATAAGTCATCACGCCAGCATTTCCTAGGCAATATAAAAACTGTAAATTATTTGAAACGCTACTGACCTTAATGGGTTTATCAAGGCAACCCGGCCATTCCCATTCCCAGTAATGACACAGATGAACCCCGCTTTGTGTAGAGTGCATCATTTCTGTCACTCATACCTAGAATATGCGATCTCGATCTCGACTATCGCGGGTTCTCAAAAAAAAAAAAAAAACCAAAAAAAAAAAAAAACGCAAAACACATTTCAAAAAGTAGGCGATATCTCGACCTCGAATGGCCGATCTCGACACCGGACTTAGCACGTGAGATCTTGAGTTGCCAATCTCGACTCGAGATTGCATTCTCTATTCACAATGCCTGTGTGACAGTCCCTTTCTATAGCTTGATATGCCAGGTACTTCAGTATTATGTAAATACAACAGTGTCGAGTATCGCGGCGTAAGTTCCAGAAGGAGTCGTCACTAAGTGCAGTGGCGGTGGAGATGGAGGAAGACGTGACGTCATCGCTGAACACGTTGCTCGACGCGCGACCAGACTCCGCGACCCCTGGGCCGCGGTCTGACTCCGACCCTGAGCGGGACAGGTGACACGCATGCACACTTATTTAGCTATAGGACGCGATGGCTAGTGGTAACGGAATTAGAATGTTTGTAGGCCAGAAATACTGGCAAATTTTGCCAGTGATTCTGTTTTGTCTTGCAGCAGAATGTGTGCCATACAATGGTCTGGCATTTCACTTGGCGTATTGGTCTAAATATTTATGTAATTTGAGCAACGCAAAATAAGCCTTATTTCTACTAAATAAAGTTATTTCATATTAGCGAAACAAAGCGAATATTCGCTTACTATTACGCCTATTGTAGTGCCAGCAAAAGGCAAGTATATTTTCGACTTCTAAAACCCGTTTATCTAGAAAATTATACTTAGTAGTTTTCCTCATACTATTTACTCGTTGTAATAGCGCTACCAGCCATCATGTGCTAGACCCGTAACACAGTTCAGAATCATCATCAACCAATGTTGTTATGTTTTAACCACGCTGCTTCGCGTTAGCATCACTGCTCGGTTTATTTCTGGCACGGCAAAGAAATTAAGTTATTAATTCAACTTAGCCGGGTTCACCATTTGTTGGTAGCTTGTAAATAACTGTCGATAAATTTCAATCGTTGAGAAATTATTTGACTCTCAGAGAAAGTTATGGATAGGTGTCATTCGCATCTAGTGTAGGCGTGCTGCTGCGCACGCCGTTGCCGCGCGTTGCCTGCCTGTACAACATACCTTGCGTCAACGTGACGTAAGCTTCGTACAATCAAGACTAGAGATGCTACAAGGATCTTTTGGCGCCTGAATGTAAAAATCTGTGGAATTATCACAGAATTTGTATTGACAAAACAAAATGGCGGCGTTAGTTCCGATATTGGCCACACGTGAAAAGAAACTTGAAGCTTTGTCAGTCCTATGTGAAATTAGCTTAACGTCATTGCAAATGTAAAAATCTGTGGAATTATCACAGAATTTGTATTGACAAAACAAAATGGCGGCGTTAGTTCCGATATTGGCCACACGTGAAAAGAAACTTGAAGCTTTGTCAGTCCTATGTGAAATTAGCTTAACGTCATTGCAACGTCAACCAACGCCAGATGCGAAAGCACCTCAAGTCTGAATAAACAAAAGCTGGCCGTCAAATAAAGGCTGTAGTCTGTGTACCAGCGAGTGGTGAACTGGTCTGTGACAGTAGTCCGGTAGTTTGGTCTGACGGTTGTGTGTGGTAGGATCGTGTGGACGTACAACGCGCCCGTGTCGTGCGCCTCGGAACGAACGCACTGCAACGGATCGGGTGCCACATCCAACTCCACTTCCATTTCGGACGGCATGTCCCAACGGTAACGTGCCTATTTTTATATAGTACTTATTGGTAGGGTAGTTGACTATTTTTATACGATAGCTAAACATCATTCAAAAACTATTTTAATAATTTTAAGTGGTTTCGCACTGTTCGCAGAAGGCGAAGCGAGTAATTGAACTTAAACGCACCACAAAATGAAAAAGCTTATTCGGATGTTATTTCTGGACTCTCCGGGTCCGTTGGGGGCCCCGACAGCGCAGCGGCGCCCTCGTCGTTTGTTTGGTTATTTCTTTAATTTTTTTTATTGATTACAATAAAACTAAACAATGTAAAACTACCGTTTGTAATAATATTAACGTATAATCTTGTGGAGCACAACTTAACGTGCTTATTTTCTTCATTTTCATTCTAAAATAAAAGAAATAACCAAATAAACGATGAGGGCGCCACTACGCTGTCGGCGCCATCTTAAATACCAAAACAAACCCTGACAACAAATTAATTCTTCAATTAATAAAATTATTGAAATTCCTTTCAATAAAAAAATATTAGTCTGTGAAGATTTTTACAATTAGTCAACTGCTCTATTACCGCCTGTATCCAACTATCGGAAATATAAAAATCATTCTCTTTTCTCGCTGGTGACGGTATAAAAATATACTTTCAATCTCGACCCAATCTTAAAGCCCTCTAAACGCCCTTCTTTTCTTCCGTTCTAGCTAGATACAGGTATTTTTTACATAAAAAAACTATAAAAGAGATTTTAGAGTTCCCCAATTTTATCTGGAAGCTAGACAGATATCAGAAATTCAGTCCGAAGCAGTGCTTGTTAACACTAGAGCAATAAGGCGTTAATACTGACAAACTAAAACAGTCTCCCTTTAATTATCTAATACTTTGTTCTAATGAGTTTCGTAATATAATAAATGATTTTTTGTTATTTTATACGGTTTTATACACTTGCATATTTCCGTTATTATGTCCGATAATTCGGTTCGTGACATCTATATGTAAAAAACTCGATAAATAAGGGAACGAAATTAAAAACCGCAAACCGATGTCGCATTGGCCGTTTATGCGACATCGATTTTGGATTCTTGCGGTTTTGTGTTTCGGCCCTAAGAGCTCCAGTCAAGTCAGTAAATACCGAAATATGCGCATGGTTAAATTGTATATAAACAGGCTGTAAAAAGACTCATTACATAGTCGTTATGTACATTAAACTTGGTAACATTGAGCTAAAATGATTGTGAATTTTAGTTTTGGTGTAAAAAAAGTCTGTTTACGGCAGTGCGCAATGTACCGCATGCAAAACATTGTGATTATGGTTGCATGGAACGGAACAGGAGTTGTGGGAGTCATCATCTGCCTAGCCTTTTCCCAACTATGTTGGGGTCGTCTTCCAGTCTAACCGGGTGCAACTGAATACGTGTATTTTACATGGAGCGACTGACTATCTGACCTCCACTACCCAACCCAGTTACTGGGTAATACGATACCCCTTGGTAAGACTGGTTGTCAGACTTTCGGGCTTCTGACGACTCGCAACAACTGCCAAAGACCCACGAATGACAGCCGAGGGAAATGTGGGAGTATTTAAAGTTAAGTTATAGCATTTAAAACTTGTTTTCGGGAAAAAAGGAAAAACAGTTGAAGCTTTACTTCAATATCTCCGTAACCACAAGGTTCCCAGTTATGGTACAGTACAACAAGGAATATCGAAATGACGGGTGTAAGTGTCTCTCGGCTTCGTTAAGCCTCTTTTTACACCCGTTATTATTATAATGCTAATCAATGTGTAAAACATGAGAGCTGCTATCTATGTTTATAAATGTTTGTAACATGAGTGCTGCCCTCTACGGTTGTAACAGTGTGTTGCGTGTATGTTCAGTTCGTCGTCGCCCGCGTCGCCGACGTCGGCGTCGTCGTCGCTGATGTCGTCGCGCGGCACGCCGCCGCACCGCCAGCTGCCCGCGCACCAGCACCACCGGCCGCTCAATGGTAACACTGTCATGTTACCCTATCTTACTCCCTGCCTCCGAAAAGACGATAAAGGCCCACTTGCACCACAGATCACGATATGTGTTTAGCGCTATACGCGCTGTCAACTTCAATCACTAAACAGAAACAGAACGAAATGTTTAAATTTTTTTTGGCGCAAAACGTATTTATTGATTTTTGTTCCAAGCAGACCTTAGACTGTGATCGGTAAAACTAATCTCGAATCGGTAGCTGTTTGTTTTGGTTGTCGGTAGACAAAAATAACAACAGACATAAACAAAGAGATTTGACAACAAATTGAAATTAACAGGCTTTCAAACTGATCCTCAGAAACTAATTGATTTTGCTTTTTGTGGCGCCTAATTATCCGTGAAAACGTGGAACCAAGAGTTTTGTTTACTTGGGCTCTGACGTTAAATTTTTCAACAAAAGTGATATTTCCTTCAAACTTTCCAGGTGACATGAGTCTATCAGAAGCAGTGTCGAATATTTCAAGTCCAGACTACCAAGATCAGGACGACATGTTCGAGACAGGCCGCGAGTGTCCCCGAATGGAACTTTCCGATCCCTCCGACTCAGACTCAACTATCCTAGTTTCCGAACCCTGCCACAAACGAGCCAAATCCAACTCCTCATACTCAAACGAACACGGAAGTGACGTCACGTTGAACGGAGATCACAACAACGACTACAGAATAGTGATACAAGTGAAAGGTCCTGATAAACAAAACGCGAACGCAACGGAAAATGTAAATAATAATAACAATAGTAATTACACGCAGAATGGTAAAGAAAACGGACATAACTCACCGGAGAATCAAGGATATCAGGTAAAGGTCTGAGATTATCGCTTTTCTAAAAATAATATTATTATTAATCATGTTTCTTATCAATCTGTATCTTTGTACCGCCTTATTCAAATTATATGTTCGCTTCTCATGCTCTAAAAGTTCGTCTTTATGTTGTGCGTAGGCGACATAAAGTCGCTTTTTACGCTCTAGTGCATGAAGTTTTTTTTTTTTCTAAGACTAAGATTATCAGGCCCAACAGCCACACGCAAAATAAAACGTCGCAGATTAAAGTCATTATTTTATTTCATTTGCTTTAATTTAAATCACTTTCGTGTTTTCTATCGTTAGTTTAATAAAACCAGATAAAATAGTTATCATTTATTATTTAAAAACGCAAAGAAACGTTTTTATGCCTTGGCAGTATGAGTATCCAAGTCGAATGACAAATGATGAAAATTAAAAAAAAAGGTTTCGTTGCGGGAATTAGCTATTCTCTTCTTCAATTTTGCCACATTTTGTACGGTGAAAATACTGTTACATACTTTATGCCTGTTTCATTTTCTCTCAATCAAGTGAAAAACAAAGCTCGGGCATGAATGAGCCATTTTACCCCTCGACTTAACTATTCACCCTCGCCTGAACGTCTCGGGGTAACATGGCTTCTTTTATGCACTAGTTGTACTGAAATACTGTAAAAATATATCTATGTATTTTTGTATAATTTACTTGGCTGAACAGATTTTTATGTTATTTGGTATTGAGATTGTTTGAAACCCGAGGAATTACCTAGGCAATATTTTATTTAAACTAATCCCTAAAGTGGTAAACTAGGTTTTTGAAATTTGTTTGCAAAATTACAAAATTTGACGAAATCACGGCCAAAGACGACGAGGACGTAAATAAATATATATTCGTTCAAGTCTTCTTTCGAAGCAACATGCTTGTGTTTATGTAGTGGTTTAGTTTTTATTAACTTGATCAATATTTCAGGAGCTCGGAAGCGGGTCAGACGGCGGGTCTGACGAGGGCTCTGATGGCGACTCTCTGCACTCGTTCCACTACAGCCCCAAGGCCGTTGACATTCCCTCAGCCGAGCGACTGGCAAAGAGATTGTACCACCTCGACGGCTTCAAGAAGTCGGATGTCTCCAGACATTTGAGTAAAAAGTTAGTATTTATAATTTTAATTTAGTAGAAAACTTGTAGCTATTTATTTGTTTATTAAAAATATGGGTTTTTAGCACCTATGAGAAAAGTTGTATGTTTATAAAAGCTTAAACAAAAAAATAATTGTTGCCTGCCTCTTACATCTTGGATTTTGATTTTGATCACATTTTCGGCATCGGCAATTCAGCCCCTCCTCTTGTGCTAACTTTGTTATATTCATTCTTCAGCAACGAGTTCTCCCGGGCGGTAGCAGAAGAGTACGTGCGTCATTTCGAGTTCAGCGGCGCCACGTTAGACTCTGCCCTGCGGACCTTCCTCGCACGCTTCGCGCTCAGCGGCGAGACGCAGGAGCGGGAGAGAGTGCTGGTGCACTTCTCGCGCCGGTATCTGGAGTGTAACCCCGGCTCATTCAACTCGCAAGGTAAGTGTACTAGGCTACTGGATTAGTTTAGCAGCGCTACGCTACACTCGGCGCTGCGGATCTTTTTCGCACGTAAATAACGTATTTTATTCACTGATAAAATGACCGAAGACTGTTATAATGAAACTTGCCAGGAAGTTGACATAGATCTCTTTAATACTAGTGTGTCTAAATTAAAGAAGGCTCTTTGCAATCACTTCTTCGACAAGATAACATAGCCCTTGCATTATATACACTGTCTTCTACCTAGTACATAGTTAATTAGTTATTCTATGTGTGAAAACTTGTAATTGGCCAACATCATGTTAAAAACTTAGTAACTATTGTATCTGATTAGCTGTAAGTTTTCCAAAAATAATAAAATAAAATAAACAATTTTCCGACAAACTACGAGATCAATCGTTGGCTCCACAGACGCAGTCCACACCCTCACATGCGCCATCATGCTACTGAACACGGACCTGCACGGCTGCGGCGGCGGAGCCACGTTCCGGCGCATGTCGTGCGCGGAGTTCATCGACAACCTCGCCGACCTCAACGACGGCGACAACTTCCCGCGCGACACGCTCAAGCAGCTGTACCACGCCATCCGCACGCAGCCGCTGCAGTGGGCGCTGTATGTATCGTGATATTGAATACAACACTTTATGCAATGTACTTGCAAAAAACTATGTTCCATGTCATGTCATCTCTTCACCGTCGTTCGTTGATTGATAGCAAATGCCTAAGGTGTTAAGTGCGTCTCTGTATAAAGCTTAATAAATAAACTATCCACGAAACAACGCGGACATCGAAAACTAATCTTATTCCAAATACACTTCTTCAACGTCATAAAACGTGCGATTTTGATTCTCTGATTTCTCGTCAGTCGGCTAGGAAATGCCGGCGCCATTAAATTTAAAATATTGAAAGTTTCTTAAAAGATCTTCTTACAGAAATAAATATAATTCCAGCGACGCAGAAGCCCTAGCGGAGGGCGCGGGCGGCGCGGGCTGCGCACGCGCAGGCAACCCGTTCCTGCACGCGCCGGACCTGGCGCGCGCCGTGGAGTACAAGAAGGGCTACGTCATGCGCAAGTGCTGCGTCGACGCCAACGGGAAGAAGAGTCAGTATCACTCGTTTTATGATCTAGCTGACCTGACAGATATTGTCCTGTCACAAATATTAACCGCGATAATTTTGCCTTTATTAACATAGGTATAGGCGGAGTACCGCCCTCTCGAATTGGTTTTGGGTAATAGTCCCTATTCCCCAGATTTATTTTTCTTACAAGTTTTCCATAACCATAAACAAATCAAAAAATGAATTACGCATATCCATCGTTTGAATCGTGAGTTAGATTGAATTCATACAAAAATCCCATAGAAAAAGGACATTCCCGACATTTCCAAATTTGAACATTTTCCAGGATTCTTTTATATTTTTTAATTATTCTTAGATAAAAATTTTTAGATAATCTTAAAATTAATTTAGACTATTACAAACACTTTAAAACATAAACAGCCAAATCGGTGTAGCAGTTCTCAAGTGATGCATTTACCAACGATCAGCATTTTATTTTTATTCATATAGAAGTTGAAATTTAGGGCTCACCTAATGAGCGAATGCACAATGCTATACCAGTTGGTATAGCATTGTAAATTCGCTGTACCTGTTTACACAAAAATAATTTTGTATAGTGATACCAAATTCTTTTTGTGTAAACAGCCACAAAACATTCTATCGTAGGTATTTCGATACTAAAAAGTCAAGAATATGAAGCGACAAGAATGCTCTTGTTCTGGTTTTATATTCGTTTCGTCTTAGCCCACTCTTACGTTGAAGCTAAGCGAATCACTCCGTTACAAATTATATAAAGATACATAATAATGGAAACATGTTGATAGCTCAAGACACATCTCCACTCCTCCCTGTTATTCGGAACAAACAGTATTAAAATTAAATACTTTATTCTTTAATTTCTTTAGCTCCCTTCGGCCGTCGTGGTTGGAAGATGTTCTACTGTACGCTTCGAGATTTGGTGCTTTATCTTCACAAAGACGAACACGGATTCAGGCGCAGTCAGATGTCCGATAATTTGCATAACGCTATCAGGTAAAATGCGTGATATGAAAACCGGAATTTTACGAATTCTCTGTATTTCTATGTTTGCCACTACCACTGCTCGTAGAACATCTTGAGGAAACCTAGCATGTCCTACAACAACAAAAAAAAATGGTCATGTGACATCTACCAACCCGCACTGGGCCTGCGTGGTATATTCAGACCACTCCCTCTAGAAGAGAGGAGGCCTGTCTCAGCAGTGGGAATGTTATAGGCTGATTATGCTATTCTATGTATAATGTCATTATCCGGACTGTATCTCAATCGCAAGCATAAAAAAGTCTCATAGTAATCAGGTATTTTGAGTCTATATGCCATTTCTAAATTACTTTCTTATAACTCAACTCTGCCTGGAAGTTTCTGCCTATGTCTTATCCACGCTTATGCATCCTGTATGGATGTAATATCTAATTTACACACTTCCAATTACAGAATACACCACGCATTGGCGACGAAAGCGACCGACTACACGAAAAAACAGCACGTGTTTAGATTGCAGACTGCGGACCAGGCCGAATACTTATTTCAAACTAGGTAAGACTAAAACGTCTGTCTGTACCGTTCTCTCTTAATTATTATGTCAAAGATACGGGAAACGACGACGGCTGCTAGTTTTAAAAAAACCGGACAAGTCCGTGTCGGTCCACGCACAGTGACGGGTTCCGTAGTTGGGATGATAATTACGCATGCACAGTATTGATTTTATCCATAAATAAACTTGCATTTTATAGTATTTTTTCAAAAACCTATAAAAATCGATGTTATTAGGTACTGCGGTTGTATCCGAAAATATCCCGTCTCAAAACTATTGACTTAAATTATAAAAGTCACTGACGGATTCCGTTTTGAAATTTTGTTACGGAGCCCTAAAAATGTTCGTGTAAAGGTGATTTTAATATTGTTAAATAAATGCTATAGTAAATTCTGTCTTCTCTAAATTGTATTCTCGTCTCATTCACTCGTTATGTTTCCTCGACTGCCACGAATGTTGACATACTTACGTTTCAATATTTTTGGTGCTAGTACAATGCCACTTCTTCACCAAGTGAGACTGGGCGGGTCACACATACAAGATGCATCCAGACAGATGGGCCAAAGTCACACAGTGGGTGCCTGAAGACGGGCGTCGTCACCGAGGCAGGCCTAAGAAACGCTGGCGTGACGATTTCGACTCGTTCCTGACCGACAGGACGGAAAAAGCACAGCTTAAGGAAATGTGGGAGGCTTTTGCCCAGCAGTGGGACAGTACAGGCTAGCGGAAAAAAAACAAAACCCGTTGTTTAAAAATAATGTATTCCATGCAGTTTCTTGCCCATTCTTCTCCATAGGAACCTACTACATTTTGGATTGGAATGGGGAACTAGCTCATTTTTTCTGATTGACCGACTCCTTGACGATTCAAAGCCTGTAATTGGTTTAATTGAAATAAATGATTTGATTTTGATTACCTTTTCGTTTGACAGCGACTCAAAAGAGTTATGTTCGTGGGTGGAGACGGTCAACTTCGTGTGCGCGGCATATTCAGCGGCTCCGCTAGCGGGCGCGGTCGGCTCGCAGCGCAAGTTCCAGCGACCATTACTGCCCTGTACACATACGAAGCTCAACATGGTTCGTGATATATCCTCTAAAGACCATTTCAGACACTAATCTACATGGTCCTTACATGATCTGACTAAGATAATGTCTATAGAAGAATATTATTATTATCTGACTGCCTCGTTGTTCTAGAGGTCGCAAGCACTTCTGTTGCGCATGAGGTCCTGCCATGGGTTCGATTCCCAGGTCGGGCAGTGTTATTAACACTTTAACCTCAGTAGCAGCCCGGAGTCTGAATTTGTGCCCGGCTGAAAGCTAAACAGAGGTGGACCTCTGTTTAGCCTTTTCGTGAGATTATAAGCGTGATGTTATGTTGTAACAGCGCGAGCAGCTTGCGGAGCATGAAGAGCGCGCGGCGCGCCTGGAGGAGGAGCTGGCCGCACTGCGACACGCGCGCGACAACGCGCCGCACGCGCGCGACAAGGAACACTACCTCGTGTACGAGGTCGGTACCGATGACTCCATTGTAACTCAAAGCATTTATTTCAGTTAAGCAACTTTTATAATAGAAACTTTTGAATTGTCAAGGGTTTGGTTAGTTTCAAAGATATTCGTCCATTCCAAAGCGTAATAGGTTCCTATGGAGAAGAATGGGCAAGAAACTCCATGGACACTTTTAAATCCTCTACTAAAAATAGTTTGTGTATAACAGATAAAGAGGTACCGCACGTACGCCTACGTGATGCGGTCGCGCGGCGGCGGTGCGGGCGCGGAGGACGCGGCCCCGGCCGTGCCCGAGCGCGCGGCCCCGGGCCCCCCGGCGCCGGGCCCCCCGGCCCCGCCGGCCGGGCCCCCTGCGCCGGCCGCGCCCCCTTGACGCGCCATGGCGGTGTTCGCCGCCTGCGTGCTTTGACCCCGCCGCGCCGCGCGCGCGCTGTGCTCGTGCACGTGCGCGCACGAAACGCGCCCCCTCTAGTCCCGTCTTCCCGCTCGTGTATCGTAAAGGTGTGGCGGACGCCTGAGCGAGTGTCTCCAAGTGCGCGAGTGTTACTTCCGAGTGACTGTGCCGTGAATTGTATTTAGTCAGTGGCTACCTGGCCGCCTTGCGTCGCGGACAATTGAGCGACGAGTTCGAGACCCGTCGAGCGCGCCTGACGAACCTCGGATCATTTTTTAAAAATTTCATCGTACTGTTAGGAAGTTCCGTTGTAACATTTCGCGTCAGCGATGAGGCTGAGCGGTTTATACGCTTTAATTATTCTCTTGTACTATCACAAATATTGGCTTAATTAAGGTACTGTAAGTAAAATCATTTATCATTCCATGTAATCTGTATCACTGCTCTTTAGAGTACAGATTTAAGAAAGTGATAAAGTGGCTAGTAGTAGCTGTTGACTCATTCTTATTCCGCAACATAATCACTCGGTATTTTATTTGACAACGGCTGAATTTATTACAATATTGTAAATAGTTTTTAAAATATTGAGACTGATACATGAAGTTATTTATTTCGTTCGTAAATTAACCAGTGTCAAATCTTAGGCATCGATAGTGTATCATTACACCCCTAGGATCTCAGATGTAAATTATATTATAGCTATAGAATGAAATGTTTGTGACTGATGTGTATGAAATCTCGTGTTGATCAATCATTTGTACTTGGGGAAAATCACGTATTAATGTAATACAAGCTTTATTTAATTTTTTAACAATCTAATGACATTAGCCAGGTAATGATAGTAGGATATTAAAATCTGAATTATGTAATCTATTGATGATAAGTGTTGCAGCTTAAATGGTTAAAAAAACATTTATTTAGTGCTTCATGCTAAACCCATGTAACAGACATCATTTTTCAAATTATGCTGATGCTATCAAACATGGCTGAGACAAGTACACAAAGATAACTTATGATTCTGTCGCCCATTAGTTATCCATTCTAAATGTTGTCCGAATTATGCTAGTATTTGTATTATATTGATTCCAATACCAACAAAACAAAGCACTCCCAGGAAAAATTAAAGTGTTTTATTAAATTTGCTTTAGATGTATAACCAATCGTTGTAAATAAATCACTATTTTTATGAATAATTGTTTACATGTTTTATTTTTATATGTTTTTCTTAAATGTATAGCTTGGCGAGTTTGTTTTATTTTAATAAATAATAAATGTTTGCTACTTGTTTGTGACATTTAACAGCCTGTACGTGATATTTTTATTCCTCTCATATTATTGTCTTGCTAATCTATCTTTAAGAAGCAAAGAAAATGTCTGCTTAGTGGGATTTGAATGTCTGATTAGCTTATATCATTTGCTAGTGTTGCTCAATCGAAAAAAAAAAACTTGCTTATGATTTCATTAAATTTTTCAGATTTAATCATATCCAAAATTAGTCAACTTGCAAGTATTATAAATTAATATCTATTGGTAAGTATGGAATTAAAAGGTTGGCTGTGCCGGAAAATGTAAATTAATAGTTTGATTCTGTAAGTGGCTATTGGGATTATTCTAGCTGGTATTATAACATTGTATGTCGTAATCCAGCCTGTATCTTAACAGAATTAATAAAGAGATGAAAATTACTAGTCTATACAGCATTTTATGTATACCTATTCAAAATGTATATATGATGTCAAATAAACTCTTGGGAGCCTGATGAATATTGATCAACTCTAAAAGTACATAATAAATGTCTAATATTTGAAACTATTGTGTAATAAAATAGCATTAGTTTTTTTTTCTTTTATACCAATCATAACCCCCTTTTAAGAGCTGAAATAAATATCACAAAAGGAGTTTCCTTGTTTTTTTTTTAATCATTGTAACAATATCAATTAAATAATTAATAAGTACAGTCAAGCCTTTTACGTCGACTGCTAAAGTCACATTAGCAACAAGGTTAAATCAGCAAACAATAAAATAAAAATTGGTTTGGAGAATTGTCAATAATGAACCAAACAGGAACATAAAGCATAATTTATTCTGATTACACACTGGAGAGATCATGTGGTCTGGCCTATAGCAAAGATGTTGATGTAAATTTATTTACCAGTATCCCATCAAAACAACTGAAGCCTTGAATTCCTCTTCCCTGCTCGCTTATTATTTAAAAAGGGCGGACGTTTCAGCCTATCCCATTGAATTTTACTTCAAGCATAAACAGTAACAAAAGCTTATAAGCAAAGACATTAAATTATGTATATCTTAAATCTCTTTGAGTGTACTCAAAGAATTTTTTAGAGTACAATTTCAGTTCTCATAGTGTCAGTCATATACTCACAACTAGCTTCCGCCCGCGGCTTCGCCGGCGAGGTATGTCGATAAAAACTATCCTATGTCCTTCCCCGGGATGCAATCTACCTCTCTGCCAAATTTTATCGAAATCCGTTCAGTGGTTTAGGCGTGAAAAGGTAACATACAGACAGACAGAGTTGCTTTCGAATTTATAATATTAGTATGGATTAAAAAATCACCATTCATTTATCTGCTTTTATTTATTTAGTGCACACCATCTCTTGTGTTTAACACCTCCCATTTCAGGATCGACTATCTGACTATCTATCTACTATTATATTGACGACACGGTTGGCGCAGTGGTTGAGCGATTGACTACTGCGCAGCATGTCGCGGGTTCGATTCCCGCACGGAACAAATATTTGTACGACCTACAAGTATTTGTTTCGGGTCTGGGTGTTTTATCTATAATATCGACGGTAAAAAGGAAGTAGGGCAAAAGCGACATTTTGGTCAAAAATTAGATATGCCATCCTACGTAAAATTTTCCGCTCTTTTGAATGCGCTTACTCCCATGGCTTTTTTTTTTTTTTTTTTTTTTTTTTTTTTTTTTTTTTTTTTTTTTTTTTTTTTTTTAAGGATGGGAAATCATCCAATGACCCCTCCCGCTCTGGGTGGAGCGGAAGGGAGTGTCAGACTCTTACTGACTAAAACCCATCCGTGTTCCTTCCTTAGCCCTTTATGTTCCGGGGCAGCGGTAACCCTTTCGGACAATCCCGCTGCCCTCCCATGGCTTTACGATGACTTTTTTGGCGTTTAAATCCTAGCAAAAAAAATCACTAATGACAAAAATACGTCAGTTTTTCTAAAATTTAAAACTTTGAACGGCTCTCCTGAACATTTAATTTTTTGTCACTTATACCCTATTTCCTCTTAACCGTCGATATGTATGTATTTACAAAAAAAAAATGTATATAAGTAATTTATCAGCCCTCTCGTTACCATAACACAAGCATTAAGTTGCTTAGCTTGGGACTATATGGCGTTGTGTGAAATGTCCAAGGATATTATTATTATTATTATCTAATAAAATTAACAAATCCTCGTCTATGGTTTGCAACATCTGAAATACGCCTTAGCGCTACAGCTCGCGCGCGTCACTGTAGCCACTGCACGCCTCCGCCGTCGCGCCCGCCACAGGCCCTAGTCACCGCGCGTTCAGTGTAGATGCACACTAAACGATTTTCATTAAAAGAAATATCTAAAAAAAATAACAAGTAATAAGTTAGGGTGTGAATTAGAGTAATTACAGAATGTAAACAAAGTCAAAAAAAGAATAAATTCACAATCAAATTGACCAAATACCTTTGGGAAATATCCATTAAAGTCTGTACCTCCATAATAGACTATAGTGCCTTACATATCCTTTTAATTTGTGCGTGGATCAAAAATTCTTCCCTGCTTTAATGAAATACAGTAAGGTACAACTCATATTAGCAGAGCCACCATACAGGTATGTATGGTGGCTCTGCCAATATGAGTCTTACTGGGGAATTATCAGCAGCAATGTACTGGCAAATCATTGTTTATCTGTATGAGGAATTTAAGTAATAAATTAAAAATATTATTAATTATCTTAGAAATATTTTAATACTTGGTTCCAAATGCATAATCTGTGTTTTTTTGTAATGGCCTCTGCAGAGGATGGGCAAGTAGTTTAGCAATGCAATCATGAATCTTTGTTGCATTTCTTGATACTTCATACACATAAGAATATCCATTATCCAGGTCTTGAAGCGCATCATAAATCTCTTCGCATTTGTAGAGTGAACATTCTTCTTCATGGGCCAGCAGTATGTCAATGTAAAAGTATAACTGTTTCTTCAAAAAGTTGAAATATGTGTCCTCTTGTGGAATTGTTGGAATACAACTAGACCTTCCATACATTACAATCATACGCACAACATAAGAAGGAGGCTGTATGCATTCTCCATCTTTATATTCCGGTATTTCAACTTTCTGCTTTATCAATTGGAAAAGCTTTTTAAAATCAAATGTTTTAGCATCACAGTCTTCGGGATTAATATAGTCAATTGTATTTACGATATCCTTCAAATTGCTGGTAAAATTATGTAGCCAGCATGGTTCTGTAGCTTTTAGCACTACTATGGCGAACTCGGTCTTTCTGTTGATGGCGTTTTTCGAATGTAGGAAAAAGTCAAGAACACGCTTCATCATGTTTATAGGAGTGAATGTTGTGCCATCACCCAGCCGATAAAGTGATTTGTGATTGTCGTAGCAAACATCCAAACAAAGAATAATCTTTTCTGGTACATTAATATTGGGTACGTTAGGTTTTTGAAAATTCGCCATCGCTTGCTCATGTAGCTCCGAGAAGTCTTCGTTTTCCGACGAGGGTATGGTTATTGGAATAGTTCTGTAACAGATTCAAATCGTAAAATATTTAAGTACATTAACAAATAAATCTCATCTATGTTTGCTACAGCTAGATTCGGATGAGTACACTACATAATGTTTTGTTTCTAAATACTAACCCTGACGTGTTAGATTGTTCCGAATCCGACTGAGGGACGTAAGTTGTCAATAAATCCGGGGTATCCATTTGTGAAGAATTCGTAGATTACGAGCTACTTTCGTAAAAACTTTAGTATTTTTATTTCTTGTTAATTAAACCAGTTTTTCCAAGAAAAAATACTCTTTGCCAGAGTTCCATGAGTTCCATCCGTTCAATGCAAAGAGGAAAAAATTTCTAATGTTCAATGTTTTGAACTTTTGACGTTGACTGTGTCTGTCACTTGCTTGGGGTGCGTTCCGAATTGGGAAAATAATCGATGTAATAGATTTGAGCGTGCCTGCGTGCTTAAGCCCGTACCGAATTAGCGTGAGCAGGATAACGATCTCCCGTGAATCGTCATAGATGACATCATGACATGCGCCATCTTGCGATAACCCCGACCATGCCTTATAAATTACAAGTGTAGTATTATCACCGTGAGCGCTGTCAAAAATGATTAATATGACAGTGTGTATGAGGATAAGAGTGTGTCAGTGTGTGTTTTGTTTTGAGGTGCATCATATATCTTTAGTAACGTAGCATTATCGAAATTGTGTTTCTGGCTGACAGTCGCCACCTAAACAAGGAAATGGAGGAAATGTGTGGTGTTTATACAAAGAAATACTGTTATAATATCGCTTTTACATTGAGTAAGCACAGTGAGCGCTAGAGGTGTGACTAATATATTCGTAATAGGTACAGGTATCATAATACAAGCCACGTATATTCATATTAGGATATGCGAACATAGAATAATAGGTTACCAGGTATTAGTCAAATAATACTGTCGCGTAATAGCGAGGCGACTGATCGCGGCGATTGATGATAGTGCCGATTCCAATTATTTCCGATCGCGCCTCGCGGCGACTCGCCAACCGCGGTCATCTCACTCACTCACGGTTGTCTCGGCGCCCGACGAGTGAGCTAGATGACTAGACTCGCCTAAACCGACCCGAGGCGGGGGAGTGAGCGAGATGAATATTGTATTGTATGAATAGAACCTGGCTGCTTGCTTTTCGTTGTGCGTGCACAAAGTGTGTATTGTAAAGACATAGTTATACACGTCGGACTTCGTATTGATAAAGTTAATGCATGCAACCTGTACCTACTATAATCTGAGTATGCAAACTTCTTTGAGTACAATGTGTGTCACCATAGAAACCTTGTTGTTTATAGGTTTTGTTATTTTGTTTTGTCAAATAAAAAACCACTGGAACTGTGAGATCGCATTTTTCATGTTACTGATATAATGTTTTAAATCGAGACTACACAACTCGTAATAGGTTATGGGCCCCTTTATTTTCACTTAAATATCTGTTGGAAATTATTAAGCATGGAGCTAAGTAAAATACAGATAAGTAAGCTTGATGGAAATAACTGGATACAATGGAAGTACCGCATGTCTGCTCTGTTACGGGGCATGGACGGACTTTTGGACATTATTCAGGGAAAAACTCAAAAACCGAATAAGCCTGTAGCTGAGGGAGGTGATGCTGATGCTGCTTCCGCAGTGGCTTTGATGGAGTATAACAAGAAGTTATCGGAGTTTGTTAGGCTGGAAAGTACTGCGTTACTGCTGGTTACGAACAACATATCAGATGAAATCTTAGACAAGGTGATTCGATTCTCTCATCCTAAGGACGTATGGGATGAACTGCATAGACTCTATGACGGTGTCAATGAAGACAAGTTGTATGAAGTATGTATGGAGTTCTTTAAGTTTCAAAAGGATACTGCTGATGACATGGCAACTCATGTATCGAAATTGAAAAATATGTGGCACAAACTGAATCAGGAATTATTAAAAGCTGAAGAAAGTAAGCAATTGCCAGAAATACTTTTAATTTGCAAGATTTTAGATACACTGCCAGAAAGTTATTTTTCATTTAAATCGAGTTGGATGTTGATGTCCAAGAAAGACAGAACTGTAGAGAATATTACCAGCCAACTATGTGCGCATGAAAAAGCGCTGATAGGAAGTAAGGAAGGCACGTCTAGTGAAGCGCTTCTCACAAAAACAAGTAAGAAAGGTGTCGAGAAACAGAAGGAACAGACTTCAAGGAATAAAAAAGTTACCAAGTTCAGATGTCATATCTGTAGAGAGGTTGGTCACTTTAGGAAAGATTGTCCAAATAAAACTGGTAAGGAAGATAGAAGGAATAGTAGTGACAGCACCAATATGGCGGTACTACTAAATCTGACTGAATGCACCCTAGATCGTGAAGAATGGTTTGTTGACAACGGAGCTACTCACCACGTTACGATGAGAAGAGATTTATTTGAAAATTTCGAGCACTTCAGTATACCTCACACAGTTACTACGGCTGATGGAAATGTAATAGAAGCCATAGGAAAAGGGACAATTAGAATTAAACCTAATGTTGGAAAAGATTTTTTCCTCAGTGATGTCTGGCTTGTTCCTTGTATTAGCAAGAATCTTTTTTCAGTGCTAGCGACACAGGACAAGAATACAAACAGTGTGTTTGAGTCACGAGTAACTACATGCTCTATTAAGGTGAATGGAATAGTCGTCGTGACAGGAACCAGAACAAGATATGGTGGGTTATATAAGCTGAATTGTAAAGCCATTAAACCGAAGGTAGCCGCATCGATTAATGTGGTAGATACCTTGCAGCTGTACCATGAACGCATGGGCCACCAAGATAAAAGGCATGTGAAAGGTCTTATAGAACGAGAGTTGAACATAAAGACAAAGGATAATGGCATATTGTGTGAAGGCTGTATTTTCGGAAAAACTCACAGACAGAAGTTTGGTAGTAGAGAAAAAGCTAAAATGCCTGGAGAACGCATACATTCGGATGTTTGCGGTCCTTTCCCGTTTTCAGTCTCGAAGTTCCGGTATTTCGTCCTTTTTAAAGATGAACACTCGATTTCGCTACGTCTACTTCATGAAGACAAAATCTGAAGTACCTGAAAAGCTGAAGCAAATGCTGGCAGAAGCTAGAGTAGCAGGACATACCATTAAAGAATTCCTTAGTGATAATGGTGGAGAGTTCGACAATGAACTAGTTCGGAAAGAATTAACGAAATACGGAATACACCAAAGACTAATAATGCCGTATACGCCTGAACAGAATGGGTGTAGCGAAAGAGAAAACCGTACGATCGTAGAGTCAGCTAGAAGTATGATGCATGCACATGAAGAGTTGCCTCAAAAGTTGTGGGCGGAGTTGGTACAGACAGCTGTTTATGTGTTAAACAGGACAGGACCAACTTCCGTGGAACACAAGACTCCGTTTGAGCTTTGGTTTAGGAAGAAACCACAGATAAAGCACCTGAGAATTATTGGCTAAGTTTGCTATGCACATGTTCCTAAGCAAAAAAGGAAGAAATTGCATAAGAAAGCTACGAGATGCGTACTGGTTGGATACGATAATGATGACGGTTATAGACTATGGAACAAGGAATCCAATTACATAGTCAGGTCGAGAGACATCATTTTTGATGAAAAGCCATTGGAAACGAAATTCCAAGAGCCAGATGAGGAAGTCACAGAAGTGGAAATTCCCGTTCAGGTACGAAGGGAATATGATGTAGTGACACCTGCTACGATCAATAATCAAGTCGTAACGATCGATAACGAAATGAATAGTCAATTGGAAATTCATACACCTGTTATCGAAGAAGACAATTTTGATGATGCTGTATCGACTCACGAAGAATCAATTGAACCAAGGGGAGAAAATGACGATGTTGATAATGATGATCTGGAGCAGATGGTTGGAAATGATGATGTTAATGAAGATGAAGATAATCTTGAGGAACTCATTAACACTCAGAGTGATCGTATACTGCGAGATCGATCATTAATCAGACGTCCGGCTAGGTTCAATGATTATATCATGGTTACAAACGGGTTTTTCGAACCAACATGTTACAAAGAAGCAATATCCTGTAACGAAAGTGAACTTTGGAGGAAAGCAATGGACAGCGAGATAAATTCTCTGAACGAGAATGAAACGTGGGCTCTAAAAAAGCTACCAAAGAACAGAAAAGCAATACCATGTAAGTGGATTTTTCGCGTGAAGCTGAATGCTGATGGATCAGTCGACAAATATAAAGCAAGATTAGTTGCTAAGGGTTTTCGCCAGAAGAAAGGAGAGGACTATGATCAGACTTTCAGTCCTGTTGCGAAAATGACCACGGTCCGAACTGTGATTAGCATCGCAGCAAGCGAAGGTATGAAGATGTGTCAATTTGATGTGTCGACGGCATTTTTATATGGAACACTCTCGGAAGAAGAAATATATGTTAGGCAACCCGAAGGCTATGATGATGGTTCTGGAAAGGTATGTTTACTGAAGAAAAGTCTCTATGGGTTAAAACAAGCCCCGAGATGGTGGAATCAGAAAATTCTTAATTTCTTCAAGGAAGTGGGCTTTAAAATCAGTGAAGGCGATACATGTTTATTTGTTAGAGAGAAAGACCACCGGAAACTGATTGTGGTTCTCTACGTTGATGATGGGCTAGTAGCTGGAACGGATCAAGAACTCATTGATGAATTTATTGAAGAGCTGGAAGAAAGGTTCAAGATTACAACCAAACCAGCTACCTATTTTCTAGGTATAGAGATTTCAACCAGAGAAGGTATTGGAGTAGTAATACATCAAACATCTTACGTTAAGAAAGTTTTGAACAGATTTGGAATGCAGGACTGTAAACCTGTGACTACACCAATAACCAAGGAGAATATAATCTCACAAAACGAGAACGATGAGTACGTTCTGAAAAACTACAGGCAAGTAGTTAGGAGCACTTGCATATGTAATGGTCGGAACAAGACCTGATATTGCATACGCAGTCAGTGTAGTGTCAAGGAGTCTGGAGAAACCGACTCATGCGGATTGTGTCAGAGTAAAATGTATCATGAGATACCTACAGTACACAATTGATCTCGGCATTATGTATAGAAAGAGCTATAAAATTGGAATTATAGAATCATACAGTGATGCTGACCACGCAGGCGATGTTGGAACTGGAAGATCGACTTCTGGAGTACTTTGCCTATATGCCGGAGGACCAGTCTCCTGGATGAGTCAGAGACAGCAAAGTGTTGCTATTTCGACAACGGAAGCTGAAGTGATCGCTGCTAGTGAAGCTGCGAGAGAATGTGTATGGTTGACTCGGCTCATAGGAAGTCTCATACAACTTAAGGGTCTTCCTACGTTACTAGTGGATAACGAAGCAGCAATAAAGTTAGCTGAGAATCCAGAGTTTCACAGACGCACCAAACACATCCGTACACGTCACTTCTTCGTAAGAGAGCTTGTGACTAATGGAGAGCTGCTAATAAAGAAGGTAACAAGCGAGCTTCAATTAGCGGATCTTCTCACCAAGCCGTTGCCCAGACCTAGGCTTCGCAAGCTTGTGGATATTATGGGACTACATTGAGAGAAGGTGATAAAGTTAATGCATGCAACCTGTACCTACTGTAATCTGAGTATGCAAACTTCTTTGAGTACAATGTGTGTCACCATAGAAACCTTGTTGTTTATAGGTTTTGTTATTTTGTTTTGTCAAATAAAAAACCACTGGAACTGTGAGATCGCATTTTTCATGTTACTGATATAATGTTTTAAATCGAGACTACACAACTCGTAATACGTATGAAAGCTGCATGTGTTGGTTACCAAATAAGCAAGCAATGAAAACAGATTTTTTACATTTGGTCACTTGTTTCTGTCTTGTCTAGTTAAAGCTAATACGGATAATAGTTTATAATATTTGTATTGGGACTATTACCGATATTACGCAGATATGGATATTAGATTGAGTAGTTATAATGAATCTGTTCACTAATATTTGACTAATATCCAGTAATAGGTATGGTATCCTAATATGCGTTAACTAATATATTCAATAATAGGATTACCTAAAAATGACCCTAATATAACATCTCTAGTGAGCGCGTTCACGAGCGTTCCGAATTGGTGACAGTTCTCAGCTGTCATAATCGTAATAATTATCTAATACGGAACGCATGAGAGACTATTTGAACGCTTTGAGCGACTAGAGCAGGAAAAAATCTAGAGGAATGCGGCCTCAGTGTGTCAGTCACCAATAGCTGTCAATAGTGTCAATTTAAACATGTTAGTGACAGCCAGCTGGTTTTGGTGTGACCACAAAGTAGAAACCAGCCTAATACTTTCATCATTATCATCATCCACAGCCCGACTTCACCTACTGCTGGGCATAGGTACAGACAATGACCAAATAAACCTATGGACTGAGCATACCTACAAAATTAGCGTGTATACCTACACAAATCGGGCACTAAAGATGGCCGCCTTTCGTAGGGTTCTTTTTGTTTTTTCTCGCACCACACTGTTTTATACAAGACGAGGCCGCGAGGGCATGATTTTCCTAATAATGGACACCAAAACACCTAGTTTCTAGACGTATTTCTCTCGAAAACAAAAATATTTTGAGCAATCAACCGTTTGACAGCGCAGCTACCACAAAACCATTCATAAAACTCGACACTCAACATGGCGGCCCGTCACGCATAGACATGATAAATATTTGTTCGTGGTAGTGGTATCCCGAGGGGAACTACACTGGGGGACCACGGGCAAGTAACGATATTGACGTCACACAAAAGTGTTGCCAAATTTAGTACTTGACAAACATTATCTCAATGGTAGCCCCTCGAAAAGTAAATAATTGTCATTTTTGACATGACAGATTGTCGATTGAGTCAGATTGACGGAATATGAAAAATGTGTATGTGGGAACGTAAGTAAAACGTGTGGTGTGAGTATAAGAAGAAAATCTAATAGATATCATGGATTACCATTATGAGCAGACTAGTGAGGTGGAAGCATTAGACTCTATTTATTATGGAGATATGCAAGGTACGTTGTGGCTTACTTAACCATTTAGTCTTCAACTTTTCTGTCTATTCAACTAAAACCATTCTTTGAGTAGGTTTAAGTACGTACGCCGGTCGGTTTACATTCACACATTATAGATGGAGAATTCCGTGTTCCTATTGAAATACACTCTTAAATTTTTCTTGACACCTTTATTTCAAGACATGTACCATTACCCTATTTAACTTTTGATTGCAGTCATTGAAACAAAACCTTACCACAAGTTTAGTATACCAATAAAGTCTGAAGGTTTCGACGATGGAGAAGGCCTTGCATGTCAGCTAGTCTTCACATACACAGCCAAGTACCCGGATGAGTTACCGGTCATAGAAATAGAAGATGAAGAAAACTTTGACGATTTAGTTGATAAGGATGAATTACTTTCACATTTAACTGAACAGGTAATGCAGAACTCCTTACTTTGATAAATTTTATATGAGCCCGAGCCAGTTTTACCTCTCGGTTTAAAGTTGTTTTATTTTTGCTGTTTTCTATTTTAGGATAGTAAATAGTTTATGCCAATACCTCTAGTAACATTGTTATTCCAAATCATTATTAAAAAATTATACCTACAAATGATAACAAACCATTGTTCAATTATATCTTCTGGTGCTTCTCCCATCACTGAAAGTTGGCTATGAACTTGAATCCTTGTCCTTTGAGCTATTGTTCAATTAAAATAATAAAATATGTTTGTGGTTAAATACAGCAACTCGTCTAGTTGTCTAAAACCTACATTATTTTCAGGGAAATGAAAATGTAGGCATGGTGATGGTATTCACATTAGTATCAGCAGGACAAGAGTGGCTCAATGTGAGGTGGGACACTATCAAGAAAGAAAGAGAAGAACAAGTCCTAGCCAAGAAGAGGGCAGAGGAGGAAGCTGAGCAGGTAAGGTGCATTTTTTAACTGACGAAAATATGGAGGAGGTTCTCAATTCGACGCGTATTATTATTATTTAATTTATGACCATGCATAACTTTTTCAGCATAGTCCGATTTTGGTAATTCTTTTTTTATTGGAAAGGGTATACCCCGAAGTTGTTCCCATATAAATTTGGAAAAAGTTAGGACTTTTTCCAATCACCCCTATTTTAGTAAAATAGGGGTGATTTATTGTTCACTCACAGATTTCAATGCTGAGTTGTGAATTACAATAAAAAAAAAACTCACGATGAATGAGCTAATTAGTAAATTATAGCCACAAAAAATTATAAAATAAAAACTTTTTAAACAAAAAAATTTAACCGCCGAAAAAACTGAAAAGCAAAAATATTTAACCTTTTGCAAGTAAGTATACCTAAGTAATTTTGAGTCGGCGCCAAACAATCTATGAACAAAGATCACTAAATTACCATAAATTTAAAGAAAAAAACAACTTAACAAAAAAAAACGACTTCCAAAAAAACTAACAGTGAAAAATAACTTTAATTTCGGAAGTCAATGTTGTACGTTCCGCAAAATGCAGAACCAATCTTTGTTGTCCAAGCTTTATTGAAGTTTTACAATGCTATGGTGGATGCTTTTAAACATTTTTTTTTGTATTAACACCATGTCTGTTTCTCCCAATTACAGAAAAGGTTTGAGGGTACCAGAGTCACAGTGGAGTCATTCCTGGCATGGAGGAAACAGTTTGAGATTGACATGGGCATTCCAGCTAAGAGGGAAAAAGAAGCGAAGGATAAGAACAAACTAACTGGCAGGGAACTGTTCTTGAGGGACACCACCCTCAATGAGTCTGACCTTAAATTCCTAGATGATGGTTAGTATTGCGACTTCTACATACAACTTAAATTGTGTATAAGTTGGTTTAGTTTGGGTGACTCCTTTTCTGCATCATCTTTGTTGTTGATCACTGTGATTAGCTGAACATTTATTGCCCTATTCACTTCTTTATTATATTATTAGATGTTGCCAGATACTTCGTCTACAATCCAGGATGAAAGGTAGCATATTAATATGTCCTTACCCAGGTCATACTATATCTTTGTTCCAAATTTCATCCAAATGAGTTCAGCCGTTTTAGTGCGAAAGCTTAACAAACAAACTTTCGAATTTATAATATTAGTTAGGATAGAGGGGCCCGTGGCTAAATAATAACAGCCGCACAGGTCGATCGATCAGGTTAAGCTACGCTTGCCGCGGTTGGTCTGTGGATGGGTGACCATCTTTACATACCGTGTCCCCTCCGTGCCTCGGAAAGCACGTTAAGCCGTTGGTCCCGGCTGTCATTCGTGGATCTTTGACAGTCGTTACGGGTAGTCAGCAGCCCGAAAGTCTGACAACCAGTCTTACCAAGGGGTATCGTATTACCCAGTAACTGGGTTGTGGAGGTCAGATAGGCAGTCGCTCCATGTAAAATACTGGTATTCAGCTGCATCCGGTTAGACTGGAAGCCGACCCCAACATAGTTGGGAAAAGGCTAGGCAGATGATGATGATGATGAATATTAGTTAGGATAGAGATAATCCCAAATATGTTTGAGCATTGTTCTAGAATACCTGGATAATAAACCAATAGACCATTTTAATACACTCTCAAATACTTCTCTATTACAGGAGATGCAGTCAAAGTCGACGAATCTTTGTTCCAAGATCTGGATGACCTTGAAATATCGGACGAAGATGATGCAGACTATGTTCCAGGACAGAGCGGCAGTGAAAGTGATTAGCATTTGATGTGCCCCTCCTTGAGGGGACAGTGAACGAGTGTTAGAACTATACGCCTACTCGGCTGACGCGTGGCCTTTGATCAGATGTGGTTTACCCAGTTACTCAGTTATTGTTCAATAAAACTACTTATATTTACTTGGAGAATATTTTATTTACACTTTGTCACTAAAGTAGGTATGTACAACGGACAAGTGAAATATCAAAGAAAAAGCGATGGGACAACTATTAATGGCAGCTCAATAAAAACAAAGCGCGAGACATCACTAGTGTACCGTGCTGCTTTGCCAATAAAACGGACTCGACATAATGATACAGTACAAACGATTGTAAATAACAAAATGTCATATAGATCAATTGATATAATAATTATATTCGTTCTCCCTAACAATACAGAAAAAACTAACAGTAAATAATGCCGTCCACTCAACATCCCAAGGCGGGAAGCACCACTCTAAACAAAAGTTGTTTCACTCCCATATTCAATGGTTTTTTTTTGGTCAAAGTTATAGCTATTAAACTGCACTTGATTTGATCAGATAGTAAAATATCAGACATAAAATGTGATCAAGTAGGAGTTGAGCAGGCGACATCTGGTTTAATACTTGTCATATCTATTAATTTATTACACCACAACATTCAAAAACTCAAAAGTTCTTGAGCAACAGAAACAAATCTAACTTGGCTTATTTAACATTACTTAACATTAAGATTTACTAAATGAGACGACACAGTAATTAATAGAATAGGTATCAAAATATATTTACGATGTGCAGTCTTCGAAACGAACCTGTGAGAAACAAGGACAATAACACGTCTAAAAATCTAGTAATAATTAACCATAGATATGTAAGTTTTGATTAAAGTAAAAAAACAATTGCAATTAAAATAATTATATTATTCATACTAATTGCTAGGTAAGCACTTATATGTATAATTGTCGACACCGGTATCAAGAGTCAATAAATCAGTTCATTTGCCTCAAAGAAAAATGTAGAATTAGAAATTTTTCATTAACAAAATGATAAAACACCTAGAACATGGTTATAAATGCAATAGTAATTATACAATGACAACAACATTATTTTATAGATAACACACGTTACAACAATGTTCATTTCGACCTATTCAGAACGTGCTAACACGCACATTTATTTACTAGACTTTAACTTCGATATCACATGATGGACAAAGGACATGGTAAGTATTACTTAATTTATCTGAAAGAATGCGTAACATACCTAGGCCGCCTGATTGGTAATCTAAAACGCAATATGCATCAGTATCATCACAACAAAGGTAAAATAGAATATACCGGGTCAAATTAAATTAGCTAGCTAAACTCTGCAGACGTGGTGGGTATCGATATTTAAACATTATAAATAAATAAATTTGATGTTTTTTTTTGTGGGATCATCGACCGCTGTTAGTGTATTTACTTGAATAAACAGTTAAAAAAACTGTTTACGTAAACTGCACATACGTGATTGGTATAGAATCTTCTCTAGCTAATTTAATTAGACCCTGTATATTGTGTATAAAAATGTAAGCATAATCAGCATATCATGTTCCCACTGCGGGGACACTGGCCTCCTCTCTGTGAGAGAGAGAGTGGGCCATAATCCACCACGCGGGGCCAGTGCGGGTTGGTGGATGTCACATATTTTCGATTTTTTGGTTCTAGGACATGCCGGTTTCCTTCACCGTTTTGAGATCAGTGGAGATGAAATAATTTACAAAAAGTAAAGTAAACCCGCGACCTACAAATTGCGGCTGTTACTATAGAGAGCCACCACTGCTCCCATAAAATGTAACTCTGTGGCTAAATAAGAATTAACCACTATGTCTAGAACTGAACACCAACATCAAGAGGTTGTAGTTGTAAATATTAGCTATAGGCCAGTACATCAATTCAGAATGGTTCCGTACGTGAAATAACGTCTATTGTGAAAATATATCATATTTGTACCTAAAAATATTTTTATACCTTCCTAAAGTGGGATTATGGATTATTATACAAAAGACATAATTATAAATATACGCTGTCCGTGTCAGTGGTCCCAATGAATCCGATTTATTGTTCGTGTTTCGGCATTGAGACGGTGAATTTGAAACTTTACAAAGTTATCCTATCTACGCTTGAGTAAAAAATATCAATGGATGGGTTGGTTCGCTGACCAATACTCATAAATTGTGTGTAAAAGCTTTTAGAGAGCAATGTTTTCACAGCTACTAACAAGGACGCCGACAGAGGACATTACTCACGAACACAAACTCTGAAGATAGTTCATAGAAGCGGGGCAATTTTGCGTCCGTTAAAATGGACATCATAGAACAAACATGACGGAATCAGTTGCACGAACACGGGCTAAACCGCAAAACATCTCTGCCGTCTGCGTTCACAACAAAATACAATTTAACAAAGAATTGCATAGATTTCATAATCATTTTCAATATCCATTCATGGTACCCTCTGGTCAGCCAGTGGACCCACGCTGTCTACTTAGAACGTGGCTATAAGAACCGAGCGGCTGTCAGAACCGTGCGGCTATAAAAACCGCGTGGTTATAAAAACCAATGGCTATAAGTACCGTCAGGCTATAAGAACCGAGAAGCTACATAAACCGCGCGGTTATAAGCTAGGATGGAGTTTACTTCAGACGTTGAGTGACGTTGGCGAGGGCGACTGCGAAGGCCTGCAGTGCTGAGAATGGGTACTGGAAGTCCAGAGTGTAGGCGTTGCCGTCGATACGTCCAAATTGCATTACCTGAGAAATTGATAATATATAGGGTGAAATTTTAATCACGGAACTGCACTCATCATATGAATAACTTTTACTATGGGACCAAACAATCGCCCAAAAAAATCTGTTGTTCCCTACATTTTGACGAGGTATGCGAACATATATCTAGGGAACAGCTGATTTAATTTCACGATTTCAGGTTTGGTTCCATAGTAAAAGTTGTTAATAATGATGAGTACAATTACCCCTTAAGAGGATAACGGTGATTATAATTTCACCCTGTTTTTGTTAGATTCTTACATTGGATAATACAGGGTGGTAGGGCAAACTAACCATGAATTCAGCACATGATTCTTGACCCCGTAGCGTAAAAATATTCGGAGATCTACCTGTTTCCCATGATATTCTATCTGGAAGTTCTTGGCCGACTCCTGGGTGACTCTGCCGCCGAAGTCGAGCTGATACACCTGGCTGTTCTCGTTCCACATGGGCGCCTTGTTGTGCATGACCAGCTGGCGCCGCCCGCTGCTGCTGCGACTGTCGCTGGTAGAACTAGAACTCGTGGCTGTCACTACGCCCCCGGCGCGCTTTAGCTGGCAATGAGAGGTGCTATTAAAAAAAACCGGACAAAACCGCTCACCCAATTTGAGGTTTAAACGAAGATAGGTATACTGAGCAGTCTGTGTACCGGTTGCTAGCCCGGTACACAGACTGCTCAATATATCTTCGTCGCGGCAGACGGGCAGAAAACAGATCAAGGAAACATTGAATATGAAGCAAAAACTCAGTACCAAATTGTGTATTTACCGACAAAAGTAAATAATTTCGGTGCCTTATCTTTTAATAGAACCTAATATCTACCAACCTGCCCTGGGCCCGCGTGGTAGATTACAGCCCACTCCCTCTCAAAGAGAGTGTGAGTGGCAGTGTGTGGGGGCAGATTATAGTTTTAAAATAATATGTAATTAGTCAAAATATTCTATACTTAGTATAAAATAATTTGTTACAAATAAGGCGATAAGATTTCACTTTTTTTACTTTAACTCGTGTAGGTACCTATTTTTTTTTTAGCTGCTGATTTATAATACGGTGAATTGAGAATTACCTTATTCCTGAGCTGTGCCTTCTGGAAACTCTCCAGGTCTCTATAGTTCCTGCCGTTGACCTCACTGTATCCGCCACCGGTGGAGTACTCGTCATCAGAACTTTCGGACGGCTTCTTGTTTCTTCTTCGATTCAGAAGTGGAGAGTTCAAAAGTTGCCTGCAATAGTTACAGATAAATTAATATTGAATCGATCCTCGAAAATGATTTACGGACTTCGTCATATTATTTTGACGTCAGAATATACATACAGGTAAACCAGAAAATGTATGCGCTACGGCAATCTTCGTATTTACGAAGTAGTACGAACGTCGTCGCGTCAAAGCAGAAGTTTCAAAATTTTATACTTCCGCGCTTTGTAATAGTGCACGTATCATTGCGCATCGTAAATATAATATTACAAAATAGGCATGTATTTCCGTTTGCATAATCAGCTTATAATGTTCCCACTGCTGGGCACAGACTGCCTCTCTGTGAGAGGGAGTGAGCCGTAGCCCACCACGCGGGCCCAAGACAGGACATGGCGAGGACATGCCGCACAGTGGGTCGACACTGCTACATATATGAGGGCATGTTTTTTTTTTTTACAAATTCTATTTTAAAAATATACCTGTCGAAAGATCTGACATTCTGATGAATAACATTGTTATGAAACGTTTTTCTCTAAAACTGAAAGTTTGCCCGGAAAAAAATATTTTCAATTCTTGTTGTATGGAATGAAACGGAAACTGCTAAAATTTGGCCAAGTCTTGAAAGACCTTGCTTTACAACTAAGTACTTTATTCCTTGGCTTATTGGCTATAATTCTACGTTATCAGCGCGCACCCATAGTTGCCCGTTCAAGAGTTATGAGGTTCAGTAAAATGAAAAAAAAAAGTAAGTAATCAAAAGGTACTTTTTATTAATCATATCTTATTAATTATTAAAAAAAATTACGTTTTACTTACTTTTTTTAGCGTAGTTTCGACCCACTGTGTGCCGGTTTCCTGATCATGTTTTTCTTCACCGTTTTGTGAGAAGTGGTGATGAAAATAATTTACACAAAGTACTACTAAGTACCTTGACCTACATTTCGTAACACCCGGCCACCAGCTACCATTTACCATTGAGCCACCAGCTCACCACTGCTCATGTTCCATGTTTGTTACAGCTCTATATTAGATCTCATCAAGGCGCGTTCGTATTTCCAAAGATAGACGATGATTCCCGAAGCGCATACATTTCTTGGGATATTTGCAAGATTTGGTAATTATTAAAAGAATGGCAAATCGACTCGTACAGATTTTACTAACCTAATTGGCGAAGCAGAAGAGTAGCGATGCTTGCGCGGCGGGGTGCGCGGCGCGGGCTCGCCGGGCGCGGCGGCGTGCGCACGCGCAGGTCGCGCGCGCGGCGACGCGGGCGCAGAGCTGCACTCGCGCGCCGCCGTCTCCGCCGCACTGCCCGCCGCCTCCGCGCGGCGAGATGACCGGGACGCAAGTAAACGTAACGCCAACTGCTCCAACGAACCTGTACACAGAACATTTATTATATCTCCTGAAGTTTTATCTGAAGTGCTTGTCCTCCCAAAGCTATCGTCCCGCGAACAAGCGACCGTCACGTTCATTTTGTTCGGCGAATCCGAACGTGTGGTCGCGCCTACAAAGGGTTTTCCAAACAACGCGCAGATCACGTATTCGCGCGCCCGATAATTTTGGTTAGGACGCGGGGTCTACCTGTGTCCATGCCGAGTCGTGCCGTCCTAGACTCCTAGGTAAGCTTCATGCGTTCTATGGAGAAGCGGGCGGCTACCGGAGTAGAAGCGTTTAGTGTTGCGTGTCAAGCCCAGGTGTCGCGTCAAGTGGCCGTGCGAGCCGAAACGAGGAGTTAGTGACCATGTACCGGCTGGTGAACTCCGAACTAAAATTAACATCTACCTTTAAGGGTGCAGCCGGGGAAAGAAGCCGTCGAAACGTTACCCGAGATCCTGCGTCGAGCGGTGGAACCGAAGGTTAGTGTTCGATGGCGGGTGAAGTAAAGCATCTACTTATCGTACTAACTGTAATACTTGCTGTAGTCGGAGTCGCTGTCGGTGTGCAGGCGCGCGGGCGCGGGCGCGGGCTGCGCGGGCGCACGCGAGCTGCAGGCCACGCACACGTAGGTGCGCGCGTCCACGTCGCGCCGGTCGTAGGGCGACACCAGCCGGCACGCGGTGCACACGGGGTAGTCGCGTCGCCGCCGCGAACCTTCCGAAGCTGAAGTCCCACTATTATCCTCCCCTCCTGTACTATTACACCGACTGCTAGAGTTCGTCACGTCCGTTTTCGGTGACACCGAATCCACCCGTGACTGCCGCTTACTCTTATCCACCGTCAGAGACATCTCACTGGAATCGAGACTCCTAGATTTTCCGCATCGTCGTAAGCTCGGTGTTTTAGTGCACTCGGTCTGTTTAGCGTCACTCGCGCGCACGTGACGCCTGTTCCTCCTGTGACGTTTGTTGTTGACGAGTACCAGTCTCCTTGGTGGTTCCCCGCGCAAGGCGGTGAGACTCACCTGAGCGTGTAAGACCTGGGGATCCACTAAATCAAGGTACCCGACACTGCAACTGCGTGTCATAGTGTCATAAAAAGGGACGGTGGCACAGACTGGGCTGATGGGTACTACAGTGGTAGTTCTCTGTACCTTACCAGTTACCTCTCGAGCTTTATCAGTGAGGTTACTAATAGTGGTATCAACCGGGGTCTCCTCATCAATAAACTTCAAGTCCTCACTCTTTTGTAAATGTTTGATGGTTTCACCGCGCTTGGTCAAGGCGTCCGGATGCACTTCATGCTCGTAATTCTTGTTACAAAGTGACTTCAGAATCCTCGTGTTCATTTCGAACGAAGCTGATTCGCCTCTGCTGCAGATATTTTTACGCAGTTTTGAAAGACAATTGTCAGTGACGTGGTTATCACACTTTTTGATCGTTACCTGTCGGCTTGGCTCAATACTTAGGTTGAGGTTAAAAGATTGCTGTTCTAAGTTGGATAGATTTCCTTTGAGTGAAACGTTGTCTCCGCGAACACTGTAGTCGGTTCTTCCTCCGCAGAAGTCCCCCCTCCCCCCGCAGGTGACGGTCTGCGGAGAGGGTCTCTCGAATATGATGTCTGTGGGCGCGACGGCGTTCTTTGGCGATTGTAAGGTTGGCACTGAGCTTTCACACCTCAGCGGTGATATAGCGTGTCTGTTGGGCACCCCAGCCGGGTTGTTAACTCTCCTCTCGGCGGGCTGGCTCGCATGCCTGACTGGCGTCGAGTACACACTCTCAGGCACATTACTAATAGTCTCATTAGTATCAATATACGGAAACTCTTCATAAGACTCTGCTCTCGCAAGTGACGGACCGTTCTGATTATTATTATTAGCTGTGTAACTCTCATTCTGATTGATGTTATTAGTGTTGTTCATTCTTTCGTTGAGAGTTACCTTCCTTCCTTCCTTCCTTCTGATATTATTATTATTGGTGTGCGACGGAGAATCATTGGAGTCGTTGGACTGAAAGACCTCTTCTTCATCCTCGGAGAAGATGTTAGGATTAAACGTAGGGTCTGGACCAACGGGATAGTCATCCCTGAGTTCTGTGATCATAAGAGTCATCTGCCTCGGCTGGAGGTGGAGTAAAGAGGTCTTATACGTGACCTGGCCGAGATTGGCGGGAACATTTTTAGCTAAACCATGCATTTTAAACTTAGTTCCCCATATATTAGATGTAACTTCTACTAAACGTACGTCCTGCAACAAGAACTTGTATAAAAAAATATAATTTTACACAAAAAAAAAAAGAAAACAAAACAAAAGTCAGAATATTGAAAATTGTACGTGTTTATTTCCCATAGTATCTACAAATACTTGGTTGCATACCTCTGGCAAGGAGTCAATATAAGCCAGTTCGTCGGGCGGTTCGTCCTTCTCACTGGAGCTTCGTACCTTTCGTCTCTCCCGCGCTCGGCGGCGGCGTTGCAGCCGCGGTGATCCGGAACAACCTGATGTTACAGTAACGACTTGTTCATGTAGGTTATGAGCGTTTAGTATTGTGGAGCAGTGTGGAGCATAATTGGATTGAAGTTGGCCACTAGTGATGACTAAAATATTCGCAACTGAACGATATATATAATTATTATCGCAAAGTAAATCTCATTAAAAATTAAATCATTATAATATATGTATTACTTACTTAAATTTGACACTCTCTGGGAGACGAGCCGGTACGTACCGCTTGTGGTACACATGTGTACACACGGCTACACATCAAGCTATACATTTCCAGTTTTAGCTGACCTCGCATTGTATAGGTTTTTCGTACAATCAGAAGTCAGCTTATACTGGTTATCTATAGCTTGATGTGTAGCCGTCTGTACCAGCTCATCCCAACGAAGGTAATTCATATGAATTGATTTATGTTAGTACTTCTTTCAGCTTTGTTTTCATTTCGAATTATCTTTACATTAAGCATTATTTTCTACAAAAAATAATAAAAAAAATTAAAGTGTTATTAACTTACTGCGCATAGTCAATGCAATGCTGCTTTTCCACATCCACGCGGACTGTGTTGCAGGCTCAGCTATGTATGACATTTCAGATTTGTGTTGATTTTCGACTTCCATGCAGACGAAAATACGCGAAAAAGCTAGTTGCATACAAAGGTTCATTTGACGCGCGGCCAAAATCGGAATTAACAACGCTATCTTGTTTTGTCAATAAAATTTCTGTGACAATTTGACAAATGTTTACCAACAAAGACCCCCTGACAATGCCATTTGGGCACCATAAGATCCTCGTTGCACTATACATAATTGAAAGCTCGCGTACCTTCCTCCCGCTCGGTGTCGGAGGACGAGGTGTGCGCGTGCGCGGCGCGGCGCGGCTCGCGCGGCGTGCGCGCGCGCGGCGAGGCGGCTCCGCCACTGGACGAGCTGCCCGCGCCGCTGCTGCTGCTACTGCTGCTGGCGCGGACTACCACGCTGCTTGACACTTGCTCCGCTAGTTCCGTGACGTCATAATACACATGTTAAATAGTCTGTACGTAAAAAGACCAAAAATTTTAAGTATTCAAAGAAAATATCTATGTCTATTTTCAATTTTATAATCATGTACTTTCTATGTGTACACACTTTTGGAACATACTATACGTTACAGAACAACAAGCTTATGCTGGTCGAATTTATTCCACATACCTTCAGCCTGAGGATCGAAAATAACAAACTCGGGTCTAATCTTGCTGGTCCTTCGTCCCTTGAGCAACGGCACCAAGCCTCCGAGATGTTCTAGATACAGGGTGTATGCGCCGGCTTCCTCGTCATCGTGACGTAACATGGTGCAGTGTAAGCGGCCGCCGGCTGCTGGGGGCCGGGAGACGAAGAGTCGGAGCTCGTTTGTTTCAGGGACGTTGCACTATAATGAGCGAATGGATTAAGGATAGGTTTAACTTACGAGTTGATATCGAATTTACTTTTGGGCGTTGCATTGGTAACATTGGATGTTATTTAGATTTTAAAGAGAAAAGTTTAATAAATAGTGGAAGTTAATTTATATTTTTGTTCTAGAATCTTTCTGTTACAGTCAATCGTTTGAAAATGACCGAGACAGAAAGATGTTTTAAATAATGTTTAGTGTTAAGCATAGGTGATTTGTGTTGCAAGTGGGCCTAAGACATAGTATTTTCTGACCAAATCCTAACAAATACGTGATAGAGTTACCCGTATAGTGTGAGCGAAGAGGTTGGCGAGTGCCGGCTGCAGGCGCGGCGGCAGCGGCAGGCGCGGCGCCAGGCGCGGGTCGCGCAGCGCCTGCGCCGCCCGCACGCGCGCCAGCAGCTGCAGCGGCGCCACCACGCGCCACACGCGCGCCGTGCACACCGCGCCGCCCGCCGACACGAACAGGCGCCGCGCGCAGTGGCCCCACGTCAGCGCGCGCACCACACCCTGTACGTGCGACACAAGCCTTAAGCGGGTGCATTCTAAAATGTGAGAACGTCTCCAATAGCTGTCAAATATTTTCTTGTTCCTCTTAACATGAGGGACAAGATACCTTTACACTCTCTCGACCCGGACGAACATTTGCCTTGCGAAGCAGCCTCGCAGATTTTTATTGGTTTAATTTTATTATTTTATTTCTTAAGAAAACTTACAGCTAGGATACAGATAGTTGACAGTTAGTGAAAGAAGGCCAATTACAAGTTTTCACTGACAGTATTAGGGTAGCACAAGAAACAGTAGACAGGTAAACGAAAGCAAGAATAAGTAAGCACTCTGAGAGAATAATCTTCTTACTTGTCGTTGTTTGTGTTTTTTTTCTAGAAAACTAATTGCTTATAAAGATTCTCCCCACATTGTAACTAGAATAAGTTATTTTTTCTAAGCAAAAGGGGGTAGCGATTAAAATTTTCTTAATTTTTTATACAATTTGCAGGTTAGTTTAGGTTGTATGTTGAACAAAATATAATTCTCGACGGTAACAAGTATGTATTTACAAGTTTGAATAGTAATCGCACATACAAATAGTAAAGTAGGTACTACAAAACGCGCCTACATACTTTATTAACTTATTTATTTATTCATTCTTATGAATATACAAAGTAGTAACAGTGTCTAGAACTGACCTGCGAGTAAGGTATAGGGACGGTATAGATGAGAGCTCCGACATCCGAATAGAACTTGACGACGTTTTTATAAGGCGGCGAGTCCACCGGCTCGTCCGCTTCTGTAAACGTCAAGTCATGGTAAAAGTAAGTCATGAGTTCAGGACTTAATGATGAGATCCGCTTCTGGCTACCGATAAGCCTTCTTAATAAGACTACAATAGACTATTGTTCGAAATGGTTTGGTAATCGCACTAAGTTGATATTTAGTATATTATGAGGATACCACTCATCCTCTAACAGCAACGCTTTGCTCAGTCGACACTTTGCCGAAAACTGATCTTCCAACTGATCAGCAATCTACTTACCAATTTTGTTCGAATATTTGACCGTGAAAATACAAAACCTAGTGCCATGCGATACGACCGTTAAAATATGACTGACATAACTTTGAACATACCTAAACCTAAAAACCCAAATAGATAAAAATGGTTGTCTATACCCAAAGCGTAACAACTCACAATATCGCAAATATTGAAAAGCGAAGCTCAGTCCCAAAACGAATGCGTCGTTTATCAAAACGATAGAAATGCTCACTCAACACATCAATTTATCAATATCACGTTCTCATAGAAACCTTTCAGGGCGGGCTGATATGTTAGGTGATTACGAGCAAAAACGGGTGCAACTGTGCAGCGACGACTACTTTAGCTACGGAGCTTTTGTGGGTTGTTTAGATTTCGTATTACGTTGGGCTGACTTTTTTGTACACTTTTATGTTATTTAAACTTAATTAAATACTTGGATGAAGGAGGCCCGCTCGTTTTTTAACGAGAATTATCTCATTGTTGAAGAATGGCTGACGCACGGTAGTACAACTATAGCTGGTTCCTTAGGAGATTAAACAATATTAAAAAACGTTTAATCATGCTCTAAATCGCTACTGTAAAAGTCTGAACCGTTTTTCACTGCGAATACAGAGATAAGTTGGATAGTAACAGCTAGCTAGATAATAATCATCATTGTAATAGTCATTATTAACTCACCGGCGATCAGTGTGCCAGCGACTGCTAGCAGTTCCCTGGAGTTGGCCCACTCCATAGCAAGCGTGTTACCCCTCAGTCCCGTGGACACCCTCACAGGACTGACGTCATCATGTCCCCTCAGCAGCACTATCTCCCCATTGCCGAGAGCCACGGCCAGCACATGCCCGCCATTGTTCTCCCCTCCCTCCTCTCCTTCCTCCATCTTGAACTTCTCGCAGGACCACGCCATTGATGTGATCCCGCCCTCCGCGACTAATTGAACCTGTAGTTATTCGTTGAATTGTAGTTGCAAGGTTAATAAATTTGTCATGCGTTAGTAGAATGTCTCTAATTAATAAACAAAAAAAATGTGTTATTTTAAATTGTAAAAAAAATATATGCGGAATTGTTTGGTTAGCATGGTCTTTAGATACTACAATTAATAGTCCTCCGATCCGCTGTTAATTTAAAAACTTACATTTTTTGAAGTAGACATACCTACAATGGTCTATTTTTAACAAGGCCTAATAAGATGACTCATTATATAAAAATGATGAATTTTTGGTACTTGTTTTTAACGGATATTGAAAAATATTTGCCAAGAGAAAAGGACCATCGTCTTCTCCTGACCTTGTCCCAAATTGTTTGTGGTCGGCGCAACATGTCTTCTTGTTTCATATTTCTCTATTATTAGTTATAAAAGGACCCAAAAAGGCAAAAGGACCAAATACTAATATTACAAAGAGGTAAAATTTGTGAGTTGGTATGGGGGGTAGGTAATCTTCGGAACTGTTGTTCCGATTCCGAAATTCTTTTACTAATGGGAAGCTACTAGTATTGCAGTGTCATAATAAGATAATTTTATGTTAAAACAAGAAATTTCACGCGGAAGTCGCGGACAGAAGCTAGTCCATAAAACAATATTTTTTTTATTGCAAAATTATGTTGCGTTAGAGCATTGGTGGCCAAGTGGTAACGACCGCGACTTACGAGGTTGTAGGTCGTAGGTTCAAACCCAGAGAGTGCTTTACTTTGTGTAAATTATTTCATCACCACTGCTCTCAAAACGGTGAAGGAAAACATCGTTAGGAAACTGGCATGTCCTAGAACCAAAAATTCGAAGACATGTGACATCTACCAATCCGCATTGGGCTCGCGTGGTGGATTACGGCCAACTCCCTCTAACCGAGAGGAGGTCTGTGTCCCCGCAGTGGGAACATTAGGTATAGGCTGATTATGTGTTGCGTGCCTTTGAGTCTGTGCCTGTGCTAAATATTTTTCTCTATTCATTAGGCGTTTCGCACACTGCACCGCATCACGCAGCGGGGCGCGGGAAACGGAGCCAAACTCCACGCGCGGAAGCGCGTTTTTATTCAATTTATATGTAAAAAATCACGCGCGGGGGCGCGTTATCTGCGCCCCGTCGCGTGGTGCGTCGCAGTGTGTGATCCGCCTTACTAACCTGTGACACCATAGCTCCATGGACGTCCATGACCACGAGCTGCGCGGAGGCGGTGCCCAGGTACACCTGATTGTCATCAGGCGTCCAGCAGCCGCATGTGATGCGGGCGTCCAGCGACAACATGGACGACCAGTATCGCTGACCGGCCACCGAACCGACTAAGACGAACCCGTCCTACAGAATACACATTAGTTAGGTAATTAACATAACTGACGAAATGTGGGTGTACTTTAGTAGGTACACCTCTGCCTTATCCTTCGGGTATTACAGGCGTAATTTTATGTGTTAGGAAAAGTCAGGAAAATTGTAGCTTCGCAAATTGCCCATCAACAGTTACTGAGCCCAACAGATTTTTTTCGCCCGTTTATTTTTTTCGATAGGCTTTCTTTGTTAAAAGTAAAAGAAATACAGTGTCAATCATAGAATCATTATATTTAACCTTTTCAGCTTGAATTGCGCGAAACAAAATACTTTTCTCAAAGACATAAATATTTATATTCCAACAATCTGATATTATAGGCGAAACAAAGCATTTTTTTCAAAGTTTTTTCAGTTTTTAATTCCTATTCTTAGTAATTACCTGAGGCCACGGTATACGAAAATTGCCGAAAATAGACATACTAATCGGCATTACAATTTGTCAAAAACCGAAAACGAAATTCGGTCGAAGTCTACATTCTCTGAAAATTCAAATCACAACTTTCATCTTTGACAGTCAAAAATAGCTATAACACGGCAAATGGACGTAGTGTGTCCATTTAATTAGCAATTAATTTTCCTGATTGACATACATCAAATTCAGCGGACAGTCTGACACCAAATCTCCGATCTGACGTCATGGGTGTCGCAAAAGGTTGAGATAATGTCAAATGCAGAATCCTCCTGTGTGCATAATATTTACGTGAATAATATTAACGTATTCACTGCAACCTCCAATTAGTCAGGCAAAAGCTTTTTTATTATTAGGACTTCTAAATTGAGCGTAAATTAAATGAAACTGATGTGTAAATAACGCTCAACAGCACACAACCTAATATTGTTCTAAATGCTCTTCGTTACACTGAAATATTTTATAATGTAATTACTTACTGTTAACTTTCATTTTCAACGAAGATAACGCTTTAAGTACCTAAATCTACGAATTACCTAAGCGGCAATTTAAATGAATTTGCTACCAAATACTTAATGAAATAACGTAATTAGGTAACAAAACATAGGGATCTTTACTCGAGTACTTTTTATTTATACTTCAGCCTTTCGTTACTACCATTTTCAATCTACGGAATCGAAGCACAACATATTTTCTCGATTGCGTAAAAATAAGAAAGGATGTAACAATAAAGGAGGCCCGAAAACCGAAGAAAATGGGCTATCAATCAACTCGAAAGATTTCATCTCTTATAACGTGCCCGAACACCGTGATGTTATAATAAATTGGATTGGACCCACAGCCGCTACAAAGTTTATCGTCCCTAACGGATTTCACAATTTTATTGTCACCCTGCAAAACTTTTCCATCAATACGGGGTGTTACCGTGTTGGGTTGCCCCAGTAGCCTGCCAATATTAGCATAAAAAGAACCCAACGAGGAGCTGTGCCAAATCATACCGTCAAGGTCTGTGTATCCTAGTTATCGTATCGTAGACAGACCTACTGAAGACAATGAAAGACGTCACTCGACGTAAATTATAGCTGTAACATTACGTACCAATTCGTAACATAATAACAAGCTTTATGGGTACAATTTAGTCAACAGATGCCTGTACACGTTTATTTGTCAGATATGTTTGTAACACAAATACACCTACTCCTGCTATCTGCAACAGACTAGTGGTTCTACCGACAGCCTGTCGACAGGTGCATTACGTAACTTGCGACAGCCAAGTCTCTAGACGCTCGCTAGGTATCGTAATTCGTACCTATAAATCGTTGACGTTGTTTGTCTAGTCAGTGAGACAATATGACGAGTAATATCAAGATCGAAGCACGCCCCCGCGAAATCGGCACACCTTTCTTAGCACGTTTCACGTTTGTTTGGGTTGAGAGGTGTCACGTAACGTTCGCCTCTCGGCGTCATGGGGGAAGCCTTTTAGCAAAATGCTTGCGACATTTTGACTGATCCGGCGGAGGCTCTGCTCCCAATTCACGTGGATGCACATCACGTGGCGAATTGAACTGACACGTTGTCAATGTGTCGATACTTTGATAGCGAATCGGTCAACTGCGAACGTGAAGCAAAAAGGACGAACAAAATGAGACCAGTTATTTTGGGTTGACGTTAACATTCGGGAAAAATATGTAGGAAAGTTATACATACGCATTCGTTCTGAACTTTTACTTAGGTTTCAAAGCCCGATGGGTGGGTACTACTCATTATAAATTCCATTATGGAAAATTCATTAATTATTCTGGTAGCTATATCTTAAATTGCGGAAGCCTTATTTTTTCGCCATCTTGTTCTAAATACGGAAAGAGCTACCGGGCAGCGGAATACATCCAATTTGCTTACATAAGACACCGCCAAACATTGTTTTATAACGAGCTCACACTGAAAGGTTTCAGAGCTAGGTAGGTAGGCCAGTTTAGGTAATCTACTACGACCTCGTTTAGCTCGCACAATACCTATTTACCATACAAATTAAGTCTGCTTTGCATGTTTGTTTGTGTTGTTCAGAATTTTTGGGAGGACGTTTTAATACGAAGAGGAATAAAATTATATATTAAACTAGCTGCGCCCCGCGGTTTCACCCGCGTAAGTTTCGATTTAGGGGTATGAAAAATAGATGTTGGCCGATTCTCATAGATACCGGATAAGCACAAAAAATTTCATCAAATTCGGTCAAGCCGTTTCGGAGGAGTATGGCAACGAAAACTGTGACACGAGAATTTTATATATTAGATTAAGAATAATGTATGATAAGTTTGATTTTTTTTTTCTGAGTATTTTCACCATCCGTTTGCACTGTTAACTGGGCTATCAAATGGGTCCTATCTTTTATTTTACTGAGGTAATTTTCAAAAGTGGTCAAAGAAGTCAAATCCGTTTTTTAATCACAGTTTTCTCTGTAAATAGAAGCATTAACTTTATTTCCATTATTGTTTAATAATCTTGAACTCCATAGTAGGTACTTAATCTATACCTACCATCCAAAGCGTCACTACAGCGTACATCATGACGGCATACAAAAGTTGACTTTTTTCAATTTGGCATAAAATGGATTTGACTGCTTTGGAAAATTACCTCCTGTCTTCTTTAATTTAGCATACGAATAAATATTTTATCGACTTTATAATATGGGGAACCTTTCTGCAATAAAAAGAGATGCTAAGAACAAATCTAAAGAACCGTGCGGTCTCGCTTGGTACAGAAGCCAGCACATCAAGCTACCCCAATCTGTCACATTTTCCCAATTGAATATGAACCTTATTCCTTTGTAATAAAGTTGAAAATCTATCAAAGAAATTTGACAGATTGGAGTAACTTGATGTGCTGGCCTCTGTACATAAATCACTTTGTGAACCTCGAAAGAGGGATCTATTACAAAAAGTCCAATTTTAATCTAGCCCCAGATTTACGCCTAGGCACCGGCCTAGGAGCACAGCCAGCCTAGAGGTCCCAAAGCTACCCCGACTAGGTAACTTAATTGCCCGCCGGGACTGGATTAGATGAGTATGGCTTCGGGTCTAAAATGTCGAGTGTGTGCATGGGCTATGGGGACAACGATTATCAAATTTTTCATTTACGAAAGTTTTTAAGGATAATATCTATTAATTAGGACTATTGTATTTGTATGGAGACCGCGAATCGGTAAACGTAAGGTAGGACGCCCCCAGGCAAGGTGGAGCGACGAACTTTGCGGGATGGCTGGTAGTAGCTAGATAAGAGTTGCCGAAAATCTAGTTGGATAGCGTACAACAGGAGAGGCCTAGGCAGTGGACTGCTAATAGGCTAACTTTTATCCCGATATTCCCAAAGGATCGACACTTATGCGGGTAAAACCGCGGGGCGCTGCTAGTAATTAAATAAATAATGTGAATGCCAAACCTGATAGCATATAAGTGCCATCCGACCATCGTGTGACCATGAGAAGTGAGTGACCGGGGTGCTGCGGTCGTTGATCAGCTCGATGCTCCATCTGCCCTCGTATTTGATCCATACGAATATAACCCCGCTGCTGTCGCAAGATGCCAGTTTCTGGTACGGTTCATTCCATTTCACCAGGATAACCTAGGAACAAAAAAATAAATTAATCACTCGAACTGTTGTGCAATAGGTGGGTGTTTCTTCGTTTTTGCGAAAAGCACTTTCCGTTGGCATATACCTAATACGTTCTTTTCTGAAAACAATTAAAAACAGATACCGTTTCATCTTTGTTCAGAAAAGTGCGGACAATCTACCTATAATAAAAAAAACAATTCTCGGGGTTTTTTCAAAAACACAGGAAACGCGTCCAAAATCTCATTTATGCAATTATATAAAATTGAAGTGTCTTTTCATAATGTCTAAATAACACCTTTTAAATGCATATGAAAATAAAAGCACTACTACAAGATTATTTATTTTTGTCGGTGGCTGTTTGTTTCGGCTAATCTCCGAAATGGCTGTACCGATTGTGACGAGACTTTCACTGACAGATAAGAAGCTGATGATGTTACAATATAAGGAGTAACAAAGACTACTTTTTTTAAATAGAATTAGGGATCCGACAAAAAAATTAACCCATGAACACCAATTTGTTTTCCGACATGCACGAAAAGTCAAAAAACGAGTAAAAAATAAACACGAATTGCCAAAGTGGGATGTTTAAGGTGAAGGCTACATACGATGAAGGGATGTGCACAATTACGTCGAATGCAATGAATGCGAGTCTGACAGTGTGTCGAGGTCTGGTGATTCTAAATAATGAGGGCCTGTCAACCGAATATCCTACCGGATATATGTGCTAGTTATATCTAGTGGTAACTTCTAAGGACCTAGGTATTGGCGGTATTATGGTAGTATGTGCAAAAGATCAAAAGGCCGATTCTCGTAATGGCGATTCCCGAATGTTCGATCGCCATTATCATGGGGAAAAATAAATATTAAAATTCAAGTTGCAATCTCATCTCAGTGACAGTCAATGTCAAAAACTTGTCAAAAATGTAGGTATACCCGGGAGGTATCCTTACTAGAAGGTAGACTAGAAGTTCTTTTTGACAGATTGTGAATGAGGTGCGAGAATGCGAACGTCGCTCGTCGAAAAAACGGCAATTGGCCCTCTAATTCGATAACCGACACCAAGTTTAAGCTGCTTTCAGTTTCAGAAGCGGGCTAAGTTAGGAGGACATCACAAATTAACGCACTAATAAATCTGCTTAGATTTGAACTAATCCAAGTTAATTACTACATAACGTAGTTATGCTTGGGTGCTTTCCGAATATACTGTCTAGGATTGCCTAAAGTGGAAAGCACGTGTCGGACTTGGGTGTTATTCATAAAGTAAATCTTATTAGCTAAGATGAATACATTGTAATTAATAGAGGGTAGTTACTTTGATTTACCAATTGTGTGTAGTGGGCGGTAGTGGTGGCTGTATCTATCGTCTACGTACATTAATTTGTTTTTAGGGTTCAGTGGTCAACAAGGAACCCTTATGTATCGAAATGGCCGACTGTCTGTCTGTTCGCGGCTTAGCACAGATTCTTAGTACTGTAAATGTAATTTTTAATGGATATACGTATATTAATCACGCCGTAAAGTGATAAAATAAAATGTTCAGAAAAAAAAAATTTGGCTTTCTTATCCTTAAAGAGGAGATGTTTTGTTTTCTCGTCTATTCTATGGTGTGAGGTGTCGTTGGATATGCCGTTTAAAAATATTGCGTGTGATAACCATTTCTCGACTCAGGGATCCGTTTGCGAAATATTAAACTAGAGCTAATTTCAATTAGAGTCAAGTGTTCCCGCCCTGCCAGCTCATAATCAGCCTATAATGTTCCCACTGCAGGGGCATAGGCCTTCCTCTCTGTGAGAGGGACTGGGCCGTAATCCACCACGCGGGCCCAGTGCGGGTTGGTAGACGTCACATGTCTTCGAATTTTTGGTTTTAGGACATGCCGGTTTCCTCACGATGTTTTCTTTCACCGTTTAGAGAGCAGTGGTGATGGAATAATTTACACAATTAGTAAAGCGCCTGTCTGGGTTCAAATCGTAAGTGGGCAGGGCCACCTCTGCTTTCAGCCAGCTAAATAGTTGTTTTTGTATATCTGAAAAAATCACGGCAGTGGTATGTAACGAAGTTAAAAGAAAACTATCACAGCAAAGTAGGCTTTACAAGTTAACGAGTAATAGTCGACCAACTTATGGAATCTATGGGAGAGCATAATGTTTTTTAACTAAAATAAACACGACACGCACTTGGCCGGTTTTTTATACCTAACAAAATTTTCTTTCCGCCTTCGAGCGTTGTATGTTTTAATATTTTCCGTAACGACCGAAGCTCTACTAGTTTTTGATGTAAAACACTATAATGATGTCAGGTAAAGTATGATAGCTATTCACACGACCCCAACTTTTTAATTTGTCAACTTCAACATTAACTAGGAGTACCTACATCTACCTTCATTGCGAAAACGAATACATTCCCTCGTACATCCAGCGCCAAGAATCCACCCTAGTGACAGCTCTAGATTAATTGCCGTACGTAGTTTTAATTAAGTAAGGTGCAGTGCTAAGTAAAACACTCGTTCTTGAGTAATGTATACTCGCGGGTACGTACTAAAAAATACTGATGTTTCAGAGAATGGAATTCTGAAAATGAAAAGGATCCCAAGAGCTTTCTCGATATTTATTCTGTTATTAGTTTACCGAAGTTAACCCGACTTTAACAAGGGTAATAATTCATTTTGCGCTTGTAATCCTACAGAAACTGATCAAATACATCTTTTTGCTGTTCAGACATGTCATGAATTGGGTTCAATATTCGAGTAGATCCTGCCAATGCTCCCGCAGTAGTTAGCCGGATGTAATTGATTGGTGGCAGACTCGGTGGTTGCAGTAAATACGCTGGGTTGAGCGATGTGGTGCGGCCGCTGCAATCCATCACTACGACTTACTCTATACCTAACACTCTTACACATTTTTGTGCTGTTCACGCTTTCATAATATAATGTCACCAGCACATCGACACCTTATGATTCAACCGCATAAAACTTTCCTCAACTCGTAAAAGAAAAGCGTAAATGATAGAACACAATACGACTCTCAAGGACGAAGGTCGGCACAATAAATTGAAGACCGTATTGCCAGCTCGGCGTATAATACAAAAGCGACTCGTTCAACTTTATAGCTACTAATAGATATCAGCTTTGACTACTCAAGTGGAACAACAAAACAATATTAACAGAAAGGAAATTCCTCTTTACTCAATTGGCATACCTATAAACATGCTTGAGTTGAGGTTCTTAAGAGATATAGTACTTACAAAAAAAAAAACATATTTGAAGATTATAGCCGTCGCACTCCAGACGCAATGTTATTACACATTCCACGTGCCCTTCGCCCCATATAAGTTACACCCACAGTCGGGATACGAAGGAATCCGACGTTATCGTTACACACACTGCAAGCAATCACGCGTTTGACATAAGGCTCTCGGCTCCGCACTGAGAGCATTTTTTGAGGTCGCATGTATAGATAACAGTAGTGTGTGCACGTTAGTACTCTTAGTGTACCTAAGTCTGTATAGCTTCTGCTCACAGATATAGACTACCTATGTATATTTTGGATGTGAATTTAACAAGGAGCTACCGTAGGCCGGACGGGGTATCGCATCAAATTTGAACGTTTCTGAAATGGTGATAAGCTGGAGTTTTGGCATGACCGTCAAGTGGAGCAAAACACTAGTAAGTTAGTTCGTGTTAGTTGGAAAACAGGAGTCTGCTAGTGCTGAATAAGAAACTGAGTGGGATCCATTCAAGTACAACTTGGCAAAACGTCAGGCACCCGCGAAAGTCCTATAAGTTCCATTGGAGAATAGGAAGTGGAAGGTTAAAATCAGTAAATGATAACAATAACTTATGTAAAGAAGAGCGTCCTGTGTGAGCTTACGTATTAGGTACGGTAAAAGATAATTGTAATGTATCTCGTTATAAATCTAATAACTACCAACCCGCACTGAGCCCGCGTGGTAGATCCACATGACCCCTCCATCTCGAAGTGAGGAAGCCTGTGTCCCAGCGGTGGGAACATTATAGGCTGATTATTATGCTACGTAGTTTCAGTTACGTAGCTACCAGCTATGTTCATCTAGAAACTAAACTTCAAGCAAGGAACCGTGGAGCAATAACGGTCTCATGGGGTTTTTGCATACTAAATTACTTGGCAACTCGTAAAATATTCTTAACTTCAGAATATATTAATTAACCAAACACACCGAAGTACTACAAATAAACACTTACTTAATACAGTGTTTATTTCGAACCGATAAACAAAAAGTTCCAAGTTCGGTAATAAAATTTTTGCCTGTCGGCTGCAGGTGTTGCCAAACTTGAACGAATAAATAGGCACAGCACGAGTACCTAAGTGTCATTTTTGCAAATATTATGCTTGGTTAAATATAAAAAGGCTTCAGTGTAGGCCACCGCGAGTGGCCCTTAAACACGATAGGGTGGGGCTTAAAACAAAGTCATGTAAGAAGCTCGAGGAGTTTGCCTTTTGAATCTAACGAAGTCCACTCATTCCTACGCTTTTTTCGCCTGCAAGATATGCAAAGAACATTGTGCAAACTTTACATCTCCAACTTGTTTTATATACTGCGTGCTCAAGTTTGAAATTCATATCATAAGACTGGGGGAGAGGTGCACGATACTTTGAGAAGTAATTACAAAATTTAGTTTTCAGAAAATAGCTTGCGCTTCGAGCTTGCAATGCTTGAAAGATGCTCATAGACTTGTTAATGACTGTATCAATACTTCAAGCCAATTGGACTGGGCGAAATTAAAGGTTGATTAGTAATGGTCCTTCGTGACTGAATTTCCAAAAGGATCAAAATTACGTGCTCTATTTCGGTACTGCTAGTTAATAGACTCACTCATCACTCAGTATGTCGGACTAGAACCCGCACCCCAAGCACCATAGACCTAGTTTCTGTGAATCTGTACATAGCGTGTACTTAAAAGAATACCTTTCAATTCTATGTACACAATAATATAGAATAGACAGAAATAACAATGAAAATACTAGACTAATGCTGTGTTATATTGTGTGTGCATTGTGACAAACAGCCTGAATGTCTTCAACTGATTGATCCTGTGATTGTTCAATTATGCGACGAGGGTCGTGAGGTACCTACCAGTATAATACAGATGTAAGTACAGAACAAAAATAACAACAAAGGAATCCTCTATTGAGCAACAACGTTCAAACACTGGATACAGAACGGCCCGTAAATAAGTACGAATATTTTAATGAGGAAAGGTTGTGTTCCGAGTATCTACACGATAATTTATAATGAAGATAATAAGAGGATATTGTGTTCTACTGTTATATGTATAGGGTCCGTGACAGGGACAAAGTGTAACCATGAATTCAGCACTTTATTCTAAACCGCGTAGAAATTATTCGTCGGTTATCAAAAACAAAATCTGCCGTTTTATAGAAAAGTTCAATGCGTACGCCGCCGCCGTCAAAATGTCGAGTACTTACAACTGATTTATTTCTTACCGACGAAAATTTTAACCGTTGAAAATTTTCGTCGGTGTAGAATCATGTAAGTAGGTACCCACTGAATCCATGGTAGTGCGGTAATAGGTTGTACGTTGATGTACCTGCCAGCCTGTATAAATAGGTTGTACGTTGATGTACCTGCCAGCCTGTATAAATACGACTAGTGTTTCAAGGACTCTGATATTGTAAACACATGGCTTTACGTTCCTACACTCTTACGTTTATCTCGCTTCACATCTGTTTTTAGCTGACCGCAGACTCTTTTCATTTATTTTGTAAAACGTATATACGCCAATGCGCAAACCACGGTCATGTAGCTGTTAAAAGCACTTGCTTATCTCTAGTTCCCACATTTTATAGCGAATCTCAACTTTCTAAGGTGTATAAGTCGCAAGTTCGCTACGTTTTCAGGTTTTCAGCTCGGTAAGGTTTCCTTTTTCAATAAAAAAGTGTACCAACCTACTTCGTATTTCGAGAGTTTTGTTGGTGTGAAATATTTTTGCATAGTGAGCACTCCCAAAATGGTTTTCAGCCAGAATTATTTATGCGCGAATTTTCACTGGAACTTGTAGTATTCATAGAATGTCATTAGCGTGGCCGCAGAGCACAGAGCATGTAACCCCCTGACCTCTTGAGCGAACGAGCTTTCCATCATCCACAAAAACCAAATGCGAGGAAAACCTTTCAAACGTGTAGCTAGCTTAGGTACCGCTACTTCTTATGTAAATTATCTTATGTTAGTCCAATCAAATCTATACTTAGATGTTTGCCTCTTTTCATGAGATAGCATCACGCGATGGACGCGATGTCACTTATACAGACAGAAATTAGGATGTCGCTTTTCTGACAAATTGAAAGGTCATAAATAACAATTCAAAACACAAAAAAATAAAAAAAGTGTCGTTTGCATTATTCAAACAACTTTTCCTGTCATTTCGTACTCATAATTCATACGAAATGCACATTTCAGCGAACTGGAAACAATTTAAGTATTAGGTACGACAGTGTATGACAATCACATACACTCGAAAAACATTGGCGAGATCGTGACATGAAATTAAACTTGTTAACGTGTGTTTTGTCGTCAAAACCGTAAAGCAGACTTTGTTTTGGCAGGGACCCCAAATGGATGACTAAATTTTTTAGGTCAGAGATTCAGAGTAGACTCTGGTAGAGTTATATTGAACCCAAACCTAAATAAAAAATCAATAAAGTTTTCCTACACCTACCTTTTTGTTAAAAGACGCTAAAGGGACGGACCCAATATGCGACCTACCAATATGGTGGTAACCTTCAATTTACAAACAGGAAAAAAATACTATTGAATCCACTGAATCTACATTGAACTCTTGTGAGACCCGCCACATTAATATTTTTTTTAGACAATAAGTAAAAACACAATAAAAAAAATGCAACAGGAATACTTACGTCTGATCGGTGTCCCCTCAAATTGTAATTTGTACGCAACGGCAGTTCGTGCGGGCGGCGCGCGTGCGACGATGTGAACGTCACTCCGACCACCCCGCGCACGTTGCCAGTAGCCAGCCAGCCCTCCTGATAGTAGTTGTTGCGGTTCAACTTCCAACCTTCCTCCTATTCAAACAAAGCATATTTTTAATCACGCCGCATATTTAACAAGCCCAGCCTCGAATGAAGACCTTGGCCTCGCAATAACGAGCGGTGCAGCGAGAAATTGTTGCCTTTAAATTGCAGTCTAATGCGAGTCATGTGAATTGATCACAATGAATATGAAAATGCATTCTATTGTACGGGAAGCATTGCGAGTAGGTAATTATTTTTTTAATTAAAAAACCAATTTATTTATAGAAAAACGAGAGGGGAAACTGTTAGTGTTGTACAAACAAACACATTATTTGGCATTACACAAGAGTCTGTCGAATTAAAAAGGACTTAAAACCACAAAGGTACCTACACACTTCTAATTTATAGTATATTCTAATTGCACCTATTGCTTAAATAGATAAACATAGGAATATCAGTTAGAAAGGGGAGCTAAGCCGAAGGGGTAGTAATAGCACCCGTGGCCGTGGTAATGAATAACTTGAAACATTCTCCTTGAACTTTTGTTTAAAAAATCATAACAATATTAGGTAACATTCAAGAACGGAAGTAATTTATTAACAGTTCTACGGACCCGCAGTAGTAACCCTGCGGGTAATTTTACGAGGTCCCTGAATATTCCTGGCTTTTAAGGCGCAGATATACGACTTCTAATGATTTTAAATTCAACATCACGTCTAATCGACCGGACTGATTTCTTTGAAAAAAATAAATGTTATACTAGACCATTTGCTTCGTAATTTGATATGTGAATATTTGCAATTATATTTTTTTAACATAGTGTAATTAATTTGTAAAGTATTGTCTACCGCGGACATAAAAACGATAATTACGCAAACACTATCGGGTGTATTTTCATAAAACTTTCACCATATAAAAGACAATTTAATTCCCCGAATTTTAGTATACGGTTTTTATTTGTTTGGTTTTTGATAAATCAACGTGGGTTCTTTTTTCGAATAAACTTGGTGCGCGTTGAAGCGGGGACTCTTGCGGGCGACCACTGTCACGGGTAGACGCTAACGCTCCGAGCAATCAGAATCAGAACATAATTTTATTCGCTTTTGATTTTCGTGCTGAAAATGGCTGCTAATTCCAAATTACTAAAAAAGAAACGCCTTATATTGGCAAAAAATAGATTATTGAGGTAAGTAACGTATTTTAATCGAAATAAAATTATCATTTATCTCAATCGAAAGATTAAATTAGTGTACCTAAATAAAAAAAAAATAAAAAAAATATGCAATAGGGTAGGTAGCAATTCAAATCTTTGCACTCTCTCTTTTACCGTTAGCTAACTGCGTTAGAGCACATCTAACGTTTCCTCTAGGCCCCAGCTAGGTGGGAGCGGTGAATGCTTATGGGAATCCCGCACCCCCGGCCATAGGCAGAGGTGGAACACCGCGGTGGTTTTAGCCGGTAAGAGTCCGGCATGCCCCTCTGTCACCCCCACGATGGAGGAAGTCCATGAGGATATCCACAGCGCACCAAAAAGGCCACAGCTAGGTACCTATAGCACATGAGAAATGGTGCCTCTACACCGAAACGTTTACTCTAGTACTTACGTAGAAAAGTATTAAAACATACATACATATTACATACATACCTACTCACGCTTTCTTCCGATGGGGGTAAGCAGAAACTACAGAACGCCACCGAACACGAACACCTGCTACGATCCTTACATAGATACTCCTTTTGCTTCGATTACGTTCATACATCAGAAGGCTAATTTACGAAAAATAAAACGTTCATTTAGTCGCAATCTCATCTCAGTGACAATCAATGACAAAAAATTGAAATTAGACAGACATTATTATTTTTGACAGATTAATACTGAGATCAGACAATGTACGCTCTTAAAAAAAACCGGGCAAGAGCGAGTCGGACTCGCGCACCGAGGGTTCCGTACCATCATATGTTTTTAATTTTTCACTGCACGCTGCGGTATAGAATATTGCAGTTTTAGGTCAGCGCCATCTCTTGACTGATAGTGGAACTAATGTAACTTTTGTTGATGATTTCTGAACAAGTGTGCTATTTAGAGACATCCTTTTATTTTTCCTATAGGTAATGTTTGCATAAACTTCTATCACATAGAATAATTCTTATTTGCAAAATAGTTGGGCAAACGTCATCTAAAACTATTCTAAATTTCAAGTTGATATCATTAGTAGTTCTTGAGATATCCAGCAGTGACAGACAGACAGACTGAGTCACACCATAAGGGTTCCTTTTTACCATTTTGGTACGGAACCCTAATTACGAGAATTGCACCTCTGGGTCATAAGTAGGTATGGCTTGTAAAAACCTTTTGTTGTAGACCGACCGCTTGCTCGAGGTAGCTGCGCGGTGCGGGAGGTGTGATAGTTGTCACTTGAGGAATCACTGAGCTATCGCATCACGTCAACACACCCCTCCCGCACTGCGCTGCTGCTACCTTAGGCAACGTCTCAGTTAAGCGGTCGGCCTATACCTAGTCGCCTTTCATTCATCCTATCAACATGAGCAAACCATGAGAAAGTTCTTTTAAATTTTTATCGCTACATTTTTTAAACCGCATCGTTGCCTTATCACATCACAAATAATTCCAGTATTCTCCCCCGTAGTTTTGCTATCAGTATTTATACTTTACATGTAAAGCTAAAAGGCAGAGTTGCCGGCACAAATCGAATACCTAATTAATTTTCAATATAGCTACAAACAGCATGTTCACTTGTACGGGCCGCATTAATAGGAAGCCAGGCAATTAACAGACACGTAATAGTGCATGCTCGGCCCGACGACGGCAGACCGGAGATCGAAGGCGAAATTGCCAATTAGCTAGATATTACAATCCGACACCCTTCCCTCCATTAATTCATACGTCGCCGCCCAATTAGGACACATTTCTTACCAATATCTGTTTATGATTGCTATCCTGTTGGGAAATCACTCTATCAGGTTGACAAATTGATTAATGATTTTGGACCACTGCTTTTAAAGTCACACCTTTTTAGGTAGACAGCTACAAATGCTTTGAGTACCTTTGTTGTTTGACCTGATAGGGCTTTTCTAAATTAATAGGATTAAAGGACTTAAACTCGATTTCAAAATCCCAAATTAACACACATAAACCAGTCCTGTAGACCCGACAAAGACGAGAGCTAACATAATTGCGTTGTCCTAACAATGACAAAATTAATCCGTACTCCGTAGCCATAGTTCACTAAAACACTTAGAACCATTTTTTGGCTAAAGGCGAAAACGTACAGCATTTCATACAAACTTTCAAGACCTTGTTTTTCGAAATGAATGAACCGATTTTAATAAAACTTCATACGCATCGAAATCTGTGTTTCTATGGAAACTTTCAAATCGGTCTAATTTGGCTGTAACACTATTTTTCGAAAATGTTCTTAATGTTGTACTTAATGCCTATACTTAAGTTTCATTAAAATCGGTTCAGTCATTTCGAAAAACACAAGGGCTTGAAAGTTTGTATGAAATGCCGTACGGCATAAACGCTCTTAATGAGCTACCTTAATTAAAAGCAGCTTTGAAAGGATCGATTACATAAAATATAATTGAGGAAAAAGGGGAAAATAATGAGAAATTGTAGAAAAAAATATACAGGTCTTTTAACGAAACTCCTAAGGGACGCGCTGCTATCTAATATAATTATACCTAGTGAAGTCGGTCGGAAATAAAATGACGCCGCCACTTCATTAAACCAGTCACAAGAGTGGAGCGCGTGCTCATAGTTCAGTGTCTCCAACTGCCTGTGACAAATAAGGACTGAGAGTTAATTTAAAATATATTTGTTACAACAATACTAAGATGGCTACCATGTGAAAGAAATATCCAACATAGATATTATGCTATCCTTTCACGACTCGATGCGCAAAATTTTAATATTTATAAAAAAAATTGCCACGAAAAAGGTAGTCAGACTCAAATATTTTATATTAGGCCCTACCTATATTTACTTAATTTCTTCAACGGTAGACCTATGCAGAATGAATTTGCTGAATAAATTAACGAGATAAGTGTTTTTAACAGACAGATGATAAAATAGAATTTTAACTGGCTGACTTTTAACGCTATTTTCTCTAATGTAGACGAATTAGAAGTATGCTTAAGTACCTACCTACTCATTATTTTCTGATAAATTAACACCTAAGCTGTAGTCACAGCTTAGGCTTCTCAGATAAAAAGATTTGATTTGGCGTTGGTATGACGGTAGGTTGTAAATCAAAATACCAATGAATAATTATATCAAAAAAAATAGAAACGCCAAGGATATGAGCAAGCAATAAGGATGGAAGCTTTGCCTACATCGGCCTATATCAATTAGGTAGGTAGTACTTATAGGTCCTACAACTAAAACTCGTGCAAAGTGCAGTGTCGAAGGCCAAAGAAAACGATAAGGTAAGAGTTACCTCAGGTAGCTCAATAGGAAAAACCAATTATACAAAAGACCTTCACACTATAATTTTTAATTTATGTTACTGTAAACTGCACCATTTTTATAAATAAACGATATTATTATCATTATTATAAACTATGTATGAAACATAGGTACATTCTATTCCTAATATATTCATTGGAACGGAAGCATCATCCGGGTTTTCCCTCCAAAATTATCTATTCATTCCTTTCGATGACAGCCGTAAAAAAAGCTATTTTCTTCTCATTTCCATGGGGCCCATCGCGAGGTACATTGTTGCATTCTTATAGGATGTCTCGCGGTAGCGCGTCCAAATTGCTCCAAGGTGACAAGCGATGCATAGAAATGGAATTAAATAGGTCAAAAGCTGGTAGAACCGAAAAAAGGTTAATTGAAGGGGAGCCCTTAACGCCCTACCACTAGTTTCGACAGATCGGTTCGGCGTCGTTACATAGATTACAGTTGCGCGTGGCTACTGAACATCTCACAAGCAATCTTTCAAACCTATTTCAGTAGCCATAAACAAATTCATGAAAACAGGGCGGTTTATGTTACGTTTGTCTAACAAAACAATGAATAATGGAACAAATATACGCATACTTAGTAGGATACCAGACCTGTGCGTATTCCCCTGTTATGTATGTGTATGTGGCTTTTGTTTATCGTCCATATATAATTTATGTTATTTCAGGACCTATCTACTTTTCAAAAGTCAATTTACATAATTGTGGATTATTTAAAGTACCTAAGTGCCAAACACAGGTAGTTAGTTATTGCTTTTGACTTGTTATTTTAGGTAGGTTATAGTCATTAGCACTTAGTGAGCCAGCCAATAAATAGGTGAGTATGACATAAAATATACTGTAACTCAAATATTGATTTATATAATGGCATTGAGCCTAGGTTCCGCACAAAATATTCAAGATCACACACACATAGGCAGATTCTAAAATTAGTATTATACGTAGCGAAGATGCGGTGATCGTAGAACTCTCTTTTCAGCGAGACCTAGGTCGCGAGTATCAAAATGAACAATGAGTTAAACTCACCTCGGGTAGCTCATCGGGCACCTTTCCCATCCAGGACAGCGACAAGATGGAGCAGTCGCATTTTGCATTAACGTTTCTCTCGAAGTGAAGATGCATTTTCTCTGTTTCAGTTCAGACGTAAACTCAAACGTATAACATTATCGGTATTTATGTAGACACGCGCGGAACTCGCGAGCCGTTTCGTGTACGCTCGAGCTGGCGACTTAACGCGCACATTTTACGGGATCTAGTGATCAAACATTTGGGAACGGATTATAAAAGATCATTTAATTTTATGTTGGATTGTGAAGTGGTCGGGTGAGCGCGTCGGTCGGCTCGCTGACGTGACGGAGGGTGACAAGCGAGCCTTCGGCGGCAGTCGGCGCAGGTATTGATTGCGCACGGGGGCGCGCGCACCCCACGACCTCTACCGCTGCCGCGAAAAAGCGGGAAAACCCGCGGAAAGCCCGCTGAGATGGCGCTGTGATACCGAACACAAAGACCAATTTCAACACCTACGATACCATTAAATAAAAATAATTAATTAGGTACTATACACTCATGTAGTCATGTACCACAGGTAAACATTTATAAGAATTTACATACCAAATTAATTATTATGATGATGAAATAAGTATGAATTTAATTGTACTTAAATTCGTACAGTAGGACCACCCCTATTGTACGAATTTGGCAAGTACCTCACTGCAAGTCTATTAACATGCACCCGCGTTTATTCTTGCTTACTTAATTAGATATACATAGTGTGTACATGGACAAAAGCGGTGAGTACACGGTACTCGTGTTTTTTCATTTCCTCGATTACTGCGATGTTATGAAAGGCTTTTTACGAGTACATGTTGATGTCGAGTGGATTCGAGTGAGGGATGTTGGCAAATTCGTTTTTAGGGTTCCGTACCTCAAAAGGAAAAAACGGAACCCTTATAGGATCACTCGTGTGTCTGTCTGTCCGTCTGTCACAGCCAATTTGCTCCGAATCTTATGGACCGATTAAGTTGAAATTTGGTACACATATGAATCTATGTGACCCAAACACAGACGTGTAACGTAAATAAATGAGTTTTGAAAATGGGAGTCATTCTTGAGGGGTAAATAGACAATTTAAAAAAAAAACGTTTCGCAATCTGTACCGTGTGACATATCAAATGAAAGGGCTTACCGTGAGAATTTCAAATATTTAATTATATAATTTTTATATAATGTTTCATAATTTTAAAGTAATTTGTATTAAAGTTATTTAAGACAATAGACGGAAATTTACCATTCCCTCCCCCTTATCTCCGAAACTACTGAGCCTAAAATTTTGAAAAAATGCAGAAAATAGTTCTATACCTATAGATTACAGGAAAATTAATAAGAAGTCTATGATCTTGAAACAACATGGTAAATCTCTCAATATTATGCGTACAAACTTACATTTTCAGTTGGAATGTCGGTGTCACATTCTTTAAAAAAACATGGTAGATAAAATATTCAGCGTACGGAACCCTCTCCACGCGAGTTCAACTCGCACTTGACCGGTTTTTTTTTTTATTGTCGCAATATTTTAGGTATGTATGTACTAACTAGCGTATATAACTTTCTATTAGCGAACGTTTAAGCGTAGTAAATAAAGCAATATACTACATTATATAGTTTATTGCCTATAAAACCAAATTACATTACATTACGACGATAAAATATAACTCAAAGGAATAAAATATCACAGAATCCAGACTAAACAATTAAATAGAAAGCATGATTTAAAACTTGATTTCTTTTAGAGTGCCCCATGTGAGTCCGGACTTGACTTTGACAGGTAGAGGCACTCTGAGTTTGACGGTTTCTTCCATTACTTGCTTCATAATGGTTATGAAGTACTGTTGGTACCTTTCTGGTACTTCGTAAATGAGTTCATCGTGCATCTGCAGTATGAGGCGAGGCTTCGGCTCAAGGCTGTCAGTCCTGGTGTCTATGGAACACATGGCTGCTTTCGCTATGTCTGCGGCAGAGCCTTGGATTGTGGTGTTCACTGCTTGACGCTCGGCAGCACCTATATGCGCAGAAATCAAAAGAGGTGTTATGATGAACTTATATCGAGTTAGTGGATAAGAGGCCTTTGCCCTGCAGCGGGACATTAAAAAGCAGACGCAGACGTTTTATAATGAACTGCATTATTTATCGACACATTCTTTATGAGAGGGGCTTAATTGTGGCTAAGAATTTACAGCCGCACGGTTCGATCAATCAGCTTAAGCTACGCTTGCGGCGGTTGGTCTGTGGATGGGTGACCATCTTTACATACCAAGACCCCTCCGTGGGTCGGAAAGCACGTTAAGCCGGAAGCACGTTAATTCATGGATCTTTGTCAGTCGTTACGGGTCGTCATACTTAAGCCCGAAAGTCTGACAACCAGTCTTACCAAGGGGTATCGTATTACCCAATCAAATCAAATCGTTCTCCTTGAAAAAAAAAACCTGTCAATAGTTATTGACCCGCCCGCCCGCGTTTGCCCGTTGGTAAGACTGGCGACTGTTTATCTGACCTCCACAACCCAACTGGGGTCCGTGTAAAATATTGGTATTCAGCTGCATCCGGTTAGAGTGGAAGCCGACTCTAATATAGTTGGGAAAAGGCTGGGCAGATGATGACATTTTTATGCGAAGAAAATCTTATCTGAATTAGGCCTGAAGAGCTTTTACGCCGTACGGCATTTCATACAAACTTTCAAGTCCTTTTTTTTCGAAATGAATTAACCGATTATAATGAAACTTCATACGCATAAGCAGGACACAAAGGTCTAAAAAGTTAGTTAAGAACATTTTCGAAAAATAGTGTTACAGCCAAATTAGACCGATTTTAAAGTTTCCATAGAAACAGAGATTTCCAGTTATCTTTTTTTAAATAAGACATTTCGAAAATGTTCTTAACTAACTTTTTAGACTTTTGTATCCTGTACGAAGTTTCATTAAAATCGGTTCATTCATTTAGAAAAATAAGGGCTTGAAGGATTGTATGAAATGCCGTACGGCGTAAACGCTCTGAAACTGCTCTTTTTATGCCTGGCTCTCTGCTCTCATTGACAAAATGGGCGTTTCACATTTTAGTACATAGAAAATAACGTTCATTACAATTTATAAACTGAACAGCAGTTTATTATAAATACTTACTCTTTTTAGCCCCAGCAACACTTTTAATCTCGGGCAAGTATCTCCGTCGTTTAGTGAGCGTCTCAACGAATCCTCTCGCTCTGCACTCTTCTATAACCGACCGAGTGAACACTTTCACAGCCGGATAGGTTTTATAGAACGAGTCCATAAACACTGCCGCCTCCATCTCCGATACGTCGAGGACCTGCCCCAGTGTTTTGTTTCCCATTCCATAAATAATTCCGTAGCAAAGCTGCTTGGCTTTCTGCCTGAGATCATCGTCTACCTGTTAATAATTCAATGTTTTTCCAATACCAGCCGTATAAGTTATAACTTTATAAGCTAAATATAATGAGGAGCCGAGCTCAGTCAAGTGCTCTTTTATGTTGTTGAGCTCCAAAAAACAATAGAAGATTGCGCTAAAGATATCGGACTGGCGGCGTAGGTTTTTCGGAGCTGGGTTTTGGTTTTGGGTCTCAAATAATGAAAACTTATTTTTCTAAGGCCTGATTTTTCAACAGTCAGATATTTTTAAACTGAGGAATAAATATTGCGGCTTGACAGCTTTTGTATAGAAAAGATATGTCAATCTGTCATATTTATTCTTCAGATATGAGTTATCTGACTATTGAAAAATCAGCCTTAAGACAGACACAAAAGGGCACGCCGCGATAGCGGCGGTAAGGCCCCTCTTTGAGGAGTGGCTAGAGAGGCGTCACGGCGTCCTCACCTACCGCCTGACGCAGGTCCTCACCGGACACGGATGTTTCGGGAGGTTCCTGCACATAATCAGGCGGGAGGAAACGCCCGGGTGTCACCACTGCGAGGATCGCCCAGAGGACACGGTGGAGGTCTGTCCCGCTTGGGCAGAGCACCGCCGTGTCCTCGTAGAGGCGATCGGCAGCGGCGGCGACCTCTCGCGCCCGGCCCTGGTCCAAGCCATGATCCTGGGCGAGAGGGAGTGGGAGGCAGTCACCTCGGATCCTTCTGCGAAGCAGTCATGCTAGCGAAGGAGGTGGCGGGATGGGCGAGGGAGAGAGCGGAGAGAGCCGCCCGTCCCAGCCGCCGCGGTAGACGCCCCGGGCGTCGGGAGCCACGTGACGACTCCCGGCCACCGTAGGCGCGGGCCTGCGGACGGCGAGTACCTAATGGGTAGCTCGCCGTCCGATCAGGACCAGGCCCGTGCCGGACGGCGCGTATGTGTTCCACGTGCGCCTCAAAGAGATGTCAGCAAATAAGGAGGGGCCCGTTAGGGCCGAAGCCTGCCGGGGCAGCGGGATTGTCCGAAAGGGTTACCGCTGCCCCGGAATATAAAGGGCTAAGGAAGGAACACGGATGGGTTTTAGTCAGTAAGAGTCTGACACTCCCTTCCGCTCCACCCAGAGCGGGAGGGGTCATTTGATAATTTATCATCATTAAAAAAAAAAAAAAAGACAGACAAAAAACAAAAATAATATAGCCACTATGAAAGTTTGTCAGTACTGATGGTTACTAATACTGAGGGTATTAGTAACCATCAGTACTGACAAACTCAGGGTTCTTCTGGAAAACGATGAAAACCTATTTGACAACGAGATTCAAATAAAAAATAAAGAAGTACCTACCTCATCCTCGGGCACATTGTTCCATGACGCCGCAATAGACTTAAAAACATCCATATCAGAGTTCATAATGTTCATCAACACCTGATCTCTGCTAAAGTGTGTCAGGATCCTCATTTCCAGCTGACAATAGTCGGCCGACACAATGACGTAGCCGGGGCCCGCTTTGAATATGTTCCTACAGTTGAACTCCACAACATCATCACTTGCGACTCTGTGCAAGTATTCAGCAGGGATTGAAAATGTGCGCGGCACATTTTGTAGGTTCGGCTCATGCATACTGATCCGGCCCGTGCAAGTGAACATTGTATACGACGGATTTATTCTGAGAATAAAAATATAAGGTTTGCGGCAAGCTCTCACTTTAATTAATCCTCCCTACTCTTCGTGTAACCCCCCTACCGCCCGCAGGGGCACATGTAACCTCCTTATAAAAAACACTTTTTTGTAATTTACACCGCGCACCTATGTGTGCATTAAGTGCAACAGACTGTTAAATACACATGCGTAAGCTAAGCAAATATAATTATTAAGCGTATGTACACTCATGCATATTGCAGCGATTAATGATTTACTCCACCCCATACACATGGGGTAAATCAATTAATCACTGCAAAGTTCTACTTAATTAGATAATATTTGCAACTGGTAATAGTTTCACCGTTTGTACGGGATGGTCCTTCGCTCCGAATAGAGAACAAATAAAATCGAAATGTACCTACCCTCGGCCTAAGGTGAACAAGATTGATAACATAAAATCTGACACGTCGAAGGTGAAGGCGCAATTAATTGGTCCAAATTGCTCGTCCGTACCAAGCCGCGCCTGCCGCTACTCTACATGTTTAATTAATCTTAATAAAATATCAAACATTTCTGGCATAACATGGATCTGTATCGACCCCTTTCATTTACGAAATAATTTACTGGGTTGAGAGAAACCTTACTGTCTTCCAAGTTAGACTGGATGTACATACCTATAGATATAAATCGTCGACTTTTTCAGTGTGGTCAAAAAAATTATTAATTCGTAGAAAGTATTTGTACATGCGACCAAACTTCTGCACGATTTGTTGAAAGTGCTTGCGCGATTGCAACTTGCAGTTTAAATTGCGTAGCAAGTGAAACATTCGTAGCAAGTGAAAGCAGCGTAGCAAATGAAAACCATGTAGCAGGTGAAATCTACGTCGCAAATAGTAAAAACTACGTAGCAGGTACCTAAAGCACAGCAAGTTTTACATGCGTAGCAAGTTTACCTTACGTAGCCAGTGTAACCTGCGTAGCCAAACTGTGTTTATTCAAGCAAGTGTAAATTATTTAAATGAAACTTGCATTTGGAAATACGGCGGTAATTGGTACGAACTTAACAAAAATATGAACTGATAAACTGAATTCATCATGCCAAAACCGCCTTTCGATCATTGAACTGTATTCCGAATAACACCAATGCTACGAACTCACAGAACAGATAATTAACAATGCGAGAAATCGGAAAAACACTATCATTACCTGTCTCCCTCGCTGTAGATACAGGCCTTCTCAGTGAGAGGATACAAAGTTTTCGTCAATATAGAATTAAGCTTCCTCCAATAAATAACAGTACTTGACAGAGGACTGTTGTGCGAAGTTAACACGCTCTTCTTGGTGCTCACTTTACGTCCGTTGTTATATATTCCCAGAACCTGTCAAAACATAATCACAATCTATACCTACAAATAAATAAAATTGAAGTGTCTGTTTGTAATATCAAAATAACATCTTTTTACTAAATGCTTATGAAAGTATAATAATAATTATAAGTACGGTCCTTAGAATAAAAATCTATTTCAAAAAAATTGTCTTTCTGTCTGTTTGTTCTGGCTAATCTCCGAAACGGCTGGACCAATTTTGACGGGACTTTCACTGGCATAGCTGATGTTATGAGGAGTAACTAAGACTATTTTAGAAATAGTATTAAGGTTCCGCGCAAAACAATAAAAACCCAGGAAATCCAATTTGTTTACCAACATGCACGCGAACGAAGTCCCGGCGTTATTAACAGATCGAGCTTTAGAAATAAACTTTCACTCAAGTTTGAGTTAAAACAAAAAGTCATTTATTCAAATTAGGCTGAGAATCAGCACTTTTAGAACGTCAAAATTACATAAGACTGTCCCCCAAAACGCCCGCCCCTAACCACTTCCTAGTGCTTTTCCTGGCCAGAAAAAGTGGCGCAGCACAGCTAAGCAGTAAGTTAGAGGAACTTGATTCTATACAATAGTATGCAAAAGTAATTAACATTACAAAACTGAGAACACAAAACATCAAATTAAATTATTTGCTCACGCCAATAAACCAACAAAAATATTAAAAATTTTACACGACTGACAGACACAACCATAGAAATATAAAAAACAGTTCATCAAAACTTCTTTCTTATATCTATGGAAACGACGCTCTACTAAGTCGAACTTTCTTAAAACTCGACATGCTATAAATTAACGTCGCTGCACAATTTAATATCTGTAGGTAATAAAACTATACCAAACGTAGCGACATTGTATGTATTGCGAAAGTTATTAGGTACCTTGGCAACATCTTTCGAAGAGTTAAAGTTGAAATGATATCCGCAAAGTTTGTACGCCCTCTTTTGCAGACTTTCTTGGGAATTTCTTACATCAATCAAAAGTCGAGACGCGAGATCCTTGTCTACGGTGATTCCGTAATATTCGCAGTTGGCCAGAATCTTCGAGACTTGGTTTTCGATATCTGTCAATAGTTCGTTAAGTTAACAATTGACGGACTTTATTAAACTAATCATGAAGATTTAATTTACTTCGTGGGTTTCACAGGGATCTTAAGAAACAAAGGAAAGTCCTTGTAGGGACAGCAGCATCATTCTGTTTTTTTTTTTTTCAGGGATTTTGTAGATTGTTTGCCAGTACTCTGACACTATGGAGCTGATAAAGCCCTGTTCCACGTATCTTCACGATTTTGATAAGGAAAACATGTGCATGAAAAAAACAAAAAGTTTGAATGAAAATAAAATTTAAAACACGCTATACACACCTATGACATTTCGAGCAGGTTGTAGAGATGCTAGTAAGACCTTTTCTTGATTCTCAGCAATCATCCAAAGTGACCAGGCCTTCAAGCACAAACCTTCCGACGTATCTAAATTCTTCAACCGTTTTTGCTGATTGCCGACTTTTAACAGAGCTTTTGTGAACTCTATTCCACAATACTTTTTAATCTACAATACAAAATTTAGTTTTAGTGATGAATGAAAAGAAAATGCATAGGTAGTGCGTTTAAAAATATTTCCATCACTTACTAGATAATCAACGTCCGGTATTTTTTCGCTGCTATCTATCAACCATTCTATTAAAGATATATCGACACAGTTCGTCGATACATTTATGCCAAGCCACCGTTTTAGGTAAACGTTGACCGTTTTCGAACACAAAAGTTTTAAATTCAATGTGTTTTTATTAAACCAGCTACGCAATACATCCATGATCATTTGCACACTATCTAAAGATTGAAAGTCTAAAAAAATACTCGTTCCCTCATTTAAATACATAACTATCCCTTTTATAGGGCAATCTTCATTTCTTTCCTCGACTTTCCGAACAGGCTTATGAAAACCAGCTATGTTGCTTCCTATAATTTCATTACTGGATATGTTCATTTTTTTCAAAACCAAATGAACATATGCAGTTTTTACACTTTGAATTACATGTAAATTGTCAATAATATCATTTCCTCTTAAAACATAACAATCAACTTTGTATTGATGAAATTCGATGCAAAAATGTTTGGATAAAGAACAATTTATCTTTGGTAAAATGCATATTATATTGTCTTTAGTTATTAATTTCATGTTGTCTTGGATTGAAAAATTTCCTTTTTTCTTTTTTATCACAGGTTGTGTTCCTTTGTACGAGGTTTTACTGCGTTTGAAAGCCACAAGATTCTTATTAACTAGATTACTACTAGCTGCAATATGATTGTTTTCAAACTTGGCAACTTCTCTTTCTATGATGTTTTCGTCTTCATAAATCAATTTCATATCTTCGTTTTCATCATCGTCTTCACTTTTAGTCTCAACTAAAGTGGATTTAAATGCATTTAAAATTGTGCTGGAGTTAATATTAGCATAATCCGAAGCTGTTTCTTGTCTTAACAATATAGTTGGGTCTTTGTCGAGCAATTTACTGGGTATCAAGTCTATAGGCAAAGTCTCTTCAAATAAACTAGAATTATCTCCATCTGAGGAAAATAAACTTATGTCTTTTGTAGACATATGTGTAGACGAACTCAGAATATCTGACTTGTTGATATTCTCTGATACAGCAGATCTTTCTTCAACTTCACCAAAACTAATATTCGGAGAAAACATTTTTTCAGATGTGCGCAACTTAGTCAAATTATCTAAACCAGCTTCAGTGAAATTTAAAGAATCCCATAAAATATCGTTTGATAAACTTGGACTGTTATTTTCACTGTTATTGCCGATTTCTTTTGAAATACTGGCACTTGTTTTGGATAATTCATTTTTATCCATAAAACTTAAAGCTTTGGTTTCACAATTTAAACTTTTTGTTTGTGAAACACTATTAAAATTAGCACAATTTTTTTTTTCTTCAACTTCTTGCTCTTTAGCTGATTGATGAATCGTTTCAATGATTTTGTTAGTGTTATTGTTTTTTGTTAAGTTTGTTTGAGTGTTAGTAGGCGGAGTTATTTCTTCCTCATCAGTAATTTGATTCTTGAGACTTAATATTCTATTTAGACTACTAATTACATCTTGATTTTTTGTAGTTTCTTGAGAATCAGAAATTGCTGCAGATTTAGATTTAGAATCCCATTTAATTTCTACAACACCTATTTCAAGAGATAAATATTTTCTAGCTTCCGTAATAAGATTCTCAGCGGCTTCTTTAGTAGTGATACCGCAATAGCCCGTTATCCAAATACTTTTAATCTTATTACGTTTCCTGATATCATCACTGTCGTCATCATCTCTTTCCTTTTCACTTTGAAAAGGTACTGACTTGTGAAGAATATTTTCTATCGTATTTGCATCAGCTGATGCAATACTGGAAATTGATTCAAAGCCTGCATCGAAAAGTGTTCGGGCTCTCATACCATTGAGAGAAGGTAATTTCATTAACTCTAGCAGTTCAGAGTGAATCCCAAAATGTAAACGGTCTTGGAATTGTGATATTAACATTTCCATATTTTTCCACCCCAATTGTCGACAAAACGCTGTTACCATACCTAAAAATGGATTAGGAATTAATTATATTCAATTTTTTTTAACTGGCCTACTGTGGTTCGCACTAGGGGTTCCGTACCACCAAAATTGTTATACTTTTTTTTTTTATTATTTGCCGTGATAGTGACCATAGTTACACGAGCTTTTTTGTCCTTTCATAATATTTGATCTTATTGTCCTGTTTGTGTAATTCGGTAAAAAAATTAACTGGCTATCTAGTATGGTTCTAAAGATACAGCTCTGTGGCAGACAAATAAATAGACTGCATAGGCTTAGAAACTGATAGGGTGCTGTTCGTACCTTCGGGTATGGTCGTATGGAACTGAAAAAACATTTAACGAAAAAACTGGACTCACCAGCGAAAGTCGCAGCTCCTTGTTGAAGACTCTGCAGGAAGCCGCGCGCGCATTGGAATTTAATTGCTACCTCTGCTAATGGAACCTCATTTACTAGGTCCTGTAATGCTAAGGCAGTATAAAACCTTAAATAGAAAAAATAATTAATTAACATAGAATCTACTGTATTCAATAAAGTACATAATTTCATATTTAAATTGAAGATACGAGTATACCTTTTGTGTATATTCACTTTATTTTGTATGTTGCTTGGCTTATTACCACCTCTCAGACATCTTATTATAAAGCTCTCTTGTACACCCACCAGCTCCCCCACCCTCTTCATGGCCTTTGTGAGAGACTCCCAGAGAGTCAGCATATGTATCCAATCTATGTTGCCCCACTGACTACTCACACTGTAAGGTGTTACCAAATATATAAGATGTAGGTCTGTCTCCAACACTAGGCACTGGCGAGCCTTCTGCAGCTCACAAAATAATGATAATCCATCATTTGGAGCCATTGATGATGAGAGACAAGCTTTTCCTAAAGGAGTAGCAATGAAATGCTCTTCATCTCCTTCAGTTTGAATTCTTACTAACTCAAAGTTTTTTAACTCCTCTAAAGTATTTTCTAGCAGACAGTTTTGTGTAGCTGATTTGTCCTGTTGATTGTAAAGCAAAGTGCATTTGGAATACAAATCTAGCTGTTCTTTTGTAGACAGCACTTGGCTAGCTATCATTTCTAGCACTGCCCTCATATATTTATCTTCACTTTCAATGCAACTCTTGACTGGATCTAAAGTGCCCATCATTAAATCAAACCCAATTTTCTTCTCAGCCTCTGTGCATATTAAGACACTCTCACCCTTTGTGTCTCTGCCCATTCTCCCAGCTCTTCCAATCATTTGTTTGTATGTCAAGATATTTATTGGTTGTCTTTGAAACACAGGTGACCGTATGATAACTTTTCTAGCAGGTAAGTTCACCCCAGAACTCAGTGTAGATGTTGCTACCAAGACTCTGATCGCCCCAGACTTAAATCCACCTTCAACAATGTCCCTTTCATCAAATGTCAGTCCAGCATGATGGTAAGCAACACCAAATGAAATTGTTTTCTTTAAAACTTGGTCTAATCCAACTGGACAATTCTTTAATTGTTCAAGAACTTCTAGAATATTGTCAGTTTTGAGCTGACTTCTTAAAACAGAGCCAGCCTCACTGCCCTCACATCCTAGTTTATAAAATGATGATGATACAGACTGTGCTAAACTTTCACACCAATTCTTGGTCATACAAAATATAAGGATTGAGCATCCGCCTTTAATAGTTTCCAAACATATTTTTAGAACATTATCTCCTACAGCAGTTAAACTCATGTCTATAGTATTAACACAAGCTCCTTGTTTATCATAGTATTTATTCCCCACCAAACAATACTCATCAAGAGGGATTGGTCTAAACTGTGTGATAAATAACTCCGCATCCAACCAGTTAGCTAGACTCTCTAAATTGGGTAATGTAGCTGACATACCTACTATTTGTATTTGTACATCATCTGAATTGGATGATACATACTTAATTTTAGTTAAAAGCAGTTCTAGAATATACCCCCGACTGGGATCGCCCAGCAGATGTAATTCATCAACTATGACAGCTCCTAACTCTGTTATATTACCTTCATCTAACAGTTTGTTTACTAGACTGTTTGCTTTCTCAATGGTACATATGGCAACATGGACAGCCTGTAAGCCCCCAGGAGGGGACTGAGATCCCATGAACCCCTCCACTCGAATCCCTGAGCTTGACAGTATGTCCTGAAGATAAAACATTTTCTCTCTAACTATTGAAACAAATGGTAAAATTATAATCACTTTCTTTTGACGTTCCAAAATAGTTTTTATTGTTAGAATTTCTGCAACAAGAGTTTTGCCAGCAGATGTGGGGGCTGAGTAGACTAAGTTACAGCAGTCAAAAAGTACCTTTGTGTTACCCAAACAAGTAACCTGCCACTCAAACATTTCTGTAATGCCTCGTTCTTCATATTTTTTTGCTATTTCTAAAGGTAATCCCCAGTCTCTTAACTTTTTATTATTACTCCTTTGTATTTGAGATATCACTGGATTGTTTTGGATTGAGTTTTCTAATATAATTGTGGTATTTTGTGAATAACTGTTAATCTTCTTACATACCTTGCCACTTCTTTTTAATTCTGCATCATTTTGTTCTGAAGCGTGTTCTTTTACAACTTGCAAAGAACTTTGTAATATGAATGAATTATCGAAGCAGTTATCTAAGAAGCCGATGTTTTCGGCTATAAATTGAGTATCAATAACTTCTGTATCCACATTAGCCATTTTAAATGCTAAATCATTGATTTAAAATAAATACAACATTCATTTTTACCGAAGTTCAAATCAAAAGCAAAAAGCAACAGACAAAATTGTCGTAAATTTTTGACAACGACATTTGGATGACGTCTGATTTGTAAACAAAAACTGGAACAGCTGATGTCATAGTTGCCATTTTAAAATAAGATTGCTTTTGACTCGACTATCCTAAATAATTAATGAATAATAGTCAATTTAGAAGAAATAACAATGATCACATTGATCACACTGTTCAAGGTTCTCAATCAGATCATGCAGCAACAGCTTCAGCAAAAGGAGGCTAAGAGTAGATTAATAAATTGAGAAAGATTGGCACTTACATGTAATGCTCTAAGATGGAAAGCTGCCATCCTGAATTGACAAAGTAATAAATTCACGGCGTATTAGGTACATACAAAAAGGAAGGCAGAAAAGGCCGTGATGCAATCTTTCCATAATCTCTTAATTATTCATAGACCAACGTTGATATAAGAGGTTGATTTTATACAAGCTTAAGAGCGTTTACGCCGTACGGCATTTCATACAAACTTTCAAGCCGTTGTTTTTCGAAATGAATGAACCGATTTTAATGAATCTTCATACGCATAAGCAGGATACAAAGGTCTAAAAAATTATCAGAGAACAATTTCGAAATGTCTTATTTAAAAAAAGATAACTGGAAATCTCTGTTTCTATGGAAACATTAAAATCGGTCTAATTTGGCTGTAACACAATTTTTCGAAAATGTTCTCTGCTAATTTTTTAGACCTTTGTATCCTGCTTATGCGTATGAAGATTCATTAAAATCGCTCTTAAATTACGTATAGCATAGATGCACTATTGTGAGTACAGATAAAATAGTTATCTCCGCGTCTTTATTGATAAGCGATCCTGTCGATGTCGCTATACTTGGTTCGGAGACAAATGAGGTAAAATAATACAAAATACACACATCATCTGCCTAGCCTTTTCCCAACTATGTTGGGGTCGGCTTCCAGTCTAACCGGATGCAGCTGAATACCAGTATTTTACATGGAGCGACTGCCTATCTGACCTCCACAACCCAGTTACTGGGTAATACGATACCCCTTGGTAAGGCTGGTTGTCAGACTTTCGGGCTTCTGACGACCCGTAACGACTGTCAAAGATCCACGAATGTCAGCCGAGACCAACGGCTTAACGTGCTTTCCGAGGCACGGAGGGGTCTCGATATGTAAAGATGGTCACCCATCCACAGACCAACCGCGGCAAGCGTAGCTTAACCTGATCGATCGACCTGTGCGGCTGTTATTATTTAGCCACGGGCCCCATACACACATACGCATGCAAAATACGCGCATTGACGTGGAGTTGCGGACACCCGTATTACCTACCTACAACCCGCAAGCAAGAGTTGAGACTTCACTCGGATGACGCAAGCGCGCTGTACTGAGCCTTTGACTGAGCCGTTGATAACGAGAGCGCACAGAGTACTTTTTTATATAGGTACGAGAGCGGAGCGGTAGCAGTGCGGGCGTCGTCGGGAGAGGTCGCTCGGGTCTCAAGTTACCTCTTGCGGGTTTTGTACACACGGCTACACATCAAGCTATACATAACCAGTATAACGAGGTTAGCTAAAACTGGAAATGTATAGCTTGATGTGCGGGTAATGATGGTTTCATGCAGTGTTTTTGCAAGTCGTCGCTTTTATTATCAGACTGGCCAAATGAGGAGTTCTATTAGGTTGATAATTGTATGATACGTGAGCAAAAGACGTGACAAGACATACTTAATTGAAGGCACATGGCCTTCTTTCTTATGGAACCCAGGGCATATAAACGGAAAATGCCCAAATAACATAACTAATTAATCTTTGTCTTACGTATGTACAGACGCCAGCACATCAAGCTACTACAATCTGTCCATAATAGATTTCAACTTTATCGCTAAAGCGTAAGGTTCAAAGTTGATTTGAAAAATTTTACAGTTTCGGGTAGCTTGATGTGCTGGCGTCAGTACAAAAAGAAAAACCTCGAAAAGCTCCCAATTGCATTATTCAATATTTATTTGTGATCACAGAATATGCCACAAGGCATCTATAATAGGTATAATATTACAAGGCTCTATTACAATAAGGTCAAAATTTTCAATAGTCAGATAATTTTTATCTGAAGATTAATAATTAGGACAGTTTGACATAATTATTGTATAAAAAAACTGTCAAACCGCAATATTTATTCCTCAGATAAAGTTGTCAGACTATTGAAAAATAAGCCTAATATCTAAAAATTGTATTCTAGGGGTTAAACTAAATAACATAAATAAGTAATAACAACCATTATAACTAAAATTATAATCCAAAGATGTTTGTAATTGAATATAATGTAACTGTTTGCTTAGGGGTGCTTAGTATAATTTAGGAGACTTTAATGGAGGCAGTTGTATTAGAATTTAATCTAATTGCATAAAATGAGATCCAAGGTTAAATAGCTCTCTGAATGTATTTTGTCCCAGCTTTTAACTTAACTTTTAATATTATGCTAATTCTTTAACACATACAATGGCCAAAGTAATGCTGAAAACTATTCTGTTAAACTAGAGTAAAAATAACATATTATTTATAAAGTTGTTCACTCTTGATTGAAAATTGGAATAGTTAAACTAAAAATTAAGATGTATCATAATGAGATTTTTGTAGCTGTTGGCTCTTTACCTTCTGTCAGGGCTCTTGATTCATGAACAAATGACGCATATGTTATGCCCTGGAATTGAAACGATAATATATATGAATGTTAAGAAACCAGACTAACTACTTACAATATACATTATACTCTGCACACTTGGCGAATGAGAGCCAGACCGAAACAAGCGTAATATTTTGACGCATATGACACTTTTGCTATACTAGTAGTATTTTCATAAACTTACTCTCAAACATTCATTTATTTCATTGTGCCTGTTATTTAATACATAATATACAGTGAAAGGAACTTTGTTTCAACCGGGTGTCACACAACACCTCTTAAGTTTTTATTATTGATACATTACCTGTTGCATGGCAGCCCTGACAAACCCTTCATTGGCTGAAATAGTGAGAGCTTTGATCCTGTGTCCAAAATTAAATATAATTTTGGATCTTAATCTAACATGTCCTCTAACTTTTAAATTCTTTCTTGGATAATCATCTTCGCCTGGAAACAAATGAAAGCACATCTTTAATTTAACAAAAACTATTAAGATCTCTACACACAAACAATGGAACCAGCACGACACTGGAGCCGTGTTACAAAGTCATCATGATTGCAGTCCGAAAAAGGGATGATGCTATTCGATCATGTTCCGTCTCTCTCTCTTACACTGGAATCATGATGGCATTAAACTGTCATAATAAGGCACCTGATCTGGTTCCTGACTCGCCTAAAAGCACACTGCATCGAATACGAATCCGAGAAAATACCCCGCCGACGACGCTTCCCATCTGTATTTTCCCGTATTTTCTGATCTGGCGTAGTGTGTAAGTAATCTACAGCAGAGCAGAACAAGAACAGTGCTTTGTTGCTGGCATAACCCTTATTTGGATCGTACACATGGTCCTTTAATAGTTTACTTACCACCATAATCATCAGGATAAACTCTGACTAAGTTCTTCAGTTCCTCTGTTCTTTTGATCTCCATTGCCCCACCTAGGTTATTTACAATTTTCTCAAAGTCATCCCAAGCTGTTTTGCAGCATACTAAAGTCTTATCTGGAAAAAAAAGTCAATTCATGAGTATTATTTTAAATTCAGACAATATCAGCTTAGCATCACTGCTGTGTTGACATTGTACGTCCAGGTAGTCCCACTGATTGTTTCATTAAAATTACCTTTAAACACATACATAAAATCACGCCTTCTTCCCATAGGTATAGGCAGAAACTACAGAACACAACCTGCCACGATCCTTAGATAATTTATTTTGCTTCGTTCACATTCATACATGCATGCTGTCCTTACCTTTGAATAATCTTTCTAAAACTGGTTTGACTGGTCTCTCGGCTTCCCATGCAGATTGCTGAGTGAGTACTTCTTGTTTAAATACATAATTACAGTGTCCATTTGTCATGTTGCTCACATATGCCATCATTGCTGTCACATCTAGGTTCAATGTTTTAATTTCCAGATGCTTATCCATGCACTCTGACATTATTTTTAATGATTCTTGCCTGAAAGTAAGACAACAGATAAGTTAACAAACAATTCTGTTGAAAAAGTGTTCTAATGGTTTTGAAAAAAAAAAAAAAACACTTTTTGATTGAGTTTTCACATTATAAGTCCAAGCAGAATATAGAAATTACCACATTGAGTAATGGATAGCTCTAAGCTGATTTCATTTTGGTTATTTATTATAATGATTGAATAAATAAAAGTATATTTATCAAAATGTTACAATATTATGTAAAAATTTTAACCAGTAGACTGCAACCATGAATTCAGCACATGATAGAAATAGCATAGAAATTTTCCATCAATAATAAAAAAAAATCTGCTGTTTCATAGAAAAGTGCAGTATCTACTCTGTCAAAATGTATGGCTGAGCACAATTTCAGAATCATGTGCTGAATTCATGATTACAGTTAAGCTGGTTAAAAACTTATCCTGTAATGTTCCATATTCGGTAAGACACAAACGAAGTGTTGCTTGTGTCTTGTGGCTCTAAACTCCTTTGAATGTTGTGGTATTTTAAAAAACATGCATAACTAATTACACACATTAAAATCAAATTGATAAAATAATTACTTGTCTTGAAGACACTCCTCATCACTGGACTCTTCATCCCAAGAATCATTACTATCCTCACTCTGTTTAGAATTTGGCAATATTTCACCCTTCACTATCACACCAACAGCTTTTAATTTATTAGCCAAACTCTCCTCTATACCACTCATAAATTCAAAAACAATCTGAAATCCAGAATATAAATTGCATTGGCATTTTTTTATCTAGTTTCATCTACAAAATGTTTAATCAAATTGGTAATCTAACAATATTAGTTCTAGGTAAGCAATCACTATAGCCACCCAACCAAACCCATAGCCCAATATGTTTTGTTTCCATGTTATGCAGTACTCCTGCACCAACCGGGGGTTATCCTTGGGTGCATTTGCATAATGCATACAGGGATAATTGTTGGTTGGTGCCTCAACCCTCAACACTTAAAATTGTCTAAGGGGCATCTAAGAGTTGACTTTGGCCCCTCGTACGCCTTCCAAAGGTCCGGAACCCCAGGGTGCAGAGATATGTAAAAACATGATATATTATATAACATTTACACAAAATTGCATAATAAAATAAAACCATTGCTTTAGATGAAAAAACAGATGGATGATGAAATAAGATTCATATGAAATGAAACATACTTTGGGAGGTTGATACATGCATGGGTATAGCTTGGCACACTCCAGATAATCCTCTGCTTGGTCCAGTATTGAGCGAGCTCCATACGAAGCTTTGCCTGCACTTAGTGCTGATAATGACTTGGGATTTCTAGCAATTACTGGAACATAAATATTTTTGAAATATAATCAACAACATCATAATATAACATCACGTTTGTTTCTCTAAAGGATTAGGCAGAGGCTATTATTATCATAATATTGTTTTTATTTTCTAATAATACTATATACCTACTGGTACTTTGGTTTCTTTTCTCACCTTTAGTCCACACCCTGCCTTCCTCGCTAATTATATCAATAACTAATTTAGAGGTGTCGTTAATGTGAAAGATTTTACACACAGCAATAACGCCAGGCCGCAAAGCCGAGTCCACCATCGCGCCAAGGTGCCGCAAATTTGAACATGATAGTTGTTCGATTTTTACTTTCTTAGATTTTTGTAGCTAGAACAAACAAGTTTTTTATGCTTTAATTTCAATGAGAATGTAGAGTATCAAGTTTCTCCTAGTTTCATTACCTTTCTCAAGAATTCAATTTCTTGTCTTATTTTCCTTTGTAATTTCATAACTCCGTCTATTTCATTTAATACCTCCAATTGGATAATGAGATTTTCTCCAAACGAAACTTTTTCATTTAGCAAGGTCAATAGTTCTTCAGAAGTTTCCATTTTATTTAAATTAATTTAATAAAATTTCATGTATTTACAAAATTCTGTCCCATTATTTCATGATAAGCACAGATGATAAGTCAACGCAAAGAATATAATAATAATAATACGGGAGAGTCAACAGTCAACGTCCGGCAAGTCTGGACTGTGATGCGTCAATCAATGTCAATTGTCAACTTCAAACTTTAAAATGTCAAATGTCACGCGTGACGTTATTACAAAATTTTTCTACGTTGGCTACGTCAGTGATAGTGCTGTGCACACATGGACTTACTAACTCTCTGTCTCTTCTACTCACAGAGCATGTAACCTTTCTTCTACTATAAATACATAATTAGGCATGGACTTATAGTTAGTAATAGAAGTCCATGTAATTAGGCTAATCATTAAATTATAATAGTAATAATAATTTATCTATTTTGAGGTTTGATAAAATTCTGATTTACCCGCCATCATTGCAATTCGTTAATGCTATCACGTGACCATATCCAAAACTGGCCAATCAAAATTCAATGCTACTAGCCAACAACCACAATTTTAAGAAATGGCTGACGATAAAGAAGTAGAGAAAACTATTGCGGAAGACTTGGTTGTAACCAAGTATAAACTAGCTGGACAAATTGTTAATCGTAAGTTCTTGTGAAACTGTATAAGATTGTTATAATTTTATATACACGCCAGTGTTAGAATTTGTGATCAAACCTACGCTTCGTAGGTTGGACCGATGGACGCGTGTCATCGCCATGCGGACAATGTGGTGCCGCTATCCGTGCCAAGTTATTCTCTAATACGGAAGCATTTTTAACCCAGTCCAAATATCATTTTACAGGTGTCCTGGAACAGTTAATCGCTAAATGTGTGCCTAACGCATCCGCCAGAGAGCTTTGCGAGTTCGGCGACAAGCAAGTTCTAGACGAGACTTCAAAGGTGTTCAAAAAGGAGAAAGATTCCAAGAAGGGTATTGCATTCTCAACATGCGTTTCAGTGAACAATTGTATATGTCACTTCTCGCCGATTCCTAGCGAAAACGACTATATCCTCAAGGAGGGTGACCTGGCCAAGATGTAAGTAATTTCAAATAGGCTAAATAATTATTGAACTTTGTTCGAAACTCGTTCATTGCCCTCTTTTTCTTTGTCTTACTATCAGTGTATCATGTCGGAACTCTGGTTTAAGTCAGTAATAAAAATGTATAGTATGAGGCAGGCTGGTTATGTGAATTAATTAGCTTTTGTTAGCACTCTGCTTTCACCCTTGCTTTTATAACCTCAATAGCTAAATAGTAGGTCACATACAAATGCTACTTATCTGTTTTTGACCAGTTTGTTTTTATTAATGAAGACTACTGAATAATTTTGTATTTTTGTAATTTCCATAAATAGATTTAGAGGTTAGTTTGAGTATATATAATATAGTATGCTGTCTTTTTTCAGAGATCTAGGTGCACACATAGATGGATTTATTGCAGTTGTTGCCCACACTGTTGTGGTTGGTGGTGTGGAGGTGACTGGAAAGGCTGCTGATGTCCTCCTTGCTGCCCATTATGCTAGTGAAGCCGCCCTGAGATTGTTGCGGCCTGGTAATGAGGTATACTTTAACTTTTAGATGTTTTCTCTTTGTCTTCAGAAGAAGATAGTTTTTTTTACGTGTCTTATGTTTATACTTATATAAGCTAGCTATAAAGAGTTTTTTTTTTTTTTTTTTTGATTTTATTTATTACTGGTCAATTGTTATTGTTAGTAGTATTTAGAGTAAGCTTCCTGTATGCATGGATTTATTACTGTTTTTAAATAGAAACATTCCATCTCAATAAGAAAAAAGAAATAGTTACTTGACTACTTGCCAGCTCTTCATATCACTTGTTGCCAGACATTAACAATACAGTAAATAATTTAATTTTTTTCTTTATAGAACTATGCAATAACTGATGCAGTGCAGAAGATCACTGCAGAATATGGCTGCAAGCCTGTGGAGGGCATGCTCTCACACCAACTAAAGCAGTTCCGCATTGATGGAGAGAAGAGCATCATCCAGAACCCTTCCGAGGCACAACGTAAAGAACATGAGAAGGCAACTATGGAGACTTACGAAGTATATGCAATGGATGTACTAGTTTCCACTGGAGAAGGAGTGGTAAGTATCTGACATGTCTCAATATTTTCTAAGTATATGTTTTTATAACATCTTAAGGATGTGAAGCATCTTGTGACTTTTAATAAAGATGAATAAGTTACAGCAAGTCTTAGCATTGTGATTATCCAGTCCATTTTGTTGTACAAGGCCCTGAATTCTTTCCAGTCTTTGTCTTAATACATTTTCTGGCAGTACTCAGGGAATAGAAACAAGTGAAATTCTAACTGAAATGCTTCTCATAGCATTTTGGTTTTATCTTACTGACATTTAAACTATAAAGGACTCCTTTTTTATCAAAATATACTGATTACCTAATAAAATGTATACTTTGTGATATCCAGGGCCGAGAAATGGACACCAGGTGTACAATATACAAGAAAACTGATGAGGTTTATCAATTAAAACTGAAAGCATCAAGAATGTTCTATAGTGAGGTAAGAGCAATTCCATTGTTTGATGTTTCTTAATTAGAGCAAATACAGGGTGGCAGGGTCACAGATACAGAAACTGTCTATGAATAAATTCAGCATGTGATGGCGACCTTAGCATAGTAACATTATCAGTTATCAAAAAAAAAATCTGCTATTTCATAGAAAAGTGCAATAACTATGCAGTCAAAATGTATAGAAGAGCAGATATTTTTTTTAATAACCAAAGAAAAATTTCTATGCAGCAGGGTTCAGAATCGTGTATTAAATCCATCGTAGCAAGTTGCGCGTCGACGTGCCTGAGAAACTATATAATTATTTAAAATAAAATTGTAAGTGGATATTAGAATGATTGAAAAAGTTTTAATGTCTATTTATGTGACAGGTCCGCAATAAACATGGTTCGATGCCCTTCAACCTACGAAGCTTCGATAAGGAGACCAGTGCAAGATTAGGCGTCGTTGAGTGTGTCAATCACAAACTTATTGAGCCTTTCCAGGTATTATAAACATTTTTTTTTAATACTTATCTAGTCTATCCAAAGAAAAAAAAGTCTTGTCTTGTCTAAAGGCTGTCCCGTAATTAATGGATAATCTCTCAAGGGGTCATTGTACTTATCACTGAACAACTTTTGCTACAGTACCAAACATGAAATTGCGAAAAAAAATATCAGAACATTTATGTTCACGTAACTCTTCAAAATGTAAGAAACAGCTGATTCTTTTTTCGTGATTTCAGGTTTGGTGATATAATAATATGTATAGTTGACTAGCTGTGCCCCGCGGTTTCACCCGCGTTAATTTGCGAAAAATTCCATTAAAATATATTCAATTACTATAAGACTATTACTTAAGATCACGCTATGATCAGCCGGCCAGCGCCTTCCCCCTCATGACCGGCCACCTTGCGGAGTTAAACTTTTAAAGGGGAACAATTCCGTCATACATGATTTTTGCGCAGCATACGCAACCCATAAGCTCTCAAAAGGAATAATTTTTCCCGTTTTTGTAACATTTTTCGTAGATGCTCCGCTCCTATTGGTCGTAGCGTGATGTTATATAGCCTATAGCCTTCCTCGATAAATGGACTAGCGAACACAATAATAATTTTTCTATTCGAACAAGTAGTTCCTGAGATTTGCGCGTTAAACCAAACAAACTCTTCAGCTTTATAATATTAGTATAGATTATTTTATCCTTTATTTCTAGGTTCTGTATGAGCGTCCTGGCGAGCTTGTGGCACAGTTCAAGTTCACCGCCCTGCTGTTACCGAGCGGCACGCATCGTATCACCGGTCTGCCCTTCGAGAAAAGTACGTGCAAGAGCGAACGCAGTATCAAGGACCTTGAACTTAACGTAAGTATTGTTATATTGCTCTACTGTCGCTATATAAACATAATAATTACATTTTGTACTTACATATTTAATACTTTGATTATACAAGTTCATTGTTTTACAAAAGTATAAGTATCGAACTAATCCCTGTTATCTTTCAAAGCATGCTTTCACGAGGTGTGATTTGAACAAGCACAGGGTAAATTAAATGTAACGTTTTTGAGCCGATTTGTGTATCATTCGCATTTCAGTTTGATTCATTACGACATAACTGCTTTTAAAATGATGTACAACCTGCATGAGGCCCCTACCGACCCCCGCGCTGTTTTCGCTTTCGCCATCGATGCGTCAGTACCTCGCGCTGACGTCATCCGAGCGAAGTGTCAAGGGTAGTAAGCTAATATCGGAAATACAGATTTTCATATTTCTAATATATCACTTCTTACAGGCACTTCTCAACTCGTCCGCGAAATCTAATAAGAAGAAGAAAAAGAAAACTGGTGCTGAAGAACCGATGGAGGTCGAAACTGTTGCCTAGCAACGGGATAAATTGCCCTGGACATAAACGAAATGAAATACAGCTTCCCTCAACATACCCATAGAAGGATATCTATCTAACAAGCCGTTTAAGCCGACAATCCGACATCTAGAAAATGTGTGATATCAACTTTACATTTTGGGCTTATGAATTATTCTACGAGAGTCCACTTTTAAACCTTTAAAAACTATACATAGGTACAAGCTACCTTCTAATGTGGGATTTGCAATAGTGGCACAAAATGCAACTTATGTGTGCTGTTATATTTTATTAGGTAAACTAACAATATAATTTTCTTTTGCTTTCAATACGTAATTGCTCACTGACTTCTACATTATTGGAAACATTTTAATACTTGTACAATAAGATTGACTTTTTCTGACTTGAACATTTTTGACAGTTGATTCGTTCACTGGTTGAAATAGCATAATTTCATCAGGCAATGATTTTCACGATCATTCCTTTTAAAACGTATTTTAAGTCTTTGTAATGAGCACAAAATTTTAATTCCTTTAAAAAATATTAAATTGATACCTTATTGTATCAATTAGTAACATCATCAGCGCGATTATATATACCTAAAACAGTTAAAAGTTGTTGGACATGTTTTTTACAGAGATTATATTGCAGAGCTGTCCCCATCTAAAGTTATGCATATTTCGTTATGTTCATGTTGATGTCAGTTACATACAATGTATTAACACAACCAAGCTTTCTATCTTTCATTTAAAATAGTTAATGTTATAAAAAGAGAATTAGTTAAATGGTGGTTTTATATTGAAATTGTGATGGGCGTTCATGTTTTGTGAAAGTCACGTCTGTGTTGTGTCAACTGCAATATTTGTTGAAGCTTGGAAATGTTTACATGTTTATGGAGCAGACCCTATTATTAGGTAAAAGTATGTGACACTGCAAGAAAGGAATAAATCAAACTGTGCCACAGTTGTGGGCTGATTTTGTAAACTTTGGTTTTTTATTTATACTACATAACACCTCATAAAGAGGCCCAGCAGCTTATAATTGCGACACAGTCCCTTTCATTTTGACGATTGGCGTCACCTATTAATGTACTCGAGTAGATTTTTTTTCCAACGCTTACTCACAATCCTCTTCAAAATAAAGGGGATTGTTATGTGAATAGTTCTTGAGATATGGGATCATTTCTGTTACAACCTCAGTGGTAACTTTGTCGATAAAATGTGAATGCGGAAATATTCATCAGAACTATGGAATCCACCACTGTTTGGTCCAACACGCATTCGGGCGATTTTTTAATCCCTTGTTTTCACAACCAATGTTGTTTCCTTCGGATTAAACTGATTCTTTTTTAGGGAACTTTTGTAAGTATATAAAATTATTAATTTCTCATCGAACAACCATAAGCCAACGCTGCCGTTTGTGGCCTCCTTTCGTGACCTGTAATTTGATGTAGGTATTCCTTTCAGGACGAGATAGTGCGACCCATTTGCAACAATTTAGCACCCCATAAAACAAAGCATAGGTGAACATTCATGTTGTTTTTTACGGATCATATTGTATGCAAGATCACCAACAATCACAATCGGCTTTAGTGTTGGACATAGGAAATACATATTATTAACTAGCTGTTTCCCGCGACTTCGCTGCGATCCAGGATGATAAATAGCATGTCCTCCATGTCATGGTCTACCCATGTGCCAAATTTCATCCAAATCCGTTTAGCCGTTTTAGCTTGAAAGCGTAACAAACAAACTTACTTTCACAGACCTTGAAAAACCCTTCCCAATAGACCGCGCAGTAGCGCCCTCATCTTTTTTTTTTGTTATTTCTGTTTATTTCCTTTATTATAGAATGAAAATGCAGAAAATAAGCACGTTAAGAGTCCTATTACATTTTTTACGCAAATTCATAATTTTTGACGCTGTAATTTTCAGCAGCAGTAACATATTTAAATTTTTTGATTATGAATAACGATAGTAACATTCTCTTTCTTGTAAGTTGGAATTACACATTTTAATTTTTCTTTTCGTGTAATTTACTATAAATATTTTACGAACTCCGTTTGCAAGAAAAACCGTCGGCGATGGAACTTTGACGCTCAAATTCACATTGTTACATTCAATTCTTATAAAAGCTAAAATTACTAAAAAATAAGTTGAATGTTTTACTTGTTTATTGGAGTTCTAGAATTTCTTTAAATTCCTTGAGTTTTCACTAAAAAAATCGAAAAGAAAGCCTAATTTAAGCCATAAATGTCTTGATTCAGCGTCCATTATATTCCAAATAAACACAATTTTATCAAATAAACTAATATGATATAAAACTTCGATCTATAATGAATACGTTTTATTAGTTTTCGTTTGTCAATATTATAAGAAAAAATTACAATAAATAAAATTAAAGTACTATATATTCTACGTCGATTCAGCGCGCTCCTCCACACAACTACTTAGCTCCTTCATTACCAAACCCAGTAATGGATAAAGGACCCGTAGCGCGAACCAAATACCGCGTATCACGTACAGTCCGTCTTGAGCAATTGCTCGAGGGAGGTTCCAGCGATGGATGACCATCGCTGGAGGCTGCCTGACGACTTGCGTGAACTGCTGAACGAGAAGAACGCGGCTGTCCGTGCATACAGCAGCTTTCCCTGCGATGCGAACAAAGCCCATATGCGCTACTTACAGAGATCTGTGAGAACCCGCATATCGGAGTGGCGTGAAGTCAACTGGGATAAGACGCTGAGCGATCTCGAACCCACCCACCTAGCTTTCTGGGAGCTACAGAGGAAACTTAGATCCAGTGACATAGTCGCCATGCCCCCACTGGTCCGCCCTGACAAATCTATCGCCTTCGATGACATCGACAAGGCCGAATGTCTGGCTGATAGCCTCGAAGCCCAATGCTCACCCAGCTCCCAGCCAGTAGACCAAGCTCACCTCTCAGAGGTGGACGCTGAAGTCGAACGCAGAGCCTCCCTCCCACCCGTCGAAGACCCCGATAATCCGCTGCCCCCCGTCACTCCAGACGAATTGCAGGATATCATAAAAGGTCTCAAACCTAAAAAGCTCCTGGCTCCGACAGAATCACCAACAGAGTGATCCAGCTCTTCCCCGCTCAACTAATAATGCTACTAGTCACCATCTTCAATGGTGCCTTGAGCAATAACATTTTCCCACAATCGTGGAAAGAGGCAACCGTCATCGGGATCCCAAAACCCGGAAAACCCAAATCGGAACCTTCGAGTTACCGCCCCATCAGCCTGCTCAAAGTCCTCGGCAAGATCTATGAGAGACTTATTTATAAGCGACTCAGAGATTATGCCGAAACAAAGGGTCTCATTCCCGACGAGCAGTTTGGTTTTCGTACCCAACATTCTTGCGTACAACAAGTCCACCGAATCACCGAACATATCCACGCAGGGTTCCTGCGCGGTAATATGACAGGTGCAATATACTTCGACATAGCGAAAGCTTTCGACAAAGTCTGGCACAACGGCTTAATATACAAGCTTTACCAAATCGGGGTGCCGGACCGTCTCGTGCTCATCATACGGGACTTTTTGTCAAACCGCACCTTTCGCTATAAAGTCGAAGGAGCAATCTCCTCCCCACACCCCATCCGAGCGGGAGTCCCCCAGGGCTCGGTGCTGGCCCCACTAATTTTCACGCTGTTCACCAGCGATATCCCTAAGAATAAAAAGGCACAGTTGGCCCTATTCGCCGACGACACAGCCATTTATTACTCCGGCCGCAGCCTAGTCCAGATATCCCTCACTCTCCAAACAGCAGTTAACAAACTCGCTGCTTGGTTCAGGAAGTGGAGAATCGAAGTAAATCCCGACAAAAGTCAAGCGGTTCTTTACTCTAGACCGCGTCACAACCCCATTCCCCCCCGACCAATAACCATGTTTGGCAAGCCGATCCCTTGGGAAGAGCAAGCCAAATACCTAGGTGTCATACTCGACAGACACCTCTCCTTCACAGAGCACATAAAGAAGGTCCGTTCGCGCGCCGCTTTCGCTCTCGGCAGACTCCACTCCGTTCTCAATGCACGCAGCAAACTGTCACTTAAGTGCAAGTTGCGTATCTATACAGCGTGCATCAGGCCAATTATGACCTATGCCTGTCCAGTCTTTGCACACGCAAAACCCCATAACATCCATAGGATGCAAACCCTTCAAAACCGGTTCCTTCGAAAGGCTACGGGTTCCCCTTGGTTCGTCCGAAACGAGATCCTCCATGTAGACCTCAGAATCCCCACTATCAAGCATTTCATGAAACGCCTCTCAAAGCGTTTCTTCGATTCCGCCGCCAACCACCGCAACCCTCTGGTTGTCCAGGCCGCCAGCTACTCCCCCTCAAATATTAGTAAGGCTCGCCGTCCAAAGCATGCCTTATCCGACCCCGACGACCCAATAACTCTCCTCCAGGAGAGCAACAAATCCACTAGTACAGTTCACAAAAACAAAAGACCGACATTCCGACCTCGCCGACGAGGCCCCTCGCGACGTCCCCAAGTAAACTCACCCCCCCGACCCTTGCCCGATGCAGAGCCAGCCCGCGCCGCAGCTGAGCCAGTAGCTTTAAATCCCCGACCGTGACCTCTGAGTTTGTTTCGGCATTTCTTCTCAGAGTAGTCAGATAGGAAATGCCGGCTCCATCAAGCTTAAATAATATAACAGTGATCCAGCCTGTCCCTTCTTGCTGTCCTCTCCAGCGACGCCCTAAGCCGAGGTTCGTACCCCACAGGGGGTGCCCTTAATGCGTAGTCGCTTAGCATAACGTAGTTAGATTAACGCCCCTGGCTGGAGGCTTTGAGTTTCACTTAAGGCAGCCACAGGATAGTCCGGTTAAGTAGTCACGACCTCTAAAGGTCAACTACGAGATGCCAATAGGAAAAAAAAAAAAAAAAAAAAAAGCGCGCTCCTCAGTCTCGCGCGAGCGCTTATCGAGGTAGGGCCTGTACATGAAATTTTCGCGCGCAATCGTCCGGAGATCGCTATTATTATCGACTCGTGTACGCCGATCGAAATAATTTGATCCAATAAGATTTTTTTTACATCATAATATTAAATGTATTATTTTTTAACAGACTTCTAAAAAGGAGGAGGTTCTTAATTCGGATGTTTATATATTATTATTTTTTTAAATGTATGTTCGGGCATAACTCCGTTATATTTAGACGGATTTGCATGATATTTTTTTTTTGTTCGAAAAAGTGTATTCCGAAATAGTCCCATTTAAATTTTGTACAGATCTGATCATGAGTTTCGTAGACAGACAAGGTAACTCTTCAATAAATTCCAGCAAATCAACCGCGATTCCTGCTATCGCATATGTATTCATTGTTTACGCAATCACACAACATAACATCACGCCTGTACCCTTTAAAGGGGTAGGCAGATGTGTTCAATAGCTTCCTGTCACTGATATTTATATAGCAAGTAGTGTTATATGAATTTGTGTGGGGTAGATAGGTACAACTAAAAAGTAAAACATTTTTTTTTTTTTTTTTTTTTAAGTTTTAGTACGAGTGCGTCTTAAAGGTAATCAATATTAGTACATACGTACATATTAGACTTTAATTTTTATCTTTTATTTATGGTAGGTAAGGGTCGGAAAACACCACTATACGCCTGCATAAAAAAAGGAAGAGACACAATTATGCCCGCTTACAGACAGCATTACAAGTTAAAATGTCACTAAAAAGGTAGATGCAAACACGATGTTATTAATTTAAACCGTATTACAGAACAAACCAAACCACAAACAAACCTTAAGTTCCTACCTAAAATATACATTTTATACTAAAACTAACATAAATCAGTATTTTCTTTTCCAGGACACATAACCATAATAATTCTGAAACATCTACAGAAAGTAAAAATATGATAGTAGAACCAACAGTGAAAGAATCGTCTACTCTAGATCAGCTAAAGTAGGTACCTAGCTACCCGTATATTACCTAGCCGGGCCCACTCTATGCTCAAGGTCAAAAATATCGTAATTTATTTTCGTAATAGAAAAGATTTTCGTAAAAAAAGGTTTTGTTTTAATGATATTTGTAATTATTTAGGAACGCTATAAAAAATTACAAAAGAAGTAGTTATAAGAAATGCCTACTGGATACCTACCACGAGCTCTTAACACGATCCACTTTAGGACCTAAACTGAACTGTTCTTCTAATTCGTACCATGATGTCAGTTTAACGATTCAATTTAGGCCATGCCATCTGGATACCTACCACGAGCTAGCTCATTAGCGAGCTCATTCACTTTCAACGATCCAAATGCCGCTGAGCGTATTGGTTGTCATTGTACGACTGTGAGCGATGCTGTTTAAGAACCTAAACTGAAATGTCTTGCATTTGAATCGTTTTTAAATAGATCATGGTAGGCCTCCTGTTCTACGTTCTGATTGTGAACATTTTGTGTAGGTATATTTTTGTCTTTTCTAAACATGACTATAAAGGAGTGTGTCTTCTGTATTCTATGTCGGGATTATGTGACATAATTCATGAAGATGTTAATAATTACTAGTTGATTAATGCATTCGATTTATGACCAGTAACTACTTACGTAGTTTTTTTTTTGAATCAAGAGGCTTCTACAGCATCAGAAAAAATTATGCTTTCCAGTTCTGTTCTGTTCAAAGGAAAAAAAAACACGTTAAATGCCATTACGAGAGATCTTTTTGTATTTTTTTTTCTCAAACTTTATAATTAGGTACATTTTTAATTTGTGGACTCTTTTTGAGTGTTTTGATTTATACTCACCCCTGATTACCTGTCTAGTAGTGTTCAGTTTAGACTCTGGATTAATAAAAAAAACTATCATCCTACTCAGACTGGTATCAAAATTGTTTCGCGGACTATAGTTGTACTCCCAACGCACACTAACGTAACTTCGTGCATTGCAAACGAACACAAGCGCGCGTTCGCGCTAAGCGAACATTTACGATTTGTAATAGGACTCTTAAGTCAATGAGCGTTAAGTTGTGTGCTTGTGCTCCACAACATTTTACGTTAACTAGCAGTGGCCCGCGGTTTCACCCGCTTTAAAACTACTAAAATACATATCGACGGTAAAAAGGAAGTAGGGCATAAGCGACATTTTGGTCAAAAATGAGTTATATATGCCATCCTACGGAAGATTTTCCGCTCTTTCGAATGCGCTTACTCTCATGGCTCTAAGACGCCTTTTTTGGCGTTTAAACCCTAGCAAAAAAATTCATAAATGACAAAAATACTTTGAAGGGCTCTCCTGAACATTTCATTTTTTGTCGCTTATACCCTATTTCCTCTTAACCGTCGATATATTCCATTACTTTAAAAGTATTATTATTAGTACTATGAAAAGGGAGGATCCTCCGACCAGACGGGTGTTGTGTCTGGCACAGAGTACTTTTTGATAGACGAGTCTGGCGGGCAACTGCCCGATGATCCATTTCGGGCCGTTGTATCTATGCTAGTTGCGCAGTAAACTGCTTGCGAGATGCCGGATTTTGCGTGACGTCAGTATGGTATGACGCGTTGTTCGCATAATATGTCGTTGTCGATACCGCTTCATCACCGCTCCGGTACAATACAATTGTATCTTGCGATGGTCGCCAGGCCAGCTGAGGTTCCAGAGAGTCGGAACCGGTTGCCGCATAGCTCACGGTAAGTCGGAACTGTCTGCGAAGAATATGTCCCCAGTGAGTCGGGGTGGCGCTGCGTTATGCGTCGGATGTGGTACAGCGCCGCCGCCGGGTTGACGCTGACTGCTGGCGTCGACCAGGAGAGGAATTGAGAGCTCTTCTTGTTGACCGACCAAAAGTGCGGTGTGCTGTGCCAAGGTTGCTGCTGAGGCTGAGGGTGATGACCAGGTATGCGCGGTCGCTGCATTCTGGTGGTCAGGATACCCGTTGAAGCCGTATGTACTGGCTGGGTGGGTGATAATGATGACGTCACGCTGAAGTATTTGAATGAAGGCTGCGCTGACGTTCATACTCGGGTTCACCGGTATGAGGAACAGGGTTTAAAGTTCACTCATCCTCTATAGAAAAGGAAGATCCTCCGACCAGACGGGCCAGTCTGATGGGAAAACGTACACACGACATTTGCACGAAAAGCCAAGTCAGCAGATGCCAATGTATACGCTTTTATAATAAACTACCAAGCCACGTTCAAGATCTAAGCCTTCATTAAACGTAAGTTGTGCCTGCCAGAAAGCCTTTTATACCGTTAAAGATTATATTGAAGACAAAAATGCTTCCATGGGATTGAGCTGCTTCCAATTTTTTACTTTTTGAATGTTTTTATTTTTTCTATAAACACATTGACTGAATTTTATATAAACAACGACATTTGCTTACTTTGTAAAGTATTATATTATTTTAATTATTGCGCATGTGAAGACTTTTTTTTCTATTTTTCTCTGTTCTGTTAGTTTTTGTCTAGGTCTGGCAGTTTGAGTAATTTATGTGGCCTACCCAAATGTCCTTTCTTTGGTTTTGTTCGTCGAATCGTTGAGCTCCTTAAGTTTTGAGTTGAGCTGCACGATTTCTGACAAATGCGTGCACTGACTGGACAGGTCCTCTCAATCTGTGTGGTTCTTTCCTCAAAAGACCATCTCAGACATCGATCTACATGGTCTTCATATAACCTGACTATGATTATGTCTGGACTTTATAAGATTTATAAAAAATATGATTGACGTGTAAAAGTGTTTGTACAAACCTACTTACAAAAATAAAATCATTTAGCACTTTAGCAGTCAAGTGTGGGAAGTCAGCTTATACTGGAAATGTATAGCTTGATATGACATCGTGTCTTCGATCAAATTATTGAGAAGCATCGTGCTTACCTCTGGATGCCTTTATTTGAATACTTACCTAATATTTTTGTTTTTCATGCGACATTTGAAGTTCTTTTTATAACCTCAATTTTCGTCGCAGATTTTTAAATTACAATAATTTATTAATGGTAATTAAACAATGGTCCTCAGCAGCTTTGAGCAGACCTCTGTACCTCACCTCTGGCTTGCCTTTATTGGCCGGCTGGAGTGAACAATGACGAGTAACAGAGCTCCCACCTCATTCTTGCCTTTATTGGCTGGCTTGAGTGAACATTCGCAAGAGCTAACGTGCTCGGAGGAAGGAAGTGTTCCAGTAAGATGCTGGTAGGGATCTTGACCGTACTTCCGGGATTGTCCTGATAGCCGTGGAATACCTCTCCACTCCTCATAAGCACCTCAGGACATGTTGCCCCCTTATCGCTACGTCACTATGTGCACCGTTTCCCGGGGACCCATTATTGAGTGTGCAAGTCACCCCCTGCCATTTTATCCGTGTATATATTAAACATTGATCAGGCAGGGGTCATAATTCTTCCATAGTTCTTGGCAGCCAGTCCACTTTAGCCACCCAAACCCATAGTCCAACTTTTTATTTTTCCATATCCTGCAATAGTCCTACACCAACCGGGGGTTATCCTTGGGTGCACTTGCATAGTGCATACAGGGATAATCGTCGGTTGGTGTCAAATTTCATTAAAATTTCCTAAGGGGCCTCTGCGAGTTGGCTTCGGCCCCTCGTACACCTTCCAAAGGACCCGGACTCAATGGTCCCGAGATATGAAAAAGAAAATAATAATTAAACAATAAGTAATTGCTGGAAAAAGCAAACTTAAATACACATGAATGTGTTGCAAATTCCCTTTAGCGAGTGATTACGGAAAAATTTAACCATACCAGGGTTTGTTTACACTCTCAGTAAATACTTTTGGAACAGACCATATGTAGTCCAAAACACTATTTTATCTATTCTGACAATACAACAGCAACCTTAATTTATCAAGAATAAAGATCATTATGATTTTGACAGACTTGTCAGAGGCAGTAACTATAAAGAACACTGATTTTGAGTGCAATGCAAATTCAGAGTGCATCACTTTGCTGCCAACAGTGCCAACCATCATCATCACCATCTGCCTAGCCTTTTATGCTAACAACCAACCGACAGAACCAACCAACCTTCTGTATTACAGTAGTTATATAATTTATCAGCTCATTACTAAGAATAAATTAATAATCAACCTTGCCTAGGTTTTATTTCACATAAACAATAATCACATTTCCAATAAATACAATTTTTACTAAATAACTTCATTTGTTTTCTTGTGTAGCAGATACAGCAGCTGTTGCAGCTTGTTCACTTGCATCCAGCGCGGAGTTAATATATTCGTAAGCTTTGCTTGCAGCATTACTAGTGTGTGTAGGTAGGTCAACTAAGAAGCTGAATGTAGTCTTCACTCCAGTATTCCAATAGTGTTTGAACAGGTACGAGACTCTATCATGTGTTGGCAATGGCGGTAACTAGAAACAATATAGAAATTATAATAGATTAGGTAGAACCATAACACTTATCAAAGGTTAGGGAGTGAATATAATCGAAGGTTACCTCATATGGTATTTGTTTTTTAAGTTCCCCAACATAAGGTGAAACTCCTTTTTCGAGCTCTTCATACAAAGCAGTTGTAGTGGCACTGTCTTTCCAAACTCCCTTATCAATGGTGTAATATACTGCCGAGCCTAGAACAGCTGATTTTATTCCGAATCTAAAAAATAATTTAATGATAATATTGTAAGACTACAAGAAAATTTGCTGTACATGATAGAAATAAATATTATGACAATTGAACATACATACTACACAAGTATACTATTATAAAAACTTACTTTAACATTTTTACAAATGAGTGGTCATCAAAGTAAAAATTCTTTTATATTTACTTCGAAATTATGTAATATTCGAAGCGACACAACAAACTCTTAGTTTCAGATTTTTTGACAATTCATTTCCACTCCACAGTCCACTTTCAGCACAGAACATATATACTCTATTGCCCACAGAGTACTTTTTGATAGGTATTGCCAACACAGAGTACTTTTTGATAGGTATTGCCAACACAGAGTACTTTTTGATAGAGTGAGATTGCCAATTAAAATCACAGATAACTATCTATCTATACTTATAATAAACCTGTAGAGAGGTCAATGTACATGATATATTTTCAAAATAAATATCAGGGGTTATTTCGGGTGCCATGAAGTCTAGTCCCATTAATGCACTCCAAGTTGAATGCGGGGAAGCTCCTTTATATCTTAGAAGACAATTCCTATCTGACAAATATTTGTTCCGGATTCTTCAGATCTCAACTCATCCTCTCATTCCTAAACTGGACTCATTAGTGTTGCAGATTGAATCTTCAGATTACTGGTCCCATAAACGTGCTCCTTGTTTAGTTGTAAGCTATAAAAAATTCCTTTCACTTTCTTCTCCTATTCACCGTTCCAATAAACTTCCTATATTTAGCAGTAGTTATGAGAGTTTACAATTCAGTCCCATCATAAAATATAACTGTGTAAGTAAATCTGATCCCGATTGCCATTCAAGTTTTAATAATTTTCTGGCTGAACACTTAGACTACCACCATATATTTACGGATGCTGCGAAGCATTCTCCGACGGGTTGTGTTGGGATAGGTACTTACCATTCTCAATACAACATCGTACAAAAAATAAAACTACCTCCCGAGACTTCTGTTTTTACGGGGGAATGTTTCGGCATTTTAAAGGCAATTGAATATACTCGTGTTTTGAAACTTAAAAATACTATAATTTTTACAGATTCTCAAAGTGCTCTTCTAGCCATCAATAAATCCCCTTTTGAACACAAATCACAGTTTCCTATAATTTATTTAATAAGAGAATTTGCGTTCAGAACCATCTCTGAGGGTAATACACTGCAATTTGTGTGGATTCCAGCCCATGCGGGAATCCATGGGAATCAAGTGGCTGATACACTTGCCGGTGATGCGGTGCAATGTGGGGACCTAGTTCCATATATGACTTTTTGTTATGACCTTACGACGTTACCAAAGACTTTTCTTCGAGACACTTGGAAGGTAGCTTGGGATATCGGAAGCAAATCGAAGGGCCGTTATTTTTCCCTTATTCAACCCGACGTTCCGGAAAAACCGTGGTTTGGCAGAGCAAAGTTTGGCAAGATGGAGACCTCCATTCTAATACGGATGAGACTGGGTCATGTCTGCTCTCTAGCCCATCTTGCCAAACTTCATATCATCGATGATCCCATCTGCCTGTGTGGCCCAGATGTAGGCGACTTAAATCACATTTTTTTCTCCTGTCCCTTATATGAACATTCATCCTTTCTTAGTAACCTCTTGTCCCTCAGTACTCCTTTTCCTACCTCAATACTTTCTTTACTTCGTACAAATAGCTTTTCTGTATATAAATGTATAGTCTCATTCATTACTTTAAATAATATTAAGGTATAATGTTTCGTCATTGTATTTAGCTCATTATTCTATCCGTTATAAATACTGATCCCATAGTTATTATCCATATATTCCGATATAATTAATTCGAATAATAATATTTTTGTTTCCCTACCTTTATTTCCTTCATAAAAAAATAAAACGTGACATTGGCTAAATGCACAAACCGTGCGAAGCCAAAGAAAAAAAAAAAAAAAAAAAAATATCAGGGGTTAATTAGTGATCGATACTGATGCCAAAAATGCAATCAGTAAAATTTTTGTCTGTCTGTCTGTCTGTATGTTCCTTATAGAAACAAAAACTACTAGACGGATTTTAACGAAACTTGGTACAATTATTCTTCATACTCCGTCTATAGTAATCAGGGTATATATGTTCTGTGGGGTAGAATATGGTCATTGAAATAGGATTGAATGTGGACAATGTAGTAGATCCATAATCAAATGATAATTCCATACTAATTTTTTTTCCTCTATGGGTTTAACTTAACTCTCAGAAGAATTAAAAGAATATTTCAGTTATTGTCTTTAGTAGCATATCAAAAAGTACCATAGAGGAAAAAATAGTACTCTCTGTGAGTAGCATTGAGTCGTAGACAGAGAACAAAGATCTTTAAATATTCTCTGTCTAGCAACTGCTCGAGGGAGGTTCCAGCGACGGATGACCGTCGCTGGAAGCTGCCTGACGACTTGCGTGAGCTGCTGAACGAGAAGAACGCGGCTGTCCGTGCATACAGCAGCTTTCCCTGCGATGCGAACAAAGCCCATATGCGCTACTTACAGAGATCTGTAAGAACCCGCATATCGGAGTGGCGTGAAGTCAACTGGGACAAGACGCTGAGCGATCTCGAACCCACCCACCTAGCTTTCTGGGAGCTACAGAGGAAACTCAGGTCAAGCGACATAGTCACCATGCCCCCACTGGTCCGCCCGGACAAAAGCATCGCCTTTGACGACATTGACAAGGCTGAACTTCTGGCTGACAGCCTCGAAGCCCAATGTTCACCCAGCTCCCAGCCAGTAGACCAAGCTCACCTCTCAGAGGTAGACGCCGAAGTCGAACGCAGAGCCTCCCTCCCACCCGTCGAAGACCCCGATAATCCGCTGCCACCCGTCACTCCAGACGAAGTGCAGGATATCATAAAAGGTCTTAAACCCAAAAAAGCTCCCGGCTCAGACGGAATCACTAACAGAGTGATCCAGCTTTTCCCCGCCCAATTAATATTGCTTCTAGCCACCATCTTCAATGGTGCCTTGAGCAACAACATTTTCCCACAATCGTGGAAAGAAGCAACCGTCATCGGTATCCCAAAACCCGGTAAACCCAAATCGGAACCTTCGAGTTACCGCCCCATCAGCCTGCTCAAAGTCCTCGGTAAGATCTATGAGAGACTTATTTATAAGCGACTCAGAGATTATGCCGAAACTAAGGGCCTCATCCCCGACGAGCAGTTTGGTTTTCGTACCCAACATTCTTGCGTACAACAAGTCCATCGAATCACCGAACATATCCACGCAGGGTTCCTACGTGGCAATATGACAGGTGCAATATATTTCGACATAGCGAAAGCCTTCGACAAAGTCTGGCACAACGGCTTACTATTCAAGCTCTACCAAATCGGCGTGCCCGACCGTCTCGTGCTCATCTTACGGGACTTTCTGTCAAACCGCACCTTTCGCTACAAAGTCGAAGGAGCAATCTCCTCCCCACACCCCATCCGAGCGGGAGTTCCCCAGGGCTCGGTGCTGGCCCCACTAATTTTCACGCTGTTCACCAGTGATATCCCCAAAAATAAAAAGGCTCAATTGGCTCTATTCGCCGACGACACAGCCATATTCTACACCGGCCGCAGCCTAGTCCAGATATCCCATACTCTCCAAACAGCAGTCAACAAACTCGCTGCTTGGTTCAGGAAGTGGAGAATTGAAGTCAATCCCGACAAAAGTCAAGCGGTCCTTTACTCCAGACCGCGTCACAACCCCATCCCCCCCCGACCAATCACCATGTTCGGCAAGCCCATCCCTTGGGAAGAGCAAGCCAAATACCTAGGTGTCATTCTCGACAAACACCTCTCATTCACAGAGCACATAAAGAAGGTTCGTTCGCGCGCCGCTTTCGCTCTTGGCAGACTCCACTCCGTTCTCAATTCACGCAGCAAACTGTCACTCAAGTGCAAGCTGCGCATTTACACAGCGTGCATCAGGCCAATCATGACCTATGCCAGTCCAGTCTTTGCACATGCAAAACCCCACAACATCCATAGGATGCAGACCCTTCAAAACCGGTTCCTTCGAAAGGCTACGGGTTCCCCTTGGTTCGTTCGCAACGAGATCCTCCATGTTGACCTCAGAATCCCCACCATTAAGCAGTTCATGAAACGCCTCTCAAAGCGTTTCTTCGATTCCGCCGCCAAGCATCGCAACCCTCTAGTTGTCCAGGCCGCCAATTACTCCCCCTCAAACATCAGCAAGGCCCGCCGTCCAAAACATGTCCTTTCCGACCCTGACGACCCCATAACTCTCCTCCAGGAGAGCAACAAATCTACAAGTACAGTCCACAAAAACAAAAGACCGACATTCCGACCTCGCCGACGAGGTCCCTCGCGACGTCCCCAAGTAAACTCACCCCCCCGACCCTTGCCCGATGCAGTGCCAGCCCGCGCCGCGGCTGAGCCAGTAGTTTTAAATTCCCGACTGTGACCTCTGAGTTTGTTTCGGCATTTCTTCTCAGAGTAGTCAGATAGGAAATGCCGGCTCCATCAAGCTTAAATAATACAACAGTGATCCAGCCTGTCCCTTCTTGCTGCCCTCCCCAGCGACGCCCTAAGCCGAGGTTCGTACCCCACAGGGGGTGCCCTTAGTGCGTAGTCGCTTAGCTTAACGTAGTTAGTTTTATGCCCCTGGCTGGAGGCTTTGAGTTTTTCTTAAGGCAACCACAGGATAGTCCGGTTAAGTAGTCACGACCTCTCAAGGTCAACTACGAGATGCCAATAGGAAAAAAAAAAAAAAAAAAAAAAAAAACATTGAGTTCTTAGCATAGTCAAAATTTCCCTATTAAATTTTTTCCTCTATGGTCAAAATACTGTAGGTACTTTTGATTGATAAGTGAACGAAAGTAAACAGATTTTGGTAAACTCCTAAACTCACAGAGTACTTTTTGATAATAAACTAGTGTAAATATTGTGATACTTGAAATTGAAAATGATAGATACTTTCTTAAAATTTGAAGGATGTATCAACAATTGTTTACTAAGTAGACTTTCCAAATTGAGCCATGACAAGGATTACCATTACCACTCTGAATATCAAATAAGAATTAGTAAGTTGGAACAGTATTTTCCGGAATTATTAGATTTAGTAGAAAATGTAGACTTCAGAGAGCAGCCAGATATATGTTCAAGTACACTGTATTCTCTAATAATTTTGTATATGGAATTACAAACTGATGGGCGATGGAACACAGAATACCTGAAAGCAAAGGATTATCCAGGAAAATTAAATCTGGCATTTAAAAATAAATATGATATTACGTTTGATGAAGTATTACTAAAAGACGATTTTTACAATGCACAAGAAGTTTTTGATAAATGCATTAAAGAATTGCATCAGAAAATGACACTAAATCATTTTCAGCTGTATCCCAGTCTTATTGAAGTCTACTGCATGTTAATGAAGAATGTTCGGGTGAGTGATATTCATATAAAGCACCAGAAATGTGTCATGAAGTCATCATTTTCCTGCCCATATTTAAGTGCAGCTTAACTTCCATATCTTTATACTAATAATAAAGCTGAATAGTTTGTTTGTTCGAACGCGCTAACTGGAACTGGAACTCTGTCGTTTCTAAAAAAATCTTTTTGCATTTGAAGCTATTGTGATCTACTTTAAAGTACTTAATATGTATGTATAGTACTTAAGATACCAACACATAAGCACCACAGTACATAAAAGCTGTTGGTGTACCATAAATAAATAACTAAATAAACTTGATACCCCTATTCTTGAGGTAGGCTTTAGGCAACTTACCATCACACCCTTAGGAACTGAGCAAAAAGAAAAAAAGCCAGAGAGAACACTTAGCGAAACAAAGTTATAGTGCGGGCTGACGATGCAATGTCAGGGTGGGTGGGGGGACAATAAATTTCACATGGACAAAGTCACGGGCAAAAGCTAGTCTCTACTACATATAGAAGCTATCACAATATAGAAGTTGTATGTACCCATAATATATTAATATTCCATTTGCAGGAATATAATGTTACCGTAAATCCAGCAACTGTAACACCGGTGGCTTTACTCTTGGTTGATGACTACAATACTTCATATAAAGTCAAAGGTTTGAAGTGTTGTGTATGGATAATGCAGTGTTTGGTATGTTTCTTTTTGTAAAAATTCTTAAACACAGTACAATTTAGAAATAAGTTCAGAAGCTAGAGATTGTTGAGAGAGAGAACTCTTCATGTCAAAACAGGCCTCAAAATTATTTTAGTAGACAGAAATACCTAAAAATTGCTCTACTGAGCGGAGCATTTATTTTTTAATTTAATAAAAACTGCAAAATGTTTTGAATCTTTTTTGTTGCAGCAATGTGCAATTGTCAATTTCCTAAAAATCTTCTTACCACACCTTAAATGTCTATATTATTTTTTTCTGACCATGTTATTTCAGAATTCTGATAGTTTTACAACTGGTAATTACTACGAAGTCCTGTACAGGAGCCTCAGGCACAACATAGATCAGAAAGATATTGAAGTAACAAAAGCATTATTTAAATTTTTCCCAGATTTCTTAAGAAATCTGCCTTCAAAAGTGAAGGTGAGTTTAAAAAAATCTATTGGCAAAAGGGCTTTTTCCACTTTCTCAATTACTTGAAAATTTTAGATATGACAAAATTTGCTTTGTATTCTTTCAGAAAGTAACGTTGGACGATGTTTATTCGTGTGCCATGGACCAATTGAACACAGAAACTAACTTATACCGTAAGGCAGTTTGTTTTGACTTCGCTACAAAACTAATAGAGATGCATGGAGTCCACTGTGTCAAGAAGAAAATATTTAAAGACATCATTTACGACAGTTTAAACATGTGTAGTAATGCAGGTGTTTATGACATACTAATACAACATGTTATGGAGGTAACTGCTATTTTCATTATATATTTGTTTACTTGGCTAAACTATCCCACTGTTAGCAAAGGTCTCTCCCAAGTACTACTACTTACCAAGAAGGTACTTTTTTAGGGTTCTGTACCAAAGTGTGCTAATGGGTGGAGCCTTAGTAATAAATAACTCTATTACTAAGGCTCCACTGTCCGTTCGTCTGTCAAAGAGCTGTATCTTTTAAATTGTAATAGGTAGACACTTGAAATTTCCAGTGTGTACTGTTATGGTTAATAAAAATAAAGTTAAAAATAATAAGGGGTCTCCATACAAGAAACATGTTTTTTCTGTATATTTTGCTCAATCTTAATAATGACAATACAAAAAAAAATACATAATGTTAGGGTCAGTTCACATTCACACCGAGACGCGACGATACTGGAAGAGGCCAGTGATCAGCGCTGTGTGGTGCACCGTATTCTGAATTCTCACAATGAAATGTTTATCTTTATTAGTCGCTCTATTAAAATGTGCGCGCAGCGTCGCGTCGCGCCTCTGTGTGAACTGACCCTTAAATGTAGTGGAGGTACCCTTCGTGTGGGAATCGGACTGGAATTTTAGTGTCCACTTCTTTTAGTATGATTTAAGATTAAAAAAATGTTTTTAACCATCATGTATTTTTATTACAGTGCCTCATAATGTGGATCAGTTATTGCTGGTGCATCTGGAAGTTACCTACAGACCAAAAGATACTGTCAGCACTGATTAAAACTCTTTATGTGGCCAAAGACGAAACAACAATATTACAAATTCAGAATCTGATTCTAACATTAATTAATTTGTGCACTAAAGAAGAACAGATGCAAATAATCAGTAATCTGGAATCAGTGCCAAAGGGATTACATAACGATTTCTTAGTAAAGATTAATTCAATAAAACAAAGTATTTGTTGTTAAAGTAGTAGTTTTATTTATTTTAAATATCTCTACAAGTTTGGTTTAAAGATGTTATATAAAATAGTACTTACCAATACGGTATTGGTAAGTACTATTAAATATTTTAGGAGGGTATCTTTAAATTTTTAATATTGGAAGATACCATTTGATATGAAATTCTTATAGCTAAGTACAATATTTCATTTGATAAACTTTTCTAAGAACTTACCCTACATGATTCGATACTTTATACTACAATTAATTAGGTCTGTGTGGACGTCAACTCAAAAAAAAAAACATCTAGCATAAAATATAATATCATATGGTAATCGGCAATAGTGTAGCTTGCTATCAGTGAATGAAATTTTGTAATCTGATTATTAAGTTCTCCCAGAAGTTACAGAGATAACTTTTTACAAACAACAACTTCTTACAATAATTATTTGTTTCTTTCTCTTAGCTTTTTGAAGAAAAAAAGAGAATGAAACTAGTATTAAATACTAGTTTCATTCTTTTTTTTTTTCATTCTGCACAAAGGTTACATTCTAATATAGGTATATATGTATAGGTAATTAATGTTAAATTTGGGCTTACAATAAAAAAAATACAAATCCTAGTTTAATCCAGCCTATTAAGGTGTGCGTTACCCCAGCCAGAAAATGTCGAAAATCGTCATCTAAGTTCAATAAATAATAATTATGTAAGTATGTAAGAATCGCGGGTGTACTTTTCAGATCTGCCTAAATTTATTGCGGTTATTTAGTACCTTCTGTGTACCTTTACGTACCTCTCTTGAAAATCTGTGTACCTACACCCGTACAAAGATATTTTAAAAATTAGGTACACCCGCCATCCTGATGTCAGAACCGCTGGTGTACCTACTGCTAACCAATATATAATGTAGCTAAGTACACTCAAGTAGATTTGGTACCTCTTATGTACCTGCAGAAACACGTATTTATTAAACTATTGTCAGGTTGCTGCTAAACTAAAAAAAAAAACAATTTTCTGTCTGACATTCTTACTATTTTAAAGAATAGTAACGACGTCAAAGAATAAATAAGAATCTAAGTAAGTCGTAAGAGGGTAGTGTAAAACAAATCTTTACTATTTATAATGAATATGATACGCTTTCCAAATGCATAAGAATTGCCGGACCCGCCTTTTATCGTAACGATTTTTTATTGCTCACTGGATTTTCAACGCACTGCTTAGCGCCGAGAGTTGAAAATTCAACAATGTATTTTTTTGACGCGCTGGGATGCACTTTGTTGGATTATCAACCTGCTGAATTATGTACCTAAATCTATTTGGATGCAGCAACTCATGTAATTATTATATCTTTAATTCTGTCAGATACTTTAATCTAAGTACAAATAAAATTACTAGGACTACATTAGTCTAGTTAAAATATCACAGACTTCATCAATAGAAGGCCTATTATTTTTGTGATGCTGTAAACAACGCTGAGCTAGAATGAACACATTCTGAGCTTGTGTCCAATGGCCAACAACACTGTCTAAAAGACTTGTTATATCACCATCTACACAGTTATCTTCAACATAATTCTTAATGTTATTATTCTCGCCATTAGCTATTATAATTGGTTTCAAACCAGTTAGTAATTCCAGCAACACTATACCAAAACTGAAGATGTCATTTTTCTGTGTGACTGTACCATTGAAGCCTTCAGGTGCCATGTATGCTGTGGTCCCCATCGGCCTGGTGTCGATGCAAGTTGTTTCTAGTTGTTTGGCCAAGCCAAAGTCACATAGCTGCAAAAATAAAAGTTATATGAGTCAGTGATAGTTGAAATGTATTATACAGAGCAGCGATAAGGTTCATTAAGAGTAAACCAGTCGCGCGCTCGAACTCACTGGTGGTCATGGCTAAAAAGCACGCTCTCTCACCTAGCTTCGTGTCTGACAGAGCTAGTATCAGTGATGAGCAGTTAGACGCTAGTCTACATACGCAACGTCTAGTTCTCACGCACAGAAACACCGTTCTGAACTCATAGGCGCGTAAAAAAAATCGAAAAGTGCTTTGGAAAATCGAGTTTTATGAAACAACCACTGCATAAATCAATTATAAATGAAGTTTATTAAACTCTTCGATAACTGAGCTTTGTCGGTACGGTTTTAGTTTTAAAGATTTTACAGGTATTTTACTACTTATTTACACCCAAAGTTACGTTAAAAATAGCAAGAACAACGAATCTTCGTTGGCTCATAACTTTTTAATGGCTTTTTATTTTAATATTCTGTTTCCGTGCAGACACAATGAATAATAAGTCAAAACGATACCATGTTTAACTTTGAATGCACAATGTCAAACAGTGGAGTAATACTCTCCCGAAATTTGTATGAAAAAAATATTAACTAGTGGCGCCTTAAGTAAACAGTACAGGGGTTTTTACAAGTTATTATCAGTCTGTTAAAATAATCAATTTTACTAAAAATAGAAAATGGAATTTTTCAAACAAAATAAATAGCTTAAAAATTGGCACGAAATAAACCACCCTTGATAATAAGGCACTAGACACTTGCGGGGCGATGTTATTAACAATTCAACATAAACTTTATGGTATAGTTAATAAATAGGTTGTTAAATACTCGAAACGGAATCAAAAGGTTCCACAGCTAGAATGTTGTTATTAATTATTTTAGATACATAATGTAGAATACATGGTTTCAAGATAACCTAAACGCCACACTGTATAATTATGCTGTTGTTATATTTTGCTACCTTTGGCACACAGTCTTGAGTCAGCAATATGTTAGCACTTTTAACATCTCCATGGAGGAAATAACTTTTCCTTGTAGACGCAGATTCTGACAGATTTCCACTCTCATCATATTGTGGGGGCCTTTCACTGTGGTGGATGTACTTCAACCCTTCAGCAGTGCCTTTCATTATGTTCATTCTTTGTTTCTCTGTTAGTATCTTTGCAGCTATTTTTTGTAGCAAGGACCCACCATCAATATATTCACACACTATACATGGTGTTGGCCCATCTATCGAGTACCCAAATATAGGGACAATGTTTTCATGTCTCAGGTGAGACAGTGACTTCACTTCAGTGTTAAACACTTTCATTGCTACCTCACAGCTTATCTGAAATTGAATTTTCACTCTCTTTACAGCCAGAGACCCATGTTCAGTATGTATGCCAACATACACATCTCCAAAGCCCCCACTTCCTATTTTCCCGCTAGGGCCACCTGGCTTATCTACAAAGGAGTCCGAAAATTTATTTGTTATAGTTTCCAATTCTCTATAATCAAATTGAACTAGTTTCTTATCTTCTAATATAGCATTATCTACGAAGGTGTTATGTGCTGATGTCAAATTACTACCAGCACCATAATGAGATAGTTCACTTGGTGGTGTCATGTCTACCTGAGATGATTCACTCTCAGTAGAAGTTGATGCAGTTGTTCCAGAATTTATTGTTTTTGGATCAGATTCATCGGATTTAGGTATCAGAGCACTGAAGTCAGGAAACCCTCCTGAAGTAAAAACTTTGGAGTTGGAGCCAGAAAGGTTAATCAGGTTTGATTGGTGTTTCATTAAGGCAGTACTTCTATTGTCAAAAGTTTGTAATACACTGAGATTAGGTATATCCGCGCTTTGTATGGTTTCAGAAAACTTTATGAAGTCACTTGGTTCTTTGAGTTGTCTTGTAGTGCGATTACAAGCTGCTTGATCATGACTTGACTGATGAAGATTATCACTTTCAATTGAGGCCATTGATTTTAATCTTTGTTCCACACTTTCATCATTTAAAAGGGCTGTTAAGTTGATTGAAATGGGAGCTGCTGGGCCATCATCGGGCCGGGGTGGTGACGGCTCTGTAACAATAAAAAATACTGTAAGTATAGTCATATTCATCAACTGTCAAGCATAGGTCATTGGACGTTGATTGCCTACCTCCTAGCATGCGTGCAATTTCATCAACAGCTCTGAATATTTGGGCCTGGTATAAGATCTTCATGAGAGTTTCCAAAGTTGGTCTAACTTTGCCTGACGTCCCCCATTCGTCAAATAACACCTCAGCACAAGTTCTGCTTGTGTTTCTGGCATGTTCTTCCATTAACCTGTTGATGTCATAAAATACAAACATATTCTTTAATGGTTTACTTAAACTAAAAATTTGCGTGATTTCAAAGCTTATCCATCCATACTAATATTATAAATTCGAAAGTAACTCTGTATGTTACCTTTTTACGCCTAAACCACAGAACGGATTTCGATAAAATTTGGCAGAGAGATGGATTGCATCCCGGGGAACGACATAGGATAGTTTTTATCGACATACCTCGCGGGCGAAGCCGCGGGCGGAAGCTAGTATGATAATAAAATGGTTACCTCAGATGTTCTTGATTGTATTTACGTTCAAACTGTTCACTTTGCAAGTCTTTCGGTATGAGCGGTACAACTTTCTGCCAGTCTTTGTTGATCTCCAAAATAGTTGCCAAGTTATACAGAGAGGCCGAGGGTAATTTCCGTAACTCTACATGACGCTGCATTATAGGAGAATTACTCATGTTTTAAGCTTTCTATGCTTAGTTTTTCAAAACTTTTAACTTTATTGCGTTTTATCTTTATTTTATCTAAAAAAGTTATGAGAAATAATTTGTTTACGTATTTTCCTCAACTGAGTCATTGACATTTGTGCGCCAACCAAAAAACAAAGGCCGCCTTCCGAGGGCGCGTTCCGAATTGAGGAAATAATCGATGTAATCGATTTGAGCGTGCTAAAACCCGTACCGAATTGGCGTGAGCGCGATATCGACGTCCCGTGAATCGTCATAGATGACGTCATGGCATGCGCCATCTTGCGATAACGCCGACCATGCCTCGTACTAGTCGTACTAATATCACCGTGAGCGCTGTCAAAAATGACAGTGTGTGTGTGTGTGTGTGAGGATGAGGATGTGTCAGTGTGTGTTTTGTTTTGAGCTGCATCATATCTTTTTAATAACGTGGCATTTTCGAAATTGCGCTTCTGGCTGACAGTCGCCAAATAAACAAAGAAAAGGAAGAAACGTGTGGTGTTTTTATGAAGAAATACTGCTGTAATATCTTTTTGACACCGACTAAGCACTGTGAGCGCGCTAACGAGTGTTCCGAATTGTTGACAGCTCTCAGCTGTCATAATCGTGATATCCATTATGGAACGCATGTGAGACGATTTGAGTGCTGTGAGCGATATTGGCCAATTCGGAAGGCGGCCCGAATTGGCCAATATCGCTCACTGAATGTGTACTCATTGATGAAAAGCCTAATGATAAATCAATAAATGAACTGACTGAGAATACTATGGTGTCCGTTTTCAGAAAGTAAAAAAAAAAAGAATTTTAAATAAATATTTATTTTCATAGAACTTGATAAGTTTATTTATTTTATATCTTTCGTGCATCCAAGTGCAAAATAAACTGACGATCCCGTTAGGTTAAGTCAGATATCTACTTTAATATTTATTAAAATTCTAGGCTTTCTCTTGTAAAATTGTGTGGTAAATGTGCTACAACATCTCGGATTTGTGCAAGCTTGTGTTTGGCGGTGATGCGTCGCCACAGAACTGGACACTCAGTGTTCTCGCACCCTGCTGATTGACCGTGGCCGCAGCAAGACGCGCAGATCTATAGACAATAGTTTAGTTATTTGTTATGGAATTATATGAAGCTATCTGTGAAGCATTGCTTGGCTTGGCAATGCGCAACCTGTTATCATATTTATTTCTTTAGTTTTTTTTTTAATTTTTCAATGAAATTTTTTATGAAATTTTTTTAGTACCTAATCGGTAGCGTTGGAACAACCTAACCAACCTAAAATATTCCTATGCATTCAATTCAGAAGCTCAGATGTAGATATTACTTATCTACTTGAGCGTTACGTAGTCTAAGTTGATTTTTGAGTGACCATTTGTAATTAAAATTAGGTCCTACAAAAATTTTGGTTGCAATGGAATTTGAAATTTGCCATGAACTCTATTGAGTTTGTGGTTCCAAAACATGACCATTATCTGAGATTGTAAGTTTATTGACCATACTCACAGCGGCACAATATTGCACATGTTCGTTCGCGGTCGCCAGCCTTAGCGCAAGCGTGGCGGCAGAGCGCTGCGCGCGCGCGGCGCTGGCGCAGGCGTCGCACACGGCCGCGCGCGCACTCCTGGCGCCGCACACTGCGCAGCGCTCGCGCCACATATAGCGCGCGATGCCGAGCCCGCCTGTGCGACGGGACTCGCGTTGTTGAATCTCTCGAGTGTATCCTACTTCGTTCCACCTGAAATTTTATTTTTCATGTGGCAAACATGTAAGTTTTTTAACTATCGATATTTGCAAAAAGGTATCGCGGTTGGGTTCATGGGTTGCCATTCCAGAGACATCTTTGATAAATTATGTCATAGGAGCCCGTAATTACACCGGCATGCGGCATCTATCATACTCTCCGAACCCGAAAAAGCAATGCTGTTTTGTATACAAAAACAATAGTAGTATTTGAAATATTTTTACGGACATGAACGGTATTGTTGTGTCTTTGCTTATTATTTGTGGACCTTTATCATGATATACAGAAAATTTAATTTGTAAATTTCTACAACTGTACTCTTACCGATGTAACGGCGGTAGCAACACTCTTGCCGCATAGTAAGTCTTGTGTGCTTGTAAGGTGGGGTCCCGCATGAGTTTGTACATTATTGCATGATTGTGTACTCATACTCACCATTTAAAAACATCGACACCAAGCAGCGACAGACACCGATGTAACGGCGGTAACAACACTCTCGCCGCGTAGTAAGTCTTGTGCGCCTGTAAGGTGGGGTCCCGCACGAGCTCTGCGGGCGTGCGGGCGAGGCGCACGAGCGGGGCCCCGGGCGCGCCCGCGGTCAGCTGCCAGGACACTCGCCAGCCGGGCCGCGGGGCGGCGCGACGGTCGTGGGATAGTAGGCGTCTGGAAACAATTTGAATGATAATGTAAGTAGTTTTATGGTGCGTGTGAGAAATCTACTTCAGAAAAATTTTAATAATAATTTTATTTAATAATTTTATTCACAGACAACGCACAGCCTAAATAGCTGGGTTTAGAATAATGAAACTTTGCACTACAGTTCCTTTCATAACGACACCTTCGTTATAAAACTCTTGTGTAAAGGAGTTAAATAGGGGATGAAAGTTTGTAGGAAAGTTGCTTAATTTTTGCCGATAGGAAATCAATCAATCAAATATATTTATTTCGGATCCCATAGGGCGTACGGCTTGTCTTCATCATCATCATTTCAGCCGAAATAGGTCACTGCTTGACATAGGCCTCCTCAAAGCACCGTCACTTCGACCTGTTCTGTGTTTCTCGCATCCAGCGGATTCCTGCAGCCTTCACCAGGCTTGTCTTTTACTAAAATAAAATACTAAAAAATCTGTAGCTCTAAACAGAGTAAGACACTTACTTAGCTATTTCATTAGGTGGTGCAGACGCTCCAGGTCTGTACCCCGTAGCGCCGTGGTACTCGCGCGTGAAGAACAACTCCTGTGGCGGTAGACTGCCATCCGCCAGTCGAGATAATGTGGCCATCACTGAGCGCTTCACTCGGGACACGTCGCCGGTATCGAATAACTCGCAAAGGGCTCGCTGGAGAAGCTATAAATCGAAAGAAAAAAAAGAAGATTAAATCATCATGTTATTCTTTTGCTGGGATTAACGAATCCCTAAATTTTGCTTGACAACATCGACATTAACATCATAGAAGGGATAAAGTGAGTTTCATTTGGGCGAAAAGTCATGCAAAGGACTGTTCGAACTAATGAACATCACTTTTGTCTTTCTATAGCTGACTAGCTGCGCCCCGCGGTTTCACCTGCATATATAACTCGGTCCCCTGGGAATATCGGGATAAAAAGTATCCTATATCCTAATCCAGGTCATGGTTACACAATGACGCAGTGACTTGACGTGTGAGCTCACTCTTCTCAGTATGGACACTTTGTCGTGTGACTAATTTTGTAAGTATAGTGAGAGCAAATCTAGCGATTTAAATCTTAATTTTTTTTAAATGATTTATATCTTTAAATGACAGATTTTAATGACGGATGTTACAATATGACGGAACCGTTTTCCTAGGGAACCCTAGCTTTACCCAATAAGACTTACTTTAATTCCAGCCGGGCATCCATCCCTCCGAACTGTCTCGATTCCTTTCGCTTCATACACAGGCTTCTGCTGGTCCGCACTCTCGTACATGTAACCGACGTAACGTTTCTTAGTTTGAAGAATACATGGCTGGTATACCTGATCAATTTGGAAAATTTCTTAATGTTTATTTTAAACTCGGGTTAAATTAGCCTGCGGAATACAATCACAAATTACAAATCGTGTTATTAGGGTATGATACGCCCCCTTGTGTACATATCTTTATCGCTAGGTTCTGATGAACCGAGCTGTCCCTCCCAACGCCTCAGTACCGCTCGGTTACGTCATCGTTGGGCCCTATTTTTTTCAGCGTATAATACGCCGCCTAGCTTTCATATTGTATCTGTTTTTAACATTATTTACCTTTTCAAGTTTGAGTGCGACGGGCGAGGGATTGTCTGCGGTGACCGCATCGGCTATCTGTTGCCCGATCTCAAACGCTTCGGCGCGCGTACCGCCTGGCACCAGTACAAACATAGAGTCCGTGTCACCGTAGATTACCTGGTGATAAAGAAATTTTATTGCTGTTTATATTGTTGTTGCTTGCTGTTTCAACTACGACCTACATCCCGTAAGTCGGGGCCGTTACAACCGGGACCACTGCTCCTGATCCTGACCATGATATTATGATCATTTAATTACGATGGAACTCGATAACGATGTCGATTGATCGCGTAGATTCTCATCTCTATAAAAATCGATATTTATTATTGTACTAGCTGCGCCCCGCGGTTTCACGCGCATAAGTGTCGTTCCCGTGGGAATATCGGGATAAAGCCCATGTGTTAATCCAGGATGTCAGCTACCTCTATACCAAATTTTATCAAAATTGGTTGAGCCGTTTGAGCGTGAAGAAGTAACAAACATATAAACACACACACTCACAAACTTTCGCCTTTATAATATTAGTGTGATTCATGCATTTAAAAAGTTCTATAATCTGAAGGCGTTAAATTAATATGGCTATACTTTACCTTTGCGTTCCATTGCGTGCTCTCTCGCACCATCTTGACGGCTCGCTCTAAAGTCTCACGTCCTTTCGACACGACACTGTCGCCGACCTCGACACAAGGCATACGTCCACTAAAATTAGCTGCTGTATACCCGTATGTCACATTGGCTATCAACTTTAGACCTGTAAGGAAAAACGAGATTACATAGGGCGGTTTGGAGATTAATTTAGCTACGTAACGATTGAAAACAAAGCGTGTTACAGAGGATGATTTAGGCTCATTAAATTCATTACCATTTTAGCCGAGAGATACATAGCTGTTGGGTATACCGTATAGGCCTCTCCCAGAATTGCAATAACGACAGGTCCTGCGCAGCCCGAATCCAGAGGATTGCCGCGAACATCAATTAGTCGTCGGTTTACCTTGTAGCCTACCCACGCCTTGAGGCTTGCGGTACGCGAAAGGTTAATGGATTAAGGCTAAATACATCTAATGATAACACTTGAATTGCTATTACTATGGTGTTTTACCTAATTGCCTAGAATGCATAGCCTTTTTCACAGCTTCATCAGTCTGCACTTTCATATTCTTCTTGACTGCTTGTCTCGCTGCTAAGATTCTCCTCAATAACGCAGGTAAGACACCTCGACGTACGGATGCCTTGACAAATCCGACTCCTACGGGCGACCAATGAACTAAGCCTTTTTTCACCAGTGTTTCTAATTTAGCTTGTGATATTCTTAGTCGCCATGCCCCGAATTCGTATGCTGCTTCACTGAAGCACAAAAAAGAAGAAAACTCTTACTCTTAGAATGAAGAAAGGCATCATAATAATAAGGTGTAGCTGTTTAAAATAAATAATACTTAGAAAGGAGGTTCAATGGGCGTATCATACCCCCAAAGTTTTGGCTAATAGCAGGATTTTGAACTCGTTCGAAGCTCGAACGAATGGTTCCGACACTTTACGGTGATAGCGCGATTCTGAACACGCCTGGAGTGGAGTTTCTATCTGTCTTCTACAAAATATATTTTATTTTTCTGTTGTAATACTAAACGTACCCGTTAATATTTTGCACCCGTCCGATGCACGTTGAAAAGCAGTAGTTGTAGGCAATCATCATTGAGGGATACAGGCTTTGAAAGTCCAGGACTATGACAGGATCCGTGTAGAAACGAGATTCTGGAGAAGCAAACAGTTTAATAACTACTAAGTGCCATTTTTTTTATACAAATTCAGAATGAAAAACAGCACGATTAAGATAATTATTGGAAAAAAATATAATTTTAGGAATTAAAATCAGGTTAAATTTTACTTTTCTAACATTATTTTTTCTTTAAGTTCTTATAAGTAACTGATGGCTTATAAGTGTTTGATACACGTATCTTTAAAGTAAGTTTCAGTACCTGGTTCAAATATAAGAGGCAGACATTCAGGTGCTCTCATGGCAGCTCTTTGCTTCACAGTGGGCGACAGGGCCACCAAATTGAGAGGCCTCGCCGCTCGCAGCATCAGAGACTCGACGCGGAATTGCGAGCCTCGAGACAGAACCTCCCACCATTGCAGGCCGAATAGACGAGCCAGTTCTGACGTGCGATCTATGTACACAAGCCACAAATGTATTTAAAAATTGCGATAAAATTTGAGCACCATTTTCACGAATATTAGGTAAAGAGATGTAATTCAAACTCAAAAACGGTCCCACGCAAAAGAGTACCCGCGCTCCGTGGAATCACTAAGCATCCACTCTTCTCTTAAGCGCCGCCCCATGACTTTGACGCGAGAAATCGCGTGCGAGCAGTGACGTTGAAAGAGTAGCAGTGTTTCTTTGGCATAGCTGTAAGTTGGTGTGAGTAAATAAGACCATTATCGAAGCGGTAACTGTATAAGAATTACATTTCTTTTCATATAATTTTTTCTTCTATTCGTAGATCTATCCCAAAGAAGATATACTAACTTATTATATCAAGTTTCTCCAACATCCTCACGGTCCCAGACAGCCTGGTCAAATAATGCTCCACTGGAATCCATCGTAATATCCTGGTATCATCGCGCCACCACGTCGACAACTGGGCGTAGCTGTACTTGGGCACTCTTTCCTTCAACACCTCATACATGCAGTTCTCAAAACTATAGCTCGACAGCGCCATCTCATGGCGAAACAAACGCCAGACGTTTAACATTATCCTTCCGATAATCCTCCCTTCAAAATCGTTCTCTTCCCCTCTCCAACGTTTTTGTCGATATTTCTCCGTTATTCTCGATACTTCTTTAACTATCTCTAGTCCTAGAATTTGCGCTCTCTCTAAGATATATCCCCAGGAATTCATTTCTATTTCGTATCCACACAATATGTCTGGGTCGTGTTTCATTACTAACTCGATCACTTTTTCTAGAAGTTCGCTTTCATTATCGACGTATGCTACATCGACGTTGAAAATACTTCTATCTAAATATCTTACTGGTGTAAATGTCTCGACGACTATGATTTTTGTGAGTATTTTCTGTAAACGATGATCTGGTGGGCAATCGTTTGTTACTGTTAGGAATAATACTTGTATCGGATCAATAGCGGGATCGGGATTCAAGTCTCCTCTAACTGATGTGTGAACTTCAGCTACCATGACTGTAAGAAAATTGGCCTAGACAAAAAGATCTGCATTATAGCCTAGGGAGTATTAGAATCTGTTGCAAAAAAATCTTTATTGCTATTTGATTTCAATACTTACATCAACTAAAGGAGCCTCGATAGAACTGCTTTCTGGCCGATTTTCGGAACTACCGAAGCATAGAAATGAACCATCAGGTTGCATGGTTACTTGGTGGCTATTGTTCAAATTCGTTTTCTCCTGAAAAAAAAACAAAGAGTTAGTCCTACAAGGTAATAAGCCAAAAGTGTTTGTTAATTTTAACAATTTCTATTACGAACCTTTTCATCAACTTCCAAGCTAATACTGTTATCAATTTCATATTTTAGACCTAAAGCTTGGGAATTATCCAGTTCATCGATATTTGTATTAATATCTTCATCATTGGCGGTTCTGTCTTCTAGTTTTACTTCACTATCTTTGTTTAATAACCACTTTTTAATTTCATTACTTGTTGGTGGTTTCTTTACAGGTTCTAAAATACATTTTCTGTTGCCAGCCAGTAGTATCTTCAATGCATCAGGCTTTGTAGATTCTTGGGACATCTCATTCGTTTGCAGAAATAGTAAATGCCGCCATTCCTCTATACTAGTCATGCCTAACACTTTATCAAAAGGTTTCTGATCTCTCGATAGTTTGCTATTTACTTTCAACACCATTTGGCCTATCTCTACTTTGTCTCCTACATCTTTGTGATCTGAATAGTAAGGTTCACAATTTCTTACTTTAGGTATTTTATACTGTTGTAAATTTGTGTATACATAGCTCTTAGTCGGAGGTTTTATTTTAGGTGTTAATATTTTTAAATCTTTTCTGTCAAAGAATGTAACGTTATGTTCAGTTTTGACGTTCACTGCCTCTAGTGCTTCGCCAGTTTCTTTTTGTGCTTCAGAATGATTAACTTTTATACTTTCACGTTTTTCTGTGAACGTTGGGTCAAATTTTCTAGTTTTAACAGATTCCTGAGATTCACTCACAACCTTATCTTCTACAGACATATCAAATACTTTAGACTTATCATAAAAGCTCATTATACCTAAGCTGTTGTTTTCAGGAGAAGATTCTATTTCATTATCACTATCATTGAAGGTTTGATTAAATGATTTATGAATGTTAATATTCGATGGTCCTGGTTTTGGATCAAATTGTTTTTCTAAATCATAAGCTTCAGCAACCACTGGCTGCAAAAGTTCATGGGATTTTGATACTTTATTTACTAAATCTACTATTGATTCATTTTCTACTTTGCATTGTACTACATCACCTTCATCAGAGTGTATAGACTTATCTAAAATACTTCCAGGTTCAGCCTTTACAACTCTTCTTAGAAGTGAATCTGTAATATCTTCTATGGTTTCTCTCGAAACATTTATTTCATCCATTTGACTTATATCTGTTGTAGATTCTGACTTATCATCTGATTGATTTACGTTTTTCTTTTTGGATTTAGGTCTTGATAAGCCAAGTTTAAATGGTCTCATTTTTCTTTTTCTGACTTTCTTTGTATCTATAAATGTTAACCAATCATCAATGTTGTTATACATACTGATTAGGAATTTATAATTAAGATGTCTTTTGACTGAGATGACGATGATGGAGAAGTAAGAAGTGGTTCTACTTACGATCTTCGTCACACGTTCCGTCCAGCTGTGGAATGCTAGCGCCATCCCAAAACGAATCATTCCAAGACGGAGAACTTTCGCTTTCATCATCTTTACTAAAATAAACATCACTGTAGTATACAAAAATATAAATGTCATTATTTTCATGGACATAGTTTGGTGCCTACCTCTTGTCTTGATCAAGGATGATAGTTTCCTCATCAAATATTCGCGAATATTCAGCGTCATCTGAATCGATGTCTCCATCCTGCTCTACATTAGCAGGTGTTCCCATTACACTGTCTTCTTCCATTGGTTTCTCGTCCATATCTTGCAACATGTCTATTAGTTCTAAATCTTCATTATTTACTGAAAGAAACAGAAATTGAATAAGCAACTGTTCTATTTTGGCAAATGTTATGAGTTATTTTCTTATATAATACCTACGTAGAACCTGACTATAATGCAGAGATAGACTACTGTTCAGAGCCAAACTTTCGTCAACAAGTGTGTTATCAAAATCCTCAGTGTTGGAAGAATCTCCTCTCAATGTTTGATTTAAACTTGCGCCCAATGAACTGTCAGGTAAGTGAACACTTACATCAACAGCATTGAATAACTGTGTTCTTTCCATACTTTCAGCGGGATATTGTGCTATTTCTAGGGGCTTGATATCACATTTATCACTTTCGGTTATCACAGGTTTATCAATTAAATTGGACATTTTAATCAAAAATATTTGTTCAAATTTATAATGTGATTCTGTCTCCTCAGCTTTTATTCTGCCTTGGGATAAAGACTTTGAAGCTAGAGAAATATTTAACTGTTTCCGCCTTTCTGATTCTTGATTCCATACTTCTTCCAATCCTGGGTTTTCAATTCCATCGCCTTTGCCTATTCTCTGCCGGTTGATGATGTGTGACGCGGCACAATCTGCTTCATAGTAACAGGAACTTTCAGGTTTTAGTCCAAATTCATTAGGGCTTTGGGCCTCACTGCTGTTTTGCGATATTCCTGCTTTACGAAACTTGACACATTGCAAATCTATGTTGCTCATTCCGAATAAGTTGAAGTCTATGAAAAACTGGAGAGTGAAGTTCAAATGCGATTCATGGGGTTGAAATGCTTGGCCTAAAATGGCGCCATTACTGCAGAGTTCCACAGCTTGTTTGATTAGACCAGGACTGTATAAAAATACTTTCAGATATAAATGCTCTTTATTGTGGTATCCATAGAAGGGTCTGCAAGATTAAATTTTTGATAATGTTATCAAGAGCACTAGTAAAATACAGTATAAAATAGTTTATGTACTCACAATCCTTTAACAAGTGATATTTTGTAAACATGTTGGTTTGAAGATGTTGCTTGTTTCAGTGCAATATTTAATGCTTTATCCAAACTAGCCGCAATCTGTAAAGGTAAATTACAAGTCTGCTCTAAATGGAAGAAGTGATTATTATGGTTTACTAATGATAAGCATAAAATATATTGTCATAATTTACATTGGCATAACGAAATTCAGCATAATGATCACAACACATAATATTATTAGGCATAAATGATTTGCCATAACGTTTATTGCCATAAATACTGTTTACATAATAATAATAAAGCATAATTTTATAGAGCATAATATTATAAACACATAATGATATTTACAAATAACATTCTTTGGAAAAAAACCCTAATAAATAACTCCTAACAGTTGTAAACACTAGTTCGCATTTTTGATTATTGCTCTAATGTAATGCCGAATGTAATGTAATAATAAGACAGTCGACGGAGCCCCGCTTCGCAGGACCCCTATTTCTGTCTGCAGAGTTTGAACAAACCTAACACGAACAAACTAACTTCGAACCTAACCTGTCCGAGTCAGGGTGCCCCAAGTCCCGAGCTAGCTTCGCTCACTCTTGGACCAATATTTAGAAAAATTTCTCAGTTAGTAATTAACAAGCAATACATTTTGTAAACGTTATTTATGCTTTGCATTGTTTTACCAATTACCATGATTATAAAAAGATTAGTTTGTCAAATGATGTTTTGAAGTAATGAAATATTGTCTTTTAATTATTTGTCAAATGAGTTATTTACAGAAAGAATAGTTTGTAAAGTGATAATTTTATCAAGTAGGTATTAACCTAACATTATTATTAAAATGAAAATTTGTGATTAGTTTTTTTCTCAAATGATAGGACACCCTTTTTTATATTATTATGGCCCATAATTATTAGACAAATAAATGGCTTAAAAATGTATGCAACTCCAAATTATGCCAAAACAAATTAGACCAACTGATAGTTATGCTAACCTTTGCATTATGCCAAAGTATTATTATGCCACAGTATTATTATGCTAATAAAAGTTATGTGAAAACGTTATGCCAAACAATATTATGACTTAAAATTTTATGCCAAGAGGGGGATTACCGATTATTATAGATAGCCTAGTAATTTATAGAATGAATTATACTTTACTAGCTTCTGCATGTGGCTTCGCCCATGTGGTATGTTGATGAAGATTTGCCTACGTTCTGCCCCAGGGTTCAAAGTATCCCTATACCAAGTTTCATTAAAATTGGTCCACCAGTTTCAGAGATTAGCCAGTCAACATTAAAAAATATGATATTTTTGTTTTAATATTACAAACAGACCCTTCAATTGTTTTTGTTTTGATTTACCTGATATAAAAATTGTGGTTGAGGGTTTGGTGTTGGGCATGGTATGTAGAAATATGGAAACACTCCATGTATGTGAAGACATGCTTTGTGACCATCAGGGGTAGGTCCAAATATCCTTAACACTGGCACCTGAAACATTGTGTTTAGATTATGATTTATATTAATCCGATATAATAAAAAATGCATTCTGATAGAACTACCATAAATACCAAAAGCAAAAGACATGCTGCCTCTCAATTAATTTGCGTAATGGGCAAGAGGAGGCCTCCTGATCTTAAATTGTAGTACCTACACCCTTCAGATAGGTTTTGACTGACCCTTGTAGTAATTTTATTTAGCACAGAATAAGACTGACTGACTTACCTGTTTTATATCTGCTCCTCGGAAATCTGAATAAATGACATCAATTCCAGGCGTTGGTTTACTCAAATAATGATCACAGACTACAATTCTAACTGAAAGTTCTGGATTCGCGCGACTATCTGAAACCGAACTTGTTGTCATACAATTTATTACGACCGGGTGCTAAAGTTTTTAACCAAAGAAGGATTTTTACTTACTATCCAAGGCGCTCATGCTTATTTAGCTATGAACATAATAAAATGGAACGCATAAACACTTATTAATTAAATCGGCTGTACAATTTATTCTTATTGAAGTAAATTTCATGTTACAACCTGTTCCATGTTGAGTTGTTGTTCCCTTTATTATTTTTTTTTTTTTTTTTTTTAAATGGCAACTGAGCCGATGTCGACTATTCTGCCAGCGTCCCCTTTATTATGTTGTTCACATGCCTTACAATCTTACTCGTAGAAACCCTGCAACAGCATTGTGATAACCCAACTTATTACAGATGACATGTACAAAAGATATATTTCCAGCTGGTTATTAGCTTTACAATTTCGTAGTATAATAATCTGTCAGTTTAGTATTGTACAATCAGAGGCGCTAGTGTGGCGTATAATATAGGAAAATAAAAAATATTCAAAATATAATACTACACTAAGGTTTACAATGTTCTCCCTAAATAAATGGTATAATATTAGTAGTACTGTTAAGAATGTGTTGCCATAATTAATTCATTATTTGCTACATAGAAGTTTGATTAGTTCTATTATTGGAGATAAGCAAAGAGTGTTTATTGTAAATATAGGGTTCGTTAGAATAAATTAAATATAAACATACGTGTCCATGATGATAAGTCATTTTTGCTGATAAAATTTTTTAAATAAAAAGATCTTACATACTTTGGTAAGAATTTAGAGATATTTAAATATATGCCCTGGCAGCACTGGCAAGTAATAAACAAAAATGGCTGTTGTTGTTTTGATGTCGTTCTGCTGTGAATGCTGTGATCGTTCGTTGTTTGCTGTGATCGTTCGTTGTACCTATATCCCCCTTACTAATAAACATTGTGTATCGTCTGTATAGTTACACAACGCTTTGTCTTCTGTCGAAAATCAAATTACTGACGACTGAAAGAGAGAAATCGGTGTGTAACTATTCGTCTGATATAATACGTTTATTAGTAAGGGGGTGTGTAATTTAAATAATATCTAAATATGTTGTAGTAAACAGATTTTGAATACTTATAACGGTATAATTTTACTATCTCTGTTATAGAAAACAGTTGGACCATGAATGGATCTAGGTCGCGCGATTATAATACTGACACGGATGTAGTTTAGTATTTTAATCGCAGAGGGCGCTTTTTTAATGTTATCGTTCAAATCGCGCAAGATGGCTCTCTATTTCCGTATATACAAAGTACTCTTTGGTTGTTCACGTTGTTCAGACTTGTTCGAACGTTGTTTACAACTTTTGACAGTGACAACTGACAGGGGCTCGTTCCGAATTGGGGAAATAATGCTTAAACCCGCACCGAATTGGCGTGAGCGCAATAACAATGTCCCATGGGCGCGTTCCGAATTGAGGACATAATCGATGTAATCGATTTGAGCGTGCTAAAACCCGTACCGAATTGGCGTGAGCGCGATAACGATGTCCCGTGAATCGTCATAGATGACGTCATGGCATGCGCCATCTTGCGATAACGCCGACCATGCCTCGTACTAGTCGTACTAATATCACCGTGAGCGCTGTCAAAAATGACAGTGTGTGTGTGTGTGAGGATGAGGATGTGTCAGTGTGTGTTTTGTTTTGAGTTGCACCACATCTTTTTAATAACGTGGCATTTTCGAAATTGTGCTTCTGGCTGACAGTCGCCACATAAACAAAAAAAAAGGAAGAAACGTGTGGTGTTTTTATGAAGAAATACTGCTGTAATATCTTTTTGACACCGAGTAAGCACTGTGAGCGCGCTAACGAGTGTTCCGAATTGTTGACAGCTCTCAGCTGTCATAATCGTGATATCCATTATGGAACGCATGTGAGACGATTTGAGTGCTTTGAGCGATATTGGCCAATTCGGAAAGCGGCCCATGAATCGTCATAGATGACGTCATGACATGCGCCATCTTGCGATAACGCCGACCATGCCTCGTACTAGCCTGCCTTCCGAATTGGCTAATATCGCTCACAGCACTCAAATCGTCTCACATGCGTTCCACAATGGATATCACGATTATGACAGCTGAGAGCTGTCAACAATTCGGAACACTCGTTAGCGCGCTCACAGTGCTTACTCGGTGTCAAAAAGATATTACAGCAGTATTTCTTCATAAAAACACCACACGCTTCTTCCTTTTCTTTGTTTAGGTGGCGACTGTCAGCCAGAAGCACAATTTCGAAAATGCCACGTTATTAAAAAGATATGATGCAGCTCAAAACAAAACACACACTGACACATCCTCTTCCTCACACACACACACACACTGTCATTTTTGACAGCGCTCACGGTGATATTAGTACGAGGCATGGTCGTCGCACGTTATCTATGACGATTCACGGGACATCGTTATCGCGCTCACGCCAATTCGGTACGGGTTTTAGCACGCTCAAATCGATTACATCGATTATTTCCTCAATTCGGAACGCGCCCCTAATATCACCCTGAGCGCTGTCAAAAATGACAGTGTGTGTGTGTGTGAGGATGAGGATGTGTCAGTGTGTGTTTTGTTTTGAGCTGCATTATATCTTTTTAATAACGTGGCATTTTTGAAATTGTGCTTCTGACTGACAGTCGCCACCTAAACAAAGAAAAGGAAGAAACGTGTGGTGTTTTTATGAAGAAATACTGCTGTAATGTCTTTTTGACACCGAGTAAGCACTGTGAGCGCGCTCACGAGTGTTCCGAAATGTTGACAGCTCTCAGCTGTCATAATCGTGATATCCAATAAGGAACGCATGTGAGACGATTTGAGTGCTGTGAGCGATATTAGCCAATTCGGAAGGCGGCCCTAATTTGTTAGGGCGCATTCCGAATTATGCCGTAATCACTCACAACGCTCGCATCAATAATTTGCGTTCCGATTTAGATATTCATATCACGAATTCAAGAATTATTCGGAACGCTCGTGAAAGCGCTCACAGTGCTCGCTCAACGTCAAAACCAAACAATATTCACTACGGTGTGTTCGAGTTATGCTGTAATCGATTTGAGCGTGCGCTCACGCCCGCCTTAATCGATGATATCGGTATTCAGTACATCAGAATGCAGCAATAGTGACTAGTGAGAGGCACGTGAGGTGACAGAACCACTAGTAAAAAAAACCCGGTAAAGGGTTTCGTAACTTTCGTAGTCAGAATGAATAGTAAAAGCATGCACAGTATTGGTTTTATCGGCAGCAAACATAAGTTTGCATTTTATAGTATTTAATGATAATATGACACTTAATCCTTGGCGTGATTGCGCGTCTGAGGCGCGAACACTGAACTGATAGGCGACTTTAGAAACTATTACCTCGTTGGTATGTTTGATACACTTCGTGCAAGTTAGAGCAGTATAGATACAGTTTATGAATACACAAACCTGTCTTTAGGTCATGGGCCGCGAGTTGTGGGCGTGGCCCATGACCTAAAGACAAGCTTTTGATGTCGTGGCCCGAGACATCTCCAGGAGATTTCACAACAATTCCGGCGTTTTTAATAATGGCAATACCAAAGACTCATTCCAAAACACTACAACTATGACAGTTGACAGCATTAGCATTCAGCCAGCCATCATCATTCAGTCAGTTCGCTTCATTCACTCATTCATTGTAAATTGGACGTGTTTTTATTACATTCACAATTTCATTTCATTGCGCTGCGTGCTACTTTTAAAACAAATTATAAAATAATAATCATCGTTGTTGGATCTCTATTTACGTTTCTGTGTGGTGAACATAAAATTCATAGTGTTGTGGATAGTGCGGTGTTTTGTTTATTAAAATTTACAGCAAAATGTAATGTTTTTTGAAAATGAAGTGCTATTTCAATGAAAACCACTGCATTGAACCACTAATATTTGTTATAAGATAAGAATTATACAAAAACGGGACGATGGATGATGATGAAGCAGACTTGCGCGAGCAGATATTTCACAACAACGTGAGGGAACAAATCGTGAGTATTTAAACAAAGGCTATTATTAAGCCCTAGTCCAAACAACATTCTCGAGATCTGCGCGGCTTTGTCCCAATTCGTATGTTCATCAACGTAGATTCGAATTGTAAAGAACACGAATATGATATACTTACCTAGTACGTTCCATTCGCTCTAGTTCATAGCGCCATTCAGGCCAAACCTAACATTTTCGCTAAAAGAACAAGTAGACTGGTTTTCCGAGTCATCAATTTATCAATTATGCCAGTGACCATGACAATACTGTTATCAAATCTTAATTAACTCTTTTCGCTAAAAGAACAAGTAGACTGGTTTTCCGAGTCATCAATTTATCAATTATGCCAGTGACCATGACAATACTGTTATCAAATCTTAATTAACTCTTTCAAGGTTGGTCCTAGTTTGGGAAGAGCATCTGTTTTAATATAATAAAAGGAATAATCGTATTACAAAAAGTTTCCTTGAAAACAGACAGAAAGCATAGGTTTTTCCCTGAGACATTTTTTTTTATAAAACATTTTTTAAGGAATAATTTTACTATGACAGGTTTATACAGGGTGAAAATGTACAATTTCACCCTGTATTAGGTGATGACTAATAGAGAAGTATGGAAGAAAAGATATTCTACTCTCACCCCAAATAAATTAGAATAAGAACAGGATAATGATGAACAGGTTTACATTAGATAAATAAACTACAATCATCGTATTAGTATATATTTTACCTACAATCACAACTTTGAACAGCTTGCCTGTGACATGCCTGTTTTGCTGATCCAACAATGGTAATAAGACATCACAGGGCATAGAACTGTGTTTTCAGCATTTTAATAACTTCCATTATCTAGGTATTCAGCTACACGTTAGACTGGGAGCTGACCCCATCATAGTTGGAAAAAGGCTAGGCAGATTGATTAAAGCTAGTTCATATCATAGTCTTGTATTAAAATATAAAGAAATGTACAATAGTAGAAAACATATTATAGTAAGAGAAATATCATTAATAAAACAGGTTTAATAGGTCAAACTCTACCATATAATAATATGTCTAACATTGGATTCAACAGAAAAAGATGATAATTATCATATTTAATTGTTCTGAATGTTATGAGAGGTAAAAGGTGTACAATAATCATTTCATCATACATTACATTACTTAATTGAGGTACTATGCTACAAAATATTAAGAATGATAAGTTTTAGCTTCTTCATTATTATGAAAACATTAATTGTCCAAAAATGTTAATTTATACTTAAACCTATATTGGCCAAGAATAAATTCATTATTTAAACTGCATTCTTAGCTGCATTTTAAATAATGAACTACTTCTTGGCTAATAAATAATAAAAATACAATATTTTTTTGTTCTTCCTTTTATTGGCACTCCATGATCATTGTTTAGCATTAACAAGTCTGTATTTATTTAGCAATCCCGGTTTGATCATGAACTAGTTTAAGCTAGGATACTTATAGATGGCTTTTTGATTACTTAGAACCCATGGAATTCAACATGTATTAAAACACACATAAACCTTCCTCAAGAAATTGTCTGAATGATGGTGAAAATATTATTTTAAATGTTAAATAGAAAAAACCAACGAATTACTTACAACAGTTACAACTAATGGAATTTCACATGAACATATTACTATGACACATAAACCTTCTGAAAATACATTTATAATTTTATCAAGTTTACCAACTGAATAGTTGGTAAACTTGATAAAAAAACAATTTTTATAATACTTAACTTACCTTTGTTAGTTAGTTAGCTTAGTTGTTAACTTTATTGTGCACATGCTGTGGTCTCCTATATGTGAAGAAGTACACCTACTTAATACCTGATGTTGCAGTTTATTTATGTGAAATGTATCATGTATAACTTTTGTTAGAGATCCTAAATAAATAAATTCTAAAAAGTTTCTTTTTTTCTTCCAGATTTTCCTACTACTTTTCATCTTGCTGTACCTTGTGTCATTTATGTTGATTGAGAAGTTCAGACGTCGGGACAGCGAGGATTACTTTACGGGAGATGAAGATGAAGTGAAAGTTTACCGAATCAGTCTGTGGCTGTGTACATTTGCACTAGCTGTTTCACTTGGATCCGCTCTCTTACTGCCAGTATCTATAGTCAGCAATGAAGTGCTCATACTATACCCAAACAGTTATTATGTCAAATGGCTCAACAGCTCTCTTATACAGGGTGAGTTTTACTATATACTAATATAATTTATGATCCAACATGATGGTCAATTCCAAAAATATCCTAAACTTGTTGTTACTGCGGCTTTGCCAAATAACCCATGGACATGTACTACCGGCATTAAAAGTAAAACGGCAGAATGGATTTGAATCCAAATCCGTTCAGCCGTTTTTGCACCAATCCGGAGCATAGGCGGCGCGGTGGCGGCTCGTATACACAGGCGCAGAGGCGCGGCGGCGGAGCGGCGGCGGCGCGGCGGCGGTGCCGGGCGTATACACGAGCCCTTAGTAGTGGCATTAAAAATAAGTTTTATCATGGAAAAACCCTTTGCTATTTGTAATTTTATTTAATATTCATGTACTTACCTATAGTTTAAGGAAACTATACAATTTTAAGACGCAACTCATATTCAATGCTTGTTGATATTACCTAGTCTCTGTTGTATAAATAGACAAAAATTGTTTAAATGATGCAAATATTTAGGTACTCTGTGTCTAGTACAATAGGAATTGTGAAGTCTGATAATTCGTAATGATAATGTAGGTATTGCATAATAAATCAATAACGAAAACACAACTTACTAGCTCATTAGATTATACTTAACTAGCTGACCCGCCGAACTTCATACACTCTTAGAATCAATAATGTAGAGATCAATGAAATGACGATGAATGAATGTTGTTTATTTTACTTTTCGCGAATTTTTCCCATATTTTAATAGTTATTCTGCTATTTGGGGTGGAGACAAATCCAACAAATCAAAGATCATAAACATCGGTCCAGCCGTTCTTGAGTTATAAATAGTGTAACTAACCCGACTTTGTTTTATTTAGTTAGATAGAAGATAGATATTGTGAGTACCAAGTTTTAAAAATATTTTATTGCTCAAGATGCGTTGGTGATTAAAACCCATGTTGAGCAAGCGTGGTTTTCAATGCTTGTGCCTTCTCTGTATCACTGTATGAAAATATACCTTTGCCATACAGTGGATCTGTAATAGGCTGGTATTATTAATACCTTAGCAACACACCTCAATGGCTTGGTGCTCGCTAACGTGACTGCCGAACGTCCTGGGTTCAATTCTCAGATCACGCGGCATAATACAGGCTAGTCCTCCAATAGATATGACTAAATGCTGTTGAATAAAGTATAAAAAATATAAAATACTAGCTACGACCCGCGGTTTTACGCGCATCAGTCTCGATCCCGTGAGAATCTCGGGATAAAAGTATCCTATGTCCTATAATAATAATAATAACTTTATTTCCAATTTGCAATTAAAAAAAAAAAACCTAATCCAGATCATGGTCTACCTATGTGCCAAATTTCATCCAAATCCGTTCAGTCGTTTTAGCTTGAAAGCGTAACAAAGAAGCAAACAAAAAATCAAAAAGAATCTGTATAATATTAGTTTAGATACTTTTACTGCCTATACCTTCGGGTAATCCAAACGTGAGGTACCTAATGGATGACGTGGGGGAACATAATTGATAATATAATAGTTGTCACCTTTTACGAGTAGACCACGAATAGAGGGCTATTCTACGAAGCGTTAACTAGTATGAATTGATGAATCCGAAAGGAGAAAAAATCGTTCTAACGATTTCACCGTAAAATTAATATGTATGGTAAAGTGAAACCTTTTTGAAACGCGTAAATACACTTGTTTTGTTCTGTATACAAAGCGTAAGCACAAAGGCGTTTTGGACATACACACAAGCCTCAAACAAGGTGTTTCCAAGACTAACTGTGGCCAGAATGGACCTCCTTTATTATTTTTTTCAGATGTGTATTTATTGTAAACTTGTTCCAGGTTTATGGAACCACGTGTTCCTGTTCTCAAACCTGTCGATGTTCGTGTTCCTGCCGTTCGCTTACCTGTTCTCGGAATCGTCCGGTTTCCCTGGATGCCGGGGGCTGAGGGGCAGGGTGTATGAAACCTTTATAGTTCTCGCGTTACTTGGTGTTGCCATGCTGGGCCTGGCCTACGTCATTTCAGCGTGGTTGGAAGGTGACCGTTCCAGTATTGATGCTCTACTAAGTGAGTATAACTTATTTACATATGAATATTTTCGGGACTCAAGTACCTTGTGGCATCTATGCCAAGTTCTTCCGAGTTCTGAGCTAAAGTAAAGGCACCAAGTGAGATTACTTTAAGTGCATAAAACATTTTGCTTAGAAAACATAAATACAAATTGTGGGGAAGCCCAGATGCCAAAAAATGTTTAGATGACCAGATACTTTGAAACCATTTTCGCAGTACCGGTATATTGTTGCCGATGCACAAGTTGGGTGGTCTAGCCATCAAAATATAAAATACTCCCATGCTCGCTTCTAAATGTCCAAAACGCATATACATATTATGTGATCCTGTGTGACTTCGCATATTATTTCACGTAAACTGACTCGTATTTAGCGATTTACAAATAGCGTAGTCAACGTAAATAATATTCTCGTCCGCTGTGTTCAATTGAGTGTGAAGAAAGCGAGCGCACAGTAATTGTTCGGCCACAATCAATGTTAATGGATGCGCCGATCGCTCTGGAAACTGTTATATTTTTAACAAACACTTTTTTTTTAAGTCAAATTAGTCTGGTTTATACGGTACAATTTCAAAGGATGTATTTGTTTATTCATATAAACAAATACGATGTAAGTAATGTAAGAGGTTTTGGTTTCGATTCCCGGGGTCGGGCAAAGTTATTTAGTTATTAGGCTGCCCGGAGTCTGGATTTGAGCCCGGTTGCTGGCAATAGGCTCGCCCCCCTGTTACATGGGACTTAAACATACAGGAGGCACACCTCTGCCTAAATCTTCGATTTATTACGGTTCGGGGATTATAATCGTGATGTTATGTTATGTAATTATTTTTTATTCCACGAATTGTTTTTTTTTTTTCGACGGTATTATTCGGATCGAATAATACCGTCTGCTCTCTCAAAGTACTGCTTGCTTCACAGATTTTGCACCGGTTTCACTTCCTGCTTAACTGGGCTCCTTGTGTTTAAAATGCTAAACTATGATTAAACGGCACATTCGTTGCATCCACACGCAAAATCGCCTATAAATTCTGCTGTCCTGATTGCTATGCCCGTCGTAACACATCAGTACCCCAGGCCCTGACAATCAAACCTACGACGCGTATCAAATGTATTGTATGTAAAATTGTATTAACATGCTGTCATTGTTTGCTCACAGATTTGTGGACATACCTCCCTTTCCTGTATTCCTGTGTGTCGTTCGTGGGAGTTCTAATGTTACTAGGTGAGTCATTATTATTATTAACATTTCTTTCTTGTCGATGGTTATTTATTTTTAGAATTAAGTATGTCTATAACCGACGTCAACTGCTTATCATAGCATAGGTCGTTAGCCTGCCTACTTTCTTTATTGTAAAAACTGGCTACGCATAGACTAGTTCTATGCAACTTTTCTATCAAATTGCACATAATCACAGCGAGTATTTTACAACGTGCAATATTCTCTTGCATTCCTTGCTCACATCATCACATGCGTATGCGCTGCATGCTATATGTATTATTAAGAATTCTACGGATGTTTGTTTGTTTGCACAGAGGTCTAACGAAGCTTTAAGTCACGTGGCGGCACTCTCAGACATTGAACTCTAATTATTACATTCTGTATATTTCGTTGCGAGTCATTAGTGAAGGTAGAGTGCATCGAACTTGGGGCAAAATTGTTTTTTTTTTCAATTTGATCGAACAATATTGACTGGAAACTTGTGACGTAGGTAGTTACTTCAGTATATTAAAATCGATTACTGTGAAGTAGAGCAATAGTATTGTGTATCGATATGACTACACTGATAAGGAATATTTAAACCAGCTGTAATCTTTCAGAACCAATAAAACTTTATTAGCTAAGTATACACGTGAATACATAAATAAAGCATGGTGATGGTGACCGTGTCTTATCGACGTCCGGCAACATGTCCGTTTTGCAATAATAGAAAATAAAATAAATAGAATAATTAATTAACTTCTCAGTAAATTGCACATAAATAGCGTGCTGCAACTAACTTTCTAAAATCTGTAATTATCAGTTTTCTTCGTCATCGCCGTACTCTTCTTCCTTGTCAAGAAAGTGTTTAATGAGGTCCTCGTGCTGCGGGAACATTTCGTCCAGTTCCTTTCTGGATTCTTGCAGCTTGTCCAATTCTTCAAGTTCTTTGTATGATTTAGCTTTGTAAAGGCGAGCTTTGAAGCTATTTTCGTTGAGACGTAGCGCCAGGTCACAGTCGGCAGGAACCTGCGAGTATACAACAGAAAATAATGCTGCTTTTTTATCTCTATATTTTTTTTTACACTTGCATCAGTAGAAAGGCGATGAGCTGGCAAGGTTTCAAGAGTGGAACTTTATCTATTTATCCTAATTGCGGTTTCAATTTATACTTTGGCATTTATACCATTGGGCCTAGCCCTAGTTCTATCATCGATGTACTCATTCGATTATTACGTCAAATGTTTTGTCTATAGCAGTATACATATAAACTGAACGTTTACGTTGCAGGTGAACGTGGCCGTCAGAGGTACAATATTTGTTCAGTTTGCATGATGTTAGGGTACTGGGTATTGCGTATTCTAAATGAAGGAAGTTCTCGTAGATACTTTCCATTGTACCTATTTTTCTGTTCTGTTTTTTTCTTGTCTGTTTGTATATGTGTGTACATAAATGGTAAAATAAATAAATATATATTCTGCCAAAAATCTTGAAAAGACCTCCTTATCGACTTCGATAACGGCGACCATTTGAAAAATATTGTTTCCTAGCGTGTGCCCTAAAATATGACTCGTAGTCGTAAGACCGAATTTTGTTTTAAATACACGGTCATGAGTAATGCAATAGAGTTGGCGCGCAGAGTTGATGGTATTATAGAGGTGGTAGGTCTCTCTTTGCGTATTTGGCGTTTTTCGGTTAGTGTATTGAGGCGCTCTTTTTTAGTTTTTACATTTATGTAGCGAAGCACAGCCCAAAAAGATCTGTAATTATGCTTATAACAATTATGAATGCATCATCAACAAACGTGGTTACATGTATCGATGCCTTAAACGAAGTTAGTTCACGACAATAGGAAAGTCAAAGTCAAAGCATTTATTTCTAATAGGCACATAAAAGGCACTTTGAACGTCAAAAATTACAATGAAATAGAATTGATTCTAGTCGCCCATTCCAAAAGGTAGTTTTCGTATGGAGAAGAATGGGCAAGAAACTCCACCGTTACTCTTTTAAAATGTTTTACAATATTTTGCATACATTAATTATATAATAAATAATATGTGAAGACGATGCACCAAAATAAAATTACTATACCACAATAGGTAAAAATATTAATTTGAAACCATGACATATAAATTAATAGCATAAATAATATATTAATACCACACAGATAATGGTTGATAAGTTTGTATGTAATAAGTGTACACTTAAGTACAAATAATATGGGTCTCGAATTTTGATATGTTTGAGTTAAGTATAATGTTTACAAAGGTTCATTGAAAAGGAATCTTAGTAACAAGAAAGGATTTTTTTAAATATTAAAAAAAGATATATAAGTAGGTATATATATTTTATCATAAAAGTACGATGGCCTTTCTTTCTTCTTAATTTCCGGATGAATTAATTAATACTCATTAAGTTTTTTGTGCATTATCTAATCGAATAGCTATTATCTTAAGCGGTTTCTGTGTGTTGACCATGTAGAGATAAAACTGTTGATTTGTAGAGTAGGCTCACGTTTGCTAAGGTAACCTATCATTTCTAAGTCCACATTAGCCTTTATTTAAAATTTTAAATACAACAATCGCTTGATGTCTGTTACTTCGCGGATCCGGGACATTGGCCACATCCGAAAACGAAATGAAATTGTAAATTATGGAAATAGGATATCAGAATCACTTTAAACAATTCATATTAAAAATAAAAATAAAGCTAGATGGAGTCGACATTTCCTATCTGACTACCCCGAGAAGAAATGGCGAAACAAACTCAGGAGGGGTCAAAGTCTCTTTAAAAGTCCACATGATCAGACCGAAAAGTTAATAAAAAAGACGGTGCGAGTTAACTGCCTAGCCTTTCAACTAAACGGCGGCCGTTCAACTAACGGCCTGAATGATATTCAATTACAGTTTAGGTTGGAAGTCTGTAACCAATCACGCGCGAGCCGAATTGGTTGCAGTAATTAAGGCATTGCACCCCGACCAAGTGGGTTAGGTTAGGTTAGAACTGTGATCAACCGCGTTCGAGCCGAGGGAGGAAGCGAGGCGAACACTACTTCTAAAGGCCAGGCAGTTAACTGAACGGCTAATTTAACCAGTTGGCTGCGACATCCACATGATCAGACCGAAAAGTTAATAAAAAAGACGGTGCGAGAATCAACGCATATTCCAATTCAACGATGCAATAAGACGTCAATAACAATGTCTCGTTTCGATATTGAATTAGTAATTACTAAAATATTATGGCCACGCTTACTCGGATGTCTGGGAATAAACTGATCACGATTACGAACTTTGACCTTATCCTAAATATACCTAGTGATAACAGGGTACATGTTGAGATGCCGTGTTTTTAGAACTGACCTTGTCGAATTTTTTTAGTTTGATTTTGGTGAGTGCTCGGTCGCAGTACAGCATAGGGTCGTCTCGTACTTGCTCAATGGCTCGGTTGTAGCATGACAGTGCTCTGTCATACTCTTGACGACGGAATGCCTTGATGGCTTGGGTCTTTAGCGTATCAGCTTTCTCACGCCGAACTTTCCGGTCCTGGTAGCGCTTTTCTGCATCCTTGCTCATTTCGGCCATCCATGCTTCTTTATCCATCTCTCCCTGGTCATTAAAAAAAAAAAACAATAAGTAATTACTCTCTAATTATATGTATGTTATGGTAGTCTTCGGACAATTAAAGTAACAGCTGTGAAGGACGTAGCCATCGATCGATTAATTCGTCTTTTATAATTATGTATTACGGAATTGTACTCTGATAGATAGGTGCTTATTTAATTCGTTTATCACGACTGGAGATAGTGCTAATGCCTGCTATAAATTGTTTTGTTACCGCAAAATATTGATAAAGAATATAGTCATACTTAGATGACCTGTGAGGTAAGAGGGCAGTTCGTGACATTCCCCAGTACAGTATCAAATCTTAACTATGGGAAAGTGTCCAGGGGTACTGAACATTTGTTTTCCTTTGGCAACTGAACCGATGTCGACTATACTGCCAGCGTCATGAGGTGACGGCAACGCAGCAAGGTGAGCCGTCGAACTTTGCACTTCGTAGTAGTTAATTCTAGTCACCAATTCAGCTAATTTTGATAATATTTCCAGTAACTATTAATTCCTTATTTTAACTAGTCCCTTGTCTTTTTCGTCCTTATGATACAATTAGGTAAAGTGCTTCTATAAATACCAAGATACTCCAAATATTTGACTAACGATTGGTCCCTGCTTTGTAGTGATTGATAAAGTAAATATTTTGTATAGACAGTCATGATGGTTTCGGTCAGTCACGTCATGTTCTACTGACCGATTTGTCCAAAATATTATTTTAAAACGTATATGTGATAGGTAGGTTCGGAGCAGGTGGCGTTCTGTGGTTTCTGCCTACCCACATAGTAAGAAGGCGTGAGTTTATATATATGTGATAGGTATTGGAACGTTAGCTTTAGATAGCCCTCGTAGAAAAAACTATAGGTACCTAGTGCTTATACAGAGTAACTTTAACCGAGAAGGGCTAAATTTTCCTCGTTTTTGTGCGCAGTAATTAACCGCGTCATTGGCGTTGGAAAAAATAGCATTAATGTACCTATATTTGACATTTTTTCTACCCTGACACATTAGTGATTATCTTTTCGAACCTAGCGTGTAATTTTATTTTAGAGATCAATAGTAAGGCAGCGAGGACGCTTCGTCGTAATGTATGTAAACACCGAACATGAATATTTCTGTCCGCACTGCAAATAGAAAAGAACAACGGTATCTACACGAGGTAGATGTTTATTTATAGAGAAACGCGAGCCAAATTGCTTTCACTGATAATATAATACGAGACGTGCAACTCGCATCTTGCATCTCGGGGGTCTACTACGAAAGTGCATTGCATGACGTTAGAAATGCATGCTGCAGGTGTGGTCTAACATGAATAAACCATCTGCGAGAAGTCGAGAATATCATCTGAATTATTCCGAATTTATGCCCATCGCGATCTCGTGGTAGGCCCCAATAATTACATGATCAGATCAGACCTAGATAAATCTATTAAGAGTTTTGACGACCCAATTAGGCCCACGTGTTAACTGGCACCTATGTAGTTAAATATAACGCTTTGGCATGTTATTGTACTGCCTTCGTTTGCAAATACATAAATATTTATGCATGCCACCTACGCGTACTAAGAGATTCTTTTTTCACTATTCAATATGCAAGTCTTGAGTGCATTGGTGGCCCAGTGTTAACGGCCGCGGCTTACTACTTATAGGTCGTAGGCTCGAACCCAGACAGGCGCTTTACTTTATGTCATTTATTTCATCACCACTGCTCTCAAAACGGTGAAGGAAAGCATCGTGAGGAAACCGGTATGTCCTAGAACCAAAATTTGAAGACATGTGACATCTACCAACACTGACTGGGCCTGCGTGGTGGATTACGCTTTCACCGATAGGAGGCCTGTGTCCCAGCAGTGGGAAAATTATGGGCTGATTATGATTATGTTGAATATTAACACTGTACCAATAACACAAAATGGTTTACACATTCAGTACCTACCTATTTTAGTGCATACCCAGGTGTACTTCTGATAACCTAGTTTCGTTATGTATTGAGTAATACAGTTAACCGTATCGAATGCTTCTGTTAATTCCATGTTCACAATTAGATTAGGAACGCAAACTATGTCGTGGAATGTTTTGTCATTGTGTAACCAAGAAATTGTTCATTGTCATTAAGACAGGATCGTTGGCACTAAATAGTTGAAATTCTAAACCTGTTTATTCTCGTTTCCCCTACACTATCCTTACACTAAAGACCGCTATAAAGAAAGGTACTTTATTTTCATGTCATGTCTTATACAGGACACTGCTTCTATTTTTAACACGCCTTAATAAAAATAGCATCGTTATCTAAGGAATCCAATATGCTCCTGCTCACCGCATCTTTATTTCCGAGGTTTTTGAATGCTTTCTCATTGATCAGAGTGCGATTTTGTTTTACTTTAAGAACGACGTCCTCGTCAAGTATTACTTTTCCATCCAAGTATTGGTCAGCGAGGAGTTTAGCTGCTTCTGCCTTAACTTTGTCACCACTTCCCATGTCCTTTACGAGATTTGATACTTCAGTGACTCGTTGCATGAAGTTGGTGAATTCTTCATCTAATTCTATAGATTTTTTATCCCTGATAGCTGGGTTGTTGGCAATGCTCATTGTCGCTGTTTTTTTGTAATATTAATTAGAAATTCAGAAAACCGTGTATCCAGCTTATTTACAAACTGTCTTCATTGACGTTACAGTTTACATGGCAACCGTTGTCAAGGTAAACATAAAACAGTGTCAAGAGACGTGAAAAAAAAGCTTTCTATTTTTAGTCCACTAACGGCCAATATTTTTTTTTTTTTTAAAGTACGTCATTCAACAGATAATTTATGTTTTTAAGTTACTACTGCTCTCGAGATTTTTAATGTTCTAGTTGATTCTAGTAGGTACATTTAAGTCAAGGTGAGTTAGAAATGTTTCCGAGTGGTAAATATAAAACACGTGTACTCAGTGTAAACTTAAGGGAATTTGCTTCCTCGTCTTATCTTCTTCAATCTTGAATTCTCTATGTTGTTTTGCATGCGAAACATAACGCATGCTTAATGGGATATTGACCCATTAGTAGATAGGTCAGAATTATTTCCGGATTTTTTTATTTTATGTGTCAACAAGTAGGATAAGTCCTCATAGCAAGATCTTCTTTTGCGATTTCCCAAAAATCTTCTGTTTCGAGTTAAGTCAGTAGGTAAATACACAGACTTATCGCATGCTTAATGGAATATTCCATTAAGCATGCGATAAGTATGTGCGTAGGAACACAAAAACAATTGACTTGTGACTTCAAACAAAAACGCTAGGTATTTAAGTAATTAATGTGCTGGTTATACCTATTACAACTTTTTGTTAATTTTGAAACCAGAATTAAATGTTATTTACTTTTATTGAGCAGGTAAAAATATGTAACTAGACAACTACCTACCTACCTAGTTTCATATTATCAAATTATCTCACTCAAACAACAATCATCGAAATATGTTTGGATCGTCGGAGTCATGTCGAAGATATAATTAGAGATGATACAAAACATCGTTCATTAATTAATCAATCGAGATATTTCGATCGACGTTCCTCTAATAGTTTAATAACAACATTTGTTTGTGCAGTGTTCACTCCGCTCGGCTTCGTTCGACTATTCGGCGTGGTCGGCGGGGTTCTCGTCAAGCCGCAATTCCTGAGGGACCTCAACGAGGAGTACTATGTGTATTCGTTTGAAGAGGACACCATCAGGAGACGGATCAATAATGCTGTCTCTACAGGTAAAGATACGGATGTGTAAGGGACGCTATTTTGCCGGGCGCGATCGCCACATGATAAAGCTGAGAGAAAGCTGAATATGTGTACTTAGCCAATTGTGTAGCAATTGATTTTGGTCGGCTTATTCTTGTAACGCAAATCTAATTTGCCGACCCGAACCTGTGTAGGTACCTGACTAGGTACACAGCGCCCTTGAGACACGGTAAATCTACGATTTCTGTCACTGACCTCTGCATCGCCTCTCGTCAGTCAGATGAAGTATAAAAAGATTAACATTTTCTTTAAAAACTTTTAATATTTTAGTGGACTTTTGAGCCGATCCTAATTGTTCGCATATAATTAGATATTTTTGTAAAACAACGGTTCCAAATCAAAAGCATTGGTGAGCTGAAACACTATCAGAGCAGTTATTCTAAATCGATAGATGCGCCAACGTAGATAGCCCACGAATGAAAGTATTTTGATCGTGAATGTACATACCGTAAACCGAACACAAATCAAGTTAACAGTTACATGTAATAATTTACGCCATCAGCTCGGTAGAAGGTTAACTAAACAATGTAGTAGCCAAAACCTCTCACGTACACAAAGATACTACATCTACGCAAATGATGCTGCGTTTGAGTCCTATCTTTGTGACGCCTAACCTTACGAACTGACGAGTCGACCTTCCAAACCCATTACGTTTTAAAATCGCATCGCACGTGCCGATGTGTAGGCGGGAAAAAAGTAATAGTCCATTAGTGTTATTTATAATATGCAATAGGAAAATACTAGGGTTGTGATGATATAGGTAGATCAAGATGGTTCGATCTTATATTGTTGATAGTGAGTAATTTTTAGGGCTTAGTAATTACAGCAATTTATCAATAATTATTGCGAATGTTCAATTTCTGGGATATGATGCTGTGAAGCCGTGACCCCCATCAAGCAGCATCATAGGTCGATGATTACTATGTGGCACACGCTTTGTCCCGATGTCCATGTATATTCACGGCCCTCTTCTAAGTAAGTATATAAGATTTTGCAGAATCATCTTCCTTAGACGTGCGAACGGCTTTTACGATTTCACAAAATATTGAGATTTCTGCAAGTATTGGAATTGGAATACTTATGTATTTTTGATATTTATACACATAAACCGTCCGAAATAAATTGTCTATATGAAGGTGAAAACCGCATTAAAATCCGTTGCGCAGTTTAGAAGAACAACGGGGTCACACAGACCCAGACACGAAAAATGACTTTAATTTATAACATGTAGTTAAAGATGTAATGATCAGGTCATAATAATTTGTTTATTTTTCGGCTCTTATATACCTAGGTACCGTATGTTTTCTTTTCGGTTGATTTGTTGTGTTGATTCAAACGCAGTCCGCACTTGAGGAATTCAGCACGATATATACGGGGTCAAATTAAATTAGTTAGCGAAACTCCGTGGGCGTGATGGATATCGATATCTCAACACGACAAAACTAAATAAAACAGATTTTCTCCACTCAAACTTAACAAAACATCCAGCGGTTGTAGCACCCAAAAAAAAAACATCAAATCCTTTTTGTTTTTATTTTATAGTGTTCGGTCTGCAGAGTTTCGCTAGCTAACTTAACTTGACCCTGTATAAATTACTACGCACTTAATAGAGTACGGTCAGCAATTAGAATTGTATTCGCACATATGATTCAGATTTAAGATTCTATTAGCATGGATTATTCCACTTACACAATGAGTTGTTTATTTTTTCTGATAGGTAGGCATTTGTGAGGCGTTTCAACTGCTTGTAGCTAACTGACGTGTTGTTAAGATTTTTGCTGAACAATTTGAGACGGTAGAAACTATACCATGTCGGAACTGTATTCTGGGTAGATGATTCCTAGATGCATATCCTATAGAAACATAACATCATGCCAGTAATTCGCTGTTATGTTTAAGGCCGATGTAAAAGGGGGCGAGCCTACTGCCATCTTCCATCCAACTCTGCACACATTCAAACATCGGGATGGTACTGAGATAGATGACGGAAAATTTCAACAACACTTTGTCCGACCTGGGAATCGAACCCGGGGCCTCATGTTTAGCAGTACCGCTTGCTACCACTGGACCAGCGAGGTAGAGTTTTATAACTTTTATAAAAACTCTTTCCGTGTGAGAAGTGATTCCGCCATTATCCCCTTAGCTCTTTGCAAATCTTCAATTAAGTCACTGTAAACGTTTGCGAGCTACGTGTGCTCAACTACACTTCGTTATGCAATGGGTCTCATCAGCTTATTAGATATTTACCACGTGACAATGAATCCTCAATGCCAGTCGTCGGTCCGGGTGCCCCTAATCGACGTGTAATGTTTCATCAACTACACATTCCATCGTTTGACATCGTCTGAGGATTTTTATGACTTGACAACTAAATGAGCCAAGACGTCTGACGGTAATGACAGCATAAATTACTGCAGTTGTTATATTTTTGTACACCTATTCTGGTTTTGCGAGTATTTTTGGATATTGGGAATTTAAAAATGTGTGTTGCCCAAGATATAAGTCAAAGATCCATGAATGACAGCAAGGACCAACGGCTTACCACGGTAAGCCGTAAGTCGTAAGAGCAAGACCACTCCATGCCTCGAAAAGCACGCTTTTCGAGGCATGGAGTGGTCTTGCTCTTGGTATGTAAAAATGGTCATCCATCCAAGGACCGATAGATCGACCCGTGCGGCTGTTATTACTTAGCCACTAGCCCCGCTCATCACCGGGTAACGCTAATAAATAACTACCTTCAAATATTTAACAGCAATGTTATTGTGATGAATTCAATGGCGAAGGAAAGTCAACAAACTGCGTAACTTCTCCGTATCATAATAAGATGAGCGCCAGCGCAGCAGCGACAGCGAGTGGCCTACCGAACAATACTCATGTTTACAAACATGCTCCACACTTCCTACGTATTGCTAGGTGTGTAGCGCTTATTGATAATAAATTATATTATGATATTTATGGTAATAATCTGCCATGCAGTCTCCCTGACCTACCTTTCCATGTCGAGATTCATCATCATTAAATAAATAAAAAAAATCTGGTTTGTGAAATTCGTAGTGCAGGGCAGGGTCATCATAGACATCACAGTTTGTTTCGGTCTTTCTTCTCAAAGTAGTCTGATATGAAATACCGTCCTCTTCTAAATAGTTTTAAAACATAATTTATTTTTCACGTGTAAAAGTGTTTTTTAACCAATTTACAGAAGTAAATATCATTTATCAAAATATTTATATAAAAAATAATAATTGTACCGTTTTAGTACAACTGCATGGGGAACCCTATGAATACGCCTCGGAATCTGTGCACAAGAGTCTTCTTCAAATGTTCTGGAAACAATACTATGAGCCAGATCAGCTTATCTGTATTATTTCTTACAAATGTTTTGATTGCCACAAATTGACCTAAGATAACAAATAAAATCGTTTAATAATATTGTTTCTAAACAATTACACGCACTGTTCTCTCTTCTGATTGTCCAATCCAGTGCAATTTCCTGAAAACTTGAGTTTGACTGTACCTTCTTGGTACATTGAAAATCTAGTATAATCACTCATCATCTGCCTAGCCTTTTCCCAACTATGTTGGGGTCGGCTTCCAGTCTAACCGGATGCAGCTGAATACCAGTATTTTACATGGAGCGACTGCCTATCTGACCTCCACAACCCAGTTACTGGGTAATACGATACCTCTTGGTAAGACTGGTTGTCAGGCTTTCGGGCTTCTGACTACTCGTAACGGCTGTCAAAGATCCACGAATGCCAGCAGGGACCAACGGCTTAACGTGCTTTCCGAGGCACGGAGGGGTTTCGGTATGTAAAGATGGTTACCCATCCACAAACCAACCGCGGCAAGCGTAGCTTAACCTGGTCGGTCGATTTGTGCGGCTGTTATTATTTAGCCACGGGCCCCTCCTTTATGCTGAAGGCTGCATTACATATCTACTTATTGTATTTCTTTATTGTGTAAATTCTAAAGTACCTAAACTCAAAATTGTAAAGGGTCGAAATGATCAATTGTAGTAATATTGTCAGTCGCTTCAATTGAATTTTGTAGACGATCAATTTGCGCACCAATGTGTATCAATTTTGTAAAAATTGCAATTGAACAACCCTTTTTAGTGTAAATTCAAATGTGACATAGCAAGCTAGCTAGCTGTAGCTAGCAAGACTCATCTAATGCATGAGAGTATCTTTTGCACAGCTTCACGCATCTTTAATAATATTCCGGGGCCTATCAGAAAAAATATGGAAATAAAACAATTTAAAAAGAATCTCCAAGATCTGTTAGTAGACAAGTGCTACTACTCTATAAAAGACTTCCTATTAGACAAATCACTGCTCCAACATAGTCTCCCTCAGTCATGATGTGTTCGGTGCCCACTGAAATGTATAAATGTGTACCTACTAAAATTCGTTCTATTTTCTTTATTTTATTTTTATTTTTATGCGGCATCTTAATAATTTGTAATCAATAATGAAAGTAAATTTAATTTAATTTATATGCACCTAACTATTGTATGCCCCAAGGGCGGGACATAGTTGATCACAATTTAATTATTTAAGACCTGTATTATGTATGTACCTACCTATGATCCACAATAAAGATATTGATTGATTGATTGATTGATTGACATTTTCTATAGAAGCCTGCATATTGCACATGCTCAATCACAGATTGATTAGCTCTAGTGAATGATTTAAATCTTCGAAATATTCAAATTGATTACAGTTGCAAGCGATGTCACGTCCAAGATGAATACCTATTTTGAAACGAAAATAATTTATAAGCGATGCTTGTTTTATGTTTGGATAGCCGATAGTATCATTAACTTTTTTGTTATCAGACTTCAGGTTTGTTAATCGTTTTACCAATATTGTTTTTTAACTTTATTAACCGACTTCAAAGAAGGAGGAGGTTCTCAATTCGATGTTTAAAAGTATAATTAAATAACTCCGTCATATACATATAGACGGATTTGAAAAATTCTTTTTTTTCATGATAAGGTATGCCTCAGGAGTGGTCCCATATAAATAAATATAAATTTGATTAACTTTGCTTGGGTAGTTTTTGAGTTAGTTTCAATAATAAGATTTTTTCCACTTAGTTTATTATTCCTGTCACTGATATTTACATAGCAAGTAGTTTTACATGAATTTGTGTGGCGTAGGTACAACTAAAATGTGAAAAGTAAAACCAACAACAGACTTCCAAAACTAAACACTACAAAGTGAAAAATAACTTTAATGTCGGAAGTCGTTGTCAAAAACGAAAATGCGGAACCAACGACACCGACTTCCGAAATTAAAGTATTTTTTTTCATTTTGTAGTGTTTATTTTTGGAAGTCGGTTGTTTTTTTTGTTTTTGTAAAAAAGTTTTGATATCGCAACAGGGTTCACATTTAGGTACGAGTATACGTACGTTAACTGTGACAGTTTTATGTAGCCCTCCTTATCGATTACGATAACTGTGAATGTGACCTTTAGAAATCAATTACTTGCGTGTGTCCTTAGATGGCTCGTTTTATTTTAGTTTTGAACACCCGATCACAACTAGAACAATAAAGTTGTAAGAGGTGTAGTTGTACAAGTTTGTATTTTGCTAAGTGTTTTGACCAAATAAAAGATTTTATCGATTTATCTATCAAAAGCGCCATGCTGTAGGAGTTGACTGGTAGAAATCGTCACGTAAGGAAAAGGCATTCCTCCGCTCCGATCCTCTCTCTCTCTCTCTCTCTCTCTCTCTCGCTTTCCTTCTATTATATACGAGTGTGTGTGCGATTGCGAGTGCGAGTCGAGTATCGCGCTTCACGGGGTTCCCCTGAACGTACACGTTTTTTTTTTTGAGGTGTTTGTTGTCGTGGCCATTAAGAAATACAATCTATCCAGACAGCAGTACTGCAGCTAAACATCTCAAACATCTCTTTACTTATTACGAAATAACTGTTTATCCAGCAGTCTTGTGAAATCTAAAGAGGTTATCACAATGACAACGGCACAATGTCTCGTCTCAGTCAAGGATAGTTTAACGAACGTAGCGTTGTCAAGTTGTACAAGTGCAAGGCAAAAACAAACAGAAAAAGTTGTGTGTGCCTCTCTGTTTATTTTGAAAGGATTTCTGTATCTCTAGCTGTTTGATCGGATCATCTTATCTTTAAAACAAGTTGTCATTTACGAACATAATAAGCATTAGGTACTTTACCGATTTACGCAGAGGCGATGAAAGTTTGGAAAAACTGATTGTGGTTGGGAACACCGAAGGCAAACGATCGCGCGGTCGTTCACCAACACGATGGACCGATCAGGTGAAGGAATCATCGTCCTCTAAATTCTACATTGTGGTAAGGGATGCGCTGGACAGAAACCGCTGGAGACGGATCATCCGCTTCAGATGCAACTCCGTAGCTGTCCACGATCCTCAGACATGAGGGACCGACCACAGAGAGAGAGACATTACCGATACATGTCTGGTGTAGAATATTAATGGCATATATGTAGATCTTACAAATCCAAATTAAGCGGGGCTCGTGGCTAACTGATGAACAGCCGCACAGGTCGTTCGAAGGTTAAGCTACGCTTTCCGAGGGCAGTCCGTGGATGGGTGACTATCCATTGCATATCGAGAACCCTCCTTGCCTAAGCACTTTAAGCCGGTTGTCACGTGTAGATCTTTGAAAGTCTTAACGGGTAGTCAGAAGTCTGAAAGTCGGACAATCGTCCTAGTCTTACCAAGGTATCGTATTAATCCTGTATCTGGGTTGTGGAGGTCAGATAGGCTGTCGCTTCATGTAAAATGCTGGTGTTCGGCTGCATCCAGTTAGACTAGAAGCCAAGCCTATCATAGTAGGGAAAAGACTAGGCAGATGATGATGATGACAAGTTTAGTACATATTAAGCGCTGACTGTAGAATTATTTAAGCTGAAGGTTTTAGTGCGAATATTAACTTTTACTTATCTAAATTCCCCAGGAGTGGGCTACATATCCCCCGAGCCCATGTACCCTGACCGCGGCGACATATCGGCGCCATTAGATGCAGACGTGTCGATAACGAAGGACAGCCGGAAGCATGCCTCAGTGCGCCTGGGCAAGGAGACGCCCTTGCTGCGACTGAGGAATGGTGCGTTGCAGGCCGGACTCAGTGACAGGCTACACAGGGTCGTAGCTATGAGGAAGGTAAGAGAAACTACGATGTTATAAGGAGTTCCAAGCCGTCCGGAAGGGTTACCGCTACCCCGGAACATAAAGGGCTAAGGTAGGAACACGGATGGGATTTACTTTAGTCAATAAGAATCTGACACTACCTTCCGCTCCACCCAGAGCGGGAGGGGTCATTTGATGATTTCCCATCCTTAAAAAAAAAAAAGCGGTTTGCCCGATGTGATCTCATCGGCAAAAATTACGAACTTTGCTTAACCCATTTAGGCGATGACTTTTCAAAAATCTTACCTAAGTGCTCACTTTCATGCTTCTAGACACAGCGGTTTGGCTGTACGTTGTCTGTTCGGAGTGAATGAATTTAAGAATTTTGTTAAGTAGAAGATAAAGTTAGTAGGCCAATTTCCAGCAGTGACCGACTTTCGGCCAATGATGATCTGTGCAGTTTTTTACTGTTTCTGTTTATTAATTAGTCAACTACCCTATTCACGAACCTGGATTAATGGCCATATTTGTAATGTCATGTTCTCCTCCCTCCAGGAAGTAGAGAGTCAGCGCAAGACGTCTTCTCTGCAGCGCAACGTGGTGTACCCGCTGGCGATGCTACTGCTGCTGGCTCTGACCACCATCACCGTGCTCATGGTGCTGCAGAACACCCTCGAACTGCTCATCGGGATTAAAGCGCTGCCGCTTAGCACACGGGTTGGTATACCATGCGTTTCCTATCAGTCTATTCCATCGAAGCAAACTCAGAGATCACAGTAGTCTCTTTTGAAGTCCAGACCTTAACTTGGTCAGATCATGTGAGGACCATGTAGATTAGTATCTGAAATGGTCTTTTGAGGAAAGAACCAAATAGATTTGAATAATCTGCACTCAAATCTGTGTGGTTCACTCAAATGTACCAGCTGCTAAAATTTACCAAAATGTGTGTCCAGTCAGTGCACGCATTTGTCAGCAATACCGGACGGCAAAAATGTATCGTTTTCAATTCATGATATGTTGACGACAACGATAGTTCGATCAATTTAGGATATTAACGGGATTTATTTCTGCTTTTGTAATAGTGAGTACCTATTTTAATCTGTAAATAAATGTAAGTTGGTCAATGATTGCTTTTGAAAAGTACTTCTTTGCAGAAATAACTTTGATGATCAGTCGAGGCCCCAAATGTGAACCAATACGAATTTACAATTACTTCAGTACATGCAATTTTAGCAAGTAATACATTATTACGTTCCAGCAATTCACATTGGGGATAGCATCCCTGTCGAAGCTGGGCTGCGCGGGCGCAGTCCTCGAAGCGTTCCTCATCGTGTACCTGTACGCGGCGTCGCTGACGGGGCTGGGCACGCCGCTGCGCGCCCTGCGCGTGTTACCGCGCGCGCGTCGCACGCCGCTCGCGCGCATCATCGCGCACTGCACGCTGCTGCTGGCCTATTCGACTGCGCATCCGTTGCTTGTTAAGATGTTGGGTACGTTATAAACTATTTTAAATCTTATACTTATTCCTACTATGACAGAATTTCTTCTTTTTTTCTTAAAGAAAACTCTGAAAAAATTTCTCTCTTAGACAAGGACTCTCCTTCTAATAGACGACCAACGAAAGGAGAAAAATAGGTGACGAATTTTAGCAGTACGCACGATAATCGCATGTAGAATATAAAGGTGATAATTGCCTGGCGGGTCTCGCCTATGCAGTTCTCGAGACGGTAGCAAAACTCTCCTCGTCTATATTAGACTTTATTTCTCAAGCTAGAGCCTACCACGTCGATCAGTGCATTTAATGTTCCATGCAAAATAATAACAGTATGTAGTAATACGTTTATTTAATTTCCACCAGGTATAACGAACTTTGATTTGTTGGGCGAGTTCGGCCGCATCGAATGGCTGGGAAACTTCAAACTCGTTCTATTGTACAATGCCATATTCGCGGGCACGGTGACACTGTGCCTCGTCAGCAAGTTCACGGCCAGCGTGCGCCGCGAACTGTACAACAGGTTGGTGGAAAACGTCAACACGGTCGCGCACTGCGTGTCTTTCCTCAACAACTGACGGCCGCGCGCGTCTGTCGTCCTTTGTTCCTAAGTTTTCATACTTTTACCATAGGCCCCGCTCAGTTAGCAGCTACATCCATCCTGTATGGCTGCTGTGTCAAATTACGATTAGAAACGATGGTTTTTTATAAGTATTTTAGAAATATCTTTCGCAGATCTGGTTCATCATTCTATTTAACATTATCACTGGCGCAGTGAACAAATTTTGGTTCATGTTTAGTTCATTTAAATATACTTACATAAAAAAATCAAAGCATGGAGATATTGTGTTGTAGATAAATGTCTCCTATTCTGAAATAGTTTAAACTTTGGAACAGTTGAGGTATAATTAATGTAAAAATTAATGACAATTTAATAGGTATTATTAATAATTAAATTGCTAGGTATTTGTTTAATTAATTAATTAATTAGAAACATGTATTATTAAGTGTTCACGAAATCACGACAGAAATGACAAACTAATAAAAATAGTAAAAACAACAATATAATCACTAACATGGTAGATGTAGTAAGATTATTGCATTTAATTTCTACCAATTTATTTCTATTTATTTCGGTTCCTATTTTAGTATTTTATTGTATACAAATTGTGTCATATTTGCTATTTGTAAATTATAATATTGTAAAGTTTTTGAGGAAAGACTCGCTAGAATAAATTTGATTTTTTTTATTACCAATGAGACTGAATTTGTTAAAGTTATGATTAGGAACAGGAGATTATTTATTTTATTTTGTTACGTCTATGTTATTACTAAATACGACTGGTGAATGAATTACAATAATTAGTTTTATTATTATTTAAATTAAACAATTGTGTAAGATTATAATTGCCATGAAATTATAAATGTACTGTTGTGGTGTCCTTTTAGATGAAGCCACTTTTTTAATCTTGTCTCAATTTCTTTTGGTTTGCGCTGTGCATAAATAAATATATCACACACAGTGATTTTAAATTTATAAAAGACATTGAAGACTGTTTTTATTCTAGAATAACTATAGATTTATGTAAGCTTTTGTTGCTCAAATTTACATCACACAAATAAACCCTGCAATGGTGATGAATATGAATACTTATTGTTTTTATTTCTTGTGGTTTACTTGTTGAGGCTAACTGATACAACGTTCTAGTCTTCTTAGATCTCTGTTGCAGGGAATCTTTCTTACGAGCTTCAGCACACAAACGTAATGTTCTCGAACATTTAACCCTTCGAAGAATTCATCAGCTATCATTATTAACGTGCTACTAACGCGCAAACTTGCAGTATACTCGAGGAGAGTTAGATCACACATAATAATGTAGGAACATATTAAATGTAGTGTGTTTAAAATGTTAAATGTATAAAGTTGACGAAATAATGCCAGTGGTGCTACAATTTATCATTAATATAAACTACAACACACCACAAGAATAAAATATGTAATGTTATTCTGTAATGTACTTAGAACAAGCATGTTAGGGCGCATAAGTAAGTCCGCGTCCTATTTTATAGCGATCGTCGCGCGAATACGCGATAATTACGTGTTTTGTGTCATTTTTTGTTCGATAAACCGGAAAGCGCCCTCTGTCGGCGCGACCACGCGTTCAGGTTCACCGAACTAAAAGTGACTTAGTAATATGCAGTTCTGCACGCGACGATCACATCATTCGCGCGAATAGGACGCGGGGTCAGTCTTGTGTGTGAATCTCGATTGTTTGTGAGTAGAGTAATTATATTTAGTGTGCGGATTTTATACATTTTGTATTATCTTGTACCAAACGTTGAGATTGCATTTGAAATAATACATTATAAAAATTGATATGGTCCTTTTTATTTCTGCCCACACTGTTAAATATTCCCTAGTAGCATTAGCGCTTGAACATATACATAACATGCTTAGCATTTCATCTAAACGCTTTTTTCTGGTTGCCCTAGCCTAGCCGCAAAGCTTCTACATATTGCTTTCGCCTGCAACACTCTTGCATTTAGAGGTCTTTTATTCAGTCTCATTAGGTTTGCTTAGAACTGTATACCTAAAAACGAATGTTCCTTTGATTTAGATTCAGGTGGGTAGCAGATGGGTTCACATTCCCAGAGGAAACGAAGACGACTGCGACATTAAACGCAACGCGGGTGGCGGCTGAGGGCACTCCTGCCGTTGACAAGGTTGAAAGAGATAATGTGGAACATATGAAATCAGAATAAATGCCAAATTATTGTATGCTTTAGTAACATAGGTAGGTTTTTAAATATAAACTGTTCAGCTTTAAAGAAGAAGAATCTATCTAGATAGGCACCACTCATTCAGATCAAAATCTAGCTCTTAATAGCTTATCCAAAAGCTCTGCTCAAACAAACAACTGTGTCAATTAACTCATATGGAGGTGTTCAAACCAGCGAATAGTCGTGCGACTGCTTAGTCATTAAAACAGTCGATGCGCGGAGTCGCGTACCCTATCCCGCGCGAGATCTACCTCTGTGTGGTGTGGCCAGAACTTAATTCTAATACCTTGATTACACGCACAAAGTTACAAGACAAAGCATTAAGGGCGGGTTGTTTGTCGTTCACTTAACGCACGCGTATACGTCAAAAATGGCGCTAACTATCGTCAAACCAAAAAAAAAACGTTTCAAATTACAATTACAAAATTATGTCTTTAACTTACGTCAAATAATTACGATTACGTACATAATCAGCCTATAATGTTCCCACTGCTGGGACACGGGCCACCTCTCTGTGAAAGGGAGTGGGCCGTAATCCACCACGCGGGACCAGTGCGGGTTGGTAGATGTCACATGTCTTCGAGTTTTTGGTTCTAGGACATGCCGGATTCCTCACGATGTTTTCCTTCACCGTTTGGAGAGCAATGGTGATGAAATAATTTACACATAGTAAAGCGCCTGTCTGGGTTCGAACCTACAACCTACAACTCGGTAAGTCGCGGCCGTTACCACTGGGCCACCACAGCTGCTCTCGATTACGTACCTACTCGTTATTATTAGAGCGTTTGTCCAGCGTAGGCGTTCGATAAACGTATGCGCAGCGCAGACGCCGCGACTACGCGTCGCATTGGCGCGGCGTCATTGCAAGGGTAAATGCATACGCTGCGTTAGCGCCGCAAGTGCGCGACGCACTCGCTGCGTTATTGCGGAGTCATTTACAATCCTGTATGTCTGCGCCGCGTTAGCGCAGCATTCAATTCACTCCAGAGGAAACGCCGCAGCAACGCGACGCTCGCGGCGTCTGCGCTGCGCATACGTTTCTCGAACGCCTACGCTGGACAAACCCTAGTGTGGAGGCGCTCTTAAAGCAACCGGCCCGTAGTGCACTTTTGACCACACATGTTATGAGGGCATTAGTGAGAGTGAGAACCATCTATGACATTTGTGATGAGTGCACTATAATCCAACAACAGAACAGTAACTCAAACAACAACTAAGCTAGTAATAAGTTATATAACTTAGTCATAGGTTGTTTTGTTTATCAAGAAAATTAATTATGCGGCGGCGGCGGCCGCGGCTGCTGGCAGTGCCGCGCGGCCGCACGAAGATATTGAATGATGCTCCGTTTACTCTCGCACTCCGTATCCTCAACAGTATAGCGGAGAATATAGATGTGTTCTGTTGCACTCTGGGTGATTTCACAGTGAGAGCTCTCTTTGAAATATGTTATGGTCATGCTGGGACATAATATGATCAAGAATTGTTAGCTGGTAACGGTGTAACTGTAGTTAGTAAGTTGTCTACATTATCGCATTAGGTGACAAACCTGTAAAGATAATTGTATGGTGGGAATAAATAGATAAAAATGTTTCATCTCTTCAGTACAAAACATGTAACCATATTATTTCAGTTATTTTACTGCAAGGAATTCAATTGACTGAAAATTGAAATCATACTAGCTATAGGTTTATAGATGCAATAATTATTTTATTTTTAATGATATTATGCCAAAAAGCACCAACAAACGCAAGCCAAGCGCTGATCTGTCTCGCAAAAAGCACTATATAATTAATATTTTATCATATTGAGGTTAGAGGAGAAATGAAACCCACTGTAATCTGTCTGTGATGAGTAATTAGTAATTAATGAGTATTGTACAAAATAAAATATTGTAAATAGGGTCAGTTTATAATAAAACTATGCAACATAATCTTCAGACATTTTATTTACTTACTGTTTCACTTACTGAGTCAACCAGCATGTAGTGTTTACCACACTTCCTGCCTTCTGCTTTCAGGATAACTCTTCTTGTGTTGTTCCTCACTACTTCAAGACTCTCATTACTATTCAGCCCAAGTATAAAACCCAAGTTGATAACATCATGCACATCTCTTACTTGCATATCATTCTCAGCACCACTAGTAACAATAATGTTCCTTGACTTCCCAACAGCATGGTAATTATGAGCAGTACTGATTATATTCTTCCTGGATGTTGAATCTCTTATAGCGGGCGAGTACATTAGCTCAAAGAATATACCCCTCTCCACAGCTTGTGAGTACAGTTTCCGACTGATTTTAAAAGGGATCTTGCTTTCCGGTTCAAATGTTATGATATCTATATCCATAGATCCACAAGCATACTGGAATGCTTGTAAAGTTTTAGGTATTACGGCAATGATGTCATATTTCTTTAAATTCTCTGATTGGTTCACTTTATGAGCAACACTAGAGTCTGAGAATTCTATAGTCACCCTTTGTAAAATATTAAGCTTTGTGGTGTTTATGAAATCTTTTGAAATATCTATCGGCGAAGGCACATAGTCTTTTTTATCTCTGGCTTCTCCTTTCTTTTTCTTTATCTTGGGCTCATTAGAAGGTTCTTCAACGTGTGTATTAATAGCTATTGTATTAAAGCCAAGTTTTTCTAACAGATGGAATTTCTCATGTTCAAAATTCTTGCTGATAAATAAGTCACAAAAACCCCAGTTGCGGTTGGCCATATTTTATAATAACGATTTCTAAGTGATTTATAAAATGTAATCAAAACGCGAACATAAAACCAAACCTAACATTTGCTCAACATTCAACAAAACAATGTTCAAAACAAAAACAGGTTACATGCTCTGTGACAAAAACATTCCGTCTGACTGCTGACGTAAGACGTTTACGGTAAAATTCAGTGCCCAGGCCGCATTCCGAATTGGCTGTAATCGCTCACAGCACTCAAATCGTCTCACATCATGCGTTCCGTACTTCGTGGTTCCGTATTAGTAGATATTACGATTATGGGTGCGTTCCGAATTGGAAAAACAATCGATTTGAGCGAGCTTAAACCCGTATCGAATTAGCGTGAGCGCGATAACGATGTCCCGCGAATCATCATAGATGACGTTATGACATGCGCCATCTTGCGATATTGCGGCGTTATCGCAAGATGATGCAATTCAAAACAAAACACACACTGACACATCTTCATTCTCATACACACACACACTGTCATTTTTGACAGCGCTCACGGTGATATTAGATTTCAGATTTTTCAGATTACAAGGTATGGTCGGCGTTATCGCAAGATGACGCATGTCATGACGTCATCTATGACGATTCACGGGACATCGTTATCGTGCTCACGCTATTTCGGTACGGGTTTAAGCATGCTCAAATTGATTACATAGATTATTTTCCCTATTCGGAACGCACCCCCAGTTGCTTTTGCCAGTGTCAAAAAATGAGCGGTGCGTCGCGTCGTTCACGTCGCGTCGCCGTCGTTGTCGTCGGATGGTCGGGACCAAAGAGTATAATAATAATGTCGGGAGTGAGCCACAGATAACTCTAAACTATGTCAGAGAGAGTGAGCCAGTGAGCAAATGTATGTATTATTTGAACGCACCCAAGAGTCCTGACACTTTTTGTTTCGTTTAGAATTTTGGATCAGAAATCGATTACTTGCTCTCGATTTTCTACCCAAATCGGTTTTTAATCGAGTACCTACTATATCGTGACTTGTTAAAACAACCTCTAGCTGTAGAATTTTTAACTTTAAACACACCTACATTTTAAAAGAAGTAAAAAAAAGTTACTGGCTTTATGCTTTTGATAAAAATACCCTTTGTCAATCGTTGTTTGTCAATGTTTATCAATATGTTGTCAAACCGTGTCAAATGGATAGTTGAAATTGAAATTATTCGAAAATATACTTTGTTTCATGGTTTGTAGCACAGACTACAATATTATGTTTGTAGTCTCTTCCACAGAAGCTATTAATGAGGATTTGGAGTTTATTTGAATTTCTCGTATAATATATATTTCCGATAATTGTGTGTGTATATCTGATCATGGGATTTCGTATTATAATTGCCGGTGAGGCTCAATGCTTTGCATACGCGGAAACCGTTCTTCTAGCAGATTATCTTTCTCAACAACTTCCAAACTTTGCCTACAATTGTATTCAAAAATCGGTGCGAGATTGGAAGGTAGGTACGTCTTAAATTTTGAAAAAGAAACCACTAATAAATTGCTCTAATGCGCTAGTATATAATTTTATTATGTCAATGAGTAATGGCAAAAGCAGATGTTGCATGTCACCATCAGTCACCACCCACCGTTTTGCATGTGTGAAGAATAAAGGCAAGCTGAAGTCGTAGATAGATAATAAGCATTCACTTATATATTACTAATAAGCAGATATGTGATTAATTTGAAATTAAAATCATAATTATTTTAGAGTTGGTTGTGCAAGGTCAACATGAAAAACAAATGGCATCATACAGAGTCACCTATCATTTGGAAAGAATTGTTAATGAAGGGCAGCAAGCCACATTATATCGGTGGGGCGTCAGAGTTTCTAGATTATTGTTATTCATATTACAATTTCGATGCTTTATTTGCTTCTGAGAAATACGAAGGATTGTTAGACAATATTCTACAATTTAAAAGGAAGGTTCATTTGGAAAATGTTTTGCTCGACGTAGCGGCAAACAAAAATCCGGTAAACGAGCTCCCCAAGAATCATTTTGTGGTTACGATTTCTGGCGCTAGCCACTTACTAACAATGCATTTGATTTCGGATTTATTGGCTCCGGAGTACACACGTAGGGATAAATTAATAAATAAAATATACTTGTATGATGATTGCTGTTCCAAAACATTTATGAATTATGTAGAAAAAGAATGTTCTTATGTCCTGACTGACACTCCAGGCAGAGTTGTGAAATACGTTGAGAAAATTGGAATAGCGCTTACAAGTACAGATATGCTGATAATCCTCGACCATGAACCGTTTGAGTAAGTGAAAATTCTGTGGCAGCCCTTGGCAGGGCTTTAAATTATACTTATATTTAAAGCACTGCTAAAGTCTGCCATGTGAACATCGTGCATTTTTCAGTGCGAAGAAACCAATTGGGCAATGGCTGCGTGAGAACAGAAAAAAAATGGAAGACCTAGCCCTCATGATCAATGCGTCAGGTCGACGTAACTTGCACGTCATTTTTCCCAATTTAGGGCCAGCATGTTATAACGCCACAATTCTCAGAAATCACGTTAATATTGATAAAAGTAACATAGTTGTTGTAACTTCGGATGTAGGAATGGAGATTTTACCAATAGTAGCTAAAATCGCTGAAGTCCCTATGAGAAATATATTTTGTCCACCTGTTTGGGGATTTGTTGGAATAAACCAGCTGGTGGATGTTAGAACAACGGTGCATCAGTATAACAGTTTCGAACCTTATAGAAGATACACAAGAGTGAGGAATTCTACTCTTAACATCGGATCAATGACTCCGGAAATGCGAACTTTATATTATTTGATGCATTTCGATGATACCTTATGGACAAAAGTAGCTGAAATGAAAGCAAGTATTTAATATTTATGTAAAAATAGTAAAACAGACCAATCATACCTTTAAATAGATAAATACATTTTGAAAACTGTCTCGTTGGTCTAGCGGTCGCAAGTGCTCCTGCTGAGCATGAGGTTGTGAATACGATTACCAAGTCGTGCAATGTGTTATCGTGGTTTTTTATCAGGAATTCCTTTTTTTGCTACTGATAGCAGCCCGAAGTTTGGATTTGTGCCCGATTGATGGCAATAGGCTCGCCCCCCTATTACATGGGACTTAAACGTAACTGGCGAAACTTGGGTTTGCATGCTAAGGTACATCTTTCTCTGACCCTTCGAGGAATTACAGGGGTCATGTTATGTTATTACATTTTGAATAATTGTAAAGACTTTTTCAGAAAATGTATAGCCAGGGACCAGCAGCTGAGGCAAGATTAAACAAAGCAAAAGCAGTAATAAGTTTGGTAAATCTGTGGCTTTTGAATCCCAGTCCCGACCACATAATATGCTTAGGAATTAGTTGCAACGGTAATTATGAAACATAACAATGTTTATTTATGATAGAGGTTTTAATGATTTATACACTAATGTTATCTTTGATTAAATAGGATCTTTTGGATTACATTTTGATGGGATATTTTCCCAACCTGCAAGATTTATTAATGGACGTTGGAATCCAGCAACTGATTTTTTAATGCCGTTGGATCGCGAAATGAAGTTACGGTACTTAGAAAAAATGGCAGAATTCGTAATGCACTTAGGACCTACCGATCTGCCACCTATTGAACCATATTTTCCATGTGGATGCAAACAAACAGGTTTCACTATTAATTAGTAGTTTTTAAAAGGTCACTTTTTTGTGTTTTATGTCATGTTCATAGTACGTACTTTTAAAATTGTTTTTTTTAATCGATTATTTCGAACCGATTATTCGATTGTGAACTGTCACTCGTTTCTGAACGTCAAATTCGAGCGAGCGCAGTAGTCAACACAGACACAACATAAGGTGAAGGTAGTCGAGTTTCATATGAGCTAGTGGTACCCGAGTCGTTGTTGTAGATTGTTTCGTAATTCGCAGGCAAAGGAATGTTATGACGTGCAGTAACTGTCTTTGTTTGAATAACACTCGTTTTAAACTTTACTTGTGAGTCGTAGAATAATGTGATAGATAGAGCTCGATAATGTGCTAGTAAACGGTTTTATTGCGACATGATTTTTTCCAAAGTATGATCGTTCCAGTAGAAGTTATTAATATAGTTAGGCTTTCGTATTGGTTAAGTTGTGTGAATATTGTGCCAATAATGAGATAGTGGAGTGTTGTGATGTGGTTGTGGGACATGTGGCGGGTGCTGTGGGCCGTAGAAGCGGTGGCGCAGCTGGCAGCGGTGCTGGCGACGCCGCTGGACCCCGCGCCGCCGATCCCGCAAGGTGAGACGAGAGGAACCTTGCGCCTACGCTCCTTGCGCTGCTACCTAGCGCCGTCTGTTGTGCTTCGCATGGCTTTATGCATGTTTAGGTCACAAGCTTGTTTTACGACTTTTGTTTACTTTCGTTTCTTTTCAATTTGTCTTAATTAAAACTAATTTGCTTAAAAATCTGCGTGCTTTTTATTTATTAGACTGTTCACCACAATCACATTGAACTTTCGAAAAGTTTTTGGACAAATAACTTTAATTATGAATTACTGATCACTTGAATTTTGTTTTTGGATGTTTAGCAGAAACCTTTGTAACAACCATAACAGAATTGTTATGTAATAAAACTGTTTCAAAGAATTAAGTAGATGACAGTAGCTTTGCTTTTTCTTTTGTTACTAATGTCGCATTTCACTACTTGTCTCTCAGTGGAGCTTTGCAAATAGGATCCATTACGCTCGGTGAAGTATAGGTAAATACTTTTACCAATGTCAACGTTACCATGTCACTTATTCTCATTTTGTATTTAACCCTTCGCGCGTCTAATTAGCAGACACAATATAAATTTTATTGTTATCGGTACACATGTTGTATGCTCGACATGCGAAGAGTTAAGCAACTTTCCCTCACAATTTTGTGTTAATATACTTATTTGAGTACTTATTCAAAATAACCCAGCTGTTGTAAAAAAATAAGTTTTAAAATTAAAACCCAACTTCTGAAAAGGATCAAACTCAAACTCAAAGCATTTATTTCAATTAAACCATTTACAGGCACTTTTGAATTAATAAGAAATCGGTCATTCAAAAAATATGAAGCTAGTTGCCCATTCCAAAGCGTAGGTACCTATGGAGAAGAATGGGCAAGAAACTCCATGGACACTCTTTTAAATTATATCCCTATTGGATCATAGACCACCTACAGTTCCCATAAAATTATACCCATTGTCTTTTTACTGAAAGAGAGATTGATTGAAAACCTAAGCAGAATGAGTCCAACACTGAAGCCAATATTCTACAATGATGGCATAACAAATATAACAAAAGGCATGCTGCCTCGTGGTCCACGTGAATTGTGCAGTGTTGTAAGGTATTATTAATTAAAGTATGTTGTATGTCTGTTTTAGGCTATCCTAAAAAACTGAATTAGGTACTAACAGCTATGTCCACGTTATAAGTTTGATTCTCTACTTTGGTTCAGTCATTTTTAACCCACTTTAATAGTAGTTCAATAGGGGTGCATGAAGGGAACCTTCCCGACTGATGTCGGGCGCACCCTGGGCAATCGACTTTCACCACGATGGTATTGCTTTTTTTTTTTTTTTTTTTAAGGTTGGGAAATCATCAAATGACCCCTCCCGCTCTGGGTGGAGCGGAAGGGAGTGTCAGACTCTTACTGACTAAAACCCATCCGTGTTCCTTCCTTAGCCCTTTATGTTCCGGGGCAGCGGTAACCCTTTCGGACAATCCCGCTGCCCTGGCAGGCTTCGGCCCTAACGGGCCCCTCCTTTGATGCTGACATCTCTTTGAGGCGCGCGTGGAAAACATACGCGCCGTCCGGCACGGGCCTGGTCCTGATCGGACGGCGAGCTACCCATTACTCGCCGTCCGCAGGCCCGTGCCTACGGTGGCCGGGAGTCGTCACGCGGCTCCCGACGCCCGGGGCGTCTACCGCGGCGGCTGGGACGGGCGGCTCTCTCCGCTTTCTCCCACCACCTCCTTCACTAGCATGACTGCTTCGCAGAAGGAGGTGGCTGCCTCCCACTCCCTCCTTTGCTAGCATGACTGCTTCGCAGAAGGAGGTGGCTGCCTCCCACTCCCTCTCGCCCCGGACCATGGCTTAGACCAGGGCCGGGCGCGAGAGGTCGCCGCCGCTGCTGATCGCCTCTACGAGGACACGGCGGTGCTCTGCCCGGACAGACCTCCACCGTATGCTCCACCGTGTCCTCTGGGCGATCCTCGCAGTGGTGACACCCGGGCGTTTCCTCCCGCCTGATGATGTGCAGGAACCTCCCGAAACATCCGTGTCCGGTGAGGACCTGCGTCAGGCGGTAGGTGAGGACGCCGTGACGCCTCTCTAGCCACTCCTCAAAGAGGGGCCTTACCGCCGCTATCGCGGCGTGCCCTACGATGGTATTGCTAAGCTAAGAAATAGGAATAATTCGACGTATCAAAGACTATTTTATCGACGACATTTTGTGCGGGAATCAATCTGGATCAGTACAGCACTCCTCACCTAAACTTTAATGCTTAATTTTGATAATATAGAACTACTTCGAGTACTCACGCAAATTATTTGCTCTGTAATGAAGGACGCCCGTTTTTATATTCTGTGGAGTTCTACGGCAAATCCCCAAAAATTGCTACCTGAGTCGATAATCTGGCTGCAAGGGGGGCTATCTCTCACCGGAAGAGCGCGTTCCCACTACGACTACACGGAGAAATGTTCTCATTTTCTTTTAATTGCAATCGACGTAAGTATTTTGATAATATCGATTTCATTGCGTACGAAAACTGGCGACAGATGCCGCTGCTATGCCAAAATGTCTTTTGTAAATGCACTTATTATCTATTGACCTCTCTCTCTTTTCTTTAAGGCAAAGAAGGAAAGTTTGTAAACGGCAGGAGTAGTTCGCATATTAGGTAGGTATTTGGAAACTTTCTTCTTTTACAGCTATTAAGAGGTATTTGAGCTGATCTATTGTTAACCGACTCAGTCTCACACCTCTCGACCAGAACCCGCGAAATGTGACAAATAAAACTTATTGTTTGAAAGTATTATTTCACTTTTTATCTTCCGTCACACACAGCATATCCACACCACAAAAGCCAGTGTCGTGAAATCTGTTCAGGGGCAAAATGTCCAACGGTGTCAAAATGTCCAATTGTCAAAATGTCCAATGGTCAAAATGTCCAACTTCCAAAATGTTCAATTTGACGTTATTCTCTATACACATATTTAAGAAACCTTTACTAATAAAGCTAAACTAAAACCTATTAATTCCATTTCAATCGACAGCTGATGCCACTTTTATGGTAACACCGGATGTTCACCTCCATCTATTTATTCCATGTTAGTCAAGTAGCTTGGTGTTGTTTACAAAAAAGACCGAGGTTTTCGCGTTCTTCTTGTTTATTTAATTTATTGCTATGCACAGAGGGGTTTGTTTATAAGAGATGTTTTAGAGTCGAAATTGGCATGCAGATGGTAGGTATGCAGCTGTTGTTTAGCATTCGGTACTCCCTTAACTTTATGCAACTTTTATTGAATGTCAAGAAAATAATTATACGTCCAAAACTTCATAATTCTACTATACCAAGCAGTGGAACCAATAGTTCGAAACGAAAGTTCAGTGCAGAACAGAAATCTCTAAAATAATTTGAAATAACAGAACTTCTGTGTAGGTAGGGTGGTAGCGCCAGAAGATTTTAACAGTTGATAAATGCAAGTGAAGTTGGCCTTATACTTGCTTTAACTTTACACTTTACATATTCATGTTTATCTATTTAGTACTCTGTGTGTGTAAGAAGATACTTTTGCTTAACTGAAATACATGTTTTGGATGTGTAGAACGGAGGTGTTTTCGTTCTTGAAGTATGACGGCACGTTTGCAGAAGTAGTTATGGCCTATGCACTTGACGAATAAATTAAAGTTGTAACGGTGTGTTTTAAAATAGGTAATTGGATTATAAAACTTGTATTGTTGTGAGCGCATGCGCGGACGGCGCGCCGCCGACGCACGATCCGCGTCGGTGCGGCAAACGAGGGACACATCAGTTGCATAACAAGCGGGCGCTGCGGCATCCGGCTAACGGGATTGTGGCGCGAGGGAGCTCCACCTCCGAGTCTAGACGTGCTATCGCGATCGTGTCAGATTCGACACCACAGAGTGTTTTGGCAACTTTTCCACCACATCTAGATCATCTAGATAGTAACGCGCTGCAGACTATCACGAAACTTCCTCGTTTCGTCATTTCTCATCACGAAATATGACTGTGAAACATGATCGTGGACCGTCCAATAGGGCGAGCTTATTCGTGCGATCATGGACGAGACCGTGACTGATCGGACACAATGCCCCTGGCGGACGCAATGATGCCGAGTAGCTTTTTAAATAAGAAAGAAGGTCACTTGAGCACTACTACCACATATTAAAAGACAGTGTAGTCTTAATGTTTGTTTATTTAAATTTAATATTTTAACGTGTTCATGTAATTGGTTCGTAATTGTCGAGTACGGAAGGCGCAGACCGCGAATCCTGTTTGTGTTCGCGCGTCCATCGAACTGGTTTGTAGAGGGCAATGAGTCTCATTACATGGCAAATGACTTCGCTAGCTTCCAGTGGCTCGTTACATTTACGTATTAGCTCGTTTACATTATACAGGGATTAAAGGCTGGTCAGGTCCGATAAGAAACATCTTTAATGGTCTCTTATAACTTGTTTCAAGATAAAAAAAAAACATGCTGGCTAGAAGGGTCCTGGGGCCTGAGCCTGAGCTAAAAGAGTTATTTTACCATGAATTGGATATCCCAAGCGATCTATAGTGCTTAGAGGCCAAACATTGGTTATCAACCTCTTAAGATTTCTACATAAAAATATAATTGAGTGCCGCACAATCTCAGCTGTCCAGAAAATCAGTACAATGTCAGCAACTATGTCATCCAGGTAATTGAAACTGTGTACCTAAAGTGCGCAATTGAAACAATTTATCGCTCGACGACCAACCATTGTTAAATTGACGTTAACAATAAAATGGGAAACCAATTGGGGAACCGTTATTAAAATGTCACAGCGTAAAGAAATACCTCGTTTGATGTTGCGTTGCCTTTGTTCCTTATAACGAGCTATCAAAGAAGCTGCGCCCCGACTCGGCTCGAATAAAACGAGTGTTAAAGGCCGCCACTTGGAATGTTTTGCTAAAAGGTACGAGTACTAGAGAAATCTTTTGCAGCTATAAAAGATTTCAGGGAATTAGAACAACAAGCAGTTTAGTCTTAGATGCTTTCTTCCCTGAAGTAGTTAATACATTTGGCGCAACTATCCATTTTCTCAATGATTTACTAAACTGTATTCATCAACTTAATATTTCTTGCTACATCTGAATTTGAATGGTCCAATGATAAATATAATAAAATTAAACTCTGTTTTAAGAAACCCATTGAAGGCACGTAACAATGGGGTCTATAGTATTCCTTCACAACCTTTAAAATGAACAATACTGATTCTCAAGAAATACGAAGAATTCTTCAATCTTGATAGCTTTTAACCTGTGGGTAAGCAACATAATAAGATTACAACACAATTATCAATGATGCGAACATTGCGACAGGATTTGTCGTCGGCACTCGGCTCTCCGCAGCGATTGTGTTGGCGAGGCCGCGGTGTTTAAAATTGCCATGAGTGCTAATGGTATATAAATTGTGTAGCAAAAATTTGACATCCAAGCTCTTTATCTTCCTTATTTATTTATTTAAGCAAGGCACACAACGATATATTTACAAGGGTAGTAACAATAGGTAATCTCGATTCTTCAGTTCTGTGTAAATACATCACTTATAGGCATGCACAGCATTCATTAAATTAAAACATATTTAAGATTCGATTTCAAAATAAGTAAAAATTCAATAAAAATTTAATGTATGATTATTTTTGTTGACATTATTAAATTAAATTAAAATTACTTAAATAAAAATATATGTATATAAATATTAAAATTACATTATTATAGTTCAATTTGTATAGGTAAAAGTAGGAGTAGGCAGCTGATTACAGGAAAATTTTATTGATTTTAGTTTTAAATATTGGCAGACTATCAAAGAAAACATCGATACTGCTGTCGACTGAACAGGCTCTGTTGTAAGAGGTCAACATTCTATTTAAGGGGGCATGCTGGCCCAGATTTGTGCGACATGGCGTAGTTGCAAACGTCCTAGAGGTACGCTTGGACCGGAGATGTGAATGACGAGGCACGTCCAGGTTGATTTTGTTAAGGAGATCTGGGGGCCTAAAAACGCCACTTTGGCAGAATCATAAAACAATTCATATCACGCAATTTCATCTGTATGACAGTTTTGTATGGAGATTTGTAAAATGCTATAGGTACCCCTCTGCCTAACCCTTCAGGGATATATAGGTGTGAAACTGTCAAACAGATGAACTGCGTGATATGAATTGTTTTATGATTCTGCCAAAGTGGCCTTTTTAGGCCCCCTGGGGTCGATGTTAGCCCGTTTACAACTTTATACAGTAATGTCAAAGCATTTAGAGCTCTACGTTGTTTCAATGAGTCTAATTTGAAGTAGTTTAGCCTTTCTGGGTAATCGGCTCTAAATGGACATTTGTGGTCTTTAAACCGCAAGCACCTCGTCTTCTTTCTTTGAATGCGCTCAATACGGTCTATGTAAGTATTATAAGTTGGACTCCAAGCGGGAGATGCATATTGTACGAGGCTGCGCACTAAGGTGTTATAGAGCACCACCAACGCCGAGGTTCCCCTAAACTCTGCCAATTCCTTCATAGTTTCTAGTAATCTTGCCTTATTCTCCACTTAATTTCCTATTCATTAACTTGCTGCGGTATGGTATACTCTCAAGCTATTTGGCGCGCCAAAACGGTGCACAAGGAGATTTTAACACTCGAACTGTAAGTTGCTATTCTGGGAAGAAGATTGTAACATGCATTTCTACCCCCCTTCCCGTTAGCTTTTAGAAGTGAACCGTTATTTTTCGCCTAGGTTTTGTGTTCTTCAATATTATATGCTCGTAAATACGCTCCGCCTCTCAGTATCTGAACAATTCGTAGGTAGTACCATTCAGAGCCATACACTCGCTGTTATTTTTCTAACGAACAAAATATTGAACACACGGAACGTTTCGAGAGTAAAAATTGTAACCTGCAGAAAAATGCATTTTCTGCGCCACAAACTCGTAAACCAATAGCGAGGAATCTCTTTAACTGTCCTTGAACAAATTGGCTTGCCATAAACAGCCTCTTTTTATAGCAAGTCAATTCTTTTTGCAGCGTAATGTATTTACTTGCCCATGCCTTTCAGGAGGTATTTTGCGTTATTGCAAATGTTTTAGATGAGGAGAGCTTTATTTACTTTGCAGGGATTTCACAGACCTCAATAAAGCTTGTGTTTGTAGTTTGGGTCAGAATGGAATACTTTCGTAGTTAGGAGAATTATTTCACAAGTAAACATGTTGCAAGTCCCCTTGAGGCCAGACGTTTACTGCCCGTATTGTGTTGAAGGTTCATCGGGATACTGTCTGAGAAAAACACTTCTTTGATGTTACTTTACGATACTACTCTCAAACACAGTTTCTAAACTTTTGGAGTAAGGGCTGGACTTCTAAATTTCGATGCAAGTAGATGCAGGTACAGTATGCTCAACTATCATTTTTAACTTCGTCCCCAGCTAAAAAGTTAAAGAAACAAAAGTACAATAATACTTGAAACTTGAAGATGGCGCTGTAAATAAGTAATGTATGACGCTCTTCACGACCTGGGTACCTACTAGGAGAGGCTGGTATATTTCTGAGGAGAATTAATTTCTTAATATATCTCTTGGCTCACCGCGACTTGATAAACTGGGAATCTTGCAGGGCCAACCGGTTGTTGAGCAATAATTTTATGTGTATGTGCGCAGGAGCTAAAATGATAGAACCTGTTCTGTCTATGTACTGACCTTTACACTAAATATCGTCTTCGTCACTACTTTTAATGTTCATAAACGGACAACCTTGGTCGCCGAAAACTTGTATTGTTTGTGTCATCTGCAAAAAATATAAAATACGATGTAAACTTATTTGACTCTACTTTATTTTTAATGCCCAGATATCATGATGCATAGGAAATTCCGGATTACTAATATTATAAGATATATTTCTCGATAAAATATTAATTGTTGTGAATAACTTACTAATTACTAAAATAGCTCTCTAAAACGTTCAAACAACAATATCTATTATCGTGTGACGTAGTGACGTTCTCCAAATAATACTTATCTCTTGTCTTCCTAACTGTTTCTCCCTTAGAGCATTTAGCCTATAAATGCTCTAAGTTTTCTCCAAAATTATATATTTACGATATCAATATCGAAGACCCGAGTCATTTGTTACATTAAAAAAGTAAGAGATATTAAGTGCACAATGGGGTGCATAGATTTTATGCGTACCAGCTGTTTTTATTTTATTCATGCACATGTAACATTCACGTCGCCACCAGCAAAATTAATTAAAATAAAAAGCGAACCGTTGTTTCTTTTGTAACGGCGATGTTCGTGCTAAAAACTGACTACCTATTAAAGAAGCAATTTCTTTTTTGTATGCGTTATGTTTGTCTTTTTGGATAACTTTTTGTGGTCATCAAAATTACGCTTTAAATTGAAATTCGGTGGTTTTGTTGGCTTTTATTCTAAAAAGTAGAATCATTTTTGAAAGGTAATGTTTACTGTCATTATGTTCAAACATTTATTAGGTACCTATGTTTTTACTGAAAACCTGCGAAAGCCCGCATTAGAAGTGGTTTTTACTAAACTTACTTTTCGAAGGATACCTATTGATTCTTGGTAATTGATAACTTGTTATACGCTGCTACGAAAGGAAGTTTTCTTTAAAAAGAAACCTCAATGCATTAGTCGGCTGAAGTCTGTTAAGCATACGTACGCTTATTTTCAATTAGTGAAAGGTTGAGTTTCTCAGCCAATTTGGACCAGAAAATATAACACATTATTGTTGTGTGTCAACGGAAGACGGCAGCCGCAAGGTCGCGAGCTGTCGCCTTGCCCCTCAACCCCTCCAGTACTTATTTCGACACAAGCCAATTAATGGCCGCGTGTCTTGTGAATATAAGCTATAATTAAATTTTGATTATTATCTGCTCAACTCGTATATTCTGCCGGAGTATGCCTAATGGCATGGTTTTCGGCAACGTTTCGTTTATGAAGATTGCGTGGTATATATTAGCTGTTTAAGACGAGTTATATAATGTGCGGACGCGATGTGGCCTGTCTGTAATGATCTGTGTGGAACCGGTTGTCGCATGAACCCGTCACGTATACCTACTTGATTAGAGAAATCTAGAGTACAACATACTTTAACAGCAGGGTTATTAGAAATGAGTTTGTTGGTTAAAACTTGTAAAAGACTGACCCTACTTTGTGTTAATTGAATTAACATCTCACAACGAGTTATAGATCCACTAGAATTGCTTAAAATACTAGGGATCCTGTCCACATATTGTGTTCAGTTGATCGAAAACCATTAATGTGAGAAAAACACTTACGGTGATCGTTTACTCGGATAGAATCTAGTCTAGACTATACGTGTGCGCTACGTCTATATGTGTGGGCGTTCGAAACTTACCTATAAAATTAGTACCTAAAGAAAATATTGATTCTATGCGAGTACAATTAACTGGTGCTCTAAAGTAAGCATGTCAATGTCAGAGGTCAATACTCAAGCAATATGAAAATACAAGATAATGAAATCAGTGACCTTTTTAAGGCAATGTTTATTTATAAAGCAATAGTCCCTGTTTATTGGTTAAATTTATCGCTTTTATCTTTTATTTTGTTAATCCACTGTTAGACATCTTAAATGTATCCATGTTATGTCTGTAACGCTTTTAGCGTTAATGTTTACTTAACATTATATTACTTTTAGAGGCCTGTAAATTCGTTCTTATATATAACGTTATTCACTTAACAAAAACGGTTATAGGTGTTATAAGGCTAAAGTTGGTTAGTTCATAAAACAACAAGGCACCCAAATGGACATAGCACCAATGTGCAATGTTCCTAGCACTTCAGTAATGAAGTCCGACAGCCACGGAGTATGCCGACAGCTCATGCGTACCTACTTATGAACCAAGGGCTTAGATATCTAATAATTTGCAGACGTTTTATCACATGAAATAAGATTTAGATAACCTTAAAACATGTCGTATTTGAGATCTATCAAGTTTTCTGTGAAGATTCCTCAGTTTTAAAAACAAAACATATGGCACATCGTTACATCCTATTGCACATAACTGCATCACTGAGCAACAGACGCGACAGTGCAGCAACCTCAAAACTTAACTAATCTACCAAGGTTCTGCAAAATGCTAAAGTTGAACAATTGAATAATAAAAGGCTGCTGCGGTTAACGCCGAATGTGTTTACATGCTGGGGTGAAGTCATCGATGGAGCATGCAGTGACGTCACCACGTCATCCTTGTCGGATGCCTTCTGACGATGAATGCCGGATACAGATGATAGGAAAAGGAATTAGGTTTAAAAAAAAGGTTGTGGTCGTGATCTTTTTTTTAAAGATCATGACTAGAGTCGTAAAAGTTATTTGATTAGACGTTTGTAAATAAAAATATGAATCGCCTGCCCATTAAAATTTGTAAATCTTGAATTGATCTTAAACGTTGAAGGTCTCTCAAAACGGTTAAGGAAAACATCAAACCGGCAAGTCTTAGACAAAAATAGAAATCGAAGACATGGCATCCAACCAACCCGCACTCAGCGTAGTGCTGGTGCATTATAGCCCACTCCCTCTCACAGAGAGGACGCCTGTCTCCCAGCATTAGGAACATTATAGGCTGATGATGCTATACAACATTGTCATTCTATTCAAGATAATTTGTAAGAGTTAGATAAGAGGATAGACATCACAATATCGCATTATGTTGGCGATCGTTATCTGAGAGTTCAAGCGATGACTATTTTTGGTAAGGTGTAGGTAAGGTAATGTCGGAAACAAAAAATAGCAAGAATTTCTTCAAAGTTGTTATATCATTGACGCCAAAAATGGACGATCTGGGTTAATCAGTTGCAGAGAGTAGCTGTGCAAATGGCATTTTTGGTAGAATTAAGTTCTTCTTAGCACTTGATTAGGTTAGGTTTAAGCCTGCGCAGTATCTATCTTCTAGGTAGTGCTAAGCATGACTGCTTGAGATCCTGGGTCGGGCAAAATGTTATTAGGTTTTTATATCTGGAATTTCAGTAGCAGCCCGGAGACTGTATTTGTGCCCGGTTGATGGTAATAGGCTCGCCCCTATTACATGAGACTATAACTGGTCAAATGTGGGTCTAACTATTGGTGGAGCCCTGTCTAACCCTTCGGAACATACAGGCGTGATGTTGTTATAAGTAGTAACCTACCCACTTCTTCTCGATGATCTTTGAAGTCTTCGCATGCAGGTAAACCGAATACCTACCAGGCTACAAATTATATTCTAAAGAAATCTGCAGACGCATTTATGTAATTTCATACAGTCGTGTATAGGTTAATACAATCACTTGCACATTTGCACGTCAACCATGTTATTTTGTTAAGTTATGCAATAATCATCTAAATTTGTAGCCGAAAAATTAAACAACTATCTGTACGAATAGGTTAATGTCCTTCGAATATGTAATTGTTTGTAAAACGGGTCAACCTACACGCAGATTTTTCATTTAATTAACAGATTTACCATTTTTTTTTTGTTTTTTCCCTGTTCAAGGATTAGATATTAGGATTGACTGTCCGTTGGTCTTGTGGTCGCAAGCGCGAGTGCTGAGCATGGGGTCTTGGGTTCGATTCCCAGGTCGTGCAAAGTGTTAATGGGTTTTTTCATTAGGAATTTCTTAGTAACAGCCCGGAGTTTGGAAGTTGGCGGAGCGATACCCCTGTGCCTCGGAAAGACGTTACGCGGATGGTCCTGCGCCTGATCTCTCTCCAGTCGTGTGAAGTCGTGTCGGATTACGTGCCGTCCCATCGGACTATGAGAGTGAGGGAAGAGAGAATGCATCTGTGTCTGCGCACACACTTGTGCACTATAATATCTCCCGCGCCGAAGGCTAGTCTCCTTTCAGAATGGCGGCCATAGCCGAACTACAGGACAGGACAGGACTATTATTATTATACACAGTAGGTACAGCATTATTTTTTATGCTATTATGTAGTTATTAAAATTCTGGTTTGCTTATCAAACACAAATACCTCCTGGAAAAAGTTGTAAATAAGTGAATTAGGTACCTACTGATTAATTTTAGTGAAACGGGTAAAATCGAATATGGCTATTAGATATAATAACAAAATTAAAATGGTACCTAACATATTCGTAATTTTTGTTATTTCTTTTGCTCGCAATTTTAGGTTATCGCATTATCTTACCATCAGCAATGCCATATAAAGTTAAATATGCAACTGCGGAAAATATCAAACTGCAGAGTTATTAAAATCATTACAGGTTTGCATAAGTATAACTAAAAACTTAAACACTGAAAACAGAATAAAAAAAGTTTCCTGGAAACGGCCACGTTACTCTGTAATTTTCTGATTTCCGCGTATAAATTAGTTTGACTCATGTATGATGTAATAAGCAGATAATAGCATTAGATCCGTGCACTGGCTCTAATAGCTAAGATTAATGTTATTTACAGTAATCGGGATGTAACTGTACATGTTCCTTATTTGGCGAGACGACTTGGGCGTAACACACTTTTAATATTGTAGGCGTTGGAAAGGTCAGGCCGGTTGCTTCGGGCACCTCGGGCAGTCGGGCCCGGCTAGCTATCAAATTATTTTTGTGAAGAAGAATAATGTAGTATCAAAGTGATGAATAAAAATAACGCCGTTATTTAACACTTAGAAGATTGAGTTTCTTATTGTATTAGGTATAGGTATTGTTTTTTTTATAACATAGACATTGCTCGATTGGAAATTGACTTCGAGCTTCGAATAACTACTCATAGAAGGCATGATAACGTAATAACTTCAACTTTCAATGAATAACTTTCATCAATTACTTATTATCTAGCGCTATTTAAAAATAAAACAAAATTGTTATTTATAGTATAATTATTTATTATTATAAAAAAATTGCGTCCCCTAATATAATGAAGTGCTTATTGCATTTTATATAGGATGTAATATTTTTATAAGTATTTGTTTGGCGCAGATTGATCCCGGAGGAAATTATTTTTTGAAGTCGTTTTTCTCCTTTGATTTATAATTTGGTTTTTGCAACACCAGTTCATTTGTGGAAACACCATCCGATCACACGGGTCTAGCCTATATTGTCTATGGCGGTAAGGTGTACACTTAAGCCCAAGAGCGCAGCTAAGTTATTGGATCTAACATTACTAAGGATTCTGCAAGACGGGAAATGTAATAACTACTGCTAATAGATTGTAGTATTACTGTAATCTTGCTCGTTGTGGTACATTTGTTAAGCTGTAGTAGTTCATTGATTGCGCACCGCGTAACTAAAAGGCCAAATGTTAACCCAACGGTTGATAGCTAATAAGAAATTCAAAACCTAATAAAAGTTATTTATCCATGTGGCTACGTTGAATGGCAAATGGCAAACATATTACATGGTCCTGCATACCCTGACACCTGCATTCACGAGGAACTAATAAACGCTGACGTACGAGGTATCCATGTGGCAGGACTGGCAGGCAACATACTGGCGGGAAAACTGTAGTACGTGCCTTCGACACGATAAAAGATTTTACCCAGAGAACTTGGTTGATCCAATTCATGTTACCTTTGCAGCATCATGCTGAGATAGGAACCTTTTTTGGCCTCGCACAGGTCTCCTTTTTTGTGTTCTTGATTTTGGTAGTTTAAATGTTATTTCTTGTGTGTCCCAAATAATATGTATTTTTTTAATTTGTTTTGTTTACCATATAGAATTTTACTAGGATTTTGAACAGCACTTGATTCAAAATCCTAGTGAAGTTTCCCACTAAGTAGAAGGGACATGTTCTGAAGAATTTCAATATGTATTCGGTCTATAGAAACCAATGAATGCAAAATATTTACTAAGTTTCAATCCGATTAAAAAGTTTCAAGTAACAGGTAAATTGGAGCTAATTACGATAATTTATTTGGCTGCAATGATTATTTTATTTCATAAAAGTCCTCGTGTTGTATTCTATAAATAACAAAGACACAAAACACAAATTAAATAGAGTCGTTTCCAATAAAATTACCGTATATTATTTAAGGTATTTTTCATCCGTCGCTCCCACGCTTGTTCAACGTGGCCAGCGTTGGGAACTTCGGAAAAAAAATCTCCTCATTGAACGAACCTTATTTAATTTTTTTATATTTTTTGTTTCAGGTACTTACGTAATTTTATCTAATTGGCGATACTCTATTTTGGTACAAATGCAGGTAAATGTTGCAACTTCGTCAATAATTATAACTCTCTCGTTAAAGTTGCTGAAACAAGGGAGATCATTTCTAGTATGAAGAAAAGCGAATTTCATAACTCACACTAGTTACAATTTTTTTCGTCTCCTCCAACAAGTTAGCTAATTGTACTTGTTTGATAGTAGACGTGGGTTGAACACGGCCTACTTTCGGCAATCGTTAAACAAGTCCAACAAATGTTGGCAAAAAATACCGTACCGTTAAGTTTATTCGTTTATTGTAATAATGTTTCAATTTAACACGAGTCCGTGCCTTCAGTCTAGACACAGCTGAACACCGGCCTCATTTCCGTGCTGTCTAATTTTACCCAACCACCCTACGTTCACGTAGGCCGGTGAAATTTCGAAGTCAACCATAATTACTCAATTAATTTCATCGGAGTCGCGCTCTGCGGTTTAGTTCGTGTTCATTTCATTGCATAACCTGTTATTAGCTCGCTCTTGTTTGCAGGCACTGTTCTCACAGATTTACAACACACTTACACGAGCTAAATAAAAACAACTGTGGGAAATTTTATAGTGTGCTTAAACATATGGCTCTAGTGCCGGCGTAATTGGCGAACGGTTGCACTGAATAATTTAGTGGAATAAGTATTACGTCGATGTAGTATTCAACGCGGGACGTTTTAAACCGTACTACTATGTACTTACATGTGAAAACAAATATGTTTCATGAGTATCTACGAATGTACTTTACAACTATATTTGTGTCACGTCTGTGTTTTGCTTCGTTCACATTCACACAAAACGACAGCTATTTATTTAAAATAGCGTTCGTCGTCAAAGCAATCAAGTCATTTCTATAAATGGAAAAATATGAAGAGAATAATTCATGTAGGTACCTAATGATGGGGAATGTTCGATGAAAGTTTTGTATGAGCCTAGAAAACATTTCGTTTAGAACATAGGTACGTCGGTCACGAAGAGGGCTTGTTTGTGCATTGTTCATTTTCTCATTATGGGGAAAATTTGAAACGGACGTAATTTCGATTAAACAGTAAACAAGTATACCTGAGTGACTCGTGCGTTGGGATTCCTAAGTTGAGGCGAAAATTTTCCACAAAAGTAATTATTTGTTCGAAAATTGCGGCGGCGCGCACGCCCCCAGCGTCCTGAACATTTCCCAATTGCTGACAACCTAATTGTTTAAGGAAACAGCTTTCAATTATACCTCGAATTGCCGTCGAGTTTAAATCGAGCTCTCGAATAACCTACGTCGTGCCTTAATAACGGCATCGGTAAGAGACGCCCGAAAGGGGTGGAATAACGCTTGCTTGCGGTTTCGTCCCTTTCCGCCGTGGAAATTTTGGCATTTTAATTGTCTCATTAAAGTCTTATTATTTGACTCCTGTAATTGTATTGCCCATGTAGCGTGTCTTCATTTATACATAGAGGAAGTTTCGCTGTCGGTTGCCGTCTCATGTGTTCACGAAGTTACGGTGGTTTAATTATGTAGATACACCCCCTGATGACTTTCGGTAATGTTGGTATCAAATTCTTATATGAAAGTGCGATTATCTAAAGGCAACTCGTGTATTAATTTGTTTTTAATATATACATAATTAGAATTGCTGATTACCGCCTTTAATTATAAATTCTAAACGTGTGTAATGCTGTCAGCGTGATGAGTCGCGACGATAGAACTTCGTGTCACGTGTGCTTAGCTTGTAGACAGCCGGAAAAGTACGGATACCTACGTGAGTGTGAACGCTCGTCAAAACTGATATAAGTAGTTATGTATATAAGTAGTTTATCAGCCATCTCGTTACCATATAGCTTGGGACTATATGGCGTTGTGTGAAATGTCCAAGGATACTCGTATATTATTATATATATTATTATTATATATGAAGGGGGAAGCTCCAGAGTATGATATGATCGATAATTCATGAAATAGTCATTCAATAGGGTTAGAGGGTTGTATTGTTGGTTTAAGGGTCAGTTCACACCGAGACGCGACGTGACGCGATGCTGCGCGCACATTTTAATAGAGCTACTCAAAATATAACTTTATTTACTACACGAAAAGATACAAATTTCATTGTGAGAATTCAGAATACGTTACGCCACGCAGCGCTGATCACTGGCCTCTTCCAGTACCTAAAGACGCGTTGCGTCGCGTTTCGGTGTGAACTGACCCTTAATGATTATGATTCTGTAAATTCATACTTGTTATGGTCGCGAATCATTTTTCTTCAACATATAACCTGACACTGACTTCAAATTGCAAAAAAAAAGAATTGCGTGGACTACCCTGACGCACCTTCACCGTTATTTCGTTGCATAACAATGCAGGCTTTAACAAGAGCTGAACTAGAGAGTGCCAAAAGCGCAACATTTATAAAGCCAGTTACTAACGTTGTCAAAAAGTTTGCATGCTCAGTCAACTACCGTAACTGTAGGTTTTTTTTTGCAGAGACAATCTAACCTTTGACTTTGACATTAGTGTTGTAGTGCTTTTGTTCATAGTGTTGTGCCGGGTACAGATTGGTGAACTCAACAACAAGGGGAATTTGTATCAACGTGTGTTACATTTCATGGTACGTTCCACCAGTCTGTACCCAGCATACTACGATTCCTTGATACCACATTAGAAGAAAAGAAAACATGTCTTTGAGTCATCATCATAAACATTTTTAAGCCGAAAAACGTCCACTGCTGGACCTAGGATAGGCCTTCTCCAAGCACCGCCACATCGGCCGGTTGTCTTTCAGTAATATTTGTTAATATGATTTAATTGTGCGTAACTATCTAGGTAATAGTCCAAAAATAATCTTCTGAAACAAATGTCAAGTAACTAACCCAAATAATAAATGGATCAAAGTTCCAAATGTAACGACATTTGGAACTTTCATCCATTTATTATTTGGGTTAATTGCGTTCTATTCGAGCATTGTAACGACAATTAAGGCTTAAATAGAACGCAATTAATAATCAACCTCTTGGCATTCCAGTTTCATTACCAGTACGTACAGTTTTGACCGTCAAGTGGTCTTAATTGGTTTAGATCAATTTAATTTAGTAAATAATCCGTTCTGTGACGTTGAGATTTCTAAAGTTACTTGAAGTAAATAACACTGTATTTCTGTCTTGTTCTCTTTTTTGTTAAAACAGAAATATTAGAATTCTACGTTTTTATGGCCAGAACCCAGAACCTAAATGTGGACAGGTTTTACTTTTCTGGCCAGCCAATTAGTTTTCCTATCTGGCGTTTCCAGTTTTTCGTTCAGTTTCAGATTAATGTCTGTGTGGATTCCTGTTTGTTGTTTCTGTATTTTTGTTTGATATCTCGCCGACCCTGATGTGTAGTGTTGTGAATGAGCACGGACATAGACAAACATGCAACATTTTATGCCGCGGACGCTAATATGCGGTTGTGTGGTTTTGTTTGTCAGCCTAACGTGGAACGTTAGGCCTTATATTAATGTAATAAGGTCAGAGATAATCGTGGCATTTGTTTTTCTGTTTGCGGTGGAGAAATGTAGCTATCATTTTGTTTGTTTTTCTTTTTTGGAAGTGATAACCTGCCTTTCTTTTTCTTCATGCGTTTGCGGTGTAGCTCCGTTTTAACTTGTCTTGTTTTAGTTCGATAACGTGTTTCTCTATCTTTTTCCAGTAGGTATCGATTTACGACTACAACCTACAACAACTTGATATACTTGATATTTTCTCTGTATTTGATCAAGTAGAGCAGTTCTTTATCGTGTGCACGTGAACCGGAACCTTCGGTAGGTACTTATCTTGTAGATCACAAGGTTGGTACGCACCCATAATATTATGTGTGACATTGCGTTCAAGTAGATCGGAAGAGGCGTGGAAAGTTTAAATTGTGCATATCTATGGGACACGTGCCTCGGTCACATCATGTTGTATTTTCGCAAAGCTTCATGATTTTGGCTAATTTAGAATAGCATAGAATATTTTATATTATTGTTGTAGGTACGTGGTAAACAAAAAAGTTGGTCAGAATAAAAAAAAATATGTCTACAACATATCTTTAGGGTGTACAATAAGTATTATTAGAAAATAAATAAAAGGAATGTTCTAACATCGATACGAAAAAACAAAGCTAAACGATGTACACGAAAAATTATAAGAAATACAGGAAAAGATAGAAAGATTGTACGCAATCGTTTGAATTACAAAGCATTTGCCTTTTAGTCAAAGGCACGGAACTGTGTTTTAGTCCCTGTTTTGGATACACCGAGCCTCGTGGACATGGTTCTTTTGGATAAGCGGTTGACCTTGACATGGTCTTTGTCCACTCTGAAAATACTGAGCGAAAAGAAATACCGACTAGATTAAGCGAAAGAGAGAGATAAAGAAATAAAGATAGATATTTTATTTTGCAAATATGTGTACCAGTTGGCATGTAAAAGTTACAAAACTATAAACTAATTCAGTAAACAAAAATGAATGATGATAAATGGAGAATGGTCAATTTGTTACCTGATGTATTGCTGCCTTGCACCTAGCACACGTCTAAAGTGACATTTTCTATGTCATCACGTCTATAGACGTGTATTGTCGTGACGTCTATAGACGTGTATTGTCGTGACGTATATAGACGTGTAAAAGTGTTTGTACAAACCTACTTACAGAAAATAAATCATTTATCATTTATAGAAAAGGGATTACGTCGAATTGTTCCGTCGCTTTATCAAGTAAAAAAGCCTCTTATTGTACTACCTTATTCTTTAACTTTGTCTTACACAAAGTAAGTAAACCTTCTTATTTATTACGTGCAATAACGACACTTAAGTCTGCTATAAGTGGGTACTTAGGACCTAAAATTATAGAGATTTCCAGAAGGATATTGCCTTCTCCCGTTGTTTTAAGTTAGGCCGTAAAATGAGTTTTAAATGTCCAAAATACAGTTACTCGAATACATCATGCTCTGAGTTATCATTTGCATAAAGAATTAAACAAACATCACTGATTTTGTTAAACTTTATTACAGCAGCGATTCGTCGAATGGGTCCGCTGTTGCGACACAGTTTCAACAAGGGCTACCGTACAGTTTCGTCCATTTTCAGGAAGCTTTCTCTTATTTACTCACACTAGTGCGTCCTCCACGATAAAATTGTTAGCTGACGTAACAGCGTTTACTCCCATATAAACTTACATTTCTTAAATGAATTCAGCCTTATTGAAATGTTCTAGAGAATTGTTATTCATCATCTGTCGTCGGTACGGTCGTGTCTATATGTACTGCTTTATTGCCTCCATGAGTACTTGGCATGATTTATGTGCGGATCATTTGCGAGTGCATCGTCCTTCCGTCTGAATCACGGATCGTTAACCCACTTCCGCCCACGTGTGTGATTTAGAACCACATAAAAAATTTTAGCTGCTTAATCAGAGTAATGTTTGGAATACTGGTTCGTAGTGGAGTCGTTTAAATGACAAAAAGTGTGGGCGTGCCGGGGACCTTTGTGTGTGTCGTATGACGCGTGAATATTTAACTGGTTCGGGTTTTTGTCCTCGAATTAGCATTTAACAATTAGAATACACATGTACCTAGTTCAGTGTACTGTGACGATTGTTTAAATTCTTTTTTGCAGGATATTTGAGTATCTTCTCAAAGTAATTTTGAATAGATACTCGTACATGTGTGACTACCATGTCCTTGTCTGTGGTCTGTAACAATAATTCTTAAGACCGGCGAACACTAGGACGTTTGACCCAACAATACAAAATTTTAAACACATCACGTACTCCGAGCCGTAGATAAAGGATTCCCAATCCTTGATACAACATCGATCTCAGACCTTCGTCAGCCTGTCCTCCAATTTGTAGGCCACCAGCTATTGGACGACGACTTATAAAAGCTGGTTCCTATAAAGACGACTTTTCTTCGGACGAAATGGATTATTTAGCGAACAATTGAACTTCGGTCGTCCCTTGATCAATTTTGGATAAGGTATTTTGTTGGGAAACCCTTGCGCAGTAAAAAACGTGTTGGAAATGAGAATTAGAAAAGGTAAATGTTTTAGATGTCAAAGGTTAACTTTATAGGGCAATATTATTACACGAATACCGTTTCAGACTAGACAGAATACTGTCCAATAAATAATTCTACAAACTATTACAAAATTAACCAGAAGAACTTAACATCGAATATTTCTCGAGAGTATTTCCCTAGTCTGCGGTGAAGAAAATATAGATTGAATACAGGATCCTTCGATTCTGATGTAAAACGACCACAAGCCCTAGTTGCGATTGCGGTCATCTGAACACACCGCAGCACAATATGACGAGCTTGTTGTCTATGGAAAATAGATTGTCAAACCGAACTGTCCTGCATCGCTATTGGTTGACTTATTTCGCTGGAGCTTTGTAGTTTGCCAATTGTTTTGTAAGGCCCATCTCTATTTCAATTTATCTTTACTGATGATGGGTTATCGATTACGACTAGCCCACTCTGCTCACATCTATTTATATCTATATATTATACTAATAATAAAACTGAAGAGTTTGTTTGTTTGAACGCGCTAATCTCTAAAACAACCAGTCGGATTTAAAAAAAAAATTGCATTCGATAGGCCCAATTCTTGAGGAAGGCTATTTAACATCGCGCTAGCACTCTTAGGCGCCGAGCAAACAGAAAAAAGTCAGAACGAAAGCGCAAACGAAGTCATAGCGCGGGCATAAACGAAGTAATAGGCCGGGGAAACAACAAGAAATGTCCTGCGGACGAAGTCGCGGGCAGAAGCTAGTTATTCACATCGTAATATAAAAGAAATATTAAGTCGCGAAAAACTGCCTATTGAATCCTTAATCGCTTCATCACTGAGTCGCCATTAATCATTGTCGTGCAGGTAGAAAAAATCTTGCTTTACGAGTTTTACGTAACAATACAGAAACAGCCAGGGGCCAAAGAGCGAGCGAATTAATGTTTAACTATTAGGTTTTACTCAAAACACAATGTAACTTTGAAATGTAAAGTTGTTGTTGATTTAGGTTGAGCGCGGTTTGAAGGTGCCCCATTAAACTTCAGACTTGTCTAGACCTTAATACTTCAAGTGTTGTAATATAATATTATAATTATATTATCAGAGATAAAATTACGACTTCATTCGATTGTTCATTATAAAAATGGCTTCTCGCGCCTCAGACAGTTAATAAAACACTGAGTGATTTCATCTGAATTTTAATGTGCTCGCACATTTTTTGTTGTTTTTATTTATGTAATTGAAAATATTATTCGTTATTAACGGGGGGTTATCCGAATTTACCTGTTTTAGAATCAATCATAAATGATCAAATTACTGTATTTAGGTCCTGAAAAAAATAATTGTCATATAATTATGCCTGTTCTAGGGAAATTAACGGTTCAAAACACGATAAATTGTAATTTTCTGTATTAATAAACCTACATGCCCGGAAAACCTCGCCTTAATTATTAATATGCTCTAGCTAAATTTATATAGTTTTTGTTAATCATAGGTTAATTTTGCTATTATTATTCAAATAAATCAACAATACAAAACCGAGAGCTAATACACAATTAATAAATTATTTATTTGGCGTGCATATGTGACTCATACATCTGAAGCGGAAATATTTTTTACTAACATTCAATTTACTGGCTTCGTTATTATTGTATTCGATAAAGTTTCTTGTATTTTTTGTACATTTGGCGCAGTTTTGTGTGTTGTGCTCATGAATCATTCAGTTTAAACCTCTCCATATAATTGGTACGTCAACATAGCTCTTGTGAACGGATTCATGGGATTCATGTATTTTATCGATTCCCTTTGAGCTATCAATTTGCAAGTATATGTTAGTAAGTGCAAACAGTAGCCCGTAATGGAAAACTACCTACTTGAAGAGAAATGGTTGCAGTGTGCACTGCGCTAGATGTTGTGTATTAGTGCTACAATAAGGTTTAAAAGTTTTAGTCGGGGAGAACTGTTTGCTACGGAAGATTGTGTAGTAAAAGATATTTGTTTGCAAAATATAAAGATACATTTATAATATTTATATATTTGAGGGCGCAACATGTGGCAGCATAATCAGCCTGTAATCGTTCCACTGCTGGGACTTGGGCCGCTGTACGGAGGGGCGCCGTGTAGTTACTTATGAATTTACTGGAATCATCGAAGAGGTCGGATAAAAGTGACACTGGCTGGTAATAGTTACTCTAGCAGAGCGTTGCTTCGATAGTTGTGTGGCGGCTGTGTTCTGATGACACTGTCCTACCACGTCCACGACGAACATAATATTCCGGCACAATCCTGATGATATTCAAGCTGCTGAACTACTTAACCGATAACCACTTCTGGTAAAGGCTAACCTCCGTTATATTTATAACATACACAGTGGGTTGCGTAACATCATTTTCACAATGACTGGTCCTACCTTTGCCTAGTCCATATAGCTGCAAAATACTTCATTTCTCTGCTAAAGCTGAGCCAATATAACCCTCTCCACTTAATTTATTCCCTCTATCGGATTTCCTCTACGGAGTCGGCGTGAATATTTATGAAATTAACTTTTACTATAGAGAGAGCATTTTGAGTAATATCCGTCATTATTGATCCGAAATTATTATAGAAATTATGAGGGGTGACGAAATATTCAATAGGTATTGTTCATTGTATTTTGCATATTTAAGTAGGGTTAATTTTATATTCATCATTGATATAAAGTATTGGTTTCCCTTTAAGTTTGCATATACATATTATAAATTAAATTAGCTTTTCGTGTCTGTCTGTGTGTCCGCGTTGCTCTTCTAAACTACGCAACAGATTTTGATGCGGGTTTCCCCTTTATTTAGAAAATTTATTCCGGTGTATAATACATTAACGTTACGTTGTTAAGTTGTAAAAACCGTGCAAAGCAGGGGTGGGCAGGGGGTGGGTCGCTAGTTAGCTGTAAATAGAAAATTGTTTGGTTCCAGTGTTTAAACAGGGCAGTGTCTTGTCTCCGTCAATATTTAGATTCTAGAATAAATTAAGATTCTAGAATAAATTTAGCTAGACTAGACAATATTTAATAACACGCGGCGCTGGCTTCTTTCTGTATTTCAAGTAAATTTAAAATAAATGACTAACATAAGTGATGAGTTTGATGACTCACACCACCTTTTGCGTGAGGGTTTAATTTTTTACGACATATAATGTCACCTTTTGGTTGATCGAAATCTAAAATGGGTTACCTACCAGTAACAAAAAAACATAATTAAAAATTCATGAGATTTCACAGTTTTACAACAGCTATTTCACTCTGAAGAATTTCAAGAATTAGCCATTCAACGTGGCAATGTTGCCAGTCTTCTGGGCACATTTCCGGATGACAGCGATGCGGACGAATAGGTACTTCGACGCCTAGTGTCCTTTTGTTTTTTAATTTATTTGTTTAGTCATTCAATTTAGTACCTACCTAGTGTAAATAGTTTTGTAATATATAGTAGTTCACTCTCCAATCGTGCTTGAAGTATTTTCGCAGACATAAGTACGTTTTTCAAGTTTTCAGAAAATACCTACATACGTATATAAGAGGTCGATCATAGCATAGCATCGAAGATCGACCTTTCGTCCGCTATGAGTCTGCGGCGAGAGGGTCATTAAAAATATTATGTTCTCAATGTCACCTCACTATATGAGCTGTTGGCACTTGGCACATACAGTCTTGACATTATCTGTATTGGCGAGACATCTCTATTCGCAATAAACTTGACTCACACTTCTAATAGCATTTTTCTGTAGATAAATACTTATTTGAGATTCAAGGAATATTCATTTATTTTTAGCATTTGTAACGTTCTCATTTGCAATTCGTTGCGGGGTATATTCGGATCGGTTTGTAATTTTTTTTCAGTTCTAAACTAGACTTAACACGTTGGCTTTTTTGCATGTGATGCTTTCAAACCATTGAAGAGATCGCTTTGGAAACCGCTGCGATTTATGTTGCGATTGCTTTAATACTTTGTAAAAAGCTCACCCTGATATCTACACTGAAATTCAGATTTTATTCCTTTTGGTTTGGTTTCATGTCGTGGCTTTAGCCAAATGTTTCGATAGGATCAAACATATTGCGCTTGAATTTATAGTCTAAAAGGACAATATCATTTAACTAGACTACATAAAGAACTATTAGGTAAGTATCGGTAACTTTGACCTTTACATAAAATAATGTCAAATACAGCGCGGTTAGTTAATTTAGATACTACTAGCTTCTGCCCGCGGCTTCGCCCGCGTGGATATCGGAAATTACCCACGGGACAGTACCGGTGAAGTAGCCCATGTCCTTCCCTAGGATGCTATCTATCTCCTTGCCAAATTTTGTCGAAATCCGTCCAGTGGTTTAGGTGTGAAAAGGTAACATACATTAAGAGGTACTTTCGATATGGCTCACTATTTTGGGCTTCCACATAAAAGGTAGATAATTATGCTGTCGCGGACATTTATTTAGAACTGTTTAAGAAAAACAGTCCCACGATACATTATATTAGTGTAACAACAGCGCATCTGCGGGATTCAGCCCTAGTAAAGGTTTCTGTGGCTCTATGGGACGCCATGTAAGTCGCCTGCTGCTGACGTCGAGCTTGTGACTGTTCTGGTGTCTCAGCAGCCCGTTGTGACACCACTATACTCAGCATGCTGTTGACGCCGATCTTGGGGCTGTTCCGGTGTTTTTGCAGCCCGTTGAGACACCAGATACTAAGTCTGCTGTTGACGCTGATCTAGGGACTATTCCGGTGTCTCTGCAGCCCTTTGAGACACCAGATACTCAGCATGCTATTGATGCCGATCTTGGGACTGTTCCTGTGTTTATGCAGCCTGTTGAGACACCAGATACTCAGCATGCTATTGATGCCGATCTTGGGACTGTTCTGGTGTTTCTGCAGCCCGTTGAGACACCAGATACTCAGCATGCCGTTGACGTCTAGGTTGACACTGTTCTGAAGTTTCAGCAGCTCCTTGAAATGCCAGATAACTGTTCTGGTGTCTGTCTCAGTAGCTCTGTGTGCGCCTCACGCACCGCCTGCTCAAACCTTCGCAGCTCAGTTTGTTGAGACGTCTCGTTTAGTCTAGCTATTTTTATAGCTCGAGCTTTATTAGAGCTTTATGAAATATATATTAGACTTACGCTTTTGAGTCATTATTGTAAGTACTATTAAAAAAATCACAAAATCCGTAGTAATTTTCAATCTAACTAAAACAATTCCATTAGCTAATTATGAGGAAAACGAATCTATGTTCTTCCTACTTACAACACAACCTAAACCTAAAACTATACGTTAATCTTAAACTAACAAAAAAAAAACATGTGATTTGATTTGATATTTATTTTTAAAATATCATCTGCCTAGCCTTTTCCCAACTATGTTGGGGTCGGCTTCCAGTCTAATCGGATGCAGCTGATTACCAGTATTTTATGTAGGACGACTGCCTATCTGACCTCCTCAATCCAGTTACTGGGTAATACGATACTCCTTGGTGAGACTGGTTGTCAGACTTTTAGGGGTTCCGACGACCCGTAGCGACTGTAGAAGAAAATATCCACGAATGGCAGCTGGGACCAACATCTTAACGTGCTTTCCGAGGCACGGAGGGGTCTCGGTATGTAAAGATGGTCATCCATCCACAGACCAACCGTGGCAAGCGTAGCTTAACCTGACCGATCGACCTGTGCGGCTGTTATTATTTAGCTACGGGCCCCTCGGGCCCTTCTTAAAATATACTACCGAAAAATTATAATTATGCCTACTTATTCATTTCATTTTGGCAGTTCAACAACATTCATTGCGTTATTGATTTACGTTGTTGAGCAGACAAATTTTTCGAACATATACAGGTAAAGCGATGGATTAGCGATATCCTTCAAAATGATTCAGATTGAGATTGATACTGTGATAGGTACGCAATACGTATTATAAAAGTGCTCTGTGCCTCACGCGTCTGCCTGCCCGCGTTCGGGACCGCCGCCGCCGCCGCTGCGCCGCGCCGCCGCGCCGCCAATTCCTATGGCGCTCTACCTCAGGTCAATCTTATCGTGATAACTTTTAAAGAATTTGTCCAAATTGCTTGGTGTAAAAGACAAAGTTTATCTACATTAAATACCGAAAGCGATAAATGTATTAATTTTCATAAGAATTAACTAAGTACTCTAAAACGTGCATTGTAAAAAAAGTATCCGATTTAAATGTATTTATGGATCACTATTTTGGATATAATGGCTTCCACATAAAAGGTAGATATATGCTGTCGCGGACTTTTATTTAGAACTATTTAAGACAAACAGTCCCACGATACATTATCTTTGTGTAGCTGTAACGGTTTAGGCAGCGCACGCCAAGATAGCTCTCAGAGGGCAGGAATTTTTCCGACTTACTTGATACTTATCGTATGGGCAAAAAAAAAAATTCACAAAATCTTTATAAATTGTAGCCTATGTGTTATTCTGATGTATAAGCTATATTACTGTGAAGTTTCATCGAAATCCGTTCAGTAGTTTTTGCGTGAAAGAGTAACAAACATCCATCCTCACAAACTTTCGCATTTATAATATTAGTAGGATTATTAGGTGGTTACACAATATTGTTAAGCGACCGCAATTATATACGGACTCTAGTTTATTAAAATGTACTATGTTGATTAAAAACGTTATATTTTATATCGCGTGTTCTTTACCTGGCTTGAGCATTGTGAGGTAGACCATAAATAAACATTAGCTAGTAATGTTCGTCTCCATTTTCCATTCGATTTGCTTTACCGATATTATTATTATTATTTGCAAATATACGACTTAATTAAGTTTTGAGGCTGACTGTTGGTTATTAAAATAATGTAGTATTGCTTTCATCTGTGAATTTATATCGTAATATTCGTAATGGCGTGATTATGAAATGTATTGCACTCCGCTCCACTCGTAATTTTGCATGGTTTATGTACCAATGACGTATTGAGATGTCATGCAATTTGTTTATCTTACGCAAATATTTGTAGGAGTGGACGGCTTTTTTTTTTTTTTTTTTTAAGGATGGGAAATCATCCAATGACCCCTCCCGCTCTGGGTGGAGCGGAAGGGAGTGTCAGACTCTTACTGACTAAAACCCATCCGTGTTCCTTCCTTAGCCCTTTATGTTCCGGGGCAGCGGTAACCCTTTCGGACAATCCCGCTGCCCCGGCAGGCTTCGGCCCTAACGGGCCCCTCCATGTCTGCTGACATCTCTTTGAGGCGCGCGTGGAACACATACGCGCCGTCCGGCACGGGCCTGGTCCTGATCGGACGACGAGCTACCCATTACTCGCCGTCCGCAGGCCCGCGCCTACGGTGGCCGGGAGTCGTCACGCGGCTCCCGACGCCCGGAGCGTCTACCGCGGCGGCTGGGACGGGCGGCCCTATCGGCTCTCTCCCTCGCCCATCCCGCCACCTCCTTCGCTAGCATGACTGCTTCGCAGAAGGAGGTGACTGCCTCCCACTCCCTCTCGCCCCGGACCATGGCTTGGACCAGGGCCGGGCGCGAGAGGTCGCCGCCGCTGCCGATCGCCTCTACGAGGACACGGCGGTGCTCTGCCCAAGCGGGACAGACCTCCACCGTGTGCATCACCGTGTCCTCTGGGCGATCCTCGCAGTGGTGACACCCGGGCGTTTCCTCCCGCCTGATGATGTGCAGGAACCTCCCGAAACATCCGTGTCCGGTGAGGACCTGCGTCAGGCGGTAGGTGAGGGCGCCGTGACGCCTCTCTAGCCACTCCTCAAAGAGGGGCCTTACCGCCGCTATCGCGGCGTGCCCTGCGCTGGGTTGCGACAGTCGCGCTTTCCATGCCGCCATGAGATCGCGCCGGAGGTCCGTCCGCTCCGCAGCAATTTGCCGCGGAAGCGGGCTTTCCCCCCGGCGTAGTGCCTCCGCGCGCCACTCAAAGAGGCGCGCGAGGACTATCGCCTCCAAGGAGTGGACGGCTTGACCTGCCATTTTAGACAAGGTATCTAATAAAGTAATTAGCCTCCCATTTGTTTCCATACCCTGCAATAGTCTACGACACTAACCGGAGCTTGTCCTTGGGCGCTATTGAATAGTGCGAACAAGGATTATCGTCGGTTGGTGCCTCATTTAATTAAAAACGTCTAACGGGCCTCTTCGAGTTGGCTTCCGCCCCTCTTAGCCTTCCAAAGTTCCGGGACCCCGGAGTCCCGAGAAATGTCAAGGCACGTAAAAATTAAGAATTATTAAAGTTTATTCATCAAAAAGTAACAATACAATGTGACATATTCGGTGAGCCACAAACTAAAAGTCGCTTTTGTATCTTGTGACTCAGGAGTGCGAATTTTTTTAAAGATATAAGGGTTACATTGCAGTTTAGTTATTATCGTATATTGATTGTTGAACATGGAGGGCATTTGATTACGCCGCTGAACATACAACGTACCATCTTGAAGCTCCTTATTATAATATCTAAGACCACCTTGCTTGTCGAGCAGATTGGCGCCGCCATCAACCTGAAGTAATGTTTTATGGAAAACATTGATTGATTACCCACTAACGAACGACTAAAAGCGGAAGTATGTCGAGAAAACTGCATTAAATTAAGTATTTTCTATTGATTTATGATGTTAAATCATCCATTAAGTGAATATGCCGTAAGTTAAGTTGGAATATATAACTGCAAGTGCAGTAAAAACCACGTTATTAATAGCACAGTCGCATCGCTAACGGATATGAATGCTCGATGCTCACTGCTCAGTAGTTCATTCATAATGTATAGAGTGAACATCCGCAACGAACGAATGATTAAGTGAATGGTGTCGCACGCTCCATATACCAGTATCTTTGATAGGTATATCATGATGTGAGTACAGCCCTATAACAGTATTTACTGCCGCCAACCGTGTGTTACACATTCACGTGTATTGTGATTTTCAATATGTAGGTACTTGTCACTAAACTGCCATAGTAGGTTCCATCACTGTTTACATTGTTCATTAACCAATATGTTGAATGTGGGTTTGTTTTGGAGAGCAATGTAGTGCAAATAATGTTTTGAGGCAGTGTTTGTTTATGCCTTTCAACACCGATTTTAGTTTATTTACATGGTGCATATTTGCAGCTACTAAACCGAAATCGCGGTTTGTAACAACATAAATATGTATAAGCTGTACATTCCATGGTATAGAGTAGAACTCTAAGTGAACTGTCAGTGTCAATATTCCATAACAATTCTGACACTGACAGCTCTTGAAAGCGGTTTAGGTGTTCTGAACGCGTTCAATTTAATTGGTGAAATGCGTCCTAAATACATAGAACTATTATTACTAGCGTAAATAGACACGAATCAGTCGATTATCAATAAAGAGATACAAAGTGAAAAGAAGGCTGAAAAATAACCTAATCTATGCAACTATACAGTACATCTACCGACTACCGTGAGGCAATCTGTTCGAAGTAGGTACGACGTTGAAAATGGGTGTATTTGTAAACTCCATACATTTTACCGAAATCGAAACCACTAGTAGTGGCGATGTTGATCAGGCGCTGTGGCGTTGAGTGCGCGATTTATTCCCCAAAGTGTATTCATACAACACATCCGTCACGTTAGACGTTCGTGATAGTCGTAAATAAGAATCCTCACAAATTCCGTACGGTATTGGACTATCGAATAACAATAGGTTGTAGCAATAACAATAGCTCAGCCCCAGCAATACGTCGACAAGACGTATTTGGTACATGAGGTGTGTTGAATGTGCTCGGAACGAAAGCATGATGTAGGTAAATACGTCATTATGTATGATATGTAGTGCAACAATATAATTGTATGACATATTCTCACGCAGTAACGCGTGCATTAAATGAGCGTGTAATTACACTGTTTAGCTGTGTTTGTAACGCACAATGGTTCTAGTCAAGCACTCTTTCATCCGTCTTGTATCTGACCATCTTGGGGAGAAAAGACCTTTTCTTGCCCTACATTATATGTATGTGTATGAGAAATTGTAATCTCTTCAAATGAAAGTCGATTTCGCAGAAATAAATCGTATCTTATTTCCTGAAATACATTTTCGGTGATGTGATTGGTATCTTGCCAAAATACTGTTACTCGTGTTATGAACTGAATCGTTCTGTATTCTCGTCTGTATTTTAATTCATTACGACTCGGTTTACCTACATCCCTTTTTAAAGTCTCCCACAAAGCTTTGTCGCGTTTAAGCGAGGACTTAATGAAAGTCTGGTAAGGAGGCGTAGCGGACCAAATCCCCCTTTAGCTGAGGCCCGCGAGGGCACAGATTTATAAGGATTTTCTTTCGTCGACTTCGTAACACTTTCATACGTCTTCCTGTATTGAAAAATTATATTCGCTTATAAAGTGATCCTGTTCAAACGAAATGCGTTCGCAGGAATTTAGGGTTCTTTATTACAGAAATCGGTTTTATATCGTTTAATTTATTTCGTTCACGTCCGTTATTGTTTGTACGCTGAGCCCCAGACCGAGGGTTCGATATTCGTGGTTTCATTTAGGTATCTGTGGTTCCGAGCATCGGTTGTAATTTAAAGTTACATTGGTAGTCCTCTAATTTGAAATAATTAATGTATCATACGGATTTTGGTTAGTTGCGCAAACAAAACTGGCATATATGTGGCGGAACTGTTGAGTAACCACAAGCAACCGAGATCTATCTCATTTATTTCGGGAACGTATCCATATGTAATCCGTTATTATCATCAAAACAACCCGAAACAATGAAACTTCTGTACCAAATACGTCCAAATAGACCGCTACCGGTCTACCGGATCTGTACGCTTATATTATTGTGAGCACAAAACTGAGCATCGATGCTAGCCTGAGCGTCGGCGTCACTGCACGAGGCCAGACTGAGCTGCGGCTCTGATTAACGAGTTCCGAGGGGTGTAACGTGACGTCACCCGCGTGAAATTGGATGCTAACGCATATCACTGTTTGCGCAAACTTTGAACGTTTCAAACATACTCTTGACAAACAAGTTGCAGAACTGACTTCAAGTGGATATTTACAGCAAATACGCGTTCCTATGCCAACTACCAGCTTAGGGCCCCCATATTTGTCGTTTATGTTTGTTTTGCTTTTACATACACTTGTGCCACTCAATTATGCTTCTTTTTTAAGTTTTTACTGTTCTTATTCGTCTTGAACCAGAACAGTCTTGAATAATTATTCATGGAAAATTGTGGCTAGGCTTACCACTCACGACTATATTTGAATTAATCTTCTAATGTCGTCTGTTCACGTTCTCAGCACTCACAATCATAATTAATTAAATCATAATTACTAGGTTTTTGTCGAAACGCTATAAAGAATCTATTTATATTCTTGACCTTTTCTGTTTCTGACATTAAAATCAGATTAATGTTATTGTTAAAACACACAGAAAGAAAAATGTTTAATTCGAATAAGTATTTTTTGCTAGAAAAATTCCTTTGAACTTACAACTATAATAAGGTTAAAGATTCAGGTCAAATACAATTGCGGGAACAAAATAGCTCCTTATTGCCCAATTCCATCAGTGAAACTCGTAAAACGGAGGAAATGCAATCTTTCTTAACGCTGAAAACCTTTAAATCGCTGCTTTTAACACAAATAGCTGAATGGCAGGCATTAGCCGGCGCCGGATGACGTTTTAAGAAGAAAACGACACTAAATTAAGCTAGAGATTTGTCTGCATAAAAAAAATGTGTCTGAGTAGCTACGTTTTCTTTTTTATGCGGAACAGTGTTGCATCTTTGAACTGGCTGGCAACATTATGAATAAAACAACCAAATCATGATGATTGTAAAAGTGAAACCAATGCATTTTTTTTTAAGTCATCTTAAATAACTTGTTTTTAATTTGGTAAAAAAGATGTTCTTTCTTTACAAAATTCGTTGTTTGATTTTATTCCGAGTTTCATGCAGTATTACATTAATTCAAACTAATGCAGTTTACGTGACACCACAATCTTCATTGCTATCTTGTGAAATATAAACTACATAAGCTCTCACTGACGTTACTTCCTCGATCTTACGAAGAGTCAAAACAGTTCACATGAAAATCACACATTCTTCACTGGTACTTAACTGGCCACGTCCTCACCACTACACGGCTAACTTAAGAAGTCATTTATCTCTTGAAACGGTTGTAAATAGCGGCTAACATCAGTATTCGTCCGGTGTGCCGCCGGAACGTTAATCAGTCCTCAATGCAAGACACTTTAATGAGATTTCTTTTGGGAATCAACTGTTCACTGTTCCGTATTTCTCCTTGGAGGCTTTATTGCTGGAAGTTTTTGTACGAGTGAATTTGAAAACGCCCGTGACTGTTGCTATAATTGAATCTTTTGGCAACGCCAGCGAAACTTTGTTATTTTGTTCCCTATCAATGCTTTGTGTAAATGGCAGTTCTTATAATGTAAATTATGTTTACTTTTATTTATTTTGCATAAGTTGGACGATTGGTAGGTAGGAGTAAAAAGCTATTGAGTTGATTTATTTAAAACTAGCTGACCCGGCGAAGTTTGTACCGCCTCAAAATCACTAAATGTTGTTTTTTTTTGTCGTTTTTTTCCCATATACTCGATACGGATAGTCCGAAGCCCGAAAGTCTGACAACCAGTCTTACCAATGGGTACCGTATTATCCAGTAACTGGGTTGTGGACGTCAGATAGGCAGTCGCTCCATGTAAAATACTGGTATTCAGCTGCGTCCGGTTAGACTGGAAGCCGACCCCAACATAGTTGGGAAAAGGCTAGGCAGATAATGATGATGAGGTATACCAATTACAGGTGTAGGTACACGATCAAAGCAACCTTCGGAAATTATATAAAATTAAAATGAAAAACAAAATAGCTATAAATAATAAATATACAATGATACAACATCAATATAAAACTGTTGTACTTTATTTTCGTAATCTGAATACTTACTGTGTCAACAGTCCGATGCTTGCATCACCCGCGCACATATTAATTTTGTGAATCGAAAACTGATTTAAGCCCTTATTTAATTAAACTCATATTTAACAAATTATGGATAATTTACTAGCAGCGCGGGATTATCTGTCTGCTTAATGTCATTATTGTTGAAATTGAAATATTGTAGCGGGAAAATGCATCAGTATAAAATATTAAACAATAAAATCAAATTGTTGTGTAAAACAATCTTCGTGGTAAATATATTTGATTCGATCCCACTAACCACTAACTTATGCATTTAATCCGTTATTTAAATTTTATCCGACAAGTTGGTGGAAAAACAGTGGAGCGTAGCCGTAGCGCTACGGAGTTACGAGCTCTCGTAGCGCTACGAGCGCTGTAGAGCGGTGTAGAAGATTTCAACGCTATCTACGTAGCCGTGTTGAGAAAATATTTTGACTATAATTTGTTAATATTAGTTATTAATTTATTTTGTGAAGTGTTTATTTAAAATTTACTAGGTACGTAAAGAAGACTAGGAGTTAAAAATACGTTAAATGATAAAATTCTTCGTTAATATTTTCTTTTAGATCTAAATTGTGTAAGTATATCGAGTATATCATTAAAAGTATCTATTTCACAAAACATCCTTTTCCGCTCCATAGCATTCCTAACAAACCAAATCAAAATAAACAGTTGTTCCTATTTACCGTTAACTCACAACGCTTTAATTTTGATGTGTATGCGAGTGCCTAAGTAAACTTAGACTACCATTTCACGGGCCAAAAAGTGTAATGAGCCCGAGTAACAAATTCGATAAGGTCTTGGGCCTTGCGCCGAAACGTTAGTGATTTTTTGTTCCAAAATTATGAAACAATTTCACCCTTGGAAATAAGGTTCCGAACTTACTTTGGGAAATGATTCTGTAATTTATTTTCTTTGGGATATATACGCTGTTTTTAGAATTCTCATTTTTTCGCCGAGATAGTTGAATAAGCTCGTCATTTTGAGAGCAAAAGAAACACCTCATTAGCCCCTTGGAATTGAGCTTTTAAAGCCAAGTTTCTATTTTTAGTGTTTAGTAACCTAACACTACCTTTCCTTGTGGATAAAAACCTTTTCATCCACTGGCTAAAATATATTTAACATAATATAACATTCATAATCAGCCTATGTTCCCACTGCTGGGACACAGGCCTCCTGACTTCGAGGGGGAGTGGATGTCACATGTCTTCGAATTTTTGGTTCTAGGACATGACGGTTTCCTCACGATGTTTTTCTTCAACGTTTTGAGAGTTTAGAATAGAATTCTAAAGATAGAAGATATAAAAATGTTCTAAGTAGGTACTTATATAACGACACAATAATAAACCTCTTCATAACACAAACTGCCGCCGCTCTAAGTTTGATTAACTTAATTTTTCATCAAGCAAATGGCGTCGTGTGGAAACTTGGAGTATTAATGTTTTACACCCACCACCATGTAGGAAGGTACTTATCCTCGGTAAATTCTGCGGGGTGAATGCGGAACACACTAACAGTAGGATTGACTTTCACTTTGACAATTCAACAACATTCATTGCGTTATTTACGTTGTTGAGCAGATAACGTTTTCGAACATATGAAGCAATGAATTAGCAATATCCTTCAAAATGATTCAGGTTGTGATTGAAAGTGTATTACGCAATTAGGGTGTCCGGTGCTGGTTATGTATGTCTACACAAGAATCTTTTGGCGCTCGAATGACGCTGATAGGAGGGCGCCTATTGGTAAACATTTGTTCAATTGTTTTGTGAAATGCTACAAAGTATTGAAATACAAGATGGCGGCGTTAGTTCCGATTTATGCCACGCGCCAGAAGATTGCCTTGTACGGGTACTATCAAGTTACCCGGCACTGTGGAATTTTCCCAATCAACATTGAACCTTATATGATAGCGATAAAATTTAAAATCTATTAAAGAAATTTGACAGATTTTAGTAGCTTGATGTGCTGGCGTCTGTACATCTATACCTACTTGCTATGACAACTCTAACCATGTATAAAAGGAGTTTTGAAAGTTCACAGTTTTCATAACGTTTTTCAACATAACATAACATAATTAGCCTATAATGTTCCCACTGCTGGGACACAGGCCTCCTCTATGTGAGAGGGAGTGGGCAGTAATCCACCACGCGGGCCCAGTGCGGGTTGGTAGATGTCACATGTCTTCGAATTTTTGGTTCTAGGACATGCCGGTTTCCTCACGATGTTTTCCTTCACCGTTTTGAGGGCAATGGTGATGAAAAAATTTACGCAAAGTAAAGCGCCTGTCTGGGTTCGAACCGACGACCTACAACTCGGTAAGTCGCGGCCTGGTTACCGTTTTTCAAAGCGTGTTAATTTTCAGAGGAGATCGTTGAGTAACGGGTATCAATAAAAGATGAGGTGCTTTCATTTGTTATTTCTGAACTGTGTTGATTTATGAAAATGTTGCGCGGTAAAGCTGCGCGGTTTGAAGATATTAAATTCCATAAATCTAAATGATTATCCTTTTAATACTCTGCTTTAAACTGGTAGGTAAAGACTAAGGCCGAGATCTATAAACGTTAATTAGCACGTGTTTTAACTAAGCTTTATTTCTTTCATTGTCGCACTACTGTTATAAATTAAAAGTGCAATATAGAGACGGGAAAATTTCTAAGTCGAAATACGTGCTAAATGATTGCCCAAAATAAAAGCACGCTGTTGGTCTTTCAAAGCTCAGCGCTCAGATGAAAATCCAATAGCGCACTTTTATTCAACCATTAATAGCTACGCTTACCGCGGCTGGCCCGTGGATGGGTGACCATCTTTACATACCAAGACCCCTCCGTGCCTCGGAAAGCACGTTAAGCTATTGGTCCCGGCTGTCATTCGTGGATCTTTTGCAGTTGGTACGGGTCGTCAGAAGCCCGAAAGTCTGACAACCAACCTTACCAAGGGGTATCGTATTACCCAGTTACTGGGTTGTGGAGGTCAGATAGGCAGTGGCTCCATGTAAAATACTGGTATTCAGCTGCATCCGGTTAGACTGGAAGCCGACCCCAACATAGTTGGGAAAAGGCTAGGCAGATAATAATATAATGTAGGTGTCGCCATGTTTCTTGAAAACGGATATTAGAGCTTTAATCTTACCGTTTAATTTGGTAGATATGCAGCTTTCCTGATCGTTCACCTCAATTAGAAAACCTATCTCCAGCAGCACACAGTAAACATGATAATGAAATCAACTCTGAACCCACTGCTGCACATTAGGTCCGTGTGTGATGACGTCACAAAACAGTCGCCATGTTGGTTCGTCTGGCGGCACAATGGCGTCTTTCGTGATTCGTGCGAGTCGTACGAACTACTTCCGCATGGATGCTTCCACTTCTGTGCTCCTAAAAACTGTGTTTACACATTATATCACTTCTTAGTGCTGATGCAGTTAATATAGTCTGTTATTTTTGTTATATTTTGTTAACAAATTCTAACTGTATTAATATCCTTAATTTAATAAAGCTAAAATGTTTCTTTGTTTTGAAGTAATAGCGCGGGCGGGCGATGCTATGGGACGTCACTAAACAAAAGGAGTTTTATAAAAGTGGTAATTTATCCATAATGCGAAAGTGTGTCTTTTTGTCTGTTACCTCTTCACGCTTAAACCGCTGAACCGATTTAGATGAAATTTGGTACAGAGATAATTTGAGTCCCGGGAAAGGACATAGGATAGTTTTTATCCCGATATTCCCAAGGGATCAAAACTTACGCCGGTGAAACTGCGGGGCGCTGCTAGTTTCAAATAAACCAATTACCGGCACTTTTAAATTTTCAATGGATCGGTCAGTCAGAAAGATGAGTTGCCCATTCCAAAGCGTAGTAGGTACCTCACGACTGTGTTCTACGACTTCCAAGCCAACGAAAACGTGGGCAGAAGCTACATATTTATATATACCTATATATAAATATGTGCTTCTGCCCGCGTCGAACGGACACATAACGAACTGTATGTTCGTTATTTTGTTAACAAATAATATCTCTCCGTAAATGTTTGCGCAACAAATAACGAATATTGTAGTGAAAATAATATAGTTATTACAAGTGCGCAAGTGTATGTGACGTTGTTATAATAGACTGAAATTTTGAAATTTCCGCAAACTGCTAAATACAGGCTTTACGGAAACAATAGATTTGTTTGTTGAATGTGACAGTTACTTTATTGGTTACTATTACAGCTTTGAATCGTATTATCAACATAATGAACATGACAGTGAATTTCTATGACAAAACTACCTACTCCTAAAAAAATCGGCCAAGTGTAAGTCTGACACAGACATGAAAGGTTCCGTACCACCACAATATTTAACACTACTACTACTACTAAATTGAAAAAAAAAAAAAGGTTTACAAAAAAAAACACGTTTCTTGTGGCGGCCATAAAAATAGGTACCTACACACTCTGTGAAAACTTCAAGTGTTTACCTATTACTGTTACCTGTGACAAGCGGACAGACGGACGGACGGTCGGAAAGCGAAGCCTTAGTCGGAGCTTTAAACAGCAACCTTTCGAAGGATTTTTAGTCTGCTTGTCGGAAAGTTCAGTCAAACCAAGAGTTCAAGCGCGTTTAATGATTTAACACTAGCTCGTCCTATCAGCCTGTGTATTCACTTCCAAAATGGCCGCTCCAATTGCCTTTCTAATCAACGTTTATTTAATTTAACAAAATCAACGGTCAAAGCAGAATTGCTAGAGGAATGGAATAATGATCGCACTTGTTGTTAATCTAACGTATCTATAGTCTGTTCCAAAAGCATGTGATGAAAGTGTAAACAAACCTTGTTGACGCAATCACTCACTAAAGAAAATTAGTAACACATTCATCTGTTTATAACTTTTTTTTTTTATAACTTCTGTATAATTGTACCCTATGTTCACAAAATGAATAAATGAATTTGAATTTAACGAAGGTTTCAACTTTATAATATCACCACATTTTTTCACCATACTTTTGGTACATACTATAGATACGTCTAGATTAACAACAAGTGCGATCATTATTCCATTCCTCTAGCAATTCTGCTTTGACAGTTGATTTTGTTAAATTAAATAAACGTTGATTAGAAAGGCAATTGGAGCGGCAGGTAGGTAATCCTACTCTTTGCATTCTTCATTTTACCTGCTAGTAAAATGAAAATTTACCAAAAATTCAAATCTCAAGCAAAAATCTAACTTTTCTCTTTTTTAATACAACAGTAAAGAAAAGATGTGCAAATAAGAGGTTAGCAAACTCAAAAATAGATGAGTAAACATGGCCATCGAAAAGAGTAGCTGCTAAATTAAGGTGACCCCTCTGGCAAACGCGTCATCCGACCCTGCCTGTCCCGAAGTGCCACCGTAATGAGACAGCATAAATATAAAAAGTGGCAACACGTGTTGTACTTACGTGTTAATAATTGGTATTCACTTATTATATACAGCCCATAAATGTTTGTGTGTTCTCTTGAGGTGAATACAAGTAATATAATAAAGCTGAAGCGTTTGTTTGTTTGAACACTCTAATTTTGTTTAAAAACTCTGGGATTATCAGTCAGATTTGAAAAATTCTTTGATAGTCCAATTCTTGAGGAAGGTCATAGGTTAAATAAAATAACTTTGCGACTCTTAGAACCAGAGCAAAAAGAAAGAAAAACCAGAAAAAACGTGAAGCGAAATCGACGTAACAGCGCGGGCGGGCGATGCGATGAGACGCGACGCGGTGGCCCGAGGGGACAAGAAATTTCGTTAATATATTATAAAGTCTAGTGTTGTACCGAAACTATTGTCATAAGTACTGATTACTGTGACCTTTTGACCCCTTCCATTTATTAAGCTCTGTTGAGGAACGGAGTAAGTTAGGAGCTATATTATAGGCATAATGCCTTTTGTCTATTTACCACAATAGTGATCCGATTCCCATTTACCGGTTTTTCTATGACAGTTTACGACAAAAGTTTTATTCACGAAAGTCCCATCCTTTCACCGAATATCGAGTCACTCACCGAGATAGAAATTAAAATTAAAAAACAGGCATCTTTACAAGGACGTGTTAAACTTCATTGAATTTATATAATGTCTGTTAATTTTTTTTGTATTCATTGGGAATTCCGAGAAATCAAAAGAGTTTTTCCTCATTTCTGAACAATATTAATTTGACACTAACCGAAATGGTATTTTGTGCTTTTCTTTTTTGTTGATAAAAAGCAAGCCAGCAAGCTGCATCGTGCAGTAACAAAAATGTGTGCGGCCTTGGGATCCCGTCAGGAACAAAGTTCCTTACGCGATATTTAACACACAGACATGCTCGTATATATAATATATTATAAAGAGATAGAGACAGACAGAAATTCGCATGGAGGGGGTATAAAGGGTCTCCGCAGAAACGCGCGTCGCGACTGTGCCACGCGCTTCTGATAGAACAATTTGACATGAAGTTTTCATAGAAACTGTTGCACTAGAGTCTTAGGGAGCCTTAACGCTTTTTCAGCGTGACTATTTCTACAAGCCGCGTTAAGGAACTTTGTTCCAAAAACCCTCTCAAGTTTCGCACAAACATCTATTTTTTAGCTACAGAAATCCCATTTACCAGTGACAGTTCGGTACGACCACACTGCAAAGAAAGTACCATTACTCAATTTCCTATTTCGTAGAATCAACTTAAAGTTGAAAGTCCACACGACAAGTCCACTGGTTATCTACACTTCACAGTGGTTGAATTCGAAACGAAATCAAAGCACTATCAAGAAGCCCTCTTTACTGCAAATTGGGTTAGAGAACAAGAGGAAGCCACTACACGCCACTCTGGATCCTCCGCCTAGCTCTCGACTCTAACTGCCGCGGCGATATGTAGGCGGTCTCTTTGATACAACATTAATTTATGTGAACCCGTCCTTTGCGACGAAAATCGCTTGTACATTCACTAGTATTGTGCAGATTCATAAATGTTTTTCATGTGACTTGTACACTATGTACTTGTACAGTTAGGTACACATAAACATGTAATCAAACAGTAGGAATTGTTTGATTCGCGTATACAGCAGTTAAATGCTCATGGAACGTTGGTAAGTAAATATGCTGTGTTCAAAATGTTTTATACATGTGAAACATGCTGCTGGTAATGCTCTTTTGATTAGGGCCGCATTGCGCACAATTTGGAATCGGTTTTAGGTGTGCACTATATAAATTATTTATCAATCAACTATCTGCTTAATTTTATGTTTTATGCAACAGCCTAGATTCCGTACAGATTTTTTGTTCAAGCCAGTTTTATCAGAATAATTTATACCAAAAATACAATTAGGGTCGGCAGTAATGATCAGCATTTCAATAAAAAAGATACAATCTAAATGGTTCCTTCATTCATGGAAACGATAAAACTTCATTTTCAATCGTTTTTCGACATAAACATATCTAGGTATATCATAGGTACCTAGTGTCCCAAAGCCGCAGTACTCCGTTCAGTTTTTTTTTGTTTGTCAGAGCACAGACACCTCCGGGAGGGATCGTTCGCCTAGTGTTGCCACTTAAACACTTTGCCGCTGAATGGGATTGCTCCGCGGACGACCCAGCTGCGCTCTTATACACACTTTAATCTCAATGGCTATTTACACCGATCGTGTGGCAGTTATATGAATACTAATGTTCTGACAACGCGCGCAGAGCCGTGGGAGGTGTTATAATTATAACAAAATTATACAGAGTGGCGATTAGGTTATTATTACATTAAAAAGAAAGTAAAAAAAGTAAAAGTTCTTATCAGTCTGTTAAACTAATAGAATAAACAATTTGACAAAAAATAGAAAACAAAATTGTTCAAACAATATAAACCACCCTTGCACTAGACACGCGGGGCGACAATTCAACAGAAGCTTTATGGTATTGTTACCAAATAATCAGAAATTCAGTTTAATGTTGTTAAATAATCAAACGAAAAAATGGTCCCAAGGCTAATGTTGTTATTATTTGAATTACTGTTAGCTTTTTAAATTATTTAAATATAATTTAGTTTACTATCTATTAATAAAAATATATAATTTGAATTGTGTATGTTTAAAATAACTTATTTAGAATACGTGGTTTCAATTAATGTGATAACGTAATCGCCACTGTAGCTCTGAAACGTCTGACTCAAGTTAAGAAGTTAATGTTTGTTCAGACTCATGACTAACGCTGATGCTGCGGCGGCGGCGGCGTTTTGTTTAGACATGAGATAAGGGATGAGGGTTTGATTCCCCTCCCCTCAACAGCGAAAATCTATTAGGCCTTGTGCCAAGTTTAGACTAAGTAGTCCGTATAATTCACGTTCTGTAATGGCATCTACTATTAAATGAATAGCCTTCTACAATATAACTTTTACGCCCGCATTTATTTTCCAAATTGTATTGCCAAAAGATTCATAAAGGTTCATAAACTTTGACTATAATTTCCAATTATTATTCTAAAATCTAAAGTCTAATATTGCCTATTGCTTAAATGTATTATTATTTCAAGTAAACTTTAATAGGACGCGCCTTTGTTGCGACTTTAAATTAGCCATTTACTATTTAGATGTGTTTAAGTGCGTTGAAATTAAGGATTAAGTTTCGTATAATGGCTTCGAGTATAATAATGAACTTACACCGATGTTCGAGAGCGACAGAACAGTTCTGAGATATAATGAGTGTTTCCAACTTGCGGTAATGGAAAGACCGAATCGTCGAGGTGTGAATCGTTACGGTTCGGTGTGATAGGCGGCTACCGCAGCCACCTCGTAAAGGTGAACTAAAACAGTGGGTTCATTACTTTCATTGCCGAAGTTCTCTACTCCCTCATGCATTACTGGGGCTTTAAATTCAACTGTTTATGTATTCTGTAGCTACCTTCCACCGGGGACCGCGCTCGGCACCGCACTGAATTATGTGCCGTGTTATTACTGGCTCTTGAGATTGTTTTAAACAGTACATGCTGTATAGTATCGAGACTCTGTGATATTTGTGCGCGACTGAAACGAATCCTCTTTGTTTCTTCGGTTTTTGTTGGTTTTTCACGTTGTTTTGACAACGTTACTTGTTCTGGGAAATCAACTCGCGCCTATTACAAATAAGGTGAATAAAAAGCTGCTTAGTATTTAATTAGCCCGTGAAAAGCCTGATTGACATTTCTAGATAAACGTTATTTGTTTGTTTTAAAATATAAAAGACTAACTATTTATTTATTGGCATTTCGATCAACTGGCCTTCTGATGGTATTCTCCAAAGAAACAAAAACGGAGAAATTATGTTTATGTTGCAGAACGTTCATTGTTCTTTTGCGGTTTAACTAATGTTTTAATCAGAATGTTGCCCATGAAAATTACAAGTAATAAGGCAAACAAAACCGCAACGTGAAAATGGCAGATCATTATTAAACTCGTAACTAAATGCTTTAGTTACCTCCCTATAATTAACTGTGAACACGTATTACAGTAGTATATTCCGATGATAGTTATATATTAGTGAAGTACACAAGCATTAGAGAATTATCAGTTGTGTTTAGTGCTAAAACAATGTTGTTTTATGAGCAGAGAAGTTTTGTTTATAACAACACTGTGATCGTCTCCGTTGTCCATCCACTGGAACACGACAAAAACGTCCGCAAGCAAATTAATGGCAGCATTGGCAGCATGCGCGTTCATAATCACTCCCCGGCTTTTTGTACCTTTTTTACTTTCCTATACAAACCTAATTATTCATGGCTGTATAGAAATCGAAACCCAATTTGCGTACATTCCCGATGCCATGAGCCCGCGCCTACTTTCTCTCTTCACGCTACACTGAGCTCGCTATGTCCACGAGTCAATGCCTTGGACATTTGTTTTTGTAATTACGTTCGCACAACTAGCGCAAATCGTAAATTACCGCATTCACTAGTCGGCTTTGACACTGTAAATTATTCTGACCGAGATAATTTGGGCATACGAATATATTATCCCCAAAGCAACGGAAATTTGCAACTGCATAACAGATGGTTCAAAGAACCGTGTCCTGATTTACTGACTCCTGTGACACCCACTAATTCATAGTATTCTGTTTGTAGTTTGTGGCGTATGCTAGATAAATTATTTTGCTCACATGCAAATGTCAGCACAGAAGTTAGCACATAAAGCAGAATTCACACTTCAAGATTTTTGCAGCAGAAGTGTTACTGTGAGGGAAATTTTTATAGCAATTAAGTTCGAAGCTGTTAGTTCCTCCGAATGCAAAGTGTTTACTAAACATCCGGCCACAAAACAACTTTGCACTAACGTCCAACCCATTAACCTGGGCTTAACTATTTATCACACAGGTGACCTCTTTCCCAAGTCGTCCCAAAGATAATTTAGGCAGCGTTCCTCGGTACCTTTAGGGTCAAAGTGTTACGAAATTGACTCGGCGAGAGCCCTCCGGGAAAAAGCCCTCTTTCGAGGTCACCGAACATTTTTGTCATGTATCCTCGTGAATATTATAAAGGGCAGCCGCATTTCACACGTTCCGGTGGAGCTAAAAATGTTCAATTCCATTCAGGGCAAGCTTTATTGGTGACATGGTTAAACTCGGTTGAAGCATTATGTTTATCCCATATGACTTGTGGCAAACCCTTGGGAACACGTGAAATAATTTTTGCTAAGATAACTAAACGGATAGCGGCATGTTCATCCAAGAAAATATAAATGTAATTTTTTATTCTACTTGTGTAAGACTATGAGAACTATCAAACTTTATGGTTTTGTTTCCGTAATGGATTCTACGAAAACGAAAGAATTTTCGAGCGTACGATATCAAAGAAAAGTATGATAGCTTATAAGTACGAAGGTTGTTAAGACAAAAATAGATATTGTTTTACTTAAAAAATGAAAAACCTGTGAAACACGGGAGTTTTTTCTAATTTTGGTTTGAAAGATAACAGAAAAGACACTAACCTGAAAACTGATTTTGATAGACACGTTTTCTCTGTAGAATTTTATCGAACAAAGGAAAATTCCTGTCGTCAAATCTGAAAAAACTGTCCTGAAAATTGTAATCAGCATTGGCCACGTCTAACGCGGTTGGTAGTTAATGTTAATTGGATTGCGTGTCAAACACCAAATTGAAAAGTTAAATAAATCAAGAAAGCCATTAAGTGTGTCTGAATATGCGTGTGTTGCCTCCTAATGTACTGAGCCCGGCACCTGTTTCCCAGCAGTAAATTTATTCCCATCAAAGGCTCTCCAGTAATCAAGTTATTGGGAAATATTTATTGACTTCCTCAGCGCTCCCTTTACGTAGCCCCATATATCTTGTATAGGAAACATGTTTTTGGTACGGTAGTAATTTGTTGGTGTTCTGCGCTATTTTTGTTGCGGATTTTATTGTTGTTTAGGATCCAAACGTGGCAATACTTCATCCCTGTCTCCCCCACTCCCGACATGGGCACAAATGGGAAAGGGTCACCGTTATGGGGTTTTGTTTGGGCTGCGCTGTATTTTCGCAGACAGCGAGGGGTAGCCATTTTATTAGCCCTGGTGATCTGGCTTTACGAGTCATGTTTACTGTAATAAACTCGTTCGTTTCCTTCGAAATGAGCTTCAATATTGAAACTTATGCGCTGCCAATATCCGAGCGCCGAGGTTGACATAAACTGCCTTTTATAGATCCTATTTAAATTTTATATTTAATTTATACTACATTCAACGCCGGCTTGATTAAGAACTTGATGGTTGTATTATGTCGATTGTTTCAATGTATACATGAATGTATATGTTGACAGTTGTTCATTGTGTATGCGCGTAGCATACCTAAGTATTTAAATAAGCAATATAAAGCTGTGCAATATCATCTGTTTATGATTATTTCTTCACGTCAGCGATAGATGAGGCTGTCAGCGAAGACATTTTGTATTATGGTTATTATCCAATGCTTCGCAGGAATTCCTTCAGTCCCGAGAGTAATAAGACCGGTTCTATTCAAACACATTACTTCGATATAAAGCAGTTTAGTGGCTGTTCCCCCGTCAGTCACACGTCTTAGAAAGTGTCCCCGCATGCCTAGTTAGGAGCAAGGCTCACCGCAGTTATCTGCGTAGGGTCGATGTCCTTGCGGACAACGGCAAACTTGCCACAATTAATCAGCAACGCCTCGGAATAAGTAACGAGCGAATGGCGATTTACTGCTCCGAGAATTTGTAAGGCTTGTAATATAATTTTTTATCATATTTTATGCGTCTTTTTATTTGTACCGCTAAAAATTTGAGTTATCTGCCACGTTTTTACGGCCTTTATAAAACCTTTGGTTCCTGTCTAGCGCAACTTTTTTTAGTAATATGGCTTCATCAGCATTAAGATTGATGATAAATTAGATTTGGTTGAGTTTTTTGGGCGCCACAAAAAAACCTAATTTTGCTTCCAAAGTGCTGAATTGTCCCCATACCCAAAACTGTAGTTTTATATCGAAGAGTAATCGTAGTCCATCATGCAGTAATTGTAGTGTAAGCTTGACTAATGTTTGGGCATGCACCTCTTAGATGCATAATGATAGGTTTGCATGAAGTCCGCTGAGCTCTCATCCTGGACACCGGAGTCGCCTCCCTCGTCAGTCAGGTACCGCATGACTGATGGGGCCGCATCGACGTGATCAAGGGTTCTGACCAATCCGACTGCAGAGCTGTTCCCGATAATGCGGCAAAGGATTAATCAACAATTAATTTGCTTCATTTGCCTGTCTAGTTAGGTATTCACTAATTATTAGATACGTAATATTCTCTAATTGTATTTGCCTATGTAGAGCAAGAGAACGATCTCTTAACTAATACTAACTTACAGAGTTACTATTGTAAGCTCTTGTCACGAGACAAGAGCTTACAATAGTAACTCTGTAAGTTCTGCTATTATTATGTTATGAGTAGGTTTTGTGCTTCATGTTCGCTCTGCGGATCCCCAGGCGTGTGAGTGGAACTCGCATTTTATCGTTGCGGATTCGTAATTGCACCATAGGGCCGCCTTATTTTACAGAAAGCAAGGCTACAATGTTATGAGAGCTACAATCTCGGTCGTATTCGTTATTCAAATTACCCTCAGCTTCAGTGTTTTAATATTTTAATGAAACTTGTAAAACAAAGTACATAATGTAAATTAAATCTTGCTTGAAAATTGTGTTACTACTCCCGATGTTGGTGCGTTGGTCGTGTAGTCGCAAATTCTTCAAATGAGCTGCGCCAAAGGTCACAACGCTAAGTTGACAGTAACAACATTGGAGCTTATTGTCTCTAGCACAATCAATCCTCTTGTGACCTCTTTTGTAAGTGACCTGCTTAGAACTTATCACAAAACTGTGACGTATGCCCAAAACATGACCTTTTAACACCCAAACTGGATCAGCGAAACCGTACAGAAATAGAACACAGACTAAGATATCGTGGCCTTATTGGAAGCCTTTCAACATTTGGTTCTGTAAGTCTCCTTATTGACTCAAAGTATCGAGGCATAAACAAAGAAATGTCTCGAGCGAAAATATTGTAGCGAAAACGAAACAAGTCGATATAGGGGCTCGTTTGTATCAATTCATTTGCATTTATTTGGTAGCAACACTGCGAAGTGTGAACATTTGGTGGCGCAGTTGTCCGCAGGCCGGTCGTTGAGTGTCGTGGCGGCGGCGTCGTTGCGACACCGGCGAGGACTGCGCCCGGCGAGATGCGAAAATTATGCGGTTACTGGACGATGCCATAAACGTCTGCCTCCACCACATAGTTACACGGACACTTGGTGGCTACCTATATTTTTATGGACATCATTACCAAAGTACGATAGAATGACACTGGTGAAATAAAAAAGATTTCAATTAAAGGTCGTGGTTCAAATGATAATGGGCGGTTTTTCAAATTAGCTAGAGTTAGCATCGAAAAAAAAATTGCCAACTAACGCAGCAAACGAAAAAAGAACAAAAGTTGGAAATATTGATTGTTTACGACTACAAAGCGAGCATTGTATGGTATCACGTTTTGTTTGCAAAAAGACCGGTGCGGTGTAGAACTGTAGACAAGACACTGTGCGTGTTTGTATTGAGTAACACGCTGCCGATAACTTTCATCTAGGAAGCCCATGCTACGTATGCTCTCGACGCACTTAGAAAGAAATTGTGGCTGCTTTTTTAAGTTCACTGATTGGATATCAGTAAAATAGAAATACTCGTATCGTCTTTGGCTCTGTCCACATTATTGAGATGTATCGATGCCCATATCGCCTCGAAGTGACTGTCGTTATGTTCTTTTCTGCGATAAAATTATCCAAAAGGGTACTTAAACTACCGCATGTTAAAAATCCGCAATGGACGCACTATGGTAGAAAGAAAATGTTGCTCACGACACTATACATATATTTAAAGCCTGATCTAATGTTTATTGGATTGCCTCCATAAATCTTGCAGACTAACCAAGAAGATAAGACAACGACTCGCTATTGATGAGGATATAAACCTGCACATTCTTAATGCATGATGTTTATCTGAACAAACCTTTGGATTTCTTTATTTCAAATCTATATGTATTCAAATCGTTTTAGTTTTAGAGAAACATGCCAAATTGCTTTTTATTAAGATAAATTTGCACCTCAATATTATCATTAAAATCTAAAAGAACATTATTTTCAGCTAAAACTAAAGAAAGAAAAGAAAGCTAAAAAAGCTTCTTGTCAACAAGATAACTATTCCAACGGGTTGAATAAAGTACCTATAGATTCACGCTTATTAGATTACGAGGGTTTTTACTAGATTTATTTTACACTAGCTTCTGCCCGCGACTTCGTCCGCGTGAAATTTCACCCTCCCCCCATTCACCCTCTTTGGAGTGGAATATGTATACACTTCACAAAGAACACACTCTCCAAAGATGCTTTACATGACCAGCGGTTTAGGCTGTGCATTGATATAATCAGTCAGACAGGATCACAGGACTTCGAATTTTATATTAGATTATAAAAGTAAACCTAAGTACCAACCTAATTAAAAAAAGAAACTCAATAACAGAAAATAAAATACCTACCTACCTAAATAAACCTATTTCTGATGATAACTAAATTTAATCTAAACTCAATAAATAAGCAAAATCCCTAAAAACTAATATCTATACGAATGACTAATCCTACCTAACAGATTTATAAAATAACCTACGGTCACTACGTACACTATCAAATATACTACCCATACTTTAAAATTAAAATCTATACCTACGACTTATAAAAATAAACCTAAATAACTCTAACTTAAACTGTACTTAGTAAAAACTAAAAGGAATAAAAACGTCGCACTGAAAAGCACGGTTTAGAATTGCAAGTAGCAGTTAAAACATACAATTTATAGAATGCTAATAAGAACGAACGCTCGCCACTCGATACGTCCGTTCAAATCAAAGTTCAAAAAGTGTAAGCCAAATTCAACCTTCAGCACTACATTTACAGTGCGGGTGACGTAACCTATGACAAACTTATTATTTGCGGTTGGTACAGTAATCGGGTCTAGGGATCGAACCGCAAAATTAAGTTTGTTTTTCATTGTATATACTTTTCCGGGATAAAAAGTACCCAGTGTGGTGCCCAGGATATTAAAGAATAATTATACCAAGTTTCATCGTAATCGCACCTTTACGTTTTGCGTGATGCCTGAACAAACAGACAGACAGACAGACAAAAATTTTTTTAATCACATTTTTGGGTTCGGTGTCGGTCTCGTAACAATCCCTGCCATTTATTTTTTTGATATTTTCAATGTACAGAATTTTCACTTCTACAGATTTATTATAAGTATAGATTTGTAATTTGAAAGAATATTTAAACACTACCAAAACAACTAATACCTATTTTATAAAATAACAACAAAAGAAATTCAAATAAACTATTTAAAGACTAAAAGTCGCGCTGATAAGCACGGTTTGTTAATATCAATTATTATCTGTCAATAAGGTCGAACGCTCTGAATGCATCAACAGCCAAATATTGAATGAAGCTCGCGCTTTTTTTTTTTTGACATGACCACTCGCAGTTGCAACTCGCTAAGGTTGACCTCCCGCCTTTTTATTATACCCTACCGCCACGACCCGCGTCGAGCGCGGCAACCGTTACACAAAAATAATCCTTATGGCATGATTCAGTATTCACGCGCGACGGGCGCGATGGCTTATTAGCGTATTTCATGTATAAGTTTGGTGTTTCTATACCGATTACTATGATTCTTTTTTTATTGAATAGGTAATAATATTAACTTCTTTTAATTAGGGATGAGTGAGAGTATTATAAACGTAAGAGTAAACAAATATAATCAGAAAGCTCCGAACTGCTAAGCTATCGGGGCTTACACGTGTTATTGTGAGTCAACCATAAAAGATAGACATATGCTGTTGTGGGATATTTTTTAGATAATTTTATGTAGAACATTTCCGTCATAAATGATTTCTATGTAGCTTTAACCATTAAGGCTGCACACGCGACGGAAGCTTAAAAAATGGAGCAACTTCTCCCGTTTTCCCAACATTTCCTTTCACTGCTCTGCTCCTATTCATTCTAGCGTGATGAAAAGTATACTATAACCTCCCCAGGAGTATGAAGAATAATTGTACCAAGTTTCGTTAAAATCCGCCGAGTAGTTTTTGTTTCTATAAGGAACATAGAGACAGACAGACAGACAGACAGACAAAAATTTTACTGATTGCATTTTTGGCATCAGTATCGATCACTAATTACCCCCTGATAGTTATTTTGAAAATATATATCATGTACAGAATTGACCTCTCTACAGATTTATTATAAGTATAGATGTTACCTATATCTAGCTAAAAGGACCCGAACGTAAATTCTCTTATGTTTGTTTCCAACGAATGGAAGTTTATTTAAATAGGAGAAACGAGTAGAATTACGCCCGGTTGATCTCGCTCGTCTAAATAGGCACAAATAGGCACTTTAAGTTGGCAGGAGGCGAACGGTCCTTAAATATATTGCGTTAGGTTAGTCCATTTACCTCGAGGGATCTTAAAAAGTTGTTCAGGATTCTACATAGTCAAAGTTTAAGAATTTATTTTTAAGCACGTGAGATATTCTTGGTTAATGTTTCTGAAGGAAGGGAGGATCGGAACTTTGTAATGGAAGAGTTGAAAAACGTGAAGTGTATTTATGGAATGGAGTATTTAATGCTTTCTTTCGTGTTGCATTGGGATTGAACATTTCAGTACTTAGTGCCTACTTAACAAGGTACATATTTGATTTATTTCGCGACTACCAAAATGGCATTCGGAAAATTCGTTTAAAAAATCAGTTTTTGGAGTGGGAGGTTATTTTTGGAAGGAACAAAGAGTGTTTTGGATTGAAAATAAAACAAAAGTATATCGATGAAAGCTGAACTAAGTATTTGTTTCAATTGGTATATAATGAGATGTGGACTAAAAGCGATGTAGTAATTTTGCGACTTAGGTATTTTGAGATTTAGACATTTTTGATACCAACCCGGTAGGTATAACCAAAGATTACGCCTGAATTTCCGGAAGGGGTTAGACAGAGGTGTACCCATAACATGCCCACATGCCATTTATGTTTAAGAGGAAATGCGGGTGGTCGTTTCTCCATAGAACTCGCCTGTTTTCTTTCTGGTTAATGACCATAAAGCAACAGTATAATAAATAGTAAGTACTTGTATGTCCCTATGTTTTCCTTTTTGATGATACTTACACTATTTTTAGAAGCACTAGAACCCTCAAACAATGCTGATTTAAACCGCTGTCAACAGGGCTATTCAGGAAAAAAGAAAAACATACACAAAGTAAATATCCTTCTTATTCAGTTCATGAAGTTTCTTTGAAATTGGTACAATATTGGAACAGGAAATAGGCGAGAGCCAAACCTCGAATTATGATTTTTTACTTAGGCTTTTTCAAAAGTCTCTCCGACCGCATTTCCACTTAAGTCACAAATCCAGATAGGTATGTGAGAATGAATCCAAAGAAAAGCAGTAACAGTCTTACGCAATAATATTTTTAAAATGAGCAGCTTCTCAGTGTTGTTAATATCTCATGTTTCAGTTGCTTCTGTCATGTGTTCGAAACTTGTATTTATGATCTAAAGTTGTGGACGTAGCGAACTCGAGTAACAAACTCTTACGCCATATGCCGCGGAACATTCTAGAAAGGCGTGTTACTTGTTAGTTACTTAATAAAAGTTACCGTCGAGTGTAACATCTCATTATACTTCCAGCTTTATCATGGATACGGCACTTTTATGTGCGAACTTTCTTTTTATTTTTAGTACTTTTTTAGAGGTAGGTACTACAGGAACTCGTAACACAATACTGTTCGTACTAAGGACGCTAATGCAAAAGGGTGTTATATTTCTTTCAATATTGCTGTGCTGTGAGCAATGGTTGAGGCTTTTTACAAAATTACCTTTGATGTAAAAGTAAGGAATGACTGGGTAATGCAAAAATGTTGATTATCATAATGTTGTTTGCGTCAGGTCTTAATTTCTTGATGTTTTCAAAGAGATCTTATTGTTATTCTGAATTAAAATGAAATGTACATAACCATCAACTTATACCTAATCTATATGTCGCAGCCAACTGGTTAAATTAGCCGTTCAGTTAACCGCCTAGCCTTTTAACTAAACGGCGGCCGTCCAACTAACGGCCTGAACAATATTCAATTACAGTTTAGGTTGGTAGTCTGTAACAATCACGCGCGAGCCAAATTGGTCGCAGTAACTAAGGCAGGGCACCCCGAACAAATGGGTTAGGTTAGGTTAGAACTGTGATCAAGCGCGTGCGAGCCGAGAGAGCGAAGCGAGGCGAGCACTACTTCTAAAGGCCAGGCAGTTAACTGAACGGCTAATTTAACCTTTTTTTTTTTTTTTTTTTTTAATGGCATCTCGCAGTTCATCCTTTATGAGGATGGCTACTGCTTAACCGGACTTTCCTGTGGATGCCTCGAATTAAGGCCTCCAGCCAGGGCATACAATAACTTAAAAACTAAGCGACAGCGCTAAGGGTAACCCCCTGCGGGGTTCGGACCTCGGCTCAGGGCGTCGCTGGAAGAGGACAGCAAGGGACAGGCTGGATCGGTATTATTATTAGTGTTTAGGGGCGAATTTAAAACTACAGGCTCAGCTGCGCGGGCTGGCTCGAGCAAGGGTCGGGGCGGGCACGGTGATGGTGCGGGACGTCGCGACGGGCCTCGGCGGCGAGGACGGAAGGACGGATGTCTGAGCTTGTGTTTGTGTTGTCGACTGAGAGTACTCGTGGCCTTACTGCTCTCCTGGAGGAGGGTAGTGGCGTCGTCGGGGATAGTGAGGGTATGCCTTGGTCGGCGAATCCTACTCATGCGGGAGGGAGTGTATCGGGAGGCCGCCGCAATCAGGGGATTGGGGTGCTTTATGGCAGAGTCAAAGAAGCGCTTGGAGAGGCGTTTCATGAACTGCTGGATGGTGGGGAGTCTGAGATCTAGATGCAGATTCACATTTCGGACATAGAAGGGGGCTCCCGTGACCTTTCGGAGGAAACGGTTCTGGAGGGTTTGCATTTTATGCAGAAATCGCGGCTTGGCGTGTGCGAAGACTACGCAAGCATAGGTCATGATGGGACGGATGACCGCGGTGTAGAGGCGCAATTTGCACTTGAGTGACAATTTGCTGCGGGCAGTTATCATGGAGTGGAGCCTACCGAGAGCGAAAGAGGCGCGCGAACGCGCCGTCTTTATGTGCTCGTTGAAGGTGAGGTTGTGGTCTAGGATGACACCTAAGTATTTGGCTCGCTTTCCCCAGGGGATCGGCTTGCCATACATAGAGATCGGGCGCGGGAGGGGGGGGGGTAGTTTGCGCGGTTTCGAGAAGATGACCGCCTGACTCTTATCGGGGTTGACCTCGATTCTCCATTTCCGGAACCAATCGCTCAAGGCGCTTGCGGAGGTTTGGAGGTTTCGAGCTATGGATGACTGGTTGACACCCGAACAGTATATGGCAGTGTCGTCGGCGAAGAGCGCCAACTGTGCCTTTTTACTGTTCGGGATGTCACTAGTGAACAGGGTGAAAATGAGGGGAGACAGAACGGAACCCTGGGGGACTCCGGCGCGGATGGGGTGAGGGGGAGAGAGAGCGCCCTCGATACGGTAGCGGAAAGTGCGGTCCGACAGAAAATCTCGTAAGATGAGCACGAGACGGTCTGGCACACCTAGCAGGTACAGCTTATATAATAAGCCATTGTGCCAGACCTTGTCGAACGCCTTCGCTATATCGAAGAACAGGACGCCTGTCGAAGCACCTCGCTGAAAAGCAGCGCTAATGTGCTCGACTATGCGGTGGAGCTGGTGGATGCACGAGTGCTTCGTGCGAAAACCGAACTGTTCGGGGGGGATGAGGCTCTTTGCTTCGGCATAGTCTTTGAGGCGCTTATAAATAAGCCTCTCGTAGACTTTGCCGAAAACATTGAGCAAACTGATGGGGCGGTAGCTGGAGGGCTCAGACTTGGGCTTGCCTGGCTTAGGGATGCCTATGACTGTGGCTTCTTTCCACATTTGGGGGAAGATGTTGTTGCTCAGGGCGCCATTGAAGATGGCGGTCATGAGCAGTATGAGGGGGGCGGGGAGGAGTTTGTACACCCTATTGGTGATACCGTCCGAACCGGGGGCTTTGCGGGTTGCGAGCCCTTTTATGATGTCTTGCACTTCGTCGGGAGTGACGGGAGGCAGAGGATCATCAGGGTCTTCGACTGGCGGGAGGGAGGCTCTCCGTTCGACTTCAGCGTTCACCTCGTCGAGGTGCGCTCTGTCTACTGGTTGAGAGCTGGGAGTGCATTGAGCCTCTAGGCTGTCGGCTAGGCATTCGGCCTTTTCGAGGTTTTCGAAAGCGACCGTTTTGTCGGGGCGTGTGAGGGGAGGAACTGTGGCCTCTTCAGAGGAGCGGAGCTTCCTCTGGAGTTGCCAGAAGGCGTGGTGGGTGGGCTCGAGTTCGCCGATCAACTTATCCCATCCCTCGGAGCGCCACTCCCCTATGCGTTTCTTTACAGCACGCTGTAAATGGCGCATGTGGGATTTGTTCGCGTCGCAGGGAAAAGAGTCGTAGGCACGAATGGCAGCGTTCTTCTCGGTCACCAGTTCACGTACGTCATCGGGCAGTTTCCAGCGATGGTCTTCCATCACTGGAACTTCCCGTGAGCAATCCGTCAGTACGGATTGAACGTGCTCTGTGAACGAGTCGATCGCCCCAGTCGTGTCTGCGACTGAGATAATTTGCTCGGGGATGGAGTCTAGGTGGGGAGACGTGGTGGATTTCAGTCTTTCGCTTACTTTCCTCCAGTCGGTGACTGTTTTGGTCGGGGGGGGCTGGTTGGGGTCGTGCGGGGGGCCCGAATAGGGGGCCAGGTGCAAGATGACCGGGCGGTGGTCAGAGTTAAGCTCTTGTACCGTCTCGATAGACTGCAAACGGAGGTTTACATTCTTGAGAAGCGCTACATCGAGAACGTCAGGAAGTTGGGCGGGGTCGCCCGGGAAATGAGTGGGATACATCGGAGCGATGATATCGAAATTGAGGGAGTCGCCTAGTTTGAACACGATCCTACCTCTGGTAGAGGTCGTGCTGCTATTCCAAGCGGGATGTTTGGCATTGAGATCCCCCGCCATGATGACGGAGTCACTCATACCGAAGAGGGTAGTGAAATCGGTAGTGAGAGAGATGGGATCCTCCGCACCATTGGTGGGCGGGATATAGGCGGAGATGATGGTGATTGCGGGGTGACCGGTCATGCCGAGCCGACAGATAGAGATCTCTAGCTGAGAGATAAGGGCGGGCGGGTCTATCGGGATGCAATGGAGGGACTTCCTATAGTAGATGAGGGTACCGCCCTTGTGGCAGCGAGCCCTGTCATTGCGAACTATCTTGTAGTTGGCAATGTTCGGGTTCCGCAGATGGGGCTTCAGGAAGGTTTCCTGGACTAAGAGGACATCGAGCTGGTGATCGCGGAGGAACGCGGCGATCTCATCGCGTTGATTTTTAATGCCGTTTGCATTAAAAAACCCTAGTCTAAGGGATCGGGGTTTGGTAACGCTCATTCTTTGTAAAGCCATTGGAGCTTTTTAGAAGTTGAGGGTTTGCATGACTTGCGTAATCTGAGGATACGCATTGAAAATCTCGGCGATGCGCCGAGGATTGCCGTTACAGGCTTGGATTTCCGCTGCCATGGCATTTGCGGGGGCAATAAAAGCTGCGTAAGCTAATTTAACCAGTTGGCTGCGACATATATATACTATATAATAATACTAGCTGACCCGGCCACGCGTTGCTGTGGCTAACGTTTTTGTCATTTTTTTTTTTCTATCCTATCTTTCAAGTTGGATCAAACTGCACACGGTGTACAAATTTGATCAAAATCGGTTAAGTAGTTTAGGAGTCCATCGCGGACAAACATCGTGACACGTAATTTATATATATTAAAAATTATGAAGCTGAAGATTTTGTTTGTGTGTTTGATTGTTTGGTTGAACGCGCAAATCTCAGGAACTCCTAGTTCGAATTGAAAAAATATTGTAGTTTTGGATAGTCCATTTATCGAGGAAGGTTATAGACATCAGGCTACGACCAATAGGAGCAGAGCATCAATGAAAAATGTTGCAGAAATCATAGTTTTAAAATAACTCTGCAACACATTGTAAAAAAATATATTATATTGCTAATTGTTCCACTCTTACTGATCATAGCGTGATGTAGGTACCTAAAATAGTAATTTACTAAGTAATACTCATAAAGTAATATAATATATTTTAGTAGGTTATGTCCTCAAATTAACGCGGGTGAAACCGCTGGGCACAGCTAGTTAGTTAATAAACCAAAAATATAAAATCCTAACTTAACTAGAACTATTCATCATGATCATCATTTCAGCCCGGAATCACTTATTGCTGAGTAAAGGCTTCCCCTTTCTTCTGCCACACGTTTTTCTGGTGTTTCCCGCGACTTTGACGGTATCGTCAACTGGAACTATAATTTAACTTAAATGAACTGAAATATGAAGACAGAATTATTCGTAGGTAGGTACTAACAGTATTGCACGATTATTCAATCGAAGTAGAAGTGCCTAATTCATGGGTAATATATTATAAAACCGGCCAAGTGCGTGTCGGACCGCGCACAATGAAGGGTTCCGTAGTTGGAATGAATTGATCCCAAGAACAAACTTAACATTGTAATTGAAAATCATGCTTTCCCACACATTGCAACTGCAAATGTAAGTTGGTCGACTATTACTCGTAAACTTGTAAAGCCTACTTAGCTGTGAAAGTTTTCCTTTTAACTTCGTTATATATTTGCTACTACCGTGAATTTTTTCACATATAAAAAAAAAATACCATTTACCTGACAGTGCTAATTTTTGTTAGAGTCAAGTGTCCCCCACACTTGAATCTAACAATAAATTAGCAATTTAAAGCTTAATATTTCACAAACGGATCCCTGAATCGAAAAATTGTTTTCACAAACCCGCAATACTTTTGAAAGACCTATCCAACGATACCCCACACCATGGCGTATACGAGAAAAAAAGATATCCCCACTTTATGTGTACAGACGGTACCTTAAAAAATTTTTTTTTCATTATTTTTTTTTTTTTTTTTACTTTGTCGGCGTGATTAATATGTATATCCATGCCAAATTATAGTACTAAGAGTCTCTGAGCTAAGCTGCGGACGGACGGACGGAAAGACGGACATGGTGAAACTATAAGGATTCCGTGTTGACGAACGGAACACTAAAAAAGGAGCTTGAAGATGATTAAATAATTCTTTCAAAATTTTAATTAAATCTGAATACTTAATCGGTTTACCACCGCAGATTACATTTTAAATCCCTTTCTAAGCCTTTCTTGAGGAGGAATTTGATGTGAAAAATCGAATAAACATATTTTTTTTTAATAAAAGACTATTTGTTTAATACATTTGCATATTACAAAAAGTGATTTTTATATTCGATTTACATGTTACAAAAAATCGATTTCATTTTCACTGCTGATTTTTTTTATCCGCTACTGGTGCTCCACTCAGATTTTCAGTCTCTAAAAATGGCATGGCTCCGTAAATAAATAATTGTTACTAAAGAAGTTGTAAACTAAAGGCGAATCCAAGAAAATAAACAATAGTAAAGTATATGATTTTAAGCGCAAAGCTTTTACTAACAATTAATGTAAAGACCACCCAACAAATAAAACACAAAAACAGCAATCTAGTCAATCAGTCGTCTCACAAATTGCCTTATTATAGGAAGAAAGAAAAAAAGAAAAATAGGTTTAAGTATTTGTCACAGAAACAGGTGCTCACAAAAAAAAAAGATAATTAACTCGAATTATAAAGAAAAATACAAAAAATATTGCGGATTATCTGCCACAAAGAAGAAGAAGAATGAAGGTAGAGGGGGATGAGGTAAAAAGTATCTGGACTTCTTAAATTTCGAATTGGTGGTAACCCTATGTGCGACGTTCTTTTATTTCAATAGATTTAGACAGTTTCGTTTTATCTGGGAGGCAGTTTCTTTATCGATTTGGCTTCCCTTTTGTCGTAGCTTTGGTAGTTTGTTTAAATAAGGTATGGTTAATTTACCAGTAGTTTAGTTAACGATGTTGGCACATAATAAACAATAATCAGCCTATAATGTTTCCAGTGCTGGGACACAGGCCTCTCTCGGTGAGAGGGAGTGGGCCGTAATACACCACGCGGCCCCATTACGGGCAGTGAGGATGAAATAATTTATACAAAGTAAAGCGCCCGACTGGGTTCGAACCTATGACCTACAACTCGTAAGCCGCGGCCGTTATCACTGTGCCGCCACTGCTCTCAATAATGATGAATGATGTTGGCATCTACGAATAATAAAAGTCAAGTAATGTAACCCAAGCTCAAAAATGGCACCACGCAAATGTATACCGCGGTGGGCGTTGCCGAAGTTTGGAGCCGAATTTCTAGTTGATTTCGTTCATTGTTACGCTTCCTGACTTTTTATTATTCGTATTGGCTTATTGAGTGCGAAATATGCATACTAACATCGTAATGAAGTATGACAGAAACACATAAAACCGTTTAACCTTATTATGCGTTGACTATTCTATTAGCGGCTTATTACGAAGTAATGGCATACAATGTTCCCACCGTCACACACCTAGTCATCGAGTTCCCAGCGCTTCAGAAAACATGAAGTTAGACAATAACATTCTTGATAATTATGTTATATATACACATAAACGTATAAATAGAGTACTTCTCTTTTGCTAAGCAAAGGCTGGTTAAGATTCGTATTTTTAACCCCCGACGGAAAAGGGTTGATGTATCTGTGTCTGTCTGCGCCATCGTAGCTCCCAAACGGCTGAAAGAATTTCGATATTTGCTGTTTTGTAAGAAAATAAATTTGTATAAGTGGTAAAAGAAATATAGGAATTCGAAACCGTTTTTATTTTGGTTCTATCAACGCTCATGATACCTTATTAAGTGCTGATTTCACCAAAGTCTATCTATGATTGATAGATGTCTGTGATCTTACTCAAAGTTATTTTATCCGTAGAATAAAATTGTCGTCTGACAGTTCTAGTATTGAAAAAACTAACAAAAATTAAAAAAAAAAAATTGTGATTACACTTATTCTAGGTATAAAAGTTCGGTGAAATTCGTCCTAAGTGGTAATAGAAACAATAATATTATCATCCTAAGGAGATAACTAACCAGGGTCGTCGCATATAAAAGTTTAGTAAGAAACCGATGGATGTTACCGAATGAAATGTAATTTGGTAAATGAACAGTTTATTTTGTATCAATTAAATTAAATTTTATTCGTAATCATCATCATCATTGGTTTCTTACTCTTCAACTACTCATATCCGACAACCCTGGTTTCTTATCTCCTTTGGTGACCGTACCTAATCCGAAAACGTTTTTATGTTGCATGTGATTCTTACAAAGCTCATGATACCGTACTAATACTACCTAGTAGTAGGACATTCCCAAGTTTCTCTCGTAGGTAGTACCCGCGAATATTTGTCTATCAAATAAAACACATACGACATACTCATTGAACAGAGGTCAGCACATCAAGCTACCCCAATCTGTCAAATTTTCTCAATTGAATATGAACCTTATTCCTTTGTTATAAAGTTGAAAATTTATCAAACAAATTTGACAGATTGTTGTAGTTTGATGTGCAGGCCTCTGTACATCAAAAAACACAGCGCTGCACAATTGCCCATACCCGGCATTCCAATTAAATTAATAGCACGACCCTTTCTTGTAGTGACCAAGTGCTCCTTTTTTAAAGCCGAGATCCGATTGAATTTAAAAGGGACTTATAGCAATCGAGCCCTTCCCAGAATCTGCAATATCAAATGACTGGAGCCAGAGGAATTTAATCATACAGGAGGGAGTTGTAGACAGTGGGTTTTGATGTGGTTCGTCTACAGTGTTGCAAGTTCCTCGGAATGTATTTGATAGTTTTCAAGACTAATGGATGGATTACCTACGGAATTTGACGCGTTATTTATGTAGCTTTTGTATCTAAATATTTTGTAGAATAGAAACTTTTATTTCAGACAGGAGACCATAGGTTTAGGACTATACTTGTTTATGCCCGCGACTTCGGGTGCGTGAAACTTCTTATTTAACATAAATATCCTATGACACGCGGCAATACTGTAGCTTCCCATTTGTGAAAGAATTTTCGGAATCTATTTAGTAGTTCCGAAGTTCCCCTACTAACAAACACTCACTCTTACAAACCGCTTTAGTATACAGGGTCAAATTAAATTAACTAGCGGAGTTCTGCAGACGTGATGGATATGGGTTAAAAAATGTTTTTTTTTTGTGTACACTTGAAACGTAATTGGTATCAATATCTAAAAAAACGATAAAACACATTCTCTCAACTCGTACTTCAAGCTACAACACTACCAGCTGTCGTTGACCCCTAAGAAACATACATCAAATTTTTATTAAATTTTAATTGTATCGTGTTTATATATCGATACTCATCACGTCTGTGGAGTTCCGCTAGCTAATTTAATTTGACCCCTGTATAGATAGAGTTAACAGATAATCATCAACAGTAAAAGCTTTTAAAATTTTCGACGGACTGAACATTTTTATTTGTACATGCAGCATTACATGTTTAAATTCACAAAATATCTGCAAATTTAATGAGGGTCATATTTCGTAAAATAATAAAAACATCCAAAAACATCGTATTAAATGCTTTTCCAATATTTCCACGAACTGTTTTCGTTAACATAAAGATACAATAAATTAATGTTTTCTGCTGCAATTACTGCAGCATTTCAACAAAAAATAACCTACATTAACGGTTCTGGTGAAAATACGTACGAAATTATTGGTAAACTAGGCTTTTTGTTATAATCTCTTTCAATATAATCTTTATTTTATATCTATATATTAATAATAAAGCTGAAGAGTTTTGTTTGTCTCTGGAACTGCCGATCGGATTTGAAAAATTCGTTTTGCATTTGATAGCCCAATTCTTGAGGCTATTTAACGCTACGACCCTAAGGGACCGAGCTAAAAGAAAAAAAAATAGAAAGGAAGGAGGGAAATGTACCTGCTCTGTTAATTAGTGTATTGTGATGTCTTGCGACTTTTACGACTTTCGACTGCGAACGAAGTCGCGGTTAGAAGCTACTTTTGCACGCCCCACGTGGTAGAATGTGACGAGACCATTAACTAAATACAGACCATAAAATGTACTGGATTCTGACAAACAAATGATTCTGATTATAAATATTATTAAGTGAGCTTTCGTAGATTATTTTTACAGCGATAGCTGTCATCAGTAGTTACTGTTTTATGTCGTGGTTGGTAGTTATAGCTTTAATAATTTAAGTCTTTTTATTTTCCAATAAAACCCAGTCATCCATGTCTGTATTTAAAACTTGAAACAAGCTTTACAATGCATTTTACAACGAACGTGTTTTTGAAAGTTGGTACGGTCTCTAAAGACATACATACATAGGTACATACATAAACTCACGCTTTCTTCCCATGGAGATAGGCAGAAAGTATAGAACGCCATCTGCTACGATCCTTACATCCTCCTTTTGACTTACACACTCTCCATAAACAACACAAATTCCATCACAAATCACTTACATTTTTCAGATCTAAAGTAATGTTAGTTGGCGTTCTAAACTAAGTTCTAAATACTAACATAGCTACAAGTATCTACCTTTTAACATAATATGGACTTGTATCAATTACTGTGTGCTTGGTCCGAAATAAATATTTTCAATTTCTAAACTCGTAATAAGGTGTTCGTGTTCTGCATATAATATTTTGATTTTATATTCTTTTAAAGGACACAATTTGGAAAATGTCCTGTCTTCTTCGTAATATTTTTGCAGGTTTATTCCAAAGACTCAATTTCGTTCGTATCGTCTGTTGATATAGTAAATTGATATTTAGTTAGGACTTCTAAGAAAGAGCTCTATCTAAAATATACGCAACTTGTTTTTACTTGGTACCTAGTTATTTCGGATGGTCCATTAAAGTGTATTTTTGACATAAAACTGTGTATAGGATAGCCCAGCTACTTTGTTTGTGTGTAAAATAAATAATATGGTGAATTAAATGCTGCTAAGGTTCCTATCTTACTACCGGCGATTAACGAAAATCGAGTAGAGTTAGGAATTAAAAACGAGTTGGCGAGCAACGAGCAGCGAATGCGCGATGGCGCGGCGTTGATCGATTACTCGCTGATATTGGTATGCGTACCTATACTTACCAAGCGTGGGTCTCTCAGCGAGTCTTTTGCCCGCCAAGCGAGCGTCGCTAAGCGAGTACTCTCAGTCAGCAATCTAGTAGATCGCTGACTGTTCACACCACACCACGCTTTCACTAGATCTGCAATCATTAGTACGTTTTTTGAGCGAGAAAATATTTGATAGCTAGTCGCTTCCTCGACGGCGGTGGCACAGGTGCCTAAACATAGGCCTCTCTCATTTAAATAACGTCTTAGCGCCTGTCACTTGTCAGTTATCGTTGAAATGAATTCTATTGGCAACTTGAATAAGATTCTGTATAGTCAATGACCCCAGATTCAGCTACACAGAGCCTAAAAGCTGTATATAGCAATGTATTCTATGTGTGATAATTATCATCACTAATTAGTGGCGAACGCGCATTAAAGCATAATCGCGTTATTATAATAACCGAACATCAATAAATGATAGCAGACCGCAGTCGACTGGTGCTTCCATTTGATGTTCAAGCACGGATAATGCATTGTTACATTTACCAGCAACTATTATGATGGGTTTGTAGGCTTTTTTTTTTAGGATGGAAAATCATCAAATGACCCCTCCCGCTCTGGGTGGAGCGGAAGGGAGTGTCAGACTCTTACTGACTAAAACCCATCCGTGTTCCTTCCTTAGCCCTTTATGTTCCGGGGTAGCGGTAACCCTTTCGGACAATCCCGCTGCCCCGGCAGGCTTCGGCCCTAACGGGCCCCTCCTTTGATGCTGACATCTCTTTGAGGCGCGTGTGGAACACATACGGCGAGCTACCCATTACTCGCCGTCCGCAGGCCCACGCCTACGGTGGCCGGGAGTCGTCACGCGGCTCCCGACGCCCGGGGCGTCTCCCGCGGTGGCTGGGACGGGCGGCTCTCTCGGCTCTCTCCCTCGCCCATCCCACCACCTCCTTCGCTAGCATGACTGCTTCGCAGAAGGAGGTGACTGCCTCCCACTCCCTCTCGCTCCGGACCATGGTTTGAACCAGGGCCGGGCGCGAGAGGTCGCCGCCGCTGCCGATCGCCTCTATGAGGACACGGCGGTGCTCCGCCCAAGGCTTAAACATTAATGCTGTTATTGTTCCTATGCGACGTGATTCTGGTAGAACAATTTCCATGAAGTTTTCATAGAAATTATTCTACTAGAATTGCGTCGCTCTGTCGCGTCGCGCTTGTCTGCGGGAGCCTTAATATAGCTTTGTTGTGTTTTTAATAATTATAGCAGCAGATAATAAAAACATCTAACACTGACAACAAACTTTTTTAGTCTCTTAAAAAAAATATAAGTCAAGTCTCTACGTTCTACGTTCAAACCGAGAATTACTTCTCAGGCGAAACGGCAATAAACTGCTTTATAGTCTCAAGCGCAGCTGAGCCGGTGGAAAATAATTATATAGCGGGCTTTCAACGTTATTTTCAGTGTAAGCATTGGATGTGAAAAGCCGGCGACGAGCCGTGGGCGGTAATGGAGGTGCCGGTCGCCGAGGGCCCACGCCGGCTGTATTGTGCAGTGGCCGCTGACAAGCCATTGTGGGCCATTGTCGGCCATTGTGGTTCATGTGACCGTGTGCGCATCTGTTACCACTCGACCGTTTTATTCAGCCAATGTACACGACAAGTCGTTACTGGACAGTTGTGATGTCCCACATTGGCACTTTAATGACAATCGCGCTGTTTGAATTAAAGCAAGAAAATAATGCGCAGGTGTGTTTGTATTAAGATCTATAAAGTGCTTGACAGTAAGTCTAACATAAATAGACTACGGTAGATAATGTAGCAAACGTGATGGTTGTCGACACACTCCTTGGGATGTGTTTTTCCATTTATATCAAAACTTGTTAACGAATTCCCGTTTAATTGAAAGCTTCTTGTTTTGTTTTTGTAGTTTATGTTCAAAACAAAAATATTTCGAGTTATTTTCATTGAATTAATTTAAAGGTTTTCACAACAGTAGTTTTGCTGAAATTGTAATCTCTTTGAGTAATCATTAAACAGCCAAGCGTAACGCGAACACAATATTAATTACCTATTAATTAAACTGTGTGCAAACTACTGTTTGATATTAATTAATCACACTGATAATAAATATACCTACAGTAGGTTTTGTTGAACAGTTTTACTGCAACTGTTGTTTAAAATCGATAGACAATTAATTGGATTATTGGATGATGTCTTTTGTCCGTTGCGTTGAAATACCGTCAAATAATATTATAATACTATCTTTTTGTTGAAAATTATGCCACGGGAACGTACACACGGCTACACATCAAGCTATACATTTCCAGTTTTAGCTGACCTCGCATTGTATAGGTTTTTCATACAATCAGAAATCAGCTTATACTGTTTATATGTAGCTTGATGTGTAGCCGTGTGTACTACCGGGATAAAAAGCCTATGTGTTAATTCAGGTTAAGTAAGTATAAACTATTTGTGTGCCAGTCCAAATTCGTTCAGCCGTTTTGACATGATTGAGTAATAACCATCCAAATATTTAAACATACAAACTTTCACTTTATAAAAAGTATTAGGTAATTAGGATTTTTATAATTTTGTTCAAACATTTCAAAAAAAAACGTTATTGACCGATGAAAGCGGATTGTACGCAAATGTCGTAATAAATCTACGCAAGGCATTTTAGATAAACACAGAGAGAGATATATATAAGAGATCTTACACACATACGAGTGAAAACTGACTGTGTACACAGTTTAGCTTGTGTAGGGAGCAGAATATTGACTGTTTATTAGTCCCACGTTGGGCGCCAGGATGCAGCGGCGTCCCAGGTGCGTTGTTTACGCGTCACGCCGCACGCGATCGATATCGAGCCCCACTCGCTCCGATATTGAATTTTAATGAACCACACCAACTGAAATAACCATACCCGGAGTTTCCGAATTCCCAAAGTGCGTTAAAACTCGGCGCTGGAACTCCTCGCGCACTTCAAACGGTTCTCATACGACTTTCAACTGTCAGAGCTCATGCTCATCTTATATGCTTACAGTGTAAATGGATTTTACTGAAATCGAGTTGAGTTTCAAGCTTCCCCTAGTAATCCTTTCAAGATTCAGAAATAATTTTCTCGTTATTTCTCAAGGCCAGTTTGTGCCGATTATATATTATTGTAAACATATAATCAACGTTAGTTCAGACCGAGTAATCCAAAAAATAATCTTCCCGCTGTTGATCGCAGCGTTCCATTTTTGAAAAATGATTTACAGCAACCGTTCTATACGCAAGCACATCATGGCGGGCGCTTATAAAAATGTTGCCAGTAAAAAAACAATACTCCCTAACCCGATAGGCTCACCGAATCAGATGATATGGAAAGCCAATGCGATACCCTCGGAATATTAGGAATCGATATAGTATTATCGAGGGATGTAAAAGTCGTAGTATGTTATTATCATCGTAACCGCCAGCTGTCACGAGAGGACTGTCCCTTTGGCCTTCAAACGATATTTAGTTTTCGTAATTGCTAGTATATTGACTAGTTTGGGTAAACTGGTACTTCAGAATTTATTTTTATCCTTTTCTCATAATTTTCATTTCCAAGAACTTCAAATTTTCATCGAAGCGAAGCTAATTTTTTGTAGGCTATTTTCGCTTAATCAACCTATAATGTTACCACTGCTGGGACACGAGCCTTCTCCTCCTTCCAGGCTTTTTTGCTTGGCACAGTATTTTTTTTAATTCTTATGAAAAACAAAAGGGGAAGAAAAGGATTTACTGCACAAAAGCCTTGCTTTGTAGCCATTCCCCCATAATGTTCTCTATAGGTAGGTACTCCTGTACTCTGTAGGGTTTAATGATTGTAAATGTGATAGCTGGATGGTGAAGTGCATTCAAACGAAAGAGCTACAGAGGGCAAGAGTCTCATAAAACAGGGGTCACTGCGGATTGCGGATGGATACCAGTTATTGAACTTTTCAATGGACTTTTTATCTTTGTGCTTGTGAATATCCACAGCGGTTGATTTCGAGGAGGTGGGGTTCGACTATTGATCAGGGCCCAAACTACAAAATTCACTGAACATTTTAAATAATTCTCCTGTTTAACCTTTAAGTAAAGCAGGTTTTACAGAAATACTGATGGTACTCAGGACTGTTTAAGGTACCAACCCATAATATCTTTAAAACCGATGACTTTTGCCTTTTGAACTTAAGCAGGCATGGCGTCTACTTACGAAATCAGAAAAAGCTAAAAACTTATCGAGTCAGAATTGATTAGGGCGAAAATCGTTGGCACTCGTAGGTACCTAAATCTCAACGGAGTCTGCTCATAGCAGTTTAATCTACAACAACGGGCGAAATTTCAAACTTCGGAAATCATGGTACTTACGTATTCTTTGCAGCTTTTTGTTATTAATTTCGAATCGCGTTATATTACAAGGATATTAGGCACTTCGGGGAATGGTAGTATTATTAGGTATTCTTTTAGAATAGAAGACACGTGGATAGCTTATACGAAATGTTTGCAGAGAGAAAATATTACATTATGCGAACAAAACGCAAGCTGTACCATCTGTCGTCACACTTGTATGACTGCCCGTCTCGACAATAGCGTAACATAAAATACACATACAATAAATCTAATAAAAGTCTTCTCAAATGGTCCCATTTTATAAGTTAAATGCTCTTTAACTACGATAACAGTGCGGCTCGCTAAACCAAAGGCAATTCAAAGGATCAAAAGAATCTAAGAATCACTTCGCATTTATTGTAAAATTCTTCATTCTGTTCACTTTTCGAGCCTTTTGCAGCGCACTTGGTCACGGCTAAACAGACGATCCGTGACCAAAAGCATTATAAAGGACTCATTCCAATGAATAGTGTTCGCATAAATATCAAGAAAATATTTAAGTTGTTTCTATTGCCGCAATTACGATTGTATTCTTGCGTCAGGTTACGATTACCCGCACTTCTGCTAAGCTATTCGTATAGTTGTTTGCATCTTCCTCGCTTTCCATCTAAAGTGGCTCTACACCCGAGCGAGCATGCCACCTTCACTCTTTTTATTTTGTACGCTCCCCTTCAGCGCAGAGGTTCGTTTAATTGCATTAAAAACTTATTATTCCATTCTGTATTTTTGCTTTATGACGCTGTGTATGTAAATTGGAAAATACTTGCAAAAATACAACGCCTTTCTTTCTTCTTCCTCTTCTCCTAGTTTAGTTATTTTTATTATTATAAAATTAATTGGGACTTCATTAATTTTAGGGTGCTGTTGTTTTAAATTAGCTGTGAGGGGGAGAAGTGAAACTTTGCTTCCCTTTTGGTTTGTCAATGTTTGGGAAAATGATTTGATATTGTCTTAGGCTTCCGCCTACCTTACTCAACGGAAATAAAACTCATAATCCCCGTCATAAAGCTCACAAGCTTCATTATTGTAGCTTCGTTGTAACCTTTCTTAACCGACTTCAAAATTATTCTCACAGTTCTCAAAATTTCTTTGCAGCTTCGTAAGACAATAACGCTATAATTTTTAAAAGCAAGACGTTCAGCAGCGAACCAAAACAAAGCTTCGAAGGAGGCACACAAGAACCCATTTGTACGTAAGAGTTGACTGAATATGACCATTTAACCTGCGCCGTTCCCCTTTCAGTTGTTAAAAGGAAAGCATTTTTCAGAGCGTTGGGTGCGCGACCGGGTGCAATTTGTGCTCTCCGACGTCGCCATAACTGCTTGAATACAATCGCGGAATGTAACCGTTAAATTACGCGAAAATGTTATTTATTCACGGGACGACGGATCGATTCAAGTTTGTGATCCGAACGTCTCCCGAATGCTTTGAATTTCCTCTTACTATAAATTGTTTTCTTTGTGAAATATTTCGCTTAGTTCGTTCCTTTTAATAGAATTTGTTTACCTACTTCGTGCTATTGATGTTATTGGTTGGGTATTCGGTTTGTGTGAGTTTATATTCCAATCTGATATGTAATAAACACGTGTTTTATTTAGATTTAGACACTAGTATTTGAAAATATATTTTTCTATCGTTTATATCAAAGTGAAACCACGCAACTTAAAACGCAACAAAACCACAATAGAAAACCGTTTTTCAAGGCTCAGAAAAAAACTGGTCGTACCATGTATAGCAGACAACTTTGAGCACGCAAAGTTACCGCGGGAAAAAGTAACTGTAGTGTATTTTAAATCAATACATGTTTTTATATCACGTACGTATGTTTTTCGACTTGTTCCTCCGAATCGAGGCGTGTAGCTGATTCCTAAATACATTTCTTTGCAGAAAACAGTTGTGTCTTCGGAGTTGTTTACTGACGGAGAGCAAAGTTCCGAGAGCAAACTAAAACTGCTGACGCGTTATGATTTTTTCCAGTTCTTTTCGTGTGTCTTCAGTTCTCGTGTGTGTTGTTTTGTGTACGTTACAAATTTATAGAAAAGGAGCAAGGTTTTTGTGTGCCATATTCTGGGCTTTACGTGTCCTGAGAATTATGTGAAGCGTTAAAACTAACTTGCAGTATTTTAGCAACGTGTGTTAAATCAAACAGCAATACGAAAGATAAAAGACGAATTATGATAATTACAACACGTTAATCCTAATTTAATCTCATTATCATACCAAAAGTACGGAGCGAGTCATTTGTCAACGTAACAATAATTCCACGGAGGACGAGGATTTCTTCGCCTCTTTCAAATCCGTAATATTACTCAGAGCTCGCTCCATGCCGACTATTCCCGACCAACCCTTTTTTGTGTGAAGCTCGTATTTTTCAGTGGCGAGCGAATGGAACGCAATTTGTATAACTCGCAGCATTCCCTCTTGTTATGCTTGTACTGCCTCTGAGAAACGGATGTGTCGGCACGCCAATATTTCTGTAATGATGCTTTCTATACTTTATTTGAGACTGACTGCTTTGAATTTATAATTGCTTTCGAAGAAATACGATAGTAGTACTCGTAGGACGTGTCGTTTGTATAGTTCTAAGCTGATATTTATAGCTGCCACTGGTTGTACAAATGCCACCTCTAAGTGCTGGTTTTTCATAGACCTCTAACTTTAAATTGAAAAGTGTACTTCAAATTCTAGTTTAGAGTGTCGATAACGAGCGGTGACAGTCGACAAATAGTCCCAAGTGCAATTTATTGCGTCGGATAAAGTACGACCTGAGCCCCCCGGCCGCAGACACCGCTGACGTTGATGTACTCCCCAATCTTCAATCACACTTTATCTACGCGGAATCGCGGCTCAGTAAGTGATTTATTATAATTAATCCATACAAATCCATGCTGGGAAGTTGTGCGTGTCTATTATTTCCATATTTCTCAGCTGGCTGTTGACACCGGTGCGGAGCGACTTCTCGCATTTCATTAGGGGTGTTGTTATTGCTATTAGTACGTGCAGCAGGAGCCCGGGTGTGTCTAAGTACCCGAATATGTTATCTCGCGTGGGAGAAGATTAATTTAGTTTATTGTGGTGCGCGTATATTGAACCCCGCGATGGCTGAGGTCGCTCGGTTCGTTGGCCGCTCCGCAACATCACGCTGATTTGCATGTTTCTTACCGATTTCATGCTCTCCTTGTTTCTTTGTTCGCTTATTTCTTTCTCGGAATCGTGACAAACCGAATTCGTTGCATGACGCTGACGATGACTCCGATATCGTTAATATTTTTATTAAAGTGCACCTTTTGTCTCAGAGCCGTGAGTGCACGTTGGCGTGCGTCTCGTGGTGATAATGAATTCAACAACATGGAACATTTAATAGAAAACGAGCGTTCGTGTCCGCAAGGTTTCGTTCCGAGAACTGTTAAAAAACTAACTCGGTGCATAATGGTGGAGTGATACGAGTGAAGTGGTCGCCTGCTCGGTGGAGTGGAACGCCCTGAGATTGTGTTCGCGGTTGTTGGCGCCTGATTAAATCTGTCGGGTGCAAGTGCGGCAACATGCGGTCACCGACGACGACCTCCGGCGCGCCGCACACCCGCACCGCCAGCACCGACGCACCGCGCACCGGTCCCTCGCTGAAATCAGACGCCGTGCACGCCTTACTCGCTTGATTTAATAACGACGCCGACGTCTAGTTTCAAGAGACGAAAACCAACTTGTTTGTATAAACGTGCCCGGAGCACCGGTGCATTGATTTAGAGTGCTAACAGAACAGATACATATGTGTAGAACTAGTGCTCGCTCCCAGTTGCGTAGTTTACTGTCCGAATAAAAATTCCTGAACGTGGGCGAGTGTGCAGCTGAATTAAATTTTTCACAAAACTGAGCAACCGCGGCAATAAAACGTCCAGGAGCTCTCTCCGGTCGGAGAACGGCTCGGGGACCGTCACAAACTATCTGTGCGCGCCCGCCTGCATAAAACTTGCTAATTAACATACTCACCAGTGTACCACATTTAAATGTTTAATGGCTTTCCTAAGGGTATGCGGGTAAAAGTACGCTGGCGATTTTTTATTCATGCGATTCAGCTGAAACGATTTATTCTATTAAGGTATAGGGAAATGCCTATCATTTTTATTTTGGGGAGAGGGCGACGACGTGGAGCGGTGAGGGAAACGCAAATTTCGCTGAATTTCGTTATTATTATTTGGCACCGGTGAAGATTCACGATAGCGTGAGCTTGTGAAAAATCTAATAAAATAGGAGTGCGGGCGTGAGATTGGAAATATCGCTTAATGTCGTGGCGGGACCGCAGCGTACCGGCAGCGAGACGAACTCGTCCAAATTATTTCGGACACAATGGTGGCTCCTTCTACGTGGCCGCATCACTTATCACGATTTGATACACTTATTTTTTTGCTTATTTATTAGATTTCCGGTTTCTACTCTCATTGTAGAAACTGATTCAATTTTACGATTAAAAAATAATATAAGTATAGGAAACGCTTCCAATTTAAGTTAACTGGACTGGAATAAATTAATTTGTTTGATATGGGATTAACGTGAAGTTTGATGAATTCATGGAATAACACTTTATGTTATTAATATATTCATGCTTAAGTTTGCTTATCGCACATCGCACGGGGCGTAGACAAATGTTTGTTCAGAAACGTTAGCGTGTCTCGTTAATACTTGCTCAGTGTTAGGCTAGTGATTCTTTATTAATTGCACAAAGTAGCATACTTAATTAGTGCTGCTTTGGAACTAACATATTATTTACTGTCGCGAAGTGTCTTGGCTTGTAAAGTTGTAATCCTGCCTTCAATGCCCAGGTCGGCAATGGGACCCCCCATTGCCAACCTACCTATAAGTCTTCAAAAAATATTTGACTATGTAAGCGACTGTTTTTTATCAAAATACCGATTCGCGACCGTCACAAATATGTATTCCCAGAATTATTTTATTTTACCTTATTCTATTCGGGAAACTTACAGCTAATTTATACAGTGTTCTTAAACATATGTAATTGAAGGCCATTTACAAACTTCCACTGATAAAATCTCGCTACAAATCAAATCTCACTCTGTCATAATTATTATTAGAATAATAACAAACATCTTCACAAACTTTCACATTTATAATAAGTAGGTAATAAGTAGGATCAATAATAATTACAACTCTCTAAGTTAGAATTGACATCAAATGTCATAATTGATGAACATTGTTGTTTATTTTATGTTTTTGTCATTTTGATTGATTGTTGTATTTATTGATGATTTTAATAATTATAATTCTTTAAAAACATATTTTTTATGATAGCAAATCATTTTTTTATCAACATAAAACCTGATACGAACGAACAAACGTATTTCCTTTTTTTTTATTGATACTGACACGAAAATTGCCAAAAAGTAAGAAAATTTTAATTTCGCTGGCCACTTGCACTTTCCGCGCTTGATTGCAAGTCTGACTTATTGCCGGCTATGATTCTTGTGTGACCCAATTCCCAACTAGGTGCTCTGTTTACCCTGTTACGGATGCAGGTGTTAGTATTACACTTATCCAGGTAAAATATAGTAAGGATGTAAGGAACTTTATCAATATCCGCAAATCTTGCGAAAATCGATTGTGCTTGTGCGCGTTTGTTGATCATTCATCATACATACACATAATCTGCATTCGCGGTTTTTTTGCCAAAAAATTACCTAAATAAATGTGAGTTTATGGAAAAATAACTTTAAATCCTACACAATAAATTTCAGTTTACGCTACAACTTCAATCATTTTTATCTACTACAATATAACTTTTTCAATAGTGCTAGTCACCCTGAAATCAACTTAATTTGCATTAGTATAAAGTTTATATTTGTTTAATTTGAAATAATATATATTAATTTGAAACAAGAATAGACGATACATAAATTCACGCGTTTTCCCATGGGGGTAGGCAGATACTACAGAACGCCACCTGCTACGATCCTTACATACTCCTTTTGCTTCGTTTATGTTCATACATTTGGTCATACACGCACGCACGCATGTTTGTTGATCAATTACTTACCCCTACGCGGCTGAACGAATAAGGATGTGCCTGGGAAAGCACGCTAAGCTGTTGGTCCAGGCTGTCATTCGTATATTAATCTTTGACAGTCGTTTAGGGTAGTCAAAAGCCCAAATCTGACAACCAGTCACACCACGGGGTATCGTGTTACCAAGTAACTGGGTTGTGGAGATCAGATAGACGGTCGCTCCATGTAAAATACCTACTAATACGGTTATACTGGAAGCCTTAGTTGATAGAATGTTGGATTAGCTAAAACAACAATTCCCTGTGCGGTTGTCGAGCCGCAAGGTTAACACAAACTAGTAACAATGTTACTTCAGCCATGTTATTTTTCATTATAAACTGTAGAGCCTTCATACCTACGTCACCCGTGCTCTTGACACGAGCACGAGCACACTCCAACTGACGGCAAGTTTTTAATTTTCGTGATAAATTACATTTAATATCAAGTGTTGAGCTTTGTATATGCGCGTATATTTTCCCGCGAAACTCTTGCAAGGTTTTCTATACGAGGGTAGTAATGGTACCATTAAAGCGAAATGCAGTGTCAGAAGCTAATTATGTCTTGGTCTTATTTTCTCGCTTCGCTCTATTATTTTCTTTATACAGCAACGGGGCAGGAAAATGTAAAAAATTAAAACCACCGGTACTCGTACCTAGATCTTTTGTGTTTTTGAATTATTCATTTATTTCTTACTAGCTTCTGCCCGCGACTTCATCCGCATAAAATTTCTTATTCCACCGACCCACCCCGTCGCATCGCATCGCCTGCTCGCGTTCTATTATTTCGTTTTCGCTTAGCGTTCTTTCTGACTTTTATTCTTTTTGATCGGTTCCTAAGGGTCGTGAGCGTAAGCGTGATGTTAAATAGCCTATAGCCTTCCTCAAGAATTAGGCTATCAAGGGCAAAAATAATTATTTGTATGATGTAACCATGTTGTCACTTTTTTGAAATAAATAAATGATTTAATTTATTATTTATACAGGGTGTCCCTCGAAGTATGGATCAAATCGAATAGGGAGATGGGCAAGGTCATTTCCAAACTTTTTAACCCTGAGAACGTCGGTGAATTTTTTTACGTTGAATTTTTTTTAACAAAAATTGGTCATAACTTTAAACCATAAAAAAATTCACCGTCATTCTCAGGGTTAAAAAGTTTGGAAACGACCTTGCCCACGACGTTTCTATTCGATTTGATCCATACTTCGAGGACTACTACTACCCTGTATAAATTAGCGCGTTCAAACAAAGTTTTCCGCTTTAGTATTAGTATATATTAGTTTGCCATAACTTTGGTAGACGTAGAGATATTGGAATATCTGCACAATAAATATAGTCGGAGTTCAAAGTAAAGAAAGATTCCAGGGCGGACCATAAAAGCCTCTTACCGTTCGTCATAGTCTGAATATATTAGAGCGATATATTATGTGCAGAGGTTTATCCGGTGAAGCAAACTCCGTAAATGTTTCTAGTATCAATATCTCTCGGGTTCCCTGTGTACCTACAATATTTTGTGTGTTTTATGTTTATGTGTGTTCTGGTTGCCAATATTTTGAGTACGAAAGTATTTTACGGGAGTTCTTTTATACGTGGAATGTTTGATCAAAATCCAGTGTTTTATCTCTGAACTCGGCGACAGATTGCTGTTTTTTTAAACATTGACTTTTCACATAGTGTTGTTTGTATTAAAACTTAACCTTTTAATTTAGGTTCAATGCACAATCATTTTTAACAAATGCATTGGACTCTGTAGCATCATGAAACATGAGGCTTCAGGGGCTAGGCGAATCTTGGGGTTCATTCGATTAATCGAGTCTGGTCAAACCACGCTGGGGTCGGTGCATTTCATTCATTTATTCAATGCACATTCATTTTTAACAATGTTTTAAAAAACTTTTCTTCAAGCTAAGACAAGTTATTTCTAAGGATTACATTATTTTATGAAACTTCTCCTTTGTAGAACTAAGTATTTAAATGAAAGCTTAATGGTTGTTTAATTAAAAGCTCATTTTTTACGCCTAGATGGAAAAAATTAAAGCGTTCAAAGAGTTAAAAAATAAATTAATTTAGAAGTTGTGGAAGTCAGTCTGGTGTGCCGTTATTTGTGTTTCTTAATTACGACGTAAAAAATTAATACCTTTAGAGTGAATAACTTGGGAGAAAATTCTTAGAATTCAGCATTCTATAGAGGTCACTTTTTGAAAAGGAAATGTAATTTGTAGCTTCAGGAAGTGTATTGATCCTTGAACGAGTTTTGTCCGAGCAACCACCACCGTGGGTCGACTGCAGCAGTCCTAAGCGACACGACATACAATTCAATTCCAAACTTAAATTGTTATGCATGTCTTTCCAATTTGTGATGGGAATCGTTTCTCAGCACCAAAAGTTAACTAAGTACATATTTATGAGGGTCTTGTAAGTTGGAGAGGAGACCATCCGAATATCAGAATATCTAGAGTGCTGAATATATTTCTTCATATGCATACTTTGTAAAAAATCTGTGGGTAGATAAGGCGTGAACACCGCAGGGGATCGGTCCCGCGAGCCTGCGGGCACTTGCCAGACGACGGGACGACGGCAACAACTTCGCCTAACTAAACTTGAGAGCGAACCCATCTGAACGGTGTTCGTTCTCCTAGGATCATTTTCTTCTTTATAAAACTGTAATTACTTTTGTTGTATAGAAATTGGAACCTTTGTCGAAACTAAATAAGTCTTTAAATACGTAACAGTTACTGGACTAACATACTCTTACGAAGTTATTACACCCGAATACTGAAGGCTTTCTGAATTTCGTCGATATTCGTGAGAATTTAACGAAATTGATGTACCTATTGCAATAGTTTAGCCAAACATCAATCGTGACCGCACATTTATCTAGCTAAGTAAAGGGGCCATGGGCTAAATGTGACGTGGGTGGCAAATGAATATGCGCACACGTCGCGTCACCACGAGTTCGTTCACTCGCACTCCCACGCATGCGTCCGCGCGGCTATCCGGGAAGCGACGTTCAGCGAGCACAATTATGAACCTATTGTATTCGACACGCTACGTACTTTATAATTATAGATATCGTGCAAACTCGCTGCCGTGAAATAAATAAGCTGGCATTGACAGTCAACTATTACTTGAATTCTAGTTTTTACAATGCCTAACAATTATTCTATTTCCTACTCACTGATGTGATAATAGTATGTAACTAATTGAACATAATGCGGCCTTAACCATGACTCGTGTTAAGTCGAAATTATTAAATGGTAACACGTTACGAAGCCACAGTTCTTATTGAATATCGTCTCTTCGCGCTCGGCATGATGCATCACTCTCGAAAGTCGCCATCAATCATTCAGCACCGACTGACAGCAACAAACAATGCTGTATTATCGTAAATGCCGTTATGTGATGCAGTATGACATTACTTGCGCGTATTACGTACTTACGTTTTGAAAGCAGGAAATTGAGCGCCTATAAAAAGCTTTGTATTGAGAATTTTAACATCATTGCTGTCATGTGCTGAGAGAGAACTGCTGCACTTCCGTTTATTCCGTTTACATTTTGTATTACCTATTTTGTTACCGTTTTATATGCTAACGGCTACGAAATATTCGATTCTAAAATCGCAACGCCCTGACAGAAGTGACACATAGACGGCAAAGAAACGTCCATTCTCATTGACATTCCATTCTATTTAGGATTAGACAGAGGCATGTTGAGGCAAGAAACTACAGACTGGATGGAATACTCGTCAAAATACGCCAACTAGAGAGATTTTCCAGATATGACGTGAAAAATTGGGTTGTTTGTCCCATATTCATAGCGGCGACCGCGATAAAGCCACCAGAATTGATGGCCGTCGAAATTGGCCTATTGACAAGTGACGTCATCGATTCCGGAGCGGCGGTGACGTTGGCACGTCTACACTCCACGCCGGTCCCGTGATGAATGTCGTTTTACTGAGGGTTGATCGTGATCGTTCAAGCCAGCCGTACCTACGCATGCGACCTATTTTCTATCGGAATACCCACGTGCTAACACAAATCACTCCACGTAAGCACTCGTAAACATATAGGCAGGAGTGAAGGGTGTGGATAAAACCCCGAAATTAAACCCCGCCCCTATTAAGACAATCGAAACGTTATCTTAACGAGTGCTCGTCCTATACGTAGGTAGATAATGAGATCGATCGAATCCCGTTTTCAGTAAACGAAGATTAAACACCCGTATGTTTAATCTTCGAGCACTGCCATTTGATGTCATGAGCTGTTACGTTTTCATATTGCAAAATGTAAATCTCCTAAATCCACTTTTTCGGTGAAAAGCTTTTCCAATATTAAATCTCGAAAAGGACAGAACACACGGAGGAGCAGGTACAGTGTTAGGTAAATATCTCTTCTTAGTTAAACGAATAATATGAAAGCCTTTTTTATTGAAGCTGATTTTTTAAAGGTCATTAGGCATTTTTCAGTTCACGTTGAATGTACGATATGTATGAGAGATGTATGTAGGTACCTATGAATTTCATAAATCAAATCAGATGAGGAGTTAGCGATCATTCCCCATTTAATTTGCGGTGAATATTTTTCTGATCGATGTGTTTTTGGTTGGGCGCCAATCAGACCGTTTGAAAATATGTAAAAGAAGCGAATACATGAAGTTTTACCATTTACTTCGTGAGTTTTACGAACGAAAACAATTGAAAGGAATACAATATGAATATGAAAGAACATTCTGAAATTATGACCTTGTTGAACAATCCACATGCAAACAATTATGCAATCGCCGTATTTCGAAAGCTCACTCACGAATTACGATTGAATAGTTTCAATATTTACAGTAGATACGCTTACTTATTCAATATGTATGCAATATGATATGTTACAATATTTTCAAACTAATTTACAAATCTATTTGTAGGTCATCTGCTGAAATAATGCACTATACGGTCCACACTCTCACCGATACGGTTTCATGAATTAACTTTTGCACTTTGTATCAAAAATATCAAAATACTTGCATAATATTACGTGGTTTTTCGAACAAGTCAAGATTCATGAGAGATTACCCTCACTTGCAAAAGCTCTTCTGCTGCATAATGTTATGCTTTATGAAAATCCACAAGACACTGTAGGTACCTGCATTACACACCGTACACATTATTTCGACTTTGTATTTTATGTACTCTTCGGTAATTAATGTTCCACTTTACTAGTTATGCTCACGTTACACGAGGCTAGTTTTTAAAGCCAGGATGGCAAGCAAATGATATCCTGGCTAGAGATGTTTACACGATGCTAGGAAATTTTTAAGGCATTGAAGTGACTTAGTGCTTAGATTAAAATTATCCAATTGTATACTAGGTTTGCCGCTCACACGAGGCTAGTACAGAGGCCAGCACATCAAGCTATCCCAATCTGTCAAATATTCCCAATTGAATATGAACCTTATTCCTTTGTAATAAAGTTGAAAATCTATCAAAGAAATTTGACAGACTGGTGTAGCTTGATGTGCTGGCCTCTGTACAAAAGCCAGGATAGTAAAATCAGTGGTGGGGGGTGCTACTAGCACAGAAATAGAACCCCATCATATTTAACTATCTTATTAGCTTACTAGCTTAAAAATGAGGATAGTTATGTATATGTCGAAGCCAACTGGTTAAATTAGCCGTTCAGTTAACTGCCTGGCCTTTAGAAGTAGTGTTCGCCTCGCTTCCTCCCTCGGCTCGAACGCGGTTGATCACAGTTCTAAACTAACCTAACCCACTTGGTCGGGGTGCAATGCCTTAATTACTGCAACCAATTCGGCTCGCGCGTGATTGGTTACAGACTTCCAACCTAAACTGTAATTGAATATCATTCAGGCCGTTAGTTGAAAACCGCCGTTTAGTTGAAAGGCTAGGCAGTTAACTGAACGGCTAATTTAACCAGTTGGCTACTAGCTTGAAGAACTAGCCTCGTGTACACCGGGCATTACGCGAAGCGAAACATCACCTAGTGCGAGTTCATTTCAAATCGTTTATAGACTTGAATGTCGACTAAACAAGGCAATAAATACTTTATAGGATTCCTGTGAGGCACAAAGGCGAATAGCGTTGCACTTGCGTTTTATTGCACCGCGCTCGTACTGCGATGAAGCCAGGCCCCGACAAAGTAAAGATGACAAAGAGAATTCAAATGTAATATAACCTTTGTCGTTCATAGACGTCGTGACTTGTACTTACGTAACAATAATGAGGTTTTAATACAACGTTACTGTAATAGATCGAAACTCTTGGCCAATCGTTTGGTAAAATTTCCGTGATGAACTTGAGTCAGGAGTGAAAAAACATTGAGTAGGATGTGTTTTTGCGCAACTTGTAGAAATCAGCTGTGGTTAGTAGTTAACTGTTGTCATACATAAGTCATAAGTGTTAATAACCTATGTATAAATAATAAATAAATAAATAAAATTTATTCAAAAGTATAAGGACTAACGTTAAATACAGTTTTTCTTAAATCTATGTCAAGTTCACCATGATTTGTGCCTGAACTAGGTAATCCTGTGTTTCAGGCAATTGGAGGTAACATTAATTATTGATTAAATAATCATATACTTATCATATTTATCTTATTGGTACTTATGTAAAAGGTGTATTATAATTATATAATACGAACAATATTTACTTTGGCACAAGTAATAACTTCTCTGTATCTTCATAGGACATAGTTTGAAGAGCCTCCATAAGGATTTTCTTGCAGTTACTATGATTTAAGGAGTAGATGTTTCCTTTATCATTTAGCCTGTTATAGAGCAGCGAAACATACTCGTGACTTGTAGCCATTTACGATGGATGGGCACACCTGAGACGCCATTGGAAACTTCCTCAACGACGTATCTATTTCAAAATGTAAAACAGCTCAGAAGATTGAGTGAAGATTTGATCCAATTAATTAAGCTATTACAATAAGTAAAATTAATTTGATTCAGCAAGACCCATAATACATAAAATAAATTAGAATAAAGCAACAGAATAGATCAGAATATAATAAAATGTCAATGGAATTAAAATAAACGATTGAGTGGTAAGGTAATACGGGTCACAGAATTAAAATAAAATAGCAAATACAAAAATAAAGGAATGAGTAGGTACTAATTATAAGGTTCACAGAATTTAAATAAAAATATCCAATCATAAGTGTCAAGGTTTTTTTTTATTAAAACGATATTTTACACTGTTAATAACGAAATTTTCACTTTGTTTCAGGTAAATTAAAGGGAGAAAAAGGCTAATGAGTGCGTGTGAGGTGTGAAGTATCCAGGATACGTCACATGCGTCCCGTCAAAAGCGGTTCAGCGGTTTCGGAGCTTAGACGGAACAAAGAGACAGACAGACAAAATTCTAAAAGATTGTTTTTATGTTATAATTGCCGTATTTACTTTCATATGCGTTTCGTAAAAAGCTGTTAATTGAAGTGTCTGTTTGACGTTACAAACAGACAGACACTTCAATTTTTAACCGACGAAAAAACGGAGGAGGTTCTCAAGTCGACGAGATTTTTTTTTTTTTATGTATTACACATCTTTTTACAGCGTAAGTAGTCCGATTTTGGTAATTCTTTTTTTACTGGAAAGGGTATACACCGAAGTTGGTCCCATACAAATTTTATTTTGTATAGATGTATAGCTCAGACTAAATAAATTACAAAAGAACGTCGAGGGACTAATAATAATCTAAAACCGAAAATAGAAACCGTCGATACATGTCAAAGTGAAAGAGTGTGCTACCAGAAAAATGGCTTCACAAAATCAGTTCCCGAGATATCTCCGGAGTGATTGATGCGGTGAGCGAGTCCGCTTAATTGTGAGCCTTCATCATTTATATTGTTGTCGTTTAATCACAGCGGGACTGGACGCTAGAAGGTCCACGAAAGCGTCCGCCGAGAGTCCGAGACACTTACCATTATATTTATTGGTGTCACAAATTGTGGACGTTTAGCGACGCTGCTCACAAAAAGGACGGTAATTCAGTAGTATTGGGTGTCTGGGTGAAGATAGTTTCGACTAGACACCTACCTTATACATCACAAAACATCACGCCAATTCTATAAATTAATATTTGTTACGGTCGCGAATCATATTTTAATCAACGTACAACCTGACATTGACCTGCAAATTGAAAAAAAAAAAATTTAGAATTTCGTTGGAAAACTTAGCGTACTGAACCTTAAGGTGACTGAACTACTCAATACTCAATGACTTACTAATTGAGTTTAACGTCATCGTCATCAAATTTACCTGTTTATCACATTCTGCATGCGTCTATATCAAAACTTTTCGTCCGAAAAGTTTTGATATAGACGATAGATAATATTTCAAATTCAAATTAAAAAACATTTATTCATTTTGTGAACATAGGGTACAATTATACAGATGTTATAAAAAAATAAAAAATGTTGGTCCATACTATGTCCCGCCAAAAGGCATACAAAATATCAATTAACAAAATAAAAATAAAGTCAATAGGTAAGTAGGTAGATGTCACAATTTCCTGCAATAATTAATAAGATGTCAATAAATTACCACGGCACATAAACAAATAGGTAATAAGTAATTTGTCACAATTTCGTATAAAAATGCAATAAAAATCATCATCATCTGCCTAGCCTTTTCCCAACTATGTTGGAGTCGGCTTCCAGTCTAACCGGATGCAGCTGAATACTAGTATTTTACATGGAGCAAACGTAGCTTAACCTTCGATCGACTTTGCGGCTGTTATTATTTAGCCACGAGATTCTGACAAATGAAGAAAATAAAATCTGTTAGTGAGATGAAATATTACCCTATGACTCCTATGAGTATTAGTTTTCTAGCTCGACTATTTCCATTCGTTTCACTGCATCCTATTTATCAAGTGCGCCACAGTCTCAGTGACATCCTTTATGTGTGGCCGGGGACTCATAACTTTTTAACATTTTATATTATGCTGGAGGTGGAGTTTGTCAGCACTACTTACAATATTTGCTAGCTGTATAACGTAGGTATAAAGAAATATCACACTTGGAGTTCGTTATTTATTTAAACCAAACTTTTAATACATCTTTGATGTTTAATTAATTGAAGTTAGTCTGGAAGCCTTTTAAATCCTGGAGAACTAAAAAAGGTTGAGTACATATTTTACATTACTGTGTCGGCAAGTTTCATGAACAAATCATTTACCTACTGAAAGACCTTCTCAGGCTAACCATTATGTACTTAATTAGATTGCCATATTGTAAAAAAAAATGTGCTCAAACAATTTATTCCATTTTCATAATTATATTAACTGTCATACCAGGTCCTTCTCTCCGCGGTCGGAAAATGAAGCTTTCAGCCTTTTACATTAACGATTGTAAAATCTAACGAGGTGCTCTCGTATATTTGTTTAGGACGGGTTTTATTCCAAGAGATTAAAACAGTAGCAATTAACGTGAGGGATGGCGGCCACCATAATATCTTCTTACAGAAGTTTATAGGACCCTCGCGAACCGTTATAAAATAGGAAATTGTGTATATCACACACTGGGGAATTGGATCCAGCTTTTAGAGAAGGAGAACTATTAGTTTTATTTTATTAGTGTTTAAAGGTTAAAACATGTGGGTCAGAGCGGTGGGGTAATTGCTTACTACACTTACAGTAGGAATGGCTTTCATTTTGACAGTTTAACAACATTCATTGCGTTGTTTACGTTGTTGAGCAGAGCAGACACATTTTTCAAACATATGAAGCAATGGATTAGCAATATCCTTCAAAATGATTCAGATTGAGATTGATAGTGAGTTACGCAATTAGGGTGCGGGTTGGTCAAGGATTGCTATCGCTGCAGCTGTGTTTTTACCCGACTACGGCGAAGCAAAAAGGAGGGTTGTGATTTTGACCGGTATGTATGTATGTATGTTCATCTGTTCCCTTATAACTCCAATAGTACTTATAAAAATTTGACAAATGAGGTATCGTTAGCAGCGTCCTGACCGTCCGTTGTTTATCTAAATATCTATACGTACATATATATAAAATTCAATGACCTGACTGAGATATCAACGCATAGCCTAAACCGCTGGTCCTAGAGACATGAATTTTGCAGGGTGTGTTCATTGTGAAGAGTAAGTATCTACTAAGAAGGGGTTTTTTGGAAATTCACCCTGTAAGGGGATGAAAAGGGAGGATTTTTTTTGTATCAAATGCTTATTCCTTGAGGTAACCTTGAAACTTGACACGAATACTTATTTATCTAAATAAATGTTAAAGATCATATAAATGATAAATGATTTTATTTTGTAAGTAGGTTTGTACAAACACTTTTACACGTCAATCATATTTTTTATAAAACTAGATGAGGTCGGCGTTTCCTATCTGACTACTCTGAGAAGAAAGGCCGAAACAAACTCAGAGGTCACAGTCTCTTTTAACGTCCAGACATCATAATCTTGGTCAGGTTATATGAAGACCATGTAGATCGATGTCTGAGATGGTCTTTTGAGCTCATAAACATACATTTTCGAAATTTTTAAAGGAAAGTACGATATTCACGCGGACGAAGTCGCGGGCAGAAGCTAGGAGACTATATGACGTCACACTTAATTTAATATGGCGATGGCGCCCTCTAGAGGACATAAAAAATAAATATTTTGGAATGGTGCCTTGTTGGGTATCAAATGAAAGGGCTTAATTAGCACATTTCAAAAATATAAATATTACTTACTGAAATAAGCCCCAAAATAATGAATATGAAATAAAACTTATAAAAAAATATAATATAATAATTTAGGGTAGCATGCGACCACGAGAAGGTACTATATTGTTTCATCCTTTTCAGTAGTTGGGTTTTAATTTTTAAAGTTATTTTTTAAATGCTGAGTTACTTTGTACTGCCACTTTTTAACCGACTTCATATATTTTTTATTTAAAAAATGTATGTTTTTGTCTTTTAAAAATGTCTATGAATGGTGTAATTACGAGTATAATAAATTCGCTGTCTTTTAATATTTACCTAATTACCTACAGTCAGGCCGTCGCGTCGAGTGAATGCGTTAGTGACACCTGTCAGTGCGACAATTCTAGTAGCTATTAATAAAGATCAAATTAGCAAAACACGTAAGTATAATTATATAAACTGACAGATGTCAAGAACACGTTCTCTCGTCGGTCGCACTGTAACATTATATTAGGTATGTTGTTCTGACATGTTCAAATGTCTTTCTTTTATATATTTTTCCTTCTGTTTTCTCTGTAGAGCGAAAACAACAAGATATAGAAAATTACGCTCAATTATACCTCGTGTGGACAGGTATGTAACTCACGAGCTATCATAATATACCACAGTAATGTAATGGAAAGACAACATTTATGTAATTTTAATACAAAAGTCGTCAAAGTCCCGGAATGTTTAAGTTGGCGGCGCTCGCAACGAAAGCTTCTGAATTAATTAGACTTTGTTTCCTCAAGCTAAATTAGAAGGTGGTTGTATTCTGTCGCGTTTTGTCACACTACTTGTCAGTATTCTGAAGTTCTTTGTTATGATATAGGCGATTTACTGTAATACGGTAAAAGGGTAAGGGTCATCCGTCTTGTTGTGTATAATATATTCTCCAATACACTTTTACCCTTGTCCGGATTCTGATCCTATGTGCTATCTACGTACCTACTATGACAAAGTGTTTACAAAGTAACTGCGTATCTATATTTTTCCTATCTACAATTTTTTTTTGTAAAAAGTATGACCTTGCCTGAAAGTTTAGTTCACGTTGAATTTATTCTTCGTTCGTCATAAAGTTTTGTCCCACATTTCACAAAATCCTGGGTCGTCCCAAACAATATGCTTCCTTCGTCCCAAAATATAATTTTAATTATTTTATTGTAAAACAAAACTCAAGTAGCAAACAAAAACATTTTGACTAAGGAACATAACTCGTTTGTACTTAAATAATTTCGTGGCAAGAACACTTGTTTCAAAGTCAATATATTCATGCCTTGTTCACCACCCAACTAGAATTAGCGGAATACGTTGAAACGTTAACGTAACAAATATGTGAGGCTATTTCCGAGGGCAGGCGGCCACGCGACACCACAAGCAACATGTATAGCCTCCTATAGCCCGTAGTGGCGTGCGAGCAAAACTGGCCAAGTCAGTTATTTAAATTAAATTTGCATAATTCAGCACAGTAAAAGCTCTCACATTAGCCCGGATTCCATGGGACAGCACCAGGCAGTTTTATTTGCCCCCACGTCGCTATACGAAAAGCGTAGCTTTGGTAATTTATTGAAGTACAGAGAATTACCCTTTGTTAATATTGAAATAGTCATCCAATCTTCTATGGCTTTAATGCCGTCACGATTCTACCAGGGTCGCAGGATTTAATGAGAGGAAATGTCGAAGTAATGTACGTTACGATTACTGTACGTTTCATATGGAAACTAAGTAAATATTAGTAACACTAACGCTAAGTACGTATTAGTAGTTAGTATTAGTATATTTCCTTGACTTTCACAAAATATTATGAACGAAAAACATGAACCTTTTTAACCGACTTCTAAAAAAAGAGGAGTTTCTCAATTCGGATGTTTGTATTTTTTAAATGTTTTTTCGCGCATAACTCCGTCGCTTGCCAACCGATTTGAAAAATTCTTTTTTTGTTGGAAAGGGTATACTTCCCAAATGGTCCCATGAAAATTTTTTCGAAATCTGACAATAAGTTTTTGAAAAATCAACAAAAATCTAAAAATTCAAAAGCATTATTTTGTAAAAGGTGATGAGCAGTTGACATTAGGCTATTGTAACTTAGATAAATTACAAACTCTCCCACTAAAAAGTAAAAACAAAAACATCAAATCGTACTATATGTCACAGAATGCAAAAACATTCCCTCGGACCCTAGAAATGGAATTCAATTATAAATAAGAAAGTCTATTCTTTTACATTTTAATTTTCTCGAAAGCCGCAAGAGTAATTTTCTAGGTTGCCCCTGTCTTACAGAATCAAACTGAAACAAATGATCGGTAATCCCTCTTAAGCCTAAAGGGAATTCTTGAGAATCAATGAAAATTCCCGCCCCTTGTAGGTGACCTTGTCGAGGAGCTCCCCGCCCAATCTCTTGTCAATTTTCTTATTATCGAAATATGGAATCGAAGTGGTTGCTTAGATAACCTCCGAGATATAAGGTATTTGCGCCTATGATCTGTACCTTCTATCCGAGCTACTAAAAGGTTTTTGGAACACTATAGAGTTTCCTCTACTTGTATGAACTTATTCAATTTCAATGTAGTAGGTACGTGTTTTTTTGTAAAATATTCAATAAAGCGTATTGTGATATATATAGACGCATATAATATCAATTTCTCGCACGTATCTTACTGATAAGATAGAGTAGTGAATGTGATAAATATGAGAATACTAGCTTGTGCCAGCGGCTTCCCCCGCGTGATTGTCGGAAATTATCCCACGGGAACATACAGGGATAAAGTATGTGTTAATCCAGGTTATGAACTGTTAGCCAAATTCTATCCAAATCCGTTCAGCTGTTTTCGCGCGATTGAATAACAAACATCCAAACATACGAACGTTCACATTTATAATATTAGTAGGATAGGATAATGTGACTAGAATTTCTAAACCAGTATCTGTAATGTGTTATCAAATTTAGTTGGGGGAGCGTACAACGTTCGTGAATTTCTTAGACATCCCTTAGGACGTCCGGGCTCTCTCCGGGATAATGGAATCCTGGGCCTTTAATATTGCGCTAAACGTAAACCTGCCATTTGTACAGACTTACCTTTTGGGTTTGTAGTATTTTTTCTTGCGGTTATTTATATCCTCTCAACGTCCGACATTGTTAGATCAACCTAAACTGATAGCAAGCTTTTGTATAACCGATTCGCACAAAATAAACGATAGTAATAAAGTCGATCATATAACCTCCTCCTTTTTGGAAGTCGGTTGAAAATGAGAGTTTTCATTATAGGTAACTAGCTTCCGCCCGCGGCTTCGCCCGCGAGGTATGTCTATAAAAACTATCCTATGTCCTTCCCCGGGATGCAATCTAAATCTCTGCCAAATTTTATCGAAATCCATTTAGTGATTTAGGCGTGAAAAGGTAACATACAGTCAGACAGAGTTACTTTCGAATTTATGATATTAGTATGGAAGTATGGATTCATCTAAGTGGTACACTTTCTACTGGTCCTTTCCTCCACCACAATCTCGCTTTAATTTGCCGTAACATTGCGGTGTAAATATGTTTGAAATTGAAGATCTCTCAACATTTCATTGACTTTTTAACATTCCTCTTTTCTCTTTCCATGTAGATCAGTTCAATCAAAATTCGGACTAATCTCTAGCTTAGCGCCCTAGAGTGACACGCATGACCGCACATACATTATGATGCTTTATAATTAGCTCTATTTTATTTAGCAAAGAGATGTTAGTGTAATCGACATTTTAGGGGTCCGGGTCGAGTTTGTTTAGGACTGGACGTAACCTCTCCGAATATTGGGAGCGTGATTGGGCGCGCGAGTGGTCCTATATTTATTGTGTACATAAATCTTTAAGAATAAGGTAAATACGGGAGATGAAGACGTTATATTTCTCCAAGACATGTTCAGTGGAAAGTAAACTCGTATTTGTTCAACGTCTCTATTTTTATCCGTTAAGACCAGGATTTATGTGTGATGTAGTTTGTGCCGAAGCGTAACCTCTGCATTAGCACATTGGAAAAGATTGTTGTAAATATTAAATAGTTGTATTTCTAATTTAAATATATTATGTCCCGTTGGTTCATGTAGTACCTACACGTTGACACACGCCATCTAGGGATTGTCCTAATTAGCAGTCTGCATCGAGCTGCATCCTTGTTTCATTCCGTAATAATATCTATGATCTCAACATTATTAAATGACAAATACTGACTTATATTTTCCATTGCTAAAACCATTGAAAAAAAAAAATCTGCTGATCCATACATTTATGTTCACATAACTCGACATAAAGTATGGATCAACTATTTTTTTTTCACGATTTCAGGGTTCGCCCCATAGTTAAAGTTGATTCATAATTATGAATAGGTACAATGGACCCCATTTAAGGATCAAAACAATCAAAACGTAACGGTGTATAAATCACGAGAGAAAAATGCAAGATTATTTTTGAACAATATTTTTAGTTTTGTATCAATTTCCTGTTAGGAAATGACGAGAAGAAGTGAAATCTGTTAAAATATTACCTACGTCATTAAGCAGTAGGTAAGTATGCTAAAATATTCTCAGAAGAAGTGGTCTTCGCTTGCTTCGAATATGATTTGGATGGTATGTTACAGGCCCATATATTCAGAGTATATTTGTTTCTATTGCTGTTGCTGTAATAAAAGTCCAAGCCTTACGTTATTGCCTATTCTCACCACTTGCGTGAGAATAATAATAAAAATAACTTCCCTCATACCAGCCAATAAATGGTACGCACAACTATGACCTACTCTACACTTAATAAAACCTCATGTAATAACATGAGGTTTCCAAGGCTGCACCGTCAAATGAAATATCATTTGACGGTGCAGTAAGTGACGCCGCTGTGTCCGTTCACAGTTATAAGCTACTAAATGGCAAGGTATATTATTCAGTCAAGGAGTATATTGATGACAAATTTGAAATCTATTGATATTGTGTATTTTCATGACATTTTCCTTATATATGACAATTCTATCACTTATTGACATGCCTAATAATATGTTTTCTTGATATTGTTTTAATTTCGTCTATAACTACTGCGTGTTTTTTTTTTGTTTTTCACCTTTGTTCACAAAAAAAAAAAAAAATTACAGTTATTTTACCTTTGATTTTGATAGTGACCTTTATTCTATTCATCGTAAGTAAAATAAAATGTCAAAAGTAAAATAACAGCGAATGGACTGTAATTTTGTTACGAAGTTATTCCTTCTAGTTAGGAACCAGCGAATAAGTCGAAAAGAGTGACAATGGCTGGTGACAGTCACTCTAGCAGAGCGTCACATTGAAGGTTGCGTGGCGGCTGGATTCTGATTTCAGGGGAGCCGCTGTCGCACGGCACCAGGTCCACGACGGACTGCTGTATTCTGACACAATCCTGATGATATTGAAGCTGTTGAACCACTAATGGCCGATTCCTATAATTTACGGACCGTTATTGGATAAAATTAAGACTCTTGTATCTTTACCAATAATGAAGCAAAGACCTCTTAGCATTGCATAGTAGACCCTATGGAAGTAGCTATCACAGGTAAAATTAACTAACGAATCTATATATATATACTCAGTTTGTCAATAAAAAATGCTACCACTGGAAAGCAAAACGAGTCGTTTTTGTTTGTACCAAAAATACTATGAGCACTTCTGGTAAAGGCTATCCTACATCGTTCTATTGAAATTTACATCATGTAGCCACCATGCGCCAGTCCCTGTTATGAACTCAGTAAATAACGTCGAAAATTCGAAATACCCAAAATTGTTGTCGCAAGTTCCATCGTTCGGTTTATGCGCGTTATAAATTAATAAGGAATTAAATTCTGACTGCCAAGTCCTATAATGGGCAGGTGGAATACGCAAACGCTTTGTGGACTAACTACACTTGTTATTGAATAGTTTCAGTCAACAATGTGCCCCTGAACAAAGGGAACATTTGGGGCTTTGGTCAGATACTTTCCTATTTATATCACAAATTCACAGCAACGGAGTTTCGAGTTTTCTTTTGTTGTATGTTTGTGGTAGTTCAACATTCGCGGTTGTGCAAGCTCATCATAAATTTTATTATTTCTTTTATTTAGGTTTTGTTTTGTGGAAAGGCTAATGAACTTGCTTATTCTTTTTTTCCTTCATATTAATGTTGGTACTAGCTTTACGCTCTCTTCTTTTATATTCGTTCTAAGTATTTTTACCTTTTTCCATGGGTCACTTAGTAGTTCGTTAGTTAAATATTACCTAAGTACCTACAGTTTATTTATTTGGTCCTTGGATCCTAAAAATCAATCCAGTACCTAATAATCTTATAATCTTATCTACTTTATTCTTTCTCTTCATGTTCACATTTGGTAATACACAATGAACAAACAAACCTGTAAAAAGTAGTGTTTAATAATGAAAATGATAAAATAATACATATCATAATATCTCTGCTTTAAAAGGCCGTTCGTTAGTTCCCATTGTCTGCTGTTTTCAGCAGGCGAGTCTATTTCAACAAAGTTAAGACATCTAAAAGTGTTAAAACGGCAGTTTAAAAACTCGCGCTATTCACGTTTAAAATAAAACCAACAAAATTGAACACATTTGTTAGAACGCACACCGAAATATTTTATATTCCCGGGAACGGGGAGCTTGTCGCAAGAAGACCCTTTCCTTTCCTTTCCCTGTTAACTCCCACACGTAGCTAGATTACTTACATGTTCTTGGAACAACCCGGGTAAACCACTAGCATAATTTTACGGCCCATTAACTTCGTAATGCCTCAGAGTATATATAAATCAACAACGCAATGTGGTCCTGTAAAGAGTTCTTTAAACTTTATACATGTAGGGGTGAACAAAAACAGTACCTACCTACAAACATCAGACGGAGTTCTGTTGAGTCGATCTCTTTATTTCCTCTTCAAAGCGGGACAGCTGAAGGGATTCTCAGGAAAACTTTACGATTCAAGATTTCAGCGCTGTCAAGCGAATAAATAACCTAATTTTGTTATTGTTTTTCCCTGGACGATATTTATGCTTTATCTAGTTGGATAATTATATATTTTTGGTGTTGTTGTATCACCCGTCACACTACTCGCCCTCCTCCGTATGACACATAAATATATTGTGTTACAAGAACACTTCGAGGGACAATAAAAATAACGATTGTTCCAGAAACTTTGCCCCAGTTAAAGCTTCTCTTCCATTCCTCGAATGACTCGTACAAATCTTGTTTTTGCTTTTTTGTGAGTTACTACGAAAAGGAAGACTTTTATCTCTCTCATATGCAATGTTTTTATTCATACTTATTACGAGAGCTGCAACATCTTTCAGAGATGCAGGATGCTGCAGCTACATGACTTCGCAGAAACAAATGAATTTAATTTAAAGTGAGGTAGTCTGCCATTGTTATTTTTTGGTGTTTTAAAAATACTGTAGTACATACAATGCGAGAGCAGTAAATGATAATTGTGAACAACTATATATATGATACTGTTGGTAGTATTGTATTCCATAATAATAACGTAGAATATGAATTGTTTGTACACAAAACACAGTAAATAAATAATAAATAAAATTTATTCAAAAATATTAGGACTAACGTTAAATACAGTTTTTCTTAAATCTATGTGTCAAGTTCACCCATGATTTGTGCCTGAACTAGGTAATCCTGTGTTTCAGGCAATTGGAGGTAACATTAATTGATTAAGGCGCAGATATACGACTTCTAATGATTTTATACTAGACCATTTGCTTCGTAATTTGATATGTGAATATTTGCAACTATATTTTTTAACATAGTGTAATTAATTTGTAAAGTAATGTCTACCGCGGACATAAAAACGATAATCACGCAAACACTATCGGGTGTATTTTCATAAAACTTTCACCATATAAAAGACAATTTAATTCCCCGAATTTTAGTCTACGGTTTTTATTTGTTTGGTGTTTGATAAATCAACAATAGATGATTGTTTCATATTTTGCAATAAATTACCAGCGTTGTGTCATCGCGCTTCTCTTTCTTTTCTATGCAGTCCGATAGTGACCGCGTTTTAGGTCATGTAGTCGCCTTAAATAATCGCATAATTATCATATTTATCTTATTGGTACATATGTATAAAGGTGTATAAAATTATACCTATAATATGAACAATATTTACTTTGGCACAAGTAATAACTTGTCTGTATCTTCATAGGACAGTGCACTATGTGAGTGGTGTTCGTCGTCGCTGTGCCCGCGGCCGAGCGGCTCGAGGCGCGATCCGATCAGCCGGTGACGCCTATTAAACCCTCCGAGTGGGAACCCGTGTTAACCTGAGTTTGCTTTTGTCTTAGCAACGGGGGTGTAGGTGGCACTCAATAGTTCAGTTGTTATAGTATAATCGTTCGTTTGGTTTTTAGTCGTTTATCCAAGCCTTTGTGTTAAAGTTTTTGGACTGCCTGCTGAAGATATAGAGAGATACATTAATAATCAAAACATTGTGTTTGCAGCTATTTGCAAGATAAACACGATAGGATTTAGATTAGACATGTTTTTCCTCCTCACAAAGGGAGTCTGCGTTTTGTTAGAGGCGTGCCGTTTACGAGGGTCGGTATTCAAGCGCCGGACCACAGCATGTGTTTACTGCGGGGACCGTAAACGTTAGCTTTATAACCTCTACAACTGTCTTCACAAATGTTCGTAGAGAATGTGACTCAAAAGAGCGTCGTAAAGACTAAATTCAAGTGCCTTGTACGGCTAATTAATCCGCGGAATGGCCGCGCTCCCCCACACAACTTTTATGCCACTCTTAAGTGATGACGTAAAGTTTTTCGATACGACCCACACTATCTCCACAAATAAACTTACTACAGTGTTCGTCAAAAGTTCTCCACGAAAACCTATCTTTTGTCCTTTAGGTATATTGAATGAGAAGTTTCATATTTTTCCGTGTCTGGAAAACTTTTTGTCGCACCAGAAATCACTTGTTTCCTATTGAATCTTTTTGGGGGTAAAACTAAGTCAATCGAGAAACTCATTTTGTTCGTGCAGTTTCGATAAGGTCTCATGTAGTGAGCCCTGTGAAATATAACACAACGACTAAACGAAGCTGCCTTTGTCGTATACGAACTTGCTTGTTGTTTTCTTTTTTACTGGCACTATTACCATCTTTTACGTACTTAATTTATTTTCCGTAGTATTTTTGTTCCGGGCAAGTTCTTGGCATGAAAACAACTAGAAATAGAAACAACAATATCCTTACTCCGACTAATAATGGATGTAGGTTAATTCCAACATACATTAGATTAATCAAATTGTGTAGTTTCATTCAGACTTGACCTTTATCATTTTGGCTGGCAGCTTGATGTTTGTTCTCATTTATTGGGTCAAAGTCGCACCATGGACTGGCGAGTATCCAGCATCCATGAAGGTCACTTTACAATTTTTCGTAACCTTTTTAAATGTTTTCTTTCCCATGTTCAAGTTGGCCAGTTACCAAACGAAAAAGAAATGTTGACAGTTAAGTGTTAAGTCAAGGTCGCGAGAAAGCAGCAGGTCAGTGGGACATAGTTAAACCACTTATAATATTGTTATAATAAACTGTAAAGTGGTCCAAAAACAGAATTTCATTAATAAATGATTAGCTTGGTGTATATTGATGAGATTTACATTTTTAGTAGTCATCAATCGCATTTAAGTTGATTCAAAAACGATTTTAGAAATTTATACCATTTCCTGATACAATTTAATTAAACATAAACATAATGATGACACTTCTCAATAAATAAACATATTTGCAGCAATTCCACGTAATCAGAACCTGAAGTATTTGTATTAGAAAATTACAATTTAATCAGTACACATGTGGGCCATTTTCCGTGCCGCTTAGTGTAATTGGCACAGGTGCTGTAGTCTGTCGCTGCGAGGTGTCACCGGTCCAATTTCCTGAACACCCCTATTCCCCCCTACGACTGTTATTGGATTTTTTTTGCAATATCCCTCATTGCGTACCGACGCGAAAGCGGGTGTATACTAGAATTACTTGCCAATACGCACTTGGGAACGCCGCGACGCTTTTTGATTCTTCTCCTCCCTTTATAATATGATCTCCTAGTATTTCTCCGCTACAATTCTTACGTTACAAAAGGGTATCTGTAGCAGCCCAAGTTTCGTGATATTCCTTTGTGATTTAGACGCTAATGCGGGATTTAACGACCTGCGATCAATCTTCCAATTCTATTTGAACTAATACGGATTATTGGATCCCGTTGAAATAAAAGAGATAAGTCATTTGTTTCGTTATATTCTTTATTCTTGAGGTGGAACTATTTGAAATAGTAAATATTGTGTTCGTAATCAATTAGTTCCAGTGGCGTGTTAAATAAGCGCAGCACGAAATGTTATTACAGTTTTTGCAAGTTGTAAAGCCTAGTAGGTTAATTTACTGATAGTGTCACCTTAATTAATGGTTACAATAAAACTGTATATGATTATATTATTTAATTCGATGAAATGTAACACTTTCGAAACTACTTTTAATATGCGTTTGCACTTTGATATTTGAATTTATTTTTAGTCATTGCTCTACATTTTGTATCATAGTATTTTTCAAGTCTCTATTTATTTCAAGAAAAATATTCTGTTAAATACTCGAATCATTAAAATATATGGTGAATATATTTTAATGATTGTAGTATTTATCTTAGCTTATTATAGTTTTCTAGGTCAATTATATTTCCTATAACATAATTAGATAAGTACGTATTTTGTTCAAGGCATACAATTGGGCTTTAATAGTCCATCTACCTGGAATTTAGGTACGTACCAATTATATTTTATCTACGTAAGACAGCATATTCCCTCCAATGCCCATTCATTTGATGCCTATCTGTACTGTTTATACAAGCGCTATAACGTATATTTATTGCTCTCTTTCATTTTCTGTTTACATATTTATTTTATGTAAGCGTAAATTACAAAAGCTTTTTACGCGCTACACATACTTTACATACATACACTCACGGCTTCTTCCGATGCAGGTAGGCAGAAACAACAGAAGGCCACCTGCTCCGATCCTAATAATATATTCGTTTTGCTTCGTTTACGTTCTAGATCTGGCCAGACACCAGAACCTTCACCTCGATCCCCTGCTAGTTCTTCTGTTTTAATCTCTGTCTTATCCACTTTATCTAGGTTACTCTTTTTGACAGGTAAGTACAGTCAAGAGAAAATAAACGTTTCATGCGATTGCGAGTACTACGCAGCTAACCTTTCTGAAGAATATCACCAACCACCACTATTATGTCCTTCTAGTGCGTCCACTTGCGTGTCCCGTGCGTTTTCACTCATATCTGCCTTGTAAGTACCTTTTGTTAACTTCCTTTTCCTTTAATGTTATAATGATTGTAATTGTTGCTATCAAGAAATCCCCATCAGAGCTATTATAAGTCCGCCTCGTCGCGCACCTGGTGAGGACGGGGCCGGATCTTGCGGATAGCCAGTTTGGCTTCCGCAAGGGGCGCTCTACGGTGGACGCCATCATGCGCGTGAGAGCCCTCACGACGGGGGACGCGGTGTCTCGGGGTGGGGTGGTCGTGGCGGTGTCATTAGACATCGCTAACGCGTTTAACACCCTGCCCTGGAGCTGCATTAGGGAGGCACTCCGGTATCACCGAGTGCCGACCTACCTCCGTCGAGTAGTCGGGGCGTATTTGACGGACAGAGCCGTCATCTACCCCGGTCGCGATGGGGAATGGAACCGGCGAGAGATGTCGTGCGGTGTCCCACAGGGATCGGTCTTGGGGCCGCTCCTGTGGGACATCGGTTACGACTGGGTGCTGCGGGCAGACCTCCCTGATGGCGTCAGCGTAGTTTGCTACGCTGACGACACGCTGGTCCTGGCGCAGGGGAGGTCGCATCAGGCGGCGGCCGACGTAATGACACGCGGGGTTGCGATAGTCGTGGAGAGGATCCGGCAGTTGGGTCTCGAGGTGGCTCTGCACAAGTCCGAAGCCATGACATTTCATGGGCTTCGGAACGGGCCACCATCGGGATCCCAACTTACGGTAGGAGGGTTCACATCGGCGTCGAGACTACGATGAAATACCTGGGTCTCGTCCTCGACAGCCGGTGGAACTTCGTGGAGCACTTCCGACGTTTGGCCCCCAAACTGGAACGGGCTGGGGCCGCTTTCAAGCGGCTCCTGCCCAACCTGAGGGGGCCAAACGCCTTCTGCCGGAGGCTTTACGCGGGGGTCGTGCGGTCCATGGCCGTGTATGGCGCCCCGGTGTGGGCGCGTTCACTGCGGCTTCGAGCCGCCCACTACTTGAACGCGCCCCAAAAGGTGGTAGCCATACGGCTAATACGGGGGTACCGCACGATCTCGCGCGAGGCGGCAAGCCTCCTTGCCGGACTGCCGCCATGGGATCTGGAGGCGATAGTCCTCGCGCGCCTCTTTGAGTGGCGCGCGGAGGCACTACGCCGGGGGGAAAACCCGCTTCCGCGGCAAATTGCTGCGGAGCGGACGGACCTCCGGCGCGATCTCATGGCGGCATGGAAAGCGCGACTGTCGCAACCCAGCGCAGGGCACGCCGCGATAGCGGCGGTAAGGCCCCTCTTTGAGGAGTGGCTAGAGAGGCATCACGGTGCCCTCACCTACCGCCTGACGCAGGTCCTCACCGGACACAGATGTTTCGGGAGGTTCCTGCACATCATCAGGCGGGAGGAAACGCCCGGGTGTCACCACTGCGAGGATCGGCCAGAGGACACGGTGGTGCACACGGTGGAGGTCTGTCCCGCTTGGGCAGAGCACCGCCGTGTCCTCGTAGAGGCGATCGGCAGCGGCGGCGACCTCTCGCGCCCGGCCCTGGTCCAAGCCATGGTCCGGGGCGAGAGGGAGTGGGAGGCAGTCACCTCCTTCTGCGAAGCAGTCATGCTAGCGAAGGAGGTGGCGGGATGGGCTAGGGAGAGAGCCGAGAGGGCCGCCCGTCCCAGCCGCCGCGGTAGACGCTCCGGGCGTCGGGAGCCGCGTGACGACTCCCGGCCACCGTAGTGTGGGCCTGCGGACGGCGAGTAATGGGTAGCTCGCCGTCCGATCAGGACCAGGCCCGTGCCGGACGGCGCGTATGTGTTCCACGCGCGCCTCAAAGAGATGTCAGCATCGAAGGAGGGGCCCGTCAGGGCCGAAGCCTGCCGGGGCAGCGGGATTGTCCGAAAGGGTTACCGCTGCCCCGGAATACAAAGGGCTAAGGAAGGAACACGGATGGGTTTTAGTCAGTAAGAGTCTGACACTCCCTTCCGCTCCACCCAGAGCGGGAGGGGTCATTTGATGATTTCCCATCCTTAAAAAAAAAAAAAAAAAGCTATTATAAGTACATTTTGAATAAAACTTACATTCCTTAAAAAAACCTTATTTGGATGAAAGGAAAACCATCCTCAAACGGTCCGATTCCCGTATGTAATAAAGCCTAAATATTTAATGAACAGTGTAGTGTTTATATCGTCTTGATTGTCGGAAAGGATTTCCATAAAAGCTTTATTTCGTCCCTTATCTTTATCCCTTTTGTATCGACGTCAGTGATAGCAAGTGCCTCGTAAATCTTAATGACCGAGGATCGTCAGATTGCTTACTCTTAATAGACAGAGATAACAGCTTTTGTGTCTATGGTAATTTTTGTCAGTTAAATACAACCTTGTTTGTACTAGGCTATTGATGTGATTTCCTTTGCCTCATGGAGGAGGAAAAGTGGAAATTTAATGTTGCATGCCCAATTTAAGTATGTTGTTAGACATGACAGTAGAATATTGTCCGTGGAATGTGGTTCTTGTAGCTAAGTGGCTAATGAACGGAATTATTCTAATTTCAATGCACTAATAAATATGCATTAATTATGTATAATCCGACGCATTGTTGTCATGTGCTACTGCGTTAGACTTATTGTTACGACATACATTGGTAGGCCCGCATGTTAGTAAATAGGTATTGCTTAGATATTATTGGATTAATAGTTTGCTGTACTGTAATAAAGCATATTGTTTTATCTATCTAGATAAGTACAGAGTCGATTGCAGACTTAGCCTTGCATTATGTAGTTTCAAAAGCCAATTTTCCTACTCAAAAGGAAAAAAAAGGTATCGCCGTTCAAAGGTCTTCAAAAACACAGGACAGGACAAGGCATTTTCCTTTAATTAAACAAACAGTTTTGTTACTGTGTTTAATTTAATTAGAATACAAGATCGGAACAAAATAAGAAACTCCCGAAATTGAACACGCGAGTTTTCCGCATTTTCTATTGTGTAGAGGAATATTCGGCTATACTACGATAGGTACTATGGATCGTTATTACTTGACAAACGTGAGAATATAGTGAATTTGTCAATAATAAGTGTCAGGTTATCAGTGAATGTGCACACGCGTATACGCAAAGTGGTATCCGCATACCGCAAAAATCTATGGTAGCGGATTCTACGGATCATTTCGAAAATACATTACATTACATCTACTACTTATTGCTTTGTATTTAATCAAAAATTATGAAAATGACATCTTACTTTCCATAATGTTTACTGCCTAAACTATTGGAGAAAGTACGAATCTCACCATCAAACTGAATTGGCCATCTTACACGGACGGAGTACAGCAATCGCACTAGGTACTTCAAAAAAAAAAAAGTGTGGCATGGAAGTAGCAGTTACAGTGTGTGACATGGAAGTAGCAATTATTAGAACACATAGTAGGTACCTACTACTTCGACTTCCATGATTACCATTCCGTTTGACAGCTATTACAAGCGCGCTCATTTTTGACCATAGAGTCATAGAGTTTTTGACCACCTTCCACCTTAGACGTCAACAGACTGACTTAATGGAGGTATGATAATCCTTTACCTTAATTAACACTTCCGCTAGATTAGTGGCATACATTACTTGCATCATTATTCATCCACTAATTAGGTCGCTCTCTTATTGTCCTGAAGCTTTCATGTACGGAGATTGATTACCCTACAATAGTGCGATGATTTGATTCATTAACGTCTGTTATATTGATACCGTGGTGGATACTACAGCACTAATGTCGTTACAGATATTAGATAGTGTATAGGTAAACTGTGTTCATGTGTAATCTGCATTAATTAATTAATCTACTTATCTCCTATGAAAAGCGTAGAACTGTCAATATTGAGTACCTTTATGTAGGTAATAATTTTATGCCTCAAAATAGCTGCACGGGATTAGACTAGAAAACATAAAACAAAGCTTACCTACTAATTGTGTATTAGCATTCATGGAAATGTCCATTAACAGCAGCGTGTTTTTGGTACGGTACCTACGTTAAAGGAAAATGTTACTGTGTAAATATTTATCTACATAGTTTAATATTAATAATGGAGATAAAATACAAACTAAGTAACGTAATTTTACTAACTACCGACCGTTGAGAATTTACCAAAGCCTTAAAACAATAGCTCGGAGAAAATATTGATACAAAAACTGTTGAAGTCCTCATTTCCTAAGTCTAGTCTAGCTACAGAGAGATAAAACCGAGTCGTTTAAACCCTCTTTGTTTTCAAAGAATATTCAGTTTCTTAGCTCTAAGTATTGCCTTTGTAAAAAAATTGCTAGTAATTCAATACACAGTTTCGTTGGCATTGGTTTTATTGTTTTATTATATTTTTGTTTACGATGCGCCAGATAAAATCCAATTTGTTTACTTGTGTGTGAATGTATTTTATGCGAAAAGAGAATTGAAATTAATAAGAGCTGTTATGAAGATTATCTTTTAAGCCGGGCCTACATTTAACTAATTGACCTAAAAACTTTTTTACTTTGAGGCTTACTGAATAATAGGTCTCGCTTTTTTAAGACTATTTACTGTACTCGTTTTGCTAAGTAGTAATTTAGATTCAGTTTGTGTCTGTAGGCAGTATTTCAGGTTGTCTAACGAGCATGACATTCGTTGAAGTCATTTGTAGGCAATATTTTCAGCTTATCCTTTACAAAGATGGGGTCGCTGCAGAGTCGTGCTACATTATTCAACAATGTTATCTCTCAAATTTGTATATATATATATATATATATATTATGTAGTCTTGTATTTCAGGACTAGGAACTAGTTTTTTATCTTCAAAAAAGTTTGAATACTTTGTGGGAATTCCGCCAGTGGAATCTGATGAAATTTTCAGAGATAACCGGAAAGTTTTTGAATAGTTTGAAACAAATCTTTCTGCAGCATTCATTCACAAATTGGACTCTCGGAGCACGTAGGAGGTACGGACTTTTATAGGTTTCATCTTTTATAAATACAGGCTTTCTTTTTCAGCTGTAAAGTTTACCGCTACCGTAAACTAAATTATTATTATCATTCTCACTTCACAGCAGTTCGCAGCTCAACATTAACCTCTTTTAAAAAGGAGGTATTACCAATAAGTACCGTAGTATATTTTAGTTTATGATAGGAGGGGTGTTGGTGTAATAAGATCTCGACGCGGAACTATTATTCCGAGATATTGCATTACGGGAACTGAAGGCGATAAGTATGGAAAAGTGATTGAGAAAGGTATTATTATCAGCATTGTGCGTGCAATGTTTTCACATCATAAAACTTGTTATTTGCCAATAAGCTTATAGAGGTTATAGAGGAGGACTTATGAGGTGTGGGTCGTAGATTCGAACTCCGACAGGCACTTTACTTTTTGTAAATTATTTCATCACCACTGCTCACAAAACGATGAAGGAAAACATCGTGTGGAAACAGGCATGTCTTAGAACCAAAAATTCAAAGACATGTGACATCTGCCAACCCGCACTGGGCCCGCGTGGTGGATTACGGCCCACTCCCTCTCACCGAGAGGAGGCCTGTTTCCCAGCAGTGGGAACATTATAGGCTGGTTATGTTTATAGAGGTTACTGATTGCAGTAACATCTATAAACATATGATTCATGAGGAAGGTTAGGTATTTAATCATTAAGTGTAAATATGCTGAAATATGACGATGAGTGTTGAAGATGTCGGGAAAAATCACGCTGACAAGATTTACTGCCGTGCGCCGGATAGACCAATAGAGTTATATGAAACATGTAATACTTTTTATCCCGGTATTACGTTTCCGTGGGATGTCTTACGGCCACCATACGGGCAAAGCTACGGGCAAAACTAGTATAAAAAAACTGTTCTTTCTTATATCTATGGCCATAACAGAACCAACATAAAACAATATAATTTTATCAATTTCCTACACATAACAAGCCAACCCAGCTCAATAAAATACAAGTTTATTACGAGCGTCAGGCAGGGGAGTAAAACATTTTCTATCAGAATTTCCCACGCGGATCGCAGGTGCGATGCGGTGTGGTGCTAACCAATAAATAACCCAACGTTAGCTTCCCTGATCAGTGTAATCTAACTAGACGTGATATACTTAGGTAGGAGGCGCTCAGGTACACTGCACCACAGCCTAGGAGCGTAGGAAATAGGTATACTGCACCACAGCTTAGGTACACACGGCTACACATCAAGCTATACGTAACCAGTATAAGCTGACTTCTGATTGTAAGAAAAACCTATGCAATGCGAGGTCAGCTAAAACTGGAAATGTATGGCTTGATGTGTAGCCGTGTGTACAAGCCCAAGAGTAGCTCGTCCGTCGAATGCTGCATGAAAGCGACAGTGAAGCCAATGCCGTCACATAGCGTAACTCGGAATTTATCTAGATAAAGTCTGAAAGCTTTGCTGCGACGCTCTTTTTAGAACAAGGTAGGAGTTTTGATTTTAGATTATAAACTTACAGAAGCTTTCTTTGAGGGTGAATGTTGCAGGAGTTCCTAGAAATTCATCTTGTTATTAGTTTGTGCAAGATTTTTTTGCACATTACTTGCCGCATATAAATGCCTCGTTGGGCAACTGCTACCGCTGAGCATGACGTCTTGGGTTCGATTCCCAGGTCGGGCAAAGAGATATTGGGTTATGTTATCAGGAATTTCTCAGTACCAGCCCTGAGTCTGGATTTGTGTCCGGTTGATGGCATTACCAGCCTAGCGCTATAAACCGGGCATAAATCTACTCTCCCCTATTACATGTGGGACTTAAACGTAACTGGCAAAAATTGGGTGTACTATAGGTACATCTTTGCCTAAGCCTTCGGGGATTACTGGCGAAGCATTATGTTTTAAACTTACCACCATTTAGTTTTTACGAAAAACTGACGTTTCGATGTTAACTAAAACGAGTTCAGTGTCATACATCCTCATAGCAATGGCCAATTCCACTGAACTCTATAGCGAACGCGATAAAAGAATGTGTGAGCGCTCTAAAAACAAAGCCTATCTAAAATACACCATCGACAATGGTTGTGCCCAAATTTACTGTAACATCAATCAATAGACGATAGACTCTTACAGTTATCAACTAAAATAAAACGAAATCTATTGAAAATTTACACCATGCAATAAAAATGCTCTCATATTCACCATTATCAGTTTCTTAAAAAATTTGTGCCTCTGCTTCGCACGGTTAATAGTTTGACGAAACGTCGACATTTTGTTATAATAAGGTTAATGTTAATGTAGTATACATATAAACCTTCCGGAAAAATTCCCTAAATTATGGTAAAAACCGCATCAAAATCCGTTGCGTAGTTTAAAGAACAACGCGGTCAAACATACAGACACGAAAAGTTACATTAATTGATCGTCGTCGATATGTAGATATTAGATATACAACGTAGAGACAACAATACGACAATAAATCAAAAAACTGGCAATACTAATACATAATCAGCCTATAATGTTCCCACTGCTGGGACACAGGCCTCCTCTCTGTGAGAGGGAGTGGGCCGTAATCCACCACGCGGGCCCAGTGTGGGTTGGTAGATGTCACATGTCTTCGAATTTTTGGTTCTAGGACATGCCGGTTTCCTCACGATGTTTTCCTTCACCGTTTGGAGAGCAATGGTGATGAAATTATTTACACAAAGTAAAGCGCCTGTCTGGGTTCGAACCTACGACCTACAACTCGTAAGTCGCGGCCTTTACCACTGGGCCACCACTGCTCTCAATACAAAGGCAATACTAATGCATAGGAGTATTTTGGAACTATCAAATAAATCCTAGCACCGAAATTAAAAACGAACCTTTTTCAAACAAACTAAATAGCAGTGATGGGCCGACTGTGGGTTTTGCCAATCTTTGACTATAGTGACTAAATTATTGGATTTATTTGATTTAATTAACTAAACGTAAAGTTAGTAAAGTTTCGTATGCATACTGGGGATGGTATTTGATATACGCAGTTTAATTTATTGTCGTCCACACCTTGTACAATAGAAGATACACAAGTGAAATACTATGTAATTTAAGTAGCATGCATGTGAATCATGAAAAAGTAATATAGCCTTCCCTACATAATCCTTAATTCCTGCCATAACATAAATAAACAGGCGACTCGGCGCCACAAGGCCGCGGCTTGTTTTCTCCATTTCCCCCTTCACAATACGTATACCTATATAAAGAATCAGACGGCTGTCGAATACTGCCCCGTATCGAAGGACCATTTATTATTTACATTCTTCTTATTAATATGATAACGAATGCATGCCCAAACGAGATAGTGATTCAGCATTTGCTGGCAACATTACCCATGGTTTGGTCTTTGGAGCGTAAGTAATTGAAGGGTATTCTTGTTAGCTTTACGTTTCTCATTTATCATGGCGTGTTTAACTGAAAATAATTACAGCGATCATTATCGAGGATATCGAGAAAGTTGTTCGTACAATAATATGATTACAGATACAGCCCGAATATACGAATAAATTACTATTCAATTGAATAAACCCAAAAAAACTTGAATATTCAACGCAGGTATCGCATTTCAATTCAATATTGTTTTGACAGACATCAGTTATGATTATCATCCAAAAACCAATGTTTATTTTTGTTCATATTAAAACAAAGTCGTGCGAAGAAATTAATCTCGCTTTTACACGTATTTTTGAAATATCTGGCACAATATGTGTTGGCAAGCTCACCTAAAGGCGACCGAATCTATTGAGTCTCTCTACTTTAAAGGCTATTTCTTGGCTCGTCGTCGTCTTCTTCACACTTGTTATGTTTTCCATAAGTTGGAACGAAAAGGGTATCCCTTGTGATAGTCGAGCACAATGTTTTGGATATCTGGACACAATAGCGACCTCGAACGGTTGTGTTACAAGGCCGAGCTATTTGGAGATGATCCAAGGGGAGGCTTCGTATTATCGGAGCGTTGATTTAAATGATGTTATGAAAGATATCCGAAAGAGGAAAATTCTCGACGGAGGCACTGCAACAGAGTACCTAGGTTGTAGACTATAGTCCAATTTACGGGTTATTAGAAGGTCTCTTGCCGCTTTTACATATAAATAATTAATTTCTATTTACCGAGAAAATAACGGAGGATATTTAAATTTAATAACGATTACCTGTCAAATGTCAATTAGCAACTGTTAAAACGCATTAATCCTCAATAAAATGCATACTACGGGTACAGGAAGAAAAAAAAACTTAACACTATCCAATCACATAAATGTCTACAATAACTTACTTGAAAAATGTTATTTGTCAAGTTGTAGAATCGTACTATCATTAAATTATACAAGTCCTTACACCTGAATTTGCAGTAGGTACCCAACATAAAATTTTCGTACACAGCACAATGTTACCTCGTCAGACGGTGATGCACGCAGGCAAGGTTGGAGTTCTTCCGCTTTTTACACAACCTTGGTTAAAGTTCCACTGATTATAGTCTTGGTTATGTGCGGATGACACCTTGCTACCTTGGGCCAGCTATGGTCCATGGCTAGGGTCATGTCATCATGTTCATCAATAATTTGTGAATTTTGTGCCTTCACCATGACATTCCAAATGTCGAAACATAAGCAGATTCGGTGACTGGAATAAATACTTGTACGTTCAGTTAGGAAGGGATGTTAAGGAAAATAATTATCGTTATCGTATCGTAAAGGAACAATATTTCTGAAAAAGATTTTAGAAGGAGGACTTGCACAAGAGGAGAATCTACATTTGCCTCCGGTAAAACAATTAGCATCGTCTACAAATTGAAAGAAATTACGCTTCTTTTCAACAGCCGTAGGTAATGAACGTACTTGTTAGTAATTTTCACGTGTATTTGCAAAATTCGTTACATTTATATAACTCGACCTTATAACCCACTGAGCTGCACACATAACATCTAGTGCGTGAATGTTGTGAATGACGACGCTGATCTCGTCAGCTGACAATACATTTGCACTTCATAACCACTTTATTTCAAAGAACAAAGAGCTGTAATCGCTTGGCTGGAGAACTTTAAAAGTTTGTAAATAAGAAACGTAGCAGAGTCGCATTTCATTCAGTAGTTGACGCCAGTTGCGTGTAGCGTACGAGGCGAGAATACTAATCTTTGAAGTCTGCACTGGAAGAAGGTCGACTCCGACCCCTCCTCGCTTATTGAAGGGGACCGCCGCCGGCTGCTGGGAAACAATCAACTGGATTTCTTAGGACTCTCCACCAATAAACATTTTTCTAGTATTACCTTTGAGAAATGAATTTCACTTAGGTAGAATAATTTGAATTTAAGAATAAGCTTTAAAAGTTTCATTTCGAGCAAACCATATGGGCACTTTCCAATGTGCTGGGTCGGAGCCATTTTGGACTCAAAAGTAAATATGAGAACTCCCTTATATTTACTTTTGTAGTCCAGAATGGCTCATAACATGCACAAAGCATCCTTACGTAATAGCTTATGTGATACATAAAAGTGTTTCTCTGCAAGAGCAGACAGTTACATAATGAAGTTATCACCTTGCAGGCTTCCTAAGTGTAGTCAATTTACCGACACACCGCCAAGCGCTTGTGGCTCCTGTCAAACTTAATCTAGCGAATTCTATTAACGTTCCAATTGCACTATGACCTAGTTTCCGATTGTCTCTACAATTCGGACACGCATTTCGAGTAATGTATTCGGTATTTGGTATTCAGAACACACCTGAGATAGCATAAATGAGTCATTGATGTGTTTATATTAGCAGATGTTCATGACACCGTGACGAAGGCCGTCTCGTTTGCTCACAATTTTGCGGAAGCATTTCTTTGAATCGACTATTAGCCAATCAAAGGAACGTGCATGAAACAGGTTTTAGTAACGCTGAGTACAAGTGCCACCCGCTAATGTATGAATGGAATACAGTTTTAATGTAGAAGAACATTCAGAACATGGGTTCTGAATGTTCTTCTACATTAAAACTGTATGTGATGGCACATAGTCGTCAACTACGTATTCTGTACATCAAACTAAGTAATTGCTGGGACACGACATTTATTTTTGGTGTGAAAATTGACTGTTTGCGGTAGTGCGCATGTAACACACGCAAAATGTTGTGCTTATGGGTGCATGCAACGGTAGGGGTATTTGAAGTTGTGTTATTTATAACAATAAAAACTTATTTTCGTAAAAAAAACGTCAGTAAAAGTTGGAATTTTGACCTTCAATATCTCTGTAACCAGAAGGTTCCCAAGTCTGGTCCAGTACAAAAAGTGATTACAATTACGGGGAGAGTACAAGTGACTCTCGGCTTCGTTAAGTGTATTTTTACACCCGTTATATTGCATATCACAAAGCTGTGAATCTGTACATTTTAAATGAGCTTCATAGAGCGACATGTCATGTGCTTAATTAAAGTTCCAGGCATCAAGCTATGTAAGTATAAGAGTTCTCGAGAAATATTTAAATTTCAAATTAAAATACTTGAACATAATAAATACGCGTTCGGAATTTTCCTGTTCAAATGGTGTCTCGGTGTTTACAGCGAGTCTGACGGTGTCCCAAATTGTTTCACAAAATAAATAACGTTCCTTATCTTTGCGCTTTTATTTATGTTTATATTATATCTTTTTATTTTGACTTAACAATGTAAGCGTGCTCTGCAATACGTCAACGCGAGGCTTTGTTTTATAGCTTTTTCATTTCATGTTTTTATTTTCGTGAATAATTTTATGATCAATTTTCATTTTAGCACCTTGTTTTGGCAAAGTTGCATTGCAGGTTGAATTTGATACATGGGATGGTATTTGAACTATTTTCCTCTCGCTATTATTACATTAGTAGTATGACTACATCGTCAGTCCATTTTGTTTGCTCACCGTGAATGTGGGCATCAAATCAAAGTGAGCCTGCACATACAAATGTAGACTATTTCAGCTGCCAGTGCGTTTGAGTAATTCTGTTTATACTGTAGCAAATTAATGCATCACACGGAGCCTAGAGGCGTTGCTTAAATCTATCTGCTAACACAGAATTGCACTTAATATCTCATGCTTGAGGCTCCACGTGAAAACTGTGCCACCAGCTATTTTTATTTCGCAGTAGAATGGAAATAGTCAATCACTCAAACAGGAAGGAGAAATAATCCTGTAAGTAAACAATATAGAATTTCACGTCGGTATGAGTTTTGAATTCTGCCAAATTCGAGTTGTGTTTACTAAGTGAGTTGACGTGTATCCTTGTACCGGAAACTTTAATCAGGAAGGAACAGTTAATTAATAATAATAAAACTGGTTTATTTTAGCTTTAACAAAAGTTGCTCACGCTTCGCTTACTCACGTTTATTTTCCCAACAATTACTGTTTTCTGCCTAAGTAGTTACCACCTAAGGCGTAATAATGGAGCCATGGAGTCTTTAATTTTTTCCAGACGTTTTGTCCTCAAGTTTCAATCTACTTGACCTGGTTTTTGGAGTGGGCTACAGATTCATCTTGTTTCTCTTGGGAATGAGGATTTAAGACAGTAGATTTCAATATTTGATTTTCTGCTTCCTAGGTGAGTGAGTCAATGCCATACCATATCTAATAAACGTAATAATCCTTGCTTTGATAGTACACTATAATATTTATGGGTAGCTTCCACCACAAGAGACCAGCAAGTTCCGACACCACTCCATATATAAATAATGCCTTCACAACTGCAATAGATGTACCTATCAAACGTCACATGTCTCGTAGTCATGTGAGGATACATACTTGGTACCTACACGTTTACATAGTCAACCCCAAGTACCTACAGGGTAAGACGAGGATACATCGAGTGCCGAGCATTCATCTCGATCAATGACACTTGATTACCTGCTTCTACTCGAACCTGCAATGGAATGCCAGTTGGGTCCTCCGACTCGATCATTGCCTTATTCGAATAGCTGCCATAGCCATAGTTCTAGAAAGGTTGGGGGAGGTGCAAATACGAGTAGTTGCGTACATACAATGTTAGCTGAGCTATTTCTGACGATTTCTAGAGTCATGACATAAAAAATGTATCTTATGTTTTGCAGAAAAACTACAGACTGATAAGGTAAGCTAAATTTTTCAAAACTTTCTCTCCTATAAGATTTTTCTGCGCATTTGTGGGTCCATAATGATCTCTTTAAATTTTAAGTTACCACCCAAGTACACATTGTGGAATGCAAATAAAGTATTGAAACAACACTAAGTTAAAGAGAACCTATTTATTTATTAATATTTAAGATTTCTGCTAAGCCCCACTCTGAATTCGGGAATTGTGTAGGCTTTACTGTTGAAACATGTATGTATACAAGGACTTTTGTATTAAACTCGAGTGATTGCTTTCCTCATGTTTTATCTCCAAGTACGACAGGCTCTAGAAAGACACGTTTTACAAACAAAAATAGACACGTAAAGGGAAAGGCGAAGTGTAGCGATATTCGGAGGACACGATGAATAAACAACAGATGCTTATGTCACACTTCCCTAAGGGACCGACATTGTATGGGTCGAATTTATAAATAATCAATGCCACTATGCTTTACTTACGTACATGTTTTCCTATAAGTGGATACAGGGGGGGCACAAGGAACGACACTTCTTTAGCATATTGCCTGGAAGATGATTTAGTAATGTATGAATTTATGCACCCGTTGGCCGTTGCATAATATTATTAGGGTAATGGTAGAAACGTTAGTAACGTTAAATATGTTCTGAATATTGTTTCAATTAGAATTCTAGCTAGTTTTGCATCGTATTTTGCAACGTTAGCAAGCTCGTAGCCAATTAAAATTATTCGCTTATTCATTGTATTTTAATTGTTAGGTACCTACCTACTAGATAATTTTGAACTTGGTCTTCCAACAATTTTCTAGTACTCACATATCGTGGGTAGATAAGTACTCTAAATATATGACTACTTTGATAGTTTAACCTTAAAACGTGTTTAGGATTACTGTATTTTGATATCGTATTAAGTACGGTTCATCGAAAGTTCTAACCATGTTTACGAGTATGCTTCATTATTTGAAGTATTAAAGGGCTTCTAGAAATTCCCAGAACCTTGATTATGCAAAGGCATTAAAGTAACTACTATTAACAAGATAAATATTTAGGGAGTATTAAAATGGTAATTTCTGTATTTGACTAAAAAGCTGCTATATATATGTACAGTCAGACTCCTATGAAATACAGTTTTAATGGAACAGCTGAACGTCGTACTGACGGAACTCGGAACTTTAATTGGATTAAGCGCAGTACGAGTGGTTAATAAAAAGCGATGCACCGACCATTTGGCGGAGCTATCTATTCGAAACTCTGCCTGGGGTCTAGAGCATTTTGCAGACACCCATTGAATGGGAATGTTAGAGCATTCCAGCTATCGGATTTAGAGGCGGTCAATCAAGTGACAAACTGCTGCATGCAGGTGAACGAGAAGTTATCTGTCTTCTGTGTAGAAACGGTTTCCTTCGACGTATTCATGGTTGCACAAAACACTCTGTTGCATGCTTTGATACGAGTTGGGTTTAAAGGAACAATTTCACTACTGCAGTCAAACGATCAGTGGTAACACTGGTAACAATTGCACTACGAAGATCATCCTTACTGCTACGACGTAAAGGCGCTGTCACAATCAAAATGATTAACAGGAAGGCGTTATCAATACCAAATGGCCCCTAATATGAGGTTGAATGTAGATACCTATGTTTAATTTAGACGGTCACAATAATAATTATTCTCTTACTTAATTATTAACTAATTAATAAATGATGGATGTCAAATTAAACTCCTTCGTCACTTAATATAGGAATTGAAGGCTTCAAAGTACCTATATATTTAATAGTTCTTCGAACACTGTCTTATTAAAAGCTGAAAAGCCCATAATTCAAAAATGCATTTCCAATGTAAAATATTATTGAAAATATTCGGTTAATTCACAGAAATTCGCTCTGAATTAACCGAATATTTTCAATAACATTTTACCTCCTTCGCAGTATTAGAAACACGTCGAAGGCTATTACTTCGCTTATCTGTAACGCCGCGCAGGATTCTCTGCAGGAATGCGCCAGCTAACTACCGATCTCGAACAGCTATCCGGGAAATTTTAAACTCGCAGCTCGATTTTAAGAGTACGGAATAAGAAGGTAAGAAGGTGATACTCAATTATTCTTACTGCGTAAGATCTTTCTCGGAAATTCTATTTTAAGATCTTTCTCGGAAATTCTATTTTTTCTGCATACCTGATAATAAGCTCTGCATTTAATACCGTGACAATTTTGTCGCCCGAATGTTCTTCGAAAATATACCCGAACATGATGAGATAAAAAACTTTAAAAAAAAAACCGCCGAAAAAACTGATAAGCAAAAAATTATAAACCTTTTTTATTTAACCTTAATAACTAAGTTCGTAAACTAATGTAAGTATACCTAAGTAATTTTGAGTCGGTGCCAAACAAACAAACAATCACTGGTCCTTTTTGGCGCAGTCGTGAGGCACACTTTCCTGCTAATTTCTTACATCGGACTTTACACTTTTTATTTAATCTTTATTTTTTGTTTTTATCTGATGTATACATGTACCTGGTGTATTGTGTGTCTTTTACTCTGTGCTAAATACCTAAATGTATTTTCTTTCTTTCAACACACGCACACACACACACACACTACAATTTTCTAGTGTTTTAAGTGTATAGATACCATTTCTTCACGTAAATATGTAATGCAATATTAATATGGTTTTACCTATCACTGAAAAATAATAAATAGACAGAGACAAGACATGAAGTCGAAACCCTACTCCGTATTCAATACAATGGCCGAACGTGGTCCACTATACCCACACAAGGCATAATACAATTTAATTGTTAGCAACACTAATTGCGTCTCAACAGCATCGTAGGTAGGTGTAGTTGATGGGTTAACGATCACAGCAGTGCGTGGGCCGTAGGTTGCTCACCCGGCCGTCGAGAGGCAGGTTAATCACCCCTTCCCTTAAAGCAGACGATGACGACAAGAGTAATTAGTGTTAGGAGCCTACACACAAATTAGATGAGAAGCACTTTATAAGAGCTCTATTTTTAGATCGGATTGATACTAGAGTTTTGCCCGCAGCCTCGCCCGCGTTGAAGTCGGAAATTATCACACGGGGACGCTACCGGAATAAAAATCCTGTCCTAACCCAGGTCATGGTTTATCCGTGTGTTTCAAATCCGTTCAGCCGTTAAGGCGTGAAAAGGTAAAAGACAGACAGACAAAGTTACTGTAACTTTGTCCATTAATTTGGATAGGAAAGCGTGAATACGTTTTTTTATTTATTTGTAACTAGCAGCGTCTCGCGGTTTCATCCGCGTGTCAATCCCGTGGGAATATCGGGATAAAACGTATCCTATGTGTTAATCCTGGTTATAAACTATCTGTGTGCCAAATGTCATCCAAATCTGTGCAGTAGTTTGTGCGTGAAGAAGTAACAAACATACAAACACACTCACAAACGGATCAGGATAAAAATTAGCCTATATGTTAATCCAGGGTGTCAGCTACCTCCATACAAAATTTTATCAAAATTTGTTCCGCCGTTTGAGCGTGCAGAAGTAACAAACATTAAACACACACACACTCACGAACTTTCGCCTTTATAATATTAGTGTGATAGCAGCGCTCCGCGGTTTCACCCGCATAAGTCTCGATCCCGTGGGAATATCGGGATAAAAAGTACTATATGTCCTTTCCCGGGACTCAAACTATGTCTATACCAAATTTCATCTAAATCGGTTCAGCCGTTTTAGTGTGAAAGCGTAACAAACATACAAAAATCTAATCTTTCCTCTAAAAAGTATAGTTTAGATTGCGTAAGTAGATTTCCTAGGAAAAAAAAAGCTATTTACGTGGTTTTACCCGCATAAGTCTCGATCCCGTGGGATAAAAAGTACTATATGTCCTTTCCCGGGACTCAAACTACATATGTCTATACCAAATTTCATCTAAATCGGTTCAGCGGTTTAAGCGTGAAGAGGTAACAGACAGACAGACGGACACACTTTTGCATCTATAAAATTAGTATGCATTAGTGTGATTTTATAAGCTACAAAAAAATTTGACCTAAGTAAGGCTGCATAAGTTCAAGTTGCAATTTGTCGGCGTGTGTTTATAAACGAGGTTTCTTTCGTATTTCTTACATTTACAAAGGAAGAAAAAAAATATTATAGAAAATCCTTTGAACAACAATGCTTCAGACACATAGTAAAACCACGTAAATAGCTTTTCTTTTCCTAGGAAATCTACTTACGCAATCTAAACTAAATTTTTTAGAGGAAACATTTAATTTTTGTATGTTTGTTACGCTTTCACACTAAAACGGCTGCACCGATTTTGATGAAATTTGGCACATGGGTAAACCATGACTTGGATTATTACATAGGATACTTTTTATCACGGTATTCTCACGAGATCGAGACTTATGCGGGTGAAAACGCGGGGCGCAGCTAGTAAACTATAAGTTGAAAGCTAAACGTAAAAGGAAATACAGGGAAAGGAAATAGCGCTGATAAGATAAGCGCTACGCAATAGTTCACATACGAGGGTTCATCGAGCCGCCGGGTCTTGACGCAATATATCACAGCGCTTCGTAATATTATTGTTTTATAGCTGTTTTACTGCAGTACAGGGACTCCACTGTAGTATGAACATGTTTTCTTTCGCTAAGACGCTTACTTCCTTAGGCTTTTTTCGAGTAAAAGCAGGCAAATCAATACACGGTTTTATAAGACTTGCTACAAACCTTCTGAGGCTGATTATCAGGCTATTAAACTAGCTATTTTTACATGATTTGTTATTCATAATTATTATATTTATTGATAACTAGCTGCGCGGTTTCACCCGCGTTAGTTTCGATCCCGTGGGAATATCGGGATAAATAATCCTATGTGTTAATCCTGGTTATAAACTATCTGTGTACCAAATTTCATCCAAACCCGTTCAGTAGTTTTTGCGTGATCGAGTAACAAACATCCAAACATCTTCACAAACTTTCACATTATTTGTAGGATTACGACACAGACACAACTTACTACTTATTCACTAAAACGAACCACCTTATTTTTCGCACCCTATTTCGCACTATTTTTATAAAGGTAATAAAACAGAAGACCAACTAGGCCTGGAATTTTCAGGGCATCAGACCGGAAAAACTCCAGGCCTCCTAACTCCTTTTTATATGGTCGTGAATTCAAATTTGGAACAATGATTACAGCAAAATCATGGCTAGGTTGGTTTCAAAAATGCATTAAACCATCTTTTTGACACATCATTCATTTTTTTGTTTATGGCCGTTGCACCTAAAGTAGAATTGCACGGGTGGCTCGATTTAGGAGTCTGCGATTGTGTGATATAACCCGTTAACACAATAATTACAATGATATGATAATCTATACAGGGTGAAATTGAAAACATGCGACAATTCCAAATGGGAGATTGTACTCATCATTATGAGCAACTTTTACTATGGGACCTAACCAGAAATCGCGAAAAAAAAACAGCTGTTCCCTACATTTATGTTCGCATAACTCGTCAAAATGTAGGGAACAGCTGATTTTTTTTTCGCGATTTCAGGTTTGTTCCCATAGTAAAAGTTGTTCATAATGGTGAGTACAATCTCCCATTTCGATTTGCCGCATGTTTACAATTTCAACCTGTATAATGTAAAAAGACACTTAACGAAGGCGAGAGTCACTTGTACTCCTTGTCATAATAATATTTTTTTCGTAATGGACCATACCTGGGAACCGGATTACGGAGACCATACCTGGGTTACGGAGATATTGAAGGTAAGAATTCCAACTTTAACTGACGTTATTTTTACGAAAACTAGTTTTTAATGTTATAACACAACCTTATGAAATACCCCCACGACCCCTGTGCCGTTGCATGCACACGTAAGCACAATCAAATGTTTTGCCTGCGTTACATTGCGCACTACCGCAAACAGCAAATTTTCACACGAAAAAAAAAAGTGAAAACAAAACACAAATAGAATACTTTGCCATCACATGGCCATCACTCACTGACATATCCGATATACATTAAAACCGAGTACATCCCGAGGACAGCCGAACACATCCGAAGCGGGCATTTTTTGAATCGTCTTATAAACAAAACACGCGCGGTGTCGTTTACGGTAACAGTGGCGTGAGTTCAATGGTTTTATCCCCATCTCAAAAAATGCCCAACGCGCCTAAAGAAGTTTTCACTTCAATAAAAGTAGATTCCCATCAATAATTTTTTGCAATGTAACTTAGTTTGATGTACAGAATGCGTAGTTGACGTCTTTTTACGCCCTGTATATTGATCGAAGACCCTTTAAAACGCCTCTCTCCATAGAACCCCATACATTCCATTACCTGCTTAATAAAAATAGTCCCTGATTATATAATTTATATATTATATGATTTCTGTACTTGTTTGAGTGTAGTTAGCATCTACCTACATTATCTATTACTACGTAAATCCTAGATAGAGAACTTGGTTAAACAGTCAATGAACCTAATCACAGCGGACGCCAATAAATTAGAGGCTCACCATTATTACAAGTTACACCGTAATTTTCATACTTATTCGAGGGTTGAATAAAATTAATATGAAGTACGATATTCATAAACGCTACCGTAATTCAATTAGTAATAAATTCGGTCTTTCTTACTTACTCTGTAATTTACAGGGGCTTACGCGATCGAGAATAAACTTATGAAAATCGTGTTTAAAATTAAATACCTCATACAATACACGTGGAAGGAAAGAAAATCAATTGCTTTAAATATAACCATTATGCCTTTGAGAAAAGCAATTAAGTTAACAATCACACAACAGCAAAAATCTTATGTTTTAGTAAGCGGGCTTTTTAAAAAATAAAATAAAATGAATTTTAATTAGGTACCCTAAAAATTAACGCTTTTTCATAAAATAATGCGCTATATGGATAACCCATGGTCTCCACGGGACAGGCTCGACCTAGTGTGGAGTTCATCAGTAAAATGCTTCCTTAGCGTCTTATTTTTTTTTTTTTTTGTACACCTAGTTAAATATGTAGACTATAAGGAAACTCAAACACTGTTTTTGGCAAATAAACATTATCTTATTATTATCTATTAAATTAAGATAAGATAATCACAATACTGCAACAGGCCCCTAATTCACTATGACCACGTAACGATTCCTTACTTCGAAACCACGTCAATTCCTTAGATAATCCTGCCAATCTCGCGTTGATTTCGCGCGGTTTCGTTCATTGTGTCATAGACAATTACGGCCCAGAATAGATCAGAATAGAATATAAAATGGCAACGCAATTAAAATAAATGAATTAGTAGCTACATCACAGAATTAAACGTTTTATGTTTAATATTTTTAGGGTTCCGTACCTCAAAATTAAAAACGGAACTATCATAAATCCACTTCGTTGTCAGTCGAAGTGTCTGTCCGTCAGTTAAGACCCTTTTTCTCAGGAACGCGTGAAGTTATTAAGTTGAAATTAATATCAAATACTCAAGGCTGCAATCCCTTGAAGCAATGAAAAAATCAAACTTTTAAGTCAACGCAATCAAAAGATACGGGCGTTTATGTTCCGAAATCAAAACCTATAGGGTACATCCCGTTGAATCATGAAATTTGGCAAAAACTAAGTCATGTAGCACAAGTAAAGGAAAAAATCCGAAAACCGTAAATTTGTAGTTACACTACAAAAAAAAAGATTTTAAAACTATTTACATACTTACAAATTTGTACGGAGCCCTCGGTGCGCGAGTCCGACTCGCACTTGATCGGTTTTTTTTTTTTCAATAAGTACATTTTCTAAAGCTTACGGATGCTAAGATATACTAAGATATATATATGCTAACATGTTGCTCTTCCATAAGGAACCGGGGTTTATTCAAAACCATTGCACAACAGTTCCGTCTCGCGCCGTGTTCTTTCTATTGGCAAGTACTGCATCTAAAGGAAAATCCATTTATGTGGAACCGTAGCAACCCGGATGCACTACCGCTACCTTAATAAGATCTCATATACCGCTCATGGCCGTAACAAAATACTTATATAATACTGAAACTGGGAACCAATGAACCGACATGACAGCTCGTGTACGATTCGACAGATAGGCGGAAGCGCAGGGATAGACCGCGAAATTTTTCTTACGTTTTTTGCATGAAATAGTCATTCAATAGGATAATATTGTGAACTTAGAGGGTTGTATTGTCGATTTTAATGATTATAATTCTGTAAAGTAGTATTTTTTTACGCTCGCGAAACATATTTGGTTCAACATACAGCCTGCAAATTGCAAAAAAACCTAAGAAAATCTGGATTTCGCGGGCTACCTAGCGCATTCCCCTTAAAGAAAGTAGCGTTTGTATATTCTTTTGCACAGCTGTAAGTACTTAAAATTCATTATTTCTAACATTTGAAGATAGAAATCTCAGTCTCCTATAAAGATTATTCAAATCAATGGGAGATAGAATCGCCAGACCGATAAATTCGCAATTGAAAATGACATTGAATTTAAATTTTCTTTGAGAAGTTTGTTGAAGTGGGTGCGTCACTGAACGTTGAAATACATAATATGTACAGTTTGAGATCAATACCTAACATATTTTTAGAACAGTTAATACTATTGAGGATTCTCTCATAATTATGACAAGCCACCAAACTTTGTAGGTAAGGATTGTTATAAAGATAAAGTGGATGGATGTCTTTGCCTCATAAATAACAAAAAACCTAATCAAGATACCAAAATATGACTGTGTTGTGTTGACATTACTCACAAATAGAAAACACGCTTTCAAAATGAAGAGCAACGCGTTCAAAGAAATACTTTACAGATTTTGAATTCCAAACAATCAAAGTGAAAAATGACAGCAATATTATGTTCGACAACAAACGGCTACAAAGTCATCTGCCGCCAGATCAACCCTTTGATATTTGATGCGGACGCATTTCTAATCTGTCCATGACAGACCGGAGATATGAGAGCCGCAGCTTGTATTAATCATTGGCACTAATCTGGAATACGCCACGGCAGACTGCCGGTGCAGAATCCGATTTTCCATTAAACCTTTCTTGGACTGAGCGAAGCTAATAAGCATTGAAGCGGCCTTCATTAAGCCACGCCAGAGGGAGACGCTATTGATTTTATTCAGCTTTAGTAAAGGTAATTTTCCACAAAACGACGTTCAGTCAGGTTTCAAAAGAAGCCTCACTATAGGTGCTCTTTGTCGAGTCTCAGCCTCAGCGGCGACGGTGGGCGCTATTAATAAAGCTCAGCATCAAAATATATTGTATTTGGCTTAATATTATACGAAAGTTTTACGTAGGTTCAAACCCAGGCAGGCGCTTTAATTTGTGCAAATTATTTCACCACCACTGTTCTCAAAACGATAAAGGAAAACATCGTGAGAAATCCGGTATGTCCTAAAACCAGTTTCGGAGACATCTGACATCTACCAACCCGCACTGGGCCTACGTGGCGGATTACAGCCCACTCCCTCTCAAAGAAAGGCCTGTGTTCCAGCAGTGTGAGCATTATAGGCTGATTATGTGACATAGTTAAAGGTTTATTTAGAATAACACACCTCCGATCAAGAATTCTCCACAATTCCAAACCACCGATTAATTAAGTATGAAAACGAACCAAGATTGAAGATATAACACATAAGAACACCTCCATAATCGTAAATAGCTGATTAAAATAATAAGTCTTCGAATTAAGTGTATTTATCAAACTTTTAAATAGCATCGTAAATTTTAAAGTTAATGTGAACATGTCCCTATTAATACTCGAAAGTTAATTGAAAGTACTGCTCATAAAGGCATGACCAAACGAACATTAACAAAAAAATGATATTTTTAATAGTACGACATGTTTTATTTTGTGCAATATTTCAACTGATACATTTATTACCTCGCGGATATGTAAACTGAATCGCTATAAAGTAAACCAACATGTTATACATTTCACATAACGTAAAGTGATTGTTTCATCCGCGCTGGCTTCACCTGCACTCGTCAGCACTCTGCAGTATTTATTCCGCGATAAAATAAGTGTGAGTGCAAAGCACGGTTGCTTTGGCAATTTGAATTTCCCAGTATTCCCCTAAATGGTTGTGTTGTGTTGTCAACAGTTTTGTAGCTATTCTTGCTATCTTGAATTGATGGAAAGGGAGATTGACATGCCTAATGAATTTTCGTTAACTGAAATGTGTTACGTTTGATAGAATTTTGTTTGTGAGGAGGAGTTTTGAAATTATTTGCTGTATCTATTTCCTTCAATGAACTGTTGTTTATAACAAGAAATGTTTCTGCAATGCATATTGTTTTGAGTTTTTAAATACCTTCCCTTTTACCCGACTGCGCGACCCTCCTTGGTTATAAGTAGGTCTTTATTTTATTTAAGAAGATGCCTCTGATTGCTTGAGATTCTACAGCTTAGGGTGTACTTACGGGGTGTGGGATTGGAGACAGAAATAGGTCACCTTGATGTATCTTTTTTTAAGGAGATTACAGGACCTAAACGCAAAAAACGCAAGTTTTAGAAGCACTAAAAGTATATGATCGACTACAGTAAACAAAATCAGAAAAATATATGATATTCTTCAAGATGCATATATATATGCTAGGTAAATAGTGTGTAGAATATATAATACAACTAATATACGATGTAAAAAAATCATGAAGATACCTCTAAAAACTTACTTTTTACAATAAAAACCATACTAATATACATACAATCATTCTGATTCTTTGTCAGATTATTCTATAAGCAACATACTAAAGCTCTAGGTAGTGTTTTAATTTTTCAGTCCAAACAATAGATTTTTTGTAAAAACAATAATATTAGCATCTTTATTTTTCTGTTTTTGTAAATACTTAGATAATTGCTTCATATTTTGCAATAAATTACCAGCGTTGTGTCATCGCGCTTCTCTTTCTTTTCCATGCAGTCCGACGGTGACCACGCTTTAGGTCATGTAGTCCCCTTAACCTTCACATTTTACGCAGTCGGGTTTTTTTCCTATTTTTTTAAACCATATATTTTCTAAATATTTTAAGTTATTTCAGACCCCTAATGACTGAGGCCGTGATTATTTGAGAAAATTAAGACTTTGAAGGGTGTCGTAAGCTAACCATAGCCATCTTTTGACATAACGCAACGTGAATGTGAAACGTTAAACTACCACACACACCGCTTCATTATACAATACGTGTTCGTATGATAACTATGCCCACTGGTATTTTGACTTGACAATAGCTCAAAGATACAAAAGTTAAGAGAAAGTTAATATGTAAAGTTTGATTGCTACACGCCGCAATTATGAATCGGACAACTTTGAATACAATGCTTCGATTGAAGTTCGAATGTCATATCATAAATCACGATTCAAACTTTTCATTTTTGATTAGCAGATAAAATACGTCATGGATATAAAACATTTCTTCATCTTTTCAACAAAATAAAAAGGCCTTGTATGTAAACATTTTCGCTACTGTATAAAAAACTTCAATGGGGGAAAAGATTCAACTTTTTTAAGCCTGAAATGACCTCTTTCCGAAAAATGTTTACGTTCCCGAAATCGGAAAGTGTGAAGAAAAGATCCTTCAAAGAGATAGGCGACTGGGAATTAAACAAACTCAAACTCTATTTACACCCGAGATCCATCTTATTGGGTCTATTGAGAACCGGCAGTATGCCCAGACTGCTAATTTGTAGAAACTTGAAAATTTTCATTACAGTCACAGTAAAGAATTTCTGTTTATTTGGGTCTGTGAACAGTTCAGCCGTTCAGCTGACTTCGTTCGAAAACAAATAAAGGACTTGGAAATTAGGTAACTTGTACATACTTGGACGAAGTTTGGCATACTGTATTACAGTGTTGGGTAGTCAGCAAAGGTGGAGTCGCGTTCTTCGCGCCGGCGCCATCTAGTGCACCGCCCACGCTTATCGGCAAATGGCGCGAAAAATTATACACTTTGCATTCACTACGAGCAATGACTTCTCTTTGACTACGAGGCTGGCATACGAGTGCATTACACTTGCCAATATTTTCAGAATTGCCTTCATATAATTTAAATATACTTTCTATATTCTTTTTTAGTTTTCTATTCTACCACTTTCGGATTGAAAATCGCCGTTGATTACCACACCTTCTGCCCATGTGGGTAGGCAGACATTACAGAACGCTACCTGCAACGATCCACATACATACATACTCATGAATGAGAGTGTAAGACATGTTACGCCTACCCCAAATAAATTGGGATAACCGGGGCCACTCACATGCGCGCAAACATCAACCAACTCAACTGAACATCTGTAGGCCGGAGCTCCGTTCTGGTAGATGTCTCGAACAAGAATCCTCTCTGCCATTTGGAGCTCCCCCTTTTATAGTCGTGAACAAAGAACTTGAAGTTTCTATCTACCGTCATACAAAATATCAACGACATAAAAGGTGGATATCCGTTTGAATATTTTCTATGTTTTGCTTAATATTTTAACTACTTTTACAGACTATTTTATCAAGTTTTAACAGTAGAATAATAACAATAACCATACCTATAATTAGGATAATCTAATACACGCATATGAAGGGCCGTCAGACATTCATTCGCAAACTTGGGAGACTACGCGAAGGATCGAGGTTCGCGCGCTTTGATGTGCGTTAAAAAACCGACACAGCTTGGAAAACCGCGAATGCAAAGAAAACTTCGCACAATCATTTGCAAATGTCGTCCTACACTTGTGGGTTTGCGTATTCGTGCGAATGTGAGTGGCAGAAGTAAAATGTGAGAGCAGGAGAACGATGATGACTCTTAAAATATCTCAATACTTAGATAAACAAGTAACTTTCTAAAGCACTACCTTGTTGAATATATCCAATACGAAAGTTATAATCCAAAACAATAATTCCGTTTCAGACCATCTGAAGGGCACACGGAGTTTAGCTAGCACAAGTCCCAATAAATCGCGTTCCGATCCTGCCGGTACTAATCTAGACTCAACTTCTGAATCCTAGACGCGTGTAAATTCTAAGAAAGTCTCCGGGGAGGCGGGTTAGGAAATATGTATTGCACTTGCGTTTTCCAATTACGTCTGTGGTGGGTCTCATATTTCCGTTTGAAGTGATAAATTGCTGCGTTAGATATCTAATATGGAACTTGTTAAATGTGCGTACTCTTTATTAATTTGTGTCCGTCGATTAATCAGTATTGATTAGTTTTGTATGAAGGTGTTCTTATGTGTTATATCTTCAATCTTGGTTCTTTTTCATACTTAATTAATTATTGAACGGAGGTGGAATGTCTAAAAAAAACCTTTCCCCTCTCCTAATTATGTTATCCATCAACTAAACTATAGGAAATATGTGTAGGTAAGATCCTTAATGCCTTAAATAGGTAGGTAAACCATTTCATTTGTTAACCAGCCACAATTTTGCTTATAAATGGAAAATTTTAAACAATCCTTTCAATTAAAACGCCGTCAATCATTATGATTTATCAGAAGTCGAGCTTCGAAAATTTTAATTAAAAATCCTTTACAGGGCTGCATTTTAACGATACTTTTATGTAAATGTTCATTACATCTAAGTCTGAAATGAATTTATTATTCAAGTGGATATCGGTGGAAAATCTTAAGTAATTATTTAAACAGTTACCTAGTTTCCAAAATTGTGAAATCTATACAAGTAAATAAAATTGATATGTCTGTTTGTACCTAATGTCAAAATAACAGCTTTTTACTAAATGCATATGAAAGTATATTATTATACGGTACCTACTTATAACAAAAAAACTATTTTAAAATGTTTTGTCTGTCAGTTTGTTCCGGCTAATCTTGGATTTAGACGGGACTTTCACGGGCAGATAGCTGATGTTATAAGGAGGAACATAGGCTACTTTAATTTTTGAAAAAGAATTAGGTTTCAGCAGTCGCGGGCACAGCTAGTCGTTTACAACTTTAAGTGAAAATGGTTCTAAAAGGTTATCCACATAACTAACTAGAACACTGAATTATAATTTAAAATAGATAATACATAAAAGGGTTGAGAATCTACATAGTGTTTTGTTTATTGTGTTAGACATGGGTACATTTGACCGTCAGTAACCCACGTCTTTACCCACGATAGCGGGTCGTTGCCTAGCTAGAACATCTAAATATTTAATTTGTAGCTAAACCGAATGATTTTACATTTATTTATTTGTTCACAAGTATGCTAGAACTGCGTGAGCTCCTGGAATGTAAATATTCTGCATTTCTTGAATTTTCGGATTTTATATTTGTGTAAATGTTTTAGCAAAGGCAAATGAAAGACCTTTTCTTTCTTGCTCTCGTAAAAGAATGACAAGCTGTGTCAATAACACAATATCTGAGTGCTCTGAACCCTCCTATTATACAATTTTTCTTGATGATATTTAAAGAGAAAACCGCCATAATAAAAATTGCCATAATTATTCTGTTAATAACCACAGCCAACGATCACATAAGAAGAGGCTATTGATGGCATTGAATGAATTCAACAGAGGAGCAATTCCCGTATTTTTATGAACGGTCTCATCCTAATCTGTCAAGAAATCTTTAATTTACAATTTTGACATAGATTGTCGTTGAAATGAGATTGCAACTTTTTGAACATCTTTTTTAATTCGAGTATTGGCCTTCTAGACTTTTTACAACACCTGTCTGACGTTTGATCTTTTTGTTCCAGGGTTGTCGCTGTCACCATTCGTGCGGCACTGGCAGCCAGCGGTGTACGCGCACGTGGGTGGACATCGGCTACGGCGCGCTGCGCTTCCGCCGCCCGAGCCCCCGCCACCGCCTTTGCGACTGTCCTTCCATGCTCATAACAAGTAAGAGTCATAATTTTATTGCAACTATTGCAAGACGTGCCCCAGATGGGATTTCCCTTCAGCAAAAAGTCAAACTTCTTTATAAACATTCATCCCCTATTTACTCCTTTAGGGGATGAATTTTCAAAAGTCTTGTGCAAAATGCTATGCATGTCGGCCTAGCGGTTTAGGCTGTGCGTTTCCGTCAGTGAATTTAATATTTTTATCAAGTAGATGAGTTTTCAATAGTTTTTTTTTTTTTTCTTGCCGCGGTTGGTCTGTGGATGGGTGACCATCTTTACATATCGAGACCCCTCCGTGCCTCGGAAAGCACGTTAAGCCGTTGGTCCCGGCTGTCATTCGTGGATCTTTGACAGTCGTTACGGGTAGTCAGAAGCCCGAAAGTCTGACAACCAGTCTTACCAAGGGGTATCGTATTACCCAGTAACTGGGTTGTGGAGGTCAGATAGGCAGTCGCTCCATGTAAAATACTGGTATTCAGCTGCATCCGGTTAGACTGGAAGCCGACCCCAACGTAGTTGGGAAAAGGCTAGGCAGATGATGATGAGATGAGTTTTCAAGGGGCCTTTTTTTTCTTGGGAAAATCCTCATGGTTACTTTCCGCCTGGAGGGGAACGAGGGTTGCGTTTGTTGCAACATCTTTTTACTACTCCCGTATTGATCTGCTAGTGTCCGTTGTCTAATGGCAATGTACCCTCTGTACCTTTACATTTACTGATAAAATGGGACTTGAAATACGCCAAAAATAAACTCTAGTCGCTACCATGAAAGTACGGAACTCCAAAACCAAAGCGGAGCAAATTGAATGTCACGAAATTCATTAAACCGGTGAAGTAGATGTGTGACTAGGCAGGTTGACTAATGACTCATGACGGCTAAGTGATTTTCAGACCTGGTCGATTACTCAATTTAAGATTGTATCGTAAAAGGCTACTCAATATTTTTTATGGGTTAGAGGCCAATGTCTTACGAGTTATGTGACATCATGGCTATAGGGACGAGTTTTTGCTGACCGTTAATCTCTTGTGTGTTTATTATTGGTATTGGTACCGTATTACTTTAATGGTTGTTTTTTTTAATAATCAGCCTATAATGTTCCCACTGCTAGGACAAAGGCTACCTCTCTTCTAGAGGGAGTGGGCTATGATCTACCTCGCGGACCCAGCGGGTTGGTAGATGTCACATGTATTCGAACTTTTGGTTCTAGGACATGCAGGTTTCCTCACGATGTTTTCCTTCACCGTTTTGAGAGCAGTGGTGATGAAATTTCCTTGTTTTTTATTCACAATAGACAAATCGCGCGTAACTGAGGAACCGGTTATTAAAACGTTTTGTTAGTAGTCATTGTTGTAGATACAGATAAAAAAAAACTAATAACAAAGACTGAATTTTTTTTTTTAAGAATAAGTAGTTTCGTGACTCTAAAAATATCGTTTTGTAAAGCAGCACCAGACTCGATTACAAATCGTAATTCAGTCTAAAAATACTTTCCTACCTCAAGAAAACTTTAAATGGCTTGCTAAAGTAAAATTCTTTTAGCTTTTGTAGCGAGATAAAAAATATAAGCTGAAGTTAAGAACGTTAAGAGTTTGGCACTCGGCAAGCTGCGCCTAATTCCGTACGTTAAAAATTAGCGAGGTCCCTGGTTTTACAGCTTAAGTAAAACTTTAAGCTTAAAGTAAGTAGATACTTATTTCACTTGAGAAAAAGGTTATGTCTGTACACAGCACATGGAGAGTTTAATTATAAAATGAAACATGAGAAGTTGATGCAACATTTCGAATACTTATCGCAAATGTGAAAAATTTTATTTGTTTTCTTTCAGCCTTTATTTTTTTTTAACCGACTTCCAAAAAGGAGAAGGTTATATGTTTTTTTTAAAGTATCTTCACCGATTTCTCCAAATCAAATGTGGACCAATTTTTTTTTTTGTTTGAACAGTTATACTCTCGAGGTGGTCCCATTGACATCAAGTAGGAATCTGATGAGAGGATCCCATGGAAATCGATGGAAACCCTTAAATTTTATAGGCAAACCTAAAGCGATTTAGGTATTTTTTTAAGTAACTTGAGCATTTGCTGTCCGACATCATCATTTGGTAAAGTGAAGCTAATGATGAAGACCACAGATGGCCATCGGAACTACTCAATTATAAATATTTCACGGGTTGCGATTCGATTACTTTTTTATGGTTGCTCAATTTATGCTCGTCACAATGCGAATGGTGAAATGGAGCTGATGCTGGACCAGGAGAACTCCTCAACAATTAACGTACCTGCATTAGGAAAGGCAATATTTTGTAAAATGAGATGAGCAAGTTGACACTAGGCTATTATAACTTAGATAAATTAAAAGCGGTCCCACTAAAAAGCGAGAAATAAAAAAAAATTTAACAAAAAAATAACGACTTCCAAAAAAAACACTACAAAGTGAAAAATAACTTTAATTTCGGAAGTCGGTGGCAAAAAACTAAAATAAAGATCCAAATGTAGTGTTTTTTTTGGAAGCCGGTTTTTTTTACATTCGAATTCAATAAAACCGCGCTTCCTCGCGGGTAACAAGCGCTCCGTTTCCCGCACCCCGTCGCGTGGCGCGTTGTAGTGTGTGGATCCGCCTAAAATATAAATCCTCGTCACGTATTATAATAAAAAAACAAACGAGCTTCGAATCTACCCCGACCAAATCTAACAGTAGCTCGATTAGCTTCTAAATCCCCTCTATATCAAAATTACACTACAACTAAGCATAAGACTGAAATTAATTATTAATTGATCTCCTTGTATGTGTCGTGTTCAAAGCGGTGGCCATTGTACATGAGTAATGGCAGCTCATATCCAATTAAATGAGCATTAAGGCATGCCATTATATCTATGTAATAGGACGTTCGTAATACCGGGATGTGTGTTGTTTGGCAAATATAACGGACACAAGCTTAACATTCAAAGTTGGTGAATGTATTAGTTAAATATTAGGTTTCAAGATTGAAAATTTAACATAGATTTCAGATTCGTTTACAATTCTGTGTGCATTTCACTACAATAGGTACGTGAAGTTCAGTTAACTATTCGTTATAAACGAATCATTTTCCGGAACCTACTCGTACATGCAATCATACTTATTGGTGATGGCCCAAAGTCTACTTTAAAATGACAAGAACATAAGAAGATGCGTTTGATATCCACCAATCATATTCATTGGTGCACATAGCTTAGCACTGGTGGAAAAACGGATTCAACTAAGATATGTTTTTTATATGGAAGGATGCGTGCTATGGATGTGTGCTATGGATGCGTGCTATGGATGCCTGCTATGGGTCGTCGCCGCATCCCTACTATCGATACATCGCATAGCTCGAGCTGCGCATTTTCCTCGCGCAGCTACTTTGCGGCGACGCATCTTCATAACACATCTTACTCGCACCGCTACATAGCTTAGCATTAGTGGAAACGATCACATAGTTTGGTAGCTTAGCTTTCACAACCTCGTAGCATAGCTGCATAGCACATCTCTGTTGGAAAAGCAGCCTAAAGCTGTAGGTACAGCTTCAGGTAAACGAACGTTTCCGCTCAAAATCATAGTAGGCAAAATATAGTTTGTACCCAAACCAGAAGTTCAAAAGGAAGCTCGCACTCGATACAGCAGTTCATCGCCTAAGATAAGTTAATTGAACGTGTTACAGACTAATCCATTTGTAAGTTGTGTACAGCGAGCGTGCACATCAACCGTTGGCCGCTCCATTCCCTTAATTAAACCGTTCCTACGCCAATACAGTAGAACGTGCCCTTTATACCGACGATTCTATCTTTGGTGACGATCGCGTATGTTCAATGATACCGCTCTATGATAAGCGACGGTCACAAAGTTGATTCGCTGCAGTAAATTTGTTGATTTAACTAAATAGCGGGTACTTATCTGAAACTATTCATGAACATTCAGTATTGGATGGACCAACTAAAACGTTAATGTTTGGCCAATTATTGAGGGAGAGAGTATTAATTAGGGATCCCTTCTTTTCGCATAATATTCTTTTTCCTAATATACTTTGGCATAACGATTTTGGCATAATTTGTTTTGCCATAATAATACTTTGCCATTTTTTTTTGGCATACAGTTTATGTTGGCATAATTTGTTTTGGTCTAAATTTAATTCGCATAACGTTACTAGGCCTAATGATTATTAGCATAATAATATTTAGGCATACAAGGCAATGAGAACTTAGGATGCAAGAGCGAGCGAAGCGAGCTCGGGAATTGCGGCACCCCGACTCGGACAGTTTAGGTTCGAAGGGGATGACGGGGGCTCAAGTGAGCGAGCGAACGAGCCCCCATCATCCCCTTCGTGTTAGGTTCCTTTAAACCCTGCAGACAGAAATAGGGGCTCCGTCGACTACGCCTTATTATTATTGTTATGCTTAATAAAGTTATGCTCTTAATAAAGTTATGCTTAAAAAATGTATGCTTTAGAATGTTATGCTTAATCATTATTATGATTTGAGAAATTATGCGTAAAAAAATTATGCGTAAGCTGTTATGCGTAAATAATTTATGCGAAAATATAATTAGGACAAACAAAAGTATGCCAAGTTATATTAGGTCTTAAAATTTTATGCAAATGGATAGGGAACCTATTAATTATCTATTTCTATTACAGCCATAGCCCATAAGTAGATCCCAGAGGACACAGTGGAGCACACGGTGGAGGTCTGTCCCGCTTGGGCAGAGCACCGCCGTGTCCTCGTAGAGGCGATCGGCAGCGGCGGCGACCTCTCGCGCCCGGCCCTGGTCCAAGCCATGGTCCGGGGCGAGAGGGAGTGGGAGGCAGTCACCTCCTTCTGCGAAGCAGTCATGCTAGCGAAGGAGGTGGCGGGATGGGCGAGGGAGAGAGCAGAGAGAGCCGCCCGTCCCAGCCGCCGCGGTACACGCCCCGGGCGTCGGGAGCCGCGTGACGACTCCCGGCCACTGTAGGCGCGGGCCTGCGGACGGCGAGTAATGGGTAGCTCGCCGTCCGATCAGGACCAGGCCCGTGCCGGACGGCCCGTATGTGTTCCACGCGCGCCTCAAAGAGATGTCAGCATCAACGGAGGGGCCCGTCAGGGCCGAAGCCTGCCGGGGCAGCGGGATTGTCCGAAAGGGTTACCGCTGACCCGGAATATAAAGGGCTAAGGAAGGAACATGGATGGGTTTTAGTCAGTAAGAGTCTGACACTCCCTTCCGCTCCACCCAGAGCGGGAGGGGTCATTTGATGATTTCCCATCCTTAAAAAAAAAAAAGCCCATAATTAGATACTTAGGTGATAGCTTACTGTTACTGCAAATCATTAATCGAGGTTACTGTAACTAGTTTTCAAACACAGGTGTTTTAATTAACATAATAATGTAACTAAAATTGACATACTGCTTCAAAACTCATTGCAGGCCTACTTACACCATCAACACTTCCACACCGTGAACACTTCTTCCACTTCTTGATCATACCATTAAACAACAAAGCGGTGCTCCACTTCCACTTCCCTCTTACTATTCCCTGAAGAGCATCACAGTAAATAAATAAATAGTCACCAAGAGTAGCGTGTATATCAATACTGTTCGTCTGGGAGGCATCAGGGCCTCTTCAAACCGCTCCAATAATATTTGAGTTATGTCTAGTCTCTAGTTGTTATTGGTGAACCTCTCAGCTGTACCTATTGAGGATGGACAATATGGGAAGAACGGTCCTAAGTAAGTTATGTTTATTACTATAGCAAGATTTCCTGGACGCTGCCTTATCTATCACTGAAGATTGAAGTCGTCGACTATGTATACATATGAAATGAAATGATTTCTGTTCTCTCAGGTCCACTTGAAAACCAGCGTCAGGCACCAGTTGTCTGGCATTTTTGCTGAACTGGGCCTTTTTGGCGCAACCGTGACGCACAATTTCCTACTAATTTCTTACATCGGACTTTACACTCTTTTTATTTGTTTTTATCTGATGTACCTACCTAAAACTATGTGCCTTTTCTTTTATTGCTGATTTCAAGCAGAACCAAGTTGTTTGGGGTTTTTTTAACATCACACTATTTGATAAATATTTAGGTAGAATAGGCTTCTGCATATCTTAGCGTTGTAATTCAGTTGCATTGTGTAAGGTATTGTTTTAGTCCTTCGTTTGTAGGCGATGATTGTCAATTTGTCGCCATAACGTTGCTTCGTAGGATTAATCAGTATATATACAAAGGGACCCTAGAGACCTGCATGTACACTTCACTTCCTATCAAGTGAACGGTATTGATGACAGGTAGAGATAGTCTGATAGTTACCTGAAGAAGGACCTAGATAACTTTCAATCTGGAAAATTAGAATCATGAATCTAACGTACCTATAGAGCGGCAGGAAACAGGTAGTAACTAGTTGTCACGATGTATAGCACTGCTTACCTTTGAAAGATTTTCTTTGAGTTTTTTTTTACAAAGAAAGAAAGAAAATTTGTTTATTCTCCACAAACAAAACGCATATTACAAATAAAAAATGACTTATACACATACAACGTAGTCAAAAGCCTCGTACTCAAGCTTAAAAAATGTTGACAATTTTGTCCTTTGCTTGATGTCATGATGTCAGGGCCAGGGACCAAAGACAACACACATTAATTGACAATGACAATTTGGGATAGCCATTTGACAATAAATCAATCGGTGATGCGCCCGCGATACTGGCATAATAATATGACAACAAAACAACGTGAAAACAACAACAATCAAAACAAAATGCCAATTGCAGAGTGGAAAAAAAACTACTTTTGTAACAAACAAACAAAAATAATAAGGACAATTATTAAGCCTTGCGTCGAATCGGTCATTGCTCAGCAAAATGCTGTGACATCGGACGAACCTATCGTCAACAGCGCTGATTTTCAGCAACTAATAAAGCCTCACGTCTCTTTGTCTATATTTGGTTCTGGCAGTTTTTCGAATATTTGTAAAACCATCCGAATTTGTGGCCTGAAATTCGAATGCAGAATTGTATGATACTCTTACGCCGATATCTGTCTGATGTCCGCGCCGTGTTTTATCGTAGAAGGGACATTGGTAGGAGAAAAGCCCAGTCTTGAGGTGTATCTACCTAGGAAGAAGGTTTACCTAGTAATAAATTAATAACGCACCGTAGTGCAGGAACTCAATCTCTACCTACCGTGCCGTTCCTAAATGCATGCATGTATTCCACCAAAGGAAATCCTCATTGCACGCCATGTTTTTCATAACAGGAACGGGTTTTTATGTTTTGAATTGTTAACGAAATGATTGGTTGTCAATCTATTCAAATAGGAAGAGGGACAAGTAGGATACAGCCGATTGCAATTGATGTTAACAACTTTATTCTTCGACTGTTCGGCGCAGTCGTGAGTGATGTCAATTTAAATTTTTATGAGGTATAGGTAGGTAGGACTGTTGATTGTTACGTGCTCGATCGGGGTTTTTCGTTTTTGTGGAATGTATTTTAATTGCATTTAGTATTACGTTTTAAAACTAAGGTCTTAGTGTAGGTAGGTATTTTAGTTTGTACTGTAAAATTTTGTAGGTAAGTAAGTAGTACGCATGTCTATGTAGGTATTATAGGCATACAGCTCATTTTCAAACCCACAATCATACTGATACCACCAAATACTTTCAGCAAGACATTGAAATCGCTTTAGCCAAAGCCAGTTAATAGAATCATTTGGAGTAACGACACGCATAGCTTGCCGTTAAACCGAAACTACATTTTAATCGTACTACGGTCCAATTGTACGGCTGTGGTCCACATCACGAATTGCAATGATCACATAATGTTATGGTCGCGTCACGGCATTGCTGGAATCACGGACTGGACCGGTCCAGCAACGTCGGGCTAAGAATAACCACCACTTAACTCAATGGGGGGATCGACTAGCCTAAACGTTTCTCTCGGTAAAGTCTTGTATATTGGATAAGTATTCGGTTCTCCACAGCTTAAATCGAGAGCCGAAAATGTTGTTAACAAGGATAGAACCGGAGAGTGACAGTTTAACAATTATTGGAGGTTGAAAACCGTCGTTTCTGTAGGCAATTTTCCTAATACAGCAACAGCTTTTCATTGAGAAATAACATTTTCCATTTAGAAACAAACAAAGCACTTCTACCGATTAAGTACTCGTAGCATGAAATACTCTATCACAAAGTTATTCTTGACTTTAGTCATTAGAATAATGCTCCGTAACACCTGCGTCTATGACAACAAGTAATGTTGCCTACTCTATTAGACTTAACTTGTGCGATAAATAGCTGTTGTTTATCATAAAGTTTGTATAATATAGTTCTAGTCCTCGACCTAGAAAGGAAGTGCTCAATTAAGTTTAATGTATCGGTAAATGTATTGAATGATAGTTCTGACATGTATTATTTGCCTAATTAAACGTAATTAACCCAAAGAAGTAAGGACACAATAATTAAGCATATAAAATTCATCAGCTCGGTTATTAGCGTTTTTATAACGACTCCATATCCTTAATTAAACTTTTTTCTAATTTGCGAAACGAGTCAAAGTCAACTTATTTGTTTACACGCCAATTCATCATAATGGGAGAGAAAACACGACGCGAGATTAAACTTGAGAAAACAAAGCTCGTTTTAATTTTCGTTGCGAAGTGTAAAATCCGCTAAATTTTATCTGATGTTGTTGCACTCGGGACGTGACGGCGCCGTATACTGGGGACTGCATCCAGATGCTAACAAACTGTTCCACCGCTTTGCACATACTAATCTAGTCTGACATTCCAAAGTATTCACCACAACGTTGCCACAGATATTTAACCGGCTTCAAAAAAGGAGATTCTGTATTCGACCCGTATATGTATGTATGTTTGTATGTCCGAGATTTTCTCTAAAACTAATGAAACAATTTTGATAGATCTGTCATTAATATGATCTACATACTTTCAGGAAGGTTTTAGTATATAATACATTAGGTCATTATTCTTATGTACAAAGTTATATGCATAAATGTACTGCATGTTGTTCTATGCGAATTTTGATGATTCTTCTGGTCGGTGTATTCAATTCTTCAATGCACTAGTGTTAATTGAATTTGTGTGGGGTAGGTACAGCTAAAAATTAAACATAAAAACTTTATTACAAAAAAAAACAACCGACTTAAAAAAAATCACTACAAAGTGATAAATAACTTTAATTTCGGTAGTCGGTGTCAAAAAACGAAAAAGCGGAACCAACGACACCGACATCCGAATTTAAAGTTATTTATCACTTTGTATACACCTATGTTTTTTTTAAGACGGTTGTCTTTTTTTTGTAATCTAATTATACCTACTATACAGGGTGGCTACGACGCAGAACCTGTTACCATGGATACAGTAAGTACATGATTCTTGACCCCCTGCGTTAAAATTTTTCATCGGTTCAATACATTTTGACCGCGTAGGTATTGTATTTTTCTATGAAATAGCAATTTTTTTTTATAACCCACGAAAATGTCTACGCGAGGTTGTCCAGATTCATATACAGAATCCCCGGTAATAGTTTGCGCGGTGATGTCCCTGTCGATCCTGTGACCCTGTGATCGAAGTAATATCACGGGCGGGCTATGCGATGATGTTATAGAATATATTATTAAATTGTGTTAAAAAAAAAAACACGTGGACAAAGTCACGGGCAGAAGCTAGTCCAATATACGAACGATCCCGTATATTTACTCTTTTTCCGAATGATCTATAAAAATACGAAGAAATTGTTTCAGTTTGCGGTAAACTGTAATACGAGTTGGTTCTGGGGTTTTTTCTGTAGTCTCTGATAAAGTCAAAGATAAATCAATCATACGTAGGTATATGAAACGGACCTTGTGCTTTATTACTTATGTCTTCGTATATAGTAGGTACATCGATGTCAGATAACTTCATTCGTATAGAGGATCCTACACTCGCGGTCGATTGACTCTGTATTGAAGCGAAACCATAGTTTGACGAAGACGATCCACCTAAGATGAGGTTTTAACCCTCAAGAAATACTGAGCTTAAAAGGAATTTACCTCTGCCTGGAATATTTATATTAGCTTTCTGCCTCCCTCGCATTTTCTTCCTTTGTTCACGGCTGAAAAATGTGGCGTGACGACCTGACAACGTGTCTCATTACGTATTTTTTTAATATTTAGATTTTTATTAGTTAAAATGTTAAAAATACATGTTTTATGAAAATGTTTCAGCAGGTGGTGCTGAAAAAATTTATATTCTAAGCTAGAACGACTACAACTAAATTAGCATAACATAAACAGCTGGCTACAACAACCAAATTCCCCGAACAGTATCCAACTTAAACATAAGTTCTGAAGCAGTATTTAAGTAGAAGTTCTTTAAGGTCCACTTTATACACAAAAGTGATGATACCTCAATGCACGAAATGTGTAAACAAAATGCTGCGGTTGCAGATTTAGTTACATAAGACGTCGTAAGAAGGTACCCACGGATTTAGCCGCGTTGAAGCTTGAAATTGGAGCAAACCATCGACTCGCAACGAGAGTCGCAAACGGAGACAAAAGTACAGAAAAGTGTTTAAATTTAAATTACGCTTCACAGGTAACATCAAAGACATTAATGTAATGCGGCACATCCAGCCACAAAATACGTTATACATTTTATATGAATTAAAGCGTGAAAACCGTCAGACAGGTGATTATTGATTTTTCGTTAAATAAACTGGTAGACTGGGCACGCCTGCCTACTGAAATCCTAAATCATGTGATGTTTTTCAAACACACTCCTGAATATATAAGGCAGGGCAGGGAGGAATATTTTGTTTTTCCTGTGAATTTTAATCAAATTATTAAACGCTACAGCCACGCTTCGTTTTTTCGCATATTGGGCATAGATTTATGTGGTGGAGTTTTTCACAGACAAACCTATAATAATGCTACAGTGAAAACAGAGGATACTTAATTTATTATACATATAAATATAAATTATATGCTATCCGTTGGTAAGCGCATCACTTGAGAACGGCTGAACCGATTTGGTTATTTTCTATTTTAAAATGTTTGTAATACTCCGAAAAATTGGAAACAATCCTAGAAAATTTTCAAATACGGCAGCAACGATGGTTTAACATGCTTTTTCCTATGGCCTTTTTGTATGAACGATTGAAATTTGGGCAGGACGTCTGTCGGGTCAGCTAATACACATTAGGTACACAATCACACCTACTAAGCTACAGAACTAGATCAAAGTTCAATTACTTATGTATTTTAAGGTGTCTAAAACATTGGGCAGCGGGATTGTCCGAAAGGGTTACCGCTGCCCCGGAACATAAAGGGCTAAGGAAGGAACACGGATGGGTTTTAGTCAGTAAGAGTCTGACACTCCCTTCCGCTCCACCCAGAGCGGGAGGGGTCATTGGATGATTTCCCATCCTTAAAAAAAAAAAAAAAAAAAAAAAGGTGTCTAAAACATTTCGAGTCTGTAGCACACGCGTCATAAACTATTGGCTCATATAAATGTTTCAACCACACTCTGTATAAACTAGGATTACAAAATTTTCGGTCATAATACGTTTTGCATATTTTAATATTTTAACAGTAACGCAACGCAGTGCGTATTGTGTGCACAGCCACAATGAAATGCGACAGGCGTGGACACACCACAGCAAAATTTAGTGTTTAGCTGTTAACAATAGTAAGTACTTGTTTTGCAACTGGATTTACACATAATGCCGTAATGTACTGTTTATGGAATGTTCTACTTTTTCGTTGCTATGCGTAGTTCGCGAATTTATTTGCCTAGAGTTCGAATATAATTAATTTTTCAAATTACTGTAAGAGCAAGACTTTTTGGTTGCGGTGATTGATTGAAATCTACAAATCTCAGCTGTACCTACTCTGTACGTGCGGTGGCAGTACGGCCGACATGACAATGATAGCAGCGGGGTTCGACCTTACGGTGTCAATTTAAACGCTCTCTAGAAAAACACACCAACTTACTTTTCACAAGTGACGTCATTCGTCGGTAAACTTTGGACGATATTGTGGCGACCACCTCTCTTCTAGGAGAGTTAAAATTGAAAAGGTAAATAAAGACGAAACAGATATTTACAATCATACAATATTACTTAAGTTAAATTTTAACAAACAACTGTAGTTAGTTAGGAATTAATAGTGTTACAGAGTGTTATAGAGCGGAAATAAACGTAGCGGTGGCCGGCTGCGCAGGGCGGCACTAAATGGAACATAAAGCTGAAGACCATGTGATTTGCGGCCTGCCCAAGTGTACGAGCTGGTACGGACAACGGCATTACCAGCAGAACAGTGAAAATCACCCTTACTGCTACGAAATAAAGGCCTTTCAGAGTCGAGTGCAGTTAACTGTACGAGCTAGTACGAGCACAGCACTCAACAGTGAAATGTGTGCTCAATTTAGAGGCAAATTGACTGAAATTACCACTTTTTTTAATAGAAGTGCATAGTTGTGTTTTTTTATACTATCGAAATTTTATTATAGGCGTTTTTTATTATATGTAAAATGGCCAGCAAAAAAACCTCTAAATTGCTGTTGCAAAACGGCAAGGTAAACTTTTTATAAAACACGTACATGTACCTTACTTTTACTTTTAATTAAAGCAAATCTCGGAAAATTGGCTATAAATATTTTTTTTTTGTTCGGGTACCTAAGCGTTGTGTCATCAAGCGTACCTTCATCACGGGGTAAACCTGCGCAACGTATACCGCCATCTAATCTTAAAAGCTCTGGATTCAGAGTCCTATTAAAATTTTAATATAGAAATGAACAGCCCCCGTGGACGCTTTATCCCACCTAACTTTTATAACGAGACCCAGTTTATTTGTAGATTATTCAAATTACTTTTCCTATACTTTAGTAAGTTTCCGTAATTAATAAATTAAACGTTAAAGTAAATATCGTGACGATTATCAAGGTCGAAATTAGACCGTAATTTTGAGGCTCCATTACATAGCAGCCTGCGGTAGGTATACATTAGTTTTATAATTAATGTCTGGAGTGAAAACATCGTGTAACTGAGTAGGGTTACACAGTGAACGTAAACTTTGTCTGGCTAACCACATATTTCCGTAGGTTTTAGATTATAATTTTGATTTGGGTTGAGTTTCATGACTAGGTTCCTAGCTTTCATTAGAGAGCCACAACTCATTAAGCTGACCTCGACAGGATAGGGTACCCTGTACTTACATGTCTTTAGTATTTAGCGTAAAAGCTACTAAAGACTAAGGTCTTCAATCAGTACGTCCTGGCAGTTATGACTTACGGAGCCGAAACGTGGACACTCACGGTACGGCTGGTCCATAAATTCAAGGTCGCTCAGCGAGCTATAGAACGGGCTATGCTTGGAGTCTCTCTGAGGGATCGAATCCGCAATGAGGTGATCCGGCCGGAGAACCAAAGTTGTTGACATAGCTCACAGAATAAGCAAGCTGAAGTGGCAATGGGCCGGCCATATTAGCCGTAGAACCGATGACCGTTGGAGTAGACGTGTTCTTGAGTGGAGACCGCGAATCGGTAAACGTAAGGTGGGACGCCCTCAGGCTAGGTGGAGCGACGATCTTCGCAGGATGGCTGGTAGCAGCTGGATGAGAGTTGCCGAAAATCGAGTTGAATGGCGTGCAATAGGAGAGGCCTATGTCCAGCAGGGGACTGCTCTAGGCTGATGATGATGATGATGATATAAAAGCTACAAACATACATATCTACTTATTTCAATAATTAAGATTACCCAATAAATAATAGCAATAATATCTTTGACGATAAGATAAGACCGCCCATTGTGCCACGCCTTGTAAAATTTCTACATTTATATTCTGTAATATTTATGGTGTACATAATAAAGAACATTCTATTCTATAATCTTAAATCCATTTCAGGAATTTAATATTCTGTGAGCAATGTTAAGCAACTTAAATTCAAAGTAATCCCTTTTTGGAATAAGCATGAAAAAGGTGAAATGAAAGAAAGAAAGAAAGAAAAAACGTTTATTCGCGGTGAACATGACGCAAAAAAAAGAACAAACACAAAAAATAATAAAAGGTAGAGGGGAAACATGAAATCAACGATTTGTCTTTGTTTTTGAAAAACATATTTCAAAAACGTTTATAATGTTTTTGAAATACGTTTTTCAAAAACATTGATAACGTTTGTCAGTTCGATAACTGACCGCAAGTTTAATTGTGTTTCTCAAACGAGGTATTGAATTGACCAAACTGAAAGTTTCAACAATCCCAAGAACTTTTCATTAGACGAAAGACAATAATTTTTCTCTTTCCCACAAATTGATGAATCCTTGTTGATACAGATCTTTTACTTATTACATGTATACTTTAACGTCCTATATCCATACTGATGTTATAAATTCGAAAGTAACTCTGTCTGTCTGTTACCTTTTCACGCCTAAACCACTGAACGGATTTCGATAAAATTTGGCAGAGAGATAGATTGCATCCCGGGGAAGGACATAGGATAGTTTTTATCGACATACCTCGCGGGCGGAAGCTAGTATTATATACTTAGGTGGCCTTATTATAGGCACTTGCATGAGAACATAACTACAGTATTTTTCTTTAGAAGTTTATATAGCATAACATAATGAGCCTACAATATTCCCATTGCTGGGACACAGGCCTCTTCTCTGTGAGAGGGAGTGGGCCATAAACCACTACGCGGACCCAGTGCGGTTTTGAAGGATGTATATCATTTTCAAAAGGCAATGAAATTAAAGGACAGTTCGTACACGGAAACACAATTTACCCATATGCCCGTCCTTCAACACACATCGTGTAAATTCAGGGACGTGTACTAATACGGCCAAGTAACATGGAACCTATTTTGAGAAGACAAGATTAGGCTTCAGTTCAATTACAGCGGTGAACGTTGGTACTTGAAACCACTTCCCCGTGACGTCGTCACTTAATATTCTCGTGCTCGGGTTTCCACAATTACCCTGAGAGGAAGCCTCCAGGCCGCCTCCAAGCCTGTTTGTTACCAGAAATGAGTAATGGCTTCTGGAAATTGCCTTTGCTAATAACTTCTGACAGAGTTTTCAGGTCTGATCTACCCTCAACAAATAGAGATGGACGAGCGCTGATGTAGGTACACCAACTTCTTAATAAAACATTAAGGCGGAATTTTCGCTGTCACTTTGTTTTGACTTGAACGCCTTGTTTATTAATCATTGTCGACTCTGTTTGGCTTCTGAAGATATGAAATCGTGAAAAAATTTTACTTCATTTTCTTTTCGTCCTCGTCATCTACCCACCACCAGCTTTAAGTTTAGAAAAATAAAAATGTTTACTAGCGCTATTATATAAGGTAGTTCAAATGCCTTGTTTCAGGTTTTATTCGGTTCTCAACTTTCGAAAACCTATTACGTGTCTTACCTACATTAAGTATTGAAAATAAATTTGTTATTTTTCAAGTATTTAAACAGGCTCAGTATCTTACAGCTGTTATGTACTTATACCCAATTAAATAATATAGGTACCTTCTGCTTTATAGACTCCGATCGAATGCAGACGCCAATTCAATAACCCACCGCACTAATATCGTTACGAGTCCCCAAACCCCAGCAAATATAAGTTGTCGACTTATTAATATTTACTTAAGTCTCAGTTAAATATTACTCCTGAGACTATTTCAAGTTGATTTCGCGGGACCAATGGAATTACTCAGGTAATTAATTTGTTAATCAAGTTAGAAATCTGGTTGGTAAACAATAGACCTGGCGAAATTCCGACGCGCTCACTTTCGTAATGAAAAAGTTATTTTTATGCCTCGTTAGCCATTTTCTATACTTGCCTTTACATAAATATCTGCGTAATTACTGAGAGGGTAATTGCTCCTGGATACTTAAAGTTCCAGCCGATATTTTTTGCGTCAGCAAGTGGAAACTTTCTTACAGTAAAAGTTTATTTTAAATTAAGTAAGCATTCCTCCAACGTAGTTACTACCTTATATAAAAAAATCGTTTGAATGTATTTAAGTAATAGGTACAGACCTACAGAAAAACACTGTGTATGACAGCTGTGTGAAAGAAAACTCAGACGGTGAAAATAAGTGTGCTCTTGTAAACTTGTAATATATCGTTAAAAATGTGAGTTTTATAGGTATCCTACTTAAATTTATTTATCTTGGAAACAAAATGATAACACTTAACTAGCTTCACTCATAAAAAGTTTAAGAACTGAAAAATAAGCTTCTAAGAAAATAATAATGAAGGAACCTTCTACCTACACATCTTTCCGACGAAGAATGAGCTTCTACACTACGAAACTTTTCGCTTTTGATTGAGATTAATAAGCACCGTGATTGATGAACGAGCCCTAGCTAGTTAGCAACCTCCTAAGGTTGCTAATATTTACCAAGGCTTTTTCCTTAAATCCGACACATTGTGACGGTTCCGGTTCCAGCAGTATCAACGCCGACGCACCACATAATATTAATGTCACAGGTCGCTTGAAATGCCTCACGTCGCCGGGCAAAAGTAAAAAATCGTGCTGAAAATAATGATCACCCACACCACCGTGAATACACCTTCTTTCCGCTGTCGGAGGAACACTTCATCGGTTTCGTTGGATTGGAATCAGAGCAAGTTTTCCTATAACGAAGTTAGATCAGACAAACAGGAGCGACATCCGACCGTCTATTCGTCTAACATCATTAGATACCGCTCGTTAGTGCCGCTTCTGACGTCCAATCTGGGGGAATTGTGAAAATTTTATTGAGTTGCAGACGCCCTACATCTTCGAATCTGCCTCGTAAATAGTGATGCGATTCACTTTGATTACGATACCTCGACTGTCGACTGTTCAACAGAGAATATATTATGCTGATTCTTGATCTAGTTTGTAATGAATAAATGTCAAAGGAGCTATTATAATACTACTTGCTCAATATTGTCCTCTTACTTATTCGTCAGCTCCTGTAAATAACTAACGCAATTTTGTCAGTTACGTTAGAAGTCTAGATATAAAGCCTTTCATGTTGAGTTCGTAGACAAATACCGATAAAATCACTCGAGTAATACAAATAAATGTTTCATGTCGCTTCACTAAGAATAAATGTATTTGGAGAGAATCCTTTGTAGGATAACAATACTATCATGAGACGTTATTGTATTCAGTCAGAGTTATGTTACATTATAAGGGATTTGCTTTTGCGGTAACTTGTCAAAGCGACTCGTGACTCCTCTGGGGATTGTTAAACAAATCCTTCAATCTTAATCTTCTCAGTTTTATAAGATTACTCGCCTTTGTTATTTTAATCTATGAAAATTGTGTTAGACATTTGTAAGTAACACCACCAACTGTAATCCGTGACGATAGTGAACACATTTTCCTCGTCTCCCTTCTTTTATTTGTTGTTTTCTTACATCACAAGGGTCGGCGCTACATATCTGACGGAAAATGTGTTGCGTAAACTCAAACTCAAAGCATTTATTTCAATTAAACCATTAACAGGCATTTTTGAATTGTCAAGAAGTCGGTCAGTCAGAAAATATGAAGCTAGTTCCATAGCGTAGGTACTTATGGAGAAGAACGGGCAAAGAAACTCCATGGACACTTTTTAAAATTATATTTTACAAAAATATTAGTTACATTATTAATGTTGAATTTTTAAGTGAGAACGATGGAAAAAAAAAAGACGAACGCGTTAAAAGTGTCCAGAGTACCTACCGCTACAGCAAATAGTACTTAACAAAACAACAATCCAAAAATAAAATAATTAAAAATAAGCCGAGGCAGCTAAGTGATAAGCACATGACCAGCCCCAAGTGATGGCGCCCGTTCACGAACATGACGCATAGATCAGCATCATTCAGCTCAACCATTTTCAAGGGAGCTAAATGATCCAACACACACGCCACCGTCAGCAAGATATTTGTGTGAGCATGACATACTATCAGCCGCCAGGGCACATTCAAGTCAATGAAAGACACATTACCCGGTAAATGGTAGCACATATGGTATGATATGGTATGATATGGTGGTGGTAGATAGAACTCACATCCTGTGCGTATTATTATTACAGAATAGACAATTATGTGATAAAACATTCAACTTTCACACTCAATCGATGATGCGTTAGTGCGTCGAGCGCATGAATAGACGCAATCGAAGTTACGCCCGACGCATTTTCCGTCAGATATGTACCGATTGACCCTAAGGGTCATAGTTTCATAATCAATCGCAACTGTCGCATACTCGTCCAACAACTAACATTATTTCAGTCCGGAAATTTGATTTCAACGCGATCCCTGGACAGGTTTGTGCGTCATTAAAATTCAAGCATACAGACATTATTATTTGGTGTAACGGCTAACACGTCCGAGAGTGCGCTACCATAATACCTTCACATTATTAAACGTACCTTAAATAAAAGTTACCCAACTAAAAACATTAAAAGGGCACGAGGCCCAGTATATCAGAATTATACGCCTGATTTATTAGCCATTACACTGTGCTCTACATTTTAATACGAACAGTTTGAACTCAGTGTGAATAGCATTAAATCATAATTAGTTCTACGTGCTGTATGAACATAATATGAGGTCGGACGTATTACGTGAAATAGCGAAACTTTGCGCACCTCACCTCCGCGAGCTTAATGTAGCGACGATAAAGAGCACTTTTGCATTAACGCCGAGAGTTGTTGCTCTTGGAGCTATATTGATTAATGGAGGGCCAACGTATCTTGCAAAATCTTCTTGTTATAATGACCCTGTTGCCGGGGTCCGTTTTCTGACTGGGATTTTCTATTTTGCTCGGACTTAGGCATCCGCAGAAACTAGCTTTGGCTGCGTTGTCGGCTTATACTACTGCATTCATCCTCCTTAGCCAGCCAGCCAACGCTTCTATGGCCCCCACTGAGTCTTATTCCAGGAAACCTGCAATAATATGATGTATGATATTTGTAGTAATGTATTTGTGTCTTTTAGTTTGACACTGTTCATGATACTTGGTTCACACAAACAAAGAACACACAAACACAAGCTAAATAGACATAACTCAAAATCCATTTAAGAAAATGAAAGAGAATTTTGAAGACCTTTAATAACCAATACTTTTCTAATGTTACAGAGAGTTCAAGCTGGTGCTAAGGCCGGACCCCAGCTCAGTATTCGCAGACGGCGTTCAATTCCATTCTACGGGCGGGGAGGTGGACTTTAATCCTGCCAAGGTCTATTCAGGGAAGCTGGAAGGTTAGTTTAAAAGTTTTAGAGCTACTAAAAAGTCTAATCATGATAAAATTAAATCAATGCACAACCGCATTTTCTGAGTCTGTAGAGATTCAGAAAAAGTCCTAACAACGACCATCACCGACGACTAAATCGTCGTCTTAAGAAATAAAAAAGTAAAGTGTGAGAACGCAAAGTTGCTTCACATCTCGCGCAAATTATAATAATCACTGTGGGGAAATTAGCTATTGTGGTGCAGTAGTTAACATGTCATATTAATTAGCGGGATTGTAGCATTTAAACCTAACATTAACGCTACAAGACACGTTTTTTTATCACAACATCGAAGGTTTAGGAATTTTCACTTCTGGATACTTATGTACTGTTTTGGGTTTATTTCAAACCTAACGTGCCAGTAGGTAATTTCATCATTTCGTCGAAATATAGGAAACTTTTACATTTCCGAATCTGGAGTCAAATCCAGGAGCTCAATCACAGCAAGCTTTCAACAGTCTTATCAGCTCTTAAGTAACTTAAACAACCTTATCATGTCAAAAGTTTTCACCAAAGCCAGCTATTATTTCCAGGCTATTTCTCGTTACAACATTCTTCTTACCAAAAATAAATGTTCCCTTACTTTTCATAAAAATGAACGTAAGATGTGAGATATGTGCTTAAATTTATAGCGCAAAATTCAGTCTAGCCTAAAAGTTTCTCCTGATATGATGTAACCCTGTTAAACGTGAAAGTGAGCTGTATTTTATATTAGAGGTTTTACGGGTCATTTAATTGTAATTTACGTTAAGGCCAGCTTGCACAAAGTACAAGGGCGAAATTGTAATTTATTTTAAGCATAGACTCCTACTAAATTTTAAGTTTGCTGTGTATCCAGGTCGAATCAATCGCCTCTCTGTTACGTCAGAGGCATAATTAAATCTAATGGACTCTTACTAAATATTATTGCTGCTAAATCTTGCAAACCAATCCAGTAATTAAAATACGAATTCGATATTATAATAACGGTCGAGGAACCAAAGTAATTGCCGCGTTAAATACACAGAGATGTAGCGATGAACACAATAAAACATCACATAATCTAGCCGCGGCATCAGATAAGCATTAGTGATGTAATCCCGGGTCTTAGCCAAGAGAGATGTCTGCGCAGGGCTGACTGTACAACCAACAAGGCGAATGTATCGATGGTATATTTTTACTTCTGGGAAAATCGCGTTTTCGTTCATTTATTTTCCCGTCTCAAAGATTAAGCCTTAAGTAATATAAATTAAACTATTTAATTAAAGTGACGGAGACGTCGACGTCTTTATAACAGTTTTCATCACCTCGCTTATTACAGGTTTAAGATGATTCTTAATATTTTTTTAAGAACCTAATGAAGACAAGCTTTGGTTAATGCCCTTCAAAAATAGATGTCTGCAAAAACGGAGACCTTTGAAATTCAATTATAATTCGAGGGTTTCAAGAAAATTTACGAAAGATAAAAATACATTTACATTTTAAAGACAAATAGTAGTCTATGGTACTCATTACCATAACCGGCAATTCGTCAACCCTACAGAACGAGGAACTGTAGCAAAGGCAGTCACGTGCCAGCCGACTCGTTTGTGCCAATTCATGCAGCCTCCTAATACATGATGTGAGGCAGGCTATGCTCTTAATACTTTACCAAATTCCACGGACATACCCGAGCTTGTCGGGGCAATTCGTGGTGTAGGTATATTAGATCGTTAGCATACTGGAGAGGTATTTAGGCGGCTTAACCGATGTTAAGTGCCTTCATAATTTATTGGAATGTGCAGCTAGATTAGATGTTGTCAACCTACACCTAATTAACGTTGAACACCCCTGAATCACAGATCGCCAAATTCAGAAAGCTATGATAAGCTTTCTGATATTGGCACAGACTTATTATGTAGCAATAAAGTAACATGTCAATTTTGTTACTTGTTTGTGAATTGTAACTTATAGTTTTTATCATGCTCAAGACTCATGCTCTTTACTTATATTTGAAATTAGCAAAATGTGAAACTACGATTTAAAAAAAATCGCTTGTCGTAGTACGGTTTGTCGAAATTCAGTTGGTAAGTCTAAAAATTGTTAATAAACAACGTTCCGTGAAGCATCCCACTTAAATAACTTTTGATTCAAATCCACAATTCGCAAAAACTCGACAGACAAACGAGACCATTTGTAAATTTCCATCATTGCAATTCGGAACATTCGTTTTTATTCCCACCCACTGGTCCTTAAACGGATTACTTCTTTGTACGAGGTTTCTTTTAATTACGAGCGAAACTCCTGTTAAAGTGACTTTGTCGTTAATAAGTTTACAAATTAACGTTACTGTTCCCTGAAATGGATCATCTAGTTACTACTTCAGCTCTGCAAATGACCGGCCGGCCCGTAAATCTATCGTCTAACTCTAATCTAACAAAGTAAAAAAGATACAAATACGCAATGTTACGTTTTTAATTACTTAGTAACTGTTGTAACTATGTGTATACGTGTCTCAATTGTCTGCAGTTTGTAAATATTCATAAAGAGTAAATTTTCTTACCGGACACCCCGCGTTATAAAACAAATCAGTCGTCTGTAACTTCATTACAAAATGTCGTTTTGCTTTAATTAAAATATAATTCAGCTGAGTACTTTAGACATACTCCAACCCTTCACTTATTTCCCAAGTCTTTGAAACAACCAATTAAACATGAGCCCAACAAACTTCTACATTCTGTGACTAACTTAATAAAAGGAAATTATGTGCTGCGACCCATCTGGAACGCTGGAGACAAAGTGAATTTTGAACAAAATTACTTCGAAGTTTAATGAAGTATGTTTCGCGCGAATTCATCTTTTTGTTTAGGTATACGTAATAAAATTATAAAATTCATCATATTTATAAAGTTCAGAGAAAATAGCAACAAAATTCTAAACACAAAAGTTCAGGCTCATAAATCACGAGCCCTTCAAAAATGTTATCCAATTATTAAAATTCTTCTAAATTATTCGTCCTTTGTTCGTTATACTCGAACAAAGATCAAAATCCCATAAGAATTGGGGCAGGTGGCTTCCGTTAAATTACGCATCATCATTACTCTTAATCTTGATCTAGCGATCCGGCCTCCCGTAATAATGCTGCCTCTGATTTTATCCCTGAAGACATCAGACCTCATTAAAAACATTTATCAGAAGGAAGCTGGTCCATTACAAGCGTTCGGATTTTTGGCTATTCTATTAGGTACCCTTGCCAGAAAATGAATGAAGAAGAAACGGAGTGTAGGTGAGAGCAGTAATTACCGTTATTTATGAGCGGTTTCAATCCCTCCCCTACTGCGACTGCAAGTTGTGATTTTAATTCATTCAGAGTCCCGAGGCTCTTTGCACCTCGAATTAGTTTGCATAAAATATCGTCTACCATTTATTTGTGCGTCCCCAAGTTGTTTGTATTTCAAAGGCTTATTTTGAAATCCTGAAGTATTTGTATTAAAACTCTATTTATTTTAAAACATTCATTAGGTAATATGTATCAATCAAGTGAAAAAAATATGTTCCTTTTGTTTAGATGACGAATCCTCTCACGTCTACGGTGTTATCACGGCAGATGGTCTCTTTGACGGAACAATATGGACTACTACGGAAGAATATTACGTGGAGCCTATATCTCGGTACAATATCGACCATCCCTCCATGCATAGCGTTGTCTATCGAAGATCAGACGTCGAGCACCCGCGTGATACAAGTGAAGGGGCACCGTGCGCATCACATTTACTCCATATGAAAAGAACTTCAGGACAAGAAGTTGAATTATTTAACTTTACCGATCAACGAAACATAAAAGACTCATCTCTCAACAATTTCACTGAAGATCTCCGTAGCGAAATACATAGACGCAAGAAACGATGGCTCCCTGATGACGAAATGCAAGACGACGAGCCAAAGAAGAATCCTGAATTACCTTTAGACTTAGACTTTCCATACACCAGCAACAACGAGCCAGGTGATAAGTTGAGCACTAGAAAACCTAAAACCAAAATTGATAAAAGTAACCTCATAACTAAGGTGCGACTCGATTCGGAAGAATCGAGACCAAAGCCAAAGACGCACGTCGAAGTGATAAAAACGAAAGCGGGAGTTGTAACTGTTAGTAAGGATATAGTCAAGAAGGAGCCAGTAGGGTACACTGTGTTGTCGGCGAACGCGAGTGACGACGGTCGACATGTGAACAAGAGAGCGACAGTAGATCCGAGGAAAACTACGTGTCTCGTGTACTTGCAGGCGGATCACATGTTCTATCAACGATACGGCTCAGAGGAGGCGTGTATCGAAGTCATGACGCGTCATGTCCAGAAAGTTAACGCAATATATAAAGTGACAGGTAATCTTGAACTTCGCTAAAGATACACCAAGTTAATTTTATTTTCCAACGATTCCTTTACTAATGGTAAAACTTGTTTTAGATTTCAACCAAGATGGAAAACCGGATAACATTACGTTTATGATCAAAAGAATTAAAGTCCACACACTAGACGCACTAAAAGATCCTGCCTATAGGTTTCCCAATAACTACGGGGTAGAAAAATATTTGGAGCTTTTTTCAGGTTTGCCTTTTTTCATCAATATTCAATTACGCATTCAAAAGAGCGGCCGGCTCTCCGGAGGGCAATTCCACAAAGTTAAGCTATTATACTAATGAATTAGAAGTGCTTAAAAGCGGAAGGCTTGTTTAATTTTTTTATAGAGATGATTTAATTGTGGATATTAATGATTAATTTCCTTTCAGAGGAAGATTATGATGCCTTCTGTTTGGCGTACATGTTTACTTACCGAGATTTCGAAATGGGAACACTTGGGCTGGCTTGGACGGGTGATCTGAAAAATGCCGGTGGCGTTTGTGAGAAGAATGGGGTGAGTGTGACTGCTGACAGATATATTTAGAGTTTTATTTTGTTTTATTATACGTTATAATTTGTTTGGTAGCATTACCGAGGCAGTATGAAGTCTCTGAACACGGGCATAGTGACGTTGCTGAACTACGGCAAGCACGTGCCGCCAGCCGTCAGCCACGTGACCCTCGCTCACGAGATCGGACACAACTTCGGATCACCGGTAATTATTGGCTTTTAACTTTCAACAAAACTGAAAACCTTGTGGTTCTCCTTCAAGGTTTTCAGTGATATGAAAGTATTTGTTTATGCAAATCAGATATAATCACGACTTATATTGTCAATTTGTTATTTTCATAGTATAGTGCAGTTTCAGAAACTTTAGTCGTAATTTATATTTGCCGCCAGCCTTGCGTTAACTTACTACTAACTTGATTCAAGACACATAGTTCACTTAGAACTGCTCTTCGTATCGTATGAAGTTGCTTGGGTACCATTCTTGGAAATCAGAAATGTAGCAAGTAAATTATTTCGAATATACATGTAGTTTTGCATAAAGCAAACGAACGCTTGAGAGTTCCCGAGCACCGTATCATTACTACATACACATCAAAGCCATTGAAAATATCAACAAATTAGTAAGAAATTAAAGTAACTTGTCAGTCTTATATAATTAGACACAATAATATCATCCATAGACTTGCAGTGGGAAAATACAAGCATATAAATAAGATGCTAGTTTAAGCCCGGGTATGTCCGTCCGAAAATGGTTAATTTTTGCCGACCTAAAATGAAAACGAAATTCGGCCTGATTTGCATTTTCGGCCGAAAAATAAAAAAGGAAATAAAATCTTTTGGCGGTTTTCCTTTTCTTTGGTGAAAGTAACAGAAATGCAGTGTTAATCTTTTAATCATTATAGGTATTTTTTTAAATCACACTAATCTTTATCCTTTTCTCAAAGAGGAAGAAATTTCATAAATAATCAAACAATCTGATATAAAATTCGAGATAAAGCATTTTTTCTCTATTTTCTCAGTTATTTTGCTTTTAGTTGTTGTAATGGTGCTCCCACACTGCTGTTATAAAATGTTTACTAAAATTACCTAACATGAAAACCTTTCTGATTTCTGAAAACCTTTTTGATTAAATGTTTTAGGGGCATTTTTTTTTAAACTGCTACTATCTTTGAAAATAACTTACTGATATTGTTTTGGATATTTTAGCTAATTCTTGGTTTAGTCGAATGGTAAATTTTACAAACTTTGCTGAGTATGTGATTTTTTTATTATATTATGGCGCTTATTTAAAATAATGTTTGTAAATAAATAGTAACTTAGATACGTTTTGGTCATGACCGTTACCATCTAAAAGGACAGTACGGCAAGACGTACGATGCCGCATTTCTGGATTTAATTTTGTTACTTTGTTTTACATTTCTGTTAACAATTTAAGTAAAAAAAGAAAACTTTAGTCTTTTAGAACTATTTAATAATTACTCGACACTTCTATGTCATAAAAATGTTAGTTTTTTGCAACTTGTATGTATGGGACATCCCATAAGTGGGTTGGTAGGCATTTTGCCGAAAATGCCCTTAGATCACAATGTTAGAAAATGTTTACAAACATTTTATAACAGCAGTGTGGGAGCACCATAACTATCGATTTTCCCGGAAGAAATAATTAAGTATAAGCATTTAATTGCGTGCACTTAATTTTTTGCTTCCATGACGAAGTTCGGTCGTACTACTACGGCACATGGGCAGCTATAGATTTATTTAATGTTTGATGTTCCAGCACGACCCCGAGGTATGCACCCCTTTCGGCGAAGACGGCAACTACATCATGTTCGCCAGAGCAACCAGCGGCGACAGGAAGAACAACAACAAGTTCTCGCCGTGCTCGCTCAGAGCTATCGACCCGGTGCTCAACAACAAAGCGAGGTCGCCGAAGGGATGCTTTACTGGTAAGACCTTACATCAACTACGGAAGCTAAAAGGTTTAACTTTGCTGATTATTTTTTAGATCAACGCTACTGAATTCATAGTGCTGACAGAACACTATAGCCTAACATTGCTGACTGAGGCATGTGTAGCGAGCATTCACGAATAAATTATGCCTTGTGATCTGGATGCGCCTTAAACTTAGCACATCAAAAACAATGATGTGTCACGACTCGTAAATGTTTAAAGTTTTAACTTTGGCTGTATTATTTTACACCGCAATTCAACTTACGTACACAAGATGAGTGGTCAACCGCACGACAGACACTTGAACTACAAAAACCACCACCTTCACGAAACGAAATAAAAGCAATGTGAAAGTGTGATGTCTAATTTGAGGTACACTATTTTTATAAAACACAATATTTTTTTCAGAACCTCAACCAGCGATCTGCGGTAACGGCGTGGTGGAAGAGGGTGAAGAATGCGACTGTGGCTGGGCTTCCGAGTGTACGGACGTGTGCTGTCGCCCGCAAGCTGCGAGGCCTCATTATAAACCGTGCACGCTTACTGAACATAGCGTCTGCAGTCCTAGTCAGGTAACTAATAACTGAAAACTACATCACACAACAACGTAATTATCGCTAAACGAATTTAAAACATCGTTCTTATTCTGTCAATCCTTTGAAGATGACAGACTAAATAACGTTTTAAATATGTTTAGCGTTAAATCCATTTAGTGATAATATGTGGTCCAAGTGGGCCTAAATGTTAACTTCATAGAAACGTCATGCATTTAAAGATATTAAGATAGCGATCCGCTCCGACACACGAATACCTATAACGGGAACAATATATTTGTAAAACTTCCTTTAGATGACGAAGACAACGACGGTATGCCGTACTTTTACCGTAGAGGGAACATGAAAGGGCTCATGCATGACCGTATCACAGAAACTGAGCTCCTTTGGATATCCTATTTCATGGTAGACGTGCCATATAGTACAGATTAGATTACTAAAAACTTAGCTTTTAGCATGATAAAACTATTTATGCTCAGTTCCTATAAACAAAAACGAATCGTTTTGCTTACCAATGGTAGCATTTTTGATTGCCAAACTGGGCATATAATATAGATTTGTAAACTAATTTTACCTGTGATAGCTACTTCCAAATGGGAGGGTCTACTATGCAAAGCTATGTGGTCATTGCTTCATTATTAGTAAAGATACAAGAGTTTTAATTTTAACCAATAACGGTCCGTAAATTATAGGAATCGGCCATTAATGTACCCAAAATAAACATAAGAAGAAAGAGTGTAAAAATCTAATGACCAATGTAAACATTTCAGGGTCCATGCTGCACTGCTTCTTGTACCCTCAAGTTTGGCGACAAGTGTCGCTCTGACAACGGCTGTCGCGACGCGGCCTTCTGCGACGGCAAGCGAGCCAACTGTCCGCAAAGTCGACACAAGCCGAACAGAACGCGGTGCGATAAGGAACTCGTGTGTTATATGGGAGTAAGTATCAGTTTGCTTTGAGCTTTTAGGTAACCATGTTCAGAAGTAGATGTGGGTCCATTTAGAACCTCATGGTAACTCAGTAGCCGCTGGTACGATTACATTTCGACATCGTACAAATCTGCAAATATATTTATGAAAAATCAAAAGATAAATAAAAAAAAACGTGTGCGGTCGGGGGACCTCCGTCAGGAACGAAGTTCCTTACGCGATTCTCGCACGCACATACACACTCGTATATAATAGAAAGAGACAGAGAGAGAGAAAGTCGCATGGGACATAACACTTTTTCAGCGTGACAGTTTCTATCAGTCAACTCCTACAGCAAGAACTGTGTTCAAAAAAATAGGGCTAAATAATGCTGGAAATGCAGAGCGTGATTAAATCATATTGTTGCAAAGAACCAACTACACCACTCTCCGTTCATTGAAGGAACTAATATATATTTCCTTCCCAGCCCGCCTTATGTTACCGTTTTGATGTGCCATAACTCCAACCACACAGCAACGGCAAAAGGTTGTGACACGTTGAACAGACCCTTGGTTGAAATAGCGCGCAAAGCTCTTTGATTTTCTATCTATTTACCCAAATGTTGTCGTCTCTCCAGGAGTGCACGGGATCCATCTGCCTGGCATACGGTCTGGAATCCTGCCAGTGCGCATCACGCAAGGACGACCCGCGCTCTGCGTGTGAGCTGTGTTGTCGCAAGCCCGGCGGCGAATGCCAGTCCTCCTTCAACTGGAACACCTCGCCGTATGATGTGCCCGATATGTATGCCAAACCGGGCACGCCCTGCAATGATTATAATGGGTAAGGTGGCTGAGAAATAACCAAGGAACTACCGATTGCAACTCAAAGTACACCCTAGTATCGTTTAACGCACTATTAAATGTACTTACACGCGATTTCTGAACAAAATTTTGCTGACAGATAGTCAAACCGAGTAATTTAATTGGCTATTGTTATTTTCCCAATCTCAGCAGTTTAAACAAGTTGTTAAATCTTAATTGGCTTTTAGACACCGGCTGTTGATTATTTATGGAACAGCAGATTTATATCAATTTTTCAGTCCTATTGGAACGGTGCACCTAGCCTTCTGAAGTTTCATAAGTGCTCATGTAGGTTTATGTGAAATAATATATTTTGATTTTGAATTCCAGATACTGCGATGTGTTCCAACGGTGCCGCGAGGTGGACCCGTCAGGACCATTAGCGACGTTACGCAAGCTGCTGCTGTCGGATGAAAGTATCGCCGGTTTCAAGCGATGGGTACTCAAGCACTGGTATGCCGTACTGCTGATATTGCTGGCAGTCATCGCGCTACTGGTGAGTGCTTAGTTTTTGACAATATCAGCTTAACGCTGGTCTTAATTGGCTATGTCAGGTAAATTAATTGTTAAGCTATATTGACAACCAACTTAAATTGTCCCAAAGACATTTAAATCACTACATATTAGAAAACAAAGCTACCCCGCCGCGTCTGTCTGTCTAAACGCGATAAACTCAAAAACTACCGAACGGATTTCTATACGGTTTTCACAAATGAACGGAGGAAGGTTTAGGTGTATAATTAATTAAAATATTGTTGAAGATGTCAAAAAAAAATCATTCCGACTGGCAGCTTTACTGGCGTGTACCGCGTGAACTAATGGAGTTATATGAAAACAATGTATAAATGGGATATTCACCGACCTCCACGCGGGCGAAGCCGCGGGCTAATTACAATTATTTTCCTTATTCTTTTGACTTTCGACAGTTGTATGTAATGGCTATAATACGGCATATTGATGTAGGTTGTTATTTGCGTAACAATAAAACCCTGACTGTGCAATGAGTTTTGATTGGTAAATCGTCATGGTAAAATAGTCCATGGGTTTATCGCACAAGGCGCGTATTGAACACGAGCATATTTTGTTTCTGCGGATAATCAAAATTAAAATTATCTGTTTTGTTTAGCGATGCTGCAGCGCACTTGATGTTGCGATAGAAATTGACACTAAGTGTTAGTGTCCAGCTTAGGTATAATTTCTCTGGGAAGGTATATTACTGGAACTTTGTATTACAAAGCTTGAATATTTTCGCCAGTGTGTACAAAATTACCTACAAGCTAGAATATGTATATGTTCAAATGACAATAATTTCCTTTAGTACTGCTAGTCAACGATCAAAATAAAAGATTGAGCTAGTATCCATCCACTACAGTTGATTGTATATCATCATCATTTTCGGCACAAAAAGTAGTAGAGCTACTAAAACGTATTCATCTGTTGCTACTTTTAAAATACAACTTCCTAACTTAAATATGTGTGTTTCTAGGTGGCGAGTACTCGTTTCTTGGGCCGCCACGGCAAGAAGCTGAAGTCTGTGACCATCATCCACTCTTCTACGACTGAGACCGTCCGACTGCCCGACGCTGCCGACCAGGGGCTGATTGTTCACACGGCTATCAGGTATAAAACTAACTATATCTTCTACCAGACGCCTTAAACAGAGATATTAAATATTTTAAAAAGCTCTAGGTGCATTTAAAATGAGTTCTAAATAGTGATGGACGTTATTGCTATTATTCAATAATTACAGCAAAATGTGAAATACCATGCTACGCATTTTTGATGTGCTATTTGCTATTTTTTATAATGGTGGACAACAAGTAGATATTATTACGAAACTACAGCGATTATAATAAAAACGTTCAACGTTTTATTACTCACTACTGAGTAACGGTAGCCCTCCATTCTTTCCAGTTTCCTAGAAGTCTGATAATTTTATCCCTCCACCTCTTTCGTAGCTTGCCCAGACCTTGTCCATCAGGGCACTTATTCTATGTTTTACGGATCGCCATGCCCAACCCTTTTCAGCTGAGCGGAGTATAGTGTTCCAAACACGATTTTACGGACTATACATAAAACTAACTACTTCTACTATAATGTATTATACTCTAAGATCACTCTAACTCCTACAGTCCGACCGTCGAGAGAATGCATTCCTGACACTTGTCAGTGCGACAATTCTAGTAACGAATAAAGATCAAATTCGCAAACCACGTACCTATTCGTTTTTATGAAACTGACGGGTGTCAAGAACGCATTTTCTCGACGGCCGGACTGTAGTAATACTTCTATTTAATACTTAACCCACGGCACTGATATTTTCTCCCTGTCTAATTTCATATATCATGGTGTGCTGGTAGTAATAATCTTAGTTAACCTTACCTTGCTTAGTTCTTCAAGCTTTTGTCGAAAAACGCAAATTTGTTATTCTCGCTCCGTATGTAAAAAATATTTGGTACTTGTAAAGGAGCTTGCTGCCAAAAAAAATAATTACAAAGCGTGAACGACTTTACGACGGCGCGTTTTCCATAATAACAGCAAACACAACGCATATGATAATAAAGCAGCACCCACAAAAAATATAACAAGCTATAACAAATGCACCGAATAATAATACTATTTATACCATCACTACTTTTAAAGGAATAACGCCGCAAGCATTCTTTTAAAATAACATTTAGAATCATTTCATTCATTACTCACATCATTTTTGGTTTGGTTGGTTGGTTGTAGTCGATACAACTAACTGCTTGCCGTATAATGTTACAGGTCCAAACTACCTCTAAAGAAGAAAGTAGCTCTACGAACTCGAGCTTATCGCAATAAGAAAGACCATAAGAAGTTAGGAGACAAAGCCTCTCCGCTACACAGTGCCAATAAGAAGAGGGTAAGTCGCTAAAAAGATCATAGTACACGGTACTAATTTCAACGATGGATATTTTTTAAATACTACACTTTTAATATTTTTTACAGAAGCCGAATAGTCAAGCAAAATTAGAAGAAGTTCCTAAAATAGCAAAAGAAAATACAGCCATTGTCACAAACGCCGAAGGCAAATCACCAAAACACGTGATCCTTTCTAAACATAAAGGTAAAGTAAAGAAACGAAAGACGAAAATGAAGAAGGAAATAATAGACTACAGTTCTATGCAGAAACACCCCGCCTCTCCGATTAAAGATAACGAAGCTTTGAGCAAGGTGCAAAGGTGGCTGCTCAGCTCACCGCAACCTGCTGCCATACCTAAATCTAAATCTATACCTCTTGGTCTCACAGAAAGAACGCATAGACAGGTACAAAAAGGCTCTAGAAAAACTAGACCGTCCAAGAGCGCCACCAATTTGTTGTCCGGCGAGAAGGCCCGACTGCAAGTCGTGTTCAAACCTCCATTTAGATTCAGTGTCAAAATATGTAAAAGTGATAAAACGAAAGTAGTTCTAGACAAATCTTCTAAGCCCGACGTGGACAGAAAACGACACGAAGCGGTACCTCAACTAGCTCCTGCGGATGTAGCGAAAGGCAATCCATCCAATAAAGTCCCAAAGCTCTCTAATTCCACGAGGATTGCAGATAACGCTGCAACTCCCAGTGCTCCTAAATTAGAAAAATTACTTAACCAAGAAAACAAAACTCATGGTTATGCTAATTTACTTCCTCGAAGTGCCAGTGACTGTAAGTTAACGAAAAAAATACCGGAAGTTAAAGTTCGCAATGGACATAAAAAGAGTAACTCCGTTGGCCAAAAGAAAGAGACTACTGAGAGTCGCCAAAATCTTATAGCACAAGAAGATTGTGAAAACGCTCACGTTTATGAAAATGTAGTGATGTCACAAGACATTTTCGTTCCTAAGAGTTGCAGCATGCCTCGACGACAGACCAGTGTCGGCGCCGGCATAGCTCGACAGAGCAGCTACGGTCATTTACCTAGAGCTCAAATCCGCCCACATAGACATAGTACAAACAATATAAGCAGATCCAGAAATAGCAGCACCTCTGAGCTGGAACACTTTTACAATGTTATAGAATCACTGCGACGGAATAACGTCAACGATGTAAATACTTTTAATACAAATACGAGCAGTTCATCTGGCAGCAGTCGACACGACAGTGCGCTACTCAAACATAGTTCGAGTTCAAGGCAAGGAGGCAGCAGAACTTCGCGTCAAAACAGTCTAGTCGATAAGCCAACGCGGTCCAGTCCGACCGAGTCTTTGAAACTTCAGAGACAGCTCAGTGAAGTGGAGTTGGCTAAGTCACACGGCGACAGTGGGCTAAGGGGCTTCCAGCTAGTCGTGGGGAAGGATAAGTTAAAACGACAGTTAAGTGATAATGAGTTGTGTAAGTCCCGAGTACAGTTGGCGATGCCGATGTCGGCGGGCGCGGAGCCGCGGCAGGCGTTCTGCTGGAGCAAGCGCGCCAGCCTCGACTGCGAGGCGTCGGTGCCGGGCCCGCCGCGCCGACCCAACTCTAGGAATAAAAAGCGAACGACTTATACATTCGGTGAACTCAAAAACACCGTCCCTAACGCGACCGACACATCGCCCCCTGAAGACGTCCACATCTCTCCCGAGGAGTTCTTAAAAATAATTGATAATTAAGTATTACTGGGGACTCGTAAGCGTATTATAACCTCGAGTGGTTATTTAAAATATGAACAAATAATTAACGTGTATATTAGATACCTATTTGCAAGATGTACTATTGTCGGCTGGTGTAAATATTGTAATTTGCTTTTAATATTAGTACTAATGTAACCTGCCACTGAAACAGACCATTGCTCAGTTTGTCTCCCTCATCGTACATACTTGCAATGTAATGAGAAGTACATACGTAAAAAATAATACTCTTCAGAAGTACATTAATTTTAGTTAAGCTTATTTTGAGAGCAGTATTTTATTACGCCATAAAAATACGTTTTCATTCATTAACACAAAAGATTTTAATATACTGAACTACTTTGATGTTATTGGATCCGCTGTTAATGTTTTTACATTATTGTGTATTGTAGTTACTAGAGGTATTAAAATTATTTGGCGTAGTAGTACTTGTAACTGGCAATGATCTAGTTTCACTGAACGATCTCTATAAAATGAATCTCTATTTTTTCTACATGCTATGTATTGTACAAATTTACTCAAACCTATGTAAAGTGTTCATGTAAGATTATTTAATTACTTTAAAAAATACTTTACGTAATTCGATTTTATTTTATAATTCTTTTAACATTTTCTAATTCTTTTAACATTTTCTAACATTTTGTTTATTTAAATAGCTGTCAATTAGTATGTCAATCTGTTTAACAATACCTATAGTTGTCTAAGAATTTTGCCTGTACACCATAATATTCAAAATACAAAGTAACTATAATTTCATAATGAAGGCTGACATAGGGTTCTATTATAAGATTACCTACTTAGTAAATTGCGATAAGTACCTTATGAAAATTAAATACATTTGTTCACTAAATACAGTTCAGTTCAGTTTCTATTAATTCGCAACAGCTGCAAATTAATGCTGGTCGTATATGAATGTCCTATCAAAGTTATCACTTAGTAGATAATAAACAATAATTCAGTTTCCGTGCGTTCTTTTCAGTAGGTACAAGACTGCGGCAATGCCAGTTCATATTGCACAGGCGCAATCATTTAAAATTCAATAAGCTCATAAAATATCATGAACTATTTGAAAACTCTTGAAACTCTCCTTACCTGAAACATGATAGAATCCTATGCAATCCTTATGTATAAAACAATAAATAAAAACGAACGTAAAACGGTTTTATTGATAAAAATATTTTTCTATACGTATTGGATTTAATCGAACTAATAACAGACTCGTACGTAAGCGAACTCATGGCTGTAACTTTGTTCTTTACACTTTTTGTTCTGCAATATCTGGGATGGAATGTAATTTTGTTAATTCACGTATTAGTATGACAATATCGTAGTGCGTAATGTAAGTAATTAATAACTCTTCGAAATATTGTAATTGTTAATGCTGTCTAGTTGATATGTAACAAAAATGTTTTGTTTTTATTAAGTTCCCGCCTAAATTAGGTCTTGTGATAAATGAATGTTGTCTATGATTTTTTTTATCCAAAGAAAGTTGGATAGATAACAAATAACCAGTCTGAATACGACTGTCATAATGCCATAATGCAATTAAATTATATTGCAATAAAATAATAGCTACCAAATAATCGTTAATTATTTTTGAGAAGTATGAGAGATAATAAAGACTTATTTTTCAATTTCCATGTATTTTGTATCCGTTATTTTATTGCGATTGAAGTTCAGTAAAGCAGTCTCATCACCAAACCCGCCGACCCGCCGACCCGCCGACATGATGACCCGCCGACACCCGTACAAGTCGCCGACATGATTCTTTTGAAATAAAGCCGCCGATATCAAGCCGGCCGGGCTGTGTCGGCGGGTCGGCGTCTAGGTTTGGTGTCTAGACTGCTTAATAACTAAACGTACGGCTACACTACACATACAACGACTTGTCAGACATGTTATTATGCTGACCCAGCGAAATATCAATCCAGCAAACAATAAATAATTAGGTATATTAGGTGCAGCAAAGGTGCATGTATGTTTATATTTTATAATGGTTTTATTTCTATCTCAGATATTAATCAGAATGTGTTCCAGTATTTTCGTGAGTCGTGCGAAAGCTTTGCGGCTGTGGCACAGCGTTTATGAGCTTCGACGTAGGGTGGTAAGGGTAAAACGTAATAGCTATTGTATTGTATAGGAACTGATTTCTAAGAAGATCCTAAAATATTGGAAATGTTACAAATTTGTATTTTATAAAAATACTAATGTGGATAATATGAGGATATGTATAAGCAAGTGGGCACGTCTGCTGGATTATTGACTACAGCTTATACCTAGATATTTGCATTTATCCATACTTTTAAACATATTTATTCTAGAAATCTATTCCTATTGAGTGATTTTGTTTTATCTTGTTATAAGTCTATTAAAACTCTTCCTTAATAAAAAAGTTCGATTTAAGTACATGTTAATTGTGAATTTGATATTATATAATTAAATGTGACTAGATTCTATACATCTATTTAATGGTTTTATAGTAAAACACTTTCCATAATGGATTATAAGACAAACTTTATTCTAATTAAAACTATCTTTAATTTACTTACAATACAGATATTTGTGATGTTATCTGATATTTACGCATCTGACTATAATCTCACTGTATTTGTTCCAAGTGCCTTATGAACAAATCATTACATTCCTACTTACATTCCAAATTGTATGCCTATTATTAACTCCCTCGTTTCTATGGATTAAAAAATATTTATTTAAATTGCTCTAAAATGATGGTTTGATCGCAACAAAATTTGTATTATGCATTGTATAATTTTTAACTTTTGAGTACTTAATTAGTCTGTGATAGAATACCTATGTTTATACAATTCATCATACTATGAGTTTTTCTTCAAACTTTGTTAATTTAGTATATTAAAGTACCGTTAACATTATTGAAAGTATCCACTATGAATACAAATTTGTAATAAATTCATTTTCTAACATTTTACTATTTTTTTTCTGCATTTTTAATGGATTAAAAAGACTCCAACAATAATATAACATGTCTATTATTTTATTCTTCTTTTCGCCCCATACGTCTAACACTTGTACCTACTGGCGAAATGTAGGTAGGTACTTATTATACACTTCTGCCTAAACCTTCGAGGAATAGTAATTAGGCGTAATGTTTTTATTTTTTCATACCATAAACTCAAGAAAACCATTTTGTTTTAAGTTTTTCCCACTCTATTTAAAACCTCTTTATATCGGCCATAAACACGTTCTTTACATTATTTTTAAATGACATTCAATTATTTATTCGATTGTCTTTTTTTCTTTCACCTATCAAATTATTGACATATTTTTCATCACAGAACTATTTGTTGTGATGAAAATTTTGCATAAATAATTTAAAATGGCTCCGATACGTTACAGTCTCCACTATGAAGATTATTCTGAACATTTGATGTCGAGATTTGGTAAACTCTTACAAATGCAGGCTTTAGTCGACATGACACTGATGTGTAGCTCTCATACTTTGCGCGTTCATAAAGCTGTACTTGCTGCAAGTAGTGCCTACTTTCAGGTAAATGATAATTGATTAATATTTCTACTTTTTGCCTTAATAATTTGCTGCATAATTATTGCAAACTCTTCTACAAAAATTTTGCCGCCAAAGCGACTAGAATTTTGACACGTCATAAAAATAAATATTAATTGCATATTTTCTAGGAAGTTTTACAAAAGCAAGCAGGGGAACCACTTATAATATTAAAGATGCGTTTTAGTGTGTTAAAATGTTTAGTAGAATTTATGTACTGTGGGAAAACACAGTGCTTGGAAGAGAATTTAGATGAACTGGTGTCTGCGGCACAGTTCCTTAAAATTAAAGGACTATCGAAAGTCACCAAGGAAGGTTTGGGCATTGCTAATAACAGTAAGTGAGGACTTCATCATGATGAGTCTTAAATAATATATTCGAACTTAGAGACACGGTCTTATCTCATAGTTATTATGTGTACAAATTCTAGGTGAAATGCCTATCTTCACTCCACCGGTGGTGATAAACAGACCTCCGCAATCGCTTATTGATTTGCATTCTCAGGTAAACACTATGTTTTTAAAAGTAATATTAAAGAAAATAGCTGTGATCGTTTGTATGTGTTGCCATCTGGCTCATAAAAATAAAATTAATAAGGTTGTCGACATGTGGGATGTGGACTCAGCGATCATTGTGCCGATAGTCGTGACAGCCAATGGGTTAGTAGCCAAGAGCCTCGACCAACACCTGAGGAGGCTCTCGTTGGGCAGCTGGATCAAGGGCTTGATTCAGAAAGCGTTAATTCTGGACACGGCCCGCTTTTTTAGGAGGTTCCTCTCTGGAGCCCTGACCGCCGCTTGGACCCTGTACCCGATACCGATGGGCTACCTACTACTTTTTTATATTTTTAGATGTTTTTATATTTTTTATATTCTAATATCACGAACATCCAACGATTTCTTTATAAACTTCAACTATATCCGACGACCCTGCATATACTTATCTCTTTCTCTACCGTAAATCGTCTCCATCTAGCTTTAGAGCAGTAGAAAATGCAATGTAATGCCCATAAAAAAGTAGATAAGTACCTCGCTTATTCATATGTAACGTGCACACTTAACTCGTAGAGGCTCTTGATATGCGGGGTGCATATCTCTCTCTCTGTTAGATATTACATAATAAAGGTAAGTTATGGAATCAGGTGATACTTTGCGGAAATCAATGACAGTAAAATGTTATGGCTGCATTCTGCATCCAAGTCTGGATCTAATTATTGCCGATTTAAAACTAGGTATATTTTTATTATAACCTAACATAAAGGTGTTTGAATACAAATATAACAATTATTTTCAAGGACAATGACAATAAGACGCCGCAGTCCTCGCAGCTGGCACCAGCGGCCAGCACCAGCCAGCCGGTGGACAATAGAATGAATAATAATAAAGTTAGTCAGGTAACCTAACTATGTATACATAATAATACAGGGTCAAATTAAATTAGCTAGCGAAACGTAACTAGCTAACTAAACATGATAAAATAAAAAAATAAAATATTCGAGTTTTTGGCGGTCGACGGCCGCTGGTAGGGTTGTTACTGTTCTTATTGTTAGGAGTTGAGAAAATCTGTTTTCTTATGATTGATCATATTTAGATATCCATTACGTCTGTGAAGTTTCGCTAGCTAATTTAATTTATTTATTTATTATTTATGTACACACAGTAAAATATATAGCGATATGAAATAATTATAATTTGAGTACAAAGGTACTGCTTATTTCTTAAGAACTTTCTTCCAGCAGACCTGCGAAAGGAGATATAAAAAAGAAATGTAGACAATAGTGTGTGAGAACAAGAAGAGAAAAATATGAATGTGTGAAGTCTGAAACTAAAATATTAAATAAAACTACACATATAATGCAAAACATAAATAAACATAAGTATACTTAAATAAATACATAATGGTAAAATATATAAACTTATATATACAGGTTGAAATTGAATACATGCGACAAATCGAAATGGGAGATTGTACTCATCATTATGAACAACTTTTACTATGGGACCAAACCTGAAATCGCGAAAAAAAAAACAGCTGTTCCCTACATTTTGACGAGTCATGCGAACATAAATGTAGGAAACAGCTGATTTTTTTTTCGCGATTTCTTGTTTGGTCCCATAGTAAAAGTTGTTCATAATGATGAGTACAATCTCCCATTTCGATTTGTCGAATGTATTCATCACAGTAGGTATAGAGGAAAGGTAATGCTCTTTTAATCAACATTTGAATTGAGAAATAGTTTTTGAATCACGAATGCTAGGCGGAAGTGAGTTCCACAATCTTACAGCATGGACAGAGAAGGAATAAGAATAGTAGCTTGTGTTATGAGGATGAGGTTTTAGGTGTGATCTACACGGTGCGTCGCTAGGGCGAGCGTAGGAAAAACGTTCAAGCAGGTAGGTTAATTTGACCCTGTATAATGATTTTTATTTTTAGACCTGTAGATACCTATTATCAGATTCGAAACACTGACTGGCTAATTCTCTTCTCATATATAACATATTTACCTAAGTATAATATTATAGTCTCTACCTACCTTATCCTCTGTTAACCAAATCGAAGGCTTATAGGATACCTACCGTCTTAGTTTTGCAGATGCCTGTTTTCCTACCCACTTGCTATACATCGTTCTGATTATGCCAGTCGTCTGAAGATGACTGAAACAGAAAGATGTTATTATTTAAAATACATGTGATTTTATGGTGCAAGCGGCCCTAATTAGTACTCCTACCTACTTACACAATTTCTCAGCAGGACATGGTAGTACGTATTCCTTTCGACATTGAGAACGGAGGTAGCGCCCCTGCAGTGGACTACTCGGACGCACCGAGAGCTATCAAACCACGGCGAGGCAGGCCGAGCGTCAGAGTAAGTAGAAATAAGGAACTGTTAAAACAACTTAAAGCAGTTCACTGTCCGGTCTCGGACAAGACAGCGCACCAACCCCAAAGGTACCATTGATCATTAGGTATATAACGCATTTTATGAGTTCATGAAGTTTCTACGATTTTCCTAGAAGTGAAATATAGAACGCGTAAGGAACTGCCTTAGTTAACCAGCATACCTAAAGCTTTCCAGCGGAGATCCCGAAGCTCCACTAAATTGTGCTGAGACGACTACCACCGCCATATGGATTTCGTCGGCGGTAGTAGGTAAAACATAGAACCCAGAGAGGCCAGAGACAACAACTAGTTACATTTTTTTTTTCTTTTTTTTTCTCCTCGGTGTTCCACCTCTGCCTATGGCGGGGGGTGCGGAATTCACCGCTCCATAAGCATTCACCGCTCCAACTAGGTACACCTAGCGCAAGTTGTTTAAATGCCCCAAAAAGTCAACGTCCTCAGGCTTTGTCGATGACTGACCGGAAATCTAGAACCTCCCTAAACGAAAATATTACACATCTACATTATGTTGACTGTATTTTCCTACTTACAGCGAACAGGTGCATGGGAGGGTGGCACTGGTGCACTGGGTCGCGCGGCTGAACGTGCACTGATGCGACGCGAACAGGACTCGCGCAAGGCTATACACCAGCTGAAACATCTGCAGACTCGGCATATGCAGGTACCATATACTATTCAGAACCGCCATTGAACACCATTGAACACCATTGAAACACCATTTCAAAGATTTATGAATATTATTATATAAACATGATGCGTATCATCATGTTTTATTTTAATTCCCACGCACGTGTATAATTGAAAATATTTGTTTTTTGCAGGACTATATGGACAGAGTGACTCTCTCGCAAGCCGTTAACAGCATCTGTGGCCCAGAATCCTCCACCAACTACATGAACATCGACAACGACCTTATGTATATGGACCAGACGGTATCGTCTAACGTGCTTGACCCCACCATCGCCTACAATAAAGAGCACTCTATAGGGAACGAAACCATTACCAGCTACTCTAACACCAACCCCATCAGTTCCGTTGACGCCTCGACGGGTGGTATCAGTACTGCCATGTCTCAATATGTTAACGCGCTCAAAAGCGCCGGACTCCCTACCGACTTACCCATACTCTTTGAATCCGGTGATGGGTCCTACATTAACGTCAATGAACAAGTACTACTGGACATGGTGCAAAGCAGCGAAATACAATACGAAGTCATAGAGCAACCCAATATTATCGAAAAAGTAGCAGACCCAAGTGAAATCAAAAGCATCGATGATCTATCTAAATCTATAGAAAGAGGAGAAATGTTACTAGGTAATAAAGGTTACGGCTCAAACTCCGATTACGACAAAGACTCGTCGCAGTACAATCGTACCGAAGACACTATTAACAGCCTCAACGCAATACTACCTGACAACTTGGAATCCTTTGAAGAGCAGCAAAACTATGTAGTATTAGATCCGCGCTTACAAGAAAGCAATAATTCAATCGATCACGTAAATGCTCATGACTTTTCCTGCATCGATGGTGATATGCAGTTTTTCACAAAATCTATGAGTGATGACGTAAAGAAATATTACGAAGATCAACAGTTGCATGACGCTAGAGTTATTGAACAACTATGCCCAACAAGTACTTCCTTGGATACCAATTTCAGTATTTCGTTACTCGACTCCAAAAGTTCTCATTTGAGTTCCAATTTAGGTCAACAATATAATCCTCTTAACCCTGAAGATTTGAGACGAAACGAAGACTGTTATGACTTTGGTCTGCAACTTCCACAAAGTGCCGTTTTTAAAGAAGACGCTCTAGATTGTCTTATGGCGACGCCGAAACGTAATGTTGATGACGAACAAAATAATTACGAGGACAGCACACAACTCGATCAACGAGCACAAGAGAGAGATGAAATTATAAAAGATTTGATGAACATTGAAAACAAAATGAATATGGCACAACACAATTCGGCTGTTAAAGATGATGAAGATAACTTAAACTCTAATTCAGATTGTAACGTTCAAAATTATAACGTGAATCCTCTTAATGTTCCAAGCGTGTTCGACAATGACTCTGATAATATGAATATGAAAGAGTTGAACTCTTCGAAAAACAGCAATGGAGATTTGTCTACAACATTGACCTCGGGTGAGTTGCAATGGGGTAATCTAGATATGAGTAATAAAGAGCCCGGTGAGAATGACTCTAACGAGAGTAACGGACATCGAACCAGTAATGAAAGTCAGATTGACGATGCAATGGTGTCAGAATCTCAGTTTCAACATTCTGTGATAGATTTGACCGGGGCTGTAAATCACAAGACTGAGCAATGGGGAGACATTATGAATGAAAGCGATGATCTAAATAAGGAAAATGAAGAACCTACAAATGTTGACGGTATTAATTCCTCGATAGAAAACAACATACCATTCGCGGTCGGACTGCTTCCTCTAAAACAGGCGCAGCCGACGGAAGAGGGGAGTTTATTGAAAAGGAAGAACTCTATTGGTGATGATTTATTAGATAATGTAGACGCTAAATGTTTAAAACGTAAGGTGAAATACAAGAAATTGTGATAATAATTATGTTTAAAATTATAATAACAACTAACTATCAAAAACTTTCTTTTCTTGTGTTTTTTATTTTACTAGCAGCGCCTCGCGGCTTCACCCACATAAATTTCGATCCCGTCGGAATATCGGGGTAAAAACACGCCTCACGCTCACATTTACATCATAGTACCTATGCCGACCGGCCCGGCCGCCGTTACGTGACACGACAGCGTCAATCGTCAATCACGCACACAGATCGGTACGCTGCTTTACTTTCGATATGCGTGGCGCAGAGTCCATCTTTTTTTTTAAGACAATGGAAAAAGAATAGTTCGTTCACACGGACCACATTTGGCCGTCAAAATAATTTGTCAATCATTTTGTCGATGTGGTGTGGTTGTGGTACCTACGTGTGATCGGGAGTTTAATAGGTCAACTTGATTTGAACTCAACGCAAACAACGGGATAATTGCGTAAAGCTTCGGTTTCCTTTAAAAGCGGTGACCGCCCACATAGCGTCCGCAATTTACTGGTGAATGCCGTCACTGAAACGTTGTATATGAAATTAACTTGGTGTTTTCCTAGAGAGCGTTTTTGACGACGTAATGTCAAATCCCGCTGCCCAAAGATTTAAATCGCTAGATTTGCCCCCACTGTACTTTGAAAGTGTCCATACGGAGAAGAGTAAGCTCACACAATTATAGCGTACTAGCTTCCGCCCGCGAGGTATGTCGATAAAAACTTTTTTTTAAATCGGTTCAATAGTTTAAGCGTGAAAAGGTAACATACAGACAGACAGACAGACAGAGTTACTTTCGAATTTATAATATTAGTATGGATATATGACAATCGGTCACTGCGTCATTGTGTGTCAGAGGTTTCAAAAGCGAAACAAGCGCGACTGTCTCTTGACACGGGCGTATCTAGCGTTTTAAATCTTCGTCGCTGTCATCGTTTTCATGACAGCCGTCACTGCCGCCGTTACATGCGATCACCGGTTTTCTAGGAAACCGTAGCATTAGCAATGGACTTACTACTATGAACAGTTCAACAACATTAATGGCGTTATTACGTTGTTGCATATCAGCCTATAATGTTCCCACTGCTGGGACACAGGTCTCCTCTCTTCGAGATCTACCACGTGGGGCCAGTGCGAGTTGGAAGATGTCACCACTTCGATTTATAAGTCATGTCATCATTTAAGACATAATTATTCTAAGTCATGCCGGTTTCCTCACGATGTTTTCCTTCACCTGTTTTGAGAGCAGTGGTGATGAAATAATTTACCTACACAAAGTAAAGCGCCTGTCAGGGTTCGTACTTCGTTGCCACTGGGCCTCCACTGCCGTTACGGTACGTTGTTGAGCAGACAAATTTTAAGAACATATTTTGTAATGGATTAGCAATTATTCAAAATGGTTCAGATTGTGATTGAAAGGGTAACGCAATTAGGGTGTTTTTGAAGAAACAAAACACAAACGTTTTCTTTAAAATTTTACTGGAAACAATTGAATACAAATTACAATGATAATATTTTAACATTTATAAGGCATTTCATATTTTTAAAATCTAGTACACTACAACAATTGTCAGAAATATTGAGATTCGTTTAGCAGGCATACAATAGGCGGGATTAGTGTACTAATTTGTTAGGTATCCATATTCAGTATCACTTTCCGGAACTTTTTATTAAATCTTTTTTAAATTATATTTACTTGAATTAAATTAAAAATAATATCGAGTTAAGCAATAATAGCTCTGATGAATGAAATGATTGTCGCTTTGATTTTTTATTTCATTGTTTATAAGGTTAGAGATGAAGTATTGGGGTAGGCAGAATCTACAGAACGCCACCTGCTGCGATCCCTACATACTCCATGAAGTAGTATCTAGTGTAATTAATTTTATAGCCTTAAAATGTACTAACCAAGCTGAATTGTCACGTTTTACCTAAACTTGTATTTGAACACTTGTATAAATATAAAAATAAAGCTTAATATTAAAAAATTAATCAGATCAATGATATAATGGCTCGGATTGGTGGTAGCTACATTACAAATAGCCGTTACATATTACAAAATATTATCCTTAACCTACCTTGTGATATGAACCTAATTATTGAAGAATTTCATATAAAATTCCACTTACTAAATAAGTAGGTAATATCAAATGTCATTAAATTACTTATTGTCAATAAAAATTGACAGGATATTACATCATAATTATAAAAAAATATTAAAATATACATATTATGAGAAAGATATAATATAATTAGTATCAATAACCGTTATGAACTATCTAGAACTATCGACATATTTTGACCTGTTTAACAGAAAAGTCGTATTACTGGAAATAAATGAAAAGATCGCGGTGTTTTGTGCTACTGAGTTAAAGCAGTGAGATGTCTTTTAGTATACAAAAATAAAAGAATAAAAAAAAACAGTCTAATTGTATACAGACACTATAAAAAAAAAATTAAACAGTCTAATAATTACACATGGACATGATAAATCACACAAGTTAGACTAAACTTAAACCCCTAAAAACGTTTCCTAGTAAGTAGTTTCCAAACTCATTTTCAATAAAATTATAAATATCATGAGAGTTCTGAGCGAAAGTAATGGCCGGATGTGATCACAACCTAAAATCAGTTAACAAAAAAAAAAAACGGAATGCTTTAACATTAGTAAAAATACATAATTATATAAAATAAGTTTGCATAGCATATGTAAAACGTACATCACGAGATTACCCATTTACGAGAGAAACATATAAGAAAAGAGGTAAAGAATAATAAAAAAGTTTGTACATATTGTTTATGGGCTAAGCTTCTAGCGGAGTACCCGTAGGAGTCAGTGTGGTAGTCTCCCATTTGGAAGGTAATGGCTGGCGAGGACATTCGGCCGTCGCCACCGTTGGAGTAGGCGAGGACTCGTAGGTTGTAGGACTTGCCCGGGGTCAGGTTCATGACGTAAGCCTCCAGTTTTTGCTCCACATGTATTATGGTGTCGTTCGCGGTGCTCATGTCCTGGTCAATTTCCCATACTCTCACCTGGAAAATAACATTGCTTTTAATTTTTTTATTTACATGCGCTAATAAGAATAAAATAAACTTTTCAATCAATCAATAGTCTTTATTTTTAACCGACTTCCAAAAAGGAGGAGGTTATATGTTCGACTTTATGTATGTTTTTTTTTTTCTCCGCCATGTGTGGATCGATTTCGAAAATTATTTTTTTGTTTGAAAGGGTATACTCCCAAGGTGGTCCCATTGTCAGCAAGTTGGAATCTGATGAGAGGATCCCATGGAAATCGAGGGAAACCCTCAACTTTTTTTGGCAAACCTATAGCGATTTGGATATTTTTTAGAGTAACTTGAAGGGTATACTCCCAAGGTGGTCCCATTGTCAGCAAGTTGGAATCTGATGAGAGGATCCCATGGAAATCGAGGGAAACCCTCAAATTTTATTGGCAAACCTATAGCGATTTGGATATTTTTTAGAGTAACTTGAGTATTTGCTCTCGGAAATCATCATTTGGTAAAGTGGAGCTGATGATGAAGACTACAGACGGCCATCGGAACTAATCAATGATAAATATTTCACGGGTTGCGATTCGATTACTTTAATATGGTTGCTAAGCAATTTATGCTCGTCACAATGCGTGTGGTGGTGGAGTGGAGTTCTTCAGGTTCTTACCAGGAGAACTCCTCAAAAATTAACGTCCCAGCATCGGGAAAAGCAATATTTTGTAAAAGGTGATGAGCAGTTGACGTTAGGCTATTGTAACTTAGATAAATTACAAACTCTCTCACTAAAAAGTGAAAAATAAAAACTTTTTTACAAAAAAAAACAACCGACTTCCAAAAACTTTTTTACAAAAAAAAAAAAACAACCGACTTCCAAAAAAAACTACAAAGTGATAAATAACTTTTATTTCGGAAGTCGGTGTCAATTAACGAAAATGCAGAACCAACGACACCGACTTCCGAAATAAAAGTTTTTTATCACTTTGTAGTTTTTTTTGGAAGTCGGTTGTTTTTTTTTTTTTGTAAAAAAGTTTTTTTAAACATAGGTTCCAACAGTGTGCAAGATGTTACAATTGTTATATTATAGTTTCTCTGTGTTTTGCCATTTGGCGTACATATAGGGGAGGATTTTGCCAATTAGGTATCTTAATTCATAATAAGTAATTCAGTAGTACTAATGTCAATTTATAAATTAATTTAATAAAATGCAATAGGTAATGTCAATTTATAACGAAATGCGATAATGTCAATGATAAATAATTATAATGTCAATAAGTTACTGCTATGAAAAATGTTTAAAATTAACATTGTCCACAGAATTACTATTAGAGTCGACATGCATAAATACTCGTGTTACGAAATAAATATTATTAAATTGCCAAGGAGCTGTCGCCAAAATATTCACTGAGACAAGTTACATTAATTTCTGTATTAATATAGTAAGTACATAATTTACGCTTGTTTACTAAATTTAAGACTTTTTATTGAGCAAGGTAATATATTAAATATTCTTTGGGCCATACAAAAAAAGCTTTTCCTCATTAAAGCCGTACCCGCATTTGGCACTTTAAAGGTCTAACTTATTTTTATCACGTAGTTTCCTATAATGGCTTTTATAAGCTATTTCATTTAGGGTGATGTTTGTTTTAACCATTGACAAATATATTACTAGCGGTTTTACCAAATACATTTACTTCATAAATATACAAAGAAGGCACGGTTAAGATTTTGAGGCTTTTAAATAGAGATAGACAGCTGTCAGTACTTTGTAAACCACACATATGTAGCTCTGATGCATCTTTTTTGGGCTTGGAAAACATACTCTTTATTTACTGAATTGCCCTATGCCATATCTTAGTGTGGATGCAACATAGCCATGGTAAGCCATTAAAAGTGATTCTAAGCTTACAATTTTAGCCAGTTTATAGAGGGCATATGCAAATTTATTATCTTTTTTACAAATATCGTCCGTTTGCGGTTTCCAGGACAAATTATTATCTATAATAACACCAAGGAATCTAGTCACAGTTGCGGACTCTATTTTAGTCCCCAAATAGTCAATGTCATTGTCAAGGTTTATATTAGGAATCCTTTGATAAAAGTGCATTATTTTAGTTTATTCTGGATTTATCACAAGATTATTATTATTTAGCCAAGTAATTATTTTATTCAATGTCAAATTTATCTCTGCTTCGTATGTATTAGGATCGTCACATTTTACTACTACCGTGCTGTCGTCAGCAAATAGTACCATAGGATGCTTTATTTCTCTAGGCAGATCATTTATATAAGTTAAGAATAGTTACAGATTTAAAGTAGCATCCTACTTTAAATCTGTATCTTCTCTCGTTTCCAGTGCGTGGGCCATTTTCGTGTTATTTCTAAAATCTGCTTTTTGTTGTCTAAGTAAGATCCAATAAGATTCAAAATGTTGCCTCTTATACCATATTTCTAATTTTTTTGCATAATATGTTTATTACAATTACTGATGAAATAGCTCATAGTTCCCCTCTACTATTATAATTACTGATACATAGCTCTCTATACAAACACGTTGCGATGAACAAATCTACTACATGGCCCAGTTAAGTGGGCCATGTAAAAAAATCTCGAACTCATATAAGCGATTCTACGTAAACAAAGCAGTGGTGTCTTTTGGTTGGTCCTCCTGCCAAATAAGTAGTCACCTTATATCCTAGCAAAGGTTCCTCCTCATCGGTCGGCTGCACGTAACGCCACACGACGCGCACGGTCGTCGGGTTATAGGCCCACACGTTGACGGACGCCGGGGGCTTCTGAGGCGCCTTACGGAAAGTCCGCTCCAGGTAGCGCTCGCTCTCGGGACCCTCGCCCGCGGAGTTAAAGGCCATTACCTACACAAATATATCGAATACAAACTTTAAATGAAATAAAAACTTTGTTTAGATAAGCCGTTGACTTTAAAACGCAGTGATAAAGATGGATATAATCGTCGCTGCGCCGATAACTTGTAATGATCGTTTATTATTCATAGTTTGCGATTGTTTCTATTATTTTTACATTTGTAATATTAGTAACAGAAATATTACCTTAACAAAATAGTATGTATCGGGTTGCAGTCCAACAATAAGAGCCCAATGGCGCGTCGTTCTGGACAAGTAGTAGATGCATTCCTCTTCCTTGTTCGCCTGCTTCCAATACTTGAGACGATGTCCGATGAGCTTGCCGCGCAGTCTCTCGCGCGACTGGTCGATGGGGTTCCACGTCACGTTTAGAGACGTCGAGTTGAACGACCTCGCGTACACCATCTGAGGAGCCACCTGCGGCATGTCCTCCGCAGAGTATATCGTCGTCACTTCACTCTCCGGACCCGCACCGATGTCGTTGAAAGCCTGCACCTTCACGTCATACGGCGTATAGAAATAAGTTGTCGATACATGGACAACATACGTTCCGATATTGCCGAACTTCTTGAGACTCAACGACTGAAATTCCACCTCGGTTCCGTTACGACGCCAGAATATCTTGTAGTAAATGCCTGGCCCATTCTGTAAAGACGGTGGCAAGGGGTTCCAAGTAATAGTGAGATCGCCAGTTTTTCCTCCACCACCTCCCACGTTAGCGGGCGCTTCATATGGTTTATCAGCTGGAGTAGAGAATTGTGGGCTAGGTGCCGAGGGTTTTCCAGCTCCCAAAATGTTTACAGCTTGCACCCTAAATTCATAAATAGACCATGGCATTAGAGTTGTGGTTATAGTAGCACGTTTACGACCATTGTATCGGTCGATCTCAATCACGTTGGCCACATTCTCGCTTATCATGTACCACGTAGGGTTCCAGTGTGTGCGACCAGTGACCATGTAGCTGGTGATTGTACGACCGTTCGAATTGCTGTCAGTCCATTCAAGCGTAACAGAAGAGCGTTGAATGTTGAGCGTCTGTAAGCCGCCAGGTGGACCGGGCGGTCCTTCGATACGCAACTGTGTGTGGGATGAGATACGCCCGATGGCAGATTTTACAATACATTCGTAGTCTCCGACATCTGATAAACTTACGTTTAAAATAGTGAGTTCACCTCCATCGATTTTGATTCTTTTGTCGGCGTACAGATCAGCTGCTTCCTTCATGCGAATACCGTTGTGGTTCCAAAGGTAAGCTGTGTCTAACATGGGGTCTATTTCAGCATTACAATGTAAGAACACAACTTGATTAACTTGTGTTGTGATTCGCGGAGGCAGTCGCTCGAGGAAGCGTGGAGCGCGCAACACAATTAATCGTCCTCTGCTCTCATCAGTTCCATATTGGTTTTTAGCTGCGCACGTATAAACGCCTTCGTCATCTCTAGAGAGCTGCCGGATAATAAGGTTTCCAGTTTCGGAAATAAATCTTTTACCACCAGCGCCGATTACGACATTATCTTTCTTCCAAGTGAATGTAGGTTTAGGAGCTGCCTCAGGGTTGCATTTCAATGTAACATTGCCTCCCTCTGACCCATACGTCTCAGATTCAAGTGGGCGCTTTTTAAATGACGGCTTCAAGGACAACACTCTCAACTGTCCTGTTGAGTAGCTTGCTTTCAGTTGATTTTTAGCTTCACACTGGAACATCCCTGAATCTCTAGTTGGATCTAAGAATTTTATTATTAATACATTATCTTGAATAATATAACGATCTCTATCATCAGGTTCTAAAGTATCCATTGACAGTTTCTGTCCATTTTTCCACCAAGTATAGTTTACATCTGGAATACCAAAAGCTTCACAATTCCAATGTAACTCGCCTTTATTATCCATATGCTTGTTTGCCAGGGGAATTGTGAAGTTCGGCATGGCTTGCACCCTCAGGAAGACACTGTTTTCTATATGGGCCCGGTCATTTGTAACATCACACAAGTATTCTCCTTCATCTTCTACTCCAACATTAGGGATTGTTAATACACGATTATAGTTACTCAAACGTGCTTTTTTCGGGATAATGTCATTCTTTCTTGTCCAATTGTAAGCAGGCACTGGATAACCAAAGGAAACACATTCAAGGCGAACCTCTTGCCCTACTACTGGTGCTTCAGGGAAAACTTTTGGGAAATTATTTGGAAACTTAAGTTGCTGATAATCAGAGTGTGGGTAAACATAAAGTGGGAAGTATGGTCCATTGCGGCCTGCATCAGATACCTTGCTCATGACATTACAACTGTAGTTGCCCCTGTCAATAGTCTCTAGAGCAGAGAAGTAGAGTCCTCCGTCATAAGACACAAATACTCGCTTGTCTTCTTCCACAAGATTAGGAAAGTAGTTGCGGGCCCACAAGAAATTTACTGCAGGATAGTAAGATGGTGGATCACAGTACATTACTTTGCCCCAATATTGATTACCACTTTCAACGGACCTCTTCTGATTGAATTCTCGAATAAAACCAAAAGACAAGCGCACAGACTCTGATCTAATTATACCAAATTTATTAGAAGCTGTGCAGTGGTACCTTGCGTTGTCTTTATCAGTGTCTGGCCCATAAATCATGAGTGTTCCTCCACTGAGAACAAATCTGGTATCAACTAAAGGATCAATTTCAGTGTAAATAGGGCTGTCAACCTGATAGTCTTCTCTGTACCACTTGTACACAGGTGCAGGATACCCTCCTGCTAAGCAGGTCAACTGAACATGATAATTTCTCGTTGGATCGTAAACAGTGTCTACTGGCTCTTTTATAAAGTAAGGTCCTCTAGGAATTCTCTCTGGGTCAAAAGTTCCCAATCCATATGTAAATGACCTTTCTTCTTCAATAAGATAGTGCAGTCTTTGTGTTTGTCCTTCACAGATGAAGTGATGATACTGGGTACCTTCAATAGGAGACAAGCCCCAGCGCCCGTCTTGATGTGAGAACCTGTATACTAAGTTATCTCGAGGCAATAAGTTATAACTTGTGTATATCTGAGAATAATCATTGAAGAATGCATTTTCCAATCCACTCAAATGTGAACCATCAGCATCATTGGACCAATACCCTGGCGATTGTTGATGAGCACCGATATACCATGAGCCTTTCTGAGGGTCTAATCTCATTAGGTTTGTGATGATAAATCCATGTTCTTCAGGACTATTGACCGCCGCCAGGTCGGCTTCGTAAGCCAAACAAATTTTGCGAGCCTCATTTCTAGGGCGATCGGGCGACTTAGTGAAGCGGTAACAAGATTCCCGGAATCTTATCCAATTTGGCGGACACCTGTATCTCTCCTCGTAGTCCAAGCCGGCGTAATATGTCGCCGTGTTTTGTGGATCAACCTCATTGTCATTGGGCCCGAAGTTATCAGAGTTAAAATTATCTTGGTAAAACGAACTCTGGCCCGAATTGTAGTCGTTGCCGTTCACGGGAAAGCTGCCGTAAGGTACTTGTGGGTTTGGACGATACTGAGTTCCATTCTGGTTATTATCTTGGTATGTTTGTTGAGGATAGTTTGGATTGAACGTACCACTAGACTCAGGAACTTGACTCCTCACACAACTTGTCAATGTGAGCAATATCAAAACACACTTCATTTTCTGTTACAAAACAAAGAAATAAATAACATTATTTTTATGTCACAGACAGAAATTGTTTCTGTGATGATGGCCACGTGTTGTTTAGGCTTTTTTTATCACAGTTTCATTTTAAAATTCGTTTCTAATTTGAAAATAGCTTGATGATGACAAACACCTTGAAACGAAGCCTCGCCCTACTCCACAGAGTACTTTTTGATAGCTCGAATAAATTCATTCAAGGAAGAAGCATTCATTCAACTTTAGTGATGTACTGATGTAATATTTGACGTTTTCGGTTTTTGTATACTATTGGTATTTGTATATTGCAACCCTGACAACTTCAGGCCAAAACACACTTATAACATGCTACCCCACGTTTTTAAAAGTATTTTATGTTGACAAGAAAAGTACTCACGGGAAACAGCGTGAATGTTTCTTTTTGTTTTTTTACTGTTTTTTGTGTTTCAGCCAGTCACCTTATTAGGACCTACAGATATTCCAAGAAAAGTACCTACAACACTCATCATCATCTGCCTAGCCTTTTCCCAACTATGTTGGGGTCGGCTTCCAGTCTAACCGGATGCAGCTGAATACCAGTATTTTACATGGAGCGACTGCCTATCTGACCTCCACATCCCAGTTACTGGGTAATACGATACCCCTTGGTAAGACTGGTTGTCAGGCTTTCGGGCTTCTGACTACCCGTAACGACTGTCAAAGATCCACGAATGGCAGCCGGGACCAACGGCTTAACGTGCTTTCCGAGGCACGGAGGGGTCTCGATATGTAAAGATGGTCACCCATCCACAGACCAACCGCGGCAAGCGTAGCTTAACCTGATCGATCGACCTGTGCGGCTGTTATTATTTAGCCACGGGCCCCTCTACAACACTCACTTAGGGAATTATTGTAATTTTTTTCGGAAACACTAGAGAGTACCTATTATGTTCTGTGTTAAGAACACGCGAAGATGAGATAATAAGATGTATTATAGAGCTGCTACAACCATGGAAGTTCTTGACCATTTCATATTTAGCAAGATTATAAAAGAAAAAGAAGAAGAAGTTACGCGATGCCAATGTGCCTGAGGAGTTATGTTCTGTGGTTGGGTAATGGTAGGTACGATAAGCAGGTTAATCATGTAAAATGGGATGGGGCTCTCTCGGACCCATATACTTTAGGATGCGAGGTGAGGCAGGGACCAGGGTGGTATATATTTTCTCCACTTCTTTTCAACTTGTACATGAATAATCTGATAGATCAGATGGACTCAGCAGAAGGCCTGTCGAATGCCATGTTGACGGAGTTTGTGTAAATAACATCAGCTGATGTTATTTACACAAATTCCGCATAGCTAAGCGGATGACATAGTGCTGCTGGCTCCATCTATCAGTACTCTCAGATAACTGTTACAAATGTGTGAGACGGATGCTGCTAGCCACAAAAAGAGCGAGTTCTTGGGTTTTGCTCCTAAATGCAGGAGAATGGATAAGGTTCCACCTGTATGCTGTGTAAGACGGAACTGCGAAGTCTGTGAATTCAACTAACTGGGCATACCTATAGTCGCTAACTCTTTGAACGACGAATGTGATATGGAAAGGGAAAGCAGAGCGTTGACGGTGAGGGCTAATATGCTGGCCCGCAGGCTTGCCCGCTGCACAAGAGAGGTAGAGATTTGGTTATTTAAATCCTTTTGTCAGACGTTTTACTCCATCAGTCTGTGGACAGTATTTACGCAAAGGGCTGTCAATGTTCTGAGGATCCAATACAATATCTACCTAACGCATTCAGGTTGCTGAGTGTTCCCTCCGTTTTGCAGCGCGTCCGCCTTAATCATTGAAGCACGCAGAGACGGTTTTGCGGCGATCTTCACTGCTGCACAGAGTGCGTGTGCGTAGCAACAGCATCCTGAGTGTGATAGCGGACAGGTATGTCTGTCTGTTCTTCAAAAATTGTATGCGTTTATGTGTGAACTGATATCGTTTTAAGCATTATTTTTACTTACAAAATGGATCATGTTGTATAAAATATAAATAAAAAATTATAAACTCTCTCTGTAGGTACAATTCCAGGAAACTTCAAGACTTTGAGTAACAACTGACGATCTGCGACCGCGTAGCGTAGGTAACCCGACCACAAAACACTAACGAACCCGACAGAGAGAAAACTTCACACAAACACGCAATGATTGGTGCACTAGGTACTACAAAGAGCGACAGTAGAAAATTTAAAAACTTTGCCTCTGTCCCCATAGAAACGAATACTATGACTGTATTATGCTGCTACTGATCGTTGAAGGCCTTATGGAACGGAATTCTCTAATGTAACTTACCGACTATACTCTGTGTTTATACTCCAGAATGAGAATATCGAGATGCCTAAGCTCTTGAGCTTACGTAATATCTACGAGACGAAGTCGGTGAACTACGATTAAGTATGTAATTGATCTCAGTCAAGATCGTCTTAACTTCAGAATATAAAGAAAATTTTTGGTGAGGCAGTAAGATAGGTACCTACAGTATAAAGAAATGAGTCTGTTTGCTCCAGATTTCGAAGGCATGCTATAGGTATGCTTTATTTGGCGTGAATAGCCGCATGTGTATTCATTTTAGTCGGAACTAACATAGAGTAAAGCGTAGGTACAGTCAGTAACGAAAGTGTGGTTATAAATGATAAATGATTTATTTTCTGTAAGTAGGTTTGTACAAACACTTTTACACGTCAATCATATTTTTTTAAACTAGATGAGGTCGGCGTTTCCTATCTGACTATTCTGAGAAGAAAGGCCGAAACAAACTCAGAGGTCACAGTCTCTTTTAAAGTCCAGACATAATCTTGGTCAGATCATGTGAAGACCATGTAGATTGGTGTCTGAAATGGTCTTTTGAGGAAAGAACCACACAGATTGAGCGGACCTGTCCAGTCAGTGCACGCATTTGTCAAAAATCGTGCAGCTCAACTCAGAAGTTGAGGAGCTCAACGATTCGACGAACAATATCAAAGAAAGGACATTTGGGTAGGCCGCGTAATTTACTCAAACTGCCAGATCATGATTAAAACTAACTAAGAAGGAAAACGGTAAAAAAGAAATGACCCACATAGTCCTCACATTCACAACAATTAAATAAAAAAATAAAAAATAGTTACTTTACAAAGTAAATATTCATGTCATTGTATATGTCGCAGCCAACTGGTTAAATTAGCCGTTCAGTTAACTGCCTGGCCTTTAGAAGTAGTGCTCGCCTCGCTTCCTCCCTCGGCTCGCACGCGGTTGATCACAGTTCTAATCTAACCTAACCCACTTGGTCGGGGTGCAATGCCCTTATTACCGCGACCAATTTGGCTCGCGCGTGATTGGTTACAGACTTACAACCTAAACTGTAATTGAATATCATTCAGGCCGTTAGTTGAACGGCCGCCGTTTAGTTGAAAGGCTAGGCGGTTAACTGAACGGCTAATTTAACCAGTTGGCTGCGACATATATATAAAAATCATCAATGTCAAAGTATATATAAAAATTCGGGCATAATCTTTGAGGACCATGTAGATTGGTGTCTGAAATGGTATTTTGAGGAAATAACCACACAGATTGAATGGACCTGTCCAGTCAGTGCACGCATTTGTCAGAACCGTGCAGCTCAACTCAGAACTTAAGGAGCTCAACGATTCGACGAACAATACCAAAAACAGGGCATTTGGGTAGGCCGCATAAACTACTCAAACTGCCAGACCATGATTAAAACTGAAACAATGACCCACATAGTTGGTTGGTGCATGTCATCATCTCGAATTGCTGCCAGTACCTGGGTACCTATCTCTAAGCACGTATTGAGGTCCTAGCACTCCCAGCATCGCAGATGATGGGGAGATAAGGAGGGGTGTAGTGGGAAATAAAATAATTTTTTCATTGTTCACGGTTTTATTTTCCATGTTATCAACAAGAAATAAGACTCAATAATTATAGTAATACTTATACTGTAGGTATAGCTAAAACAGATAAAACATTACACGATTTCGATACCATTCAGAAAAGTAAACAATTCTGTGTAAATCGTTAGTTACATTTACTCCAAAAATTTACATAATTTTTTTCATGCCATTTTTCCGCGCGCATTATATTTCTCCTAATAATATTTCATCACAGATTAATAATGTACTTCTTCGTTTCATGTTTTCACAAAGAAATAAATAGATAGGGCGGAACAGGCCTTGACTACCTACTGCATGTAAAACTGCTTCGTACAGTCCCAAAATATTATACAGAAGTTTGTGTGCTGCACTAAATAATGCCCCATGAGTAAAACATCTGCTATTGTGAAAACAGTTCATTGGCATTATTTAGCTCAGATATTTGCCGCTCCAAAATAATTTGTTTACAGTACCTATTATCTTATTTACATTGATACATTTGCGATATGCGTAATATGATTTAATAAATTTTCCTAATTTTTACAGGACTGTATAAATATAAAAACAACTCGTTTATTAATTAAAGTAATATATTGTACAATATTAATAAAAATATTTTGGGGAGACAATATTTGCAAACATAACAAAGAACAAAAAATGCAATATTTAAATTGATAAAGAAGTTACTAGCATAATCTCAAAACATTACATGATTATAACAGGTGATGTATTGACATATTGATAACGAAAGATTTAGGTAGGTACTGGTAAAACCAGATAGAAGAACTAGTCGAGGAGGGCACGATAATGTTCATAATCTACTCGCATGCGATACTGCACTTGTTCATGCTCGATGACTTAAGTACAAGACTCGCGTGCATAAGGCCATCCAACCCTGTGACTTGATACCTTCACTCCGAATACATAATAAAAATCATCTACAATGTTCAAAGAGTACCACGTATACTATTGCACACACAGTATAAGATTATGCTAACGCCTTACAATTAACAGTGTGGTAACTACATGTCGTTAATTTCCTAATATTATTATAATTACACTAATCATCTCGTCTCGCTCATTACTTATTCACCTATCTACCCAATGCACCGTACACCAACGTTAAATAGCACCCATGAGAATATCGAACATTTAAAGCAACATCTATACGCATTAACTAAAACTAAACTATTTACAATATTTACACAAGTTGTTCATTCATTAATATACACAACATCTCACAAGCCAGACTTTAGAGTGAGACAAAAAATAATTGATTATGAAATGGCTGCCTTAAAATACAGACTCATAAAACGAATATTTTTATAATATTGTTCTTAAATGAGATACATGTTACTTTACAATAATCAGTCAAGCTTGGTATTAAGATCTCGTTATTGAGCCGTCTCCAATCAAACGCGTGTATTATGTGTTTATTTAAAAACAATGTTATTTAGCTGTGGCATGAACTATGTATCATGTCATTAATGAATCGAATTGCTATCTTGTAGCAAAAATAAAGTTAATTGTTTCAAGGAATATAGCGACATCCTATAGACTGCCACTATAATCACTGCAAAACAAAATGACGTTGACGTACCTAAGAAGAATCACATTTGATAATGACGGGGAAGTTATCATACAAAAAACTGCTTTTAAAAACAAATGAGTGTAATTTGATGATATCTTTAACTTAATTTAGGTCTCTCCTCCGTAGAGGGTGAAATAGTTATTTGATCGTAGCGGCCCGAAGGTTTGTCGTAGTGTCAGCTAACCAGTACGGTCTCGATCTTGAGAAGCTGTCTGAGCTTGTCTGTGACCCTGACAAGGGCCACCTTGGACGCACGCACGTTGACCTTCTCTCCGGCGCCGAGAAGCTGGTGACACTGTGCACGCTCCAAAAACTCTTGCGTGCGAATCTCGCGCAACAACTCTTTGGGTGACCCAGACCCGCAGTGGATCTGTTTCAGTAGACTGTCCTTGGATTTGATCTGGAAATTGAGAAAAGTTTGCGTGAGTAACTATAGTAGAGGATGTGTTAATAAAAATAATAGACAATTTAAACCCTATAACGGCAAGATAGCTGCCATACTATCCGTAGAACCGATGACTATTGGGGAGACATGCGAATCGGCAATCGTGAGGTAGGACACCCTCAGGCTAGGTGTAGCGACGATGTTTGCAGATCGGTAACAGATGAACGATACTAACCGAGGATTGATATTTATTAGATATAAGTAGATAGATAGCTATTTATTGTACATGAAGATTTAGTTATATGGCGGAAGGTACTCAATACTCAATATTTAGATCATTATGGACCTTGTAGGGTCCTGTAGATTGGAGAGGCTTGTGTCCACTGTCCAGCAGTGGTGTAGAATGCTATAGAGTGATGATAGAAAGCAAGCGAAATATCTTTACCTGTAATAAATTGGTAATATCCTGCAACAAACACCACAAGCCGTCCGCCGGCTGGCCAGTGGGGGTCCTCAGGCTGTAGAAGGGCGGCAGGGGAGCCTCCGTGCACTGCAGCTCCACCGTGGCGTCCGGCGGCGGCGGCGGCGACGCGGGCGGCGGCGACGACAGCGCGTCGCAACCCATCTCCTCGCGGTCTGGAAGGAGGACATTTTAATATTAGAGTTGCATACTCGAAGATTTCGAAACAGAAAATGTTGAGATTCAAACTCAAACTAGCATTTATTTTAATTTAACTATTTACAGGCACTTTTGAATTGTCAAAGGATTCAGTCAGTCAGAAAGATGAAGCTAGTCGCCCTAGATATGAGGAACTCCAATGAGCCAATGATATTAACAGATATCTAGTAAAAAGATACTGGGGAGTTGAGTCATTACTTCTTTAGCTTTCTGAGTGCGTGTGCTTGATCAAGTCGTGAATCCGATTTAGAGGTAATATTTGCATGACCTATAAAAAGTAAATTAATCCGGGAGATGTATCCTTCTGGATCTTGGGAATCCGACACAACGCACACAGCATTGTGTCGGATTCCCGCGATCCACAAGGAGGAAATACTGCTTGGCGCATCGTTTTCAGTTAAGATAAAAAAATCAAAATATTTTTATAATAGATCATCCGTGTACACACAATTTTATGTACTACTCTTGTCATCTGCCTAGCCTTTTCCCAACTATGTTGGGGTCGGCTTCCAGTCTAACCGGATGCAGCTGAATACCAGTATTTTACATGGAGCGACTGCCTATCTGACCTCCACAACCCAGTTACTGGGTAATACGATACCCCTTGGTAAGACTGGTTGTCAGACTTTCGGGCTGCTGACTACCCGTAACGACTGTCAAAGATCCACGAATGACAGCCGGGACCAACGGCTTAACGTGCTTTCCGAGGCACGGAGGGGACACGGTATGTAAAGATGGTCACCCATCCACAGACCAACCGCGGCAAGCGTAGCTTAACCTGATCGATCGACCTGTGCGGCTGTTATTATTTAGCCACGGGCCCCTCCTCTTGTGTGTTAATAGTAAAAGTATGTACTACTCTTGTATATTAACTAATTAACTAACTACTGTTCACTCGTACTGGGAAGTTAAAACGAGATTTCACACTGTCTCCGCTCGTAATAATAGTCTCTCCCGCTAATGTGATCACGTACGCGGTGTGAGATTCCTTTGACATAGACACTTTATGCTAAGCTAAAAGCGGGGAAGCGACAAACACTCTTCAAGAATCGAGATCCGCTACGACCACTACACTTATAAAGTAGGTGTGAAGTCGACATAAGTACGTATTATAACTCTTTTTTTTACCTATAACTTCAGTAGGTGGAGGGAACCGCCAAGGTTCAATAGCCATCCCCTGTACATCGGCAATGTGTAATCTCAGTAGTGTGGCAGCGGGGCCCTCCGTCAGTTCTTCAGGGGTCTGACCCGAGTAAGTACCGAGCAGTGGGTCCGCGCCGTACGCAAGAAGTAGACGTATCACTTCTACGTGGCTGTTCTCACAAGCTTCGTGTAAAGGTCTGAAAATCAAATGTTTCAGGTTAGCTAAAAATATAATGATGACCACATGTATTAATAAATGTAATTTTGTTCAAAAACCTAAACGGACCTGATTCCTCCTTGGGCAGCAGCTGACACGTTTGCGCCGTACTGCAGCAGTAGTCGAGATATTCTGACATGACCCTTCGCGGCTGCCACATGTAATGGCGTGAAGCCTGCGTTGTCTTTCGCTGACGCGTCTGCTTCCAACTTTTCTAAACAATATGCGACGCAATCCTGTAAATAAGATCATCATTAGCTATATAAAAATAAAAAAAGGTTTAACACTGTTGCGCACTGTGTACAAGATACTTACCGTGTATCCCAGTCTGGCAGCTCTATGGAGATGCGTTTCTCCGATGCTCTTGTTGATGAACCAGCCCTTGATTTCTTTTTTAATATCGTGCACTGATTCGGGACTTGGCTTGACAGCTGGTCTACGAATTTTAGTGGCATTTTCGTCTCTTCGTATTATTTTTTTCTTCTTTCTGATATAATCAAATCCAGAACTAAATTTTCTCCTCCCAAAAAGACGCTTTAGACGTCTTTTTGTAGTTACACCTTCAGTTGGAGCCAAAGAACTACCTTCTACTTTCGGTTTGTCTTTATCTTCCTGAGTAGAGTTTTCAGTTTTGTGTTTGTTTGCTGACAATTCTTTCGTTCTTTTGTGATTCAGCGATTTCATAATACTGTTCCTTTTTTTTAAGCGCATGAGCCGACCTTTAGCGTCGTTTCTTTTTAGTGACTTTGTGCTTCGAAGTCCATCCCTTATTGAACTGGATCTTCTTTTAAGTTTGTCTTTTACGATCTTTCTAGGCTTAAACTTTGGCTTCGCTTCTGGTTCTTTCTTTATTTCCACAACTTTTACTTCCTTTTCTTCGGGAAGATCTTCTTCTCGGCAAGAGGTCGGCGGCGCGGAAGCCGGCCGTTCATCACCAAATACTTCTTTGATCGTTGCTCGTTGTTTAAGCACTCTACTTTCTGTTCTAGTCCTGGATTTTAGAACGACCGGAGCGAACTCTTCAGTAGCACCAATCAGACCATCTGTGTCTTTAATAAATGAATTTCTGAACGCAGTTATAGTCTCTTTTCTAAATGGTCCTAGGTAAAATATATCCTCCATCATTTTTTCTTTCTTTACACTGTAACTGCCTTTATTTCCGTTTTTTACAAGCCCTAAGCTAGGTGTCTGCAGTAATTCATTCGACGATTTTTTAGGTATAAATTTAGGTGATTTGTCGTCTTTTTCTTTATCTTTACTTTTTTTTTCTTTTCTACTCTCTTCCCTTTTGCCACATTTTTGAATCAAAACATCAACAATAGAACTACTTTTCTTTTTATTAATCTTTGAAGACAACACAGTGGAAGTCGATGCCTCTGAATCATAATGCAACTTATTTGGTGTAGAATAACTAGAATTCGAATCCAAATCGCTATCAAGGGTTAGTTTGTCATTACGTCGTGCATACAAATCATCGGTAGCAGCTGATGGTGCCGATGAAGGAGCCGGAGAGAGAGGTGCAGGATCCAAATCGGGTAGAGATGTCGAACCTCGGGTAAAAATAGCACCTGACCTTCTAACAAAAGGCCCACCGGAACGCCCTCGCGGTATTGCAATAAGTCTAGTTGGCATACGAAGAGAACGTTTATACTTATACAATTCTTCTTCCCAACCTGGATGAAAATAAGAACCATCGCCAAATGTTGGTTTTTGTACAGGCGTAGAACTATTACTTGCGCTGCTGCTATCATGTTTCTTTACGGGAGATGATTTCACTGGAGTCTTTGAGTTAGGTGTAGTTTTGTTATCTTCTGTTTTTGTGTTTTTGCGTATTCGAAGTCTTCTTGCTACACTTAGATCGTCATCATCACTATCGGAACTTGAATGAACATCTTGTTTCTCATTTTTGTTGTTATCAATGGACAATTTTCCCTTGGATCTTGACATTAGCCTAGACAGTTTTCCCTTGCCTTGTTTTTCTTCCTTATCCTTTAATATTGTAGAATCTAGTGATTTTCTAGTATTTTTATTTACATCTACATCACAACACTCAAGTTTAACATACGCAGATTTCTCTGACAAGTCCTTTAATAATTGATATTTGAGGCGATCACTTTTTTCCTTTTCTTTTAGAATCTTACTTTTTATAAGTGGCTCATCATCGTCCGTAGATTCACATTCTTCTTTTATCACAGTTTTAATTGGTATCTTTTCTTTTGGTTCCTTTCTAGATGACAGGGATGAAGACGAATTATCAGTTTTTTCAATTTTAACTTTCGCCTTTGCTCTAATTTTGCTAGGTCTATCACTTTCTTTGAGTTTATCATTATTTTTATCACTTTTAGGTTTTTCACTTTTATTGAATTGCTTTTCTTCAGGAACTGGTTCTAGCACAACTGCTATTTCAGGTTCATTCCTGATATCTTCTTCGTCCATTGGCTCTTGTTTTATAACTATAGGTGGTATTATCACTTCTACGGGTCTAGTAGTCTCTGCCGGGAGTTTCTTGGTCTCTCCCGCAGATTCCAAGATGTCTTCCGCAGGTTTTGTGATATCTCCCGCAGATTTTGTGGTCTCTCCCGCAGGTTTTGTGGTCTGTGCCTCGGGTTTTGTGGTCTCTCCCGCGGGTTGAGTGGTCTGTCCCGGGGGTGACGTGATACTTATTGTAGGATGGATCTCAGACCCGGAAGGTGTAATTTCGTCTACCGGTTTATGCAAACTATCTTCAACGGGGCCCAGGCATAGAGACTTTTCGACTTTACTTTCACTTTCGTTCTCAGGGGTGTCAATACGTCTTTTGTTTACTTTCTTTTTATGGCAACCAGCCTTTAGCTGTTCCATAAAACTATCACACGCATTTGCCCAATCTAGATCTTCAGCAGGAGCTTCACTGACTTTGTTTATACCTACTGGTTCTAAACTTTCTAAAATATTTTCCGTTTTAATAGATATTACAGCGTCTTTTTCAATTTCTTCAATGTTCATTGGCTCTGTTTTAACTTCTGCGATAATTGATAAAGGTGGCTCTTCATTTTTAATTACAGATTCTAACCTCAAATTGTCTTCCCTTATTTGATTGAATAAATGAGTCTTTCTAGGAAGTAATTTTAACTTTTCATTTTCAGGTGATGTCTGCTTCGTCTCGACCTTCGCCCTGGTATCTTGTGATGGTGGCATTACTTTTAATTCTGCTTTTGTTCTTATCCTGGATGCAACATCATTTTCAGGTGAAATTGGTTTTGGATCCGGGCTATTATGGTAATCTGAGTCGCGTGGTAACGAATCAACAGCTTTAGGCATTTGTATATGTTGATGTAAGTTGGGAGTAATGTGATTAGAAGTAAGTTTCACGAAATGTTTAGATGCTGCTTCTGAGTCATTGTCCTTTGTAAGATCTGTGATTTCTATTACAGAATCTTCTGCATCGTCTATTACGATGAGGTCTGGAACGTGCTTGACTTGTCTAGGTGGCTCTACAAATCCTGTTTGTTTTGTTTCTAAACTGTTTCTAAGTATACTTAGCACCCTTTTATCAGCAGGTATCCCACTGGATGGATCAAAATGATGCGAATGAATATCTCTAAGGCTCGGAATTTTTTGTATAACATGATGACGGCTATTAACAGACGGATTCCTATCATGATAGTGGGCGTGATAATCGCTCGTTTCACGAGCTAGTTCAGGGTGATATGGATTATTTGAGTATCTGCGGTTTGCTTGACTATGATGTTCCCGATAGACGCCAGGAATGGCAGGACGTTTTTGTTCATTTTGGTAAGTTTCCAACTGTTGTTTATATCTACTATAGCTATAAACAGGCTGTTTCATGAGTTCTCGTTGTTCGCGAGCTGACTGATTTAGATGGTCTATCCGACTATCTGCAGTCCAGGTTTCATAACGAACTATCTTCTCCGGAATGTTATTAACAATTGGCCCTGCAGGACGTTTTCTCTCTTCTATGATAAAGTGTCGGTCATCACGAACTCTATTATCAGGATGGCGTTGCTCGCCAAGAGATCTTGTAAGATCAATTTTAGGAACGTATTCGGCTCTCACTGGAACACTGCGTTCTTGGTAGGGATGCGGAGATTCGACAGGATATGCCTCGGGCACTGGTCTGACCGGACGCGTATCATATGAGCCGTTGTAACGCAGTGAAGGATGTGCCGATTGGGACGGTGCCAAATATCCATGCGCAGCACCCCTCTCTCCATATTGGGTAAAATTTGGTGCAAAATCTACTTTATGAGATGCAACATAGCTTGTGGTTGGTAAATGAGCGTGACGGCTACTGGACGAAGCTGGCCGATGAGGCAATGCAATCATTTTATTTTCTGCCGCAGAATCAACAGCGTCATCTTGAGTTGTCGACGAGTCGGCTGAATTTTTGACTGTTTTTACAGATAAATCCAACGGTGATTCCCGTTTCTGCTTACTTTGACTGACCTGCGTTACTGTGACAGGCGGTTCTTGTTTTTGTTTAGTTTGATTCATTTGATTTACGAGTGTGGTTACAGACACCGTCATGCGGGCCTGGTTAGGGTAACCAGGTTTTACCGTCGACCGCGCAGGGGATGTTTGGACGGGCGGAGAAGGAGAATAATCATAGCTAGTTTTAGGTGCAGCTGCTGGACGATAAACAGATCTTGATTGCGGTGAGTTTTGAACAATTGGAACAGGCGCACTAGGTCCATACCTAGACGTTGATGTTGAAGGTGTCGGATAGTGGTAACCGCTTCTTGTATCTACAGATCTGCTCATATTAGGATAGTCAACACGTGGTGGCAATCGAGCACCGTCAAGTGGGTGGGGTGGGATTGGCACCGGCGACCGTTCTTGTGGTCTAGGTGAGTAATGTGGAGCCATGACATCCATCGGTGCATGTTTATATGGAACTTGGTGGTGTGTATCTACACGGTGACTCTGAACAGGCTGCGCGACTGGTGCAGGTCGGTAACTCGGATATGCTTGTTGCGGATCATATTTTCGCTGTGGAACCAAAGGATGCCTGTCATAATGTGACGTGGTTCGTCCGTACGGCGAGGTGTCGCGACGTTGCTGTAGGGATGGATATTGCATTTGTGCTGATCTGCTATCAGCAGAGTGCCTCTGGGCCGGAGGCGCTGGCTGCGGATGATGAATAGGTGGAACGCGATCGTTGGGTGGAGGTGGCGGTTGCGCAGGTTGCATTTGGTATCGTGGAATAGGTGGACTTTGCGCGGCTACATCGCGCAATCTCGATGCTGTGTGTTGCGGCATCGACCCCGATAATCTTGCATACGTTTGTGGGCTATGACGCGAATGTGTCGAAGGCTGAGGTGAAGCTACCGGCCCGTGAGAATTTCTGCTACCTTCTGACATGTTTGCATCATAATGATAACGCCCATAAGGCTCCGGAGGACGTGACGTGGGGTACGGATCTGGTGGTCGACCTGGAGCATAGTGATCAGGTTGCCTGGCAGTCGGCGTTTGCACCCGATGTACAGGTTGACGGTACTGTGCAGGAGGCTCCAGCTGAGACTCTGGAGCCGCAGGTGGCTGTAGTGGCGCGGCTGATGGCGGCCGCGCAGGTGACGGGCACGGAGCAGCAGGCGCAGGCGCCGGCGAGGGCAGTGTCCGCGGCGGCTTGCGGATTATGTGTGAAGGAGGTGAAAGTGTACCCACTGCCTCTTCATCATCCTCGATCTCGGGCTGCTCCCGACGCTTCTCTGCTGCCTCGCGCATTACGGTAGCCTTGTGGATAATGTGCGGTTCAGGCTCAATAGGCTCCGAGGGCGGTCGTGGTGGAACTGCGATGGGCGTCGAGCTCGGGACGGACGGTGGAGCTGCGGCGGCAGATGGCGGACGTGACGAGGGAGCCGGGGCCCCCGATTGCGCTGGAGCTCCCTCTTCTGGTAGTGGAGCACTTTGTTGCCATAAGGGCTGACCGGAGCCGTCTGCCTGCGCTTGCTTCGGCACCCCCATAAAGTACTGGCGCGTCCCTTCCAGTACATTGTTAAAAGACACGTCCATACTCCGTCTCCTCTAGACACCACCTGTAACAAAGCATAACATTATTCATAAATTATTTAAAAGCGTTTTATCTAGAGAGACAAGTACTTGTTAATTTAATCACGAAATGCTAATAAAAACGATATTCATCAATCATCGCAGTGAGCGAGTAAATGCCGATATCGATATTGAACGCACGACTTGTCGAAGGTGCGTGGTTGGGTCGTTACCCGGCGACTGCCCTTGAGCGTACTTCGCCCCCGCACACACACATGCGCACGATTTTATAGATTCGCAATATCACACACACTATGACAACTTCCGCATGAGTATTTTACTCAAAGTTAACTGACCTTCATTCGATTAAATGTCAAAAACCCCGTGTAATTAATTAGCGATTCTCTTTTGAGGCCACATTATTCTTGCTAAACAATTTACAACTTACGTTTTGCATATCATCATGCATGGATGATTTTGTGGCTGACAATAAAATATTAGGTCCTTACATATGAAATTAGCGTTTTGTCGTACTGAACACTTTGATCTGAAATATCTCCTCTTTGGTTAAGAATTCCAAATTCAAATTTATAAATTCATTTAGCTAGTGCATTTGAGTTTTGAAAACCTCAGATAAAGAATTTGAAAACAGTCATTCATTTGTTTTTTCCTCATTATTTTTTTCTTTGGCGTCGCTTATTACCTCACAATGGAAAACATGAAATATCGGTATATTTACGAGCACGAGTTCTACCGTGGCACCAGTGCTGCAGAAACAGCTCGAAGGATTAATGATGTGTACGGCGCTGGTGTCGCAAAAGAAAGCACGGTACGTTTTTGGTTTCAACGTTTTCGTTCTAGAAATTTCTACCTTCAGAACCAACCCCGTGGACGGCCGGAGACCAAAGTGGAAAATGAAGAATTAAAGGCTACTGTGGAAGCGGATCCATCACACTCAGCATTTCAGAGATAGCTGCAGGCTTCGGGGTAAGTGATAAAACTGTATTAATCCACTTGAAGCAAATCGGGAAAGTAAAAAGACTTGAACGATGGGTACCTCATGAATTGAGGAATCGAACTTGCAAACACGCGTCGACTGCTGTGTTACTTTGCTCAACCGACACAATAATGAAGACATTTTAAATCGAATCATTACTTGTGATGAAAAGTGGATACTGTACGATAATCGGAAGTGCTCGTCGCAATGGCTGAACCCTGGAGAACCAGCCAAATCCTGCCCTAAACGAAAATTGACTCAGAAAAAGTTACTTGTGAGTGTTTGGTGGACTAGCGCTTGTGTCGTTCACTACAGCTTTCTAAAATCTGGCCAAACGTTTACGGCAGATATCTATTGTCAGCAACTGCAAACCATGAAGGAAGAACTAGCTGCTAAACAACCGAGATTGGTCAATCGCTCTAGGCCACTGCTGCTTCACGACAACGCAAGACCACACACTGCACAACAAACAACCACTAAGTTAGATGAGCTACAATTGGAATGTCTGCGACATCCACCGTACTCCCCGGACCTTGCTCCAACAGATTACCATTTTTTCCGGAATTTGGACAACTTCTTACAAGGAAAAAAATTCAACTCCGATGCGGCAGTCCAAACCGCCTTCAAAGAGTTCATTGATTCCCCCATGGTTTTTTTAGTAAAGGGATCAATGAACTACCTATGAGATGGCAAAAGTGCATAGATAACGACGGTGCATACTTTGATTAATTAAATATATTTTCCAAAAAAAAAATTGACTTTATATTCCTCCCGTACAAAACGCCAATTTCATATGTAAGGACCTAATAATAATTATATTCGAATTAATTGCAATAAGAACTAAAAGTCTAAAAGGTCTTCTATTTATTTTCTGTATGTAACCATTTCATCCATTCATTCATCCATCCATCTCATCCATTTCATCCATTAAATTTTTTCCATTTCGCATTTTCGATGGTTGTTGACTACTGAAATTTTATTTGATAAATTAGCTGTTTGTTTTCTATTAATAAAATAAAATTTTATTCGAGAACTTCCATCGGTTTCTTACTAAACTTCAACTATATACGACGATCCTGCATACTTGTTTCTTTTGTTGACTGTGCACGACAATATGAAAACAGACCTATAACACACTACGTTACGCAAAGTCAATGAAGCTTACTCATCATTGGCCACATTTTTCATCTCGCTGAAGTTTTTTCGTAATTTGGCCAATAGTAAGCGTGGGATGGCGTTGGGTGTTACAAGTGTGCTGCGGCCTTTATAGGGTTGACAACAGTTATTGAATTACAGTAGCAATGACCCTGACTGAAATATACAGAGGTTTATTTATAAACGATGATTATAGGTAAAAAGTTAAACGTCAACAATGGCTAAACAGTCGCTAATCATTACTTAACTTTAAGCAACGTTTATAAATAAACGGGTTTAAATGTAGACAGATTTAAATGTACCCCGGTGTAAGAAAATTACATGCAAAGTCATGTACCTACCTACATACCTAATTATTTTATTATCTAAATAAGGAAGTACCTAAGTATATCTTATTATTTCCCCATACGTCTATACATATTTTTACAAAAGAAAAACAACCTACTTCCAAAAAAGACACTACAAATTGAAAATTAACTTTAATTTCGGAAGTCGGTGTCGTTGGGTTCGGACTTTCGTTGTTTGCCACCGACCTCCGAAATTGAAGTAAATTTTTGTTTTGTAGGTAGTCTTCTTTGGAAGACTGATTTTTTTTTTGGTAAACAAGCTTTTATTTTTCACTTTTAAGTTGTAGGTACTTATAAATTCGAAAGTAACTCTTCACTTCACTTTTCACGCATATAATAAACCACTGAACGGATTTCGATAAAATTTGTCAGAGAGACAGATTGCATCCCGGGGAAGGACATAGGATAGTTTTTATCGACATACCTTGCGGGCGAAGCCGCGGGCGGAAGCTAGTCATCAATATAAACTATGTGGCAAAAATACAATACGTATTTTTGCCACATAGTTTATATTGAAGCTAACTCAAAAACTACCCAAGTTAATAAAATTTTAAAAAGAAAAATAGCGTGTTCCGCTTGTTTAAAACAAACATCGAGTATCATTGTTAGTTACTAAGTCTGAAAACATCCGGAAAATTAAACTGGTGATGCCTTGATGCTTTGTTTTTCTTACGATCCACCGATAGTAAAGAAATGGTTTTTTTCTAAGCTTCTGTTGTACTGTTCAAGTTCTGACGTTTATTTACCAAGGGCTAATGTACTGAAAATGGAACGATAATAATATTACGATTCTCACGTAAACTAGTAGGTCGTAAAACCAGCATGTGACATTTATTGTTGATATTGTTGCTACGCGTTTCTGAACACATAATGGTAAAGCTTCCCGGACGAAGCTGGTCTCCAGGCGACGTCTCTCGATCGATTGCAGGCGAGCCCTGGCAACGGTGACGGTTGGGTTGCGTTGCGATAACTCGCTGCCTTAAAGGACCAACTATCCGAACCATTGCATTGCATCGACATCATTCGAAAATTCAAACTGTTCTATTCAGAACAGTTTGAATTTTGAACGTTCAATTGTCATAAAACGAATTAAAATAAAATAAAATACCGCGAATACTTAACATGCATTGTTTTGATTTTAATTAAACCAATGTTGTGTGATTTTCAAAACCCTACTTATACTTACCCTACTAATACTCTATTCACATTATTAAAATTATATGGTAATTCTAATACTTAATGTATTTTATTACTTAACATACCATAGTTGTTGTATAATTTTGTTGAATAGATATGTAAAGATAAACATACTTAATAATATCACTAATGCTAGGTACCTAACAAATGAGCTATTGTTTTTATTGAACGGACATAAAAAGTAAACTGTGGTTGTAACTTGTAACAATTTAATTGTTTTTATAGTTTGACTAAAAGTATACAATTAGTGAATTGGGTCTAAACTTATTAAGGTTACTAAAATTAAAAAAATATATTGTCTGAGACATAATTTATTTTTATACAAACCAGACGATTAGATCCACTCTGCAGACAAGTAATATATTTATTAATTCTAAGGTCCAATTATGTTCGTAAATCCCTGGAGTATTTACAGAAAGATCGAACGATTCCTACTCCTTCTCTATTTATGATTTCGTGAAAGGTCAATGTCACCTACCCGACCGTCTGTAAGATACCGGGGTTAATGACCCGCGACTCACATTATTTACCTATCGCACGTAGCTATCTACGCATTGAAGACGTCAGATGGTAGTACAAGTGGAAATAATAATCACAGATAACGAAATTCTTCTACCGCAAGCACCACTTGTGTATTTATTTGAAACAAATATTTGTCGATTAAAAAATTCAATTAGCCCTTCTACTGGCAATCGGAGAGATAACCAACCTGAAATATGATACTTTCTATCTTATCTGTATATTTTTAACTGATTACGACCCATAATAATACTACAAAATAAACCAGATAACTTCGAAATATATTTTTGTAGAAGTAGAGAAAATTCAGCAGTTAACAGTACCTTTAATCTGAAAGGGTTCTATAAAACTTCGTACCTTTTGTGGGTTCAGCGATGAAATTACATGAAAAAAAAGAAAACCTCTCTGCTTTCTGAGTGTAACTTGAAAATTTTTAACATTTTTATTTCTATCTTTAGCTTCGATCTCGTAGTAATTACAAAGATAAATATTTATAGCAAACCAATAATAGAAAGAGGTAAAATTTGTAACTGTGTATGCAGGGGGTAATCTTCGGAAATACTAATCCAATTACGATAATTCTTTCACTAATGGGAAGCTACAGGTATTGCCGATTCTCATCTTAACTAATATTTTAAACAGGAAAGAGTAAATTGTTTGTTACACTTTCAATCACATGGGTAGTCCATGACCTGAATTAGGACATATGAATAGGATACTTTTTATCCCGATATTCTCACGGGATTGAGACACATGCGGGTGAAACCACGGAACGTAGCTAGTAGATAGCTTATAACAAAACTAAAATGGTTGTTTTAAAGCGAAATAATTGCATGTGTGCATCGGTGCGTTACAAGATGCAATTACGCGTGCTGCACTTATGCGGATTCCGTTATGAGAACGCACCACTGGAAAATCTACTTAGCTATGTAACAGAAAGATACCGGAATTTGTTTTACAGAACGGGTATTTTAGTCTCCGCTGATTAGTTATAATTTATCGGAAATTATACTTCTGCTTATCATTTAGATGCAAGATGGAATCGTAAAGAGTTAATTACCTACTGTCAGGAACTTGATCATGATCACTTATATCTTGTATCTTTTTACGTTGGCATTGATGTCATAGGTTCATATTCAATTAGGTAATCATTCTTAGCTAATTGTTCAATCATAGACTACACAGCGCGGGAAGACGGTTTTAAGCCCACATCAGCAATGCTGACTGAGGGGTAAACCATAGATGATTAAAAGTCTAGATACCACATCACGTTGTGAAACCGAAAACAACGTGAAGATTAAAAAGAATGGTTGGAGACCACACCACACCACGAAATTCGTTTACATGTGCCTTTGTGAGCCGACGCATTTTGGCGTCCTACAAACAAATTCGTACCGTGTCGTGGTCTTTTTGTCAATCGGCCAAAGAACAAAAATGCGTAATGGAAGCTAGGCTGTTAAATAGGATATATTGCGATTTACGATGTACGCATTACAGGCATTATTTCTCCTGGTTTATGTTTGTGACGAAATCTACATTAAAAACATAACCCTCCTTCTGGCGCAGTCGGGTAAAAACTGTCGATAATGGCAATTTTTTTAAATGAAATCTTCCTGTGGTAATTGTTTCGTCCGAAAGGAGTCAGTGGGCCGTGGGCCATAAGCCTAAAGTCCGTTATTTCAATCAAATCAAATCATTTAAGGCTCCTTCAAACAGGCGCGACATGCGACGCGAATCGCGAGCGGTGCCTTTGCGTCGCATGCGATTCGCGTCGCGCGTCGCGTCTGTATGCAGGAGCCTTTATTGGTTTGCAAACTGCAATAATATCAAGCAGAAGGTGCACACTCGCAACAGTCTTCTTCGTCGACTAGTCTCATCGCGAAGTGAGGGGCTTCGCCTGTAGTTATGCGTTATGTTAAAAAGATAGCGCCAGTCCCGTAGTCACTGGACTAGAGCTATCGTTTTCTGCGGGAGAATTCGCGTGCCCCGTGTGGATTCGTTCTGCCCCTACCAAACCTGTGGATACAGCTTTAAATGAAAAGTGCCGACCCCGGTACAGATGCTGTATAGGTGGCAAACTCCAGCGAAAGAGCCAAAATGGTCTCCGACACACGACACCCTTTGCACGACAAGATCCTTGTGCCACAAAGGCTGAAAAGCCGAAACAGTTTTTTAAAGTGTGTCGTCCCGCTGAAGACATGAAGCTGTGGCGAGCAGGTGCTTCCTTACCCAAACCATTTATTACATCCGCTGAAGACCTCCCACCTGGACATGAGAGTTACCTTGGGTAACCTGGAAGTCTTTAAACAGACTCCGGACCCAGGTTGGCCGAAGCAAGGAAAATCTGTTCAGGTGGCGATTCATAGAAGATTCCGCCTTGGAGTGTAAATGTGGTGCTGTTCCACAAACGATAGGACCCTTAATATCGTGTCCTGCGTGTCCTGTCAGCTGCACGTACAGGAACTGATGGACGCTGGTGATGGCGCCAAACAAGTAGCCTAAATCTGGGCAGAGCCCATTTAGATTGCTATCGACACGCTAAGAAGAAGATTGGTTTGCAAACATGTACAGGCGTTACCTATTCTGTATCACATACGACTGTGTCTTTAATTTCTGTAATTTGTTTTAAATTAAAGAAATAAATAAATACGTTCGAGGTCCGAACTAAAAATGGATGACAACACTATTTGACAGTTGTCCCTACTTCCGATCTGTTTTTATCTGTCCTAAAAATTCAATGTGACATTTGTTAAACCATAAAACTAATCCGGAGTCCGAATTTATAACTCTAGGTAGACTGTATTAATTAGTTTGACTTTTCTATAAATGACATCAGATCTAATTAATAAATGCGATATAGTTTATCTCGATAATTTCCGTCTAATTATTTCGAGCGGAATTAAATGATGCCTACTGAACACTGAACTCTCGACAGAGTTTTAAAAACATGGTGTTTTGATAGGTAAACAAAAGAAGTATAGGAACATAAGAGTAATTAAACTTACTTGGTATAACGGCTACCCTGCTTGATGAGAGTGGCGACCCCTAGGCGCGTTCATGTCTTCGGCTTCACTTCCAGTAAGACCTGCAATGAAAGGAAACCCCTCTTTAGTTAGTTTCGAATACTTTTGATAGGAACTTAGCGACTACAGATCAAGAAGACTCTGCCATAACATTATTAGGTGGATGTTGTGCAAGGCACGTCAAGGTGATCTTTAACATTAGCACCGCACATAGGTAAGTAGTATAACATCGCATGACAGGTCACATTTCGTATAATAATAACCAGCCGATCTTTTCTGCAAAAAAAATCACCGAAAAAATTTAGGTGAAGTGAGCTGTCAGTAGTGTCAATCCCTAGCACCAGGTAGAATGACAGCTCACTTCACCTAATTTTTTTCGGTGGTGTTTTTACAGAATAGCCCGGCTGCTATGAGTGTGTATGTTGGTGGTAACCCAGGTGCCCAGGTCGCTAACCAGGAGTGAAGTAGGTACCCGGACTCTATTTAATCGTTAGCTATTGGTATTGCGTAACACTATCCAATTTTTAGGAAATCGGCAGATGTAATCGCAGTTAGAACAGGTTGGATCTGACTTATTGTAAATTGAAGGTCCAACGGCTCTATTTCCTAAATTGTCTACGATCTAGGACAGTGTAATCACGGCGCTACGATTTAGAACGACTAGTCCTCCGCTAGGAGTAATAGTGTTCTGTGGACTAGTCGGACTAATCTTAACTAAATTAATAAAAATGTATGGGAAAATGTCCTATCCTTAAAACAAAAACGACAAAAAATATTTTGATAAGTACGCGATGAAGGCTTCAAGGTCTATATATAAAAAATATGACAAAAACGCGACTTAAAGACATTACTTCAAAGACGAAAACTATGACAAAAATTAAAATTATTACAAAAAACGCGACTTTAAAGACGTGACTATAAAGACGCCATCGATAGAAAATTCGAAACGTGCAACCCAGTACAATCCTTCTTCACGAATTCGTCTGTCCGATTTAGAATCCAATTTAGTGTAGTGTGATCACTAGCTTCCGACTTCCTAGTTAGAGTGTTCCTAATTAGATTTTATAAAAATTGCATAGTAATTGGAAGCGCTTAAGAGCAAAAATTAAGTACTTAAGTAACTGATCTAGGAAAGATTACGTCATTTATTATATATTTTATTGACACGAGTATTGAGCCCATTATTGAGCCTTCATTTTTTTTCTTCGATAAAGTCAAGAAAACAATAGAAAATAGTGCAATAATCTTGATCCATGCAGAAGTGAAAATAAACTCTTTGTTCGTTTTCCTTTACCGATAATATTTTATTCCATCTTACATTTATTGGAATTCATTACCAATAATACAAGCTGTCCAATAGTTTTTCTTGTGATTTTCAACACGAGCAATACGCAGTATCTTGAACACGTAAATTATCGTCGCGAACTATTGATAAGATGTTCCATAAACACACATTAGTTATATTATCAATAGTTTACAGCACACATACGTCACACTCAGATAGGTAAGTGTTGCACCAAATGGACATTGACCCACATCCAACATCCGTTGACAAACGATTCAGCACATCATGCGAATTGACTTTTAAATCGATTATGTTGAATAAAAAAATACACAGGCATGTTCTGATTTTGAATGACGCGTTTTGTTTTTTGCAATGCACCCTGTGTGTACGATTATGTAAACACCACGACCAAATAGTCATAGACTATAATACAATAGAGCAACCGTTTTACTATCCTAAGTTATTTATGGAAAGTAAAGTATAGTATTAGGAACTATTAGGTATTCCACTATCCGATCTCTTTTTAAAGGAATTGGTCATATTTCAATTTCAATAGAAGTTGGAAGCAGTGAAGCCAAAGATGTTTCCCCTCCGATGTTGAGAAATTAATTTCCCTTTGCAGTGGAATACCTTCCTATTTATAAATAGAAATGTGAATATTGGGAACATTGTGAATAAACAATCTCTTTGAAATTATAATTTTATTAGGAATCTTTGAGTCTCTTAGGGTCCAAAACGAAAGTGGTCCGAACAGCAGAACACATTTTCAAAACATCACTTAGGTACCTACGAATGAACAGTAATCCGCAAAGAAAGGCAATATATGTATAGGTAAGTATTAGATCTACAGATCTGTAATCTGTAAGTCAATGTGGATTGATATTCATGATAAGTCCCGTTCCCGTCCCTCACGTAGCTTGAAAATTTAAATCAGGATTAACGTAAATGAAAATTTATTTAAATTGAAACGATGGAGCGATAAACTTTGTATAATAATAATTTACGTTATTATAATTGCACTAGTGAAGATCCAAGATTTCAGATGGCCATAAAACTGCTTTAAAGCGATCTGTAATCGTCATTGACGTATGTAAACGTCAAAAAACTTAAAATTTCTCTAACAACGCACAGTGTTTTGTGAAGACCATTTTTCGGACATTGCTTTTTTATGTTAAAAACTGATAGTTTAAGTTATTTAAAAACAATATTTCGTATCCCCATTTCACTAGCATGTTTAGTTTGTGAGATATAATTTTTTGAAAATCGTCTTTTTTTCAACCGGGTATTTAGAAAAAAAATCATTTCTCTGAAACTAAATATGATACGCAATTGTGACCTGAGAAACATCGATGGCGTTTTTTATGCTGCATATTTTAGAGTAAAAATTAAACTCGGAACTTCGTTAGATTCAGACTTATACGAGGTTTTTAGTTTTTAGTTTTTATTTTTTTTCTCGGTAATTCCGTCGTATTTGGAAAAGTTATTTATACTGAAATTATGCCCTTCATCTTCCCTACCTACCACAAAAATAACACATCCTAATTGCGTGGAATCTAGAAGTTATTCCACATTAACTGTTTTTGCTAGGGTTGTCACTTTCGAATCAGAATTTTGATGACTCAGTTTTTTATTTAATGGGACGTATTGGTTATTAAAAGTTCGACTATTAAACCTAGGAACTTTGTTATATGCAGACTTATACAAGATTTTTAGTTTTTATTTATTTTGTTCTCGATAATTCCGTAGGATTGGGATAAGTTATTTATAATGAAACTAGCACTTTGCCAGCAACTTCGTTCGCGAATGTTTTCATAAAAACTTTAACACCCTTCAAAACTGTATTTTGAGGGTAGTTTTTTGTTACACTTTTTTGTGGTGGTTCTACAACTAAAAAGTACCTTCCATCATCAGATTAGGTCGATGGTACCTTATAGCCAGAGTGCATCTCATGACAATTCTAATTATCCCAAACACGGTTACGTTACATTGATTTATTACAGAGTTCCGATACCTACTTTCCGGGTTCATCATAAGATCAGTTCGATATACCCCCTCTTCCTCCAGTCAGTTATCGACTACACGTATAAACAAAGCAATTTTACTTGTTACGACAGTTGTGCTGTGATCCTATAAGGAGTTCCGTTCCATGTCTTTAAAGTTCATGATCAGATCATAACTATTTTCTATGGGACCAATTTGGAAGAATAACCTTTCAAACAAAAAAATAACTTTCAAAATCGGTCCACAATTGACCGAGAAATCGGTGAACATACATAAAAAACAAAAAATACATCCAGCTGAACATATTATAACCTCCTTCTTTTTGAAGTCGGTTAAAAACGAAACCGTGTGCAAAATTTCATGTTCCTATTCTCTGTAGTTTCGGCTGTGCTTTGGTATGTTAGTCAGTCAATTTCTCCTTTTATTTAAAGAGATAACTTCAGATCCGGATATGAACTAATATAATATAATCGCGCGACAACCCTAACGACGTAGAATACGGATTAAACTTTAAAATGTTGTGGTTTCTAGATTCCACGCAATTAGGACGTGTTATTTTTGTGGTATGTAGGGAAGGTGAAGGGCATAATTTCAGTACAAATAACTTTTCCAAATACGACGGAATTACCGAGAAAAAAAATAAAAACTAAAAACTAAAAACCTCGTATAAGTCTGAATCTAACGAAGTTCAGAGGTTAATTTTTACTCTAAAATATGCAGCATAAAAAACGCCATCGATGTTTCTCAGGTCACAATTGCGTATCATATTTAGTTTCAGAGAAATGATTTTTTTTCTAAATACCCGGTTGAAAAAAAGATGATTTTCAATAATTTTTTTCTCAAAATCAAAACATGCTAGTGAAATGGGGATACGAAATATTGTATTTAAAAAACTAAAACTATCAGTTTTTAACATAAAAAAGCAATGTCCGAAAAATGGTCTTCACAAAACACTGTGCAACGGCGCGCATGTGTGAAACACTATATTTACGTACACAGACGCGCTACAGTACAGCTGTGGCGGGTCATTGCCCCCGCGAGCCGCGCGAAACAAGGTGAATTGTAATGTCTGTACTTTTTGTCTCCTTCATTATTGAAATGAGACTCCAAAACGTTTTTATACCTACAGTTTCGCAACTTCTGTTAATAATAATGTAGGTAGGTACCTATGAGATCACTAGACGAGTGGTATTACAATGTAGGTGTCAGGTAACGAGTCATCACGAGAAACTTCTGAGGCGTTCTGAGAATTTCCCTTATGCTTTTAAAGACTTTCAATAAGATTGGAGGCGGGGTTCCTACTTCCTACTCAAGTGCTGCTGCTGCAGTGCTTCTCTTTATGAAAAAGAGGATAGTTCAATTCAATAATATTACAATACCTACCAACCTACTTTACGCAATGGCATAAGAAGCCTGGTTTTCAGTTATTTTGTTGTATTCACAATATCGATATTGTAAGAGTTGTTTTCCGTTCATTGATGGTCATTCGTTCATGAGAAAGGAAGGTTTCGATCTTTCGCATCGTGAAAAAATTTAACGAGAAGTCGCGATAATGACTTTTGCTAGAAACTCAGTAATGTACACATGCTGCATTCTTAAATTCCATCAGCAATAAAACTGTCGCAAAATAACAAACTAATTTCAGAGTCAATTAATCTTCCCCACACCCTGGTGCGGCACGTTCGTACAGAAATCATACAGACTACCCCAACGTGCACTCCCCACGGAACCAAGGCAAATAATGGCCAAAGGGGATGCGTAGGGGAATGAAAATTATATCGAGTCTCCCTCCATCTCCGGCCATTTTACACCATAGGCCCCCTATAGGGTCATATTAAATTGATTCCTTATACAAACACCTCGTTCTATATTTCTTTACCCAATAAAGTAAAACAATACAAGATTGTTTTACTTTGTAATTTCTAAAGAAAATAATTACATGGTAGGTCTGTATCAAAATCGATTTATCAAAAAAAATACTTCTAATAACTTGCCATGTCGTTAACATTAAGTATGTGATCCATTATGTTGTTTATAACATTTTACGATTACGTTGAGGATAGAAAATATACCTATTATTCCTAATGTAACAACAACCTTAAAATAGAGCCTCTAAGTCACTCTAAGATCTAGCTAGACACAACAAAAAAACAACAGTTCATTCTACATACTATAATTTCCCGAAATTGACGAACTAATCCCTCGTTTTATTTGTTTCTGGCAACATTAGGTTGGTGTTAAAAACACAATTGAATTTTCGAGAAGAGCTGCGTGTCCACATTTTTCTAATTAACAATTAGCGATTAGAATAGATCACAAAGGATCTCGGCAGTGGGCCCCGGCACAGTGAAACGTAGCGCGGCGCGGGAGCGGCTGTGGCCCACATTACGTGTTCTATTTTTCATCAGTGTTGCTAGCGCCCTCTATTATTAGATCCGCATTGTTTATGGCCATCGACCGACTAACATCGACCAGTTTCAATTGCCTTTACTTCCTGTATTTGTTTCTATTTCTGTTATGAAATCTTGTGTTTTCATCTTCTGTGCATTCACAACACTACGCTACGAATCATCATATTTATGTAAGTATTCGCATTTGTACTGTTTCATAAGAAATATTTTCTTATTCACCGATTACCAATGCTACCTCTGCCTATAATAGGTCTTTGTTAGAACAAAGTCCCGTTAACTAAAATTAATGAGCATCGACTAGAAGGTACTTATTCTAATTCGAGAGCAGTAGGTAGGTACCTACACGTCGAAACTTGTTTAGAAAGTACAATGAAAACTGAAAAACCACGTTGTTCTCCGTACACGAGTTCGTTTAGTGAGAAACCCTGTTCATGATAATGTAAACAGAATCAGTGACTTTATAAAACAATACAAAAAGTAGAATATCACAACATAACACAATAAACGATGTTTAGTCACGGGGGGTGCCCAGCGATTTTGTTTATGTTATAAATACGGAAAATTATAGCTCACCTCAGTACTACAATGAATGCGTAATACTATACGTATATAAACTATGTATTTTAGATTAGTTCAGGAATTCCAATTACATCGTAAAATGAGTTAAAACAAGAATTAATAAATAACGTCTAAGCCAAGTGAACTTAAACACGTTATAGAAGCCTTCTTGGAACCTTTTTTGTTGACCTTAACGAACGAACCTAACCTTAGAGTCGAGCGTAGGCTTTTCGGAAAACATTCGCAACAATAAAACATAACAAAATAGTTACATAAATCCTAAAGATTACAAAATTGCTAAAATACAAAGGATTCGCACACCTACGCTTTGTTTTATCATAAATCCAGCTGACCCAATATTTTAACAGTTGCATTACTATTTCTCATTAGGATTCGATTTACAGGAGCGAACAGCTGTGTATTCTCATAAATAGGTTAAGATAAAATACCTACAGGATCTATTTTAAGAGTTGTAACAACTTACTAGAGCTCGACGATTTGGAGTGTCTCCAACATTCAGTAACACAATACTTATAGATCGCACGTCCTTTTGTTGTCAACCTCTGCCTACAACGAGGAAATGCTACGATTTCGGAAATTTCTCACTAAGTTACGGAATTTTTTGTTTGTGTTTGTTCTCCGGCTTACCGATTCCGATAATCCGATTTGCATAATACGTATTGTTATTGGAAAAGTTGATAATGGAAATGCTAATAGGAAAAAAAAGATGTGAAGGGATTATTTTTGTGGAAAACGGTAAGAAAGTTTTTATTTAATATAGGTAGCATATGTTGTCAAAGTAGTAAGTTGGATCAATAAATATGTTATAGGCGTTTCTCATGAGAAAACACCCGATCATAAGAAACCCATTCAGATTTCAGTTTAGTGGTGATTTCAGTTTTGTGTTCTTCTACCACTACGTTACACACACCACGCCTAGCTATCAGACTCTTTCCAATTACAGTGAATTTACCGTATTTATGTATGATAATAAAAAAGTTCCAATAACCTGGGTGCGCAGTGTCAATTTCCACGTATATTCGACATTCCAATAATTGTTGATCATGCATTTCTGTTGGTATAAATAATATTTATTATTTTATGTTGAGAACAGTGGTGGCCCAGTGGTAACGGCCGCGACTTACGAGTTTGTAGGTTAGGTTCGAACCCAGACAGGCGCTTTACTTTGTTTAAATTATTTCATCACCACTGCTTTCAAAAAGGTGAAGGAAAACATCGTGAGGAAACCGGCATGTCCTAGAACCAAAAATTCGAACACATGTGACATCTACCAACCCGCACTGGGCCCGCGTGGTGGATTACAGCCCACTCCTTCTCACAGAGAAGAGGCCTGTGTCCCAGCAGTGGGAACATTATAGGCTGATTATGATTTTATGTTGCAACAGCCACATCTAACATAACACAACGCGTTGAACGCGTGCAGTACCTACACATTATTATTTAATAATAATAATAGCGTCATTGTTAAAAGGTATTTGTGTTTCAATGGTTATTTTTAACAGTTATCGTCCTGTCTAGAGCGCGTTGTGTTGCGGAAAATGATTTAGTATTGAACAATTTTCCGCACGGTCTTTGAGAGTCGCCCAAAAGTGAACACCAGTCTTACCAAGGGGTGTCGTGTTACCCAGTAACTGTGTAGTGGAGGTCAGATAGGCAGTCGCTTCATGTAAAACACTGGTATTCAAATGTACTGCTGGAAACCGACCGATTGAATTTTCCGCACGATCTCTATATTCTGGTAATGTCCGTGGCATCGTTAGTCGTCTGATTACATTGCGGTAGCGTGTTGCCATACAAGGCACGTCAAAGGATGCATGTGTTAATTGGTAAGACGAATCCATGACGAATCTAATTGTCACACGTGAGTAGGTACATAAATATGTGCCACATAAACGCCGCAGAACGGTACAAAGCTAACGTGTTTTTTTTTTTATATCGGTCTCTGGCATCTTTAGAATTCCTTACATAGACCCTAATTACATAGACCCTAGTTAAGCTAAGTGGTGGTCCTCTTAACTCAATTTAATTAGTAAGAAAATAAATTAATTTTTTGAACGATCCGATTTTAGAAGTGAACTTAGGTGGGAATTGAGAGTGAAATTTCAAGGACGAGTCACGTTCAGGCACATTTCGTTACATGAGAGAGAAAAAAGATATGTCTATCTGTATCTTACACTAAATCCTCTTATTCTTAATTTTTTTAATAATTTTTTTTCACTTCTATCTCTTTTTTTCGTCAATATATAAGAGATGAGATTACAAAAAAAAATAAAAACATAAATGACAACAATATTTCGAACTCGGTATTAATTAACGAAAAAATAAACTTAAATTTTGTTTTAATTGCTTAAAAACTTAAAAATTTGTATCTTTTAACGTAAACGAAAGTAATCTCGATAGTTACATCGGGGCGGGTCGATTGTGACACTCAACTAAGTTGTTTTCCTTCAGTTAGTGTGTCAGTGGGTCAATAGTTGGCTGCAACCGTACAATTCGCAAACAACTCACGAACTTGCTCAGTGCTCACAATTATTAAAGCGTCGCTTCGTAAAACTTACTGGCCTATTTAATAGACAATATAATAATAATTTGACCTTACCACCAACTTTCATCCCTGATTATATTCTTTGTTGAATGAAATGTGGTAAAATCTAAAATTGTGCTAACAATGTCTATGACCAGAACGGGCGATTACCTAACAATGCGCGTTTCCTGCATGCAATAAAATTGTTCATAATTCAGTACCTACATATTGTTGCGGTTACATAACTTGTGTCAGTCATAATCTTTCGCACGATTTTATAATAGCGCTGCATTCGATGACAGATAGTAGTGATGTGTGTACCGAGTGAACACTACTGCAGTTGTGCAAACGAATTGCGAACGAAAGAATTTCAGTATCGGTCACCGGGCCAATGTCACGGCACTATTTTACTTCACTTGTTTTAGTCACTCCAAATTCTAATCATTTTAGTTCTTCAAATTCTTATGAATTTCTATGACTCAACGATAAGTTTTAAGAAGTACTTACCTACATGTCATCATCTGCCTAGCCCTTTACCAGTATTTTACATGGAGCGACTGCCTATCTGACCTCCACAACCCAGTTACTGGGTAATACGATACCCCTTGGTAAGACTGGTTATCAGGCTTTCGGGCTTCTGCCTACCCATAACGACTGCCAAAGATCCGCGAATTACAGCCGGGACCAACGGACGACCCACTGACCGTGCTTTCCGAGGCACGGAGGGGTATCGGTATGTAAAGATGGTTACCCATCCACAGACCAACCGCGGCAAATGTAGCTTAACCAGATCGATCGACCTGCGCGGCTGTTATTATTTAGCCACGGGTCCCTCTTTTGCCACGGGCCCCTCCACTTACCTACTTATGTGGATGATATAATAGTCTCTGAGCAATCGAACGAAATCGAATTTTTTTTCCACGATTTAGGTATCAAGTAAATGGAAAACTGATAAAATTATCTATTCTAAGATTTGGAACCTCGATAAAATTGAAGCGTCTGTTTGTTATGTCATATTTAACAGTTTTTTACAAAATGCATGAAAGTATACCTACGGTACTTGTTATTTTTGTCTATCTGTCTGTTTGTTCTGGCTAATCTCCGAAACGGCTGGACTGATTTTAACGGGACCTGCACTGGCAGATAGCTGATGATAAAATGTACCGATTTAAAAAAAAACAAAAGAATGTGCAAAGAGACAGATTATTGTTTTCCAACATCCACGCGAACGAAGTCGCGGGCGCAGTAAATAATATAATTCATGGGTAAGCAGATGACATGAGTAAACTCGAGCGAATCAACATCAAATTCCAAGAATAACGTTAACGTACGTCTCTATTTAAGTAATATTTAATATTTGTGCATGTACTTGCCACGTTTCTCGTACATATATAATAATATATGTATAGGAAGCGCGTTTGTTATCTAAATAGATAACCTTTGTACCATAGTGCTCTGGAATTATTTAAATGTAAATAATATGTAAGTGCTTAGTTACGCGTTTATTGATAAAACAATTTTACACTCACATTTTTCTGACAATAATTTAAATAAATAGACGTCCGTAGTTCAGTACCTACCTATCAAAAGATTATAGTCGTCCCGAAGCATTGACTCCATGCGTGTGATAATCTGATTTCCAAAGATTAGCAAAAACAAAAGTGAATCAAGTTCAAAGAAAAATGACTCGGCCTATCGCAGTCGACTACTGACTGGATAACTGTCCCAGCCACCTTTATAAGGTCATCGGTCCACCTAGCTGTGGGGCGTCCCACACTACACTTGTATTCTTTGAACTCATTTATAATTCGCTAAGAAACAACTATGAACACATTTGCAAATAAAATTCTATCGAAAGTTATAATAATAATAATAACCCCATCGCCGTATCTCTACGTTGACGTCGTGGTGGGGCTTGCGCGCTCCGAACTCTAGGCTCGTGCCGGAAGAGTTTACTTTGCCGGAACGGGTCTAAGGTGAGGAGCCAGACCAAGAGAGATACAGAAATTCGCAGGGCAGCATGTGGCGAGCTGTTGGGCAGTAGCGACCCCACCACGGACCCTATCTCCCGGGAGAAGTCTTGTACCTCACCTCTGGCTTGCCTTTATTGGCCGGCTGTGAACAATGACGAGGAACAGAGCTCCCACCTCATTCTTGCCTTTATTGGCTGGCTTGAGTGGAGATTCGCAAGAGCAAACGTGCTCGGAGGAAGGAAGTATTCCAGTATGATGCTGGTAGGGATCTTGACCGTACTTCCGGGTTTGTCCAGAAGGCCAATTCTCGTAATTTAAAACGTGTCAAACAAATGTCAAAAACTTGTCAAAATGTAGGGAAATTAGAGGCATTTTTTGACAGATTGAGACTGAGATCAGACTGTGAACGTTCTTAAAATTACGAGAATTGCCCCTCTGATAGCCGTGGAATACCTCTCCACTCTACATAAGCACCTCAGGACATGTTGCCCCCTTATCGCTACGTCACTATGTGCTAGCGACAGTTTCCGGGGGCCCATTATTGAGTGTGCAAGTCACCCCCTGACATTTTATCCGTGTATATATTAAACATTGATCAGGCAGGGGTCATAGTTCTTCCATAGTTCTTGGCAACCAGTCCACTTTAGCCACCTAAACCTATAGCAGGAAATTTTTCCATTTCCTGCTATAGTCCTACACCAACCGGGGGTTATCTTTTGGTGCACTTGCCTAGTGCATACAGGGATAATCGTCGGTTGGTGTCACATTTTATTAAAATTTCCTAAGGGGCCTCTGCCTCGCCCAGAGGACACGGTGGTGCACAAGGTGGAGGTCTGTCCCGCTTGGGCAGAGCACCGCCGTGTCCTCGTAGAGGCGATCGGCAGCGGCGGCGACCTCTCGCGCCCGGCCCTGGTCCAAGCCATGGTCCGGGGCGAGAGGGAGTGGGAGGCAGTCACCTCCTTCTGCGAAGCAGTCATGCTAGCGAAGGAGGTGGCGGGATGGGCGAGGGAGAGAGCGGAGAGAGCCGCCCGTCCCAGCCGCCGCGGTAGACGCTCCGGGCGTCGGGAGCCGCGTGACGACTCCCGGCCACCGTAGGCGCGGGCCTGCGGCCGGCGAGTAATGGGTAGCTCGCCGTCCGATCAGGACCAGGCCCGTGCCGGACGGCGCGTATATGTTCCACGCGCGCCTCAAAGAGATGTCAGCAGACATGGAGGGGCCCGTTAGGGCCGAAGCCTGCCGGGGCAGCGGGATTGTCCGAAAGGGTTACCGCTGCCCCGGAATATAAAGGGCTAAGGAAGGAACACGGATGGGTTTTAGTCAGTAAGAGTCTGACACTCCCTTCCGCTCCACCCATGATTTCCCATCCATAAAAAAAAAGGGGCCTCTGCGAGTTGGCTTCGGCCCCTCGTACGCCTTCCAAAGGACCGGGACTCAATGGTCCCGAGATATGAAAAAGATAATAATAATAAGACAAGGAAGTATAAGTCTAGTAAGTTGAGTTAAGTGTAGTAGTAAGTTGTAAGTTATAAGTAGACTGTCGATGATTACCGAAAAGAGTTGGCATGTGAATCAAGTATATTAAAAATGCGAACACCCACCCGCCTGAGCCAAACCTGCTTACGTGCTACAACATAAAACGTCCATAAAAATGTTGCAATATGCAATAATAATCTGTATAAATGAGCGCCAATGAGCGGCTCCAAGTAACGCGGAAATGGAGGTGAAAGTGGGGTGAAAGCTGCTCGCAACGTTTACCTAATCGCATCGGGCGCGGCGCGGGCGCAGCGGCGGGCCGCGTTACATCAGCGCCACACGACACAAATGTGAAAGTCAATGTTACATTCGATAATCGTGCTGTTCGAGACACACATGATGACTGACAGACAGAATTCGCGAGAGTTACCGTTACTTTGTACCGTTAATCTGTTTAAGCAAGAGGCTTATTAGTTTTGCCCAAGCACGCAAAGACATTTCTCGTGTTATGAAAAATCTTTTTGCACTATCTCCCGCTCAATATTGTAAAATGCATGTAAAATACTGCTGCAACCAATGACAGCGATCAGTATAAAAACTATCATAAACATCCTATTGATGATGATGTAGTAGACACATCGTAAAACTAGAGGGGAAAGATGAAGCCAAAAAAACATTTTTACAAAAAAAAAAAAAACAACCGATTTCCAAAAAAAAACTACATAGTGAAAAATAACTTTAATTTCGGAGTCGGTTGTTTTTTTTTGTAAAAAAGTTTTTTATTTTATACTTTTTAGTGGAAGAGTTAGTAATTTATCTAAATTACAGTAGCCTTTGTCAACTGCTCATCAACTTTTACAAAATATGGCATTTCCCGTAGCTGGGGCATTAATTGTTGAGGAGTTCTCCTGGTGAGATCCATGAGAAGTCAACAACCACACACGACATTGTGACGAGCATAAATTGCTTAGCAACCATAATACAGTAATCGAATCGCAACCCGTCAAATATTTATCATTGAGTAGTTCCGATAGCCATCTGTGGTCTTCATCATCAGCTCCACTTTATCAAATGATGATTTCTGAGAGCAAATGCTAAAGTTAAAAAAACATACATAAATCGCTATTGATTTTCCTATAAAATTTGAGGGTTTTCCTCGATTTCCATGGGTTCCTCTCATCAGATTCCAACTTGATGCCAATGGTACCACCTCGAAAGCATACCCATTCAACCAAAAAAATATTTTTCAAATCGGTGCACAATTGACGGAGAAATCGGTGAACATACGTAAAGTAGAACATAATAACGTCCTCTTTTTTGGAACTCTGTTAAAAACAGTGGTTTAGTAAGAGTAGAAGAACCACTGATAGTATGGACAAAGTCAATGTGAATACAAAATTAGCACTAGCGTTTAGTACGCTAGTGCTAATTTTGTATCCGCAAACACGAGGACGAGGTATTTCACGAAATGGAGCGTGCAGAGAAAGTGGTCGGACGTTATCGTAACAGTAAGTGATAGTCGGTATCTATGTGGGTCGGTGCTCGGCTAGTGCAAACTGCTGTTATCTGCTAAATACGTACTTAGTTCTGTTTGTGTACACAACAAACAGCCAAACGCTCATTTGCAAATATGAACAAAAATATTGTTGAAAGGAAAGAAGGCCCAATCGATTGTTATCAATGTAAGTGGCAGTAATTGAGTTTATCTACAAAATCCTTGACCCAAAATGATCAAGTGGCTAGTAACAATGCTATGTATCTAAATATTGTAACAATGATTTAGAAATTGCCAAAAGTTAACATTATTGTTACCAATTTTGTAATGACAAGCATAAAAGCGTTTTTTCCTAGAACAGTATTTCCAAGAACCTATAAAATATTGAAATCTGAACTAGAATCACTCTAAATTTTGAATCTACAACGGACTCTTTATCGTCTAATCAGTTTACTGGCAATAATTCGTCGTAAGCAGTTAATATCAGTGGTGGAGGTTGTTTTAAAGTGCGAATAACGAGTGCCTTCCTTGTCGTGTCGTCTGTGTCTGCTGCGAGTAGGAAACGCCAGCCGCCCGCGAGCGTGCCTTGACCCACTTTATATACCTCTTCATGAGCGCGGACCAAGCTCTCGCTACCACATGTTTGCGAAGCAATAATTTAAACAGTCCATAAACATAGAAGAACATGAAGTAAATCAACCAGAACACCGAACATAAATTTTAGGAGAGTTGGAACCAACTAGGTACAAGTTTGGTAATCTGGTACTTTCAATTTTAAAGAACCGGGTGGACTCAACAAAACCAAAGAAAATGGGTAACACTTAGATAAAGTATTAAAACTGTGTAAGGGTTGTAAACAGTGATTAAACATTTGAACAAGCATCGGGAGCACAGAATGTCAACCGTGTTCTAAATTTAGTGAACTTGCTCACGAGGTCGCGATGCGCGTCAGTTAAATCGTAAAGATGGCGCCCGTATATTCGCAATCTCGATGTCTCATTAGCTTTGCAGCCTTGCTCAACAATTCACAATGAGTAATTTATACATGTAGCAAATAGATTCAGAAGGCCAGCATAGCGAGCGAGCGTGAGAATTCGTAGAATGCACCTGCCTGAACTCTCCGAATCACAATTTATGGCTGACAGAAAAAATCTTGGGCTGAACAAAACTAACTGGTTGACTTTTTTTTTCTAATTCGTTTCCTATTGTTTTGTAGATATCAGGCAATTAATTTTCTTCCACTGTGATAGGTAGATATGCCATTGATACTATAAGTATATGTATTCCTTCTCATTATTGGAATAAAACGTAGTTGTAGAGATGAAGATGTATTGCATTTTGTTTTAAATTTGTCGTTCTTTTACTATGTTGGTCTATGTTGATGACATACTAGTATTTTTACATGAACTTGATAGACTTTTAAGTACACGTGTCATGTTGTACAAGATAAAAAAATTATATAGAGAATCCTTATCCTGGCCTTGTCGAGATTACTAAGAATAATAATAAAATATTTTTCCGTTGCGTATAAATGAATTTGACATAAAAGTAGATAAAGAAAAGAAAAACACTTACAATGGCCATTTAGCTGCTGAGAATCCAAATAGATAACAATCCAATAATGACACAAATCACTTGTTTACAAAGCATAACAATCAGAGAACTGTCGATGAATTGTAAACTGCACTTTTTATAAATCAATTAACTCCGATACAATTCTGTCGTTGCACACACACTGAGCGGATAATTCACGAACTCCACTATGAGTTTCTTCAATAACAGTATAAAATAAGATTACATAAAACCACACACACCGTATCTGGGTTCACACCCAATTCCAAGTAGGTACCTGTAACAAGACAAAGCGGTAGTAAGTTTTATGACTTTAGTTGATAATCACCCAAGATGAAACTACATTCTTAAATACAGAGCGATATGATACGACTTGTGTCACTTACTAGATTAGTGTGAGTTTTAAAATGAGCACAAAATTAAATATGACGTAAAGAAGTCGGTAGCAACGGGGGCGCGGAACGTGCAGTCTATCCGCCGACCAAACGCTGACTGGCTGGCTGGCGCAATATGGAGGGGCGCTGGGGGAGGGGGGAACAGGCAGACGGAGGACAAAGCGAGGGAGGGAGAGCGTCTGGTCGACTGGTTGGTCGACCTATTGGCTTGACACACACACAGCAGCAATGTCAGACAGACAGAAGATTGTAGGCTGTTTTGTGCAGTGCGACACTATACTTATGGTTTCGAGCCGATAGGAGTTTCTTGTGCAGCTGCTGCACGAGCCACACGGGTTTTGACTTGAGATACTAATGATGTTAGATCAAGAGATAATTCTTTTCAAGACTTTAACTGAGCGACCATCCGAGAAGTATACGCAACCTTCAGAGTTTCTCATGGTCAGGCGCCCGAGCGTAAAGGTCACCACGTAGTTGCTACAGCAAATAACAACGCTTGTCGAATTGCTAAACTAAAACTGTAAACGAACACAGCATTTTTTAGAATATTGACTCTGGGAGATATCAATAGAGCTATGCATAAGTTATCGGCGACAAATGAAGAACTTGCTTCAATGAGATAGCTGCTGATAAGAGCCGATAAAATGTAAGCAGAGGTTGCAAGGGCCATGGAAACAATCTATAGGGCGTTGCGTTAAATGTTTCCTCTTCGTCTGTGAGTTTTGAAACGTTTTTATTAAAATTTGGTGTTTCTGGGGAGCCTTTGTTTTCTCTTGAATTTACTTTTTCTATTATTACAATTATGTATCTTTTTAAATATTCAGCTGCATCCGGTTAGACTGAAAGCCGACCCCAACATAGTTGGGAAAAGGCTAGGCAGATAATGATCTTTTTAAATGGAAATATGAGTACAGCTAGATGCATCCAATATACTCCTAGAATGTCAGACAATGTCGCTGAACAAATTATCAGCAGTAACAAGGTTAACAGTACGAATTTAAGTTATATGTTGAAAAAATACACTAGATTCTAATAGAGCTAGGAGAACGAGTCATTATGAAGGTGACAAACGAAATAAAAGGAAACCGGTCCAGCTAATTTTACATACAAACTAATTACAAACCTATTTCAACCACGATAAGCAACGAAGGTCTGTTGGGACACAAATAACTCGTTTCATTAATGATAAGTTAACTATTACAGAATTATCTCCTGAACACAATGTCCATGACGATTATATAACTACTATAGATTGGATAGATAAGGGGTACGTAATTAGGGCTGAAGTCATTACAGCATTATGTACAGAGGCCAGCACATCAAGCTACCCCAATCTGTCAAATTTCTTTGATAGATTTTCAACTTTATTACAAACGAATAAGGTTCATATTCAATTGGGAAAATTTGACAGATTGGGGTAGCTTGATGTGCTGGCCTCTGTACTAAACTGAAGGTGGAAACTGGTGACTAATAAATTTAAATTCTGTTACGCTTGAGGAAACAAAGCTGGTAACAGGCAGTTCATTTAAAATTGTAATAAAACATGATGTATATGATTTGTATCCTCATGCAGCAGTGCTCGCTCGGACAGCTACGCACAGAGATAAATAAAAATAAATACGCAGATAATCTTCGTGGGGGTAACGCACTTGTTTGGTTCTATATACCTCTCTCTGTCCCGCGCTTCGATCGTATTTTTCATTCCTATGCCAAGTCATTGCCTTACCAGTTTATTTATTTTTAATGGCAGCAATTTAACTCGTGGCAAATTTTACGAACCTTTCACTGGTACTACTGCTGGGAGCTTTTGTGATTGCAAATTTTATATCGACGACAACATGATTGAATTCTAAATCGCACTTAAACAGCTTCAAGCCTGGAATATTTTAATTTCGACATGTCTTTATAAGCATATGTGCCAAATTGCCAAATTTCAAGCATATATGCTGCTTCGTCAGATTCTATGATAGGTTTCAGTGGTAACAATAGCGTAGATGATTGATGTAGAGATAGTACGTCCTAACTTATTTTCGTATTGTAGAATGTAGGTCGACCTATTATCAATTTCTGTACTAAACTCTGATTTCCAATAGAAGTAACGGGACCCACAATTGTTCATCGCCGACACCAAATTTTGCAAAGTCAATAACCATCGACATTCATGCGAACAGAGTATTTGTAATGTTCCGTATTCACGAGTTTGGCAATGTAAAAATGTTCAATTGGAATCGCTCAGAGATATATTCGGTTATATTGCAAAATCGTCATCTTATTGCAAAATCCGCAAGGTCAATAATTCTTATATGGCTAAACCGCACACGCACACAGTTTACCTTAGGCCCAGCACTTTAACATTGTAAGAAACCGGTCAGCCGCATATCACGTATTTCACCATTTTAAAGCTTATTTGCACTGTCGGTAGAGTCGTTGCGATGCGTGTGAGCACGTAGCTCCGCGGTTGAATCAAGACTGGGACCTGTTCTAGAGAAAGTGACCGTTTCCAAGCGAATACTTTCCAAGTGATCTTTGAGTTTCGGCGAGTCGTACACGCCGAGTTACCGAGGCTCTAGCGGAATATCGTTACCCCGTTTTTGCGTAACGAGGTCGCGTTTAAAGTTCGTCATATCTCCGTTACGGTTAGCAAAAAAACTTCACTTATTTCGACCAGTTGCGCAACTGATGAACAACTTAACGTATGTACTTAACACGTATGGAAACAAAACAAGAAAAATTGTCACGATGTCACGTCACGTCACGAGCACGCAAGGTGTCGATTTCAATGATAGAAAATTTGTAATATGTAGAAGTTTTATAAATAGTAACTAAATAAATTCATGCATAAATTGAAAATCTTGCTGTATACAATAATCGTAGTATATTTATACACAGTCAGAAGTTCGTGATTGGAATTGTGACTATTTAGTTTAATTTATTGATTAGGTAATCCATAAAATGTAGCTGCATAATTTCAATAGCACGGAAAATAAATTACGGTAACATAATAAGAAAGAAACTCTAAAACAATTTTCTCATACTACGCACGGATTTCTGGGAAGCTAAACTTTGAAGAAACTAGCAGTGAATTTATACAAAATATAAAAGTGTTTCGAAGTAGTGGTGTGCGGTGGTATTCGTTTTCCGTTATTCGAAACGGTCTTGAGCCGCCACGATACGCGATGTTACGTTACACGGGTCATGCAGCATACAAACTCATAAAATTACGGTCGTACCGTGAGGTGTCACACTATTGGGTTACATGGCTACATGTGCGATCTCAAACTTTAACATCACTGCGTCATTAGGAATGTCGTTGTTTTCTCTTTGACAGATGCTGCAAACGATATCGATGTGGGTTAAGTAATAAGTAAATTACTAAGGCCTGAGTTCACCAACATTCTAACCATCGGTTAGGTATTTAAGCAGTTGATTTATGTCAAATTTCCTAAGGCCTGAGTTCACCAACATTCTAACCATCGGTTAGGTATTTAAACAGTTGATTTATGTCAAATTTCCTAAGGAAATCAACTGTTTAAATACCTAACCGATGGTTAGAATGTTGGTGAACTCAGGCCTAAGGAAATCAACTGTTTAAATACCTAACCGATGGTTAGAATGTTGGTGAACTCAGGCCTTAATCGTACTGATATGACACGCTAGCTAGAGACATGCGTGTTTGTTTGATAAATGTTTTGTTTTATTTTAAAGGTTTACAAACACGGTCAGACTACGTAGGTTAGGTACAGTCAATAAAATAAATATAAAGGTATGTTGGCGTAAGTTCGGCGCTGGGGTAAGACCGTACCAATCAAATCTCCAGATAATTTGGCAATATTTGGTCAAGTTTACCGCAACTACTGCTAAGTTTGCAATGGTTTCCTGGTTACAGATACAGAAACAAACACAGTTAAGAACTTCGCTATAAACTTTCAAGTAAAATGCGATGAATGTTCTGAATTTCCGACACAGATTTTTTAACACGCTTTTCTACTATTAGCTTCACTTGTAGGTAACTAACAAACAATGTAATAAAAATATGGAAGTAAATTTTAACCTACTTCTAATTGTCGTATCGAAATGAAACTTTTTAATGTATACGTTATTCGGATGACAATACTGTATGGTATCTTGGAGTTGATCTGTTGATGGAGTCAGGAGCCAGGAGGTTGCTGCTGTAAACTCCTCGAGTTTGGGCTCATATAATTCGTTTTAACAAGTCCAATAGAAAAAAAAAATGTCTTAGCAACCAGACAGAAAAATCTTAAAAGTGATTGCATAAACTCAAATCTGAACCAGCAGTACCTAATAAAGAATTCTCGTATGACATACACAAACCATTAGAGCCTGCACAGTTGCTTACACTTAATCAACATTAACAGAGATAATAAATGAGCATTATCTTTAAGTAAATAACGTTCAATGACACTTCCTTATCAAATTACTGTATTCATCTATTCGCTATGTAAATGGTGACAAATATAAATGTGTTTGAAATGACGGCCTAAATGTCACTGATTACCTGATTATGAGTAGGAGTTGCCCCTGACTTTGGGATACCTGTCAAAGAAATCCACAATTCCACAACTATTGAAGTAGGAACTATAAATTATGTAGGTAAGTAGGCGATCGAGTTTAGTGGTCGGTATAAAAGTGATTATAAGCGAACAAGAGCGCGGGCTGACCTTGCTTCTCTCATGGACACCACAATTAGGTCACTAGGTCAGCGATTTTGCGCTTTTTCGCTCGCTGCATTCCCTACAACTTACAAGTGACAGACACTTTCTTTTTACGTCGCAATGGAAACGAAACAATCTGCTATACAAAAAGTTTGTGTAGTTGTCAACCTTGTTGGTTTAGAATTCTATTTTGAATTTAAACATTCAGTCGAAAATAAAACACTGATATCTTGGATACCTTTGGTCAAAAAAAAATTAAAAGTAAGAAACAGACCCCGTTTGATTTTCTTTACCTATCTAAATTAAGTTTCTCGACTAAAACCTCGAAGAAGAGAGTCAGAGCCAGAACTAGAAATATCGTTAGATTATAAGTGCCTGCAAAACATGCGCATACTTTGTTTCATAAATTTTACAAAACATTGTTCCGTATCCATTACTAGAAACTATTTTGAATAATTTTGATATTATCTATTTAAATTGCTTAGTAAACAATTGTTTTAAATTAAGTATAGTATAGATTAATTAATTCTTTGTTACCAAAGATATCTAATAACTTTACGTACTTTGTGTAAATTATTCCATCTTCACTGCTCTCGGAACAGTAAAGGAAAACGTCGTGAGGAAACCGGCCGCGGCATGTCCTAGAACAAAAAATTCGAAAACCAAACATTATGTTTTCGAATTGGGGTTGATGATGTCACATAATTATGTAACTTCATTACCCATCCACGGACCAACCGCGGCAAGCGTAGCTTAACCTGATCGATGAACCCGTGCGTCTGATATTATTTAGCCACAAGCCCCTCTATAACGAAAAGGATAATAAACTTTCTTTCTTTCTTTATATTGAAGTCCTTAGAACGGCCTTAAAAGGTTTATTATAGCTCTTCGTGGAAAACTTAAATATAATAAAAACATAACGTTAGCATACTCCATTTATTTTTCCTACATATTTGTATAGAGCTGGAAACCCGATATTCTGATGTAAAGCCTAATTATTTAGATTGAGCGCTTCCAGCGAATTCAGCAGATTCTTAGTTTGAAAACGAACATAATAACGAAGACTGCGAATTTCCTAGAACTGTACAGTATTGTATTATCTGTGACTGTACGGAACAGTAGAATATTTCATTTTAAAACCTGTCTTCGGAAATGGAAAATTATTGTGTACCTTATTCGAACGAGGAATTCAGCTTCACTCGGCTCTGTCTGTGCATTCGCCAAGATAAGTTAATTTCCTACAAAGCTTGCGGTGCTAGAGTTTTCATTGAAATCATAGAAACACTAGATGTCGGCCGGGAAACAAAGATGCAATTTGAAAGGGAATTGAAGATTTTTATAGGGAGACTGGCATACCTGTCCGCCATTTTGATTTTTTTCCAAAATGGTGGCCTCGCATGAAACTGAATGTTATTATATTTTCTGCTTGCATTAATGTCAACATAAATAGGTTAAGTAAAGGCGTGACCGCCATTTTGTTTTTTTTTAAATGGCGGAATTATGCCACGGACTTTCAAAGCCCTTTAATCTGCATTCAAGAATTAATTGGGTTCATTGACACAAAAATTGCAAATGTAAAGATAGAAATTCGATACGAATTCTATTAATGATTGCATAATATGTGTATGTATGTAGATACCCATTTCAGTGAATATAACACAATACCTACAAGCCACGTTTGCGTTTGAATTACGTAATAAACAATCGCTTGTATCTAATTACATACCTACTGCCGCTAACAATCATAATAAAACCATGTGTCAATGACCAGCAAAAAAAAACAAATGAATGCGATGATACCTATGAGTATGACGGATCGATAGTGCGGACACATAATACATAATCAGCCTATAACGTTCCTACTGCTGCTGGCTGGGACACAGGCTTCTTTCTGTGAAAAGGAATGGGCCGTAATCCACCACGCGGGCGAAGTGCGATATGGTAGATGTCACATGTCTTCGAATTTTTGGTTCTAGCACATGTCGGTTTCCTCACGATGTTTTTCTTCACCGTTTTGAGAGCAGTAGTGATGAAAAAATTTACAACACGTAAATAAAGCGCCTGCCTGTGTTCGAACCCACGACCTACAACTCGAGTCGGAGCTGTTACCACTGGGCCACCACTGCTCTCACCTTGTTTCAAATTTTATTACTGTACTAGAGACGTGTTTGGAAGTTTTAATAATAATTAATCTTAATAAAACTTAATAACTTAGCCGCGGCGTTCTAAACTAGACCCTGCTGTGGTTCCGTGTGCAAAGTCATAATCATGTGACCGGTAAGTGCCCATGGAGAAATAGCTAATAATTGTGATTGTGGAAAATGATTTTTTTTTAATGACTGTCGTGCCTACAAAGACTCATGGGAATAGAAGAAACACCTTTTTGGCAAGGACGTATGATTAGTATAGAGTTAACCAAAATAGATCCACATAGAGCCATGAAAGAAGTGAATCCATAGATATAAAGTAGCACAACTTTTAGATATCTTGGGTGATATGCCAATTTCTTTCAGATAAACAACGCAGTGAACTTTGTAGATTTTTATGACAAATCAACCCAACTACCACAAATTCAGCCGTACATAAGCCGCCTACAACTTTTTCAAAATTATCTGTTGGCTAGTTTTTGAGTTCTAAGGTGCTCAATTCAGAAGTCTGAATCAAGAGGCCACCTTTTATTTATATATTTGACTACAAATTCCAAGATCGCGCCTACAAATTCAGCCTCAGCGATGCGCAGTGCGCTAGATTGGTAAGAAGCTAAAAAGATTCGATAAAAACAAATTAGGTACATAGGTACAATCAGTAAGATAAGGTCATTAATAAGTATTTGCTTAGTTGAAGATTACTCTTGTCACTAAATTCACTGTTTTATAACAAAGTAAATTCAATTGAAAATATGTTTCTACTGTACGTAGTAGTTACGTGCGTAACGACGTAGACGAGCGTACCATAGACCACATAAACCGCACTTTTACATTTTTTTATTAATAAAATGATAAATTTCAGACATTTCAATTGCAGACAAACGTGCGTTTCGCTTGGATCCCGCTTCCGCGCAATTCAATTGTCTGACCTTCGAATCCAACCTTCGGCTAGACATCCACTCGATTATTGTTTTCATTGCGAATTCGTATAAATTGTGCGCTCATGGCTACGTCGCGACGCCCAACATCGATGTTTTTACGATTAGAAATTCGGATACTGAGGCAGATACCTACTTACAAAAATAATCAGACAGATAACGTGGGAAACTCTCCCCACCTACATATTTATGTCGATAACATCCACGGATATCGATAACATCCGTCAGAAGTTCAAAATTATATATTCCGATATTGCTTGAAAAAGAATTTCTTACGAATCCGAATATCGAAATAGTAGGTATCTACTATAATATTATAAATGCGAAAGTGTGTCTGTCTGTCTGTTACCTCTTGACGCTTAAACCGCTGCTGAACCGATTTAGATGAAATTCGGTATTGAGACAGTTTGAGTCTCAGGAAAGGACATAGGATAGTTTTTATCCCAATATTACCACGGGATCGAAACATATGCGGGTGAAACCGCGGGGCGCTGGTAGTAATAAATGAAACTGTAATTGGAAGTCTTGCGAAGCTGAAAGCATTCAGAAAATTCATAGGCGATCTTTAATCAAACAAACCTGTAGTGTGCAGACGCTGCGTTTAATAATAGAACGCCAACGACACAACTTTTTTCAATAAGTTTTTTTTTTTGTGAAATATCTACGACATGAGTTGGGAAGGGTCCCCCATTTACTTCATTATTCGTGATCGGAGCCGCAGCAGGTAGTTTGACTTCTCGTTTACACAGCTCACAGGTCCAGGGAAGGGATGGGATGTCAGTATTTTTTATTAACCTTTCGAAAATAAACCTTTACGATCTATTGCCCTTTTGTGTTATCGCTGGTGATTTACTATTGATAGCATAAAAACTGGGGTTATGTCATGACGGGGAAGTTAAAAATTGCGATGTGTGAGTTGTGTGACCCATTTTTTAACTTTCATTTTATTTATTAACATTAGGTACCTAAAACAATATAAAATACTGGTATTCAGCTGCATCCGGTTAGACTGGAAGCCGACCTCAACATAGTTGGGAAAGCCTATTCCGGATGATGATGTGTACCTAAAATCCGTTTCACGAAAGAAATACCGCGGCAATAAGGGGAACTAATTATTATATGTACACATATAGTTATATTAGCACTCCTACAACAACCCTCCTGCCTGCACACCTTTTTATATTTAAGATTGTGCATTTTACTTATTAATCAGTGCTGTAATACGATGTTGAGTTATATAAACAAATAAATATTTTGTATCTTCGTCGCATGCCTGTAGCGCCACGTCTGCGGGACTTCTTTAGTGGAACGGATTCTACTTATTTTTGTTACTAAAAGCGTTGTCATCTTACGTAAGAATGTAAAAAATCCTCCGTCATGGCTACGATAGGTATTAAACAGTACTTAGTCAGATTAGCCAACGCAAATTGCAAATCCGTATTTCTCAATTGAACATGAACATCAACAAACATTCACGGTGAGCTACAATAGCGCCTACGTCAAGTTCAACACAATGTAGCGAGGGAGTGAGGATAAAGCCAGGTCCATACTGCCCAGTCTACTGATCCCAGTGAGCTATCCCTATAAATAAAGCTTTAGAAAAACGAAAGAAAATTGCGGCATTCCCGCCACGCGATTAATAAATGGTGAGGTGTACCTAACACGCGTCACGGTAGGTACCCGCTTATGCCACGTTACATGAACATGATATGCTACACGCTACACATTATGTTGCACGTTACTTCTCCCACCCACTCTTAATCTAACATTTTGGACAAAATCATCATCCCCATTCTGAAACGTTCTCAAACCTATTAATTTTATTTTTTGTTTCCCGTCTCTAATAACGTATGGCCACAGATGTTGCGCAATCCGAAGGCCGCTAACAATGTCGCGTATTGTTCACCTAAATTATTCGACATTTTGTGAATTTATTAGTAACATAACATGAGGGGCCCGTGGCTAAATAATAACAGCCGCACAGGTCGATCGATCAGGTTAAGCTATGCTTGCCGCGGTTGGTCTGTGGATGGGTGACCATCTTTACATATCGAGACCCCTCCGTGCCTCGGAAAGCACGTTAAACCGTTGGTCCCGGCTGTCATTCGTGGATCTTTGACAGTCGTTACGGGTAGTCAGAAGCCCGAAAGTCTGACAACCAGTCTTACCAAGGGGTATCGTATTACCCAGTAACTGGGTTGTGGAGGTCAGATAGGCAGTCGCTCCGTGTAAAATACTGGTATTCAGCTGCATCCGGTTAGACTGGAAGCCGACCCCAACATAGTTGGGAAAAGGCTAGGCAGATGATAACATGTGACTCTTCATGTAAGTAAAGACGCCATCGCCAGCACATCAAGCTACCCAAAACTGTCAAATTTTCCCAATCAACATTGAACTTTACGCTTTAGCGATAAAGTTGAAAATCTATTAAAGAAGTTCGACAAATTGTAGTAGCTTGATGTGCTGGCGGTACACTGTACAGTGAATCGTACACCGTACACAGATTTACATTGATTTATGATAATCTACTAATTTTACAAAGAGGTAAGTTTGGTTTGTAAGTTTGTATGTAGGGGCAGTACTATTAATTACTCTGGGGTAATCTCTGGAACCACCACCAGTCGTATTCGAAAAAATCTTTTTGCATTTAATAACCCAATTCTTGAGGAAGGCTATAGGCTATTTAACATCACGCTACGACCCTTAGGAACCGAGCAAACCCAAAAATAAAGGCAGAAATAACACTCAGCGAAAACGAAATGATAGCGCGGGCAGGTGATGCGATGCGACGGAGTGAGTCAAACAAGAAATTTCACGCGGTTGAAGCTAGTTTTTCATATTTTCAATACCTACAATCACTTGTCAATGTAATTGCATAACAGCCTTGCCAAAATTGCCACTAAACTAATCATTGTAATCGCCCGAACTATTTCTGAACGAACAGGTTAGGGGAGATGATAAATGAACCCGTACAATATTATCGAAAGGGGACTGTCCCATAGCACGCATCGATGCGTACTCCGATACAAAACACTAGTCGTAGTCCCGGGGTTGGTTAACAAATAATAATAACTCGAAGCGATTACAGGCGGCGAGTCATCGACCTTCGAAAAATCTGACCTGCGCCGCGCGCCGCAAGGTTGCGAGCCCGCCGCACCGCGCGCCACTCGCTCGCCTGTTCGCCACTCGATTCACTTGAATATTTTAAAAATGCTTCCTTACCTACTTTCCCCTTTATTTATAAGTATAAGTACAATACATTGCTTAAAGTGAAGAGACGTTTAAACGTCAAAAATGTATGGCTAAACAGTCGCTAATCACTACTTAACTTTATATAGCGTTGCCCTTGTGTTCGCATTTTAATCACTTATCAATTTCCATTAGCGATTAAATACCTTCACAGTGTACTGAACTTAGACCATACTGTTATCGTACGAGTACACTCGCTTGCCAATTACCTACCTGTCTGTTCTTATTACAATCGCGACTCTAGATAAAGAACAACAAACCATATTTCGCTGTCATTCGGTGACCTTTATTGGCGGAATTGGTAAACCCAAGGTGCTCGATTCAATTTGCAAAAAGTGCAGAAACTCGTCTTTCTTGAAAATAAATTACTTTGTCGGGGTCAGAAAATGTCAACAAACTGTGAAGGTGATGGAGGTGGGTTTATGTAAACGATTGTGTAAACAGTATAATTAATTAAACATTGAATAAAAATAAAACCGTACAGCTCATGCATTGTTATCTATAACGAACATTTAATCCTTATTCCTTGGGTACCTAAAGACTATTTTGGTTTATGGTAATAATGCCTCAACGCTGAAGTTTGCAAGTCGGTAGCCTAGGCGCACCCATAGCAACAGCATAACCCGATAACCCGTATCCACCGGTGACTTTTATAACCTCTACACTTCGATCAATATTGTTGATCGAAGCCTCTACATGAAGATACGCATGTATGTCTTACTTTACAATATTATCAAATCTTGAAAGAAACCAATAAAAGGCAAACAAATAACCATAATATAATTCCCATAATCAACTCAGAATAAATTATTTTAAACATTTATGAGTTAAAGGCAAGGATAAACAAAGACAGTACGGTTTTTACAAAAACAGGTGTTTGAACGACCGGGGCGGCGCGGGCACACGTGGTTCGGTTTGTTTAGCTCCAGTCGTTGGCGCAGGTCACCGTGACGAAAAAGCCAATTTTCTCGTGTAAATACTTGAACGGGACCTCTCCGCCCGCGACAAGATGTAATCACTGGCTTGAGATTCATGTCGGTGGGTGTCGCAAAGTAATACGTTGTCACTGTTATTATAACTAGTACCAACTACCTCGACAACGTACTCATTTAGCTGTGGTGGATTGTAGATCCAAACACAAAGTTATCGGCTTTCAGATTTCAAGCCATGCAAAGAAAATCCAGATACGCATCTATCTATCTATGTAACCACTAGAAACAATAGTCATTGTGCAGCTATGAATAGTTAGTAAACAACTCCGGACAATGTACAAAAGTAAAACAGCTGGCGCGACCATTTAATCTGCAATAGGAACTCTATCTTCAGCACATTAATTATAAAAGTAATCGAGTCGAGATTACTGTGCAGAATACGTCAATTTACCTAATCGAGTGGCACAATACGCTGCGAATGAGGTCGTGGAAGGTGAACACCCCTCCAAGGAAAACCGTTGACCCCCTCTCGGCCACATCCGTGTGTACACAGACGAGGCGTTCGGCCACCGTGCTCTTAAAAATATAGTGTTTTTTTAATACCTTTTGGATTTGTAAAACACTACTAATATAATAATGTTCATTGACATTCCATTTAGTAGACATTATCTGGATGTACTTTCGCCAGGTTAATGCTAAGAGTAGGTATCAAATCAATATCCGACACAGGTTTTAAAAAAAAACATTTAAAAACTGTTGACATTGGCATCTTGCTAACATTGCTGACAACGGTGACTGCATTTCCCTACCGTATTCAATACGTGTCATGTACAATGATATTATAAGTGTAATTACTTATAATATCATTGGTCGTGTACGTGTTACTTGGAAATAATCTATAAAATGGTTATTTGCTTTGCATTTACTTTGTGAATGATTAAAATTCAATCAAACCGGTTTTGTGTAGTCATTGCCAGATGAAAATGTTTGGAATTTGAAGACGTTAACGAGGTACAAGTGATTGTAATGAATCTGATCGATCTTTGTTCAATATTCTTCAGCGTTTGTGACTACATTTTATTTGAACTAATGTCTGTCGCAGTAGCTGGTGTCTTGTTTACCTCTAACAGGTCTTACTGTTTACAAGTGTAAGGGACAAATGTCAGGTTCACCGGTCAGGTTGAACGATGTCACATGTTTGATTGGGGAGAGGGATCGCATTTCGCAGCACGTTTCAGTTGTTGTCTATGTTAATTTGTATGGCTAGTTACAGCATGCACTGAAACTCAACAGATCTCTACGTCTGTGAATGCGAATGTTTTAACAAATAACTTTTCAACCAAAAAACAAGGCCAACAGACACCGGGAAAGGTGAAAGTAAATAAAAGCTTGTAAAAATTAAATAAAATATTTTTTATAGTTTTTACATTTCTGTGGTTTTTAAATACTTTATTTAAAAACCACAGAAATGTAAAAACTATATTGCTCCGCCCCGTGGGGACGATCACGTGGCAGGTCTAAGTTAGGGTTTACAAGCAATAATAATAAGACTTAGTCGACGGAGCCGGCCCCTATTTCTGTGAAAAGGGTAACCTAACCAAACCTAACCTCGGGGTGCCCTTCGCTAGCTTTGCTCGCTCACTTCAGCCGCCATCATCCCCTTCGAACCTAACCTGTAAGAGTCGGGGTGCCCCAAGTCCCGAGCTCGCTTCGCTTGCTCTTGCATCCTAAGTCCTATTTGACATGGGGTCAATTTTATTGTTCTCAGGGTGAAAAGTTATTGGTCAAAACATTCTGTTGGATAAGCATTCACTGACGTAGAATTATGTTGGGGAAATATGGATATTTTTCGTTAAACTAATTAGTTTGACTATCCGGAACAGAATTCCTCGTGGTCAAATCAGTTTGACCACGAGGAAGGATATAGAAACGTTCGTGGGTCAAGAGTCCTTTGGATAAAAAGTTAATGGTTTAAAGATAATGTTAACCAACGGTTCCAATCCAATCGACTTCCTTTTCGTACCTACCGCAGGCACCATGACCCCCTTTATGCACAACAATGTTTCAGCATCCCATAAGAATAGATCATAAATTGTAATAGAGGAATCTGAATAACCACAGACAAATAAAAAGAAAATGAATTATGTGTCTTCTTCGCAATCACAATTTGTTTGAGAAGTTTTTCAACAACCATCGCAACACTCCGTACAGTGGATTTAATAAGTCACAAACGTACCGCAATGAAGCGCGAGAAGGGAGATTGATGATGATCAAATCGTTGCGTAATTTGTTTTTTTACACATATAATGAACGCATGTTTGTCAACACTTTTCATTGGTAGTAATCGATTCGACCAATAGAATTGACGACTGTATCTACTAATATCACGTGGCTGGCCACATTTTTCCTGCAAACTCCCATTTTACGAGAACAACGACCTAAGGCAGGAAAAGATTTACGAGTACGAGTATGTTGTCTGTTTCGCAAATCTGTGTGAGAGCAAAAAATTGGACTCGGAACATCGAACAGTGTCAAATTACTATTATAAAGGAGAAATGTTGCTATCTCAAATAAGAATCGTAAAATCAAAATTATATTGGATTAGAATTGACCACGGTTTTGACTATGTTAATTGTGTTAGATAATATAATACCTATAAAAGACAAATTATTAGGATATCGACGTTCGTCGGCAAAACTCGATAGCACAGACAATTATAATACCCACTTAAAGAAGACAACATTTATGTTCGTTTAAAAAAGCCACAAGAGATTTATCAATGACGAGAGAGAAGTGTAATCATAACTTTTTAACACAAACAAATGACTTTTTTTTTGTCTGTTGTGTATTAATTAGAGGTCGCTGGCTTCAAGTCTACCCTCAATTTTTCTCTAACAGCTCTAGTTTTTGAGATACAGCTATTGGCCATATTTTTGTACCAGTAGTTAGGTACACTTAGTTTTCATAAACCCGAGCGGTATATTTTTTTTGTCCACGTCGAGAAATATCTGTAAAAACGACCCCAACCATTAAATTATGGTTTTACCCTAACTTGTTATCTGTTATCTGTTACTCGATCAATCATGATGTACTCCGGCGATGCGTCAATACCACAAGCATCTTCATAGACAAATGATCACAACTTAGAAGAAAAAACTCTATATCAAGTGATGAAAGTGGGACAACCATAGAAATATCTATGGGGACAACTGATTTTAATCCGGTTTTTTATTCTGAGCCTCGGCCCCTTTAATCAGGATGAGCTCATAGCAATGGTCAGAGACCTTGGCCTTTCTAAAAAAGCATCGGAGATACTAAGCAAAGAAATCTTTTAACCCAAGAAACAAGAATATCGTACTATCGTAACAGAGAGACTGAAGACTGACTGCTTTCATTCTTTTCCGAAGATGATAACTTTGTTTATTGTTCAGATGTTCCTGGTTTATTGAAAGCAATGGGAGTACAAAAATATGATCCAAATGAATGGTGTTTATTTATTGATTCCTATATACGTAGCCTGAAATGTTTAAACTTTAATTTTCAGCGATGGTATGACTAAAAATAGTATGTTTACCATGAGAACAAAGTAGTACATCTTTACCTGGGTGTTAGCCAAAATATACAACTTTGCTCCCTTGGTGAACAATGTAGGTACTATTTTTCTTGAAAAATCGTATTCATTATAATATATCTCAAAAACTAAGGCTGTTTCTAAAAATCTGACTACGGATCTAAAATCAGCACCCCGAAAATGTACCTATAATATTATTAGTCAGTCATAATACACCATACTTTAACCATAATATTTCATTTAACAAAAATGCTGTTCCCTTGTGTATAAACAACCATTTATCGAACTCCAATAACTCATTGAACAATTTCTGACTGACTTTGAGTTTGATTATTACCTGCATTTCATGTTATTTCCGAAACATTTAGAGATACAAGTGTGAGTGTACGTCATTAACGGTGGCAGCGATTGGAAATGCAGGATACCGTTGTTAACTCCCGCTATAGAGAATTGACGTACACATATCACATTTCCCTTCCTGGTGGATTGAAACGAGCCAATTATTCACGGGCTCACGGTACTAAGCCAAGTGGTGTTGTTTTATGATCGCAAACGCAAATAGCAGCCGGCGACAGGCCTTGAACTTTGTTAGTACTATCTCCACATTCTCCACAAACATATTAATTAACTTGCAAGTTCAATAATTCATTGGCTCAATGGTTCTTTCATATTCTTGTTACGAATGTTCAAGGTTGTCTAGAAGACGAAGTTTTAAGAATATTGGCAGTTTAACAATAAGAAGAGATTTAATAAAGTGAGGTGTTCATGTCTTTGAGGCACGGTCTGTGTGAATTTTCTCTAATATAGTTGCTAACTTGAAGTCCATCACTACTTCATTTATAAGACAGTAATCGGCGAAGAAATTAAAGATCGCTCGAGTAATTGATGAGCGAAAAAGAGTAAGTAGGTAATGAAAAAATTCACGAACATTACGTAAAGAACCTTGAAAAAGTATCATTAGAGAATTCGCGATGAATAGATTAAATTCCAGTGGATAATTTTAGAGACAATATAATTTTGCTATAATGGCAATTGGATTCATTCATTGTTCAAACGACATTAACACTAGTCTTAAAATGTACAATTATTTTCAGCTAAAAAAAAACCCGTGAAATTCATTTTTACAGAACGTCCGGAAAGCGAGACGTGCGTGCGTGAGGATAAAAAACATGAAGTAACTTTCGACTATTTTCGGCATTCGGTGTTACGAAACCATTTGCGAAAGCGAATTGTTGCGACATCGCCGGATCCCGCCGACCATTGACAGTTCACTACTTCACCACTTCAAAATATCATCGGAAACAATCTGTTGATCATTTTCAGTTTTTGTAGGTACTGCCTGGTGGTCCCGTCGCGTCGTTCACGATCGCGTTTTGAATTGATAATAATTAATCTTATTTTTTGTTGTGAACTTGCAAATAATAAAATCGTGACTGATGTCTTCAGTCTCAGTTCAATTTGAGTCGCTTGTTTTGTAAATGTCATTGTCATTGTCAAGATAAGTACGTGTCACGTGTATGTGTTTAATTGTGCTTCTGTCCCATGGGGATTAGATGAGCCTGAATATGATGACGACCGAGGTACCTATTTGGCGAGACTGACTTTATGTAAATACTTAGGTGAATTTACTTTACGTGGCTTTCGGTTATTGGATAACAGTTTATTCTCCGCACGATAATAAAAATATTAAAAATTAAGTATAAGTTACCGATAGTTTATCTGGTGTCACTTTAAAGTTTCTTCGAAAGAGTTGTAATAGTTCTGACTTGACCCATTTAACCCTATCTTATGGTTTCACTAATAGTTCATAGGGATACCTACTCGCAGAATGCAAGCTAAGGAGAATGTTCGGCAGGTAAGCAAGTAGGTACTCGGTGTAAACTAGATAGAGATGACGGTAAGCTACATGTAGAACTGGTTCAGGCGGGCTGGGGGCCGCGCAGAGCACGGGCGGGGGGCTGCGGGCCCCAGACGCGGGGCGTCATTGACCTGCGGCCCCGGCCCCCGGCCCCCGAGCCCGGGCGCGAGCCGCGACACCACGACACCGTAACTTCATTGTGTCGACACTGCGAATCAAATTCGATGTAGCAGACACCTTTTTGGAGACCAAGGACAGTTTAGTACCTACCCTTCAACACTTAATATAACCCTATTGAATGACTATTTCATGAAATATCAATCATTAGAGTTATATTGAACTTGTTGTATTAAAGATAAACATAAAGATGTATTTATTGCATAACTGTGTACATTAAGTTCTTATACATTACATGATGACACACATTACACACACACACACACATTACACATTACATTAATTATGAGTATAATTCTGTAAATACATACCTACTTGTTACAGTCGCGAATCATATTTTGTTCAAAATACCTACAACCTGACACTGACCTGCAAATTGCAAAAAACGTAACAAAATTTGAATTTCGCGGACTACGAGTACCCTGACGTATCACCCTAAAAGAATTTCGGTGCGAAGTATTCCTATACAAACAATTAATAAGTTTCGTATTGAAAAAGGAACATTATGCGAAACTTTTTTTTTTAAACGAGCCACGCAACCCCTTTGCCGAAGTTCGCGGAAACTGTTCATTGTTAATTAATGGATATTTATTTTTTGATAAGCCCCTGAATATTTAGTTAAGTTCAGTCACCTTACAGCTTATTTTTACTTAGAGAAGTGACGTAGCTCATTGTACGTTTTTCTTCGTTGGCGATTCATGAATGAAATACTTAGTACTGAAGGAAATTAATTGACATTCGTTGTACAGAGGCCAGCACATCAAGCTACCCCAATTTGTCAAATTTCTTTGATAGATTTTCAACTTTACCACAAAGGTATAAGGTTCATATTCAATTGGGAAAATTTGACAGATTGGGGTAGGTTGATGTGCTGGCCTCTGTACCCACTCCAGTCCAGCATTCTAATTGGGTAACACACGATAAAACACAATCTGAATGATTTTGAAGGATATTGCTAATCCATTGCTACATTCTAAGTTCGGATTTGTCTGCTCAACAACGTAAATAGTACAATGAATGTTGTTGATTAGCATTGCTACTGTTAATGTGTTATGCAATCACCCCGCAGGATCGTGAATTCTGGATGACCCAGTGTCACTCCACCCTTGTACAGACGCCAGCACATCAACCTACCCGAAACTGTCAAATTTTCCCAATCAACTTACAACCTTACGCTTTAGCGACAAAGTTGAAAATCTATCAAAGAAGTTTGACAGATTATAGTAACTTGATGTGCTGGCGTCTGTACAAAGTATGGTAAATATTTAGTAATAAGTTCAATGTCTTCCAGGCCTGAACCGGACATTTACCTACATTGTGAGCACAAGTCTTTTTTTATTTGACTGTTTAGATACCAGTTTAGTCAAATGACCCGAAGCACGTAAAATTATGCTCCTATTTAAAACACGGGTGTTTCATTCACGAACACGTTTCCGTAAATTCGCACTCCACCATACAATAGAAGAAGTCATATAAATTCAGTTGGGCGGGCAACAATAAGTTTACAGAAAATCGTACATTTGGGAACAAATCGTACCTACAAATGTAACAAAAACTTTTTCGAAGGTCGTCCGGGTGACAAGTGAGCATTGAGCGGGCCACCGCTACCCAACCGACTGGGTCAAGTTCATTATTAGAGGATGAACAGATACACAGAGGGAGAATTTCAAGCGTTTATACCCTTCACAAGCATGCCTTAAGAAAAATGTCAAGGTGATAATATGTATAAATAACTCAATTTAAAAAGTTTTTAACGTTCAAGCTTATTACTTTTTTATACAAAGTTATTAAAATCCAGACAGTCTGTCTGACTTGTTAACTTGTTGACATGAACTCAAATATATGTATATTGTGAATATTATTAATAGTAGTCAGTTAGTTTCTGCCGATACATTCTATAAACTGTGTTGTCATGTTGTGTAGGTACTTTTGAAATTTCATATTCCCTCGACGTACCCCGTCGCATCGCATCGCCTGCTAGCGGCATCACTTCGTTGTCGATTACCGTTCTTTATTACTTTTTTTTTTCTTTTTGCTCGGCTTCTAAGAGTCTAAACGTATAGCCGTCCTCAAGAATTGGGCTATCAAATGCAAAATCGAATTTATAAATCCGAATGGTAGTTCCAGAGATAAACTCTACACATTTATTATTGTATAGATAATTAGCCGGTCTATTCTGTAAAAATCTCACCGTGAGAACTTAGGTGAAGTGAGCTGTCACACTATTGACAGCTCACTTCACTTAAGTTTTTTGAGACCTTTACAGAATAGACCGGCTGATTTTCTGAGAAACTACGAAGTACATCAAACGTTTATTTTACTCATTATCGCTATCAACCTGTCACACTATCTGTCGATTCATATAATATCTTCAAGATAAACCACATATCTGATTGACAGTACAGTTCAATGGTTCCTTATCCTACTTTCACGTATTCTTTAAATCTTTCTATCTACTCTACCGTAAAGAGCGGGTGCAAAAACTCACTTTGCCATCGCTTCTAGCAAGTTTCTTTTAGATCATTGCAAAGTCAATACATTCCTTTGAACAAACAAACGTTCCGTATCCGTAAGTAACATAACATTATTAGATTCTCATGAAAACAATAGAAGGCTATTTAGAAATAAACAATAGAACATTTGACCGGATACAGTAATTAAAGAAATGGCAGGTGCAAAACAACATCTAATTTCAATCGTGCTTCGAATCTCTCACTATTCTTAGAAATGAACATGAAATGAATAGAAAATATTCTTTACGAGAGATTTTCTTTAACATGTTATTCTAGTCTTACTATTTACATATGAAAATTATTAATGGAGGCCTAAATGAAAGTAATTGATAGAAAATTGCTTTAAGTAGATTACAATTCCAAACTTGTATGGATCCGCACCCTAATTGCATAGCACAGTTTCAATCAGAATCTAAATCATTTTGAAGGATAACGTAAATAACTAATTGCATAGCACAGTTTCAATCAGAATCTAAATCATTTTGAAGGATAAAGTAAATAATAAAAGCCATTACTACTGATAGTGAGTTACGCAATTACGGTCAATTACCCCGCAGTTTATGAAATCCATACTAATATTATAAATGCGAAAGTGTGTCTGTCTGTCTGTTTGTTACCTCTTCACGCTTAAACCGCTGAACCGATTTAGATGAAATTTGGTATAGAAATATGAGTCCCGGGAAAGGACATAGGATAGTTTTTATCCCGAAATTCCCACAGAATCGAAACAAACACATTAAAACATTGTATGTACCATATGTAGGTATATGAGTGGTCTAATATGCTAATACAAAACCGGGTAAACGTAATACGTTATGTTTATTTTAGAATGTAGGTAAACAGATTCCAATATGAATTTCAGATGGGGCAGTCTTACTAAATATTAATACGACGACCAAATATGTTAGCTCTTTGGATAGATGTTGGTTTATAATTAATAAGCGGGTCGAACAGATAACCTAGCTTCTATTTTGTGAAGCTGGTTAAAAATTGGGTCGAGCGCTGGCACGTTTACGACATAAATAATTATCTTTTATTAATCATGTTTGTAAACCTAGATACACATAGTCCCGATTAAAATCTATACGAATGCAGTTTATTTGATTTATAGAATCAGCAACCTAATTGCTTAATACGCTTTCAATCACAATCTGAATGATATTGAAGGATATTGCTAATGCATCGCTTATTAGGATCGAAAAAACGCAATGAATTTTGTTGGACTGTCAAAATGAAAAATCCATTGCTACTGTTAGTGTGTTACGCAAATACCTAAATACCTAGTTTCTAATAATAACTCTAATATATACCTAGTATCTAATAATAGCTACAAATTCTGCATCCAAGCCTGTATACAGTTTTTAAAATTTAAAACTATGTAAGTATATATTTTTGCGTAACAAATAATCAGAACAAATATAAATCAACAAAGTGACTTGCCTATTTGCAGTCGGTCGGTAGACGTCGATTTTATGGACGATGGTATACGCTATTCCACATTTCAATCGACCTGATTTCCTGATTGTTGATTGATGAGGGTAATAAAAATAAAGCAATAAACCGCTACTCACTTTCTTTCGAATCCAACTTCGTCAGAAAACATAAAACTCATAAGCAGAACCGCGGCACAATGATGTTTACAAAATATAAATAAACCAAGGTGACGCCAGATGTCACTGGCTCTGTATATGTAGGCGTAGTGTTCACGTAAGTCGTCAGAATTCTGTGTATATTACCTTACCACCGTCACCTACGAAAATAAACCTATTAATTTTAGTTAACTATAACTACAGCAGTTTTTCTGCGTTCCAAATGGCCATGAATTTTAATGCTGCAAACTTTTCTAGACAGGTTACGATCGTTTTACGACGGCGCTAGACTGTTTTATACCTTCGATACATATAGATAATATTATAGTTATTCGAATCTCGTTACTTATGACGGTGGAGTGGAGTTCAAAATGTTAATGATCTCACAATAAAACTACAATTCACACGTAACTAGCTGACCCGACACACGTGCTGTCCAAATTTTAATAATTCATACAAAAAAGGACGTTCAGTTTTTCGAGAATTTGAAGAACCTGATTCGGAATAATAAGAACCTTTTAAAACAATAAATAGCCAAATCATCAATCATTAGCGTTTCATTTTTATTACAAGTAGTATATCTACAGGGTGGCAGGGATACATATCTTTATAGCAACAGATAAATGTATCGATGGCATACCACAAGTCATACATAGGTACATCATGACAGTCATAGTTAATGAAATACACACACTTCTATAGTACAAAATGTGATGATAAATAAACGATTTTTATCTATAATTAAGAAAACAACAACGCTTTAGCAAATGTCAAGGAAGCTACAAAGGAACGCGAAGTACCTAACGTAGAATTCCAATAAATATACCAAGATGGAAAATCAAACAACTGTACCCGTTCGAGGATATCCACTGGTGTATTTTTAACAAACAATGAGGAACCTACTTGATACAAAAAACGAGAAGAAAAAATCTTTTTTCTTTTCCGTATATCGTAGACACGGACCGACCGTCATAATCGTAAAGCTATTGTTTGCACGTAGTAAAAGCTTTCTACGGACAGTTTGTGTCCTGTAAACACTGAGGTACTACTACTACGCTAGTAATATAGTTCAATTCCTTATGCAGAGGACATTGTTGGAATAGCCTTGCTTATAGAAATTATGCCGACGACAAACGTAGGCAATGATAAACAGCTGATGGGTGAGAAACAACAGACTCCTATGTGGTTCTGCAACCAGAATGCAATGGATGTTGATGAGAAATTACGAATTTATATAAGAGAACAGTTTTGAGCATTTAATTTATTTTGCTTTTATTTAATCGAATCTATTCTAGTCAATGATATTCTAATTCTAGTTATTCCGGATGAATGCGGTTCTATAAAATGTATTTTAATTCAAATTTGTTCGAGGCTCTTCGAGGAATTTTTGGACGAATTTCTAATACCTATGTAAGAATATTTAACATGTATCACGGCAAAACGACTGAACATCTGGCATTCGAGGTCATAACATTCTTTTTTACGAAACAAATTTGAGCCTCGAGTCGCGATTCTAACCGAAAACTTGCAAAGTTATGTAAGATACTAAAAGTCGCAAACTGTTCACCTAACTAACCCAAAAAGTTAAACTGTTAAACTCTTCGATGTTACACATTTAAACCCTTCTGAAGGTTAGTGTGCTTACTATCAGTTTATAATAATTATACATAAAATACTTAATTATGTACACGATGATTAAGTATTGAACATACAGGTCTAGAAGGTCGATCGCCGAAGTTATTTATATGCATTCATCATGGTCAATTTGAACGGTTGATTTTATGATAAAATAAGTTAAGTAATTATGATTACTCTCATTCACTCAGAATTCAAAGCAATATTGTCAAGATTATATTAACATCTGCTTACCTTTTTCTGGCAATATTGATGCGGCAAAATTAGTTTTAATCTGAAACAAAAATAATAAAATAATAATTAGTGTTAAATTAAAATGGATCTTGTAGGGGTTGTTCAAAAACTGACAGCGCATAATAATAATACGGATCGCGCATTTGCCACGCGACGTCTACACGGGTTCTACGCAGAGCCTACGAAGTGTCAACGCCTCGCCTACGCCGCGTCTACGCCTGGCCTAAGCTAGCTACGTCTATCTCATCGCCTACGCGCCACGCAGTGTCGACGCCGCCGCCGCCGCGGCAATGCCTACAATAACGACCATACAACTACCCGCATACGCATTGCTCAAAGAAATCAAGCCAACTTGTTGAGTTGGTAAAATTATGTTATAGCTCCCATAAATAAAAGAGAATGACTATCACTAATCAAATTATCCTATATCGTAATTCGTAACTAATATCAAAGCGGATTTAGCTTTCTAGATGTCTACGACCGTCCTTTTGTCCTTTTTCTTTACTGTATTAGAGGCTTTACTTTAGTTTATCCTAGTAACTTTTCTCTAAGGTTAGATTTAGGATAACCTAGTCAAGTCTGCTTACTGGAATGTTTGGTACAGCATTCACGATTGCCATTTATCTCTTCTAGAGCGTTTATTAGGACAGTTTTTATAAACACTTTCAAGTCGGTTATTCTTTTTATAATTTGCTGATTAAAATCACCTTTCCCTTTCCAATTTACAACTCATTTATCTGACTGACATTTGGCGCAGAAATAATGAGATACCATAGTTTTTATGGAAAATGGGACAAATGCCAACTGACAAGCTTTGGCAATTTTTTACATTTTAAACATGTTGTTCTATCAATAAAATAAGGTTAGTACACTATTCATATTAAGGTCAAGCTTCTTGAATGTTATTTTAGGTCAGTATTTTTTATTACGTTACCCATAAACACCCCTGTGTGCCTCGGAAAGTCCGGCTTAAAATTCATAGATCTTTGACAGTCGTTAGGTAGACAGAAGCCCGAAAGTCTGACAACCAGTCTTACCCAGAGGTATCGTGTTAATCATGGGTTGTGGAAGTTAGATAGGCAGTCGCTCCATGTAAAATACCGGTATTCAGCTGTATCCAATTAGACTGGAAGGAAGCCGACCCCAACATAGGTTAGGAAGATTGATTTTTTATTATATTATTTTTTCTGCCTCGATGGATTGCAAAGTTTTGTGAGTTTTATGTACGTATGTAGTAGTGTACTTTTTTAGTTTATTATTACACTGTAAAGATAAATATGGCGACCCAAATTGTTATGTTTCATGGCTAAATTGCCTTTAGAGATAATAATATTACCATTTTACGCTCGATTACTGTTTGATTAGCTTTGTAAGATAATACGTTGTATGATGATGAATTAAAAAGTTTCATTTCATCTGTCTGTTATAATACGGTTTTTATACTAAACAATAGGCGAAATGTGAATGTATTATGGGTCTGTTTAACCCTTCAGGGATTACGGGGCGCTGTTATGTTAAAGTTAAAATTCAAACCGAGCAACCTACCGAGTTACCCACCTAGAAGTTAACGGTTGGATGTAGCAATTGCATTACTACCGTGCTCGGGAGCGAAGGGCCACAGACGATGTTATAATATGATCCCTACACGTAGCTTCAAAAGTTGCAATATAAATATTAAAAAAACCTATAAATTGACTACATTATCTGTTAATTATTTAAAAGCAGGCTAGATGTAGGTATGTAGCAACGTAGTTTAAATTGCTATTACGCTCGGGAGCGAAGGACTGGAGATTAAATGATGTTATACGGTCCATACACGTGGCTTCGAAAGTTGCAATGTAGGTCATAACAACGCGCGATATATTATATCAACCGTTTCACTGAAAATAGACTGCACCAACTATTCCCTAGGGTAGAAAACCGATACACGTGTTAAAATACTATTGAATAACGACCTTGATGAAGATATCGCTTTACTCTAACTTAAAATGGTCTAAGGAGCCTTGGTGCGTTGTCTTCGGCCTCCTTCCAAAGGTGTGGGACCCTGGGGTCCAGAGATATGTCAAACGATTTTTTTAATAATAATAATCGTTTTATTTTCAGGCAACACGGGCCATAGATATTACTGTTAATATTGTTTGTGTTAATAGCTAAGTTACGTATTTGAATTTGGACACAGCTCGATATTTTACAGCTTTTTAGGTTTCCGTACCAAAATGGTAAAAACGGAACCCTTATGGTGAGACTCAGTCTGTCTGTCTGTCTGTCTGTCACAGCTAGATATCTCAAGAACTACTGATGCTATCAAATTGAAATTTGGAATAGTTTTAGACGACGTTTGCCCAACTATTTTGCAAATAAGAAATAAATACAAATATATATTTTTTTTTTGCAACAGTGACTGAAAGGGGGTCTTAAAAAATTCGAAATGGGGCTACTAGAGCATGTGGGGTATCGTATGAAAGAGCGCTGTTTGCACATTCTCCCCCCCCTTATCTCCGAAGTTTGCAAAGAGAAAAATCTGAAATAATTCTATGTGATAGAAGTTTATGTAAAGATTACAGGAAAAATAAAACGATGACTATAAATAGCACACTTTTTTAGAAATCATCAACAAAAGTTACATTAGTTCCACGATCGGTCAAGAGATGGCGGTGACCTAAAACTGCAATATTCTACACCGCAGCGTGCAGTGATAGCATTCTCTGACGAATATAGGCCTCGCCAAAACATATTATGGTACGGAACCCTCGATGCGCGAGTCCGACTCACTCTTGCCCGGTTTTTAGCAGGTTTTCCCTAAGAGTTTTATTTTTATTTTTTATTTATTAAGGGATAATAAACAACTATAACTTGAGTTCAAGGAATATAATTGAACTCAAGCTGATTGTTGCATTGTTTGTTTTGTATGTCGGTAGGTCTGCAAAACGTAATACTTTTTGCAAGAAAATAGCTTTATTTCCAACAATCTTACTCGTGCTATAACTGGAAAACGATAATTTTCTTAGAAATGTAAGTTATTGGACTTCTACAGGATTTAATAATACCTTTTGAAGGCTGAAATAACATTATAACGATGTTAAGAAAGTTCAAGAGGAATTCTTGTTTTTATTTGTGGGTTTTTTAAAGAGAATGAAAAATGTAGGAGAGTTATCTACTTACCTAATTGATTTTGATTGCAGTATACACTTGAAGCTTTGATTGTTATTAATTAATAAGAGATGAAAGAGGAATCAAGAAAATCAATTTATAAGGTTGTATCTACGCACGAGGAACGAAAGACGCGGAGCCTAGCAACCTAGAACTTCAATGTTTTATCGGCTAAGACGTCATATTATTATGAAGTTCTAATAAACCTAAAGAACACAACGAAAAGCGTTGATCCACAGCAGAATGCCCAACGTCATATATTGGTTGACTTTTGATAAATGGTCCGAGTATTAAACCCCGATACTCAACAGAACAGGTGAGTGCTCTATAAATTAAATGTATCTTCTTTCGCAACCGACTGTCAATATGAAACGAATCAGCTTTCATTGATTTAAACAGAATCGATATGTCTGAAGCACTTGGCGAGCGTAACCAGTAACCACATGTTAACCCACTGCACTGGGAATACTGTGGAATGCAGCCTGTTTCCATAACTGATACAATAGTGCAGTAGTATTTTCTTTTTCTCTGAGACTCTGACCGTATAAGCCTGTGTATGTCCTCCAAAATACGTCGCTAAACGATGAACGTGGTTACGGAGGTTCTAATCCTTAGTTTTCGTTTTTCAAGTATAAATAATTTTTAGTAAACCATGATTCTTCAAATCTACTCCTTTTCTCTAATGGCTTAAGTAACGCGTAGAAGTCTGTTCAATAATGACTAATGAATGACTGAGACGATAATAAACACAGATACGAGTACGTTCCGTAGGATTTATTAGAAGAAATGATAAAACTGACGACTCATTGAAAACTCGTGTAGAAACATGTAACCTCACAAGTCTTCAACATGGCATTTCATAATATAATCTTAAACCGAGCCAAGAAGACAGTCTTTTATGATTTTCCTGAAACAGTGACGTGCGTGACGTCACGTGCAACAATATGCGTGCCAATTCGTCAATGAACGCCGCAAACGCACGACATGGCGGCCGCAAGATGGCGGCGGTGAAAGTGGCCGCGGTGGCCGATGGTCGCTGCCGTCGCTCGGCGTCGCCTCGCCTCGTTAAATCTTTGCACAACCTGTTCTAACTGTTATAGCCAATACTAGGCTAATTGCTTGCTTTTGAAGCTCCAGTATGTCTGTTAAGTTGGACAGTTTGGAGCTAGTTGTAACGCTGTTTAATTTAGTATGTACAAAATTAGGTACTTATAGTAAAACTTTAATATTGTCTTCATCTTCATTCAGTTTTAATCGAATTGTATTAATTACACAACCACCGACTTTACTTTTCTATTTCATTTAATTTCCAGATGACCTAATTTTTACCTGTTTTGCTAAAATATGTCAGCGCTAAAATAAATTATGAAGCTACGTCGATTTTGGCAAAGAAGGTAATTCAAGGATGATATGATAAAAATACAAGTCAATGTCAACAAATATTGTTTGATAAAGCAATCCATAACGCTGACCCTGATCGTAGATTGAGGCCGCTGACGATTTCGCAACGCGCGCCCGCGCAGCGCATCCGGAACTTGCATCGCTCCAAACTGTATCACCTACATACATGATCACGCGAACTATTGTTACATGGAAATTAATTATTATAATACATTACGTAAAGTCTAGTACTAACCTAACTGCCAGTAATAAAGAAATGTTGATTGCTCCAAATAGTACTAATCGAGAGCCTAATAAAAGTGTAGCTGGCCATGTCAAGGAAGAGCGCAACGAAACATTACGTTACGTAGCTGCTCTGTTAGTTATGCATATAAAGCAGTGTAATAAATATGCAACAAGTATTTAGCCAATAAAACTCGATGGAAGCTGCCAGCAACACTTTCATTTCTTTGGAGTTACTGTGAATGTAGAGGAACGTCAGTATTTATTTTAGTTTAGTGTGTGAATGACAATCGCAAACAGTGCGTTGTGGATAATTGTGTTAAACATACATTGGTAGTCATAAACTACGTCTGTTTATAACACAACAGACTTAACGTGATTACATGCTTTTGTACTCACTTTGATGGCAAATCAATTTACCTTCACAAAGTAGAAGAACAGTGCTTCAGTCACGGTCAGCGGACAGCCAATAATAACGCTGTTTATAAAACATATTATTGAATTAAGTCTGTCCAGAAACATCGATAACTTCGTTGCTCCCGGCTATGGTAAACCTTTAGGGGTACTCTATAAAGTGCACCTAATAGAATTCCCACAGATACCTTCCCTTTATTGTCTGTAGTAAACTTCCAGTACACTCCAGTCGACGTCAAAGACTTCAATAATTGCTTTACAGTTATGAAATGAGTTATTTTTTTATTTAAAGGCAATTTGTATTTTCAAAGGTTCGTCAAAAGAAGACTTGATATCAGCGTTATAGATATAGTTTACTAATTCACAGGGAAGCTTAAATGGGTTACAATATCTCTTGTCTGTTGAATTTTCCTATTCGTATATAGTCCGGAAAAACTTGAAGTATTTTCCGGATATTGATAAAGAGGGTGTTCCCGGTGTGGAAGGATCAATCTTTGGTCCTTTACAGGTTTAAGCCAATGCATGCATTAAAAGGTTTATTTAAATTTATAAGCTAACATTTAAAATAATAATATATATGTACATTTATATGACAAAAGAATCATAAGGCATCAAAAAATTCGTCCACATCGCTGTCAACAAGAACAGTGCCCAAAAGGCTGGCAGCATTGCCATGTTGTATGGCGATGCTAATTCTTTGGCCAAGAAATAGGCCAGCCCTCTGGTCACGTGAAGAGTCGACTAACCGCTTGGCGATATCTCGAAAAACCAAGTGAGCACTCGGACTCCATGGCCCTAGTGTTTCAACCCCAAACGGCTCGAACATATCATAACCAATCAGGTTGGAATGTTTTTGCCGTTTATGCATGCATATAATATTATATTTTAAATACTTATAGCTTAATAATGACAAAAGTACTAGTAGCACTAGCCATTGACAAATTAGACACGGCTCCCGATAAAATTTTGAATGATCCCAAGGGAAACAACAATAGTGTCGATTCAAGTTGATTGACTTCTTATTATGCAGGGATCATCTTGACCATCAAAGCTATTACTATATGTAGGTATGATTAATGTATGACGCGTATAATAAATTTTGAACATTATTGACTTTGGAACTGTGTTTAAATCTGTTAATTACATTCGGAAAGGGTACGATTACGATTGTATCAGGTGTAAATAAAATTTTTCACGCATTTTACGAGACAACACCCAGAATCCTCGAGACTTGCGAATTAATGGACATAAATCAGACAAACCGTCGGTTCTCGGTGAATTATTATGAATCATGGACGCGTGTAAGGCAATCTTGCTCAATTACTGCCGAACGCCTAACCTTGCCTGTTCGTGAGGATGTGACGTCATGGGCCCCGATATCACAATGTCTGTTTCCTTTTACACTGCGTCTATTGATTACCGTACAAGCACCAATTTTACAATATTTGGACATTTGACTGGAGCAATTTACACCAAGGTTAAGACTTTATGATGTCTGTCTGCAATTTCAGCGAATGCCGAAATCGGAAATTCAAGGTCAATAGCAAATAATTCGTGTTACAATATTTTTGTATCATCAAGATCATTTTTCCTTTTTGACCCTCCATCAATGCTTAAATCGTGAAGCATGAAGTCTCATAATAATATATGAGAATAGGCATCGGCTTTCATTACTTTATTCAGTTCCAAGTGTTCGTAAATGAATTCACGGAATCATTCAATCAATTCAAATCTACAGTATCAACAAATAATCCGATAACCCATCGACCTAACTCGGTGTGGAATAGGACGATACGAGCGTGAGCACCGAGACAAAGTCGAGGCTATTAACCTCGGGCTATCAGCTGACGACATCGGTACAACCGCGCGAAATTATCTTTCACGCTATATTTCGGTCGTTCACTGCCTCCGCCCTTCGTCACGGAAACAAGTTACATTCTGCCAACTACGTCAAAGGGCCACCCAACTATATTGTCAGCCGTCGACATTCTCATGAATTTGATCTTTGGACCCAACTCAGCGATCTTTGGATTCATTTACTTCTTCGTAATTAACAAATGATCAACTCTTTGTTTAAACAAGCATCCAGCACGTTTCATAACATCAAGAACAGTAATTAAAATCCAGACATCGAACTGCAAGCGTGATTCACAAAAACTTCCGGTTACTCAAGTTATTCTGGGTGTTTGACCCGTTTATTCGGGAGCATTCTTCGAAATTCATCTCCAATAACCAAGATTAATCTAGCATTCCTACGCATTTGTGAGACTCTTCCAATATTTCAACATTTACTACTAATAAATCTAGTCAGAATGGAACGAATTTATTGACCAATGTGGGGTTTGTTATTATTGTTTTGATATTGAGGTGGCCTATTTAGTAGTAGATTTTTCACGTCCTTCGTGCGGTGTCATTCACTACGCGTCGCTTGCGCATGTTCAGGTGCGCGTACCTAATATCGCGACCCAGTTACTTGGCGCAGACCGACCGCCCCAGCTCATCGCGCATGGCATCCTTCTATAAATAGATGTAATGTTGAGAAAGCACGACCAACATCATATCATGTCGTTCTTTCGTCGCCTCTCTGTCTATCATTAATATTGGTCCTAAGTTCTGAACCCTTACATTTTTCTATGTCCCCGTACCAATCTCAGTTTGAATCGGTATTAAAGTCGTCATCGAAAAATCGAAGTTGTTATCCTCGTCATGAGTACGCATGTATATGGCTTACTTTTCCTGTTATTTTATGTTGAAAATTAAATTAACGAGACTGACGTAAATGTCATTGTCATGAATTACTAGCAAAAATTGTCCTCGTTCTTCAAAACGTATAATTTTACTTTAACAAAAATTAGCGCCGTCATGCTCAAAATTAAGATTGTAGTTTTATCATGCCAAGTTAATATAAATTTTATCCATTTCGCGTTAGTCATCTCATCCATTCAAATTATAGAAAGTTTTATTTGGACGAGTGCAGAACTTAGAACAATTGTTCCATCGTTGCCGCCTACTTCAAACTTTTTCATCGAGGTGTGGTGTTGGTTGCGCCAACAAAAAATTTCAACTGTATTTATTGCTGAAACACATTTGTGACGATTTTTTTTTTTCATTTGTCGTCGGGCAAATGGTTAACAGATTGAACAGAATCGTGAGAGCTCGAGTGTCTGGTGACCCAACGCTCTCGTCTGCGATGTCGAAACTTCTCAAGTGGGTACACTCGTAGAGCACAATTTAAAAACCCGTCCCCAAGAGCCTTGAAGCACTTGGCCACTTGCCACGCCCATTTGAGGAGCTGGCTACCATTTTAATATGACCAATTTTGTCAAATTAATTTCCTAATTAGAAAATAGTGTTCTAATTTGCCATCGCTTCCTGCAGCCATATTTTCTATTCAGTACTTCACATTACATCTTTCATAATTTTCTATCTAACAAAGGCCAGATGTTGAACACTCGCTGATTATGGAACAATAAAGTTGCTCATCGCCATTTCCGCATACGTAACCGTCTTTATCAAGATAATGGCATTGAAACATGCTAACACGGTAAGCATTTCCTTATTTTAAGTCAGGCAGCGGCAGCGATCGCCTATTTCGCTGATCGTGGCATAGCTCCACTTCTTTAACTTTTGATAAAGTTCGCATTAACCAGGAGCATTAGTTACGAAAGCCTCTGCGAGCAGGCATCGACCGCGACGTCGGCTAACGGTACACGTCTTTTGAACTACGTTCAGCTCCGTGCCAATCGTGGCGAGAAGCGAATCCAATTACTTTGCACATTTTTTTTTTTAAATAGATTTCATTTAAAGCACGACACCGCAATCCGGTTTCTGTCCACGTATGCGCTCTCCTCAGAGGAGTCTCGGCATTACCTCGCGAGAGTCGGAGGGACGACGCCAACTCAGGCACGACGACGGACGTAGCGCGACCAGCTCCAATTCACTGTCACCGATTCAACACAAAACAAACTTTAGTCACTTCGATAGCGCTCCTGCGAAGCGTATCATCCAGTTTTTATAGCAACTTCCAAGAGTTTTTAAGGTTATTCAAAGAGAACACACGAATTAAGAGACGGCCAAAATCGCTCTTGCGAGCGACAAGACGTCCACACACGGGCGAAGCTCGAGGTAGACTGACTCAAGTAGGTACTGTCCCCGGGCGGGTAGAGGGGGTGCGAGGTCTCATTCGCTCTCGCAATCACGTCCAAGCTGGGGACGCGAGCGAGTCGCGAGGCAGGCCGAAAGGTAACGAAACGAGCCGAAGAGTGCTAATCCCGCTATCACCGCTATGGCATGACGGGAGATCGCAGGGGCGTGCACGTGCGTGCAGCCGACAGCGACGGCCTGCGACCACCAGTGCATCAGGACCTGTGGCGTAAAAGGACATTGACACATATTTCGTGTGACTGTATCGAAAAGCAACTTTAATCCATTGAAAAAAGAACTGAGACTGGCTCACATTGCAAACACTGGTAAACTGACAACAAAAGTATAGAGTAAAAACATTTTGTAACAATTTTCTTTTTCGGCTGAAAGTTTTCCTCGATAACAAAGTAAAGTTTGCCATTATTTTGTACGGTAGAGTTAGCGTCTACTTATGTAGTTATGGTCTTTTCAACTGTGAGTTAAGCCGTTTTCAGGAATTGTCGTTTAGTTACATTGTTAATGCTTTTGTTTTTTATATTATCTTTGTTTTCATAACTTTATTGTCCGAATATAGTTTAATCTTCGCTCTCCGGCTATTATATTGTGATGCTGATAGTGTTATTCTTATTATATTGTGTTATAACTTCGGCAAGATTTACTGTCTGTTTTTGATACTGAAGCAAAATATCTTTAATAATATAGCGTACAGTATAAAAACAAATCCGTTATGTAGCAAACACGCAACAAAAACTTGAACATGAAGCAAATTTCTCTGCGCGCTGCGTTTTTGCACAGTTCACGGTTGAATCGCGTTCCGCGGTATTGCCAGGAAACTCGTTACTTATCCCCGTGTGCCCGAGTGAGAGGGTGACGGACTAGCACTGTTGTATAGCTTCAACTCTTTTTAACACTTAATAAAATCTTAGTGACTAGTTGATGTATTCCGTCGACTTTCTTCGCTATCGCCGCGTTCGCACAACTTTCCGACGTCATTGTTCTCTGAACACGTGGGAAGGTTTTGTTTTTGTTATACTTCCATTTGATTTTCTGGTCTTTATGACTAACTTGAATTGTCATTAAATATTTATTCAAAACAGTCGGTGGCTTTTGTCCTGCTTCTTTGACAATTAGGGAAATTACCGTGTATGAGCCATGAGAGTTTTGAGGGATTGTGGATCCCCCACATATACAAAAATTCTTTGTGAAATTCAAGTTTCACAAAGAATTTTTGTAATGTTTATTTTGGGACGATGAGATGGTGGACAAAACAAACAATCAATGGTCCACATTGGCGCTGGTAGGTAGATCGAAAGAGCTGGAAGCCTTAGGAGGGGCATTCCCAGCAGTGGAATGATGCAGGCTGAGTCTCACCAGTAATTTTGTGAAAATTTTAATAAATAATTTTAAATAAAATTTTGTAACACACAGTGATTAAGTACATGAAACTTTTGACGCAGCTTCTTTCTTCTGATTAGGAAATGAGGTACGAACTAACAAAATACTTACGAACACGTGTGATCTTATTTTTAGATACTTATTATCAAATACCTTAAAGATAACTTTAATTTACAAAGTTACATAAAAATTTAAAATACAGTTTTTATACTCACATGTGGCACTGAGGTCATGTGGGTGATTCTAAAAGAAAACTGTTTTAATGGTTAAGAACAATAGGGGTGCAGGGGTGAATCGAAACGAAACTTTATCAGAGATTTTAACATTTAAATTATAAAATTTGTTGCCAAACTTGCCAAAAAGGACTCTAATATGTTTACTGGCCCTCGTTGGCAACAAACTATACAATTTCAATTTTAAAGTTTTGTCCCGATTCCCCCTGCGTCCCTATTCACCTCATTGGTAGGTCAACAGAGGAAACATTAGAATGCCACTAGAGAAAGTAACTATACAATAGCCAATAGGTTGATTTTCGAACCCATTTAATCGGGATGCGAGCTGAATTTTAAGTAAAAACTAATCCTAACCCTCCGTAAACATGTAACGAATGACATCATTATCTATCCTAACGTTTGTAATCGTCAATCACGAGTTTACAACAATGCAATATCAACGTGGAAAGACACGTGACGTGACGCATTTGTGTACAAAACACGGCTTACTACGCGTGGAGTAACAACTGACGATTCGCGTTACACACACACGTGAAAAATTGTGAAGAGAACATTTTTATACTTATCAAGTGTTTTCCACAAATGTTGAAGCGGCTTAATATTGAGTGTTTTGATCCTGCGGGGTAATTGCGTGACGCACTATCAGTATAGCAATAGGTTGCATTTTGACAGTTAAACAATATTCATGCGTTAATTATTTTTTTGAGCAGGCACATTTTTCGAACATAATTATGAAACAGCAATATCCTTCAAAATGATTGAGATTGAGATCGATAGTGTGTTGAGTACGCAATTAGGGTGCTGGTATCCTGGTCCTAAGATACGAAATACCCGTGGGAGTTCAAACACCGAAACGAGATGAGAATTGACAGGTTACTAACCCGTTACTCACGACTGTGATAAGGGCTTGCTTACACTTATATGTATAAATAAAAGCAACAGTCGAATGGTAAATAGAAGAGAAAACCAACGTTTAGACGGTTTACGAAGATATTTTCCGAGAACTGCTCTCGGGGAAATATAGATCACGACCTTGTGACTGGACTGGCCTATTTAATTAGCGACGAGTCTACATCGCTCTGTTTATGTTATTCAAAGATAGATTTCGCAAGGAAAGATATATTATTATAAATAAATATTATTGATGTTTCTTCAGGAATTCATCTGCAGGTTTACATCCTGAAAATGCGTATTTCGTGTTATTTGGTTTCGGAAACGTTTGTAAATCTATGTCAACGTTGCGCGTTGCGCTCAGACATCATTTAAATTCCTACTCGTGAGATTTTAGAAAAAGATAGTCGCTTACGGTAAGTTTTTTGTCGTTGCTAAGTTGCTGACACAGTTACATACGTACCAGTGAAAAAATACAATAACACGACAAAATATATTGTAAAAGATTTGAAAAGCGTTACTGTGGAGTTTCTTGCCCATTATTCTCCATACGAAACTACCTTTTGGAATGAGTACCAAGAATCAATATATTTTCCTTGACGTTCAAAGGTGCCTTTTAAAGCCATACTAGAATTGGACTTCGACTTTGAAATAAAAGTTTAAAATAATAATTTATTCCTTTTGGCAAACAGACAATCTAACTAATAGCAAAATGAGCTGTCGGTAGTAACAATCGAAGTTACTGTACAATTTAAGTCAAACCTGTCAAGTGGCTCCACCTATCACCGTTACAAGCGTTACACACGTTCGGAATTTATTTCAGCGCATCACTTTCCTCAATGCGGTTTTCTTCACGTTTCTACGTAGTACTTACTTAAAACACATTATATTGCACATAAAACACATGTTATATTGAAAAGGTTTCATAAGAATTGGTGATTTTATGGCTACGTTCGAGGTACCATTTACAATATTATACATATTTATATATATTATGGTGGGTATGTGATCACAATGAGATGATATCGTAAAGTGATATGATAATGGAGGAAGATTATGTGTAAGAAATAGATATATGGAGTGAAAACATGTCCCACAAAACAGTTTATATTCACATTGACACAGTTTTGCTGTGTGGAATGTAGTAGGAATATGGATTATAGGTATGGTCTAGAGTATTATATTATCTGTGGTATGGTGTTATTTTAAGTCTAATAACGTAATAAAAGACTATAACATCTGAAGACAGAAGGAAAATACCCAGGTATATTCTACTCTTAATTGCGTAACACACTATCTAGCTATCAACATAATTTTGCAGGATTTTGCTAATCCATTGCTCCACATGTTTGAAAAATTTGTCTGCTCAGCAATGAATGTTGTTGAACTGTCAAAATTATAGCCATTCCTACAGTTAGTGTGTTACGCCGCTGAAGCCATGTTACGTATCATCATACCGAAAATACCTAGATATATCTATCAATAAGTAGGTACCTAACCTAACTAGTTTTACCTATGCGTAAGGCCAATAACCTTCACAATGGTTGTCCTTGTCAACGTCATGGAAGAAATAATTCATCTTAGTCACTTTAAAGGATTAATGCTCAGGATTTTGTATTTGGTACAAAATTATTCAACACCCAACTGCAACGACCATTACTGCTAAACTAATGAAATTATCTTAACCGCTATAATTTTCGTTTAAAGTTCATGAAATGCATTATTACCGTGATTTTTTCCAGATTTTTCAAGCCAGCAGTTTAGCTTTTAAAGGGGGGGACGCCCTACTGAAACAAAAATTTGCACTTCAAAGTTTAATATTTCGTAAATCGAAAAATAATTTTAGATTTTAGCAATCCAAGTAATTTTAGAAGACCTATTCAACGATGCCCCACACGATGGGGTAGACGACGAAAAAAATATTCATCCCCCCTTCACATGTGGGGGAGCTAGCTACCCTAAAAAAAATATTTTCCAAAATTTTATTATACCACTGTCGGCGTAATCGATACTACACACCCCTACAAAATTACAGCTTTCTAGTACTAACGGTCTCTTAGCAAAACCTCGTACAGACAGACAGAAGGACATGACGAAACTATAAGGGTTCCTTGTCAGAACTACCCTAAAAAACACAACCACAAATATTAAATTTACTTTAAACTTGCCTTTACCTTTTACCAGACTTTCACATTTTTTTTGTATTATGGGTTTGATTAATTGTGGTGTAAAGATTTAGCTGAAACGCCTGGTTTCTAATGTAAAGATTTAGCTGAAATCAGGCGCATTCATGAGCCCCAAATGGGCGAAAAAAATGAACCGCGGTGTAATTGGGTAACTACAGTAGGAATGGCTTTCAATTTGACAGTTGAACAACAGTCATTGCTAAATGTTGCTGAGCAAATAAACTTTTCGAACATAATACATATGTGAAATTGTGAACCAATGGATTAGCAATATTCTTCAAAATGATTAAGATTGTGATTGATAGTGCGTTGCGCAATAAGGGTGTGGCCGGTCTTTTGTCACGAAAAGAAGAAGGACAAAAAATATCAACCTCGAGATGCTGTGATATATTATTTATTTAACAAGCCACATTTCCTGCGTATCTGATAATCTTGTCAAGTGCGATTTGACTCGCAACTCGCAAGGCCGCGCGGTCAATTGAAATACGGTGCGATTGCTTTATATTATGCTACTTCCTGTTTAAAAGTCTGCCGCACAATTATGTAACTGCCGTCTATACATACATATAATAAAATAGTAATGCAGTAAAAAATTTACATTTTTGAAAAAGAAAACGTAAAATAATTGGTACGAGGTGTGGGAACGAGTTTGATGCTGAAAATATAGTTTTTAACCGACTTTCAAAAAGGAGGAGGGTTATATGTTCGACTTTATTTTTGACTGAAATTAAAGTTATTTTTTACCTTGTAGTTTTTTTGGAAGTCGGTTGTTTTTTTTTTATTTCTATTCCACTAACCTAACGTCATAGACTTATAAAAAACGTATTTAATTAATTACTCGTCCACTTATGGCCGGCCGTGATTGTCCAAAACGGTTTTTTATTTAAATTCACGACCAACGTATTTTTTTTACTAATAAAAACTATTTACATAAATGTATTATTCAACATACGAGTCTAAGTTATCCTTGTTCCGTGCTCTAGGTGACCTAACCAACAATCTAGACCTATTACAGTACTAGTGTAATCGTAACTCGTTATAAGTTAAGGATATTTAGGTTATTGTGCTGTGAGTAAACAATACAAAATGTACCTACGTGAATAGGAAGGTAATGTAGCCATAGCATTTCGTGTCTTACTTGACCTAGAAAACAGGTTGTGTTGTGTGTAAATTGTTCCATAAAAATCATAACTTCTGCATATCTCGGCTAATAACATGACATAGCATCACGCCTGTATTCCTCGCAGTGTAGGCAGTATAGTACTGTTGGAAGTTGCAAACATTTTAGTCTATTTACACATTTTAACATTGTACTACTGTCATTTTGACAGATCATCTGTCAGTGGGTTTTGTGTCACTGCCTTTTGGTAGTGAGAATCACAGAGTTCTTTTATAACTATGGAATAAAAGAAATTCTATAGAATAAAGAAGTCTTCGGATTCGTATTGAAAGTAACAAGTGCGCGTTATTTATCGTTCTTCCTATCCCTCATCTCCTGGAAATCAAACCAACCTACAGTCCACTATAACAAAGGGTAATTGTGCGTGTTTGCTGAATAGTGTTACACAACTCATCATCATAATTTCAGCCCGGAATCACCTACTGCTGGGTATAGGCCTCCCCTTTCTTCTGCACTTCCCTGTTCTGTGCGTCTCTCATCCAGGTGTTCCCGCTTTTGGATGGCCCTGGTTTCTTTGGCCAAACCTTGGCCACCATTCGGTCACAGCTTTACTCCATCGGCCATCTCTTCGTCTAGCTAGATGTCCTGTCCAACTCCACTTGAGGCGCACCGCTCTGTCCCCGGCGTCGTAGACTTTCGACCGACGACGGATTTCGGTGTTACGCACTCGGTCTAGTAAGGTTATGCCAAGCATGGCTCGCTCCATGGCCCTTTGTGCTACTCGTATGCGGTGGACAGTCTCCTTTGTGAGTGTCCATGTCTCGGCACCGTAGGTCATTGTTGGCAGGACACATTGATTGAAAAGGCGGGTTTTTACGCACTGAGGGATCTTTTTGGTCTGAAAAATATGTTCCAGTTTACCAAATGCCGCCCACCCAAGCTGTATTCTCCAAGAAATCTCTTTGCTGGAATGCTCCTTGGCAATAGACAGAACATGAGCCAGATAGTGTCAACTAACTCCAGACGCTCGTTTCCAACCAGAACAGCTGAGGCCGAGTCATCCGGGACGCCTAACATCACCTTCGTTTTAGACCACGTTCATTCTCAAGCCGACATGTAAGGAAGCATCAATCAGTTCATTTAACATGCGTTTGAGATCCTCCAGGGATTCAGCGAATAAAATTAGGTCATCCGCAAACCGAAGGTGCGACAAGTAGACACCATTGATGTTCATACCACATTGGTCCCATTCCAGAGTTTTCTTCACGTCTTCCAGATTAGCAGTGAACATTTTAGGCGAAGCGGTATCTCCTTGGCGCACTCCCCTTTTAATCGGTATTGGGGCCGTAAGTTCATGCAATCTGACCTGCATTGTTACACAAGTACACACCAGCATATACCACCGCCGACATCTCTATCAAGTTCCTACACCCACATTTCGACAGTTATGTTGAAGTCTCATGTAATAGGGGGCGTGCCTATTGCCATCAAAGGGCACAAATTCAGTTCCCCGGCCGGGCGGCCTGGGGATCGAACCTAAGACCAGTACCGACCAGTACCAGGACCGTTCAGCAGTAGCGCTTGTGACCGCTACGCAGTCCGCGGCAAATAATTACGTTATTATTTAGAACAAGACATGAGTGTGGATTTCTAAAAGAATTTATAAATGAGATTATTGTTCAATTAAATATCTCCAGCAATAAGTTAATCATTAGATATGAATATTAATTAGGTTGTTTTAATTATGATAAAGAAACAAAATAATAATTAAGTAACAAATAACAAACGCATCAAACACGGTCACCCGTTTAATTAAATTTCGGCGAGTAATCTTCTAGTTTTATTATTATTAGGCTCAAGACAGCTAAGGCTACAATTTTAAAATAAACGATCATAAGTTTTCAATATTTTTATATATCCGTATTCGTAGCAATATCGTAGCACATAGGCCTACGTTGTTGCCTACGGGATGCCTACGGGCTACGACATTACTGTTTTGGGAATAAGTAACTATTTGATTTTTCCGCAAATGAGATTAATAAGATTAATAATTATTAATAATTCCGTTAATAAGATTTACTGGATCTAAAACTAGTAACACGAGTTATTCGACTTCTAGAAATATTTTCGAAAAGAGAAATCGTAAGTTCGTAACTAGTTTTAAATGCTATAGGTTAGGTACAACAGCTTTTAAACTACCAGGACTTAATATCTGAAACTAAAATCTAATAGATCTCGTGGTGAACAGAATAATTATTTTTATATAACGTAGGCAAGTTCGCACATCTCTGCATTGTGTGGCTGTGATGCAACGCGTTGTGAAAGCCGATACCGCTGGAATTGGGTTAGCACTGCGCGCGCGTCGCTCGCACCGCGCGTTCTTGGGCACGGCGTTTTTATTTCTGTTAATTTAGTATGGCTGTTATTGTTGTTTTAATTTGGAGTTTTAATGTATTTATGGGTATACTAGGGCATCAAAAAATTTGTCCGCATCGTTGTCATCAGATAAAGTGCTCAAAAAGGCTGGTAACATTGCCACGTTGTATGGCAATGCGATACTTTGTCCAAAACATAGGCCAGCCCTCTGGTTAGGTGAAGTAGTAGTTATACTTGATTCATATCATAAAGGTAGGGTTTGAACAATTCTTGTTAGGAAGGTTTACTAAACACACATAAGAGGAAATGCGGTCGGAGAGACTTTTGAAAAATCCTAAGTAAAATGTCGTACTTAATTCGAGGTTTGGCGCTCGCCTATTTTCTCCTTCAATATTGGACCAATTAAAAAGATATTTCATAAACTAAATAAGAAGGATATATACTGTGTTCCTATGTTTTTCTTTGTTCATTAATAGTTGTCAAATTTATGCACTAGGCCTCTGTTGACAGCGGTTTAAATCGGCATTTTTTTGAGGGATCTATTGCTCATAAAGGTAATGTATCAACAAAAACTTTTTTGTAAAAAAGTTGGTAGATATCACGTCTTTGAATTTTTGGTTCTAGGACATGCCGGTTTCCGCACAATGTTTTTCTTTACCGTTTTGAGAGCAGTGGTGATGAAATAAATTACAAAGTAAGCGCCTGCCTTTTTTTTAACGTGGAGAAATGCTCATGCATTCTGCACTACCACGGGGAGATAGTGCAGTTATGTGGGACTCTAACCCACGGGTTCGAACTCACGAAATACAACTCGATAGTCGGGGCCGTTACCGCTGGGCCATCACTGCTCAATGCTTAGCAACCATCACGTAATGTGACTACCAGTAATCCGGAAAATCTTTGAATTACTTAGGTGCAGTCAAAATAAAAAATCTCAGTTAGCTATAATCACCTTTCAAGATGGAATCACCGTATAAATTACGGTTTCTTGCATAATTCTTACAACACGCTGGTGTATGTTCCGGTTAGGTATGAAAGTCGTTGGAATAAGGTCGACTGCACCACGTAGCAAATGACCACTTGGAAGGTGGATCTTGAAAAGAAAGTTTGCTGTCCCGGCAATGAAGGTGGAGATTGCTGAAGAACGTTCTCATAAACATAAAATTACCCCCTGTTTTCCGGGAAGGCTCAGGCAGAGGTGTTTCTATAGTACACTCAAATTTCGTCAGCTATGTTTAAGTTCCATGTAATAGCGGGTGAGCCTATTGCTATCAACCGGGCACAAATCCCAACCCAGGGCTGCTACTGCGAAATTCCTGATGGAAAAACCCAATAACACTTAGCTCGAACCGGCAATCGGAGCCTCTAGACCAGCGAGGAAGAATGTTTGGAAGAACCTTTTCCTTTCTTCTATAACTGCAAAGGCTATTATCCCCAAACGAAATAGAAAAACAAGTTATTACCATACCTTTATAAGATCAGGTTTCGAACACTACATAACAGTAGTAGGTACGGTTTCTAAAGCCTGGTAACACGGTGCAATTAAATTGCATGTATCCTAACTATACGTTGAGACATGTTGAAACAAAAATAAAAGTTCCACCGTCTAAACACTGTTTAGCCGATACAAGTAATTTGTTGCCTTAATTTAACTGTATCAACTGTATGCCAAGAAATGGCATCGTGTAATGTGCCCATCATTCTTGAATACTTTTCCATCAAAAGGATAGTGTCATAAATATTTTTTTACAATGTACGAGTCATTAAAGTCAACATCATAATACATAGAATAGCTATAGGTACATAATATAAACAATTTCATAATATTATGCAATATAGCAACTTAATTATCTCGTAAATCAGCATATTTTCGTTTTGTCGACTTATGGAAGAAAATGTCACATTGATATTATCAGTGTCGTTGTTTTGACTGAAAATAATTAAATTCCCATTTTATTATTAATAATTATTTTAATTATTATTAGTTATTATTATTATTATTTTACCTATGTACCTACATGGATAACCTGAAATTTTCGATAATGAGTAAAACTAATCTGTTTAACTATGTAAAAAAGACCTACCTACTACGAAACATCGTCCTTCTGGCACTATGACGTAGGGTGAACTGCATTTACAAACGGTGGCGCCATCTATATCTCTACATAATATTTGAAGTTTCTTCTGTCTGTGATGATCGCGTTGTGCTTCTAAACTACGCAACGGATTTTAATGCAGTTTTCAACATCATTTAGAGAATGTATTCCGAAAGGTTTGTGTGTATTACATTAAAATAAAACTATAATATAATACAGAAATATCGATGTTTTGTCAAGTCATAAAAACGGTGCAAATCAGGGGCGAGTCGTTAGTTTTCTATATTTTCCTTGTCAACGTAAACGAGTATGACCACATCACACATAATAATGAGCACTAGGCTAACATAATAATAAGGCTATAATTGAATACTGCAATATAGCCCTCTGTATGTATGTAGGTAGGACAGAAATATATGAACGTGTTTATGTACCTATAACGATAATAATTTCATAGCCGGATTCTATAAAGGCGATTACATAAAACGTCTGTGCCTGCAAAACCGACGAAAAGCTTCCATTAGGAAGGCTTTGGCTCTATATACCTATTAGTAAGTAGCCCAGAAATTGCAGAAGGTTCGTGAAGTGAGCTGGAGGCCTAAAAAGGCCACTTTGGCAGAATCATAAAACAATTCATATCACGCAATTTCATCTGTATGACAGTTTTGTTTGGAGATTCGTAAAATGCTATAGGTACACCTCTGCCTAACCCTTCAGGGATATATAGGTGTGAAACTGTCAAACAGATGAATTGCGTGATATGAATTGTTTTATGATTCTGCCAAAGTGGCCTTTTTAGGCCCCCAGAACTAATGTTTTTATTAACCGACTTCAAAAAAAGGAGGAAGTTCTCAATTCGGTTGTACGTTTTTTTTTTTACGCTTTACACTCAACAGATTTGATATTCGGCAGTAATTTTACCATCACAGCACCTTTTGAACCCTGCGATGATAAAACTATATAGCCTTAAGGCGTTTGTACACTGCTGCCGTCACCGGGACGTCACCGAGAGACTAGATTATTCGAACCGAACGTGATGTCCCAGTGACGGCGCTGGTGAGTCCACCGCGACCAACCTCAGCATGATAGGCAAAACAAAAACCGGGTAAACGGCGGCGCGGTGCGCCGGCTGTATGTGGACAAATGTGTTTTGTATTGCTGGTACATCGGCCGTCATTATCTCAGGCCGAGTTCTAGCGGTCGACGGTCGCACCGAACTACTCGTAACTTTGGCGACCCGACGTGCGGTGGATACGCAGCCATAGTAAATGTATGTTTCGCTACTTCGGCGCCGTCATCTCGTTCTCGGTACTGTCCCGGTGTCGGCGGTGGTGGAAAATCGCCCTTATGGCCATCATACTTTTTAAAACAAATACTTGAATCATAAACCCATAGCCATAGCAGTCGAGAAGGAAGCAACAGAGTACATCCAATGATTACGTAGACTCGTACATGCAACCGTCAGTGCGCAGTGCCGGTGCATCACGATAATCGTGCGCATCAAACAGCTGATTCTGTGAACCCATCGCGCACTGGATTGTAACAACCTTGTGTGAGGATATCCTTGCGATCCTTATCTTGTTCCAAATGACTAGAGCTCAATGACAAAATCAATTTAGAAAAAATAGACACGGAAAGGTACAGTACGGAAAGTTGTGGAAAAGTGTGAACACTTTTCCACACCTTTCCGTACGGGTGAAAGTCGCGGGAAGCCGCTGGATGCGAGAAACACAGGAGTCAGCAAGGTCGATGTGGCGACGCGACGCTTGGAAGGCCAATAAGCAAATCTCTTTCTCAGCATTATCATTTCGGCTGAAATGATAATGCTGAGAAAGAGATTTCAATCCCTTGTTAAGATTCTTGTTAATTAAAGCAGTTGAAGATTTACACAAAGCATCTAAGTGCACTGTAACTGCAACTAGTTGGTGCGTTGGCCGGTAAACAACTGCCGCCACGTGGATACATCGGGTGCCAAAATTATATGTACCTACTCAAATTGAGACAACTGCATAAATAACGCAGTCAAGATACAAGATACGTTACAGGTACTCGGCGTGTCTAGCAGATAGATACTAGTTTATATATAACTGTTTTTAAATCGTCAAATGATAAGTAATTTTGGCTTGTCCAAGATTTGCCAAATAGGTAGGTTCGAATGACTGATCGTGTCAAAATATATTTGTGCCAATCATCATGAATACAATTTTCCAACCAAAATCATTCATAAGGACCAGAATCTGAAACCATACAAAATATAGAGCTGTAGAAGATTATATATAAACTGGGGAAAAAAATGAAAGTCGCATTGAGCGTCAGACACAAAGCACACATAAAAAAAAACACAAGACTTAAAGCTTATTAAAAATCCAAGTCCAACCGGACATTATTATTCAGGCCGGGTAGGCTGTGACATGGCTTTGACCCGTACGAATTTGGGTCAAGAGGAATCGATTTATAACAACCAAGTTTGCAGCTATTTGACTGATCCGATGAATTATAAAGTGGCATCAAAGTGGAGCGGTATTTCGAGCTACCGGATTTAGGCACAACTTTAAATTATTCGGAAGGATTGACGTAACCATTGCTAAGTTGAAAGTGGGTAGAGCTGCAAGCTCATTGCCACGATTTTGTGGTGAGTTTGAATGTTTTAGCATAGTTTGGATTCGAAATAGTAGAGAAATAAAGTACCCAGAGACTTTGGCTTTGACTTTGGCTTTTTTTATAACAATGAGTAGGATAATGGCGCCAAGTTTGGGTTTGGCAGATATTAGAGATGAATGAATGATTTAAAATGGTTACTTATAGATGTTAATGGACATAGATAGATGGTGCTTGGATCGTAGTTTATTGTTGTGGATGCAAGTTCCAATCTTTCAAAGAGTCCTGACATTCTGAACTTCTAAAAATAGCAGCAGCAGTATCTAGCAGGTACACTTTAGTTATCAGAGAGGACAAGGTGTGTCATTTGATTTGATGATCATAAAAATTCAATAGACAAAGGTCTACGCCTGAGCCAAAAATCTGTTGACCTTGATAATAAGCACAAAAGGAAATAATTTGCGTAAATACTCTAATCTAAAGGTTATCGTGCTCAGAAACGAGATTTTCTACATTTTTTTCCTTTACTTCCACTATACCTACACTTAACTTCGTAATTATTAGGAAGGTGGATGACTTTGTGGTTTATGATGGTACCCAAGTACCCACTTAAGACATTAAAAGTGAGGTAAGTAGATTGTTTTTCTCTGAGATTGGCTATAACTTTACTTTGTGTTACTTGGCATTTAGGTAGTGAAGAAGAGGATAAATTATTTGAGTATTTTCTATTTTGCAGCTTACATTAAATCCTTTTAGGAAAAGTAGGAACAACTCATATTGTGCGTGGGGGTCCGCAGTGGTTACACTGGATGTTGGAGTTGGATGGATCGATAATACCGCTTTGCCTAACCAAACAGCGGCAGACTGTCAGCAATTAATGCTTTAAAATAATATGGAATTGACAATAAGTACCTACTCGTATGAAAATGTTTTGTAGAGCTACTTTACATTTATAATTGAAGAGCATCTTTTTTTAAATACCACAATATCAATATGGTTATACCAAAGGGTGTTTAGCAGGGTAAGCCCCTACTTTAATCTCAGAAATCAAAAGGACACTAACGACATTACCTCCACACATGTGACTATGGGAATTTGTATGAGTCATTTGAGTTTAATGACTCACTTGAAAGCTATCGACCTTACTGAACGATATTGCGTTCGGAGAAATAGGGGTTTACTGTTCGTTATAATTAGCTCTAGAAAGAGAAAACGTTAATATTTATACGTTTATTTTCGTAACAGAGAAAGAGACTTTAACATTCTTTGCAAAAAAAATTGTTTAAACCAGTCAGTTGGTCGATTCTGTTAGATTCTCACCCGTGAGAACTTAGCTGAAGTGAGCTCATTATGTGAGAAAACATTTTATTTGATGCTAGGGATCGACACTAATGAAGTAATGACAGCTCACTTTAAGCTCACTTCACCCAAATTATCGCGGTGAGATTTTTACAGAATAGCACAACAGCCGTTCGATTCTGTTAGAATCTCACCGTGAGAAGTTAGGTGAAGTGAGCTGTCATTCCATGGGATTGACACTAATGACAGCTTACTTTAAGCTCACTTCACCCAAATTATCACGGTGAGATTTTACAGAATAGCACTGCTGTTCAGTAAAAATATTACAGTGAAGTGAGCTTTTTTTTTTGCTAATTTTCTCAAACAAAGATGTACTTGTACGACGATAAAAGCAATTACACTGATAGACACTGGCAGATAATAAATGAGCTTTAGGTACTAATTCAAAGAACAATCGTCACGTATCTCTGATATTCTCTCAGATCATAAAAAAACTGTTACATTTAAAATTAATTGATCTGTTGACAATGTGTCGGAGGCGTTCGTAGTATTATACATACATACTCACTTAGTTACTTACAGTGGCCTCCAAAAATTTGTTGACATTTTCCACTTCATCTGTGACACAGCACATTATGATTTAAAATTCTAGTGATCCTCGAATGTTTGAACTGCTAAATGACAAGTTGACAACTAACTTTTGGAGGGCACTGTACGTATTTTATTTTCACATGCCACGCTCCGGGTCAATCGTATCAGTTGAGTAATACTGTAACAATGCCGTTATCTGTTTACTCTGTAATTGTACACATAAACAACATAAGTAGGCATTATAGCAAGTAGTAAATATTTACGTCTACTTGTTGTTCTTATTGTAACATTGTTTACGTGTGTATTTGTTATAAGTATATTTTCACAATTTTTTTTTTATTTTAATGGCCTGGTTGCATTTTTACAATAAAGAAGACTAAACCACAGATAATATGATAGTCTAGACTAAACTAACGAAATAACAATGTTTTACATTATGGAAAACCTTCCCGATTCTCGTTTTCCCTCAACCTCGTAGGTATATAATGTGTGATTATTATTAATAATTACCTAAATGTATTATTTATTGTGCATGAAACAATAGTAATAACAAGGTAAATCGTGACAAAACAAAATAAACCTAATCATAATAAGTAGGTACCTATCGAACTTAACGCAAGAACACAAGTTTAATATTTAATTTAAGACTGCAAATATCGCGAATGCGTGCGATCACCGTTGCATTTTGTCGTGTCGCTATCGCAAAAACTTCTTGCAACCGGTTTCGATACCAGCCTCGACAATCAGGTACCACCATTAAATCACGCGATTGTCAGAAACACCGTACTGTGTAAGACCATCGCTCTCCATTTTTGCTGTTATTAAATTTAAATGAAATTTTTAGAAATCAAATATACCTGGCTAAGGCATTCGGCATGGTTATGTTCCCTGTTTGGTCTATAAGCAGGTGGTTTTTGGAAATACCCAATGTTGGGTATTTTTAAACACCATACCATACGAAACAATAATTGCACTGGAAATATTAAAACAATCTACAATTATGTAACGAGATAATAAATACATAGTTTGGTGTTCCGCAAGGAAACAATTTCGGACCAAATCTCTTTTTGTTTCTTCTCTACCATACCTGCTTATGAAAATAACATTGAATTTGTCTTATTGTTGTGTTATTGGTATTCAACATCTATCATACTGACTTCTGATCCACTATAATCTTAAAGCGACGTCATGACCTAAAGCGCGGTATTTGTCGGACTGCATAGAAAAGAAAGAGAAGCGCGATGACAAAACGCTTGTAATTTATTGCAAAATATGAAGCAACTATCTATTTACAAAAACGCTATTGTTTGGACTAAAAAATAAAAACACTAGTGTTTTAGTATGTTGCTTGTAGAATAATCTGACCAAAAATCATAATGATAGTATGTATATTAGTATGGTTTTTATTGTAAAAAGAAAGTTTTTAGAGGTATCTTCATGATTTTTGTCTATCGTATCAAATTAGTTGTATTATGTTTTCAACACACTATGTACCTAGTAAATATTCTGAAGAATATTAGATATATATAAGCTACAATTCGCATGTTGTGATACAGCTGATTGTACCTCAGAATGAGTGATTTACTGAAGCCCGCCCACGGCTCAGCCTCGCTCATTATATCGATTAACAAACACTATAATTACACGAACATCAGCATTTATTATCGTGTTCTCCGGAAATTAACGGCTATACCTACGGGATAGCTTAGTATTAGCAGTTAGCTACCTACCCTACATGCATTTAATATAAATAATCTAAGTTTGAAGAAAGACAAAAATTCTACGAGTCCAATATACCTACCTAACGTATGTAATTCGGAGAAAGAAATAGGTAGACACATTTTAAATCTTGCTTTGTAAATCTTGTAAAAAAAATAGCTGTGCCCGCGACTTCATTCGCGTGCATGTCGGAAAACAAATTGAATTTTATGGGTTTTTGCGCGGAACCCTAATTATTTTTAAACTTCTTATAATATCAGCTATCTGCCAGTGAAAGTGCCGTCAAAATCGGTCCAGCCGTTTCGGAAATCAGACGGAACAGAAAAAATTAAAAAAAAATGATGTAGTAATGTGTTATACTTATAAGTACCGTATAAACTTTCATAGGTAGGTATGCATTTAGTAAAAAGCTTTTATTTTGACATTAGAAACACACTTAAATTTTATTTATTTGTATAGATTTATAGACCGTACAAAAAATAACAGATAGACTTAATTTTATCGAGACACTAAACACACATTTTCTACATTTCAATGGAAGTTTGTCTATAAAATGTCGCTGAGAGATTTTTTTTTTTTTAAGGATGGGAAATCATCCAATGACCCCTCCCGCTCTGGGTGGAGCGGAAGGGAGTGTCAGACTCTTACTGACTAAAACCCATCCGTGTTCCTTCCTTAGCCCTTTATGTTCCGGGGCAGCGGTAACCCTTTCGGACAATCCCGCTGCCCCGGCAGGCTTCGGCCCTAACGGGCCCCTCCGTGTCTGCTGACAGCTCTTTGAGGCGCGCGTGGAACACATACGCGCCGTCCGGCACGGGCCTGGTCCTGATCGGACGGCGAGCTACCCATTACTCGCCGTCCGCAGGCCCGCGCCTACGGTGGCCGGGAGTCGTCACGCGGCTCCCGACGCCCGGGGCGTCTACCGCGGCGGCTGGGACGGGCGGCCCTCTCGGCTCTCTCCCTCGCCCATCCCGCCACCTCCTTCGCTAGCATGACTGCTTCGCAGAAGGAGGTGACTGCCTCCCACTCCCTCTCGCTCCGGACCATGGTTTGAACCAGGGCCGGGCGCGAGAGGTCGCCGCTGCTGCCGATCGCCTCTACGAGGACACGGCGGTGCTCTGCCCAAGCGGGGCAGACCTCCACCGTATGCTCCACCGTGTCCTCTGGGCGATCCTCGCAGTGGTGACACCCGGGCGTTTCCTCCCGCCTGATGATGTGCAGGAACCTCCCGAAACATCCGTGTCCGGTGAGGACCTGCGTCAGGCGGTAGGTGAGGACGCCGTGACGCCTCTCTAGCCACTCCTCAAAGAGGGGCCTTACCGCCGCTATCGTGGCGTGCCCTGTCGCTGAGAGATAACGTTGTTTGTGGAACCACCCGCGTTTTATTGACATGTGAACGATTTTCACTTGTTTATCTGAAACAACAACAAACTGAGCGTCCACACGATCTGAGTAAACATAACAACTTATCCAGTTGTTATCCCAGGATAAACAACAATGTCCGGCTCCACAATATTTTGGAGTGCATAAGTTCGTAATCTTGATTCATGATTTTTTACATAATTGTTGTTGTTTGGCAAAATATAAGTAGATTTCAAAGCTGAAGACATACCTAACGATAAATATTCGCAAGCGGTTCGGATAATGTTACGATATTGTTCGATCTCTATCTTGATTAAAACCTATCATTATTCATTATCATTATACCTTCTTACAACAGCCTCTGAATTGAGTGGCAGTTGATTGATATAAATCTTTAATCAAATCAGCTCAATAAATGAACAGTAAATTGTTCGATTGTCCTCATTCTGTAGGTATCGATAGCGCGTCACGTCACTATGACGAAGGTTGAGCCATTTGTATCGAGCGTTGAAACGAGATACCGAAATGGAGGGTGGTCGTTTATCTCTGTTGTATTGTCGTGGTTGCGGCTATCGGTCGCCACTCGGTAGTGCTCGGTGGTAGTGTTGCGCAAGCGCAGGCGGTCAGGCGCGCGAGGCCGCCACACGGCCTCATTCTCGTTAGGTACGCGCAAATGTCAGGATCAAGGCCGCTTTATGAACATTCAAGAATTTATTCAATCTTATTCATGTATAATACATGTATTTTGTTTTAAATACATTTGTTAAGCCTTAAAATAACTTGAAAAGTCATAAATACATCATACTAGTACCCACCTACATTCTTAATTTAACTTACCTACCAATAGAATGGATTTTCAACTGTTTTCCTTCACAGGTACTTACTTACATTTATTTATTTCGATGACTAAGTATTTCGTGTGAAAGGTCAACCGTTAATCCGTTTTGTTTTTCCTCTGAAAGCAACAGGAAGTCGTTTTCTGCACTGCTACATCCGAATCTATCAGATTATTTCTTCACATAATTTATCCGGCTGTTGCTATGTTGATTGTAGGTACACACGGCTACACATTAAGCTATACATTTCCAGTTTTAGATTTAGTTTTAGACAATCAGAAGTCAGCTTATTAAATACTGGTTATGTAAAGCTTGATGTTTACTTAGCCGTGTGTACCTATTACTTATTATTTTATAATCGGGCAACATTATAGCGCCCTAAACGTCACCGAGAAAGATTTCTTAATACATAAAAAGATTTTCTTTTTCTTGAAAATTCCATCTTTTCTGTCAAGGGTCCGTGTGACGGTTAGATTCCAAACTTCCTTTCTAAGTCTGTTAGAAGTGGAAACAAACTAGCAATTCTTAACAAAGTAAACCTGTTTATTTTACTATTTCATTTCTGTAAGTAGGTTTGTACCTACTTGACAAACACTTTTACACGTCAATCATATTTTAAAAACTAGATGAGGTCGGCGTTTTCTATCTGACTACTCTGAGAAGAAAGGCCGAAAAAAACTTCAGAGGTCAGTCTCTTAATCCAGACATAATCTTGGTTTGATAATAATCATACCTACTGCCTGCCTAACCTTTTCCAAACTACACACATCAAAAGTGTCTAGGGATCAAGCATTTTTATGCGGATTTCTTGAGATTGAGATGTGGCTTTGTAATAAATTTATGATTTTATAAATTTATATGGATCCTTTTTGGTGCATTTCATAATTTGAATCAGGAACTGTGAATCAAATTCGAGTAAAAGATGAAAATCAGCTGTCAATATTTTCCCTATAAAAACATACAACGCATTGAAGACATTATTAGTGCTACTGTTTCCCTACTACTGATTAAAACCAACGTTATTATGGAGCGGCGACGTCATTTAAGCAGGGAAGAAATGCTCAGAGCCGTGGGAATGATAGAAGCTGGTTCCCGGCAACGTACTGTGGCTTTAGCTCTGAATACAAGTCAGAGTGTTATCAGTCGACTTTGGACACGTTACCGAAGCACTGGTACCGTGGCTGAGCGCCATGGAGGACGGTATCGCTGCACCACACGGAGACAAGACCGATACATTCAAATCTTAACTCGAAGAGCTCCAACAATAACCGCCATGATGTTAGCCGTGAGGCTTCATCACTCTTCAGGGAACTTAATTAGCGACCAAACAGTCAGAAACCGCTTGCATGAAGTGAACCTTCATTCCCGAAGACCGCTACGGGTACCACCTATAGCAATGCACAATCGTAGGATTCGATATCAATGGGCTCTTGAACACAGAAATTGGGCAGAAGAACAATGGCGTTTCGTGTGCTTTTCTGATGAGTCTCGTTTTGGTATGAGACCGGATACAAGACGTATACGACACTGGAGAACCCCTGGACGCCAACAGCGATTAAAATCCTGCCAGGAAGTCCATCCTTATAGTGGTGGAACCATCATGGTATGGGCGGGTATTTGGATCGGCGGAAGAACTGAGTTGATTTGGATCAGAGGCAACCTCAACGCTCAAATTTATGCTGAGACGATTGTATCAGACGTCATCGTTCCTCTACAAGTGCAAATCGGTCCCTTATTTCAGTTAATGCATGATAATGCACGACCGCACACCGCAAGAGTTGTAAGACAGACTCTCGCCGCAGCTAACATCAATGTCCTGCCCTGGCCTGCTCAGTCGCCAGACTTGAACCCGATTGAGCATGCATGGGATATGCTACAGAGAAGAGCTCTGCCGAATATGGAGGGTATCCAGTCGCAAGAAGACCTTTTTTTGTTGTTGCAACGAACATGGGCGGCCATTCCACAGCGTGATTTGGATGAACTCATTTTGAGTATGCCAAACCGATGTTCTTGTGTTGTTAGTGTTCGCGGTAGAAACACGGATTATTAATTGTTTAAGTTACCCAATAAAATTTTAAAGAAAACTGTTATTTCAGTCTTTTTTTCGAACTTTTGTGTTAGTGGTTCAAATGTCAAAAATCCCTTTATTAGGAAAATGGCAAATTTCTTTATTAATGCAAAGGTGACTTGGTTTATCGTTACTGTGACAAACGAAAACACTTTATTTGATGAATCCTTAAAGAAAATTTTAATTAATATCAATCAGGAGAAAAGTTATTGCAAAAATATATGTTGATCCCTAGACACTTTTGATGTGTGTATATTGGGTCCTCCAGTCTAACCGGATGCCATTACCAGTATTTTACATGGAGCGACTGCCAATCTGACCTCCACAACCGAACTACTTGAACACGATGCCGAATAGTAGCTCTTGGTAAGACTGGTTGTCAGATTTTCTCTAGATGTTATTGCCAGAGATTTAATACTGTTACTTAGCAGTACCTATCTATAATGTTGTAAGACTTGTTACTAAGATTGTTACTTAGCAGTAATCTATATGTAATATTACCTATACATAATTACCTATGTAGGTACATTCATTACTGTGTAACCAATTTTTGTACCTACGCCTTGCAAGGCAGCACATAGTGACACAACACAATTATATTTTTATTTTATCCATCATGTACCACTCCATTAACTACAGCCTGTGTACAAATAAATTAATTTGATTTTGAACTTCTGACTAGATACCCGTAACTATACTGTCAAAGATACAGCCGGGACCAACTGCTTAACGTGCTTTCCGATCTCCGTATGTAATGGATGGTCACCCATCCACTAACCGACCTCGGCAAGTGTTGCTTAACCTTAAAGATCGATCCGTGCGGCTGTTATTATTATAAACATATTCATACACTAAATACTTATTATTAGTAATGGTCACCGTGCAAAGCAACCAGAGCGAGGCACCTAATGATGTCCTTTGTTGAGCAATCAATATTGCATTATCGTGTAGCTACGATTTAAATTGGTATCACGCCACGTTGTAACTGACAACATCTGTCTTCTTTTCAATTTGCCCGAGACATACAAAAGCTAGGTCGTTAAGCTTGCCATCTTATTGCCTGTTACTGCTTTGTAGTTTAAACAGAATAAACCACAGAAAATACGGGTGCCAACGGGACCCTATTCTACCAGGTCCGTCACACAGTCTGTCCGTCCGTTTATCACAGGGCTGTATCTTTTGAACCTTAAAATAGGTAGTCACTTGAAATTTTCACAGAGTGTGTACACTATGGCCGCTATTACAAAAAATAATTAATATAAAAAAACATACAACCGAATTGAGAACCTCCTCCTTTTTTTGAAGTCGGTTAAAAACATAATTAAAATCTAAAGGGGGTCATACCAAAACGTGTTTAGTGTTTAATAATGTACGGTGGTACGGAACCCTTCGTAATATGCGAGTCTGACTCGCACTTGGCCGTTTTTTTCCGTTGATACAGCCACTGACAAAGTGGTGCCCAATTTGGATGAGTCTTATAGGCACTGGTGAACACAAACATTATCTAACACGCTGTGAAACTCGTGTTAACTGCTATCATTGTATGTGACCGAATTAACAGATTAAATTCAACAGATAAAATGAGATTTCTGACACCGCGGCACCCTAATTGCTACACCTTCAATCACAATCTGAATCATTTTGAAAGATAATCCATTGCTTCATGTTAGTAGTACCTATTGAATATTACTACGTAAATACCGCAATGAATGTTTGGAACTGTCAAAATTAAAGCCTACAGCAAACTTAAGTGAAGTGAGCGTGGAGTGAGCTGTCATTAGTGTAAATCCCTATAGCATCAGATGGAATGACAGCTCACTTCACCTAACTTATCACGGTGAGACTCTAACAGAATCGACCGGCTGCTAGTGTGTTACGCAATTAAACGGGGATAAAAATCCATTGTAATCAATAGCAAAACACCACGTCTTGCATTGTTAAGGTTTCTAGGAATATACAAATAGATACAAACTTTTTAGAAATAAAACGAGAACAAAATATGTAGCAACGCTCTCATTTATTCGATCAATAGCAATTAGTGGTCTCTTAAATTCGGTACAATATCATTCGAAGCTATTATCAATTGTTTGGACATAATAAGTTGTATTCCAGCCAGAACTACCGGTGCGTATCTATCGTTCACAAAATCGTAATAGCCCACTTCACACGTAGGTACACCCCTACAGTGATAATAACAGAACGGTGAAGGATTTAAACCTCGTGAGGAAACTGGCATGTCCTAGAAATGACATGTGACATGTACCAACCCGCCCTGGGCCCGCGTGGTAGATTACAGCCCAATCCCTCTCAAAGAGAGGAGGCCTGTGTCCCAGCAGTGGGAACATTATAGGCTAATTATAATAGTAGCAAGGTTTTTCCCGACACAGTAATAAAACAGTGTAATACCGTTTAATACTTTAAAAAGAAAGTTAGCTCTCACCAATTTTCCTCTCTCTTCCTAGCTGAGAAGCTTAACAAAATCCGTATAAATAGAATCTTGTGCTATTTCACGCCTATTTTCCGCCGTCTAAAGAGTAATTAAAAAGTTTCCCTCGGTAAAAAGCGACGTGTGAAACGGGCATTACAACCAAATTGTCGATTGACCCGACACTGCCGTAATACAAACAATTTCTTACCGAAATAGCTGCAACGATCATCGAGCTTGAATTATTAAGTACAAAAAACAAGCGTTTAATTAACATCTACTTGAGCTATTAATACAGTATTTTAATATTCAGACTTTAAATGCAATTATGAAAACGTGAAATATAAAGTCGTATGAATGGACTGCCAGCACTCCAGCAGAGCGCTCCAACGGGCAATAAAGTAAAACTAACCTTTAATTAGTTCCAATTACCGCGGGCGTCTTGAATTCTTGATAGCCGGCGTTATGTATTATACAGCGTCCATAATACTTTAAATAATAACTTATGCTTCTTTTACAGATAGTCGAGTCTGCGGGTTGGATGTTTACACAAAGAGAACTAGTTTTGTTGCCAACTTCGGCTTGCTTGTCAGAATTGAGTTTATTTACACATCGTGAAAATTAAAAAACAATAGGGAATTTAGTTTGATGAGTTTTAACTATATTAAATATAAGTACATTGTTTTTCGTTCGTAAGCAATCATAATAAATAAATGTATTTATTTTACTCACACGTTTTTAATGCTGAATACATCAGGTAGGTACCTATATCAGGGTGATATCCTTCTTGTAATTTGTAGGTACTCTAATGTCATGAATATGATGATTGCTCATTCGCAAAATATTTAATGAGAATCTCTAATTACCTAAAACCTAAATAAAAGCGCGCTGTCAGATATGGCACCGAAAAATTTAAATCCAACAGCGCATTTTTATTTAGGCATTCATTTAGGTGTCGTCTAGTGTTAGTAAAAACGGGAATCAGTATTACAAAATACGTAATAAGTAGTTTTACAAAATAACACTAAAAAAGGTCTAGAAAAACAAGTATTTACAGAGACGCACGACGCAACAACGCGCCGATCTTATTGATGAAACTTTTCTCAGACAAAAACCTAAGTCGCGTCCAATTTAAACAGTTATAATAATTTTTATTGTCTGTAAAACCTAACAACGTCTAGCCACTGCATATTCCGAACAGTAGGCAATTACACACGCAAACACGAAGGACTAAACCGTACCTACCTACTCAATAAAAAATGTCAACAGCGGTCACTATGAATAATTTTAGTAAATACTTAAGTAGGTACTCATATCGTTATTATAAGTTACGACCTATATAAAATACTAACAAAACTCTACATTCACTCATTCATAGATTATTCGTTAAAACTCTATTGGCCTGTTTCGCCAGCTCTTGCACGTGAGACAAGTGGCAATCGCTTTCGCGTTTCGTATTTCTACAGCGACTTTACACGTGCGTTCAACAGGAATGACATATTATAGGTTTTTGATCGGTAGTTTAAGTCAATCCAATACATTTTTGAAAATTCCACAATTGTTATCGCTGATGTCATTGTTCATCGTACCATCGTAACATCATCGTCATCGTTATCGAGAATGTCACTCCCTCTGGTTAACTTTTCTGGAAAATATATTTATACCTAGTTCCTACACGGGCATCGTGAAACAGGCCCTATGCATCGTATTGATATTCGTGTATTTTCGTGTCAATGACAGAATGACAGATATACCTACGTGATACCTACCTACTTTCAATCCGCTTCAAAGTTAAGTGCCGTGGGCTACTTCAAAATAAGTTGGGCGTTGCGTGGGCTAACACCTACACGGAGTCACAGAATTAATTAATTATTTAGACATCTTCAAAATTAGTATCTGTCACAACGTTATCATTTGGCATTATGTAAAAAAGTGGAAGCGCTTTTTAGTGCATTACGCATAACTACTTACTCATATTCTACTTTCCCCGACATCGGATAAAGTAAAAGGTTACATGCTCTGTGGGATAAAGTAGGTATGTGCTCATTGTTCAGAATGCAAAAAATATTGCATTCAAATAGTGTTACGTATCAAAAGATGTCTACTTTATTTTAATTATCAACTTGACACGTCTAGTATAATAAATCAGTAGGTCAATAGGTATGCTATGCCGAATTAATTGGACTTCGATCTTTACCTACAAAACAAACCTGACGATTCGTTTGTTTACGCATAGTAAATATTATAGTTTTCTTTCCATAGAAGCCTTATGGAAAAATATTCAGGCATTTCATAAAATGTTTTTTTTTCGATTTCGTTAACATACCGTCGATGTTCACAAGCACATGATATTTGGCATCTTTATTTTCAGCTTTCTAAAAATAAACACGTCAATATCAGGTTTTATGAAAGATATTCAAGACTCACGGATGAGCGGCGCGATGTGTTTAGGACATGTAAATATGAACGTAATTAGGTATATACCTAGGTCCTTTTATTTTGTTTAATATTTCATGAAGCTTCATATACCAATATAAAGCTTCATGAAATATGAAACCAATACCAATATGAATATGTTACCTAGATAATAACCATATCTAGGTAAATTATCTCTGATATCTCTCAGGTGAAGGAAATTATGTCGGAATTTCAGCATACGTTCGATCGTGCTGTGTTCAGCAGGAGCCGATGCTGCTGACTTAGAACACTCTGATCTAGAAAACGTCTTGCTCTTCAATACATCTCGGTCATATTGGTTAAAACTGAATCCTATAATGATGTGTACGTTTGTTATCTTTCGCGGACTCAGCAGACCGTCTCCTGGCAGCTGCGTACACCGCCAGCTTGGAGGGCGAAGGCAGGCTGGAATCTCTAGGACGGACTAGGGATTCCCTGGACTCTGCAGCTGGAAGGGACGCGGATGTTGGCACGGAAGGCAGCTTGCGAACCGTGTCGTATGGTAGAGGCGAGCTGCGTGACGCAGTTGACGCGATGGAGCCAGAGCCGTCAGAATCCTGAAACAAATTGGTACTTTAGAGCTACATATCTGAAACAACATAAGAATCAAGGTCCGCTGATGAATCTGGTAGTCCTTTCTTGCTTTGGGCAGCCAGCTACCTAAGGAGTGAGTTAGGTCAGAGCCAAGACAGTGCGTCGTCGTTGTAAGTACACGCACGAGGCTCTCTCTTTCTCAATCTTAGAGCGAGAGCTTGCCGAGAAAAGGCCAAACGGATAAACCTAACGGAGTTGCGGACAATTTACTGTGCTTGTGGTAGTGAGACACGGATCCCCAGCCTGTAATACAAGAAGTAGCACAGAGCCCCTCATCTAGGTCCTCCAAGATGGAGAGACCTAGGCTAGCACTAAGTATATTCGTTCAGATAGAACTACCACTATTTTAATTCAGTTCTGAATAATTCACTCGTATCTGGAGCAATGTACTAACAATACCTACTGGTAACATCATAAAGCGATAAATAATTATAATCATGTTGTTACCATAACGCGGCCTTGACTTAGGACAGGGCAACGACATCAACGTACGCAGCGAGCTTTAGCGAACTAAATTTAGTTTTACCTTCTACAACACTAAGAAGGATTTCATTTCATTGAACCTTTAAATAGAACTAATCTTTATTTACGCTTGTGTGCGTTGTCACAATTTGTGGATGAATTAAAAATAGAACACAAGAGCGGCTGACGTCAGAACTATAATTAAAAATATTGATAGATGTAGAAAATGATGTATTGATGTATAGTTCCCAGATTAAAATTACACTCTAGTTCATAGAAGTCATTCATCATACGTAATTGAGTGAAGAAATTGACCCATCGTTCACTTGTCGGTACTCGAGTGCATAGAGAGGCAGGTACACGTGCAGGCGACACGCTCTAATCAACCATCTGGATACTACGTGAACATTGCTTCAATTAAGTGACTAGGTAGACAACTAGTGACGCAGCTAGAGTTGTTTCTTGGTATAAATTCGTCAACAAAGCGACAAATAATAATGACGTGTCTGTCTCCATCACATTGAAAATTTTGGCGGTGCGGAATTAAGATCAGAGTGTTAAAAAAACTCTATACAATCATCAAAGTTGTACTTCAGCGAATCCGTAGAGACGGTGAAATGAAAGAGAAACCATAACAGAATCATTGCAAAGTAGGGCAAAGAAATTGTTAATTTTGTTGTTAATTACCTACACTGTTTGTACTTGGTCGACCCCTTAGATAAAGCTTATAGCATCCATCAGGTACAAAACTGGTATTCAGCTGCATCCAGTTAAACTAGAAGCCGACTTCAACATGTTCGGAAGAGGCTAGGCAAATGACAATAGCTCTAGCATCCATCTATGAAGAAGAAACGAAGTGATATTACCTTCTCTCATAAGTATTGACGTCTTTGAGGACTTAAACGTGGACTTTATTCAATTATACTATGAAACAAAAATTTGGAAGTATTGGAACCGTGCACCTTAACTCTGACCTATCACATTAAATAAAATCTTTTAAACTTTGCTTCGCGGTTGCAACGTATACCTACAGGACTTTTATAAGTAAATATTTCCTGCATTGCGGTCAGTCAAAAGACCCACCATAACAAAATACGTTATCAACCAGTGTAAATGAACTTGTTGTTGCGGATATGGGGAAAACTTGGGTGTACTGTGTGTAGGTATAATCAGAAGTAGTAATTTTCCGGCTGGCAACAATAAGGATAATCACAACAACTTCCCTTACCTACAAGGTCTATTTTGATAGCTTTGAGTTGAGTTTGAGTTTTACAGATTTATACATAATAACATATATAACAACAATAATATATAATAACATATATATATTTTTATTTTAACACGACATAAAAAAGTAAGTATAGACTTTATAATGGGACCATGTGTTTAAAAATACGCGATAGCTCTTGTAGTTTTTATTTGTAAGGTATCGTAAAAAATCTAGGCGAAGGAAACTCGGTAAAGGTACGGAGTTTCCTGTTTCAGTAACAGGTAGTTGATTCAACGTTCAGATAAGCTCAATAGTAACAACACGCTAAGAGAATAAATGAATGAGTCATAATTATATAAAAACAAATACTATTGTTAAAAACAGATAGAAAGGACATGATAATAAATATTTAATAATAACGAAAACCAAATAAGCGCTCTTCCCCTCTCCTACTCATTTCAAATTTTGCTGTGCCCGACAGGTCCATAACTGATTCTATTGATTTATACTTACCACCTGTATGTGTACATTATGGATGCATTAAAGATTAAGGCTGACCCCACATTAAGCGTGCGCGATCCTCGGGCGTGTGAGTAGCGCGGGCGCCGCGTGCTCGACGCGAGCGCGCTGCATAAGCGTCGCGTGTTGCCGCCGTGTGACGTGTGTGCAGCGAGCGCGCGGCGCGCACGCGGCTCTCGCTTTGGCGTACAGTAGCGGGAGGCGGGAATAGCGGGCGAAGGGGTAAAAACGCGACTGGAGCGCCGCGTACGCGCCGCGCGCGCGCCGCTTGCACTTTTCACACACGCCGCAGGGCAGCAAAACGCGACGGTCACGCAGCGCGCTCGCGACGCGCGCGCTGCGCGCGCGCTGCGCCCGCGCTATTCACACGCCCGAGGATCGCGCACGCCTAATGTGGGGGAGGCCTAATTGAATTGAGACATTTTTGACCACACAGACATTGACCTCGTTAGAGGTCTCGGAAAAATCCGACGACCTACCAGATACGAGGAGAAATATCTACAAGTGCGTACCTATATTTAGAATGCAATAATATCTTTTAAGCTTCTCTGTGTTCCCTATATTTCGAATGCCATATCTTACGAGCTACTTGCGTCCCTTACATTTCGAATGCCTGACCTTACGAACACATCTGTGTTCCCTACATTTCAAATGCCATAATATCTTACGAGCATCTCTGTGTTCCCTATATTTCGAATGCCTTACCTTACGAGCATCTCTGTGTTCCCTACATTTCGAATGCCATAATATCTTACGAGCATCTCTGTGTTCCCTTATATTTCGAATGCCTTACCTAACGAGCATCTCTGTGTTCCCTACTTTTCAAATGCCATAATATCTTACGAGCATCTCTGTGTTCCCTACTTTTCAAATGCCATAATATCTTACGAGCATCACTGTGTTCCCCACAGTTCGAATGCTTTACCTTACGAACATCTCTGTGTTCCCTACATTTCGAATGCCATAATACCTATCTTACGAGCATCACTGTGTTCCCTACATTTCGAATGCCATATATCTTACAAGCTTCTCTGTGTCCCCTTCATACCGAATGTCTTACATTACAAGCATCTATTATCCTACCTTTCGAATGCCTTACCTTACGAGCATCTCTGTGTTCCAAGCGGTCGTATCTTGTATTCCTGGCAGAAGGTTTCCGGGGCGGACGGGGCAGGGCGGAGGGCGGGGGCGGCAGGCTAGAGGACCGCGTCTGCTGCGAGGCGCGGCCTTGCCGCTCCAACAGCAAGGCTTCCTCGCCTCGCCCCCCGCCGCCACGCGCTCCCACTGTGCCCAGGCCAGGAAAGCAGCATAGACCACGCTGTGGAGATAAGAATCTTATTAAGTAGGACATTCAAAATCAATTTTTGAATGACGTTAAATCATTAGTAAGCAATTGTAATGTAACTCGTTATCTCATTGTAAACAAGTATCAATTAGAATGATTGCCGTGAGTTTGATAAAACTATCGGCCATCATTCTAATTTATACATTTACCACTACCACACCACTACCGACCCGAGATAAAAGTTCCTACATTAGTATGACTTACTAATGGTTTTACGTCGATTGGGAATGTTCTACTTGAAAGTGCTGTTGCATGAATTTACTACAATAAATATATAGAATTTTTGATTGTTTACTTGCTGGCTTGTTATAATTCTACGTATTGTTTTTGTATGTTGATCTAAACTCTAATAATTTTCCTGCCTATCTTAATTGAAAAGTATATACTTAGTTCAACACTGGTTCCAGTGAGTCCTGACTCATATCATTTCATTTAAATCAATTATATTTATGTTATTATATTTATAGCAAACTTATACTTCACCAGTGTTAACTGTGACCTAAAAACTGAATTCTACTAGTACACCCAATTATTGTGAATTACACAATGTTACAAAAGCCTTGACATTTTATTGGATTTATTATGGCGCAGGCGAGGTTTTTACAACTACGAAACAGTCATCTTCTATCGTATGGCGTTATTTCTATAAATTGAGGTGGCCCGCGCGGTTATTGCGCATATAAAATGACAATTGATCGCAATGTATTTCATTTCGACAGTTCAGCCAAGTTCATTGCGTTCTTTACGTTGCTGAGCAGACGAATTTTTCAAACCTATGAAGCAATGGATTAGGAATGTCCTTAACTCACTGATTGTGATTGAAAGCGTGTTATGCAATTAGGGTTCGCCGGTTCTGCTCACTTTTCACTCAGACAATTTAGTACGAAAAGATCCCCGCACTGGAAAGGAGATTTTAATGTAAAATAAAATAGGCAAGAATCGCGCCTCCTGATGACGTAACTATAGTCGGACTTTTAATTAGCTGCAGTAAAATGACAGCTTAAATGTTACTTAAATGACTGAAATTAGCGTCTTTTTGTTTTTTCGCGGCCATCAACCAAATCTTATTTTTCTAGTACAGAATAGTACTGTAACAAACGAAACTTATTTGACTTACATATATCTCTAAACGCAAGCCGAAATGAGTTATTAAGAAGTGTCATTTTACTGCAGCTTAAAAGTCGAAGTACCTATAATGCATACGTTAGGGGAGGCCGGGGCTGGAAGTTCCCGGGGTAAGTTGTTCCGACGGTAATAACTTTGTAAAGAAAAGAGGTAGCAATACACGCGAAATGCGTCGTTTAAGCATCAGGCAACGCGCCGCGCTGGCGGGCATCTTAGTTGCTCCTACGGCGGCGGACGAGTGGCTGTGCGCAACGTGCTATTAAAACACCACGTGAGTAAATTTTTTCGTATTTAAACTTTTTGGTCTATTTTTATTTATTATTGACCGATTAATGTGTAACTTTCCTATTTTGTAGTGGCATTAGTTAGGTATCTTATTGTTTGAGTGTTTTTTAAATTAATTTTATTAATTTGCTAGCATAACAGTCTTCACATAAAAACGTAATTTGGGGCTACAAGTTCCCTCTCGAAGGGGCTGGTTGTTCCCCGGAACAACTTACCCCAATTGACCAAAGACAAATGCTTCAGCTTTGTTTAGCCCTGAAATCGTAAAACCTTTACCAAGGCACCACCAAGATTGCAGATGGCTACAAAACGACGTATAAGAAAGACGGCAGTTCTAACTGACACGCCAGAAAAAATGCATTAGCTGAAGAACAGTCAAAGAAGAAGCCAAAGAAGAATGAAGACATTGCAAAGAAAGGAAAAGGGAAAAACAACAATAATAACGGAAAAGGTAAAGGCAAGGGGAAGGAAAGAGAAAAGCTGAAGAAAAAGCTAAACGAAGAGTATTACAAGAAAGCGAGAGTGATAGTGACAAGGATCTGGAATGGTACTGCATAATTTGTTGTGATTCATATTTGAATTCTCTTCCAAGAGAACAGTGGATAGAATGTAGCATGTGTAAAAATTGGGCACATGTTGAACGATAAATAAAGGCGATACTATTACTTATGTGTGTCCGAATTGTGAGTCAGATGAATTAGTGAGTGATGAATAAGAATGAAAGTTGCCAAAGTTAATTACGACTGATTAAAACAAGACTTATAACTGTAACTCCACTAAGTTAAAAATAATCTGATAATTTCAAATAAAAAATAATGTGAAGGTTAGCAGTTTTGTTTTGTTTTTTGATTAGATTTGTAAGTTGTGATCTCAATAATTGTTATTATACATATTAATGAAACGTTTGTCTGGAGGTTACCAGTTATTTTATGTTGTTTTCATAACTGCAGTTATGCCATCTGATAAGATTTTTAACATGGTGAATCTCTAATATGGTTTAATTAATAAAAGAAACGGTTATCTGAAGGTTATCAGTTATGTTTTGATTATTTTTTTAAGTTCTGTTATGGATATGACAAAATAACAGATGAAAAAAGTGTTTATCTCGAGGTAATCAGTTATATTTTTTGTATCCTAAAGTTTAATTAAGCATCTAGTAAGATTTGTAAGCTAATAGATCTCAATTTTAGTTTGCCAATACCAAATAAGGTTATCTGGAGGTAACCAGTAATGTTTTGTTGTTGTTTTTTTTAGCATTTGTTCAGTTTATAGCATTGCATGAATACACAATATAGGAAACTATAGAAATTATTGTTTTAATTAAAATAAACCTATATTATTCTTATATTTTATTTCTTTATCCAAGCGGAACAATTTGCCCCACACATGGAACAACTTACCCCAAAGTGGGGCTGAATGTTCCTCTCCGAAATTTTGCAAAGAATTGCCTGTTAAAAAAAAACTATTGATATACTGGCAGAAATGACTATACTATTACAAAGACCGATAAAGATCTTTTAATAGTTCCAATTATCAAAAACGTAACCTTTCATTTTCATTATGAAATTCCATGTTATTTGAAAATCGGAACTTTCAGCCCCGACCTCCCCTATTCTGTTTACCTACTTGTATCCTAAGACTCGACCATAATGATAATATGGCCGCTTTAAAAACATCATTAAAATAATTAATGAACACATTCCGTGAATAAAAAATGTTGTAATAACTAGGTACTTCTTTAAGGGGGATGCGCGAAGTTAGAATTGGCCTCAAATGTCACGATTTCATGAAATAATCACTCAAAAGGGTACCTTATTTGAACTTAGAGAGTTGTTTTATGATTTTAACGATTATAATTCTGTTAATACATATTTGTTGCGGTCGCGAATCATGTTTTGATCAATATACAACGTGATACTGACCTGGAAATTGCAAATAACACAAACGCGTGAACGAGGCGCTTTCGCATTAAAGATGATCTAAAAATAAATTGGGTTCAGGTGTGGTAACATTGTTATCGAGTTAATGAACTGCAACAATAGAACAATACAGACAAACGCCAATAATTAGTGATTCTTACCTCATTGCGGAAGTGGCGCTGCTCGAAGAAAGTTATAACTTGACCACTCTAGTAAGACCACTCCAATTATAAATATACAAGGTAGGTAAGGAAGGTCATTCAAAGAAATTACTATGAAATCATTTATAGTGTAAGTCGGCTATTGGCCAAGCAAAATGCTCTATCTATATCTCAAGTAGATTGTATGCCCGTGTATCAGAAATATGCATAAAGCTGTGGGTACAGACCATCAAACCCCGGATTTGGGTCAAATAGGTATTGATATTTTTTTGCGACCGCTTGATTTTTTTTTCTCGATGCGATGGTGGTCTTTGTAAGTCTCATGGACAAAGTTGTTCAGATTGATGGTCTGTACTAAAGCCTTAAATATGACCACATATTTCTGATATTCGCTGTTAAGTTTTGTGTAACTATTAGTTACACAGATTAAAACTACTCTACAGAGTATGTCCACAAAGTGTAATATAGTGTGACCCGAAGTTATCAGTCAAATAACACTTGATAAAAATGTTAAGTAAAAGGAATATCAGTATTGTGTAACTATTTGTGAGATTGAAAGTGGCCTATATAGAGCAGTCTTGTTATAACAGTGTCAGTAGGCTATCACTGCAACACTCCAAACAAAAGCGAATAAATTAATGTTAATAAATCATTACGAAGAGGCAATTTGTTCAATGTTCATTTTCGCCTTTAATTCGGGTCAAAATCTTAGACCCAGTTTCTAAAAGGCCTATTAAGTTTCTGAATAATTAATCTAATATCATCAAATTGCAGGTTAAATGCTGCGATTGGTTGCCGGAAATAACAACAGCCGATCAAATCACTTTACATCGTGTTTGACAGCAAATTAATATTTGAATCCGACACGACCTGAGGTCCGTGCCATCGGAAAATTAGAGTGAGGGAAGAGAGAGTACACCTGTGCCTGCGCACACACTTATGCACTATAATATCTCCCGCATCGATGGCATATGGCATAGTCGATATTAATATTTGAATAGCCTTTCAGAAATCGGTAGTTAAAAACACTGCGAAAGCCTCTAAGTGTTAGGAACAGCCATTAAAACATTAAAACCACAACAAACAAAACATGATGTTTATTCTAAAACATGCTTCTCAAAATATGATTAATATTACATCGAATACATCTTACAAAAATATATCTGTATACAATTCCTTAGTACTTAAACAATAAAGCCTCGGGAATAACGGCGGATATAATATGGGTAAACAGTTTTCATTATAAAGCCTGCTGTTATACAAGATCAAATTAAATGAACTGGCGATACCTCACACACGAGTTGAATTTAGAAAATCCTTATTTTTTGTTTTATTAAATTTTGGCGCCGCAACAAGGATACGGCGTGCGGACTAAAGGTGCACGCCGCGACAAGGACAGACGCAAGTCAGAGCAAAGTCATAAGAGTATAGCAGTATTCATAATCTCAGATAATTTGTATTCCATCGCCAATTAATCAGTTATCTTATTTTTGAGTGACCGTTTGTAACAAAAAAGTTTTTGGTTACAATGGAATTTGAACATTCAGTTTGTTGTTCCATTACTTGAAAATTATCTCAAATTCCTGGCTCTAACATAGATATGGATCATCTGCCGCGAAGTGCGCACATCATTTAGAATTTTATTCTGTTTCCATTTGTTTATATATACTGTAATAGAAGAGTCTATTATCCATAAGGTTTCATTGGCAAAGGTAAATGGAAGACTCAACAATCACGATTCGATATCGATACGCACCGCGTGAAGTAACGCCTGTTAATTTAATTGGACCATGCATATTAATTACACTTTCTGACAATACAAAATGTGTTAATTGATCACTGATAATGATGTCTATTTTCGTTCGTCGTTCGTTTTTAAAATCTGTTCAAACTCTGCGTCGTACAATGGTTCGATTCATATGTTCTACATTTTCTCAACTACCGGTAATTATAATACAATAGGCATTCATTATTTAAATAAATGGGATTGACAATAGGAAAATAATTTTCCGTAAACAATAGCTGCATGGGTTTTAGCCTATAAATACAACACGGCGTTTTAGGGGCATAAGCAACAGTGTATGTAGGAGTAAGATCTTCCTAATCAACGCTTTATAAAGATAAAATTTTGTTAGGTTAATCTCTTACAGTTTCGCTTATGCTGCACAGTGCACGGTGCACCGTCTTGAGGCAACTTAGAAGTGACGAGACTGTAACTTCTTATTTTCAAAAGATACATTAAGACTTATCTTGTTTAATTATAGGAACAAAATCCAACTTGCATACCTATAATCAAAACAAATATAATTTCAAATCCCTTAGTGTTTTTTAATACAAAATAAATACAAAAAAATAACGTAATTCCTATCTCTATGTTCATTTTAAGGAGTACATTTCATAAATGGGCCGAAAAAAATAATATTATAGGTACTAACTTTGGCATATTTTTGTGACCAATGCCTCTGTTTTACTTCTATATAAAATCAGAATCACACGAATATCATAATGAAGTAATTATCATTAAGTTGTTACCTTTTCACCTTGTACAATATTTATTACAAAAAGCCCTTTAATTGAATAAGAACATGTCACCACTGTGCTCAGTTTTTCAATTTTTTTTTTTGTATGGCAATCGTTATTTTGGCAAGTAGGATTCTTTATCAAAGCTTTCTGTTAAAAGTAAATCATTTTCAACAGTACAGCACTCTAATTGTGTAACACAATCTGAATCATTTTGAAAGACATTGCTACTTTAGTGTGTTACGCAATTACTCCGGAAGTCCACAGTACCTCTTTGCAATTTAAATGAGAAACTAAGCATAGTGGCAGTTCTAGGTCCATATTAATAATTTTCTCTCGTTTCAGACCTTTAAGTCGTTTTTCAGAAAAAAATATGAAATTCTAACCGTCTAACAAGTCGCGAAATTGATTGTAGTTTATTAATACAGACTTTTTATTATAATAACTTAAAATACCGACACGATAACTTTACATTTAACCTTATAAGACTAGGTTGCTACTAGTGGAGTGTAAGAAAACAGTTGTAAATATATATTTATGGAGATTCTTATCAGCTATGTGGCACCAACACACTCATGATTAAGACTAAGACAGTTAAAGGCACATCATTTAATGTTCAGACTTCTACTGCCTTTGATCAGCACCCTAAATTATATAACGCACTCCTTATGACAACCTCTTTGATGTTGACAACATCCATTGCGCTGATTCTGTTACCGTTAATTTGGACTTAAAAACATGCGGCGCAATGGAAAGGAATTGTCATAAGTAGTGTGTTACACAATTTTGTTAAGCTGCAGGTTAGGGTTAAGTAAACACTTGGAATAAAATCACACGGAACACAAAAACGAAGCGTTGTTCGTAATCATTTGTACATCGCCGGAATGTTTGTGTGAGTAAGCGGAATCTTACGAGTTTAGGAATGTTTATAATCGCCGGATACTTGCAAGAACTTGCATGAACTTGCAACTTTATTATAGTTTGTTTTGATAAAAATGCGTAGTTCGAGAAATTGATTCGATTATAATTTCGAGACTTTAATATCGGTAATCTTTTTTTTTAGTTTATTTACTTAAATCGGTTATTCGTTTTCGAATGTAATGGTTATAGTATTTGACAATGCCCCTAAAAAGGTCAATTAATTGCCACCTTTTTTAAGTGGTTCAAATCCCGCGTTAAGCGTTCCACGGTCCAAATTTCATGACACTACATCGTAGCACTACATAATAATATTTTCGGTCTGAACACATTATATGGCAAATTTTTTTTCAGTAACTGAATTATCAGTGTCATGAGATTTGGCTAGCACACATTTGCACAAGCGACTGAAATAGGAGCTACACTGACACTACGAAGTCCTTTTGCCGCTCGTTGACAGGGGGCGCTGTTGGTAACCAATTGTGCAAAAAAAATATGGCGGCGTTAGTTCCTATTTTAGCCACGCGCCGAAAGAAACTTATAGCGCTCAAAGGGGCAATTCTAGAAATTTTAAGAACGTCCACAGTCTGATCTCAGTGTCAATCTGTCAAAAATATGACATGTCTAATTTCCCTACATTTTGACATAGTTGTTTTTTTTTCGTATATTTGTCGCCGAGATGAGACTGCGACTAGATTTCGAACGTTTAAAATTACGAAAATTGGCCTTCAGGTTTCCAGAACCAGCTCAGTAAGACTATTGTATGGTTTGGGCAAGTGTATTATGTTATGCGAGTGTGTATAGCATGTCAGTAGTAGTCGCGGGTGGCATGCGCGAGCTGCTCGGGCGTCATGTAACTCACGGCGGGCACGGGCGGCCGCTCCAGGCGAGACTCGAGCGCCGCCAGCTGTTCGTCTAGGCGGAGAGATGTGCTGTCGAAACCGCAACCTAGGTCATAAAAGCCACATCAGCATACGGAGTCCGGCATAGATAAGTCAGATAACATAAAGATTCGACGCTATACGCTGTGTGCAGATGCTTGAATAAGCCAACTGCACATCCAAAGTGAGTCGTGGATTCTTTCAGCAGGGCAATATTTGACAAAAAGTGAACTGTCAAGCGATTTTCAACCAAGTGCCGTGCACATGCGCATGTATCATGTGCGCGTGATATGGCTCAGTTCGCCGTTGCACTCACTTATGTGTAGTGTAAATAAGTTCGATATTGTATATTTGTATTGCTATATTAAACATTTTCCGCAGTTACGTAGCGCCTGGGTGTGAACCTGACTCTCTCTTGACATCATCACGATTATTAAAAAGAGGTATTAATTGGTTGTCACATTACGATTTCATTATAGGTTAGAAAAACATCGCTACTTACCGCTGGAGTTGTCGTTATGCGGGGAGTAGTTTCTCCGCGCGAGGTGGCGGAAGCGACCGGACACGCTGCCGCCGCCCACGCCCTCCGCGCTCGAGAACGATGCACCGGACGATAGACCCACTGGAACATACACAACACAATACATTGTTACGTCGAAATACGAAAATTATAAATCACAATCTGAATTAATTTTGAGGACATTGTTAATCCATTGCTTCCTATGTACGACAAATGTGTCTGCTCAACAATGTAAATAACGTTATGAATGTTGTTGAACTGTCAACATGAAAGCCTTTCCTACTGTTAGTGTGTCATTAAAGTAGTGACAATAAACAAATGACCATTTGGACAAGTTGTCAACTCATGATTATGAGGGCAGTGGTTACATATTCAGCACATAATGTTCCCACTACTGAAACTCAGGCTTCCTCTCTGTGAATGAATTAATTATTTGCTAGAATTTATACAGTACATATTGTATAGTAGACCAGATAGTTTCGTGCAAATATTTAAGTTACATGCATAATATAATCAAGGGGGCTTGTGGCTAAGTAATAACAGCCGCACGGGTTGATCGATCAGGTGAAGCAACGCTTGCCGCGGTTGGTCCTTGTATGGGTGACCATCTTCACATACCGAGACCCCTCCGTGCCTCGAATAGCACGTTAAGCCGTTGATCCCGGCTCTCATTCGTGGATCTTTGACAGCCGTTACGGGTTGTCAATAGCCCGCAAGTCTGACAACCAGTCTTACCAAGGGGTATCGTATTACCCAGTAACTCGGTTGTGGAGGTCAGATAGGCAGTTGCTCCATGTAAAATACTGGTATTCAGCTGCAGACGGTCCTCTACGCGGAGCCAGTGCAGGGCAGTAATCAAATCACTGCCTGTACACTGATTACAACTATATGCAAAAGTAGCTCAGGTTCACTTTTTATCGCCTTAGTGCACCCAGGCACCCTATAGTTGAGCGCTCATTGCTCCTTTGTAAACTATAATAAATCAGTATGAAAAACGTACCAAGTTCCTCGCGACTGGAGTTATTCCTGAGTGATGCGCCGCTGTCGTACGCAGCGCTCGTGTGCTTCTGCAGGACTTTGATCATCGCGTCGCGCTCAGCCACTTTAGATTCCAGCTCCTTTACTCTGGGAAAATATAAAATGCTGGTGAGTCATAGTGTCTTTAAAATGATGAAAGCCAGAGAAGAGACCACACGTAGATGTCTGACCCTATTGGGGCCTGTACAAGACTCTAATTAAAGTTTATTTTTTCCTCCCCTTTAGCGCCTAAACTTACGTTATAATACATAGTGACAGAGACATCGACACGCAATCTGTTGAATCTGAAGGCGCTACATGCAGGTTCCTTGAGAAAAAAAATTTTGAACGCCTGTTAAACTTTATTTTGATATCAAGAAAGATATTTGTGTACGCCGATGTTTTCACCAACGTCGAGTAACACATCTATTACTAAGCAGTCTGTCCGTCCGTCTGTCACAAGGCTGTATCATTTACCCGTAAGAGCCTGTTGAAATGTTCACGGAGCCCGTCTTGCACTAGGCCGGTTAAGCACCTTAGGAAAGATGACATGTGTTATATTATAACCCACCTGCCCTCCAGATCAGCTAGCTTCTTCTGCGCAGAGTGCAGTTCGTCCATGTGTCGTATCTTCTCGTTGCGCGCCTCCGCCATGAGGCGTTCAGACTCGGCCGACGTCTTCTCCAACGCCGCGATCTTGGCATCCCTGAAAACGGAACTGTTTTGAGTTACAATGGTACTTCTGTTAAGGTTAGAAGCGATGGCGTCAGGTTTTTTTTGTCTTGGGATGAAATAAATTGTGGGAATACCCCACCTTAAATAGCATCAGCAAATGGTTCAAATAAATGACACTTGATTCTTATTCTTCTGATACTAAAGATTAGAGGGAATCTTTATATTTCCGTAGTTGTTGAAAGCTGAGAGTTGAAGAATTCCTAGTAATTTTTTTTTTTTAAATCATGGTATGGGTATTGTGTGTTGGACTTACTCTCTCGGTGGTACAGTATACAGATGTACTAGCTACTGACTTGGGTATAGACGCAGCGGACACGGCCGCCTGGCGCAGCGCGGCCTCCTCCAGGTAGCGCTGCTCCCACTTGGCGCACTCTCCCTCCAGCGCCAGCAGCCGCTCGTCTCTCTCCCTCACTTGTCTCCTCAACTCGGCTTCTCCGCCCCCCGGCCCGCCCGCTGCGCTTGCGCCGCCGCAGTTGCACTCGCGCTTCCTGCATAGACAAAAGATTCCTCAGAAACGAACGTCGAGGCGAGTATTCGGACTGAGCGTCTCTTGAGGACCATTAGTCGCACTACCTAGTTGTTAAAAAGCGGCCACTTCTGATACTGATCTTCAATTTAAATGCACTTCACCTCAGAAAAACAAGTGGCTGAAAGTACTTATAATTATCTCGTTACGGCGACTAAAGTTGCTAACAAAGGCCAGTAGTTAAAAACGTTTTAAATCTAGTCACAATCTCATCTCAGTGAAAATCAAAATCTTGATAATAATGTAGGAAAATTCGAGGTATTCGAACGTTTTTAAATACAGGGGTATTGCCGCTCAGATTTTATATACAGTGTCAGAACGAATAAAACACGTTGTTTATTAAATAATCCAAATGTAAATCCAATTACCTCAGAGTTTGCAATTCCTTCTCTAGCTGCGCGCGCAGTTTCCTCTCGGTATGTTCTCGTCTGTCGGACGCTTGTTGTAGCGACGCGAGCGCGCGTTGTAGACCCATCACACGCTCCACGTAACCGCTGGCGTGACGACACTGTATCATAAAAATGGATGCTATTGTCAAGAAAGCTTGGGTCGAAGTCCTCATCATCTGCCTAACCTTCTCCAAACTATGTTGGGGTTGGCTTCCAGTCTAACCGATTGCAGCTGAGTACCAGTATTCTACATGGAGCGACTGCCTATTTGACCTCCACAACACAGTTACTGGGTAATACTAGACCCCTTTTTTAATACTGGTTGTGAGACTTTCGGGCATCTGAGGACCCGTAACGACTGTCAAAGACCCACGAATGACAAGCGGGACCAACGGCTTAACGTGCTTTCCGAAGCACGGTCAGCGGTCAGCCAGCGGTCTTGCCATGTGAAGATGATCACTCATCCACGGACCAACCGCAGCAAGCGTTGCTTAACCTGATCGATCAACCCGTACGGTTATTACTTAGCCATAACGTTGTCTATCTATAACAAATAATTTAGACGTAGAAACAAACTCACATCCTCCTCCAGTCGCACCACGTTGGCCTGCGCGTTGGTGAGCGCGGTGTCCAGTATATCGATGTGCGTGCGTTGTTCCTGCAGCGTGGCGCGCTGGGCCGCCATCTCGATCTCTTGCCGCTCTTTGGCACATGCCAACTCTTTATCTGCACAAAACACAATACACGTTTGTTTCTCACTCGTTTTTACTTTTTACCACTCTTAACAGCATAGATAATAAATTAAAAACAGCAAACCAAGTAAACGCTGAATGGGGGCGTGAATGTCGGGGAGAATGCTCTAATGTAGAGAGAGAGAAGGACAAGGAAACACGAAACTCAATATACAGGGGCAAGTTAAATTAGCTAGCGAAATTCTGCAGACGCGATGGGTACAACATGGGTATAACTTGTGAGTTGATAAAATCTGTTTTATCGTGTTGATAACAGAAGTGATTCCATTTCAAATGTAAAATTTTCAATTCGTGAAAACGTGTTAGGTATATTATGTTTTCTTCTATGGCAATAATATCGTAGCTATAGTTTCCCAAAAAAGGGAGAATTTTTTAGGCCGAGTTATGGACGGTATCAAGATGTAAGTACATATACAGGGTCAAATTGAATTAGCTAGCGAAACACCGCATATGTAATGGGTCCGATACCTTAACATGAGAAAACGAAAAAAATTGAGGATTTTTTTGTAGGGGTTACGCCACAACAAAAAAAATCCTCAATCTTTTTTGTTTCGGTTTCGCTAACTAATTTAATTTGATCCTGTAGATTTTTAGAAATCCCGTACTAAATATTTGCCGTCCTATTATACTAGCACGATTTATGATCGCGACTAAAGCGAGTAGTAGATTATAGCAAACTCTCACCAATTACCGGTGACGATAATGATTTTGACAAATGAAGGTTGATCTTACTCTGTGTAATGAGTTGTGCGATGAGCATCTCTCTGTTCTGCAACTCCTTGCGCAGTGCCTCCGTATTGGTCTCGTTTTCAGTGCGCACCCCTTGTGATACCAACTCCACCTACAATGCAACACTTGGTTATAAATTGTATCAAAAACCAATCTCCTCTATTTGAAGGTTACATGTATAATCAGCCTATTACGGTCCCACTGCTGGGTCACAGGCCTCCTCTCGGTGAGAGGGAGCGAGCCGTAATCCACCACGCGGGACCAGTGCAGGTTGGTGGATGTCACATGTCTTCGAATTTTTGGTCCTAGGACATGCCGGGGTCTTCACGATGTTTTTTCTTTGAAGGGCATTAATTTCAATTATTTGTATTGATCAACCACAAAAGCTGAAATAATAGGATTTTTATCTATACCTAATATTATAAAGAAGTCCAGAAAGAGGTACAAGAGAAGATAAAGAGGTAAAATTAGTTTATTTGTAAGTTTGTATGTAGGGGAATTATATCCATAACAAATGATCCAATAAAAAAAAACCACTGGTAGAAACGTAGAAAGCTACCTACATTATTCCCGAGTGCTATAAGCATGAATGCAAAAATATATTTATATAATCCATACTAATATTATAAATTCGAAAGTAACTCTGTCTGTCTGTCTGTATGTTACCTTTTCACGCCTAAACCACTGAACGGATTTTGATAAAATTTGGCAAAGAGATAGATTGCATCCCGGGGAAGGACATAGAATAGTTTTTATCGACAAACCTTGCGGGCGAAGCCGCGGGCGGAAGCTAGAAAATTATATTTATATCATGAATATTAGCTGTCTCAATTTTTTTTAAACAGAATTTTTTGCATTTTAAGAGTCCTATTACAAATCGTAAATGTTCGCTTAGCGCGAACGCGCGCTTGTGTTCGTTTGCAAAATACACGAAGTTACGTTAGTGTGCGTTGGGAGTACAACTATAGTCCGCGAAACAATTTTGATACCAGTCTGAGTAGGATGATGGTTTTTTTTATTAATCCAGAGTCTGAACTGAACACTACTAGACAGGTAATCAGGGGTGAGTATAAATCAAAACACTCAAAAAGAGTCCACAAATTAAAAATGTACCTAATTATAAAGTTTGAGAAAAAAAAATACAAAAAGATCTCTCGTAATGGCATTTAACGTGTTTTTTTTTCCTTTGAACAGAACAGAACTGGAAAGCATACATTTTTCTGATGCTGTAGAAGCCTCTTGGTTCAAAAAAAAAATACGTAAGTAGTTACTGGTCATAAATCGAATGCATTAATCAACTAGTAATTATTAACATCTTCATGAATTACGTCACATAATCCCGACATAGAATACAGAAGACACACTCCTTTATAGTCATGTTTACAAAAGACAAAAATATACCTACACAAAATGTTCACAATCAGAACGTAGAACAGGAGGCCTACCATGATCTATTTAAAAACGATTCAAATGCAAGACATTTCAGTTTAGGTTCTTAAACAGCATCGCTCACAGTCGTACCATGACAACCAATACGCTCAGCGGCATTTGGATCGTTGAAAGTGAATGAGCGTTAATAGCTCGTGGTAGGTATCCAGATGGCACGGCCTAAATTGAATAGTTAAACTGACATCATGGTACGAATTAGAAGAACAGTTCAGTTTAGGTCCTAAAGTGGATCGCGTTAAGAGCTCGTGGTAGGTATCCAGTAGGCATTTCTTATAACTACTTCTTTTGTAATTTTTTATAGCGTTACTAAATAATTACAAATATCATTAAAACAAAACCTTTTTTTACGAAAATCTTTTCTATTACGAAAATAAATTACGATATTTTTGACCTTGAGCATAGAGTGGGCCCGGCTAGGTAATATACGGGTAGCTAGGTACCTACTTTAGCTGATCTAGAGTAGACGATTCTTTCACTGTTGGTTCTACTATCATATTTTTACTTTCTGTAGATGTTTCAGAATTATTATGGTTATGTGTCCTGGAAAAGAAAATACTGATTTATGTTTGTTTTAGTATAAAATGTATATTTTAGGTAGGAACTTAAGGTTTGTTTGTGGTTTGGTTTGTTCTGTAATACGGTTTAAATTAATAACATCGTGTTTGCATCTACCTTTTTAGTGACATTTTAACTTGTAATGCTGTCTGTAAGCGGGCATAATTGTGTCTCTTCCTTTTTTTATGCAGGCGTATAGTGGTGTTTTCCGACCCTTACCTACCATAAATAAAAGATAAAAATTTAAGTCTAATATGTACGTATGTACTAATATTGATTACCTTTAAGACGCACTCGTACTAAAACTTTTTTGCAAAAATAAAAAAACAACAGATTCCAAAAAAAAAAAATTATGTTTCACTTTTTAGTTCTACCTATCTACCCCACACAAATTCATATAACATTACTTGCTATATAAATATCAGTGACAGGAAGCTATTGAACACATCTGCCTACCCCTTTAAAGGGTACAGGCGTGATGTTATGTTGTGTGATTGCGTAAACAATGAATACATATGCGATAGCAGGAATCGCGGTTGATTTGCTGGAATTTATTGAAGAGTTACCTTGTCTGTCTACGTAACTCATGATCAGATCTGTACAAAATTTAAATGGGACTATTTCGGAATACACTTTTTCGAACAAAAAAAAATCATCCAAATCCGTCTAAATATAACGGAGTTATGCCCGAACATACATAAAAAAAAAAAAAACATAAACATCCGAATTAAGAACCTCCTCCTTTTTAGAAGTCTGTTAAAAAATAATACATTTAATATTATGATGTAAAAAAAAATCTTATTGGATCAAATTATTTCGATCGGCGTACACGAGTCGATAATAATAGCGATCTCCGGACGATTGCGCGCGAAAATTTCATGTACAGGTCCTACCTCGATAAGCGCTCGCGCGAGACTGAGGAGCGCGCTGAATCGACGTAGAATATATAGTACTTTAATTTTATTTATTGTAATTTTTTCTTATAATATTGACAAACGAAAACTAATAAAACGTATTCATTATAGATCGAAGTTTTATATCATATTAGTTTATTTGATAAAATTGTGTTTATTTGGAATATAATGGACGCTGAATCAAGACATTTATGGCTTAAATTAGGCTTTCTTTTCGATTTTTTTAGTGAAAACTCAAGGAGTTTAAAGAAATTCTAGAATTCCAATAAACAAGTAAAACATTCAACTTATTTTTTTGTAATTTTAGGTTTTATAAGAATTGAATGTAACAATGTGAATTTGAGCGTCAAAGTTCCATCGCCGACGGTTTTTCTTGCAAACGGAGTTCGTAAAATATTTATAGTAAATTACACGAAAAGAAAAATTCAAATGTGTAATTCCAACTTACAAGAAAGAGAATGTTACTATCGTTATTCATAATCAAAAAATTTAAATATGTTACTGCTGCTGAAAATTACAGCGTCAAAAATCATGAATTTGCGTAAAAAATGTAATAGGACTCTTAACGCGCTTATCTTTGAAACTACCAGTCAGATTTGAAAAATTATTCTTGCATTTGATAGCCCAATTCTTTAGGAAGGTTATAAGCTTATTTAACATCAAGCTACGACCCTTAGGAGCCGAGCAAAAAGAAAAAAAACTCAGAAAACACGCTAAGCGAAAACGAAACGATAGCGCGGGCGTGCGATGCGGTGCGGGATTGGGGCCCGAAATATCACGCGAATGAAGTCGCAGGCAGAAGCTAGTATGATTATCACACTAATCACACTAATATTATAAAGGCGAAAGTTTGAGTGTGTTTGTTATTTCTTCGCGCACAAACGGCTGAACGGATTTGGATGAATTTGGCACACAGATAGTTTATAACCAGGATTAACACATAGGATACTTTTTATCCCGATATTCCCACGGGATCGACACTTATGCGGATGAAACCGCGGGGCGCTGCTAGTAATTCTATAATACATATTTTTTACGGCCGCGAATCATATTTAGATCAACAACTGCAAAAAAACGTTCTATTTTCACTGACTTTTGCCAGAATCTAGCCGGCCGTCTGCAATACTTCAAAAAAAGACTCATTGTTCTATTGTAGGTAACACATATACTTTACATATTACACACCTGTTGTTTCAGCGCTCGGTTGAGCTCGTGCAGCCTGCGACAGTCCGCCTGCAGCCGCACGCGCGCCGCTCGCTCGAGCCGCTCCCGACGCTCGCACGACCCCACCAGCTCTTCGTGAGCGGTGCGGACCTTCTCCACCTCTTCTTCGAGCTAAGAAACAATAATATATCGTATGATAAAATGTATATGGTCGAATAACACTTCACCCTACCATTATGCATATTTGAAGGGCAGGTCAAGGTAACAAATAGATAGATACAATATGTATAGTGTATGTTAGTATTTAATATAGGCTCGTTTTCATTGGTCGATAAGGCTCGTACGCGGGGTGCGGGATATTTCTGTAACGCATGCCATAGCGTTCGTATTCGAGGAACCGTTCTCATTAGCGAAGGGAACGATTGCGGTGTACGTAGAACCTGCACCGCACGTTTGGCAGTTTCTTTGAAGGCTCATTTTCATTGGATGAGTCTTCGCACTGTTGTTGTTGTGTGTGTAATAATACGGTAAAAATGGAAGTGTGTAGTATATAGGTATATAATAAATAATGATTGAAATAATATTTAAATTTTAAAATTAATGTAATGTAAATAATGTACTTAAATTGAAAATGTATGTAAGAACTAGGTAAGAACTGCATTTAATTGTTAATTATTTTTGCATACCGTTAAAACGGTGAGACATGTAGCACTATGCAATGTTATGAACACCTTTGTAAACACCATGTTTCTGGCAAATAAATATTCTATCCTATTCTTTGTTTTTACCGACCGATTAATTACATTGGTCGCTGGCGCTACGCCCGCTACCAAGATTGCCCGCAGACGGTGACCGACCGCAATATCGACTTATGAGTTTCATTAGTCATTACCTCGCCTGCGAGAAGCCCCCGCGTGCTGTATATCGACCGAGTTATCGACTAAGGAAAATGACCCATAGCTTTAATCTTAAAGTAAATAAGTATGGAAGATGGATTATATGAACCCGCTCTTAACATGATGATGTCGCCTGCTGTAAAACTATGAATAATGTCTACGATTTAACGAGTGTTCACAAAAAACGCCTGTTCATACTTTCGTTGAAGATCATTACGGTACACTGGAGTGTCATTTGTAAATATAAGTTGTTATTAAAACAGTTAATCGAAACAGAAATTGGCACAGGCAGAACTTGTGGGCGACTGCGACCCACGGCCTGTATTGTACTATATATTATTGTTCGTCGTCATTGAGCTCCTGAGTTGAGCTACACGATTGCACTGACTGGACAAATCGGTTACAAGTCCACTCAAATCTGTGTGCAAAGAACCACACAGATTTGAGTGGACCAGTGGGAGATTAGGGTCTGAGACAGACACTAATCTCAGGATGAATGATAGGCGCATGCAGCTAAGATGAGGAGCGATGTGTGATGTTACACAAATGGATATGGAATAAGAAATGAGTACATAAGAGGAAATTTGAAAATGCCTCCGGTAACTGCAAAGTTGTGTGGAAATGGGTTGTCATGTGATATGGAGGAATGGGAAAAATATCGTGAGGAAAGTTTTGGGTTTGAATGTAGATGGCTATAAGAGTAGGGGAAGACCAAAGAACCCTGGATGGACTGTGTGAATGATGATAAGGTTAGAAAGGGGGATGACAACCAAGATAACGACTAATAGAGAAGTATAGAAAAAAAAATACATACTATGCCGACCCCAAATAAACTGGGATAAAGGCAGGAGAATGATGACTCAGATATTAACCTGAATGGTCTTAATTTTGACCTGACCAACATTATGTCTGGACTTTAAAAGACACTGTGACCTCTGAGTGTGTTTTGGTGTTTCTTCTCTGTATAGTCAGATAGGCAACACTCAAACAATGACCTCATCTAGGTTTAAAACATAATTTATTTTAGATGTTTTAGTGTTTTTATAACTTACTAGCGGCCTGCCCCAGCATCGCACGGATGTAATTTTTTGTTTTTCGAATTTCCGAATTTTTCTTGTCTTGTCCTGGCAATACCGAACACAACAAAAAAAGAATTATCCAATTTGGTGCAGTCGTTCGGAAGTTATGCGCGTACATACCTACATTACGGCGATTTATTTTTATCTATATAGATTTACAGAAATAAATCATTTATCATTTAACCTTATTAGTCTTGGCAACTCGTTCACAGGCATCAGCAAGTTGTCGCTTGAGCTGATGGTTCTCAGCTGCTAACGCGTCGAGAACAGCCGTGAATGCGTCATCAGGTTCCTCTAGCTCGCCTTCACCACCGCTGCACCAACCACTGGATTCTGACCCGCCTGGTACTGCGCGAACGCCAACGCTAAGCCCCGGGAATAGAGGTAAAATTAGGGTATAATTATATAGCTTTTGACAAAACAGTATCATATAAACTCTTTTAACATGTTTCGGCTGCTGGGTAATCGACAGTGCAGGGGCAGAGATAAGTTTCGAAATACATTGGGCAGGAAGATAACAAGAACATCTGACAAAATCCAACCTTTCACAGTTAAGGTATTACAACCTTGAAGGTAACCCTTAATCCCTATAAATTACTGCCATAGCTATTAGTCGAAAATATATCACCAAAAACTGATGAAAGACCTATTCGTCCAAACACAGTTGTAACTTTTATAGTAGCTTAACCACATTAAGTGAACATTGGAGAAACATTGCATGCTGATAATATAAAATCAAAATCAAAAGTCATTTATTCAAACTAGGCTGAGAATCAGCACTTTTCGAACGTCAAAATTACATAAGACAGTCCCCCAAAACGCCCGCCCTTCACCACTTCCTAGTGCTTTCGCTTGGGAGAAGAAGTGGCGCAACAAACTCCCCAGCAGCACAGCTGTCTGTTCAGTTATAAAATACTCGACTGTATACAAAACTAGATCTGCAAAGTATCTAATTAACATTACAGGACACAGAACATTCAATTAAATTATTTGCCATATGTTAGCTAGCCACGCCAATATACCAACAAATACCATAAAAATCTATACGTACTGAAGCTAAAATAAAAATATACATGGAAGACTTACAGCTAATAAAAATAGACAAAAAAGAAAAGGTAACCATAGTCACCAGAAAGTCAATTACAAGTCCTCACATATAGACTTATAATAGTATTCTATGGTGTAAGCACAGAAACAGAAAACACACAGCTTTAATATAAGTAAGAAGTAATATAAATAGTTAATTTGCGATTATATAGCAGAAATTATAGACAAAATAATACTAAAACAAACAATATAACCTACCGCTACTTGAAAAATTTAAAGCTTAAGCACCTTCTGGCCGAATTCACACTAATTGGGAATGGATCTATGTCATATTCCTTGCATATGTCATTGAAGTCTCTGCTTGCGCGCACAATATAACTGTTCTGCCTATAATTCGAGGATGTATGAAGTACACATATGCTAATATGTATACTATTTTAGCATAAACATAAAAATGATAGCCTTTATTCTCAGACTCACCTAGTAAGATCAGGTTGTGACCTCGACAAATTCAGTTTCTCCTTGCTGAGCTTAGCTTTGGAGCATTTTCCCTTAGCTTTTCTTGAGTCATCGCGGGGAGGCGCGGGGGCGCGAGGAGACGAAGGGGGTGTAGGGCCGCGCGGAGTCGGCGACTGTGCCACTTCCTTAGCTAGATGTTTTAACACTGATGATTGGTTGAGAAAGTCGTCGGGGATTTCTGTTATTTCCTGTTTGATAGCATAAGATAGTCTTCAGAATAATTAATATAGCAAAATTTCAATATATAGGGTTACCATTTATTCAGTACATGATTCTGAATCCCCCTGCGTTGCGCTTTGATGTGCCTACGATAGCTGTGTGTGGGAATGTAAGACCAAAACAATAGAAAAATGTACTTAGGTATAACTTCGTATGAAACGAAACTGACCATATTGTACGCCCAAAAACTGTAGGATTATAGCGCGTTTTTAACGTGTTCAGAGTGGGATTTTCACTTTCATACAAAGAATTTTCATTCTATGCCCTAACCATCCATTGTTTCTCGTTTGTTCTCATAACAAAAAATATAACTACCTTCAAAAGCAATACAACTAATAATAACCATTACAAATACAAATATTACCTGAACACCATGGTCAGGAGGGCTGGTATAAATCCTCTGGCCTCCAATATCAATGTAGTTGGCAGTAGTGGTCACATTTTGTTCCTTATGCATCTTGGGTACAGGTATCCCACTAGGTTTCTTCAAGCCTTCGTTCTTTTTCAGTGTGTGGTATGGCGAAGATTGTGAGTTGGAGTGTTTCACTTCACTACTTGTTCGTTCGTGTTCTCTGTTGGAGACAGTTTGTTGTTGATGGTAATTGGTATTATAGGACAGTCACCGTTACTATGTTTGAAAAAGTGTATGCAGAAGTTGTATGGAAATTCACTGTTCTCTATGTTCTATGTTATGGATTTGGTTTCTGCACTTAGTCCTTCAGTGGACCATTGTGCGTGGAAATTCACTGTTAATTTTGCATTATTGTCCCGCTTAGTAATTGAATTGAAAATTTAAGATACTAGGTACTATTTATTGTTTTTTCATTTATTTGGCTATTATTCTGCTGCAGCCACTGCAATTTCATTGCGGAAGACAAAGGACTAGCCAACAGTGTTCAAAACCGTAGCTTCAGCTGAATCAGTATGAATCAGTACTGATTATTTACGAAATTAAGTTCTTACCTGATAGGCGTAGGTCTTGGAGGCCAGGAGTCATCCTGGTTGTGTATGATGAGAGTGTTGTATGAAGATGAGGACACGTCTAAGGAGCTTCGGTTGCTGTTGCCACCGCCCACTGAGTCTTTGAGAGAGTTTCGATTGCTCCCTGTTACACTCTCCTACAATAATAATAGGTGTTTAGATTTACTAAGAACTTCTTTCTAGAAAATACATGCCATTTACACTCTAAGAAGATTAACAAATTACATTGGCTCTGTTGTAAAGGCTTCTTTATGTCTGTAAATTACATGGTGTACATAATAAAGAGTATTCTACTCTATTCTTCTATACATATTATAAATTAAAGTCTAGTCTTAACTAGTCTAGTATTAAAGTCACAGTTTGTCTGTGTGACCGTGTTGTTCTTCTAAACTACATAAAAGATTTTGATGTGGTTTTCACCATCATTTAGAGAATTTATTCAGGAAGGTCTATGTAATACACTAATATTAAACTTACATATAATAAAGCAATCTCGACGTTTTGTAAAGTCTTTAAAACCGTACAAAGCAGGGGCAGGTTGTTAGTGTAATAGTAAAAGCAGATATTCTACCTTGAGGGAATTCCGATTATTATTGTTAGACTGAGCCTGGTTCTCCTGTCCCTGTGGCTCTACCCTGGCTGTGTGTCGCACAACATAGCGCTCTTCTCTGGACAGGTTCTCATTGGATGTTGACACATCTGTCTCACTACCTGATAAACTTTGTGGAAAACCGCTTGGGACTAGACAAAGATAAGATTTAGATTATAATAAGTTAAAATTGGGGACCAAAAATATAAATTTTCAAATTAAATATTAATTACTGTTTCTAAGACAGTGTCTCTTCATAATTTTGGCAATAAGGAGTTCATCTGATTTTGTTTTATGAAACTCTCTTAATTCTACTTATTTAGGTAGGTTTGAACTACACAGTATCAATATTACAACATAGCAATTACTAAAAGTCATTGTAATGATGTTTTACACTAAACAAATCTTGAATGTCACCAATTCTCTTTACAACGATACTGAATAACACGATTTTGACATACATAATCTGTAATAGTATTTGCAAAAACAAACAAGGACATATGAATCTATGATTCATAACTTAGATATGTGACCAAGTTTATTGACAAGTAAAAGTTACATATTTACCAGGTTGTTTCTGTGTCCTCTGGATGTTGTTGGTGAACGAGAGGAACCTTCCCGTCGGTCGCATGGACCCCATATTGGCTAACGTAATGACCTGATGGATTTCAACACGAAACCATTTCACACCACTAACCAACTACACTCGCACACTCCTGTATGTTATGCGTATAGCATCTGGAAGTAAGATAAGTTACTCATGTTTATTGATACCAGACTGTCATACTGCTGTTCCGCATAGAAATAGAACACAATAAAAATCACAAGGTATTGAGGATGCGTCAAGTTACGACAAGAAGAGTCGTCCATATTATGAAAAAATTATAGTAATCGCTTTGATTGATCAAATAACTAACACACAAACACTTACAACTTATAGGGAGATGTATATTACTAAAAATTAAAAATATTTTTGCACAAGCTTGAAAGCTTTTGATGGATGGGGTCAGCTGTCAAAATTGATACCATGTCAAAATCAAGATTTATTGCCATCCGTAAAAATGTTTATACGATTGTAATATTTGGGGTTGAAACCGTGGTAATGCCGCCAGTATCTTGGGTATACATCACCCACTGACCTCTATTAAACATATAATACAGGTCAGTGACATCACCAGTGGGCAACGACGATGCGGATGAATTTTTCGACGCTATAATTTAGTTTGTGTAAAGTTTTAAGGCAACGTCGCCGACCGCGCAGTAGCGCCCTCATGGTTTGTTCGGTTATTTCTTACATTTTATAATGAAAATGCAGAAAATAAGCACGTTAAGTTGTGCTCCACACAAGATTATACGTTATTATGAAAATACATTTACGTCGATGTTTCTCCAAATGAACGATATATATTTACCTATTTCCAATAAAAATACAGTTTGAATAAGTATGATACACTGACCTCTATTAAACATACTTGTATAATGCAGGTCAGTGACAATACTGACAATAGTACAATACCTAATAAAATACTTATTTGTAAAAAAAAACCGTCTTTAACCAAACCGAAACCAGCACTGACCTCTATTAACTTGTATAATACAGGGGGCCTAAAAAGGCCACTTCGGCAGAATCATACAACAATAATCATATCAAATTCATCTGTTTGACAGTTTCACACCTATATATCCCTGAAAGGTTAGGCAGAGATGTTTATACATACCTATAGCATTTTACGAATCTCCATACCAAACTGTCATACAGATGAAATTGCGTGATATGAATTGTTTTATGATTCTGCCAAAGTGGCCTTTTTAGGCCCCCAAGTCAGTGGAAACCAGGCAATTGAATGAACAAAACAAACCTGTGAGACAGAGAAAAATCGTACTAATCACTGACCTACACTACACTTGTTTAATAGAGATCAGTGTTACTAATGGACAGGACCTTTGGGTGCATTCCGAATTGGGAATATAATCAATGTAAACGATTTGAGCGTGCTTAAACCCGTACCGAATTAGCGTGAGCACGATAACGATGTCCCGTAAATCGTCATAGATGACGTCATCACATGCGCCATCTTACGATAATGCCGACCATGCCTTGTAATAATATCGCTGTCAAAAATGACAGTGTGTGTGTCTGTGTGTGTTTGTTTGTGGTGTGTGCGTGCGTGAGAGGATGAGCATGTGTCAGTGTGTGTTTTGTTTTGAGTTGCATCATATCTTTAAATTAAACTAACTTGGCATTTTCGAAATTGTGCTTTTGCCTGATAGTCGCCACCTAACCAAAGAAGAAGAAATGTGGTGTTTATACAATGTGTTAATGAAATAACCCAAAACCTGAAACTAGTTTGTTTAGAATCGGCAGCAAAATCGAATACAATAATTTTAAATATAGGTTATTTTTTTTTCCAAAAAATTATTATTTGTCATGCCATATTTAATATTTTTTAACGACACTGTACACTACGACTGTGACACTATTGTCCAACGCGATGTTACCAAAAAGCGCGGGCGAGGGTGAGGAGCTAGAGCTGGCGTCAAGGCCGCGCAGCGGCGCGCGCGCCATGTGTCATCACGGGGTAGGAGTTAGGACGAGCATACCACTACAGACGGTGTTAGGAATTAAATGTACTGGATTTCCAGCCTCGTGTTGAGTTTTAATTTACGAAAACGTAAATAAAAGTGTGATGGAAAAATTTGAGTCACTTTTCTATTCCAAAGCAAAACATACGCATTATTTAATAACATAAGGAGGGGATTAACCTCAAACGACAGTGCTCCGTGTCAACGAACGTTTGACAGCGGCGCGGCAATAGAGCTAGGAATCTGTAAGAAGTAGCGCCACAACAACATTTACAAATATCTTTTACAATAATTTATGTAAATAAATAATTATACGTCATATCAATTTATTAATTTAAACATCGTTTGGGGTGTCCGAGGTTTTGGGTTATTTCATTAACACATTGTATACAGAAATACTGCTGTAATATCGTTTTGACATTGAGTAAGCACTGTGAGCGCGTTCACGAGCGTTTCGAATTGTTGACAGCTCTCATCTGTCATAATCGTAATATTTAGTACGGACGGAAAGCATGTGATTTTTTTATATATATTTGAGTATTATGATAGAGAGTGATGTTTGAGTATTTTGAGTGCTGTGAGCGATTATAGCCAATTCGGAATGCGGCCGAAGTCACTGTCAAGAGTACTCTGTGCTGTCAAGTGTCACTTTGAACTTTTGAACTTGAAGTTTGATTTCATTTTCATTTTAGAATTTCATTTCATTCATTCAGAATCAAATCAAAAAGTACAAAATCAGAAAAAAAATCAGTAATATTTTGCGTTTAAGCTTTAAAAACTGACTAAGTTAATAAACCAGAAAAGTGTTTCTGAACTTTGAATATATTTTTTTATTCATTCGATAAATTAAATTAGCAATCAACTTTGTAAAACATGTTAGCACTAGCACGGGTAATCCGTCGGTATCTTCCGTCGCCTTGTCAGACGCTAAGGGCGGCGGGAACTACAATTAATATAAGAAAATGCTTGAGAAGATTTAATGTGCCCTGTAAGTACATGACCAAAGGATTAGTCCCCATAAAAAAAAAATACTATCCCGTTCGAAAATAAAGACAATAAAAACTTATCCTAAGACTAATATTTTATAGCCTATGGTAATTATGGGATACTTACCTATTTATGTGACTGGCGCAACTATTTAGAATATTAAGTGAGCACAGTACAACAAAAATAATCTTTTGAATGTATTATTTTTAGATATTTTTAGATATGCTCCATCTTCACACTTACCAAGCATCAATACAGTGCGTTCATATTCAGTACAAGTAAACCTTGAGGAATTAACTGTAGACTATGAATATGTAAAACAGGCAACACGAAACAGCAGTATTCTAATAATTGATGTTAGGGAACCACATGAAGTGACGGAGTTTGGCAAGATTCCAAACAGCGTCAACATCCCATGTAAGTAACTATTTTGTTAAAAAATTTATCAAAATCAAAATATTTTATTTCACATAAATCTACATGGGCACTTACGAAACGTCAGAAGCTAGGTGGTGCACAGTTCCAATTGGTTGTTTCCTATGGAGAAGAGTTGGCATTTAGTGAGGCTTTACTTCACCATGATACCTGACTCAATTTTAACTTACAAAAAATAAGATAAAATGAATGATTTAAAGTTGTAAGTATGTAATTTGATTAAATACCAATTGAGTCCAACAGTGGGATCATTATAAGCTGGTATTACTTATTAAAATCCCTGAAATGTCCCATGGCAGAGCAAAGGCCTGCCTACTCTCTTTCCACATCGCTCTGATGTAAAGTAAGAGTCATGAAAAAAAAAAAACTAAATGCGTAATAAAACAATTTATTTTGTTATACTTTACAGTGGGCAATGTGTCACCAGTGCTGGGCACAATGCCTGAAAAAGACTTTCAGAAGGCTTATAAAAGGCCCAAGCCAGTAGAAGATACTGAAATCATATTCTATTGTATGATTGGTAAGAGGTCTGGCATGGCACAACAAAATGCTATCAACTTAGGATTCAAGAAGTAAGTTACAATTCCCTATCTGTTAAGATACAGGGCAGAGTTTGAAATTATTGTACTCCTATGCTAAAGTTGTATTGAATTTTGTCATCCGAATGTATGCAGTGTAATGTGATTTTTGTTTAAGCACTAAATTATTATTAATTAAATTTCTATCCAGCAGACAGCTAGGTAGAAGAGATAACTACCCATTTTAATGTAATTATTTTTACCAAAGTCAGATATATTCTATCCATGAAATAAAATTGACATCTGACGGTACTACTTAGTATGGAAAAACTAAAAAAACAAAATTTATTCTCAAGATAGAACTTATTCTATTTCTAATTGTAAAAGTTTGCTGAAATTCGCCCTTAATAACAAAATAATATCAATAACTTACACAAAATGGTCTTAAGTGCAAAGTACAGTGGACCATTTTTAGCTCACAGTTTTGTCTTGTACTTCAGTGAAGTTGAGAATTCTATGGGGAATCTTAGTCTGAGGGGAAGATTCAGGGACTGTACTTTAGACTTTACTTTGCTAAATAAAGTAAGGAATATAAACCTTATTGAAATAAAGTTCATATTCAGATGTGAATGTGTTTCATATGAATATGAACTTTATTTTTATACTGTTAAAGTTCATATTTGTATTTAATATGTAAATACTATACTAAGACAATTTCCTTTCTGTTAACCTAGAAGAATCCTACCTTAATGATTGCCTTAATGTACATGCTTAGTATCAACAAAGGAGATGGTACAGGGTGTCAAGATACCCAGTTTAATTCAGTTATCATTTTGTATAGTATTTTTTACCTCTCGAAGCGATGCACGCTTTACTTGTGGTTACCAACTTTGATTATACACATGTCTAGATAGAGAGTTCGAGCGTCAAAACGCCAAAAAAAATATCAGCCAACTGTTGGCTCATAAGCTCGTCCCGCCCGCTCAGTGGTGTCACTGTCATTGTACGGTAAACACGCATTCAGTGACATAAAAAATGACGATTTGCGCTATAAAAGTGTGCAGGAATTACAAAGGACGATTGAAAACAACTAAAAAAGTTACCTATCATCGGTAACTAAACTTTATATAACTATATTGTAAAGAAACAATTAAATTAATAAAGTGCAAAGATGTAATGCCATTTGACAGCCATGTATACGGGGTTGCCTGTTAATTGAATGTAAAATTTCCCATTTGAGTGAATCATGATCCAAAAAGTATATTTCGAGATTTTAAGCCACCATTTAACTGCAGTGCTGGACAATATACTTATGTATTATATGTTTAAATCCAAGGTGGCGGACATTGTTTATTTTATTTAAGTATTTGATATGGGTGTCAATTTCGGGGGATCCTTGAGTGCTGATAATGAAAGTAGTATGAATGTATTCTACATATAATAAATCAAGTATTAAACACTAACCAATAAAATTGTAGTTGATCTATTAAAATTAAAAAAACTGTGACAGCTTTAAGTGCTGCAGCCAGTGTTGTGTAAACTTGTAATTTAATAAATTTTTTTACCTTGTAATTCATATACACAAACTCCTAATAATTATAGATATTTAAATATTCAAAAGCAAAACATATTTTTTTCCCACCTTCAATGGGAAATATCCAAGGGCTGGTATCACTCAGTACGCCCCACCAGTGACGCGCGCGCTTGTTAAACAGTAGAAGCTGCGCTTACTTGTGTGCGTAACACGCACACAAGCGCTTCAAATCTGGCCTGTTGTTTTTGTTGCGATTGCAGCGCAACGCTCTATCTAGACATGTGAATAATCGTAGGTTACCAAGTATACACACACACTGTATGCGCAAAGGTGGCAAGGGCAGAACCTCTCGGTACCGTCCGCGACAATGGCGAATTCGGAAGTATGTGTTATGTCCAGATGTTACTCGTCTTCACGCACACATTCACAGCGTGTTTGTACACTTGGTAACGACAAGTAAACCGCGCGTCGCTTCGTAAGATAAAAATACTGTAGGTACTTATTATATTACATAGTAGTGACGTAACGAATATTCGCATTTGCGAGTAGGTATTCGAATATTCGCAATCGCATTCGCTAAATTGATTAACCTTTTAACCGCCCGACTTCATATCATTTGTCGTGCCCCCAGCGCACGAAGTTAAAAAAAAAATACGAAAAAAAATACCTGATAGAAAACAGGGTAATTACCTAAATAAAAAAGCAGATTAAACGAGCTGTGGTATTTTGTCGTAAATATACGACCCTGGCGAAATGGACCCGAAAATATTTGTCGGATTAATCCGACGTAAGCGGTTAAAAGGCCGATAATTTCCGATAATTTTGCAAATATGAATGTTCGATAAAAATTTAATAACTTTAGGTAAGTTACCGGTAAAACGGGGTTACTTTAACAGTAAGGGTAACTTTAACAGTGTATGGGGATACTTTAACAGCGCGCCAAATAATGATTTAAACGTGTGCGAAACGAACGCTAGTGACCTTGATTGGTGGCAAGTAGCTAGTCCCGATCTTCGAACCTATACCTTCAACTTCTTCTTTGCTTTTATTTCTATTTCCCCTAAAATGTATGAAATATTAATATTTTTTTATCAAAATGATGTCAAAGTAATCCATACACTTTAGATCTTTGCCGTTGATTGCATTTTAATGCCTTGTCAAAGAAACCCCACTTCGGGGTTACTTTGACTCATGAAAAATAAAAATATATATAATTGTGGGGGGCCTGTAGGGCTTGATATTGGTATGGGATTGATAGTTAAAGGACACATTGTTCTGTTGCAACAAAAACATCATTAATTTTGGTTGTTAAAAAAAAGAAATTCTCAAAAACTATCGAAATATGTGCCTTTAGCCCCGTTTTACGGTAACCTTTTAACCGCTTACGTCGGATTAATCTGACAAATATTTTCGGGTCCATTTCACCAGGGTCGTATATTTACGACAAAATACCACAGCTCGTTTAATCTGCTTTTTTATTTAGGTAATTACGCTGTATTCCATCAGATAATTTTTCGTTTGTTTTTTTCGGGCGCCCTTAACCGCTTTTAACCGCCCGACTTCATAACAGACGTCGTGACCCACACGTCTGTTATGAAGTCGGGCGGTTAAAAGGTTAAACAAAGAAATATGATTTTCTTATAAAACCATAATCGTTTTAACTTATTAGTCTTGCAATTATAATAATTTTAATCAGTCTTTGTCTTAAAATTCGGTACCTATTGGTTTTTTATTATAATTAATCAACTTAAAATTAGACATTCCAAAAAAAGAAACGAAAAAAATCAATTCAATTCTTCTCATAAACTTTTACCAGTCTTCACGTACTTAAATCTTTTTTATTTTGAACTCTAAACATTATTCATCTTAAATAAAACAAAAAATGTAAAATAATTATATAGGATTGATATTTTAACCAACTATTATTTTGTTTTATTGCAGTGCAAAGAACTATCTTGGCAGTTTCACTGACTGGGCAACAAAACTCAATGAAAAGAACTGATAATCTGCTTGTTAATAATAGTTAATTTGTCCTTGACATTTTGCTGACGCTTGTCTTCGTACTGTAAAATTTTAAATGATGTTATGTTATTTATTTGAGGTAATAAATAAAAATTAATCTTGTTTCTAATACCGATTTTGTATCTACACTACACTGGATGTGCTTTTCATATATTATCTAAGCATCCGACTGCAACCACAACCATGTAAACGCCACTACTTAGTGCCAGCCACCACCCCGGTGGCAAGCTCGGAGGGGGCAGATGGGAATAAACCCGATGGTGTACTGTGGTTGTCATTACATCCTGTTTAGGTATTGACTGTAAGTATTGAAGTTGCTAATCAACCAGCACCCTAATTGCGTAACTCATCTCTCTAATCTCAATCTGAATAATTTTGAAGGATATTGTTAATCCATTGCTTTCGAAAAATTTGTCCACTCAACAACATAAATAATGCAATGAATGTTGTTCGGTTGTCATTACTTTCGATAAAATATTCTGTTTATGTATTGATAGTATTGCAGTTGCTGACAAGGTAATAAAGAATTGACACAACTTTCTTAAATCTAACTAAAGGATTCAAACGAATTATAAGTATGTAAAAAAGATCGAAAATATTTAATGAACAAAAATATTTTATATTGCACATTTTATCACAATCTTAATCTTACTGTCGGACACTTCATTTCCGCTTGCTTGACCACTCTGACCAGCTTCCCGAATAATGTTTCGAACTGAAAATGAAGAAATATAATAATTTAATACACTTTACTCAATGCTGCAAGTTTTCGATGTGATATTCTAACGTCTTATAAATCGATGAACGCCGGCTACACGCACGAAAAAGCATGACTCATTGTCACGTTCCGCCTGAGCCGAGCGTGCAAGCGAGAGCGCGGTACAAGCGATAGAGAGGCACGATCGGCCTAAGAGTTCGGTTTGTGACGCATCTATCTCTTAGGACGTTATCACGTAAAATTATCGCCAAAACCAATTTTTATTTTTATTTTTATTAGAACTTTTAAAGAGGAACAATTCCGTCATATATGATTTTTGCGTAACTTCAACCGTTTACGTAGCGTACGCAACGGAAGTTCTCAAAAGGAATATTTTTTCCCCGTTTTTACAACACTTTTCATTGATGCTCCGCTCCTATTGGTCGAAGCGTGAATTTATATAGCTAGCCTTCCTCGATAAATGAACTACCCTACACAAAAAGAATTATTCAATTCGAACCAGTAGGTAGTTCCTGAGATTAGCGCGTTCAACCAAACAAACTAAATCTTCAGCTTTATAATATATAGATTTACACCTAAAGTTATGTTAATCAGTGACTGCACTGGTTTACGGTCTGCGCTCGAAGACTTAGAAACTAGACGTGTCGCTGCGGTCTGTCATTGCGATTGAGCGACGTTGCCGCTTGCGTTTGCGGTCGTCTCCGGAAGAGTACACACGGCTACACATCAAGCTATACATAACCAGTATAAGCTGACTTTTGATTGTACGAAAAACTTATACAATGCGAGGTCAGCGAAAACTGGAAATGTATAGCTTGATGTGTAGCCGTGTGTACCTTTATTTATTCTCAAAATCATACTTCAGCGCCAAACATGAAAATGGTGCAAGGGTAAAACTTCGATGTCACTCAGGCTGGCTGGACAAATCTTCAAAATAACTCGCATTTAACTAGGTCAATAGGGCATTTTATGTGACGGCTAAACACCCTTATATCAGAATTTGTGACGCAACAGAATGTCAGATAATCGATCGAAAACGTGTCCAGCCATCTTGAAAAACCACTTTTCGCTGGTCTCTCAATCTCGGTAACGGAAGTGATTTTGACGACATTTTGCTTATCAACGGGCGTCACATAAATTTGTGACAAGCATCGAGCTAAAAGTTTTGTGATACGTACAGCGGTTTAGTGGAAAAATGCAAAAATCTGTGTCCAGCCATCTTGATTTTACGTATAAAACTTTTGGCTGGCACTTCCGAATCTCAATAACGGGAGCGTTTTCGAATATGGTTCCTTTACTAACATTTAGTGACGCAATTTGTGACAGTAATAACGTTTGATTTATGGCGTCACATGTAAGGGTTTACGAGAAATCAATAAAAACTTAATGTCCAGCCAGCCTGAGCTCAAGCTGGCTGGACACATGTATCTCCGCTGCGCGTGATGATCTACGGCCTTCGAAATATGTTCAAATTTTTGTGACGGGGACGATAATGATTTACTGAATTTGTGACGGAGAAACTTTGAGTAGTTTCAAAGATATTGATCATTTAAATTTTCCCATACAAACACTGCAGTAGGGTTACCAATAATGTAGGTTTTATGTAGGACTAAGTATATTTTAAGAAGTTTTCTTTAATGGATGAAAATCCGTGTTTTGTTGATATTAATACGAACAACTGTAGGTATTTAAGGAGGAAGCGCTAAAGTAGCCCGCGAAATTCAAATTTTCTTACGTTTTTTGCAATTTGCTGGTCAGTATTAAGTGGTACGTTGATTAAAATATGATTCGCGGTCGTAACAAATATGTATTTACAGAATTATAATCATTACAATCAGTAATACAACTTGTTAACTTAGTATAATCCCCAAATGTGAAGATTTCATGAAATAGTAATTCTTGGGGATTACTTGGTCTTAGAGAGTTGTGTTGATGAATTATAGATTATAGTTCTGTAAATACATTTTGTTACGGCCGCGAATCATATTTTAATCATCGTACAACTTAATACTGACCAGCAAATTGCAAAAAACGTAAGAAAATTTGAATTTCGCGGGCTACTTTAGCGCTTCCTCCTTAAATCGATAGAAGACAAAAGTGTAGAAGTGAGGAAGGGGGGGGAGGGGTAATTTTTTGATGTTATTGCTTATTTACGTGCAGATACCTACTCTTTTTAGTAGGTAGGTATTGGTGTTTTTCATGGTAAGTACATAAGTAGATATTGTGTCAGGATAACTAATGCTCGAAGGTATTTAAATGAAAAAATAATGTTTGCTGTAAATAAAATCACATTTATTGATTTGTACTTTTTATTGAGCGTTTCAAATGACGAAAATGACGACAATCAACTCCATTTGCGCTTCAGTAACCCCCGCCTTGTACCACAACGTTGTTTTTACCGCCGCCCTAAGTGTTTGAAGCGCAAATGAAGTCGGTGGTCGTCATTTTAATCAAATATATAAACGGTGACAGCGAGCGCGGTACGGTCCGCACAATTTTATTTTTAGTAAGCTTGTCTATGGGAGTATCGCTGTCATTCTATTTTCTTTAGTAGAGTAATTGGCTGTGGTATTTTTATGCCAAAAAACCAATAAGAATCCACGATTCTAATAAGTTATCTGTAGTTGAAATTAAATAAATGTCCGCATCGATATCGTTCATAAACATCGATGTTAAAACTGGTAACATCGATGAAACATTGTTCAGAAGAACGATGTTTTCTCAGCGCCATCTATGAAAATCAAATATAAAGCAGGCGTGGCTGCTACCGGCCGATTAGTCGATAAAAAAAATCCTTTATTTATGTAAAAATTATGGTCACCTCACAATATTAATGGATGTTTGTATGGGAAAACTTATATAATCAATATCTTTGAAACTACTCAAAGTTTCTCCGTCACAAATTCAGTAAATCATTATCGTCCCCGTCACAAAAATTTGAACATATTTCGAAGGCCGTAGATTATCACGCAGCGGAGATACATGTGTCCAGCCAGCTTGAGCTCAGGCTGGCTGGACATTAGGTTTTTATTGATTTCTCGTAAACCCTTACATGTGACGCCATAAATCAAACGTTATTACTGTCACAAATTGCGTCACTAAATGTTAGTAAAGGAACCATATTCGAAAACGCTCCCGTTATTGAGATTCGGAAGTGCCAGCCAAAAGTTTTATACGTAAAATCAAGATGGCTGGACACAAATTTTTGCATTTTTCCACTAAACCGCTGTACGTATCACAAAACTTTTAGCTCGATGCCTGTCACAAATTTATGTGACGCCCGTTGATAAGCAAAAAGTCGTCAAAATCACTTCCGTTACCGAGATTGAGAGACCAGCGAAAAGTGGTTTATCAAGATGGCTGGACACGTTTTCGATCGATTATCTAAGATTCTGTTGCGTCACAAATTCTGAAATAAGGGTGTTTAGCCGTCACATAAAATGCCCTATTGACCTAGTTAAATGCGAGTTATTTTGAAGATTTGTCCAGCCAGCCTGAGTGACATAAACTTCGGGCATTTTCAGAAACTCTTCGGATAACGTCGCCGATTATTGCGATGTGACGTCGAACTGCTATTAAGAGTGTCGTCGGTAATTTCAGCATAATCTATACATATAATAAATCTGTAGACGAGACGTTTCTGTACATTGAAAATATTTCCAAAAAAAATAGTTGGGGTGTTAAAGGATAACCAACAGATGCCATTTCATAAATTTTTGGAATTTTTGTCTGTTTGTCGGTTTGTCTGTTTGTCTGTTTGGATGTGACAGATTATTGATTTGAACAGGGTAAACGTAAAAAGTACCAAACCAATACGGTTACTTTTTATACTCAAATATGGTGTAGAACTCGGAGCAGTGATTAGTTTTTGTTTCATCGCAATCGGTTCACTCTATCAAAAGATATAATCAATTTAAAGTATTCTAGGAACAACTTTTTACGTTTTTTAGTAACACGTAACGACATCTATTGGCGCGATATAGTACCTACTAACGAAAACATATTGTTGTTGTGATGTGAGTAATCACGTCCTATTAGTTTATGCTTACTTAAATGACGAAATAACACAGATACCTACTTATGTCTATGTTATTTTAAAAAGTAATGATAATGATATTAATGATATTAAAAAAATCGCTTTGTTTCGTTTTTTAACGAAGTTCTTATATGGAGCTTGCGGTAGGAGTTCTAAGGGAGAAATCGTCAAATTACGAAAAAGCGTTATTCCTCATTTTTCATAGTAATAGATAGATAGACACACACACACACAGAGAGAGAAAGAGAGCTATTTTTCATGGATCCTGACCCCGGTAAGTGAGGTCAAAAAGAAAATCAAAGATGGCGGTTGCCTAAATTTTTAACTTTTTCGTCATGGGTGTCGTTTTCATGGTTTTCGAGGGTGCTGAAGTCGATAGTCAGGTCAAAATGAAAATCCAAGATGGTGGCTGCAATTTTTTTTTTGTCATGTTTGTCGTTTTCGTGGTTTTTGAGGGTGCTGAAGTCGATAGTCAGGTCAAAATGAAAACCCAAGATGGCGCTCCATTTTTTTAAAATGTTTTGACATGGGTGTCGTTTTGATAGTTTTCGAGGGTGCTGAAGCCGATAGTCAGGTCAAAATGAAAATCCAAGATGGCGGCTGCAATTTTGTTTTGATTTTTTGTCATGGATGTCGTTTTCATAGATTTCAAAGGTGCTGAAGCCGATAGGCAGGTCAAAACGAAAATCCAAGATGGAGGTTGCATTTTTTTTTATGGGTTTCGTTTTATTGGTTTTTGAGAGTGCTGAAGCCAATAGTGAGGTTAAAATGAAACTGTAACGGCTTCCCCACCGTCGATTGGCCCATGAACCGTTGGTGAACATTATCTTTAAACCATTAACTTTTTTCCAAAAGACTTTTCACGCACGATCGTTTTGCCAACATAACTCTAGGTCAGTGAATGCTTTACCAACAGAATGTTTTGACCAATAACTTTTCACCCAAAGAACAAGGCCAACAGACGCCGGGAAAGGTGAAAGTAAAATAATAATAAGACGTAGTCCTTTATTTCTGTGAAAAGGGTATAAATTAACCTACCCAAGCCTAACCTCGGGGTGCCCTTCGCTCGCTTTGCTCGCTCACTTGAGCCGCCATCATCCCCTCGAACCCTACCTGTCCGAGTCGGGGTGCCCCAAGTCCCGAGCTCGCTTCGCTCGCCCTTGCATCCTTAGTTCTATTTGACATGGGTCAAATGTTCTTTGGGTGAAAAGTTATTGGTCAAAACATTCTGTTGGTTAAGCATTCACTGACGTAGAGTTCTGTTGGGGAAACGTTCGTGGGTCACAAGTCCTTTGGATGAAAAGTTAATGGTGTTGACCAACGGTTCATGGACCAATCGACTGTTGGTAAACCGTTTCAGTACTGGTTAAAATGAAAGTCCAAGATGGCGGCTGCAAATCGAAAAATTCGTAGTGTGTGTCGTTTTCATGGTTTTCGAGAGTGCTGAAGCCGATTGTGACGTCAAAATGAAAATCGAAGATGGCGGCTGCAATTTTCTTTTTCTTTTTTTATCATGTGTGTCGTTTTCATGGTTTTCAATATAAACTTACACGACTTTGTGTGAAATAAAATAAAATACAACTGACTTAAAAACACACTTCAAAGTGCAATAGACCTTTGGTTTCAGAAGTCTGTAATTTCTTGCCAACGCGCAACGTCTTCCCAAACTAAGGTTATTTTGCACTTTGTAGGGTTTTTTATGGAAGTCGGTTATATTTTTTTGTAATTAGCTTTACAATTCTTTTTCTGGTTTTCGGCAGTATAAGGTCTAAATCAAAATCATGTCTAAAGTTTTCATGGGTTTCATCTTCGTAGTTTAAATGGCGGCCGGTGTCCAATATAACCAAAGTTTAATGGGTTGCTTTTTACACGGGCAACTTTATGTAGAAGCTCTTTCCATTAATGTATTCTTCCTTTTATCATATATATATCTAGATGCTTTATAAGGCATAATATTGGTAGGTATATATGATATCTTCAATACCAAGTTAAGAAATTCTAAATTTACCACAGAGAAGAACACAACACTTAGAAAAACTAACTTCAAACTTCACCTACTAATCTCAGATATACTTTAGATAAAATGGTGATATGATGTTACAAGTTGGTATTCTAAGACAGACGCAAAATAAAATGGACATAACTAATTATGGCTGTTTGGTTAGATAATCAGCCTCGAGCAGGCGCTTTTATTTTAATTTATTCTCAAAAATCAAAGTGACACTTCGTCGCATTGTCATTATGAACCATGAAGACGCAGTGATTGCAGTCGAAAGGGCCGTGGTAGCGAACCCTAGGTAAGGAAAGCGTTACCAGGCAAGATCTGATGATTCTTCCTTTTCAATGAAGGAGTGGCAATTACACCTTTCCTAAGCGACATATTACCTATTGTTTTCCGACATCCACGCGAACGAAGTCGCGGGCACAGCTAGTATTATATAAATAGTCATATAAATAGCGAGCCAAATCATGCGTGACTACTTCAAGAAGTTATGGTGTGCTTAAGTTTACCTATGCATACAATATAATCAAATTCAATAACAATGGGTGATAAAAATCCAATTCCAAGCAAGTAATCTTCAACATTATTTAAATAAATCTATTAAAAATGAAACGATGTTCGTTTGTCAGCACATTACTTGAGAATGGCTGGAATATATTTCTTTGGCACGCTCTGTAGCTTAGACGGCTTCATCGATTTCAGCTTGAGAGGTGCCGTTAGATTCGTCCTAAGGTGCAGCGCAGACGACAGACTATCCGTGACGCACTTTTTAGTCTGTGAAAATAGAACCTATGCAATTATATGCAGTAACGCACACACGTCGTGTGCGCGGCGTCTGTGCTGCACCTAATTGTGAGAGTGACACTGGATATATCAAAATTGAAAAAAAAAACAAAATGGCCGATTTTTGGAGCCATATTATGTCTTCGAAAAATTTGTTTTCTGAAAACCTATCGAGTGGGGTACCTATCAAAATAAAGGGTTTTAAAAGGTGATCACAAAAATATATTCAACTTCGGTTAAAAGTAATTCCAAGTGACAAAACGAGAAAAACACGAAAAAAAATTGGAAGCAGGTGCCGCGGGACCCCTTCCATTTTTATAAACTTTTATTTTATTTAAAATGGGCTTGTTTTTAGCATTTCAGTTTTTTTAACTTAAGTTTTTTACCGCAATCGGGTTTTTCAGTTTTTTTATTGTTTTAAAATGTTCATAAATAGAATTCGGTTTTTTAGCGAAAGACACATTGGAAAAAGTACCCAAAAAACAAATTAAAATATACAAATTCGGGAAACACGTCCTTTTTTTTATGGGATTTTTGTATGAACTCGAGACCATAACTCACGATTCAAGGACCGGACAACGTCTGTCGGGTCAAATAATCAAAAAAATGTTTTGTTTGTTTGTTGAACGCTGTGCTGTGATCTCTGGAACTACCAGACGGATTTGAAAAAATCTTTTTGCATTTGATAGCCCTATTCTGGCGGAAGGCTCTAGGCTATTACTCTCAGGAACCGACCAAAAATATAAGACTGAAAGAATGCTAAGCGAAAACGAAGTAATAGAGCGGACGGGCGATGCGTGCGATGCGACGACGGTGTGGGTCGGGGAACTAACAACTTAACGCGGACGAAGTCGCGGTCAAGCCAGTCTATAAATGAAGATGAATTAGGAATAGGTAGGCACCTACAAACATTTACTATTGTTTTTATGACTTCATGTAAATACTGGTATCCAGCTGCATCCGGTTAGACTGGAAGTCGACCCCAACATTGTCACATTGTTGGGAAAAAGCTAGACAAGTTGTCACTGTAAACGGGCTTATAGTATAATGATAATTGATCTATATGCTACCTACTTTTTGTAGCCTAACTGTATTGCCTCGTCCAGGGCTTGAGAAGCTCGTCTGCCGGAATGGCAGTAGAAGATAAGATCATCATTCCTCGATGGCTTTCCGCGTTTAAACTTGCGCCTGAAGTCTTCATTAGACATACTCCCTAAAGTTTCTTGGACAGTTGGCACTGTAACAAAGTTAGATGTGTTAGGTATATACTTGATGAATTTTTTTACTGTCTCGAACCTTTTACAGAGTGTTCTACCTATGAATATGAACAACTTTCACTATGGGACCAAATCTGAAATCACGAAAAAAAAATCTGCTGTTTCATACATTTTGGCCTGGAGTAGGTATTGAAATTTTGTATTAAACAACAGATTTTTTTTTTCGTGATTTCAGAGTTGGTCCCATAGTGAAAGTTGTTCATATTCATAGGTAGAACACTCTGTAAAAGGTTCAGTATAATAGAAGGGCAATTCCCGTATTTTTATGAACGTTCACATTGATCGTCGAGCGTCGAGATAGTATTGCGAATGGAATTTGAACGTTTTTTTAGTGTAAGTACGAGCATTGGCCTTCGATTCGAAAAATCTACTGCTCGATCCCATCACCTAACTCACAGAATCAAAACAATCAACTTCAACTATAATAATGGAAAAAAAAAACGCATTGTTCTATCAACCAGTTTTATCTTAAATGGTTTTATAGTGCAGGTTTTTAGATGCCACGAACCGAAGGTATGAAAAATTATAAGGGCTGGCGTAACGACTGCGCAGATTTCACTAGCAAACATGATATAACTCCCAGATAATTAAATAAAGACTATAATAATACCTATTATAATAGCTGCAACGTTTTTATTTCATTGGTAGTGTCAACCGCGCAGCGTTGCATTTCGTCAGGGCTACGACGGCCTAAAATCTTATTAAAGAATGTAATGTGGAAAAGGTTTTGTATTAAATATTGGCCAAAGTTTGTTTTTATATAATGTTTTTTTTTTAGATTTGTTTAGTTTCAACAAGCCTTTGATGTTGGACGTGGTTATCATTTTGTACTGTATTGAAGACTGATAAGAAAAAGAAAAAAAAATTTACATGGTATATTAATGCTGGATGGTATCTTGCCCGTGCTGGCCACCTCCTCGGGATCACGGACATCAATGATTACCTTCTTTGGCTCGTGTATCACCTCCAGCATGTCCTCAAAGCTCAGTACTCTCTTAGGATCTGTCATTTTTTTTGGATTGTCTTGGTTGTGGTAATTTGAATTTGTTCTGCCTGCTATACAAATGTACAGCGAGTCTGTAATAAATTGTCAATTGATGAAATATAAGTAGGTAGTTGCTCCCGGATTATTAAATTAGTTAACTAAAGTGCCAATACTGATGTAGAACATAGAAATTTCCTATTTTAGATACCTCAAGTCAAAATATTCAATTTATGAATACAGGGTTATTCCAAATTGGCTATCAGTTCTGTGTTCCTTTGGCAACACAACACAACATGATATTCATTACAATCACTATGAAAAAAAGGCAATAAATAAATAAATTCTAAATTAGCTAGCTAAACTCCGCAGAATCAATGGGCATTGATATCTAAACATGATAAAACAAAATTGTTGGTCATCAACTGCAGTTGTTGTAGTCACTTCAAATATCAGTTTCAAAAGTATGTCCTTTTTGTGACTGTAAACTTCACAGACGTGATGGGTATTGTTAATAAACACGTTATAAAACATAAGAAAACAGCTTTTCTCAATTCATACTTCAAGTAACAACATTAAAAGTGGTTGTTGACCTCCCAAAAACACCAAATCATTTTAGTTTATCATATTTAGATATAGACCATCATGTCTGCGGAGTTTAGCTAGCCAATTTAAAATAACCCTGTATAGGTAAGTAATAATATTGTTTACCACTTTCTAAATGTATTAATTTATAAATAATATTCCTTTTTTCTGATTTCAAAGCTAAAAGAAATGTCTAACAAAATTGTCTTTTGAATGTGGGAAAAATGATGCAAACCTTTTTAACACACATATTGGCACAATAGTCAACAAAATAATGTAAAATTAGTTCAAGCTGTGCAAAAATATATTAAATGTTACATTGATAGACTAACCACTGATGATCACAACACAAAAATAATGATGAACACAACATTCAAAGCTACAAGATTATGTCATAATATTAACTTGTGTAAGTACATTTAAATATATATGTGCAACAGTGCAAATAGACTTGTAATGAAGTAGTCCACAATTTATTGGATGATTAAACTCGTGTAACATAAAACACTCCATAAGTTTACCAATTTATTGAATAGTCGTAAATCTAAAATGTTAAAGCTCTAACTTTAGTGCTATTCTAGAGAGCGCAACGATACTAATGACAATGGGGCATTGTTATAATAACACTCTATAGTAAATAAGACAAAGGGCATTCATGCATTATTAAGGAGTTAGGTAATGGTTTTAGTCAAATGAAATAGACACAATTATTTGTATAGCACTGGTTCAACCCAGATACGTACGTATATTCGCCTTAGTAACAGCATTTCGAAAGTAAACTAGTGGTAATGAAAACATCATGCAATCTCTAAATTCTTTCACCCACCGTCTAAAAACATGAAATACCGGAATAAAGCAATCAGCAAATTAATTATATCTTTAAAATTATGAATATAATATTGAAATATCTTGTCTTCGTTTTAACGTTTTGGGGAAATTCCTGACCACAACTTTTATTGGATGATGACATTCACCCAAAAAATAAACAAAACAACAAATGAACAAACCATCAAAAAGTACTCTGTGGAACAAACTTAGGTCTGTCAATATTGACAGCTCTGTTTTTCCACGCCACGCAGGTTCAACCAAGGAACTTCTAGGATAGAAGTTCCTTGGGTTCAACACACTTGCCAGACCTCTACCTCATCCTCCGCTAGGAGCATAATATGCGTTCAGTAACCTCATAATTTTCTTGCCATCCGGCATCGGCATCCCAAACTCAAATATTTGGGTAAGGCTTTCAAGCACTTGCTGCCAATCGAAGGTCGGTTTTTGCGCACAAATCAAAAAGGCTTGCGATGCACATTTGAAGTTTGAAGAGGTTTGTTATTTGCGGCAAGTGCCAAGCATGTGGACTAGATTTTTTTTAAAGTGGGCGGCCCAGGGACCCTCACGAACGAAGTTCCTTAGGCGAAAACTCTCACACACACATACTCGCTAGCATGCTCGCTCGATATTTCTTACATCAGGAGGCCTACCATGATCTATTTAAAAACGATTCAAAAGCAAGATATTTCAGTTTAGGTTCATAAACTGCATCGATCACAGTCGTACCATGACGTCCAATACGCTCAGCGGCATTTGGATCGTTGAAGGTGAATGAGCGTTAAGAGCTCGTGGTAGGTATCCAGATGGCACGGCCTAAATTGAATCGTTAAACTGACGTCATGGTACGAATTAGCAGAACATTTCAGTTTAGGTCCTAAAGTGGATCGCGTTAAGAGCTCGTGGTAGGTATGCTGACCTTTTTATTTGATCTTTTGTTTTTTTTTTCGAATCGCCTTAGAGTATTAGCTTAGGTGCTTAAGATCATTAGGTACTAATTTATTATCCTCATGCGTCTTGCGGAGTTATTTTAAACCTCTACGATATCTCCTAACATATTCATTGGAATCAAATGACGTCAAGAGCAATTTTCTTCAAAATTAAATACTTGTTTGTGATGAATAACGTACCTACTTATTTGGATAAGGATTAATATCATGTTTATAAAAACACCTTCGCAAATAATGCATTATTTTAGACCATAAAAAAACCGGCCAAGACTAATTCGGACTCGCGCACCGAGGGTTCCGTACCATCATATGTTTTTAAATTTTCATCGGCGAGGCCTAAGCTATATTCGTCAGAGAATTTTAACACTGCACGCTTTTTTTTTTTTGAGGCTGTGTAATCATCAAATGACCCCTCCCGCTCTGGGTGGAGCGGAAGCGAGTGTTAGACTCTTGCTGACTAAAACCCATCCGTGTTCCTTACGTAGCCCTTTATGTTCCTGGGTAGCGGTAACCCTTTCGGACAATCCCGCTGCACCGGCAGCCTTCGGCACTAACGGGCCCCTTCTCTGTTGCTGACATCTCGTTGAGGCGCGCGTGGAACACATACGCGTCGTCCGGTACGGGCCTGGTCCTGATCGGACGGTGAGCTACCCATTACTCTCCGTCCGCGGGCCCGCTCGTACGGTGGCCGGGAGCCGTCACGCGGCTCCCGACGCCCGGAGCGTCTCCCGCGAGGGCTGGGACGTGAGGCTCTTGCCTTCAGCCATCCTGCCACCTCCTTCGTTACCATGACTGCATCGCAACAGGAGATGACTGCCTCCCACTCCCTCTCGCCCCGGACCATGACTTGAACCAGGGCCGGACGCGAAAGGTCGCCGCCGCTGCCGATCGCCTCTACGAAGATACAGCGGTGCTCCGCCCAAGCGGGGCAGACCTCCACCGTATGCTCCACCGTGTCCTCTCGTGGGGATCCTCGCAATGGTGACACCCAGGCGTTTTCTCCCGTCTGATGATGTGCAGGAACCTCCCGAAACATCCGTGTCCGGTGAGGACCTGCGTCAGGCAGTAGGTGAGAGTGCCGTGACGCCTCTCTAGCCACTCCTCAAATAGGGGTCATACGAGGGTCATTCAATAAATACTTAGCCTACAAAAAGTAAACGAAAATTTTGGAAAAGTGGCAATTTATTTTTCAACATAGTCTCCTTTTAGTTCGATACACTTAGCCCAGCGATGCTCCAACTTTTTTAACCCGTCCGAAAAATAGTTTTTGTCAAACTCTACAAAATAGGCCTCCGTGGCGGCGATGACCTCCTCATTTGATCCATATCTATTCCCGGCGAGTGATTTTTTCAGATTAGGAAACAGAAAGAAGTCACAAGGGGCCAAATCTGGAGAATACGGTGGATGGGGCAGCAATTCGTAGCGTAATTCGACCAATTTGGCCATGACAACGGCAGACGTGTGAAGCGGTGCGTTGTCGTGGTGAAACAGCACTTTTTTCTTCGCCAGATGGGGTCGTTTTTTCTTTAATTCGACGTCGAATTGGCCCAATAAATCGGCATAGTAAAGCCCTGTAATTGTTTTACCCTTCTCGAGGTAATCGATGTAGATCACACCTTGTGAATCCCAGAAAACGGTAGCCATAACTTTTCCGGCCGATTTTACAGTTTTCGCCTTCTTTGGAGCACGTTCCCCGATCTGGATCCATTGTTTTGATTGCTCCTTGGTCTCTGGTGTGTACCAGTGGATCCAGGTTTGATATTTGAAGATCCTCACTAGTTCACTACCTACTTTTGTTTATACAAAAGTAATGTTGCGCGCCACAATTGATGCATCATGGTCATGATGACATTAGATACGACTACCGCCATCTAGTATCGAGTAGCAGAACTAGTAGAGTCAATATCCTTCTAGAAATTTCGATGCTAGAACTATCGACATCAGGGTACTGACTTTTGAATGTAATTCCGATAGATGGACATTGGAATTGTCAGTCAAACGTCATTGATTGGCTGGACTCACTGAGTCTAGCCAATCCCTGACGTTTAACTCGACCAACTGACGTTTGACCAGTGTCGATCTATCGGAATTATATTCGAGAGTTAGTACCCTGGTCAGTCGGGGCCGGTATGTACTAGAACATTCTAGATGTTTCTGCAGTAGAAGGTTCTGGAACTATCTGAGGCCCTTTAAAAAGCCGGTATGGGCCGCGACCCGAGGCAATATTTGGAGTACTTTTCACAATATAGTGCGACTGAATTTTGCTATCTTACAGTAAATCATTTTAGTTTCTCTCGATTGAATTAGGTACCTATGCCTCTCTGTATTGTATTTGAGTTCGTCTTAAGAGTTTACGACTGGAGAGTGGAGCCAATATTAGTAGCCGTAGCCGTAGTACATTCATGTGCCATCCATATAATTACTTCCTACGAGGCTACTCGTTGTTAGAAAATTAGGTAGGTACTAGGTAGGTACCTACTTACCTAGTTGAACACAACTTGCTATAAAGCTAGTGTTTACATTCTCTTTCACAACTTGTGTGAACCCAGCACAATTGAGCACAATATTAAAACAGTTTTTTCATCCTCATATTTTCCCTTTCCCATGGCGCAAACGATCGGAAGATAAGATGCTATCAGTTTTGCAAATGGCGCTTCTTGACTAGGTGTGACATATAATCGACCTGTGGACGTATTCCACATTGAGGGCATCCGCTTAAATGGCACCTGAGTGAATGCACCTGCCTGACACACAGCGGCACATTCACTCAGGTCCCATTTAAGCGGGTGCCCAATGTGGAATACGTCGACGTTTGTCGATTTGGATAGTACTTTGTGAAGTAGAGAGGATAGATGTAAAATAGGCTGACGAACCACGGAGCACTTTAATTCTTTACAAATAACACGGAATATTGTCTGTCAACCCCTGATATTTTTGTTGAATTTGTAGTGACCCGCAAGATCGCATGTACTTACCTCATGTCATTTTTCTGAGGTTTTTGGAAAAACCTCCTATATTACTTACCTATAACTTTAAGTACAGTTTCGAATAGGTTGATGTGCTGGCGGCACATCAACCTACCCGAAACTGTAAAATTTTCCCAATCAACTTTGAACCTTATGCTTTAGCGATAAAGTTGAAAATCTATCAAAGAAGTTTGACAGATTGTAGTAGCTTAATGTGCTGGCATCAGGTCAGTGGTAGTGAGCTTTAAGATTATAGGTAGGCCAGGGTAACCCGCGACATTAAATTTTTATTTACGTTTATTGAAATTTGCTGGTCAGTATTAAGTTGTACGTTGATTAAAATATAATTCGCGACCATAACAAATATGTTTACAGAATTATAATCATTAAAGTCATGAAATCTCACTGTGAAATCTTGACATTTTAGTATTATACTAACTCTTAACAAGTTGTATTACTGATTCTAATGTTTATAATTCTGTAAATACATATTTGTTATGGCCGTGAATCATATTTTAATGAACATACAACTTAATACTGACCAGCAAACTGCAAAAAACGTAAGAAAATTTGAATTTCGCGGACTACCTTAGCGCTTCCTCCTTAAGGTAACCAGTTATACAAATCAATCAATAAGTTTTTCATCAATTTATTAAGAAATTATTTTTATATACTTATATGACTTACTTAGGTACTTATTTAAGTTTTACAAAAATAATCTAAGTATTCTATCATCCATACCTACAATGTAAGCTAAACAAAGTCATTTTATAATCCACATTTTCAGTCTTGTTACTGTGATGTTGAAATCTTATTGGTGATGGAATGATTGATATAAAAATACCTATTTGCATTGTACCTAAATTTCATTATTTTTGTGTATACTTTTTGTTAATTAAGTAATTCAGCTTACCTAGCCTATAATTATGAATGTAAAGTAATGATAACACAGATTTTTAATTTCAATAACAATGTGAATAATATTGTTCAGGAGTATATTTTTTTCTTAAACAACTATTTTGAATGACCTTGCATTTGAATTATTTTCCCAAATTATGTAAAACATGGTACCTACTTAATTACATTCATAGATTTAGTTTTGAGTAATTTGTAAAGACTGAAATTGAGCATAATGAGTTTTCATTACCTAGTTAGAGAGAAATGTAACAGCCAATCAAGTCACTTGACAATCTCAATTTTTTTTGTTTTGATTAGGCTTTTAGAACTGCACTGGTTGCTAGATTAACAATTTGGATAATTACATTAATAAACTACTTACCTTTCATAATCTCAAATATTAACTGAATTTGTGATATTAGTACTTATTTAGTTTTTAACTTTATAAACTTGCAGTATGTGTCAATTTATGCTCAGATTTATCCTACCAAAATTCTCAAACACACCTTTAATTTTTTGCCACTTTTTCAAAATATTTCTTTTTTTCATCTGGGTTTGGTATTATCTGTAATTGATAAAAAATATTGAACATTAAAAACTTATCTGGAAACATTTAAACACTTACGTAAGTACTTTTGAAATCATTGGTGCAGATTAAGAAATATAAATTAAATGTTATCTAGAATTATCAATTAATTTGTTTGATACGCACCGTATCTTGCCCTGGTTTCCAGCCAGCCGGGCACACTTCACCATGCTTATCTGTATACTGGAATGCTTGCACTAGCCTTAGAGTTTCATCAACTGATCGTCCTACAGGCAAATCATTCATGGTAATCTGCCTCAAAATACCTTTGTCATCAATAATGAATAATCCTCTCAAAGTATGGCCAACGTCTTCTAGATAAACACCATAGTCTTTGGCAATGGAGTGAGTTAAATCACTCAGTAGTGGAATTTTAATTTTTCCTAGGCCGCCTTCTTTGCGTGGGGTATTTATCCAGGCAAGATGTGTGAAATGAGAGTCAACCGAGCATGCCACCACTTCTGTGTTAATCTTCCTGAATTCGTCTGCCCTTTCAGAAAATGCCAATATCTCTGTAGGGCAAACAAAGGTGCTGAAACAAACATTAGCAATTTAACATTTGATTTTTAAGTACCTAAGTAATTTAAATAAAAACTCTTTAGTTTAAGCACTGTCTTCTACCAAGTTAGGTTTATTATTATAGGATTTTTTATTTAGCCAAATAATCATAGAGATTTACTTACAAATCCAATGGGTAGAAAAAGAACACCAAGTATTTCCCTTTGAAACTTGATAATGAAAGTTGAGTAATTTCTCCATTAACAACTGCAGTGGCTTCCCATTCCGGTGCCGGTTTTGAGACTGGAAATAATGAGAAAACAACGAAAAGTTTAGTAGTTTTGTGTCGAGATTACTATACGGATATCCTGATTTACTGTTTGGTCAAATAAAAACTTACTCATCGCTTTAGTAAATTGTAATTTGTGGTCAATCTTTCTTGCGCCGCCGGGAAAAACATTGCCGCTTCCAAATGAATAACAAGAATCACTTTCAAATATTGAAGATTCGCATGATATGCTAAATGTCAATACAAGTATTATTGAAATCAAATTATATTTCATGGTTTTTGATTTGTAAGCGATAAGCAAGTTTTAATGACTTTGTTTGACACGTATATAAAAAGTAGATCACAGAGTACTTTTTCTATTCTATTCTATTTTTCTTTATGGCAATGGTGCCGATGTCGACAATTCTGCCAATGTCAGATGTGATATGAGAAAACGTAGTGATTTTTAGAATGAGTACTTTTTGATAGAAGTAGATACCCACCAAAAGTACTCTTTGACACAGTGTTTGACACTTATTAAATTACACTCACCAACAAACAAGTCTAGTGTAGTAATGAGTGTCACGTCACTAGCTAGGGCGCGTTCCGAATTGAGGAAATAATCGATGTAATCGATTTGAGCGTGCTAAAACCCGTACCGAATTGGCGTGAGCGCGATAACGATGTCCCGTGAATCGTCATAGATGACGTCATGGCATGCGCCATCTTGCGATAACGCCGACCATGCCTCGTACGAATATCACCGTGAGCGCTGTCAAAAATGACAGTGTGTGTGTGTGTGTGTGATGATGAGGATGTGTCAGTGTGTGTTTTGTTTTGAGCTGCATCATATCTTTTTAATAACGTGGCATTTTCGAAATTGTGCTTCTGACTGACAGTCGCCACCTAAACAAAGAAAAGGAAGAAACGTGTGGTGTTTTTATGAAGAAATACTGCTGTAATATCTTTTTGACACCGAGTAAGCACTGTGAGCGCGCTAACGAGTGTTCCGAATTGTTGACAGCTCTCAGCTGTCATAATCGTGATATCCATTATGGAACGCATGTGAGACGATTTGAGTGCTGTGAGCGATATTGGCCAATTCGGAAGGCGGCCCTAGTGTCACTGCAGTGTCATTGTGTGTGTAAGTGCGAACCATTCATGGTTCGCACTTACTCACGAGTTACGTATATACATATATATATACGCACACACACGCATTCACACTATCTTTAAGGGCGCGTTCCGAATTGGGGAAATAATCGATGTAATCGATTTGAGCGTGCTTAAACCCGTACCGAATTGGCGTGAGCGCGATAACGATGTCCCGTGAATCGTCATGGCATGCGCCATCTTGCGATAACGCCGACCATGCCTCGTACTAATATCACCGTGAGCGCTGTCAAAAATGCCAGTGTGTGTGTGTGTGTGAGGATGTGTCAGTGTGTGTTTTGTTTTGAGCTGCATCATATCTCTTTAATAACGTGGCATTTTCGAAATTGTGCTTCTGGCTGACAGTCGCCACCTAAACAAAGAAAAGGAAGAAACGTGTGGTGTTTTTATGAAGAAATACTGCTGTAATATCTTTTTGACACCGACTAAGCACTGTGAGCGCGCTCACGAGTGTTCCGAATTGTTGACAGCTCTCAGCTGTCATAATTTTGATATCCAATAAGGAACGCATGTGAGACGATTTGAGAGCTGTGAGCGATATTAGCCAATTCGGAAGGCGGCCTAAGGGTGCGTTCCGTATTGGGAACATAATCGATTTGAGCGTGCTTAAACCCGTACTGAATTAGCGTGAGCGCGATAACGATGTCCCGTCAATCGTCATAGATGACGTCATGTCATGCGCCATCTTGCGATAACGCCCGCCGTCCACATGCCTTTTAGTAATAGAAGCGCTGTCAAAAATGACAGTGCGTGTGTGTGTGTGAAGATGAGGATGATCACTGTGAGCGCGCTCACGAGAGTGTTCCGAATTGTTGACAGCTCTCAGCTGTCATAATCGTGATATCCACATTATCCACTAAGGAACGCATGTGAGACGATTTTAGTGCCTAAATCTTATCTCTCGAAAAAACCATCACCACAAAAAAAGCAAACACTTTTCCGTTCCAATAAAATAAAATATTAATCTAAAAAAAATCAAGTAGTATTAAATTCGACCCAAATGACAACAACAAACAGGGCAAGTTAAATAAAACCGTATAATAAATCATTCAATATAACATCGTATATCGGCAGCAGTAGGATTAGAACGAGAAAGTGAAAAGCGATAGATTACGAAAAACCCGAAATACTAATGACCTTTTTGGACTATGGAAAAACAGAAGTTATTACCGAGATGAGACTATTACACTGATCTGTATTATACAACTTGTTTAATAGAGGTCAGTGGACTATTACCACGATTACCAATCTTTGATTTTCATTAATTGTTTTTAAAGCAGGACAAAAATAAATAATTCTGTAACTTTTGCTTATCAGAACGCAGTATAACATAATACCTTAAATCTGAACGCATTCTTATTTTTACGTTCCTAGAGATGTCCATACTGTTCTAATATCAATATCGATTTCATTTTGGAATCGAATTAAATTCGCTGGCAACGTCAACCGTATATATTATCTCATTATAAATTATAACATTAGCAGAACCTGATGTTACTGGTAAAGAGATTTAATAAAGTCTATTTATTAATTAGAAACTAGATATTAATTTTAAAAACCTGTACTGACGTCGATAACGTAGATAGTTTTTGTATCGATATTGGAGTTACTTTGTCAAAAAGCTCAAAATTATTAAGAGATTTTGGTAGGTATGCAAAAGGGAGCGAAGCGGGCTCGAAAATTTTACTATCTCCTCTCAACTATTTTTTTTGATCTTTCATACAGTTATAGAAGTAATGGGTGGAAGGCTAGAACAATTTAGTACATACTTGTTTAATGAAAATCGGTTGTCTTTATAGTCGGTTTACGGACGATAATTTTACGTGATAACGTCATAACCACACATTTGAACTTGTGATGGTTAGTCGAGATTTGGCAAATGTGTGGAGCCAACTTAAGAATAAGAACGACGTTGGAAATCGATTTATAGATAGATTCAATCGATACGCTGATTCGTATTACTTTATCATAGTCTGTTGACTCGGTTGGGATAACGTCACTATTATGCGCTTCGTTTCGTTCGCGTTTCGCGAGTCGTATAATTTTTCTGTTTTTGTGTTTTCAATGTAATTTTAAATAGAAAAATGATTTTATTACCGTATTTAAGTTTTGTTTCCTAAATTTGACAAGTTTTGAGTTCATCGCAGCTTGTTGCGGTAAGTTTGGAAGTTTACTTTGGATTACACTTGTCGTTCTCGTTCATTATGGCGGTCTCATTACTTCGATTCGATGCTAGTTGTAAATAATTTCGTCATAACCACAAAACATTTACTGAGTGGCGCGCATCGCGTATGTAATTCTATATTTCCTCATTTTAGATGGACGTACAGGACGATACCGTTTTGGACGTTGATTTGTTAGCTGACGATGGGTCTGAAGAGGAAGGCGAAGCCCCGCCGTCGTCAGGTACGAATAACTTTAACCTATGTTATATATTTGTAGTCAATGCTACCAATTGGCACCCAGAACATAAACAACAAAAATATTCATGCTTTGCAAAAGTGTATCTTGCTTTATGTTTGTATAGCACACTGCCCTGTGGACCTTAGTCCTTGTTTTGTTTTTGTAAGCTGCTCTTTGAAGCAATCATATTCAATTGTAAGTTTCCTCAATTATTTAGTGATAGAAAAAATGTTTATGTTGTTGTTTGTGTATATTTTTAGTTGCATACAAAAAATAAACGGAATGAATTTAAATTTTTTTGGACATGTTATGTCAAATGTCAGCAATTGTTAGTTATAAATAAACTTATGTGTCTGATCAAATATAATCTGGAAATAATGTAGAAAACATATTTTAGATTTCTACACAGGACCTGGATCTACACCAACATCATGTGCATCATCACCACGAGGCGAGGAACCAGCGTCTCCCCATGGTGGTGTGTCGCAACCTGCATTCTTCCATCACCAGACCTACACGCGGCCATTCTTCACATCAGGCCGTAGGGGGCCAGGTCGACCAAGGAAGGAAGGTCCTAAGTTGGTTCGAGAGGGCAAGATAGTTAGAAGGTAAATAAAGTAAATGGGTGAATGATTAAAAAAAAAATTACAAATTTTCCAAGCAATAAACTAAATCTTGCAACTGAATTGCTTTCACATTACTCTTGTTGAATATTGTACTAATAAGTATTTTTTTTAAATTAAGTTTCTTTCTAGTCTTCCTCCTTACCATCTCTTTAGGACATACAAGTCAATTCATGAAATTTTATGTAAGCCTAAATTAACACTGAATATTTTAAAAATACTACAACCACAATCCATTTTTATTCAATCTAGCCCTTCATTTAGCTTATTTCCTTTAAATTTATTTGTGATTTTGAATTACATACAGTTACAATAATATTGTATTGGAGGTTCGGGATCATTTCACTCAAGTAGCTTTGATATACTACTTACTTGGGCTAAACAAACATACAAAAATCACTGTTGTAAAAAAAAATTGTGTAGTAATGTAAAATCTAATTAAGCACATATTTAACTTACTAGAGACAATGGATGCCTAAGTGTCCTTTGTTTTGTATTTATTTATAAAGTAAGTTAGTTTATAGTCATTTAATTTACTATCTAGTGTAAATAGTTTCAAAGTACCTATTAGTAAAGTTAGTCTCATTAAAAATAAAAAAAAAATGAAATTTACTACAGTAGAATATGTAAAACATCTAAACTTAATTTGCAGTGGAATAAATAATTTGATTTGAAAGTTCCATAATCATAAGTAGTGTCCAACCGAGGGTTTGGTTTCAACCAAAAAATCGAGTTTCGGCTTTGGTTCGCCCTAAAACTGGCTGGGCTGAAACTGGCTTTCGTAAGTTAGCGGTTTTGATAGAACACCAATAGAAGTAATAGTAATGGAGTCACATTAAACACTATTTTTGTACAAAAGCCAAAAAAATGTTGTTATTTATAAATTGAAGTCATATAGATTCTTAGCAAATATGCTGCTTTTTTATCAGAGAGTAGGGATTTATTCGCTTTCTGGAAGCGACTGCTTTTTCAGTCGCTATAGCAAAATCACATGTTTTTACAATTATTTTGATACTGCAACGCGTTTGGGCGATGTTGAATTATTTGGCGGAGGGATAAAGCGTTGTCGGTGTATCGAGCTTTCGAAAAGCGATTAAATCGCTGTTTGCTGGTGGTAAAATTATCCAGGGCTTAGAACTCAGTTCACAGATTACTAATATACAGCTCAGTTGCTGTATAGCTGCTGAAAAATACTAAATTGCTAATCGCAGATGCAAACAGTAGCATTACTGATAAGTTTGCCAAATGTAATCTTTTTCTTTGTATAAAATAAATCTGAAAATTCCAAAACCAGCCCCGAATCAAATCATTTGTTACAAATCATCGAAAACTTTGACTTAACTTCATAAGTTTCGGTTTCGCCCTATATAACGAATATTCGGCCCCTCTATGTTATGGGGTTTGGTTTCCGCACTTAGTCCTTCAAGTGGACCATTGTGCGTGGGCCATGGTGGCCGTCTGTGGTTATTCCAACCAGCCCACCCTCCAGAAGCTGATCAAGCCTCCTGGTCTGTCAAGAACATCTGTGTAAGATCAGTGTGTCCTGAGGGTTTCTGACCTAATCTGGGTGATGCCTGTGCACTCAAAGAGCATATGCGCAACGGTTTCAACAGCCTCTATGCAAGCACTGCACAAGGGACTGTCCGTTATGCCTATTGTGTGGAAGTGCTTGTTTACGAGCAGTGTCCCGTGATGGTCTCCGTCACCAGGTGCAAGCCTTTCCTATCCAGGCGTAATAAACGTCTGGTTAGGCTTCCTTGGACTGCCTGCAGCCCGGTGAGGACGTCCAACAGCTATCTGCTTGTGTGACGGTGTGCTCCCGTAGCCACCTGCGTAGTTGGTTGAAGGGGATGTGCACGATAGGTTTCGGTCCACAAACTGACGTACTGGATGCTTTTCTGGCCAGCTCGTCAGCTGCGTCGTTACCTAGCGATCCACTGTGTCCTTTTTATACATTGTAGTGTCACTGTAATGCCATTCGATACAGTTATCCATTAAAGCGCATTGTGACATTCTAGTACTATGTTCCATGTGTTGTATTTTTTTCCTAGAGATTATTATTTGGTCCCTCGTCAGAGGTACTGTTTCGGCTTTACACTAATTATAATGTTAAGCTTAGATCTAGTAATGTAAACTGCTTTATGCTGCCAGCTGCTTGGCCTGTGGTTCCATCAGTGCCTTTGACAAAAACTAGTTACTGGCTGAAACCTTATAAGTTGAGTAAAAATAGAAGCAGCCCATTGCATATCACTAGTTGCTAGGACTTAAATCCCTTCAAACTTTGTTAACAGGTATAGAGGAGGGAATGCAGGTTCTCTCAGAGGCGCTAAGAGGCACAGAGGTAGCCGCGATGATTCCCTGGAAGATATGATGGATGATGACGATTTCTCAATTCCACCCATACCCGAAGAACCACCTTATATGCCTGAGAAATGGTATGTTGCACCCAAGTTTAACATTGATAGATTGTCAACTTTAATAACCAATCATTAAAGTTTACAATCCAATGATTTATTATAATAAAATGTCAATGAATTAGATGGAAACCATCTATGCACCAAGATGCTGTGATAAATGTTATTTCCGAATTTAGGCCCGGAAAACTATGCGCCCTCTGCAATCTAAGCGAGCGCAGTCAGCTGGGCCAAGGCGAGATGCGGCAGATAGGGTGCAAGCTCGGGGAAGGAGACGGCAGTTCCACCCCAGCTATATCCAACTCTGGTGGGGCTACCCCCACTAACGCCACCACGCCGTCCAGCACCCCCAGCACGCCCGTGACCCCCGGCCTGGTGTCCCCGCCGCCTGAACTTGTGGACCCCAACCAACACCCTCTAGCCCTGCCTCTGAGCAGGCGTCAGAAGGCATTCAACAAGTGCAAGTGAGTGATAGCTTTACTGTTGTAAAAAAGAGTGTACATGGAGTTTCTTGCCTGTTCTTCTCTATAGGAACCTACTACGCTTTGGAATGGGCAACTAGTTCCATCTTTCTGACTGAACGACTCCTTGACAATTCAAAAGTACCTTTAAATGGTTTAATTGAAAAGCAGTTTGGGTTGCTATATTGTCACCAGAGAACAGATAAAGACGTTAGAAGGGCCTTGTGGGCGGGGCAGACGCGCCGCTCTTATGAGCAGACGCTCAAATGTCAATCAAAATTTGATCCACCGGCCAACAATCGCGCTCCTGTTGTGACAGCTTTCGAAGCTCCGCGGAAAAAAATTATTACTATAAGAAAAATACTATTAAAACGTGTCGGAAAAAAGCCAGGAATGTAGTGTAGCCCAAAGAGAGATTTCTTATAACCGGTAAGTCCAAAAACCTTAAAATACAAGTGATATTTGTAATTATTACAAAAGTATTATGTAATTTGTAGACAAAAACGATAAGATCGCATTCAGATGCAATATTATACATTGCTTGCAATACATGGGTACGAGCTTGTACGACGCAATGTATTGCGTTCACTGCGCAATGTCGCGTGAGCTTGAATTCAGAGAAATCTATGCGTATCGATAGTGTTGTACCAAATTATAAGCAATGTCGATATTAAGTATGTGTGTACAATTGATTATTTTCAGTAATATTATAATTCAAATAACTTTCTATGACACCAGTTATTGTTTATTGTGGATTATTAATTTAGTTTCGATTGACTGCTGCGCAGCATGTCGCGGGTTCAATTCCCGCACGGAACAAATATTTGTACGACCTACAAATTTGTTCCGGGTCTGGGTGTTTCATCTATAATATGTACGTATTTACAAAAAAAATGTATATAAGTAGTTTATCAGCCATCTCGTTACCATAACACAAGCATTGGGTTGCTTAGCTTGGGACTAAATGGCGTTGTGTAAAATGTCCAAGGAAGGAGGAAGGAGGAGGAGGAGGAGGAGTTTCTGAATAGGCTTTTCGTCTAAAATTTGATTTGAGGTTTGGAATTTATGATGAAAACATGAATTTAATTTTTTTTTTTTAGGTTTCCAACAGATCCAGGTATAAGAAAACTGTGGATTGAGGCAACTGGTAGTATAGCGGACTGAGTCTGTATCACCAACTGCTGGTTCTAGGACTTTTCTTATTTTATATGAGACTGAACTACATAAAGCGAAAGGCGCGATGATCGTTGGTAGACTGATTTATTAAAACAGCAGAACAAAAAACTATAAAAGAACCTATTCTAAATTTAAAGAAACACTGTACAAAATACATTAAAAAGTTAATAGCTGTAAAAAAGGTGCGTTGCGCACATTCCTTCCCCCCAAAGTTAAGCCCTCAGCTTGAGCAGCTTCTTCAAGGGCCTTCTCAGTGTGCCCGCTGCAGTCCTAACGTCCGCCACTCGGATCACCCCATCGCGGCCCGGGTAAGTCGCTGAGATGCGTCCTCTCGGCCAGGAGCCCCTCGGTAGGTTGCCGTCAACCACCAGGACCAGATCGCCCACAGCCAACTCTGGCACATCGCCTTGCCCGGGTCTGGGAATAAGATTCGGCAAGTATTCTTTAACCCAGCGCTGCCAGAAGTGGTCCACCAGTCTGACCGCTTTGCGCCAGCCGGTTCTTGACACCAGATCTCGGTCCGTCAAGGTTGCTGGTATAGGACGCCCCGACGAAGCTGCAAGGAGAAAATGATTTGGAGTGAGCGCCTCTTCGCTGCCGGGCTCTACCGAGACGTGCGTCAGTGGTCGGGAGTTGATGAGCCCTTCTGCTTCTGCCAGCACGGTTCGGAGAACTTCTTCCGTTGGAGCGCGCTCGGTGAGGGTCACTCGGAGTGCCGTCTTCACGCTTCTCACCAGTCGCTCCCATACTCCACCCATAAATGGAGCCGACGGAGGAATGAAGCGCCAGCTGATTTTCTCCGTCGCGGCATATTCCAAAGCTGCGCCCCCATAGAGTGCGCGGAGTTCTCTTCTTGCCCCGATGAAAGCAGTGCCATTGTCAGACCAGATCTCAGACGGCGCTCCTCTGCGAGCCACGAAGCGCCGAAGACTCATAACAGCAGAATCCGTCGACAAGCTTCCAACAACGTCCAAGTGGATGGCGCGGACGACTAGGCACGTGTACAAAGCGACCCACCTCTTCTCCCGTCTTCGGCCAATAGTCACTTGAACTGGCCCGAAGTAGTCTAGCCCCGTGAATGTAAAGGGGCGCTTGTGGTGAGCTAAACGTGCCTCCGGTAGATTTCCAGTAGGCGGCTGGAACTTCTCTGCTCGGCGAATGCGGCATAGCTGGCAACGGAAGGCAATGGAGCGGACGACGTTTCTTAAGCCGAGCAAGTAGAAGCTCTGGCGAAGCTCGTTGACCATGGTCTCCGTGTTGGCATGGGCGGCTCGGCGGTGGTGGTGGTCTACCAGTAGCTGAACGGCAGGATGCTTCCCATCAAGGACGATGGGGTTCTTTGTGGCTTCAGGCACTCCCGAGGCTGCGGCGATACGGCTGGATAGGCGTAGGAGCCCCTCTTCATCCACAATCAGTGACAGCCGGAACAGCCGACTGGTGCGAGGTATGAGCAGGGGTGGGAGGCTGCTCAGACGCATCATCTCATCGGGAAATGAGTCCAGTTGTGCCTGGCGCAAAATGTGCGTCTCGGCCAGGCGCATATCGGCAGCTGTCTCATGCGTCGAGTGTGGAGAGCCAAAAGGGCTTGACGGCTGAAAAGAAAATGTTAATATCCTCCCTTGCTCGCGCACTAAATTCTCTACGTGAAACCCCCTTCGTGATAAGGAATGGATTCTGATCCGAGTTAGGTATTTATGAGCTCTATAAGTTGCTCGTACCAATCTCAGCCAAGAGCTAAACCACTTGGGATCAACTGAGACAGGCACATGCCTCTCAACAATACCGATGAGGTGAACTGCTGCTATAGTATATACCGGATTCCTACTTTCTTCTGTTACGCTTGGGTACTCTGAGGGACTACTAGGCTCAGTAGGCCAGTCAGAAGAAAGCAAGAATTTTGGACCAGTGATCCAGCGAGACTCTAGGGTTAACGTAGTGCGTTTTAACCGGGTTGCATCGTCAGCGACGTTCAACTCGCTAGGCACCCACCGCCAATCACTGGCACTCGTTAACTCCAGGATCTCGCAGACTCTGTGCGAAACAAAGGGCTTGAATGAACGGGCCTCGCTTCGTAACCAACTCAACACGGTCCTTGAATCGCACCAAAAAACTTGCCTGACGGGTCTGAAACGATGAGAGTCGCGGATTGTTGAAGCGAGGCGCGCGGCGATCAACGCCCCCTGCAGCTCCAACCGCGGAATCGACACCGGCTTTAGGGGAGCTACACGGACCTTGCTGCAAACCAGTGCGAGCTTGACGTCTCCATTCTTAAGCACAAACCGCCAGTAAGCTACTGCAGCAAAGGCAGACTCGCTAGCGTCGGAAAAAATATGAAGCTCGCAGTGATTCACTTCACAGTCGGCTAGGCAGTAGCAGCGTGGGATCCGTAATTCTGCAACCCCAAATAAATCCTGAAACCATAGCCTCCATGCTGCACTGTCCTGCTGTGAAAGTTCTTCATCCCACTCGAGACCCTTGCGCCGTATAGCATTGAATGAATTAAAATTCATCATCATCTGCCTAGCCTCTTCCCAACTAAGTTGGGGTAGACTTTCAGTCTAACCGGATGCAGCTAATGGATTAAAATTATTGTTCAATATTGAAATAATCTTGTATTTTTTACTTGTGGAATTTATTTACTTACTTACAAATTTTAGCCCAAATTATTGTTCAAATTAAAATATTTTTTATTTGTGTCATTTATTTCCTTACTTACTAACTTTAGTCCATGTCTTTGTACGCATGAATGTCGTTAATCGCGGAAAAAGACACCCCAGAAGGTTCCAATTCTCGTAATTTAAAACGTTGATAGTGTAGTCGCAGTCTCATCTCGGTGACAAACAAATGTCAAAAATGAAAGGAAATTAGAGGAATTTTTGACAGATTGAGACTACAGAGATCAGGGGGCCTAAAAAGGCCACTTTGATATGAATTGTTGAAAGGCCACTTTGATATGATATGAATTGTTTTATGATTCTGCCAATCATAAAACAATTCATATCACGCAATTCATGTTTGACAGTTTAACAACTTTATATCCTGAAAGGGTTAGGCAGAGGTGTACCTGTAGCATTTTACGAATCTCCATACAAAACTGTCATACAGATGAAATTGCGTGATATGAATTGTTTTATGATCCTGCCAAAGTGGCCTTTTTAGGCCCCCTGACTGTGAACGTTCATAAAATAAGGAGAATTGCCCCTCTTCGTGGGTGATTGCTTTTTCGCGCACTATATTTTCAACTCTTAGTAATTGAGCCGAGCATTGAGATTCTTTTTCGCAAAATAACAGTAGAGTTAAAAAATACATATTTCACAGGGCAATTCATAATATCATGTTAATACGACAAAGGGAAAACATTAAATATGGCCGTCAAATTAAAATTTTCTGTTTCGTTTTTAGCAAATTGTAGCTTTATTTACGTTTTATGTTATTCAAAATGCCATTTGTCCCCGTAACGGTTACTCGATAATAATAATATTCAATAACCATCAAAGTCGTAAGTATAGTTTTCTAGGTTTACGATGCTCGAAAATAGGATTATTTCTGACAAAAACAGGTTTTAGAGCATTATTATAATGCTTGATGATTGAGATGATATTGTTGTTAATTTTTAGTAAATCTTATCTTTACTTGCGCAAACAACATTAAGGACAACATCGTTATGACATAAAACAGAGCTGCAACTAGCATAAAACAAAGAAAATTTAAATTTCGGTACTATCGGATGTTCCCCCTTTTTTTTTTTTTTTTTAGGATGGGAAATCATCCAATGACTCCTCCCGCTCTGGGTGGAGCGGAAGGGAGTGTCAGACTCTTACTGACTAAAACCCATCCGTGTTCCTTCCTTAGCAATTTATGTTCCGGGGTAGCGGTAACCCTTTCGGACAATCCCGCTGCCCCGGCAGGCTTCGGCCCTAACGGGCCCCTCCTTTGATGCTGACATCTCTTTGAGGCGCGCGTGGAACACATGCGCGCCGTCCGGCACGGGCCTGGTCCTGATCGGACGGCGAGCTACCCATTACTCGCCGTCCGCAGGCCCGCGCCTACGGTGGCCGGGAGTCGTCACGCGGCTATCGGATGTTCCCCCTTAATTTGACATTATTATTTATATGTATTAAGGAAGTCCACATTATTCGTACCTTACCCGCAACTTTTGGTTTTAAAATTAAAGCGAAAAATTGCAAATCTTTAATTAACAAAATTACAGTAATTTTATCGATATGATTGATCGACCTTTTTCTCGCCGTAACATATATGAGAAATAAATTGTTGTGTGAGTGTACGTCAAACGCAGTGTTTGCGTTAGTGTGACAACCAATAGCAAACACGCGATCTAAGTTGATGTGGTTTATTTGTGTGCGTAATGCGCGTACGTATTGACCTCTTGCTTGTAGTAGAATGAAAGAGTGGGAGACATGCGGCGACACGCGTTCTAATACAAATCAGGAACTATTTCCTTTCTAACTTCTTTTATCTGTTCTGTGATTGTCACTATGTGATTTGCTTTCCTTACATAGTTGTCTTAGTCATCATCATGATATGTCTTTCAAGTAATATAATATGTAGTAGTAGATAGTACAAACCAAACCATCTGAATGACGTTATTCTCAACCTTCGCAACACTGGGGTTTATTTATAAATAATGATTAAAGTTAAGTGAGGTTTAAATGTCAAAAATGTATACATAAACAGTTGCTAATCACTACTTAACTTTAAGCAATGTTTATGAATATAAGGGTTTGTTGTTAATTTAATTTGTTTGTCTTTCACAGGACTCCTTTATACAACATGGAACACACAGATGAATTGTCCATCATTGGTTACGGCGACGTTTTGGAGTTATCAGCGGTAGTATCATCAGGGGCCCTGTATGTGCATCGCTGTTGCCTTGAGTTCAGTCCGCCATACCAGGATCATGTGTTCGCAGCCTCGACTTCTGATGAGGATAAAGACCAGCTGGAAGAGGCGAGGGTCAAAGGGATTGTGTCAGCCGCTCTGTCGAGGAAATGTGCCTTTTGTAGCAGACATGGTGCAAGCATACCTTGTAAAGTGAGTTTTAACTATGATTAGGGCTGATTTTTCAATTGCATCTGAAAATTACAAATGGTGGTTTGACATATTGTCGCTCGCATGACTACGTCCCATCTCATTTTTCTAATTTTTTAGGTGATTTGAGTTAGGACAACTACATTTTTCTATTCGTGATTCTTTTCATTTTTCAGTAACCGTCATATCTCTATGTTATTGGATCTCAAAATAATTATAACCATTTTGAAAGGCAACAAAATGTAAAGCATCACAAATAGAAAAATTTAGTTTTCCTAACTCAAATCAGCTAAAAAATGAGATAGGACTAGTCCTATCTCATTTTTTAGCTGAAAAAATGGCCAATTGACAGCTTTCCTCCTAGGAGGAAAGCTGTCAATTGGCCATTTTTTTCCTCAGAAAAAGTCATCATTAGATTGAAAAATTGGCCAGACAGAAAAAAATTAAATTGTAATAGAAATGGATTTGATAAAAATATCTGTGAGGATAATTTTCATAATATTGTTGTTACAGATGAGCTGCAGCAAATATTTTCATCTGCCATGTGTACTTGCTTCAGGGGGATTCATAGACTTCCAGATTAAATCCTCCTTTTGCAAGGACCATCTTTACCAAGTGCCTCTTATTTGTAAGTTTACCAACAGTTTCTTGAAACTGCCTAAATATTCAATACATAAAAAACATTTTACCCTGCGTCCTAACCGAAAGCGATTTTCGCGCGATTACGAGATTGTGTGTCTTAATTCGTATTCTATGAATTATATCGTACAAACGCGACAGGATTGATCGTGCAAGTATGTTATCTAATATATAAAATTCTCGTGTCACAGTTTTCGTTGCCATACTCCTCCGAAACGGCTTGACCGATTTTGATGAAATTTTTTGTGCTTATCCGGTATCTATGAGAATCGGCCAACATCTATTTTTCATACCCCTAAATCGAAACTTACGCGGGTGAAACCGCGGGGCGCAGCTAGTATTCATATAAACGAGCACGACGATAGCATACTACCAAAACAGTGGCTTTCGGTTAGGATGCGGCCTGAACAGAATGAAATGCCTATGACACGGCAAACTTAGTAGTCTATTAGGGCGGGTTGTTTCACGTCCACGTCCACTTGACTCACGCGTATACGTCAAAAATGGCGCTAACTATCGTCAAACCAAAAAAAAAACGTTGTTTCAAATTACAATCACAAAATTATGGCCTTGCTGTACGTCAAATAATAACGATTACGTAATCGTTATTATTTTACGTACGGCAAGGCCATAATTAAGTAATTACGTATGTTACGTTAACCAACCGTTTGAAACAACCAGTCCCATTTCCTAGATTACATTATGATGATTCTAGAGACCATGAATGCATGTAATATTTCACAGGTACCGCAGACATAGACTGTAGGACGTGTAGAACTATCGGCGATATCGCTAACTTGATGACGTGCGTCACTTGCGGCGCGCACTACCACGGGACATGTGTCGGTCTCGCGCAGTTACCAGGTATGTTAGAAGAAAATAAATAAATATTATTCTGTACAACTAAGATGCGCATTATAAAATAATACAAATATGTTCAGTTCTATTACCACCTGTTTAGACTCCCAACACTTTTAAGCTCTGTTTGATGATGTCTCGTCATACATTACGCCTTTTGAGCCTGTTTTGAGCCCACAAATTACTGAACATTAATATTTTTTTAACCAAGTTGGTTAAAAAAATATTAATGTAAAAAAAAAAAACTTTTTAACAATAAAAAAAACAACCGGCTTTTTTATATGTCCACTTACAACATTATGTACTCTTATTTTATATCTCGATATTTCCACGGGATCGAAACTTATCTGGATGAGACCGCGGGGCGCTGCTAGTAGAACTATAATGTACTTTGTGACTATACAGGCTGTAACAAGACCCATCACATAGCCGATATTTGGATTATCCCACTTTGCCCCACCAATCTGTCCACCAGTGGGATAAAGTGGAATAATCACAATATTGTCGTCCACTGTGTCCCACCAATTGATTTGGGTGGGGAAAGTTACAATCGCGTTCACTTTATCCCACTAGGGCAACAACAGTGCCACTGTTGTTTTAATGAAATATTATGGCGAAAATAATAACAGCTGAAATAGAATAAAAATATCGTTACACCTTATACCTTGTTTATTTGGCCAGGCGTACGATCAGGCTGGTCGTGTCGGTCCTGCCGCACGTGCCAGGTGTGTCGCGGCGAGACGGGCGCGGCCGGCCTGCCGCCCGTCGGCCACGACGCGCGCGCCGTCACCTGCGAGCACTGCGACAAGGTGTACCACGCCACCTGCCTCAGGCCTGTCATGGCCACCGTGCCTAAGTATGGCTGGAAGTGTAAGGTTAGTACTTCGGTAACACTTTAAATAACATGTTCATTACTTGATGTTGATAGAAATGGCTTCAAAATTATGAAAACCGACCTTTTTCCTGGAGACACTTCTACAATTGGTTTCATCAACCAGTTAGATGTATAAGCTGTATGAAGGATTTATTTTTTATTTTATTTTGATATACAATAGGATAGGATAGTACGCATTAAAACTAACTCCATTCATTTTAGCCTGTATTCTCCCATTGATAATTTTACTTAACTCTGTATTGGTTACACCAATCTAAACAGATTTGTCTGCTGTGTCCTTGCTTTCCAGCTGACCAAATATATTGGTACCACAACCAGTATTGGCCACCATCTGCTATTGACCCTTGTCATTTTCTTTTCTAGCTTAGTGTCCTGATCCCCCTAGATGAATAGCTCCTAAAATATGTTATTTTCTGTTAGTGTTGTCGTGTCTGCTCTGACTGTGGGTCGCGTTCGCCTGGCGCGGGTCCATCTTCCCGCTGGCACGCTCACTACACAGTATGCGACTCCTGCTATCAGCAACGGAACAAGGGATCATGCTGCCCGTTATGCCGTAGAGCGTACCGTGCCGCTGCGTACAGGGATATGATAAGATGTATGCTTTGTAAAAGGTCAGTAATAATGCGAAAGTAACTCATTTATCAAATTAAATTTCAGTCGACAACATCCATCGGTTTCTTACTAAACTTTAACTATATCCGACGGCCCTGCATACTTATCTCTTTTGCTGACTGTACCTACCATCTCCCCATACCCCCCCCCCCCCCCAAAGTGTGTAACTCATAATCTTTTTGTACAGATACGTACATGGCATGTGCGATCCTGACGCGGAACCTAGCCAATACAGAGAGAAGAAAGCACAGAATCCATCTTACGAATACAGCTGTCCAATATGTAAGGCACAGATGCAGCTGACTGGCTCCAAATCTGGATGTAAGTATCTAACAGTTGTTGCAGTTCACGAATGCGCGTCAATAATTACAATTTAAACCCTATATTAAAGAAGTCACATGACGCGCTCTCCTGATTTGCAACGATTTAACTATAAAATTATAAGGAGAGGTTTTAGAAGGCTTACATACTGATTTCTGACACTTTTGACAGCTTTCGATGAAGACACCGTTGCCTCAACATCTCAAGACTCGTCGTTCGGTGACGAGAATTCGCAGCAAGAGCAGGATCCTCTTGCTATAGAAGCTAAGGTAATTTCTTTTCATGTTTTTCAGTCGCAAGTTTTTTGCTGATTCGAAGATACTGGCAATAAGTTTTGCCCTAAATGAACGGCCGCCTGAACGTGGCAGTCGCGAGTGATATTCATAGCTATAGGGCATACAGGCAGTCCTATTAGTAAACAAAGCTCTTTACCATCATCATCTGCCAAGCCTTTTCCCAACTATGTTGGGGTCGGCTTCCGGTCTAACCGGATGCAGCTGAATACCAGTATTTTACATGGAATGACTGCCTATCTGACCTCCACAACCCAGTTACTGGGTAAACAAAGCCCTTTACCAACAACATTAATAATTTCTTGTTTCTTCTAGCCGGATGTGGGTCTCGGCAAGGGTAAGCCCTTCACAGTCTCAGCGAAAGTAGCTAAAAAGAAGATAGGTGGATACAAGCTAAAGGGCGGGTTTCCTCCGGCGGGCAAACTGGGTTTCCAGAAGCGACAGAGGTCTGTTCTGGACTTTGGGCGGAAGAGAGGATCTAAACCAAAAATGAGGGGAGTTTTTGGAGTACCAGGATTGGGCCTGCAAAGACCTCAGGCCCCTGATAATAAAGCACCTGAAGATGATCCAGGTAACAAACCTTATTTTTGACCTTGAGACCTTGTTTAAACAGGCTGTTTGTTTATCCACTCGAAATATTTCATGGGGTGATTGCACCTGTCATACTAATCAAATTTTCTTGTGAAACCCTTAGCGAATCGTGATAAAAAAAACAACTTTTCATAGTTGTCATCATCGCACCTTTAGATTTCCAAAGATGATGATTGCCGAGGAGCAAAACTAAGTCGTAGTATTGTAGTTTATTTAGTACGACGACCATTAAACATTTCAGGTGATTAAATCAGCAGCCTTTATATGAATTTCACTGGGCGCAATTACGATTATCATTATCTGTTCTTTTAGGTGTGGAGAATAAATTAGTGTTATGTTCAAGTAAAGACAAGTTCGTCCTAACGCAAGATCTGTGCGTGATGTGCGGCGCCATAGGCACTGACTCTGAAGGGTGCCTTATTGCGTGTGCGCAGTGCGGGCAGACGTATCATCCTTATTGTGTTAATATTAAGGTGAGTTGTTTACTATTATGAATCAGAATCAGATGTAATTTAATGTATTATTTCAGCTATAAGTTAGAATTATTATGACATTTTTTTTGCGTCAAATTAGCACTTTGTTTTAGTCTATTCTTTCTTATCTTTCTTATTTAGGTAATCAGTTGCATGCTATCTGTGGGTAACAGAACATAAAACGGGGTAACTTTCGCGGGTGCTTTACAAGTGATAATGACTTCGATAACACTTAAATTTATGAGTTGCTGTTTGCCATATAAATCCCCCTTTGCAAACTTTCGCATTTCCAAATACGAAAGTTTGCGAATAATATGTAGAATTCTTGACCGAGACAAAAGATGGCGTGATAAGTTATTCAAATCAATTCAAATAAATTTATGTTGTGTACACAGGTTATAGGGTGTGACAAATTGTAAGAGGTCGATTCTTCTATGCAGGTATCTCAAGTAATAGTAACGCAAGGCTGGCGCTGCTTAGACTGCACGGTATGCGAGGGTTGCGGCGCGCGCGGCGACGAGACGCTGCTGCTGCTGTGCGACGACTGCGACACCACCTGGCACACCTACTGCGCGCGCCCGACACTGGCAGACGTGCCGCGCGGCCCGTGGCGCTGCGAGCGCTGTCGCCGCTGTCTGGTGTGTGGCACCAGGCACACGCTCGCTTGGTGCGACAACTACACAGGTATGGATGCTGCGACACCACCTGGCACACCTACTGCGCGCGCCCGACACTGGCAGACGTGCCGCGCGGCCCGTGGCGCTGCGAGCGCTGTCGCCGCTGTCTGGTGTGTGGCACCAGGCACACGCTCGCTTGGTGCGACAACTACACAGGTATGGATGCTGCGACACCACCTGGCACACCTACTGCGCGCGCCCGACACTGGCAGACGTGCCGCGCGGCCCGTGGCGCTGCGAGCGCTGTCGCCGCTGTCTGGTGTGTGGCACCAGGCACACGCTCGCTTGGTGCGACAACTACACAGGTATGGATGCTGCGACACCACCTGGCACACCTACTGCGCGCGCCCGACACTGGCAGACGTGCCGCGCGGCCCGTGGCGCTGCGAGCGCTGTCGCCGCTGTCTGGTGTGTGGCACCAGGCACACGCTCGCTTGGTGCGACAACTACACAGGTATGGATGCTGCGACACCACCTGGCACACCTACTGCGCGCGCCCGACACTGGCAGACGTGCCGCGCGGCCCGTGGCGCTGCGAGCGCTGTCGCCGCTGTCTGGTGTGTGGCACCAGGCACACGCTCGCTTGGTGCGACAACTACACAGGTATGGATGCTGCGACACCACCTGGCACACCTACTGCGCGCGCCCGACACTGGCAGACGTGCCGCGCGGCCCGTGGCGCTGCGAGCGCTGTCGCCGCTGTCTGGTGTGTGGCACCAGGCACACGCTCGCTTGGTGCGACAACTACACAGGTATGGATGCTGCGACACCACCTGGCACACCTACTGCGCGCGCCCGACACTGGCAGACGTGCCGCGCGGCCCGTGGCGCTGCGAGCGCTGTCGCCGCTGTCTGGTGTGTGGCACCAGGCACACGCTCGCTTGGTGCGACAACTACACAGGTATGGATGCTGCGACACCACCTGGCACACCTACTGCGCGCGCCCGACACTGGCAGACGTGCCGCGCGGCCCGTGGCGCTGCGAGCGCTGTCGCCGCTGTCTGGTGTGTGGCACCAGGCACACGCTCGCTTGGTGCGACAACTACACAGGTATGGATGCTGCGACACCACCTGGCACACCTACTGCGCGCGCCCGACACTGGCAGACGTGCCGCGCGGCCCGTGGCGCTGCGAGCGCTGTCGCCGCTGTCTGGTGTGTGGCACCAGGCACACGCTCGCTTGGTGCGACAACTACACTAAGTACTATGTTAGTCCACAGTTTCAGGGCGTGTGATACTTTGGTTGGACATTCACAGTTTCACACATGTTCAAGATCGCAATTGGGCGTACGATACGCCCAATTTAATTTTAATGCGAAATATTTCTCGAACGCCACTTTATTTTATTGCTTCAGCAATAACGTCATGTACCTGTCTAAAATAGAAGATCAAGGTGAAAAGGATGGAATTGAAACCTGAGATTGGGTATAGTCTGCAAAAAATTTTATTTTTCTTCTAGAATGTGCTCCATGCGCGTCACTAGTGATGTGCTGCGTGTGCTCAGAGCCGTACTCGGACGGCGAGCTGATCATACAGTGCGAGGGCTGCCGGCGCTGGCTGCATGCGTCCTGTGACTCTATACGCAGCGAGAACGATGCCGAAGTGTGCTGCCGCGCTGGGTAAGTGGTATAGCAGTCATTTGCATACATACATAATATCTCTCTGTCTTTTAAGCTTTGACTTTTTGACGGCGAACGGAGCAATCATCAACTGTGCAAAAATTAAACAGCACCTTATCAACTCAATTAATTCAGTCTATCGCGGTCCACTGCTGGACATACGAGGTGCATTCAAGTAGTACACAGTGTAGCACATTCTTTTTTCAAATTTTCGTTCCAATCCCTTCATTTGTTTTAATTTGACAACTTATGGAAGCGAACGTGTCGATCGGTTTTATAAAAATGGAAAAAGAGCAATATCGTTCGGTGATTCGATTCCTATTTTTGGAAGGGAAAACGCGCATCGAAATAAAAGAGCGCTTGGATGCTGTGTACGGTGACTCTTCTCCATTGATGGCCACCGTCAAGAATTGGTTCAACGAGTTTGCACGTGGCCGTACGTCGGTTTTTGATGAACCACGTCCAGGTGCACCGAAAATAGCTGCTACGGAGGAAAACATTAAAAAATCCATGATCTCGTAGTCATTTCAGAAGGAACAGTGCATATTCTTCACGAGGAACTCGGCATGAGAAAGCTGTCGGCGCGATGGGTGCCGCGTTTACTCACACCAGAAAACAAGTGCAACCGTGAGACCACATCTGAGACGTGTTTGGCGCTGTTTAAGCGGAATCCAGCGGAGTTTTTGCGTCGTTTTGTGACCGTCGATGAAACCTGGATCCACTGGTACACACCAGAGACCAAGGAGCAATCAAAACAATGGATCCAGACCGGGGAACGTGCTCCAAAGAAGGCGAAAACTGTAAAATCGGCCGGAAAAGTTATGGCTACTGTTTTCTGGGATTCACAAGGTGTGATCTACATCGATTACCTCGAGAAGGGTATAACAATTTCAGGGCTTTACTATGCCGATTTATTGGGCCGATTCGACGCCGAATTAAAGAAAAAACGACCCCATCTGGCGAAGAAAAAAGTGCTGTTTCACCACGACAACGCACCGGTTCACACGTCTGCCGTTGCCATGGCCAAATTGGTCGAATTACGCTACGAATTGCTGCCCCATCCACCGTATTCTCCAGATTTGGCCCCTTGTGACTTCTTTCTGTTTCCTAACCACTCGTCGGTTTCTGAAAAAATCACTCGCCGGGAATAGATATGGATCAAATGAGGAGGTCATCGCCGCCACGGAGGCCTATTTTGCAGAGTTTGACAAAAACTATTTTTCGAACGGGTTAAAAAGTTGGAGCATCGCTGGGCTAAGTGTATCGAACAAAAAGGAGACTATGTTGAAAAATAAATTGCCACTTTTCCAAAATTTTCGTTTACTTTTTGTAGGCTAAGTATTTATTGAATGACCCTCGTAGGTCTCTCCCAGACTGCGCCACAACACCATTTCCTCCGCCTTCCGCATCCAGTTTACCCCAGCCCGTCCCACACTACGCTTGCCGATACGCGCTCCATAGCGTGCTTAGCGACCTTGAATTTGTGGATCTGCCCGATGCACGACGCACCGTATGTGTGTACGAGAAGATTTGACGAAGTTTTTCAAATACAATCCAACCCAACTGGATCCTTCTGTCGGCCCACCTTAGCACTATCTAAATTATTAGTAAGTCATGATGGTAGCTTAAATTTTTGCTATAAAGGAAACGTCACGACCGGTTCTGCACGGTTTTTATAGGTCGTTCATGCCTTCTGAGTTACCATCTGCCTAGCCTTTTCTCAACTGAGTTGAATGTGGCAACCACTCTAACCGAATGCTTAGGAATATCAGTATGTTATATGAAGCTGACTGCTTATCTGACTTTCACAATCCAGTTACTGTGACTGTCATCTCTTCTGAGCATTCTCTTATTTATGGAAACTGAAACAGACAGAACAAAACCAGTTCGTTTCCACCCCCAGCTACAAATGCGTGCTCTGCCGAGGGCGCGAGCTGCCCCCGGCGCACCTGGCGCGCGGCGCGGCGGCGGGCGGCGCGTGCGCGGCGGCGCGCGCGGCGGCCTCGCGAGCCGCGCCGCGCGCCACGCCGCAGTCGCTGGGGCTCGCGGGGGAGTACTACGTCGATGACGTATGTCTCTCGCAACGCGGCGCTCATCACATGAAACAACTTGAAGCGGAAATGGGCATCACCCATACAAGACGCAAGAGAAGATTCAAGAATGACAACACTGAGAAAGATGCAGGTGATTATGCATCAGTGTTGCTTGTGTCGTGCCCGTGTGTGCTTTGAATGTTTTTTAGTAGTTACTTTTTGTTTTGTTATATATATTATGATATGCTTATTATAAAACCACTATGCTCTATTACCCAATGCCAGCCAGTATTTTTGCTTTATACATAAACTGAGGGATAAATTTACCAATAAAACCTCTTTTACTTTCGTTATCACATCTATGCCTAATATTTTATGATTGCTGTATGTAGGTATATGTATAAATATTATTTAATATTTACTTAGTACATGTAAGATGTGTATCTAACATGAGTTTTTGTATGTTCGACGCTGGCATTGTGGATTAGAAATAATGGCATCTATTGAAACAGTGGTTCAGAATGCAGACGTCGAGATGGGCGACGACTCCAAGCCAGACAGCACCGCCGAAGTTAAGGAGGAACCTGGTGAGTCTCGTCAACACGACTACTTTTATGAAGTCATTTTGAAGAGAATCAAACTTCGAGTAAGTTTGTAAGAGAGAGAGAGACTCTCAGAACATTTAAAACGCAAAAAAAAAAACATAACTTCGCTCTCGTCGAAATAACTAGATTTTATTTAAGACAATAAGAGTAAATGTTTTCTCGAAAGAGAAACTAAGCAGTGTTTTCACCGAACACGACAGAATTGTACTGGATAAACGATGATTCAATTTTCAAACAACGAACACCGTGCTCGCAATGAAAGTTTAATTTTACTCAGTCAAATTCAGACTTACATTAACACAAAACTGACCCTTCTTTAATCAAACCGGTGAAAACGTAGCTTTACTATTTAACCTTTGATCAAACAGGTTTACCCAACACGAATTTCAAGGAAGGCATTCTATGGAATGTCGCAAACGACGGCCCGCCTCCCGAAGGATTCACCATATACACAACAGATTCAGGCCTTACGGTACTGCGTAGAAAGAGACAGAGGAACTTGAACAAGCTTGGCATTGGCGGCTTCGTTGTTAGACAGAGACAGACGACAGCTAAGGCGCAAGCCGACGAAGAGAAAGAGGGAGATGGAACGCAGGCTTCTGGAGGTGAGACATGATATTAATTTAAAAGATGAATGCTATGCAAAGTCAGAGAAATGAAGTCTCTATTCTCTGTTGAAAGATTTATGAAATTATTATTAACTAGCAGCGCCCCGCGGTTTCACCCGCATAAGTTTCGATTCTATGGGAATATCGGGATAAAAACTATCCTGCCCTTTCCCGGGACTAAAACTATCTCTGTACCAAATTTCATCTAAATCGGTTCAGCGGTTTAAGCGTGAAGAGGTAACAGACAGACAGACACATTTTCGCATTTATAATATTAGTATGGATACAAGCCGGGCTTTTAGATTTGTGAGTTAGGACCATAGCATAGACCAAAATGGTTCGTTATGGAAGTGTATGATATGCATATTCTACAACATTATAATAGAATTAAGAAAATGGAAGTTCCTTTGTCTATTTTCTACTACAAGTATGTCATGTATTTAAACAGAATCGCCGAGCAACAAGCGTAAGCCGCGTCGAAAACCGCGCTCTAAGCTAATGGAGCAGTTCCCCTCATACATGCAAGAAGCTTTCTTCGGCAAAGACCTATTGGAGCCAACCAAAGCTGCTGTCACATCTACTGGTAAGAACTCAGTACACCTTTGTATATAATATAAGTATGTCTGTGTTTCAGCATTGCAATCGTCATGTTTAGAAGAAGATTGCCTAGCAAGCATCTATTTCTCATCCATATAAATTGCATCTTCCCAGTCGCCATACTCAAGGGGCATGATTACGATGAACAATTCGCTCCACATTCGATCTACAGACCAAATTGAATCTTATTTGTTATCAAATCAGAGTCCTTATTTGACTTACTTCTTCAGCTAACCCAGCAGAGAGTCCAGGCGGTACACTACGCCCCGCCACACCGGAAGGATACCGCGAGCTACGCGACTTCAAATGGGAGCTCGATAACTCCGACAGCGATGGAGAAGACGTACTCGCTGCCTTAACTAGCTTCAATGATCATGATACGTCTGTCATTATATCGCTTAATACGGTACGTTTGGATTGTTAGCTGGAAGTAAGACGTGAATTTTTAAAGAAAGATAGAAATTTCCAAGACAAAAATGTCAGTATTCGTTAATAGGTTTGGGCCCGTTTCATTATGTCCAAGCGAATAGAAACTACCAACCAGAAAAAAAAATTAACATCATTTGTATGAAAGGAAATCATTTAAGTGTCAAACATTTCATACCCCTTAGATATATTAAAGTGCCGGGCAGAAAAAAAAATACTAGAATTTTCTTATGGGAAATAACATAATAAACATTTTTTACTATCATAGCGAAAGTCTAAAATTAACCCCCCGGCTGCTATTTGAGATTGAAAATCATATTTTTATAACAGCTATTTTAAGCATAACATAAAAAAATACCTTTAATTGAATTTAACACCCTGAACATGTTTTAACTATAAACTTGTTATTAAAATAAGATTTTTGGCATTTTCAATCTCAAATAGCAGCCGGGGGGTTTATGGTAGACTTTCGTTGTAATAGTAAAAAACGCTCAAGAGGTCATTTCCCATAAGATAGCAGTACTTTTTTTTCTGGCTGGCACTTTCATTTTTGAGTACGTTATGAATCGTTTATGTTATACTAGCTTCCGCCCGCAGCTTCGCCCGCGAGGTATGTCGATAAAAAATATCCTATGTCCTTCCCCGGGATGCAATCTATCTCTCTGCCAAATTTGATCGAAATCCGTTCAGTGGTTTAGGCGTGAAAAGGTAACATACAGACAGACAGAGATACTTTCGAATTTATAATATTAGTATGGATACTGTTAACCGGAACTTATCCAAAGATGGTGTAACCGGCCATAAAACTAGATAGCACTGAAGTGAAGCCCTAAAAGTCCAACCTCCTTCAAGATGTTTATTGTATCGTATTTAATGTTAATTTTTGGTTGCGCCTGGCCTTTGCTAAGTCAAATACTGCAAAAAAAAAAAAAATATCTACCTAGCCTTTTCCCAACTATGTTAGGGTTGGCTTCCAGTATAACCTATTACCGCTGAATACCAGTGTTTTCCATGGAGCAACTGCCTATCTGACCTCCACAACCCGGTTACTGGTTAACACAATACTCCATGGCAGGACTGGTATTTTTGGATTTCTGCTACCTAGAACGACTGTCAAAGATCCAGGATTGACAGCCGGGACCAACGGCTTATCGTGTTTTCCGAGGCACTCGGAAGGACTTGATAATATGTAATAGATTGTCACCAAGTCACGTACCGAACGCAGCAAGCAAAGCTAAACCTTCGATCGACCCGTGCGACTGTTATAATTTAGCCACGAGACCCTCTTTAGTGTAATACTGGCACTTCAACGCCTTTTTTTTTTTGGTGCTCGGTGGAAATCCTCATGGACTTCCTACGTCGTGGGGGTGACAGAGGGGCCATGCCGGACTCTTACCGGCCAACACCACCTCGGTGTTCCACCTCTGCCTATGGCCCGGGGTGCGGGATTCGCATAAGCATTCACCGCTCCCAGCACTTCAACACCTAAAATAAACTTAAAAGCTTTTGAAAAACACCTAATCTATCTCCAATTTCCTATACAGGACGAAGTAGACATCCTTAACTCCCTAAAACCAAAAGATGAGAAGGATGAGTCTTCCAACTCTGACGGTACAGTGAAGATAAAGACGGAGATCGACGATGGTCAACTGAAACATACTGAAGACTCCACGGCGTTGAAGAACGCGATCTTAGGCCCGCAGCCGGCTGAGGCCGAACAACCACCTACTGTGGCTACTGAAAGTATACCTACCGTTCATAGTACGAAGGCTGAGCCGATTGGTAGTGGTGAGTTTTAACAATGTTTTTATAAAAAGCCAAGATTTGATATCCAATATTTACAAATAAATAGCAGGTTTTTAGACGAAACAACGAATTTTTTTATTAAGTTTATTGGTCTCAATTTTAAGTAAAAGATTGTTGAGTGTATTTCATGACCATCTGGGCAGGGCAAAAACCTCACAAGAAGTTTAGAGTGGTCAAAATCAAAGTTCTCTAAGGCCTTCACGATCGATGTAGAACCATTAGTAAGGCATTGCAATATTACGGTGGAGGTCTGTCCCGCTTGGGCAGAGCACCGCCGTGTCCTCGTAGAGGCGATCGGCAGCGGCGGCGACCTCTCGCGCCCGGCCCTGGTCCAAGCCATGGTCCGGGGCGAGAGGGAGTGGGAGGCAGTCACCTCCTTCTGCGAAGCTGTCATGCTAGCGAAGGAGGTGGCGGGATGGGCGAGGGAGAGAGCTGAGAGAGCCGCCCGTCCCAGCCGCCGCGGTAGACGCTCCGGGCGTCGGGAGCCGCGTGACGACTCCCGGCCACCGTAGGCGCGGGCCTGCGGACGGCGAGTAATGGGTAGCTCGCCGTCCGATCAGGACCAGGCCCGTGCCGGACAAGCGTATGTGTTCCACGCGCGCCTCAAAGAGATGTCAGCATTGAAAGGAGGGGCCCGTCAGGGCCGAAGCCTGCCGGGGCAGCGGGATTGTCCGAAAGGGTTACCGCTGCCCCGGAATATAAAGGGCTAAGGAAGGAACACGGATGGGTTTTAGTCAGTAAGAGTCTGACACCCCCTTCTGCTCCACCCAGAGCGGGAGGGGTCATTTGATGATTTCCCATACATAAAAAAAAAGGCATTGCAATATAACTCTTTTCTCAGTAAGTAAGGTATAAATTAGAAAGATTGCTGAGAGTTTTTCAAACTCATGGTAATCATTGTAATTTATACTTTATTGCATTGAGATAAGAGTTACACTACAATGACTCACTAATGGTGTTACCTCATTCGACCGTGAATGTGCTACTTTACTTTGAACGCATGTATATTCCGGATTATTGTGTTTAAGTCAATGGGTATTTATTGAGTTCCCTCATCGCCTTCATTCCGTCAACCCCCTGAATGTCTGATGATATTTCTTGTATGTTTACAATATTTCCCTTCTAGAAACAGGTGGTTCATCTCAAGCATCTACAATATCTCCTAAAGACGACCTATCTCTGTTAGGCGTGAATTTAGACGCAATGGTACGCGACGGTCTACCTGACATGGACAGCAATGATGTAGACGAAATATTCAAGGGAGTTCTCACTGATGATTCGCAGGTTTGTGTGAAATTCATAATTATGTTTTGTCGTGAAAAGTGTCTTATGCCTTTGAGTTTTTTCATGCCATGCAAAAATGTTTGTGAAGGCAGCAAGGTGGTAATAGGGTTAACTGCCCAGGGCCTGATATTGATTAAAGCATCGCCCCTCTTGGGGACTAATTGAATGTAGATAAATATTTTTCATTAATCTTTGTACCATCAATGAAACTCGTTATCTATCATCTATCCAATGCTGAATACAAGCATCTTTTCACTTACAAGTTTAATAATGACATCCAACTAACTGGTTGGCGATATAAATATGATGCAAACACCGTGCTAAGAAAGTTAGTGTTGTCCAGGAATCGCAAGAGTCGTCCGTATCGTATGTGAACTCAATGGGAAGCACGCCATACTCTCAACAACGGCAGCAACTGCAGAGTCCCATGGAGTATACCTCACCTTATCCTGAGTTTGGTGGTAGCAGGTTAGTTCACGTTATTGTAAACTCGTTGATTTGTAAATAATTAATGTGGCTGGTGTAAGCCTTAATTATCATTCCATTCAATTTCCATTGATATTATTGATAGGCCGTATCACTACCGATCGGATTTTCATAAGGTTTTCACATATGGCCGGAGTGATTCATGAGGAAGATTTAAATGTATAATTAAATTAAGGTTTTGTGTAAATTGACTGAAATATGACGTTGTTGTTGAAGATGTTGGAAAAAATCATGCCGACGGGGAGCTTTACTGGCGTGCGCCGCGTAAACCAATAGTTACTTCGTATCTACATATCCAACGTTCTATTTACATTGATATTACAGCAGTAACAGTGCGATGAGTCCTCTGTTCTCCGAGAGCGGCAGCGCCAGCACGGCGTGGCCCGACACCGCGCAGGCGCCGCCGCCATCTTACAACCAGCGGAGCGCTGACAAGATGAGAGCTGATGAGAGTACGTACTATAAAAGACCTACTTTGTTTCAAACTAGAACTATTGTATTGTATAACGGGCTGGTGGCCGCAACTCCACGTCCAAGCTCGTATTTTGCGTACAATGAATCGTGGCCGGTACGAACTTTTTGCAGAAGGCTGCGCCATAAATTTTTTAGGAACCAAATGGTGACATGAGTTGAGTGTGAGTGACAGAACATGCTCGAAAGTTCGGATAGCGTATGTTCAAACCGACCGTATTGTACGGGTGGGAAAATCGATAACTTAATCCACCTCAGCTTCTATCAGATCGTATAAATTGTCTGAAACCCTGAATTCATGAAGAAAATTTAACACTACATAGTTTCAGCAACATGATAAAGTTAATTATGTAAACAAAAGTTGCAACTGCCTATCAATTTTGTTTTCCATGAATTCATAAAACGAAATAGACGTAGCTCTGTCAGCAGCTGGTCGATTCCATTAGAATCTCACCATGAGAAGTTAAGTGAAGTGAGCTGTCATTCCATCTGATGCTATAGGAATTGACACTAACGACAGCTCACTTTAAGCTCACTTGACCTAAGTTATCACGGTGAGATTTTTACAGAATAGCACTACTGCTGTCGAGAGAATTTACAATACAGCAAATCTAATAATAATATGGTCATATTTTTATTATCTGTAAAAATAGCGTTATAAGATCTGTAAAATTCAACCACACACCCTATAGGTCTAGGTTCAGCAGCTACAATATCAGCCGTCCTATACGCGAACACCAACCATCCGGAATGGAAAACCGAGTTCCCCAACTGGGTGGACCGCTGCAAACAGATACTGAAGAAATGGCGCGCCTTACCGTCCGACCAAAAAGCGCCATACTTACAGCGCGCCAGGGACAACCGGAGCGCCATCCGCATGAAGAAGGCACAACAGGTATGTCCGTTTGTGTGTCACTAGATGTGGTGTGTGCTAACCCAACTCACTTACCACCGTGTTTATAGTGTGTCATTGACACATCCGGTTGCTAGAACGGCCATACTGAACCATCGTTCAGTATCGCCCCACTAGAACCTTCAGTATGTCACTGTGCGTTGAAAAACGTATATTTGTCTAGATAAGTGTCCGTCTATGGTTTGTCTCGCTCACGGTCGTTAGGAAGTGTTATTTGTTGTTAATACCATGGTTGCTGTAGATTCTGTCGCCTGTCTCAACGCTAGCACAAGTGTACATACCGCGGCTGTAGGATACACGTAGCACACCATAGTAGTTCTATGTTTTGTATAAACAATGTGAATTTGTCACTCTTAGCAGTTGAACAACGAAGTGAGAGGATCTACAGTACTTGCCACTATAGTTTAGCCACCACTCCTTCTGGGCAAACACCTTGTGTTAATGAATTTGGGGTAGTTACTTTTTATGGTGTGAATACTTAATTATTTTAGTGCTAGTACTTACATTGATATTTGTGTTCTATCATATACTTCTCTTAATGGGATCTGTATACGGGTTCGATTAGCACTGTTTTATTCATTCATATATAATTATTATAGTTTCGTACGAGCCAGGATGTTATCGTGCACGCATTAATAAAACACATTATAATATTTGCCACGTCGGTTCAGGGCCTCCATCTTTTGTCACGATTATCATTGTTTACCGTTGCTAGTACACCTCAATATCATTCTCATTTCACACATGAGGGTAGGATAAAGATTCCCTAATCCACCGCGTAGTCAGATACACTATCGAATTCCTTCCGACAAAAAGACCAACCCAATCCATCTATCGCGTCGACCGACGAGGTCCGCCTAAAGCCCGGGGAGCGCCTCGAGATCTCGCCCGGGACACTCGAATTGTTACTAAGAAGTAAATGGGGCGCGACAGAGCTCGAGCAGCGGCACCAGCGAGACTGACGGCGGCGCAGCGGCGGCCGGCGCGCCCAGCCCCGCGCCCGCGCCCGCGCCCGCGCCCGCGCTCGCGCCCGCGCCCGCGCCCGCGCCCGCGCCCGCGCCCGCGCCCGCCGCCGGGGTGCGCGCGCCCAACGTCACGGTGACGGCGCGCGGGCTCCTGGAGGCCGACGCGCACATCCGCGTGCTCACTCCCTCCGAGATCATGCGCACGCTGCCGCGCCTCCCGCGACACACGGTACCGCGACACGCGACTCCTCGCATATACACTACACACCACACACTGCACATGCCCTACACGAAGATTCCGTACCACACTTTACATTGGACTCCCACCTTATTTGTACTTTACAGACATATTATACTCTCTACGAAAGTGGATCGACGTCACACTCATAACATGACTTGACACCCGAACATATCGTGTGGCGTGTATATGCGAGATACGTTCCGATTTGTTGGGTGATCGCGCGACGTCGCACCACGCGATCCTGAGCACTTCCTCCGATTTTATTTAAATTCAGTCATCACCCAACAATAATCTTGGCTGTTTAATGGCGTTGAACGCTGTGTGATTATTTTGTTAATTTTCTTTTAGCTTTTTTTTTTATTCGAGACCGTTACCCTCCCTTCGATTCCCCAAAGCCTCCCGGACTCGTGTCCCCTGTTTCCGTAATGTTGATTTTTATTATTTTCGCTTTGCCTTGGTAGAGTTGGCTTTAACATTGGACGCTGTTGGTGGCTGGTTGTGGTGTGCTAACAATTCTAACACAGTTCGATGTAGTTCACAGTTTATTTGCGTCGTTACGCTCTTGTATAAAGCTTTGTGATGTACTTTGTAAGTTCACATTTATAGATGTTAATTTATTTCTATCCAACTCTATACTATGCAAATAATCTATTAGGAATAGGTTTTATGTTACAGATAAAGCTGCTATAATAGATTTTGTACAAATAATAGTTATTATTAGGTATCAGTACTTTATTTTTGGTATTGTGTATAGTAAATATATTAACATGACGTAACATATCATTATGGGATCATAAATTAGTATCTATTAAGTTTGCAAACTTATAATATTACTAGATATTAAAGTTATATTTCTATTATTGAAGCTTAATATATACTAACTATGCATCTCATAGTTCGGCATTATTTTGAATAACACACAAGCATGGATATCCTTAATTTGAAGCATTACATACTAATAGACATGTTAAAACAGAGATACATAAATAAAAACTTGCAATTTTTTTTTCGTAGTCTTAGTGCTGATTTCTCAAGAGTCAGTTAGCTTTTATCTGAGGAATAAATCTTGCGGTTTGACAGCTTTTGTATAGAGAATATGTCAAACTGACAGAATTATTCTTCAGATAAAAGTCATTTGACTATTGATAAATCAGCTCTTAATTTGAATTGAATGAGTGAATAGTTATGCCAAAACTATTACCATATGTAGCAGTCATTAGTAGGCCCATGTTTAGCAAAAGAAGTTTATGTGCTAATATGAAGAGCCTTAATATTCAGATTGGTATAAAAAAAGCAGTAAGTAGTTGAAAAAAGACCCATAATAATGTTCTAGTAAATGTAAATAGAATCTAAATTATCATTTAAAACATTAACTTCATCTCTAAAACAATGTAAATTGTCATAGAATAGTTAGAGATAAAATAAAATTGCCTGTGTAGTTACAGCATGTTACATTAATAGACAACAAGTACACGGAACTGATTGTCATTGTATAGGTTGCAATTAATATTATACTTAGTGGTGCGGCGACTTGATATTAAAATATTTAAAATTAATATTTAGTATTATCTCTTAGGAGCTTCACGCACCGAGCGCAGTCTGGCGCGATGGTGCCATGCAGAAGGAATTGGATGATGCGTTTCATGTGGATTTGGACTGCGTGCGTTGTTTCAAATATATAATAAACTTATCGCACTGAAAGACGCTCAATGTGCAGAACGCATAAACAATCTGCTCTTTGATTTGTCTTTGGCTTCATTTATATCAATAAACAAATTCGCTGTTATGCGTCCTGTACGCGCGACTGAAATCGTTGTGCGTCCTGTTCTTCGAACTTTCTTATTGATATAAATTACAGCTAGGAAGACAATTCTTAGATCATTTATTTTTATGTTAAAAATAGCTTTGTTTAAAACTCGGGCGTTTACTTTCAATACGTCCGTAAAATTACTTTGTCCTGATACAATGACAATTGACTGCCGTGTACTTACAAATGGTGTCGTGTTAACTTGTGCCGTGTGACGTAGGAGCAAGAGCGGGCGTGCAATCAACAGCGCAGTGCACGGGAGGCGGAACAGGAACGGCAGTGGAAGCATCTGCAGCAGCAGCGGCAGCAACAGACGCAGCAGCAGCAGCAGATCATACATGATCAGAGGATGCAAGGTACCTGCCACTACGCTTCTGTCTTCAAATTCTGATTAGGGCATTTTTTTTGACGCCAGTTTGGTAATGAGTGTCTAAGGTCCAAGAGTAATTAATTAAGCTTGAGCTCTATAATAGTTCTTTAAAAACTGATATTTTGTAAGAATATATAATAATTTGTAAATTAGGTAATAACATTATTAGGACAATTAGTAAATTATTTGATGACTAATTTGTATTTTGCAACTTTGCAAGTGGTAACTATCGGTTATATGTAAGCCTGTTTTTTTAAACATAGGTATATCATGATTTTCTCCAACTACATAGATTAACATAACGAGATGATAATATAGCACATACCTATAGATTATAATATTATGTGATTGGTGTCACGCACTAACCCACACGTAAATCCGACCCGAAAGCAGCCATGCAGCGGTTACGTGCGCCCGACGGCAGTTCTCCGCCGGGCGCGGGGGCCGGCGGGCCCATGCCCGGGGCCCCGCCGGCCTCGCCCGCGGCCCCCGCAGAGGCCCCGCGCAGTGCCTTCCCCGCACAACGCTTCCCGCTACACTACGGAAACAATGATGACATCAATAGGCAGCTCAGGGATCTGCTGCAGAGACATCCAGAAAAGATGTGGCCGGGACGTAAGTTCTTTTCTATCCCTCCAAGCTTCTAGACCCAGAGGTTTACGGTGTGCGTTGTCTGTCAATGAATGAATGGATTTAGTATTTTTATAAAGTAAGATATTAGCCTAAAATCGAATGTCTATAACATAGAACATAGCGAGGCACCCTCTGCGCCGGGCGGCCCGGCAGAGGGCCAGCCGTTCCGCCAGCCGCTGCCCGTGGCACTGCGCGCGCGCGCTCCCCTCGTGCACGCCAGCCGGCCTGACCATCACTGTGAGTACTATAGTGTTAAGAAAGGACTGCTAAACCTTTTTTTAACAAGCAAATCTGTCACACCAAAATGTACCCCCAAGATTACAAAGTAGGGTCAGGAAATATAATTATTGATGAAGGTGACGTCCATTTGCCGTATTATAGCTACTTCATGCAACTGTCAAAGAATGACAGTTGTGATTTGAATATAAAATAAATTTTGTTACTCAATTTGTTAAACAATTAATTTCCCTGATTATACAACACAAACAAGTTACTATACAATGTGTTACATAATTAACGCAAGACCTCATACACCCCAATTAGAGTATTGACTTAAATGCATAATGCAATGACCAAAACAAAATTTTTTTAAAGCTCGTTTGCTCGTCGTTTTGTTTAAGGAGGCGTTTACGAATCTAACAAAAATAAGCAGTTTTTCGGTACATTTTGCGGGAAAATGATACGAAACCAAATCTAACTAATAATTACCACAGATAGATTGCTCCTTCATCTTCAAATATGGCTAAATTTTTATTCGAAAAGTTTGGTTTATAATATTGTAAAAAATTATTTCCGTCGCCTCTTCACACAAAATTGACGATATCGTAATGACTTTAGGTACATTTTTCTTCTATTTATTAACATAAATTTATGTATTTAAAAATATTTTATGTAAGCAGACATGTTCAACTCAAAATGATTGTATAAAGAACTATCAAAATGTTACCAAATGGCTCAGAAAAAAAATAAAAATCGAGTCTATTTTTTCACATATTTAGCTGTAACATGTGAATCTTAATGCACTGTATTAAGGGTTATTTTACTGGTCACTGTCTTGCTTTATTACACAAAAATTTGTAATGAAATATTAGTCTGCGCTCAGCCGCCGTCGTGGGTGGACTCTGTGTCGGTTGTAAGCAGCAGCTTGTGCTGAAAAAGATCGCTGTACGGATAGAAAATATTTGACATACCAAACTTGATACTTCACGCATTCTGTATGACTATCGTATGAAAGATTTTATTCACAGTCTTATATTATTTTTTTAGAAGTAAGTAGGGATTATTCATATTTCGTTTCGGTCATGATGGAGTCACCTGAAGGTGTACTTCGAAGACTGCTACTGGAACTAATAGACGAGCTGAGCTAGGTGTGCCGAGTTTGGGCTCGTTTTGTTAGTTATGTTGAGACCTTACCTCCGGACTTGATGAAGTGATCTGCAGGTGTACTTCGAAGACTGCTACTGGAACTAATAGACGAGCTGAGCTAGGTGTGCCGAGTTTGGGCTCGTTTTGTTAGTTATGTTGAGACCTTACCTCCGGACTAGATGGAGTGACCTGCAAGTGTACTTAGAAGACTGCTACTGGAACTAATAGACAAGAAGAGCTAGGTGTGCCGAGTTTGGGCTCGTTTTGTTAGTTATGTTGAGACCTTACCTCCGGACTAGATGGAGTGACCTGCAGGTGTACTTCAAAGACTGCTACTGGAACTAATAGACGAGCTGAGCTAGGTGTGCCGAGTTTGGGCTCGTTTTGTTAGTTATGTTGAGACCTTACCTCCGGACTAGATGGAGTGACCTGCAGGTGTACTTCGAAGACTGCTACTGGAACTAATAGACGAGCTGAGCTAGGTGTGCCGAGTTTGGGCTCGTTTTGTTAGTTATGTTGAGACCTTACCTCCGGACTAGATGGAGTGACCTGCAGGTGTACTTGGAAGACTGCTACTGGAACTAATAGACGAGAAGAGCTAGGTGTGCCGAGTTTGGGCTCGTTTTGTTAGTTATGTTGAGACCTTACCTCCGGACTTGATGAAGTGACCTGCAGGTGTACTTCGAAGACTGCTACTGGAACTAATAGACGAGCTGAGCTAGGTGTGCCGAGTTTGGGCTCGTTTTGTTAGTTATGTTGAGACCTTACCTCCGGACTAGATGGAGTGACCTGCAGGTGTACTTGGAAGACTGCTACTGGAACTAATAGACGAGAAGAGCTAGGTGTGCCGAGTTTGGGCTCGTTTTGTTAGTTATGTTGAGATCTTACCTCCGGACTAGATGGAGTGACCTGCAGGTGTACTTCAAAGACTGCTACTGGAACTAATAGACGAGCTGAGCTAGGTGTGCCGAGTTTGGGCTCGTTTTGTTAGTTATGTTGAGACCTTACCTCCGGACTAGATGGAGTGACCTGCAGGTGTACTTGGAATACTGCTACTGGAACTAATAGACGAGAAGAGCTAGGTGTGCCGAGTTTGGGCTCGTTTTGTTAGTTATGTTGAGACCTTACCTCCGGACTAGATGGAGTGACCTGCAGGTGTACTTCGAAGACTGCTACTGGAACTAATAGACGAGAAGAGCTAGGTGTGTCGAGTTTGGGCTCATTTTGTTAGTTATGTTGAGACCTTAAATCCGGACGTGATGGAGTGACCTGCAGGTGCACTTCGAAGACTGCTACTGGAACTAATAGACGAGTAGAGGAAGATGTGCCGAGTTTGGGCTCGTTTTGTTAGTTATGTTGAGACCTTACACCCGGACTTGATGAAGTGACCTGAAGGTGTACTTCGAAGACTGCTACTGGAACTAATAGACGAGTAGAGCTAGGTGTCCTGAGTTTGGGCTCGTTTTGTTAGTTATGTTGAGACCTTACCTCCGGATTTGATGGAGTGACCTGAAGGTGCACCTTCCAAAAAGTTATTTTTTACTTTGTAGTGTTTTTTTTTTGAAAGTCCGATGTTTTTTTTTTTTTTGGAAAACAATTTTTATTTTTCATTTTTTATTTGTACCTGCCCAACACAAATTTAAATTACTTTAAGCAAAATTCATAAAGCTATACCTTATAAAGGTATACCTTATCCTGAGGCATACCAAATATTTATTCCTCATTTTTCATTATTGCACCTACCATTGTTTGTCTCTGCATCACCCAAAGGTTGACTGGTAGAAAATGCCTATGGCATTAAGTCCGCCTCTGTACATTTTTGTGTTTGAAGTATTAAATAAATAAATAAATACCTTATCCATTAAAAAATTAGAGAATTTGCAAATCCGTCTATAGAGATATGACGGAGCTATGCCCGAACATACATAAAAAATCATTACTGATTCTTTTTTGAAGTCGGTTAATTATTACATCAATTCATAAACTTTTGTTTGAGAGAATTTGCAAATCCGTCTATAGAGATATGACGGAGCTATGCCCGAACATACATAAAAAAAATACTCCTTATTTGAAGTCGGTTAATTATTAAATCAATTCATAAACAAAAAGTTATGCCCGAATTTACTTGCAAGATTAGAGGTACTCCAATAACAACTTTGACAGAAATGAGGGTGTACCGTGGTATACTAAACACATCTGCGTACCCCTTTAGAGGGTACAGGCGTGATGTTATATTGTGTGATTGCGTAAACAATGCATACATATGCGATAGCAGCAATCGCGGTTGATTTGCTGGCATTTTTTGAAGCCTTCGGTTGTCTGTCTCCGAAACTCTTCAGCACTTTATTCCGGAATGGTCTATTTCGGAATAAAGTTAAACCTCTTTCGAACAAAAAAAGATTTTTGCAAGTCCGTCTATATATTATTATGACGGAGTTATCTAACCTAACACCCTTACATAAAAAAAAATATATGTATAAGCATCCGAATTGAGAACCTCCTCCTTTTTTGAAGTCGGTTAAAAATACTAAATAAAACGAATATAAATAAGCTTTTTTTAAATTATATGTTTTCGAAAAGCTTGTCGCGCAAATTGTTAATACATAGGTACTTTGGCATGTACTTGCTTACCAATCAAGTAAGTAAATGGTATCTACTTTTATGAACATTTCACGGTACAAACTTTTTGACAACAACGCATAGTAAGCTTAAAAAAATACATGCCTAAAAATTAAATAAAAGTAGGCTCAAGTATCAAGTCGTGTCAGTTTACTCATAATTTCGCCGCTTCGCGCATGTCGCTGTGTGTGTGAGCCGTGCACGTGTAGTAGTAAGACTCAATACCTAAAATTGAAGCGCGTCAATTCGTAAACGCGTCCTTAAGAAAATTTTGTTGATTTTATGCATTTAAAATTTAGTCTTATTGCTTTGAAATAAGATTTAATTTTCTTTGGCTCAATCACTGGTCAATATGGCAAAATACATAATTTTTGAAAAAATACCTTCTGATGTCGATTCAGTAGTTAATTATGTACTTTCAGGACTTGGGTTTATTCTGTTATACCTTGTAGAGTATTTACTTGTAACAGAACATCGAGCATTCGCCGTTTTTACATTTTAGAACCGCACTTCGAACACGACGCTCTATGTTTTGTTACAACCTGATTTTAAAACCAACGAACGTATTGGTGTAACATTTTATCGAGCAAGGCAAGAGCGTACAATGTTCAGCAATAAACGCAAGGTAGAAAGAAATGTTACAGGTAAATGCTCTCTCGCCATGAGCGATTGTAATCAATCGACAACGTTACGTGTATAGTCATAGTTTTAAGGTTTTTATTATGTATTAATTATTATTGTATAAGATTATTTCAGAAAATATATTATATTATTATTTTATTTTATTATTTTTCATTTTACAAAAAACTAGTTTTTTTTTTTTTAATTCGATGTCTTGTTCCAGTGATTATGCAACAGCGTTTGGTATCTGCAGACAGTCAACATCAGCAAAATGTCCAGAATTCCGCCGCACAACACATGGTTGAACAGAAACAAAATCTCCAAAATAATGGTAACTACATAGATATTTTTTTTATCTTATTAATGTAATTTTGATCTCCACAAACGTTCTGCAAGTTGACTCAAGAATAATCAACTTGTTTTTATGTTGGAGTACATTATTTGGTAATTTGTATTATTTTAAATCTTTGCCCGTGACATAAAGTTAAGCTAGGTTGGCACTGATTTAAATACGATTACCTACATTTCAAAGTATTTACAAAAATAACTATCATGTATAAGTAAATGTCTAAAACAAATATGTTTTGCAGCTCCCAGTAATGAAAATAAGCAAGAGTCAAATCAAGATCAAGGTAATGATGAGATGGATATGGGAGATATGGACAAACTTGAACAAGACGGTTCTAATATTGGAGAGGTAACGTAACATGTTCTGTAATACTTCCATTGAAACATTAATTTATATCTTTTTTTTTTTTGGGAATGGAAAAGTTGTTTTTTATTGAAGTGAAAACTTCTTTAGACGCGTTGGACATTTTTTGAGATGGGAAAAACCATTGTACTCGCGCCACTGTTACTGTAACCGACACCGTTTCAGATGTGTTCGGCTGTCCTCGGGATGTACTCGGTTTTAATGTATATCCGATAATTAGTCAGTGAGTGATGGCAAAGTATGCTGTTTTTGTTTTGTTTTCACTTCTGTCGGCACTCCCGGAGTGCCACTTGTTTTTTTATTGAGAACGTAACATTACGCCACTCATATTTTGCCCAATTATGTTAAGTCCCAACTAAGAGGGGGTGAGCCTATTGACATCAACCGGGCTCAGAGCCAGATTCATTACTATATAATTAAAAAAAAACAAAATTTACTGCTTACTGTATGGTTAGAAAATAAGTGGTTTATTTTATGGTTATTGTATCAAAATTCTGGCACTCATGGCAGACAATCTTCTTGAAACTATTAATTGTAACTAATTCCAAAGGTAGGAGACATCCTAACCGGCCTAGGCGGCGAGGACGACGAAGTGTTATTCGAGACGTTAACTGCAGAGATAGGCGAACAGTTCAATATACTGGAGTACGCCGACCCAGAGCTGGCGGCGCTGAACGATGAACACATCCTGGACGGCTTGGATTTGGCTGACGACGGCCTGCCTGAAAGACATGCCAAGAGAGAGCCTGAGTGAGTCCCTATTAACTCATTTATGGAACGAAGTTCTTTAACGCCGCTTGCGAGAGGAGTTAACTGGTAAAAATCGTCACGCTGAAAAAGCGTTTTGCCCCCTCCATGCGGCTCTCTCTCTCTATTATATACGAATGTGTGTGCGTGTGAGATGGGGTCCCCCGACCATACACGTTTTATTTTATTCCAAATTCACATGAAAACTTTAAAATTGTGTAGGAATGAATGTTCATCTGCTTCTCTCATTTTTTTTGAAGTGAAAACTTCTTTAGGCGCGTTGGGCGCTTTTTGAGATGGGAAAAAACATAGAACTCGCGACACTGTTACAGTAACCGAAACCTCTGTTTTAAGTTTTGGCCATTGTAAAGACCTCAACGCGCGATACATTTTTCTTTGGGAAGAATGACCTTCAAACATATAAAATTACCATGCTTTTTCAAGTTTTCACTCGTGTCGGCACTGTTTTTTTTTTCTTTTAGTACCTGAGTGAGAAAGATGCCGAAATCCAATAAGTTGGATTGGTTCACCAATGAATTCATTTTTCACGTTTCATCTATAAGTGAAGCATCTGATATTGGCTTTATCTAAAACCATTTTAGGTATCAAGGCACCTATTGAAATTCTAGTTTTACGTTCAGTATGTCTAAACGAATTTAAACAAAATACACAAGAAAAATGCATTTGATGGTTTATTGAAATTTCGATACAACAGTTTGCAATCATATAAGATCAGCAGTACCGCACTGGTGATAATATGATATTGTTACGAGCTTGGGGTTCGTTACAATTAAAAACGCCGATTTATTAACCAAAAATAGACACTTTAATTAAAAACACAAATTACAACTTTAACACTAATTATGAAACACAATTGCACTACTGATCACTTCTAAGTCGCACTTGAAGATCGCTTTCCTTTCGATGTTTTCGCTTGTATCGCTTATCCAAGACTGTGTCGGCTCGCGGAGCATTCCCGCCTTATATAGGCCTCACATTGTTCTAGAACTTTCTATTGTAGAAACATCTAGAATGTTCGAGTACATTCCGGCCCCAACTGACCAGATGTCGATAGTTCTAGAAAGTTCTATCATCGAAGCTTCTAGAAGGTTCTTGACACTAGTTCTTCTACTCGATACTAGATGGCGCTAGTGGTAACGAATATCAATTGTAGCGCGCAACACTGCCCCCTCCTAAGACATGCTCGTCCCGAGCATTATCGGCCCCATAATAACGCGCCAGTCGATCCACATGGACGATCTTAGGAGTACCTCTTGCACCTTTCTGTATCCGGTAGGTTACGTCATTGATTTTTGTCACAATCCGGTACGGTCCGTCCCATTTAGCTTGAAGCTTAGGAGATTTCCCTTTGCTGCGGACTGGATTGTGCAACCACACTAGTGAGCCTTCGTCGAACCCTGTATTGTTCATTTTTCGGTCATAGCGGGTTTTCATCTTTTCAGACATTTGCTGGCCCGATTGCCTGACGTGCTCATAAATGTCATTCATTTTGTTCCGCAAGTCATTCGCATAATCGGTTATACTGCGTGGGGCATCAGGTGGTATTCCGGTGATCAGGTCTGCAGGCAGCCGTAATTCTCTTCCAAAGTTTGCGAAAGCTGGTGTCACCGATGTACTTTCGTGAACAGCGCTTCGATATGACAACAAAAACGGTTGTATGTGCTTGTCCCAATCTCGTTGCCGATTTTCCACAACTTTTGCCAGGTATCTCTCCAATGTCTGATTAAATCTTTCCACCATTCCATCCGATTGTGGGTGGTAAGAAGTTGTTCTAGTTTTATGAGTACCCATAACTCGACAAGTTTCCTGGAATATTTGGGACTCAAAGTTCCTTCCTTGATCACTGTGAATCTCCAAGGGTACTCCAAAACGGCAGAAGACTTCATGCACCAGTTTATCTGCAACTGTTGAAGCTTCTTGGTTTGGAATGGCGAAGACTTCCGGCCACTTAGTGAAGTAATCCATCACAACCATGAAATACTTGTTACCACTTTCACTTTCCGGAAAAGGTCCAGCAACATCTAGGGCTATTCTCTCCCATGGTGCACCAACATTGTACAATTTCAATGCACCTCTACTACGTGTCTGAGGTCCCTTTACAGCTGCACAACTTGTACATTTACGACACCAGTCCTCGACATCGTCCCGACAGTGGACCCAGTAAAACCGTTCTCGTATCTTCAGTAGAGTCCGTTTTACTCCCAGATGACCTCCTGAACAACCATTATGGTACAGCTGTAGAACATCCGGCACTCGAGCTTTAGGGACAACCATTTGCAGATGACAGCTGTCTCCCCGAGCATTTTCCCATTTACGGCACAAGACTTCATCCTGAATCACCAAGCTGTCCCATTGGGCCCAATAGCTTTTTGTGGTCGAACTCATCGCTGAGACGTCACTCCACTTGGGCTTAGGAGCTCTGGTTTTCATCCACTCCAGAATCGGCTTAATGTCCGAATCTTCCTGCTGTGCACGTTGTAGGCTTTCCTTCCACTCGTTGCTGAGGTCGGTCCTGAGCATCCTCACAGGTACCACCTCCTTACCCTCTTGCCTTGTACAATGCTTGCAATCTTCAGGACAAGGTCTTCTTGACAATGCATCGGCGTTGCCATGAGATTTCCCGCTGCGATGTTCGACCACAGAGTCGTATTCCTGCAGTAGTTCAATCCATCTTGTCCTTCTGGATTTTTGAACTGCAATAGCCATTTCAGTGCAGCATGGTCAGTTCGTAAGTGGAATTTCCGCCCCAGAAGATATTTGCTAAAATGCTGCAACGACTTTACCACAGCAAGCAATTCCCGTCTCGTGACGCAATAGTTCCTTTCCGGCTTTGACAACGACTTGCTGAAGTACGCTATCACAACCTCTTGATCACCATTCCGTTGAGACAACACACCGCCAAGTCCTATGTCACTTGCGTCTGTGTCAACTATAAATTCCTTGCCTGCATCAGGGTACCCTAAAATAGGTGTTCTGCACAGTCGGTCCTTTAACTCCTGGAATGCGATGTCGCAACTTTCATCCCAGCAGAAATGTCGCTTCTCCTCGGTTAGCTTATGCAGGGGTTTGGCTATATCCGCAAAGTTCTTAACAAATCGCCGATAATAAGAGCACAAACCCAAAAATGCTCTGACCTGCGTCTTGTCTTTTGGAACTGGCCAATCTTTGACAGCGGCGATTTTCTCCGGATCCGTGCGGATACCTTCCTCCGACACTACATACCCCAAAAAGCTAACTTGTCGTTTGAATAGTGAACACTTCTTCGGGCTTAACTTGAGGTTGGCACCCTGGATCTTCATGAGCACGCGTTCCAGGTTTTGAAGATGTTCTTCAAACGTACGGCCTACGATGATGATGTCATCCAAGTAGACCAGGCAAGCATCGCCAATTAGCCCGGTAAGTACAAGTTCCATCAACCTTTCAAACGTTGCCGGAGCATTGCACAATCCAAACGGCATAACTTTAAATTGCCACAGCCCTTTTCCTGTCGAGAATGCAGTTTTCTCCTTGTCCTTAGGATCTATTTCAACTTGCCAGTAGCCACTTTTCAGGTCCAGCGTGCTAAACCATTTTACTCCAGTAAGCATGTCCAGCGTGTCATCAATTCTTGGCAAAGGATAGCTGTCCTTCTTCGTAACGTCGTTCAGACGACGATAGTCAACACAAAACCGCATGCTGCCGTCTTTCTTTCTTACCAGCACGACAGGTGAACACCATGGACTAGATGAAGGTTCAATAACACCATCCTTCACCATTCCCTCAATCATGGTTTCCACTTCCTTTTCACGTGCTACCGGCAATCTCCTTGGCCGCTGACGGATAGGCAATTCTTCTCCTGTGTGTATTTTGTGTTGGACTAAGCCAGTCTTCCCGATGTCAGCATCGTTTGACGAGAAAACATCGGCGTACTTGAGTAACATCTTCTTCGCCTTGAACATTTCATTTTGAGACAGAGCGCTGCGGCAGTCCTCTAAAAGCGTTGACACTCTCGTTTGTGCATCCTTGCTGAGGGTCCCAGTCGATAGATATTGGCATCGACGCAACCAATCCACTTCCTCGCAAGTACCAACTAGTGTGCCTTTTTCTATAATCTGTTCCTGATCACAAAGGTTCAGCAAACGTACCCCTGAGATGTCGGTGGCTCTGACCAAAGTTCGTGCCACTTTCCATGGAAGGTCATTGTCTACCCTTTCCACGAGTACACAACGATGGGTTTGCCCAGGATTCCGAGGAAGACTAACCGGCACAATCGTTTCCGATCTCGGCGGAAGAACAATCTTCTTAAGGCTGTACACATTCCCTGGTAACGCTCCTTCCACGAAAAGTTCCTCTTGTCCACATTTCAAAACACCTTGCTTGACGTCAATCTCGCAACGATTCTTCCTCATAAAGTCAAGGCCCAGGATGCAATCGTCCATTATATCAGCAACGATGACATTATGCAGGTAGATTCTGTTGCCTAGCTTCAACTCCATCTTCTTCTCTCCATGGACGGGTATGCGCTGACCGGTGGCTGTTACCAAATTAATGCGTTCTCGGGTGTATGCGGAGTCCCCAAGGAACCGACTTATAAGTTGGGAACTGACGACCGTACGAGAAGCTCCAGTATCTATGGTCAGCTTACACGGCGTTCCGTTGATCTCGCCCTTGATGATTAAGCTGTTCCCGTCATGGGTTTGTGTGATCGAAATCCTTGGGGCTCTTTGAACATCAGCCAGCACCCGCCCCGCAGTCCTGGCTATTATTCGTTTCCCTGCTGCTGCTGGGTGGTGCTGTTAGCCGCACTACCCTCTGGAGACCGGCCATCTTCCCTTTCTGCAGTTCGCTTAGGGCAACTGGATCGAAGGTGGCCCCTTTCCCCACAGCCGTAGCACCTAGGGCTGTATCCTTTATTACGATCGCGAACTGTAGCCGCTGCAACCTCCCTGACGCGATGGGAACGATGATCCTGCCGCACAGCTTCCACCTCCAGTGCATGGGCCAAGGCGTCCTTAAGCGTCCCGTGGTGACCGAGCCTCACAGCAGCTCTAACCTCAAGGTCGCGGATGCCGTCGATGAATGCCTGCACCAGGTTCCCATCAATAAGCGCAGGTACGGACTGGTAAGCTTTGCGAACCAGCTTCTCCACTTCAAGGGCCCACTGCTGCAGGTTTTCGCTGCTGCGTTGCACGCGATCCTTGAGCTGCGCACGAAACACGTGTTCCAAGTGAGCGTCACCATACCGAGCCTCCAATGCCTCAAGGAGCTGCTCGTAAGTCACTTCCTTACCGATAGCTTCCAGAACAGTTAAGGCCTGGTCGCGCAGGCCTAGGGTGAGGGCAGTCATGGCCTGATTTTTATCCCACCCGTTCGCCTTCATGACAGCCTCGAACTGGATTTTGTAGGCCGACCAGGAAGAAGTTCCGTCGAATGGTGGCACTTTGAATCCACGTAGCGAAGGTGTTGTAGCTACGGGAGCTGCGATTCCATCCCCAAGTTTAATGTAATCCAATGTTTTCTTCACGTCAGCCATCACGGTTTTCTTCACGTCAGCCATCACGTTGTCAACCCGATTATTCACTTGGTCGATTCGGGTTTCAGCTTCCGACAGGCGGTTGTCATGTTGAGCAACCTTATCCTTCACCTCCTTCATGTCTTTCCCGAAGGTAGCATGAAGGTCCTTCATAAGGAGCATCTGCTCTTCCTGTCGGCGAGCCTGTTCCTCCTTATCACGCTGGAGCTGTTCTTCCAGCCGACGAACCTGTTCCTCCTGTCGGCGAGTCTGTTCCTCCTGTCGGCGAGCCTGTTCCTCCTTATCACGCTGGAGCTGTTCTTCTAGCCGGCGAGCCTGTTCCTCCTGACGACGAGCCTGCTCCTGCAGCATCATCATCAGAGCAGCAAAATCTGGTGCTGATGATGCTGGAGCAGCTGTGGACGGGCCGGCCTCCGTGGTCGGTATCTGGCCCTCTGACCTCTGTGGCGGAGATCCACCAAAACGTCTCTGGTCCGTCTCCTGTTGGCGTTGACTCCGGGTACGGATACCCTCAGTGTCGTCCTTGGGTAAAATCGGCATGATTTTAATCCTTGCTTCTGACACCAATTGTTACGAGCTTGGGGTTCGTTACAATTAAAAACGCCGATTTATTAACCAAAAATAGACACTTTAATTAAAAACACAAATTACAACTTTAACACTAATTATGAAACACAATTGCACTACTGATCACTTCTAAGTCGCACTTGAAGATCGCTTTCCTTTCGATGTTTTCGCTTGTATCGCTTATCCAAGACTGTGTCGGCTCGCGGAGCATTCCCGCCTTATATAGGCCTCACATTGTTCTAGAACTTTCTATTGTAGAAACATCTAGAATGTTCGAGTACATTCCGGCCCCAACTGACCAGATGTCGATAGTTCTAGAAAGTTCTATCATCGAAGCTTCTAGAAGGTTCTTGACACTAGTTCTTCTACTCGATACTAGATGGCGCTAGTGGTAACGAATATCAATTGTAGCGCGCAACAATATGAATAAGACATATTTTCTTTGTCTATGTCTGTCGACCACTTTCAGAATAACAAGATTGAACAATTTATAATTCTTCTCTTATCTTTTCAGAGATGAACATGAACAGGCACAAGACAACAAAATGTATAATGACTTACAAAAGTCAGTTAAAAACATAGAATCTAAAGCGGAAGTGAAGTCAGAGATCGAAGATGTAAAGCCGGAAGTGAAGTTGGAAGCGCCGTCGACGCCCGCGCCGCAGCAGATGTATAGCGATTCCGTGCAAAGGGTTATGACACAGAACCAGCAGATGGCTAGTATTTATGTAATTGACCATTTTTTTTTATTTTGTTTTTTTTTAATTTTTATTTCACACACACTTACGCCTTTTTCCCATAGCAGGAACTATAGAACGCCATCTTATACGATCCTTACATACTTGTTTTGTTCCTTTCCTTTTATTTTTATTACTCATATGTTTTTTTTAAATATATCTGTTTAAGGGTATAACTATAAACCTGCCCTAATTTCAAAGTCTAAATCTTATTAAATTTGAAGTTGTTTTGGGTATTGATAACGAAAGCAAAGCTTGTAAATTGGAAAGGAAGCCGATTCAGATAGGCTTTCGTCCCATTTATTAGCAGTTTTGGAACACTCGCATGTTTTACGTTAAATGGTTTTTTTATTCTTCCAACCAGAATGCAATGCAAGCCATCAAATCGGAAGTGAAACTAGAAAACGAGGACAAACCACAGCGTCCGGTGTTTACGCAAATGTTCACAAATGCACCACAGCGGCTTCAATTACATCATCAGGTAAACGCATCGCCTCAGAAACTTCGTTTCACCGAATTGCTGTCTTAGCATCCTCACTTTATTTGATTACAATTTTGGAAAAGAAAGACAAAAATAATACTAATTAGTGATTGGACTTTAAGACTTTTCAAAAACTTGAGCTGTCGAAAATTTTTACGGTATTCTTTGAGTAACAATGAGCGTTTGGGGTTTTTGTTGTGAAAATTGCATAAAATAACAGGTGATAGGTTTAATTGGCAGCGTGAATAATTGTGTTGTTTTATAGCAACAGCGTCCACAACAGTTCCAGCCTGGGCAGCAGGTGATGAGTCAACAAGTGGTGCAACGACCACAAGTGCAGTTCACTGCGGGACAACACATGCATTACGCTCAGGTATGTAGCCACTAGAACATTTAGTGCATTTTCGGGGCAAAAATTAGATGGTACAGAAATTACCGTGGTACCTTGGCGCTTTTCCCTTAATTATTGAATGTAAATACAACTTTCAATAAAATATGGAATTAAAATTGTTGAGCAACTTTACTAAAATGTCTATGAATGAATGTTAGTAGTCTCGTCTTTAAAGCTCGAGTAGTGACAAGAGTGCTCTCTTAACGAGGGCACGGGAACGTAGTGTGTCGTAATATTCAGTTCCGGTTTTATTTGTAGGGCGCGGGCGCGGGCGGCGCGGGCGGCGCGGCCGGCATCGTGAGCGCCATGACGGCGCAGGTGGCGGCGGCGCTGGCGGCGGGCCGCAGCATCGCGCCCGGCACGCGCCTGCTGGCGGCCGACGGCTCGGTGGGCGTCGTGCGCGCCGACCGCAGCGTGGCGCTCGCGCATCTGCCCTATGCTGGTCAGTGTTGTACTACTCGGCTACATTTCAGCCTGGAACCATCCAGTGCTGGCTGTAGGCCTCCTTTACTTTCTCTAATACTTTCCCTTCTAGGTGTTTCCCGCAACAGGAATATAATAGGCAGATAAATGTTATTTCTGCTTTTCATGTTCAAACACACTTCACACATTCAGCGATAGACAACAAAACATAATACAAATCAAATTGGTCAAGTTATTTTGGTTTTATCTTTAAAACTATGTTCATATTATGATTAAAATCTGACACACGTTTTTGAATGAATTCTTTTTTGTTACAATCACACTAAATCATCTTCATCTATGTGCATTTTATGTCGTTAACTGTACGCATTACTTTTTGTCATCTAAATGTTCCAACGTCAAATCAAAACAATTCTTTATTACTGAACACAGTACCTGTGCAACATGTTCAGTGAACTTATGAATATACCCAACATTAGCCACACAGTCGCATGTTTAAGCCTATAATAAAGACAGAAGTGAAGTGTAAGTTTTCCCCCAGCGACAGTAGCAGGCGGGCAAGTGGGGCAAGTGGGGCAGGTGGGCCAGGCGGGGCAGGGCCAGCCGGGGCAGGCGGGGCAGGCCCCGGGCGCGGCCCGGCCCCCGCCGCCGCCGCCCTACCCCGGCACGCTGCGCCAGCCGCAGCCGCCGCCGCCGCCCTACCCACAGGTAGGCTTCTATGCACGCGTGCCACGGACACGCACACACCGCGCGATCTGTTCTGTAACAATCTCACGTAACATTTTTACAGAATAGACCGACGGTTCTTGACGTGACACTAAAATCAATAATATGCTTAATTAACCATGAATAATAATTTTATTATTTTGAGACGAATTTCGTTTACTAACGCGATGCAACAGAGCTATTTCTAAATATTACCCCTTCACATTTCCAATAGTTTTAATTTTTACTTAAGAAACCTACCAAATCTATGCAACAATCTTATCATATTTACGTGTCACGTCAAAAATCGCCTAATAATGATTTACTCACCAGATATAAAATAAAATTAATGAAAACTTACTAATATTGAGTATTTTGATAGTCTTGGAGGATTTTTGGATACATTGTCGTGCATGCAGTAATATTTTTTATCTACATGTTTTTTGTATGAATTTGTTTCGCCATGGCGACGGTGTCGAAGTAAATTCATTGGCTTTAAATGTATGCAGTAAGCTTGGGTTCACATTTACGAGTCACTGTCGATTGTCACCGGACTGTCTCACAAGAGTTGCAATAAATGTGAACTAGTAACAATATTCATCAGTCGCTTCAATATTTGATCGCATCGCAGACAATGTGTAGTTGAACGAGCGCAATCATATCCAAAGCAATATTAATTTGTCTATGCGTTGGTGGCGGATCCTTCCGACTGTAAATATACGCTGAAATGAAAGAGGCCGTTTGTTTTATTCGTTACAAGCTTAGAAGACTAATGTTGCATGGGTATGCAATCGCTTACAATTTATACGACCATTCCGTACAACATTGGCTAAAAATACTACTATTCAGTCATTTCTAACAAAATAATACAGACCGGAACGACATTGCCCTTTAAAACAATGTCGTCATTACAAAGAGAAAACAGAAAAAATCAAATGCTGTCTCGTATATCATGGGTCGTATGAGTTGCGTGTCGTAGGCTGTATACGGCGGAGTACAGGCGGTGTTTATTGCATGTCGGTGGTTGATGGTTGTTGGCGCGGGCAGCCCTATGAGGCGGCCGACTGGGGCGACTGGCTGCATCGCCGCCCGCTGCTGCTGCAGGTCAGGCCCTCACACACCCGCACCTAGGCAGCCCCACCGATATACCTCCTTCACTCCCTGATAGCACGACAAGCTAGGGGCTTTTGTTAAATCACGTGTGTAGCTAGAAAATTGTCAAATATACTTCGTCCGAAAATATGGTTGTTCTATTTCTTTATGACAAACAAAGCCGATGTCGATCATTCTACCAATATCTAAAGTGAATTGGAAACGTAAGTTATATTAATGTTGTTTACGCCCTTAGTAAAGCGTACCGAACTTTTTTGAGCCGTTTTTGGTGATACTTCGAATACGAAAGACCATTTCCGCGTTCTGGCCTTAAGACTTAATTTACGAATACTATGTATCTTCGAACCGAAATCATGGTCGATTCGAAAATATATTGCTGAAATTGAACAGAATTCCCCAAGGCAGAGTAGTTGGTAAATTAGAAAATATAACCAGCAACTTGCTGATATTTACTGGTACTACATGGCATACACATGTGACTTAGCAGATATTCTCTATTCTTGTTCGTACCCAAACCACAGATTAAATACTATACAGAATTCTCGACTTCCTATATTGGTCATGTTCTTTATTGTTATCTAACACACTTGTTTGTTTCCTTCGTTGACGAAAATTTTCAATCTTTGAAATTTCGCTCTCCGTTCCTTAAACACATTCAAAATGTAGAAGAAACCTTGATATAAACCAATAAATAAATCTGTAAATGTATTCAAGTCTATAATCTCCTCTTCCCTTACGTCCTCAACATAGACTTCCTTTCCTTAGTCTCTAGAGGGTCCGAGTCGGATTAGAGGGCCTTGTCACCGCTAACCACCTTGTTTGTGTCTGTTTTAACGCTTTTTACTTTGCTTGCTCGCGGCACGCATGCGTACTGACTACTAACCTTTGTACCTTTTCAGCATCCTTCCTAACACTTAAACACTAACGTTCTAAACAAACTAGCACTAAAAATAAACATTGTTTTATTAAATATCTTTTTATTTGTATTAAAGAGAGTGTAGAGGTTAGGATTGGATTACCTGTCTCATCTTGGTTTAAAAAAATACTGGTGGTGGAAATTCGACATCTGTTGGTTGCGGGCCGTGAGCTTTGAGTAGTTAATCATGATGCTGTAACTTAAGGCAGATATAAGCATTATAATTGGCAATGAAAGCATGAATATGTAGATACGCGAGGTCCCAAGATGGAACAAAAGAGAGATGCGAGCATGGAAGCTCATAAATGCATGATAAAGACAAATGTATGCGATATCCATACAAGACTTATTATTATTGATCAAGACAGACCTCCGACTATGCCTTAATACTCAGAATAGTCAGTCGTAATGTAATATGTTTTACGGCCTCAGACATTACTGGTCGCAGTAGTGCACAAAATGCTGTTATCATTCTCTTATAGTTCCTTATGTTCCTGAACAAATAAATAAAAATATTATTAATTAGTTCAGGCCATATATACATTCGTAGGTGTAGTTACATGCATTAGGAATCATTACAAGTAATATTTCACATTTAAAAACATAACACACACAAAACTTCTAGAGTTTTAGTTTTGAATAATAAACTTCTGTAAATTAGATTGATGCTATTATAAAAGTACGATTTATAAATGTACTTAGATTATTAGCACTGTGTTGTAATCTCACATTTGTTATTTTTATCAACAGACTATCGATAGAGTATGCGCACTGAACTATTAGTTGAACTATCTCTTAAGTCACATCTACTAGTTTATCATGTTATGAAGGTATTATTCACTTCACGAGTAAAAGTAGTTTCATTTTTTTTAAAATTGCTAGTAATTCACTCGTCGAGCCGACTGAAAATGATGTAGATTGTAATATCTGTAATCAAAGGTCTCCAAGAATTTTTTATTTACTTTATATCTAGAATTATAATTAGTTTATTAGAATGACTCATTTGCTTTTTAATGACTGTTTCATTCGGCTCAACACTCAAGATGAGACGGGTAAAATTAAAACTTATAAATAAACCGGCCACAAACTATTCTTGTATGCATCGATATAAGCATTGAATGCCGCATCGTACGCACCGAGCTCGATTCACAAAACGTGACGCTAAGTGACAAAACTAGGAACCCTAGGAAACTAGCATCGCGACCGGTGACGAAGCTAACGGTGACGGGCGACGGCGCAGGCCGGGCGTCGTCAACAGGCTTACTTTAACCGTCAGAACGTAAACCAGGAGCAACCGTTGCTTCTCGAGGAGCTCCTGGAGCAGGAGAAGCGCGAGCAGGAACGCGAGGGCGGCGACTGGGCGGGCCCCGGCGCGGCCCCGGCGCCCGCGCCGCCGGCCCCCGCGGCCCCGCCCGCCGTGCCGCTGTACTGCGGCATGGCCCCGCCGGCCCCGCCCGCGCCCGCCGAGCGCGACCCCGACCCGCACGCGCGCCTGCTGTACGAGCAGTGGCTCAAGCAGTACAACGCCTTCGCCGCCGACCAGCAGCGCTACTACGAGGTCGAGGTTCAGAAGCTGAGGAAGATCCGCAAGGTGAGCCGCAGTAGTGCGCTTTCGTGTTCGTGAGCTTTGTAGTGGCGAGCCGTCCTCCCGGCCGTCGTATAGAACTTTACAGGTGGCGACTCCGGGCTCGTGGTAACCGAACGAACCTGTCACTAACTCGGGGGCTTTGACGCGCAGTATCGGCCCGATTTTACACTTGAGGCTTTTCGATTTTCAGTCGCTGAACAGCAAGCAGCGTCAGTTGCGCAAATCGGGCAACGAGCTTTTGCCAAACGACGCGGCCGAACTGCAGCGTGTGTCCACTGAGCAACAGGCGCTACAGAAGCATCTTGAGGCTGCACGCAAGCAAGCCCGGCAACACAGCATGCTTATACAGGTATACCACAACGTCTCATAATTATGTACATTATTCATGTTTCTTGATAATTGATTAATCATTTTCATTATGTACATAGGAATACGAGACAAAACAGCGTCAACAAAATCCGCAGTTGGCTCAACAATCTGTGATCAACCAGCAACAAATTACGTCAAATCAAACTGTATTTGCTCAGAATCAGAACATGAATCAGGGGCAACAGGTACAACAGCAAGCCACAATCAACCGGCCGATGCAACTGGGGTTGCAAGGCGCTACTATACAGCAGCAACAAACACTTATTCGGACTCAACAGACTGTGATTGGAGCCGACGGTCAGCCAATATCTCAACAAAGGATAGGTCTGGTGACGTCACCTTTGAACACTCAAGGAAGACTGCTTCAAGGTGGTCGTACCCTTGTTATAGAACAGTCGGGTGCACCACAACAGCAGTTAGTAAGACAACTGTCAGGGGTTCAGGAAAGATCGCAGTCTGTAGGCGGTATGGTGCAGTTCGGGCAGCAACAGATGGGTGGAGTTAGAACCTCTATGCAGCAAGGACCTCAAACACCAAGAACGCCCGGAGCTCGTCCAGCAATGTCGCCATTACATGTGCAGTCGCCACATTCGCAGTCTCCGTTACATTCCCTCGCGCCACAATCACCGTTGCATCATCTGACGTCACCGATGCAGTCGCCACTGCATTCTCAACAGTCTCCTCTTCATCATACGTCTCAATCTCCCTTGCATCCATCGACACAGTCGCCTCACCATACGCAGCAGTCACCGTTGCATTCACAACAGTCGCCAATGCATGTGCAGCAGACGAACATGCCGCACCAGTCCCCGATGCATCAGCAGTCACCGATGCACCAATCCCCAATGCATCCACAGCAATCCCCAATGCATCCACAGCAATCCCCGATGCATCCACAACAATCCCCTATGCATCAACAATCTCCTCTTCATCAACAAACGCAGATGTCCCAGCATTCCCCAATGCCCCAGCAGTCGCCCATGCATTCTCAGCAGTCACCCATGCACATGCAACAGTCGCCGATGCATACGCAACAGTCGCCAATGCAGACGTCGATGTCGCCGCAACACTTCTTGCAACAACTACAGGCTCAGAGGACGAGTCCTCAGTTGCCAACACCTAGTCGAAGTCCTCAGGTAAAATGGACTTCTTTTGCAGAAACGTAACGTAGTTTTTGAAAAATAAAAGTTGAAATTAATCAGGGTTTTTTCTTACAGATATATCAACAATCTCAAATTCAGAGTCCAGTAGCGTCACATTCGCCGCAAATGCAAAATGTAAGAACTACTTTAGAAATCAAACAATCTATTTTGTTTACCAAAAATTGCTAAATATGTTACCGCTAAACGTATTTCGTAAAACATCGCTCTGTTTCTGTCTATCGTGGTGCAAGAAGGCCGTGCATGTACTACAATTATTAATACTTTCATGATTTTGTTATAGGTGGATTATGCGACGGGTAGATTTTCTCGCCCTGCGCCTGGTTGCTCTCCTTTACCAACACGATTTGCTAGACCGCCCCATCACCAACAAGGTACTTATATTAAAATGATCAAATACCATTTATTCTTTGAAAGGTTGTGAAAATAGAAGCTCTAGTTTCTCTTTTCTCATCAGGAATAAGAGTGGGAGGTCCTTACGGAGGTCGTCAGCAAACTTCACCGCTGGGCAGCCCACAGCCTCTACCTTCACCTGGAAACCCCGCCAACGAGATGGCTGTAAGTATACCTACTCAGTTTCAGACATAGAAATAATCACTGTAGACCGTGTTTAACTTTGATTTTTGTCTCCTATAGCGTCAACAAATGCTTCAACGACAGCAGTACAGTCCCATGGGTGGGGCTCCTGCCTCACCCTCAGTATCTCGTTCGCCGCACGTGGCGCGCACGCCGACACCGTCTGCGTCGCCAGCCGCGTCCCCGGCGCCGGGCGGCATGCACGAGCATGGCGGCGGCATGCACGAGCGAGGCGGCGGTATGCACGAGCGTGGCGGCGGCATGCACGAGCGTGGCGGTGGCATGCACGAGCGTGGCGGTGGCATGCACGAGCGTGGCGGTGGCATGCACGAGCGTGGCGGTGGCATGCACGAGCGTGGCGGTGGCATGCACGAGCATGGCGGCGGCATGCACGGGCCGCACGCCCCAGCACCTCTCCCGCCCGGGTATCGCTACTTCAAGCCCGGGCTGTTTGGTGGAGCGCCCGGCTGGCCACCTAGAGATGACGACCGACGCCGTCCCGCACACTTAACCAAAGTGTCCATACTAAAAAGACGGACACCACCTCGGCCACGTCTTCTAAACACCCCTTCTCATCATGCTGAGGAAATCGTCGATCCAAATAACTCGCCCAGCGCATCCGACGCGCGTAGTTATGTTGTATACACACCCGATGCGTTAGACTACGGACAACGCAGCTCTCGAAGCGACGAACCGCGCTCATCACTCGCGCGATCCGATGATGATGATGACGTAGAAGAGCTAGTGGAACATCTAGACGATGATGACATTGTGCTGGTTGAACCTGATGCAATATCACCCGAAGAACGCATCGCTACTGAGGAAGATTTTGAAGAGCTTATCGACAGTGGCAAACCTGATGACGAGATTGAAGATGAAGTAACTGAACGCGTCCCTACACGTACCGAGACAACAACGAAAACTGTAGCAGTTATAAGTCTGTCCACAGGCAAACAGCCCGCTAGCGTACAGCAGTACAAAATCCTCAATCCTGGCGCAAATGCACGGGCACGCTTACCTCTCCTGAGCGCTACCATGCTATCTCCACACACCAACACAAAAATCCTTGACGAAGTATCTCAAGCCACTGTCGCTTCCGTCTCGATAGCTAACCAAACTATATCAGTGCCGGTACTAAAGAATCTTTCTGTACCTATAGCTAGCGTGGCAAGTCATGTAGGTGGAGTAGGGAAATCGCAGATCAAGAAAGTACCTCTGAACTTAACCAATCCACCTCTCACGATAAACATGTCGACGCCGCCGCTGTCTAAGCCAATCAGCTCGGTCATAAGCGTCATATCAGCGAACGTGCCAAAAGTCGCAAACATAAACCCGCCCCGCGTACCCGTTTCAATATTGACACAACACCAAGTAAAACAGAAGATAGTCAAAACTATAGAGAAACCGATGATGCTTGCGTTATCTAACTCCAAACTGTCCAGTTTGTCAGTAACACATGACGCAACGCTTCCAGCAAAGATATTCCAAGACGATGCTGCGTCGCCTGATAGTACTGTTTCCTCCGACAATCAGGATAAGGATATCAACACAAACCCTATGTCTTCGACGTCACAACAGTTATCAGCAATGAGCTCTCAGGGATCGCAGATCGACCAAAGAACGGGTCTGTTCAAAGAGCCAAATAAAGACATTGACATAGAAACCGAAATCAGTCAGCAGACGGAACTGCCACACACATTGTGTCTCAGTGATCGTACACCTTTGTTACTAGGAAAAGCTGATATAAAGAGTCCCGATCCCATTCCAGAGAAAATTCCAGACAATATTATGGAGGGAGATGATGAGGATAAGCCTGAAGATAACATACCGAGTAACTTGCTGCTGGCTTACAATAAGAGCATATCTGAACCGCCGCCACCGCCATCTATGTCCGATAGTAAGACAGAAGAGAACGTAGTCAAGACGATAAAAGCTATAGCCAATCAAACCAAAGAAATGGTCATAGATTCAAACATGCAGATAACGTCAGATATGGCACAGGATTCTGTTCAAATATCCATACCGTCTCCTACGCCGTCTCAAGAGCGATACTTGAACGATATTACTATGCAGGAACACCATGAAACTGCTGAAAACACAAAGCATGTAGAGACTTTTGAAGATATGCTCTGTATACTAGAGAATATCGGCGATGATGCGAAAACATACGGCATGAAACAGCCGAACTCAAAACCGCCTAATCCAAACATTCAAAATCCGATAAATACTCCAAAACCGGATCCGAAAGAAACTCAAGAACAGTCTACTTTTGCGAAGAGGGAACCGGAAAGACTTGCATTACAGTCGGCAACAATACCTCAGTTGTCACCGCTGTCACAGCCTGCGGAACTGACGTCGAACATGGCGAATGTCTCCCAACAATTACGAACTATCATGTCGTCGCTTAACCCTAACACTTCTAAAGTGGACACACAACCTGTTATGAGGAAAAACAGTGATGCCACAACGCCTACACAGGTGAACTTTGAGAATTTGTTACCGTCATCGAAAGTGGAAGTTGCAGTGTCGAGACCATCGCCAATACAGAGGATTATTGATAAGCCTGCAACGGCTACACCAATCTCAGATAGTATGCCAATGAGTGCAGCCCAAGCAATCGGCTCAAGAGTAAACACACTATCATCAATGGGACAAATGAGAAAGTCTCCTACCGTCTCTCCCATAAACTCCCCAGTAAGCTTACAGAACTCGTTAATGAAATCGCCCGCTCCTTTGATCTCAAATCAATCATTCTCTTCTATGGATGATTCTGGGCCGACTTCAGTCGCTTCTCAAATCATTCAAATGCCAGCGCTTTCAAAAATACACAATTCTACAGCTCCTCCTACAATGATGCACTCAAATACGATCACTACAAGCATGAGTGGCTTCCAGAAGAATCAGTCATTACCAACTAGTATACTGGGTCATACGTTGTTACAGCCTTCGAGACAAATAAATGCTAGTAACTTACCATTCAGCCAACAAAGTATTAGTACTAGTCAGCCGCCAGCGCTAGTCATGACGTCTCGACCAATGATGGTGAATAAGGAACCAGCGCCGAATGTAACTGTACGCACACATAGCATTGTTAGTTCAGGGAATAATCAGATTCAAGCGAAACCACCTGGCTCCATCAATTTCATCACGTCATCGAAACTCCTACACACGCAATTGACCTCGCCACTAAAGAGGTCGAAGTCTACCGATGAGCCAAAGAGTGAAGTTATCGTAGGTCACATACAACCTACGAAAAGACATAGCGTTGAAGCCGTAGTCGTGAAATCAGAACCCATGGAGACTGATGAGCCAAATACATCTACAGCTACCACTGATGCGGGAAATAAGCATAGTAGTAATAATATGCAGCAGGCGACAGCTAACCAGAATAAAAATGATGAGTCCCAGAATGTTTTGTTGAAGCAACTGCTGCAGACTACAACTACGGCCGCTACGGTCGTACCTCAACGAACTATGACCATACAGAGAACTGCGCCAGCATTAGGTACCATACCATCTCTAGAAGCTCAGCTAGCCAGACCTTCAATACCGCCGCCGACTCTATCCTTATCGCAAGAAGTAGAAATACCAAAGAATTCGCCGCGACATAACATTATGACTAGCAACATAGTGAACTCGCCGTTCAACACACGGCCCATGCAAACGATACCCACTTCCACGATATTATCTCCGCTAACACAAACCTCGACGCAGTCCTTGATGGATGTTCGCAAGCCGCCTATTAAGATGATGAACAAAGAGGACACCACTCCGATCCCAGAAAGTTCTCCCACAATGAAATCGATGCAAATGTATCCAATGAGTATTGAAAATCAGCAGTTGCAACAAGCTATAAAGAAAGAAATTGCTCCTCCTCAGCAAAGTCCAGTACATAGACCGTTTACTCCTATGGATGTGAAGAAGGAATTACTCGATGAAAGTTCCCAACAGTCGGCAACGTCGGGTGTTTCGACCGCATCAGATCAGGGCAAACTGGACCAACCAATGAAAGAGGAATTTCCAGAGAACGTCAACATGGACACCTCATCCGAAGTGAATGCTCCGGAAACTCCGTCAGAAGCTAAAAAACGAAAGCGACGTGAATATCAACAGAAAAAGCGAAAGCAGTTACAAATGAACATGAAAGCGGCCGCTGAAAATAACTTGAATGCGGCCAACGCTAAGAAGAGACCACGCAAAGGTTCTCGATATGAGGAGGACTACGATACTTTTATAGACAACCTCATGGCTCAGTTACGTTTACTGCCAGCCATGCAAATACAAGAACCCGCTTTAACTACAAACTTCGCAGTTTGTCCACTATTCGGCTCTGGAGACTTGACAAAATTAAAAAGTAAAGACTTCGATGCATTGAAAGGCGACTTAGCAGGCGACTTCGGTAATGCAAAGATACCAAACGTTGGAGACTATTACAATACGAAACCATTCGGTGAAGAGGAACCCTTGCCTGAGAAACCACCTGCGTCGACTCAAAGAGGGTTCTATGACCAAGAATTCCAGCCTATCCTATTCGAGGATGATCCAGACGATAAGAAACTGGACTTTATTTGTAAAGAGAGGGACACCGATACACCTGACAGCATTGTTAGCTGCTCAAGTCCCGAGTGTGTCGAAACCGAACCTCCTAACAGGTTCCCTGGTCTCAAACTCATTGACGATGAGGAAGAAGACGAGGATAGTGACTCAGCATCCGGTCGGATATCACCGGTGATCCCCATCATAGCGCCCGTGCCGATCAGAGTGAAACCGGTTTCCCTATACCAGTCGAAGGATGACGAAGATAACCAGAAAGCATTAAAGAATCTTGACACAGACGCCGCTAAAATTAAAGGTGGAGATTCACCGGGAAGTACAGAAACGAATGAAAATGTCACCGTCACGCTTACCCTCACATCTGGTGCCGCGGAAGATATTCTTGGCGTACTCAAAGAGCTCGCCGGAATCCTACACATTCCGCCACCGACCTCGTATCAGATCATAGAGAGAACTGCAACTCCACCGTCACACAAGCTTGGCCTTTACAGGTCTAAAGGGAAAGATGGTAAAGAAGGAACGCCTATTGATATCCAAAGCATATTGAACGGAGCGGCGAAATTCTGCCGCCATTGTGACGTCGTCATCTTAGATTCAGTAGTAAGAGCTAAAGCGTCCGAATTCCCACTACTCTCCGCCAACAAAGGCAACGCTGAAGAAATCCTCTGCGACAGTGACTCAGAACTATACTTTTGTAGCACACAATGTTACGAGAGCTTCGCGTGGCGCCCTACCAACATCATCCTGGATGGAAAGACGAAGACAACAGTCAAAGAAGATACCAAGTCCGATGTTGATACTCACTTGTCTAAAGAACGCGATGATTTTGACACTGCATCCACTGAAAGCATGGAAACTGATGACTTAGACATAAAACCAGACATCAAAGATGAGAAAATGGACTTATCATTCATGGATTCCCTTGACAACGACGAATTGATGAAAGAAGTCGGTGATGATGTCAGTGCGCTTGATGAAGACTTAAAGAGTGAGCAAGACGACAAGAGCAACCAGAGTACTGCTGACAGGGAGAAATACAGAGGCATACGGTACAAGGCGTGGTCACCCGGCTGCATCGGACCACCAGCAAAATACAAGCGACCTACAGACAGGGAGTTAACTGAGCTGGTATTCCGAACTGGAGTTGCTATAATGCCTGTAACTAATGAAGACTCAAGAAGGTGTGAACTGTGTGGTATTCAAGGCGATGGAGTTGCTGACGGAGTATCAAGACTATTAAACTGTGATGTAAATAGATGGGTGCACTTGAATTGTGCCCTGTGGTCGGAAGGTGTGTATGAGACTGTGAGCGGAGCGCTCATGAACGTAGAGACGGCGCTTGCTGCCGGTTCTAACGCAACATGTGCCGTGTGCCGTCGTCTCGGCGCTACTGTTCGATGCTTCAAGGTGCGCTGTGGCAGTGTGTACCATCTGGGATGTGCTGTCAAGGATAACTGCGTCTTCTATAAGAATAAGACTGCGTTCTGCGCTTCTCATGCTCCGAAGGTGAGTTACTATGTGATTATAAGGCTTATATAAGGCTTATATATTTATATTTTTGTCCTAACCCTTGGTTTCTAAAAGTTAATTCAAATTAATTTGGCAAAATTCAAGGAAATTGAATTGACTGTTTTAATTTTTATGAATCACATCAAATCCAAACAAATATTTTTTATGAATCACATCAAATCCAAACAAATAAAACATACCTTCCTGGAGCAGTGGAGCAACAAGAATCGACAGCAAATTTACTGATAAGAGACTTATCAGTTTTTCTGAAACAGGAGTTAATTAAAGTGAAATACACATCATTCGTTTATTTTCTCTTTACTTGTGAGCTATCTCGATCAACGCACTAACACATATCTTTATTTTTAACAGAATGAAAAAGACAACGAGCTAACGACCCTAAGTGTACAGCGCCGCGTGTACATATCTCGCGACGAACAGCGTCAAGTAGCTTCTGTCATGCTTCACTCCGACACCAACCATCTGATAAGAGTTGGAGGACTTATATTCCTGAGCCCCGGACATCTGCTGCCGCACCAGCTAGCGGCATTCCATACGCCGAACTATATCTACCCTATTGGCTATAAAATTGTAAGTACTGTGTGTGTAATCTATGTGTAAAAGGAATATACATTTCAAGATTAAGGATATTGTATTATTTCAAATATTTTATACTTACACAGTTTTTTTCTCTAGTAATTTAAAACTTATTTATAGTTTATTTTATATTTTCTTGATTTAATTGGCTGTTCAATAACTCCTAAACGGGCGTTAAAACTGTCCTGTACGATATTTTATGGTAAAAAGTTGGGTTGACACGTCAACATGCCAGTGTTTAAACACTTTTTAAACTGCCAGCTTACCCAACAACGTCGACATAAGGTTTTCTAAAAAATAATCTTCACTGGCTCTATAGTCGATATCTAACCGATGCCACCTCTTACCAGGTGCGCTTCTACTGGTCGATGTCCCGCGCCAACTGCCGCTGCCGCTACCTGTGCTGGATCTCGGAGGAGGCGGGCCGGCCGCGCTTCCACGTGCGCGCGCAGGACGAGCCGCGCGACGAGTGCGCCGCGCCCACGCCGCGCGCCGCCTGGGCTAACGTACGTATGCACCAGCTGGACTGCTTACGTGGACTGAGCCTGCAGTGTGCTGGCATTCCAGCTATGGCTAAGGATCACACTATTGACTACAACTTCGAGCTCACTTGACCTTAGATTTCACGGTGAGATTTGTACAAAATAGATCAGCTATTCTATGTCATGACAGCCACCTTGCTTAGCAAATCCAGCAACCCTGACTTCACCTAGACTTTAAAAATTTGGGGCTGAACCAAGCAAGCGCCGGTTATTTTAAAAGGTAAAAACTTATGACTCGTAAAGCCAAAGATTTTTGTAATGTTACTACTGTGTACTCCAAGGATATTATATTATAAATAAATAATTTTGGATATTCAAAAAAATTAAATATTGCTCTTAGCTACTGATTAGAGTTATATCTAGTCCGGAAAATAAGCTGTCTATTTTTCTGTGTGGGGTGGGAGACTTTAATATTAATCATTTGGATATTTAAATAAGCTTGAAATGTACTCATTCTGAATATATTACTTTTCATAGGTATTAGACGCTGTGGCAGCATTGCGTGAAGGACGAAGTGAAGACGGAGTTCTCAAATTATGGCCCAACTACGTAACGGGAGAAGACCTGTTCGGTTTGACCGAGCCCGCTGTAGTGAGAGTACTTGAGAGCTTACCTGGTAAGTTGTTTGTTTCACTGGTAATTATTTTGCTTCTGTATTTGGGTGTTGTTCCTATGTTTCACTTGAAATACAAATACACTAGAAAAGGTATGTGCTTCGGCAACCTTCGCGTTTACGAATTAGCATGAATGTCGCGCCACATGGTAACTCCTTAGAGGTTTTGTACTGCCGCGATTTGTAGAAGTGCAGCTATCATTGTGCGCGTTTGTATGAAGTTTTTTCTCTGTCCGGTTAGTTACCTGGGTCTCAGAACGTGTTAATTAGTAAAAGTTTTGAAAATTGTTTTGGAATTGCATAGATTAGTTAATCTATAATTTCGTAATCAATATAAGCAAGTTATACAAAATAGTCAACTTCTTTTATGGTCGTGTGTTACAGCTCTATATTATTGTAAAAGTTATAAGATGATTTCCGAAGCGCATACTTTTCTTAGGATATCTGTGCAGTCTCGATTCGGCAGAGTCGCCGTGCCCTGTAGCTATACATGTGTGTCGGCAGGCGTGGAGACGCTGACGGACTACCGCTTCAAGTTCGGGCGCTCGGCGCTGCTGGAGGGCGGGCTGGCCGTGAACCCGTCGGGCTGCGCGCGCAGCGAGGCGCGGGCGCGCTGCGCGTGGCGCCGCGCCTGCACGCGCTCGCTGCTGCCCGCTGCGCCCGCGCCGCCGCCCGCCGACCACCCCGCCTGCCCCTACTCCAAGCAGTTCGTGCACACCAAGAGCTCGCAGTACAAGAAGATGAAGAGCGAGTGGCGCAACAACGTCTACCTCGCCAGGTACGCACCGAACCAAATATACAATCCTACGCTGCAAAAAGACTTGAACCGAAATGTTTTGTGTATCTTACCTGTCCCATTAAATACGAAAACATTACCCCTACTAGACCGAAAAAAAATAGGACAATACACACAGTATCATTTTTAAAACTAACTTCCAAGGACCGCACATGTATCAATAGGACATTATAAAATGTAAATAAATTATAATCAATCTCAGCCAGCAAGTTGAGCAGTCACCACAAGCAGCTCCCGTAGAACAGGACTCAAAGTCTAGCCGTCACCTCCGCCATATTAAAAGACAAGAGACGGCGGAATCCAACACATGACGTCACCACATGCAAACATATAGGAAACATGATGAATGTGCAGTGCAAAATATTACAGTATTAAATATCAATCCAATTCAAAACTATATGGTAAGAATGAAAAAAGTGAACAGTTATCGTGTTAAATTAGGTATAAAACTTTTTGCAGTCTGCAAACCAAGGAATTGTTCGTTGATTTCGCCTGTTTGTCATTTATTTGAAAGTTATGTTTGATCTTGCAAAAAGTTTAAATGGACATGTGAAAAGTAGATCGTAGATGGTGACTGGTGAGAGGACAAAATCTTATTGGGCAGTAATGCTTGAGTTTTTCGAATACTTAAAACTTTTGTAATATTTTTTTATAGACAGAAAAGGCCTATAGTTAGAGCTGAATGGACAAAGCATGTGACGATGATTAAAAAAAAAAACTTTAGCTCTTCCTGTAAATATTGCATCTATTTAAACTGAAAGAAAACAATAACTTTTTCGAAAAATATGGGCGTCACTTGAAATGAACCTAAATAACATAATAACCAATAATAATAGGAAATTCCCTAAAGATTATGTAAACTTATGTAGGTTATTGAACTAAACATTTTATTTATTTATTTAATTATTCCTAGGTCCAAAATCCAGGGATTGGGTCTTTACGCTGCCAAGGATCTGGAGAAGCACACCATGGTAATAGAGTACATCGGAGAGATCATTCGCTCCGAACTATCGGAGATACGAGAGAAACAATATGAAGCTAAGGTAAGAAATGTTGTTACATAGTCCATTCGTTACTAATGAGTGGATGCTTTCCTCCAATATTTCAGTATATCAATATATCAGTACCTCCAATATATCAGTCTATGATCTACACTTCTACAGTCAACTGTGATCATTTACGACTTGAACCGTTTGTAAATTAACATATCCTATCTAAGTGAGCCAGGTGATCTATAACTCAAGGCTTTCCTACCTCAGATACAATTGTCTATTTGAGATCGGGTATTTCATTCTTTCGTTCTAACTCATGCGTATTGGGTGATGTATGACAGAACCGCGGCATCTACATGTTCCGGCTGGACGAGCGGCGCGTAGTGGACGCGACGCTGTCGGGCGGGCTGGCGCGCTACATCAACCACTCGTGCCAGCCCAACTGTGTCGCCGAGACCGTCGAGGTGGACCGGCACGTGAGGATCATCATCTTCGCCAAGCGACGCATCGCGCGCGGGGAGGAGGTAACCGATATACACATTAAGAAAGTAATGCCTTTCAATTAGTGTTAGGTGCCGAAATCATTGCAGATTGCCAAAAGACGTCTACAACACGACGACACGGTTAGCGCAGTGGTTGAGCGATTGACTGCTGCGCAGCATGCCCCGGGTTCGATTCCCGCACGGTACAAATATTTGTACGACCTACAAGCATTTGTTCCGGGTCTGGGTGTTTTATCTATAATATGTATGTATTTACAAAAAAAAATGTATATAAGTAGTTTATCAGCCATCTCGTTACCATAACACAAGCATTAAGTTGCTTAGCTTGGGACTATATGGCGTTGTGTGATATGTCCAAGGATATTATTATTATTATTAACAATCGCCACAGCAAAATTATTTCACGATGCTAATCATTTCCTTAATAGAAATTATTTATTTAATTTTTTATTTTCCCACTGCAGGGCAAAAGCCTCCGTTTCTCCTTTCCATTCCCCTCGCTAATGTGGACCAATCCTGTATGTATCAATGTCATGCGTCAAGCTCGTCCCGCCATCTTCTCCTGGGTCTGCATGATGTCGCTAGACGTGTTCTGGAACACACATCACACACACATAGTAGATTTGGCCCATGACACATTCGACATGCGGCAGACGTGTTCGGCCCAGTCCCACTTGCGCTTGGCTGCGTTTCAGTGACTACGGCGATTTGTGTTTTGGAGCGACACTGATCTTGTCTATTTTATTTGCAGTTAGCATACGATTACAAATTCGACATTGAAGACGATGCCCATAAGATAATGTGCATGTGTGGCGCGCCCAACTGTCGTAAGTGGATGAACTGAACGAGACACAGGACTGGACTACGACCTGCCACCCCAGACTGAACGACAACACGGGCACCCGGTGTGCGACACTGGCACCTTCTTAACAGTTGTATATTCATGTGTACTCGTCAATATTGTATCACATTCACCTCTGCACATGAACATACAACCATACCTGACTTTGACTTTTAGCGTAGGAAAGGCTATGATAACTAGTTTTATGTACCAAAGTGATTGTACTACATGTAAGTAAATGAATCATATTAGACTTATTTAAGAATTCACTCTGATAAAGCTGACGTGTGATCATCTACTAATAAGACAATATCAACAGTTTACCGGTAATCTTCAATTTTATAACTATATTTAACCGCCGCGGTAATCAATCGGAACTTTTTTGTAAATAATATTAAATCGATATAGAAGTTGTTATTGAATTTAAATGTTTTAGACGTGAACGTTTTACGAGAGTAGAGTGTAGGCTAAGTATAATTTTATTATGTTAAATGTATTTTATGGATGTTTTGTGTCGCTGTTTTAAATGACTTATAATAAACATTTATTTCAGAAGTATCGCACCTAAGTCGTCACAGTTAATCAATATTTGCGTATACCGGAAGTATACTTGAAAATCTCAGCAGTGACTAATTGTTAGGTTAAGTTACCAAATAGACGAGTCTGCATTTAGTATGCATAGAGCACAATTTATTTAGCGATGTAAATATCCTCTTTATTAGAAATTATGTAGGGCCCATTGTTAGGCGACACGTGTTTCGTGAGACAGGGTAGTAATATAATAATTTCTAATGGAGCGGCACGAGACGCCACGATGTGCCTGACCCGTTGTTGTTTAACGTCGTAGCTTAGGTCTACGGATACCACAGCGCGCCTTTCGACGGTGGACGAACGTGAATGTATACCTGTTGGCTGTTTGTATGTATGTCCGCGTGCGTACTTTTATTCACATGGTTTATAATTATAACATACAGGTATTCAGCTGGAGAAGTATTAGGAAATATATTTTCGAGAGAAGACATGACATTTAGTGATGAAATTATTTTACGAATATTTACTCAAAGTAATGGTTTATACATAGTTCCACCGTCTCAACCTTATGGTGTGAATAAAACAACGTGCACATAGTAGTTAGTGTAATTATTTATGTAATAAATTTAATAAATAGTCCCAAATGTGATATTACCTCACATAATTTCGCGTGAACTTCACTAAGTAGTGGCCATTATAACCTATTAGGTTAGCTTGTTGCGTTACCGCTACGTATATACGACGCGTTGTATAATCAATGGAATGCGTTGAAGACGCTTGTAAGATCTGGTATAGAGAAACTATTAAATAAATGTATGTAGCACAAGGAATTATTGTAACGCAGGTTGCCGTCTACCAATGTTATGAATTCATGCAATGTAATTTTAAGTGTTAAATGTGCAATATCATTATCTTGAGTACAGATTGTAAATATGACAGTAGCTCAGCGAATCAGTGATGAACAGTTTTAATGTAATTATGGAATAGGTATGTTTTATGCATTGTTTTTTTTTATCAGATATACACCTCTCATTAAATATTTCCAATGATTTTATTTAAAGCATTCCCAAACATTTTGCACTAGTTTGACTCAAATTATTATTTTCATGAGAACATTTTGAAAGTTGTAAAATTATGTACTTTAGTAATATTCTATACAATTAGTATTTTTATTGCATTATTTTCCTATGATTAAAATTATAATTAGTATAAAACAGCATTTTATTTTGACTCTATTCCTCAATGCACACAAAGTCATCTGTTTTGTTCCGTGGAGTTGTTTGGGGAGAATGGTATGTTAGGTTGGATTAATGAAATTACGAAATACTTGTTCCGCGAGTAATTCATGCATCTTGTCTTTGGATTGGAAGGCGCGTGCCTGGCTCTGAACCTATAAACGCCACTGCCAACGGTTTCCTCCTATTATGTTTACGAACAAAAGAAAACGGCTGTCCCTTATACGTATTTCCGTATCCCAGACAGCGGTTGCGTGAAATCACCACGCTTTTGTAGCACGGTAGGTATATGCCCACCAAAACCGTGTTCAGTTTGATATTTTTCTTTTGGTGGACACGAATGCGACTTGAGACGCAGGCGTACCACACTAAGACCACAGAGTACTTTTTGCTGAGAGACTTTTGACCATAACCACTAGGACAAAAGTTTTGGATCACGATTTTGTTCGCTATGTCCCGTCTATTGTAAATAATTTAATGTCTGGTCAAAAATGGCTGGATTTATATTGCATGAAGCTGTTGTCACTGTTTAACGTTCAATAAGCAACTGAATTTTTCGAAATGTTGAATTCTGCCGACTATGAATGCAGACAATTGTAATCGTAAGTTGCGTTATATAATGGATAACTTAAAATTCCCTTTTCGAGTTTTTCCCAAATATCTCAAAACTAGACGTCTTAGGTAAAAAAAATAATGTCTCAATCATCTCTCTCTTAAAAGCAACCACACATTATTCACGGTTATTTATTCTGTTTATTTACCCTAAGGAATACACGGAAAGCATGTCCGAGAATCCACGCTAGGCCTAGTTGGACTTAGGTGGGTGCCTGGGTGGAAGGGGATTTTCTGGATGAGCTTTAAATGACGTTTGGTTGAACCAGGCGTTGGTGACATAAAGCTTAAAAGAAAACGATTTTTTATGAGTACCTACAATCGAAATAAAACATCAAATTATTTCATATAAATTTTATTACAAACTTTTTTTACTTAAACTGCAAATAATATACCAAAGAACATTGTCTAAGTAAAGCTGGAGATCCAGCACACGTTGATCGCAACTAAGTTATGATTGGAAACGGCTTGTCTAGCGAGCTTGGCGCCGCTTTACAAGCTTATCTCGAGCTTCATGTGGATTCACTGAACATCAACGCAATCTCCTAACGATGTGATGCTGAACAAAAATACGTGTCTGATAATGATCAAATTGATTATGCTTGAAATCAAACTGAAATTATCAAATACTTTTGTGTTCCATTTTACTGCACCGTCAATTAGTATTAATGGAAGATATTTGTATACTATAAACCTTAACTGAGTAAATATTAAAATTCATTTCATGTCTCAGCTACCACTAACGAAGACTAGCCGTTTCTTTATAATTGTCTATTTGAAGTTAAACATTCCGAAAAATTCAAATGATTGAAATAATTTACAAAAATATAACATTCACATACAACACAATGAGCTTTACTTGATAAATACATAATCGAGTCAAAATTATCACTCAAGTTGGAATGAGAATAAGAAAATAAATATTATAATTTGAATTAAAATTGTATCTTACACTCGACTCGTACGTGAGACGGAGACTGTTTGTAACGCTGTACATAACTATATTAGAGGACATAAGAGACGACAAAGCTGCTTGTACAGATTAGTGCGACTTTGTCTCAAGAGTTGAAGATATTTGGCGATGAAATCATACATAATACCAAAATTACCATGCTTTGCACCATTACCTTATTTAATATAGACACAAATTTATACGGTTTCACAAACCTAAAGAACTTTGAAGAAACCCCTGACGCAATCGTTAGACTTACGTAAAATTATAATTGTTGTTTCAGTAGTTTACAGCCAAAAACAAAAATCACTGAACAATACAGCTAGCAGCTATTCGTAGCTGAGATATCGTAGAACCGCATTACATCACACATCGCTGACTAGTAATGCTGGCGCCACCGGTTCGCCTACACTTACATTTTGTACTTTAACACTAGTATTGCTAGTAACTAAGTACTTCAATATTTTGCATCCTTAATGGAAGCTGCATTTAAAATCTCATTGCATAATAAACAGAATTAATCCCCAACTCAGGGTACTGCCTAATTAGTTACTTAACCTAGGAAAAGAGGCAGCATAACAAATTATTATTTTATTGAAGTTGATCCTTACAATAATAAAAGGATTCACGTGTACTCGCGATAAAGAGATGTTACAAACATTATATAAAGCATTACTAGTGAGCGATAGTTAGGCTGCTTACAAACGGGCGCATTTCGAGCATATATACATCTTAGAAACGTAGCCGCTTATTGCTCTCTAGCCATACAATCGCCTTATAAATATGAAACGATTTAAGAATTGTCGTAACGTGTTTACTGGAAGTTCAGAGACCAAAGTTTGGTCCACAGTGCAATGCCAGTTAAGAAAAGCATCAGTCATTAAATATGTACAGAAGAATCAAGTCCAGTTCATCTTCAATTTGTTTAAAATACGTATTAATTTAAAGTAGTTAAAATGATGGACAGGCACGAGTATATTATTGCATTTGGGCGGCTACGTTTTGACATTTATATGAGAAGCATACGCGAGTGGAAGCGAGCCGAGAGGCGTGCGACCGGCCGCGCTGCTCAGTCGATGTACTGCGCCAGCCAGCGGAAGCCCTCGCCGTATCCCTGGCGCTTCAGTACCGAGCACATGAACAGCTCCAGGGGCCGCCCGGGCAGCTCTGATCTGGATACCTTGCCCTGGAACAATACATTGTCATATTACTAAGCAATTAGAAACTACAAAAAGAGACCATGATGTCTGATTTAGTTTCGGTATTTCTTCGCAGGGATCAGTCAGCTAGGAAATGCTGGCGCCATCCAGTTTTAAAATATTGACAAAAAAATATAGAAATAAACATCATTTAATGACTAATACTCGTAGATTTGGACAAGCCAAAATAGTAATGTGTCTATTTACCCAATAATATCCCTATTATGTCCTATGTCCCTATCTCAAGATGTTTGCAAGCACGAGATTGTAACGTAACAATCTCAAGTTCTGTAGGAAGTAAATAATGCTTGAAGAGTTGAATCCATATCACTAAGGAGCTCATTTGTATAGACACATACACTATTTACAAAGCAATATAAATTATGAATTAAATACAATAGATTTCTATATCAATGTCATAATTTTATTGCATTATACATTTTAGTGCTATCTCAATTACATTAGAAACACAAATTAAAGCATAGGGAACCACTTATTTCGCAAGGAATAATCGCAAGTCAACATGACTTGTTTAAAAATTTCGAGTTGATAAATAAATACGAGCATGTTCATGCATTTACGAGGAGATAAAGGTAATAAATAAATAGTAGATAATACGTGGGGACAAGGTCTACGGTAGTTCTGTGTTATGGAAGGAAATATTGTATCATTACATTTACAAGTGAAATGTGACTGATATCGATCCAGTTATCATTTCTTCGTAAGTATGCTAAAATTAGAATGTTGCAGAATTAATTAAGATTTACTTCCTTACAACAAGATTTAAGAGCGTTTACGAAGTACGGCATTTCATACAAACTTTCAAGCTCTTGTTTTTCGAAATGAATAAACCGATTTTAATGAAACTTCGTACGCATAAGCAGAATAAAAAGGTCTAAAAAGTTAGTAAAGAACATTTTCGAAATGTCTTATTTAATAAAAGATAACTGGAAATCTCTGTTTCTATGGAAAAATTTAAATCGGTCTAATTTGGCTTTAACCAGTGTGGCTTTAACTATATTTTTCGACAATTTTCTTAACTAACTTTTTAGACCTTTGTATCCTGCTTATGCGTACAAAGTTTCATTAAAATCGATTCATTCATTTCAAAAAGAAGGGCTTGAAAGTTTGTATGAAATGCCGTACGTCGTAAACGCTCTTAACATAGTAAGGTAGAAAGAACGCACGCAAAATACGCGCATTGACGTGGAGTTGCGGACAACAGCCCGTATTACCTATTACCTAAGGTAGAAAGAAGCATTATGGTTGAGCTAAACTAAACAGATCAGAATAATTGGCGCATGCCGCATAAAAACTCCAATGATAAGAATTTTTTAATCGTGTCAGTTGGTCGTGTGTAAATTTTAAATAGGATGATAGTGTGAAGTAATGACAAACTTTAAATAACTTAACATTTAATTACGAGGTTCCTTTCACATGGTTAACGACACTGCTCAGGTCACTGTTTCATTCCTTTTTATCATAACAGTTTTGTAAACTATCTGGAAACTGAGGCACATTTTGGAGATCTATTAATGCCTGATAGCTAAAGTATGTCGACCGGAGTTTATCCAATCAATAGTGCCATTGGTTTGTGGATTCCATAGCTATTGAGAGCATATCTGAAGATCTTAGAAACCATAACTGAATCGACTTTAGTTTAGTTTTCGAGTCAATGGTAGTTTTTAAATTAGTTGTTACCAGTGTGGCCACGTCAATAATAAACTTCCAGACCGTATTTCGGCCTTGACGGCCGATCTCAACGGAGACTAGCCTTCGGCGCGGGAAATATTGTAGTGGTGTGTGCACAGACACAGGGGCACTGTCTTTTCCTTCACTCTCATAGTCCGATGGGACGGCAATCTGACACGACCGGAGAGAGATCAGGCGCAGGACCAACGGCTTAACGTGCTTTTCGAGGCACGAGGGTTTCACACCGCCAACTTCCTGTTTCGGCTGTTACTAAGAAATTCCTAATGGAAAAGCCCAATAAATCTGCGTCAGTGGCGTTCATTTGATACTCTAAAGTGTAGGTCGTACAGTGGGAGACTGGTGCCTAAGCTAGATGGTAAGGCCAGTATTTCAGCACTGATTCAAAGAAGAATGATATGGGTTACTAACCTTTCCAGTAGTCTGTTGATAGAGGTTGAAGAACTGACGGAGTTCATCTTCACTGGCGGCACCGGGTTTGTCAATCTTGTTGCCGAGGATGAGCACGGGGCAGTTGCTGAGCGTCTCGTCAGTCAGGAGGGAGTCCAACTCAGCCTTGGATTCAGGGAGGCGCGCACGATCGCAGGCGTCCACCAGGAACACGATGGCGTCTACAGCGGGGAAGTAGTCGCGCCATACGCGCCGCGCCTGCTGATGCCCGCCGAGATCGAACGTCGTGAAGCGCATACTGCCTATTGACAGCTCTTCCGACGCTGTGAAATTATAATTATATGAAATACTAGCAGCGCCTCGTGGTTTCTCCCGCATAAGTTTCGATCCCGTAGGAATATCAGGATAAAAACTATTCTATGTCCTTTTCCGGGACTCAAACTATCTCTATACCAAATTTCTTCAGCGGTATAAGCGTGAAGAGGTAACAGACAGACACACTTTCGCATTTATAATATTAGTATGGATTATGATTATATTAAAGAGCATGTCAGTGAGGATAATGTCTATATACAGGGAGATTTTTTTAACACTATCCAAATTTTTACAGGCCATGAATATGAACAACTTTCACTATGGGACCAACTCTGAAATCACGAAAAAGAAATCAGCTGTTTCATACATTTTGATCAAGTAGGTATTGAACTTTTGTATTAAACAGCAGATTTTTTTTGTTCATATTCATGGGTAGAACACCCTGTAAACATTTGGATGGTGATAAAAAACCTTCGCGTATAAATGTTTAAATAAGTTTATACTCTTTGTCGAGTTTCTAGATAAATAATAAAAAGTTACTGCTTGTGTTTATTCAGGGTTTTTCAACAAGAACTTTGTTTTCTAAAACAAAATAAAACAAAGAATTTAGAGGAAAATGAATAAAAACTTTATTGTATTACAAAAAGTTTGGCAATTATAAATGAAAAATGATATCTGGCAAATGTCCACCACGACCACGCTGACAGATGTGGATTCTTTCATCAAAATTTTTAATCACTTTTTGGCAAAATGGAGGGTGCAGCAGGCTTAGTGTGCATACACACGGGTGACCCGCGTCGACGACAGAGTCAACTGCAACCGTGTCGGCGACTGCCGTCAATGCGTGTCGTAGTTGCAGTTTTTTGTTATTTAATTAAATGTTGATGCTAAAAATACTAGTGCAGTATTTTTAACATAGTGGTGTTTTACTAGTACAGAAACTAGTCTGTATTAGTAACATGTAGCAATGAACGCTGGAAGTCCAGCAGTGAATGAATACTTAGTTTGGCAAGTTTAGAATTAAGTAACACCTCTGTATCATAAATCAATAAATAAAAAAAAATAAAAAAAACTTACTTGGGTGCAACGTGGGGACATGCTGTGCCAATCTGTCATCCTTCAGCATGTGCAGGAGTGTGGTCTTGCCAGCATTGTCCAAACCCAGGAACAGTAGCTTGCCTGACTTCTTCCATAAACCTGTTGGACAATCAACCTCATTAGTTACTTCATACTTATTACCTCATGAATGTTGCAATATCTTTTTAAATTATGTAAATGCAATATTTCATTATTTTGCACCATTGTTCTAACTGGTATTCAGCTGCATTCGGTTAGGACTGGAAGCCCAAAATAGTTGGGAAAAGACTAGGCAGATGATGTTCTATAAGAAGTTACTGCCACTTATTATTAATACATAATGCAATATTTTGTAGCCAGCTCATGAATAAAGATGCCATACATTTTGGTTCAGGAAAATAATATGTCAGCTTAAAAAGGCTAAGGATTATTTCTAGGTCAGCGTGTCAAGCTCCAAGCAACCTTCAAGTTTTCAACACTTAGTAATAGTTGCTTTGTTTGTGCTTCGATTGTCTATGACTTATTTACAGTTTCTCTGAGCTCAGCTGTAGTTGAACTAAAAATATATACATAAATAGAAAATTTATTGTTTTAAACAGTGTATGCCCAGATAGCATAGATAGTAATGTTATAAATGTTAGTTATTTATTGTACTATGCCTCTGGTACTTTTAATGTTTATTCCTTATTTGTCAAGTCCTTTAAAATTATCACTTTATTAAATCATTGACTGAAGAAATTAAATTTGGTTTTGTTTATTAATAACAATTATTACTGTAGCAAACATTGAGTTAGTTTTAGCACTAGCATTGTTTTCTAATGTTGTTCACTCTTGTATTAGTTTCTTTACCAGTTTGCTATTAAATAAAGCTGTAACATTTTGATTATTTTGTCAGAATCCTGGTTTAAGACGTTTGAAGACATCACAAAAGCCTATGAAGAATAGTACTCACCAAGGAACCCAAGAACGCCAGTGAACCAATCCAAGATAAACATTTTGAATCTGGAACGTAGGAAATGATATTATTTCAGGACATCTCCACCTTCATCACAAAGAAGAACGTATCAACGTATGGGATGAGTAATGACTCGCAAATCTTTTTGTTATCAATTACGTCGTAGTAGTCAGCAGTGGAATATCACTCAGCAATGCCACCGCACATCACACATGCCGTCAAACTTGTTGAGACATCGAAAAACGTAAGAATACAATATTGAATTGAGTAACATGAATGACAGAACGTCATTCACGTACTTGAAACTTCGAACTTGAATTACACAAAAACGCAAATGAAATACTCACTTTTTAAAATTGAACTAGTTTAACTAATGCTAAAAGGAAGTTTATCACAATATTTCACACTTATTAGCAATATGTTACGTCGCTAAAACCGACGATTTTTCTCAGCAACGAATATGCGATGAAATATGAATTTGTTGGCAATGACGTACGCTATTTCCGGATGTTGTCACATTGCTTTATGGGTGCGATCATAAATTAAATATTTTACAACTTTTTAAATTACATTTGAAGGTCATTTTATATACTTCCGAGTATATATATTCATAACTTTTAGTCTTTTACTAAAAATAAGTAATAACACAAAGCTTGAATGGTTCATCTCAACAATGTTAAAATTGGCCCTGCCAGCTGATAGACTTACTGGGTCATTAATTAATCAAGTGTGTTTTAGTTTTTCATAGAAAATGTCTCATGAGTTATAATAATTTTGGTTTTAGTTAGTATTTGTATGTTTTTTTTTTTGGGTTTATAATTATTTAGAACACATTTTTAAGCGTGTAGCCATGTTATTAGTGTAAAATGGTGTAGTAATTTTCTAATAGAAAAAAAGTTTTATAAAAAAAAGAAAATGTGGTACTATTTCACGAGTAAAGAATCGGAAAAAAGATACGGTGATTTTTCTCGTCATAATGTTGTAATTTTAGTACTGTGAGGCTTTTGTTCAGTAAAAGTGAATAGTAAATTTTTTAAACTATAATGCTGGCAACATTCACATCCGGATTTCTTTCTAGTTTTTGACAGCTTTCAAAGCTAAAGGTATATTCAAGTTTTATTAAAAAAATACTTTATTTATAACGATTTATAGAGAAATAATCCCTGTTTCGATTAGTTAAATCCCCCATATAACACCTAGTTCTCCGTACGCGGTAAACAATGTGTGGATTACTCAGATATTGTAAGGTTACAAAAGTGGTTCTGAAGACAGTGTTGTTATTTTCAGGCTGAGCCATGGCACCGAGGAAAAACAAAGTAGCGAAAGAGGAGGTCCAGGTAACTCTGGGCCCGCAGCACTTGGTGGGCGAGACAGTGTTCGGTGTGGCTCACATTTTTGCTTCTTTCAATGACACATTCGTACACGTTACTGACTTGTCCGGTCGGGAAACCATCGCCCGTGTTACCGGTGGCATGAAGGTGAAGGCTGATCGTGATGAAGCCTCACCCTACGCCGCTATGTTGGCCGCTCAGGTTTGTTTACTATTCAAACTAAATGATATCAGCAATCAATTGTGACTTACAGTTTGAGGTTATGTCAGTATTTGGGTGATGAGAATCAGTCCAAACAATCTTGCTTATCCTCAGTCTTTAGTTATACTAACATTTTATAATTCACTGAAAACCTACTTTTTCAATTTTCAAATCATGTTTTAAATTTAAAAATTAACATTTAAAACTACACCTTACCTATTTGATGTATAGTTTGACTATAAAAATGCTGCATTTCTAAATAATAGAAACATAGTTTTGATCGGACATGATAAACCCTTGTTTGGTTAACAAAACGTTTTCTAAAAGGTATTTGTATCACTGATGTCTTCTGTTATGTATTTTCCAGGATGTTGCTGAGAAGTGCAAGACTCTTGGCATCACTGCCCTGCACATCAAACTGCGTGCCACTGGTGGCAACAAGACCAAGACACCTGGCCCTGGTGCTCAGTCTGCACTCCGTGCTCTCGCTCGTTCCAGCATGAAGATTGGCCGCATCGAGGATGTTACCCCTGTGCCCTCAGACTCTACTCGCAGGAAGGGTGGCCGAAGAGGTCGCAGGTTGTAATCTGTTAGTTTAAGCATACTGTTGACTTTGAATAAAGGAGTTTGCGGTATATTTCTGTGTTTTATTCTGGTTATTTTTCATGGCAAATTACCTATGTAGTATTACAGTACCCAACCCACTAGATTTACTGATCCTTCCATACGAAATTACGTAACCCCGTTTTACATTAGCTTTCTTCTCCCCCCCCCCCCCACTGGGAAAGATGTCCTTCCGTATAAAAGCCAAATTCATACATAATATTCATTCTTCATAAACATGTTATTATCAGGTTACCAATATCCAATGACTACCCAGCATGCTGGGCTTGACATGCAGCATGGTTTTGACAGTTCAACAAAATTCATTGCATTATTATTGTTGAACAGACAAACTTTTCGAACATGAAGTAATGAATTAGCACTATCCTTCAAAATAATTCAAATTGTGATATTGATATATTTCAATTAGGGTTTAGGGTGGTTTTATAAATATTACAACCACCACTGAAAACTTCTTAATACTGTTTACTATCAGTCCAGTAATCAATACATACCTAGAGTAATAGGTATATTATCTGTGATACCGTTATAGAGATCTAATTCGAAATTTGGAGATTTCAACTTTGACTCATAAAATTACTTTGCACGACCGTCTTCATCGAATCTTAATAAGGGTCAGTTTACACCGAGACGCGATGCTGTGCGCACCCTTTAAAAGCACTCTTTTAAAGGGTGCGCACAGCATCGCGTCTCGGCGTGGCGGGTCGGTCTCGGTTGGATAGTTTGGCGGTTTTGAGTCACTACTCAAAACCGCCAAACTACTTTAATATCGTCACTCGTGGAAACCGACGATAGCTCGTCGTCGACACCCATGTTCGGTCAGCATGAGGCCCTTTGTACACGGCAAGATTTCTTTACGTTACGGCGTGTTAATTACGCCGCAGAAAGATCGTGTGACCTTGTAAATGACACAGTTCTATGGTATACGACGACGGGTGCCGTGCCTTAGTGCCGCCATGTAGTCAACAAACTTCCATAGTGATCCATACAACACTGACGACCGTGCCTACATTTTTTTCCTCTATGGTGCCTACACACCGCACGGCGAATTATAATTTTTTCATGGCAAGAATAACGGGTGTTTACAAAAAGTGCCTGATTCAGGCACAGGCACAGCAGCGGCGAGTAGATGTAATTTATATTCAGGAAAAAGCCGCTTAGCTTAGCTCCAATTCTGCAGACTGCCGACCCGAACATGTGTGTAGCTCCCCGTGGTAGAGCCGTGCTAGTAACGAATATTTCTGTCATGAGGGAGTTTGAATATCTACATGTTCAGCAGGCAGTAAAATATATACATTTGATTTTTCCGACCGGGCCGTGCCGGATCATGCCAACCCGACCAATTGTGTAGTACGCTTGACTTTCGGCTCTATCTCCGCCTATATGCTTTAGCCCATAGATGTTTTTTAACCGACTTCAAAAAAGGAGGTTCTCTATTCGACCCGTAAGTATGGTAGTATGTCCGAGATTTCTCAAAAACAAATGAACCAATTTTCATAATTCTTTCATTGATGTGATCTACATACTTTCAGGAAGGTTTTAGTTATATGCGTAAGTACTGCATGTCAGGCATTTTTATGCGAATTTTGATGTTTCTTCTAGTCGGTGTCTTCAATTCTTCAATGCACTAGAGTTAATTGAATTTGTGTGGGGTAGGCAATGATATTATAAGTGTAAAATACATTTTTTAATATCATTGGGGTAGGTACAACTAAAAAGTGAAAATCAAAAACATTTTTACAAAAAAAAAAAAAACAACCGTCTTGCAACAACGACGCCGAATTCCAAAATTAAAGTTATTTATCAGTGTTTAAAAAAAAATTGAGATGATGTCGCAGCCAACTGGTTAAATTAGCCGTTCAGTTAACTGCCTAGCCTTTCAACTAAACGGCAGCCGTTCAACTAACGGCCTGAATGATATTCAATTACAGTTTAGGTTGGAAGTCTGTAACCAATCACGCGCGAGCCGAATTGGTTGCAGTAATTAAGGCATTGCACCCCGACCAAGTGGGTTAGGTTAGAACTGTGATCAACCGCGCTCGAGCCGAGGGAGGAAGCGAGGCGAACACTACTTCTAAAGGCCAGGCAGTTAACTGAACGGCTAATTTAACCAGTTGGCTGCGACATACATACCGGAGTTACCTGTTTTGTTTTTATGCCAATAAAGGCATTCTTACCACAGAACACTACTTGTGACACTACCGTTTACATGATGTCTATTTTCTGAAATAAACATAAACTTTGTCGTTCAAATATACCTAGTTTATTTTTCATTGTTCTGTATTTTTTTACAGTTGCCAACCGTACTCTAATATACAGTATTTTACCCTATTTCGCATAGGCGTACCTACTTTATAATCTAAAAAAACAATTGAGTAGATACCTATGCTAAAATACTCTATTGTAGCAAACTCAATTGTTTTTGCATAGCGTCGTAGCTAGAGGATGTCAAAAGAAAACCGAACTTTTATCAGACAGGGTGCAAAGATTTTCGAGCTCGGTTCGCTCGCTTGCACATACTATATTTTAAACTCTTCTGAATAAGTCAACAAAGTCGAATATTCACATGGATTGTGGGGGTGACTGGGAATATTCGATTTCGAATTGGCTTCTAACCTTCGATTGAATAGAAAATACTTATCCAAAATAGAAACATAACAAGGAAAAGTAATAATAGGTAGGTAACGAAAACAAATGGTTGTGAGAACATTGTATGTTATTAACCATATATTATTAATATTTCAGATAAATAAATAGTTACTGTTTTAAAATATACACACTACGCATTTCTACCGTAAACATTTTATAATACATAAGAACTTATAATTTTGAAGTGTGTTACGTTTAAAAAAAAAACTCCTGGTACATATATTTCATATAAAATTATTGCACTAAGTTTTTGCGGACCGGCCTGGGAGGCCTATTCCGCCCCTTACACTATTAGTGTAGACATGTTAACGTGTTAATAATACATAGGTACATAACTAAAAAAAAACCCTTTATAAATCAAGTAGCTGTTTTATATCACACAAACACTTTGTTTCTGTTGCTATTTTTGTTTCCATTTTATCGAATTTTTTTAAAGCTTTTCTGAAACATGCCATGGACACAGAAATATTTGTGATTGAATAGATATGAGCACTCTTTGAAACCAGCGTACTGCTAAATTTCGTAAATGAGATCAATAGTACACTATAGTATGTTAGCACATCTTGAAAACATTGCTCTATGAGCATTCAATTCACCTACAGTTGTGATGATGTTTTTATCTTACCACAAACAATAAATTTTGTCTTTGTAAAATCAATATTCTTGATAAATAAATATTTCAATCCACAACATTATGATCTTAAAACATTATACAGAGTTCCAATAAAATTTCTGAACGATAAAAATTTACATATAAAACATTATGCCATAGAACACAAAAATTTAGTTCGTTCAGTCAACATAATCACGCATTACGAAAAGTTTTAAATATTAGCAACGAAAATTTAAGTTACAACAACAGCTCACATTAGTTTACATCTCATGCCATTAAAAATATTACTATCAATAATAGATTATAAAATAAAATAACAACTGTCTAAACTCGTACTGGTGGCAAGTCGCAGTCGGGAACGATATTATCCTAAACATTAAAACGAGACAATATCCTAACTAGTTCAAGAGCAAGGAGATAAGATCACACATCTTTTAATGACATAAGTTACCGACAGGCGCCTGCTGCCCCACACACTGTTCTTGCCAACGTTCGAGATGCTGAGGTAACTACCGGCTGGCAGTGGTCTAGTAGCCGGACACATCGGCCACCTGCCACGATACAGAAAAACTCATGTAGCTTTTTGATCGTTACATCCAAAAGTGTTTTTCTCTTCATGGCAGATGTCCGGAGAATTGACACGTTTGTATCCATCCCAAGCCTGAGTTCACCCAAGACGGACGTGCGCATGTCGCACCTCTTGCGTGGCGCGCGGTGCGGGGCGGGCGCGGCGCTACATGGCGGTCTTGAGGCGGATCTTCTTGAGGTGCGGCGGCGCGGGCGCAGCGTACGAGCGGCGCTTGGCGGGCGCCAGCGCGGCCCCGCCCAGCGCCGTGCCGCCCGCCACGTCCTCCCACGTGCCGCCCAGCATGTCGTCGGACGACGACGACGCCATGGCGCGGCAGCGGGCGGCGCGCGCGCCGGGCCCGCGCGAGCCGCGCGTGAAGCTCCGCTTGCTGAGCTTGGCGGACAACACGGACGCGCGCGTGCTCTCCGTGTCGTCCGCGGAGCGCCGGCTCACCTTCGCCTTGACCACGCCCCCCGTCACTTGCGTCTTGCTCGAGTTCGGTTTACGAATCGCTAGAATGTTCCTTCGTTTAGTGGATAACGTTTTGGGCTTGGGTTCGTTCTCGCTCAGGTACTTGGTGCGGGAGGTGGTCTTGACGGGTTCGTTCTTCTTGCTGAACTTCATGCTGAGGTGCATGATGTCGTGTCCGGAGCGAGGCGCGAGCACGGGCGGGTTACGCTTGCGCTCCGTGTCTGTTTTGGCGCCGACGTAGGTGTTCTCCTTGCGCTCCTCCGTCACTTTCCCCTTGGAGCGCGCGTACAGCGGTACGCGCACGGGAGAGGACGTCTTGGGCCGCAGACGAGACATGGTCAACTAGAAAGAAACGCGAGTATTTACAGATATCGTGGCTATTATGATTCACAAATGGTTGATGATAAAGAATCGAATGCTACTATTAAATCCACTCCGTAACTTTAGTACCTATTGCAATTCTAGTGTATGTTAAATGATCAACGACGAGCACACTTCCACTCCCACAATTATATCCTTACCACGACTAGTATAAAACGCTTGTTGTGTTTAGTAGTTTAACACTGAAAATTAAAGAGTAAATGTAGTGTTACCAACAGAGAAAAGTGTGTATAGTATTGAAGCGTGTAAAGTTCAAAATGTTAAGCGTACAAGACATTTTGTAACGTATAAGTGACAATAAGTGTGTTAGGTCGGTTCCTGATTGATCGTTACGGGCTCAGCACTGCTGCATTGCGGTTAAAGCATACCTGTCCACTAGATTAACCATTTTTTGACAGATGGAACTAGTGATTGCAGCAATGTTATCACATTTCAATAACTTTACTTTAATTTGTTTTTAGTATCAATTATCGTTTTTTTTGCTGCCTAATAAAAATGGTGCAGTTTCTATGCCTGTGTTTATTACTCTTAAATACAAAATAATTTAAATTAGCCGCTTTGTTCATTTTAATTTCAATTTTGCAGGTTTTAAAGCGGATACCATCGTAAAAATTAAGTATGCACTGGTTTGCCGTATCAATTGTGTTGTAGTGTATATGTTATAGGCAATGTGTATAATCCGGCATTGTATAGAATGCCTAGGCATTCTATACATTGCCTAAAACGTTCAGGCAATGTGTATAATACGATTCATTTCATACATTGCCTAGGTATTGTATAAAATGCCCGAAGCGCATTAGGCAATGTGTATAATGAACGACCATTGCATCCAATGTCGACGGAGCTCTGCTTCGCGGAGCCCCTTTTCTGTGAAAAGGGTTTAAAGTAACCTAACCAAACCTAACCTCGGGGTGCCCTTCACTCGCTCTTGCATCCTACGTCACGTATCAACCGATCGCAACCATGCAACAGATTTTACCTGAAGTTAGCAAGTATTACTATAGCGGCCGTGTGTTGTAAGCAACATAGTCCTTACGGTGTATAGATGTTCGTTTCTCCCATGGTACTTACATAACATTGATAAAAACAGACCAAATCTATTTACTTTACATATTGCCGGTGAACCAGCAGGTATTCTATACAATCTCTGGGAAATGTATATGTCGCAGCCAACTGGTTAAATTAGCCGTTCAGTTAACCGCCTAGCCTTTCAACTAAACGGCGGCCGTTCAACTAACGGCCTGAATGATATTCAATTACAGTTTAGGTTGGAAGTCTGTAACCAATCACGCGCGAGCCGAATTGGTTGCAGTAGTCAAGGCATTGCACCCCGACCAAGTGGATTAGGTTAGGTTAGAACTGTGATCAACCGCGTGCGAGCCGAGGGAGGAAGCGAGGCGAGCACTACTTCTAAAGGCCAGGCAGTTAACTGAACGGCTAATTTAACGAGTTGGCTGCGACATATACATTACCTAGGTAAAGTATGTAACGGACACTAATATTCATAATATTTCATACGTTGCCTGGACGCCTCAGGTATTCTATACATTGCCTAGGTATTGTATAGAATACCTGAATTATACAGATTACCGGTAACATATACACATAAATATAGGGTTTACTACGTATTAAAACACAACGTTTTTTATATAATATTTTATGAAAGTTTTAAAAGCGAAATAAAACATTAACGTCTTATTTGTGGTGGCAAATCCGTATCCGGGCAAATTTATAATTTTATTTATATTTGAGTGGATGCAAGGTTTTTCTGTACTGATTTAAGTACCTATAATATAAAATGATTATTTTAGATTTATTCATTTGAAGCGAATACATTCGATCCCCATCACTTAGTGCGATAGAATGTAATTTAATACGTATACCTAGCATTTTTTTTTGTCAAAACTGATACACATACGGTATTACAATGTCAGTAAGAAGTCATAAATAAGATAAGGCAGTTTATATACTTATTTTATTACGAATTTTAAAGTTAACATTTACATAATCTGGAATAGTTACGTTCTTAGGCAGCTGTCAAAAAACGAATAATCTAGGGGACAGAGTGTAATCATGTTTTAACCCTTAGGGAAATACCGTCGACTTTCCTCATTAAACGTGACAAATCGTCACCTGACAGGGGGGCCTAAAAAGGCCACTTTGACAGAATCAAGGCTAACATTATGAATCATAATGGACAGTTAACTGTTAAGTTAATCGTATCAAATTCCATTGGTGAAGGATTCTTCAGTTATTTTTTTTTGTCTGTGGTAAAATACCAATCAATCCAATCCCAATCTCTTTGATTAAACCTACGTAGTGCAGCAAAAAAAAAGATAAACACGGACTGTCTTTGCCATATTATGATACAGAATGTTATTCCTATGATTCTGCCAAAGTAGCCTTTTTAGGCCCCAGAATCTAAAATTGAAACTTGGTGTTCAATTTCAAAATCCAAAGTTTGTTACGGCGCGGCAGTGGTGATATTCTGTAAAACGATCACCGTGATAACTTAGGTGAAGTTAGCTTAAAGTGAGCTGTCATTTCACCTGATGCTAGGGATTGACACTATGAACTGCTCACTTTAAGGTCACTTCACCTAACTTATCACGGTGAGATTTTTACAGAATAACATTACTGGCCTGCACTTAGTGCACTTATCATTCAGAAACCGTCATCCATTAGCTCGTTTTCTTCATGCCAGCGTGTACTACATACCTGTGGGCGCATGGTGCGTGTGTGCGCTCGCAGCCACTCCCGCACGGCGCTCAGGTTGCGGTGCTCGGAGCACGGGATGCGCGAGTTGGGGTGCTGCCCCGTGAGGTCTAGGATCGACGCGCCGAGAGAACGACCCACCTACACAGTATGTAATGTTGCTGGATGTTATGACGACCGAGTAAAATCTATTTTGAAAGTTTTGTTTAGTTGGTCTATCGGTTTTTAAAAGTTTAATCAAATCTCTGAAGCTGTATAAATTAATGCCAAAAAAGCTAACTCAAAGCATACATTTTAATTAAACCAATTACGGGTATGACAAGAATGTCGATAACACCTTCTTGTTCTTGTTATAATTGTTATAAAGTAATTTATTTTTCATTACATGTTGTAATAATAGTCCACTATACTTTCATTTTCTACTACGCCCTATTGTCGTGATCATTGGTCCTTCGAGCCGGATGTTTAATATTGTAATCTTAAAATGAGTTGTTTAATATTTTTTTCTCCAACGCCAGTTAGACTAGAAAGAGTATCTAAGTACACAAAGATACTAGTTTGTTCATTGATGGTAACTGTTTACGAAAGATGAAGCTAGTTCCTATGGAGAAGAAAGGGCAAGAAACTCCATCGATACTATTTTAACCTTATATAGATAGGGTAGAAACGAGTAGTTGACTAGTTTAACTTTTAAAGATCGATTTTATCAATTAATTAACAAAAAATCAATCTTAAAGTTAGACTAGACAAGAGCTGCTGTACAAATTTCGTTTCTGCCCTGCCCTATAAAGGGTTAAATCAATCAAGCAATTTCATAGTGAATTTAGCAATCAGACATTTGATCCAGCTTTTATTAACCGCGGGAATCTAGCTTTATATACATTTTTTTTTGTGTATCAGCATATTCACAGTAAGGTCAAATTACCTTCATACTTGCTTACTAATAAAGGCTAAATGAGTTATATATTAATAAAAATATCGTCATTGTCATTATACATTCTTCGATTTAACAATGTAAATGATTTGATTTACAAGCATTGCCATTTCGGGAACTTTAAATAGGCAGTAAATAGTTTTAATATTGTATTACAACCCTTTCGCACTAAGTTTGCCGTCAGAAAAACGAACAAATATCAAGAAAACTGAAGAATATCAAGGTGCCGAATAAATAATTATCAGACGCGCTTGCGATGACGTTGCCTACGGTACGTAGTGAGCGATTCACTGGTGCGGTAGGCGGTTGAAGGGGGTCCCCTCAACCGCCTACCGCACCGAATTTCACGGACCAAACGGACCACGAACAAACTTAGCGCAAACGGGTAGTACATTATTTTTAAACTAAGTATGGACAATAGCTATAATTTGTCTAATATTTACACTATCTATTACTTACATAGTTCGTGGTAATGTCAGTCACCGTTCAATTAGTCTCAGGGTATTTTGACTAATACAAGATAAGTGCTTTATTAAGCAGCAAGTGTTAATATTAATAATTAAATATCTGGAGATTTTTGAAGAGGTATATTTTACAAAGCATTTATTTAGGTACTAAAGCAATGTTCAAACTACTTGACTTAAAGCAAATACTCATGAGTAAATATAATACTGTTTATGTTGATAATATTGAACCTACAAGATAATATGTAGACTAGCGGTTACAAGGTTTAAGACAAACCTGTGCGGGGGCTATCTCTTCGAAAACCTCCAGATTCTTTGCACGACAGTGTCTTACCTGAAACGTGTTTACACTCTAAGGAACGTATTAATAAACCGTATATAAAAGACATTCGTGTTTTTGGGCCTCGTCGCAATCGGGTAAAAACATTGTTATGCAAGATATTTTGGAATTCTTGGCATACTTTCAGGGGGTTCAAGTAGCCATTATTATGAACAGCTATCACTACAGGACCAAGTGGTTGATGAAAATAACAGATTTACCTACCTGATATTTCTAAAACGGTATGGAGGCTCTCAGAAATCAGGATAATGGGTTTATTAATACGGGCCTAAGTTTGTTCCGTATGTCTCTCTAAAAGTTAACATACAATGACACTATAAAATACAATAAATCGACACTGAGAGCAGGCAAGGTAAGTTAGTAATTTAAACAAAAGAGCTTTGTCAATATGGAGAAAAAACAATCACAAAATCAATGGAAACACAAGTTTTAGTTTAGTTTCGTATTCTAGAACGCAGCTTAATAATAAATTCTGACTCAAATCTTTTTCTTCAAAATCGTTTGTCTCGCAGTGCCGACTCAAAATCAACGCTTCGCAACATCTACCTTGATGACGTGCGGCGCACAAACCTGGAAGGGGTTTACCTCTTCGAAGATGTGAGGCGTGTACTTGGGGGGCAGCGGGGCCGGCGGGGCCAGCGGCACGGCCCCGGGGCCCTCGCGGGCCGTCGGGGGGAGCACGTTGACCAGGCGGCCTGTGTTGTAGTTACACTCCAGGGTGTATGAGCGGACTAGGCCAGTGGCTTTGAACACCGCGACCCGGCCTGAGCCTTCCCTGGACATGCCGTCGCGGCGGTCCCTGATACACGAGGTTTCGTTAGTAGGTACCTATACATCTTGTACAAAATAACATTTTCAAGGAAATTTTAATTTATCTGTTGTCTAGCCACAGACGATACGAAGTTTTCTTTCATCAATAATTTTTGTCATAGAAAAGAGGGACAATTCTCGTAATTTTAAGAACGTTCACATTCTGATCTGTCCCAATCTGTCAAAAATACATCTAATTTCCCTGCAATTTTGACAAGTTTTTGACATTGATTGTCGCTGAGATGAGATTGCGACTAGATTTTGAACGTTTTTAATTACGACAAGTGGCCTTCAGAACTCGGTGCGTTTAACAATATCTATAAATTAATGCAAGCAGGGTGCAAACTTTAGAATTGATTTCTGAAGTGTTCAATCTATGTTTGATCTGTTGCGAGAAAGGAATCGCGTGAAACGCACAGTATAGCTCTGCTCTCTCGCACTGGTATAATGCATCCCACATTTTATAGCACCTAACTTTATGACGTCACTATCCACACTAAATCAGTTTTACCACATTCATTAGTACACTACTCACTTGAGATACATATTCCGTTCAGTAAAGTTGCAGGAAGAGAAGTGGAAGTGTAGGTTGTTCATGGACATGATGCGAGGCAGCAGCATGCATTCCACACAGCTCTCCAGGTCATCAAAGTGATTGCCATACATGAATATACCTGATAAAGAGTTGAGGGTCAGTTTGGAGGATTTTTAAGCAACAATGAAGAAAACTGTCATATTAATTTCGTGTAGATGGCGCTACGCTCACGCTCACCAGCCTGCAGTACACAGGACTGAGCGCGAAAGTGGCGGCTTACGATTTTTGTACGTAAGCTGGGTACACGAAGTTGTTGCTCTTGCGTTATCTAGGTGTATCTATATCTGTGGTTTCTGCATTATCCCGTTTCGATTCATATACCACCAGTCAGCTAGAAGATTCACGGCGTTACCTCTTCTCAAATACGAGATGTCGGTGAAGAGTTAGCAAATATAATTATGGGTTTAAATGACTGACATTCAAAGATTTACTTTAAAATATGATGATGATTGATGATTTGGATTTTATACATTTTTTTTATCAGCGTTAGATTGACATTGAAAACTGGGGGTCTACTCCCTAAGCACGAAGTCCGTCGTTTCGGCCTTCGTTACGGGCGTTTCCTACTCCCTATGCCCTACGGACGGATGAATCGTTTGGGGCCCGAGCGAAGAATGAATGACAACGCGATTTGATAGTTGTCCCTACTCCCGATGTGTTTTAGCCCGTCCGAACAGTTAAAGTTGACACTGGTTTTGACGGATATTTATGTCAGTTGATACGACATCAAAATAGTTCTCGTGCTGTCGACGAAAGTTACCAATTTAAAAGAATTCAAACTAAGTATGACTGCTTTTTTAAATATTAAAGAAGCTTTACAGGAATTTGAGCGTGCCTAAACCCATACAGAATTAGCGTGCGCGATAACGATTAGATTTTCTAATTAAATCTGACTATTTTTAATCGCGACTAAAAAGGTGTGGAGTAAAATTAGTTGGCACACCAACAAAAACAGTACTGTATCTTTTTTCTTTTCTTTTGCTTATATCTCGAAAACGGTGTGTCCTATCGTAAAAATAATGAAAATTTCGACCCCCTTTATAAAACACGTAAACCCCTAAAACTCAACACGTAGGTAATAATTTTTCATATTTTCCATACAAAAAGAGAAAAATTCCATATAAAAATTAAATATCTTCTAAAAACAAAATAAAATATTTTCCACGTGGTGTCGCGATTGTCAAATTCGATTTAGTTGTGTCAAAATTATTTTTAAATGTAGAGGTATTTTTTTTTTCTTCTGGCTGACAGTCGCCACCTAACTAAAGAGAAGAACTGAAGAAGAAATGTGGTGCTTATACAAAGAAATACTGTAATAATATCGTTTTGACATTGAGTATCACTGTGAGCGCGTTCACGAGCGTTTCGATTTGTTGACAGTTCTTAGCTGCCATAATCGTAATAACTAAATCGGAACGCATGTGAGACGATGAGACAAACTAAATTCGGAATGCGGCCTTTGACATTTCATTATAAAATTTCCTTCAAAAAAGTAAACAGGCAAAGGTATAACAGGATGATGCCAGTTTCCAGACAAAAGTGGCAAAAATAATTCAATTCTATATTTATAGACATAATAAAAGGTATATTTTTAAAATGTGGTCATTTTCTAACGACAAAAGTATTAATTTTTGTTTAATAAGCTAGAAAACTACAAAATAAGTAAACCGGTAATCGACCGGTAAAATAGTGCAACTGTATCGCCATGCGTCGTTCGTTCACGAACATTGTCTATGATTCCGTTTGAAACTGATGAGTCCGAAATCGTTAGGGAGTAGGGTTCACACCGTCGTATCGGGCTACTGTCGGACGGGCCGACTGACGGACGGGCGGAGTTAGGGAGTAGACCCCCTGATCCGTAAATCAAGACAAAATAAATACTCTTTTAAGATGAAAGAACAAAATCAGGAAGATCAAGAACGGTTTTCTATATGAAACAGGATTCAGTCTACTTTGACATTTAGTTTTTCTAAACCATGTTTGGGAGTGTTTTATTTTTAACATAATTTTTGCTTACAAAAAAGCCGATTTATATCCTTACCTTTCTTAGAAGCATGTCCGTGCAAATCTATGTACAAGTACAGGCCGGACTCAACCTCTTTAGGCGGGCCCAGAGCGGTGGAGACCTTCACTGGCGCGTTGTTGACACTGCTAGGGATCGGCGCGCACTTCTTCTTGCCCTTCGGAGGCGCCGACTTGGGCTTGTCTTCTTTAGGTGGTGGGTGGAAGGGCTGAAAACATTTTTGCTTAACATGGTATCAAAGTAAGAATAGTGCAAATAGATTGATCGCCTTAAAATACAGGGTCGAATTAAATAAGCTAGCGAAACTCCGCAGATGAGTAACGATCGTAACAAAAAAAAAAGTTCTAAACGAATAATTTGCAATGTTTTGCCAACGTGCAATGGAGCGCAGTATTCTAGGCGTCAAATTGACAGACCATATTCGCAACACCACACTGCGTTTTAAAACACAGATTACTGACGTTGCTTAAAAAGCCGCTAAGCTGAAATGGGACTGGGCTGGCCACGTCTGCCGTGTGCCCAATAAGCTGTGGGCCAAAATAACCACCATGTGGAGCCCCGACACAGGTCGTCGCGGCAGACCCCGTAGAAGATGGCGGGACGAGTTGGACAAAACAAACGACCAGTGGTCCACTTTAGCCCTGGATTAAACGAACTGGAAGTTACGGGGAGAGGCCTTTGCCCAGCAGTGGGATGATGCAGGCTAACAGTAACAGTAACTACACTACCAGCATCAGCATACCCCGTAGTCAGCTGTAGTTACTTGAAATTAAGAGTTTCGCTAGCTAATTTAATTTATACCTGTATATTCGATATCTGTCGATAGTTGATCGATGGTCGATCGATAAATAGACACGAATAAGGAATAATGACAGTATGTAAATTGTGAAACCACAAACTGCCTGAAAATATGAAAAAAAAAATGATAAACGCCAGACCTGTTTGCACCTCAAATCACGAAATATTTTCAAATCGTCTCTGTTATCTTCAAACAATTGACAGAAATGGAACGATGTTATTAATTCGATTAGCGTTAAATGTGTTAAATGATTTGTGGTGCAAGTGTGCCTAAAAGTGTTAGTGTGTGAACTCACTCCTAGCGGCAGTACATCCCCGGTGCTGGCGGCGGCCGGTGAGCTGGAGTCTGTGTCGCAGCGGTGCTCCGCACTGTCGCCCATCGACACCGCCACGCTCTGTGTCGATACCACGGAGCATACCTTCTGTATTAACAGACAAACACACACATTGAAGAGGACTCAGGATATCACAAAGCGAATGGCCTACTTACAAAAATAAAATAATTTTTCAATGAGGTATAATACATGATAAACAAAGAACAAAGGGTTGTACGTTCCATTTCCACGTTCACCCCTAAAAATGCCTAATAAATGAATGTGCTCGCTTGACATGAATGTGTAATAAATTGTAATAATTAGAATCACTATAATAGTATGTAATTTAATAATTTGATGTTTAAAATTAGCTGTGCTCGTTACAGGATGTGTCATGAAATTTTAATGCATGCCTATTAACCAGTGTTTTTCATGTTATCAAATAAATAAATAATTCCCAATTCCCAAAATGTCAGTAACCGCTGGTTGAAATTGTTTATTCTTTGAATAGGATATCGGAATTATTTTTCACGTCATAAAAAAAGTTATAAAAATAAATAAGCTAGACGAGTTCGGCGTTTCCTATCTGACTACTCTGAGAAGAAAGGCCGAAACAAACTCAAAGGACACAGTCTCTTTTAAAGTCTAGACATAATCTTGGTCAGATAATGTGAAGACTATGTAGATTGATGTCTGAAATGGTCATGGGATCATAGATGTTGAAATATCCGTTGGTGACATTCCTGACTTGAAAATATAAAGATTGCAGATTATTTATATTTATAAAGTTCAAAGTCCTGACTGACTGATATATCAACGCACAGCGGAAAATATCTCGCGCAGGACAAGTTAAGTTACGCCTTCTCCGTGTGGCGAATGGAAGGCGAGTGGACAAATGCGAACGCGAAATTTGAAGGAGTTATTTGTGAAGAGTAGGTAATAGGTATCCAATAGGAAAGGGTTTTTCGAAATTCCACCCCTAAGAGGGTGAATGCTGGGAGGGTGAAATTTCATACGGGCGAAGTCGCGGGCAAAAGCTAGTTGGGAGTATAAGTAAAACTTACGATTTCCTCGTTGGACTCCGTGATCACGTATCTCTTGAAGCAGTTCGTACAGAAGTGGATATTCTCATCTTTGGACAGAGAATCCACTTCCTGTGACTGTGGACAATTGTTACGAACAATTTATTTATTTCTTTGATTAAAACGGTTTTAAACCAATTAAAAAAATTATTGACACAGTTTTTATATACAGATATAAGAGAAAAAAAGGTGTCGTTGGTTCCGCATTTTTGTTTTTTGACACCGACTTCCGAAAATAAAGATATTTTTCACTTCGTAGTGTTTTTTTTTTTGTAAAAAAGTTTTTAAATTTTCTCTTTTATGTGTATATGTATATAAAAACTGTGTCTTTAATTTTTGTAATTGGTTTAAAACCGTTTTGTCCATTCGTCCGCAAACAGATCGTTTGGTGGATTACACTCCCAGAGATCATTAAGTGCGGCCAGAGAAAGTGGTACGGGGTTATGCTACTGTCCTTTACCATGTAATAAAATAAAGGTTCAGAGAAAATAATGGTAAGTCAATATTGGAAGATGACTTGAACCTGCACCCTGGGTGCTCTCGAATATAATTCCGATAGATCGATATTGGTCACACGTCAGTTGGTTGAGTTAAACGTCGGGGATTGGCTAGACTCAGTGAGTCCAGCCAATACCTGACGTTTGACTGACAATTCCAATGTCGATTTATCGGAACTATATTCGAGAGTAAGCACCCTGATTGCGTAATACACTATCAATATCAATCTGAATCATTTCGCAGGATATTGCTAATCCATTGCTTCATTTGTTCGAAAAATGTGTCTGCTCAACAACGTAAATAACGCAGTGTTGTTGAATTGTCAAAATGAAAACCATTTTATTTATTTATCCATTTATTTCAGGCATCGAGGCCCATTTAACACATACAATATTGCCATTGCTACTGAGAGTGTGTTACGCAATTAGCCCGCGATATGTAGGTATATGTAGTTTTCGGCTTCGATGTTTACATATTATTATATAATTCTCCACTCGCAAAACATTTATTTATCATTATTTTGTAATGAAAACAAACGTAAAAGAACTCAATAATACCTTTTTGGATTGCTCGTCGATTTGTTGTCTCTGGTGTTCTCTGTACTCGTCTATGGAGGTATGGTAAGATGAAGTAAGGTCTTGACGGTTCTGGGTGGGAAAAGGAAGAAGGTTGGATAGGATGCGGAGATTAAGGTACTATATTAATATGATTGCCTGTAAATCATAACCTACACTTTTTACAAAGTTTTTTTTTGTTCTACCTTTGACATATTGAATTTATTTTGTGTGCCTTTTATTCTGTGCTAAATAAATACATATACCTACATTCATAAATTTATATAAATGCTATTATAATATCAATGTATACTTAAATTTTAAATACTGGTATTCAGCTGCATCAGGTTAAACTGGAAGCCAACCCCAACATAGTTGGGAAAAGGCTAGGCAAATGATGATGATTTAAACGAAAATTTTAAATTTCATGTTTTTATAAAATAATTACAATATTTATTATAACAAGTAGTCAAATAAAAACCCTCTTTCTCTCTCCTACTTTTGCTGTGCCCGACAGGGTCCACAACGATCATATTATTTAAAAACCTACCACCTAAGTTTACATGTGGAAGCAATAATTTAATATATTGAATATTGAGTAAAAAAAACCTGAGAATATTTTGCACATATCATATAAAAGTTATATGAAAATTGAAATCGGCCTTAAAGTTAGTAGATGCAATACCTACCAGAGACGTATTATATCCGGGTACCATGCCAGTGATGCCGGGCATGGTGACCTCTAACTTGGACACTGCCCGTCGGCACTCCTGACACCAACCCATCTTCAAGTTGGACATGCGAGAGTCCCGGCCGCCTATTAAAGTGTCACTGTGAACAATTTTTTTAAGGTAAACCTTGTAAATATTTCGTTGATAAAATAATTCATGTATTTACATAAATACATTCCTGCCTTCTTCACATGGGGGTAGGCATAAAATACAGAAAGCCACCTGCTACGATCCTTACATACTTACTCCTTTTGCTTCGTTTAAATTATTTACATTACAAATTTTATTACTCTAAATATTTTTGCATCTTATTTGTGCAGAATAAACCATTATTATTTCATTATTTTTCTTCTTATTTAACGTATTTTCGGCAACAATATTAATAATTGTTTAAGGAATTGTTGAATACCTTAATTTTTGTGAATTAATACGAATTACCCCCCCCCCCCCTTTTTTTTTTAAGGATGGGAAATCATCCAATGACTCCTCCCGCTCTGGGTGGAGCGGAAGAGAGTGTCAGACTCTTACTGACTAAAACCCATCCGTGTTCCTTCCTTAGCCCTTTATGTTCCGGGGCAGCGGTAACCCTTTCGGACAATCCCGCTGCCCCGGCAGGCTTCGGCCCTGACGGGCCCCTCCTTGTCTGCTGACATCTCTTTGAGGCGCGCGTGGAACACATACGCTTGTCCGGCACGGGCCTGGTCCTGATCGGACGGCGAGCTACCCATTACTCGCCGTCCGCAGGCCCGCGCCTACGGTGGCCGGGAGTCGTCACGCGGCTCCCGACGCCCGGAGCGTCTACCGCGGCGGCTGGGACGGGCGGCCCTCTCGGCTCTCTCCCTCGCCCATCCCGCCACCTCCTTCGCTAGCATGACTGCTTCGCAGAAGGAGGTGACTGCCTAGGCAAGTTTTTCGGCTGTCCCCTATGTAATAACATGGAATGAATGCAATCTCAAATCACCATATTCTTAATTTTCTACATAATTATTATGTCAACTGATTTAATTTCCGTTAAGTATTTAATGAAAAGCAATGTAAGCGTAGGTATAGTCGACCTCGTCATTCCATTAGCACTTTTGACAACAATTCCTAGTAAATTGAAACTTCATTTGTCACATAAACCTTGTCGTTTATGACGTGCAAGTGACATGCAACTTTAGGGTGATAAAGGAGATACGAGGTCCACTATACCTATTAATATTCTAAATATAGGCTTTATTTACCCAGTAACAGTCGAAGTAGACTCCATAAGCAGACTGATACTGTTCTTCAGCGTATCACGAAGCGGTCGCAGTGGATTGGGCGTCTGAAAATTGAGCTCATCACTCGTACTCAAATGAACCGTGGACCCCAAACAGGTCCGTAGCGTGTTGTCGTTTAGTAAGGTGGAATTCTCCTCGTTCGAGTGCTTGGAAGACGTGTTGCTCGTTTGTGATGGCTGCTCTTGGAGCTTCATATCGTACACCTGAGGGAAAAACCAAAAACATTTATTTGCGAAAATAAATAAGGTTCAGAAAATTCTTAAAGATAGATCTCTTATCATGCTTTTAATTTCGGCGTGCAAATTTCTGTGCCCGCGACTTCGTTCCTGTGCATATTGGATGTCATCGGGTTTTGAATCAAATTTGGTAACAATTTATAGTCTAAGAACTCAAAGAAATGGGGTAAATAATTTAATTTATACAAGCCGTGCGCCCAATGAGATATCTGATAATGAATGAGAAATGACGAACTTCATTATAAACTGTCATCCCCTTTAACCCCTCTTAAGGAAGAATTTTCACAAATCCGTTCTTAGTGCCAACTGTTGTGCAAAACTCCGTGCTTCTAGACCCGCTGAGCGGTCTAATCCGCTTAGCGGGTACAGTACAGTCTAACTGTACGTTGTCTGTCAGTGAATTAATGTTTTTTTTTACTAAGTACGGTCGCGGTGCATTACTACTGTATTCAGCGTGAATTTTTCAAGTGGGCGTGGATGGCCAAATCCGAACTGTATACAGGGTGAATTTTTGATGCAGTATTAGTTTAGCATACCTCATTCTGTAAGAAATCCGTAATTATTATGTAGAGTAAGAAAGGCATACCGTATGCCTTTTTTACTATACAGTCGATAGCATAAAAAAGTGGGCCCTAACATCTATGCAAATTAATAAAATTGAAGTGTCTGTAATGTCAAAATAACAGCTTTTTACTAAATGGTTAAGCACATACATGGTACATATATATAACAAAGAAAAAAAATTGTCTGTCTGTTTGTTCCGGCTAATTTCCGAATCGGCTGGACCGATTATGATTTCTATTTTAGAAAAAGAATTAGGGTTCCGCGCACAAAAATTAAAACCCATGTAATTCAATTTGTTTTCCCGGTAAAGTCGCGGGCACAGCTAGTTGGGTCTATGACGTTTACCTACGTATTTTTGTTTAAATGGTTTTTGAAAATTATAAGTTGCAGGTCAGGCGAGAAGAGGCTATATTCAGTTTCTTCTACTGTTGAATGTAAAGCAAATATTCAGTCGATTATCGTTGCTGAACAATAACCGGTAGATTAAATAAGTAAATCTGTTGTTATTACATACATACATAAACTTACGCCTTCACCCCATGGGGGAAGGCATAAACTAAAGAACGCCACCTGCTACGATCCTTACATACTCCTTTTGCTTCGTTTGCGTTCATACATCTGGTCATACCGCACAACGGCTGGGAGTACTACGCACCTGACTTTTCTAATAAACATCACCAATAAGGTCAGTATGTTTTTTTAGGGTGTCTCCTCCCGGCGTTTCCAGTCACATCTGCCTTGTACCTTTTGATATTCGCTTTTCACTCAACCTTTCAACATGAACAAACCATTAAGCGTACCCTTTTCTGTTATTATTACAATATTGGAATTTTATCTGAACAAAATTTTGTTGTTTGACTGTAAAGGCACGTACTAAAAGGTCATGCATACGTCAAAACGTTAATCAGATCGTGTTTTAATAAAAAACGAGAGGATATGAAAGCTCTCAACATAATCGGCTTTTGCGCCGCTTCGCTGACTTTATTTCAAGAGTCGATAAGCTTTACAATGTATTACGCATTAATTCATGGACTTTTCACGGATCGTTTGCCGCGAAATTAATTATAGAGCAGGATTAAGTAAATGTCAGAACATGCTAAAATTAATTATCGATAATCCTCACGTTTCTGATATATAATAGTATGCATGTTCGCATGTCTTTTAAATCCAAACAATCTGCTATCCATTTTGCTGATGATCTTTAGGGGATGGAATTTCTGGCAGATTGGTTGCTTATGGTAGCCGGCGCAAGTTTAGACTTGCACAAGTCAGCGTGTCATGGACACCGAATAGCTCGGAAACTTGTGCTAATTCATCCCACACACGATAATGTAATACTAGTGCAAGCCCAATTTTGCGCAAGCTATATCGCGGCCTGCATTAGGTGGAATAATTTATTTGATTATTATATTTATAAAATTATGAGGAAACTTGATGTAAAAAATATCGATTACATTTTTACACAAGTTACAAAGATTGAACCTAGAAGCAAGCTATTTAAACAGCCGTTTTCAGCCAGCGTATACTCAGCACTTAAATAAGAATTTGAGAAATTCTTTCATTTCGCTACAAACATTGGAAATGGTTATGCAGATCACGAAATTACATTTCTTTAGTGAAATACTGACCCGCGGAACTTCGTCCCGCTTCAGAATATCTGTTTTTTTTTTTCGTTAATTTAACAGTTATTTATGCTATTCGGGACAGAAAAAAATCTTCAAATTAAAGATCATAAAACTCGGTCCAACCGTTCATGAGTTATAAATGTTGTAACTAACCCGACTTTGTTTTATTTATATAGATAGAAGATAGATAGAAGATTAGGCAGTCGTACTGTTTATAGCCGAAAGCATTTCAAGTAGACTAAAATTATTAAAGTTTTTTAAATGATCATTATGGGCAAGTGCCATTGTATTTCTGGTACTGCAAGAATGCAGTGGCTTTAAATACACAACTGCGTAGGCATTAATATTGTCAAAATAATTACGATTTGTTAGCTTTGCTCACGCGAGCCAAATATTCATTGGAGTTTCACAGGCAAACTTTTAAGTAGCAGTCGTGGGTTTAAACCCAGGTAGGCTTTTACTTTGCTTCGTACATTATCGAATAAATAATGGTGGACATTGTCTCGAAATACAGGCTATATCCCTATCAGCCCTATTACCAGCAGCAGAAGACTTAATTTACTAAAGCAAATCATTGTTATCGTTGTTTCTAATCAGCGTGCACATGCAACTTATAACCAAATAAAAAAATAAGATTAAAATTAAAATGATCGAAATGATAAAGTTACGTTATGACACAAACCTGTTCAGCCAAATAAGCAGCCTCCCCACTTAACGACTTGTACTCTTTCTTGGAGTTATCGGAAGACGGTGCTTTGATGGTGGTAGATGACTTGTTACAGGTCATCGGTTTGACGGACTTGTCCCGTTTGTAGTAGTCGCCGCCTTTGTACGGAGTGTTGGCACCTTTCTTCTTTGATTTGACATCTAGCAGCTGTGGGAAAGGGAGAGGGATTTGTGGTTGGATGACGTAGAAAGGAGATACTGTTTCTGTGATAATAGAGACTATGACCCCTGGGAGAACGACTCTTTTACAAGTCCAGACATAATCTTGGTCAGATCATGTGAGGACCTTGTAGATCCATGTCTGAAATGGACTTTTAAGGGAATAACCACACATAGAGTGGACCTTTGCAGTTAGTGCAACCATTTGTCAGTAATCGTGTAGCTCAAGTTAACGTTTTGTAGGTACCCACCTCGGAACACTCGCTAATGTTCTGGATGCTCCGCGATGTAAAACTCTTGCTGTCATCAGACAAGTCGTCCTTTTCACAGCCATAGTGGTAGTACCTATAGAAAAATAACACATATTGTTCCAAGATCATTAAAGAAATTACCATTATTATTTTTTAACCTTAATAGCCGAGTTACTTGTTACAAACTTACAGAGGAAGATAGAATCTAGAATTGAGTCAGAATCCTTGGTTATAATATTATCTACTCTTTAGTAAAAAAAGTCTTTGTTAGGTTTTAAAAGAACACAGCGAAATAACTTACCTTATCAACGCCCTAGAAGCGTATACAGTAGGATGCAGATGTAACGAGGGGCTCAAATATACCCTGTTCAAATTAACCCCCCTTGTATCGGTCCTATAATGCCCCCTGGCAACTCCATCAGGGTTTAGGAAAGGAACCATCTTGAAGACGTAGATTCTCCTTAGCTGAATCGCGATCGGATCGTTCCGTGTTAACAAAAGGTTGAGGAACCCGTTGAAGACGAAGCTTGATGGCGTCTCGCCTGGATGTACTCGAGCCGATATGAAGATCACCTGGAGGAAAAAAAATGGTAGGTAGGTACTTATTTTTGTGTGGCGGCGAAAATTTTTAATGCCAGTTGAAACTGAACTCGCTTTGTTTCGCAAACGGTTGCTTATAAACATTTTGGATCAGGAAACTCAGTTTTATTTAGACCTGAGACTGCGATAATCCTTTTTTTGTGAGGATGACAAATCGTCAAATGATCCCATCATCCCGCTGAGGGTTGAGCGAGAGGGAGTGTCAGACTTTTACTGACTAAAACCCATCCATGTTCCTTCTTTGCCCTTTGCGTTCCGGGGCCACGGTAACTCTTTCGAACAATCCCGCGACCCCGGCAGATCGTATTAATAGCTTGTACTAGCTTCTGCTCGCGACTTCATCCGCGTGAAATTTCGGGCTCCCCCGACCCGACATAGCATCACCTGCCTGCGCTAATACTGCGTTTTCGCTTATCAATCTTTCTGACTTCTTCTTCAACGGCTCCTAATGGCAATAGCGTGATGTTAAATAGCCTATATCCTTCCTCAAGAATTAGGCTATCAAATGCAAAAATAATTTTTCAAATTCGACTGGGAGTTCCAGAGATTCAGTTTATCACGATAAAACGAATTGGGGGTGCTCTATATCGAATTATTTTTACCTGGCTTGATTTTGGTTAATTTTATCAATAATGTCTGTATGTTTTCATGACAAAATCAGCCAGATTGACAAACATCATAACATCTACATCATCGTGAGGAAACCGGCATGTTCTAGAACCAAAAAATCGAAGACATGTGACATCTACCAACCCGCACTGGGCCCGCGTGGTAGCCCACTCCCTCTCGAAGAGAGGAGGCTGTGTCCCAGCAGTGGGAACACTATAGGCTGATTGTGATTTTTATGATAACATCTACTAAGCTGTTTACTATAGACTATTTTATAGTTGTGAGGAAAAATATTGCTATTATCATAATACTTTGCAAACCGTTAGCCATCCAAACACATACATTATCAATGGATTGCTTTTTATAAATGACTACCTGTGCCCGCGACTTCGGTTGCGTGCATCTCGAAAAACATATTAGATTTTTTGAGATTTTTTTTGTGCGGCACCCTAATTATTTTTCTAAAATAAAAGTAGCCTACGTTATTACTTATAGCATCGGCTATCTGCAAGTGAAAGTCCCGTCAAAATCAACAAAGCCGTTTCGGAGATTAGCCGGAACAAACAGACGGACAGAAAACATTTTTTTTATTGTTTTATTTTTGTTATAAGTACCGTACTTATATATTTTCATATGCAAAAAAAAATGCTAAAAAGCTGTTATTTTGACTTCACAAACTGACACTTCAATTTTATTTATTTGTATGTATAGATTGATGATACTTTCGTTTGCAAAGCAGGATGCCTTTACTACATGAACCCAAGTCTGAAAGGGAAAATCAATTTTTTTTACTGTTATTTGAACCGGCGAATTTTCTATCGTAACTCAGTATGGCGTGCGACAATTTTCGCTTCAATTCATTGTTATTGTTTCGTTAAGTCAGGCTATATTTTTATTCTCAATTAGATTAGTCTCATAATATAATGCGTAAGCAATATTTCAAGGGATTTCATTATTTATTTGAGGTAATTATTTGCTTATTGATTACTAGTCTGCGATGGAAAAAAATTGGCATTGCCTATGATAATAACATTTTCAAGAGGAATCTTATATTTGAGATTTCAGTAGGTAAACTTGCTTTGGATATTGGTATCCTATGTAGGAACGGTTGTCTACTGATTAGCATAAAATATCGATGATAGATGATCTGATGAAACTTCTAACAATAATAAAAGAAAAGGCTTACTTTTTTATTATGAAACTTGAATGGTCTCTCCTGGTTGTCAGGGAACAAGTTCCTGAGCCTGTCCTCTCTCTCTGTTGTTATCCCGTGGTGTGACGTAATTGTCAATAGATCCACACGCCTCCCTGAATGTTTGAAACAGATTTATATTACTCCAGCATATAACAAGGCTGAAAATCGAGGAGGCGAAAGCTCTAGGAAGTGGTGAAGGGCGCGCGTTTTAGGGGACTGTCTTATGTAATTTTGATTTTGATTAATGAGTTGATTGATTGGTAATTGGTTGGAAAATCAATGTCTTTTTTTATTTCCATTAGGGTTGATAACTGTATATTTTAGGGGGTTCCCTACCTCTTTGTAGAGTCAAAAAATTTAACTATAAATCCAACACGAAAATCCATACAACTGTGTGGCATGTGGCCGCTTACCAGAGCTTTGTTTTTTTTAGTACCGTGTCCGTATCCGAAATTCTTGCAGATGACGTCACGACTACCAGTTGTGTTACTAACATGGCCGTCTTGCAATTCAATGAAGAGAAGTCATAATATTACTCAATCTTACCTTCAAGAGAATAAATAAGACATTCCCTATTATAGTAGATATCATCCACAGACTGCGGGGGAGGTAGCGGCAGCATCTTCAAGTCTATGGAGTTGAGAGCGATCTGCAGCTCAGCGAAGGAGAACGGATAGGTGAACGCGAAGAATGTTGTCGCTTTCAGGTTCTCTGGCGTTCGGTACTTGAAGCTCAGTGTGAAGGTGTTGTCGTCCGTCTAGAACAAAGTTGTGGTAAGAACACTGGTACACAGGGCTACACTCCATTCACAGTTTTACCTATGCATTTGCATCACTGTCAAAATCAAAGTAATTTTTATTCTCGTTAAAATAAGGTTGCTGTTTGTCGCTGACTAGTCTGTTAAAATCAAAGTGATCTTTATTCACGTTACAATAAGGTTGTAGCTGGGTTGCTGCTGTCAGAGGTAAAATAACTGTGAATAGACTGTACAAGGATCTTTTAGCGCTCAAATGACGTTCATAGGGAGGCGCTGTTGGTAAACATTTGTGAAATTGTTTTGTAAGAAAAATAGAACAAACCGGCCAAGTGCGAGTTGTACTCGCACACGAAGGGTTCCGTACCACCATACAATATTTAACTCTACATTTGAAAATAACGGCAAAAAAATCACGTTTGTTGTATGGGAGCCCCTATTAAATATTTATTTTATTCTGTTTTTAGTATTTTTTGTTATAGCGGCAATAGAAATACCTACACATTTTGTGAAAATTTTAACTGTCTTGCTATCACGGTTCATGAGATACAGCCTGGTGACCGACAGACAGACGGACAGTAGAGTCTTAGTAATAGGGTCCCGTTTTTACCCTTTGGGTACGGCGGAACCCTAAAAAAAGATGGTGGCGTTAGTTCCGAATTTGGCCACATGCCAAAAGAACCTTGTAGAGTTATATGTGTGTGTTACGTTTGTAAAGCGAAAAATACCTTAATTTTTGACATTGATTATCGCTGAGATGAGATTGCGACTAGATTTTGGACGTTTTTAAATGCGGGAATTGGCCTTCTGTTACCATGGATTCAGGACATGATTCTCAAAACCAATGCGTTGATTTTTTTATTTTCGTCAGTCCCGAACTATCGTTTCGCGATCATATTTCGGGAATCTGTAGAAGGGCGTTTAGAAACTTGGGATTTATTCTGCGACAGACAAGGCACTTCACTAACATTGCAACAGTCAGAGTCCTGTATGACGCACTTGTCAGGAGTCATCTGGAACATAGTGCTGTCATATGGGCTCCGCATGAGGCCAAGTATACGGTAATGCTGGAACGAGTACAGAACAAGTTCACGCGCCACTTGTACAAAAAATTGTATGGGGTATATCCTTTTTACCCGTTGATGTACCCCACTCTGTTTGTGCTCGGTATGGTCGGGTACAACCAGCTGAGGGTACGACGGGAATTCACGCTTGTAGCGTATCTGGTTAGGTTACTTCGTGGCATTGAGCATAACCCAGGAATACTGCAGCGCCTGAGTGTATGTGTAGGTACCAGACCGCTATGTGTGGAGGCGGCGCCGCCCGCCACTGTTGGTCGTACCGGTTGTCAGGACCAACCTTCTCGCCAAAACACCATTGACCCGCGCTATTCGGCTAATTAACGAACTTCACGTGAAGATCGATGTATTTACATGCCATTTGAGTGAACTCGCAAAAATACTGATGTTCATGTAGATTAGAGTAGGCTTTAAGTATGTTGTTGTTTTTATATTATTTTATTGTTTTATTTTATTTAGGGAATTTGGTACTTATACAATTAGTTTTTAACGTTATTCATAGTTTTAAATTGTAAGTTATATTAATTTTAAGACCACGCTATCGCATTAGGTATAAACCTGTAATGATAGTGGTAGGGAGATTTATAATAAATAAATAATAAAATAATTTTCCGTTGGTTTAAAAAAAGAAACAATTTGCTCTTTTAAACATTTTGACCGCTTATGTGTTGCACTTTTCTATGAAACAGCTGATTTTTAGGGTTCCGTAGTCAACAAGGAACCCTTATAGTCTCGCTATGTCTGTCTGTCCGTCCGCAGCTTAGTTCAAGAGACTCTTAGTACTAGAAAGCTATAATTTGGCACGGATATAATATTAATCACGCCGACAAAGTTGTAAAATAAAATCATGAAATATATTTTTTTTGGTTATCTCCTGTACTTACACGTAAAGTGGGGATGTTTTTTTTTTCTCGTCTACCCCATGGTGTGGAGGTATCGTTGGATATGTCTTTCAAAAATATTGCGGGTTTATGCGTGCCATTTTTCGATTTAGGGATCCGTTTGTGAAATATTAAGCTTAAACGTGCTAATTTTTAGAGTCGAGTGTGTCCCCTGCCAGATAAAAGGATGCTTTTGGATATGTGGAAAAATTCACGGCAGTAGTATAAGAAAACTATCACAGCTAAGTAGGTTTTGCAAGTTTATGAGTAATAGTTGACCAACTTCAATATGCAGTTGCAATGTATGGGAGAACATGATTTTCAACTACAATATTAAGTTTGTTCTTGGGATAAATTCATTCCAACTACGGAACCCTTCATTGTGCGTGGTCCGACACGCACTTGGCCGGTTTTTGTTTGATAAACGATAAAAAATTTCGACGCAGAGGGTTCGGAATCATGTGCTGAATCCATGGGTTGCGCGTCGATGTCGGATATCATTGCCACCCTGTACATTTCTGTATGGCGAATTTCCATAACCATACTAATATTATAAATTCGAAAGTAACTCTGTCTGTCTGTAGGTTACCTTTTCATGCCTATACCACTGAACGGATTTCGTTACATCGGGAAAGGACATAGGATAGTTTTTATCGACATACCTCGCGGGCGAAGCCGCGGGCGGAAGCCGCGGCCGGAAGCCGCGGGCGGAAGCCGCGGGCGGAAGCTAGTATAGTATTTAACAAAGTCGCCGAGATGTCTGTAAGCTCATAACTTCCGAATGACTGCACCAAATTGGATACTTCTTTTGTTGTTATGTTCGGTATTGCAAGGACAAGGTTTGTATGAAAGAAAATTCTGGATATTCGAAAAAAAAAAATTGCACCCGTGCGAAACTAATCCATACTATGAAGCGAAGCCGCGGGCGGAAGCTAGTTTGATATAAAATACATAAATCAAGAAGAATTAATTACAATCGGTTCCATTAGCAAGGAATCTGGAGAGTGTGAATGAGCGTCAGCAAGCATACTAGCGTGAGCTAAGTGAAGCTTTTATTTTTTTGTTTTTAAGGACATAGATTTCTATTAATACTTATTATTTTATTATTAACTAGTAGCGCCCCGCGGTTTTACCCGCGTTCATTCGATCCCGTCGGAATATCGGGATAGAAAGTATCCTATGTGTTAATCCTGGTTATATAAACTATCTGTGTACCAAATTTCATCCAAATCCGTTCAGTAGTTTTCGCGTGATTGAGTAACAAACATCCCAACATTTTCACAAACTTTCACATTTATAATATTATTAGTAGGATTTATTTGTAAGTATTATGAAATGTGTGGTTCATTATATTTTTTTTATTGCCCAGGCTAATTTTATTTAATTAAGTATTAAAAAAAACAAACTGCTGTTTCATAGAAAAGTACAACACCTACGCGGTAAAAATATGTATAAAACAATTTTTTTTTAAAATAACCTTCGAAAATTTTCAACCCAGGGGGGTTTACAGGCATGTACTGAATCCATGGTACTTAATAGGTTGCACGTCGATGTTTGTGCCCTACACACCACACACACACCACTCCACATTATTATTGTACCTATTTTAAACAAATGCATCAATGACTTATGACTAAACACTTATATGTATGGTTGTATGGCTGACAGAAGAATCACTATAATAAATAATAATATACCATTTATTTTCAGGTAGCAAAGATCCATAGATACATAACTTAACCTAAGTATACATAATAATATAGTAACAATTTTGCTATGTGCGTGCCAGTTGTATCGGCATCAAGAAACATTAACATTAGGTTTTAGGGTTTCAGCTTAAGTTCTGAGCATGAAGAGGCACATCTGCTGCTATGTGCAGTAAGTTAAAATATTAAAATTGCTAGTTTGCAAAAAGATAAGAAAAGGTAAAAAAAAACGGTAAAAGATCGGTAGGTTGCCTTATCTTTTACCCATCGAAATTAGCTATTCACATAAGGTCATACATAATTATAACAAAAGTTCATTAAACCATATCCTACCTTAGTGCAAATATCTTTTAAAATAGAAACATATTTGCAGTGATTGTTTTTTAAAGGGATTTAGGGATTGAGCTGCTATAGAGTTATTTCTTAAATACGTACAGAGTGTACAGGGCGATCCCTGATCCTCTCCCACTGAGGCTTGCCGGGCAGCGTCCGCGTCACCGGCGCCATGCCTTGGTTGTACATCTTGCCTTGCTTGTTCAGGTTTATAAGGTTCAACCGCACCTGTTAACATAATTTGAAACTTAGCTAAGTACATACAAACAGGTGCTGAAAATAATGTTGCAACAAGGTTTTTTTTAATTAACAGACCTTTGGTTTCCCACTTTGTTGCTAGTTTTCAACATAAACTACCTTATAGCATCATTTTAATGATACAAGCCTTTAGTTATACAGCTTATGCACAATCAAGGTTTATTGTTCAAAGAACATGGAATGTAAAGTAGGTACTTTACATTCTATTGGCCTCTATAAAATAAATGTTTTGTTTACATCACTATTTGAAAAATGACAATGAGTCAATTATATTATAATATAAACATTTCCCTTTCAAAGTCAAATAAAAAAATATGGCTGTAATAACATGAAAATTACTTCAGTCATCAATGTAATGCCTTTCGTTTTTTGTTTTCTGCATTGTCTTTATGGAACTATTGAAAGAGCATAATTAGCACATTTATTTCACCATCTGAATGAGTAGATAGTATTCATTAAAAAATAACTTGTATTTTTCCATTTTGTGGCAAATAATAGAATTATGAAAAAGCTCACTTACCAGTACACCAGATTCACTGGCCTGCACCCCAAAATAGAACCAGGTGCGGTTCCCATTCTCAAACTCCGTGCCGGCACAGTCGGGCCGAGTCCACAGGTTGAATTCATAGTCCGGAGTTTCTGTTATATTCGTCTTTGGGTTCATAGACGGAGCTGAGATAGAATATATCTTGTTAATAAATAAGTATTTGTGATTGTGACAGAATCTATAAAGGTGCTGAAGAGAGTAGCTAATAACATGTTGTGGACATTGTGGGGCCATTTGGTGGTTTATGAATAAGTGAAAGGTGTTGAGTTATCTCATTTTTGTATTTTTTATGAATTACCTATATAATTCTTTGTGTTGTTTTTATTTATAATTTATAGTTAGTGTTGATTTATGAATAATTAGCAAGTTTATCTACTGGAAAATTCCATTTGATTAAATAAACTTTCTTTGCTGTGCTGTCAGTATTTCTTATCTGTGTCAAGTCAATAATGAATGAGTTGGTGCACCAGGGCACTTGTAAAAGTATTGAAATGTCCTCAAATCTATTTCGAGCACTAGGCAGTAACAAAAAGTCCGTGAAAAGGGCATCAAATTGGCAACTACTCCCGAAATTATTGCAGGTCTTGGACTTTGCGTTTTAGTGTTAATTATTAAAATATGCGCTTACCTATTAGCTCCGTAGGTACTCGTTCTACATGTCCGAGATTTCCAGAGTCAAAATTGTGTATAAAATAAAATCCACCGCACTCAATAATATTGTTGTGATCCATAACTAAAATATTACCGCGGACTACATTATACAAAAAATCACAGTTGCCAAACTTGTTAGCCGCTGGGTACACATTACTTTAACAATTTGTCCATTGAAACATAGATCCAATCTTCATGTTTGATTATTTCAAAATGACACTAAAAAAACGGAGGCTGCTCTGTTTTTCTAAACAAAATTATGTAATTTTGTTGACATCGATTGACGGATAACAGCTGATTTGTTTTATTGGTGATCTTTTTAATTTTTGAAGTGTTTAAAACCAGTTGGAATTATCAATTTTTAGTTTATAAATATACAATTTTTTATGGTAAGTTTTAACTATTTCCTCGATTGCTTTATTTGCTATCACTTGATATTTGGAAAGACACATGCCATTATGAAATTTGATTCAAGATGGCCGACATTTCTACTCGCGGGCGCTGCTCAACTTGCTTACAAAGAAAACAAAAAATGCCAGTTTGAAAAAATATTTTTGATAATAAACTTCTTTTTTGATTACTTACTTCTACAGGGTACCGAGGCTACGATACATATGAGAAGGTGACTCGTAAGCAGGCCATTTTCAGCTTTATATACTTTGCCTTGCCGATCTTATCTTCCCTGTTCCAAACCGATGAACTTGAGCTTTTGTGCACATTGACCCTAAACTTGATTCTCCGTAGTGCTAATTATGAATTAATCAACCATTTGCTAAATGTTGAGATTACAATTTCGTTAATGAAGAAAATAATTAATCAATAAGTTATTCAACATGGTAACACCTACAATTTTACACGTCATGCTTGGGCGTTTCCGTCCGGTTTTTATTATAAGTCAAAATATTATCTTCACAAGTTCACACCTCTAGCCATTGAGATTGCCTCTAGCATCCTCATTTCCGCAATGATGTAAGCAGCGGGATTGTCCGAAAGAGTTACCGCTACCCATAGAGTAAAGTAATATATGCCGCTACCCCGGAACATAAAGGGCTAAGAAAGAAACTCGGATGGGTTTTAGTCAGCAAGAGTCTGACACTCCCGCTCCACCCAGAGCGGGAGGGGTCATTTGATTTGATGATTTCCCATCCATAAAAAAAGGGTTATATTAAAATGAAACTTAGAGTTCTAGGATAGATTGTCTCTGTAACAGCGAAAGGACAAAGCAATACCTACGAAGGAAGGTGCAGCCAAAACCAAGGGGATCCGATTTACCTACTTACTTTTTTCCTTAACAATATTGAAGTCACCACTTGTTTTCAGATTTTATACTATAGGTAGGTAGATTAACAAGATCAGGAACAGTAGGGGACGGATAACAAGGCGCTTTATTGTTTGGGGACAGGGGACGTAGGTATACATACCTACTTACGTAGGTAAGTAGGAGGAGTACTTACGTAGGTAAAATAATCCTTACGGATACCCGGTGAAGGGGCGCAAAGTTTTGTATTGAGTTAAAAAAAAAATGTAGTCAGGTAAATCCAGAAAGTTTTTTTTTTTTCTACTAATGCCTCTTTCGAGTAGGTAGCACCAATAATGCCTAACAATGCACTTAAAGGAGGGGCATGTTTATTGTGAGTAGGTTTTGAGCTCGTTTTAGTATTCTACACAATTTATCGTAAGTCATCTAAGTTTTATTTCGTGGGTAAGTAAGGGTATGGGTAGGTACCTAATTATAAGACAAAAACCCCTATTACACTACACGATATTTAGGTAAGCTCATAAGTTTAGGTGATGTGTTTTTTTAATATCCCATCCTTCCTCTCTTTCTCTTATTACACCATCTCGATTTAGGGAAAGGGTCCCTGAATCTGAATATCGCGTAATGTAATAAATGAGGTTTTTAAGGATTTTTTTAATAAATAAGTACACTATCTACACTACGATAATCAGGCAGGGACCATTTCCCTAAATCTGATGATGAAATAAGAGAAAGGGAGGAAGAGCCCATGTAAAAAAAAACACGTCACTTAAATATCGTGTAGTGTGTAATAGGGGTTTTATTCATACAATATTATATATAAAGGGATTGAAAAATATTTAAATAAAAATTCAAAGAAAACGACTCGTTTTTAACTCAAGTTTGTATTTTCAGTTTTTTATCCTTACATTTATAACAATATTAAATAAGCTTAATTTAAGTATACAATACATTAATATAATAGATTATTTAGGCGTGGCACTTACCTACGGATTATAAAAAAATTACATTCCATATAATTTCGAATAACTTGGCCAAAACCTAGCCTTCATCACAAAACTTATAACTTGATAAAGTACCTACGTAACCTAAGTACGCACGTAGGTACCAATAGTTACTAAATTATACGTGAACTACAACTTTTACTTACATCCTTGTTTCCTATACAATTGTCTTTTCTGAGCACAATTAATTAATTTAGTGTGAAAACAAACGATCATACGAGACATGGACGCTACGAACTTTATTTTGGCATCTTCCTTTTGGCTCATACACCAAAACAATGATTTATGATCAAACAAAATAGGGAGGTAAGTATTTAATATTATATAAAAATATACAATGTTATTTCAAATTATATTGATCATGATAACCGCAGAAAATATATGGAATTATTATTTTCTTTTGTTTTTTTGCGGCTGCAACCACAGTTGCGTTTGCATCTTGGTTTGCACATCTACAAGTCACAAGAATGATAAAATTAAAAAAATATCACAATCGGAATTATATCTAGGGCACGTGTTTTGTATGTACTCTTACATAATATAGTTACACTAATATTACGTGTAAACGAATGTAATGGACAATTTCCTACAAATATTATTTAATAAGGAACGGTAATCCTACTGAGCCAATACATTTCCTCTACCACGTACATAATATATGAGTAAGGTATATTAATTACACCAACAAAATATAAGATAGAACGATACGACTAGAATGCCGACACAATGAGCATTGGGATAATCAATAAACTGCCTTATTTACGTGATACATAAGACATTACACCATGAGATAGATAGATACATTGGGTTAGGTGTATTTTTCCACGGAAATGCCTATTGTTGTTAATATATAAGCATGCAAAAAAACCAGTGCATTTGATAAAGCACGTAAGCCTGATTAACTTTTGTCCTGTCGGTCACAAAGATACCTTGTATTCAATTCAATGAATAGTGTTGACTCATCATTGATATCTTTTGTGTTTTCTTCCAACAAATCGTAGTATCACATAAATAAGGCTATTTTAACCTAACATGCATAATGTAAAATGAACGAAATGCTCTGCTCAGTTCAAAATAAAAGGAAGCAAAAAATAAAATAACATTTAAACACTTCACCATTTATAAAAAAATCACATAGACATTCTTAATCCAATCTCTCTTTACACTTATGATTTTTGGCGCAATATATTGCTAATAAATACAGATAGTCTGTGATATTTACAATCTAGGGTAAAACATCCAAATCATAGTCATAAATTTGACTGAATATTTGGGAAAATATGGTCCTTTGTAAACGGTACACGACCCAGAGTAGACCATCACACCCTTGACCCTATATTTGTGTTATAAGTATAACAGATAATAAATTGCATAGATAAATTAGAATTCTGCACAAACGTAAATGCAGCAAGTTTTTGTGTGAATTTAAAATTATTGTGATCAATTTCGAGGTGTCCAATCAAGTGAGGAGCAGGCGGAAGACGAGTCGTGATCGTTTGAGCAGACGAAAGTTAAGAAACAATAGTATTGTGGTCCTTAAAATAAAACAATTTATATGTACAGACGCCAGCACATCAACCTACTACAATTTGTCAAATTTCTTTGATAGATTTTCAACTTTATCGCTAAAGCATAAGGTTCAAAGTTGATTGGGAAAATGTGACAGTTTCAGGTAGGTTGATGTGCTGGCGTCTGTACATCGATTTTTACCAGGGTGCGGCCACACTAGGCGTATCGTGGCTGTCCGAGGGCTCACGACTAACAACAGTGAGCATTAAACTAGCATTACACACATACGCCCAATTTGGTCGTCTCCAACCTTACGCCAAATATTCCGAATAGCGCATTCCAGCTCACTCTGAACAATATTAATAAAAAAATTGTCTAACCTAAAACGTATCGTTAACCTTTCCCCTCGTCGGGTATCGTTATTGAAACTGTATTGGGTCTCATTTGTTTGTTGTCGGCGCTATGTACACTGTGATGTGGCGCACTGCGGCGGAGCTCCTCCGTGGTGGTGAGCTTGCACTCCACCACGCGGTAGTTGCACGTCGGTGACCCACAGTCGAAGTCTGGACGTATGATCACTGCGTTCGGTATGTCCTCGATACATCTCGGCTCCTCTTTGAATGGTGGACAACTGTAAATAGAAGACAAAATATTAGTCTTGGTACGTAAAATTAGTCGTGGATGTCTAAACACCTATTTGGAATTCTTGGTTCTTTATCGGGCTCAACCCGAGATCTAAAAGGCTATAGGCTTTTTTTCATGGCATAGTCATGGTAATGCTGCATCTTCTGACCTGATGATTGTAGATCAATCAACTCAGCCTATCGCAATCCACTGCGGAAATAGGCCTCTACCAGGCTACATCACAACACCCTTAAGGTTTCCCGTTTTTCGCTTTCCGCATCAGTCTGTCCCGGCCACCTTCTTAAGATCGTCGCTCCATCTAGAAAGGGGGGCGTTCCACACAATTGTACATGACTTTCGTCTTGTCCAAACAAAATCCGCCAAGTGGCGAGGCCAACCCGTCGAGACCTTAAGAAGCTCCATATAAGCTGTACAACATCTGGTCTAACTGTTTCAGCGTCTCTGCTATTATTACGATGTCATCGGCAAACCGACGGTGTGAGATGTACTCGCCGTTCACATTGATACCCTGTCCAGTCCAGAGTCTTGAAGACGTCCTTCAACGCATTGGTAAACAGTTTCGAGGATATCACATGCCCCTGTCTCACCCCTCTGAGCAGTTGAATTGGCTGGTTTTCTGATCCTAGATCTGGACAGTCATCGTGGCGGTGTCATACAAATATCTCAACGCTTCGATGTAGCGCTATTCAATTCGACATCGTTGCAGAGAGGTCAGAACTGCCCGTATTTTGGTGGAGGCGAAGGCTTTCTGGCGTTCACAAAGTCCAAAGTCCCAGAGGCTGTTTGTACTTCTCGGTCTTTTGTAAAATTTGCCAAACAGTATGGATGTGATCTACGGTACTGAAGCCTTCAAAAACCGGCTCCTTTTGGCGGCTGGAACTCGTAAGGTCACCTGGCGAGACGGTTCGTGACGACCCTCGAGAACAGCTTGTATAGGTGGCTCAGAAGTGAGATGGGTCTATAGTTCTTCAGCAAGGTTTTGTCACCTTTTATGAAGATTATTGTATATTGTATTGATCGTAGATGCAAATGGCAAACCCATTATAGGCTGTTATAAAATATTTACCTCAATGGTGGCGGTGTCGGCGAGCGTGAAAGCGGGAAGCTGGCGACCTCTCTCGATATCGCGAGGGATTTGATGGAGCCGAAAGTCTGTTCAGGACTGAGAGGAGCTCCAAGCACTGACGCCATGCCTCTGTAATAATGAACAACATTATTTTATTAGAAGTCCTTAAAGAGAGAGAGAAACGGTTACAAGTACCTACAAGCATATGGAAATACCAGAAAAGCTTCTGTACAAACCATTTCTGCGTTAAAAATAAGGTAGTTCTTTTAGAATCTACCGTTCTCGAGGCTTGGCTACATCTAAGAGGGAGTGGCAAGAAGTCCAGATGTTGGTATGTTAGCCAATTAACGTTTCGAGGTATATTCAAGTTTACACGTGATTATTGTCTTGGCAGATTGAACGATGCTAGAAAAGTCGTTCTGTTTTCCTTCTTACTCCGTCGTAGAAAGTCTGTGCAACGTAAGCCTCGTGATGATGAATGATGATGCTATTAAAGTTACTTACACAACGGAATCCGATGGCACCAAGAAAGGTAAGGGAGGGGGACACGGAGCATCAGCGCGCGCCGGCGAGGCGGGTTCGGCCGAGCGCGGGCAGCGCGCGGCCTCGCCTTCCTCCATCAGTCCCAACCAGCTACGCATCCAGCGCCATAAGCCCGACGGAGTGCCTGCAACACCCATCACTACTCCTTAGAATACACAAATAAATATTAAAAAAAAACTGTCTATTCCAATTGGCCTACTAACTACAATACTTAAGAACTAGTAGTAAAATGATTTGACTGCAATTCTAACTCCTGTTCGCGGCTCATTGATTAAAATTGCCATATTGGAAACGAATCCAAGAATTTTTCCTTAACAAACAGGTAAAGTTCAGAAGCATTAAAATGTTAAATCAATTGAAAGGTTGCTGAAATCTAAAACAAACTTCTAATAAGGTATGACTTAAGTATTCGAAGTTAGCTTATGTACTTACGAGAATATTTTCTGCTATTCTGGGGGCTAAGTGGGTAAAAGTCGCCGTGAATGGGACAGTGGAACGCCAGCCTTCGTTGCCGACGTTGCGCCGCCCGCATTAGCATGCATAACACGATACCTGGAATAGACAATACATTCCTTTTATTTAGCTGTTGTATCAGCGAGAATTAAGGCGCCAATACGTAGGGAGGTCAAATGAGGCATGTTTTATGTGCTGCCGTTGGCGTAGAATAAGTATTTCTTGGTTTAAAGGACTGTTTTTGTGCCGTTGGATATCCTTGGGAGAGGTCTTTGTCAAGTCTGTCTTACTACACTTATCGTCGATGATATTTTAAATTATAAATGAAAAGAGCCTCTACGATTGACGATACTAAAGCCAGCGAAACAGCCGCGGCCCTTGGTTATAAAAAAAATAGAGGTTACTGTGTGTGTTAAAGACGTAATGCGTGTTTTTCGTTAAGGATAGCCCGCGAAATTATAATTCTCTTAGGTTTTTTTTGCAATTTGCAGGCCAGTGTCAGGTCTTATGTTGATATTTCATGAAATAGTCATTCAATAGGGTTAGGTATATGAACTTAGATGGTTTTTCGCGGGCTATCCTGGCGCCCCCTTCATAAAGAAAGAGTTTTTGATAAGTTTGGAAAGATGCCCACGGTGATTAGCAGTAGGCTTGTTCCTAGGAAAGTGGCATTTAAATGTAGTGCTAATCACACCATTGCTTATGCTTACCCCTTCGGGAAATACAAGCGTGATGTTTGGATACGTTTTTGATAATTTGACTAACGATTTTAAATTTATGTACCTATATAGTAAGTACCGCCCGGCCGTCGAGAGAATGCGTAGGTACCTGACATCTGTCAGTGCGACAATTCTAGTGGCTATTATTGATCAAATTCGCAAAGCACGTATTCGTTTGTATGAAACTGACAGGTGTCAAAAACGCATTCTTTTGTAGGCCGCACTGCATAGTTCCGGCTATTATAGGAAAACGAATTAATTTTGACGCAAGCACAATCAGTAACATTTTCAGTCCATTATTCTCTCTATCTGAAACCGTCTGACGTCACTTATGACGTATAGGCTAACGACGAAGACTGTAGCGTATAATCAAGACCACTCTGTCGCCCATGATTGCCATAATAACTAGCTTCCGTTAATTAACTCTTACAAGTCAAGCTGTAACTGCTTCCTGCACGCGTCTCTAATTTGATTTTACTCTCGTTGGTCTTATTATTAGTTATTTGACAGTTTTTTCTGTGTGATTCGAGCTACCAATAAGTATTACTTATTCGTAGGATTCGAGGGCACTAGAGTCACATGAGTGACTAATCATCATAAAATCATCATCATCTAGTCCATAGCCTTTTCCCAACGATGTTGGGGTCGGCCTCTAGTCTAACCGGATGCAGCATCAGTATCTAAGTGTCAGATAACAACTGCTTCCCAACAGAGATAACCTATGAAGGTTACTGTGAGATAACCTATGAAGGTTATCTCTGTGTGGCACAGGGTGCCTACTTATGAGAAAAGAACAGCTGTGCTAAAAGATTAGCCAGTTAGCTGGGTTGTTTGTGGGGCTTATTGTCCTCTGAGTATTTCCACCACTCTAGGCTCTTTTAATGTACGCTTACATTAAAAGAGCCTAGAGTAACTGGCCTAGATAACTGCAGTAAGACGCACAGCTGGACAAAAAATCTTACCCAAAGAAATCTATATAATCCAAGCCAATGGCAGTATCAGTACCTATCTGAGTATCAGTAAATATTTTGACTGTTGGGTGAAACCACGCCCTTGATTAGGGCCTAACGATCCCTAACTCTCACGACCCACTTGGACACCATTGGTTCAATATTAAACTGTAATAAAGCTAATACATACCAGCAATAGTCATTAGAGCTCCAGCGACGATGCACACGGGGCCCAGCACTCGCGAGTTGCCTGTGAAAGCGATGCGAGCCGCGTAGTGGTCAGGCTCTTCATTCTCACCGCAACCGCGATACGATGCCGCTGTAATAAAATAGCAATGTTACATTATAATGTTATTAATGAACCAGCAATCAGCTCAGCTCTTTGTGTAAATTATTTAATCACCACTGCTTTCTAAACGGTTTAGGAAAACGTCGTGATTAAACCGGGATGTCCTAGAACAAAAAAATCGAAGTCGTGTGACATCTACCAATCCGCATTGGGCCCGCGTGGTGGATTACACTCTCTCTTACAGAGACGAGGCCTGTAACTGTGGAAACATTATGGGCTGATATGCTAATCAGCTCAGCGTATAGCAGTCCAGTGCTTGACATAGGCCCTACTAAATTGCGCCTCAAAACTGTGTTCTCCACCTTCCGCATTCAGTCGGTTATAATGTTACCTATACAGTCATGTCAGTTAAATCTAATAAAGATATTAGCTGCTATATTAGGTCCTTTAAAAGCCATCATAAACAAAATGTAATGTAACGTAATCAGTGATTAAATCCAGACCACAACATTGCCAAGATGTCTTTTTATACGTTTTTCTTCGTCAACAGTACGGCGTGAAAATATGTATAATCTGAAGAATTGAAGACGCCACAAAATGTAGACTATTTTCGTGACGAACTTCGGTTACGTATTTATACCTATACTATGTAAGCATTGACATTATGTGTAATTTTGAAAGAGGAAAGTCTATTCAAGATGCTCGAGGGTGATATTATTCTAATAACAAAGTTCATATGAAATAAAGTAACAATTGCACGCACTATATCCGTGAGGATGCAAGGTAACGCGAAAAATAAACGGGAAGCATTAGTGTTTATGTTCCCATCATAATATTCTGACACCGTATTGATGTACAACACGTCACGTGTGCCTCGATCCAACGCAATTTTGTTGCGAAAAACTTCGGAAAAGAACTGAAATTCCGAGAAGTTATATAAATAATGTAGGCACTATAGCTTTGGGAGCGAAATCAGAAGATTCTGGCAGTCCCGTCGCTACCTTTATTGATTCATTATTTGTATAGATGCTTTTGTATGACACCGAACTGGGATGGGCGTGGGAGCCGGGTCAGAGTACATTATGGGTATCTATTTTCAGTTTAACGTTTTCTAGTTCATTAGATATTGTGTCTACACTATCTACAGTCTGATGGATTCAATAAGCGTAGGCAAAGCTGCAGTTTCCAATTTATGAGATCAAATAAAAGCTTCTGTTTTGTTTTGTAAATGCGTTTTTGCATTTTAAAAGCGCACATTTAGTCTAGTCACGACCTTGATGAGACGGAAATCGGAAAATTTATAATATTGGGTGTGAAAGAAATTATGTTTTCGTATCTGTTCAGTCTACGTAAAGAATATGAAGTAATTTCCTCCTATTTATAATGGATGTTCGAGGCGCATTACTTACTTTATTTGTTTATTACTCAAGTTCAGGTTCATTATGAATTATTACATAATAATATTATGTATACTTCACGAAACAAGAAAGATTGCTTCCTAAAAATTTCAGCAGAAGCAGTCAGAAAATATAGTTCTACTTTTGGCAAGACTAGCTATTTCTGAATGAAGGAGAAAACATAATTTGTCTTTTTACGTATGAAGGCAGGTTTTGCAGTTGCTAATGTATGGTGTGATGTTTTACGTGTACGTGGTGGTTTTAAAATCTATGGAAGAGAGCTGCCCCTTCTTTAACACCACCAAACCACCAAGCTGTGCTGCTCGTTACTGTGCCCGGTTCGATGCGTATATCCACCCGGTGTAATTAATCTTTGTCTCGGGACGGCAACGCACCTGTGATTTCTTTTCCGCTTTTCAGTCAGTCCTGCATAAACAGCAATGAGAATATCATTGTCATTTACCCAAGAACATAAAAAAAACATACCAGTTAACACACATCCGACGAGCATAAACAGGAATCCAAATATAGGCAGTACTATCTGACAGTTGGCTGCGACGACGACGCCAGCGACCGCCAGCCCACCTTCCACCTTCTCCACGCGGAGACGAGATATGGCTGGCGGACATCGTGGCTTGCCCACCGGGGCCCGCACCAAGGGCTCCCCGGGAGGTGACGTAGTCCTGTCAACAAAAAAAAAAAACATTAGAATAACGTTCAGTTTTCAAAAATGAGTGGTGTTGTGCCTGTCTATATTGATGCTATGAGTACTGACAAAACACAAACGAAAAAAAAACACAAAACAATGTAAATGAAAACTTTACTTTAATCACTTATATGTATGTTTAAAAAACCTATACAGGTTGAAATTGAAAACATGCGACAAATCGAAATGGGAGATTGTACTCATCATTATGAACAACTTTTACTATGGGACCTAATCTGAAATCGCGAAATAAAAATCAGCTGTTCCTTACGTTTATGTTCGCATAACTCGTCAAAATGTAGGGAACAGCTGATTTTTTTTCGCGATTTCAGGTTTGGTCCCATAGTAAAAGTTGTTCATAATGATGAGTACAATATCCTATTTCGATTTGTCGCATGTTTTCAATTTCATTCAGTATAGTAACAATAATAATAAATGTTACAAACATTAACTATTATTTCAATTCAACACTCACATAATATCTATAATTCTGAATAATTTAATCCGGCATTATTAATTATTAACAAACGAGTTCCCTGTTCTATTTATGTAGCGAAAACAATAGAGACGACCACATTTCGCCGCCCGTAATTATTATTTAGCAAAAGCAAATATTCTGTTGGCGTTGTTTGAAGTATCTAATATAATCTTGGCTCAACCTTGCAGGTTCAACGTAGACCAGGTACCAGGGACCACGCTATTTCTGTTACCGTAATACCATCTCGTGATAATTGCCACTTTCATTGCATTTACCTATAGTTTCTGCTGTTTTTAGGGTTCCGTACCTCAAAAGGAAAAAACGGAACCCTTATAGAATCACTCGTGTGTCTGTCTGTCTGTCTGTCCGTCTGTCACAGCCAATTTGCTCCGAATCTTATGGACCGATTAAGTTGAAATTTGGTACACGTATGAATCTCTGTGACCCAAACACAGACGTGTAACGTAAATAAATGAGTTTTGAAAATGGAACTAATTTTTGAGGGGTAAATAGACAATTAAAAAAAAAAGTTTCGCGATCTGTACCGTGTGACAGGGCTTACCGTGAGGATCTCAAATATATTTTTTTTATAATTTTAAAGTAAATTGTTTTAAAGTTATTTAAGACAATAGACGGAAATTTACCATTCCCCCCCCCTTATCTCCGAAACTACTGAGCCTAAAATTTTGAAAAAAAATACTGAAAATAGTTCTATACCTATAGATTACAGGAAAATTAATAAGAAGTCTATGGTCTTGAAACAACATGGTAAATCTCTAAATATTGGGCGTACAAACTTTCATTTTCAGTTGGAATGTATGGGAGAACATGTTTTTCAACTACAATGTTAAGTTTGTTCTTGGGATAAATTCATTCCAACTACGGAACCCTTCATTGTGCGTGGTCCGACACGTACTTGGCCGGTTTTTTTTATTATTGTCAAAGTGTGAAAAGTGTTTTACCACTGAATAAATTTAATGTCAGCTAGTCTGAGTCTACGAGAGTGTCTTTTTGTCACTCTTTGGGGAACTTAAATACATACGAGCCACATAGCATGCAGATTCAAGAAAGTTATTTTAAATAATAATTCTTATCTTTAACCTAACTGAAAACTGAGAAAGAAGATTTCGTTGCATTAAAAGTCAAAATTTTCCGGAGATTACTCAGTTCAATGCTATTTAATGACATAAAACGTTAAAACAAAAAGAACTAACGGTATTTAAAAAAACGACAAAAAACAGTTAAACCGCTAATCTATCAACGTTCGGATTTTACGAGGCTGAGCGAATCGTAAACCATGGCCAGATGCAATGAAGACGTTATTAAAAAAAAGTTGTAAAAACTCATTAAAGTTGAAACAACAGAAAGCCGCAGAGAATTGAGCGGGTAATGAGCAAGCGCTGGGAGCGCTTTGCAGCGCTAGTCATATCATCCACCTACGCAAAATAACTGCTAACTGACTAACTGTTGAGTATTATTTAGACTACCTTGCGTCAGAATGAAGCCAACTTTTTGAATGGTGTTATATAATAATGATAACTTTTTAAACTCTTCGTAAAGAAAGAAAAAAGAAAGAATAGAAACAAAAAAAAAGAACAAGATTGGGGAAATATGTGTCACATTCATGCAAAACGGCCATTGGTAACATAATGCTACGACCCTTTGCAGACAGCCCCAGCGCTGGATTTCTGGTGGGAGCTCTCAGGAGTATAGGATGAGACAGAGTAGACTTTTCTACTATATTTTGCATCCAACGCCTCCATTAAATCTTCCTATTGAAATGACGTTCCAATTTTATTAGACGACTATTAAAATTATGTGATCAGAATTACATAGACAAACCGATTTCATTCAGTTTGCCACAGTCTACGTAATCATTTTCACCAATATTAGTTTCTCCTTGCCTAAAACCACCTAATCCAAGGATATTCTCAGATTATTCATGTTGAGAAATGAGCGCAGTTTGGCTCGGGCCTAACCTCGACGCCCGAAACATTATTAAGTTTTGAGGTTACCAACATGAAAACATTAATTATTCGACTTTGCAGTTAATTTTCTGGCAGATTTGGGCAAATGTTTTGAAATGAAATATCAGAGATGATTCAGCATAGACACAGGAGCGTGGCTGAAATATAATAAAACTCATTTGACTACGCTGGTTTCTAGATGAAAGCTCGGTGTCAAGTGATATGTTTATATTTGTTCATTGTTTGATTGATTGATAGGTTATAAATATTTTATAGATAAATCCAACCTATAACGTAAGTAAGCCACTAATACATTATGTACACTTTAGTTCACTTACAAACAACCACTCCCACACAATCGTGTATTAGTAGGTCTAATATTAGTAAAGTTATATTCCAAGAATACTCCAACATTATTTTACCGGACAGTTGGTGTCATAAACACTATTATCATCGGCTAACGTAATGGTATTTTAAGTACCCTTTCCAACTTAAATAAACGTTTTAGAAACTGCTTTTAGCATAAAAAGAGCTCTTTTTATTCTGGACACACGTGTCCCTCTCAGCGTGGAGTAGTTTAGTGACGTGAATTTGGCACTGAACTCGTGTCGTATAACTCGTATAATACGACTATTGCCCAATATAACGGTCTGTGTGTCACTGGTTAGAGTTTATTGGCATTTTCCGAGGAATTGATGTTTACTGAAGTAATTCTGTAAAGTGCAAACGATAATTTCGTTAATTTTCTGTTTACATTTCTAGACGTCATTTCACGTCAACCAACGTGTTTTATTGATTGATTATTGCGTGAAAATCTAATATCGGACGTCGAGTTTGAGTAATTTATGTTTTTTTAAGTTTTAAATTGATAGTTCACATTATGTGAGTGAATTTGTTAAGCGTAATTTTTGGTGGCGCTGCTAAAAATCTTATCTTAGACCAAAAGTACAATAATGTAAATTTTTTTCAAGAAAATAGACGTACATATCTTAATCAGGCCGGAAATATTTAAGTAGGAAACATATTAGAAGTAAAAAAATAAATAAATTATTTAGCATAATTCTAATTTTGGTGGCGCGTCCACAATCTGTTTTTTGGGCATTATCACCGCTAAGCGACATCGTAATCGGATACGTATTTCGTGCATATCATCTTCTAATATTCATAAAAAATTCAAAAACAAAAATTTCCACCAAAATTAGGTAAAAAAATCATAGTTGTAGAAATTCACTCATGTACGTATTTCATGTTTTAGCACTATGATTTGATTCTACATGATTTTTCCTGCCGATTTCATAGGCACATAAAATTGTTTGTAATTTCGTTAATTTAATTCTGCAAATTTTCCAAAAACGAAACTCATCTTACTCCTCAATTACTCTGGCTACACATCAAACTATACATTTCCAGTTTTAGCTGACCTCGCATTATATAGGTTTTTCGTACAATTAGAAGTCAGCTTATACTGGTTATGTATAGCTTGATGTGTAGCCGTGTGTACTATTTCTGTATTTTTCAAAACAAAGCGACGCTCAATTACCTCAGAAACAACGAGTTTTATACACGATACGTGTTGATTATAGTTAATTGGAGTTGAAAATTGTGTTCGTATTTTTGCTGTTTTAATAAATGATACAATTGTGCTACAATTGTATCATTTATTTGGTAATACTAAAAGTAGGAATAATTTTATTCAAGGTATAGAAGAAGATAAATATCTATGTATGTAATCTATAAAATGATAGTTTTTTACTAAATGCGTTTGAAAGTTTATTAGATTACTTATAAAAAAAAAGTCTGTTTGTTCCGGCTGTTTTCGAAAAAAGCTGGACGGGACTTTCACTGGAACATAGCTGATGTTATAAGGAGTAAATTGCTATTTTATTTTAGAAACAGAAGTAAGATTCCGCGAAAAAAAAATTAAACCCATGGAATCCAATTTGCTTTACGAGATACACGCGAACGAAGTCGCGGGCACAGCTAGTCAGTCAATAATATACTCATTTCCATACCTATAAAAATCATGGGAGTACGCATTGTCTAGCCTAAGTAAGTATAAGGCTACTAGATTAACATTAAGATTTATTCTTACTTTCCAAATGGATGTAGACGCCAATAATTCGATATCATTGAATGACTGGTTTGCATACAATAGTCCAATATGCTATAGGAAGCGTTCAAGTTATTTATTAACTCACTTGTATGTTACTGTTAAAGCGATGTGTCTGGATTTGAATATAGTTTTGATAGGTTAATGAAAAAACCTTTTTTTTATAATAATTAAAAATTTAACGTTGATAATTATTTAAACAGAGGGCAATTCTCGTAATTTTAAGAACGTTCACAGTCTGATCTCAGTCTCAATCTGTCAAAAATATCTCAAATTTCCCTAAATTTTGACAAGTTTTTGACATTTGTTTGTCGCCGAGATATTATGAGACTGCGACTAGATTATGAACGTTTTAAATTACGAGAATTGGCCTTCAGGTTTCCATATCAAACCAATAGATCTACAACTCAATTAACCAATCAGACACCGCCACTGAAACTTGGATTTAAGGTCTGGTCGCCAACGAGAATTGGCAGAAGAAATAATACAAAAACCACAGAGAAAGACTACGTCAGCAATGGGTCGCACAGACGTAATTAGTTGTTCCCAATATACATACATTCTTTGTCGTCTGTAGCAATATTAGGCTGTAGCCTTGGTACTTATAAGTAGGTAGGTACCTTCGTTCCCTACCAATTTGGAGAGCAATACTCGTGTAAGATGCTAAATTATGTTATCACTGGGCGTCACTTCCGTTGCCAGTTAGTTTAAAATACGACTTATAATTATTCCAAAATAAACGAATAAATAAATATGATTATACGTTTTGAATGTTGTGTCTGGTGCTCTGCCATTGACTGGAACTCGCTATTTTTGGTTCTTGACGCAGTTGTCTTGTGATACGTCCAAGTTCAAGCCAAGAAGCAGTGATGGCCCAATGCTGGTAACGACCGCAACTTACGAGTCGTAGATTCGAACCCAGACAGGCACTTTATTTTGTTTAAATAATTTCATCATCACTGCTCTCAAAACGGTGAAGGAAAACATCGTGAGGAAACCGGCATGTCCCAGAACCATAAATTCGAAGACATGTGACATCTACCAACCCGCACTGGGCCCGCGTGGTGGTTTACAGCGCAGGGATCTCACGGAGAGGAGGCCCTGTGTCCCAGCAGTGGGAACATTTTATAGGTTGATTATGCTACGTCCACGTTTTCCACAGCGACCTTTTGACTTTGCGACCCTAAGATGTAAAGCTATCCTAAATATCTTGGAGCACGTCCCTAACCTTAATACTCGTATACACACACAATAAATTGTTATTTACTTTTGATACGAAATAAAGGATTTGGGGAGCAAATGGGGATGTTATTTCTTCTCTTTTGTTGGTACTGGGGGTCTTTGGCTCTGCTTGTGACACGCCGTTGGAATGTGGCGAATAAATTTCGACTAAAACTTTCGATTACCAGTTTAATCGTAGCAAAATTTTCTATAACGTATTCATTTTTAAGTAGTTTGTTTGTTACTTTTTCTCGTGATTAACATAACAGCTTTTATAAATCTATATATATTTGTTGTTCGTTTTATTTAGCTAAGATAATTTTCTAAAATACTTTGTTATTTCTGTGATTGGTTGTCGATGTATCAACATGTCGCTTATTATGATTAATTAGATGAAAATATTCGGTCGTCATTTCAAACAGCTCTATCAATACCTTTTGCCTAACTAAGTACCTAGTTGTAAAGAAAAAATACAAGTTTCCGCTGCAAAGTCCAGATTTCAGCGTTCCTTTTCCAAATCAATTGGCGGCCATGATGGTAACATGACAAGAGAATAATGGCGGGAACTTAACGGTGGTTCCGGTTCGGCTGCGTCAATTAAGCGTGGTTTCCGATCCACTGGCCGTGGACAAAGTTACTGTTTTCTATTATGATGGATTGTGTACATGTTCGGCGATATTACGTGTTGCAGCAGCAGAATTTGAATATTTTCTATTTTTAATACATCGTTTAACATTGTACCTAAACGGGTTTTTAAAAAGGTTATTTTTATATTCTTTGAAGTTATTTTTGATTACAAAATATTTAAGAACTCTGAAATTTGCATAAAACGTCATCTCCGGTCATAATAATCCGTCATGTGAGATACGATATAATACGACCGACATGTTTCGACAAAAAAGTCATCGCAATCAACAGTTTCAGCAGTTATTCCTAGATTATTTCGATTTAGATTAAATAAAGATAATTTTAATTGTAAATCAACTGTCTAATACCTCGTGTAGTTACACGCAACGTTCATTTTAGTTGGTTTATTCTGGTAGATGCAGGGGGCAATTTGCCGTCATTAGCTGTGGCAGTCCATTCAAAAATAGTCGCCGTCCCCCCACACAATCAAGCAATGGAGGACGTGACGAACGAACGTATCCTGTATACGATACGACCTATTAACACGAATGAGAAAGATGTTTTGTTTCGTAAGAAAACTTTTTGGCATTTCGCTTTAGATAGGTAGACGTCCGATTTGAATCTAGAATCTCTTAGTCCATCAAATGTGAAGTGTATTAGCTCGTAGATCTTAACAAGGAAATAAAGCGATTGAATGGAGTTTATGAATAGGAACAATATTGTCTGCCTATTGTGCTAGTTGACGACAAGAAATTGATAACTACTGACATAAACAAAATACAACATTACCTAACACATATCTACATAATAAAGGTTTTATAAGAGGACATTTAACAGTCACTATACATATATTATGTCGTTGCCTACTTTGCGTGCACATTTTCTGAAACTATAAATACGTAACATATTTGGGAAATTCAAGAAAATACCTACAATGATTTGTGGTTTTACAAAAATTGGACACAGCGTCATAGCTATTCTTTTTGTGGAAAACGACCATGTCTATAGATAACCACTTCGTTAAAAATCGTCGCGAGTGGCATGACGAATTTGGCTCACACAAACCTCCCAGAGTTCTAATGAATATTTGACTATAGTTCGTTTATTTTTACTTATATACGCACACGTACGACGATGGGTTTAAAAGAGTCTTCTGTAAAACAATTTTTCTAGAATAAATCTTTACGATCCACATCCGACCTTTTTTATTGAAACAAATCTTGTAGTAAAATTCAAACGAGTGATTTGGGATTGCACAAAACCACGTAATAAATTATAGCCTTTACGGAAGTTTTAAATCGTTGTTTATTTAAAAAAACAAATGAAAATTACATCGCGTGGTTTTCATTTCATGGCGATTACTTAGTAGGGTCGGTAATATTGGATTTGACATTATGATTTATTGCTATTTTAAAGGCCAGTCATATAATTGGTGTAAGTATCTTGTTTCTGAAACAACCACGTGTTTCGTATTATCTAAACAATACGAAATGGCATATTTTTTTTTTTATGGATAATATTAATTGTAAGTGTTCACTCCCGAATCCTACTCTGCTTGTAATAAAATGTCGTAGCACATTTTGACTTTTATTAAATCACAACAAAGTTTCATCAACTACGAATTAATTCTACGGACGAATCGTAGGTAAAAAGCTGTCAGACGACTCGGGTGTTTGGATGTACCGTTTATTCGACGCTTCCGACCGACACGCGGGCGGGGATCAAATCACGTTCATAGAGACACAATTCCGTAGCCAGGCGAGTTGATTGACAAAGGGCTGTCATGTCTAAATGCTGAAACCAAAGCTATGTGTGGAAAAAATGAAGTTTCAGAAGGAAACAAGAAAGATTCTCTTCCACTTCCACAAAGAAAGTCGTTTTAAATTAAAGCAACACTTCAAGGCTGTTGGTAAGGATAATAGAAAAAAAAAACATTTAAAGTAAAATACATTTTCTGGGACAAAATGAGGAACAACAAAGAGGTCGGCTAGGGCTTAAGTGAGAAGATCTCGTCTTATGCTCCAATCCTGAAGCTTATAAAGATAGAAATAACTGCCGCCTTAAATACACAATAGCCTCACACGGGACCGTCGGAAGCTAAAATTTGATTAGAAAAGGCATTCCAATTGGTACGTACGGGAATAGAATAATAATGCAGGAATTCATCTCAAAGTATGGGAAAAGGTGAAACAATTGTGGGAAGTTATGGGAACAATTTTTGATCCCATGTCAGGGTCAGTTCATGGCTTTGATCCCTCACATCCGTTAGGTATTGGGATAACTTGGAACTTCTGAACACTGAAGATTCTTGGGTTCTTGAGGTTCTTGCTGAGCAATGACTTTGCTGAAAACATGCTTCTGATTGGATAAATAGTTTGTCACGTGTTTCTCTAAGCTTGCACTTAAGCACTTGAGCAATGTCAAGATGAAGATCTTGATCTTGCCGCCATTTCATAGCCAGAAGTTATTATGAGTATCAACAAATGATAGCATAGCTGATATTGTGATGTTTATTACGTACTTCGCTTGCATTACGTAAATGTGTGATATAATTATACAGGTTTGTTTGTCTAATCTCTAATATAATGTTTTTGTATCTGGCGGGACGAGCTAGACTAACGAGCAGATTGCTCCACACTTGTGCCAGACATAAAGGAGTAAAAGAAATTGTGTATGGCGGCACAAGCTAAGCTTGCACTAGTTGCGCCAGACAGAAAAGGAGGATTAAAAGTACGAGAGGCATTTGAACAGGAGGGGAACCCGTTCGAGATAATTCGAAGCTCATTCAACTTGGTTAAGCAAACTGAGAGTGTTATAAAGTTAGGTTTTCGTTTTTAAACAGGTATCTAGAATAAACTTTCGGTTTTTTTTAAGGCTGAATTTAATGTCATTTGCTGGATGAGTTATTGACAACTTTTAGAAAATAAATAATAATTTTTGTTGTAAAAGTTGGCAATAAAACTAAACTGTTACCGGTTTTTAAGAATCTGGAGAAAATGGCTATTAATAATCTGTCTCTTTAGGTAAGTGGTTATCATTAGTTGAAATGGTGGTCCACTTGGTTTCGAATTCCAAGTTGGAAATGATACAGGTTTTTTTCAGATTTTTTTGTAGGTAGGTAAGTAGCTGCTGGGACTCTTAAAACTATGTCCCAGACCCAATAACAGGCTTCACAAAAATTGCATAAGACCCAAAGTTCGGTCTTTAGCTACGTAAATGTGGCTGAAAAAATACAGTCTTGAACGAAACAGAATAAAAACGAATAACAAAAGCAATTTAAAATCGGTACAACTTCAAAGTTTAACTAACGGTCTTCCTCCAACTAGCCACGAGCGATGAGGAAGTGCAGAGGCAATTAAATACAATTCACTTGAAACGGAACATACAATAGAATTGTACTACAGAGTACAGATTTCCTTTCTGAGTGGAACTTTCTGCGTTATCTGAATACTAATAAGGCTACCGATCGATGAATCTGTGTAAAGGCGCGGTCAGACGAACACAGAGAAAGTACAGAACTCTTTTCAAAATTTCGGGGGGTGTAAGTTCATCTACGAAGAACTTTATAAACTATTTATTTCCTATTTTATGTTATAGTTATTTTTTACCGATCGTTTTTGTTGTCTTTTCTGTTTTAAGGGTCAGTTCACACCGCGACGCGCAGTTTTCAAGATAGCAATACATTTATAGACCTTATCTGCTACACAAAAAGGCACACAATTCAGTGAGGTGGGCCGCGCGGCGCCGCGCGGCGTAGCTCGACGTAGTAGACACCACCTCACTGAATTGTGTACTTTTTTTGGTAGTAGATAAGGTCTATAATTGCTATCCTGTAAACTGCACGCCGCGCTGCGTCGCGTCGCGGTGAGGACGTTTAATGAAACTGCAATTCTGTTTCTTGGAAATATTATATCGTAATACTACTTATCTGAAGTTTAGTACCTAACTATAACTTTTGCAGTCCTCTGGAAATGTACTTTGATATGTGTTTGTGTGTGTATGCGTGCGTGCGTGCGTGCGTGCGTGCGTGCGTGCGTGCGTGCGTGTGTGTATTGACGTTTATGCTACGTCCATAACACGTTTTAGTTTTAGTAGCAAAACTATTAAATAATAGGTCGCGTGAAAGTTGTATCGTGGATTATGTTCAGTTATCTTTTAATAACACGATTTTATCTTATCCGAGGTATTATTTAATACCAATAGACGAAGCATTTTGGTAGATTAGCTAACTTCAAACTTGTTAAATCATAACTATCTTATCTTTGGTTGGGATTGTGCCACTGGCTAGTTTATTATTTCTAATTTCAAGTTTCGAAGGCGGCCATCTTGGTATTTATTTATGGTAGCAACCTGTTTTTTACATTTCTATGGTAGCAACTGAAGCCAGACAGATGGCTTGGTACCTGCTGGTGCTATGGTATGTCGACTAATGGATAAATTATCGAGCTGATAAGTCATAATATTAAAGGCAAAGTTAGCTAAGTAGCTGTACTGTATACAATGAATAGCAATTTCATTTTGATGTGTAACTAATTGGCTTTTCATAACTGTGACACAGTATATCGTACATCTCAAAGTAAACTCTCATTTGCATTCAAATGAAAGACGAATTCATATGTATAAGGGGCGCGTAGCTGTGGCGTGTACAGAGTTCAGCACATCAACCTACCCCAATCTGTCAAATTTTCCCAATTGAATAAGAACCTTATTCCTTTGTAGTAAAGTTGAAATTCTATCAAAGAAATTTGACAGATTGGGGTAGGTTGATGTGCTGGCCTCTGTACCTACGTAAATTGGTGTGTGTAAAAGTTACGTAACAAAACATAAAAGATATAAAAGTTTTAAGGTACCTATTTTCTTTTTGAGACACACAGGTGAAGAATTCTTATTAAGGTTTTTACGGCTTTATGGAACCCAGTGATGATATTCCTTCCAATCTCGCCTCAAGTTCCATCAGGTGTGAATTACCTGCCGACAACTCGATTTAACACGCTACATCGAGATGATTATAGATTGTGGCAGGTGAATAAATAAGTAGTAGCAACACTGCCAACGTGCGGAAGCAACGGAGTGGAAACCAGACTGGGTTCAACGTCCCTGTTCCGGTCCTAAGCGGCGGCCGCGCTTGGTTACTGTACAACCTTATAAATATAAATATTATGCGCTTAAACAGGATATGGAGTAAACAAAGGCTAGACGGTGCCGTCCGCGACGGTGCCTCAGGAAGCTATTTTGAATATTCAGAAGTAAGTAAATAGAAATTAGTTAAGCAAAGTTCAAAGATTGCAGCTGTTTGCTTTTCAAATGAGCTGAAGACATTTTTGATGAGATTCTTGATTACAAACTAGTTTTATGAATTCAGTTTGTACTGAAAACATTTTGCTTTCTTTGTATTTATTTTATCCGGTTTTCATAACTTACTGTAACAACAGATTAACAGTCAGATGATTTTTAACCTAGCAACAAACTGGGGCTGTCGATGCGAATAAAAGGACACGACTATAATAACCTATAATAATAGCAGCCTATTATTGTCCCACTGTAGGGGAAAGGCCTCTTCTCATACAGAGAAGGCATGAGCATTTATCACCACGCTTGCTCAAGACGGGTTGGCGATTTCGGACTTGTATTAACTATATACCTAAGACCAGCTTTCCTCACGATGTTTTCCTTAATCGACGCCAGTAATGTTCAAGATAAACTTTTAAAAAGTCACTTGCCCGGATTTTAACCAACAACGGCCACAGACCTTTCTGACACAAAAAATAAAATAGCTACCGACACACGTATCACAACGTAAGTATCTAAAAGTATTTAGACAAAACAACAGTAAACCACATAAAATAATATTCCAATTACCATTTGCAGCTGAGGTTAATTTATCAATGCAATCAAAATGGCGCGTATTTTAATAACGGAAAATTCTTTTCAAATGTAACCGGGGTTAATTTATGAATTCGCACTACACACACACTTATACACAGGCAAAATGAGAGTTTTCATAAATGAAATGCTAATGCTGTCGATAGCCAATATATAGACAAGTTGATGGAACATTTATGATTGTGCACCAGTACTTAGCTTAAGTAGGTAAAAGGTTCCAAATAAATGTAGAATGGTTTCTTAATCGGTTTTAAAAAAGAATGCGGTCATTACCTATTTGTTTTGCTAAAATTCTATAAGTGTTCCGTGGAAATAGTTGGAGGGAATTGCATTTGGAATCTGGTCTTATCTGACCATATTTTTAGGTACTTATATTTTTTTTGGATATATATATCTTAAAATTATGCAAGTTACAGGGTGATCTGAACGTATAATAAGGATCAAATAAACCTAGAATCAATCCTGCTGATCTATCCTGTAAAAATCTCACCGTGAAAACTTAGATGAAGTGACAGCTGCCACGACTGCCACCTGTCAAAGTGTCAATTTCTAGCAATATTCCAAGCATCAGGTAAAATGACAGCTCACTTCACTTAAGTTTTCAGGGTGAGATTGTTACAGAATACACCCACTGTAGTCTTTTCTAAAGCTGAATAAAAACCTACTGAAGAAGATAAAATAATTTGTTATTTTTTAATGTAAACACAATAAACAGTACAGTAATGTAATGTAACAATGTTAAATGTGTCTGCAGAACATAAATACTGACGTCATAGCACATGCCTTTTATATTATTTGCCGATAACCGTGTTCTTGAATGACGCTGATGTTCTGATTCATGTGATTAAACCATTTTTCTGACCTAGAGATTGGAAGTTTGCCAATTAGTAATCCCAATGTATTGTTAACAAAATCAGAGTACCTACCAATAGCATGATCAGCGTATCCCACTCTTGGTATCACACAAGCATCCTCGTGGCATGAGGGCCACGCGGGCCCAGTACGGGTTGGCAGATGTCACATGTCTTCGAATTTTTGGTTATAGGACATGCCGGTTTCCTCACGATGTTTTCCTTTACCATTTTGACAGCAGTGGTGATGAAATAATTTACACAAAGTAAAGCGCCTGTCTGGGTTCGAGCCTACGATTTACAACTCGTAAGTCGCGGCCGTTACCACTTGGCCACCACTCACAACTCTAATTATTGATCTGCTCTGATTTATGTATTAATGTATTTTTAATATTGTGTTCCGGAATAAGTTTCCTAAATCATGGTGAAAACCGCATCAAAATCCGTTGCGTAGCTTAGAAGAATAACGAGGTCACACACAGACACGAAAAGCAACTTTTATTATGGAAAATGTCAGAAAATATACATAATAACGTCCTCTTTGTTTAGTCGTAGCTAAGTTGCTGAATCTAGGCTGAATCCCATAGAACATACATTACTGGCCAGACAGGTATTTTGAATATAGAACAAAAATAAAGAAAATGGCGTCCTCATTCGGTCCTTCATCTGAACAGGTATACAACAGAGCAGACACGATATACAACTATAAATTTTTTTCTCACGTGGGACATGGAATACATTCGAGGAGCTACAAAACTCGTTACAGTAAGTAGTGAGCAGCGAAACGGCAGGAGCTTTCTACCTTTATTTCTTGTTTACATGAAAAGAAAACGTTCTAAAAGAAAACTGTAACATTCTTTTCTCTTCTTAGTAAAATGGAAGAAAATTCTTTGTGAAAACGTTACGTCTTAAGAGCCATTGAAGAAAAGAATTTGAAGTCTTTAGTGTTAGTATGCTTACGTCATACTTCATAGTTGGTAATATAAAGCTTACGAGTCCCGAATTTCATGTGCCTGGTTACAAGGGTTTTAGCTGAGTATCATATAGATGTGGGCTCAGGTTCTCGATTGCTCGTAAATTAAACTGCTTTAGGCAAAGGCCATTGTTTGGTCAGCCTTCGGGTAAGCTGAGTTGTGATCAAACAGATTTCCATGACTTATAGCTTTGTAGAAAGATGAAATCGCATATCATCTATTTCAGTGTAGTCAATCAATCCGCTTAGCCTTTTCCCAACTGTGTTGGGCTCAGTTTCCAGTCTAACCGGATGCAACTGAATACCTACCTGTATTTTACATGGAGGCACTGCCTATCTGACCTCCACAACCCGGTTACTGGGCAACACTCGCGTGATCTTCAGCACAGTTAGGGGCTAAGTTTATTTTAATGTAATGTAATAATTGATTGTGCCCTTAGAAAACGCATGACAAAGACTTATCAATAATATATTTTACGTAAGTTGCTACTACTTATCAATAATATATTTTACGTAATTTTACATTAGATGTAATGTTTATTTTGACGTAAACATTTAGATGACAGCGTGAAACACGTGAACAGTTGGTGATTTACAGTTTAAGGTTTTTAGCGCCCAATAGTCAGTTAAGTATAAATTGGTACAATACACATCAACTAAGGGTCAATCCCCACTGAAAGAGCAGCGGCGCGCAGCGGCCGTAAGATCAAGTGACTTTCCTCTTTTGACTAGTTGCTAGAAGGCTCGTGCAGCCTCGCGGCGCTCCTTTGCCTTAAATATTTTGATATTTTGCTTCAAAAAGCCACTGCCGGCCGCTGCTCTTTCAGTGGAAATTGACCCTTATTCTCTCTTGCATATCATGTTATAATGTCAAAGTTTCGTTTCACGTGTTAACATTATTTTTGGCGTATACATATCAGTTTCTAGTTCCCGCCTGAAATAAACTATACTAAACTGGATTAAATGCAAAATTCACGTGTTCAGGCACGGGATAATACCACCGTATTTTGTCCACTAAATAGGTTATTCACGATTCAATTACCACCAGTGGAACGTTAAGTAAAATATCATGAGGCACGCCAGAATCGAATGATCCGATTAATTCCAATCACTCGAGATGGTCGTATGGAATCGAATGAAATTATATTCGACATCGAGAGATTTTATTGGAAATATCTGATATGACTGGCTAGATAAAAAATCTATAGATCTGTAAGTCTCTTATAGTATAGTGGAATATATTGGTTTTGTTTATTTTCTTGTTTTTAGTGTTCAGCACTAAAAGGAAAACGTTTATGACGTGATTCGATTATCGGGAGGCTTTCACACTCGATTACCTTGGAATGGATGCTTTGACGTTTTTGTTTTTATTTCTAACTTATCTTTGACAGCAAAAAATCCTATCCTAATAATATATTACAATAACTATTATAAATGTGAAAGTTTGTATATTTGGATGTACAAACTCAATAACGCAAAAATGGTCGAACGGATTTGGATGAAATTTGGCACTCATGGATTAACACATGGGATACTTTTTACCCCATTACGTTACGTGGATGGATTTCATGGACACGCGGGCGAAGCTGCGAGCAAAAGTTGGTAACTAATATTTGACATTTAAAATAATTATGAAGATTACCTCAAGCTAAAACATTGGAAATAGTACATTATGGTACAAGTGTGTAATGTTGGTGATTACCGCTGAGGCGCCATTGAGACCCGAGCCGTCAGGTGAGGGTCTTAAGAGAGCCGAGGACGGTAATCATCAATACACACGTGTATCATACGACGTTTTTCAACACACTTGCGAGGAAAAAACAAATATGTATTGCATAAATCGTTTAATTATTAAAACAATTGGTGAATGTACAATTTTCAAAACGATATTGGATTGTTTTTGATGGCAATTTCACAGTTTGTGTTACATTGGTACTTGCCACTTCTTTAGTACCTTCATTTACTTCTTGTGTAAATGTCGGCGACAAAGGTAAATCATACAAATTACTGGAAGGAGAGGGCACCAAATAACTCACGCTAGTAGATGTACATGGTTGTGGTTCGGGGCAAAACTTTTTTGCCTTTGGCTCCAAATTAATGGCTTGCGTTATTTTGTCATTGATTTTTGCTTTGTTATGAATTGAGTCTTCTATGTACGATTCAGCGATTGCGTCAGAACGCCATCCACCATGTCGCTTCAAAGTTAGTATATCAGCCCCCGAATCAGCCAACATTGTAGCCGACGTTCTTCTAAAACTGTGTCCAGTGTAAAAATCGGCCTCAGGCAAACCTAAATACTTCGCTATTTCTCTTGGCATATTACCAAATTTGTTAATACCGATTGTTTGTGCAGTACATTTTCCTTTCTGAAAGTTTTGGAAAAAGCGGTCATTCTTTGTTTTTGTTGAACGGAGATCTTGGTATTTTTTCACTATTTCACGAAACGTTCCTTGGATTGTAAAAGATCGTGGAATCTTGGTTTTAGTCTGGGTAATTTTGACAAGAAGCATATCTCCGTGGATTTCTACATCTTTTGTTGTAATATTGTACAGCTCTTGTCGTCTACAAGCACCAGTAACACCGAATATTAAGGCAACCTGCAAAGAAATCAATTAATTAGTTCTAAGAAATTATGCTAAAGTTACACACTTGTATATTGTAGATTCGTTTCGATTAAAAATATGAAACGTACCTTTGTTGCTAGATACTGACTATCCGGAGCCTCATTCAAAAACTTTTCAACGTCGGCTGGTGACAAAACTTTAGATTTCCGACCAATATCATCCGAGCGTCTCTTCAAAAATGCCATCAGGTTACAGTACGTTTTGATATCAACACCATGTTTGAGCTTAACCATGCTTCTTAACATGGAATAGATGCACCACAGGGAGCTAGGTTTGTATGTATTGGCGAGTTCAGAGAAATACGCCAAAAACACATTTTCAGAAAATGACTGGGTTTTTTTGTTGCTCTTCCATTGCAGGAAACTATCGTAAGCAGCTAAATACTTTTCTCTAGATTTTGCAGGTATTAGGCTTTCGTTTGCATTTTGTGCTGCATTTAGTATTTCTGGCGGGGTTAAATCAATCAATTGTTCATCTTCTGTACTAAAACCTGACATTTTTATAATTATTTACCACACAGCAACAAATGCGATACAAACAAAATATGAAAATTAGGGGAAAATTGGGAAATGGCGCGCAATTTTTTTTTTTGCACGCGCCAAATGTAAGTTGATTGATTACAGCCATACAGCCTACTTCAAAATGATAATTTTTGTGATAAAATGCAAATATTTTATAAGAAATTATTGTGAATTATAAATAATTTGATAATAATAAATGTTTTTTCGTCTTAATTAGGGACACATTTATTTATTTCAAAAATGTAAATAGATTTTCGGTGGCATAAAACCTCTTTGTTGTTACAAAAAAAAAAAAAAAACTGTATTACCCGGTTAAATTGAAAATGCTCTGTTTACTCGCATATAATTTGCAGTTAGGTACTAACTTAACTTTGTAGGGATCATTCTATTATGCACTAGTGTGTAATATTATTATGCACGTGTATGTTATAGTTCGGTTTATGGCCCTAAGAACGATATAATAAGGCTCACTTTACGAGCAAGTGTGTTGAAAAAATATTTTCAGAATAGGTTATTTTCATCTATTTTCTTATCGACAACTCCTGGGAGTAAAGGAGTTACCGAGGTTATTAATATACCTAGTATTTGGGACCCAAACCTTCTTAAGTAAACGGTAAATCAATCCGGGGCTAATATTATTTGCTAAGCTTTATAGGCAGGGGACTGGCTGGATAGAATATCAGGTCAATATACCGCGGTGCCTTACGCGGTGCCGTTAGGTACCTATCTAGTTAAACAGTCATGAAGAAAATAATCGTAAAAATATCTGGCTGGTTTTGTAGATTGTCAATTATTGATTTGTTACGGCTCAGAAATGTGTGTGTGTGTAGAGTTTGATATGGTGGGGATTTTTAGATAAATAATATGGTGAAAAGTTGAATTATTCCGGTACACCTCCTCCCCCTCCTCGATCCCTTGCTAGTTCTTGCCAATATCTTGACAAAGGCTCGGAATTATAACCGTTTTTTTGCAAACAATTGAAATACTTAAATAGTAGTGACGGGCCGACTATGGGTTTGCCAATCTTTGACTAAACTGATGGATTCATTTGATTAAACTTTAGCGAGCAGACTGGGAACAGAAGTTTAATTTATTGTCGTCTTGTCATCTGCACCTTCTATTTATTAAATAATTTAAGTGCAATATAAGCCATAAAGGTGTTTTAATTAAGTACTATTTAAACAGCCTGTCAAAACACCTGTTTTTGTCATTAATTTTCAGAATGAGTTCACTACTGCGTCACCTCTTTAACACCATATTTTGTAAGCGAGTTGACGTTTGCGTATCGTCAATGGCCAATTAATTCTTTATTGTTAACATAAATGGATACCTTCTATTGTCAATTTGCAGAGGGTTGTCCAATGTCACCTGTGCTCTATTTATAGGTCTGCTCGACGTTCTCGTCCCGACTATACATAGTCACCTACTCCTACTTCTTTTGTTATTGTTGTGTAGTTTCGTCAAGACGTCGTCTTTGTGGGGGTGACCAGATATAAAAATATATTCATAAATTTAGGCAAGCTTTGGCAACACAAGCTGGAATTATTCCGAAGTTTGTTTACCGATATCAGGCCAATTGGCAAAAAGTTTACCGTAAATACAAACAACTTTATATTTGAGGGTTTTTATTGCGTATGAGATTGAAATGGAGCAACGTTCGAATAGTCTGTTAGCTAAAAATGATTCCCGTTATGACATAGGTCATTATAATGATCCTATTTCTTAAACCCATAACCACATAAAAAAATCCCATGGTACCTGATCCTGACATCGTCAACTGTCAACCAAGAGCAAGTGGAATTAATTGACCATGCCATGGAATATTCCATAAGTTCTTGCGTCCTCATAGATTATACCTGTGTACCTACCTACATATTTATCCAGTAATATAAAGTGCTCATCCCGCGCTAATCACACCTTCCGGTTCATTAAACGGTGGTCGAGTCAGATGATTGGCGCTGACGACCATTGTAATTTGTAATGGCAACATTATTTCATACTGCGCACCAAAGCGAAAAAAAAAAGTTGGTCGATGACTTTTGAATTTGAAAAATGGAAATAAATCCAGCTGCTGAGTGCTGTTTCTTTCAGACTCAGTGAGATCTATATAGAAATTCTATATTTATAGGTCTTGAAATTCAACAGAAAGTTATCAGCTTATTTTATTTACCTACTTGTTGCCAACCTTGAACGTTCCAGTCAAAAAACCCCTTAACAAATACTTAATTCTTCACAGATTTACAGCGAAACTAATTACATATCTCACGATGTATTTTACAATTCGGAACATCACGGCATCGGCATCACTCAGACATTGTTTACACACATCTAAGTATAAACATTTAAATTGTATTGTGAACATGTCACCGCATTCAAATGAGCCAGCAAATACGTCAATAGTAAATCCTCTTAGCTCGTTAAGCGTGTTTAATACTGTTCATGCATTGTGGTAGTTCATTATGTGGCTTACTGAAGCCATGAAGGGTTACGGCCGAGGTCGCAAATGTGCCTTACACGCGTGACCATATTATTATGATTAATGTTGCCAGTTCGAAAATATATATATGTTTCTGAGGAGGTTGTTAGTAAAGAGCATGTTTGTTGGCGTTTTTTATTGGGTGCTTAACACGTGGTCGTGTTTTTGTTAAGGCCAAGCCAATAATTAATCAAAGAACTTTAGATTCCTACCCTAAAAGAACGTGTGCAAATCATAAGCGAGATGCGCAGTTTAATTATTATGTAATCAGTACAGTCAGTACCATTTTCTGAAAAACACCTCGTGTTATTTGTTATCTGATATAAAAATCAAAGTGTACAATTCAAACATGTTACAATGACGACGGGCTGACCACCCGGGCCTCATGTTCCCACCGCATACTTTTTAAATCGGTCAGATTTCGGTTAGCAGAAATATGCATCACAATATTTGGTTTATGATAACATCAGCAAAGATTGATTGTTTAACCAATATCTACGAACAACTCGGGTATGTACTCGTACCTTCTTATCTTTCCGTACTTATGTATATTTTTAAGAAGCCATTTTTTTTTTCAGAGAACAATATGTCGTTTCCTATTTGCTCGCCGATTTTTATAAACAACGGAAAAAAACTACACTGCGTTGTAGTGCGTATATGTAAATATTGTTATCATTATTATCCTGAAAACTAGCCCAATGAACTGTTAGGGCAGATAACTAAAGTACCTTTGGAAAATAGTCTTCCCTGATCGTTTTTGTTGTCTGTCAAATTTCTTTGATAGATTTTCAACTTTACTACAAAGGAATAAGGTTCATATTCAATTGGGAAAGTTTGACAGATTGGGGTAGCTTGAAGTGCCGGTCTCTGTACATAAACATCATTCTCACAGCCAAAATAACCCGACTATTGGCTCTGTTTAAGGCTATATTCTATGCCAAGCATACATTACTTCGTTGTGTTGCACATAATATGATTGAAATAGGACGCTTCCAAATCTTTACATCAGAGACAGATGCAGCCAAGACATTAAACCATCATAGATGAAAAACGACGCTTGCACCGACCAAAATATTAATCAGAGTGTCCTAATAAAATTATAAATAATTCTGGCATCTCTCAGGGTCGAAATGTAGGGCGAAGTCTATTTAAAATTAAAATGTAGGGCAAACCACGAAAGTGCGGCCGCAGTTGGTCAGTATAAAACTATTCACTTTATTTAGAAGCATGTGACGTTAGAGTTATATAATTAGACTATGCCAATGTTTGGATGCAGCTGTATGGAAATCTTAGCAAAATCGATAGGCTTTGCAGTTGGACTTCGCTACAGTTTATTCTGCTCCCGTACACTTTAGAAGTGTAAACTTGTATTCAAAAGAAGGATGAAACTATACATTTAATAATTTGTAAAGATGACTGCTTCATTGGTCAAGTGGTCGCAAGCGCTACTGCTGAGCATGAGGTCCTAGGTTCGGTTCCCGGGTCGGGCAAAGTGTTATTGGGTTTTTCCATCTGGAATTTCTCAGTAGCAGCCTGGAGTCGGGATTGGTGCCCGGTTGATGTCACAAGGCTCGCTCCCTATTTACATAGGACTTAAAAATATCAGGCGAAATTAGAGTGCACTATAGGTATGTACACACGACGACATATTAAGCTATACATTTCCTGTTTTAGTTGACCTCGCATTGTATAGGCTTTTCGTATAATGAGTAGTCAGCACTAGAAATGATAGCTTGATATATCGTCGGGCGTACCTACCCCTCTGCCTAACCCTTGGGGAATGCAGTTGGGATGATATGTACAGATGCCAGCACATCAAGCTACCCGAAACTGTAAAATTTTCCCAATCAACTTTGAACATTATGCTTTAGCGATAAAGTTGAAAACCTGACAGATTGTAGTAGCTTGATATGCTGGCGTTTGTACTTTGTAAAGACTATCAAACGCAATTAACTCTCTACAATTGAATGACTACATTTGGCAGATGGCTTGATAATCTTATTAAACTTCATATCCTGTCGTACTCTCAGTCATTCTAACGATTTTTATTGGTGAGTAAAACGGGCATAAGTCTTTCTTTTAACGCAGCTGGCATTTGGATTACGCACGAAGAAGTTAAAAAATAATGATGCAAAAAAAATGTGTACCAAAATTATCTAGACTGTTTCATTAATTCGCAGAATAATTCTCCCACATAAATCAAACAAAAAAAATCCATTTACACGTTACAGAAAAATAAATAAAAACTATTACATTCATAACACTGGATATCTATATGTATAAGGTCTATTTCTATTCATACACGAAATCTCTTAAGGGGTCATTGCACTCATTATTACAAACAACTTTTACTATGGGACCAAACCTAAAAAAAAAAACAGCTGTCCCCTACATTTTTACGGCGAAGTAAAAAGGAGGGTTTTTTTGAAATCTTTATTTATTTGAAAGGGTTTTATCACTTAGTGATAATGTCACTTGGTAATAAGAAGGGTTATGATGACGAGTTATGCGAACATAAATGTAGGGAACAGCTGATTTCTTTTCGCGATTTCTGGTTTGTTCCCATAGTAAAAGTTACTACTCATAATGATGACTACAATGACCCTTCAGATATTTCGTGTATGAACAGATAGCCCTTTTATAAGCAGTCACACAGACGGACATGGAAAGCGATTTTACGCTTTTCATGCCAGTTTGTGTGAGTTGTTCTTCTAAACTACGCAATGGATTTTGTTGCAGTATTCACAATCATTTAGAGAGTTTATTCCGGAAGGTCTATGTGTACAATACAATACACTATTAAACCATCTAAGATTAAATCTCGATGTTTTTTGAAGTCATAACACTAGTATGCAATAGAAAAACACAAAAAGCCTTGATTAGGTCAATCAGAAGACATGTGACATCTATCAACCCGCACTGGACCCGCATGGTAAACACAGCCCACTCCATCTCGAAGAGAGGATGCCTGTATGTGCAGTGGGAACATTGTAGTCTGATTATGCTGAGTTCAATCAGATGATTGTGACAAATACAAGATGATCATTTATCTTCCTGTCCAGAACCTGCTTTATCATGCTGCAGCAGACGATTAATAAATTGAGTAAGAAAGCTCAGGCTTACGCGTTCAGCAATATCGTTCAGGGTCACGGCCTTCGTGATTACATCTTATTAAAACTTGCCGTAAAAATCACTAGGCATTCGATTACTACGAGTTTACGATAATCGAGTTGAATTAAAATGTTTTCTTTTTAAATACGCCTACGAATGTGCTACGGTGCTACGCCGTAGCAAAGTGCCCTAGTTACCTTTTCAAATATTTTTTATTTACTAGTTGTTTTGTGACTCGAAATGAAAGAAGTGTATAATATTTATATAGTTTTGCGTGATAAGTGTCAGTAAGGTTAATTGAGTAGTATTTTAGAGTTGCTTTAGTCGTCGTTATGTTTGCATTAAAAGTTATCAAAAAAAAGGAATAAGTCTGAAATAACAAACAGTACAACACTGACAATTGCAAATGAATCCCATTTTTTCAGAAGTCTTAAAAATTCAAACAGCGAATTGTGGAGCTATAACAGCTGCCTATTTATTAGATATTATTCTTACGTAAAATACACATGTTACAAGAACAATTAATTCTCTTGCGTAAAAATAGACTGACCGGTGCTATAAGCTGGTTACTGCAATTGTGTATTTTATTCGGGTGTCGAAAAGGCCACATCTGCTCATCTGCTCAACGTAATGTAAACATTTATTTTATCTCAACTAGCGACTCGAAGCTGCCGCCCACGGTATTTACGACTTGACAAAACATCGAGATTTCTTTATAATACATATGTTAGTTTAATACCAACGTATTATACACATAAACCTTCCAGAATAAATTATCTAAATGATGGTGAAAACAGCATAAAAATCCGTTGCGGAGTTTAGAAGAACAATGCGGTCATACAGACAAGACACGAAAAGCGACTAATGTTTATATGACACTAAACCAGCATCGAGTTCTTGTAGTAAAAGTCCGCGATTTATTTCGTGTTTTGCAGACATTATACGGTAAATTGTGAAGTCGTAGCGTGCTAAAGGAACAGCTTTGAATGGTGGTTCTTCTGAAATTAGTCGTTTTGCGTGAAAGCCATGACCCTCGAGTGATGAAGGTCGATGCCGTGGCAGTCGGCGACGTAGCCTTTGCCTGCGTTATACAACTCTGAACACGAGGCTTTGTGTCAACCTATCTAATATGTTCTTTAGATGTTCGTTTCATATTAATTATATTTGCTATAAAATAACTTAAAATATAGTTGTTTAAGGTTCCATGTGGTTGGAACCTTAAAATGAATATAAATGTACCGAGTCTAAACTTTGACACAAAGCCACACACAAGCACACAAGCGATGAAAATTTTTTATTCTTTTTTTTGATATGGTTTCAAGTCAAATAGCGAATGGGGTTAATGTTACAGTAAAATAAAATAAAATAGGCCGAACATAACAATCAAAGTTTTCCAGTTTTATATAGCTTTTATTACTGACGTAACTAAGATTACAGGTGGTACTTGTATCAAGGAGAAATCTTTTACTGTGCGAGCATTTTATTTCATTAATTCATTATTCACAATTTACTTTGTGTAACTTATTTCATTACCACTGATCTCAAAACGGTGAAGGAAAACTTTGTGAGGAAATCGGCATGACCTAGAACCAAAAATCCGACCCGCACCGACCGACCACCGCACCGCACCACCGACCCGCACTGGGCCCGCGTGTTGGATTTTAGCCCACTCCTTTAGATCAAGAGGAGGCCTGTGTCCCAGCAGCGGGAACATTATAGGCTGATTATGCTATGTGAGAGCCTTTAAATTTTCCATGTCACAATGTGGAAACTTGTCGAATAAAAATTCTGCAAAAATCTCAATGTGAGAAATTAGGTTTAATGAGCTTGAAGTGGGCTGTCAATCTCGAGCATTAGATGGAATGACAGCTCACTTCACTTTTTTTAAATAGATCGAATGGTTCTGGTGCTTTATGTAGGTGCAGAAATTGACTAATGTGACCCGCATATAATGAATAATCTGAATGGTTGACTTAGATCAGCTGAGGAAACGGATGTTTATCACAGAATAAACTTTGATGACTTGATTACTGCTGCGGTTCTATATCTTCGGCGGAAACGAATCGAGGCGTATAAATATTTGGAAGTTTAAACTTCAATGGATATGTAGGTACTCTCAAGAAATCGTGGTATGTATAGGTAATGTGGTGGGTGCAAAAGAAGCACGTGCTTCTTTTGCTAATACTTCTCATCACGTCTATCCGGTTTTAGCAGGTAACTTTATCTATGATCAAAGTTTATTATGGAAATGAACTTATAGCTAACAACTAAAGTTAAAAAGATTTTGAATAATGAATGTATTTGATCTTTCCAACAATATTGAAGTTGAAATTATTGGGGCTACAGCCGGTTATGCTACGCTTTTCGCGGTTGGTCCGTAGATGGGTGACCATCACACGTTAAACCGTTGGTCCCAGATATCATTCGTGGATCTTTGAAAGTCGTTACGGGTCGCCCGAAAGTCTGACACCCAATCTAACCAACACGGGCAAAGTATTACTCAGTAACTGGGTTGTGGAAGTCAAATAGGCAGTCGCTTCTTGTAAAATGCTGGTACTCAGCAGCATCCGGTTAGACTGGAAGCCGACCCCAAAATAGTTAAGAAAAGGCTAGGAAGATGATGATTGTAGCTAAAATTACAGTCCACAGCAATAATAAAAGAAAACAATCAAACAAAGAGAAAGCCGCAATCACCATACCAGAAAAAGATCTAAAAGAAAATGGACAATAAAATCTGAAAGAAATTTAATTTGCATTTATTTAACATTTTTGTGTTTTATGCAAATTGGATCTGAACATTCTGCAATACGATGCTTAACACTGCAAAGGGCAGATTTCACCGCGTTCCGTTAAACCACTAACACGCGATTCTCGTTTAACGTTTTCCCGGAGATTTTCTCACACGCACGCTCTTAATCACCAAATTACGTAAGAAACAAAACACGTCAGACTTAAAATGATCGATTGAAGTGAAAACGTGTTTCAAGATCTTCGGAGAAATCTCTAGAATAGAGTTTAGGGTTAAGCGTCCTGAAAATAACATTGTTTTCATTGCGTTGTTTACAACTTTTATCTTAAACACGTTAGCACTTGTATTTTATTTCGATGTGTTTCAATATTTTATAACATCTGTAAACACACTTCTCGGTCATATATTTATCGGTAGGGTGATTTATTGACGTTCCGGTTCAGCCTTCGCGGTTAGGAAAATCAAGTTTCATCGTACCTGTATTTCCATTTGCGGCTAACAGATATAATAAATCAAGTAGGTACTAGATAAGCAGTCTAGCTGTTTCTTATCGTCCAATACATTCTCGGAGCGCTGTTGTTTCATGGCCAACGTCGCTCGTTAACTCTAACCATAGACTTCCGTAGGTATTACAGATGTAAACCTTTGTTACAAACTTATACCAATTCGTATGAATCCTACTAATATTATAAACGCGAATGTTTGTAAGGATGTTTGTTACTCTTTCACGCAAAAACTACTGAACGGATTTCGATGAAACTTCACAATAATATAGCTTATACATCAGAATAACACATAGGCTACAATTTATAAAGATTTTGTGTAATTTTTTTTTGCCCATACGATAAGTATCAAGTAAGTCGGAAAAATTCCTGCCCTCTGAGAGCTATCTTGGCGTGCGCTGCCTAAACCGTTACAGCTACACGAAGATAATGTATCGAGGGACTGTTTGTCTTAAATAGTTCTAAATAAAAGTCCGCGACAGCATATATCTACCTTTTATGTGGAAGCCATTATATCCAAAATAGTGATCCATAAATACATTTAAATCGGATACTTTTTTTACAATGCACGTTTTAGAGTACTTAGTTAATTCTTATGAAAATTAATACATTTATCGCTTTCGGTATTTAATGTAGATAAACTTTGTCTTTTACACCAAGCAATTTGGACAAATTCTTTAAAAGTTATCACGATAAGATTGACCTGAGGTAGAGCGCCATAGGAATTGGCGGCGCGGCGGCGCACAGAGCGGTGAAGGGGGGGGGGGACCCGAAGTCCCGAATGCGGGCAGGCAGACGCGTGAGGCACAGAGCACTTTTACAATACCTACACTCAATCTGAATAATTTTGAAGGATATCGCTAATCCATCGCTTTACCTGTATATGTTCGAAAAATTTGTCTGCTCAACAATGTAAATAACGCAATGAATGTTGTTGAACTGCCAAAATGAAATGAATGAGTAGGCATAATTATAATTTTTAGGTAGTATATTTTAAGAAGAGCCCGAGGGGCCCGTAGCTAAATAATAAAAGCCGCACAGGTCGATCGGTCAGGTTAAGCTACGCTTGCCGCGGTTGGTCTGTGGATGGATGACCATCTTTACATACCGAGACCCCTCCGTGCCTCGGAAATCAAGGTTAAGTGTAAGCCGACCCCAACATAGTTGGGAAAAGGCTATGCAGATGATATTTTAAAAAGAAAAATATCAAATCAAATCATATCACATTTCATTACTTAGATTATTACAATTGTTTTTTTTTTTGTTAGTTTAAGATTAACGTATAGGTTTAGGTTGTGTTGTAAGTAGGAAGAACATAGATTCGTTTTCCTCAAAATTTGCTATTGGAATTGTTTTAGTTAGTTTGAAAATTACTACGGTTTTTGTTTTTTAAATAGTACTTACAATAATGACTCGAAAGCTTAAGTCTAATATTTCATAAAGCTCTAATAAAGCTCGAGCTATAAAAAAAGCTAGACTTAACGAGACGTCTCAACAAACTGAGCTGCGAAGGTTTGAGCAGGCGGTGCGTCAGGCGCACACAGAGCTACTGAGACAGACACCAGAACCGTTCCAAGATCGTCGTCAACAACATGCTGAGTATCTGGCATTTCAACGAGCTGCTGAAACTTCAGAACAGTGTCAACCTAGACGTCAACGGCATGCTGAGTATCTGGTGTCTCAACGGGCTGCAGAACACCAGAACAGTCCCAAGATCGGCATCAATAGCATGCTGAGCATCTGGTGTCTCAACAGGCTGCATAAACACCGGAACAGTCCCAAGATCGGCATCAATAGCATGCTGAGTATCTGATGTCTCAAAGGGCAGCGGAGTCACCGGAATAGTTCCAAGATCGGCATCAATAGCATGCTGAGTATCTGGTGTCTCAACGGGCTGCAGAAACACCGGAACAGCCAAGATCGGCGTCAACAGCATGCTGAGTATAGTGGTGTCTCAAAGGGCAGCGGAGTCACCGGAATAGTCCCAAGATCAGCGTCAACAGCATGCTTAGTATCTTTGGCAAGGAGATAGATAGCATCCTAGGGAAGGACATGGGCTACTTCACCGGTACTGTCCCGTGGATAATTTCAGATATCCACGCGGGCGAAGCCGCGGGCAGAAGCTAGTACTTTATAATCCTATGTTTACAAATCGAATAAATATTTAGTTTGACAAAGGATGTTTAACAAAGCAACGTCTATTTAAAGTTGTCATCAATAATTAAATGACAGACTACTAAGTTCTGTCTAATTATAGCGGCTGTGGGGGACTCCGCCCGAGAATAAGTCATGTTTAACTTGGACAAAACTTTGGGTTTAAATATACATTATCGTGTGTATTAGTTTAGAAGTCACTACATCTGGATTCGTATTAAAGAAGGAAAGTTAAGAATAGGACAAGAATTTTAGAATCAGATGCATCGGGTTATAGTGATATACGTATTGAAAAAAAAAAGTGGTTTTTCTATTTCGTGTAACTTGTTAAGTATGTGGAATAGGGATTTAACATTTTGGTATATGTTTTTTGACTCTTTGGTCTAGTATCATGTAAAAGGAATAAACGATTCAATGAATTTTTTTCGATACAAAAAAATTGTAAAGTTATATCTATTTTTTTTAAGTTATTCTATGGAATTTACTATAAAACATAGAGAATTATCATAACAAAGTTACTCAAAGTATTTTTAATTTTAATTCATTTATTTTGTTAAGAAAAAAGGAGTAAATTCGTTTTGGCCCATATCTATGTCGATTCATTCCAAGCGCACGCACATTATAGCCATTTTCTTCTTTTGCGTTTCAAAAGTAATTGCATCACTTTCACTCGCTTAGTAGATCAGGGTGCTTACTCTCGAATTTAATTCCGATAGATCGAAATTGGAATTGTCTGTAAAACGTCTGGGATTGGCTGGACTCACTGAGTCTAGCCAATCCCTGACGTTTAACTCGACCAACTGACGTTTGACCAATGTCGATCTATTTTCGAGGATTATGAGGATTATGATTATTAGGATTTATTTTCGAGGTAGTGCCTTAATTGCTTAACACTAAACACACTAACAGTAACAATAGTTTTTCAATTTGACAGTTCAACAACATTCATTGTGTTAATTACGTTGTCGAGCAAACAAATATTTGAACATATGAAGCAATGGATTAACAATATGCTTCAAAATTCCAAATATGCTCCATTAAAGGAATTTGTTTCCATTCCTCAACTCGTTTAATAATGGCTTATTTGAAGCAGCTTTAAAACTCAGTATTTTATTATAAGTACGATACACATAGTTTTTCTTATTGAGTTTTTGTTTTTCTTGAGGGGCTTGTGGCTAAGTAATAACAGCCGCACGGTTCGATCTATCAAGTTAAGCTACGCCTGCCGCGGTTGGTCCGTGGATGGGTGACCATATTTGCATACTAAGATCCCTCCGTGCCTCAGAAAGCACGTTAAGCCATTAGTCCCGGCTGTCATTTGTTTATCTTTGACAGTCGTTACGGGTATCGCATTATCCAATAACTGGGTTGTGGAGGTCAGATAGGCAGTCACTCCATGTAAAATACTGGTATTCAGCTGCATCCAGTTAGACTGGAAGCCGACCTCAACATAGTTGGGAAAATGTTAGGCAGATGATGATGACTTTTCATATTCAAGAATCTATGTTTTGCTTTTATTTATCTACAAGACCACCAGGGAGGTGATTAGCACGCCGAATACGTAATCATTCCATCGATTTATGACTCAGAATTTATGATAAATAATAATGATACCAGCCTATCTTTGTCCCACGCAGGGCAAAGACTGTTCTCATACAGAGGATATCTTGCTCAAGACGGGCTGGTGTTAGGTACATAGATAGCTATATTAATTTGATATGATTTATAAAAACCGGCCAAGTACGTGTCGGACCACGCACAATGAAGGGTTCCGTAGTTGGAATGAATTTATCCCAAGAACAAACTTAACATTGTAGTTGAAAAACATGTTCTCCCATACATTCCAACTGAAAATGTAAGTTTGTACGCACAATATTGAGAGATTTACCATGTTCTTTCAAGATCATAGACTTCTTATTAATTTTCCTGTAATCTATAGGTATAGAACTATTTTCTGTATTTTTTTCAAAATTTTAGGCTCAGTAGTTTCGGAGATAAGGGAGATAACGGAAATTTACCATGCCCCCCCCGGGCATGGTAAATTTCCGTATATTGTCTTAAATAACTTTAATACAATTTACTTTAAAATTATGAAAAAAAAATATTTGAGATCCTCACGATAAGCCCTTTCATTATATGTTTCATGATATGTTACACGGTACAGATCGCGAAACTTTTTTTTTTAATTGTCTATTTACCCCTCAAAAATGACTTCCATTTTCAAAACTCATTTATTTACGTTACACGTCTGTGTTTGGGTCACAGAGATTTATATGTGTACCAAATTTCAACTTAACCGGTCTATAAGATTCGGAGCAAATTGGCTGTGACAGACGGACAGACAGACAGACAGACAGACAGACAGACAGACAGACACACGAGTGATCCTATAAGGGTTCCGTTTTTTCCTTTTGAGGTACGGAACCCTAAAAACCAAATAGATGTTTATATAATGGATTGTAAAGATAATTAGATCGAAGAAACCTGTTCATCAGGAGTAATGGCGACAGTGGCGTGTCTGACAGCAGTTCTAAGCTATATAATAGTCAGAAATATTTCTCAAGCTTATTGTGGGCGAGTGGAAAGTTGCTTCATGCTTTATGTAATGCGCTTTATTACATTTGAACTGTACATTAATACCGGAGTAATTGTGCTTGAAGAATTATCTTTATGTAGAGTTTGATCTACATAGAAAAGAGTGGTATTGAACATAGTCATTGTTTCATGTGATTTCGGATAGATATGATTGATTTATGATGTTTAGGGCATAGGTACGCACGGCTATACATCAAGCTATACATAACCAGTATAAGCTGACTTCTTATTGTAAGAAAAAGCTATACAATGCGAGGTTAGCTAAGACTGCAAATGTATAATAGCTTGACGTGCTGCCGTGTGTACTATCTTAATACCAGCCTCTTGTTGTCCCACTGCAGAGAAAAGGGCCTCTCTTTATGAGAATACAGAGATGGCACGAGCATTAGGCTACGTTTGGTCAAGACGGGATGGCGATTTCAGACATCCACCTCGTTGCATCTCATTATTTGCCCGCGCTATCACTTCGTTTTCGTTTAGCGTTCCTTCTGTTTTTTTTTTAATCTTTTTGCTAAGCTCCTAAGGCTTATAGTGGCTATACATTAGTATAGCCGTCCTCGAGAATAGCTACAAATGCAAAATATTTTTTCAAATCCGGCTGGTAGTTTCAGAGATTAGTGCGTTCAAACAAACAAACTCTTCAGCTTTATTATTATTTAGTATTTTTTATGAAAAAGGGTTTTATTTTCATGTTTCTGCTGTAAAAGTTCGACCTCATTCACTGACCTGTCTGATAATGATATAGGTACCTTACTTTACTTCCACAGAATCGAGGCCAATGAACTAAAATAATAACTCTTAAAACAGTTATCAGTCATCAAAATAATTATAAAATTTTGAATAATTTATCTTCTTCTTTATTTATTTTATTTAATTTAATTTTAAGTGAAGCGAGTACAAAGTATAGTTTCTCTAATGCCACGAAGCTTTTGCCAAAAGAAAAAATGTAAAACGTGATTGGACGCGGCAAAAAAATAGTTCATTGACCACGAACGATGGATGATATTTTAAAGTCTCATGATATTCTATGCAAGGTTCAGTAATACCAGTTTTTTTCGTCAAATTAATTTATATGTTGTTTATTGGAAGACTGTTTTCGTAAAGTTTTTATTTCCATTTATTGGTTGAGTTTTATATACCTAGGTACATTTAATTTTATACACGTGACTTTACAAACTTTTTATTACGAATAAAAATATGTAGGTAAACATATTAATTTAAATTCAAGATCTTCGCGATTCTTTTCGCGTTTTTGTTACAAGTTCAATGTTCGATAGTGATTAATCAATTTGTAAGCAAAAAAATCTACAATGTTGATAACATGTTTGATTTCAGTTTTAATTTATTTTGTTTCACCTTGAACGATGTTTTGTACAAAAACAGCATGGGATGGGAATTAAAAATCAAATTAAAATAGGCAACGTTAACTTTTGTATCAGTCAAACGTAAAAACAGGTTTTCAAAATCTAAATTCATTTATTCAAATTAGGCTGACAATCAGCACTTTTCAAAGGACAAAATTACTTAGGACAGTACCAGAAAACGCCCGCCCTTCACCATTTCCTAGTACTTTAGCTAGGAAGAAGAATTAGTGGCACAACCAACTCTCCAGCAACACAGCTGTCTGTTCAGTTAGAAAATTAAACAAACCAATTAATTATGAGTTCTACTTATTAAAACTAGGCATGAATTATTTGGGTATCTAAAATAACAGTTCCAAAAGGTTCTCTAGCTAGTTACAAAGAACTGTTAGTTTAGCGAACCTGTTACGAAATACTCGGCCCTCAGAGACAGGAGCAGGTTTAGGGTATATATGTTCTGTGGGAGCAGGTGTCCAAATAAATTGAATTGCCATTGGATCTGTAAGTAATGTTGGGATGTCAGCAGGTGTGGCACAAACATTATTTATTTACTGCGGGTATCCTCAATGTGTATTGTTTTGTATGCATTGGGAGAGGCACGTACGCCTGTGAGGATACTTTAAATATAACAAGGCACATCTGCAAACACGTTTCAATTATTTTTGTATGAAATATTTACGGCTTCAGTCTGCTCTGTATACCAATCACAGAAAAGTTTGTGAAACCGAAATTAAATTGTATTTTCGTAAATCAAATAGAGCTGAACTCAACAACGTTTTACTAACACATTTCTTAATATTTTTCAATTGTTAGTTAATTGACCTGCCAGCTCAAATGCTTCATATTCCTAACCAACACGTCAAACTAAGAAGTAAAATGACCCAGAAAACTCAATCAGTGACTCGGTTTTCAGCTCAGTGCGATTTTTTCTGCACCTCTAACGGTAACTCGGGTTGAAGCAGTATTGTAGACGTTCATAAACACCATTAACTATGGTACCACTGACTGGCAAGAAAACTAGGGTTCGGCCGTTCGATGACACAGATGATAATAAATGCGTTTTATGCACCATTACGGTTTCACATCGATATGAAATTCCATGATAGATATATAAACAGTAATGTACTGTAAATTGAAACCCAACAGATTTTATCGTCTATGTGTATTTGAGGCTTAGTCAGATGATTCATAGACACATTTACCGTTGTCTTGACACGTAATTTAGCTTACCGACCTGTACTAATTTCTTTGTTAAACATTGTTTGATTTTCATCTTACGTTAATTAGCACAACAAGAGATACTCTTTGTTATGACTTTCGTTTTTTAAAGTCTCTGTTTTCTCTATGACGTGTAGACATTATTCACCTCCAATTATCGACAAATCGGCCTCAAATCTCGAATTCAAAATTCAATGTCTGGTCAGTGTCAACGAACGTGAAGGAAATATCCATTATTTTGTTTTTTTTTATAAAAACATGACTTTGTGGCCATGACCAACGCCCACGGCCCACATTTACCATAGATACACTTTCGCATCGATTCACAAATTCAAATATTTGCGCGAGAAGGAAGTTGACCGTATCTCATTCGTTCATTCCTTTCCCACGCTTTTGGGAAATATATTTAAATTAGAGACAGATTTGTCACTGTAGATAGGTTATAGAAACAGATTTTCATTACTCATTTCTTATTGCGTTGATCTTATTAGTCTAAAATTGTGTCTATTACTAAGGTTGGTTCACCGTCCTGACCGTCCTACTCTAATTGGCGACTATTAGCCCCAGATTCCGTTGGTACTGTTAGGAGTGATAGCCTAGTTCAATGGATCGTAATTACACTAATAATTCTTAGGGTCATAGAATACACGACGTACCTACATTGTGCGTCTCTATGTAGTCTTAGGTAACGGTACACTGATGGAAAATAACGGTTATATTAGCGAATAGGAAACAAAAAAAGAATACCTAATGAATGAATTAGAGACTGGGCTGAAATGACGTTTCTGTTAAAATTATTGTGTGAGGAGCTGAGAATACGTAGTTAGAATATAATAATGCTTTAATTAAAAGAGAGACTCGTAGGATACGATTATAAATTATGAAGACTTATATAAAGTCCCTGTTTAACTTAAATTGTTGGAAAAAGCAAATTACCTAGTGAATGATAATACAGGATTACATAAATTAGCAGTACTTAGGCCTGAGTTCACCAACATTCTAACCATCGGTTAGGTATTTAAACAGTTGATTTATGTCAAATTTCCTAAGGAAATCAACTGTTTAAATACCTAACCGATGGTTAGAATGTTGGTGAACTCAGGCCTTAGTTAACTATTAGTAGTAGGTTATTCTTTAGTTAATAATCATTTTGTTATTTGGTACGTTGATCGTTAATACCTACTAACATGCGTGATTATCTATGATTACGCACATACGTCAAGAAAACAGATAACATTATACCTACATAGGCACATTGATTAATGTTACGATGTTACCATGTTTGTCTGTATTCTGTTAGTGTTTAAAAATAGATTCTTTGCGATACATTTGAATGGAGCAGCATTTTGAATGAATGAACAACAAGGAATTAACTGACCTTTTTTATGTGCATAAAGAATTTGAATTTTATGTCAAAATATTTGTTCAACCGCCTAGTAGGTAGCGGTATTGTTTACTTTGGGCGCAAAGGAAGGCTAAAGGTGAAATCCTCCAGCATTGAAATTTAAATAAATTGGTATTGTTAAAACGCAGCGATCATTCTCTGTTTAAATCAGAATGTAGTATTTCTGAAGTATAACTTTTTTCAAAAGACCATGGCAAAGACAAGAACTTAACAAAAAAAAAATAATTGAACCCGCAGCGCGAAATTCGTTTAGATTTATTTTATTTTCGATGCAGCCTTAAAAAATATTAGCTCGTACATTATACACGTACATACCTTCATGAAAGCATTGATTTCTTTCATTTTGAATACCAAACTGAGACCTTCTTGGAATAATAATCGTATTTTATACGTTTTTGCGAATATTTGAGACGCTGGATTCTAAAATCGCTTTCTTCGATTTAAATGGTAAATACTTTATGGGTTTGGGAATATTATTATAATAAGTCTTCCAACTCTAAAGTTACAAACACTATTAATAGAATATGTTCGAGTCTTTGTACGATAACAATCCGACAGCGACAAAGGCTTATATTTCGTAGGTATTATTATGGTGAATTATTCTGGTAGTTAATGATGTTTGTTCGTCCAAATGTTCTGATTATCTCGTTCATTTCATTCGGTCTATGTTCGTTCAACCGACTAATTGAATGAATATTTTATGTTTAGATATAAAGTGGTGTATTTTTGTTATTGTTTGGGTAACAAACAAGTATCTAAAATAACTTACAAGGACATGTAGGTACATATATCTATCTATGTATTTAGTAGAACACATGGTTTTTTTACAGTAGATAAAGAATGAAGTTATGTGTGGTATTTATCTATCAAGATGTTCTTATTTCTCTCGTCTTCAAGAATGTTGTGTTGCTATTAAGAATAAGTGCACATCGTGTGCTCTACATACCGAAGTTTATTTTTTAAGAATTCTCGTTGAAGTGGTATTTTACATCTATCATCAGTAACTGTAGAGCTATTCTGTAAAAATCTCACTGTGAAAACTAAGGTGAAGTGAGCTTAAAGTGAGCAGTCAATAATTTCAATCCCTTGCATCAGCACCATAATTACGAAATACACTATTAATCACAACCTGAATCATTTTGAAGGATATTGCTAATCCATTGCTGTAAATGTTCGAATAAATTATCTGTTCAACAACGTAAATAACGCAATGAATACTGTTAAACTGTCCAAATGAAAGCCATGGCTACTGATAGTGTCCTACGCAATTACCCCGCAGGTGTAATTGCGTAGGACACTATCAGTAGCCATGGCTTTACAACTCACTTCATGCTTACTTTACCCAAGTAAGTCATCAGCATCACTGTGAAATTTTTGCAGAATATCACTACAGTAACTGTTCTCAGCGCGCTATGGAGCGGGCTATGCTCGGAGTTTCTTTGAAGGATAAAATAAAAAATGAAATTACCCGGAAAAAAACAGGAGTTACAACATAGCTTGCAGAGTAAACAATCTGAAGTGGCAGTGGGTTGGCTATGTTTGTCGAGGACCGATAGCCGGTGGAGCAGACAAGTCCTGGAGTGACGACCTTAAGAAGGTGGCTGGGACAGATTGGGTGAGCCTTGGAGAGGCCTATGTCTGGAATAGGATAAGTATTACTTGTCATGCTCTCTACTCTAATCTTTCATATTTTAAACATCATTATAACAGAAAGCATTCTAAAATATCGACATTTTAATGCTACCTTTTGGAATAGGTTTGGGTAGGTACTTTCTAAAAGTAATGTGTTCATTTTACACAAATGTTTTCCCATTTACCAGCCCATAAAAAAGCCTAAAACATCAACTGCATTATACCGCCGGTAATTGTTGAAATATCGTTTTATTACCAGGAATACTAGTGCAGTGGAGTTATTAAAATTCCCCGGAAAATGGCCTCCACACACTAGTGACTAGTACATTAGTATATGGAAATATATATTATGTCAAGGGAAGCGGTCACGACCTACTAACGGGACGCTGACCCCTCAATTGAATTTCAAAACTTGAGGAGTTAAATTGTTACCTAGTACTATTTATATCATTTATCGATAGTCAATTGTTTATTTTATTTCGATGTATGATTAGTTCAGGGTTGACATGGTATTATAATATGAATTAGGCTAGCACCGACACGCTTAGAAGAAGATGGCAGGATGAGTTTTCGAGAACGAACGTGGCTGTAAGACCACGGGAAGGCCAACGATGGGTAGATTGTGCTAACGATAAGAAGAGAGAGACATAGAAGAAATGGCGGCTGATAGAACTTTGAGGAAGAAAAGGACACACTTTTTTTTAAAGATGGTATATCATCAAATGACCCCTCCCGCTGTGGGTTGAGCGAGAGGGAGTGTCAGACTTTTACTGACTAAAACCCATCCATGTTCCTTCTTTGCTCTTTGTGTTCCGGGGCCACGGTAACTCTCTCGAACAATCCCGCGACCCCGGCAGGAAAAGGACACACTAGCAAATAAGGATAGGGTCAGGACTGTCAAGAGGATGTTGAGTCGATTAAGTATGAATTAGTTCAGGGTTAGAATATGTACACACGGCTACACATCAAGCTATGCATAACCAGTATTAACTGATTTCTGATTGTACGAAAAACCTATACAATGCGAGGTCAGCTAAAACTGGAAATGTATAGCTTGATGTGTAGCCGTGTGTACTAGTTGCAAGTTCAGATTACGCTCTAGTTGACATACTTTACAAAAGAGGTCAATACGAGAGAAATCAGCGTAATGACAGAGTGGGCTGGCTGTAATAATGATACGCCTTTGCTTGTCATCATTTCTGATGAGGTTGATTGAAAAATTAGTAACTATGCTAGATGAAGCTGTTATTATAGCGAGAGAACTCAACAGTGCACTAACAATGCAACGATGCAATTATATTTGTATGACTTTTTTTACAATACCTAATGAAGAAGAAGACCGACTTTTACTGGCAGATAAAAACAACAACAAACTGTGCCGGAAGCACAGATAATATAAAGCAAATGAGGATGCTAAATTAGGTTGAAATGAATCTGACACGGAAGAAATGTCATGCTGCCTTAAAATATGGTGAAGTTTCGCTCAAAATATTGACCAGTTTTGATAGATAATGATATCGATGTGATCACCTCTCGACCTAGGATAATTAATTGCTAGGGACTGTCCAGAAGGACCTATGTATATTTGCAAAACATAGCAATATACCTATTTTGGTTCAATTGATTCACATTGGAAACCAGCGCCAACGCCCCTTTAACCAGTTGAATGCCGTAATTATAGAAACAATTAGAAAGCCATTGTGTCTCGCGTGGATCTACATTCGGCATACGAAGGGTTAATATAGAAAATGCTATTGAACTTTTAACGTAAAGACCTCCAAATGATCTGTATGTTTCACAGTTCATCTTTGCGAAAAAATCGTGGCTACAGTAGATTTATTGGCGATATGGCAATCGTTTCTTTTAGTAGGCACCACTACTCGGTCATTGAACCTTTTTTTGTTTCCCAAAAACATGAATAAAATAAAAGAGTATTCTTTTCGTTTCTAAAGGAGATTTTATTGCTCATTTTGTCAGACTGGGCCTTATCAAAGTGCCATCTCGACCTCAGATTGAGTTTGGTTGGCAATTTGATAAGAGCCAGGTCCATCCAGCCAGGAATTTTAGGGATCCGTAGCCAAAAAGACCCTATTACTAAGACTCCGCGCGGTCCGTCAGTCTGTCACAGTAAGGATGTACCTATCTTTTGAACCGTAATAGACAAACATAACACTTGAAATTTTCACAGAGTGTGTACTACTATGGCCGCTTTAAGAGTAAACAATAAAGTTAAAAATACAGGGTCTTCATACAAGAAAAGTGTTCTTTACTAATGTATTAAAAATATTTAGTGTTAAATATTGTACGGTGGTATGGTACGGAACCCTTCGTGTTTAAGTCCAACTCGCACTTGGCCTCTTTTTTATCTCGTTTTCTGCACCATCGAAAGGTCTAAATAGAGGGTCACTACCTGAAGAAATTAGGGTACTTTCAGTGTTACAAAAGGTCGTTACGGTGGGAAATATTATTTGTTAGATGTTCGTGGTTATTTCCCTGTTGGCAGAGAGAGACTACGGATTTATCCGCAAAGCTTTTTGAGGGTGGAGTCTTTCACGAGTCTCGTTGTTTATCATACATTCTTTTTTATTTCCGTCGTTATATTTGTGTTATAGCTTCTGCCCGCGACTTTCTCAGCGTGAAATTTTTTGCTACCCCGACCTATCTTATTCATCATTACTTCGTTTTCTCTTAGGGTACGTTTTTTCTATCTTTTTTCTCTTTCCTCCGCTCCTAGCTTAGCCTTCTTCAATAATTGTGCTATCAAATGCGATGCCTAACTGTCATTTTCTTTTTGTATTTATTTGTATAATTTGTTAGTCAGTCATTTAATTTAGTACCTAGTGTAAATAGTTAGTTGTGTTAAATATTAAAAAAAAGTTATGTTATAAAATTATAAAGATTCATGTTCTTAGTAATATTAATTATTAGATTCTTTTCTTTTTTCTCTTCAGATTCTTACCTGTAGCATAGCCTACAAAATTCCAGTCAGCCTACTTCATGTCTAGATATACCCCGATGGTCTATAATCGAAGTACTAAAACCGATATAACTTTAAGTCAATTAGGTTCTTGGCGCTGCAGTCTCCAGCTTCGCCGACTATTCACTTACATAGAGACGGGTCCCGAATCCGAGCCTCCCTAAACATCGTTAATATTTATAGCGATAGTTATTAGCATTTATATTATATTCCGTTTTGGTAACAAAGCCTTGTTGACAGTTCTGTGCGGCCCCAACTTTCGCCTTTGTAATGAAATAGATCATATAACGGGCCTGGGCTTGTAGCACTGTTTGTTATTGAGATGGGAGTTGTTTTTGGAGCTTAGGTTTTTGTTATTCTGCATCGTCAGTAAGGGGTTATTTGTTTATTTTTTTTGTAGTTTAAGGGATTAAAATTTGAAACGTTTAAAACAGTTACGGACGTTTATCTACATTATAATAGTCTCTTTTAGGGGAATGAATTACAAAAAGGACTGTAATAAAATGTAACGGTTCCAACCCTACATTCTAAAAAACTTCAAGAATCCCGAGAACACTCCCCCCTCCTCCTCCTCCCCTCCTCTTTTTAATTTTTGTAGGTACTAAGATCCCTTGTCCGACGACATTAGAAAGTTGGCTAGGACAGACTGGATGCGGGAGGCGGAGGACAGAGTATTGTGGAGCAGCCAGGATGAGGCCTATGTCACAAAATACAGAGTCCAGCAGTGGACTGCTATAGGCAGAGTTAAGCCCTTGTTGGTCAAAATAAACGTTTATTTCCAGACCAGAGTACCTATGTGGTACTGTTTTTAATCTTAAAACCTTGTTTTACTCTAAAACATTGTTTAGCGTGTCGTCTTCACCTTGCAACACTTTAAATTGTCCATTGCGTAACAGTAGAATGTCACAACCACGATGTAGTGAACAATGGACAGAGTTCGCCGACAATTTTAATGAGACTGCTAAGAAAGGGTTCTCTACAATGTCCCCTTCCTGTACCATCTGATGATGACAAATGACAATTACGTTCACTCCAAAGGAAATTTTAAATTGCGTTCTGTATAACGATAATGACTGAAGCTTTTCGTTCATTCAGAAGATCCAATTTGAAATTAAGAACGTTTTATTTTTTAAATTAAAAATGTTTGTCTCTGTTCTCGGTTAGTCTACACTGTCAGACAAATTAATGGGGTACATTCTTATCAACAAAAAATCTGTCTGCGAGCGAGGCAATCCAATTTGTAGTTCCTCCATGTTCTTATTTTATTCTTCTTTTATACATAGTCCTTTATGACACACAGGTTAACGCACAGTTCACAGACTGTATATCTTATAGATGCATCCAAATCGGAAAAGAATGTCGATAAGGCATCAGATAACATGGGACTTTGTTACTGGCTCTGGGGATAGGTTAAAAAAAGGTTAAATTAAAAGTATTAAAACCGATCCTATTCCATTCCTTGCTATCTAAAATCGGGATCTTTATGTTACAAAGTTTTAGGTTAGGGAATATTTTCGCGAATAAAGGACAGAAAAGGGTATCTAACAGGATTCGGATAACGATAACATGAAAGCTATTAGCGACATTGAAATGTGACAAAACTTTTTTGTTTTTCTTTTGTATGTAAGTATTCAAAAATGACGAAGTAATGCCAGAAATGTGAATGGTTGTGGACTATATGAACCCAGGTTCAGCTATGGACTATGCTATAAGTATAAAATTTACATTCAGATTTGATTACCGTAGTACAAAATGGTTGAACGTCTCATTCAATACTTTTATCGCCAGCACATTTATAACACTATGCGAAACAGGCTAGGGAATGTTTTAGGTAATACCATTTTGACGTACATGAAACGAAAGTAAGAGATGTTGGCAACAATACAAGTTTTACAAAGGCACTTACAAATGTGCGACGGATTTATTTGTAACATCAGCAGAACAGCTGTTATCTAATTCTTTTTTTTGATAACTGCTATGATTTGCAGCGCTCGAGCGCTGTGACTTCAGCTTTCAAACAATGTTTTCACATAAAACTGCTGTTTAACCAGCTTTTAAGCGGTAGTGGGACTGTTTTGTATCTTCTTTTTTAAGACTCCTAATCTCATGTTTTTCTGCACTTCTTTAAGGTGCAGGTGTTACCGAATGTTCAGTTTAAAACGTATGAATTTTGCCGACGGCGACAAAATACAAAACCCACACATGTTAAGATTATTAAACAGGCATGAAAATTTACAACACACCACCAAACATTTTCAAGGAAAACTATTTTAAACAGAATGAAAATAAACTAAATAATAGTAGCTATTAATAGTTTACACGCCACTTTACTTTCACAAGATTTGCATCATACTGAAATATAGCAACTGTGGAATATAGTGCGTTTATTGTTTCAATTCAATTTGATTTGTAAAGGCAACGTGATAGCTGCCTGTGTCACGTGACCAAGGTTGTGTAGATCTACCTGTGAGTCGTGCCCACATCACCACAAGATCTAGAGTTCTAGATAGATCTGCAGATGGCACTTGTTGGAGGCACGTGTTTGTCTAGGGCTCCTGGGATCTGTTTACCTTTCGGATTCTGATTTCCTGACGTGTGATTGAGTAACTTGTTGCCAGCTGTGTATTTACTGTGACACGTGTCGATATGCTTGAGTGACGTTTTAAAGGGTTTCCCAAAGATCTATGGTCCGGACTTGATTCTACACAAATGGTATCTTTAAATTCCCCATGTTAGCTGTAAAGTTTGCTGTCTGGAAGATACCGAGTAATATCTAGGTTGGTATACATTTAAATTGCCGTATTTATTTTTATAGCCTTATACTAAAAAAATACAATTCCTTTTACTCTAGAACATAATTTACAACACAATAAAACTGAGTCAACCATTTCAAAACGTTACTGTCGGGCTTCTCCTCGATTCGACTTGGAACTCGAGGGTTGTAACAAACAGGAGAGGGTACAACTTCTGGGGAGACAATATTGGAAGTGCAAAGCAATCAAAGGCTTGTGTCAAGTCAACATGTTTTTTAGACAGTTTGTATGGGTTGTCCCTAGAATAGAACCTTGCGAACACTTTTCAATTGAGAAATAAAGTTCTATTAGACAAAGCAGGAATTTAGTCAAATGTTCTGGTTTAACCAGGTGCGTAATGAGTAAGTTACTGTTTTGGTAATGTGAAAATCTAGAAAGTCGACTGAGAGATTGAGTTGTAGCACGTGAAGATGGACAATGACCTTACTATACAACATAGCATTGCATTTATTGATTAGTTTTAAATTATAGTTGTTTTTCATGGGTAAGACTGCTAACTGACGCACTGCATTTAGGGATAAAGAATTTCCTTCTTCCAAAAAGGGGAAGGAAGAGCCAAAGAGCCGTCAGTTGTTATTTAGTTAGAAATCTTCGCTCTTGAAATTTAAAGACAAACTATATTTGAATTACTTTGAGAAAATCCAGATCAGTTAGATTTGTCCGCTTCAACGAAATTAATTCAAGACCAATTTACATCGAGAGTTGGATTGAAAGGATTTTCGACCTACAGATTTAATACTGTTCAGAATAGAAAAGTGAATTAATGAAACTGTTTAAAGCTCCTTATCTTTTTCTCATATCGTATAAAGCTTTGTCTCGTGAATTTCCTACCAAATTACCCAGATAATTAAAACAAACAGTTAAGATATGGAAGTCATGTTAGCTAAAGTAAAGACACATAATCCAAATAGTTGCCTCTATGTAGAAGGTAAACAATTTGCCGTCATTTACTTCTCGTTACGAAGCAACCAACACTAAGTTTAATAAAATTATTGTAAACAAAGTAAAATTTAATAAAATTGTCATTACGGTAATTGAAAACGAGGTAGATTTAGTTGTAAAATGATAATAACTGTAAACTAATTTATAACAAGCTGCACCTACTTTTGCATTCAGGAGTAATATAAGCAGTAAGCAGAGGTGCGGAAACCATTAATTATGCCTAATGGACATCGCAAATAATTTATATTGCCACATCAAAGACAAATTTCAAAATAATCAATGAGAGTGACCGTATTTCGATTATACCCAACACCAATAGATAGTATCGAACGTTAAAACAAACGATGTTAGTCAAATATTCAAAGAGAAATATGACAAGAATATTAATCATCTGGTAAAACCAATTTTATAAAAGAGTCTTCTACAAATTCTGGCGCTCGGCTTTGTAATCGTAATCGTATTCATTGTGCGTTTCATTGTTAAGTGCACATTATGTACATCAGCCACTAATGAAACTCCAACGTTTGACATCAACGTGTCTGCAATTATGTAATGTTGCTAAGAAATAAAAAACTTCACACAAACGTTGCTTGACCAATAAGAAAGATGTGCCGAAATATACACACAAGCAAAATCTTTAACGACGTGATACACATGCATTATGTTGTGATACAGCTTCCTTATTCCGATGTTAAGCAAAAATAAACATAAAGCAATACTCAAACTGCGAACGATGGACAAGTACATGGTCTAAGCTAAGGGCTTTCTATTCTACATGAGTGTGGATCGGGAGGAGATCTCACCAAACCGGTTGGCCCTTCATGCCGGCAGTTGTCCGTTCGAGTGAGAGTAGAGCACGCAAGTGCATCTCTCCTTTCAGCTACGCGCACAAATCAACGCATACCATTTTTGGCTGCAGCAAATTTCACCGGTCATCTTCTTTATGAAACACAGCACATGTTCCAAAAAACAGATCTCACACTAATATCGTCAGTTTAATATATGGAGCACCCGCGAACACGGCCCGACCGCGCTGTGGCTTACGGACGACTACCGACGTACCGACCGACGAGCTCGGCGAGTACACCCATCTCGCTACGGAAATATAAACGGGATTGTGCGCAGTGTGTATACGGCTTAAATTGAAACAGAGCAATCTAATATGAACCCTATGAAAATGAAGATAGAGGTGACGAAGATGATTTAATTTAAAAAAACATGTATTGTTATGACCGAGCCTAGAGCTGGTGATTGTAGCTAAAGCCCGCTAGTTGCAGTGGAAGAAAGTAGGTGCAATTTCCCCGTGTTGGATGCTGCAGGCTGCGAACCGAAATGCGGTCAGTGTCGCTGCTGTTTCGTGATTTAATAATGTGACACAGAGTAAGCCGCCGCCCTCATTGATTTTGCTGGGGCCGTAAGCAAACGTGAAGACAACAGCTTGCTTATAAACTATATCTCATTTTTTCCAGCACCGACTCCATTTTTAGATGTGTAGCTAATTACCACAAATCATGTTCCAGTGTAAATATTTTGGTTTTGAAGGTGACGTTCTAGTTACCGAAATATCAGATGCTGGTGCAGGAACTTGGAATAATTACCTGTAAACAAAACATAATAAAGATAAGTTGATTATTATAATGAATCCTTGAGTCTAAACGTAAAAGTAAATAATTCAAATAAAAAGGAAAGTTGATCTATTGGAACCATTGAACCGGTTCTAAGTGACTTGTCTGGTGGTGGTGGTACTACATGTTGCCTGGTAGGCTGAACTGTTGCAGCTGTACAGCTGTTTCAACACGAGTATTCGACGATACATTAGACTAAAATTAAATATTGATATTAAAGGTGTAACACAATTTCATACATATGTAACGATCCCTTTTTGAGATTCTGACGTAAACAATATATGGATTAACGAAGACGATGATACAACGATAGAAAGAGGAAAGCAATGTACCTACTAAACAAAAGCTAAACAGTTTCAATCTTATTTTGCTTTGTCTACAAATCTACAATACGGGATGTTACCACTAATACCACTGCTCTACGGTTCCGATAGTATAGTCTCTTTAATTGTGTCGATTTTACATATAATATAATCAAGAACGGTGAAGGAAAACATCGTGAAGAAACCGGCATGTCCTAGAACGAAAAATTCGAAGACATGTGACATCTACCAACCCTCACTGGGCCCGCGTGGTGGATTACGACCCACTCCCCCTCACAGAGAGGAGGCCTGTGTCCCAGCAGTGGGAACATTAAAGGCTGCTTATGTGTATGTATAATCAAGAAGAGTTATCGAATTGTATATTAAAATCAAATTAACCTGTTTTCTCGTAAGGCTTGTCATATCGTAGATCATATGCCCCTACCCTACCCTACATAATTTTGATGAATGCTACTTAATTTTCTTAACACTCTTTACAACACTCCGCAGCTCATACTACGGTGTGTTGTAAAAACTGTAATTTTTTTTAAATTTCTTGTTCCTTAAAATATGTTGCCAAGAAAATCCCCAGACCATGACAGAAGGTGAGAATTAATTGAATTCCCAACATCAAACAAAGAATTCCTATGTTCAGGGTTCTAACGTATTATATTTATGCAGTATTGTCTCTCCTCTCTCTATAAATCTATAAAGATCGCTTTTCGCAATAAGACCTCCCATTGTCTCACCCTTTGTAAAATTTCTACAGTTAGTTATATCTGTAATATTTATGGTGTACATACATAATAAAGAATTATCTATTCTGAACAATTATATCCAATAACCATGAACCCAAATTGTCCGTAAAAGGTAAAAATTAATTACAAACATCTGTATTCTTATACATATGTCTTTATCCTAATAATACGTATTTATCCTGTATATACTGCAGTAATATGCACTGTTTGTCACAGTACAATCTGTTTGTCTTTCTCTTAGGAGACGAAACGCAAAACATGAGGATGATAGTTTACAAAACTTACTCATGCACCACAAGATGCCGCGCTGACAGAGTGATTGAACACATCCCAAACATTTGTTTTACCATCATCTTTCAACAGCTCTTCCAAGTATGGTGAAGTGAACGGTAGTTTAAACGGGTGTGGAACGTTTGATATAATAACAAACGTTCTAATGATCATATAACCTAATAAACATACACATGATTCATATCAGTTTAGTTTTTCCATAGATCTTTAGACTCGGTTACATTTTTTCGTCTTTATTTTATCTGTACCTACATCTGTAGGTCAGTGTGGATCGTGTAGCTAACAGCTCTGAAAGTTAGAGTAGGTATATGAGTTTTAACATTTTCGTAAATGTTATTTAAACGAGGTCTAGTTACTAGCGAGTTGCTGGACCCTCGAGAGATCTAGAGTTTTCTCATATCACATCTGACATTGGCAGAATTGTCGACATCGGCACCATTGCCATAAGGAAAAATAGAATAGAATAAAATAGAGAGATCTAGAATTTTGATCTGATCAGTTTAAGTCCCATGAAGTTCCCGATTCTAACAAAGTTTCTGTCCTAGCTGAAGGACTTCGTACCTGCCTATGAATTATAAGGGCAGTTCATTAGCAGAAATGAACATAGCTACAACAGGCCATGATGAGGTTGTTAGTCTAGAAATGAATGAGAATCAATGTTAATAAACTCTATATTTTTTTCTCAGGGTTCAGTGAGCATTGGGAGATAAAACAAACACAATATATGAGTTTATAAACCTAATTTAACAAACTTCAAATTTAGAATATTGTCCCAATTTACTGAATAAACATGGAATATTCTGGACTCATTAGCGTTTAAACCCTTTGATTTTCGTGATTAATATACTCATTATGATAAATTCCCTAATGAATTGATAAAATTTTGCCATTGAATTGAAAATTTTGGAATTATTATTATGTATGATTAATCCACGAGTTGGTGAATGATTTAGGTATGTACTTACGTCAATGTATAGTATATAATTATAGCGTTACTTTTTGCTAGTTTGTGGTTGCTGTTGCTAACACAAATTATCTTCAGGTTGTACTATGTTATACTCGTAGTTTTTTGATCATGCCAAACACAGATCGTTTGATTGGTTCTTTATGAACGCATTTTCAATTCAATTCTCATTCGTATTTTCATTTTATCTTCTTCTTGCCCGTATTTTTCTCATATAGGATTATAATCTGAAAATGTAATGTATTTTTGTTTTTTTAGAGAACAGCCCTTCTCCCATTCTTCGCCTGTGACAGTCGTTACCAGGGCTATCTCGTGGAATATTACGAGTATAATACTTTATACTACTGCTTGAGAGTCTAAAGACTATGGACAAAAAAGTAGCCTCGCTAAATTGTTGACATCATGCAACCTTTTTCTCTTCATGAACCTGATTTGCTTGCACAGATAAACCCTTCATGGCAGTTTAATTCACAGACAGGCACGGAAAAAAAATACCATGCCAATAACCTAAGGTAATCGGAAAAAAGACATCTTTTGGTAAAACAAACTTCAGCTCTGTCAACACTGTTTAGGAAGCGTAAAAAATTAATGCAGTAGTTATCTTTATCTCTCTGTCTGCCTCACGCGATGGTTTACAAATACAGAAGAAAGAGAGGTCGTAACTTGTTACACGAGATACAAGTGACAGGCTGTTGCCATGTGTTCTTTTGTCTTTACAAATAAGCATTTGTTGCACTACGTGAGTGATTGATAACACATGGGGCATATTACTCCGCAACTAAATGTTATTCGGTTATCTCGTAAATTAACCTTCTTTTCTGTATTATTTATTTTATGTTTGGAACAAAATGGTGAAAAGGCAATGTGTTCGGACGTCATGCGCGGTGATCTATTGGTTTGTGGCTTGTCGGTTTTTATGAGACAAAGGCATCAGATTCTATTTCTGCCATAAAAAAATATGTGTTGTGGTCTTTGTTGTTAATTCAAATTCAAAAGATATTTACTTCACATAAACCTACATGGGCACATAAGAAACGTTAAAAAGTAGGTGCATGGCCAATGGGTCGTGATCTTCGATTCGTATACTACTTATATTATACTCATAGACTATGAGTCTACAAGGCCTATAGCGTTCTAACAATCTAAATCTATCTTCAGAAAATTACACTACTTACCCTAAAGTCGTTTAGATTTCTTAGCCGTAAATTTATTATAGCAAATATCTACTAAATATGTTGTTAATAACTAGTATACTAGTTTACTTAAAGGAAGCGTAGCTCGTTTCCCGTGGTTAACTTTAAAGATTCTGCGCAAAGATAGACAGTGATGAATTGTGCTTTTATCGCTCATTACAATCGCCTCCACAGCTCCAGTGCTTAACAGGTCTAGAGGTCTATTTTTAGCTCATAAGCTAATTTAAATGTCCTTGAAGGCGACAGACAGTAAAGACAACCTTGGACAATGAGGGATGATCCTTTTTAGAAGGCCATCTTCTACCTTATCTTAAGAGTGAAGCTTTGACGGCACTCAATCTTGCATAATGGTGTAAAATTGGCTGAATGGATGGCTTGTCAAACGATTTTTTTTTGAGGTTAAACAAACACTCACTTTGTGCAAATAAGCTCAAATGTTTCCTTAGGTTGTTAGCTTAGGACATATTATTTTATTACTCCCCAGTCGGTCCAAGGGAAAATGAATGGCGACTAATAGAGAAGTATGGAAGAAAAATACATGTTGCGCCGACCTCAAATAGATTGGGATGAGAGCAGGTGTTAAAGTAAATTCAACATAAATATTATAAACTTAAATTTATTTGTCATTTTAATAGTAAGTTTAATTTTAATCGATTACCAAGTCATTTATTAAGTTGCAACGTTGTGATTAAACTTAATTTTTTTTATGTCCAGCAACACTCTCTCTCTTTGTATAGTATCCATCTTCAACCGGCAAGTCCATTTTTTCTACTTTTGTAATTTCATAAAAATAATAAATTCAAACTATTTGTCACGCATGAGTTTTTATTAAACAGCAGGAGAATGTTGATGATGATGAGTTTTAGTGGTCGCAAGCGATACTGCTGAGCATGAGGTCCACCGTCCAGGGTTGGATTGTGTGAAAGGTAATTAATGTCAATGGCCATTTCTTTGTGGTCAGGATTTGGATATACCATAACGTCACGGAAGGGTCGGGCAGAGGGATAATACACTCGGTCGATAAGCAACGTAGGATGCAAGAGCGAGCGAAGGGCATCCCGTGGTTGGTGGTGGTACAGTTCGGTGGTACTATAGAGGTAGAGAGAAACAGGGTGTAAAGTTCACTCATACTCTATAGAAAAGAGAGGATCCTCCGACCAGACGGGTGTTGTGTCTGGCGTGCCCGCCAGACACAACACCCGTCTGGTGGTGGACTACCCGATGATTCATGTCGGGCCGTTGTATCTATGCTATTTGCGCGGTAAACTCTGCTTGCGAGATGCAGGATTTTGCGTGACGTCAGTATGACGCGTTGTTCGCATGTGGCGTTGTAGATACCGCTACAGTACTAATGGGAACTAAGGTTCGATTAGGATTAGTCCCAGGTAGGGCAAAGTGTTATTATTTTTTTTCATCTGGAATTTCTCAGCAGCCCGGAGTCTGTATTTGTGCCCGGTTGATGGCAATAGGCTCGCCTCTATGGAACTAAACATTACTGGCGAAATGTGGGTGTTACAATTACACCTCTGCCTGACCCTTCGAGAATACTATGCTTGCTGTTATATTATTTTAGTCACCGGTAGTAGAATGACCGGTAGTAGAACGACTTTGATAAAAAAAGAGACGAAAATAATTGGTAATCTGTAGACCATTCATTGATTAACAAAACCGACTCGTTCATTGTACCACAAATGAAATTTAACGCGGGTCGCTTTCAGTTTGCAAACAATGTTACTGTAACAATAGATACATACACATGTGTGAGTGTGTAGGTACACGTTCCATTTCGATATTGAGTTTACAAATTATTGATGATATACCCACACAGTTACTGTGTTATACCATGTTTTACAGTCAACATCATCCGATAACTAGCTCATTCCAATTCCGAATCGAATCGATACCAACTCGATTCCTTAAGCCTAAGGCAAACAAACGTCTGTTGTTCTCAAATCGATATTCTCTTTGATATTAAATTTGTATACTAGTTTCTGCCCGCGACTTCGTCTGCGTGAAATTTCTTGATCCCTCGTCCCACCCTGTCGCGTTGCATCGCCTGCCCGCGCTATTACTTCGTTTTCACTTAGCGCTTTCTGACTTTTTCTTTTGCTCTTCGTCTAAGGGTTCAAGCGTGACGTTTATAGCCTTTCTCAAGAATGGCCCTATTAAATGCAAAAATATTTTTTCAGATCCCACTGGTAGTTCTAGAGATTAGCGCGTTCAAACAAACAAACAAACTCTTTAGCTCTATATTATATTAGCTAGTTTAGTTATATCTACGTAGATTTAAATCGTTTTCCAAAAAACAATAACCTCCCCCCACGTAGACGAAGATTTATGTTTGAAACAAAAGAAATGCGAAATCCGCAAACATATCGTTTTTCCAGTTTTAATGTGAATTACTTTATAGTCATTTTTGTTTCTGAATTTTGCGTGCGTCGTTATTGGAAATTTTAGCGAAAATGGCGTGATTAAATTACCTAGTAACCGCCATTATTGAAACATATGAGCTCAGAAGCCGGGTTGATAAAGTGTTAATTGATTAATGAAAACAGGTAACTTTACACCTGTGTTTTGATTGAAACTGTTAAATCGATATGAGAAATGGAATCAGGACTGATATTAATTGTAAGCTGCAGTAGTTAAATTAGGAAAGTAACAATAAAATGTGTCGTTATCATCTTAATTTTACTGGCTTCAAAATTAAATTTGTTTATATCAACAACCCGCACTGGGCCTGCATGGTAGATTCCTCTCACTGAGAGAAGGCCTATGTCCCAGCAGTGGGAACATTAGGAATCTATAGGCTGAATACGCTGTTATTATGTCAACAACCGACGGACAAAAATTCTGGATGATAAGAATCCGAATATTACGGATACCTTTTAAAAAGAAATGGTTCAAAAAGTATTTTATAATTAAAACCGGTGAGGTATTTTATAATTATAATTAAAATTCATACTGTCGGTAACGGAAATAGCGCTGTCAGGAACATCGCGATCCACAAAATGTCGGGACGAAGTTAGCGAATTTGTAGCGTTTCCGACTGAAATAAAAAATATGACGGTGTTTTAGAGCGTCGAGCAATTTCCCGGTTCGGTGACGCTTTAGGGCATCGACGGAAACGTCTTGTAGGCTACAAAAATCCACGAAAATGTACGGAAATTTGTGAAAATCCATTCGACGAATTTTTGGTGAACGCCGCCGGCAATGGACACGTATTGTGTCCCGATTCCATGTGCGATATTGGAAAGTGGATTTTGATGTGATCGCAGTCACGCTCGATCGCTTGCTATATCGTTTTCTAATAGGGACGTTTTGAGCTTAAAGATATTTGCTTCATGATTGCTTTACGGCTGTTTAAATTGTATTAGTTAGTCAGTTTAACGACACTTTTATTGTTTTGATTTTTCCGTATTTTGAGTAATGTCAAGTTATCGGTCCTCCCAGAAAAACATTTAAACAGTTGAATTAGATAGAAAATCCCTAAAGAACCTACATATCCGATATATGTTTACTTGTAATTGACAACTTTTGATCACAAAACATTATCCCGTTTCGAGGCCGAAACTTCGGAAGCAATTTATTAAGAAGATAACAAAGTAAATATAAGTATTATTTATAATTATAATGTCGAACAGATTACCTGGGACAACGACTTTCATATAGTCTAGTCGACAAGTTCATATAGAATTTCTTTCAGTAGAATCAAATCTATTTATCTAAATAGATTTGATTCTACTGAAAGAAATTCAACAATTTGACAATCTTGTCATCAAAAGAGATGGTCTGTATAAATTGATTGAAAATGTCATTGATTGGAGTTTTTCTCATAAAACTCAACCACAAGCGGGTTTAGTCCTGAAATAGATTTCAGTGTGACTAATATTAGCTTTGTCGTGTGTGTTATAGAGTGTCGCAACGATATTAGCGTTTAAATATACCTATAATACTGACTTTGAAGTTGTGTTGTTGGTCATAGCTAAGATGTGTAGGCTGTTAGAAATTGCATTTAGCTATGGAGAATTTTCTATTATTCTCTACAAGTAACGGCTAAAACTAATTTAAAATTCTGTAAATACTTTTTATTTTCTATTAAATGCATTGTCGTTTAGTGAACACATCGCCGAGTACAGGCAAAAAATGTTGATTATGATCTACCTTATTGCTAAATCGCACAATTCATTGTTTAGCTTTATCGAACTCTGGAAAAGCGAGGATAAAATCAAAATCAAAAGTCATTTATTCAAATTAGGCTGAGAATCAGCACTTTTCGAACGTCAAATATAATAGTATTACAAACGTCAATGTCAATTGTATGTCGTCGAAAAACATTGATTCTTGTATTTTAATTCCGAACACACCATCAGAATCTATAAAACACCTTTCAACTAGGAGACAAAACTATAAACTCCATAAAATAAAATTCGAAATTCGCCTGAAGGAAGGTTTAACGTGTTTTTAAAGAGCGTCTTATGTGTCCCTTCCATCATTTAGGCAAGCATTATATGGTTACTGTGCATATGTATAAGCCCTCCCCTAATATCCTTCCTTGTTTTTCCACAAACTGTCGCAACCATCCTCTAAATTGAATGAATTATTAATAAAGTGCGCCAGGCTGCATTCGAGCACTGCCCTTACATATTAGGTACATATAGGCGCAACGTTGCACAGAATATAATCCTGAATTAAAGTAAATTACCTTTATATCCTATTTTATTGTTGTTTGTTTATGCTTTCTCTTCAGACCAGTGGTGGCCAAGTAGTAGGTTCAAACCCAAACAGGTGCATTACTTTGTGTAAATAATTTCATTACCACTGCTCTCAAAACGTTGAAGGAAAACGTCGTGAGGAAACCGGCATTTCTAAGAAAATTCAAAGACTTTTGACATCTACCTACACCTGCAGTGGTCCCACTCCGTCTCACCGAGAGGAGGCCTGTGTTCCAGCAGTGGGAATATTATAGGCTGATATGATATGCTCTCTCTTGAACCATGAACGACGCCATATCATTTAATATGGCGCAACGACTTTCAGGAAAAAGCTTTGTAAAGCTTCTGTAACTCAATTCCAGGTTGACAGTCTCTTTTTAAAAATCAATAAGTAATATTTACGTTTGGACTTGAACAGAGCATTGTTCATTCTCTTATCTTTTTATGATCAGTTTTATAGAAAAGCTTATCTCCATTAAGATTTTACTTACCAACGAATTTTGTTGTCAGGTTGAAAGAGATGTCGAAGATTTCATCGATTTGTGGAGATACGGCGGTAAAGCGAAGTTTATCGTCAAGTGAGGCTTGACTGTCTCCGGACACAAGGAGCTCTTACAATCTTGGAGACTCGAGAGCATTGTTCAGAAAGTTCCTACAGCACAATGTAGGAGTTTTACCGGAGACGTAATATCTATTCCTTATATCAAATCCTTGTTTCCACGTATTAAAAAAGTTGAAGTCAGAATAACTATTAGGTACATACTATTGAGTCATAAAAAAATAAGTTGTATCGAAAACTGAACTTATGTATTAAAGTTATTTTTGCAAAAACACATATTTGTTTACAAGTTTGGAAACTAAATTCCGAACGCATTATAATGTTGCACTATCCGGACAATAATAATTGTTTCATAATTCATTATAACTGCTTCAACCGAACATAGTTATATCTGGTTGCTTTCCACGGGTATTTTCGAACATTTTGTGGCAGCCAGAAGGCCAATTCTCGTAATTTAAAACGTTCAAAATCTAGTTGCAGTCTCATCTCAGCGACGAACAAATGTCAAAAACTTGTCAAAATGTAGGGAAATTAGAGGCATTTTTTGACAGACTGAGACTGAGATCAGACTGTGAACATTCTTAAAATTACGAGAATTGCCGCTCTGATATTGTCCGGTCTTTGCAAAAGCTGCAACTCTTTGGCTCTTTTCACGTGGATTGACATCTAGTCCGACACAGTATGCGTTTGACGCTGGTGGTAGGTATAGACACATTGCATATTGAAATGTGAATATACGCCGTCGACACACCCATCTGGCAGTTTTCATCAGCTTTTTCTTTCCCTTTTTTAATTTTGTTGTTTGTTATGTATATTTGTTATTCAACCACGCTAACAGTCCTTCTACTTGCACTTTACAGAATCTAATGAACGCCTCTGATACTGCTATTAACATAGTCAACTACTGGGCTCAAAAAAGTAGGTACCATCGACTCGAATAGGAGATGAAGAAATTTAATAGGATATGAAGACTGGTTAATGGAGGAAAACTATATCTATACAGAGAAAGTGCATTCCATATTCCATCAGTGATAATGATGATGGATCGAAAAATTTATTAAATTGGCAATAGCTACTGAAAACTTATGTCAATCCTGTTGAAAGTCGTTTCTTAAGGTCATCGGTTCATGTAGCTGGGCGGCGTCCCACGCTGCGCTTGCCGATATCGCGGCTTCTACTCCAGGACTCGTCTGCTCCACCAGCTATCGGTCCTTCGACAAATATAGCCACCCCTTGACACTTCAGTTTGCTTACTCTGCAAGCTATGTCGGTAATTTCGGTTCTCTTCTAGATAATTTAATTTCTGAAGAAACTCCGAGCATAGTCTGCTCCGTAGCGCGCCGCAGTTTAATACAACTAAATTACTGAGTAGGAAACTTCTCATGTAGACTGTGCTTCGGTCACAGTTTCAAAGATCTAAATGTCAGAAACTCGGTAGTAATACATTAGCATTACGCAAATGAGCAACAAGGGCCGACTTTTCCGCCTTCGTATCGCTTACATAAAACCAATAGGAACGTTTGCGGACACGGGACGCGAATAAACTCACGTTTTCTCATATCTCAGGCCGCCATGTTTTTATTTATACTTTTGGTACACGTTTTAAAGGAAACGTGCTTATAATTTCGTATGAGAAGGGGTTCGCTGTTAAGAGTTCATTTGGATGCGTATAAATAGGCACAGTAAGTACCTACCTACATTTTATTGTAGAGCAAGCTTTGTAAATGGCAATCTTTATGTGTTTGATTTTCAATTGACCATTTTCCTTTGCTTGTTTTTTTCTGAGATTGATTGTTTGGGTTATAAGAAAATGATGGCGGTTATAAGACAGGAGCAAACCAGCTTTTAGGTTCAGGTTAAGTAGACTCATTTTGGATATAAGTCATAATAGCTCACAATGAATACGATACAAACGAAGCTCAATTTGATCTGGGTACCGTTGTTAGATGAAATTGTATATGTGCCTATATTGATGTACCAAATATACTTGATTTTACCTCTTATTCGGAGATAGCATCAGCTATGTCGATAATGGTACATTTGTCTAAGGACATGACATAATACAAGAAATAACTTATGGATATGGTACGCTATGTATCGTCATAAAATAAATGACGATCGGCCCGAAACGAAACCGTTATTTAAAATTGGTATTCTAAGAAATGAATCAGATTATTATATGAGATACAGCGTAGGAGGACTCTGACTCAAGAATTATTATAATTTCTCATAAAACGTTCGATAATAAACTTGCTCAATTTAGAAGTAGTGATTATCATTATTTAGATGGCTCATTTGTGTTTTTAATGCATCATCAATAGAAATTATATCGAGATGTTCAAAACTATATCTCGAGTTAGAATCTCTTGTTAAAATCTGAGTTGAAAACGATTTCTACATTTACATTCTTGAAATAAAAAACACAGTAATGTTACAAATATTTATAATTATAATATTACAGCTTTTGTCAGTTCAGTCCTGTTAGAGAGCAGATTACTTGTTTTTTCTTGTGCTGATCTGACCCCCAGGGTTGGTATTCTTTACAATCCTATGAATTGTTTCTCATCCCTTTGTGTTCTTCAATGACGTTACGAAAGAAAACAGCCAGGAGGCCCAAGGTGCCTTTTCTTTGTTGTCTTTGTGTTGCTCATTATTATCGCTGCCATTTTTTTAGAATTTTATTTTTTAACTTGTTTTGTTTATTCTCAATGAATTGTTTCCATGCAGCCTGCTTCGTTGGTTCTAGTGGTTGCAATTGCGATCCCGAGGTCAGACAGTGTAATTTAATTAGCAATTTGTCTGTATTCTTTTGTGTCTGGTTTATGGCAATAAGCTCGCCCCTATAAACTAGAAACAGCGAAATGTGAGATTATTATCTGTCTTCCCTTTTGGGGTTCCCCCCACAGGCGTGATGTTATTTTGTTTATTCATCCACTTCAAAAACTACGTAATTTCTCCGCCTCCATCTGCAGTTTCGTGTCAGCAGGCTCGAATGCGTCACCAACTGCCGAGAATGCATGCGTTGCAACGCGGGTCATGGCTGTCCCTGCCTCGACACAGGTGGAGACAACGACGTGTGTAGGTTCGTCGACCCCAGTACGCAGCAATATAAGCCGCTAACAAGTCTGCTGAGTCGCAAAACTCGCAGGTAAAACTAAAAGGGGGTAAACGAAACCGGTCGAAACCCAACAAGGTTTTGAAGAGGCAGGGTCCCGAGAAGGACACGTGCGACAAAAATGGTTTCATCAAGGTGGTGAAGATGAAGAAGCCTCCTTGTCGGAACCAGTGCTTCACCGTGCAGGCAGGACCAACCATGCTGCTGCGTCCAGCAATCCCGACGACGCAGCTGTACGTGTCCAGACTGCACCACTCCACGGAGATTGAGGAGATCGTGGAGTACATGCGTGTGAAGACCAGCTGAACTTTGAGGGTCGAGAAGTTTCTCAAGGAAGAGTTCTGGCCGAAGGGTGTTGTGTACCGCCGGATTCGTGGCCAGCTTGAACCAGTCAGCGAAACACGACGCAGATACTTCGTGTGCGTTAATTAGTTTTTAGTGCAATTATAATGTTGTATTTATTTATAGTATTTTTAAGTTATATTAATATTGTGTTGTATGTGTTTTTATGGACCTTGCTTGACGCCTGAAATAAATAAAAATACTGGTACATAATAATATCTAATCACAGTGCTTTAATTCAGATTCTGACAACATAGATTGTAAACCAAAAAAACATGTTTCCATGCTGAAATCGATAATTTGGGTTCTGGGAAAAAATAAGCCATTAAACCGGTATTAAGCGTTTTGTCAACACTTTATTGTAGACCAGCATAACTGCTGCTATTAGGACGTGCTTAATACCGGCTACCTATAGTTACGTGTAAGTGGGTCGTTATATCGGCCAGTAGATGGCGTTCAGTTACTGATTGTATGGCCGGTAATTGGATGGGTGACCGAGTCATTTCTGTTGTGTACTCGTAACTACTCGGGATCCGATTCCGATGGTATTGAGAATCGATGATTGAATTTCGTTTTCACTAACGGGCACAATACAGACCCTAATTGTGCTTTGCTTTCATCGTTAACCCGGTTTTAATTATGAATTTCAGGGTTTCTGAAATGTCGAAGATATTTTGTGTAAAACAGATCATATTGTTGGTTACACACATTGAAAATGTTTCCACCATTGATTTTAAGACAGTAGATAATTATCTCAATGTTGTTAATGTCGCAGCATCATGGTGAGATATAGGCCTTTTGGCGTCGTACAGGACTTTCTGTTTTTTTTTTTTTTTTACTTTCTTTTTATATAGCTACTAATTTTGTTTTTTGTTTTTGTTTATGATTGTGTTTAGTTTAGTTTGTGATCTACCTGTACGTGTCAAAATAAATACTTTTTCTTTCTTTCTTTTGAATTCCACCGAATAACTACCTAACAAATTATTCTACATGAATTGCAATTTTCCTACATACCTCGAGCTTAAACGAAACTACAATATACATTATGAATGCGTTTTCATATAAAAAAACCTATAATAGCTACCGACTGCATAAAATTCTTACAATTTTTAAAGTTGAACGACCTCGAGACGTGTCGCAGGAATATCCTATTTTTAAACGAGAGGATGCCGACAGTTTCATTTGGTTTGTTTCGTAACTGCAACGTGGTCGGTGTTGAGTATCAATGAAGAGCTATAAATAAACGAAAAACGTTATCCGCCCCGACCCTTGCTCAGCCAGCCCGCGCCGCTGAGCCTGTAGTTTTAAATTCGTCCCTAAATACTTCCGTTCCAGCCTGTCCCTTGCTGTCCTCTCCCAGCGACGGCCTAAGCCGAGGTCCGTACCCCACAGGGGGTGCCCTTAACGTGTAGTCGCTTAGTTTTTTAAGCCCTGGCTGGAGGCCTTAATTTATTGAGGCATCCACAGACAAGCCCGCTTAAGCAGACAACAAACCTCATAGGCTTAACTGCGGGATGCCATTTATATAAAAAAAAGAAAATTAACCTCCTTTTACTAGAAATAAAAAATAAAAAAAATCTATTATTACATTTCTGACCCATAACGACCATTTAGTTAGTATACAAATTACAAACGAATTAGAAACCATTGTGAGTAACATTTACAAGAGAATCAACACAAACTATATTTGTTACCACCTTTTACTGAATTTTCTTTTTCCACTGACCCCTCCCGTCGCATCGCATCGCCTACTCGCGCTAGTACTTCGTTTTCCACCGACCCCTCCCGTCGCATCGCATCGCCTACTCGCGCTAGTACTTCGTTTTCCACCGACCCCTCCCGTCGCATCGCATCGCCTACTCGCGCTAGTACTTCGTTTTCCACCGACCCCTCCCGTCGCATCGCATCGCCTACCCGCGCTAGTACTTTTTTCCACCGACCCCTCCCGTCGCATCGCATCGCCTACTCGCGCTAGTACTTCGTTTTCCACCGACCCCTCCCGTCGCATCGCATCGCCTACCCGCGCTAGTACTTTTTTTCCACCGACCCCTCCCGTCGCATCGCATCGCCTACTCGCGCTAGTACTTCGTTTTCCACCGACCCCTCCCGTCGCATCGCATTGCCTACTCGCGCTAATACTTCGTTTTCCACCGACCCCTCCCGTCGCATCGCATCGCCTACTCGCGCTAGTACTTCGTTTTCCACCGACCCCTCCCGTCGCATCGCATCGCCTACTCGCGCTAGTACTTCGTTTTCGCATAGTGTTCATTCTACCTTTTTTCTTTTTGCTCGGCTCCTAAGACCCTAGCGTAATGTTAAATATCCTCTAGCCTCTAGGAATGATGGTTATGATTTAAGCAGTCTATGTATGTATATTATGTTTGTATTTACGTGTGTTCCTACTGAACCGTTTTTTAGCTACAAAGATAATTCCTAAACAGGTAAAAATTATGCTTTGGTATAGGTAACATGTCGAAGATGTGAAGAAAGCTTTAAATGAGACATTCATTAATTTTCCTCGAAATTCTACCAAAAAACCAGCTGAGCTGGGTGTCATGGCGCATCTTTGGAAAATTTAGAGGCCTGTTTTCATCAGTATTGAGTGGGCGCAATCATTTTTTTATTCTTATCTTATCTCGTCTATTTATTCTTTATTATCTATTTATCTTTCGTTGAGTAAATATACATAAGTCTGTACTTATGTATATAAATAAGCCTGCGCTTAGGTATTTTACTGTAAGGTATTAAAAAGAGAGATGCTACTATCACCATATTAAACTCGACAATAAAATGTGAATATAAAATATCTCTAAACCTATCTATGCAGTTTTATTGAATACTAGGTTTTGCCCGCGGTTTCGCCCGCGTGGATGTCGAAAAATATCTCACGGGAATATACTACCGGGATCAAATACCCTATGTGTTAATCCAAGTTACACACTATCTGTGTGCCAAATTTCAGCCAAATCTGTACAGCCGTTTTTGGGCCAATCCGGATCATGCATTCAGAGAAACAGACAAACGGACATAGATTCTTAGTTAGATACTATTTTATGATAGATATATTTAGATTCCGTCGCAGTAAACAGCGGCGCTAAAACGGGTGTCAATCTTTATTAGATACTGCACATATATCGTGGGAGTGACAGGGTGTGGTGTCTATTACAGTAGCAGACGATTAAATATGCAATCACTTTGGAAAGTTCATCTTTATAATAAGCAGTCTGTAATTATTGAGTAAATATACCTACATTTACACATACACACACTATATATATACACTTATCTAGGTAGATGAGTGTATGTATACAGGGTGGTAGGTTATACTACTCTCTTAAAAGAAGTATGTCCCTCATTTAACCTAACACCCTGTACTTTACTTAGGTTAGGTAGATTTATGGGTTCCTAGATCATTAAGGTAACCAGAACTTCTCAAGTTCAGCACCCTAATTGCGCAACACACTATCAAAAAGAATCTGAATAATTTCTAAGGATATTGCTAATCAATTGCTTCATATGTTCGAAAAAATTGTCTGCTCAACAACGTAAATAACGCAATGAATATTGTTGAACTCTCAAAATGAAAGCCATTCCTACTGTTAGTGTGTTACGTAATTACCCCACTGTAGAGCCTCAGAATATTCTTTGGCCCACTTTGTGTCCCTTACCTGTCGGGTATTTGTCTGGAGATCCTCATAAGACGACCATGATTACAAAATCAAAATCAAAAGTCATTCAGGAAAAGCTTGAAATGATTTTCGTATCAATCTAAAATAATTTTCCCGGTTTTGTTAATCATTGTAAGTAAAAATGCGTGAGTCAGATTCGTCATCAGATAGAATTTCTGGAATTCTGACGACGTTGAACTAAAATAGTTCGGTGACAAGAATTGGAACTGTTTGAGATTCCTTTTCAAAGAAAGTTATTAAGTGTTATTTTCTCCAGAATTTCATCATCAAATAAAACATTATTTGGAATAAGCGCCTTCTTAGGTACGCTTATGTCTGGTTTCCAGGAAATAGATAACACGCACACCTCCTTTCTGATCCGAAATAGATGCCATAAAAGGCATCTAACTTATGCCTCATTTGACTCCCTCACGAATATCTTTAGGGTTTTACATTGTGGCAGTCTATCCGAAGCTTTCCGTTTTGCAGTTGTTTGTTCCGGGCTGTTTACTGGGCAGATTCCTCAAACTAATACAGCACTGTACATCTAGCTGCTGAATGCAAAAGTTTAGGTCATGACACTTCGAAAAATATACTTCACCACACACGTCTTCCCTTCCTTAAATTGTAGTACCTACTTAGAAAAAACATTGTAGTAGAAAAAAACTACACTACCCATTTATTTAAAAGAAAGTCGGGTTACTACACCATTTATAACTCAAAACCACGGGACAGATTTTTATCTTTGGTTTGTTGGATTTGTCGCCGCCCCGAATAGCAGAGTAACTATTAAAACATGGCGGAAATTCACAAAGAAAAAAATAATTCTCATGTAATTTGTATGGATCGGCTTTTTTTATTCTGAGGCGGTTTGAAGTTCGCCGGGTCAGCTAATATGTACGTAAAATGGCATCTATCACACTTTATATTATAAAGGTGAAAGTTTGTGAGTGTGTTTGAATGTTTGTTACTTCTTCACGCACGCACGGCTGGACCAATTTTGATAAAATTTAGTTTGGAGGTAGCTGACACCCTGGAATATACTTTTTATACCGATATTCCCACGGCATTGAAACTTATGCGAGTGAAACCGGGGGGTGCTGCTAGTTATGTAAATAAACCACTTCACATTCCATTTTAGCGACGTGTGTCGAATAAAACTGTCTAATTCGCGTATCTCGAGTGCTCCAGACAGTCTAAAACTTACAGGATGTAGAGCGGAATGCAGAATACGCTATTTGGATGTTCGCGACTACTTTTACCTATTTCCAAGAGAAACTAAAGACAGGGAATGTGACAAGAGACAAGTTCTACTAAAGGAAAGTTAGACGAGAGGTTTTACATAAGATTTGAACGAAGTTAAGGAATTTGAATAGAATACTTTTACAAAATAAACGTTTGGTAAGCTTTTGCCTCGTAACTACATGAGTTACCTCCGTGCCTCGGAAAGCTCGACATTACTTTTCACTATTTCAGCACATCAACCTTTTGGTATTACTAAACAAATTCTCAAAAGTAACCTTACTGAACAAAAAACTCACTTAATTCTAATTCTCTCTAATCTAATTTTCTACGTCATCCTACACTGGTTGGATTCATTAGCTGGCGATCAGACAGCTTAGCTGTAACTTTAGAACCTATTAGTAGGTACGTACAATTTTCACAGCTTTTCTCACGGCAGAGGTCATTACACTTTAAGGCGACGATCGAGAATTTAAAAGGCTTAATAAGCTTCCTCTTTCGTCCGAACCAGCATTGAGTACTAGACGTGTTATCGAACGTTTCTCAAAAAATCTGATCTAATTACATACGAAAGTGCTACCTATTAACTAGTGTCATAGTTGTCTTTTTGGTGTAAACATTGAACGTATAACCGGCGCAGAGAAGCGTACCCGCGTGTCCCCCGCGCGCCTTGGGTAAAAGAGAGGTTCGTCATAATTGCTGTCCTGCTCCTGCGTCGCTGCCTGCGACCTGAGTCACGCGGTCAAACCAACTCCGCCCACCTCGAGAGTGCGAGACCGAGCTACCGGAAATCAGGAGACAGCTGTCTGCGCGTGCGCCCGTCCTTACGTTTGGTCCCGCTACCTGTCTAACGGTTGAGTAGCTATTATATAATAACTTGCCGACGACCTTGACTCAAAAAGGCCGACATCAACATGTCACTGCAAAGAACGCCTCCGTTCCAATCGCCGATACCGGACAGAAACTTAACTCCAATATCGCATTTCTCTTCTGATCCCTCCCTGAATAGAACACCAATAAATAGTGATGTATTCCCTTCGCTCAATGATAATATCACACAACGTCATAAACGGCCAAGAGAAGAAGACTCCACTCCTAATCAACTCTCCGTTTTTAAGGACGAGATAAAAGACTTAATCAACTCGGTAGTTACCGCACAAAGTCAGGGACTCGCATCTATAAACAGCAAATTACAAGAGATTACTGAATCAAATGCTAAAATTGACGCAGCTGTATCTCTCTTAACTGCACAAAACGAGGAGTACCGCGGAAAAATTGCACTCTTAGAAAACCAGGCTCAGAAAGACCGGGAATACATCTGCATTTTGGAAGAAAAAGTAGAAGACCTTCAAAGAAATTCCCGCAAGGCTTGCGTAGAAATTAAAAATGTACCTGTAAAAGCTCAGGAAAACAGGGAAGACCTGATTCAAATGGTTGTCAACCTCTCTAAGACCATTCATTTAGGAATGAATGGTTATGATATTAACGACATTTTCCGCTTGAAATCGAGGGGTGATAGGGAGAAGAAACCTACAATTATAATGGAACTAAGGTCCCCAATTTTGAGATCAGACTTCCTGAAAAAGGTGAAAGACTTCAATCTTGCAAATAAGACACGACTGCAAGCAAAACACCTGGGCTTCACAAGAGATGAAGACACACCAATCTTTATATCTGAACAACTCACTACTAAAGGGGCTCGTCTGTTTTTCTTGGCCCGGGACCTGAAAAGGGCTCAAAAAGTTAAGTACTGTTGGACCTCCATGGGAAAGGTACTGGTCAAGAAGGATGACAACGCTAAAAGTATCCATATTCAACACGAAGCGCAGGTGCAACAACTAATGCAAGAACAATGACTAACTATGGGTATATTTTTTCTACCACTATTTTTCTTACATATATCAGTTTACCTCAACCTAATACCTATATTTTTTGAGGAAATGTCAAATATACACTATTCCAAAAAACTCACACAGAGGACTACACACAAACCTACACATGCATACACACCCTTACCCTATAATTACAACTACCAACTTTATCCCACGTATAATACACGCTAATTATCAAAACAAACTAAATCATATACAAAATTTAAATTTATCTACACACATTCAAGTCTCCTATAACCCAAATGACAAAAGAGTAAACCTATATTATATAGATTATAAATACACAACAGGCCTCACACCAATTACCTCCCAACTTTCTTACAAAGTATTCATCATTACGCTGTTATATTTACACGGATCTGACCTGCTTTTAACTATACTATCCAACTACCCTAGTTGCAACCCCAAGAGTTCTAAATTAATATTTATTAATGGATAGTTTTGATACGCTGAATGAAATTGATCAAATTGAGCCCTCGGATTCACTTAAGGGCAGTGTACAGGAAATAAATATAGTGTTAGAAAAGTCTACGTATAATCTAACTATATCAACACAAAACATTAGAAGTATATACAAAAATTTTGACGATTTGCAACTCACTCTGGCGCAACTAAAACGTGATATAGATATTTTGATTCTTACAGAATGTTGGCTAAACCCTAACAAAAACATACCGCAATTAGCTAATTACACATCATTTCAAACAAAAAATCACATTAATCAATGCGATGGGGTAGTTGCTTACATCAAAAATAATTTAACAGTAAAATTTAAAGAACTTAACCTTGTAAATGCTACGGGTCTGGAGTTACAGTTAACAAACTACACCATACTAGGTATCTACCGGTCACCTTCTTTCCTAAATGCAGGTAATTTCATTACGTCACTCAATAATTATCTAGAGGATATCACCCCTAGGAAAAACGTTTTGATTTTAGGTGACATTAACATTGACTTAATCGTTTCCCCAATAGATACTAATCAAGAAAGAAATAATAGATTAACCTACTTAAATATGCTATCACTGCATGGACTGTTGCCGTCTCATAACTTACCCACAAGGGGAGACGGCTGTCTTGACCATGTCTTTCTGAGCCTGGACAAACATAGGAACATTGCTTGTACGGCGGTTTTAAATACAACCGTAACGGACCACTGTTTTATTCTTTTATCAATCGCAAATAAGTGTCAACATACGGTACCTCAAAGGCACAAAACCGTAATCAATTATGAAAATGCTCATAATAGTTTAATAAATACTGATACATCCTTCTTCAATATCCTTAAAGATCCGGATACTTACGCCTTTGCACTGATAGAGATGGTCAGGTCAGCTATACTCTCCAACACCAAAAATGTAATAGTCACAAATAGCAAAAGAAGGATAAAACCCTGGATCACCACAGGTGCCTTACGGTGTATTAGACTAAGAAACACAATCTACCTAAAACTTAAATCAAACCCCCTAAACCAAATTTTAATAATAACTTACAAACGATACCGAACCTTCTGCGGAAACCTTATTAAAAAACTAAGAAATAAATACAATAAAGATAAAATTACAGCATCTGCTAAAAACCCTAGGGCATTATGGTCAACCATTAATGAAATTACCCATTACAAACCACCCAAGAGCTCAAATAGTAACCTACTTAAGATAAAACCATGTTCTCAAGCCTCAACCAACCATGTAAATAATTTTTTTATTAACATTGGACAAACCCTGGCTCGGAATATCTCAAATAGCCTCGTACCTCTGGAACCAACTGACATGGACACCGGTAATCTGTCCTCTTTTGTTTTATTAGACACCTCTGAGATGGAAGTTGAAAATACCCTGACTTCCCTAGACTCGGGGAGTGCACCAGGTTGGGACGGAATCCCTTCCCTTTTCTTAAAACAAGCTAAGGAAATCTTAGTCCCTCTGATCAGAGACCTTGCCAACCTAAGTTTCAACTCCGGAATCTTCCCCTATCTGCTTAAGCGCTCCGTTGTCACCCCTGTGTATAAGGGTGGAGATAGCGACGAAGCTAACAACTATCGGCCTATCTCTGTGCTGACCTCTATCTCTAAAATCATTGAGAAGCTTTTGAACTCTAGAATAATAAGCTACTTGACTAAGTACAACATCTTATCTAAATCTCAATATGGGTTTAGGAAGGGTATGTCGACTCAGGATGCCACCATGGATCTTGCATCCACAATAACAAAAGAAATAGATAGAGGAAACAAATGTCTAGTAGTCTTTCTTGACCTCAAGAAAGCTTTTGACACCGTTTCTATCCCAATACTGATACGCAAGCTGGAGAGGATAGGATTCCGAGGCTCTGCTCTCTCCCTTCTCAGCAGTTACCTACAAAATAGAAAGCAGGCGGTAAAGATTGGCAATTTTCTCAGTGATGAAGAAAACGTTACATTTGGAGTCCCGCAGGGCAGTGTTCTCGGCCCGACGCTCTTTTTGATATATATAAATGACCTCTGCAACTTAAGCGGCGTCGGTGGAAGGATTCTGTCCTACGCGGATGACACCGCTATTATTTTTACTGCCAAGACATGGGAGAGTGTAAGGTTGGTGGCTGAAGGGGGTCTAGCTAGAGTTAGTCACTGGCTTAATGAGAATCTTCTCACGTTAAACACCCAAAAAACTAACTACGTATGCTTCGCCCCGTACTTAAACGCGCAGCCTTTGCCTGACTTTGAAATTAAAATTCACTCCTGTCGTAGTCCTGGAAATTGTACTCACAGTTGTCCGACTATTCAGAAAGTTAGCTCTGCTAGATACCTCGGAATTGTCGTGGACCAAAGGTTAAGCTGGTACCCTCACCTTGAACTAACTATAGGGAGGGTAAGAAAGCTTATATGGGTTTTCAAATGTCTTAGATACGTTATGAGTACTGAGCTACTGAATAAAATATACATTGCACTAGCCCAATCAGTAATTATCTACTGCATTTCACTATGGGGAGGTGCAGCTAAGTCATACTTTATAGATCTAGAGAGGGCGCAACGATCCTTGATTAAAGTCATGTACTGTAAGCCGTTTAGGTTTTCAACTAAATCCTTATATGCAATTTCTAAGCTTCTCTCCGTCAGGAAACTATATATCCTACACATGACACAAAGATATCACAAAACATTACCTTTCGACTATGCCAAACTTAGGAAAAGACGGTGCGATATAGTAGCCCCTACACACCCCACTCGTACTGTCTTTGCTAGTCGGCAAAATTTGGCTCAAGCCCCCCGTGTTTATAATAAAATTAACCGTATCCTTAATATATACCCCATGCAATTGTACGAGTGTAAGAAAAATCTGATTGAATGGCTCCTTACACTTAATTATGAAGATGTGGAGGAAATCCTACTTACATTAACTTGAATTTGATACATGCTTAATTCACTCACATACTACACGTAACGAACTAATAGGGTTATGTACCCAAATCAAACTACCATAAACACACACACACACATACACACACACACACACACACGCACACACACACACACACACACACGCCTCCGAACGTGTACTCACGTACACACACACACACACCCCTACACACACCCCCGAACGAGGGCTCACGTACACACACACCCACACCCCCCCCACACACACTCACACAAACACACACGCACGCACACATGCTCGCACACACTCTCGCACACACGCTCGCACACACAATCGCATGCACACACACACTTCACGCTTCTTTTTAATTTTTAAGGAACTTATTTTTATATTATTGTTACTCTTATTGTTGGTCTAGTAAGTCTAAAATTATGTTTCAATCGGAAGAGCGAGGCTTTCCCAACACAAGTATCATTCGATTACTTTCTGGGAAGCCCCGGCAACTTACATGTAAAACTTACTGAAATAAATGCATTCTTTTTTTTTTTTTTTTTTTAAGAGGGAAGCATTCAACCTATCATGTTAGATGAAAAGGCTTTTTGTAAAGGTATATAAACTCTGAAATTTTTCAGGAAAATTCTCTGTAGCTGAAAAGGTTTATTTATTGAAATATAGCAGAACTATTATTAGCTTTGGCCGTAGACGCCAACAGCGATTAAAATCCTGCCAGGAAGTCCATCCTTATAGTGGTGGAACCATCATGGTATGGGCGGGTATTTGGATCGGCGGAAGAACTGAGTTGATTTGGATCAGAGGCAACCTCAACGCTCAAATTTATGCTGAGACGATTGTATCAGACGTCATCGTTCCTCTACAAGTGCAAATCGGTCCCTTATTTCAGTTAATGCATGATAATGCACGACCGCACACCGCAAGAGTTGTAAGACAGACTCTCGCCGCAGCTAACATCAATGTCCTGCCCTGGCCTGCTCAGTCGCCAGACTTGAACCCGATTGAGCATGCATGGGATATGCTACAGAGAAGAGCTCTGCCGAATATGGAGGGTATCCAGTCGCAAGAAGACCTTTTTTTGTTGTTGCAACGAACATGGGCGGCCATTCCACAGCGTGATTTGGATGAACTCATTTTGAGTATGCCAAACCGATGTTCTTGTGTTGTTAGTGTTCGCGGTAGAAACACGGATTATTAATTGTTTAAGTTACCCAATAAAATTTTAAAGAAAACTGTTATTTCAGTCTTTTTTTCGAACTTTTGTGTTAGTGGTTCAAATGTCAAAAATCCCTTTATTAGGAAAATGGCAAATTTCTTTATTAATGCAAAGGTGACTTGGTTTATCGTTACTGTGACAAACGAAAACACTTTATTTGATGAATCCTTAAAGAAAATTTTAATTAATATCAATCAGGAGAAAAGTTATTGCAAAAATATATGTTGATCCCTAGACACTTTTGATGTGTGTACATCTAAGCGAGGTTTTGCATGTTTGGTTGAAGTGAGGTGCGAAATCAGTTCTGATAACTTTTAGATTTCCAGAATGTAAAGACAATCTGTTTCTTATCTACTTTGATTTAGTGGAAGAACGATTCGTAATCGTAAACACCGATGTGTTTTCCTAGATAAACACTTTCAACATAACATTAAAATTGACGATAACTACCAACTTACTGCGTAGAATTCTGGAGTATAAAGATTTTTACTTCCTTTATTATTTTTGTATTCAGTATTTTGTTTGCTTTATTCAGAAGAACAAACAATTACACATTATATTTTACACAAGTAAATAGAACAAGGAGTTGACGCCTCTGTATGTTAGAAGTGTTAAATAAATATAAAAATGTGCAACCAACCACGTTCTCCACAGATACATAAAAAGACAAAGACAATGTTAATAAAGTTAAAGTCGGACAGAATAGATAAGTACTTACATGAAATAAAATACATATAAATTACAGCTATTAAGGCGCACTAGAGATTCAATATTATACACATAATTTTTGATTGTGTTAAGCAATATGTTCTTAAATTTTCTAACGAATATAGCAAATAAGTACATCCAAGTTACTGAAAACTTATTGAAATTGCGTGTAAGGCGACGTAGAGGTGTCCGTAAGCCTGCATTCGTAAGAATAGGAGTGACAACAGTTTTTTTTTTATTGAGAATGGCTTCTCGCAATTCATCCTATGAGGATTTCTACTGCTTAACCGGACTTGCCTGTAGATGACTTAGTTAAGGCCTCCAGCCAGGGCTAAAAAACCGACTACACGCTAAGGGCACCCGGGGTTCGGACCTCGGCTTAGGGCGTCGCTGGAAGAGGACAGCAAGGGAGAGGCTGGATCGGAATTATGACGACAGTAGTAAAACTAGAAGTATTAAAGTATTATACGCACGTTTTGGCAAACTTGTGTCGATGTGCGTTTATTTACGTTAGGATTAATGGTAACTGATAACTTCTTCCTTCAAAATGATTCAGATTGTGTTTGTGTGTTACACAAATAAGGTGCTGATTAGAGACAATCATAAAACGTTGATAAACATTACTCACACGCGTAGACGAAAACAAAAATATAACACGAACTGACGTTCAAGTGCATACTAAAAACATTCAAAAAGTTTGTATAGTTTCATAACATTGCGCATAATTTGAACAAAGAACATGATTAACATTTGAGAAACGCGTTCGGCGACGCACGCATCCTTGCAAAGAGATGTGATTCAGAGTTACTGTTACGGCTCTAGTCCACAGTCCACACTTTTGGTTGAGAGCCAAACAGAACGTGGTGATAATGAGAAAATTTATTAACTAACATTGCGGGCGTTCTTAGAAACTTATTATTTTACTGTTTTCCGTTTTCCTAGATGGTAGAGTCATCTCATCTTTGCCTGAAAACGGTCACGTGTTCTTCTTTGTACATCAATGTTCTCTGTAAATCAATGTTCTTCCACGTGGGTGCCGTAAACATTTATGTGTGTAGCAGCCCGGTATCTGATGGTAACGGCAACAGACCCCCACCCCCCACTACATGGTACTCTAAAATACCAACCCATGATGTTACGTATTTTTTTATTTTACAAGATATCGATATCCATCTCATCTGTGAAGTTTTGCCGGTTCATTTTATTTGATCTTGTATAAGTTCATGCAACGTGACAGTTCACGTTGAAGGATTCTACTCGCCTTTACTCATGCTCGTATTTCGGACTCAAGACTTTATTCATGAGCTCTTCAGGCGTTCAGCGAGGTCGACAGTCGACCTCGGTTCAAGAGAACACACACACAGACACAGACACTCGTAAACTTCCTGGTTTTACAGGAAAATCGCTGTTGGAAACTTCAGGGAAATCTCCTTAGGTACTTACTTACGATAAGTACTGCTTTGTCACGAGGGAGATACCAAAATTTTGTCGAGTTAGGTCACTATGAGGACATGACATGTATTCAACAGCTGATTTTTTAACTCGATTATTGGTGGGTCTCGTCGTAAAAGTTGTTAATTTTCGACTGACATGTTCAGTAGTTCACTTTCTTTATTACTAAAATTTCTTAAATTATGTCTCTCGTTTATCATAAGACACTACAAAAAAATATTAGCTATACCTACTGTGTGATAACAAGTACTCACAGGGACCTAATTCACTGCGATTCCTTACTTCGAAACCACCTCGATTCCATAGCCAATCCCGCCAATCTCGCGTTGATTTCGCGCGGTTTCGTTCATTGTGCCATATAGAGAATCATCAACTCAGCCTACCGCAGTCCACTGCTGGACATAGGCCTCCCCCAAATTGCGCCACAACACCCTGTCCTCCGCCTTCCGCATCCAGTCAACCCCAGCCACCTTCTTTAGGTCGTCCGTCCATCTAGCCGGGGGGCGTCCCACACTACGCTTGCCGATACGCGGTCTCCACTCCAGGACTCGTCTGTTCCACCAGCCATCGGTCCTTCGACAGACGTGGCCAGAGAAATAATATTATATTCAAACTAGCGACCCGCCCCTGCTTCGCATAGTTATATCCTAAGCTTTGTGATTGATTTGTTTATAACCTAAGCCTCAGAATCAATATAAGAAAGAATGTATGAGAAAATGATTATCTTAATTTTTTTGTTTTAATAGTGTTATTCTGCTCTGCTATTCGGGGCGGAGACAAATCCAAAAAACAAAGATCATAAAAATCGGTCCAACCGTTCTTGAGTTATAAGTGGTGTATGTAACTAACCCGACTTTGTTTTATTTATATAGATATATTAGCTGTGCCCGTAAATGTAAGGCTTTATATTATTATTATACATGTAAGATTAATATTCATGTATTATATACATCCGTCCTTTCGGAATAAATGGTGAAAACCTCATTAATATCCATTGCGTAATTTAAAAGAACAAAGCGATCGCACAGATACGTAGATACGAAAGGAGACTTTATTAATTTATAATAATGTGGAGATGTCTAAATTTCTTGAGTCAAACAATGTGTTTAGGATGCTGTAAACATCTTACGCTTCCTGCACCTTTGATCCCATCGGCATGACGACGTGCGACAAAGTTTTTAATAAATTAATACTATTCAAACACCCACAAAGTTATTAATATATTATTCAACGACTAGCTTCTGCCCGTGACTTCGTCCGCGTGTTTCTTGTTCCTCGTCACACCTCGTCGCATCGCATCGCCTGCCCGCGCTTTACTTCGTTTTCGCTTAGCGGTCTTTCTGACTTTTTTCTTATGTCTCGGCTCCTAGCGTGCAAGCCGAGCAGATTTATCTAAATAGAATGGTTTAAAAATACTAGCAAGTAGTTGCGTTAAAGATCTCCAACAGATGTGAAGTGACAGTATATACCTGACTATATGATAAATTCATCATTGGATTCTTCCTCTGTCTGTTCATAAGACTATTGTACCGCCTTTAGTAGTGTAGCGATAATATCTGTCAGCCCGTCGGCCAGTGCCAATTTATCAAGCGTAATTCCAATCTCGAGATATATAGATACGTTTTAATGTATGAACCCAGACAGGCGCTTTGCTTTGTGTAAATTATTTCATCACCACTGCACTCATCGTGAGGAAACCGGCTTGTCCTAGATCTAAAAATTCAAGACAATGTGTGACATCTACCAAATCGCACAAGGGCCGCATGCGTTATCGCGATTACGGCCCATCACAGAGAGGTGGCCTGTGTTCCAGAAGTAGGAACATTAAAGGTTGATCACTGATATAAATACGATGTAAATTCACGAATTAAGACTAATTTACAGGTTTTTCAGAAATGAGGTTAAGGAAAACGAGATTCATTTTCATTAAGAAGTTGTGTTCATGAAATTCAGGAATCGTCAGTTCGGTAAACCATGTTTCCGGTAAAAATAAGATTTCCTTGAATTTGTTGAAAATGGACGAAGTGTCGAATGAGTCAGTATTATGTAGATTTATAATTATAATATACTTGCTGTATTTTATTTAGACTAGACTTTTTAGAGCGTTAAGTAAAATTAGGTAAGACAATCCCCTAAAACGCTAAAGAGTTAGGTACCTATAGTAACACCACAATAACAATTGGCCAGTTACATTATGTTTATGTAGTGTAATAGTCTATTGCCATCAACCGGGCACAAATCCAGACTATGGGCTGCTACTGAGAAATTCATGGGAATCACCTCATGATGACCTCATGCTCTGCTGAGCATAAGGTCTTGGTTTCGATTCGTGTTGGCAGTAGGTACATAACATGTAAAACGTTTGGGTCAGACGATAGAAAACATATCTATACACTGTGATTACCCCTAACCAGGACATCTACCTACTTTGACCGTTTTTAAAACAATACCCTCAAATTGAGGCATTGACTTGTAATTAAAACGTCGTGAGGTCACACCACAGATTAGTGTCACTCTAGTCTGACGTCAATAAAGAAATATTTTTGAACTCATAATTAAGTTTGTCATGTGGGCCGATAAATTCGTTACCTATTATTACCGTAGCACGTTAATTTTGACATGTTAATTATGTCAATCAAAATAAAGTAGCTGTTTTTATTTTGGTCAACTAATCAAAACCAAAGCTCAACAACAGCCGGTGTATACTGTAATAATCTCACCCTGAAAACTTAGGTGAAGTGAGCTGTCATTCCACCTGATGCCTGGAATAGTGCTAGGAATAGACACCATTGACAGGTGTCAATAGTGACAGCTGTCACTTCACTTAAGTTTTCACGGTGTGATTTTTACAGAATAGGTCAGTTCAGATCAGATGAGGCTTATATGCTACTTAATATTTTAAACAATGAACTTTCAAAAAACCTCCTTTGGATTCGTTCACAGACGATTGATCAGTAGGTACGATATTTTACTGTAAAAAAAAGTCAATGGGTAGTCTTGGGGACTGCCGATAGAAGTCAAAACTTAAAACTATGAAAAACAGTGGTTTGCATCACGTCACCCTTATAGCTAAGATATACTGCTATTACAGCATGTCAGTGCCGCGAACCCATAATACTTCTCACCAGAAACAACAAATTGGAACTATAGATTGTCTTTTATTTTCATGAGTATGACGTCATTGCGAGTAGGTCTCTAACATAGGTTCCCAACCTTATTTAGCCCACTTTGAGATTTTTTTTTTTCTGGGGTACCCCAATTTTTTTTACTTACCTACCATCTGCCGCGACTCTGAAATAGCTATTGCCACGATTATATATAAAAGGTGTAATGTTTTAAATACATAGTCGTAAGATAGGATATTTTATAATTAATAATTTTGTTTGGGCCTGGTCGCCCCGGGGCCCTGAAAGAATCAAACGCCCACGAGGGGCCGTCATGCCCCACGTTGAGAACCTATGGTCTATGTAAATGGAACTACAATAAACAAAACAATATCGATATACAACAGAACCTAATGCCCACAGAACCAATATCTAAGTGGTATTGCATTAACAGTGCCGTGGTTTGGCTGCATATAACAATGGTCACTGCCTCGCCGCCATTTGGCAAGCCACCAGATACGATACATGCTGTAGAAAGGTCACTTCACATTGCGGTGTAACTGAAAATTATGTTCGGGTCGGTGGGTAAAGGATTATCTCACAGTTTACGGTTCAGCTTTAAGCTACAGTTGCGTTTGTTGTTTATAGGCTAGGGTGGATTAGTTTTAAAGGCAGAAAAGCTTTGGCTTTACACCCAAAATTGTTTCAAAATTCTGGGTTTTCCGCCTTTTGAGCTGCTTTTATCATTTTTGTGGAATTCATAATTTTTTGTAATTATTTCGAAATCTGAACCGAATATACCCAGGAAAGTGTAATTACAAACAACTGTACTGGTGGAATCTATTCATAAATACGGGTACAAAAGTATCAGAACAACATTTAACATTGCCGTAACTACACTACTAAACACAAACAAGCTGAAAACTGCGACCACAGCTAAAAAGCTCAGTGCAAACCCGTGTACGACCCAATTAGGTACAACAATAACTTTAATTCCGGCAGACTCGACAAACAGCTATTTTGTTGCACCGCAGTGCGAACCAACTCTAAAGGCTCCCGCAGACAGGTGCGAGGCGACTTTACTAGAAAAAAAAAAGGACAAGACTTTATGGAAATTGTTTTACCAGAATCGCGCTTATCTGCGGTTGCCTTAATCTTATCACGCGGTATAACGTAGTACGTGTCACGCTAGTAAACCGCGAGTGCGCGTGACTGAACCATTGCACGTAGTGTTATGTAAGGAGTCCAACTGTCTGTAGTTTGTACTTTGATCTATGGCATTTTGTTTATATTTTTGTAGCTTCTGCCCTTCTGTGAAATGTCTTGTTTTAACATAAGATATATCATAAATATCCTGCGATACTCGGCAATTGTAGCTTCCTATTAGTGAAATAATTTTCGGAATCTCATCAGTAGTTCCGAAGATTACAACCTACATACAAACTTACAAAGTTTATAAAATTATAAGTGGGTATATAATATGATAGATGCGCTTGCGATATTAAATTTATAAATAACCTTAGCGTTAGCGTTAGCGCTAAAAGTTATTTACCTCTTAGTTCGAAATTCCAAACAGAATCCAGAAAAAAAAAATCCAATCGATGACTAGGTTAGGGAGTAAAATGTTGGAACTTCCTATAGTTTTTTAATGCTAAAGATGAGGTTTGTCAGAAACAGTTTAACTAAACTGCTGAACAGTCAGCTGTAAAAGCGAGGCTAGTTACTCGGTACTTTTTATTTAGCAAAGAACTTTCCACAGAGGAAAAGTTCCTTATGGGAAAACCCAACAATACTTTTTGTCCGACTTTTAAGACCCAGCACGAGATTTTATTCGCACTACCACTACACACTCGTGTTCAATAGTCTGCGATAACCACACTAAGTGGTTAGGCAGTACTCCAAACTCCAACTCACGTGAACTCGTAATGTGGTTACTAGAACGTACCTAATGCATAAATTGTGATGGTTAAATTTTTACTACTCATAATAAAGTTAACCTTTTAACCGCTTACGTCCGATTAATCCGACAAATATATTCGGGTCCATTTCGCCAGGGTCGTATATTTACGTCAAAATACCACAGCTCGTTTAATCTGCTTTTTTATTTAGGTAATTACGCTGTAAGAATACAATAAAAAAAAAAAGAAAAAAACACCTGATAGAAATCAGGTGTTTTTTTCTTTTTTTTTTCGGGCGCTTTGCCCAAGACATCTGATATGAAGTCGGGTGGTTAAAAGGATCGACGAGGTAATTTCGTAAGACCAATAGTAGCAATTGCTTTCATTTCAGCATTCATTGGTTTTAGGGCAGACAAATTTTTCGAACACATATGAAGCAATTAGCAATATTCTTCAAAATAATTCAGATTGCGATTGAAAGTGTGTTACGCAATTAGGATGCAGTTTATATGAATTTTATTTAGTTTTGCTCTCACATAGAAGTTTCTATAATTAAAAATAAAACGTAACTAATGCCCTTTAGACCAGACTTACTCATTGGTACTCATTAACGAACTAAAACTTTTAACAATGTTGTAGGAGTCGAGACTACAGTACTCGTATAATGTTACTAAATGCCTACTATGTTTCTAAGCTATAAAAAAATACATAACATTACTTAGAATAGCTTTTTAAAAATCTACTTCTATTAGCTAAAATATTATTTCAGACAGAGTTGTGTCGAAAGATGAAAAGAAAGGCCCGTCTGTTTGTAGGAAGAAGCAGAGTGATTAGTGATTGCATAGCGGAGCGCAACGCATTTTCATATAAAAAAGTACGGTGGTGCGGCCCACCCGTAGTATGCGTTTGGTTCACAGAAAATGTTCGAAAGTAGTAAGTAGTATTAGTATGAGAATTTTCAATTCAATTCATTTATTTAGTCAGACAAAAATATCCATAAAGTCACAAGTAAGTTCACACATTAAAAAAAACATAAAAATATTAGATAACATAAATAAACAAACTCAATATACATGCTTTAACAACTAAGATAATAAAAAAAGGAATATTATTTAAAACATAATTATTTAAAATAACATAACCGATTAGACTTCATTTTAATAATTGATTAATTAAATGAAATATTAACATAAGAAATAAATAACATAATAAATAAATAAAATAATCACGGTTAATATATTTTGCAATGCAGGTTGTCTTTAAAAGATCGCTTTTAGCGATAAGACCCGATTGTGTCACCCTTTGTAAAATTTCTGCGTATATACGAGTATGTGTAACTTTTTTTTTCTATTACGAGTATATGTACATAATAAAGAGTTCACTGTATCTATCTATTTCATTATTTATTTTTTGTTCCATAAAAACAACTTCCTCATTAAAAACGAAGCAATTAATTCCGTATTTGGGATAAAATCCCATCATTTCGCTCGCAATCCAGCCCATGTTAAATGATCTGTCAGCTATCAGCAGGATTCCGATCAGAACTCCGTCCAATACTCTGGCAGGGTTATTACTATTCATATCATTTGCATACTGTTGTGTAACATCCTTTCATCCATCGGCAATAACGGTTGATATAAATTCTGATGAATATCTTATGCTTACATTTTAACGGTCTGAAAGTTTTTGTACAGCATGTATCTTAAGGGTGTGGTACAGACCATCAGACTGAAGAACTTTCTCCATGGGACGAAAAACGTAATCGCGTAAAAATAATTTGGGTCGAGTAAGTAGGTATTGAAGTTTTGTATGTATCTTATCACCCACTTTGCTAAACATTAGAGTATCATCGTTATAACATATTTTTATTAGTCCATTGTCTTTTTTAGTACAGTCACGTGAATGAAAATGATGGTATGAATTAATATCAGCATTTCGACCCCTTGCATCCAGCGGATTCCTGCGGCCTTCACCAAGTCATCAGTCCACCTTGTGGGAGGCCTACTTCCAACGCTACGTTTCCCGGTACGCGATCGCCACTCTAGAACCTTTCGGCCCCATTGACCATCTGTTCTGAGAGCAATGTGCCTGTCCACTGCCAATTCTTCAATTCTTTAACCCTATTTAATTTAATAAGGACATAATTTCGAAGAAACACCTTTTACAAGTTATGAATAATAATGAGTTATAGGCTATAACTCATTATTTGTCATTGTTAAGTAGGAGTCCCGTAAGCCATAGCTTATAGCTTACGGAACTTATAGGCAGCTGAGACATTCCATTATTTTCTCAAAGTTCACATTGCGCGACTGTTGATGATGACGTATTTATTAGTATCTTGGTAATGATGAAGACACCTTGGAGAACCGAACCTTCAAGTGCAAAAATCCCCCCGCAGAAAAAAATCTGTGAAAACTTCATTGTAATTTTCTACCAGAATCTAGTCGCACCGTCGCGTTGGACCTGTCGGGCGACTCCCTTGATTTCAATTACAAAACGATGTTTTTTTTTTAATTTTTAACGTTAATAGAAAAAACATGATCAAAGTAAGCCATTAAATTGTAAACATCATTTAAATCTCTCACCTCTCCAGGGAATAAACTTCAAGACACCTTACCAAAGAAACTAGGCTATGAATTTATCCAAACAGGGGGACGCCAACAGAGATAGTTTAATTAATGGAGGACCATTCGCCACGTTTCTGTAATTCCCCTGGCCAACGTGCCCAGCTAAATAACTATTAAGTACAGTCGACTGCACGGCGGTGGAACACTTTGAACTTTAGCTGGCCTAAGATGTACGGCGTTTCAATAGAATAAAAGAGAGTGTACTCGTAATAAAATATGTAGTTTAGAAAAACAAAAAAACACGCTTTAGTCAAACAAACTCAAACTCGAGCGGTTTACCGGTAGTCGCTAAAGAGTTCCACTATCCATCTCCTGACTCCATCACTAGACCCTCGTTAACAAGCCCAATCTATTGGACTCGTCAAAACAAATCTTATGAGCCCAAACTCGAGGGTTCCACCACCGCAGAGCTTAGTAACTGAATAGTTCCACTATCCACCTCCTGGATCCATCATCAGATCAGCTCCTAGATATCAAATCATAGTTTTGTCATCCGAACTACATACACATACAAAGTTTCATTTCGATACGACAATTAGAAGTAGGTTAAAATTGACTTAGGTTTTTTATTACATTGTTTGTTAAGTTACAAGAAGCTAATAAAAGCGTATTAAAAAGCCGGTTAAGAAAGAGGCCAGCTTATTCTGGTTTTTCTCCACTGACGTGCGGCCTAATGTACTAGGGATAACTTGCCGGACTAAATGGGCCGAGTTCTACGTTCTACTCAATGCTTTTGCTCGAATTACGATTGCTTCTATCGTAACGAGGTCGCGCCAGGGGAATGATGATGGCAGGGGACTGATAACAGGAATGATGATCGATATTTAGGTAGGTACTTAACTAATATTCAAGGGAATGTGGGTCTATGTTTCGGAGATCCAATTAGTTCGAGTTGGTTTATTCCGATACATCCTTGGGATTCGCCAAACAAAGTGAAAACAGTACCTACTTTGATGAGAATTTTTGGATAAGAAAGTGAGCCTCAGAATATGAGTTGAATAAACGTGCTCCTGATACGAAATATGTACCTACCTACATAATATAGTAATACGTTTCGTATTTGTTACGTTGAATCGATGGACGTGTGGATTTTCTGTTGTGAGCTCTCAGTCAGCAATCACAGAGTTAAGTCTGAGCAAATAAGAGGCGAGCGTATCGCTATTACTCGGGCACAATTCCAATCACAATGCTCAGGTCAGGCTGCTACCTGAAATATTAGAATTAAATTCTATTAAAAAATACTTTTACCATTTGGCATAGAAACCGATCTCATTACCTCATATTTAGCAGATCCAATTACTTTGTTTGAGTTGGCTTATTCCCTTAAATCCTTGGAATGTTAATTATTGTATTCAATGTATGTTAATATGCGTGCTCCTTACATTTTATACAGGTATGAGGAACACGGTGTAAAGTTTACTCATTCACCATAGAAAAGGGAGGATCCTCCGACCAGACGGGTGTCTTGACTGGTAGGCAGCTGCCCGACGATTGATGTGGAGAACTAGAGACGTTGTATATATGTCGCAGCCAACTGGTTAAATTAGCCGTTCAGTTAACTGCCTAGCCTTTCAATTAAATGGCGGCCGTTCAACTAACGGCCTGAATGATATTCAATTACAGTTTAGATTGGAAGTCTGTAACCAATCACGCGCGAGCCGAATTGGTTGCAGTAATTAAGGCATTGCACCCCGACCAAGTGGGTTAGGTTAGGTTAGAACTGTGATCAACCGCGTTCGAGCCGAGGGAGGAAGCGAGGCGAACACTACTTCTAAAGGCCAGGCAGTTAACTGAACGGCTAATTTAACCAGTTGGCTGCGACATATATATTATGACAGTTGCGTGGTAAACTCTGCTTGCGCGATGCAGGATTTAGCGTGATGCGCGTTCGCATTGGCGGTATAGATGCCGTTACAATTTCATTCCATGCTTCATTCCTTGTATTTGTATTTCAACCTCTGAACCTACGACGGATTAAAAAAATAAAAACTGTTGTCTCAAAGTTTGTCAACAATCAAAGTAAATAGGAGGCGATACCGCTATTTCCCAGACACAGTTCCAACCCTTAAGTTGCTACCTAGAAATCCGAGAATTAAAATCTTTTTTCAGTATTGGCAGTACCTAAAACCAATCTCATTACCTCTGAACGTTTTCGTTCCCATAATAAAATTAATTATTGTGGCTGAAAATAGAACCTTACCGCAGCTTTACATTTAAATTTTAAAAGCCTAGCTTGTATATCGGGCGAGTGCAGCATTAACAAGTTAAGGTCGACCTACTTTTGAGCGAACATTCAGGTTGCTGTTGACACAACCCAGTTCTTGCTTTCTTGCACCGTCTCATTTCGAAGTTCAAAAGCTGTTTGAGTGTGTGTTTTTTACTTTGTATGTACACGCAAATAAATTCATTGGTTTTAATTTTAACCTGGCGTTAAACGTCATCTTTTTTTTTCTTATTGCTGAATGGACCCGTTCTTGACCTCGATCACGACTGATGTAAAGCGATGGATGAGTTCTATGATGAAGCGAGCGTGCCCAGCAGATGCCTAAGGCACTGGAACTCCCACGCATCGACGAAACACAGCAGGCTGCTTGACTTGACTCCGGTGGGAGAGTGGTCGCAAACCAGGCGGGCGTTAGCCTTGCCACCGCAAGGGAAGAATTGGCCAGTCAAATAAGTTTACGTATCATGGAATATGCAAGTCTATTGCCATCAACCAGACACAAATACAAACTCCGGACTGCAACTGAGAACGTTAGGACTTTTTTAAATAGAAAATCTTATATCTACCTGTGTTCCAGGGTAAGTACATCCAAAAATACAACTCATTGGGTAAACGGAACGGCTGTGGGATCTTGGGGACCTAGATTAATTATAAAGTCGGAACTAAATCGGGCAAAAACCGTAATTACATTTTCCGTTTGAAAACTTAAACGATAGTCTGGGATTGGAATTCCATTTGATTAATTAAGATGGACGATACGAGAAGCTCAAGATAAAAGTTATTTTGGGTTTATAGGGTGGGTATTAGCCTGCGACTTTGTCTGTATGTAACTCAACTACTTCCAAAACTTTCTGACTGACCGACCCCTTGAAAATTCAAAAGTGTCTATAATTGGTTTATCCTACTAGAAAGTTTGTAAAGATGTTTGGTACTCAATCACGCAAAACTATTGAACGGATTTGGATGAAATTTGGTACACTCGATAGTTTATAATCAGCATTAACACATAGGATAGTTTTTATCCCGATATTCCCACGGGATAGAAACTAACGCGGGTAAAACCGCGGGGCGCTGCCAGTTTGATTGGTAAAATTGGTAACATGAACCATAAATCCTATGGCACAGGTAAATAGGTCAAACTTGTTACCAGACCATGTAGGTACATTTACTCCAAGAGTTACTGTAGTGGTGACAATTTGACATGTCAAATTGCTTGATGATCCTCATCCCATTGTATATAAGTAAGGTGACGATTGCTGTATCCTGTGGTTTAAGTAGAGCGGCCTTGAGGCCTCCAATCCGCGTGTTGTCGGGCTTGAGGCCCCCCTGAGCACTTGTGAGTCATCTTTAACATGTACAGATGGATGTGGATAATAGCTGGAGAAGATTTGTTGCTTTATTTTTGTTCGTGTCATTGAGTGTCATTGAGTGTCAGGCGGTGACGACCTTGAGTTTATATTGGCAGGAATATAACTTGGTATTCGTTCGTATGGCATGTGTTTATTACTGCAATAAAAGATTCCCGTGTTGTGTGCTTTCAAGGATTAAGCGTTCTTCCTTAAAGATGGGCGGGCTTCACCGAAACTTGTCCTTCATGTAAAGAATGATATTTTTTATCTAAATAAGCTTTTATTAAACCCGCCCGCACGATTACTTCATTTTCGCTTAGCGTTCATTGTTTTTTTTTTTTGCTCGGCTCCTTATTGTCCTAGCGTGATGTTAATGCCTCTATCCTTCAAGTATTAGGCTATCAAATGCAAACTTTTTTTTTTTAATCCGACTGGTAGTTTCGGAGTTTACCACGTTCAAACAAACAAACTACCAAACTCTTCAATTTGTATAGATAAATAGTTGTTTACTCGTTATCAAAGCCATAACTTTCATGAAAGGGTAGCATTTCTTCATCTGTTAGACCTATTAGTATTTATTTATTTCCATAATGTTTGTCCCTTTTCTAATAGGAAGGTGAAGCAGGGATGTCCTAGAAACCATTAACTCAGGTACAACACATAAATCCAGTATTTCCTTGCCTAGAGAGACAGATATACGAGATAACTTGTGGTAATAAGATAGCTAGTGATGAATCTCTATAGTGGTTTAGTGTCGCAAAAGGTGTAGCAGGAAATTGCGCAATGTGTGTGAGCCATTAAATTACATTGTCCGTTGAGGAGTCTCTATTAGGTGGAGAATAATTGAACGTAGTTTAGCAGAAAGGACTCAACCAACAAAATGTTTTTTTTTTTGCAGAGAGAAAGAACCAACCGTTAGGACCTCTTTGGTAAACCTAGGTAGGTATAGGGTATAAATACGCGTCACGAAAGATGAGACTTGACGAGTTCAGTAGTGGGGAGCTTGCGCAAGTAAGTCGTGCATGTACGAAATAGTTACCCATAATGTGTATAGGTACTCAGGGATTTATCGATGACATTTAGATTAAAATTCTTAACAATATTATAATTAAAGTTTAAGAAAAAAGTCAAATCTCATATTTCGTGGCGATTACTATACCTACTTCCCGTTGACCTAGAATAATGAAATTTGGTAAGAAGCAACATCATGTAGCACAAGTAAAGGAAACAATCCGAAAACCGTAAATTTGTAGTTACATTACAAAATAATATATTTTAAAACTATTTACATAGCTACCTACCTACAAAGTACGGAGCCCTCGATGCGCGAGTCCGACTCGCACTTGACCGGTTTTTTAATCTGTATTCATATTTATACATAGTTATGCCTTATTATGTCTAGGTATTTATGTAGAAGAAATATCTAATGGCTTCAAAATTTTTCTACCAACTGGCGCCATTTAAACTTAATCACAACCAAACATTCCTATATTTTATTCTGTCACAAACTCGAATATTAAAATGACATAAAAATATCCACAACAACATCCCCACCGTTTTCTTTTACGACTTTTCAACAACAAAACTGACAATAGTCATAACGAAGTGTTGGCAAGCCGCCAGCCCCCTGAAATTAACAGCCCGGCCGCATTTACACCGAGACGAGCGTGAGTGACGAGCCTCCATCATATCGCGGCATCGTAGGCTCGCAACGTTTAATTAAAATGGTAATGACGGCGCGAAGAATTCCCATGAGTATAATTAAAGACAGAACTCCTTGCTAGCTAGATATTTTTGGCAGGATTTATTCGTCTGATATTTGACCTTATTTTATTACTGTGTGAGAGGATTTCTAACTAATACGATGACTTTACTGGGTGCCTCTTGGTAAGCCTGGATGTTAGACTTTTGGGCTTCTGACTACCCGTAACGACTGTCAAAAATCCACGAGTGACAGCCGAGACGGCTGCACGGCGAGCACGTTTCATACAAATATAAAAAAAATTCTAAAGCGCCATTTGGGCCAAAATGAGCAAGACAATCTGAGCCAATTAAAATTGGCTCGGATTGTCTTGAAACCTAAACAGATCGACGCAGAAAAAAAATCTAATCCAACGATATAATTATAAAACTTATTTTGGCCCAAATGGCGTTTTAGCATTTTCTCCTTTCCAGTGACGAGTTATTACTACTCGGTGACGTTGAAGATATAATTATTTTTTGTTGTGTATTTTGTGTATCCTCGTTGAAGTGCCTAAGGTTTAGAGAAGCCATAAAGTGTGATGATTTTCATTAGTACCTAGTGACAGCTTATTAGCTAACTTCCTAGTTTTTGTAGCAACACAAAATGTGTAGTAGGTAGGTACTTATGGTAATTTTGTTTTTTCGTATTAGTGTAACCGACAGTTTTGAGAAAGTTTTTTTCATATTTAAGGGGGTCATCAGAACATCCACCTTAACAATTTTCTCCGTGAGACCAACCTCGTATAATCGCGGAAAAATAATCAGCCGTCCCCCATTTATTTATTTCCGTAGATACCTGCCTCAGTCACAGCACCTGTTCCTACTGAACTAAGTGATGGCCCGTATTGTGGCAACACTGTGTTAACGCGTCATCTATTTTCCTCCTTTTAATATAATCAATGGCCATCCCATACATTTTGGTCGAGTAGATATTGAAGTTCTGTATGGGGCGATTGATGATTTTTTCGCGATTACGATGTTGGTCCCATGGAGAAAGTTGTTAAGTATGCAACACATCCTTAAATATGACTACACCATTCTGAAACACACTGTATATGCCTGTTAACTAGATCAATTTTCAACAGATGTTCAAGCGCTAAGAAACTTAATAAACGTAAAATAGAATTTGGACTTTAGACCGCAATTTAGCTAGCTTAGCATTAATATAACTTAGACCAAACTGGCAAGTTTGTTTAAGTGTTTGTTTACAAGTTTATCACAGTCAGTCAGCCATCACGTCCAGGTAGGTATAGACACTGTTTAAAGTTATAGGAAGTGAATCCAACAAGTTATATATCCTAGCTGAGTTCGTATCCTTGTTTTTCTCTATACCAAATAAAGATTTCCTGAGTAATTGTGTATTATAAGTCCATGGTAACACATTATCTATGGCTTTCATTTTGAATTTTTGACAGTTCAACAACAGATATTGCGTTATTTACATTGTTGAGCAGAACTTTTCGATGTTATGAAGCAATATCCTTGAAAATTAAACAAATTGTGATTGAAAGTGTGTAACGATATTAGCGTGCAGCATACACAACTTATCTGCAATAACTGCAGCATACAGTAAGCCATAAAATATCTCTGCGCCATTGCGCTTTACACCCGAGTTCACCCGACGCAGGATAATAGTATGTACAGCTCAAGCTACCCGAAACAGTCAAATTTTCCCAATCAACTTTGAACCTTATGCTTTAGCGATAAAGTTGAAAATCTATTAAAGAAATTTGACAGATTATAGAAGCTTGACGGGCTGGCGTCTGTAGCAATAACATCTCGTCAACAAGTCACTCACACCAGAATGACTGATAAATAGCTGCATTAGGCTATTTTTAGAACTACGCTATCACTAAGGGTGAGCATGATTGCATTTGGAAAGTTGGTATATAGGTACACACAAACATAAACATCACGCATATTTAACCTGAAGGGTTAAGCAGAGGTGTACCTACAGCTACATTTCCCCAGTTATGTTAATTTCGAATATTTCTGTCCTCTCTCATATTATTCATGGTATATGTAAAAATATTTTCCCGTCATCAAGATTCTGAATAACCAGGTAGGAGGTATTATGCATGACTTGTGAAGAGTCGACTAAATACATGCTTTAATATTACAAATTCGAAAGCAACTACATAATGTCTGTCGGTTACCCTTTCACGCTAATGAATCGATCTATGAAATTTGACATATCATAGAGGTAGCCTGGGATCTGGAGGACAAACACACTTTTCATCTTGGATATTTATTTATTAATAATCATAATTTTGTACAAGAATAGATTCGACGGTGACCCAAACTAGGCATTTGTCCGTATCTTGAGTTGCGACATTTGCAAAATGAGGTACATAGTGATCACTGCATTATTGTATGATGATGCGAAGTTAGATATATTTCTGCCTATACTTTAATGAAGATTTGGCACCCTGTGTGGACAGTGTTATGTTTTGATGTTGCCCGGTGTTGTTGATTGTAGATTGTGCCTGAAGATTTGACTTCAAACAACGTTACAGAAAAATATTAATGATGAAATACGAATAGTACGTAGATATAACATGCATAATCACTTAATCAGCCTATAATGTTCCCACTGCTGGGACACAGGCCGAGGGAGTGAGCCGTAATAATCTACCACGCGGACCCAGTGCGGGTTGGTAAATGTCATATGTCTTCGAATTTTTGGTTTGCGGTTTCCTCACGATGTTTTCCATCACCGTTTTGAGAGCAGCTGTTGGAATACAAATCAGCACTGCTAAAAGCCAAGGGTGGTTTCTTTTTAAGTATTTTCTTAACGTTAAAGATTATTTGCACTTTTGTCTTTTTTTTTAGAATAACAAAAGAAAAGTTCACGAAACTCAAAAACTTAATGAGATGGCGAGACGAAAACTCATAGGAACAATAAGTACATTGTTCCCTTGCAAAAATTTCAGAAGAACATTTATAAATGCTCATTAATTGTTCATTTCAGACATTTTAAGCTCCTGGCCATGCTTTCCACTCAGGTATCACTGAACAAAAGCAACTGAAAGAGAAAAATTAAAATAAAGTCAGTATTCTTGAAACTGAATTAAGATCATTTTCGTAAGGATTTTTTGAAGCTCAAAATATGCACACTTTTTCGTTATATTATTATGTTGGTAGGTACGTACGGCCATACATCAAGCTAACTAGTATATAAGCTGATTACTGATTGTACGAAAAACCTAAACGATGTGTAGCCGTTTGTAGTTACAAAAAGTCATGAATATTTCAGCACGAAATTCTATTGTTTATTGCGAAAACAATCACCGGATAAATGTAGAATGTTTAATGCATTCACTAACTTCTGTTTCGAGGAAACGTTCATTGCTGTAAGTCGTTTTTTCATGTTTATGTAGATAGATTTAAAGCTTCCTTTCAAAATCCAGATTTACGAGTATACTTATGGAAGTTTCCGCTGTAATCTACTGACTGTTTAACATTTAAAAAATCATATTAACCGGTGGCAAGTATTTACAGCCGATGTATTCTGTAAAATTCTCACCGTGAAAACTTAGGTGAAGTGAGCTTTGTATTCGACAGCAAAAAATCGTTAATTGATTCCACATACAAATTAAAGTGTAAATTATCGAAATGTTTGTTTTGACGTTGCTGCAATCCCTAGTTCCATTTGTCAAAAAACGGTTAACCTAGTGGACAGAGTGTACTTATATTATGTAGAAAATTCGAAAGGCGAGAATATTTTTGGCAAATCGAGAGAAAAGATCACTGAAGGGACACAGGAAGGGACATGGGGACACGTCAAACTGCTTGACGTGTGCTGATTTTGAATCCAGCCACAAGTTTGTAATATGGATATAGGACGAACGCGTGAAAATTTCAATGGTCAAAAGCCGTCGAACCATGGTCTTATCCGGAAATCGATTAAGGGTGGGTTTTAAATTTTTTTGATATTCCTACATAATATTTCGTTTTTGGGTGCCTATTCCATGAAGTACATACCTAAAGATGAGCATTTAATAAACAATAGTAGGTACGAACAGCTAAGAAACTAGAGCATATTCAAATAAAATTAAGACAACCTTTTCGCCAATCTACAAAAATACCAACATTTTACCTAAGTTTACCGTTTACCCGACACTATTTTGGCCAAGTGTTATTCACGTGATTGCGTGCTAGCCCCCAGAGTTTATCATAGTTTGTCTTTATTTAGCTCACAGACGCAATATACCGCGAAATACTTTACTCACTTACGTACGACGCGACGTAAGAGTTATGGTATACCTATGTAGCATAAATAATTCTGCTGAACATTTTGACGATTGGTAAGATACGGCTGGATAAATGTACCTACTTATCTTTGCAATATATCTTGCCATATTGAATGATAGTTTACATATTGCCATAAAATATATTTGACAGCGCAGCAAACCGCGGTCTACATAGTTTTGTTACGAAGTTACTAGGAATAACCGCAGAGGTTGGATAAGAGGCTGGCTGGTGACATTCACTCTAACGGAGCGTCGCATCGATGGTTGCGTGGTGCTGTCTTCTGGTGACAGAGATGATTCCAGGAATTTTTTCCGAAGCCGCTGTCGTGCACGTCGACGACGAACTGCTATATTCCGGCAAAATCTTGATAATATTGAGGCTGCTGAACCATTCATACGATGACATTTTCTGGCCATCCTGCGCCGGTAAATATATTCACTTTACCTTAAGCTGGATAATAAATTATACCTTTACTGCGTCTCTTATAGTTTGAATATTACATAATAATATAGCCGATTTTACACCCAGATCTTTTATCCGTAGAATAAAATTGACGTCTTCTAGTATGGAGTAACTGTCAAAAATTTAAAATTGATTTGCAGGTTATGTCTTCTATGTATAATGTGACGAATGATCTTCAGATACATAAAAGTTTGGTAAAATGTGCCCATAATAGTAAAACTCCTTAAGGACGAGCTTTCTTGGGATATTACTACTAACCTAATTTTACGGACCTCTTTGAAATAGCCATCTTAGACTTTTTTAATGCTTTTCTACTTCGTTTCTAGGTTACAGGCGCAATGCAATGAAACGTAGCACACGTCCCAGGTGGACGTGACCTCCGAGGTTATACGCTTGTAGGTAGGCTTTATTTTATTTCCTCTATGCACTATACTTACATCAGACAATTGCGTCAGAATTTCAAATTCATTTTTTTTTTCACATTAACCTACATGGGCACTTTATAACAATAATAAGTTTTATTGATTCATAGACAAGTGTTACAATATTTAGGAAACGTCAAAAGCTAGGTCCACGGTTCCAATTGGTCGTTTCCTACGGAGAAGAGCCAACAAGACAAGCCACAGGTTACTCTTTTAAAAATAATTGGCTTTTACAATCCTGGTTATTTAAGCAAAGCACAGGAGAATATTATTCTAAGTTGTGTGGTATGTAAGTATAATTAATGCACATATTGTTCCTACTGCTGTTACACTGTCCTCCTCTCGGTGCGAGGGAGTGGGCCGTAATCCACCACGCGGACCCAGTGCAGGTTCGTAGAATGATGTCACATGTCTTCGAATTTTTGGTTTAAGGACATGCCGGTTTCCTCACGATGTTGTCCTTCACCGTTTTGAGTAAGTTTATGTACCTTTGCTAGGAAATGTCGTCAAAACTGATAGTGTGACCATTTTCTTTGCCGACCGTACTAAAACGCCGAACTGAGTTATGAGCACTTGACCGTGGGACATTACCGCCCCAAAATTGTTATGGGCATTAAACGAGTGTCCTTACGACATCTTAGGGAACATTAAAGGTACGTAAAGACTACATAAAGGCAGTTAGGTAGCTATGTACGGATACTACTGACGTATTATGTAGGACTGCTCACGTTTTCATCGTATTTCCTCTCTACATTTGATTGAAAACAGCAATCCGGCTATTTGCTGACGTAGAAACAAAGCTCGCTATATGTATTGGAGTGCCCGCTGGTCCAGTGCCTACGTCTGTGTGCTCCAAGCTCTAAGTTGTAACCTACTTTCTCGCAATCAATTTTCGTGTACTTAGATAAGCAGATTTCTGGATATTACAGGTCTTTAAGAGGAGAAAGCTTTAGGCATTGGCATAACTATACATACAAGTTTTTCTTGTAAGAAATCTTGATGGATATTGACAAGGATTTGTTTCGTTACGTTTACGTATGATAAGGTGGCCCAGATTTAGCAACACAATATTCGTAAGAAATAATCTTTCGGATAGTAAGTAACGTAATTATACATATACAAAACTAGAATGTACTTCAGCAAATTACAGCCGCTGTAAGTCAGTAATGACTTGACCGTATTCACGAGTGCTGCTGAACTGTTTCACCACGCAAAGGACAAAGATAAATTTTCGGAGTTAAGGCCCAAGCTTCAATAATTGGGGAACATCAAAAGAAGAAGAAGTCGATGATAGGTAAATATGTTCGATAAAAACTCGCTTATCGACCAGAAAATACTTTGCTTAAATAAAGTTATTACCTATTGTTTAGACCATTCTAAACATACCTAATACCGGAAAATAATAATATTTCTATAAGAATACCAGCGCTGCCAATTTTTTTTTCTAAATGCCGCAGCACTCGCAGCCTCATGCTGAGATAGGAACCTTTCGGTCTCGTATAGGATTAGTGTTTCATTTTTCTTTTTGATACTTTTTTAAAAGTATAATTTGGTTCTTTTATTTTTGACTGTGTTAGTTTAGTTTGTGATCTTCCTGTGCGAGTCACAGTAAATACTCTTTCTTTCTTTCTTTAATAATTTTATTTGTGCAAAGTAATTCCGAAATCAAGTATTATTACAACGATTGACAGCTGAATCTTGTACCCCACTCTAGATACCCCGGTTTTACAACCTATCGCAATCTAGAAAGTTTTTGTAGCGGAAGGTTTATGTCCTATGGATGAAAATATGGCCGACAGGCGTTTAGAGGCGCTGAGTTTTACGAGACAGTTGTGATGAACATTTGCTGAGCCGGACTTAAACGACAAAAAGATTGTGAAGATTTGTGTTTCATCTTATCCCTGGATCCTACCCAATATCGAATCATTATTTTTGGTTAGGACTCGTGAATAACTCCTCTTTTGCAAGTAACGAAGGATATAATAACGTAGCAAAGCATAGCAGCGAATAGTGTGGCACAGTTAGTGTACAACTACAGCCGAGCCGTCGACAACGTGCCGCTCTTGTATTTGAGTACGGTGCTCAAATACACGGGCAAACGAGCCTTATATAGCAAAGTTTAAATTAGTGGATTGATTTGTACCTATAGGTATGTATAAACAAGAACATTTTGAGATTACAAAACACTAAGTTTGGTAAGGAAAACCATCAGCTTTGAAATGCAGGAACCGAGTGCATTACGCAAGTTTTGCGGGATGAAAGAGGTTAATGACGCTCATTAAACACGGTGTTAGTTATAAAGTTTTCTAACATGCTGTTGTGGTTTACTGGTGCCGTATTATGGTGTTACCTTAACATGCTGAATTTAGTTTTATGACGATCATATAACGCTGATTTCATAAATACTAGGTTAGTATATGAACACCCGAGCAGTGTTGGCGATTTATTCCTGTCTGATCCCCTGAGCCCCCCTCCATCTCGATCCCCTGCCAGTTCTTCTTCTGTTTTAATCTCTGCCTTATCCACTTTATCTATAGGTTACTCTTTTGCCTACTGGTAACGACTAGTTGTAGGTTTGAACTCAATCAGGCGCTTTACTTTGTGTAAGTTATTTCATCACCACTACTTTCAAAATGGTGAAGGAAAATCGTGTGGAAACCGGCATGTCCTTGGACCAAACATTCGAAAATATCTGCCATCCCGTACTGCCCCCGCGTGTTGGATTACGGCCCACTCCCTTTAACTGAGAGGAGGCCTGTGTCCCAGCACTGGGAACATTATAGGCTGCTCTTTTGTAAACACACTTTAGTATGGACAAGGGTTCGTTGTACAGTTGATACTACATGGCTCTAAAGGCACACATTGATTAACGTCCGGAGAAAGGGTAACATCTTGTTCGATTTGATTGGGTTTGTGATAAACTGTGCCCTCGGATTCGGGAACAGAGTATCATTTTTAATCAGCACTAGCTTTTGGCCCACGGCTTTGCCCACGTGAATTTTGGAGATTATCCCACGTATCTTTATCCTTTTTTTTTGTAGGAAATTATTTTAGGTAGGTACTTATAACTTCTCCCGCTCTGCTGTAAAAGCCCCACGGTATCTCTTTCGAACAACCCGCGACCCTGGTAGACTTATTTTTACCCATTAGATGATTCTACAAAAACGCTGAAACACGTACCTACTGACCTAATTCCATAAAGTAGCCTATAATGTTCTTCCACAGGATGCCATGTATCTCTTTGCCAAATTTTATCTAAACCTGTTCAGTGGTTTAGGCGTGTAAAGTTACTACACAGATAGAGTTAGCTATCTACTTTAGTATTTATCATAAAGTAATTTACGAGTATATGGATTCCTGTAATCAATGGCAAAAAATCATGTGCTGTGAAAACATAAGTACCTAATAACAAACAGTTAGGTACCACGCTGCAATCCAATCTATTTGGACTATATTGTAATGCATGACGACAATCTACCCGTCTTCTAAACTTCTACCATGATATCTAGTTCTTCTATAATCTAAAAATACGTTGTTCTTTATATCATACGAGGTCATGGACCCTTCGAAACAAAACAGCTCGTGCCTGTCTCTCGCCGCCCTAATCTGGGTCGCGTGATAATCTTCCTGTCGGCAGGGCTTAATTCTGGAATGAGCTGCACGTATGATGAGATTGTGTCGTAAAATGAGATATTTATGGCCCTAGGATGGATTTTACGTGTGATAAGTTTGTTGTAAGGAATTATTTTGGAAGAAGGTTATTCTCAGGGTTTTTAGTGCCTAAAAGCTTATTGAGGTCATCGATTTGGAGGTTGGTTGGTATAGTTTATCAATTAGTAGGTACTTACATGCTTTTATATTGTAAGTTGTCAACTATAGCATAAATTTGTAATAAGTAAATCGCGGACCAACCCTATCCTATCCGACTTCCTACAAATATTATAAATGCGAAAGTTTGTGAGGATGGATGGATGTGTGTTTTACTGTTTCACGCAAAAACTCCTGAATGGATTTTGATGAAACTTTACAGTCATATAGCTTATACAACAGAGTAATACATAGACTAGTTTTAAGTATCCAAATATTTTCACGGGATTGACACTTAAGCGGGTGAAACCGCGGGGCGCTGCTAGTAGTAAATAATTTGTAGACAAACTCAAACTCAAACTCAAACTCAAAGCATTTATTTCAATTAAACCATTTACAGGCACTTTTGAATTGTCAATAGGTCAGTCAGAAAATATGAAGCTAGTTGCCCATTCCAAAGCGTAGGTACCTATGGAGAAGAACGGGCAAGAAACTCCATGGACACTCTTTTAAATTATATTTTACAAAAATATTACTTACATCATTAATGTTGAATTTATAATTATATGTGAGAACGATGTAAAAAAAAAATATACGTACGCGTTAAAGTGTCCAGAGTACAGCAAATAGTACTTAACAAAACAATAATCCAAAAGTAAAATAATTAAAAATAAGCCAAGGCAGCCAAGTGATGACCAGTCCCAACTGACGGCGCCCGTTCATCCGACATACTATAGGCATCCACCAAAGACCTCAAGGGATTTTGATGCGGTTTTCAACATAATTTATGGAACTTATTTCAGAAAGTTTCGTTGTCTCTGCAACCCTATAAACTAAAAAAAAAACGATGTTTTGTCAAGTCGAAAACCCGCGCGCAGCAGGGGTGGATCGCTAGTACCTACCGTGCATTAGCGATTTATTTGCCAAAAATGTAAACAAATTATGAATGAATGGAAAAATAACTTTAATTTCTACACAATAAAGTTCAGTTTACGCTACAGGCTACTAAAATTTTTATAACTTTGTCAATTATAATAGTGTTAGTCACTCTGAAATCAACTTAATTGGCATTGATATAAAGTTGATATTTGTTTAACTTGAAATAGGGTAGGGGTGTGCAGCATTGCGCCACCTTTACTTTAGATAATAAATTGGATTCGATGGTGCAACATTACTGCATAAATAAAAATAATTTGTGTGTTTTTTGATTTAGCTCTTGTACCTAATAAATGTTTTTTAACCCTTTATCAATTGAGTACTAGGTTCTGCTCGCGACTTCGACTTCCTAGGTTATGACCCTTAGAAGCCGTGATGTTAAATAGCCTATAGCCTTCTTCAAGATTTGGGCTATCAAATGAAAAAAGATTTTTTCAAATCAGTCTGGTAGTTCCAGAGATTACCCCCTACATACATACATACAAACAAACAAACAAGTTTTAGCACTTTATAATATTAGTTTAGAAGTACCTGTAGATTTAGTATTACGCAGCAGAAATATTGAGCAATAGGTAGGTACAGACGCCAGCACATCAACCTACTATAATCTGTCAGATTTCTTTGATAGATTTTCAACTTTATCGCTAAAGCATAAGGTTCAAAGTTGATTGGGAAAATTTGACAGTTTCGGGTAGGTTGATGTGCTGGCGTCTGTACTTTTAGGGCTTATTAATTGTGACTATAAACTAGATTGCGTCTATTTACCTATGCAGGACCCGACTGCATCTAAATTTCATTCTTACTACATTTTGCAGTAAATTAAACTGCATTACATAAATGGCAAAAGTTCCTTTTCGCGACCAATTCTGTGTCGTATGAACTTTTGAGCAATTTTCGTCATTAGATCTGAGGGGCATTTCTCGTAATTTTAAAAACGTTCACAGTCTGGTCTCAGTATCAATCTGTCAAAAAAAAAAAAAAAAAAAAAAAAAAAAAAAAAAAAAAAAAAAAAAAAAAAAAAAAAAAAAAAAAAAATAAAAATAAAATTAAAATAAATTTCCCCTCATTTTGACAAGTTTTTGACATAATTGTTCGTCGCTGAGAAGAGACTGCGATTAGACTTTGAACGTTTTAAATTACGAGAATTGGCCTTCTGGTTAAAGGAAACAAAAGTGTGCTAACACCAACGCCCCTTTTGTTATAAACATCTCGCTTATTAATAGGTCTAATGACGACAGTGATAAAGAATCTCAAGCAATGCCTAGAATGACAAGCTAACATTGCTTGTCAAGTAAAATATCTACTATTCACTCATCCCTCACATAGAAAATAGGGCAAATTCCTAACTTCTGAACAAATCAGGCCGATAAGATCGAACCAAGTTCTTCTACCCTCCTTTGTTTGTAACTTTGCAAGTACTTAGGACGTAAGTAGGTACGTAGACAAAGTCATAAAATTTATTGACCTTCCATGAAAACAGAACTTTGAATGTCATTAAGGTCAGCAGGTTATGTCAAATGATTAAGTATTAGGAACACAGGACTTTGTACGAGCAGCAGTCATGATTTGGGGGTCGATCTTGATAATTTGAGGTGCGAGGTGGTGTCCCCTTTTTAAAATAAGGCTAATATGGTTTTTGTTTACGGCAATAAGTTTGGAACTTGGAACTTTCAAGTAGGCTGTAGCCCTAGTTTTCTTTAGTTTTATTTTAATCCTACTAATAACCTATACTTCCTACTTATTTTATAAACGCGAAAGTTTGTGACGATGGAAAGATGTTTGTTACTATTTCACGCAAAAACTACTGAACGGATTTGGATGAAACTTGGCACACATATAGTTTTTAACCGGGATTAACCCATAGGATACTTTTCATCCCGATATTCGCATGGGATCAAAACTTATGCGGGTGAAATCGCGGGGCGCTACTTACATAAATAAACATAATTTATCATTTATGAGAGAGGTAACTTCATCGAGTAGGTAACATAATGAAGGGTACAATCATAATGAGTTAATTAATAATGGCAACGCTGTCAACCTTTTGGGCACTTTCTCCGCTGACAACGATGCGGACGATATTTTTTTGACCTATGATTGTTTTCCCTTGTTCTATTTTGTATATATATTATGTAAGTACAGATATATATTTATACTACATACAAGTGTTTAAAAAAAAAGGGAAAAGAAAAAGGCAGGAGCTCATTGGGCATCAAAAAATTCGTCCGCATCGCATGTAAGTACATATTATTATTATTATAAGCCTGTTAGCTTATATATTATGTTAATATTATCTTGTTTGAAAATTAATAAAACACGATTTCGGGAATACTTTACACGTGACAAAGTAAACAGGTTTGTCAATGAAACGTGCCCAAAACTGTTATCATTGTGATAAAAGTAGCTTATCTATTGATTATATTGATATAGGAACAGCACACAAATACCTACATACATATATATCATGAAACGTATCAACTGATTATTTTCGGGTAGATAATATTAAGAGGTGCAATACGTACTGTTACAAATAAGATCAAAAGAGATAACATACTCAAGTGGGTACCGACACACCTTGTGCAGCTAGATATTGCTATTAACCTTGCTGTGCAATTTTCGTGAAACTCATGCTTATTTGAAAGAATCTGCGTGAAACTCTTGCTTATAGAGCAAAAGTGGCCCAGTGGTAACGGTCGCGACTTACGCGTCGTAGACCATTCAAACTCAGACAGGCGTTTTTTCGTTATATAGTAGGCACACAAACACACACAAATAAATAGATTAGTGTAGATGCAGTTAAAAATCATAACAATTTCCTAGGCAGACATAATAAAAGTCTAGCAGCCACTGTTCATAACATTTTGATACACAAGACAACGTCTTCAAATATTTATCTCAAAATAAAGAACTTCCGCTGTTCCAAATTGTTCGGGAGAGTTCTCTGGTATTGAAAAATGCATTGTTATCTCTTATCATCTTATATAAAGAGATAATACATAGCAAATAATGAAAGTTAAATAGACTGGTAACTATGATTACTCTTTATGTCCCTACTTCTGTACGTTTCCACTGAAGTCGTTAATTGATTAAGATAAGAGGTCTATGTTTCGTTGGGTGTGTGAAAATTGTTTCATTTAATTTGTAGTTTATGATAGATACGTTTCGGTTTGATAAAATGGTTAGTGAATGATTGATAACATTTATTTGATAAACACAAGTTCCTACATCAAGCAGTCTATTCACATGTAGAAGAGATAAATTTAAGTATCCTTTAAACTCTACGCCGCTACGGGGTGCAACAACGTGAAATCAGGAACATTCAAGGCGGTCTTCTAAAAAAGCTCATTGTTTTAAACCTAAGTCATCATCAATCTACAGCAGTCCACTGCTGGACATAGGCCTTTCTCATTGCACTCCATTTAACTCAATTTTCGGCAACTATCATCCAGCTGCTACCTAGTATTAGGAATATTTATAATTATTTTTTTAATTATTTTGATTTTGGTATACGACCAAGGTTAGGCCTAGGTTATGCCAGAGAAACCAGGACCGTCCCGTTGGGTTGACGGTATCGTCAAAGTCGCGAAAAACACCTGGATGAAGGACGCACGGTAAGTATAGCAGAAGAAAGGGGAGGCCTATAATACACAGCAAAGAGTAATTCCGAGCTGAAGTGATGATGCGACGATAACATTGTATGGTCTCACGAAGGAGCTGGTTTTATAAGCTTCTGATTAGCCTGTTGCATTTGATGAAGGCGCTACAGTAAATTCTCAACACGTCATTGTCACTTAAGCAACACGTGGCCAATAACCTTTTTTAACCTTGGGGAGCTAGACAAGCGCCACTTGGCGTTATTTATTTTGCTCAAAGTGAGTCAACCTAAACGCTTTGCATTTCCTGTCCTACAATGCTGCGCATAACGAGTTCTCAAGAAGTAAGACAATACATAGTATTGAAAGAAAAAAATTAGAACTCATTCAGCGACGAAAATTACGCTTTTTTAGTAAGCACGTGAAGCCGTTGATCCTTGTGATCCTGGCTGTAATTCATGGATACTTGACAGTCGTTACTGGTCATCAGAAGACCGAAAGACCGACAACCAGTCTTACCAAGGGGTACCTGCCGTACGCAAAAACTTACGCGCTTAGAGGTGGAGCCGCGGACAGCGGTCCGTATTACTATACCTGGAGTGTAGAGGTCATAGATAGGCAGTCGCCCGCAGGCATTTAAAATACTGGTAAGCTGCATCCGGTTATACTGGAAGCCAACTTCTAAATAGTTGGGAAAAGGCTAGGCATTATTAGAAAAGTGACTGACGGTTTTTACCATTTTAATATATATAAAAACTATTCCGCGCTTTTAGCAGAAATAGGTCGAATATCGGCAGCACTAGGATTACGTTCAGCAGTCAGCTTGTTCAAACTCATCCTTACATGCCATGATGTAATGTGGCGGTAAATGGAAAGTTCAGTGAACAAGACAAGCTGATCGAAAGCCGGGTTTCCGTTTTCTAAATATAGGCTTGCGAAGCATTCACGACTTGCTGCCAAAACCACTACTTAGCCCAATATTGTTTGAGGATTTATTTAGTCTAGCCTTATAATATGGTTTTTTAACCGACTTCCAAAAGGAGGATAAAAAAAAAAACATACGTATAAAATCGAACATATATTCGACTTTATGTATGTTTTTTTATGTATGTTCACCTATTTTTCCATCAATTGTGGACCGATTTTTTTTTTGTTAGAAAGGGTATACTCGAGGTGGTCCCATTGCCATCAAGTTGGAATCTGATGAGAGGATCCCATGGAAATCAATATCTATATAATCAATAAAAATATAATAATCAATAAAATTTTATAGGCAAACTTACAGCGATTTGGGTATTTTTTAAAGTAACTTGAGCATTTGCTTTCGGCAATCATCATTTGGTAAAGTGGAGCTGATGATGAAGACCACAGTTGGCCATCAGAACTACGCAATGATAAATATTTCACGGGTTGCGATTCAATTACTTTAATATAGTTGCTAAGCAATTTATGCTCGTCACAATGCGTATGGTGAGTGAAGAACCAACGACACCGACTTCCGAAATTAAAGTTATTTTTCTCTTTGTACCTAGTGGTTTTTTTTGGAAGTCAGTTGTTTTTTTTTTGTAAAAAGTTTTTTAAAATAGTGATAACCGCAGTTTAGAAGTTCGTGTATGAACTTCCAACCCTACAAGCAGGGTCATCGAGCTGTCATTTGAAAGTGACAGGAGCGTGATTTCCCGCGCTATGCTATTTGGAAATCAATGTTGGAGTGTAATTTAGTACAGATAATAAAGTAATCGGTAACAAACACACTTTTAATTATTGAGCAATAAGTACCTGCCGCATTTAATTTGCAAATACCTAAGCATCTGAGTAATAAGAACTGTTGCCGATACAATACAAGTGGCTCGTTCAGATGCCAATGTATACGCTTTTATAATAAACTACCAAGCCACGTTCAAGATCTAAGCCTTAATAAATTCAAATCATTCATTAAACGTAAGTTGTGCCAGAAAGCCTTTTATACTGTTAAGGATTATATTTAGGACAAAAAGGCTTGGGATTGAGTTGCTTCCAATTTTTACATTTTGAATGTTTTTTTTTTTTCTCTATATACACATTGACATTAATTAATGAATTTTATATAAACATTGACATTTGCTTACTTTGTAAAGTATTATATTATTTTAATTATTGTGCATGTGAAGACAATGTGGGTCATTTTATGATTATTTTTTTTTGTTTAATTTTTATTATTCTCTTTGTTCTGTTAGTTTTTTTTTCTAGGTCTGGCAGTTTGAGTAATTTATGTGGCCTACCCAAATGTCCTTTCTTTGGTATTGTTCGTCGAATCGTTGAGCTCCTTAAGTTTTGAGTTGAGCTGCACGATTTCTGACAAATGCTTGCACTGATTGGACAGGTCCTCTCAATCTGTGTGGTTCTTTCCTCAAAAGACCATCTCAGACATTGATCTACATGGTCTTCATATAACCTGACCAAGATTATGTCTGGACTTTAAAAGAGACTGTGACCTCTGAGTTTGTTTCGGCCTTTCTTCTCAGAGTAGTCAGATAGGAAACGCCGACCTCATCTAGTTTTATAAAAAATATGAATGACGTGTAAAAGTGTTTGTGCAAACCTACTTACAAAATAAAAATCATTTATCATTTATCATTTATCAATAGATTAACTGATATTGGCAGTGCGATTTAGGAATTTATTTTGTAAAACGCGAAACGTAGAGGTTGGCCAACGAAAGCTGGTACCACGAATTATTTTCAAAACTTTTAGCATGGAGACATTTTAGGACCGTCAATCCTAATTTTCAATGTCAATAAATCAATAAATTCGCAATGAATAATAAATAGTATCAACTGCGTTTACGCAGTGTAGGTATAGCACGGAGTACTCCGTGAGGTATAGCTAGGGTTCTTGACTTTTTTTAATTGCCGCCGTTTTTCTTGGACAGCTTTCGTTGGTCAATGTCTAGCCAAAAGTGCTAGGGAGTTGGTCAAATAAACCACAAATAAGCTGCAGAGCAGTGGTGCTCCAGTGGTAACGGACGCGACTTACGTGTTGTAGGTCGCAGGTTTGAACCCAAGCAGGCAATTTACTTTGTGAAATTAATTTATCACCATTGCTCTCAAAACGATGAAGGAAAACATCGTGAGGATATCCTAGAAAGAAATATTCGAAGACATTTGATATCCACCAACCCGCACTGGGCCCGAGTGTTGGATTATGGCCAACAAAGACACAGGCCTCCTCTCAGTGAGAGGGTCACAGAGCGGAGGCCTGTGTCTTGGGAACATTATAGGCTGACTTTGGTAAGCTACAATTTGCAAACATAAGTACATACCGTAAATCGTGGCTTTGGATTAAATAGCGGCAATAAAATAGAAATCACTTATCAGGCTTCCTCAAATAAATCAAACTTAATTAATTCGTACGTAACCGATATTCAACTTACGTAAACTCGCACAGATCAATAAGTAGTAGTTTTATTTAAGAGAAGCCTACAAAGTTCATTATTGTATAACTATTATTATGTAACATGTCCACAAACATAAAAATGAATATGTGTAGCTACAAAGAGTTTGCTAGTTATATTCTAGCCTAGCACACTGTTTGGATTTTGAATCTAAGAATTTTATGTTGTACCAAAGCAAAGCCTTTGAAAATGAACATGGTTTTATGGATAAGGTAAAGAGCCTACCGTAGGCCATTTAGTCATGGGCAGCGGGATTGTCCGAAAGGGTTACCGCTGCCCCGGAACATAAAGGGCTAAGGAAGGAACACGGATGGGTTTTAGTCAGTAAGAGTCTGACACTCCCTTCCGCTCCACCCAGAGCGGGAGGGGTCATTGGATGATTTCCCATCCTTAAAAAAAAAAAAAAAAAAGGCCATTTAGTCATATATAACGGCTATGATAAGCAGTTGCCTACAACACTACAGGTATTGATAATACCATAATACGTTGCCAACCATAGACATCCACGTGTTGCCAATATTTAAGACCCAGATGAGCACTGTTATGCAGTAGTTTCACCGAAATGCTTATCACTGAAACCAAAACACAGCTTTATAATATGTACGTTTATTAGAAAGATTAGCACTTGTTGCTCAGTGATGCTTGGTTGCAGAAATAAGTTAATTGTATTAGAAATCGAACAAACCGTTTTTAAAGAGTTTGTGATTCCTATTCAAAATAACTCAATAATATCTTCTCAGACAAGCCCTGTATATTTGTGAATAAGCTACTATTTGACTGTTATCTAAGTCTAAAACCTATTTAAACAGGACTAGAGTCTAAAATTCCCCTATATATGTACGGAACGCGAACACGGAACAGCTTTAGTATTTAGTAAGTGGAAAATGAAAAAAAAATATCTATAGCCGGTGGTCGAGTTCTGGATTAAATGCAAAAGCAAATTCGTGCGTTCAACTTTACTTTAAAGCTCCAATATATTCGTGAAAAGACTTCATTAAAAATGCACGCTGAAGCTAAAACACTGGAACGCTGGTTTCAGATGAAAAATGTACTAATAACTTTGAAAAACGTTCAGTAAAGTTTCGTTGATTACTTTGACTTTTTTACCTCGTTTGCTTTTATTCTGCATTCTGAGAGGAATCAGGTTAAGACGAAAAGATGCAATTCAATGCGGAACTTTTTCATAATTTATTTGACACAGCTGTCATTGTATGGACAATGGGCATGTGATGCGGAGGAATGAGAGCCATGTCATGCCATGTGAGAGGTAAGTCATGACGTCGTTTGAGTATGAAGGCGGACTTCGAAAGACCACAGAAATGATGGAGGAAGGTATTGAACACTGAGATGACGGCTGATCGACGTTTGTGTAAATAAAACTGTGTAAATTTTGAAAAGGGTGGGAGCTTCGATCAATCGTATTAGATTCATGATTAGGAACAAAAATAAGTCACTAAAGTGGCCACGTTTGCACACACTCATACATTTATATTTCTTACTTCGAACTATAGAACGACTTCAGATTATTATAAACCTTAACACTCTAACATAAAGTTTAATTACGATTGCAAATTAGTCATCGGAGAAACGTTAAAGGCTGGGAGACACAATCCTATGGTAGTATTCTTCTAAGACTAGTCAGGGCCCTTATTCACTATGACCACTTAGAAACCACGTCAATTCCTTAGCTAATCCCGCCAATAGCTGGACTTATTACAGAAATAAAATCATTTATCGTTCATGTACCGAGCTAGGTAATGGATTTGTAATATCTATCTAGTATACGTTCATACCTACTATTCTTAACATATATATAGAGATACATATTGTTGACACTTTGTATGCACATGATTTTAATATTAATAGAACATACAAATACATATATATATAGCTTGACAGAAGCGGCGCATTTTAATTAAAATGGATACAACTCATAACATACCTACCTACTTTGTTATCAATGATGTAGGTATTATCGGATCGGTGATGAAAATAAATCATGTTACTTATATGGAACATACATACCTATTTACATAACATAACATCACGCCTGAAATTCCCCATAGGTTAGGCAGAGGTGTACCTTAGCATGTACACCCACATTTCACTGTTATGTTGAAGCCATGATGTAATAGGCGGTGAACCTGTAGGTTCCGGACTGCTACTGAAAAGTTCCTGATTGGAAAACCCTATAATAGTTTGTTCGATCTGGGAATGGTACCCAGGACCTCGTGCTCAGCAGTAGCGCTTGGGACCACTATGCATGCCTATTTGTTTATAGCATACTAGCTTCCGCCCGCGGCTTCGCCCGCGATGTATGTCGATAAAAACTATCCTATGTCCTTCCCCGGGATGTAATCTATCTCTCTGCAAAATTTAATCGAAATCCGTTCAGTGGTTTAGGCGTGAAAAGGTAACATACAGACAGACAGACAGAGTTACTTTCGAATTTATAATATTAGTATGGATTAAACGTAGTACGTCTAATAGACGTCATCGTCGTCGTATATATACATTATACAACACATACACGTGGCATACATATACGCTGTAGATATGTATATTAAGACATGTGTCGAGTCAAAGTGCAAATAAAGTGATGACAATGGCTTATACGATTTTATGCACAATTAGTTTCAAGTACTAGTCGGTTTAGGTTAGCGTTTCTTGGATGATGGTAGGTATACAATATCATAGACAAAACCTCAAGGAATAGTAGCCGGTACTTAGGAGGTAGGAGCTGTGGTGGTCCAGTGGTCTCCCCGACTTATGAGTTGTCGGCCGTGGGTTTGAACTCAGGCAGGTGGCTAATGCCAAACTGCATTCAGTGATGGATTACCTATTTTTATTAAGTAGTTTGTAAATAGATGATTCTTTCATATTTTGCAATAAATTACCAGCGTTGTGTCATCGCGCTTCTCTTTCTTTTCTATGCAGTCCGATAGTGACTGCGCTTTAGGTCATGTACTCGCCTTAGGCGTAGCCTATTAGCCTTCCTCAAGAATTGGGCTTTCAAATGCAAAAATAATTATTCAAATCCGACTGGTACACACGGCTACACATCAAGCTATGCAATTCCAGTTAGTTGACCTCGCATTGTATAGGTTTCTTGTACAATCAGAAGTCAGCTTATACTGGTTATGTATAGTTTGATGTGTAGCCGTGTGTACCTACTTCTAAAGATTAGCGCGTTCAAACAAACAAACTCTTCAGCTTTATTATTTGTGTAAATACAGATGCCATGATGCCAGCACATAACGAAAGTAACACTGTCTGTCTTTTCACGCCTTAAAATAATATCTATTATTTCCTTTTTGATCGCCAAAAGAAATTCGATGAAATTTCACACATGCACACAGACTATGGTCGTGATTCGTGGTTAGCACAAAGGCTAATAATTATTCCGGTAGTACGTTCCCGTAGGATAATTTCCGACCACCACGCGGGTGAAGCCGCGTCAAAATCTAGTTTCTAAATATTGCTTAGTTAGCTATTGTGTAAGAGAAATCTCTGTCGACCCCTCCTCACGATCTAAAATACATATATAATCTCCCATACATTGTTTTCTATCAATTATCGATAAACTAATTAACTTGCTTGTTGTCTAAACGGCCGCTAATTGTAACTGTCATATTATCACTAGCGTGTGAACGATAGCTAATCAAGCCGGCCATCACTACACATAGAGCAATTATCAATGCTGCGAAATTGATGGTATACACGACGACATATCAAGCTACACGTTTTCAGTTTTAGCTGACCTTGCATTGTTTATGCATTTCGTACAATTAGAAGTCAGCTTATACTGGAAATGTACCTGATATAATAGCTTGCTTGTCGTTGTGTTGACTGATGACTTAAATGCAGCTTATGGATTTGTAATCTATGTACTATACGGACACTCCATATTTTCATCGATTTTACAGATTTACACACACAACAACACAACATTACTTTCTAATATTAGTTTTCCCTAATATAGTAAAACGACCAAAGCTATTCAGGTGACTATCTTGTTTTATGTCCCATTGGTTCACAAGCTCCAGAGCAGCATTGATGAGAGTTTGATGTCAATTTGATGCGTTTATTACGGTACCAGAGGAGCTACAGAACAAAATAAATATTTAAATATACAATCTTCATGTTCTGTACATACTTATACAAATACATTATATGTGTTAGTAACAAAGATAATAATAGTGTATGAGCTGCTTCTCACACTTGCTCCTACTTTGGCTACTTTGGCAGAATCATAAAACAATTCATATCACGGAATTCATCTGTTTGACAGTTTCACACCTTAGTTTTCATCCTCGATTGCAGACGAAGTCACGGGTAAAAGTAATTTATGTATAAAATGCTTGAAGTGACTGCACTGTGATTCCGTTCGTTGACCGTCATCACCTATCTAAAGTGCATTACTCAGTTATCAAGTTACTCGTAAACACATCGTGACAAGAACTACCTCGTTCTATACGATACGAGTATATTATAGTTTAAGACGATACTTACATGTTTTATTAACTATGACGTCACTAGCGCATCTCTACCGTCTTTTGTTCAATCTTTGTCTATTCTATTCTATTTTTCTTTATGGCAATGGTGCCGATGTCGACAATTCTGCCAATGTCAGATGTGATATGAGAAAACGTAGTGAATTTTAGAATTACAACAACAAAAAAAAAAAACAATATTTTACATCCATGATTATATCCAAAGAAAATAGTTGAATTTAATGTGAAACTTGTTGAAGAATATTAATAAGTACACTGAAATAAATAAATAGAGAGAATAAAAAATTGTTATGTTATTAAAAAATAATATACATATTATTATTTACACAGAAATCATCATAATTTGATTGTCGTTCGTCATTTTGTCTTTAAAAGATGGCGGATCAATCGTGACAGTTTGTCAATGAAACTGTTTTTCAATAGAAGCGTAGCCGATTCGACACGTTTCAAGTCAGTATCTGTTGTTTTTCTTATTGGAATGATAGACGTTTTCAGAATATAATAAATTCAAATATGATTATTTGTTGTTTGTGAGAAGATATGTGTGATAATATTTACGAGTAGGTTAAATTAAGGTAGAACACATTTGCTTTTCGTCTATCAGGCTGTTTAATTCCTAGGGAGGATAAAGAACATCTCTTGTCTCAAGGAGGAAAATCCAGCTTTGATTACCTACTTCGTTTTCTTCTGGTTAGCGAGACCAGGTCAGACCGTAGCATAAATATAGCCTATAATGTTCCCATTTCTGGGCACAGGCCTCCTGTCTGTGAGCGGGAGCAGGCCGTATTCCACCATGGGGAATTTTCATGATTTCATAATTAAAAATTACTGTTAATATCACGTTTTATAAAGAATCAGGAACGTATATTTCCTCATTATTTATTTTCTTGGATGCGTGGGAACAGCCGATGGTATCCCCTCCACAGGAAGATGTGATCTTTGGCAAGAACCGCTCAAACCATCAGAGAGCCTCCCATCCGGGCACAAGTTACCGTGGCCTACTTGGAAAACCTTAAATAGACTTCGTACCGCAGCAAGGACAACTTCCACAAGTGGGAGTTGTCCATGGACGGCTCAGACGTCCGGTGTGTAGGTATACTCCGTCTCTTCACAGACAATGGCCCACCTCCCGTCTAGCACCGCATGCCCTGTCACCTGCACACGTGAGGACCTCATAGCTGCGTCAGCGAACGGTAGGTATTTATGTTGCTGAATTTTGGGCAAAACATATAAAAAAAAAAAACTAAGAATAAGATTTCTTAAGTTTGTAGCGGTATTTACAACGCCACATGAGTAGAAAATCCTGAAAAAATCAAAATCTCGCAAGCAGAGCTTACCGCGCAACTAGCATAGATACAACGGCTCGAAATGGATCATCGGGCAGTTGCCCGTCAGACACAACACCCGTCTGGTCGGAGGATCCTCCCTTTTCTATAGAGGATGAGTGATCTTTACAACATGTTCCTCATACCTCTATAACTAAGTAGGTACCTACTTATTATTCCACAGTTCAATTTATAGAGCCACTGGTTTGTCACCTTTCGTTAGATGACACTAAGTTTACCAATTCGTTCCCCTAAACTTTCTTCGTGTTCCAAGCTATTCTGGTCTGTTGCCATGCCAGTTATATTACCAACAATAAGTTTTCTGTTCCTTTGCCAAGTAACCTTAAAAGTTCCTGAAGGTCACAAGTATTTTCTCCGATTGAGCGGGCAAACAAGTCATCCCTCATTTAACGGATAGGACAAATCTTATAAAAGTGACGCAAAGGGAAGTACCTACTCGCCATTCGTTTTATTTGCTTCGTGTCATGGAACCTAATTAAGAAGGAAGCACCAAATAAGGAAGACTTTTTCTGTTTCTGTCGCAGATGGAGACATACCTTGAAATACAGTGCTCCGTTTGAACAGAGTATTCTACTCTGTTAAACCCAACGACGCAATGTATTTCTTCATCCGATCACATATATAAGTACCTATATCTCCTTTATCATTAAATACATATAAATTATATTTTTAAATATTAGAATACAAAAAAACATAAAAACATTTAAACATATAAAAAATAGTAGCCCACCGGTATCGGGAATAGGGTCCAAGCTATCGGTGGTGATCAGGGTTCCAGAGAGAGGGAGGAACCTCCTAACAATGCGGGCCGTGTCCAGAAGTACTGCTTTCAGAATCAAGCCCTTGATCCAGCTGCCCAACGCGAGCCTCTTCAGGTGTTGGTCGAGGCTTTTGGCTATCAGCCCATTGGCTGTCACGACTATCGGCACAATGATTGCTGAGTCAACATCCCACATGTCGACAACCTCGCGAGCCAAGTGAAGATTAAGTATATCTAATTATTAAAGGCCGACTTCAGAGATACATTGGATAATGTTCTCTATTGCTCCCCTCAATGGATTATGCCAAGAAAGTGCTTTGTCTCCATGTAATTTCTAAAAACTGATATTAGATTTCAAAGAATTATGTATGTTAAACATTCCTTAGTCATGTAGGAAATTTTTATGCTGGTATCTAGTCAATGATGTGACACTCAATTGACAAATGCACAACATATCTTTTGTTAGAAGATAAAAAAAAGGGAAGTAAATAACGGCGAAGGTATAACACAGAACATTTATAGGTAGGAGTGATTTGTAAACAAACCTGATAAGATAGTTTACTACGCATAGTCCTTAAGTAAAAAAAAAATATTGCTGTTTGCTGATAATGGGTAAACCGATTTAGAAAGTTTTTGTTTTAAAATCCGAATTTCGTTTTAATGGAAAGAAATTGAAAACGTTTCCCGGAAAATTTCAAATCCGATAAAGTGAACGTTTTTTTTTACTATGGGATTTTCGTATGTACCTACTCAAAACCATATTGAAAGGAAGCCAGTCACGTTTCATTGTAGGTTGGCCCGAAAACCCAAAGTGCCGCCATGGAGGACTTCCCCCACCTGGGTAATAATTAGTTTTTCATTGTTTTATGTATGGCCCATTGCAGTATAGCTGATCTCCTTTGTCAGAGCAACGTCTGGCGGGTCAGCTACAACTAAAATAAAACAAGTGACTGTAGCGTATGTAATTTATAGGTACCTACACAGAACAGATAAAGACGTTTTATCTGTTCTGTGGGTACTTACTACCTATTCTATATAGTATCTATTATTATTCCTATAAGTGCGTACTTACCTATTAATTATTTGTAAATAATGTAAGGACATAGGTATTTTATTTAGTTTCCTCATACTAGTTGCGTCATATTTTCTTAGATAAGGATCTGTAAATCGAACAAGTTTCTGAGTAGTTATAGTGATGATGAGTATAGTACAAATAATTAATATTTGAAGTAACTTGAAGGATATTCAGGGTGGCGGGGACATCGACGCACAACCTGTTGCCATGGATTCAGTACATGATTGTGGACCCATTGCCTTGAAATTTTGACGTATTCCACATTGGGCACCCGCTTAAATGGCACCTAAGTGAACGTGCCGCTGTGTGTCATTGCATTCACTCAGGTGCCATTTAAGCGGGTGCCCAATGTGGAATACGTCGAAATTTTTTGTCTGTTATAAAAATAAAATAAGCTGCTCCATACATTTTGACCGCGTAGGTTATTAGCACTTTTGTAGGAAACATATTCTTTACTCTTAGCACCTGTTCACGTAGGTATTCGTAGCCACCAGGACTTTTAAGCCCCATACCTACCTGCTATCCCACCTATTGTTTAGGTGGGGATAATAATATCTAAGTATAGATAATTAATAATCTATTTTAGAATGTACGCCCGTCCACTGCTTATTGTATTGCATAAACATCTTAAATGTTTGTATACAGGATGCAATTAAATTCATGGACATCCTTTTATGAGGTCATTGTACTCATCATTATGAACAACTCTTACTACAGGACCAAACCTGAAATTGTGAAAAAAAATATCTGCTGTTCCATACATTTTGACGAGTTATGCGAACATAAATGTAGGGAACAGCAGATTTTTTTCGCGACTTCAGGTTTAGTCCCATAGTAAAAGTTGTTCATAATGATGAGTACAATGACCCCTTAAAAGGATGCCCATGAATTCAATTTCACCCTGTAGAATTTTTGTGTAGGGGCGTGACGATCTCTATCATTAATAATATAATATTATCTTATTTTTTCTCTCTTCACAAAGGATCACATAAAACATACAGTTATGTATGACAGTGTTTTGACAACAATGCACAAAATATGTTCCTTTGTGAGAGACTGGCGTCCATTCTACGATATTCTGTGACGGATCACCTGCAGGCTCTCACCCCGAATTAAGTAAAGAAGTAGTAAAGTAAGCTACTTAATTTACATTACAGTGGTCAATTTTCAAACTCTAGATAAATTATTAAATTAAATTTTCAGGGACATCAATCCAGTTCGTCTTCACGAAACAAACAAGTGGCCTGTGGCACTTGTTGACAATGGTCAGCAACTCAGCATGATGCATGTAGCGACGTGTCGACACATGTTTCGTTAAAGAACTTCTTTCAGATACGCCCTTTGTTTTTGCGAAGAATGGTAACAGGTGAAGACTGAAGGAGTTCTTTACTTTGTGTCTTACGAGTTAGAAAGGACATGATGACCCATAGATGTTTGTGGAAGAGCTAGAGCTATGAGACTAGATATACAACCCACGTAGTTACAGAGGTTGCCAGTATACTTTTGCATTTGTTTGGCCGAAAATAGGAGAGTTAAAATTAAAGCAGTGTTTAGCCAATCGATGAAATAGGTATACCTGTCTACATAAGAATTAAGTAAAGTGATTAATAGTGAGTATATTTCAATATCCTATCATAATAACTAGACGGTTTAAAATAATAACATGTAGTTGTAACTGGTATATTATGTAAGTATGTACTTACCTAGGCACCACAATAATCCAGTTGATTTCGTTCTCAAATTGCCAAGTAGGCGGAAAATAATCGGTACCTAAATTTACTGTCGTAAAAAGGTGGGCACATTCCTGAACAGTGAGCAGTCAGGCTCTGCAAAACCTGATATGGAACTCGTTGAAATGTCCATACCATAATAATTTTAATACCGCACTGTATTCAGGTACCCAACCTTTTCTTTGAACGTTGAAAAATAAATCGAAACTACCTTTTTAATTAAATTGAGTTAAGAAGTATTTACAAAGATTTTTTTTTTCGTTTTACATAATGCTGGGTAAAATAAAAAATAGGTAATCCAAAGAAAATATTCATAAATAAAAACAATTGAATAACTTACCCAATATCTCTTGTATCCAAGGAGGTATTAGACGACCTGGGCACCAGGGGCCGGTAGCTGGACCTCGTCATGATGATCACCTGGTCACCACCTCAGTTCACAACACATCACTATCACGATACAGTTAATTGAGCAATCGACGCGCCTGACGGATCGAGCACCATGCAACAGACTGATTAACACTCCCACTGTTTACTACGCACCGGCTCTTGATAACTTATCTATACATCGAGGACATATTCCTCATATCGACGACTCAAGTGATAACAATAAACACGCCGAATACGGCTGTGTATTTACTGTTTGCATTGGTACTCTGGCCAGCGATCAATAAAGTTTTAGCTAGGGTGAAAGCTCTTCGAACCACGCCTCGGGGGGCCGGTTTCGCGAGCTTTTGTATTGTTTAGTTTAGTGCCATCTATCGGTGGGCTCTTGAACCTCAATTTCATGGGGTGAACGCCTGAACGAGTCTATTGTAATCTAGTGCTCTAGCCAAGTATTGATTGCGCGGCCAGCTGAGGGAGTTTAAAAATAGAAGTTTACTTTAGTTATTTTCATAGTGTGATGTCGTACGGTATTCTGTTGTGGGGAAATGCCGCCGATATTCAGACAATTTTTATTTTACAAAAAAGGGCAATTCGTTCCATTTATAAATTAAGTCCCAGACACTCCCTCAGAGACAAATTTAAAGAGATTAATATAATGACTGTGCCTTCTCAGTACATTTATGATAATCTTTGCATGACATGACTCCCAAATCAATTTGGAGATTGTGTTGTGTAAATACAAATAGATACATATGGTGTGTAGGTATACGGTATATTCTAGAGGCACTTTGGAAATCAGGAATTTGAAAATGCTGTTCCTAGGCGTTGAGCATTTGTTTCTTGCCTTGAGCTGGATTGACAGTTCAAAAACATTCATTGCGTTATTTAAGTTGTAGAGCAGACAATTTTTTCGGACATATTAAGCAATGGATTAGCAATATCCTTCAAAATGATTGAGATTGTGATTGACAGTATGTTATGCAATTAGGGTGCTGCTTATACTGTGTTCTTTTTTCCAGAAACGGGTGGCCTGCTGCACAAATTCTGCAATAAGATATCGATACCCATCTCGTCTGTGAAGTTTCGCTAGTTAATAACACACACGTTACATAACATCACGCCTGTAATCCTCGAAGGGTTATGCAGTGGTGCTAGCACATCAAGCTACTACAATTTGTCAAATTTCTTTAAAAGATTTTCAATTTTATCGCTAAAGCATAAAGTTCAAAGTTGATTGGGAAAATTTGATAGTTTCGGGTAGCTTAATGTGCTGGTGTCTGTACATGCTAGATATTTTATTATGTTGGCCGGTATATCTGTAGAAATGTGAATGTAATAGTGTAAAACATCTACCTATCCTTTCGGTAAATAAGATGTGCTTATCATATTCTTTCACTACACTCGTGGGTGCTGCTAGCCATCCTCAAGTCAAGAGGATGGCACCAGTACCCTCTCGTTTGTTAATAACTGCAATTATTGCACAACATATATTAATATAGGCACCTGTATGACAGTTTCTTTCTCATCGCATTATTTATCGGATTAGGCGTGGAAGAGTTAGGAAGTAATTAAGGTTTATGGACTGATAAGAAGCATCACTATGATGAAAGAGACAAAAGATACAGTCTAGAGAATTCGTTCTTGATTCGTTCAAGCGAACACGTGTTTTGCGAATTTGCAATGAGCTTTGTTAATTTACTAGAATTGTCGCACTGACAGGTGTAAAGGAACGTATTCTCTCTGGATATCTATGCTCTCGACGGCCGCACTATACAGTGCGGCCGTAAAAAAAAAGTAATAAAATGTAATCATGCAACTACCTGCATGATTACATTTTATTACTTTTTTAAGGCAGCTTTGTTAACAGCATTCGAATAAAAAGAAATTTAATCGTAATTCGTGACATCATAAAGGCTAGGCAGATGATAAGGTGTTGTTATTATCGAATATTTATGATTAAGTATAACATTTAAATACTTTAGAATTTCTTCCATAAGTAGGTACAGATTGGAAAAATTAAATGGTTCATGGTCTCATTTATTACCAACCGAAATGTTTACGAGTTAAACTTTGTTAGGTACAGACGCCAGCACATCAACCTACTACAATCTGTCAAATTTCTTTAATAGATTTTCAATCTTATCATTAAAGCATAAGGTTCAAAGTTGATTGGGAAAATTAGACAGATTGTAGTAGGTTGATGTGCTGGCGTCTGTACCTATTTTGATCCAAAGGGACCGACTACGTTATACTTCGTAAATATAGAAGCGAAATATTGTTTCACAAGTCTTTAACAAGAATTAAAACGGAATAAGCCTGAAGAGCCTTTTAAACCTACCCTAAGACAACCCCCACAATGAATACCTACACAACCTTCGAAGTTTTAACTCAACTAAGGGCTAAACTTTCAACCGTCAAATAACTTTTGTCTTATAAACAAACATGGCGGTTTTACATACCTACTTACTATCTTTATAAAAGTCGTCATGATTTATATTCGTAAGTTACCTGATTATTGAAAAATCAGCCCCAAGAATGGAACATCATTAAAAAAACAGTCTATGTACTTACTTATAATAAATGTATATTCACATGAAAGTACATCGCAAATTATCGATCTTAATCAATAACCTGAAAAGAAAACGTAGGTCATCCTCACCTCCTCAGCGTATTTTATTTTATATTAAATAGTTTTCTTATCTTCAGAGTCTTCAACAGCAGCCATATTAGATGGCGGAGTTTCAGATTGTTCAGTCAAAGGCTTTTTCACTAGCTCGTTTTCACTAGGTTTATCTTTATCTGCCTTTTTCTTATCGTCCATTTCTTTGCTCCATTCTTCAAGCTCCTTTTCAGCATTTTTGATGTCCTCTTCTGTCACGTTTAGGTCGGGGTACCGTTTCTGTGAATTATTGGAAACGAGTAAATGATAAACTATTTTATTTGTGCAAATACTTTTACACGTCAATCATATTTTTAACTAGATGAGGTCGGCGTTTCGAATCTGACTACTCTGAGAACAAAGGCCGAAACAAACTCAGAGGTCACAGTCTCTTTTAAAGTCCAGATCATGTGAAGCCATGTAGATTGGTCTGAAATGGTCTTTTGAGGAAAGAGGCACGCAGACTGAGTGGTCTTGAACAGGTAACGACTACTGACAAATCCGTGCACAGACTGTTCAGTCAGTGCACGCATTTGCAGATCAACTCAGGACTTAAGGAGCTCAACGATTCAACGAACAATGCCAAAGCAAGGACATTTAGGTAGGCCGCCTAAATTACTCAAACAGCCAGATCATGATTAAAACTAACTTAGAAGGAAAAAAAGAAAACAGGAAAAAGCAATAACCCACATAGTCCTCATAATCACAATAATTAAAAAGTTATTATAAGTTTATTACAAATTAACTGGGATATTCAATGATACTAAGTAATATCACAGCCGCACGGGTCCATCTTTCCGAGGTTGGTCCGTGGATGGGTCTAACAACATCCATTATGAGACCCCTCTTGTGTGAACCTACTTACTAGCTTGGGTTGTGTTGTGAAGGTCAGACAGGCAGTAGCTCAATATAGAATACCTACTGGTCTGCTCCTGCATCATCCGTTTATACTGGAAGTCGACCCTAACATAGTTGGGAAAAGGCTAGGCAGATCATAAGAGCAATGGAACAGCTATGAACGAAGGAGGAATTACCTATAGTTTACTTTTGGTTTTGGTATAACATGAGATATCTATTCCTGTTCCTTTCTTTCTCAGTTTTCCTAAAGAAGTTACTGCTGCTATTTGACTCTAATTTCTAATTATATAATAATAAATTCTAATTATACAACCCTGTATGATTTATTTATTTAATACTTCAAGCACATAAAAGTACTGAGGCGGACTTATTGCCATAGGCATTTTTTACCAGTCAACCTTTGGGTCACAGATAATATAGACCAACAGTTGTAGGTGCAATCATGAAAATTGAGGAATTAATATGTGCATACGCATAAACCTATTAAAACTATTAATATAATATATACCTAATCCATACTAATATTGTAAATTCGAAAGTAACTCTTTCTGTCTGTCTGTCTTGTATGTTACCTACTTTTTCACGCCTAAACCACTGAACGGATTTCGATAAAAATGGGCAGAGATATAGATTGCATCCCGGGGAAGGACATAGGATAGTTTTTATCGACATACCTCGCGGGCGAAGCCGCGGGCGGAAGCTAGTTATAAATAAATATAAGTTCAAATAAATATACATAAATGTAATAAAAATATAAAAGACAAACAATAAGAAAACATTACCGTTGTGATTATACTGCCAGCTTCTTGCGAACGTGCTCGAAGGATAATCGGTTGGTTGCCATCTTGATTATACCAATTGGAATAATGAATTATCAATAATAGTAATTCAATAACATAACATACGCCTTGTTTTCGCGAAGGTGTACCAATAGTTCACCAGATTTCGCCAGTTTTTTAAATCCCATAATGTAGGTACTAAGGGGTTAAGTGCGAACTCCGCGAAATCAGAACTCCGGGCTGCTACTGAGACAGTCTTCTGTTAGTAATTCAATAACATTAAGTAGGTACCTATAATACTGAATTACATAATCAAATCCTTCAGGAAACCCATGGGTATCGGAACGGTCAAAACAAGCAACAGATTTGACGTGATTTTTAATTTTTTACTGAATGTTTACTATAAGTGCCAAAGTGATAACAGGGACATCGACCCGCAAACTGTAACTATAAATAATTTAGCACAATGAGTCTAGACGCCCTAAATTTATTTTTCACAGGGGCCTTTAGAATCAATATAATATAAGTACGAAATTCATCATCATCTGCATAACCTTTTTCCCAACTATGTTAGGGTCGGCTTGCAGTCTAACCGAATGCGGCTGAATACCAGTATTTTACATGTAGTGACTGCCTATCTGTTCTCCACAACCCAGTTACTGGGTACGATACGATACCCCTTGGTAAGACTGGTTGTCAGATTTGCGGGCTACTGACGACCCATAACGACTGCCAAAGATCCACGAATGACAGCCGGGACCAACGGCATAACGTGCTTTCCGAGGCACGAAGGGGTCTTGAAATGTAAAGATGGTCACCCATCCACGGACCAACCGCGGCAAGCGTAGCTTAACCCGATCAGTCGATGAATAGACCCGTGCGGATGTTATAACTTAGCCACAAGTTGCGTTGATATCGGTATCATGACAGTGGAGATGTTGTTCCAGTGAACATGTCGACATACAGCCCAGTTTAAAAGACTTAAGTACAACTCGTTTATAACGGATAGACAACAGAAAAGAGATCACTTTAAAAGCAAGAGTAGCTTAAAAAAGCTTTCGTATTCTTGATAACGAAAACTTTTCTAGTTCTGTTTTTGAAAACAGAATGCTTTATAACTTGGATGGACGAGATTGAGATGAGGGGTTCAGTGATTTAAAAGCACAGAGTATCTACTTTGTTTATAAGTAAGGAAATGTGAGCATTTAGTCTCTATGTCAACTGCTAAAGAAAAAACGTCCCTTTCTGGAGGAAAAGCAAAACCTCCTAATCACTATTGTAAGCGACCAAGATAAATCGTTGCAGAGTCAGTCCTATATCGCTAAAACTTAAATCACACTTACCTGAAACTCCGCCAAGGTAGCCTGTATATTCTCTTGCTGCGTCCTCAGCCGCCTTGGCAGCGAGAACACAGCATTGAACAGCCTCAGCATTATCCATCCCAGCACAGTCAAGACTCCATACATGATCATAGACTTTATCATTGCCCAGTAATCCACACTGACTTGCTGGTGCTTCATTTTTGAAATCAAGCTGTCTTAAAATAAAAGAGGAATTTTGATTGTCTTTTGTTTTTTTTTGATCTAAATTCAAAATTTTCACGTGTTTCTCCAGGTGTATTTTATATTTGGAACAGATGTTATGTTCTTATTGAAAGTGATTTATTATGTCGTCGCGCCGGACTAATGGGCACGTGAGTAATAGTCCGTAAGAAACGGCTGCGTTTATGACAGTGACCCATTTCACTATCGATTCCATGTGGTCGTAGCTTCACGAATAATTGATGCAGCCAGACGTGGTCAACTTTGGTATGAAGATTTCAATAAAAAGTTTTTAATTAAGAAAAAAAAAAAACGATTATTTTTCCATAATTATATCCTTTAAATCCCTATTGCAACTTTCAGCTGCAATTTGGAGAGCAGGAACCTAACTAAAATTAAGAAATTGTCAAATATTTTTACTACTAAAAACGAGAACTGAAATCATTCATGAATATTTTAATTATGTCATAAGTAGATATAATTACTATAGGTAAGGAAAGGTTTGATGTTTTTATACCTAGAATTTCATGCGGAAAACATCACGTTAAGTAATAAAGGTAAACCTGCAAATTCTAAGTGCCTTCTCACCTATTTATTTTCTCATCCTCTTTTTAATAAAAATAACCGTAGGTACATGACATTCGTTCTCTAAATACTTAGCACTGCAGGCAACACTAATGTTTTATGCCTTCGTAAAAGGCGACTGCGCCGTAAATTCTCATTTTGCTTCAGAACGAATATTTAGAATAATGGAATGGTATGCAGAAAATACACAAAACGCCAGGGTTTTCTTGACAATTTTTCATATTTGGTTTTAAAATACGCCTTGCGACAGTTTCCCCAGGAGGTTGTCGCCATTTATCGGCCATGGTTCCAAATTCCGGGCTGCTACTGAAAGGTATATCAATCAATCAACTCAGCAGTGTCGCAGTATCGCAGTGTAGGTACTGTTGGACATAGGCCGTTCCTAGGCTGCACCATAACACTCTGTCTTCCACCTTTCGCATCCGATCTCAAAGGAACAGCTTTTTATTAAATAACTACCTGACCCTGAACTTCCTTTTTTATGAAATTTTCCAATGTCTTAAAAGTTATTCTGCTATTCGGGGCGGAGACAAATCCAACAAATCAAAGATCATAAAAATCGGTCCAGCCGTTCTTGAGTTATAAATGGTGTAACTAACCCGAATTTGTTTTATTTATATAGAAGATTTCAGGATTTGCCAGCTCGTTCCAGTTTTTAACTTTAGGAAAAATACTACTTAGCAGTGTTCGCATGTTCCTGACTTTGAGAATAAAAAAACAATTGCCCTTGTCCAGGTACGAAGCTGTACAACATTTTATCAATTAAGTATTTTTGGCTCAAAGCAGACAAAGATACTGCATTAATTTCGGAGGAGTACAACAAAAGTGCCTAATATTTCATGACATAAAGCTTTTTACTGTCCTCCTTACGCTTGGTAAAGTCTAGACCTCTTAATTTATCTGAACTGGAAGTCAGTTCGCGAGGGCAATGCCCGATAAGAGCTGTTGGTCTAATTCTGACGCGCGACGCTCACAACATCTCATAAAGTTCTTCAAATAGAGGCACTTTGTATTTGCGCAAATGATTATGGAGAGATTCTGACATTTTGTCACTACAAAAGCATATGGAAATTGTTAATTCCGTAAAAGGTTATCGGAATTACTGTCAAAGGTAATATATAAAAAAATAAGGTCGATGGAGTCGACATTTCCTATCTAACCCTACATAACCTACCACTTTTTTTAAATAATGGGAAATCATCGAATGACCCCTCCCACTCTGGGTGGAGCGGAAAGGAGCGCCTGATGATGTGCAGGAACCTGCCGAAACATCCGTGTCCGGTGAGGACCTGCGTCAGGCGGTAGGTGAGAACGCCGTGACGTCTCTCTAGCCACTCCTCAAAGAGGGGTCTCTTATCGCCACTATCGTGGCGTGCCCTAAGTATAACCTACCCCTGAGAAGAAGAAATGGCGAAACAAACTTAAGAGGTCAAAGTCTCTTTTCAAGTCCAGACATAATCTCGGTCAGATCATGAGAGTGAGGATCATGTTGATTAGTTTCTAAAATGGTCTTTTGAGGAAAGAACTACACAGGAAGAACTATATACCTAGTAGGGCAGATCACACAGTAGATGAGTGTCCATGTTTAGGTAAATACATATAAATAGCTGTAGCTTACCTATAGCTATTAATATTTATTTACCCATACACATTTTTAATAATAACTATTCTCATGTGATTCGATAACGATTCTCATTAGCTTACACATTAATTACCCGACTGTTCAATAGAGTTTAACTTTTTTGTTGAATAGCGAAAGCTATGTACAGAGGCCAGCACATCAACCTACCCCAATCTGTCAAATTTTCCCAATTGAATATGAACCTTATTCGTTTGAGGTAAAGTTGAAAATCTATCAAAGAAATTTGACAGATTGGGGTAACTTGATGTGCTGGCCTCTGTACGTACATAATAATACCAGCCTATTATTGTCCCACTGCAGAGCAAAAGCCTCTTCTCATGCAGAGAAGGCACGAGCATTAATCACCACGCATGCTCAAGACGTTGGCGATTTCACATTATGAAATATAATTATGGTCAAGGTGGAGCTAAATACTGGTACTCAGCTGCATCCAGTTAGTCTGGAGGCCGACGCCAACATAGTTTGGAAAAGGCTAGGCAGATGATGATGGTGGGGCAAAATTTCTAGATAGGTATTCGAGTTCATTGTTCTCTGACTAAATAGACACTGAAGTGTCCCAAGCGTCTCAAGTGGTGACTTCAATAGAATGAAAAACGACACAAAATGAGATCGAACATAGATATTTCTGCCGGATTCTGTTCCCCTATTAATAGATAAATTCTCAGAGCATGCAGCTTGTTTGCAAGAGCCGACCGGACATTCTTTGAATTGTTCTGGGCTTTGAATGTATTGCAACTTGCTAGGTGGTTGGATATTTTGGATAGTAGGTAGGTACCTAACTTCGCTCACCGCCGTCAGTCGTTTGTAAGCCATTTTTCTAGCTTTATAACCCATTAAGCAGTCAAAGCAAAGCATCAAACGTAACCAACCAAATCCATACTTAATATTATAAATTCGAAAGTAACTCTGTCTGTCTGTCTGTAATGTTTCCTTTTCATGCCTAAACCACTGTACGGATTTCGATAAAATTTGGCAGAGAGATAGATTGCATCCCGGGGAAGGACATAGGATAGTTTTTATCGACATACCTCGCGGGCGAAGCCGCGGGCGGAAGCTTAGTGTACTTAGCTGAATGATGCTGATCTATACGTCATGTTCGTGAACGGGCGCCGTCAGTTGAGGCTGGTCATCACTTAACTGTCTCGGCTTATTTTTAATTATTATTTTTTTTGGATTGTTGTTTTGTTAAGTACTATTTGCTGTAGGTACTCTGGACGCTTTTAATACGTACGTCTTTTTATTTACATCGTTCTCACATATAATTACCTATAAATTCAACATTAATGATGTAACTAATATTTTTGTAAAAATATAATTTAAAAGAGTGTCCATTGAGTTTCTTGCCCGTTCTTCTCCATAGGTACCTACGCTTTGGAATGGGCAACTAGCTTCATATTTTCTGACTGACCGACATTTTGGGTGGGGCATAGTCTGATCAGAATCACCGCGCCCGCACTGGGTTTTGGATGGGTCAGTAATCCCCCACTTCGACAAATTGTGTCTACAGCGGCCTACTTGGGTACAAGAGAATCATGATAACGATGCTATGCGTTGCACCAACAAAGCTCTAGAAACTGATTGCGTATCTTTAGTGCAATACAACACTTTTACTGTGTGTCTTCTTCACTATCTTGGTATCTTCAAGTTTCCCAACAGCTTCTGAGTAGGTAGGTACCTACTTAATACAATATCGGACAACGCTCTGCTCACCTTGCAAAGACGTTTGGCCCCCAAACTGGAACGGGCTGGGGCCGCTTTCAAGCGGCTCCTGCCCAACCTGAGGGGGCCAAACGCCTCCTGCCGGAGGCTTTACGCGGGGGTCGTGCGGTCCATGGCCGTGTATGGCGCCCCGGTGTGGGCGCGTTCACTGCGGCTTCGAGCCGCCCACTACTTGAACGCGCCCCAAAAGGTGGTAGCCATACGGCTGATACGGGGGTACCGCACGATCTCGCGCGAGGCGGCAAGCCTCCTTGCCGGACTGCCGCCATGGGATCTGGAGGCGATAGTCCTCGCGCGCCTCTTTGAGTGGCGCGCGGAGGCACTACGCCGGGGGGAAAACCCGCTTCCGCGGCAAATTGCTGCGGAGCGGACGGACCTCCGGCGCGATCTCATGGCGGCATGGAAAGCGCGACTGTCGCAACCCAGCGCAGGGCACGCCGCGATAGCGGCGGTAAGGCCCCTCTTTGAGGAGTGGCTAGAGAGGCGTCACGGCGCCCTCACCTACCGCCTGACGCAGGTCCTCACCGGACACGGATGTTTCGGGAGGTTCCTGCACATAATCAGGCGGGAGGAAACGCCCGGGTGTCACCACTGCGAGGATCGCCCAGAGGACACGGTGGTGCACACGGTGGAGGTCTGTCCCGCTTGGGCAGAGCACCGCCGTGTCCTCGTAGAGGCGATCGGCAGCGGCGGCGACCTCTCGCGCCCGGCCCTGGTCCAAGCCATGGTCCGGGGCGAGAGGGAGTGGGAGGCAGTCACCTCCTTCTGCGAAGCAGTCATGCTAGCGAAGGAGGTGGCGGGATGGGAGAGGGAGAGAGCCGAGAGGGCCGCCCGTCCCAGCCGCCGCGGTAGACGCTCCGGGCGTCGGGAGCCGCGTGACGACTCCCGGCCACCGTAGGCGCGGGCCTGCGGACGGCGAGTAATGGGTAGCTCGCCGTCCGATCAGGACCAGGCCCGTGCCGGACGGCGCGTATGTGTTCCACGCGCGCCTCAAAGAGATGTCAGCAGACATGGAGGGGCCCGTTAGGGCCGAAGCCTGCCGGGGCAGCGGGATTGTCCGAAAGGGTTACCGCTGCCCCGGAACATAAAGGGCTAAGGAAGGAACACGGATGGGTTTTAGTCAGTAAGAGTCTGACACTCCCTTCCGCTCCACCCAGAGCGGGAGGGGTCATTGGATGATTTCCCATCCTTAAAAAAAAAAAAAAAAAGGGTGTTTTGTACTCCTTATTTCGATAATGACAAGGCTTGAAAGGCCTTTCCAGGTGGTTCCTAGATGCCAAGGTATTTTAAATTGGTACTTCACCTACCTACCGGGTTACAAAATTCATTGCGACAGAGTGCTTTATACCTACGAACATTAGGGGACCAGGAGGAATACCATGATGTATTTAAAAACGTTTCAAAAGCAAGACATTTCAGTTTAGGTTCTTAAACTGCATCGCTCACAGTCGTACCATGACGTCCAATACGCTCAGCGGCATTTGGATCGTTGAAAGTGAATAAGCTTTTATATTTTTATATATTTTTATATATATTTTTATATATTTAATAGCTAGAATTAAGAGCTCTTGGTAGGTATCCAGATGGCACGGCCTAAATTGAATCGTTAAACTGACGTCATGGTACGAATTAGAGGAACAGTTCAGTTTATGTCCAAAAGTGGATCGCGTTAAGAGCTCGTGGTAGGTATCCTGGTCAGGAAACCATGTCGATGTCATCATCCAGCACTTTTGCTTACAAAACCGTAGTCTTCGCCTAAAAGGTAGTTACAACACCAATGGAATACCACTCGTAAAAATGTTACGAGCACATGGAATCGATAAATCAATAAGTAAAACATCGCTGGCGGGTAATTATCACGTGTGAACCCACGGCTGCCGGTACAACTATGCCATATGGTGCAAAAGTTCCAATAAATTCTATCATATCACTACCGCATAACATTCATATTTTATCAGGGTCTACCTTTGTCTAGCTTCGTGGGAACTTACTGCAAATTGTAATGTGTATCGATCTGCCTGTTGAAAGGAATATAAAACTGTTTGTTTTCTTTGTCCTTGGAAGGTTGTAAGCAAGTTTTATGGTTCCAGTAGGTAGGTACAGTCAACAAAAGAGATAAGTATGCTGGATCGTCGGATGTAGTTGAAGTTTAGTAAGAAACCGATGGATGTTGTCGACTGAAAATTAATTTGATAAATGAGCTGTTTTTTTTCTAATAATAAAATTAAATTTTATTCGAGAATATCCATTAATTTCTTACTAAACTTCAACTATATCCGACGATCCTGCATACTTATCTCTTTTGTTGAATGTACGTGCGGAGGGAGTGTTTATTTACTTTATTCAATGAATTATGTTCTTTATTTAGCACCCCAATTGCGTAACATTCATGAAATAAATTCCTAATTCATTGCTTCATTTATTATTAGGTATGTACAGACGCCAGCACATCAAGCTACTATAAATGTCAAATTTCTTTACTTAGTAGATTTTCAACTTTATCGCTAAAGGTTTAGGTTTAAGGTTGATTGGGAAAATTTTACAGTTTCGGGTATTTTGATGAAAAATTCGTCTGCTCGACAAAGTAATTAACGCTATGAATGTTGTTCAATTGTCAAAATGTTATTGTAAGTGAAGAAAGAAACAATAAAATTCTCTGTACCGAATAAACTTCAAACTCATATAATGCTAGGACCAGGGCAACGCCTTGTCCAACTCGTTTTTAGGGTATCTACCTCAAAAGATAAAACGGAACCCTTATAAGATCACTTCGTTGTCCGTCTGTCTGTCCATCAGTCAAGACCCTTTTTCTCAGGAACGCATGGGGTTATCAAGTTGAAATTAATATCAAATTCTCAGGGCTGCAATACCTTGAAGCAGTGAAAATGTCAAACCCAAACTTCTAAGTCAACGCCATCAAAAGACACGGGCGTTTATGTTCCAAAATGAAATCCTACAGGGTACTTCCGTCATGGCTGTCAGTCGTAGATCTTTGACAGTCGTTACGGGTCGTCAGAAGCCCGAAAGTCTGACAACTAGTCCTATCAAGCGGTATCGTGGTCGTGGTACAACACAGACAAACCTACAGTATTCTCTCCTTCCCCTTTTTAATCCATCCAAAGGTTGTCTTTATAAGATCGCTCTTAGCGATAAGACTGCCCATTGTGTCACCCTTTGTACAATTTCTACATTTATATCTGTAATTTATATGGTGTACATGATAAAGAGTATTCTATTTGATTCTTCTCTATCGTATTACCCAGCATGGGCATCTTCAATTCCACGAGCTCGATTATTTTTGTACTTCACCTCGAATGGGATAGGTTTTATTTTGTCCATGCCATGCATATTTTGTAGATTTATATAAATAAGCTTAACATAGAGTAGGATGCAAGAACGAAGCAGTCGGTCGATTAGATTTTCGGAAATAGGAGTTCGGTACTTGTTGACGAATGCAAAAAAAGCTTTAGAATCGAGAGATTGCATATTGCAAGAGCGAGCGAAGCGACCTTTTTAGGTGTTTTCGGATATTTTTTTTAGTTCTGAATGTTTTTACACCTATACCTATTTTATTTTGACGCTAGGGAGATGCAAGCGCACCCTCTTGCACCCCGCTCCCGGCGCCCATGTAACTGAGTTGTGAAGGTCCGATTAGGCAGTCGCCCCGTGTAAAATACTGGTAGATATTCAGCTGCATCCGGTAAGAATGGAAGCCGACCCCAATATATGTACCTACTTGGCTGAGAAAAGACTAGGCAGATGACGAGTTACTGATTATCATAAAAAAATTTGGGAGAGGTGACTTTGGTAGTTAGATTCTAAAAGAATTAAAGGCATAGATATAAAAAAAAAATAGTTTATTAAAAACTGATTCATCGATACTTCAAAACAATCAATATAAATTAAACATAGTCGACGTAAGCATAATAATATAAGTAGCTTTACAATATACATAGTGTTTTTTGCTTTTCATGACTGATTAAGTAAATAAATAAATACGGTAAAAATCAAGTTTTCGCATCAATCATAATATCTACAATAAAATTAAAACAAAATATGAACGGAGCAGACCTACCAGGGTCTAGTGGTACCGACCACGACTTACGAGTTGTGTAGGTCATGAATTCGAACCATAGTAGGCACTTTACTTAGTGTATTTAATTTATCCAACACTACTCTCAAACGGCGAAGAAAAACATCTTGAGGAAACCGGCATGTCCTAGAACCAAAAATTCGAAATCGTGACATCTACCAATCCGCCCTGGGCACGCGTAATGGATTATGGTCCACAGCCTCTCACAGAGAGGAGGCTTATGTCCCAGCAGTGGGAAAATTAGAGGCTGATTATGCTAAGTGATGAATGTCTTGTTTTTGCAGGAAACAAGTCGTTGATGTTATCCATACCGTAAGGGTATGGATAAAGGGCACGCCGCGATAGCGGCGGTAAGGCCCCTCTTAGGAGTGGCTAGAGAGGCGTCACGGCGCCCTTACCTACCGCCTGACGCAGGTCCTCACCGGACACGGATGTTTCGGGAGGTTCCTGCACATCATCAGGCGATCGGCAGCGGCGGCGACCTCGCGCGCCCGGCCCTGGTCCAAGCCATGGTCCGGGGCGAGAGGGAGTGGGAGGCAGTCACCTCCTTCTGCGAAGCTGTCATGCTAGCGAAGGAGGTGGCGGGATGGGCGAGGGAGAGAGCCGAGAGGGCCGCCCGTCCCAGCCGCCGCGGTAGACGCTCCGGGCGTCGGGAGCCGCGTGACGACTCCCGGCCACCGTAGGCGCGGGCCTGCGGACGGCGAGTAATGGGTAGCTCGCCGTCCGATCAGGACCAGGCCCGTGCCGGACAAGCGTATGTGTTCCACGCGCGCCTCAAAGAGATGTCAGCAGACATGGAGGGGCCCGTTAGGGCCGAAGCCTGCCGGGGCAGCGGGTTTGTCCGAAAGGGTTACCGCTGCCCCGGAACATAAAGGGCTAAGGAAGGAACACGGATGGGTTTTAGTCAGTAAGTCTGACACTCCCTTCTGCTCCACCCATAGCGGGAGGGGTCATTTGATGATTTCCCATCCTTAAAAAAAAAAAGGGTATGGATAACATCAACGACTGCTGCGAATTATCCCTTAGGCTGGCCATAAACGAACTGCTTCAGCAGTAAGCCAGTGATCAACATACACGGACTGCTCGTGCAGTCAAATTGCACCGCTTGAAGCTGCCATTGATCCTGCCTGCTTGCTGCTGCAGCAGTCGGTGTCAACTGCTCTGCGGTTTTTATTGCCGGCCTTAACACACGCGTCGTGGATTGAAGAGAGCGGGCGGAGTTAAATGCGCGACTTGGAGCAATCGATACTGGCTGCTTCAAGCTGTCCGTGTATGGCCGGCCTTAAACACATAATTTTTTTCGAAATAGAAATCTCAGTACCTACGTCATATTTGTTTACCAAATTAGACTAGTAAAGAAAACTACACTATACTTCATACAAATTATTTTTGATTCAGTTTTACAATCACAGATGAGTATTAATGTTTGAGATATAAGCCGACAATTAGTAATTTACAATATAATGTACAAATAAACCAATGTAACGTTACCTGCGAAAAATATTACAGAAAAAATCAGCACGCGAATGCGTTTGGTTTTTCGCAAAACAAATTTTCGCATCTCAAAATCCTATTGATGTTTCATATATTTTTTTTTTAAACAATCGAAGGTTTGTTTTTCCTACAATGAATAGTACTCGAGGTAATCTAGCTACCCACCTATGAATATTTTGTACAGGCAACATTATTAAAAAAATATTTAAGTTAATAAGTACTTATAAAATAAAAAAGGAAGAGCTCATTGGGCATCAAATGGCAAATAATGTCCGCATCGCTCTCAATGGGATAAGTGCCCAAAAGGCTGGCAGTTTCCTTTTTTATTATAAACTTGTACATACACGTAATATTAATATATTTTAGTGTTAAGAGCTAAACAGTTCAAATTAAATAATATTATGTAGCAATGGAAAAACTCTTCAGCCAAATCAAATCCAAAGTTAGCTAGGTATACTTTATTTTTTATTTTTAATCTTGTGACAATAACACATGTCTCAGAGACTATTATTTTATCAATATACATATTTAAGAACATTATACACCTTTGGTTATCAGAGTAATATGTTAGATTTGAATTTATATGTTCCTTATTTTTTACAAAATGGTCTAAGAAATGCAAAAGGACGATTCTTCAGAGTAATTTGAAATGGACTCGTTTACCTACATCTATAGGACTGTTTTTGGCTTAAGGGGAATGCGCCAAGGTAGCCCGCAAAATTCAAACTATATTCCGTTTTTTGCAATTTGCAGGTCAGTGTCAGGTTGTATGTGTTGATCTCAATGTGATTCGCGGCCGTAAAAATTAATTATTTGTAGAATTAAAATCATAAAAATTATTAATAGTTCATATTACCCTATTGAATTACTATTTTATGAAATCATGACATTTGAGGCCAATTCTAACTCCAAGTTGTATTGCAGATTCTAGTGGTTATTATCCTGTAAATATAATATAATTATTTGTTACATATTATTAATGTCAACAAACATATACAATCAGATACAGTCCTGCAAGTGGCCAAAAACGTAAGCAAATTTGAATTTCGCGTACTACAATGACGCTTTCGCCTTAATATACCACAATAGTATTTGGGGCATGCATTATCGGTGTTAAGGGTCAAATGGAAATTGATAGTAATCATTATGAAATACCGCTTTAGATAATTTATCGAGGTAATTAGGCGTGCCCTGACCAAGATAATAAGGAATTGCGCACTATTCTTTGCATTTTCTGCAAACTTAAGTATTTATTTTGTGGCAATCTTTGAGTTAGTTTCATTATGGACTTCGGGAAGATCGTTATGTTAAGATAGTATATATTTTATTAAAAACGGTTATGTATATTTACACGTACATAGCTAGGTAGGTATGTCTTTGTCTAACACTTAAGTAAAAGGCATACTAAAAGGTTTTTTGGGAACTGTTCCGAACTTTGGTATTTCGGCGCAAACGCATTGTCTCTTGCACGAAATTCATTGGCCCCTAGAACTCAATAGTCAATATACGTTATTTGAACATTTAGGTGTTAAATATAATAATAATGGTATGAGAAACAATGATTGCGATCAGTAGAACCGACAAAAACTATGTACATATTTTTTACATGAATATTATATGAAATATATTTTTTGATATGGGATGGGTAGCTCATGTTTGCACAAACATATAGATTGTAATTTAAATTCATTAACTGAAATCTTTTTGGAAAAAAATTCGATATAATTAATAATAAAATAATTATGTAAGTAGGTAATTTGATTATAGGTAATTATGGTTGCAGTCACGATTTTACGATACGCAGTAAAAAATACTATAGGAGCTATTTTAAACATCGATTTGTCTTTCACAAATGAGTATAAACCACATAATTATCAAGTGATAAAACATACAGATATCGTTCTGAAACTGAGTAGGTAAGTTTATAACTGACTATCTTTTTCTATAAAAGCTGCCAGTACCTACCTAAAATGTATTTACAATGAGAAATAAATTAAATTCCTAGTTCGCTTGGGTAAGGCCCCAAAAGGAGGATTGAAGACCTAGTAATTCGCGGAAATCCGCTAGACACGGGCAGCGAAAACAGTTGGGGCGATGTTTGGGGAGTCTTATGTTCAGCAGTGCACGTCTTTAGGTAAGTTGATGTGGTAAGATTTATATCGAACGTGGAAGTTACACATCAAAATAATTGTCTTATTGTATTCGAGGGCAGTCCTCCTTAACTCGTTTTTAATCGCAAGTTACTCACATTTTACACACGTTTCATTGCTACTCACTCAACTATCTACTTTGCCGTTGTGTATTCTAAGTTAATTTATGAGTGACCCCTTTGTGAAAAAACGGATTTTTTAGATTACAATGGAATTTGAACTTTGTCAAACCATGACATTGGGTTAATTGTTCCAAAACTTGATAATTATTTCAAATATAAGTTATTATGACTGTCAGTACATTCTTACTCAATTTCAGAACGACACACGTTCTACTTACAAAGTGTGATAGAAAAGTAGTAAGACTAACTTTACGGACAGCACTTAGGTAGGTACATTTGGTATAAAAACTTCTTGGCGGTTCTTACGGCATGTTCTGAAGGCATTCTTTGATCTGCGTCCATGCTTGTAGGTTCTGGGAAAGTAAAATATGTATTAAATTATCAGAAATTTTACAGGGTGGCATCATCGACGCGCAAAAAATGTTGTATTTTGTACGAAACAGCGGAGTTTATAACTGACGAAAAATGCCTGCGCTAGGTAGGGGGTCTTATCTGCGTTCTCGATTTATTTGCCATGAATGTAAACAAATATGAATTAATGGAAAAATAACTATAATTCCTACTCAATAAAGTTCAGTTTACGCTACATCTTTAAACATTTTTATAACTTTTTCAAGTGCTAGTCCCTCTGAAATCAACTTAATAGTCATTGAAATAAAGTTGATATTTGTTTAATTTGAAATAGGGTGGGGGTGTGTAGCAGTGCGCAGTTTTACTATATGTGCCTACCGCACATCAGTGTCAACACTTGCACTACTGAAATCGCCCTTACTGCGACGACATAAGAGCGCTACCAATGTTAAAATGCTACATCTGATGTTATGGTTGACTGTACGATAATTAATCAAAAACAAAATATTCAGTCAGCGCTGTTAAGATGGCCACAAGTCGATATTTTTTCCATACAAATTTCTGGAGGGGGACTCCACTGTTTGACATTGTACATCCAAAGTTAAACATGATAAACGTTTTTTCTTATTAATAATTGTGTCTGTACGGAAACAGAATAGTAAAATAAAAACCATTAAAAGGATATGAGCCAACAAAGATTCGTTTTTCTTGCTAGAGGGGGGGGGGGGAGAAGGGATGATAGCATCGATAACTATACGCAATTTTTGGAAGGGAAATAGTTATACAACGCTTTGTCTTCTTCTTTCGAAAGTCAAATTACTGACGACTGAAAGAGAGAAATCGGTGTGTAACTATTCACCTGTTATGATACGTTTATTAGTAAGGGGGTGAAGGTATAAAGATTAAAGATTGTGTGTAAACTAACCTTTTTCGCCGCCTTCACCTGCAGAGTAATAAAGCTAACGAGTGACTCGTGGAGATCCTTGTCTTTTTGTTTTTGGAAAAATTCTATCTCTACCTGCGCCTTCTTGGTGAATTCTCTGTAAACAAAGTTTTTTATGAAGTATGTATTAAGTTCATTAAGTCATGTATTATAAATAAATGTTCTAGAATGCATGGCAGACACTTTATCAATCGATGCAGGAAGTTTTACAACGTGGATCAACTTTTCGAGAAAAATGTACCAAGTGACTATCTAAACCAAAGTAAAAACACTGGCCACTACATTGGTATCCTGACTCAAGTTCCACCTTGGCTTGGTCTGGTATTTAGCTGCATTCGGTTAGACAGGAAGCTGATCTTAACTTGCCTGGGAGAAGAGTGGGCAGCTGATGTTAATTATGAAGTTTCCCATAACTGGTCATTAGTCTCTCCTCTCAAGCACCATGCCAGTAGCAAGTCGTCACACCTCCTTAGTAGTTACTTACTCTAAATCCATCTTAGCCTTCTCGATGGCGTCTTTATCGGAGACGATCTTGCCGTCGAGCGCGCGCGTGGTCTGGTCGCGCACGATGTCGGGCTCCGTCGTGCCGAACAGGCGCGACATGAGGCCCGCCTTGCCGGCTGCCGCGCGGCTGCGCTCTGACACCCTGGAGGGAGACAACACATTATTTGAGTCAGCAAACGAATGGCAAACGACACCGCGGCAGGCCCAGACGGAGATAGAGGGATGAGCTGGACTCCTTTAGTAAAGTTTGCTCCTTGGCAGCTCTGGACAGAGGTGAAAAGAGAGTAGGGACATTAATGGCTATAATAAAAAAACAGTAAAAAAAGTATTTTATTCTTCTCTCAGGGGTGCCTAATGCACTTATTTTCGGATGAGCATGATTCGGCACAGCCGGGCGGCAAAATCGGAAAACGAATAGTGCCGAATCTTGAGGACTTGAACACTTTCTAGCACGCCTCTGCATAAAAAATTAATTAAAAATAATATTTCAAAGGGTTTCAATCTGATCAAAGCACGAGACGCACTTTCAGAACCAGACTGTACTAGAATTTAGATGGCGAAAATTGTCGATTATCTCTTTTAGACTAATAAGAAAATTCATGACTAAAGGCTTTCTTACCTGTTAGTGAGCGTGTCCTGTGCGTTCTCTAACGTTCGCTGCAACGTCTCGTGGTTGGTGCACAGTTGCTGCAACGCGCTCGCGTAGAAGAGGTACTCTTTCAATTGATCTGCTAGCTGCTCTTCATCCTCTGCTACTGAGTCTATACTGTCTGCTATTGAATCTGGCGGAGAAAGGTACTAAAAATACTAAGGCTTTCAGTTTTTATGTTGAATTTTCCCGCCATTCTGACGTCGGGTTGGTGGCTAGGTTCACATGTAAGGATTTCATAAAAGATAAATTGTTATGAATGAAGATTTTATAAAACTTTTATGTCAATGAAATGAGGACTACAATATACATTGGGTCATTTTAACTATTAAATTGAGGGTTAGGAATGTGACGTTTATTACCTATGGATAATTACATGCTGAAGATACCTCACTACGTTACCTCGCGGTCGCGGATTAGCTCGCTACGTCGAGGTCAGCTCCATGTAAAACAAATGCATGCTAATAGACACGCACGCACATGCCAGGCATCGAGGTAAACCCCACAGTTATTTATTCAAGTAACAAGAACTCATGTGTTAGTAAACTTAAGAACTATGTTAGACCATTTTATTTAAATTCAATACGTTTAATTTTATTTAAAGTAATACCCTACCCTTAAGGCTGCAGTCTTGCAAAATTCACTCGCGGCGAATTATTTGCGCAACTTTGTATTTTTTTTTTAAACAGAGCAATGAAATAACATGAAATTTTATTATTTCACATAAATAACCACAATATAAGTAATAGCTAGTTATTTTTTTTAAGTTCATTTAGGTGGAATAAGTTAGGTAAATCAAGCGTTAAATACAGCTCTTTCGCGCCCAACATCATTTCGAGTTCTGTTTGGGCGGTTAGTTTAGGACAATGAAGAATTAATTTTGGAAATCTGTTAAGCACATAATTATCTCAACATTCTCGTCTTCAAAATGTGCTCATTAGTTTTTTCTAATTCTATTTCATTTTCTTAATTTAGACGTCACAATTTCATCAAAATTCTCTGTTTTTATCTCTTAATAAATGGTTTTTTTCATAATAACTATGCATCGTATGTATGTATTAATTAGATTATTTTAATGCCAAGAGTTCAATAAGCAAATACAAAAAAAAATAGCACCTAAATCACCTTACCCTAACAATAGTAATATTTTCAAAAGACCTACAAAAAAGGGTTTATAAACAAGAATTGAGAGAGAAATTCCTTAGTGGCCACTGCACGGTCGGAGCGTTCAGACGTGTGGTCCACGACGAATTTTAACTGTTCCCTCTCGCTCTAACTTAGCTCCTGCTCTAACATAGGTTGCGCATTGTTGTGTATCTAAAGTTGCTCTACTTTAATATTTTTTGTATATAATTTATCGAGTGTTTTGTAAATATTTGTATAACAGTAATAGTTTTGTAAATATTTGTGTATCAGTAATAGTTCTGTAAATATGTGATTTCAAAATGGATCGTAAACGTAAAAAAAAATATGCCTGTACAAGAAAAAGAAAATTGGCCTCAAACGTAGAATTGATGAAGAGAAATAGAATTCAAAGGTAAGTAGAACTGTTAACAGTATTCATGTTTAGGGCCTATGTTCTATGTTCTATGTTATGGGTTTGGTTTCCGCACTTAGTCCTTCAGTGGACCATTGTGCGTGGGCCATGGCGGCCGTTGGCGGTTATTCCAACCAGCCCACCTCCCTCCAGAAGCTGATTAGGTCTCCTGGTCTTTTGAGAACATCTGTGTCCGATCTGGGTGTCCCGAGGGTTTGTGTCCTGATCTGGGTGACGCCTGTGCACTCAAAGAGCACATGCGCAATGGTTTCATCAGCCACCATGCAAGCTCTGCACAGGGGGCTGTCCGTTATGCCTATAGTGTGAAAGTGTTTGTTTAGCGAGCAGTGTCCCGTGATGGTCCCCGTCACCAGGCGCAGGCCTTTCCTGTCCAATCGTAGTAAGCGACTGCTTAGCTTGCCATCCAGTGATGGCATAGCTTCCTTGGACTGCCTGCAGCCTGGTGACGACGTCCACCAGCTTTCTGCTTGTGTGTGGGTGTACTCCTGTAGCCACCTGCGTAGTTGGTTGAAGGGGATGGGCACGATAGGTTCCGGTCCACAGACTGGCATGCTCGATGCCCTTCTGGCCAGCTCGTCAGCTGCGTCGTTACCTAGCGATCCACTGTGTCCTTTTATCCATTGTAGTGTCACTATATTGCGGTTCAATACAGTTGCCTGTTCAAGCGCATTGTGACATTCTAGTATTAGTTTCGATGTGATGCATTTTTTATCTAAGGATTGGAGGACTGAGGCGCTGTCAGAGAGTATGCGAATATGGGTGTCCGCAACTCCTCTGGCTGCTATGGCATAAGCCGCTTGTGTTATGCCCACACACTCCGCTTGGTAGACCGTGTTGCGCTTTCCCAGCGGTTTGGATATTCTTATGTTGAGGTCGTGTGAGAAGACTCCGACTCCAGTTCCGCAGTCGGTCTTTGAACCGTCAGTGTAAATTCTCAGTTCCTTCGAACCTGAGTAGTCGCACTGCTCCTCTTTAAGCATTATGTTGTAGTGCTTTTGGAAGCAGTATTGTTTCGGGGCTTTGTCGCAGGGTGATGCCATCATTGGCTGCCATTTGATCGCATTTTCTTTTAAGCGTATGTGTTTGACCCTAGAGTCTTTGCTCAGGGTTAATGATGTAGAGAGCCTGAAGGCAGCCAAGGCCGCTTCTTCCCGCACTACAAGGTGTAGAGGCGGTAGTCCGAGCATGGTCTGTAGGGCAGCAGTGGGTGTAGTTCTCATGCAGCCGGTGATTGCCACACACGCGAGCCGCTGCAGCTTTTCAAGGTCTTTTTGGGCTGTGCTCAGGTCTGTTCTGGGCCACCAGACTAGTGAGCCGTATGTGATGATTGGTCGGATAACTGTGGTGTATAGCCAGTGAGTGACCCTGGGGCTAATCCCCCAATTTTTTCCAAGCATTCGCTTGCATTGCCACAGTGATATGCTGGCTTTCGTAGTAATGTAGTTGGTGTGTTTTGCCCAATTCAGCTGTTTGTCCAAAAATATGCCGAGGTATTTGGTTTCAGTTGATAGGCTTAGGGTTGTACCAAAGAAACGTGGTAGTTGTAGTGTCGTCAGTTTCCTCTTTTTTGTGAAGAGAACCAATTCGGTTTTTGTGGGGTTCACTGATAGTTGGTGTTTACCACACCAATTTTCTATTATTTTCAGGGCCTGGCGCATTAGGTTGCACAGTGTGTTTTCGTGGGTGCCATTTATTATTATGGTTATGTCGTCGGCGTATCCTACAGTAAAGTAACCTTTGTCATTGAGATCTTTTATTAGACTGTCCACGACCAGGTTCCATAGAAGCGGCGAAAGGACGCCACCTTGGGGGCAGCCCTTCGCCACGATGGCCCTTGTGATGTCGTTTACGGTCACTTGTACTGCCCTCTGTTTGAGCATGTTGGTGATCCAGCCGCTCAGGGTCGGGTCTATGTTGTGTCTTTCTAGAGCCGTGCTGATGCTTTTGAAGTTGGTTTTGTCAAAGGCGCCCTCGATGTCAATGAAGGCAGCCAGTGCTGAGCATTTGTGGTCCACTGCGCATTCAATTTTGGATATCACACTATGCAGTGCGGATTCTGTTGATTTGCCTGTGGAGTACGCATGCTGTTTTTTGTGGAGTGGCTTTGCCCGAAGAGGTCCGTCTCGGATGTGTCGATCACAGAGTCTCTCTAGGGTCTTTAGTAGAAAGGATGTGAGGCTTATGGGTCTGTACGCCTTGGGTTGTGTGTAGTCCGCTTTTCCCGGTTTTGGTATGAAGATGACTTTCACTTCGCGCCAGGCTAGAGGTACGTATCTTAGTGCTATGCAGGCCCGATAAATTTCTACCAGGCATGGTGTGATATGGTCAACCCCCCATTGTAGTAGGGCTGGGAAAATGCCATCTAGTCCTGCAGACTTGTAAGGCTGGAAGGTGTTGATAGCCCACTTTATTCGGTCCTGTGTTACTAGACTGTGGGCACTGGACCAGTCCTGTTCCGTTGGGGTCCAATTGGGCACAGCTTCCCAGGTCCTGTCCTCTAGGAGTTTGCAGTCTGGGAAGTGAGTCTCGAGAAGGACCTTGCTGGTTTCCTGGTCCGTTAGTGTGTATGAGTTGTCGGGTTTTTTCAGCGCGCCAAGGGTTCGGTCCTGATCTGTTGATAGGATCTTCCTTATTCTTGCGGCTTTACTATTGGTTTCGATGGATTCGCAGAATTTCCGCCATGCTGTCCTTCTGGCAGTTCTGATTCGCTTTTTGTATGTGTATTGGGTTTCTTTGTATCGCTCCCAGTCTTCCGGGAGTCGGGTGTTTTTGGCTTTATTGAATTGCTTCCGTAGTGTGTTTCTGAGCTTACCAAGTTCGGCGTTCCACCAGGGATTTCTCTCACTGTTGGTTTTTGGTGCTCTTAGTTTACAGCATGCATGGTATGCTTCGGTTATGTATTCTGACAGCTTTGTCACAGTGTATTCCAGTTGTGCCGGTTCTGTTATGGTTATTTGTGATAGGTGCCTAGCTAGCATAAAGGCTAAGAGGCGCTTGTACCCGGGCACATCGGTGCGCCGTGGGTTACGTCTCGGTTCGGGTCTCCTTGTGTTAGTAGTTAGTGTGAAGCGGATCCTTCTATGATCTGAGCAAGAAGGTTCGTCCGATACATGCCAGTTTGCTATAAGATTAGTCGCGTTTTTAGTTGTGTTTAGGGCCTAACTACAAGGTCAAATTAAATTAGCTAGCGAGACTCCACAGACTTGATGGATATTGATATCTCAACACGATGAAACAGATTTTATCAACTCACACTTCAAGTAACAATACTACCAGCGGTCATTGGCCCCAAAAAAATCATCAAATCTTTATTTTTTTTATTTCGTCGTGTTTAGATAATATCGTATACAGGGTCAAATTAAATTAGATAGCGAAACTCCGCAAAAGTGTTGGGTATCGATATCTAAACGTGTGTGGGGGGCGTGAGTGTATGTGGGGAGGGCGTGATTGTGTGTGGGGGCATGAGTGTGTGTGTGTGTGTGGGGTCATGACTATGTGGGGTTGTGGGAGGGCGTGTGTGGTGGAATGTGTGTGTGTCTGTGTGGGGTGTGTGTCTGTGTGGGGTGTGTGTCTGTGTGTGGTGTGTGTCTGAGTGGGGTGTGTGTCTGTGTGGGGTGTGTGTCTGTATGGGGTATGTGTGTATGGGAATGAAGGTGAGAAAGTGTGTGGAGGGAAGTGTATGTCTGTGTGGGGTGTGTGTCTGTGTGAGGTGTGTGTGTATGGGAATGAAGGTAAGGGCGTGTATGGAGGGATGCGTGTGTGTGTGTCGGAATGAAGGTGAGGGCGTGTGTGGAGAGATGTGTGTGTGTGTCTGTGTGGGGTGTGTCTGTGTGGGTGTGTGTCTGTGTGGGGTGTGTGTGTATAGGAATGAGTGTGAGCGTGTGTGTGTTTGTGTTGATAGATGTATGTGTATGAGGTATGGGGAGTGAGTGTGTGAGGGGAATGTATGGGGGTGGGTTGTGTTTTTGGTGTTTATGTATGTATTAGATCGCTAGTCTACTATACTTTAGGGCTATTTAGACCAAAGTCGGATATCTTTTAGTACGATGATTTTTACTAATACTTCTGAAAACTTTGTTAATAATTTATGACTTTTTTTATTTTCACAGGTCCACTGCTGGCTCTCGGCAACCTTTTTCAGATGTTACCAACTTGTCAGAAGCTCGAAATATTAATCCTACCCCTTCTACTATGGGAGTACCAGTGATGATTGATAATATTGACAGACCTGAAAATGACCCGCCTTGAACGCTCAATGCCAATAAAAGACCCGCCCTATATCATTCAAGCTATTGAGAAAAAAGTAAATAAAAAGAAATAAGAACGCGCCCACGTCTTCTGCCGCAGACGCTGTCGTTCAGGAAAATTAATTGCTGCAGAGAGTAATCGTAACACTGTGCACAGAGTTACGTCCATTCAGTCTAAAAGTATCGGGAATGTATGATTTGCTTGTGGTTCCGAATTCAGTCAGTCGAGTTAAGCTGGAAGATTTGCCTCGCCCTGGTAGGCCATCAACGTCTTCGACTGAAGTTAACATCGCAAAAGTGAAGAAAATAGTGACTGAAAATCCTCATTCAAGTTTGAGAGAGATAGCCGCTGATCTTTCAGTGTCTCACGAGTCGATTCGTATCATTTTAAAAAATCACTTGGTTATGAAACATGTTGCCGCTCGTCTAGTCCCAAAAGACCTGAATTTTCTCCAAAAACTCAATCGCTTATGAGTCGCTGAAGACATGCTAGAATGAGTCAATTTCGACCCATCATTCATGAAACGCATTGTTACTGGTGATGAGACGTGGGATTACGAGTTTAACATGCAAACTAGTCAACAAGCTTCGGAGTGGCACCTTCCAACTAAACCGAAGAAAACCACGCCAAATTCGATCAAAAGTCAAAGTCATGTTGACTGTTTTCCTTGACTATCCCGGTTTTGTGCACTCGAAATTCTTACCGGAAGGTCAAACGGTAAATAAAGTATATTATTTGAGCTTTATGCGGCATTTAAGAGAGCAAATTCGAAGAAAAATGCCAAATTTGTGGAAAGAAAATTGTTGGATTTTGCACCACAATAATGTGCCTTCGCACAAGGCCATCTTTGTAAACAAATTTTTGACCAAAAGCTCAACAAATACATGATTCGTGATTATCGAGCAACCACCTTATTCACCAGATATGGCTCCAGCCGACTTCTTTCTTTTTCCTAACCTCAAATTACTAACTAAACTAATAAACATGCAAATCACCCACTGCTAGAACTTTTCCCACAAATGACCATGTCTGACCTTATATTATTTGCTTTGGGATATACCAAATTAAACAAGCAGGAAGTTACTTTGGTGAACATATAAGGCAGAATGGATCTTTTGTGGTAGAACTATGCAGTGAAACCAAGGTGCCAGGCAAACTGTCATCACATGAAACTATTTTCATAAGAGGAAGAATTCAATCTCTACACCGCAGTAACAAAATATAATATTCCTACATCCTCATAAGTACCACACAAAGTAATTGGGAAAATAGTTTAGAAGGATAATTATTATTGTATTTGGATCTGTGGTATGCGAACTATTGGATATTGCGCACATGTGATGACAATAGTCTGGTACCTTGGTTGGGCTCGATATCAAAATAATGTTGTGGCACCAGCATCTTTTCTTGACGATGTATTGGTAAGAGAAGAAGAATAAATCTTTGAAATCTGAAAATTGTAGTTTCATTAATTTTTAAGTAGGACATCTATGCACTTATTCCACATTATGTTTCCACCAATCCAATTACTTAAAATATCACACCATGTGCCTAGCCTTTTCCCAACTATGTTGGGGTCGGCTTCCAGTCTAACCAGTATTTTACATGGAGCGACTGCCTATCTGACCTCCACAACCCAGAAATGGTGCAAAAGATTTGATTGTGTCTTGGTGGGTGGGCCCAATTCCTAAAAACAACAATACAATTATAGTTTTGACTAATTGTAGGTTATGTAAACGTCAACTCTCCAACCTGTCATGGCTGGCTGTCGATGGTCAATAACAAACGTCAAACATTTTCAGTTTTTATTTAGTGCCTAAAGAATATTAGTTATTATGTTAAAAAACATTCTTTATTGTATTTAGGGGTTCGTTTTCCAGGTTTTCTAAAGTGTACATGTTATGGCCGGAGTCCCATACAAAATTGAAACATCTCCTTTATTTACATTTTCATTTTGTAACTTGCCAGAACGTAGGTTCTCTTTTTATGTTATTCGACTTTCATTGAGTAGTGGACTACTCAATGAAAGTCGAATAACATAAAAAGTACTGGAGTGGACTCCAGTCCATACGGCATATAGGCACATATCCATCTCCGTAATGTTTAATTGGCCCTGGGTATGGAAATAATAGACGTGGTTTTTGTCAATCGCAAACGTATTTCTCCTAATGTTACATTTCCATATTTTTTTCTTTTATCGCTTCTTCAGATTGCATATTTTTTGCAGAAAGTGGGCATTTTACTTCTACCAGTCCTGTTTTTCTAAATATAAATAAATATTGATTATTACTTAGTAGAGCAACTTTCCGACCGTGTCAAATATCGCTATGTAGGATGAATGCGGGGACTGCAGGGAGCCCGGGTGCAGACGCTCGGCGCGTGGACTCGCCGCACGCGATTCTTAAATTGTGCAATAGAAGACTAGGCCCTTAAGATATATCTAATGCAACTGTTTTATGTTACTTATAAAACGATTGTAAACATATCAAGCATAATGGAATAGTTTCAAGTAAGGTAGTCACTAACATACCGAAGTAATGCCCTGCCTTTTGTAGTCCGTCCCCCATCTCCTTCTCAATGACGCTCCACTCACTGAACAGCTTGCCGTAGTTCGCGTGCAGCTTACATAGTGCATAATTCTTTTCTATTATTTTTGATCTGGAATGTTTGGACATAACATTATTTTAAAATTTTAAAACCTTGTGGAAATTGCGAATATAGTTATGGAGTTGGTTTGACTTCAAAACATACAAAGAAGACATTCTAAAATATTCCAAAAACTATTGTGCGACACTAGTTTCATGTAATATTGATAATCGAACCCACTCATAATTATGAAAACTGCTTTATTTTAGAAATATTCTTTGAATTCAAATAATTTTTATTAGTCAGACTTTCTCAAGTATTTAATCTAGCAGAACAATACAAAAAGAAAACTACATAAGTATTAATTGTCATCAGACAAAGAAAATAAGTGTATGATATGATAATAATATCATGTCATTGAAATTTACGTAGACTCAAATAGAATTTATGCATAAAAAACCGGTCAAGAGCGAGTCGGACTCGAGGGTTCCGTACGAAGTAGGTATGTAAATAGTTAATCACGGGTTTTTTTTGATGTAACTACCTTACGGCTTTCGGATTTTGTCCTTTATTTGAGCTACATGACTTTGCTTCTTGAAATTTTATCATAATTTAATACATTTTTACACAGGCGATAGGCAGAGGTAGAACACCGCGGTGGTTTTAGCCGGTAAGTGAACCCCCACGATGGACGAAGTCCATGAGGATTTCTACAGAGCACCAAAAAAAAAAGGGAGTGCTGAATTCATGGTTACAGCATGCGCGTCGTGTCCCTGCCACCCTGTATGCCAAACAGGCATACTTTGTTAGATGACTTATTTCATAAAGATATTCAGAAAAAGAGATGCGATAAATACAGTAAAACTCACCTAGTATAAAGAAAGTTTCCTAAATTAGTCTCTAATTGTTTCCCATAATTTTTAACACTCTCAATTTCTGGATCGGGCTTTTTTAGTCTGATGGATACTGATAATGATTTGATCTTGTTTTCAGCCTGTAGTATGTACCCTGAAATCAATAGCATACTATATTTACTTACATACAAATAATAAGGATTTATTATTAATTTGTTTAGCAGAGGTAGGTAGGAAACAATTCCTACCCTACCCTATCAAATTATTTTCTGACTAGGCATACAAATACCTCTAGTCAGAAAATAATTTGACTTCTTTTACAGAATTACTCATGCCTGTATGCAGGTACAGTGGGCTGCATCAATTGGGTACCCCTCTTGAAAGCATCTAGCAACTGGGGTAGGGTACACAATTGATGCAGCCCACCATACATTGGCCTTGGTTTGATACCAGTACCAGAGTAGTAACGGGACCAGACGTAGTACCTACTATTGGTATATCTAATCCGTATCGGTACTGTACCGGTACCAAACTAATATTTCCGTAAGTTATAGTGAGAGAACAAGTATGTAAAAAGGATAGCTAAAAGGCATTAGAAAAATAACTTCAAAGTACAACTACGATACGAGGTTTGTGGTACGCGGCAGGTACCTACCTTAATTTGGTACCGGCACTTGTTAGGTGGAGTACCGGTGCCGAAGTACCGGTACACAACCTGTACTTTTGGTACCGGTTCCAAGGCAAGCACCTCGAGTCTAGGCTTATACTTCCTGATGGAAAATTTTCCATCAGGAAAAAAACACTGCGCCACCCAGGGACAGATGGTTAAAGTATGTATTTATTTCAACATAACTTACCACTATCAGTAATAGTTTCCCGCCAACCATGCTCCTGTTGCAGGAAGTTGATGAACTGGTCATCGAAGCAGAGTCGAGGGTGTGACGCGACTCGCAGCAGGAAGTTCTCCAAGCCTGCGCGTCTTCTCTCGACAAACTCTGGGTCTGTGGTGTCTGACTTCCTCCAAGCATATAGGACCTGGATAATGAGGTTTTGTGTAAATATAAAGTTCGTTACATTTACATGAAATATTTAAGGTGGTGGTTCTGCTCTAAGTGTTCTCAAAACGGTGAAGGAAAACATCGTGAGGAAACCGGCATGTCCTAGAACCAAAAATTCTAAGACATGTGACATCTACCAACTCGCATGCACACTGTGTGGTGGATTACGTCCCACTCCCTCTCATTGAGAGGAGGCTCGTGTTCCAGCAGTGGGAACATTATAGGCTGATTATGTATGTATGTATGTATTATGATTTTACTCATACGGAGAATTGTTTAGTATGCCAAATGGAGTCGCCCCCTAAAATATTTCGTGAATGTTATCAATGATCCACACACAGCTTTTTAGTATTCTTTCTCATAAGTAATATATTTGTAACAGGCATGGTATACATATACTGCTAAATATAGCATTTATATAAGTTTTCTCATCAAACAAAAAGCATTTACAATTTACAGGCGCTGGAATTATCATGGAGTTAGTCAGTCAGAAAATATGAAAGGAGTTGCCCATTCTAAAGCGTAGTAGGTACGTTTGGAGAAGAATGGGCAAGAAACTCCATGGTCTTTTAAACAATCATATTTTATAAAAGAACAACCAACTAATTGATTAATGGTATTTATTATTATCTATAGTTTTGAAAGAAAATCATTTTCTCAACAAGTTGTGACTTTCTTGTATATTTGTAATTGTTATTATCTATTTTAATTTATTTCTGTTAAGCAAAATATTACAACCTGATAAGACAGAAGTATGATAATATTAAATCTGTTTACAAATATTTTTTTCATAATTATGCAAACAAATGTTATAAAATATTTAACTTTCCAAGACTATTATTAAGTTTTCAGCATTCTATTTCACAATTGAGAAGCATGTAGCTTCTCAAGCATTATTTATAAAAATAAATAAAACTGAAGTGTCTGTTTGTAATGTAAAAATAACAGCTTCAAAAAAGGAGGTTCTGTATTAAACCCTTATGTATGTTTGTATGTCCACGATTTTCTCAAAAACTAATGAAGCAATTTTGATCATTCTTTCATTAATGTGATCTACATACTTTCAGAAAGGTTTTAGTATAAAATACATTAGGTCATTATTCTTATGTACGAAGTTATATGCATAAATGTACTGCATCTCTGGCATTTCTATGCGAATTTTGATGATTCTTCAAGTCGGTGTCTTCAATTCTTCAATGCACTAGTGTTAATTGTATTTGTGTGGGGTAGGTTCAACAAATAGTGAAAAATAAAAACTTTTTTACAAAAAAAAAAAAACCACCTTATAAAAAACACTACAAAGTGATAAATAACTTTAAAAGTCTGTTGTTTTTTTTTTGTAAAAAAGTTTTACTAAATTCATATGACAGCATAGGTATAACAAAAATCAATTTTTAAAAGTTTTTCTGTTTCTGTTTGTTGTTTGTTCTGGATAATCTCCGAAACGCCTGGACTGATTTTGACGGGACTTTCACTGACAGATAGCTGAAGGTATAAAGAGTAACATAGGCTACTTTGTCCCTGTAGCACGTCCCCGTGGCATAATTTCCGACATCCACGGTGTTGAAGCCGCTGGCAGAAGCTAGTCAAAATAATTCAAACTCAAAGCATTTATTTCAATTAAACCATTTACAGGCACTTTTGAATTGTCAATAGGTCAGTCAGAAAATATGAAGCTAGTTGCCAATTCCAAAGCATAGGTACCTATGGAGAAGAACGGGCAAGAAACTCCATGGACACTCTTTTAAATTATATTTTACAAAAATATTAGTTACATCATTAATGTTGAATAACATCCTGTATTCTAATCTAGACCTAAATTCAGATGTTTTGTTATACTTGGTTTTAGAATGGCCTTGCAGGGCTTCTATTGTAACAACAAACTGACTCACATCTGTTTGTTTCTTAGGAAAATAATTGTTAATTAATTGGGCACTAATTTACACAGGAAATCTTTGATGACAAATGCATGACACAGGGTATTGATAGGTGAACTATTTTTAAAGAACATTGTTTCCTACTATTTTTATTAGCAAACTATACAAAACTAATAGCTGAATGTGCAATAAAAATATTAGCCAGTTCACAAGATGGTATGGCACAGTCACCAACATGTAACTTGCCATAGTGAGAGTAACAAACATCAAAAAAACATCCTATGGTTATTGCCATAAATTATTTTTAAACATGTCTGTTTAGAAGAAAGTTAAAAAAAGGAAAAACGCATCTAACAACTCTTGCCAAGTTACATGCGGCAACTGTGTCTAACTATGCAACAATACTGTCTGGCTTCTTATTATGCTATTGAAGTATTTTAAAAGAAAATAAGCTCACTCTTTTCTCAGGCAGTGGTGGTATGATAACATGTGGGTATGTAACAAGTAGGTAGTCGTGAATCTGCTCAAACTCTGTGTATCGTCTCCATATTGTACTGATTTTTGACTGCACCAGCCTGTAGTCTGGATCCGTTACTCTGGAATAAATTAATAACTTATTGAATAAAATGAACAAATAAAAAATATTGTACAGTATTTCCTTATCAAATTCCAATGCATGTTATGGTCAGATTAAAAGTTGAATTTGCTTATTATTTCATTAGTATGATGTAATCTATAAATTTAGATGGTATTATACAGAAATGACATTTTAGTAGCTTTGCATAGGAGTTATCAACAGGTTTATCACGAAGTTATTAGTACAAATTGAGGTGATTTCTGCACTGAATGTATCTGTTCAGTGCAGAAATCGCTTCAATTTTTTGGCGGTATGTGTGATTATATTTTACATGAAAACAATGTAAGAGACAACAACAAAAGTAGAAAGCAAGTTACCACGTTTTTTGAAAAGGATATGACGTATTTAGGTCTGATATTTTAAACATAGTTTCTTGCTACGTTTCAAAACCGGTGTAGGCACAAGTAATGAGGCTAATTGGCGCATAATGGATGGCTAATTTACTAAGAAAACAATAGAATATAACCACTTACTTAAGATCGATTAGGTATACAGTGTAATGATCACGGACGTGCAAAGTCCCATTAGCGCGCTTTTCTGACTCCACTATCGATATATCAACGTGTTTTAAGAGCGTATCCTGGAAAAAACACAAGGATAAATACCATATATGGCCTAAATAGAGAAAAGTAGGCGTAGTTTAATCACAATACCTGGCTATCAAAGTCTTCCGCTGTTTCAATAACGCTTGGCGATCTTGACGCCTTAACCGGCGAATTTTGTGCTGACATTTTGGTTTTCAATGCGATTTAACGTTTGGAGAACTGAATGAGGTATTTAATAGAAAATTATTTAAAATTTCCAGACAAGAAAACAGTGACAAACTGACAAATGCTAATGACATGACAACATTGACAACACAATTATGACACAAATCAAAATTGAAAACAGATTAAAAATTAATCACAATGTGACAGCAGGATAGCTTTATCACTTATTCATTGGCGTGAAAGAGAAAACAATATGCTGCGTCAAGCTTGCGTCAAGCAATATTTTAGTCATGGAACAAGGTGCTTTAGCGTTCCATCCACAAACCGGTAACCAGATTTCATGCATTAGTTTCCGCAGAAGATAACAAATTACAATGTATTTCAAAGTTTCGTTCGAGGTCAGTGTATCTGTCGCAGCCAACTTCAACTAACGGCCTGAATGATATTCAATTATAGTTTAGGTTGGAACTATATCCAATCACGCCTGAGCCGAATTGGTCGCAGTAACTAAGCAAGGGCCCCGACCAAATGGGTTAGGTTAGAACTGTGATCCTAAACCGCGTGCGAGCCGAGAGAGCGAAGTGAGGCGAGCACTACTTAAAAGGCCAGGCGGTTAACTAAACGGCTAATTTAACCAGTTGGCTGCGACACTTCGATGGTGTACCTACTGTTCCAGGAGTATAAATAGATAGCAATTTTATCTAATTGACCAAAATGGACGTTTTGTTGAACATAAAACGATCATTTGGGGTTATACTTATCATGTCCATAGACTTATATATATAAAACTAGCTGACCCGGCCACGCGTAGCTGTGGCTAACGTTTTTGTAATTTTTTTTTATCCTATCTTTCAAGTTGGATCGAACTGCACACGGTGTACAAATTTGATTAAAATCGGTTAAGTACTTTAGGAGTCCATCGCGGACAAACATTGTGACACGTAATTTATACATATACAGGATGAAATTGAATACATGCGACAAATCGAAATGGGAGATTGTACTCATCATTATGAACAACTTTTACTATGGGACCAAACCTGAAATCGCGAAAAAAAAAAACAGCTGTTCCCTACTTATTGACGAGTTATGCGAACATAAATGTAGGGAACAGCTGTTTTTTTTTCGCGATTTCAGGTATTTATAGGTCAAATTTTCTTTCTTCATATACCTATTTGTTCAAGTTCTCATAGAGGGCGTAGATATAATTAATATTTAAGTCGAGCGTTAGATGGCGCTTTGCAATTACGTCATCATGTTACAACTCGCTGTTAAGAGTCTCCGGGTCTTCATGACCCTCTGTAGTACGTTCGATTTGCAAGTTCAATATTTATTTGAATACTAGCTTCTGCCCGCGACTTCGTCCGCGTGAAATTTCACCCTCTTAGGAGTGGAATTTCAAAAAACCCTTTCTTAGTGGATACCTATATACACTTCACAAAGAACACACTCCAAATTTTATGTCTCTATGACCAGCGGTTTAGGCTGTGCATTGATATAATCAGTCAGACAGGATCACAGGACTTTGAATTTTATATTAGATTATAAAAGTAAACCTAAGTACCTACCTAATAAAAAAAAACTCAATAACAGAAAATAAAATACCTACCTACCTAAATAAACCTATTTCTGATGATACGTGGCTAAATAATAACAGCCGCACAGGTCGATCGATCAGGTTAAGCTACGCTTGCCGCGGTTGGTCTGTGGATGGGTGACCATCTTTACATATGGAGACCCCTCCGTGCCTCGGAAAGCACGTTAAGCCGTTGGTCCCGGCTGTCATTCGTGGATCTTTGACAGTCGTTACGGGTAGTCAGAAGCCCGAAAGTCTGACAACCAGTTTTACCAAGGGGTATCGTATTACCCAGTAACTGGGTTGTGGAGGTCAGATAGGCAGTCGCTCCATGTAAAATACTGGTATTCAGCTGCATCCGGTTAGACTGGAAGCCAACCCCAACATAGTTGGGAAAAGGCTAGGCAGATGAGGCAGATGATGAACTAATCTAAACTCAATAAATAAGCAAAATCCCTAAAAACTAATATCTATACGAATGACTAATCCTACCTAACAGTTTTATAAAATAACCTACGGTCACTACGTACACTATCAAATATACTACCCATACTTTAAAATTAAAATCTATACTTACTTATAAAAACGACTTATAAAAATAAACCTAAATAAGTCTACCTTAAACTGTACTTAGTAAAAACTAAAAGGAATAAAAAGGTCGCACTGAAAAGCACGTTTTGGAATTGCAAGTAGCAGTTAAAACATACAATTTATAGAATGCTAATATGAACGAACGCTCGCCTATTATTATTATCTTCGTCGTGTACTACGACAAACTTATTATTTGCGGTTGGTACAGTAATCGGGTCTAGGGATCGAACCGCAAAATTAAGTTTGTTTTTTATTGTATATCTTTTTCCGGGATAAAAAGTACCCAGTGTGGTGCCCAGGATATTAAAGAATAATTATACCAAGTGTCATCGTAATCGAACCGGCAGTTTTTGCGTGATGCCTGAACAAACAGACAGACAGACAGAATTTTTTTTTAATCACATTTTTGAGTTCTGTGTCGGTCTAATAACACAACAACTAATACCTATTTTATAAAAAACAACAAAATAAATTCTAATAAACAATTTAAAGACTAAAAGTCGCGCTGATAAGCACGGTTTGTTAATATCAATTATCGTCTGTCAATAAGGTCGAACGCTCTGAACGCATCAACAGCCAAATATTGAATGAAGCTCGCGCTCGGACCTCCCTTACCCTACCGCCGCGACCCGCGTCGAGCGCGGCAACCGTTACACAAAAATAATCCTTATGGCATGATTCAGTATTCACGCGCGACGGCGCGATGGCTTATTAGCGTATTTCATGTATAAGTTTGGTGTTTCTATACCGATTACTATGATTCTTTTTTTATTGAATAGGTAATAATATTAACTTCTTTTAATTAGGGATGAGTGAGAGTATTATAAACGTAAGAGTAAACAAATATAATCAGAAAGCTCCGAACTGCTAAGGTATCGGGAGTTACACGTGTTATTGTGAGTCAACCATAAAAGATAGACATATGCTGTAGTAGGATATTTTTTAGATAATTTTATGTAGAACATTTCCGTCATAAATGATTTCTATGTAGCTTTAACCATTAAGGCTGCACACGCGACGGAAGCTTAAAAAATGGAGCAACTTCTCCCGTTTTCCCAACATTTCCTTTCACTGCTCTGCTCCTATTCATTGTAGCGTGATGAAAAGTATACTATAACCTCCCCAGGAGTATGAAGAATAATTGTACCAAGTTTCGTTAAAATCCGTCGAGTAGTTTTTGTTTCTATAAGGAACATACAGACAGACAGACAGACAGACAAAAATTTTACTGATTGCATTTTTGGCATCAGTATCGATCACTTATTACCCCCTGATAGTTATTTTGAAAATATATATCATGTACAGAATTGACCTCTCTACAGATTTATTATAAGTATAGATAAATAAAAGAATTCAGTAAATAATACAGTGTATTATTCAGTGCCGCGTGACCAGATCAAACATTGGTCCTACGAGTCGGAGAGTGACTATTGTCACAACGTTAGGGTCGTCGGAGAAGGGCGCCGACACAGTAGTGGATCGCTGCTGATGGTGCCAAGGTGCTGGTAAGTTGTGCACCGAGGTGGAAAACACCCAGGTCGAGAGGAGCAGCGGAGCAGTTCGACGGCGGCGAGAGCATTAGCAGGTCAGCGGCAGAGAACAGTTCAAGACCGGCGGCAGCAGGAGCGGGCGGCTAGTGTGCGCGCGCTCAGCTGCGACAGTGCGCGCGCTCAACAGTGCCAGTGCGCGCGCTCACCAGTGGCAGTGCGCGCGCTCATCAGTGCCAGTGCGCGCGCTCACCAGTGTCAGTGTGCGCGCTCAGCAGCGCCAGTGCGGCGCGCTCAGCAGTGTCAGTGTGCGCGCTCAGGAGCGCCAGTGCGGCGTGCTCAGCAGTGCCAGGGTGCGCGCTCAGCAGTGACAGTGTGCGCGCTCAGCAGTGTCAGTGTGCGCGCTCAGGAGCGCCAGTGCGGCGTGCTCAGCAGTGCCAGGGTGCGCGCTCAGCAGTGCCAGTGTGCGTGCTCAGCAGTGTCAGTGTACGCGCTCAGCAGCGCGAGTGTGCGCGCTCAGCAGTGCCAGTGTGCGCGCTCAGCAGTGCCAGTGTGCGCGCTCAGCAGTGTCAGTGTGCGCGCTCAGGAGCGCCAGTGCGGCGTGCTCAGCAGTGCCAGGGTGCGCGCTCAGCAGTGACAGTGTGCGTGCTCAGCAGTGTCAGTGTACGCGCTCAGCAGCGCGAGTGTGCGCGCTCAGGAGCGCCAGTGTGCGCGCTCAGCAGTGCCAGTGCGCGCGCTCAGCAGTGCAAGTGTGCGCGCTCAGGAGCGCCGGTGCGGCGCGTTCAGCAGTACAAGTGCGCGCTCAGCGGCAACAGTGCCCGCTCAGCAGCGCCAGTGCGCGCGCTCAGCAGCACCAGTACGAGCGAAACAAGCATCAGATTTAGCTCTAAGCGAAGAAGATTCACCATGGGTCAAGTTTAGTTCGTTAAGGAAATTATTAAGAGTTGTAGCTTTATGTAGGATCTTCGTTCATATAAAAGGTAAGATTAGAAGTGATAGGTCTAACTATTTAAGCAGGGAAGATTTGGATGAGGCGTTAAAATGTTGTATAAGACGGTGTCAAAGAATAGAGTTCAAAAACGCATATGATCAGTTAAAACAAGGGAAACCATTAATAGATAAATCAAGTAAACTTAAATCACTGTGCCCGTTTCTAGATAAGGATGATATAATCCGTGTTGGTGGCAGATTACAACAAGCCTACCTGTCCGATCAACAAAGGCATCCTATAATACTTCCACATAATGCTCATCTTACAAAATTGTTAATTGCTGATTCACATGAGCGTACCTTGCATGGTGGCCCTCAGATGATGATCAACTTTATTAGATCAGCTTACTGGGTTATTAGATTGAAGAGTGCAGTAAAAGGTCACGTACGTAGGTGCGTAACGTGCGTAAAGACCAAGGCTGAAACCCACAATCAGCTGATGGGATCACTTCCCTCGGCACGTTGTACTCCAACTAGACCATTTTTACATAGCGGGGTGGACTATGCAGGTCCAGTTCAAATTCGTACGGCCAAGGGTCGAGGTCATCGTTCACACAAAGGGTACATTTGTGTGTTCGTGTGTATGGCTACTAAGGCCATACACTTGGAAGTAGTAAGCGATATGAGTACATCAGGTTTCATAGCAGCATTCCGTCGATTCGTAGCTAGACGTGGCCATTGCGCACAATTATGGAGCGACAATGGAACAAATTTTGTCGGAGCTGCAAGAGAGCTCAGAGAGATACTTGCTGTCCAGCAAGATAGTGCAGCGTATGTGGAGGCACGTGGAACTACGTGGAATTTCATACCTCCCCGTGCCCCTAATTTCGGTGGACTATGGGAGGCAGCAGTGAAATCCACGAAGTTTCATTTGAAACGCGTGATCGGAAACACTACTCTGACCTATGAGGAGATGAGTACTCTATTAAGTCAAATAGAAGCTTGTCTAAATTCAAGACCTATGACCGTCATAAGTGGAGAAGACATTAATGAACCTATGCCATTGACTCCTGGTCACTTCTTAGTTGGGGAATCATTAGTTAACGTTCCTAGTCCTGATTATACAAATTCCAAGGTTAATTCGTTGTCTCGGTGGCAGCACATACAAAAAATGATACAAACCTTTTGGCAGCGTTGGTCCACGGAGTATTTGAGTGGTTTAGTTCATAGATACAAATGGTCTCTTCAAACTCCAGAGCCTAAAATCGGGGATATAGTGCTAATTAAAGAGTCAGACTTACCTCCTGCTTGCTGGTTGCTTGGTAAAATAGTAGAAAAACATCCTGGTTTGGATGGGGTAACTAGGGTGGTAACATTACGCACTAGTAAAGGTCTCTTGAAGCGTCCGACTTCAAAACTATGTATTCTACCGGTGAATGAATATAACTGTATGCTTTTAATTTCAAATTAATTCTTGGAACTCTTGTTCTGTTATTGTCATCGCGAGTTCTTGTGAAAATAGTAAGTGTTAATGGAGTTTACCTTTGTTCTTAAGGTTAAATGTTAGAAAGATAGTACCTACATTGTTGTAACGTTTATTAAACCTGTGCAATTAGATTTAAGTTATTACTGTTTGTATTCGTATTGTAATTTTTAACAGGCTACCACATACCAAAGACATTATTTAAATACAAGAAGTCAATCAAGGATCAACTGCAAGAAATTAGTGTTCGGGTTTGCAGTTCAATTACTAAGGACATTCTGCAATAATGTCCTTGGTGGGCGGTATGTTCAAGTTCTCATAGAGGGCGTAGATATAATTAATATTTAAGTCGAGCGTTAGATGGCGCTTTGCAATTACGTCATCATGTTACAACTCGCTGTTAAGAGTCTCCGGGTCTTCATGACCCTCTGTAGTACGTTCGATTTGCAAGTTCAATATTTATTTGAATATAAATAAATAAAAGAATTCAGTAAATAATACAGTGTATTATTCAGTGCCGCGTGACCAGATCAAACATTTAAAGTCTAGTCGCAGTCTCATCTCGGCGACAAAAAAATGTCAAAAATTTAAGAAAATTTGTGGTATTTTTCAGACTGAGACTGAGATCAGACTGTGAATGTTCTTAAAATTACGGTCTTAGGCTGCTCATGTTCTCATTCTATAGTCGGCCTCTTAACTTGTGAATGGGATGTTATAAGATTTTCCGCTTGTCTTTTAGGCATTCCCCTTTCAACCGCAGATTTAGCGTAGGTATAGTAGATCTTCTTAGTTCCAAGTCACTTTGGTGGTAGTCGTTTGACAATTTCTGGGTATAATAATAGGTATATGAAGAAAGAAAATAGGTCAATAGGGTAATTTTCTTTCTTCATATACCTATTATTATACCCAGAAATTGTCAAACGACTACCACCAAAGTGACTTGGAACTAAGAAGATCTACTATACCTACGCTAAATCTGCGGTTGAAAGGGGAATGCCTAAAAGACAAGCGGAAAATCTTATAACATCCCATTCACAAGTTAAGAGGCCGACTATAGAATGAGAACATGAGCAGCCTAAGACCGTAATTTTAAGAACATTCACAGTCTGATCACAGTCTCAGTCTGAAAAATACCACAAATTTTCTTAAATTTTTGACATTTTTTTGTCGCCGAGATGAGACTGCGACTAGACTTTAAACGTTTTAGGTACGAGAATTGGCCTTCTGGTCGCTAGTCTTGGACTGCTCATGTTCTCATTCTTATTAACCCAATTTTTTGTCAATAGCAAGAAAGTTAAAAAAGCCTTATCTTTTAGTCTTTTCATTATTTATTACCCCTTCGTCTGAGCGGCATTAGGTACCCATAGACAATGGCGCCCAAGCCTGTTTTTTTATAAGTTTTCCTGCCAATAATGAGTAACGTTTTGTGCTAAAATGTTGATTAATGAATACTTAGTTAAACCTCTGTTATTTTTCATATTCATAATATAAAAAAAAATTACAGCGTTTTTTACCTTTTCACTGAACGCCATTCCCCCTGTTTCCTCTGGTAGTGAACTAAACATCTAATTTACGACCTACCCTAGTCAGACAGTCCATTAATTACTTAACTTTGGTCAGTTTGGACATTTACACAGCCTACTAGCGATAGGGTGCTTACTTATAGAAGCGGATTTTCGGTCCCGGTACAGGTCTGTGCAGGTTGATCTTCGGAAGGAACCGGTTACATGTTTTACCTGTTTCTTTAAAGTGAGCACATAAATACTGACTTAATTCAAAACAGACGATTTTTGCGAAATCGCAAAAGAAGATCTTGTTATGAGGACTTATCCTACTTGTTGACGCATACAATTTAAAAAGTGATTTGATTTGATTATTAATTAATCATGAATGCTTGTATTTTGAACGTATGATAAACTATTGAAGAGATCTGAGTAAAAAAAAAATCCGGAAATAATTCTGACCTATCTATTAATGGGGCAATGCGTAAGATAACACGGGAATATTTCAGTTTCTTTATGTAATCACCCTTCCTTTAGCAGTGTGGCAGAGTAAAAACACGACAGGTACTTTATTAGGTATCTTAATACTAAATAGGCAATTAGGCAGTCTCTTGTAACTTGACTTTGTAGAGATAATAATGAGTGAGGCTTTATTTAGTCTCAATAAGGCCTATTCAAACCTAAAAGCTATATTCGCTGCCGTACTTATCACGCGAGTATCTAGTTCCGCGGCTCCGCGGGAGAACTTGTACCTCTACCCACAGCGGCAGCTAATACCAATTAGGTTTGAATAGGCCTTAGGGTTGGTTCACATCTGACGGAAGATGCGTCGTGTATTATATACTGAGAAGGCACAGTCATTAAATTAATCTCTTTAAAAAAATATATCGAAAAGCTGGCTTCTGCAAAACAATGACAGTCTGAATATCGGCGGCATTTCCCCACAATAGAGTAAGTACTGTACGACATTACACTATGAAAATGGCTAAAGTATACTAAACGGACAGTCTATTACTAATTTTTCTAACAGCGTATGCTGCGGAACTTAGATTTTTGGACAATCTATATTTATGTGGACCCCCTGAAGCTTAGCATCCGTAGTTATGCCCAAGAATACTGTGCTGTCTTCAGGATTCAATCCTCGCCCTTTGTCAACACATTAGTTCTAACCTGCCGAACGATAGGTAGCGTAAACTCAATGCATTTGGAATTTAGAAGGTCCTAAAGGATTGAAATTGAACCAGTTGACTACTTTCGAAATCGCGCTATTTAGGTAGGTACATCGTCAGTAACCAGCTGCTGAAGTTTAAGTTTAAACAAAAATGAAGTGTCATCCGTAAACAACACTATATCATGATTATCCTTTATGAGGTACAATAAGAAACAAGAAAGGACCAAGATTGGAGCGTGGGCATCGTATTTCGAGATTAAGATATGCTGTAACCACTTAAATTGGTATGGAAGTTCATCAGAGTTCTTTGCAGGCCGATTAATTGTTTAACGTGACATGTCCATTTACACATTTACATTGTTAAAGAATTCTTAAATGAGAATATTTAGATTGGCTAGGATGAAAACCGTATATTGAACCATGACTAGAGGTTTTGGGATTCTCTTCGAGCTTGTAACAAATAACGCCGTACGCACGCCGTACGTGTTGTTGCAGGAGCACCTAAGTTCATAATGTGGAATGCAATATTATATAATACTAGCTTCCGCCCGCGGCTTTGCCCGCAGGGTATGTCGATAAAAACTATCCTATGTCCTTCCCCGGGATATAATCTATCTCTTTGCCAAATTTTATTGAAATCCGTTCAGTGGTTTAGGCGTGAAAAGGTAACATATAGACAGACAGACAGAGTTACTTTCGAATTTATAATATTAGTATGGATTGAGTATTAGCCTCACGTAATACAATATTGTCGTATCTACTGAACCAAGTTATTAGGTGCGTATGACTTTCACAGCTCTATTCATCTCTAAAAAGAAACTACCTAAGTATATTTCGTACTAATAACTCCATCAGTCCTCTCTCGCTCTTTACTTAGAAATAAACAGACCACATTAGGAAGACATAATTCTATCGCGAGTTTGAAAGCTACCAAGATGCTTACTGTGATTCATTCCCTAGAAACAACCAATTTAACTTGCCCTCCATAGTGGAACTACACTGGTATATTATTAAGCTCCGTGTAGATCTTCTTACGGTGGTTAAAAGGTACAGTCGTATACATCAATCAGTGGGAAATCACTCCTTGCCGGCGGCGACTTCGTGAAACAATGGTTTAAAATGAACAGTTTTAATTGTACGTTTTAGGATTTATTGTTGGGAAAGTACAGTCTGTAGTGAAGCCCAACTATAATTTCCTAAGCATTGAGTGAAATGCTGTTATTTTGACATTACAAACAGACTATTTGATTATTTCTTTAGATCTAAGAAGTAATTGTGGCATAGAAGATCTAATTTTCAAACATATGACAGGTATTTACAAATTCCTTTTGTATTAAACTTTGACATAATTAAGTATAAAGGATTCTTATAAAAAAAAAAACTATTTTAAAAATTTTTGTCTGTCTGTTTGTTCCGGCTAATCTCAGAAACGTAAAAAAAAATATTTTAGAAAAAAAGGGGCCCCCGAAAAAAAAGGTCATGAAATCCATTTTTTTCCAAAATGATGACCGCGAAACAAAGTCCACAGCTGTTTTAAGCGAAATTAATCAAATAACTAGGCTTTAAAAGCGCGCGACCCAAAAAAGAGGCTATATCATTGACGTCACCGCGAATAAAACGTATCAATCCAAATCAATTATATCCTCATACAAGTCATACAGGAAAATGAAAAATGAATGATGAATGGAAATGTCAGGAAATATTTCAGTTTTCATACCAATAGCAATTAGCGAGAAATGCCGAAGCTTAATTTAAATATTCCGATCACTCGTTCTGCCGTCAACGATTTCTGATCAATTTTAAATTCAACAGACCCCTTTGTCAGGAAAAGTTTGTAATTAAAGTCTCTTCGGGGTCTTCAGGATCTTAACTCTGCTGTAGGTACCTGACATATATGAAATTGGCCGATAACATTGAGCCCCGCTTGCAGCACAAATCACTAACGGTGTTTAACGCTAAACATAGGTATTAAAACATCATTCTGTCACTGTCATTTTCAAACGATTTACAGAAATAGAAGGCATTTTTAAATGCGTTTACTGCTAAACGCATATGTATTTAGTAATTTGTGGTGCAAGTGTGGACCTCGGCTAAGATGTCAAAGAAAAAAAAATTTTTGGTACAGAGGCCAGCACATCAAGTTACCCCAATCTGTCAAATTTCTTTGATAGATTTTCAACTTTATTTAAAAGGAATAAGGTTCATATTCAATTGGGGAAATTTGACAGATTGGGGTAGGTTGATGTGCTGGCCTCTGTACAAGAATTACATGAAAATTCACTTGCACCGCTTCCAGCCGTTTCTCGTTGTGCCTAGTAGGTACTTACTTCAGCAAACCAAATTGTACTGTTTGAACTACACTACTCATCAAGCAAAGCTCCTAGCTGTATGTCTTGGGCCTAAGAGAACCTCAGTAGGTACACTGTAAGTGAAAGATCGGTCACCGGCTTCAAAAGGTGAGACAGGTGACTTTCTTAACGGAATAGGATCACTTCGTGGCCAAAATAAGGAAAATAAAAAGGTCGCTGTAGCGTTTGTAAGAATACGGTGCAGATTTTTGTGCACGATTTGTATTTGTGTATTACTGGTTATTTTTTGCTGACTACAAAATAATAATATAGTAGAAGGTATAGAAACTGTGTGTGAGGGTGACATCGACGCACAACCTGTTACCATGGATTCATCACATGATACCGGACCCTCAAATTAATTGGCTATCAGAAACAAAAATATGCTGATTCCGAAGAAAGTGCAATACCTAAGCGGTCAAAATGTATGGAACAGCATTTTTTTTTAAATAACCGACCAAATTTTTTTTTATCATTGTTCCTCTAAACCAATGCACCTAGCCATCTAATCTCTTCACCATCCTTGGTTGACTGGTGGAGAACACCTAAGGCGTTAAGTCCGCCTTTGTACCTTTTTGTGCAAAAAGTTTAAATAAATAAATGTGCGTCGACGTCTCTGGCACCCTGTGTAGTTTTAAAATCATTTGAAACTCTCAGAACCTGAATATCATCTAAAAATAATGAAATATACCTGGCCTGCCGACAAGCCATTAAATAGCAGTTTGTTCTCAAAAGGCGTACTTGATGCAAAATGCATTGCGAGAGACATTTCATTTCGTATCTCAGCAGGTTCATGCCGGCTGTCCAAATGAATGGTTTTACAAAATTAATAGCGGGTCTTGTTTTAATTGAGCTTGGCTACGTTGTTTGTTATTATTAGGTAGCTATTTTAATTTAACAAATGTAAGCGTTCTTTAGTTTCTGCCTAACCTCATAGGAACAAGCCGAGAAAATATTGTCTTTATTTCATTACTAGTAGCGCCTCGCGGTTTCACCCGCATAAGTTTCGATTTTCTGGGAATATCGGGATAAAAATATCCTATGTCCATTCCTGGGACTCAAACTATCTCTATACCAAATTTCATCTAAATCGGTTCAGCTGTTGAAGCGTGAAGAGGTAACAAACAGACAGACAGACAGACACAATTGCGCAATTATAATATTAAGTATAGATTTTCAGGTGATATTCAGGTTCTGAGAGTTTCAAATGATTTTAAAACTACACAAGGTGGCAGGGACTTCTACGCATAGGTACCTATCCTCTTACTACGCTGAAATATTAGTCGGTCATAAAGAAAAAATGCTGTTCCATACATTTTGACCGTTTAGGTATTGCGAAACACGACGCAGACACTTCGTGTGTGTTAGTGTTACTTTTTAGTGTAATTATAATGTTGAATGTATTTATTGTATTTTTAACGCATTGTATGTGTTTATATGGGCCTTGGTGTCTGAAATAAATCTATAAATAATAAACAAATTGCACTTTCTTCGGTACCATCAAATTTTTTTTTATATCTGACGAATTTGGGGGTTCGGTATCATGTACTGAATCAAATGGTAACAGGTTGTGCGTCGATGTCCCAGTCACCCTCACACACAGTTTCTATACCTTCTAGGTACATAATATATTATTTTGTAGTCAGCAAAAAATAACCAGTAATACACCAACACAAATCGTGCACAACAATCGGCAAGATTTGCCTTACAAACGCTACAGACACTTTTATTTTCCTTATTTAAAGCCACGAAGCGATCCTATTCCGTTTCGGAAGTCACCTGTCTCACCTTTTGAAGCCGGCGACCGATCCTTCACATACAGTGTACTGTTCCACCTTTGCCTATGGTCGGGAGTGCGGGATTCGCATAAGCAACACCGCTCCAAATCGTATCTTATGCCTGTCTTTTCCCAACCATGTTGTGGTCGGTTTTCAGTCTAACTGGATGCAGCTGAATATGGGCCTGCCTGCTAGTAATAACAGATAAATAATTAAACTTGCCTATTAACCCCAAAACTTAGCCCGGGTGAGGGTTAGTCACTAACTTGTCTGAATAATGTACATCTAAGTGTAGGAGCGCTATATGAATACGAAACAAATCACGTTTGTAAAGTTAGATTCACTTTAAACCTTAAATAAGTTTTATAAAGAACCAAAAGAATCTCGTTTATATCGACTAAGTTAAACTGAAGGTCAATCCTCGTAATTTAAACCCTTCAAAATCTAGTCGCAGTCTTAAGTTTGACACGAGGAAGGAACGCTCATCTTGGCGACAAACAAATGTCAAAAATGTATTGTAATTAGAGGATTTTTTGACCGATTGAGACTGAGATCAGACTGTGAACGTTCTTAAAATTCCGAGAATTGCCCCTCAGTTTTTACACCTGAGTTTTAACCCGTGCCCTAACCGTAAACGACCGTCGCGTCGGGAGAGTACCTACGCGTTTGACGCGATCGTTTTGTATTTTTGGTTTTTGCAACCGACTTTCGAAATGAAAGTTATTTTTTAATTATTTGTGTTTTTTTGGAAATTGGTTGTTTTTTTTTTTGTAAAAAAAATGTTATTTTTCACTTATTAGTTGTTACCACTACTAAAGTACCCAAATCGCGAATAGGTGTGCATAAAATATTTGAAGACTCCCCTCGATTTATCTAGGTTGCCATCATTAGATCCTGACCTGATAACAATGCGATAACCTGGGAAATATACCTTTTCAAACAAAAAAAAAAAAAAAAAATCCAAATGGGTCCAGCCGTTTTCGAGTAATCGGGGAACATACATAAAAAAAAAGATTCCGAAAAACTGAGAAACTCCTCTCGTTTTTTTGAATTTGGTTAAAGAAAAGAGCGACAACTGCTTTCGGTTAGGACGCAGATTAATTTGTCAATTTTGTATTTAGAATTTTATCCTATTCGGTATAAGATTCGAAATACAAAAACTGGGTGGAAGGTTTAAGCTTGGATCACAGAACTCGGTTTGTAACAAAACGACTTGTGGCTTCACTAAAACGAAGTATTTCTCTTAAACATTGTGGGGTTAAGACGATCGAAGGTCAAAAGCCGAAGTTCCTACAAAGTTCGTAATATGAGCACTTGGAAACTAGTCACGCAATCTTTGAAGGGTTCAATAGAGGTGAACATTCTCACGCCCACAGCTTTTAGGCTGGCGATTTAATGATAGACATAGACCTCAGACAAAAAACGAGGTATAAAATTCCTACTCATAATGTATATTCCAGATTGAAAGAGCTGGATGTCATGGAGAGGTCAACAGTGGGATCATACAGGCTGATAATAAATAGTAATGTAAAAATATTAAGTAATTATTATCGAACTTTACCTAAGTTAGACGCGTGAATGACAAACTAAATAACACAACCACAAAACTACACAAATACTACTTCATATTTCATGATTTTTCTAGAAATTGTTCAGCAGAGAATATACTAGCCAGGCCTGTAACTATTTCACTAATTAATTTCATACAGTACGGGCCTTTGTACAGAGGCCAGCACATCAACCTACCCCAATCTGTCAAATTTTCTCAATTGAATATGTACCTTATTCCTTTGCAGTAAAGTTGAAATTCTATCAAAGAAATTTGACAGATTGGGGTAGGTTGATGTGCTGGCCTCTGTACACAGTTTTTTTAGGGTACGGCGTATAAACCACGCCGTAGAAAAAAACGTGTCAACAAGCTTCATGGTGATCCATACAACACTGACGACCGTACCTACACACGGCGAATTAACCGTAGTTTTTCACGGAAATAAAAACGTGTGTGTACAAAGGGCCTTATATAAGGATCTTTAGGCTCTTGGCAAAATCGGAACTTTCACGGCCATCTTGATTCATTACAATTTCACAAAACTATTTCACAAATATTTACTAACAGCACCCTTTTTTTTTTTTTTTTTTTTTTTTTTTTTAAGGATGGGAAATCATCAAATGACCCCTCCCGCTCTGGGTGGAGCGGAAGGGAGTGTCAGACTCTTACTGACTAAAACCCATCCGTGTTCCTTCCTTAGCCCTTTATATTCCGGGGCAGCGGTAACCCTTTCGGACAATCCCGCTGCCCCGGCAGGCTTCGGCCCTGACGGGCCCCTCCGTTCAATGCTGACATCTCTTTGAGGCGCGCGTGGAACACATACGCGCCGTCCGGCACGGGCCTGGTCCTGATCGGACGGCGAGCTACCCATTACTCGCCGTCCGCAGGCCCGCGCCTACGGTGGCCGGGAGTCGTCACGCGGCTCCCGACGCCCGGAGCGTCTACCGCGGCGGCTGGGACGGGCGGCTCTCTCAGCTCTCTCCCTCGCCCATCCCGCCACCTCCTTCGCTAGCATGACAGCTTCGCAGAAGGAGGTGACTGCCTCCCACTCCCTCTCGCCCCGGACCATGGCTTGGACCAGGGCCGGGCGCGAGAGGTCGCCGCCGCTGCTGATCGCCTCTACGAGGACACGGCGGTGCTCTGCCCAAGCGGGACAGACCTCCACCGTGTGCTCCACCGTGTCCTCTGGGCGATCCTCGCAGTGGTGACACCCGGGCGTTTCCTCCCGCCTGATGATGTGCAGGAACCTCCCGAAACATCCGTGTCCGGTGAGGACCTGCGTCAGGCGGTAGGTGAGGGCGCCGTGACGCCTCTCTAGCCACTCCTCAAAGAGGGGCCTTACCGCCGCTATCGCGGCGTGCCCTACTAACAGCACCCTTCCGTCAATGTCAGTCAAGCGCCAAAAGATCCATGTACTTTTTACAAGGTGTACAATGTGTACATACATTTATACCCCTTCTCAAACAGACGGGGTGGTAAACGCCACTACTTAGTGCCAGCCACCACCCCGGTGGCAAGCTCGAAGGAGGCAGATGGGAATAAACCAAGATCATGTTGTATTTCAAGAAAAAGCTGAAATTAATTAATCAGTATTTATTTTGTATTTGTACAGAGCAAAACTTGACATAGTAATGTAAATTAGAGAGAGACGGAAAAAGATAAGAGCGAGGGAGAGTAAGATAATGTTATGGATGCATTCCAGATCTCACAGAATAATTTAACAATAATACATCCGGAAATGCTGTTTTTATAACATAAACTTGTGCAATAACATCCTGAAAACGTGAATCTGAAACTGCTAGAAACAATAGTTGTGAATTAATACAACCGCATTTCTGTTGTTTCAAACAACTTTATAGCGGTAAGCTGCGCCGGTGTATTGTTTTCATGCTAATCTGAAAGTCTGAAAGCCGTACAAGGATATCAACTCTTTTGTTTTAATAATATTTTACACTTGAGGTACCTACAATATAAGAGCTTATATTGTACCTCAAGTGTCGTGTACGACGGCTGAAAATACTGATAATACGTAGGTTCAGTGAAGTTCTTGCTGTCAAAGTGCCAACATAGCTGACAAGCTTTGTAAAATTTCAGCTAGTAGTCGTTTAACTCGTGCTGAAAATAGTGCAGTAGGTAAAACAGAATTGGCTGTTTAACTACACAGGTAATTCTGATTTTCTGTATTCTTCTTTTTTTCCTTTTTTTCTTTCTTTGTCTACTTTTAAAATTATGGTTAAAAAGCACTTCCTCTCTCCTTAAACTTCATCATTATATTTTCTTTGATACTGTTTCATGTTTTTTATTATATGTACTCGTATATATTTATTTAGATTAGTATAATATACTTTATGTATGTATTTATTGTATTATGTAAACTCCAAAGACTACCTACAGTATTTGTCTCTCCTTCCCCTTTTAAATCCATCCAAAGGTTGTCTTTAAATGATCGCTCTTAGCGATAAGACCGCCCATTGTGTCACCCTTTGTACAGTTTCTATATTTATGTCTGTAATTTATATGGTGTGCTTAATAGAGAGTATTCCATCTATCTATCTATCTTCTTAACATGAGCACTAGTATATTTATTGCTTCCCGCGGCGCTTTCTCGATCCGTGGGAATATCGGGATAAAAGGTATTATGTCCTCATCCAGGTTATGGTCTATCCATGTGCAAATTTCATCCAAATCCTTTCAGCTGTTTTTGCGTGAAAGCGTAACAAACAAACATACAAAAAAGCTAATATTTTCTCTTTATAATATTAGTTTAGAATACATAATTATTAGAGCTCCAGCATCTATGTGAAGTTATGGTGTACCGTGAAAAGAAAAATTTATAATGCCACCAAGAAAATAGGTAGGTACTTACTCCGAATAAAAGCAACAAGACTCGACCTAATTAAGTAGGCACCTAATTAAGTGGCAAAATTCTAGCCATTTGTAGGCAGAGCTCATTTGTAGGAGCTGCCTTCTAAATGTAAGAAAATAAAGGCTAATGTATGAACTGCTGATAAAATTATATGTAATCATATTACATAATCACAGTTATTATGAACTCAGTGACTTTTACTGTAATACTGGTATTCAGCTGCATCCGGTTAGACTGGAAGCCGACCCCAACATAGTTGGGAAAAGGCTACGCAGATGATGATGATGATTACATAATCACAGTTATTATGAACTCAGTGACTTTTACTGTTAGTAAAAGTTTTAATTAAATGTAATCTTAGTTTTCCACTACGAGATCTTTTGCACTTTCAGTCAAATAAATAATTTTATTTTTTACTTTTTAGTGGGAGAGTTTGTAATTTATCTAAGTTACAATAGAATAATGTCAACTACTCATCACCTTTTACAAAATATTGCTTTTCCCGATGCTGGGACGTTAATTGTTGAAGAGTTCACCTGGTAAGAACCAGGAGAACTCCTCAACAACCACACACCATACTCATTGTGATGAGCATAAATTGCTTAGCAACCACATTAGAGTAATTGAATCGCAACCCGTGAAATATTTATCATTGAGTAGTTTCGATGGCCATCTTTGGTATAGCGGCATGCGACCACGGGAAGGTACATTCTTGTTTCATCCTTTTCAGTGGTCGGGTTTTGGTTTTTATTAAACTTATTTTTTATTCATCCACACTTCTTTCTCTATTACGCGCTATCTCGGTAGTCACCCTCTTTCTAATCATATCATCATTCACACAGTCCAGCCCTCGTTTCTTTGGTCTTCCCCTAGTTGTAAAGCCATCGCCATTTATACTCAAAACTGTTGAAATTCACTCATTTCATAAGACGTATTAGATTTAATTTGATTAAATTACTAGATAACAGCAAATCTGTTAGTATCTAACGGGACTCAGAAATATTATTTGACGGTAACATACAATATTTACGCGTTTGGTTCTTCAATATGGATCTAGGGTTTAATTCCCGGGCAGCGGGATTGTCCGAAAGGGTTACCGCTGCCCCGGAATATAAAGGGCTAAGGAAGGAACACGGATGGGTTTTAGTCAGTAAGAGTCTGACACTCCCTTCCGCTCCACCCAGAGCGGGAGGGGTCATTTGATGATTTCCCAGCCTTAAAAAAAAAAAAAAAAAAGGGTTTAATTCCCACTCCGAGTTAATATGTGTAGAGCCTGATATAGGACAAAGTCTAGCGAACAATGAAAATGTAAATGGCTCGATTGACTGCCCTAAACTATTAGCAAAGTTAGCATTCCGCACTATCACTATTGGTTTACGTACAAGGCCCCTTTTAGGTGTGCCACTACTAATTACAGGCGTGATGCTTTTCTTATAATAAGCGCCGAAGCTTCAATTATGTATCTTCTGAACATGATGTTGACTTATTTTGCACTAAGATAAGCACAGCAAGGACGCTCTAGCCAAATCATTCGCCGGCTAGTGGTTCTTAAACTCATATGTAGCAACATAGATAAATAAATAAAACTAACCTAACCTTTTTACTTAATTACACAATGTACTTTAATTGTGTGGCTTTAAGTAATCGATATGTTAAAAATCATTACTTTTCCCCTTTGACTTCCATAATATTGAAATAACCATCTACTATATATCATAACTCATCTGCCTAGCCTTTTCCCAACTATGTTGGGGTCGACTTCCAGTCTAACCGGATGCAGCTGAATACCAGTATTTTACATGGAGCGACTGCCTATCTGACCTCCACAACCCAGTTACTGGGTAATACGATACCCCTTGGTAAGACTTGTTGTCAGACTGTTGTCAGACTTTCGGGCTTCTGACAACCCGTAACGACTGTCAAAGATCTACGAATGACAGCCGGGACCAACGGCTTAACGTGCTTTCCGAGGCACGGAGGAGTCTCGTTATGTAAAGATGGTCACCCATCCACAGACCAACCGCGGCAAGCGTAGCTTAACCTGATCGATCGACCTGTGCGGCTGTTATTATTTAGCCACGGGCCCCTCCACCATATAACATAACTATCAACATGAATTTAATCACTGTTTTCCTGTTTTCCGGACTACTTACTCGTATTTGCCACGCGGGCCTAGGTACTGCGGGTTGTGAGTGTCATATGTCTTTGAATTTTTGTATCCGTTGTCAGCGTTTTCTATAGGTACTAAATAGTCATTAAAATTAGGTTCGTATTTGACCATTACTTTACAAACATGATGCGGACCTGTGGTCTGTTCTGAAATTATTTGATGAAAATGTAAACAAATGAATCAGAAAACGTACATGTGCTGGATGCCAATTGTAGTGCCTCTTACAAATTGCCGCTCTCAAGTTTCAGTTACAATTTTAGAAGGTTACATATTTCATATGACATTTAAAATTGAAACCTTCTAAATTAAAATGAATGTGTTACTAATTCCCTTTAGTGAGTGATTGCGTAAGAATTTAACCTGAACAGTAGTGCTATTCTGTAAAAATCTCACCGTGATAATTTGGGTGAAGTGAGCTTAAAGAGAGATGTCATTAGTGTCAATCTCTAGCATCAGAATGAATGACAGCTCACTTCACCTAACTTCTCACGGTGAAGATTCTAACAGAATCGACTGGCTGGGCACTATCCAATTCGTCAATGGTCGGAACATGCCGGAGTGTTACCGAACAAGTGAGTACCATCGCATCACTTCCGGCTGCCCATGTGCGTGACGTGAGCCAATTGCACCCACTGAATGCGTTTGTTGTAAGCCTTTGAATTTCGAACAGGAACATTCAAACGAACCGCTTACAAGCATTTAAGTATGTTAGTGGCGGTTATCTTTATAACGTGTTTTAAAATGTTATGTATAAAACTTTTACCAACACTGTCCTCAGGTATGAGAAACTAATTAATAACACTGTAAGAGCCAATTATTTATAAAAGAGTAAGCGTGGAGTTTCTTGCCGGTTTTTCTTCATAGGAAACAACCAATTAAAACCGTGCACCTAGTTTCTGACGGTTTATTAGGTTTCTGTGAAGCAATATAATACTTTGAATTTGAAGTTGAATTTAAATGTGTTGGTAACCAAGGTTGACCAAATTCTAAAATTTTCCCTTGTGCTTTAATAAGCTTTATTGATTTCTTTATTAAACTTTGTGCAATATAAAACCGTCACCAATATAGTGAGAAAATAATTAAATATTACTGCTAATCTCTCATCTAGCTACACATAAAATTCGCTATTTATCACGACACGGGATTGGCAGTGTTCACTAATATATGATATTATTCATAAAGCCTCCGGTATGACGTGCTTTTATCCTGCAGAGCTGCGGTTTACCGAGACGCTGCACGGTACCCTATTATTCTAAACCGTGCGAATTTTAATAAGTGAGTTAGTCGAGCAGCTTTAAGCTTTAACAGCAGCTTTCATTTTTAGTGCCCTTTTAATTTTCTATATAAAAATATTGTCGGGTATTGGGATTCCATCAGAAAATTCGCAGTAGCTGCGGAATTTATTAAGAACGTATTTTCTATAGCCAGCTCTCGTTAAATTGTATTAAAAAATAAAAGTAAAAAAATATACCAGGTAGGTTCCACTCTTAATTTCTCCAGCATCTTTAAATTGTTGTTGAAATTTGCCAAGTTCCAAATAGTGCAGTCCAGTTACTATTTTCATTATGGTCTAAAGTGTTTTTATGAAAACATTATACCTACACTAAGTCCTCACATTTACAAAATATAAAAGAATCTATCAAAAGGATAAATAAAAAATACAATATAAAAACTTATTAAAACCAAGTTATATGATTGATAGTACAACCACTATTAAAGAGGTAAAAGGGAGTCTGAGGGAGGGAAAAGGTTTGTATGGGGAATAGAAGAACATGAAAACAAAGCGTGGCTTAGCGTAGCGCAGCTGGGTAGTAAGCGTCCGACACGCTGAGTGATTTCGTTTCATCAATACAGATGTGTGAGCGAACCCAATAGTTTTTGCAAGTAGATAGAACAATCAATTGATTTAATTAAAACATCAATGTATTCAATCAGGACAGTTTTTGGAAGTTCTCATTTTTAAGGTGTCTTGAATAAACCAGTACAGCATGTATCAGAAAGGCGTGGTCATATTTAAGGATTAGGTACAAACCATCAAACTGAACAGCTTTCTCCATGGGACCAACATCATAATAATAACAATACAAATACCATTTGGGTCGTATTGAAGTAGGTATTGAAGTTTTTTATGTGACAGTAATTTTCCATCATCCCATGGAAAAAGTTGTTCAGTTTGATGGTCACAACCACTGGACACTTATAAAAAAAGATGGACTCCGCGCCACGCATATCGAAAGTGAAGCACAGTAAGTATTGTTGTTTGTACAAACACGCCTCACGCTCACATTTACATCATAGTATGCCAACCGGCCGCCATTACGCGACACGACAGCGTCAATCGTCAATCACGCACACATAGATCGGTACGGTGCTTCACTTTCGTTATGCGTGGCGCGGAGTCCATCTTTTTTTATGTCTTTGGTCACACCCTTAAATGTGACCACACCTTTCTGAGACATGTTGTGTAGAGATGACGGGCATTGCATTTAAATTTCAAAATTTATTTTCTTGCCTAAATTACTTAGGTTGAAAGTCAACACTAGGTATGTTTTTAAATTGTAAAATAAAAGTTGATAAGTGGGTAATTACAAAGGCACTCTGTAAGACACTTTTTATACACACCTTTTTCTTGCCGTGAAAAACTACGGTTTATTCACCGTGTGTATGTCGCAGCCAACTGGTTAAATTAGCCGTTCAGTTAACCGCCTAGCCTTTTAACTAAACGGCGGCCGTTCAACTAACGGCCTGAATGATATTCAATTACAGTTTAAGTTGGAAGTCTGTAACCAATCACGCGCGAGCCGAATTGGTCGCAGTAACTAAGCCAGTGCACCCAGACCAAATGGGTTAGGTTAGGTTAGAACTGTAATCAACCGCGTGCGAGCCGGAGAGCAAAGCGAAGCGAGCACTACTTCTAAAGGCCAGGCAGTTAACTGAACGGCTAATTTAACCAGTTGGCTGCGACATGTACGCACGGTCGTCAGTGCTTTATGGGTCACTGTTTAAGCTTGTTGATTTACACATTTTTTCTACGGCGCGGTTTATGCGCCGTACCGTAAAGAAATCGTGGCGTGCTCAAACCTTATACCTTATTATTGTTGAGTGTTATGAGTACCATGTACGAAAGAAAATTCTAAGACTCTTAATATTGTTGATAAATATTTTGCTCCAATTTGTCTCGTTTCGTCAACATTATACAGAATTACAAAATTAGACACTGTAATGAGCAAAATTTGTCGTCAGCTCGCGAATATTATATTTTCAAGAGCCAGGGAAAATTTTGCCAAAATAAATTAAGATTTTGGGTACATCATATACTTTGAGCTTTGAATATCTTGACAATCACCTATGCAGAAACGCTATGCTTTTTCTGCGTTGTTGTTGTTCTGTGCGTTGATATATTCATCAGTCAGTCAGGACTTTGAATTTTATATATATATACCTAGATTAAAGTCACTTTTCGTATCTGTCTGTGTTTTTCTTCATAAAATAGGCAACAGATCTTGATGTGGTTGCCACCATCATTTAGACAATATTTATTGAAATTGAAATTGTTTATTAAAATAATATATTTACGTAAATATTTACAAAATTGGGCCTTAAACTAGAGGTAGGTAAGAAATAATTCGATTCTACCTGAACTAGGAATAAACCTGTATCTCAGGTATCTCACTCAAGTGCATAAACATAAGTATTATCTAAATTTCCAACAAATAGTAAATAATTGATCTACTTCAATCATGGTTATATTCAAATGAAGCAAAATAGTATGCTACTTTTAGCATCATCGTAAGGCTTTTTTGCAACCATATTAAAAAAAAAAATCGTTTAATGAATTTACTATATCGCTTATTTGGGGAAACGTCGACGTAAATGTATTAAATGTGACAAAGTAAAAGCAAAGACGTAAAAAAATAAATAAAGTAGCAGTTACGTCGATGTTTCTCCAAATAAGCGATATGTATAATAAATAATTTAAACTTACATATTATAAAGAAATACGTCCAGGAAGACCTAGTTGAGACTCGCACAGACCAGGGAAGCATGCTACAAAAGGGAAGGAGGCCTTATACTCAGCGGTGGGTGGGACATTCTACTAATGATGATGATAAGAAATCTCGATGTTTTGTGAAGTCGTAGATACAAACCAAGCGAAAAGGTCCCACTGCTATAATGTTATTTAACCAATCAATCAACTCAGCTTATCGCAGTCCAATACTGGACAGGGCTCTACCAGGCTGCGCCACAACACCCTCTGTCCTCCACTTTCCGTATCCAGTCTACCCCAGTCACCTTCTTTAGGTCGTCCGTCCATCTAGCTAAGGGGCGTACCACAATACGCTTGCTGATACGCGGTCTCCACTCCAGGACACGTCTGCTCCACCGGCCATCGGTCCTTTGAGAGATATGGCCAGCCCGCTGCCACTTCACTTTGCTTATTCTGCAAGCTATGTGTGTTTTCATTTCTAATGTTATCCTTCAAAGAGACTCCGAACATAGCTCGCTCCATAATATGTATGTCCATACGTATGGATGTGGTCTACGATACTGAAGCCTTTTCGGAAACCGGCTTGTTCTGGCGGCTGGAACTCGTCAAGTCTCCTGGTGAGACGGTTCGTGACGAACCGAGCAAAACAGAATGTTATTAATTAATTTTATTGAAGTAAGTAATTAGAAATTCAGAAATATTTGAAACAAATAAAATCTGTTTATCCAAGCGAAGCCTAGTACAAAAAAAAACAATGTCTTTGACGTGTAAAAGTGTTTGTACTCGTACAAACCTACTTAAGGTATTAATAAACAATAATAAGCCTCAAAAAATATATTTTCCTAAAAAATAAATACTTCTCATTCAAACTTTACTACATTGCATTTGATTTTCAAGAACTTAGGTAAACAACTCTTGTGTATCTGAAGACCACAAACTGTTTCCAGTAATCAATCGACATCAGACTTGTAAACAAAATAATTACATGCAAATGAAAACCGCGAATAAACTAGCAAATTAAATTAATTAGTACTTAATGGTTTCGGAATCTCGATTTGACGCTGCAGTGTTGTTCTGTGAAACAGCCTTTAGTTCAATTAAAAGTCCCGTTTTATCTCATCAGCACACACACACCCTCGCACACAACATACACACACACATTCACATCACACACACATTCACATTTTGTTTATCATAAATATCCAGGGACTGCCTCGTTGGTCTAGTCATCGTAAGCGTTACTGCTGAGCATGGGGTCCTGGCTTCGATTCCCAGGTCGGGCAAAATGTGATTGAGTTTTTCAATCTCTAATTTCTCACTAGCAGCCCGAAGTCTAGATTTGTGCCTGGTTTGGCAATAAGCCCGTTCCCTATTAAATGGGACTTCATAAGTGGCGAAATGTAGGTGTCCTGACACCACTGCCTGTTATGTTACGTAATTAAAAAAAGAAATATGATTAAGTTTTCATCAAATTATTCCTGACACGCCATTTTTTCTAAATTAGAAGTCCAAAACAAAGATTTAGCCTACAAAAAAATAATGAGGAAAAAACAAATGAATGTCTGTTTTCAAAACTCAAATGTACCAGCTAAATGAATTTATAAATTTGAATTTGCAATTCTTAACCAAAGAAGAGATATTTCAGATCGAAGTGGTCAGTACGACAAAACGCTAATTTCATATGTAAGGACCTAATATGTCAATGAGTTTTTGACATTGATTGTCGCGGAGACGAGATTGCGACTAGATTTTGAACGATTTTATTTACGGAAATTGGCCTTCTGGTTGTAAGTTAATCAAAATAAAATTCGCGACAGTAACAAATATGCAGGATACTAAAACCATTTTAACTTCTCTTACGTATAGTTCATGGGTTCGAACCCAGGCAGGCTCTTTACTTTGTGTAATTTATTTCATTACCACCACACATTTCCTTCACCGTTTTTTATAGCAAAAACGGTGAAGAAAGTCATAATGAGGAAACCGGCATGTCCTAAAACCATAAATTCGAAGACATATAACATTTACCTACTAACCCGCACTGGGTTGGTGTGGTGGATTACTCCCCCTCACAGAGGAGGCTTTTGTCCCAGCAGTGGGGACGATAGGCTGATCAAGATAATCATTCTAACTCGCTAAGTTATGATAATCGGTAGGAAACGTAATGTCTCAAAAATATATTATTATTTCATATTTTCGCCAATTTAAAACGTAAGACGAATTTCGCGGGCTTCCATATCGGAGCAACCATTTTGAGTGTTAACGTACACGTTCATCATAAGGCCCCAATAATCTTTGTAAACTCTGATAAAGAGGAGAGTTTACACACAGTTTTGGTAAAAGAGCCTTCATTCATTTAGTACTTTTAGAAGTAATCTAATTACTTTTGTTCGCAGATCTCGCGCTTAATTTTGGCAAATATTTTTAATGTGTTCTAGTGTTTAAATGTATCACAGGGTGATTTTCTTTGCTTAGATAAAGCAGTGACTTTAAAATTTTTAAGAATTGGAAATAATTTGACGCCAGTGTAATGAAATGATAAAAAAAGTAACAGCAAACATTATACATGAAATAGTGTGCACAAACTGTCTAAGCGTTTGGTGAAATGAAAATATGGTACTTAATGAAAACAGTGGTATAATGAATGTTCGAAAAAATAAAACTTCGAACAAATGTCATTTCGGCTAAGTGTTACACTTGTGTTCGGTAAAAAGTATTTTGACCAAATGAAACGTCGGAGTAACGAAAAAAATCGAATTGATAATAGGTCAATTACTGATACAGTGGCAGACGTGACTTCGATGAAGTAAAAAAAAAACGAACCGATAATAGTTGAAAAGTTTTAGGTGAAATGAAATTCAGTCAAATATTTTTAGAACTTATGATAGGTAACCCCTGTGTTACCTAGAATAAAATTAGGAAAAGAGGCAGGATTAGAATTATAGCACACTTAATAGGTACAATTCCTTCTCTACGCATTAATTGCTGCAAGGTCAATGTTCTGTCTGACATATTTAACCACCAATGCGTGCCAAGACAACCATTAATTAACAGATTCACAAACACAGGAGTCAGTTTGCGGTGAGCGGGATTGGTTGAAGCACGATGAGCACGGTTAGCACGCTGAATTACTTGCATGCAAATTAGCGATAGAACGAGAACGCTCCCAAATTGGTATTAATCGATTCACTCGGTATGAACATATAGACGCTCTATTTGGATGAGATACTTAATTGAAATGGGATATTGGTCTGCTTGATATTTCTCACCTGATCGCTTTGACACCTACGTAAACTGGAATAAACTATTCTATACTGACGTCAGACGTTATGGGACGTCGTGAGTTTCGTCGTGAGTGATTCTGGTCATAATGTAAAGATTAGAAGGGTAAGGATTAGAGGTACTATACCGATTAGGTACTTGTGTCATCTACTTTTTATTCATTGATTGCACATAGTGGCGCAGCAAGTTACCTGTTAACTTGGTTAATATCATAATATAAAATAGATTAGAAACTTTCACTGATTATTAAATGTTTCTTTACTGGTTTAATAGTTACAAAAAACTTCACACTAAGTATTTTGGTTTATTCTTTTACCCCGCCCCAAAGGATTTTCATGTACCAAACCCAAGATTGCAGGTATTCTGTAAAAGCTGTTGTTAGCTTGAGCTGTGGAAGACGCTGTCGAGCTATGCCACATTCATGACGAGCTCCGCCCGGGCGAAACATTATAATAAGCGATACACCGTGTTACATGCACGAGTAAGCAAGTTTACAATACAACAGATAATAGGAAATAATATTGTAGAAAGAAGCATAATATTTACTTATTTGTAGCGTTCTGTCTCGTTTGTTAGGAGAGCAGTGGTGACACAGTGGTAACGGCCCCCACTTACGAGTTGTAGGTCGTGGGTTCAAACCCAGACAGGCGCTTTATTTTGTGTAATTTATTTCATCGCGATTTAAACCAGGAAACCAGCATGTCTTAGGACCAAAAATTTGAAGACATGTGACATGTACAGTCAACAAAAGCGATAAGTATGCGGGATCGAAAGACGAAAGTTTTTGACCAGTGCGTGTTGCCAGTGATGACATATGGCACTGAAACGTGGTCACTCACAATGGGCCTTATTAGAAGGCTGAAAGTCACCCAAAGGGCAATGGCGAGGGCTATCCTTGGAGTTTCCGCAGGAGAACCAAGGTAACCGACATAGCCCGAAGAATTGCCAAACTTAAGTGGCAGACGTGGCAGTGGGCAGGGCACATTGCTCGCAGAACAGATGGCCAATGGAGCGAAAGGTTCTGGAGTGGCGACCGCGTACCTACCGGAAGACGTAGCGTTGGAAGGCCTCCCACAAGGTGGACCGACGACCTTGTGAAGACCGCAGGAACCCGTTGGATGCGAGAAGCACAGAACCGGTCGAAGTGGAGGTGTTTGGCGGAGGCCTATGTCCAGCAGTGGACGTCTTTTGGCTGAAATAATGATGGTAATGCGGGATCTTCGGGTATAGTTGAAGTTTAGTAAGAAACCAATGGATTATGTCGACTGAAATTTAATTTGATAAATGAGCTGTTTGTTTTTTCTTAATATTACTAATATTTTTTCGAGAACATCCATCGGTTTCTTACTAAACTTCAACTATATCCGACTATCCTGCATACTTATCTCTGTTATATGTATGACTAGCTGCGCCCCGCGGTTTCACCCACATACGTCTAGATTCCGTGAGAATATCGGGATAAAAAGTATCGTTTGTCCTAATCCAGGCAATGGTCTACCCATGTGCCAAATTTTATTAGCGTGAAAACGTAACTAACAAACTTCAAAAATTAAGTATTTTCTCTTTCACATCCAATTTATTTTCAGTACAAAATGTTGCTGCTATTTCCAATTTACTGCTACGGAATATCTCATCAATCCTTTAATACCGTAAATAACGCAAACATTACAGTGTTTGCGTTATTTTATTAAAGCAACATTGTAACCAACTTTAGCAACAGTGGTTATTGAAAATTGCTAATCTATTTATAGTAGTACTAGCGGCCCGCCCCAGCTTCGCACGGGTGAAATTTTTTTTTCTTTCATACAAACTTTGTCCTGACAATACCCACCGAACACAACAAAAACAGAATTAGCGAAATCGGTTCATTGCTCTCGAGATTTGCGCTTAGCAACACATTTAGCGATTCATTTTTATATTATACTATACGAACAGCTGGACCGATTCTTATGATCCTTGATTTGTTGGATTTGCCTCTGCCCCGAATAGCAGAATAACTATTATAACATGAAAAACACAAGAAACAACATTAAATTTCTTCATTCTGAGGCGGTACAAAGTTCTCCGGGTCAGCTGGTATAGAATAAAATGAACTTTACAATGTTGTTTTAAAACACGTCGTCGGTTAGCTGCTTTTTATTACCTACGACGGTCGTAAACTTTACGATAAGTAGGTACTACATTATCGAAATAGGTACATAGACGAGGATAACTGCACCGAAAATATACTAGGTTATTCTTATTTATATTTATACTTTATTAAAATACTTGAAAAATCATAAAAAAAATTCAATGTTGTCTAGACTAATAATGTGTGTGTGTATGTGATGTGTGATGTGTGTGTGTGAATGTGTCTGTGTTGTACGTTTGACAGAGTTAAAAAAAAAAAAAATTTTGGACGTAAACAAATCCCAAAGTACTGAATGCCTTGCCCGTGTCGATTTAAGGCGTGCCCACATAATCGGCCTAATAATATTCCCAATGCTGTGGGACACAGGCCTCCTCTCATCGAGAGGTGGCAGTAATCCACCACGCGGGCCCAGTGCGGGTTGGTAGATGTCACATGTCTTCGAATTTTTGATTCTAGAACATGCCGTTTTCCTCACGATGTTTTCCTTCACGTTTTGAGAGTAGTGGTGATGAAATTATTTACACAAAGTAAAGCGCCTGCCTGGCTTAGAACCCACGACCTACAACACGTAAGTCAGGGCTATTACCACTGGGCTATCACTGCTCCCGTCTATAGCCTAAAGCGTGCCCAAACTTTGTATTTAATATTAAAAATATTGGACAAAAAACACTATAATATCTTCATAAACGTCATTTTTTATTGTATTTGCACTTGTTTTATGATTATTATTGTGTAATGTATATTATTATATTTACATAGATAAGTATATGTTTTATGTAGGTATGTATTTATTGTAAATATGTAAATGATACACGGCTACCTGCAGACTACGTGCAGTATTTTCTCTCTAAATCTATCCAAAGGTTGTCTTTAAAAGATCACCTTTAGCGACATAAGACAGTCCATTGTGTCACCTTTTGTAAAATTTCTACAATATATAAAATATGTTGTATAAAGAGTATTTTATTCTGAATATATTGACTATCCCCATCGAAAAAGGGTGGATTATGCATGATGATATTTTTTTCTTTTTTGTCTAAGCTTCCACGAAAAAACTAGTTACCAAAAAGTGGGATATTGATCAATGTATGTTTCGGACATGGAGCGACAGCAAAGCGGTCCCATAGGAAATTGAAACGCCCGACCTCACACTATTATCCCTAAGCGTATTCATGATACTCGTGTATTTCTAGTGGTTTTCCAGTAAGAGGAAAAACATCATGTTCCTTTAATGAAATTAAAGAGATGTGTAAACGTTCTTCAGGTTGTTTTAATAAATAATGAAGGCGCTACGCCAACTGACCTAAAACTGTGCCTAAAATTAATGTTCTTTACTTGAAACCCGGCAAAAAAAAAAAACTACGACGGTAACGTTACATCGTAAATTTTCTTAAGATGTACGATGAGTTAGGTATAGGATTTTTCTTCTATAACAATCTTCAAAACAAAAATACACCAAATCATTTTGTATCAAATGATTTGATGTATTTTTGTTTTGAAGATTGAAGAAAAGAAGAAAAGCGTCGTAGCGATGAACGTCGCACAATGCAAATGAAGCTACGGTAATGGCGGAAACTGCTGTAAATACGTAGTTGACACTAATGCAAAGTCACCTTTGACCTTTTGGCGCGTAGCCAAAAACGGAACTGACGCTGCCATTTTGTTTTTTCAATACATTTCACAAAACAATTTCATAATAGTTTACTGTGAATGACGTCAATGAACCGTTATCTATGAAAGTAAGTTGGTATGTTTTCCTAGAGAGCATCTTATATTTTTTTTTTTAATCATTGCCGTAAAGTCAAACCCCGCAGCCCAAAGATTTAAATCACTAGTTTTGCCCTCACCGTACTTAGTCACGCGAAATAAGTGTCCATACTGAGAAGTGTGCGCTCACACATTATTAACAGCATTTCCATGACAATCAAGTCAAGTTACTGCGTCTTTGTGTGTGTCAGAGGTGTCAAAACGAAACAGAAACGCGACTACATTTTGAAGCGCCAGGGCGTATCTAGCGATTTAAGTCTTTGCTGCTATCATCATCATCGCTTTTCAGAAAATAGTAGCTTTACAGCACTTCCCAATCAACGTCTTTCGAGCGCTGAACCTCCAGCAGAACCTTTGTAGCAGTGTTTTTATCAGGTACAAATTACGAAAGATCTTTAGCTAGGTATTCATTTGTTTTATTTATTTGATTACAAATAATTGAAATCTAAATGAATGCTCATTTATGTACAGCAACTAAAAAGGAAACAGACGTGCGTAAAGTGAAGTTATAAATTATAAGGTTCAAATACCCTCCTTTTGTCAGAAACGCAAGGGACCAATACGTAAAGAAACGCAATGTTACAGTCGACTGCCTCTAAAGATAAAGAAACAAATTCCTCCACTCCAAAGATAAAGATTTATAGTAATTGATAGTTAGAAGCAGTTTCGCGGATCGATCAGTCTGTAAGAAAACTCGCCGAGGTCATAACCTGGATGGGTGACGATTTTGGACGAGAAAACGTCTTTTCGATTAGTATACCGATAACCTATTTTAGTTTTTTGTTTGGACCCACATAAATGCCCGAGGTTAACCTTTGACAGTCGGTTTTAGTATAGTTTTTTATCTCATGAAGCGACACACAACTAGGTACGCGTTGTGTGTCACCCAAGTGTACAAACATGCTGTGAACATGAGTGGCGTCACACACACGCACGCACACACTTCCCACTTTGCCATTGTCTCGAACGGTACTGAGAGCTCCTGCGCTTACACCCACATTTGTACAATTGGTTACCACAAGTAAAGCGCGCGTCGCATCGTGAGATAAACATACTGTAACAAAGACAGTCATGAAAGGCACTCAAAAGCACGAAATAGAGTTATTTTGACAGCGGTATTTTGCCATTAATTGGATTTCTGAGGTCTCAGCCATTTTGGGTTCGAATAGAATTCGAACCTAACATTGTAGGGAGGCTAGGTAGACGATAGTAGGGGTTCCTCAAGTTAGAAAACTTTCTTTGGAATTCATTAATAACTAGCGGTGCCCGCGACTTTGTTCGCGAGCATGTCAACAAACCAATTGGGTTCCATGGATTTTAATTTTTTTTCGCAGTAGCTTTTTCTAAAATAAAAGTTGTTCCTTAAAACATTAGCTATCAGCCAGTGAAAGTCCGGTCAAAATCGGTCCAGCCGTTTCAGAGATTAGCCGGAACAAACAGACAAAAATTGTAAAAAATATTATTTTTATATAAGTACCGTGTATAGGTACAGCATCCATATGCATTTAGTAAAAAGCGGTTATTTTAATATTACAAACAGACACTCCAATTTTATTTCTTTGTATGTATGTACTATGTATGTATAGATACACTACTATACTATCTATTTTCTTAAATGTAATTTTGACCAATTTTGTTTTAATTTTATTTAAACTTCATTAAATTTTATCTAGTTTTTATTATGTGATTCAACCTAATTTTATGATTGTATGACGTGCGTAATTACTAATATGGACTAATAACTTGTATGTGTGGTGCAAACTGTTAATATAAGTTGGTTATTAATAAATAAATATGTATAAATAATGATATATCATTATTAATTTCAAGTCAAAATCATTAATGTTATGTGAATGAGCAAACAATAATAAATTAAGTATAAATTTTAATATTAGAAAAATAAAAAATAACATATAAAATTTACTTAGGTCAATATAGATACATCCGAGTACATGCGTCTGTCAGAAATTCATTAATATTTTCGAAAGCTTTGTCAATTAGATATGACTTTAAAAGATTCAAAATGGGCATTACTAAGCTCCCTCTAACTTTAGGGTAACTTATTATAATTATGGGAGCCAGTTGATGTCCCTGCCACCCTGTATAATAGGAAAGCATCATGATATTCACAGACTAATTAAGTTACAGGTAGTTAATAAATAACAATGCTGAATTTTTCATTTATAATATAACTATAAAATAATCAACTTTTGAGCACCATTTAACGTTTAATATAATATAAATTACAGCAACAGCCTCTCTATATAATGTTCAACACACTGGCTCGTAAAGTGGCTCTTAATGAACCGCTTTTAGGTCCATAATGCAGTGTATTAAACACGCGGTAACGCCACAGATAACTAATTACTAGTCGGAAATGTGCGCTTTTTTTAATATCATCAAAGGTACTTCATGCCAAAAGGAATCCACGCGCAACAAGCTTTTATATCATATAAATTGTGTAATGACGTTATGAGTTGATAGTAAAAGTTTTAAAGGAAACATTTTTTTAGCGCATTTAATTAAAAGTTTGTTTTAAAACAAGGATTTTTTACTTTTAATTTATTTAAGCTCATGTTGATTTCAAGTTAATTAGAGAAGCTCCGCGGTGTGACGAAGCAGAAATAACTGTGTTACCAACCGCCCTTACAAGCTTGTTCGTACATAATTAAACTAGATGTACACACGGCAGGAAGGTAAATGAATTTCGGCTTCCTGATGCGTCTTTAAAACTGAGTACAAACCACGTTGGCTCGTCTCTCGGTTTGCACATTTGAGGGCGTGTTCTCACGCGCGTTTTCATAAAAATAGTGCAAAAAGCCCTGCAATTTATCACGATTATCCGCCTGGTTTTATGAAAAGTACTTTGTGAATCACAAGTTACGATTTGGACCGGGTTCAAAGTGGAACTAACCAGTCTTTGTGAAGTTTTTACCTTAGGGGGGAAGCATAGGGCACGCCGCGATAGCGGCGGTAAGGCCCCTCTTTGAGGAGTGGCTAGAGAGGCGTCACGGCGCCCTCACCTACCGCCTGACGCAGGTCCTCACCGGACACGGATGTTTCGGGAGGTTCCTGCACATCATCAGGCGGGAGGAAACGCCCGGGTGTCACCACTGCGAGGATCGCCCTGAGGACACGGTGGAGCATACGGTGGAGGTCTGCCCCGCTTGGGCAGAGCACCGCCGTGTCCTCGTAGAGGCGATCGGCAGCGGCGGCGACCTCTCGCGCCCGGCCCTGGTCCAAGCCATGGTCCGGGGTGAGAGGGAGTGGGAGGCAGTCACCTCCTTCTGCGAAGCAGTCATGCTAGCGAAGGAGGTGGCGGGATGGGCGAGGGAGAGAGCTGAGAGAGCCGCCCGTCCCAGCCGCCGCGGTAGACGCTCCGGGCGTCGGGAGCCGCGTGACGACTCCCGGCCACCGTAGGCGCGGGCCTGCGGACGGCGAGTAATGGGTAGCTCGCTGTCCGATCAGGACCAGGCCCGTGCCGGACGGCGCGTATGTGTTCCACGCGCGCCTCAAAGAGATGTCAGCATTGAAAGGAGGGGCCCGTCAGGGCCGAAGCCTGCCGGGGCAGCGGGATTGTCCGAAAGGGTTACCGCTGCCCCGGAACATAAAGGGTTTTAGTCAGTAACAGTCTGTCACTCCCTTCCGCTCCACCCGGAGCGGGAGGGGTCATTACATGATTTCCCATCCTAAAAAAAAAAAAAAAAGGGTGGGAAGCATTTATGTCACTTTGTCTAAGCCCTCACGAAAAACTGGACGAAAGCGCCAGGATAGCCCGCGGAATTCAAATTTTCTTACGTTTTTTTGCAAATATTGAATAATATTTCAAAAATCAACAGGATTATATGAACTTAGAGGGTTGTATTGATTATAATTCTGTAAATACATACTTGTTACGGTCTCGAACCATATTTTGTTTAACATACGACCTGAGACTGAACTGCTAATTGCAAAAAACCCAAGAAAATTTGATTTTTGTGGGCTCCCTGGCATTTGTCCCTTATGTCCTGAGGTCCTAGACAAAGTGAAATTCTACCAGATAACAATGATAGATAAGTCAAAGTGTATTGGATTTAATATAAGCTCTCAGCCGCAGGTTACTTTCCACGTAACTTAACAAGTTGGTGCATACTATTATGATAAATGCGAAAGTAACTTGGTCTTGTGTGTATGTAATCTCTTCAAAAAGATTTCACTTAAATCGGTTATCACCACATAAGAGACGGACATAGGCTACTTCTCATCCTGGATATTTATGTAGAAGTCGCGGGCTGTAGCTAGTATTATAGAGCACTAGCTTCTGCCTGCGACTTCGTTCGCGTGAAGTCGTAAGACACACAATGCCTGTATTTAACAGCCATACATTTTTAAATAACTCCCTGTCGCTATTACTTCGTTTTCACTTAGCGTTTTTTGACTTTTTTAGGGTTTCGTACCTCAAAAGGAAAACGGAACCTTTATAAGATCGTTTGTGTGTCCGTCTGTCTGTCAAGACTCTTTTTCTCAAGTTATCGAGTTGAAATTAATATCAAATAAATACTCAGGGCTGCAATCCCTTGTAGCAGTAAAAAAAATCAAACTTCTAAGTCAACGCAATCAAAAGATGCGGGCGCCTATTTTGACACTCGCAAGGGAATCAAAACCTATTACTTCTCGTTGACCTAGAATCATGAAATCTGGCAAGAAGCAATTTCATGTAGCGCAAGTAAAGGAAATAGTCCGAAAACCGTAAATTTGTACGGAACTCTCGCACTTGACGGGTTTTTTTCTTTTTGCTCCTATTGGTCCAAGCATGATGTTAAATAGCCTATCAAGAATTCGGCTATCATACGCATAGAATTTATCAAAACTGACTGGTAGTTCCAGAGATTAGCGCGTACAAATAAACAAACAAACTTCAGCTTTATTATAACCCCCTTACTAATAAACGTTGTATAGCGTCTGTATAGTTACACAACGCTTTGTCTTCTTCTTTCGAAAGTCAAATTACTGACGACTGAAAGAGAGAAATCGGTGTGTAACTATTCATCTGATATGATACGTTTATTAGTAAGGTGGTGAGTGTCGTATAGATTCTCACTGCACAACCTTAGAATTTAATTCATTTTGATTAAATATCGAGCTGTTTTTTTCAAACCATTCTTGTCCAATGAAAAACCCAAAAACGAAATATTGAAGGCAACATCTTGATTATATCAATACGACCCCATGACCCAAATGTCCAATATCTATGGATGCACCAAACTGAACTTAAATCCAGTTAATACATATTAAGTACGCAATGAACGTCAAACACGAAATACAGTCGGCACCGAATTTATGGGCAGTAAAAAGGGACGAAATAAAAGATTTTGTGAAGTCACAGTCTTAATGAAAGATTGTTTAATTAATTCAATTAAAGTTAATAGGTACCTACTACATGATGGATTCTCAAGGGTCCGTGCTGGGGTGCACGTTGAAGAGCCTCCTCGTGGCGCATCCTGGGCAACGTCGGCCCCAATTGCCCACCAGGTTTGGGTGGACAAGTGGGGCGGGCGGCTAATCTTCAACAGGCGGGGAAAGGTCACGGTTCCAATCATCGATCATCCTTGATGGTCGGTGAAGGGAACCGGGCTACGGACGGACGGTCATGCGCCCACTCCTCCTCTGCTTACAGAGGAAGGTGAGTGGGCGTAGACCGTCACGAGGCGGTTTACGCCGCTAGACCCACTACAGAGTGGGTGGTGGAGGGTGTCCCATGCCCGCGCTGCGTCTGTCCGGCATCCGGCGGCAGCGTGGGGACGCCGGGGCGGCGGTTGGTTTTGCCCAGCCGTCGGCCACCCCGTAATCTTGAATTCAAGACCGGGGGTCCGGGCCACTGAGGCTCGGGCCGCGAGGTAGACAACCTCTATAAAAAATTACCCCAATCCCAAGGTCTAGCGTGCCGAGGGGATGAATGGCCGGAGGGAATCCGGCCGTTAGCGCAACAAAAGGGACCTCACCCTTCAAAAAAGAAACAAAATATGGACAACACAGACGGGAAAAAACTACCCCAGGTCGGTACCAGCTGCTCAGCAGCTGGAGAATCCGGCACGTTCCCATCGGGAACGTCAAGCCCCCATTCGTATTCTGGGGGGGGTAACGAATGTGTTCCGCTTGCCAATGGCAACAAGAGCCGAGGAGGCTCCTGTCCTTCAGAGGACCAAAGTATGTCCGACCAGGACTCGCGCGGACGCTCCAAATTCTGGAGAAAACGTCCGCGCGAGGAAGACTCGGACGAAGCGGGGTCGATAGGTCGATCCGCGAGCGAGGAGAAGGAGTCGGCTGCGAAAGTGCCGACGGCGAGGAGGGGCCGAGGTCGTGCGGTCCAACACGAGTGTGGGGCTCGCTTTAAGCGGCCCAGCACTCCGGGACCCGGTGGGGAGAGCGACGCAGAAAGGCATCGCTCTGGAGAGACCGGCCGCAGAGTGGCCCTCTCGGAGTCGTCAGGCGGTGAGTCGGACACCGCTGGCGGCTCTGAACAAGAGCGAAAGAGGTTTGCGGAGGTCGTGGCAGCCGCAATTAGGAGTGTGGCCTTGAAGAGGCTTCAGACCTCCAAAGAAAAGGCCATATCCGCTGCCACGGCCTCCATTTTGGCGGCAGCTGAGGCGGCTGGCTGCGTCGGTCCTCCGGCCGGCGAAGTGGCCGAGGTGAGGGCGGAGGTCGCCCGCCTGACGGCCGCCATGGAGCTTCTCCGGAAGGAGAATGAGAGGCTCCGGGCGGACCTGGCCGGTCTGAAGGGTGCTGGCAGCGCGCAGGCAGGGGAGCCATGCCGGCCCGCCCCGGTGGAGAACCAGGTCCTGGACCTGGTTCGACAGGAGTTGGCGTCCTTCCAGGCGCGGTTTTCCGTCCTGGAGGGCATAGTGTTGCGCCCCCCCCTGGCGGGCAGGTCGGCCCCGGCAACAAGGGCGGCCTCGTACGCGGCAGTTGCGGCGGCAGCTGCTGCCCCTCAACCCGGGCCGTCTGGCCGGGCCCAGGCGCCGGCCAAAATGGCGTCGGTTGGCGGAGCCCCGGCGACGGCAAAACCGGCGTCGGCTGGTGGAGCCCCGGCGAAGCCGGCAAAACCGACTCCGGCTGGGGTAGCTCCGGTGACGACCGGACCGGCGCCCGCCGACAAGAAGAAAAAGGGCCGTACGGCAAGGAAGGTGGAGGGCCCTGATCCTGCGCCCCGCCTCCAAAAACCTCCCACTTCTCCCACGACCGACGCCGAGTGGCAGGTGGTCGGGGAGAAAAGAAAGGCGGCCAAGGCGGCCAGGAAAAAGGCACAAAGGCGGCGCCGCAAGGAGCGAGCCGTCGCAGCTATGCTTCGTGCCCCAAAGACCGCGGCTGTGGTAATTACACTGCAGCCGGACGCGGTCAAGAGGGGTGTGACGTACTGCGACGTGCTCACAAAAGCGAGAGGGACGGTCGACCTCCAAGCGCTGGGGATCACCGGGGGCCTCCGGCATAGGGTGACCGCCACTGGCGCCCGCATGCTGGAGATCCCCGGCTCGACGAGTGGCCCCTCCGCAGACGCTCTAGCTGAAAAGCTAAGGGCGTCCCTTAATGCGGAGGAGGTGCGTGTCTCCAGGCCCATGAAGTGTGCAGATATGCGCATTATGGGCCTGGATGACTCAGTAACGGAGGGTGAGGTTGTGGCCGCCGTCGTCAGGACGGGCGGGTGTCTGGCCGACCAAGTGAAGGCGGGCACCATACGTCCTGACACATCGGGAATGCGAACCGTAACGGTAAGCTGCCCCGTGACGGCGGCCAGAACAATTGTGGAGGGCCGAAGGCTTCTGGTGGGCTGGGTGTCAGCGCAGGTGAAACTGCTGGAGCCCAGACCTCTGAGGTGCTTCCGATGCCATGTGGGGCACCACGTTGGCATCCAGTGCACCTCAGAGGACCGCACCTCGTTGTGCTTCCGCTGCGGTCAGCCCGGTCATAAGGCCGGCTCGTGCAGCGCCGCGCCGCACTGCGTCGCGTGTGCGGCTGCTGGCAAGCCGGCCGATTACCGGGCTGGGAGCAAGTCCTGCGCTCCACCCGCCGGAACCAGGAAGAAGGGCAGGCCCTCCGCCGCCGCCACCGTCGCCGCCGCCACCGTCGCCGCCGCCACCGTCGCCGCTGCCACTGGCGCCGCTGCCTCTCAAGAGGCCCGGGAGGGGATTGTAATGGAGGAGTAACGGCTCCATTACGTCTCCTCCAGGCGAACATCAACCACTGCGCCTGCGCTCAGGACCTGTTGCTCCAGAGCGTGGCGCAGTGGTCGATCAACATCGCCGTGGTCGCTGAGCCGTACTTTGTCCCGCCCAGGGATGACTGGGTGGAGGACCTGAGCGGCTCAGTGGCCATAATTTCGTCGGCCGCCGCCGGTACCCCGTCCCTCGAAGGTGTCACGAAGGGACAGGGGTGCGTAGCAGCACGGTTCGGAGAGATAGTAGTAGTGGGAGTGTACTTCTCTCCGAGCCGAACTCTCGCCGAGTTCCACAACTCTCTAACAGAGTTGACTGTCGTCGTCCGAAACCAGTCCTTCCCCGTGTTAGTGCTCGGGGACTTCAACGCCAAAAATTTGGCCTGGGGTTCCCGTTACACGGACATGCGGGGAAGGATGGTGGAGGACTGGGCTCTGGAAACAGGCCTGGTCGTCCTAAATCGGGGTTCTGTTCCTACCTGTGCGCGGATGCGGGGGGAGTCCGTGGTGGACATTTCGTTCGCCAGCCCCGCTCTGTCACAGCAGGTCATTGACTGGCGCGTCATGGAGGAGGTGGAGACCTATTCCGACCACCGGTATATCCGGATCGACGTCTCCGCCCAGACCTCCAGCGCGCCGGTCCAACAGGCCCCGAGTGGTCTGCGGTGGGCGCTGAAGCAGCTGGACCGGGAGCTTCTCCTGGAAGCCTCAATCGTGCAGGCCTGGGTGTCATCACCAGACAGGCCTGCCGATATTGACAACGAGGCTGAGTGGTTCCGGGAGGCCATGTCCGAGATCTGTGACGTGGCAATGCCCCGAGTCCGGCCAGGATGCGCCCGACGTCAGGTGTACTGGTGGTCGCAGGAGGTAGAGGCGCTACGCAAGGCGTGCGTTGACACGCGACACCGGTACACCAGGCACCGCAGGCTCCGCATTCGCCCTCCGGATGCGGAAGCCACGGAGGCGGAGCTGTACGAGGGGTACAGAGCGGCGAAGACCGCCCTCCAAGAGGCTGTTCAGCGGGCCAAGAATTTGGCCCGCGAGGAGATGGTGGAGACTCTGAACAGAGATCCGTGGGGGCGCCCTTATAAAATGGTGCGGAATAAACTCCGCACCTGGGCCCCCCCGCTGACGCAGAGTCTCCGCCCCCAGCTGGTGGAGGAGGTGGTGAGCGCTCTGTTCCCTTCACGGGCGGAGCATACTCCCCCGCCCATGGCTCCGCCAATTGCGGTGTCCGAAGCGGACCACGCGGACGACGACGACATCCCTGAAGTGACCGGTGTAGATCTGAGAGTGGCGGTAGGCAGGCTGAAGGCCAAAAATACCGCCCCAGGGCCCGACGGCTTGCCGGGTAAAGCCTGGGCCCTGGCCTCGACGGCTCTCGGACCCCGACTGGAGGCGCTCTTAAGCGCATGTATGGAGAGGGGCCAGTTTCCACTCCGTTGGAAGACGGGGAAGCTGGTCCTCATTCGGAAGCCGGGGCGCCCTGCGGACTCTCCGTCCGCATTCCGGCCCATCGTGCTGCTCGACGAGGTGGGCAAGCTCTTTGAAAGAGTGATTGCGGGCCGCCTCGTCGGGCACCTGGTGAGGACGGGGCCGGATCTTGCGGATAGCCAGTTTGGCTTCCGCAAGGGGCGCTCTACGGTGGACGCCATCATGCGCGTGAGAGCCCTCACGACGGGGGACGCGGTGTCTCGGGGTAGGGTGGTCGTGGCGGTGTCATTAGACATCGCTAACGCGTTTAACACCCTGCCCTGGAGCTGCATTAGGGAGGCACTCCGGTATCACCGAGTGCCGACCTACCTCCGTCGAGTAGTCGGGGCGTATTTGACGGACAGAGCCGTCATCTACCCCGGTCGCGATGGGGAATGGAACCGGCGAGAGATGTCGTGCGGTGTCCCACAGGGATCGGTCTTGGGGCCGCTCCTGTGGGACATCGGTTACGACTGGGTGCTGCGGGCAGACCTCCCTGATGGCGTCAGCGTAGTTTGCTACGCTGACGACACGCTGGTCCTGGCGCAGGGGAGGTCGCATCAGGCGGCGGCCGACGTAATGACACGCGGGGTTGCGATAGTCGTGGAGAGGATCCGGCAGTTGGGTCTCGAGGTGGCTCTGCACAAGTCCGAAGCCATGACATTTCATGGGCTTCGGAACGGGCCACCATCGGGATCCCAACTTACGGTAGGAGGGGTTCACATCGGCGTCGAGACGACGATGAAATACCTGGGTCTCGTCCTCGACAGCCGGTGGAACTTCGTGGAGCACTTCCGACGTTTGGCCCCCAAACTGGAACGGGCTGGGGCCGCTTTCAAGCGGCTCCTGCCCAACCTGAGGGGGCCAAACGCCTCCTGCCGGAGGCTTTACGCGGGGGTCGTGCGGTCCATGGCCGTGTATGGCGCCCCGGTGTGGGCGTGTTCACTGCGGCTTCGAGCCGCCCACTACTTGAACGCGCCCCAAAAGGTGGTAGCCATACGGCTGATACGGGGGTACCGCACGATCTCGCGCGAGGCGGCAAGCCTCCTTGCCGGACTGCCGCCATGGGATCTGGAGGCGAAAGTCCTCGCGCGCCACTTTGAGTGGCGCGCGGAGGCACTACGCCGGGGGGAAAACCCGCTTCCGCGGCAAATTGCTGCGGAGCGGACGGACCTCCGGCGCGCGATCTCATGGCGGCATGGAAAGCGCGACTGTCGCAACCCAGCGCAGGGCACGCCGCGATAGCGGCGGTAAGGCCCCTCTTTGAGGAGTGGCTAGAGAGGCGTCACGGCGCCCTCACCTACCGCCTGACGCAGGTCCTCACCGGACACGGATGTTTCGGGAGGTTCCTGCACATAATCAGGCGGGAGGAAACGCCCGGGTGTCACCACTGCGAGGATCGCCCAGAGGACACGGTGGTGCACACGGTGGAGGTCTGTCCCGCTTGGGCAGAGCACCGCCGTGTCCTCGTAGAGGCGATCGGCAGCGGCGGCGACCTCTCGCGCCCGGCCCTGGTCCAAGCCATGGTCCGAGGCGAGAGGGAGTGGGAGGCAGTCACCTCCTTCTGCGAAGCAGTCATGCTAGCGAAGGAGGTGGCGGGATGGGCGAGGGAGAGAGCCGAGAGGGCCGCCCGTCCCAGCCGCCGCGGTAGACGCCCCGGGCGTCGGGAGCCGCGTGACGACTCCCGGCCACCGTAGGCGCGGGCCTGCGGAAGGCGAGTAATGGGTAGCTCGCCGTCCGATCAGGACCAGGCCCGTGCCGGACGGCGCGTATGTGTTCCACGCGCGCCTCAAAGAGCTGTCAGCAGACACGGAGGGGCCCGTCAGGGCCGAAGCCTGGCCGGGGCAGCGGGATTGTCCGAAAGGGTTACCGCTGCCCCGGAACATAAAGGGCTAAGGAAGGAACACGGATGGGTTTTAGTCAGTAAGAGTCTGACACTCCCTTCCGCTCCACCCAGAGCGGGAGGGGTCATTGGATGAATTCCCATACTTAAAAAAAAAAAAAAAAAAAGGGTCCGTGCTCGAAATCAACAGATTTTCAGGGCTTTGAAGATCCGTGGCATACCTACTGTCGCGCCATTTTGAAAATGGCGGCCACGCATGATACCTATACAGGCTGGTTAAAAAGTCGTGGATCAAACGAAATAGGGAGATAAAGGCGGTCATTTCCAACGCAATTGGTAAGGCTTAAACATTTTTGGGAAAAAACTTATTGCTTTTGAAATTATGTACCCAGAGCCGCAATTGAACTTTTGTAGTGCGATACATTCATTATCTAGTAATTTAAAACACCGTTTGTTTTATTGTTTTACATCACATTTTTTTTTAAATTAGTTTACTTGTAAAAGAACTCGGTGTACAAAAATATTCATAACTTTTAGGGCAATTGAATTATGCCATGCTGTCGAAAAATTTTTTGTTAGAAATGACCTCCTTTATCTGCCTATTTCGTTTGATCCACGACTTTTTGACCACTCTGTATAAAACGATAGCTGACATTAATGGCATTGATGATATCAACTTAGAACGTTAATATCTCGGAATCGTACTTTACGGGGTTCGGTCTTATTTTGGAAAAAACTGAACAGCTATTTTATTATTACTTATTAATATAATATTAATGATGAAAATTGTGAAAGGATAGGTTTACATATTGTGAACAGAATCGATGTTATAGATAGAACAATCAAATGGTGCGAAACGAAAACATGAATCACTAAATTCGACACACAAATACACATGATGATGTGTATGTCTAAATTTGAAATAAAGAATTTGGAATTCCTAATCCAACGCCAGATATATGTGATCAAAGTGGCCAGTTCAACAAAACGTAAATTTCATCATACGAATGGATGTATTATTAAAGAATAAAATTGTCAAAAGAGAATAAGCTGACAAACAAGCTAAATGACAAAATCTTGCGGTGATGATGGTTCACACACACGGACCTGTATTATACATGTTTAATAGAGGTCAGTGTACACACAACAGTATAAAAGAGCACACTTTAATACACGAACGGCATGCCCTAGTGTCTAAATATCAAATTGAAAACTCATAAGCTACAAAGGAACAACCGTACCTCTCGAATAAACGCTATTCATTGCCTTTCGTAAAAGGAAGTGACATCGGGCACAATATGTGAGAACTTCAAATGGCCGAGCCAATACTTTCCAAGTCTACTTCAGTATTTTTCAGTAGTACTGGCGTGAAATTGGTATCATCTGTAGCTCTGGCTTTTAGTTGACATGGTACAGGCCATGCAGAAGGATTACAGCATATTTTTTTTATCTTAAAACAAAATCTTAGGCTCGTCGTCCACGACGCTACTCTGAAGTTATATGTTAAGCATAGTTTCCTAGAAATGTGAATTCTGCACATAACAGCCTCAGTGATGGCTATCATGAAAATGATGACAGCGCCATTTTAAATCGAATTTAGATACCGCGTCAAAAGATAGTCGCGGCGGCGGTCGGCGTTTCTATCTCTGACACACAATGACGCAGTGCCTTGACCTGATTGTCATGGAACCGCTATATGGAAAATAATGTATGAGCTCACTCTTCTCAGAATGGAAACTTTTTCGCGTATCTAAGTACGGTGAGGGCAAATCTAGCGATTGGAAGCTTTGAGCAGCAGGGTTTGAATTTACGTCGTCAAAAACGTTATTTAGGAAAACACACCAACTTATGTTCATAAACGTTTCAGTGACGTCATTCACCGGTAAATTGTGGAAGCTATATGGACGGTCACCACTTTTCTACGAAACTGTAGCTAAAATCACCAATGAGTAGCTAGAATGTCACAGCTAAAGTACTTCAATGGCGGTTTGCTAACTGGTGATTTGAGCTTGTAACTTGTTACTTTTGATTAGCGTCGTGGATGACGGGCCAGGATAAGGGTGCGTTTCTACTGAAATGGAGACGTGCAGAAATCGACCAACACGTCGCCCATCTCGTTTGTGATTGGTCGATCCTTGCACTTCTCCGCTCGGTTCGTCTCCTGCTGGGACACAGACCACTTTCTGAGAGGGAAATCCATCACGTGGGCCCAGTGCGGGTTGGTGGATGTCACAATTTTTCGAATTTTTGGTTCCCTAGAGCCAAAAATCCGGCCGTTTTTTGTTCTTGATGAAACCATGTCCTAAAATGGTTTCCTAACGAACAAAAAACGGTGAAGGAAAATATCGAGAGGAAACCGGCCATGTTGTAAAATCACCATCTACCAACCCGCACAGGGCCCGCGTGGTAATAATGGCTCACTCCGTCTCACAGAGAGAAGGCCTCTGTCCCAGTAGTGGGAAAATTAGAGGCTTATTAGGCTTAAAAACGTGTGAAGCAGTGGCAGGTCGCTAGTTTTATCTATAAACTGAAACATGACTTCTGAGTTAGCGTTCCTGTGCGTTGTATGCAGTCTAATACTTATATACCGGACGTAAATGTGTAGTGCCTAGGTATTGTATAGCGCACAATCAGTCGCCATTGTGATAGAATTGATTCTTGTCGGTATTGCAGCGTTGAATTCAGTTATCTGGAGCCTCTATGTGTTGATAGCAACGATTTTATTGGAACAGGTACCTAGTTTCAAATTGTTTTGAATCATCTACTTTTTTTATTTAGCCTATACTGTCCCATTGTTGGGTAAATCTCTCTACTATGAATATTTAAAACATGGTAAAAAAAATATACAGCGATCGCGTATTCGCCTTGAACCCTTCACAAATTTTTGAAAGCGAAGTCCCTAAACCACATACCCAACCACAACTTTCATCCCGACTGACGTATGATGCGGGTCCAATAACTTTGTGAATAAGGTTGGTTTATACACGGCGACTTTCCGCAGGACATCTGCAGCAATTTAGTCGCGAAATAGTCGCTAACCGTCTGCTGAAGCATGTGGCTAAGTAATAACAGCCGCACGGGTCGATCGGTTAAGCTACGCTTGCCGCGGTTGATCCGTGGATGGGTGACCATCTTTGCATACCAAGACCTCTTCTTGCTTCGGAGAGCACTTTAAGCTTGGTGGCTATGTTGGTCCCGGCTGTCATTCATGGATCTTTGACACTCGTAACATGTCGTCAGAAGCCCGAAAGTTTGACAACCAGTCTTACCAAGGGGTATCGTATTACCCAGTCACTGGGTTGTGGAGGTCAGATAGGGTCGCTCCATGTAAAATACTGGAACTCAGTTGCAAATGGTTAGACTGGAAGCCAACCCCAACGTATTTGGTTAAAGGCTAGGCAGATGATGAGAGTCGCTAATCGTCTATCTTAATAGCTAGTGACTCAAACACGTGTTTGTATTCCTATAAAAAATTGTCGTGTGTAAGTGGTCTTAGGCCTATGAAGACTTATCAGTTATTTGGTCAGATATAATCCAGGGGTATTAAAGTGACACGACAGGTGGTCAACATAACACAACACAACACAACACAACAGCGGATTCCTTGTGGTAGGCCATCCAAAGCTTATGTCTTCCGGTACGTGGTTGCCACTCCAGAACCTTTTGGCTCCATCGGCCATCTGTTCTGCGAGCAATGTAAGTTAATTCTTCGGGCTTTGGAGGTAACTTGGTTCTCCTGCGGATCTCTTCATTTCTGATTCGATCACGTAGGGAAACATAAGGTATAGCCCTCTCCATTGCCCTTTGGTTGACTTTTAGCCTTCTAATAAGACCTATTGTGAGCGACCACGTTTCAGTGCTATATATCATCACTGACAACATGCACTAGTCAAAGACTTTCGTCTTGAGAGACTGCGGTATGTGGGATGAGAAGATATTGCGTAGATTTCCGAACCCTGCCCAGCCGAGTCTTTTTGAAAGTTGTTTTTTTGAAGTTGGATCACTACAGAGTTTGTCCTAGGTGTATACTCGTGCACAACTCGGAGTGACGCGTCTCCGATCTTCATGAGAGTGGGTGTTACATGGGCATTCGACCTTTGTCTAATATCCCTTGTCCATCAACTTTGTCTTAATCATTAATAGCTAACGAGTTTATTAACGCCAAAACACATAAATAATTACGCATGTATTCTCCGAAGGGTTATGAGGAGATATTGTATTGTACCTTATGTTTAAGTCTCGTGTAAGAGGAAGCGAGCCTAGTGACATCAACCGTGCACAAATCCGGGTTGCTACTGAGAAATTCCAGATCGAAAACCTAATAACACTGCCCAACCTGGGAATCGAACCCAGGACCTCACGCACAGCAGACTAGCTCACCACTAGACCAACGGCTATTATTAACGTTAAACTAAGTCTTAGTTTAAAAATTATACTTCTAACGAGTTAATATGCCTTGTCTAATTAAAATTTTGATATAAATAATGCATAATACATCAAATTAGTAACGATAAATCGATTATTTACATTAAACTAATTCGATTTTTTATTTGACTAAATAATAGAAAATCCAGTACTATTGAGTATCGAGTACGCGTACGTTGAAATAAGTTAGAAAAATGGCCTTAATATTCCCACTGCTTCTAGCTGTAACATCTTGTGTGACACTTGCTAAGAATGTTGGTCGTGATGATATCGATGATTTTACTTGTTGACTATACGTATGGTACTTTATTCCATTTTTTTCCTTTAAATTTCTAAAGGGGATGATGTCATATTGCCTGTTTAGTTTCATAGATCCCAGTATTAGTTGACATTTGGACCAAGCCCCATACCTTTTTGCACATTGTCCTTTACCTAAGTTTTCTTTTTTGTTTTCAGGTCGGCGCTATTTACTTCCCTTCAAACGATATTATGATACGCAATCTATGCTAGTTAAAGGATCAAAGAGATTGAATGTTACTCTACCGGTAAGCAAAGTGATTGATCTCCTATAGTGCATAATCAGCTTATTATTCGTCAAATCATTGAGCTCCCTAAGTTCTGAGTTGAGCTGCATGGTTACTGTCAAGTGCATGCACTGAGTGGACAGGTCCATTTGATCTGAACTAAACCCCAAAACAATTAAATAAAAAACAGTTTAAAACTAAAACCCGATTACTGAAAAGGATGAAACAAGAAAGTACCTCCCCGTGGTCGCATGCTACCATAGCTTAGTATGTTAGTACAGCGGCATGCGACCACGGGGAGGTACTTTATTGTTTCATCCTTTTCAGTAATCGGGTTTTAGTTTTAAACTGTTTTTTATTTAATTGTTTTGGGGTTTAGTTCAGTAATATTTATATTTTTGAAATGTGCTAATTAAGCCCTTTCATTTGATTGACAAGGCACTATCCCAAAGTATTTATTTTTAAATTCATTACTTTTCAGTATAGGGTTTTAGTTTTTAATTTTATGTTTCAGGATTTCGGACCTCTGGCAGCTGTATCGTTTGTGTGCGTCAACATAACGGATGTTGATACAGTCACCACGGATGTGTCATTTTCTCTTACTAACGACCAATTTGTTACTGTTTTAGTGACATTAGCTGAAGAAGCACAGAGCAATATACTAGTAGATATACGAGCCATAGTTGATCGTAAAATGTGGCTAGTTCTGCAGATGTTGAAATGAAATTGCCCCTTTTTTGGTCTCAAGCATTTCAACAATAAAATGTGACTTGAGGTAAAGAACGTATATAAAGTTTTTAATTAAATTTTATGTTGATGGCTTGCTGCGCGTTGGTGGCAGCAAGCAATTGTTATATAAATAAATATCTACCTACCGTAAAATTAAAGTCAAAGTCAAAGCATTTATTTCAAATAGGCACATAAAAGGCACTTTTGAACGTCAAAAATAAAAAAAACGGCCGTATCTTATTTTAGGTAACGTGAGGATAAGATATTTTATAGAGAAAGTTTCTACTGCAACAATGTAGCTAGACTGTTTTAATTACATCAGGCTCTATTGATTGAATACTAGCTGTTGCTGTGATTAAAACTAGCTTATGCCCTTACCCAGGTTATGGTCTTTTTGTGTGCCAAAATTCATCCAAATCCATTAAGCCGTTTTAGCGTAAAATCGTAACAAACAAACTCACTTTCGCATTCATAATATTAAAGTTCAGATTAGGGTTTTTTCCATTCAAGAGCCCAATTTATTTGGATAATACCGCAATATCCTTGCTTTAGAAATCCTCAAATGAAGCTTGCGAAGTAAAATGTCATAGAAAGAAGAAAAAAATAAATTCTTTGCGTCACATGAACGGCATGTTGGCAAGTTTGCAAACGTTGTATTTTTGGTGAACATTCGCTTTTCTCTCGTTCCAATAGTGAAGCTCTTTGAATGCTTTGAAGTGTTAAAAAAGCCTTTTTTGTGTGCGAGTCCGATAGTGTCGTTAAATTCTTTTACGAGGGTTATTACGAAAACCTTCTAATTATTATTGGCGAAAGTGTAAAGACCGACGTTAAACCTACCCTTAGGATTATGGAGGTATAAGGAACAGGGTGTAAAATTCACTCATCCTTCTTTTATTAGGGAGGATCCTTCGACCAAAAAGTAAACGCTTTTTTTTTCTTTTCTTTCTTTCAGATGGGTGTTGTGTTACTTATTCGTAGGTGTTGTGTCTGGTGGGCAACTACCCCACGGTTGATGTCGGGACGTTGTATTTATGCTACTCGTAGTTGCGCAGTAAACTCTGCTTGTGCTATGCAGAATTTTGCGTGACGTCAATGTGATGCGTAGTTCGCATGTGGCGATGTAGATGAGCCACAGGTTAGAGTTAGGTATCTATTCCTTTTTTTTTTTTTTTTTTTTTTTACTTTTTCTTATTCGAAAATATTTTAGCCAGACACTTTTCAGCGACAGAAAGTGTTTTCAAAAATACCTAATGCACTTCTTTCCAAAATTCACACCTCATTAATATTACTTCGTAACTCAACGTCATTACATTACGCCACTATGCCAAGCCTTTGTAGGCAATACTTATAACGTGTTAGCTAAAACTACGAATTTAGACATCTGCGAGTCTGTCTAAATATAAGATTTTTTTTAATAGATTTCATTTAACATAAGTCTAACCTATCTCTAAATGTTGTATTTTCCTTTTTTATGTCATTTAATACATTATTTACTTTTCAAAATGTTACCAATCGTTAATATTTTAACTTTGTTAGCTTAGTGTTGTTAATTTTATTGTGTATGCATACTGTGGTCTCCTTTATGTGAAGGAGTGCATGCACCTACTTAATACCTGATGTTGCCCTTAATTTATGTGTCATGTATTCATGTTTTGTTGGAGATCCTAAATCAATAAATAAATAAACGTTTCAAATAAATAACAAAAGAATTTAGTTCAAAATTTCGTTAAACTTTTCATTTATGACGTCATTTCATTAAAATTCCGGCCTGAAATAGCAGGGTAATAATCCGAGGCATCTCCTAAATATTCGCTATCAGTTGATCAAGTTACGAAGTGGGTGGATTGCGTGGGATGAAGGTCGCAGACAGATGGTAAGGAACTTTCTTACAACTCTGTTCGACAACTTTTCCATGTTCCAGACCACGATATTTTTGAGTTTTCAACGCTGTTATTTATTATTCATGTAAAAGTGGTCCTCTTTCTGAGTAATAGGTACAATAAGTATAAGGTGACACTCAATTGAACCGTTATCAATACAAAAATAACCAGGCGCCACAAGTTCTTTTAGATTTACGAAAACTTAGCTGTGTCACTTAGGTAGTTTTGTCACCTTTTAACCGACTTAATAAAAAGGAGTAGGTTTTTCATCATTCATTGTATTTTTAAAATTTTTGTTCATCGATAAATAATGATTTACCACGTCGACCGATTTCGACGATTCTTTTTTAAGCACCTACACGGGAACCAGAATAGATTAAAGGATAAGCAGAATAGGCAAACTGCAAAGAATCAGAGATGTTAAAAAGAACTGTTTCTGACGTCATAAAACAAGCATAAAACTAGCACAAAATACGTCACAATACACGTCAAAATATTTGTGCATTCAACTTTATTCACAAACGGTTGTACAGGGATAACCAGCCAGGGCTAATATTTCACGTTACACTGCGTATTTCTTGTTTACAGGGTTATTGAACGACGGGATAGGAAGGCATCTTATTGGCTGTACAGCTTATTAAATGTGGTGCATTTCTGCCGAAAATTAAGTTGAATGGCGTGCAATAGGAGAGGCCTATGTCCAACAGTGGACTGCTATAAGCTGATGATGAGTTCAATTCTGTAAAAACTCACCACTCTCTCTTCACTTAGGTGGTTGGGTGGTCATTCCACCTGATGCTAGGGAAAAGACACTATTGACAGCTGACATCACTTTTGTTTTCACGGAGGTTGGATTTATTAGGTACAGAATAGCTCTATTGCTGGTGAAGCAAGGCGGTGGTGTCAAAAACCACTTAAACCTAACAATGTATCCGTATTTCCCGTGACGCGCGCCGCCATTAGCATGTTTGTTGTGTATAACGACTCCGAAATTCCTGACGTGGCTGTTTGCGTCAACCGTCAAACACAAGTTATTATACCGGCAGATTGCAGTTCAGGCGGAAAGGTACAAAGGTTACAGTTAGGGACAAGGATCTTCTGACTCGTCGTCAAAATCGTAACTAACACTGCCAATTTGGTTTTTCTTACTTTCACATGGAATTAGTATGTAGGTACTATATAGTACAACATTTCACAAAACAATTAGGCAGGTAGATTTTTTTTTTCAGGTAAGTATTTTTATGTATTTTTACCCGACTGCGCCAGAAGGAGGGTTTTAATTTATTTTAAGCTATAGATATTTTGGTAATTCATATAAATAACCAACTCGCACTGTGCCCGTCGTGTGCTAGATTACAGCCCATTCCCTCTCGAAAAGAGGAGGCCTGTGTTCCAGCAGTGGGAGCATTATAGGCTGATTATACTTATGCTTTGATTATTATTTAAAATAAACACTTAACTTACAATTTTAAGCACTAAAATTAGAAGTATAAGGTTTAGAAACCTAAAGCTCAAATTGGTTTTGGAATTAGCTTAAGCCAATTTTTCTTTACTCAAGTACCGAAGTGCACAAATGTTGACCAACAGTGCCCCCCTGTCAACGTAATTCGAACGCCAAAATATCCTTGACAGTCCGACAGTAAAAAATCGTTTTTGACACCTGTCACTGCGACAATTCTGGTAACTAATAAAGATCAAATTCGCAAAACAAGTATTCTTGTATATGAAACTGACGGGTGTCTAGAACGCATTAAATTATCTCAATGCGACGGCCGGATTTTATAGGTACAGAATTTAAGTACTTAAATTTTGCTGACAAAGTCTCCGACGGTACTTAAATGAAAATCTATTTTTAACCTGTTTACATCAACTTGAATTTCGCCTGAACTTATTAAGCTTAGTAAGGGTTAAGCCTTAAGTAAAAATCTTTTACAGCTTACCGTCTACATTACGGTACGCAAAAATACTTATTAATAAAGTTAGGTATACTGATGAGATGAACTCCTTTTATAAATATTGGTTCTTGGCAGTTCTGGACAGAGAGGTGGAAAGAGGGTAGGGAGGCCTTTGCCCAGTGGTCATGCAATGTCATGAAGGTCTTAAAAAAATCCGTCGCGGGAAGGTCACAGGAATCCGTTGAAGCTAAGATGATGATGATATTGTTGCCTCTTTCCCCTCGTTAGAAGTCAAAAGTTTAAAAATTCTAGAAAGATAGATAAAATACTCTTTATTAGAAGCTGACAAAGGTTCGAGTTTTCACTACTAGGTACTAATACAACAATTCGCTACCAATAGAGACCCTAGTCTACTTCTCTTTTGGTAGTGAATAGTATGAAATGCTTTTAATTACCTTCCATACCGGTATAAATTATATACCGCGCTAAATAATAACAGCCGCACAGGTCGATCGATCAGGTTAAGCTACGCTTGCCGCGGTTGGTCTGTGGATGGGTGACCATCTCTAAATACCGAGACCCCTCCGTACCTCGTGAAGTACGTTAAGCTGTTGGTCCCGGCTGTCATTCGTGGATCTTTGACAGTCGTTACGGGTCGTCAGAAGCCCGAAAGTCTGACAACCAGTCTTACCAAGGGGTATTACCCAGTAACTGGATTGTGGAGGTCAGATAGGCAGTCGCTCCATGTAAAATACTGGTATTCAGCTGCATCCGGTTAGACTGGATGCCGACCCCAACATAGTTGGGAAAAGGCTAGGCCGATGATGATGACCGGTATAAATTATGTAAATAAGTATATCGGTATTGAAAAGAGCCGGCGCAGTATTAGAAGGCAGGGGCATAGTGTCACCTTATGTAATATTTCTGCATTTATATCTGTAATTGTACATTATCGATGCTGTAATTCGTCTGGTGTAACTACATAATAGCGAGTAGTCTATTCTATTTTAGGTACCTACCATCGATATATAGGTATGTACTAACTCTATGGTACCTACCTATTCGGCACCCGCGCATCGCTCTCGCCTTTCATTGCCACCTGGTTCTATTAATGTTTCGCAATATTCTATACCTACCTATATTATGTACAGTCGCCAGCACATCAATTTACTACAACCTGTCAAATTTATTTAACAGATTTTCAACTTTATCGCTTAAGCATAAGGTTCAAAGTGGATTGGGAAAATTTGACAGTTTCGGGTAGCTTGATGTGCTGGCGTCTGTACCTAGGCAGTCTAGGGTTAATCTACGGACTACCTATACTTATGAAAATAGATCCGTTAAAAAGGTTCCTTGCCTTAGACTTGTATGAGCATGACGTCCTTAAAATAATTATTAAGACGTAATGACTTCCTATAAAGAAATTGGCCAGATGGCATCATCATCATTAGGAGGAGCTCAAAATTCAGCCAAAAAGGTTGCATACATATCATTAGTACCTATAATCTATTATCGACCGTCACTGGCTGTTTACTCATAAAAAAACCTAAATAGAAAATGTCTCGCATCTATTTTTCGAGTTAATTGGCCAGTTACAGTAATGTAGCCTTCTTTTAACTTTCTAACTTTTTATCTTTTGAAAGGCCAAATTACTTACTAAGTTTTTTAATTATTTTTTATTAACATCCTACTAATAAGTACCTACGTAAAGTTATTAAGTCTTTAAAGCCAGATGTTTAAAAATCTGATAATTCTACACACGTAATCCGTGTGTTAATTTCGTAACCCAGTCTATTACCAGGGGGTCTAAAAAGGCCACTTTGGCAGAATCATAAAACAATTCATACCACGCAATTTCGTCTGTATGACAGTTTTGTATGGAGATTCGTAAAATGCTACAGGGACACCTCTGCCTAACCCTTCAGGGATATATAGGTGTGAAACTGTCAAACAGATGAATAGCGTGATATTAATTGTTTTATGATTCTGCCGAAGTGGCCTTTCTACGCCCCCAGAGCGTTACAGTATAATAATAAACTTTTAATTAGAGACTATTTAATGAAATCTATAGCCGTAAAAGTTGGGATAACATTGCTAAATAGATACGAAAACTGATAAATGATAAATGAAAAGGTCGTGAGTTCGAACCCTGGTAGACAATTTACTTTGCGTATTTAATTTTACCACCACTGCTCTCAAAATGGTGAAGGCAAACATCGTGAGGAAAAGGGCAATAATTCAAAATGATATCATGTTTAACTTTGGATGTACAATGTCAAGCAGTGGAGTAATACTCTTCCGAAACTTGTATGAAAAAAACATCGACTTGTGGCGCCTTAAGTCAGCAAAATCGCCCAAATCTGCTTTTGAAACAAATCACGGGTAACTGCGTAAAACACTACTGGCTTTCATTTTGACAGTTTAACAACATTCATTCCGTTTTTACGTCGTTGCAGACAAATGTCTTCGAGCCTTATGAAGCAATGGATGGTCAATAACTTTTAAAATGATTTAGATTGTGATTAATAGTGTGTTACGCAATAAAGATGCCGTTCTAAAATTAAATAATTTCAGTCATGTTATTTTCAAATGTTGAATTTGAAGCATGGACAATAAGTTAAACGCATTACAAGAAAGAAAATTCCCTATGGAAGCATAACCAAAGCTCAACCAACATGCAATATATAATATTTTATTATGTTGTTTTCACTTTTAAATCTGGTAAATCAATCGAGTGAAGTGAAGTGCTTTAAAGTTTTATAGCACGTGCGACTCGCAGCTCCGGCCACCGAATAATCCCACATAATGCACACTCCACACACTCCCGAGATCGTACTCGTATCTACGTTTTATATCCCTTCTGTAAAATGTTAAACGCCTCCGAGACACCGTGAGGTATTTATTATAACTACGAATTACACTGTGGGGGTGTAAGCGCCGCCTAAGTATTCCCTTAGGAAAGTTTGTGAAATAGTTCATTCATTGTTTCAGGGTAAACTTAGGTACTGAAAATAAAGTTAATTTACACAAATTCCCAAACCTACATAAACTACCGATGCCAGTGTTAACTACCGCAATGTATGTTTTATTTCATGTAACAATAATCTCGTTACAATCCTGCATGGAGTACTGCAGCCACCTTTAGGATGGCTCAGCGAAATACCAACTTGCCGCGCTTGACTCGGTGGAACGCAGAGCTAAGAGGCTCATTGGCGACGTAAAAGTGGTGGATGTTAACGTGCTTTCCGAAGCACGGTGGTATCACACCGCCAACTTCCAAACCTTGGCAGTTACTAGGAATTTCATAAAGGAACAATCCAATAACATTTTGCCCGACCTGGGAATCGAACCCAGGACATACGCTCAGCAGTCGCGCTTGAGACCACAAGACCAACGGGGCATATCCCTTTACTGGTGTACCTATATTTCGAATTTTGGACGAAACCCATATCATCAAAGTATCAACACCGCCGGTTATTGGCTACCCTACCCACTACTTCTACCCCCTGGCCTATTGTTTACGCTACGTATAAAAAGATACAATTTTCCTCCGACATCACTTTATCCAGCCAAGTGTTATGTAAAGGGAAGCCTCAGGAAGTCGACTTATCCGATTGTTTGAAACATACGCAAGACCAACTATTATTCTAATAAGCACCCTGAAAAGTACAGCTTTAGGTTCAGTTTAGGTTGGTAGAAATGGTCCGAATTTGGGGTCAAGAACGATTGATACCTTTGAAATATATTATGTTTAAGGTTTTTAATAACAATGGGTTTTGTGGTTATGGGATGAAAGGTATTTACCTATTTGGAGGAATATTCGTGTCAAGGATGTGTATCTTTTGAAAACGTATTTAGGAGCCGGAAATACGCCATAGAAATACGAAGGTCCTAACTAGAAATTAATCATTCACTCAAATTAAAGGTACTATGAGTGGTGTGATGTTTACATTCTGGATGAAACCATACAATTTGCCGTGATGAAAAGGGTTTCCTTGCTTATTGTTGTTTGTTAATAGGTAAACATGTGATTTTCTGTTACAATTTTAAGTTTATTGGTTGAAGCCATTTAAAATTATCATGGATAAAGGTTACAGGGGTCATCATCATCATTTCAGCCGACAGATTTCCACTGCTGGACATATACCTCCCCCAAGCACCTCCACTTCGACCGGTTCTGTGTTTCTCGCATCCAACGAGTTCCTGCGGCCTTCACAAGGTCGTCGGTCCACCTTGTGGGAGGCCTTCCAACGCCACGTCTTCTGGGACGCGGTCGCCACTCCAGAACCTTTCGGCCCCATCGGCCATCTGTTCTGCGAGCAATGTGCCCTGTCCACTGTCACTTAAGTTTGGCAATTCTTCGGGCTATGTCGGTTACCTTGGTTCTCCTGCAAATCTCCTCCTTATTGCCCTTTGGGTGACTTTTAGCCTTGTAATAAGGCCCATTGTGAGCGACCACGTTTCAGTGCCATATGTCATCGCTGGCAACATGCACTGGTCAAAGACTTTCGTCTTGAGACACTGCGGTATGTAGGACAAGAAGATATTGCGTAGCTTCCCGAACGCTGCCCAGCCGAGTCGGATTCGACGATTGACCTCTTTCTCGAAGTTGGACCTACCTAATAGGACAGCTTGTCCTAGGTAAACATACTCTTCTACGACTTTGAGTGTAGCGTCTCAGATCTTTATGAGACATGTACAGGGGTAAACGTTCTTTGTTACTTGAAAGTGAAACCAATACCTTCACTTTAACTATACTGAAAATGTCCAAAAAAAAAATAATAGCTGTTTCGGCCTTTGACTAGGTTTTTAAAGACATAGTAGCTTTCATGACCAACACTTCAATTTACATAAGTACCTACCTCAGTTCAAATCTTTTTTCGTCCTAGACGTGACTTGTGAGTTAATTATTTTTGTAAGGTCCCAGATAACTGTTCCATTCACGCCGCGTCGCCCCATCAAACCGTGTAATGGTACAGAAAGTAAATAAATTTTGCCTATCCTTCGTAGAATGGCGACGTTATTTTTTTTTTCTCGAAAAATGTTGAAATTATTCATTATTCCGAGCAAGTTGCGACACGGAACGGCTCCACTATGTCATGGATTTGGCTGTGAATAAATATTCTATCCGTATGGGGGGAGGAAAGAACTAGCTTAAAGGTTGCGGTTTTTGGTATGATGTCCAACATCACGTCACGCCACTAGTCCCCAAGAGGTCAGGCAAAGGTCAAAAGGTGTACCTGTAGTAAGTAACACCCGCCGATTGATGGCCTCTATTACGTGGTGGACTTCAACGTAAATGGCGAAATGAGGGTGGTTAGCATTCTATTGTGCAGTAATTTTCTACCTTAGCTAGGCAGCGTAGTCACGCTGCCTTTACGCGTGAACTTTACTGAGTTAAGAGCGGTTTAACCGTAAGTACTGCATTTCATACAAACTTTCAAGCCCTTGTTTTTCGAAATGAATGAACCGATTTTAATTAAACTACATACGCATAAGCAGGATACAAAGGTCTCAAAAGTTAGTTAAGAACATTTTCGAAAAATAGTGTTACAGCCAAATAAGATCGATTTTAAAGTTTCCATAGAAACAGAAATTTCCAGTTATCTTTTTTTAAATAACACATTTCGAAAATAAATATTAAAATAAATTATTTATTTCATACAATTGTACATATTATTATTTTAAATGTTGGCTTGTATTACAGAAAATAAAATGTGATTTCGAAAATGTTATGTAACTTTTTAGACCTTTGTATTCTGCTTATGAGTATGAAGTTTCAGAAGACAGCGCATTCGCCTTAAAATAAAAATATAACTAGTTAAGGTACAGTCTACTTTGAAGCGAATTACACAATAACTAAGGAAAGTGAAGTACTAATGGACTTTACTTCGTTTAGTTGGCGGTTCATATAATAATATCTAAAAGTATATGACGCACCTGAAATCGTCATTTATTTTGCCTAAATTTTCTAGGAGATTTTAGACACTAAAATACTACAATTAGGAAACAAAATGTCAACAACCAAATCACATGGATAACGGGATTAGACCACAAATCAGCTGAAATTCAACGGGGCTATACAAGCCCATAATGTACATTATTGGCTTGCAGCATTATAAACATTAACATAACAATGTTATCAATAACTTGCCTAATACCGAGTGAGCTCAGGTGTCCTAATTAATGAAGCTGGGTTTGGGCGTGACGTAATTAATTAGCCCATATCCGGTAATGGGCGCGTACTGGCGTGCCAGCCCTGTCGCGTCCATTCATCCATTGTCAACAGTAATCTGAAAGGTGAATCTTGTTTTATATTTTATTTGGATTACACGTGTTCAATTTTATATTCTTTATATCCATTTAAAAGAAGTGTACCTATATGTCTAATTTTAACATTTGATATACTTAACCAGTATGTTGTAACGTATTATTTTGATTTTTAGAACTTCGTTGATTTTCTTGCCGTTTCTTCTCATTAAAAAGTTTTTGTAGATATAATTTAATTGTAAGGCATTGTTTCAATGAACCCTATTTAAAATTTCTATTAGAACACAGCTATTTTTAAATCCTATCTTAATTAATATTTTAAACGCGAAAGTTTGTGAGGATGAATGGATAGATTGATGTGTGTTACTACCCACAAGATCGAAACTTATGCGGGTGAAACCGCGGGGCGCTGCCAGTTCTTCATATTTTACTAAAATAAGTACTTATTAGGTAATTATGTAAATTTAATTTGAAGCCCAAAACAGGCATAATACACCACCAACTTTTACAACTGGTACTTCTGCAAATACATGACTCTTATTCTCCGAGTTTGAGTTCGATTAATCGTAGTTACGAGTATCTTGAATTGTTGAGCTATTGATGCCTAAAAATACTTCATACATACACCGTTAAATTTTGATCGTTTTAATCCTTAAAAGGGGTCATTGTATTGACTTTGACTTTTACTATGGGACCAACATTGAAATCGTGAAAAAAAAAATCAACTGTTCCCTACATTTTGACGAGTTATACGAACATAAATGTAGGGAACAGCTGATTTTTTTTTCACGATTTCAGTGTTGGTCTCATAGTAAAAGTTGTTCATAATGATGAGTACAATGACCCCTTTTAAGGATTAAAACGATCAAAATTTAACGGTGTATATTTGATAGACTAATACGAAATTATATGCTCAAGAAAGTATTTATTTAATGAAAATTTCTGACAGTTTTTTAATTAAAAGTTGGTTAAAATAGTTAAGTAAAGCAATCTGTATTATTATTTTAATTTTCAATGGCATTTACTATGTGCTTTAAATTTAAGTTAATTTATAACCGATTAAGTGTATGAAACAAATTAAGTAGCGATTAATACTTACCAACGCGTAATGTTTTGTTTATTTTGCGCTGGTAGGTGTGCAATAAATCAGGGGCTCGTGGCTAAATGATAACAGCCGCACGGATCAATCGAAGGTTAAGCTACGTTTGCCCCGGTCTGGTCGTGGATGGGTGAACTTCCATTAGGTACATATGAAGCACCTCCGTGCCTCAGTAAACATTGTAGATCTTTGACAGTCGTTAATAGAAGACAGAACCTCAAAAGTCTGGCAACCATCTGAGTTGTGGTTGGCGGTCAGTATCCACTTTTAATTAAACAGATCCCACTATAAAGTGACCATCGATAGAGTATAGTCACAAATTATAGAACTAATTAGTTCGACTATAGAGGCAAAGGTCGCAGGAATTAGGTGAAGGATTTCAGGGGTATTTCATGTTTTCGAATTCATACAACGTCAATTTGTCGTGCTGCAGCCATTGCATACGACTGTCAAATAATTAGTGACTTGAATTCACTGAAAATAATTACTAGCACGTTGTACGACGCAAGTCAAAATACTTAACCCTTTTCAGAGCATACTAAGCTGCCAGTCTTTTTATACATGCAGACCGAGGGTCAGATGTACGCTGAGAGCATACAACGCTTTGCGTGTCCAGTATAACAATGTATTCAGGATGCTGTTGAGTCTACCACGTTTTTGTAGCACTTTCGGAATGTTCATCGAGGCCAGGGTTGTTGGTGATAAACAATCAATTTCTCTGACTTAACATTTAAAAACCCGGCTCCAAAAAGTAAGTAAGTTTTCTCAGAATCTTGTTATCAATCAACGTGGAATACAGTGGTGTCATCAAAGTAACTGAGACCCGTTAGCTGTCAAAACTTGGCTCGGCATATCGATTGTGTAAACTTGTTGAAAGGTTTAAAGAGAAAAGTTGGACTCGGAAGTTGTTCCAAGGATGCCATTCTTCTGCAAATGTCGAATCAAATCAATATTTCTTCAACTCCTATTGGAGACATGAAAGTTTAGAGTTTTCTAATTTAATTTAGGGGCACTAGTTTACTTTCTTTTTTTTAGTGTGTCGATGGCAATCTATTATTTATTTATATATTTCAGGCGACGCAGGCCCATACATAAATACCTCAACCTATAGGTACATTCATATTTTTAATTATACCAAGTTAATACGACTTACACCTGCCTAGCCTGTTCTCAAGAATTTTGGGTCGGCTTCCAGTCTAACCAGATGCAGCTGCATACCAGTATTTTACATGGAGCGACTGCCTATCTGACCTCCACAACCCAGTTACTGGATAATACGATACCACTTATTAAGACTGGGTAAAACGAAACCTTTAAAAACTTTTGTTTAAGTAAAATAGCGAATTATTCGAAGCGAAAAATTAAACCTTCAGAATTGTCAACGGCCACCAAACCACAAACAAAATTTAACTAACATTATACGCGACTTGAATATAATTTCCTCTTGTAACAAATTCTAAATGACACGAATATTCACTTTTGGCAACACAAACGTGAGTGTTGCCTGGATATAATTGGGTTGCCTGTAAAATAGATTAACTGGACTGTGTGCGATGTCAATGTTCCTTGTTTTTAATTAGAATAACTTGGAATGGGACGAGTTCTGTGTGAAAAATTTGCTGTATTTTTTTTGTTTGGTAGGTATTTGATTATCTGCACTACAGAGATAACGTTGAGGCTTAGCTATAAAATAATAAGTTTATTTATTTTCTTGGAGATATTGTAAGAGGTATAAAGCAGTGCCCCGCAGTTCCACTCGCAAATCTCGATCCCGTAGGAATATTAGAATAAATAGTATCCTATGTATTAATCCAAGTTCTAACTATCTGTGTGCCCAATTTAATTCAAATTCGTATGGCCATTTTTGCGTGATTGAGGAACAAACATCTAAACATACAATATTTCACATAAGAGTGAAAATGTAGGCAGGTGCCGTTATGTAGTTTCTGCCTTTCGTCATGGAAAGATGGCGTGAGTGTAATAACTGTAAACTGTCTAGTGTCTAAGAATTGCATGTTTTCCTCAACCCTTTATCCGTTGCACTAGTTCACAATGTATACATAGGTACTACAAATGTCACAACAGTCCTCAGTCCTGTCGACACATCGAAAAGCTTTCAGTAAACGCAAATTTTCCTTACTCGACAAATGTGGGAATTTACGATAACATATATTCACTAAATTACGGTACTAACCTAACCTACCCTGATATTTTGTAGGTACCTATCGCCGGTAGGTACCTGTACCTACAAAGATGAAGTTATAATTTTCATGAAATAGTATGACGGGAATATTTTAAACTATGTACGTGTATGGTGGGCCTTTAGAAATTATTATATGTAACTAGGAGTAGGTACTTATAAAAACTAAAAAGTTTTATCGTTGTCTATCTTTATTGTTTTCTTTTACGCTAGGTATCTTGAAATAGATTTCTTTAGAAGAAATGAATAAGCAGTACCTTAATACTTTAGGTAATAGAAAGGAATGTTAACGAAGCCTCTGCGTTATTTAATAAAAATGTACTAAGTATATCAAGTTGATTTAAAGATTTTATTGGATTGGATTTTATTTGGGAGTGCGTGATTCACTTTGAAATCTTTATACGATAAAGAAACTAGACACTTTCACTTAACTCAGAAATTTCCACAGAAAATCCTTCTTCAAATAAAATCTTATTTGAAAAAGTGCTGCAATCGCAAAAGAAATGCCAAAAAAAATTAGAAAGGGCGGGAAACAATAAAAAAATATCAAAATGGCAGCAATCATTCGGTGTCGAATATACGGATGTACCTAATCGTAAACATACCTGCCGACAAATAAATATTGACAGTTGAAATATTGTGCTCAACACTACGTGGACTGTGTGACAAAGTGGCCCATTTTATAAGGTATAGCCTCGTGTCACACTGTCACGTAACGAATTGGGACAGTTTATGGCCGATTGTAAATAGGAGTATGAATGTATAAACTGTTTTTTCTACAGACCCAGATGTACATTATAAACGTGATATGATTCAATAAATCCCTTATTCTGAGCTTTAAGAATTGAGAGGAAGTAATTAATAAAGATTAATTTGCTGTGCTAAGAAACGGCGGCTTACTACGGGAAATTCTAACAATATTCTTGGTGATAACAATATGATTGGTACGATGTAAACGCGGCCACAGTGCGAATGAACTGAATTACGTAATTTACAGCCGACAAAAAACTACGATTTGTATGTGTCCCTAAGCTGAAAATAAATGAGATCCTGTAAAAATAAATTGTAACAGTTTCTTTTTGTTATTTTTCAGGATTTCAGGCTAATATACCTAAGTGGGGTGGCCGATGAACACTAGGATAGTCTTATTTTTGGAAAGCTCAATTACTTAGAGAAGTATGTATTATTTAATTTTGCATAGGTACTAAATTATGTATATAAATGAAATGCTGTACGTTGCTAAGCGCATCATTTGTGAGTGGAATTTCGAAAAACCCTTTCTTAGTCGATACCTATATACAATTCAGAGTGTGTTCTTTGTGAATGACCAGCGGTTTAGGCTGTGCATTGATATACAGTCAGACAGGATCACAGGACTTTGAATGTTATATTAGATTATAAAAGTAAACCTAAGTACTTACCTAATAAAAAAAAAACTCTATAACAGAAAATAAAATACCTACCTACCTAAATAAACCTATTTCTGATGATAACTAATCTAAACTCAATAAATAAGCAAAATCCCTAAAAACTAATATCTATAAGAATGACTAATCCAACCTAACAATTTTTTAAAATAACCTACGGTCACTACGTACACTATAAAATATACTACCCATACTTTAAAATTAAAATCTATACCTACGACTTATAAAAATAAACCTAAATAACTCTACCTTAAACTGTACTTAGTAAAAACTAAAAGGAATAAAAAGGTCGCACTGAAAAGCACGGTTTAGAATTGCAAGTACAATAGCAGTTAAAACATACAATTTATAGAATGCTATCTAATAAGAACGAACTGTGAACTGTGCTGCGAACGGTGCAAGCCAAATTCAACCTTCAGCACTACATTTACAGTGCGGGTGACGTAACCTACGACAAACTTATTATTTGCGGTTGGTACCGTAATCGGGTCTAGGGATCGAACCGCAAAATTAATTTGTTTTTTATTGTATATACTTTTCCGGGATAAAAAGTACCCAGTGTGGTGCACAGGATATTAAAGAATAATTATACCAAGTTTCATCGTAATCGGACCGGTACTTTTTGCGTGACGCCTGAACAAACAGACAGACAGACAGACAGACAAAAAAAATTTTAATCACATTTTTGGGTTCGGTGTCGGTCTAGTAACACCCCCTGCCATTAATTTTTTTGATATTTTCAATGTACAGAATTTTCACTTCTACAGATTTATTATAAGTATAGATGTTCGTAATAGTCCATATAAGCTTATGACAGAAAAAAAAATTAAAGTTGAAGGGAAAATCGGGAAATCTGAACGTGCATTCTATATGGAAATGTTTAATGAGTTAATGAAATTTGGACGGGACAACGTCTATCGTGTCATCTAGTTTATCAATAAAAGTAAAAGGAATTTACTATAGATATACATATATTAAAAATATATTTCAGCATGTATTTTTATTTATTTTATACGGTTTTCACCATTATTTAGGTCATTTATTCCGGAAAGCTTATGTTTTTAATTCTTTATATTTAACTTAGACAAAACAAAGAAATTTTCATATTTTCTCAAGTCGTAAAACTGTGCGAAGCAGAGCTAGTTATTTACGAGTAGGTGTAAATCAGACAGACATTGGCCTTATCACAACTAATATAGGCATTAAAACGTGAAAACCATTCGTCTCGAGCCTATCATGAAGAAATAAAACCGACAAAGTGCCCAAGACGGATGGTGTGTGCGAAACATGAGAACGAGTTGCACGATAAATTATATTTTTGCATAAATAGACATGTCAAATGAGTAATAAGTTAGGCTGTTTGACATTGAATAAGATGAAATGATCTTCTAATAATGTGACAGACAAAGGTTTGTAACTTAATCATTATATTCATGACGTAACGCTAACTCAATCTTCAATGTCATCAATCATCAGGGCTGGGTTTTACCTTGGCCAGAGGCTAAGTATTGCCTTACAACATGGCAATGACCCCAGTCTTTTAGGTACATTACCAGTCGATAGCGATTTCGACAGATATTTTGACGCCATATTTTAGTTTGTTATTAGTTTTAGTTAGGTTAAGTTACATAATTTTAATGGTTTGTTAGTTTATTAAGTTAATCCAGTCAGTGTCATCACGGTGTAAGGTGGACCGAATATTGTCGGTAGATTATATGATTCGTTATTATACAAACGCGTCGTCTGTTTGCAAACGGCAGCTGGTTTGTGTAATCCTTTAGTATTTGAAAACGAGGTTATGATGATTGTGGTTTAATACTAACAAAAAAAAAACGTGCATTTTTAACAAAATGTTTTCATAAAAAAATTTACATGCGTATCTGTAAATTGAATTTGTCTGCCTCTAATATGGGTTAACACTTGTATCGTAACACTACAGAAAAAACTACAAGATGTACAACTAAATTTTCGTAATATGACAAGGGTCTCGAAACGATAGACATGTAGCAAGGGTGCTGAACGAGAGGTCGTGAGTTCGAACCTCGACTGATCCTTCCACTTACTATCTACATGCGACGCAAAAGTTATCTTTGGCTTCCGACATGAGGAATATAAAAACAAAAAGTTTTATTAGCAAAAAGAAAAGTTGATGGCAGACAGTGGCAGAGAATACCTATATTCGATCTTAGATGGTTCCACATCAGTCTCGACTTTAAATCTACCTTAGATCCCCGTAGACTGCAAAGGCACATAAGTAAACATTTAGTAGTTTATTGACAAGTTAAATATCAGTAGGTAAGTGGTACATATACCTAACTCCGGCGGCGATCTTGTCGTTCCAAAATGATAATGTAGGTAATTCTTAAATTGCATCAAAAACTTGTGTTTTTTTCTTTGGCAACTTTGCTGATCATCAGGCGGGGTCTGGATTAGCTGAATAGGTTCCATCGAAACTGGAAGGAACGCGCGGGCTTTAATTACAAACTTTTCCTGACAAAGCGGTCTGTTGAATTTAAAATTGATCAGATATCGTTAACAGCCACAGGAAAAGTAATCGGAATATTGAAATTAAGCTCGGGCATTTCTCGTTGATTGCTATTGGTATAAAAACATAGCACCTGTTTTTGTCAGGGGTTAAAAAAACGGCCAAGTGTGAGTTAGACTCGCACACGATGGGTACCACCACCGTTCAATATTTTCTAAGAACGCCGAAAAAAACGCGTTTCTTCTATGGGGACAAATAATAAAAATATAATAATGAAATTTTTAACTTTATTATATTTTTATTATTTGTTATTATAGCGGCCACAATAGATAGTAACACTGAAAATCGCAAATATTTACCTACTACGGTTCAAAAGATACAGCCCTGTGACAGATGGATGGACGGTCAGCAACGAGGTCTTAGTAATAGCAGTAGGTAAGTAAGTAAGTAAGTAAATTTTATTTGTTTAAACATGGTATACATTGCATGCAAGATAGTAATGGGATACAGAAAGTTCTCATGCTTAGCCGCATATCGTGGCGTACAAATTGGTAGGAAAGATAGTGCTTAAACCGTGACAATATTAATCAACATTACATTTCGTCATTATAATTCATTAAAGATTAGGGATAATTACAATTCAATTAGTATATCTTTAGATACAATTCAATGTCAAAGTAGTCTTTAAATAGATTGTTCAATAATAAATATGAATTACAGTCAGTAGGCAGTAGGTAGGTACCCTAAATATGGCTGGAAATTTTCCTGTCATGTATGGGTCATAGAGTATAATTAATTTGGATTGATACGTTTCATTGATTGTTACTTCAGTGTTATAGCCTCTTTTAGTTATTTTATTGCTTTCGCTGAAAAGCTGAAAATTGTGAACTTAAGTGTTTCGGTACATATCGTTATTTTTGGTGCTTGGCCAAACTGGCAGAGCGGGGCGAGGAGCGGCGCGGGTGCGGGAACGCGCGCGATCTGCCTGTCCGCAGTCGAGCGCGGTTGCGTTCTGCGTGTTGTCAAAATATAGGATGAAGAAGACTTATTTTTACCAGAAAATAACTCGAAATAGTTTGAGAGCCCTGGTCCCCGCGCGGGCCGCCCGTGCACTCACGGGTTACTGCGGCCACTTGTATGAACTTGCCCGCGAGCTCCCCGCATCGCTCACCGTCCCCGCGTGCCCGCTATGGACACTCAAATGTAGTTCTTATGTTTGAGTACGCCGCGCCGCGCCCGCCCCGCGCTTCGCTGCCAATCTGGCCAAGCACTTAGGTATTTACTACTTTATTTCTTTAGATCTAAGCAGTATTTGTGGCTTAGAAGAAGTCAAGTTTAGTGCCATAATTTACCAATTCCCACTGTATTAAACTTTGCCTTAATTAATTAGGATTAGGCTCCACCACTGCCTTTTCCCAACAATAAATCCTAAAACATACAATAAACTGTTCATTTATCACACCAACCACCAACCACGTACCAACCAACAACCGTTCATTGTTTCACCGTTTCACAAAGTCGCCGGCAAGGCGTGATTCCCCACTGATTGATGTATACGACTGTACCTTTCGACCATCGCAAGAAGATCTACACCGAGCTTAATAATACACCAGCGTAGTTCCACTACGGAGGTCAAGTTAAATTGGTTGTTTCTAGGGAATTAATCACAGTGTCACGAAGGCATCTTGGTGGCTTTGAAACTCGCGATATATTGGCTAGAATTATGTCTTCTTATTGTGGTCTGTATCTTTCTAAGTAAGTAGCGAGAGAGGACTAATGGAGTTATTAGCGCGAAATTAATTTAGTTCGCATTTTATTGAGATGAGTAGAGCTGTGAAAGTCATAGGTAGGTACGTACCTAACAACTTGGTTCAGTAGTACGACAATATTGTATTACAAGTGCCTGCAATACTCAATAAATATTATACGAGTATATTTATTGCATTCCACAAGGTAAACCTAGGTTAGGTTTTACAAAGACATGATCATTTTGAACCCTACCGGGCACAGCAAAGTAGGAGAGGAAAAAGCTTTAATTTGACTAATTAGTTGTAAAACTATATTATTTATGTAATGATTTTATAAAACACTAGCCTTCCCACCCCCATCGCATCTCATCGCCCGCCCGCGCTGTTACTTCGAATTCGCTTATCATTCTTTCTGACTTCATTTTCTTTTTCCTCGGCTCCCTATGCTAAATACCTTCCTCAAGAATTGGGCTATCAAATGCAAAAGCTTTTTTTTAAATCCGACGTGTTGTTTCAGAGATTAGCATGTTCAAACAAATAAACTCTTCGGCATTATTGTTAAGAAGACCTTAACTACCGCATTTTATGCAATGAGAAAAATGTTCTAATACAGAATCATTATTTTAATATAACATACATGTAGCTACAATTTGTGTTAGTTTATAAGGAGTAATGAAATAATCATCTGCCTAGCCTTTTCCGAACTGTATTGGGCTTCCAGTCTAGCCGGATGCAGCTGAATACCAGTACTCCAATACTTGGTTTCGCCTATATTACCCCTAGGTCTCATGTTTTTGAATTCATAGTGATTTTACAAGGACGAATAAATAACAGTGGTTAAATGGAAATGGAATAGTAATTCAATTTCTTTAGTTTCAATTTCAAGCCTCTACATTGTTCCCTGCATTAATTGTCCTTTCTGTCTTCTCGTACATTTAACGAGTTAATTTCCTTGATAGTGTTGTAATCCACAGGAATTTGTCTGTACCGTACTTCAGCGCTTTATTAGTCGCCCACAAAACGTTGATGGCGGGGAGTGCCGAATTACTCTAGCTAATCCTGACTGATATATTTAATGGGTCATAACACTTGCTCCATGAACTGATTGTAAATGTTATTAACCTTTTATTGTAAAGATGGTGGAGTTAGATTGACTAACCTATGAGCAAACGCTGTGTATGTATAGAACAGATGTAGTATGAGAAATATCGACAAATTGAAGCCGTTAACCGTCCTCTACTAAACGATTTATGAGATAATAATTGTCACAATCAGTGCTGCAATGTCACGTCAATGATACATAGGGTGTGTGCCTTTATAATTTATAACGTGACATGGACGTCCACGTCAACGTCATAAAATGTATGGAGGCACTTGTACGTTATTATGTTATCGTGGATGGAAATTTAAAAGCGTCTTCATATAATATTTCCATACATTTTACTGGACATACAGTTAACTGCTCCGTTGGTCTCGTGGTTGCAAGCATGATTGCTGAAAGTGGGGTCCTGGGTTCGATTCCAGGTCTGAAAAAGTGTTATCGGGTTTCCCATTAGGAATTTCTTAGTAACAGTCCGGAGTTTGGAAGTTGGCGGTGTTTAATACCCCGTGTCTCGGAAAGCACATACAGCCGTTGGTCCTGCGCCTGATCTCTCCCCGGTCGTGTCGGATTGCCGTCCCATCGGACTATGAGAGTAAAGAAACAGAGAGTGCACCTGTCTTTGCGCAGACACTTGTGCACTATAATATCTCCTGCGAACCTGGCTAATCTCCGTTGAGATTGGCCATCGCAACCGAAAGTGGTCAGGAGGCTATTATTATTATTATCGTGATGCCGTGACATGGATGTGGCCATTCACGATAACATCGTCACGATAGAAATGATAAAAGCGCACAATGTCGCGTCATTGTTGCATAGAACCCATTAGAGCTGTCATTGTTTCAGTCTGCGAGAGAGAGAAGAAGCTACACAGGATAAATAGCATCATCTCTTTCACACTGGAACTGTCTTGTCTCTTGGCACAATCCCCCGTTGACTAACGTTGATTGTTGATTGGTTGCAACCATCCATTTTCTATTGTGTCTGATGCACAGCTGTCAATGGATAAAGACCTTTTCCGGCACGTAAAACGAAATAAAAGAAACTGTTCTTTGCTGGCACCTAGTCTCTGTATTACAAGTAGATATTTCTTTGTTCCAGTGTTTGTTATTAGGGTTGATATTATCTGTGGTTATATCACGAACATTTTTATTGTTGCTATACTTTTTGTACGTAGCTTATATTCGCTTCGAGATTCGGTACCTGAGAACTATACATCCATACTAATATTATAAATTCGAAAGTAACTCTGTCTGTCTGTCTGTACGTTACCTTTTCACGCCTAAACAACTGAACGGATTTCAATAAAATTTGACAGAGAGATAGATTGCATCCCGGGGAAGGACATAGGATAGGTTTTATCGACATACCTCCCGGGCGAAGCCGCGGGCGGAAGCTAGTATATACATAAACTCATGCCTTCTTACCATAGGGTAGGCAGAAACTACAGAACGCCACCTGGTACGATCCTTACATACTCCATTTGCTTCGTTTACGTTCATACACCAGAGGGGCAATTCTCGTAATTTTAAGAACGTTCACAGTCTGATCTTAGTCTCAATCTGTCAAAAATACCTGCGACTAGATTTTGTTGCGAGTACCTGACCTTTTTAAAGAGCATCATAAATATGTTAACTATTATGTCCTTCTGGTGCGTCTATTCCCGGAATTTCCACCCACATCTGCCTTGTTAATATATTTTGTTAGTCGCCTTTAACTCATACCCCCAACGTAACCAAACCATGGAAGCTAAGACTATGTACTATAGTCTTCCTCAAAGGAACCGCGGGTACAAATTATACGTTAATATAATAAAAGAAAAGTTACATCTCCAGAGAACATTGCTGTACCGCTGTTTCGTAAGAACTGCAAAACTTGGGGACTTTGACGCCAGACTATTTCGCCAGTCGCATGAACGTCTGCAAAATTAAACTTTCTAAATACTTGCTCCGTGGTTTCAATTAAAACTACTCACTAATTATAGCTGTACAACATTCCCAGTGCAGTAGATTACATACTAATTTTGTAAAATTATCGGTACAGTTGGGTTTAACATTTAACGTAGAGTGAAATAACGGTTTTATTATTACCTAGCCATATCTGAATGACAATTTGGCTAAGAGTTAGGTACACTATTTTGGAGGGAGGCGAATATTAAAATTTGGATTTATGTAAGAGGTATATAAATCTTTTCTTCTTTCTCTTTAAGTGTCAAGTTTCTCGAAGCAGCTCTGCGCACTTTGTGCCCCGATACTTTTGTAAAAGATGTAAAATTTTAAACAAAAGATGGTTCTATATTAAAAAAATAAAACACTGCTTTTAAAATCAACTGACTAACACTGGATAGATATGAAGCGGAATCAGGCTGTAAAGAAAAGTCAGACAGCTGTGCAATCTAAAAACATGTTTTCGTACAAATACTTCAATGAATCTACCCAGCTTTTTCCCAAATATGTTAGGGTCGGCTTCCAGTCTAACCGGATGCAGCTGAATACCAGTATTTTACATGGAGCGACTGCCCGTCTGACTTCCACAACCCAGTTGTTAAGTTACACGACAACCCTCGGTAAGACCGGTTGTCTAACTTTTGGGCTTCTGACTACCCGTAACGACAGTCAAAGATCTACGAACGGCAACCTCAACACGCACGGGGGGTCCCGATATGTAACAGATGGTCACCCATCCACGAACCGACCGCGGCAACAGTAGCTTTATCCTTAGATCGACCCGTTCGGCTGTAGCAAAACAAGAAAATAGTAATGGATGGGTATGAATCAGCCCGTGAGGACAAGTCAGACAGCTGCAACCAACAAACAAGTTATATTAGAGAAAAATACCTACCACACATAATATTCAGCGGGCACCTAAGTATGAAGTGCAACAAGCATACAATACAATACAATTCACGGAAGGCCACCAATTTAATAGCCTGTTAAGGTTTTGGTCCCGGCTGTCATTTATTATTATTTATTTATTTAATACTTCAAGCACAAAAATGTACAGAGGCGGACTCATTCGTGGATCTTTGACAGTCGTTACGGGTCGTCAGGAGCCCGAGAGTCTGACAACCAGTCTTATCAAAGAGTGTCGTATTACCCAGTAACTGGGTTGTGGAGGTCAGATAGGTAGTCGCTCCATGTAAAATACTGGTATTCAGCTGCATCCGGTTAGACTGGAAGCCGACCCCAACATAGTTGGGAAAAGGCTAGGCCGTTGATGTGTAATGTAAAAACTAATTTACAAAGACTTTTAGGTTTAACCAACCCAAAAAGGTTTTGTTTGTTGTGCCCGCATTGCAATTGCAGAATGTAAAGTTATTCTATTTTTGAATAGGACGTTGCCCCTTTACCCTTTTTTTTTAGTTTGTTTTGATTGAATTAATCGTCGGCAGTTTGCCATTTGCTTCTTAATTACGACGAAGTCTTTCAAAATATCACAACTCTCTTCTTTATTTCAAAATAGAGGTCAAAACAGAGCTTTGTGCCAATATTTGGGAAAAATAGAAAAATATCTCAAGTTTCGGAATACAGAAACTTTGTACTAACATTGTTTTATTGAAAACATTGTAGAAGATTTACGAGAATTTGAATATAAAAACCAAATAGGTTCATGGATTTATACGAAGCTTGAGGTATTGGGGACGTAGAAATATTTTTGTTCTTTTTACAAGTTCAACATTGTAAAAAACAGTAAATAACCTACTTAAATTAGTAGCAGAACATTCTGGTCTGACAACCAGACTTACCAAGGGGTATCGTGTTACCCAGTAAGTACCTGGGTTGTGGAGGCAGTCACTCCATGTAGAACACTGGTATTCACCTGGCCTTTCAACAGTAAAGTGAAGCCGGTTTCGTAAACATGTGTGCACTTAGTGAGGTGTAGTTTGATAGTAAATTTCACTGTATCGTTCTCAGCGTTCTATCTTGGTTTTTTATTTGGTCTGAGGTCGACCCTAACATAGATGCGAAATGGTTTATAGACGATGATGATGATGAGATTAGTAGCAAAAAATTGGGAGCAAAGATTGGGAGAAAAACTTTTGCATAACCCGTTGTTTATCAGACCCTTCCCCAGTTGTAATGATCGCTGTCCACTGCAGTGTACATAAAGACAGATGGCTAGTTTATCACAAGCCATTGACAATAAGTATGTCGTTTTCACAAACGACTACAGCTTACGCAGAGAATGGGAATCCATATTTTCCCGTTCGGGTTCAGATGAGTGAAATCATTCATATTGGGTACTTCAATGTTTTTCTTTACTTAGAAGCTTAGAACTGTTGTACCGGGATCACTTAAGGTCATTTAAGTACCTATGTTTGATTGTGTAGTGATACTTAGGTACTGCCATCCCCATTACCTACGTAACACACCTGCCACCACAATTCGGAGGATTTTGAACGAAATTGTTCATTGCTTCTTTGAAAAAATCATCTGCTTAGAAATGAAAATAATGCAATGAATAGATTATATTGTGGAATTGTCAAAATGAAAGGCTATTTCAAGTCTGTTACTCTCCAATAAGGCTGTAGGTTCAGATACACAGGGATTTCGGCATTAGGACTTAGAGCAACAGCTATAATTACTTATGTTAATATTTAAACAAAAATAATTACTTATGTTAATATTTAAACAAAAATATTTCTTCTTTCTTTTACTTCCGTTTTATAAAATTCATTAATTCAATATTTTATTTTGGTATTATTTACCATATTAATCTACGACTGAAATAATTTCTATCACCAAGTTTATTAAAGCATGTATCAGAAAGGTGTGATGAACATTAAGGGTGTGGGACAGACCATCAAACTAAACAACTTTCGTAATTGCGATAAAAGTATCAGCTGTCAGATTCAAAAGTTCAATACTTACTCGACCCAAACGTATGGGACGGCAGATAATTTTTTCTCGATAACGATGTCGGTCCCATGGAGAAAGATGTTCAGTTTGATGGTTGTACCACACCCTAAAATTAGATTACACCTCTCTTAAAATACTTTGCATAAACATACGTTGTAATAACTTGAGTATCCGCAGTTTACCAAACTTAATCAGTTTATTGCATCGTACCAACATGGTGGGATTTTCAATTTCACGGACATAATAATCCTGGAATATTTGAGACTTTGGGCTTGTAAAGCGGGCAGCGCTAAATATCCACATCGATTTAAGCCAATTTGTTTGAGATTTTCATAAACACCGGGTTAACTGAATTGGTTTAAAGCCAAGTGATTTTTGTTTGTCAAAGGATTTTAAAATTTTTCAGTGGCAGACAAATTTTTATTTGCGAAGTGAAATGTATTCTACTGTCAACCATGCACGGTCAAAGAGTGAAAAAATTCGTTGGGCGTGCCTATAATAATTAGGGCTAATTATTACCTTTCAGAACTGCCACTTTCATTCAAAATTTTGACAACAAGGTGCAAGTTAAGGTGCTATTTATTATTCCTTGACAGTACCTACCTACTCATCTCATTAGCTCCCGTACCCATTTTTATTTAGTACATCTTGGTCCTTTAACAACAAAAAAGTTACCCACATTAACATAGGCCGGGAATACATCAACATAAATAACATAAAAATCTGCGACACTTTACTTCGTAAGTAAGTTGCCAAACTTTGTAAAGAAGTCGAAGTCACGGTCAGTAATTGAAGGAAGTGTATTTTCTTGAGTGGGTAACCTTTCCGTAATCATAGTCGTTACGTGGCCCTTCAGAAGTATATCCCTTTTATGAACCACAAATTGAAAACATTCTGTGAATTTTTAGGGCAAAACGTGTTCGGAGAAGTAAAATATTGGCCTACACAAAAGTTTTGTGGATGCTCAATTATTTATCAATTCAAAATCAAAGTCATTTATTCAAACTAAGCTGAAAATCAGCACTTTTCAAACGTCAACATTCCAAAACTCCCGTCCTTCACCACTCTCTGGTGCTTTAGAAGAAGTGGCACAAAAAAAAACTCCCCCGCAGCCTCAGACCAAATAAAAAACCAAGACAGAGGGTTGTCAACAGTAAAGTGAAGCCGGTTTCGTAAACATGTGTGCACTTAGTGAGGTGTAGTTTGATTGTAAATGGTTGTAAATGTGTGCGTGTGAGCGTGTATGCACAGAGCGGAGGTGTAGTTTTGGCATACTTCACTGTATCGTTCTCAGCGCTCTGCCTTGGTTTTTTATTTCGTCTGAGGCCAACAACAACATGAATGTAATAAAAATAAATAGACCCACGAGTCCTACAATATGTAAAGTTTTCATTTTAACGATAATACTTTACCGCTTTTTGTTAGAATCAAGTTACCTACCATCGCTTACCTTATCCATCGCTTTCCACTAGATAGATCGAGGTCAAGAGCTGGCCCATCTTGCATTAAAAAAAAAACCTGATATAGTAACAAAATATAAAAATTTAAGAACTGTCGTAGCTAAAATATTGACTGACTAAACAGAATCACTTTCTAATAACACTAAAATAATAGTTTTTAATACCTACCCTTCCATACAAACCATAATTTTATTTACCGATGCAACTTTTTGTGCCATTATAAATCCGTTCCAAAACGCTCCTCTGTGGTTTAACATAACATCAACTTCACAAAGTTGCCTCAATCTGGCCGAAAATTTTAAATAATTTGCAATACCTACATCGTCCGAAACAAAATGCTGCCGGTTCAGGAACTTTTCCGAAGCACTTTGCGTCTCCCCAGCCCCTCATTAAGTCGGGGCAGTAATCAAATTTGTCACGTTAGACACGGCTATGTGGCATGACAGATTAATGAGGATCTCGTGATAAAAACAATGTTTTTACGAGTTACTGTTAGGTCCTACTAACGAGGGTAGAATTATGTCGGGTCGGGTTTTTGGATAGGATTGTTTCATTTATTGACGTGGTCGAGGTAATGAACATGTTTTAAAACGCTGATTTTTCTTCCTCTATCATGATAGACCCAGTGTAATTGCGGTTCCGTATCCAAGCGGTGCCAACGGGTCCCTATTCTGTCTGTCTGTCACACACACACAGCCCGTTAGTAAGACTTGTTGTCGGAATTTTGGGCTTCCGACTACGCGTAATGACTATCAAATTTAAATAAATCACAGCCGGGACTAACTTGTTATTTAACGGATGGTCACGATCACCCATCCACGAACCGACCGCGGCAAGCGTAGCTGAACATTCGATCGACCCGTGCGGCTGTTATTATTTAGCCACGAGCTCCGAATGAGCAAACATTAGACATGGTCAATTTATTTCTAATGATGAAACATGATAAGTGCTCTATACAATTACTTTAGGCTGTAATTTCACTTTGAAAGCCTTTTCGTGTCATATTACGATCCATAAATGACGTGAGTTGAAATTAAATTGTCCTATTGGCTCAATTTTTTATTTTCCAACCAATAAAATTACTTATGTTTTTATGTGACTGCCCTTTTAATAAGTGAATATTTTATTGGTTGTTTTTCGACATTTTTCGTTTTTTATTTCAAAAGTTATTTTATTTACTACAGTATATCTGTTCATATTTTTGGCACTTTTTAATCTCCGGCCGGTCCTTAATGATGCCGTCAAATAACACTTTATATAACTAGGCTTTTAGATCTCCCAGCCGGAAAGATTTTTCCGACATTTTCAACAATGATCGTCATATTTCAGCCAATTTACACAAAACTTTAATAAATTATACACCTAAACCTTCCTCATGAATGTTTCCGTCCATTGGTAGAAACCGTATGTAAATCGGTTCGGCAGTTTTTGAGTTAACGAGTTCAGACAGGCAGACGCGACTTTGTTTAGTGTTGATATTATTGACTTTCATTTACTGACATCTCCCGGCATACCCACGCAGAAGAGATAATAAGATCTCTTCTAAAAAAGACGTCGTATGGCCTTAAATACTTAAATAAATAAATAAAGTCCTCCAGACCGTATTTCGGCCATGGCGGCCAATCACAATGGAGACTAGCCTTCGGCGCGGGAGATATTACAGTGCACAAGAGTGTGTGCCCAGTGTGAAAAGGATGATGCTATTTATCCTGTGTAGCTTCTTCTCTCTCTCGCTAACTGAAACAATGACAGCTCTAATGGGTTCTATGCAACAATGACGCGACATTGTGCGCTTTTATCATTTCTATCGTAACGATGTTATCGTGAATGGCCACATCCATGTCACGGCATCACAATAAATAATAATAATAGCCTCCTGACCAATTTCGGTTGCGATGGCCAATCTCAACGGAGATTAGCCAGGTTCGCAGGATATATTATAGTGCACAAGTGTCTGCGCAAACACAGGTGCACTCACTCTTCCCTCACTCTCATAGTCCAATGGGACGGCAATCCGACACGACCGGAGAGAGATCAGGCGCAGGACCAACGGCTTAACGTACGTTCCGAGGCACGGGGGTATCACACCGCCAACTTCCAAACTCGGGGCTGTTACTAAGAAATTCTAAATGGAAAACCTAAATAACACTTTGCCCGACTCGGAAATCGAACCCAGGACCCCACGCTCAGCAGTTGCGCTTGCGACCACGAGACCAACGTAATGCCTTAAAATGTATTTCAAATGATTTACAAGAAAATACTTAGGTAGGTACACAAAATTCTAAAAACATACACTTTAGAACTAGGTAAGCGAAAATAAATAGGTTTCTAATTGTGTAAATTGAAGCGTAATCCATCTTCGTTAGTAAAGCTAGTAACTTTTTTAGCAGAACTTTAATTTAAAAGTACTTAGGATTAATTACAAAATAATTTACTACCTATAATATTTTTATCTCATGAAGCGACGCGCGCTATGCTTGTGGCAACCAAGTGTCCAACACGGCTGTGAATGTATTCATGAAGGTGAGTAGCGTCAGTAGGTACATAACACACACGCGCACACACACTTTCGACTTCGCCATTGTCTCGGACGGACGGTACAGACAGCTCCTGCGCTTACACTCACATTCACAGCGTGTTTTTTTGTGTTTTATTGTAAGTTTAGTCGAGATTATCTTTCAGCTTTTTTGTCTTAAGATTTATTTCTTTTCGTAAATAATCATAACAATTTATAGGGCTTACCCTATTCTGCACTCCAAACGATGTTTTATTATATTTAATCGAAACTCTAATAATTTTCATTTTGCGCTCCTAAAAATATTATTGATCATTCTATATTAATGATTCCCCTCTTTTAGTAAATCTCAAATAATTCCGAATTGCGAACAATTCGGCTTGCACGTGATTGGTTACAGTTCTAACCTAACCTAAACCGTTTTTTTTTAGGTAACCTAGCTGTTGGCAACACAACATATAGTTTTATCTGTCATCTGTCAATGTCAGCAACGTCATTCACTGTACAAGAACGCATTAAAATTAAGCACACGGTTTTTCCATCCAATTTGCATTTTTAATTAATAGTTTACGCTATCAAGTTCCCCAACATGGTCCTTCGAGCAATAACAATATAGTCAATCCAGCGAAAGAAAACTGCACTTGTGTGGAGATTGGATCAACATTCCAGAAGTTACCCACGCCGGTCGTCACGAAAAAAGGAACGGGCAAGTCCATTTTTCATATTCAAAGGGCTTGTTCAAAGCGCTCCAGAAAGTTCGGGCGCCGCCATCCAGTATTCTGTGAAGAAAATAATCCAATTTTCATCAATTTTGGTTCGAGTAGCGAGCAGCGAGCAAAAAAAAAAAAAAAACTTCCCGGGACGCCGCGATATAAACTTTGCCGCGCGAAGCAGGACGCATCTGATTGGCTCGCGTGATATCACGCAACCCCGACGAGCCAACCAGCGACGGGCGAGTCCATTCGCGCTTGCAGAGCACGCGCCGCACCGCCACGCCGGACGAAAACGAAGTTCAAATAGCAACGCGTCGCAACCGCCATATTTTTTTTTACCACTTGTGCAGGCAGATTCGGATTTACAGAAAAAACGTTGTCTTGTTCTTGTGCGGTCAAGACAATTACAGTTACAACCGAAATATTGTTGTGGCAGCCATTTTACAGTGTGTAAATTGTGTAAAACGAGTTTTCAGCAATGGAAGTCGACCAAATTAGAACGCTCGTCAGGAAACGAGCGTCAATTAAAGGTTCGATAACGAAAATTGAAAACATGTTCAAAGACAAAGAGGCGAATAAAGAGTTCTCAAAACAAGCGTTGATCCTAAAGGAAGAGCGTCTTCGAAATGCATTCCAGAAGTACGAAGAATATTCGTTGGAGATATGCGCCTTAGAACCCGACCTCGATGCCGACGATGATGTTGAAGAAAGGTACATCAAAACGCTCACCGTCATCAAGGAATTGTTAGACAAAATCGATTGTGAAAACGTTTCTAAATATGAGTGTATTTCGAAAAATTTCAATACAAAGTTACCTACCATAAATGTACCAACGTACACTGGTAAGTACTCTGAGTTCAAGCCGTTTATACAACTCTTCGATTCGCTGATACATAACAATCACAATTTAGATGACGTGCAAAAGTTTTTTTATTTACGTAATTTTCTACGAGAGGAACCTCACGATCTTGTTAAAAATCTCACCTTGTCTACTGAGAGTTACAATGAGGCCAGGAAAATTCTATTCGATAGATATGATAATAAGTATAAAATTACAAATGAACATATACACATTTTGTTAGATATTGTACCTATAAGTAAGTCAACAGCAAGTAATTTAAGAAACTTTGTATCTGTTGTAAAGCAGCAATTAGCTGCCTTAAAAAACCTAGGTCATACAGTTGATCAATGGGACCCAATAGTACTTTGCATTCTGACCTGAAAGTTAGACTTATTATGCAGTAGGGAATTCCAATTGGCTCGAGTACGAGACCCCACTGTTACACACCTAATTGACTTTCTAGACAAGCGTGCGCTTGCACTTGAGAATGCAGAGCGCCCACAGGAGAGAGCCCAGCCAACGTCAAAGGTGGCTAACGTTGCAGCTGTGAAGAAAGTTAAGTCAGATGCAGATACTGCTGCGGAGACTGTAGGAACAAGAAGTTGCTTGCTCTGTAAGTCCAACCACAAGCTTTTTACTTGTCCACAATTTAAACTTATGTCTGCAAGTGATCGAATCAAGTTTGCTACGTCTAACAAACTGTGTGAGATTTGTTTAAATAATCATAGCAAAAAATGCAGATATCACTTTAAATGTGGTGTCTGCAAAGAAGGGCACAACACGTTGCTCCACGAAGATAATGCACCGTCTCCAGTAACATTGATGTCCGAGGCTGCCTCCAAGCAAGTACTGTTGCCTACAGCACAGGTAAAACTATTAGCGAGCAATGGTACTGAGGTTCATGTCAAGGCTCTTCTAGATACTGGTTCACAGGCATCTTTTGTCACTAAAGAACTTGTAAATCTATTAAAATTACAAATTGATACAGCCAACACTCCAGTTATTGGTATAGGCAACACTTTAAATAAATTAAAGGAGAAGGTTAATTTGGAAATACATTCCCTCACTCAGAACTTTAAAATGTCAGTTACTTGTTACTTATTGGACAAAATAACTTCAAAATTACCACAAAGAAAGTTTGACTTACATGAATTAGTCTTACCTCCAAAAATCATGTTAGCTGACAAGAAGTTTAATGAGCCAAGTGTCATACACATTCTTTTAAGTGCTGACATATTTTTTCAGATCCTGCTGCCGCCTGAGCCTCAACATCTTCCATCCAGCTCAGAGACAGCTGATGGCAGTGTCACATGTCCAGCTCCATTATTAAATACAAAACTTGGCTATGTAATTGCGGGTAACACACCTACACAACACATACAACCAGTTACAACTTTACTTTGCAAAAAATGTGATTCTGATTTAAATAAGTCGATTGTTGAGTTTTGGAAGTGTGAAAGTGTTCCAGAGACCTTTCCAGAGACACATTCTGAACATGACTTGTGTGAAAAGATATTTTGTGAAAATGTTGAGCATGATACAAAAAACAATAAAATTCAAGTAGTCTTGCCACTGAAATTACCATTAGATTCAATCAATCAAGCTTTAGGGGATTCATTATATTTAGCGTTAAAAAGATTTCATAATTTAGAACTTAGATTTAAAAAAGATTCTAATCTTTACATGTTGTACAAAAAGTTCATTCATGAATACTTAGAACAAGGTCATGGTACACTAATTGATATCAGTCAATACAACTTATCTACTGATCCAGTGTACTTTTTACCGCACCACCCTGTGCTTAGGTTTGATAAAAAGACTACAAAATGCCGGGTTGTATTTGATGGTTCCATGAAAACCAATACAAAAACATCTTTGAATGATTTATTACTCAACGGTCCTGTAGTACAAAAAGAATTAGTAGATGTCTTAATGCTATTCAGAGTTGATGAATACTTCTTTGTAACAGACATCAAAAATATGTTTAGAAATATAAACTTACATTCAAAACACAGGTCATTACAAAATATTCTATGGAGAGACTCTCCAAACGAAAGTGTTAAATGTATTCAATTAAACACAGTTACTTATGGCTTAAAGAGTTCATCCTATTTGGCAACGCGATGTTTGAAAATGTTGTCAGATCAATACCAAGATGAACTCCCTGTAGCTAGCTTTATTATAAATAATTCCACGTATGTTGATGACATTCTTTTTTCTGAACGATCATTAGTTAAATTATCAGAAGCAAAAGAACAACTATGCCGTTTGTTAAGTTTAGGAAGTTTTCAGTTACATAAATGGGTTTCAAACTCACCACAATTATTAAAAGAAATACAAAAGGATCATCAACATTTTGATGAAATTGATCTAGAGAAAAATAACTTTTCATTAAAAACACTTGGTATAAACTACAATATTAAATTTGATTCATTCATTATATCAAGTCCAAAAACTGTTGATAGCATGCCTCAATCTAAGCGTGAAATTCTTAGCTTCATAAGTGGATTCTATGACCCACTAGGGCTTGCTGGACCTATTGTGGTAAGCGCGAAGGCTATAATGCAACGCTTATGGCAAGAAAAATTGGACTGGGATTCGGTGCCTAATGCTGAACTGCTACAACTTTGGCACAGATTTTATAATAGCTTGCTCACAATGAAACCATTGCTTATACCGCGACATATAGGGATGCATGACACAAGCTTTACACAAATTATAGGGTTTGCTGATGCTTCTAGCAGTACTGGTTATGGTTGTTGCATATATCTAAGAGCTGTGGATTCAGTAGGCAATGTCAAAATATCCTTACTTTGTTCAAAATCACGAATAAATCCTATCAATAAGAGTTTATCAATTCCTCGACTCGAACTTAATGCAGCTCTGTTGCTTGCAAAGCTTGTTAGCAGAATTCATAATGTATTGACTGTTAAAATGCAAATACAGAATGTTATACTTTATTCTGACTCACAAATAGTGTTAGCTTGGCTCAAAACCAATATAAACACACTTAAGGCTTATATAGCGAATCGTGTTAAAGTCATCTCACAACTTACACAAGAATACACATGGTCATATGTTAGCTCGAACGAGAACCCCGCCGATTGTCTTAGCCGAGGAGTAATGCCAAACGAGCTAGCCGATCATGATCTATGGTGGAAGGGTCCAGTGTTTCTGAATTCACGTGAGTACAAGCCACAATTAAATTTAATTTTGCCACAGGATTTACCAGAGGTTAGCGTCGACTCTGCATGCTTAAGTGCAACGCTTTGTACTACTTCTGGTGGGCAATCTTTCTGTCTCGATTTTCTCGAAAAAATTTCTGATATCAATAAAATGATAAGAGTTTTAGCTTACATCTTACGTTTCTGTCAGAATGCTAGGTCAAAAGTTTCAAAAAATAAACTTAATTATATTACAGCTCAGGAACTAATCCTGTCATTGTCAATGATTGTAAAATATGAACAACAAAAGTATTTGTCAGAGGATATTCATGTTCTAAAATGTAACAAAACAATTGTTAAAGGTAATTTAAAACCGTTATGTCCGTTTATTGATGACGGGGGTTTGGTTCGCGTGGGTGGTCGATTACAAAATGCCTCCATTCCTTATACACAAAAACATCCCATTGTTTTACCTAAGGATTCGCGTATCACTAACTTAATTATTACAAGTGAACATTTAAAAAACCTCCATGCGGGTCCAAAGCTTGTTCTGTCATCAATAAACCAAAAATTCTGGATTGTGAACGGTCTACGACAAGTTAAAAAAGTTTTACATAAATGTACTGTTTGTTTTAGATTAAAAGCTGAATCAGCAAAACAGTTGATGGGTTCTTTGCCGCCAGATAGAGTCAATGCATGTCGCCCCTTCCAAAAGGTTGGGTTAGATTACGCTGGTCCGATCCCACTTAAAATAGCCAGGATCAGAAAACCTATAGTCTCAAAAGGTTACATTTGCCTGTTTGTGTGCTTTGTAACAAAAGCTATCCACTTGGAGCTGGCCTCTGACTTAAAAACAGAGACCTTTATAGCCTGCCTAAACAGATTTATATCGCGACGTGGATTGCCCACAGACATATATAGCGACAATGCTTCAACCTTTAAGTGTGCGAAGAACCAATTAAACGAGTTACATAACTTACAAACCTCGCCAGTTCACCAAAGACAGGTTTGTCAATTTTCAGCCCAAAAAAGGATTAATTTTCATTTTTTACCTTGCTACTCACCTGTCTTCGCTGGATTGGCAGAGGCTGGTGTCAAAAGTGTAAAATACCACTTAAAGAGAGTGTTACTAAAGTCTATTCTTACATATGAAGAACTGTATACTGTTATATGTCAAATTGAGTCTAGTTTAAACAGCAGACCTCTCATGCCATTATCTAATGATCCAAACGATTATTCTTGTATTACCCCAGGACATTTCCTAATAGGAACTGCTTTAAATACTTATCCTGAGCCTAATGTAAACATAGTAAAACAATCTCAATTCTGGAAAATCTGTAATGAGATAAAAATGTCATTCTGGAAGGTTTGGAGTAAGCATTATTTAAATTTGTTACAATCTCGCCCTAAATGGCAAGACACTCAACCTAATGTAAAAGTAGGAACATTAGTTATCCTAAGGGATGACAATTCGTCACCGCTATACTGGCCCCTAGCCAGGGTCATAAATACTTATCCAGGTAAAGATGGCAAAGTCAGAGTTGTTGAAGTCAAAACTGCAAACGGCCATACACATAAAAGAGCTGTAATGAAAGTTTGTGTTCTACCGCTAGAATGTAGCGGTGCTAATTAATTATTGTTTTTTATTAATAAAGAAATTGTTTTGTTTTTTGTAAGGCAATTTAAGCCCTCATGCTATATTGTCAATTTTCAATTTTCTTTGTGTATTGAAAAGATATTTTTATTTTCTTAAACTTTAACTTTACTATTAAGTACTTAAGAATTTCAATTAGCTTAATTTCATTTAAGTTTGTTTTCAAATTTTTATGTTGTATTCATCTTTCAGTTGCCCCGGCAATATGTTGGCAACACAACATATAGTTTTATCTGTCATCTGTCAATGTCAGCAACGTCATTCACTGTACAAGAACGCATTAAAATTAAGCACACGGTTTTTCCATCCAATTTGCATTTTTAATTAATAGTTTACGCTATCAAGTTCCCCAACACTAGCTTAGTTACTGCGACCAACTTTGCGAATAAACTGGAATGTTAAAAAGAGGCTAAATTATTTAAAAAAGTGTGTATCATTAGAAGCGTGAAATGTTTTTAGAGATCCATTATTTTAAAAAAGTGTCCATCGTTAGAAGTTAAAATATAAATTTTGACGCGCAGTTACATCTATACATCTATCTGCCTAGCCTTTTCCCAACTACTGGGGTCAGCTTCCAGTCTAACCGGATGCAGCTGAATACCAGCATTTTACGTGGAGCGACTGCCTATCTGATCTCCACAACCCAATTACTGGGTAATACTATACCTACCCCTTGGTAAAACTGAATAACGCGCAGCTAAATATGTCCCTTTAAATATTGACCACTGGATTATCTACTAAAGTTTATGGTTAAACTTCCGTTTTTAAAGACCTCTTTCAAAATAAAAAATAGATACAAATGTTAAAATCTTAGTTCTTTTTTAGATTGTCAGGTAACTAAGAAACCATTTATGATCTACTTTGGCAGAAATGTTGCTAGGTACCTTAGAAAATAAAAAGAGTATACGTTCCTACATTTCGGGAGCAAAATCCCAGAAAATAGAAAACTTTCAAGTGAGCGAGCGGAGCCACCATCGCACTCACGACTCAACAATATACTCAAGTTCAGTAGATTTGGCTCTTCTAAAAGGAACTTTTCAAATTAATAACAACATGACAAATATAGAATGATATCGTACAAGTGGTAAGTAAAAACCAAGTAAGTATTGAACTCTTAAGAAGATTCATTGTTTAGAAAGAACTTGTAACTTTTGTCTCAAGAAACTCTTGGGAACTCTTGAGATTGTACACGTTGACTGAAGAGGCCACGTGTCTCGTTGTTTGAAGATCTTTTATTAATAGAATATTGTTTTGATAGAGCTTTGTATCCGAAACAATGATTTGTATCGCTAGATTTGCTCTCATCGTAGTCACGCGAAAAAGTGTCTCAGTATGGACACTTTTTCGTGTGTGTAAGGTAAAAAAAATTAAGTCACTGCGTCATTGTGCATGTCAGAGGTGTCAGAAACGCGACCATCTTTTGACGCTTTAGGGCGAATCTAACGGTTTAAGTCTTTGTTCCGAAAGTGTAAATAATACATCCGTCACTTTACAATAGAAAATCAATTGAGTCTCATTAGCGGAACTTGATGAGTTAAGATATTGTTTGTCCATTTGTTTATGAGATCGGCGATCTGCAAAAATATTAGTTAAAGTAACTGTTGTCGCGTGCCTTTGCCTTGGAGTGGGGAATTCTAAGGTGATAATAATTATCACAGTTTAACCTAACAAATAACACAGGTACGCATGTGGTAACAGGTAACAACGTTTCTCTATAATTATATATCTAATAACTAGTCAATTTGTTACATTTTCATAAATACAATACTCCAGTCTTGTTGTCATGCTTTTATGAAATGATGAATTTTTGATTCATTTTTATAACACATATTTTGTCAATATTCTTTTATATATCTTCGTGGTTACATGATAACAGCCGCGCGGGTCGATCCGTGGACCTTCCATTAATGATCGAAACCCCTCTGTGTCTCAGAAAGTACTTTAAGCCGTTGATCTCGGCTGTTATTCGTAGATCTTTGACAGTCGTCAGGGGTAGTCAGAAACTCAAAAGTTTGAGAACCAGTCTTACCAAGGGGTATCGTATTATCCAGTAACTGGGTTGTGGAGGTCAGATAGGCAGTCACTTTATGTAAAATGCTGGTATTGAGCTGCATTGATTGATTAATTGAAGTTCCTCTGAAAATAAAACAAAGGCAACCAAGAAATAAACAAATGCCAACCAGCATCCTATGATTGCGTAACACACTAACAATCTCAATCTTAATCATTTTGAAGGAGATTGCGTATCCATTGCTTCATATTATGTTAAAAAAAAATGTGTCTTCTCAACGACGTAAACAACGCAATGTATATTGTTGAACTGTCAAAATTAAACCATTGCTACTCGTACTGATAGCGCGTTACGCAATTAATTAATATGACAATTTAGGCAAAGGCTACATCCAATCTTTGTGGCGGTATGACCATAATTATGTGACGTGTGGGAGCAAATCTTGATTTGGCTCGGTGCCTAATATTAAACGTCTACTTATATACATAGGCAAACAGCCAGAAAAACATTCTCGCCTTTTACTGTAAATATATTTAAGAGTGTCAATGACAATAAACATATAATATCACTCAGATGCCTTGTTCACTTTGCTTTTAGGCATCGACAAGGGACTTATGTTTTTTGCTATGTTGTAAAGACATTTGTCAAGGTAAGAAATAATATAAGGTTATTTTTAGTTTGCACTGAACTTCAACTCATCAGAAAAATGTTGTGCACATAGTCTTTGGTAATAGTCAATTTTTGTTTTATAAAAATCAATTTACGAAGCGAAAACAGAATACTGTCAAGTTTCGTATTCGCCAGTTTTGAACAGCCGCTGCAACGCACCTCTCATGGATTTTCCTTTATTTGGTTTAATTGTTTGTACAATAAAAAAATTGAAAAGAAATAAAAAAAAAAATTAGGTTTGGTGGTTGGTGGTATTGGGGACTAACACGGCAGATAGGAATGAAAATGCTGGGACACCCTACAATAGCCTAAAAAGAGACCATATTGGTGATGTTCTACAGAAAGCTCAGGTGCGTAGTACACACACCAGGTGAGCATGAGTGTGTGTGTGTGTGTGTGTGTGGTATGAACGTAAACGAAGCAAAATGATGCAGGGATCTTAGCAGGTGGCGTTCTGGAGTTTCTACCCCATAAGAAGGAGGCGTAAGTATATATATGTAAAGTGTACCTTTAAGTTTTAAATTTAACAAATAGGCAGATAGATAAAGCATTTACTTCACATCTATCTCGAATCATCCTAAGACAAGGTTGCCTGGAAGAGATCGCAGAAAGTGATAAGGCCGCCCTTTGTATGTTTTATAGTGATAAGTGTATTTTTGGTTATGTAATTTTTGGTGTACAATGAAGTATATATAAATAAATATATAAGACATTGGTTAAGTACGAACTTTCTAAAAGATTGTCTAGAGAAGAAAAGTTTGTCTAGATTCAAGTAATGCGAAGTAAGTTTTAAGTCCAGAACAAGATGGTACTAACAATTTGTTACACTTCGCCAAACAAATAAACACCTTATGAAACTTACACTGACAATATTATTAAAACACTAGCCATGCTAAATATTTCATCAGCAACTTAACTTAATGAGACAAAGGCCCGAACTCATTAGGAGCTCCTAACTAAACATACTAATTAGTGGTGGTGTGTAATGAAGTATGATTATGGTCTACGGGGCCACGATGATATAGTACTATACTAGTACAGGGCTAAGTGATGTATGTAAATTAAATGGTTGGATCGCTTTAGACTTGTTATCTTTGAACATAAGACAGGTGTAATACTGGCGGTATCTTGGTGTTCATTATTTGACATAGATATATAATACACACACATTTATGTATTGTGGTCTAAACATTTTTGGTTGGCAAAAGGCGACTGTACTCGTTAGCATTCATTTCGGTTGCTACGGCGTAGCTGCCGCTACGCACGCTACACGTTTCGTAGCAAGCGTAGCCAACGTTTTGAAATGTGGTGGAATTTAATTAGCATACATTAATTGTATAGTATTTTTATCAGCAGCAAGATGTTTATTGGGTACGATTATTATCGAGTACCATAATTTGTTGATTATTTACTAGTTTTATTTTTAAGTTTATGAGAACTTTTAGTACATTGGGGAATCTCACTTTTTTATATTTAACTAGCTCCGCCCCACGTTTTCACCCGCATAAGTGTCGATCCCGTGGGAATATCGGGTTAAAAAGTGGCCTATATGTTAATCCAGGGTGTCGCCTACCGCCATACAAAATTTTATCAAAATTGGTCCAGCCGTTTGAGAGTGAAGAAGTAACAAACATATAAACACACACACTCACAAACTTTCGCCTTTATAATAGTAGAGTGATTATTCATCTTTCGTGAAATTTACATACAAACAGGAAGCAAACTTTTATAACAAACATATCTAGCATGTTTACGTAGAATTTACATTCGTGACACACAAAATATTCATGGTATTATTGAATAAGGCAAACAAAACAGAAAAGTCAACAGATTGACACAAGCGAAGGTGGTTGCTGTATTAGTAGATTTTATACAGAAACCTCAAAATCTTTGTTGCCAGATGTACACCAGATGAACTGTGTTCCATTATATTGAACAAATTACCTTTAGATAAAGTTAGTTTTGTGTTCACTCGTCCGTACGAAAATGGGTTTTCAAGTAGCTTCTCTGGTTTTCTTAAAGTTTTTACCATAGACTTATAAAAAAAGATGCACTCCGCGCCACGCATATCGAAAGTGAAGCACAGTAAGTATGCCGGGACCGCTTGTACAAACACGCCTCACGCTCACATTTACATCATAGTATGCCGACCGCCCGCAATTACGTGACACGACAGCATCAATCGTCACTCACGCACACATAGATCGGTACGGTGCTTCACTTTCGATATGCGTGGCGCGGAGTCCATCTTTTTTTTATAAGTCTATGGTTTTCGCTTTAGTTTTCTGTGTAGGTTTTTCTTAGTAATGTTGATGCTAGTCTATAACGGTCTACCTGCATTAATGTCAGTATTTATACTACCTGACCTGGCCAAGTATGAGTAGTTACAGCGTTATACCGATATGAATATTCTCAGAAAAAGGTTGGCCGACTTTTGAGCCTACCTGCAATATTTTGTTATTACGGTTTTCGCAAAAAGGTTACATACAACGATATATTATGTTTCAAATACAAGTCTAACCTAAGGCTATTTTCCCAACACGGTAAGGGTTGGTTTGTATTCCAAACTTCCTACTGATCTTCATTATTTTACACAGACGACCATCCTGAGTTTCCAGGAAATTATTTCATTAACCTAATATTTTCTACAAAATAAAGTTCAAACAAAATATTATAAATGTACAATTATTTTTATGATACAAGGGAGATGTAGTTTTCTATGAAGAAAAACAGAAATAAAATTTTAATTTACCTCATTAAAACTAACCATAATTGGCGAGATTGCAAAGGACTTATAAGATTGTATTACCCTTTGTAAAAAAAAATCATTTATACCAGTAATTAGCTTCCGCCAGCAGAGTTCGTTCGCGTGAAATTTCTTGTTCTCGCGACCCACCGCGTCGCATCGCATCGCCCGTCCGCGTTATTACTTCGTTTTTGCTTAGCGTTCTTTCTGTCTTTTTGCTGGACTCCTAAAGGTCCTAGCGTGATATTAAATAGCCTTATTCAAGAATTGGGCTATCAAATGGAAAATAATTTAACAAATCCGACCGGTAGTTTCAGACATCAGCGCATTCAAACAAACAAACTCTTCAGCTTATTAGGTAGTGTAAAGTTATATGGTATAAGTAATAAAGAGTATTCTATACTGCCGTTGTCTATGAAGAAATAGTAAAATAAAATCTTTCCTTCAGTAATAATATCAGTACCGTTATAAATCTGTTTCAATGTCAGCAATACTACCCTCCTAAGGAGCTTCTTCCTAAGACCTAAGCATTGGTTTGGTACTATTAGTTTCCCAGTAAAGTTCTAGTTAGTCTGACGTCACACAATGGCGGATTTCAGTCCATGTTGCTGGCTGTAATTGCAGTCGTATTAAACTAGTACGGATTCAGCTTTGAGAGCAATATTGCTCAGTATCTAGTATTTATTTAAAGTGATAACATAATTTAAAAGCTAACTGTCTTAAAATAATAATAATATGTATCGATCATCGGTCCTTCTACAGACGTGGCCAGCCCACTGCCGCTTCAGTTTGCTTACTCTGCAAGCTATGTCGGTAACTCCGGTTCTTTTCTGGTTAATTTTATTTCTGATTTTAGCCTTCAAAGAAACTCCGAGCATAGCCCACTCCATATAGCTGACTGTACTACTTTCACGACTGTACGACAGTGTAACAGACACCCAGAGATTGTAAAATCTTCTCTCAGACAGCTATAACTAGCTGTCTAAACCTGTCTCGGCTTGTTCGGCTAGCCGCAAGCTGCTAAGTTTTCCACTCCGTCACCATCACGGTATGCAGCTGTGTCTTGCACATAGTTTAGTTGTCTCTTACTGCTTGTTATAATTCAGTTGAAATGCTAATACACATCGCACGTCGCATTTTAGCATTTACTAGACAAAGGATTCACAATATGTTGAATTAATAGAGTGTCCATGGAGTTTTTTGCCCGTTCTGCTCCATTGGATCTTACTGCGCTTTGGGATGGGCAACTAGCCTCATTTTTCTGACTGGCCGAATATTTGACTATTAAAAAAAGCCTGTCATTTGGTTAACTGAAATATATTCTTTGAGTTCGATTTAAGTCATTAGGGAAAACTATATGATTAACGATATTAAAACTATGCTACGAACTGTCTATAAATAAAACATTATTTAAAACTTACCATTTTGAACAGATAATTACTTATAAATTGACTACGTTTTAATTAAGTAAAAACATAGCTGTGATTTATTAAAACACAAAGTTTTATAAATAAATATCAGTATTTCATATTTCATGGCATTTGTGGTTGTGGCACATCAGCCATGTCGCGTGACTAATAAATAATTTTTCATCATCATTCAATTTATTAATATCATATTAAACGCATTATGTGTGTGCGTGTGCACTGACAACGTGTAAATTAAATTGAGGTAAAAACCACCTATGTTTATCGGTTCTAGCAGTAGGAACAGTCAGGGAAATCGTTTATCAAATTGACCCATTATCTGTCAATTTGCCATTTTAGAAAACCCAAAATCAAAGCATTTATTAGTGCCATAGTGGTCATCGTAAACTATGCTCCACCTCCTATCCTGCTCTTGTGTCCCATGCTGCTACCGACGATGCCGTCGAAGTGGTGAAGTTTTGGGCCAACAAGATCTGACAAAGTCGTGCCAGCGTCAGGAAGAAGAAGAAAGCATTTATTTCAATGAAACCGTTTCTACAGACAGTTTCGAATTATCAAGGAGTCGGTCAGTCAGAAAGATAAAGCTAAACCCATTTCAAAGCGTAGAAACGTTGGTTTCTATGGAGAAGAACGAGCAAGAAATTCTATGGAAGTTCTTCTAAAAAAAAAAAAAACAACTGTCGATGAATGACAATTTTATTGTGATTTGAATTTACGGACACGGGACAGCGCAAAATAAGTCTGTGCGCGACATCTGACCTTCAAGATTATTTATATCCCTGCCAGCACTTTTAATCACTTTCAGGGCAACGATGGCGATTTTTTTTACTTTAAAAAACACGGAATACAGCACACTGTCTTGACACCTGACATAAACGTCAAGATGGCGGCAACCGATTATTTACGATTTCGGCCTCGCGCAGACTTTGCTCGAACTCTAGAACTCAATTAGTTTAACAATTAACTTATTTTAACCTTGTTAAACGCTAAACTTTACGTAGTTAATGGTCGAGAATCGATATTATGGTTACAATACTGGGTAGTAAATGTTGGTATAGTCTTAATATATTCCAAGTTTAGTTTGAGAATGTTTTGATTATAAGCAGTTTAATAAGTGAACTTGGAAATTCAAATCACAATATAATAACAATAGTTTCTAGCATCACATGGTATAAACGCATATTAACTACCAAGCTATCCACTAACTAAACCAATATACTTGCTTGCTTTTACTACCCGACTGCGCGACATCAAAGACAGGGTTATGTTTTTCGTATCTATGTATCTTTGTACCTATTTGGGATACTATAATTTAATCTCGAAGCATTCTAACCGGGTGGAATAAATCTGTCTATCGACTCATCTAGGTCGCGCGATGGTTATAGGACACGTTTGTTTTTATAAAATCAACATTGCAGGTTTTAGCGGTCATAAAGGATTGACTTAAAAAAAAAAGAACAATTTAGGTACTTACAGTCGCCAACTACTACAATCTGTCAAATATCTGTAACACGTTGACTGCCAACGCGGTCACCGGTGACCGCGAACAATAGATTTTCTATTGTGTCTGTTGCTTGGCGTTCAACGTGTTAATAGATTTTAAACTTAATCGCAAAGCAGAAGGCATAAAGGTTTAAAGCATAAGGTTTTTAATGTTGATTGGGTTTGACAGTTTCGGGTAGCTTGATGTGCTGGCGTCTGTACCATGAGACTATGACCATGTGGGGATCAAAATAAGACACGATTCCGAGAACATAACGCAACAAAATATGAAAAAATCAAGAAACCCGACTGCAACAAAAAGTTTAAAACAAGTTCATTTTTCAAGCTGTCTGATGCAATTGGTGGCAACAAATCTATGATTGAACTATAGCAAACACCAAGACTAATGCCTAAGGTCATTATAATAGCACGTTTTATCGCTTGCCTAGTTATTTACTTAAAAAAATAGAACATCAAATCATATTCTAGTTTTGCGTTTCATAAGATAAAGCTGCATTAAAATGAATCAGAAATAAAAAGAAAAGCTACTAATCTGCTGTCGCGCGCACAATGTCTGGTGGAACCAAGATTACTACGGGCGCAGACATTCCATTACCATTTCATTTTAAGAAATCGAGACTGTATTAAGCCAATTATAAAAAAAAATCTCGCTTTTACAATTTTTTTGTAGATTATACGACAAAAAATGTCAACTTAGTTATTTTTTTTAGATTTAACATTTTCGCTAAAGTGCGGTGACCTGGATTTGTTGCGAAAATATATTCAAATGTGATTCATAACGACTACAGATTGTGTTTAGAGCTGAACTAGGTTCGTCTTTTCCTTTTCAAGCTCTTGTTCAAACAATACGTACGTGAACAAGCACTAACATTTAGTGCTTATTCACGTACAACACGCGGTTATAATACTGTAACCGCGTGTTGTACAGCGGTTACTGCAGAACAGAAGACCAATTCTCGTAATTTAAAACGTTCAAAATCTAGTCGCAGTCTCATCTCGGCGACAACCAATGTCAAAAACTTGTCAAAATGTAGGGAAATTAGACGTATTTTTGACAGATTGAGGCTGAGATCAGACTGTGAACGTTTTATAATTACGAGAATTGCCCCTCTGAAGACCAATTCTCGTAATTTAAAACGTTCAAAATCTAGTCGCAGTCTCATCTCGGCGACAAACAAATGTCAAAAACTTGTCAAAATGTAGGGAAATTAGACGTATTTTTGACAGATTGAGACTGAGATCAGACTGTGAACGTTTTTATAATTACGAGAATTGCCCCTCAGATGATGTCACACTATAGCACCGTGTGATTCACATCATCTGTTCAGTAGATTAATAAGTGTTCGATTCATCTCAAAGGCCCTTTTCAAAGCACCCCCAAGCATTCGATATGATTTTGCTCTACCAAGCAGAGTCTCATTGTAACACATAAGCAATATTATTTTTGTAGGTACAACATCTGACTGAACAACCCTTTAATTTATTAGAGTTTCTACAAACAGCCAGTTTTTTTGAAATCCAAGTGCAGTTTAGGAAGTTTAGCCAAAAAAAGATCAACATTAACTAAATTCTGATGCAATGAGTGTCCGCGGAACTTTCAGTCAAAGTGGATGAAATTGGAAATTCAAATTTTTGAACGCTTTTATATGTTAATGGTGAACTACGGAAGTTTGTGAATTAGTTTTGTTGGATCTAGTTTTTATTTAAGAATGCTCTTTTGGCGTTATAAAGGGTCTTCATTATTGTAATTATCTATGTAATAAATATGTAAACATTGTCTCATTCATCAAGTACCGAGGTAGCTGTCGCTAATGTCGTCTGTCAGTCACCACAAATGGCGGGAAAGGCTGAAGGCAGTGACTTTGGTGTGGTAGTGAGCCAGTGTAGTGATATAATTAACATAAATACGGAATCAACAGGATTCTACTTAAATAGGCCTCCTTGAAGGATTGCTTACCTGAGCTGCCTGCATCCAGAGGATTCCCGCGACCTTCAACTCGGGTCAAACTAGTGAGGGGCCTACCCACAATGCGCCTTCCTGTGCACGGTTGCGTTGCGGACCCACCATACTACTGGCCATACCCCTGGTGGTTTGGTGGATCTAAAACTATACCACTGAGAAAATAGTGTGGTAGACCACAAGAGCATAAATTATTCAGGAGCTACCTATACTTAGGAATGTCAACTTATTTATAATTATTACTATCTGTTACACATGCGTGAATCATGTAATTCAAGTTCCTCACAACGGAACTTTTCGGCCCTATCAGGAATCCGTTATAAAGGGTTAGTACCATATTTTTTTATAACTACACACAAGAAAAAGTACACAATGCCTTTATCGTAGACTAAGGGCATAGGGACGGAACCACTGATCTATTTAGGCACCCCGTTAAACCCTTCATCGAAATAGTTTGGGACAAAATAACCCATAAATATTTTGCGAAACAGACGTTACTTTGATCACCCATAGCTATCACCAAAGCTTTCTGATCTATTGACTCCCTGTTTCTAAAGGCAGCTAACATTGATCTGAATTCCTAGAAGTCAGCTAACTTTGATCTGAATTCCTAGAAGGTTCCATTACGAACGGGTACAAATATTGTAATATAAATTCCTTGCTGACCAATTCAAAATAGACCGTCTTGATTTCTACTGAAGCTAAAATATTACTACCTACTTTTAGAGTTCTCGTTACTTTGATAGCCCACCAAAAACTTTCTGATCTATTATATGTATAACGCTAACTTTAGTATACTCTACCTTGGAGACAGTCTGGTAAAAACGGCGACAGAAGTGTCAAAACAATCGTTTTGTTCCAACGAAATGTCAGGAAACAAACGAACTAATGACAGTTCGTTTAAACTTGAACAACACAAACACACGTAAAGCGCAGAACACACCGTGAACTTAGCTAACTTAGCAAAGCTTAGCTCGCTTAGTTAAGCTTGTAATCGAGCGTGTGCGAGCTAATTAAACAAGGGTTATAGAGTTTTCTAAGGTTATCCGGAATCGTCAGGTTAGTTAGCTCATGTACATAGTTCCGATAGTACATAGGTACCTAGAAACATCAGCGCCAGTGGTCACGTGCTGCCTTGCACACTTAATAGGTTTTGGGGAAACCTCTTTGCAGTCTCCCCAGGGATGTGCCTTATCAGGCGTTGCACAGAGGAGGTTTCGGTTCGGTCTTTTGAGAGGTAACGGTGCCCCCTTCAATGTGCAGATTTATGATTACATATATATATAACTACTTATATGCCTATTATCAGCCATCTCGTTACCATAACACAAGCATTAAGTTGCTTAGCTTGGGACACTATATGGCGTTGTGTAAAATGTCCAAGGATATTATGTCCAAGGATATATTTACAGTTTTGGCTGAACTCGCCGAAAAATCAGAAGTCAGCTTATACTGGTTATGTATAGCTTGATGTGTAGCCGTGCGTACATACATCAAAATAGTTAAGAAGTCAAAGATGTACAATGTACATGGAATAATAAAAAAAAAAGTAATTGATGCGAGGTCTCAGAACGATATTCTGATGCCTCAAATATAATTTTTGGAATTTTGTCCATTTGTATGTTTGTTCCGGATTGGCGCAAAAATACTTAATGGATTCTGTAACTTCATTGAATAGGCTATATTATGCTATGGGAGATTAGCAATATTGCACTATGTTAGTCTTCGTTTTTGTCAACAGTTAACTGCAACATTTAATTAGACTAGTTTTTTTTTTTATATTGAGATTTTTTGGCTGCGAATTTAACCTCTGAAATAAATCTCATACGCCAAACCCATAAGAAGCTAAGAAGTCAATCTTGACATGTATACTAACGGCTTTAAATGTTAAACTGTGACGTGAGCGAAGCCGCGGGCACAGCTAGTCAACAATAATTGCCTCGAAGGGTGTCTTTATCTCCTTTCAGGTAATTGCTGTTCGTCTGTTTATTGTTTACATCTCCGTAAGTGGGACATTGGGGTCATTGGTGACATTGGCCTCTCTTTGAGGTTTATGTTTTTACCTTTATAGCACGTTTAATGTTGCCGCGTACAGATAGTGTTGGCGCGTTATTTTTACTTGTTTACGTTGGAGATACGAATTATTCTTTATCATTTATTAAAAAGAACCAGGTTCTTAATAATCTAGTCTGTAAGACTAAAAAGCAATTTCTAACTTTTTTTTTTACGTAATAAAACTGAATTACGAATTATGAGGGGTAAGTCGTAAGGTCGTCGCCATTTGTAATAATCACCTGAAAGTTATTTTCTTTAAGCCAAAATTAATGACATTAAAATATAGGGCGACTTTGACGTTGGCAGGCTCACGCGGACGAGCGACACCCGCCGCAGGCAATCATGTTACGAAAAATTCTACCAATAATTTTATGTCGTTATGTAATTTGCTTTACGATGATTATTTTAAATACTATTTAAGAATTGACAAAATCTTAAATAATTTTACCAGCTTTGTTTTCGCTGAAATTTAGCCCTTTCCAAGAAGCTACAATCAACAGTAATGATTGAGTGTTCAAAATTGTTAGAATTACGAAGCGAGTCGAGAGGAACCTATTTTATATTTCTAGTAAAATTTAGTAAATAATAACAGCCGCACAGGTCGATCGATCAGGTTAAGCTACGCTTGCAGATGTTGGTCTGTGGATAAATTACCATCTTTACATACCGTGAACCCTCCGTGCCTCGGAAAGCACGTTAAGCCGTTGGTCCCGGCTGTCATTCGTGGATCTTAGACGGTCGGGTAGTCCGAAGCCCGAAAGTCTGACAACTAGGCATAACAAGGGGTATCGTATTACCCAGTAACTGGGTTGTGGAGGTCAGATAGGCAGTCGCTCCATGTAAAATACTGGTTTTCAGCTGCATCCGGAAGCCGAACGCAACATAGTTGGGAAAAGGCTAGGCCGATGATGATTTAGAGTGAAAGACGCGCTATTACTTTATGTTTGCTTAACGTTCCTTCTGATTTTATTTTTTGCTCGGCTCCTTAGGGTCCTAGCGTCATGTTAAATCTATAGCTTGTAAGCCTTCCTCAAGAATTGTTTCAAAATGTTCTATCTAAGAATTTTATCTAACAAATGCAAAAAAAAAAATTCAAATCCTACTGGTGGTTTCAGAGATTAGCACGTTCAAACAAACAAACAAAAACACTCTTCAGCTTTATAATAACTAACCACCTTACTAATAAACGTCTTATATCAGATGAATAGTTACACATCGATTTCTCTCTTTCAGACGTCAGTAATTTGACTTTCGAAAAAAGAATATAATCAAAGCGGTAACTATAGATACAGACGCTATACAACGTTTATTAGTAAGGGGGTTAGTGTATATGTAGCAGCCAACTAGTTAAATTAGTCGTTCAGTTAACCGCCTAGCCTTTTAACTAAACCTGAATGATATTCAATTACAGTTTAGGTCGGAAGTCTGTAACCAATCACGCACTAGCCGAATTGGTCGCGGTAACTAAGCCAGTTAGTTAATATGTTAGGTTAGGTTAGAACTGTGATGAACCGCGTGCGAGCCGAGAGAACGAAGCGAGGCGAGCACTACTTCTAAAGGTCAGGCGGTTAACTAAACGTCTAATTTGACCAGTTGACTGCGACTTAAAGATTAGGCTAACGATAATATTAGGTACAGTCGTTATTGGCGTTACCTAAAACTAAAATTGTATCCAATCAGAAATCATTTAATCGTCCCTAACTATTGTTTAAGATCAACAGAAAAGATGAATCAGTTTAACAAAAAATAAAATTTTATTTAAGAAAATATCTCTTGTACAGAAAATTCCTCTTTGACTCGCCTTGTAAAATGGAAATTCGGTCTGGATTTTACCTTGATATCTTTCTGGAGAACTTTAGCCACTGCAGAAATTTGAAACTTTTAATTATACAATGTAAATGGTATCCATATCTTTATATTAATTAAAGTTTTAAACTTTGACTTTTGGATAATTTTAATTGTCTTGCAAAATAAGATCTCATCGTGTAAATCTTTAGAAAGTGTGGATTGTAAAGTCAAACTTATGTTTATGGCCAACAATTTAACTTTGACGGTACCTTTATTTCGTAGCAGTAAGTAAAGCTACAGCTTCCTAGAAGAGCACTGACATAGCGTCCGCAATTTACCGGTGAATGTTATCATTGAAACGTTATTTTTGAAAGTAAGTTGGTGTGTTTTCCTAGAAAGTCTTTGGGGATTTGAATTTACGATGTGTAAAGTCAAATAATCCCGCAACTCAAAGATTGAAATCGCTAGATTTGCCCTCCGTACTTACTCACGCGAAAAATGTAACCTACGTACTGAGAAAAGTAACCTAACCGGATGCAGCTGAATACCAGTATTTTACAAGGAGAGACTGCCTATCTGACCTCCACAACCCAGTTACTGGGTAATATGGTACCCCTTGGTAAGACTGGTTGTCAGATGGCTTCTGACGACCCGTAACGACTGTCAAAAGTGTCAAAGATTCACTGATGACAGCCGGGACCAACGGCTTAACGTGCTTTCCGAGGCACGGAGGGGTCTTGGTATGTTAAGATGGTCACCCATCTACATACCAACCGTGGCAGGCGAAGCTTAACCTGATCGATTGGCCCGTGCGGCTGTTATTACTTAGCCACAAGTCCCTCCTTAATTGAATTGCCCATTCTAAAACGTAGTAGGTACCTATGGAGTAGAACGGGGAAGAAACTCCATGGACACTCTTTCTCCCACAGACATAGCCCACAGCCAGACAGTGCAGACAAACATAGCCCACAGCCGTCCCTAGATGGACCGCACCCATGAGGATATCCACATGAAAAAAAAAAGATTCCGACGAACCGAGAACCTCCTCCTTTTTTTGAAGTCGGTTAAAAATGAAGACCAATCAATAACGTGGTTATATAAAAAGGTTACTGTGTAGACATAAATAAAATTGAAAAAGGAAAAATTTGTGATAATGATCGAAGAAATACTTTAAAAGCACATTAAAAATATGGTAGGTACCTGTACCTCATTATCCCCCAAAAAACCACTTAAACTTTCAACGTAGCGACAACATAATTATGTCCATATTTTATGCCCATTAAATTATTGGAAACTGAGGACACAATAGGCGTTCTAACAAAAAAAAAAACAATGGGGCAATTCCCGTAATTTTAAGAATTTTATTGTCGCTGAGATGAGATTGCGATTAGTATGAAACTTTATTTCTGAGTAAATAGGTAACCTCCTCTTTTGGAAGTCGGTTAAAAGCAACGTTTATAATATTTGTAGGATAGGATAGTACACACTACAAATCGTCATTTCCATCGTGTTTTCGATATAGCATATCAGCCTATAATATTATATTCTAAGGAAATTCACACCAAGATACTGTATACTACAGCATAATTACAATGCTGTTCGCACTACATAACAACCATCACAAAATTAACTACATATAAAGTTATCCTGTCCGACACTAGGAACGGATCTATATCGTACTGTTTACAAAGCTTGTTTAAATTTCTGCTTGAACGCACAATGTTTAGTTGTTTGTTTGTCAAGATTTTACAAAATAGACAGCCTGTTGTTCCAAATTATCATAATATTATAGTAGCGTTATCTACATTTTGTGTTCCGAAAGGTGAGCCATTCATTGCGGTTAAATGAGCCGAAATCACGAGTGGAGCATTTGGTAGCGTTAGACGAAATACATAGGGTTGACAACATAATTATCATCGAAATAATATATTTGCGTCAACTGTGTACCTATTAAGGAAAAAACTTTCTTAGCGTAATATTATGGCTAGATTTCCCAAAGGAGTAGATAGAATTTCCTTGTTATGTTTTTGTACGAGTATCTCCCATCTAATGAGGAGTATGAAGGAGCGACCGTCTTGTGGCTAAGTAATATTAGCCGCACGGGTCGATCGATCTAACCGCTTTTCATCCGTGGATTGGTGACCATCTTTACATACTAAGACCCCGCCGTGCCTCAGAAAGCACCCGAAGGCCAAAAGTCTGATAACCAGTTTTACCAAGGGGTATCGTATTACCCAGTAACTGGATTGTGGAGATCACGTAGCCAGTCGCTCCATGTAAAATACTGGTACTCAGCTGCAATCAGTTAGACTGGAAGCCACCCCCAACTTATTTCGGTAAAGGCTAGGCAGATGATGACGTATTAAGCAACGAGGCTTTTGCCACTTTCCGGCTTATACCTATCTGGCCTTATACCTTTCGTTACCTAAGAGAAAAAAGCCACGACACATAGATAAGTAAAAATAATCCCATCTACAATTTTAAATGTATCCACGCTACGTTACAACTATTTTACGGTACACTTCTACTGTGAAAATTCTCAGGTGAGAAATTACTACAATCTTACCTAAACCACTAAGGAGAACATTGAGAGAGTCATAAACGGTTTACTATGCGCTAACTACATACTAACTTAACTCAAAGTTATTACCGTGAGGACGTGTCATACCTACCCTCCTACAGCCGGTAAGGAAATACGTATGTACAGAGGCCAGCACATCAAGTTACCCCAATCTGTCATTTTTCTTTGATGGATTTTCAACTTTACCCCAAACAAATAAGGTTCATATTCAATTGGGAAAATTTCACAGATTGGGGTAGGTTGATGTGCTGGCCTCTGTACTTATTCTTTTTGTTAGTTCGTTATTTGGATTACCCATCTGAGGGGTAAGTGCGTAACTTTTTTTTTCCCTTCAAAATTCTTCAGGTTGTGATTGATAGAGGGTGCTGGTGATAAATAATAATTGAACCTAAAACAAACGAAAAATGGGGCGAAATAGAATTAATATAATAATAAAGTAATTATTGTTTGATTAATTTATGATTTCGGGGCTAAAAAGGAATTAATGTGGGGGCAAACAAGGAATATTAAATGTGACGCGAATTTTGCGAAGCGAATACAGAACAAATCGATCGAATACATATTTTGTATCAAACTGGTAATAAATTAATTTTTCGTTATTCACAGTTTATGTCCAGCGTAGGCGTTGACGACGCGTAGATGCTGCGTGAATGAATACGTCGCGTAACGTCACGTTAGAAGTGAATGATACAGCCACGAGCTTAAATACTTCAAAAGCGATTTTCTCATAAAGTATTGGTATAAATTGTAGGGTGTTGCGAATACAGTATTTTCGAAACCATACTATTATGAAATAGTATCATTTACCAAAGTTGTAAACGTTATTTTGTGAGAAAATGGTTTTTGAATTTTGTGTGAAAATAGTGGGTATGCGTCCACGTGGCGTTAGAGTCGAAGCGAAGCAAGACATTCGAAGAATGTCACATAAACTAGATACTCTTTTGAACTTTAAGTTTAAGATTCCATTTTGCATATAGTTGGAGTCAAAATAGAAGTCCGCTTATAAGACCACGTGGATTGTTCACTGAAGCAGTGAATGAAATGTAGGTATGGAATCCAATATCGCGCTCGTGCACTTTTTATTGTGCATGAGAATGTTGGTTCGCTACCTATGTATATCAAATATTGCTTTTCATTGGGTCCCTCCAACGTTGTATGTTGGATCTCAAATCGAACAACATCAAATTGCCTGCAGTATTCGTTACTTACGTTAATACGTTGATGAGTATCTCTATCTTGGTAAAATACTTTCTTTCCATTCAAGACAAAACAAAAAAGTTGCAAGACGCACCGAAAATGCCTGGAAGAGCTATTGGGCCATGAAAGATCAAATCAAGGGCATCTTCCACACTTCCATTATCCCTCAAGAGAAGGCTCATCGACATGTGTATTCTTCCCATTCTCGCGTATGGTGCTCAAACATGGTCTTTGATAATTCGGCAGAGTAACGAGAACGGTATTCTGAGTATTAAACTTGTGGACCGTGTTAAGAATACAACAATCCGTTCCATCAGTAAAATAACTGATGTCACTCGGAAAGCGGCCACGCTTAAAAGGAATTGGGCTGGACACATCTGCCGCATGTCAGACGATCAGTGGGCCAAACATACGACCCAGTGGGTCCCGCTTATTGGAAAACGACATGGCGGCAAGACTAGACGGAGATGGCAGGATGAGCTGGACTCCTTTGATAAAGATTGATCCTTAGCAGCTCCCGGCAAAAAAAAAATAGTTCAGAATAGGACATGCGCTTACATAATTATCCTCTCGTCAGGCATCCTCACAACATATGCAGACCAGTGCAGCTGACGACGTATTAGATAGATCTCAATTCCGCAGATTAGCCTTTAAGTGCCTCCGCAATACTTCTCTTAAACATCAAATGGACGGACCATTAAATTCACGTCGATAAATCATTAAAATACCTACTGCTCATAGAGTCAGCGAGTGACATCCCTAAATAATTTCCATACTTACAGAAGGGCAAACAGAATCGTGTAGATATTCAGTCCCTTTCCTCTTACAAATGGTTTTTCCAGTTTATCCAAACTTTTTGTGCTTTTAAGTAGGGTCATGCTAGATAATTAGGTACTTATTCCGTTGTCTGGGTCTTGGGACCTGCGTGTGAGCACAGGGCTGTTAAAGGTCAATGGGCTGTGACTTTAAGCTGATAAGGACCACGTAAATAGGGCTTAGCTGAATGCGGAAGATAGCCTTTACGGTTTTAATAGGTAAATAAATACAATGATGAAGGTAAAACATTTTTGTTTCTACTGGAGCAGAAAAAGTCGTGGGACACTTTGAGAAAGGCCGTGCCTATTGATTGCCTACTTATCGCTTTATAGGACTGTATTTTTACTTGAGTTAATTATATAAGTTATTCTATCATAACATAACCTAATTTTTTTTGTTCCAATTAACGCACGTAAAAAAGCGTGATATGAAAATATATTATGCATGCATTATATTTTTGTTTTCATTTATGGTTGTTTGTGTTATATAATAATTCATATTACCTACTAAAACTTAATGAAGGTTATAACATATCCCTATTATTTTGATTAAAAGGAAAAAATAAAAAGCAAAACTATAACTAAGTACCTTTCTCCCTTGATGTTGTTTAAAAACGCAGTCCACTGCTGGACATAGGCCCTCCCAGGTTGCGCCACAACACTCTGTCCTCCGCCTTCTGCATCCAGTCTGTCCCAGCGGTCGTCGGTCCATTTAGCTGGGGGCCGTCCCCCACTACGCTTGCCGATACGCGGTCTCCATTACAGGACTAGTCTGCTCCACCGGGAATCGGTGTTTCAACAAACATGACCAGCTTACTGCCACTTTAGCTTGCTTACTCTGCAAGCTATGTCGTTAAATCCAGTTATTTTCGGAATACCATCATTTCTGATTTAATCCTTCAAAAAACTCCGAGCAAAGCCCCGCTTCATAGTGCGCGTAAAAATAAAACACGAATTATGAAATATTTAATAATCTCAAAAGCGCTCCATCATCTGAAGTTTTAGCGATCAATCAATGCTTTGAACGATTTTGGTTGATATTTAATCTGATATCTGGATAAATAGGTCGAATCTAGGTAAGCAATTCCTTAATTCGGATAAAATTCTAGTGAAATTGATAGGTTCTTAATTACCCAGCGGTTTGAGACTCTAACTTTATTAATAAACGACTTAAAATAATTACTGAAATGGTGTTACTTTATTATGACTTTTGACTCGAGAATGACAGGGCAGGTAGCAGTTCTATAGCGTTTTTAAATAAGAGTAATGAATGTTCATTTAAAGTTTTTCTGCCGTAAGTACACTGTTAACTATTTTACCTTTGTATATTTATTTATTAATACTTTATGCACAAGTAAAAAAAGGCGGGCTTAATGCCTTGGGCATTTTTTTTTGTATATTTTTCTTCGTAATGTACAAATTGTAAATATGAAAGTGGGTAAGATAGTCGTATTATGTGTATGTTTTAATAGCTTCTACTCTCATGGTTGTTGGTAAAGAAGGCTTTATCTACCACCCTACATTTTTAGTGCCTACCTAGAGCAATGAAAATAAATTAAGTGACATTTTTTTGCAGAAATTGCACAGTACCTACTAATGATTAAGTTTTGTACAGTTTTTAATAGCATGCAAAACTATTGATTTAATAACGGAAGCTAATAAAATTGTTACGTATATGTTTTTCCTTCAATTAATATAATTAAGTGTTGTTCAGTCGACGAGAAAGGTTCCCAAATATTTTTGTAAATAGGTCGTGAGAATAATGTATTGGGGTGCGTGCTTACAAAGGTGACCTTTGTCCCTTTATTGTCCTTTTATTGTAGTTGATGTTATAAAGGCAGATATTAAGATCTCCATCTTTTGAATTGAATTTATAAACTACTAGCAGCACCCCGCGGTTTCACCCGCATAATTGTCGATCCCGTGAGAATATCGGAATAAAAACTATCCTATGTCCTATCCCGGGACTCAAAATATGTCTATACCTTTCATCTAAATCTAAGATGAAGAGGTAACATACAGACAGACACAGTTTCGCAATTATATGGATTTCATCTAAATCGGCTCAGTGGTTTAAACGTGAAGAGGTAACATACAGACAGACAGACCGACACACTTTCGCATTTATAATATTAGTATGAATTTTCCGCTAAGATATAACATTCTGTGACCACGTTGAAAGAAATAAAGAGAAAGAAAATACATTTATTTAGCACAGACTAGAAGAGGTTGACGTTGTGACTCTTAGGACCCACAGGCTGCCAAGGGAACTCTATTACTAAGCCTCCGCTGTCCGTCCGTCCGTCCAAGTCTCGTCAATGAAGGGCAACGGTGCCCTTCATTGACGAGACTTGGCCGGCTTTTTAGGTTATACCTAAAATAGTCGTATAACCTAATAAATTTGCAAGAAATCCAAAAATGGAAACAAATTTTTCACGAATGAAACAAATTAACACAAATGAACGCATATAAAGATATTACGTCATTACATTATTATTTGCCCTTATGAGGTGAGGTGCTAATAGGGATAATAAATAAAAAGGTTACATGATTTGTAAAGGCTTGCCACACATTCACAGCTATAGGTACATTTCGACACGAATTCGTAAAGTGAAACGACCCTTCATGCTTTGGTGAATTAATTTATATTAAAGGGTCGTTAGCAAGGATATTTCTATGTATTATTGAGACTGTATTTTCAATTATAGGCTAAGCATTGCCATACAACGTGGTAATGCCGTCAGTCTCTTGGGTACATTACCAGTCGACAGCGATGCGGATGTATTTTTCGACGCTATATTTTAGTTTCTGTGTAGTTTTAGTTAAGTTAGCATTTAATTTTGTTTTTTTTTTTTACTTAGGTATTACTTATTATTTGCTTATTTTTGATTATATGAAATTAAAGTATACAGGGTGGCATGGACAGTGCAAACTGTAACGCTGCAATTTTTTTTTAATACTTTACGAAATTTTTTAACACAGCGGTTTTTAGAATCATGAAGGGCCCGTGGCAAAATAATAAAAGCCGCACAGGTCCATCGATGAGGTTAAGCTACGCTTGCCGCGGTTGGTCTGTGGAAGGGTGACCATCTTTACATAACGATACCAGACCCCTCCGTGTCTCGGAAACCACGTTAAGCCGTTGGTCCCGGCTGTCATTTGCGGATCTTTGACAGTGGTTACGGGTAGTCAGAAGCTCGAAAGTCTGACAACCAGTCTTACCAAGGGGTATCGTTTTACCCAGTAACTGGGTTGTGGAGGCAGTCGCTCCATGTAAAATACTGGTATTCAGCTGCATCCGGTTAGATTTGAAGCCTACCCCAACATAGTTGGGAAAAGACTAGGCAGATGATGGGGTTTTAGAATCATTTAGATGCTGATTCCATTGTAAGAGTCTGCGCGTCCATGTTCCTGCCAGCCTGTATAATGTGTGGCTGGTCATGCCGCTGCAACAGCCGCTGTCGTAATACACGTAATTCAAGGCGATGATAATGTCTAGTTCGAGCGTGAGTTCATTAGTATCCTAAGAAATGCAGCAAAAAATTAGCAGTGGTCGTACAAACTAGTAGGTCATCATCTGCCTAGCCTTTTCCCAACTACATTGAGGTCGGATTACGGTCTAACCGGATGAAGCTGAATAAAGAAAAAAAAGCACACCAATAAACCATTGCCCTAAAATATTTTCCAATCTTTTAATTCACCCCTAAGCCCCTAGCTAACAAGTACAGTCAACAAAAGAGATAAGTATGCAGGATCGTCGGATATAGTTGAAGTTTAGTAAGAAACCGATGGATGTTCTCGAATAAAATTTGATCTTACGAATAGAAAACAAACAGCTCATTTATCAAATAAAATTTCAGCCGACAACATCCATCGGTTTCTTACTAAACTTAAACTATATCCGACGACCCTGCATACTTATATCCTTTGTTGACTGTACATGTATACTGTTGAATCACTGGACACTTCTAAACATTTTCAAGTGATAGAATACGAATGAGTAGATGAGGGTTGTAGGAACGAATTGAATATGTGAAGTGAGCGAGAGAGGACTGTAAGAGGCCAAGTTGAAAGAATTTAAATGGTGCATTTACAGATACAGGAGGCATCCGGTCGTACAGTCGACGTAAATAGTGTTAGAAGATAAAGGATTATTATATTACCTATTAAATTTAAACACAGAAAAACAAACATTTGATTGTAAATAACAACAACATCTAGGAAATGGTTTGTTGTTGTTCTTGAATTTTTACGTAACATAATACATTACATACATAATCAGCCTATAATGTTCCCACTTCTGGGATAGAGGCCTCCTCTCGTAAGAGAGAGAAGGCCGTAATCCACCACGCGGGCCCAGTGCGGGTTGGTAGATATCACATGACTTCGAATTTTTGGTTATAGGACGTGCCCGTTTCCTCACGATGTTTTCCTTCAACAAAAACAAATAAATGCTAGGTCTTTCTTGTACTGAAATCTAGTTAAAAAGCTGTCATCTTAATCATGTCAATAATTAATCTCAAAAAATTCCCGCTCTGATTGACTTTATTTTACAAAATATATGTACATAGAGTCAGCCGCAAAAATATGTATATGTCGCAGCCAACTGGTTCAATTAGCCGTTTAGTTAACCGCCTAGCCTTTTAACTAAGGCCTGAGTTCACCAACATTCTAACCATCGGTTAGGTATTTAAACAGTTGATTTATGTCAAATTTCCTAAGGAAATCAACTGTTTAAATACCTAACCGATGGTTAGAATGTTGGTGAACTCAGGCCTAAACAGCGGCCGTTCAACTAACGGCCTAAATGATATTTAATTATAGTTTAGATTGAAACTAACCAATCACGCGCGAGACGAATTGGTCGCAGTAACTAACCCAGGGCACCCTGACCAAATAGCTTAAGTTAGAATTGTGAGCAACCGCATGCCAGCACTAATTCCAAAGGCCAGGCGGACTAAACGGCTAATTTAACCAGTTGGCTGCGACATATACACGGACAATGAACTATTATAATTATAGTCTACAACAATTCAGTTGTATATCCATGTCAAGCTACAAAACATAGTACAATCAACAAGTATACAATACACAGGATGAAATTTTATAGGTGAGCCAAATTAACGTATCTAATTCAACGTGTAATAAGAAAAATTTAGAGCATGTCATTAATAAGGAAAGGGATGCACATAATGTGCGCGTAGGCGAGCGATTTGGCAACGTTGTCGCGTGCCCCTTTTTTCGCAGGAACGGTCAAAATTAGGTAAACACCGCTAGTTCAACGCATTGACAACTTGCTTCATGTTGTGAACTCTGTGATGAATGGATTGCTTATCGGGCACGCGCTAAAATTGATTTATTGATTTTCGTATTTGTTTTATAGATTATGATTAAAAAAATTCTGGAACGACGATAATTCGTGTCTACTTGAAGGCAATAACTTAGTTTACACTATCTAAGACGATAAAAAAAATTATTTTCCAACTCATTTAACATTATACATTTATTTACCATCGACTCGAAAGGTAGAAGAACTCCAATGAAGGGTAAGCCCTCTTCTCAATAAGAGAAGGAACAAGAATCGATCATTTCATTTCATTTTATTTTTCATAAAACAATTTACATTGATCACTCCGGTAGAATACTTGTAAGTATCGATTCTTCTTTTCGTTATCAGAGCAATGATAATGTCATCCTAGGAACTCATTCCGATGCTAATACCATTTTTACTTAATAATCATCTGCCCAATCTAGCCTTTTCCCAACTATGTTGTGGATGGGTTTAAGTCAAACCGAAAACAACTTTTTTACATATAGTGACTGCCTATCTGACTTCCACAACTAACCTGCCTAATCGGGAGGAAGGAAGGAAAACCCCTTGGAAGGACCAACTGAGTACCTAAGTAAGACGAAACAGTACTTATCTTTTAGATCAAGTATTTTTCTTACCAATTATATCTTCGAACACTTCGTAGTTGAAGTGTTTTCCAATAACAGCACAGTGTTGTTTTTCTCTGTTTTACTAACGAGACTGAATCTGTAAACAAGTGCTCACGGACTTTGTAAAGTAGTTTCCAATAATTCAAGCTGATCTACTCGTTTAACGGAAGTGTAGTTGTAGTTTATGTCTGAAAATATTTTGCTGCCAAAGTTAACTTAACAGAAGCTCGCCTGTTTATGGTGTTAAGCAAAAACTGACAGCCACGTGCTAGGATGCTCCTACTAATACTATCGGATTAAGGTCATCACTCATTATAACCGTACCGCTCCACCGCAGTAACGGCCTCCGCGACAAAAACCCACCCGTTTTTCGCCAACGCGCAGACAGCGCGTTGGCGAAAAACGGGTGGGTTTTTTTTTTGGCTAGCACGCCACCAGATGAGGTGACAGCTTGTTATTCACACGCCTCTTAATAGTCGGCAGCTCACCGTGCGCGAGCCATTGGCTAGTTTTCAACCTACAGATTGGTTTGCGAACATTAGTAGGTAAGTGATCTTGCTTAAGAATCACAGGTTTTTACTTTATGTCTCAGTTTACTTTACGTGAACTAGCTATTGCTCTAGATGAAAAAGAGAATCATTTCCAAAAAAGGAGAAAGACTATTCAAGGATCGCGCGCGGATGGCGAGGCGCCGGCTGCAAACGCATGCAGGCGTTTCGTCGCCGGTGAGCGGGCTGCTCAATTGAAGCGCGCGGTCGCGAACGTGTGACGGCTATCCACTATTCTGTGTTATAATATTATTACACCCACATTTGGCCAGAAGTAATAGGGGCGCGCCTATTGCCATCAATCGGGCACAATATCCAGAGTCCGAGCTGCTTCTGAGAAATGTCTCTTGTAAAAACCCAATAACACTTTGTCCGACCTGGGAATCAAATTCTCAGCAGTACCTAGCGCTTGCGACCACTAAACCAACGAGATGTTATACTTATTATATTATTATTTTAAACTAGCAGCGTCCCGCGGTTTTACCCGCATAAGTGTCGATCCCGTGGGAATATCGGGATAAAATGTATCCTATGTGTTAATCCTAGTTATAAACCAGCTGTGTGCCAAATTTCATAGAAATCCGTTCAGGCGTTTGTGCGTGAAGAAGTAACAAACATACAAACACACTCACAAACTTTCGCATTTATAATATTAGTGTGATTCTTTATATTCATTCTGCCTTTTCACTTCCTTTCACTTAAGTTAGCGACAGTACCTACCTACAATTTATGTACATTCAATCCTAAGCTGGATACAAGTACTAAGCTTTCAGATTTCTATTCAATGTAAACTTGAGAAGGGAATAGCTTTTAACGTGTCACTTGGCTGGCAAGAGGCTATTCGGGCAGCCATTTTACGAGTAAGTTTACTCAGTTATTTTGCTTATTTACCTACATTAGAGTAAACTGTAATTTGCGGGGGGTAGGATAGTTTGTAAATGTTGGTTTTTGGCAAACGGTGCTGGTAAGTAGCGTTATAAGGTACTGGCAGCGCGCCGCGGTTTCACCCACATAAGTTTCCCGTGGGAATATCGGAAAAAAAACTATCCTATATCCTTTCCCGGAACTCAAACTATCTTTGTACCAAATTTCATCTAAATCGGTTCAGCGGTTTAAGCGTGAAGAGGTTAAAGACCGACAGACACACTTTCGCATTTATAATATTAAATATGGATCATATGTTTTTCACTGCCTCATTGATCCAGTGGTTGCGAACACTATTGCAGAGCAAGAGGTCTTGGGTTCGATTCCCAGGTCGGGTAAGTGTTATTTGTTTTTTTTTTATGAGGAATTTTTCAGTAGCAGTCCGCCGGAGACTGGATTTGTGCCTGATTGATGGCAATAGGCCCTTAACCGGTTGAATGCCGTAATAACAGACACAATAAATTAAAAAGCCATTGTGTCTCGCGTAGATCTATGTTCATACGAAGGGTTAATACATACGACTTCAACCTAACTGGCGAAATGGATTAAAGAACACAAAAACTTTATTCTTTTGTTTTTATCTGATGTATCTATGTATCTGGTGTAATGTGTCTTTTAATCTGTGCTAAATAAATGTATTTAATTTCTTTTTAACTATAGCGCAGGGGTCTTTGGACCCCTGCGCTATAGTTCTTTAATTATCTACAGGTTGCTCCAATGTGGTGTTTTAGAAAAAATTTAATAAATCATAATGTTTAGTGAAATTATAAAAACGTGTGGCATAGATAAAGCTAGGTCTTCATCGGATACCAGAAAGCCAATTTTCGTAATTTATAACGTTCAAAACCTAGTCACCTAGTCTCATCTTGGCAAAGTCAAAGCATTTATTTCAAATAAGCAAACAAATGAACTTGACAAATGTCAAAACGTAGGGAAATTAGTGGTATTTTTCACAGATTGAGACTGAGATCAGAAAACCAATTCTCGTAATTTTAAACGTGCAAAATCTAATCGCAGTCTCATCTCGGCGACAAATAAATGTCAAAATGTAGGAAAATTCGAGGTTTTTTTTGACAGATTGAGAATGAGATCAGACTTTGAACGTTTTTCAAATTACGAGAATTGCCCTCAGATCACTGCTTTGAAATTACAGTACCATTGCCGACACTAGAAGTGGCACCAGTACGTGCCATTCGGCACGAAAGGTATAATCGAATTGGAAAGAATACATTTTATATTAAAAACCCGTGTTACAGCTTACATTTTCACACGTAGCAACAATGTAGGTCAAATGAAGATCTGCGGGAAAAACAAGGATTATAATACAGGTTTTCACGATATCCAATTTTTAAATTGAATCATACCTGTTATGAGTGCAGGGTATTGTATACCGGATGATTTTTCTTACGGTCTCGAAATTTTTACAGGGTGTTCTACCCATGAATAAGAACAACTTTCACTATGGACCAATTCAGAAATCACGAAAATCAGCTGTTTAATACAAAAGTTCAATGCCTACTAGATCAAAATGTATGAAACAGCTGATTCTTTTTCGTGATTTAATCACTGTCTTCCTCTTAAGGGGTCATTGTACGGGCCTGCGGACGGCGAGTAATGGGTAGCTCGCCGTCCGATCAGGACCAGGCCCGTGCCGGACGGCGCGTATGTGTTCCACGCGCGCCTCAAAGAGCTGTCAGCAGACACGGAGGGGCCCGTTAGGGCCGAAGCCTGCCGGGGCAGCGGGATTGTCCGAAAGGGTTACCGCTGCCCCGGAACATAAAGGGCTAAGGAAGGAACACGGATGGGTTTTAGTCAGTAAGAGTCTGACACTCCCTTCCGCTCCACCCAGAGCGGGAGGAGTCATTGGATGATTTCCCATCCTAAAAAAAAAAAAAAAGGTGTCATTGTACTCATCATTATGAACAACTTTTACTGTGCGACCAAATCAGAAATCGTGATAAAAAATCAGCTGTTCCCCTACATTTATGTTCGCATAACTCGTCAAAATGTAGGTAACAGCTGATTTTTTTTCGCGACTTCATTGATTTATGTAGATTGACCTCATTGCGAAATGATAATAGCCGCAAGAGTTGATCAAAGATTAATCTATTATTGTCGCGGTCAGCTCGTGGATGGGTGACCATCCATGACATATCCAGACCCTCCGTGCCTCGGAAAGGTTTCCGGCTCTTATTTGTAGATCTCTGACAGTCTGACAGTCAGAAGCCCATAAGTCTGACAACCAGTTCTACCAAGGGTTATATTGTTACCCAGTAACTGGGTTGTAGAGGCCAGATAGGCAGTAGCTCCATGTAAAATAGTGGTACTCAGCTGCATCCTGAATACGAGTATTTACTACACTGGAAGCTGACCCCAATGAATTAAGTTCCTGCAAAATAAAGATATTTTGCTTGATAATGAAGTAGTTATCAGAATTACGAACTTTTGATTACCTGTTACGACTATCATAAAAGATCGAAAGTTTATCCAGTCTTTCGAAGTTTTGTAGTGTGAAAATTGGACCCCTATCCCCGAACTGACCACCCGAAACACACCAATCCGAAGTTTTTTTATTTTTTATTATTTTATACAAAAGAATACAGGATTATTCATATTAAATAGCAACCAAAAACCACTAAGGTTTAAACTTGTGCTAAAATGAGTCTATCTCAATATCGAACTATACAATAAAGCAGTTTAATTCACAACACAGATTGATTCATCCGCTACTATTCCCAAGACCTATTCATTGTCCTGACGGCTCGGTACTTCTGTTGTCACATGCGTACGATAAAAAATAGCGAGCGTAAGTTGCTACACTATTTGACGTAAAGACTAGTGAGCTTTTCTTGTCAGTTTACCCAAATATACTAAACTGCTGATAGGACCTTTATCCTGTATCACGTTGAGTGTCTTTTAGGCTTTAACTAAAGCTATATAATAAGTTACCGAAAGATATAAAAGATTATTCTTCAGTTAACATTTTTGGCTAATCAACATTAAGAAATCAATACTCACTGTATGTACTCAATAGATCGAACGACTTTTGTTAAGTTTCTCATATCTAAGTGAACTATGTAAGTTCTGTTTGAGAAACAATTTCTCAGTTGTCCAGCAATCGTTATGAATGAAAACAGACAACCCAAAAACTAATTTAAGAAGGTGCCGCCCGCCGCCCTCCGCCCGGCGCCGCCTGCCGTGCCGCTTGAGTGTAATTCACGACACGTCGCTGTACCGTGTATAATTTACGCCTAAGGTGGACACGCGGAAACGCATGTCCGAGAATCCACCCTAGGCCTAGTTGGATACACGGAATTTACAGGCTGAGGGTTGATTAAAGGACATACCTTTCCGCGTTTTTGGGGTGGACAAACGGAATAACCGGATTCGCGCGACCACCTAGTAGGCCCAACTCAGTTAACATTAATATTACATAATAATTTTACCTTTGCCATCCACTCGAAAAGAAGATATCAATTTGCACGATAATGCATTAAATGACTTTAAAATACACGTGCCTTAGAGATTATTGCAGCGCCATAAAACGAAGTACGATATTTCACAACAAAGTTCTAAATATCAAAATAACTAATAGCGAACTAATCTTGATAATAATCGGCTATTAGTTAGAAACTTAGAACGTGTTACCTAACTCATAATAATTGTTAAAGTTCGGTTTTCCCTTCATTAGGTAAGCAATACAATTCTGAATTTCCGGAGATGGAAAGCACTCACAATTAATGAACAAGAGATACTTAAGTATAATTATCTAAGTGTGTAAGTACGTATATACATAATTTGAATATAAAACATTTCGTCTCTCCGAAAGCGTTTCACAAAGCCTAGTTTTAAATTCTCTCAGTCAACACTATGTTTGTTTGACATCCAGCGTTTTTGGGCTAAAACTTTTTGGTTTCAAAGCGCTTAAAATACAGTTTTGGACAGCAACGCGCTAATATTTTATGCGAATCCAATAAAGTTTTGCGTAGGATTAAACATTTCAGAATTTCTGGTGTGGAAACCGAAAATACGCGTGGATAGTAAATCAAAATCAAAATCAAAATCAAAAGTCATTTATTCAAACTAGGCTGAGAATCAGCACTTTTCGAACGTCAAAATTACATAAGACAGTCCCCCAAAACGCCCGCCCTTCACCACTTCCTAGTGCTGAAAAAATTAATTTAACAAATTAATTTCGAACATAGATAAATATAAAAACTCTACTAAAACAAAATAAAATACTCCATCATAAATATGACAGTTGTATGCTCAGCGCACATTGCTCGCAGAACAGATGGCCGATGGAGCCGAAAGGTTCAGGAGTCCGCGTGCCGAAAGACGTGGCGTTGGAAGGCCTCCTACAAGGAGGACTGATGTCCTTGTGAAAGCTGCAGTACCAGCAGTGGTCATCTTACGGCTGATTATGATGGTGATAATTATATTCTCGATTAAGATGGTCATAACAATTCTTAACCTAATGAGGAACACTGCTAAACCGTAAACTTCTTATACTATTTTCATACTAATATTATAAAGAGGTATGTGTGTGTGCCTGTGTTACTGTTTCGAATCCGAGAATTCATTCACTAATGGAAAGCTACTGTATCTCTGAGTGACATATGATATACATTACTGTATCCATAATCTTTTGTTTTTATTATTTTGTCCATAATCGGCAGTTTATTGATTAAGCATTATGTAATACTAGCTTCCGCCCGCGGCTTCGCCCGCGAGGTATGTCGATAAAAACTATCCTATGTCCTTCCCCGGGATGCAATCTATCTCTCTGCTAAATTTTATCGAAATCCGTTCAGTGATTTAGGAGTGAAAAGGTAACATACAGACAGACAGACAGACAGACAGAGTTACTTTCGAATTTATAATATTAGTAAGGATTAGTATTCTGGAATATTACAAACTGACAAACAGCAATGTCACCTAACCCCGCAAAGCTGGGTGCTTACTCTTAAATATAATTCCGATAGATCGACATTGGTCAAACGTCAGTTGGTTGAGTTAAACGTCAAGGATTGGCTAGACTCAGTGAGTCCAGCCAATCCCTGACGTTTGACTGACAATTCCAATGTCGATCTATCGGAATTATAATCGAGAGTAAGCAACCTGTAGTGTAAGATAGAACCTCATTCTTCCAGTGCAAACAATTCAGTTTGCTTCCACGCTTGCCGAATGGACTGTGTAACGACCTGTTTATGATAATCTCAGAGCCGTGACGCAGTTGCTGACCTTCTCAAGTGTAAGATTTCTTCACATAATAAGATAAATAAGAAATATTAAAATCAGAGTCCCGACATCAACCGTCGGGCAGTGCCCACCAGACACGACACCCGTCTGGACGGAGCGTCTTCCGTTTTCTATAGAGGATGAGTGAACTTTACACCCTGTTCCTCATACCCCTATACAATAAATAAGATTAGGTACTTATGGAGTTTACAATAGAAATAATGAGCACGTAGTTCAATCGTACCTCTTCACATACTCGTAGGTTTCCCAGTCCATCAATCTTGCCAAATTGAGGTACCCCTGCCATTGCCCAGTCTTTAACGTGTGTTATGATGTAAGTAAGCAATGGTTTTAGATAGTAAATAGATGGTATCGTAAGAAATCAAACAACGTTGTGATTTCTCTACGTTTACCTAATTCCAAGCGAAACAACATCAAAATAGTCAGATAGGAAACGCCGACCTCATCTAGTTTAAAAACATATGATTGACGTGTGTTTGTATAATTTGTCATTTAACATTTATCATCCGCGCTATACTATCACTGATACAAATATTTGAAAGCTCATTCTATACTCGCTTGACTGTTCGAATGCAACCAGTTATTTTATTGCCAGTCTGCACTACAAAAGGTCCACTTTCGCAGACTTTCAGCTTTCTTATGTAATCCCCGATTTTATTGCCTTTTCGCGAATACTACGTGTTCCGTTTGATCGTTTAATTTTAATAGGTTGTCAGTTTCGGCCATTTCCTATAATAGAGGATTTATATTTGACGTGGGTTTCTTTACTTTGTAGTAATGTTTATGTTTTCAATAAAAATAAATACATTGTAGATACTATTGGGGATTTTAGCATGGGACCAAACTCAGCTACCTAATACTAGCGATAAAGAGAAGGCTGTACATTATGTTATTTTAGAGAAGCTTAATTATAACCAGCAGTGGAATCGAACTGTGTCCCAGCAGTGGGAACATTGTAGGCTGATTCATGTACCTAATATTTGTTGACAGGCCTACACTGTTCTCCCATATCTCTTAAGGTGCCACTATTCGATATTTTTTCCATAAAAATTTCGGGAGAGTATTTATTATTCCACTGTTTGAAATTTTGCATCCAAAGTTAAACATGATATCGTTTTGACTTATTATTAATTTTGTCTGTACGGAAACAGAATAGTAAAATAAAAAAGCCATTAAAGAGTTATAAGCCAATAAAGATTGTAAAGGTTGATATTGGTTGGGACTAGGGAATACCCAACTCTAACATTCACGTCATATTCCATTATAGCGAAGTTTATTGTAATTTTGGCAGTTTTGACATACTTCACTTTGGGCAAAACCACAGCCTCTACATCAATGGGGATTGAAGTTTCCCATGATTGGCAGTTCACAAACTTTTCTATTGTTTTGATCCTTAAGGAACACCCTTCATAGTTGATTTGGACGTAACCTTTTAAGTTTTGAAGTCTTTCGATTTCAAGAATGTCTTTTTTTCGGTTTATTTAGCAAATATTATCTACTAGCTAGAGCAGTGGTGGCCCAGTAGTAATGACCCCGACTCACGAGTTGTAGGTCGTGGGTTCAAACCCAAACAGGCGCTTTACTTTATGTAAATAATTTCATCACCACTACTCTCAAAACGGTGAAGGAAAACATCATGAGGAAACCGGCATGTAATGGGACCAAAAATTCAAAGACTATATTCTATCACCCACCACGTGGTAGATTACAGCTCACTCCTTCTCGAAGAGAGGAGGTCTGTGTCCCAGCAGTGGGAACATTATAGGCTGATTATATCTGCTTGCTTTTATTTTTTGTCGCAGCCCGCGGCTTCGATGGCTTGGATGTCGGAAAATATGCCACAGGAATGTACGATCGGGATTAAAAGTACCTTAGGTGTTAATCCAGGTTATAAACTATCTGTGCCCCAAAGGGGTTTCAAGGTCCGTGGCATAGGTACAGTGGGCTGCATCAATTGGGTACCCCCCTTGAAAGCATCTAGCAACTGGGGTAGGGTACCCAATATATGCAGGCCACCGTACCTACTGTCGCGCCATTTAGATTTTTTTTTTCAAAATGGCGGCCGCTCATGTTCTTAACCTATATCCTAAATCGATAGCTAACATCAATGCAAACATAATAACACTGAACCCCGCAAAGTTTCACGTTTCCGAGATATTAATGTTCAAAGTTAATCACATGACATAAATTTTTTCCAAAAGTCATTAAGCAGACACATAATGATGTTTATGTTTAGCCATGAACGCATTTAATGATTTGTGGTGCCTAAACCATTATTGTCAATTATTAGATAATCACAAACACACCTAACTTCTCTAACTTGATGGCACAAGGCAAGCAATACTTTTACACAAAATTTTTACAGTCTTACAACGATATAGAAAACCATAAAAAAACGTATGAACAAACGAATCACAACAAACGTATGACGACGCAGTAAAACTGCAGACATTAACATAACTGTGAATTTTGCTAACAGTAGGTATGTCGACTTGCGGACTCGTAAAACGTTCAAATAAAGGTTTCCAAACTGCTCTAAATTCCACCCAGATTGCGGTAATTCATTTCCCTTGAAGACAAAACGAATCAACGTTCCAGCTTATAAACGCTAAAGCACCTCAATAATTTATAGATTATTAAATTTCCGGGAAATTGTAATGGCGCTGTTTCCGAAACATCTACTCGTAAATCGAATTATCAAGTCACTGTTATTTATGTTTCAATTTACGGAGACGTCTTTCAATTTTGTGCTTAGTAATGTTGATTTCTAGAGAGGTTTGAATAATTGAGAATGATGAAGACGCTTTTAATCAGAGCTATTTTATAAATGATCGTTATAACTCAGGCTAAGAGGGGCAATTCGCGTAATTACAAGAACGTTCACAGTCTGAAGTACTTAAAAACGTTCGACATCTAGTCGCAATTTCATCTTAGCGACAATCAATATCAAAAACTTGTCAAAATGTAGGGAAATTAGAGGTATATTTGACAGATTGAGTTCGCATTCTATCTTCAGTCTCAATCAGTCAAATCTAAATTTTGAACGTTATCAATTAGGTACGGGAATGTGCGTACAAAGCTATTTATAAACAATCGTTGGAGGTTCAGAAATCGAAACCCCTAAAGATTGAGTTTCAAAATGAGGTATAGTAACATAAAAATATTTATACACAATAAAATTGATTACACAACAAAATTTTAACACTAGTTTAAAAGACAGAAGAATAAAAATAAAACCAGAAAAAAGTTTTATTTTTATTTTATCGTTATGGTACCTACCTATCTAACACCAATTCGTAAGCCACTACTTTCTATGTACAGACGCCAGCACATCAACCTACTACAATCTGTCAAATTTCTTTGATAGATTTTCAACTTTATCGCTAAAGCATAAGGTTCAAAGTTGATTGGGAAAATGTGACAGTTTCGGGTAGGTTGATGTGCTGGCGTCTGTACACAACAGTGACATGAAGTTTTATGACATCATCAACATAGGTACTCGTACACCAAGTGTATTGATTAAGTACGATAGTAGTTCAACTGTTGCTAATGAGACACAATTGAATTTCTATTGTTTTAAATTAAAATTTTACTTTTCAACCGTTTGAAGCTAATTCAAAAACTACCCAAGCAAAGTTAATAAAATTTACATACCTATATGGGATCACCGCGCAAGCTTCCTCTATTAAATAAAATAAGACTTTACAAAATCGATAAACATAATAAAATGCACACAGATGAATAGAGAACCTAGGAGGTTGTTGAAGTCGGTTAAAAAAGAGCTTTTACACTTCTTGTTGGCTGTAACAAAATTGCCAGGCCAGAAAAATAAAATAAATTTATTGTAAGTAACATAAGACATACATAAACATCTACTTATATAGGCATGCTTAAGCTAGATCACTAAAACAAAATAATTTGTACATAAATCTGTATCTGTATCTTTAATAATTTAATATTAATAATAATTTTTATTATTATCGGGCTTCTGACTAGTTCTGACTACCCGCAACGACTGTCAAAAATCCACGAATAATAGCCGGGACCAACGGCTTAACGTGCTTTCCGAAGCAGGCGAAGATGATCACCCATCCACGGACCAACCACGGCAAGCGTAGCTTAACCTGATCGATCGACCCGTGCGGCTGGTATTACTTAGCCACAAGCCAATACAAATATTAAAAAAACAGTCAAAACTACTTTCTTAGGTATATCTATGCACAAGCCCCTCTTAGATATTACCTACGTATACCTATAAGTATTTTACTCCAGGTAATAGTGGGGCATGAGGCATTCTTTAAGTAATTTTTCTTTTCTTACCTGAAAAAATAAAGGTGATGCGTACATTACTATTCTCTTGGGAAGTTCATAAAATTTTAGGTACCAACACAAGATTTATCGGGTGTATAAAAATGCTTACGACAAAGATGTATGTTTCAATTATGAATTACGTGTGGGGATGGAAGACAATAATATCAATTTAAAGTAGGAAATTGAACATAAGCAGAACCCTGTTTTTGTTCCGCTCATTATTTTCAGTGAAGGTAAGTTTGAGTTGGTGTAAGACGTTCTAGTCTGAGAATACAAAACTGTATCATTAAGGCCTGAATTCCTCTTACGCTGACGTCGGTCGCGTACCAAGCTTGACTCTGACGATAAATGGACGTGTATAGTGTAGCACCGACGGTCAGAGAGCACGAGGCCATAGAAATCGGTACGCGACCGATTTCAGCGACCGACGACGTCGGCGTAACAGTATTTCCAGCCTTAGATTTAAATCGCCCAGCAGACTAAGCCCAGATTCGCACTTGCGCGTTTTTCCCGCGGCGACTCCTTTCACGTTTAGCGCCGAGAGATGAAAATCCAACATATTTACGTCGGTGCGTAAAGTTGTTACCTGTAATGAAGGAGATAGGCGATGCGTTATTGACGTAACTGGAGGAAGGTCTGTTATTAGTAAGTTTATATTTTATTGTAATTTTGCTTACTTTTTGTAATGTAGGTACTTAGTCATTGTGACTTATAACATCGCATTGGATGAATCTGCGAAGGTGTCATAATTTTAAATTAGATAAATAACTAAAAATAAATCAATAACATAACATCATGACTGTACATAAATTTTACGAACGGTTAGGCAGAGGTGACTATAATTCACACACGTAGCGTTCCTTGGCATAATAAAAAAATCGAATGTAACATACCTTTCAAAATACAAGAATACTTGGCCAAAAAAAATGTAGCTACCTATAGTTTGTTTTACCCCGAATCAAACAAACTTTTCACAAAGAGCTGAAAGTACTACTAGCATATTTAAAGCCTTTTACTATTAGCATATAAGGCACTATCCGAATGACATATGAATTAAATAGATAGGTGCCTAGTGGATACGGCTTTACCGTCATACTATACTTAAATAAGATGGAATTAACTTGTTCACAAGCTCGACTTTACTACATTACAATATCTAAACATTGACATAATTTATAAGCATTAAAGGCAATATATTTATGAAAATGCTCTACTAGTTCTTCGTGGAGCCTGGATACATAAGGTAAGTTCTATACTTTATATTAGCACTTCCAATACCCAAATAATGATACACAATTCAGCCATATTTGCTATTACAAAGTGCCTAGAAACCTCACTTTGAGGGCAGGCCATTTATTCTAGCTATTGGCAAATATACATGTCATAATAGACCCTGTTACTTTCATCTTAAGCTTTAAAGTTCTTTGCAATATTATCAAATGATAATCAACCATGCCGGGTGCACTTAATAGGTTCTTAGGTTTTACGGTTCCCTTGATATCAAAGGTCTTAATAACCGGATAACGACATTCTGTGAATAATTGACTGACATTTGCTAAGTTTGAATGAACGTAATAAAGAATGTTAATTATTAAAATAACTGAGAGTTCGTAACTAAATAATAACACGTTGCACGGGTCGATTTTCAAGGTTAAGCAACGATTGCCGTGGTCTGTCCGTGGATGGGTGACCATTCTTTACATACCGAGACCTCTCCATGACTCGGAAAGCACATTAAGCCGGTGGTCCCGGCTGTAACTCGTAGATCTTTGACAGTCGTTACGGGTAGTCAGAAGCCCGAAACTCTGACAACCAGTCTTGCCAAGGTGTATCGTGTTACCCAGTAACTGGGTCGTGGAGGTAAGATAGACAGTATCTCCATGTGAATTTAGCTGCTTCCGGTTTGACTGGAAGCCGACCACAAAATAGTTGGGAAAAGGCTAGGCAGATGATGAATGATTTACAGAACTTGTGGAAGGAGGCAAAAACATGGTTTTAATAATGCAAGGAAACGTTATGGGAGTTCTAAGACTACGGTTTTAGGGTAGCCTGGAATTGCTGTCGTATATCGGTCAGATATATATTGATATTGGTTCGGTTCCAAATAGGAAAACGCGTGCATGGGTTTGTTATCTATCCCTTATGTCCGTTTAGGTATATTGCCAATTTACAGAACAAAATAAAATCACATATCCATGGGATTTATTCCGGTCTGACCCCTTGAACCCATGCTAGATTTTCTTCTGTTTTAATCTCTGTCTTATCCACTATAAACTTTCTCATTCCGGTCTGAACCCCTATTTCTTTTGTTTTTGTTCTTGACGGATAGTCAGCAACAAAATATACGTATAGGGTTTTATCCAAACTAATATTATAGATTTGAAAGTAACTGTCTGTCTGTCTGTACGTTACCTTTTCACGCCTAAACCACTGAACGGATTTCGATAAAATTTGGCAGAGAGATGGATTGCATCCCGGGGATAGACATAGGATGCTACGCGGAAGCTAGTTGAAAATACATACGTTCGTAACTGCGTTGACTGCTTTTCTTCTATCATTTCTCTCTACTTAGCTAGTAGGAGGTCAATGGGCAAACTTTTAAGCAAAGTCAAAGCATTTATTTCTAATAGGCACATAAAAGGCACTTTTGAACGTCAAAAATTAGGCTAAACTAAAAACTAAATAATATGGAAGATGATAAATGTATTTTATTTTTTTTAGGATTTAGGTTATCTTTAATCCATATTATGACATTTTCATTTAGACCAACGAGTATGAAAAAACATAGAATTAACACTCACATTATAATTATAAATTCTACATTAATGATATATCTAATATTTTTACAATGATAATTATAATTTAAAAGAATGTCCATGAATTTTCTTGCCCGTTCTTCTCTATAGGTACCTAATACGCTTTGGGCGTCATATTTCAGAAATATGAAACTAGTTGCCCATTCCCAGGTCAGACAGCTGGCCGTCTCTTTGACAATTCAAAAGTGCCTGTAATTGTTTTATTTGAAATAAATGCTTTGAATTTGAGATTGATAGAAGTAACTCAACATCTTCCCAACACTCAAACTGCATCAGATTAACCCCACCAATCTTCTTCTCTTTAATAACAACTGTGTAATATATCCTGGTGCAGGCGACACTTTCTCGAATAAATTTTCATTAAAAAGATCGATGGATAGTATGCGTGTAGTCTCAATATCGGGTCCCAACCGACCATGAATTATGTATTAACTGAAAACGTTATGTGGAAATAGAAATAATCAAACAAGTAGTACGAGGAAAGACTTGAGGGAAAAATAACAAGATTTTGGCTTCCTAAAGTTGGTAGGAAAGTGACAAAGGGACTTTATAAGATTGTTGGTATTTCTTTTGTAGTTTTTTTCTTGTTCTATTATTCATATTGTCAGGTTTATATCAGATTTGTTAGTGAGGCAAACGATTTGAGGTTATTCAAACGTATTTATTCGGGACAGTTTTGGTATGAGAACTTGGTATAGTAAGCTGGTTTTCAGTACAACAAAAACCATTAGAACTATAGAGTTATGAGGTACAGGGTGTAAAGTTTACTCATCCTCCATAGAAAAGGGAGGATCCTCCGACCAGAGCGGTGTTGTGTCTGGTGCCGGACGATTGATGTCGGGAAGTTTTATATAAAGTTAGTCGCGCGGTAAACTCTGCTTGCGCGATGCAGGATTTTGCGTAACGTCTGTGCGATGCGTAATTCGCATGTGACGCTGTAACGTAGATGCCGCCACAGAACCATCGATTTATATCTCTGATTAGAACGTAAATACTTTTTGTTGTGCCTTTTTACTTTTCCATAATATTTTAATTAACCACTCAATCCCGGTGTAGTACGATATCGGCCCATTACAATAGAAAATCAAATGTGTTTCATTAGCGGTGATTAATATTAAGAGGTTAATCTCCATACCATATTCACATGTACGATTTTCATAATCACCAGTATTTGGCATGCAGAATGTAAAAGGTTCTTATCACTCTCACTCATTCACCTGATATACCAGACAGAGCCCAAATACGTGACCTACCTACCTAATGAAATTCAAACAAATGTAAATGGAAACCATTGTAAAAATTAACCAGCTCCAGTCAAAAGTTGACGTGCGTCACGAAGTTGTGAAGCATTAATATTATTAAGTGCTCATACCATTATCATTACTAGTTCCGTACGTCAAACTTTTACTAATTGTAATGTGAGAATTAGTTTTTTGGTACGAGTTGTGAAATATTTTTGTGGGGTATTTGTGTTTGGATACCTTAATATTGCTGTTATTGCTTCAAACTAGAGTAAATTACACGCTATTAAACAAGACAAATTAAACCAAACTGTGTCTAGAGAGAATAATTCATTGAATACGTCCGCAGTTTGAGAGGTACAGAGGCCAGCACATCAACCTACCCCAATCTGTCAAATTTCTTTGATAGATTTTCAACTTCATGACAAAGGCATAAGTTTCATATTCAATTGGGACAATTTGACAGATTGGAGTAGCTTGATGTGCTGGCCTCTGTACACAAAGCTACGGTTTCCTAAAATAGCGTCTGCAATTTACAGAATGACGTCACTAAAACGTTATTTATGAAAGTAAGTTGGAGTGTTTTCCTGGAGTACGTTTTTCGACACCGTAAAGTTAAACCTCAGTGCCATCATTTTCATGACTGGCGTCACTGCGGCTGCTATGTACGATAAAGCCATTGCTCGAAATCGTAACCGAAAAATCGAAAACGAATCGTGCCTTTATTAGGCATCCTGCTTTTAGCCGCAAGCGGTGATTTAGTCCCTTTTTAACCGAGTTCCAAAAATGAGGAGGTTATATGTTCGACTTTATGTACTTACTTTTGTTTTTTTTTTTTAAGTTCGATTCTACTAAGTGAGGAAACCAGCAAACTTGTACCTTCTTTAAGCAGGAAATTTGTGGCTTTTCAAGAAGTTCGATATACCAACTAATAAAAAAGGCGACAGGTAAAAAACACGCAATCTCGATATATCGCTCACCACGGAGGTAGTCGATACTGCGTCAAAATTCTAAGCAATTGCTAAAATGTGCGACTTACTCGTAGCTATCGAAACCTACGCACAGAGTTATCAAAACGGAATGGAGAATGTATGAAGTTGCAAATTTGCCGAACTCTGCGATGCTAAACGTAGCATATCAGCTAAGGTCATCAAAGTAAATTGACGTTTCTCTGGCTGAGCCATACGGGAAGTTAGTCAAAGCCTTCTAAGTTTTGACGATTGTGACTGAGTTTACATTCATATCATAGAGCAAGAATAGAGCAGTATAGAATCGTAAAGTACGATAGTGTTTTGCTAAGCGTCTACAAAGTGACGCTCCTTCTAACATATAAGTAATTTTATTTTTTTAGGATAGAATCTACTATTGGATGATACGAGTAGTACGTTGGTAGAGCAATCAAATGACAATTTTCACTACCTACACCAAAAGCCTGTGCGGTTTTATCCAATCGGCTTTGCTAGGACCGACGATTTTCTGTATTCCGAACCCTGAACACTACATGGATTATCCAACCAGTCTTACACGGAAACCCTTACCTATCCTGCTAAATATAAATTATCAGAAAATGAAAACCGACATAAGTATTAATTTAAGTTTTTATTTTCTTATAATTTATATAATGTTAAAATAGAAAATCTTTTATATTCCGTTTGTTCTGTTTCACAGTAAGTAGGCACTGTCTACAATTTAATACAAAAATCTGATTTTTATTAAATTATCTGCCAGATAAGTTAATAAGAAATTATCCAGAGGTGGTGCAATAGGACATCAATCTCCTTATTTTCAATTCAGTAAATATTATTTTAATCCCGGATAAGCATGCAACAGTAGGTACAGACGCCAGCACATTAAGCTCCTACAATCTGTCAGATTTCTTTAATCGATTTTCAACTTTATCGCTAAAGCGTAAGGTTGATAAAATTTTACAGTTTCGAGTAGCTTGATGTGCTGACGTCTGTACCTACATGTTAATGACGTGCATACCGTCACATGAGCCTTGCATTGTTCACAGAAACGTCATCACTAATTCAGTACTCTGCTCCGCCTTTGTCTGTAAACGAGACGTATGAATGAGCTTTGTAGACAGAGTAATGAGAGCTAGTATTGTGCTTTGCTGGTTTATGTGACAGTTTTGAAGAACGGATGACGGGAAATTGTTTTCAATTCACAAAAATACATATCTTGTTTTGTTATTTATAGTATTTTGTTCATATAATTAATTTTACCCTGACTACAATTACGTTTGCCATCAGTTTGTAAATATCTAAGTTGTTATCTGTGGAAGTGGGTAGCATATTTGTTGAGTTTATTGTTAAGTTATTTCCGTTTATTCTTAATATACTATTGTTTGTTTTTAATTTTCACTTTTTAGTGGGAGAGTTTGTAATTTATTTAAGTTACAGTAGCCTAATGTCAACTGCTCATCACTATTTAGAAAATATGGCTTTTCCCGATGCTGGGACGTTCATTGTTGAGGAGTTCGCCTAGTAAGAACCAGGAGAACTTCTCAACAACCACACACCATACGCATTGTGACTAGCATAAATAACTTAGCAACCATATTAAAGTAATTGAATCGCAACCCGTGAAATATTTATCATTGAGTAGTTCCGATGGCCGTCTGTGGTCTTCATCATCAGCTCTACTTTACCAAATGATGATTTCCGAGAGCAAATGCTCTAGCTACTTTAAAAAAAAAAACCCAAATCACTATAGGTTTGCCTATAAAATTTGAGAGTTTCCCTCGATTTCCATGTGATCCTCTCAACAGATCCCGACTTGATGACACGATATTTTCCTTCACCGTTTTGAGAGCAGTGGTGATGAAATTATTTACACAAAGTAAAGCACCTGCCTGGGTTCAAACCCGCGACCTACAACTCGTAAGTCGGCGGGGCCGTTACCACTGGGTCACTACTGCTCAAATTGCACCTATATGAATCACTTCAAAATGCGAAAGGAGGTACTTGACTTCCAAGATCGACGACGCTTTGCACTCTGCGAATACAGCCGTTTTAACCAAAAACCGTGTGTTTTTGTGAAAGAAAATGGTTATGCTAAGCAATTCTTGGATCAACATTATTGCATGATTTGAAGGTACATACGTAAGTTCTCGTTCTGCTGGGTTTTGCAGGCGTTCTTGTTGGTTAAGAAAAATAAGCAAAGCATCATCAAAAACCTTGTCCGTTTTTGATTTCTTAAAAAAGCTTTTATTTTTACATAATAGCCGAAAAAAGGTATGATGAACTCTGTAGGTATGTCTCTGATTTATTTGCAATATGGGGACAGTTTTTTTTGAAAAAATCTTACTTGTGCCCCGAGTGCAAAAAAATCAGATACGGTACGTACAGACTTCGTTGATGCTGAAAAGCAATGTGTACCTATACACATAGTTACTTAGTACCTTCTGCTTTCCTACTTCGGATTCAAAGCGCCATATGAGAACGCCAATGATTTCTGCAGTATCTTATTCCGTCTAACATATGTTATTTACGAATTTTTAGTCAATTACTATTTTTGGGCAGTCGTGTTTTAAAAGTATATTTTTTTCTTATTTTTTTTAAAGATTTATGTTGACAAGTAGCATTACGGTTCATGGTATGTAAAGAGTTTCCTGCTGCCTTCACATCGAAAACAGGAAACAATAAAAGGTCATCATTAGACACAATAGTTAAAATACCCGTGACTAAAAGTTTTCCGAGACTATAATGACCTTGTTGAACATCGCAGGCGAATCCTTTCGCGAATATTAGTTCTACTACTTCTAAAGCGGTTCTGAAATGGAGGTAGGCAGGTGACTTGGCACTTGGCGTGGTGAAGGCAGGTGGAGCCGAGCCCTAACGAAATAGTTGCCGAGATACGGTAGAAGCAGCGTTGGCAGACCAATAGCCAGGTGGGTGCGCGACCTACAAAAATCGCGGGGAAGACCTGGATGAGACTCCCACAGACCAGGGAAGCATGGTACAAAATAGGAGAAGTTCTTTGCTCAGCCGAACAAAGCTGCGAATGGCGATTTTGACGACTTCTAAGACACGTAAAATCAGCAGAATATCTATCGTCTATTCAAACTTGTTTCAAATGAATATTATTTCAAGTAAAACAAATATCAACTTTATCTTAATGGTAATTAAGTTGATTTCAGATTGACTAGCACTATTGAAACAGTTATAAAAATGTTTGAAGTTGTAGCGTAAACTGAACTTTATTGAGTAGGATTTAAAGTTATTTTTCCATTAACTCATATTTTTTTTTACATTTTTGGCAAATAAATCGCGAATACATAATATCTACATTGTAATTTCTGGAATCTAATCAAAATAATAAAATCACAGTCAGTATCATTAAATCAGACTAACGGAAAATAATATTGTTTTAGCACATAGGATTCTATTCAACAACCCTAAAATAAATAAATACAAGAGATTCTTAATTTTTTCAAACGTCAATAAAATTATTTGTTCCCGAATCAAATCATTTTAGAAATTATGGTTTTACCTCGAAGCGAATATGCTTTGAACAAAACAATTTCTGACAGAAGTTATTCTTATGTACAATTGTGTGTAAGAAATTCAACACTTAGCAAAATTAAAGAGCAATTTCCTTATTCGCGTTGATTGAAATCGTAAAGTAACTTTTTCACGTGTGCTTTATTTTCGAGCATTGAATCGTGTTTAAGATTCAAATTAGTGTAAAAAAGAAATTGTATTCTTCTATTTGGACCGAAAGTTGAAAAGAAAATCACGTTTGATAAAGAGTGATCACCTTTTTACATGTGAATTCAACCATTGCTACTGCATAAGGCTCTCTTTGCTTGTGCCAATCCCCACGCTCCTGTGCCAGCCTCATCTAGGTTCTACCCAAGGTGACAAAATTAACGTTTTCCGCCCATCTCGTCGCCAGAACGACTGATACATCGTCGACGCCACTAGGTCACGTACGAATTTAAAACAATCGCAATCTACGAGTATGTGCAAAAGTTATGTTTATACTCTATTCTCTGCAGCTGCAGTTAACTTATACTAGAGCATGCAGCGTAAAGTTTTCCATTATATATTTACACCGCTAATTTTATAGAAAGTTTTTTCACAGCATTCCATCACATGGCATCAGATCCCACGCTTCGTCAATCAAAAATCTTTTACTGGTCAATTGGCCTAGCTTTTTCCCTACTTTGTGAAAATAAGGTCGGCTTCCAAATCTAACCGGATGCAGTTGAAAACCAGTATTTTACATAAAGCGACTGCCTATCTTACCTCCACGATTCCCCTTGTAAGACTTTCTGGCTTCTTGTTACCCGTAACGTCTGTCAAAGATCTACGAAGGACAGCCGGGACTACGTGTGTGTACAGTGAGTGTACAGCTTACAGCGTTGTGTATGGTTGGGCTTGGGTCACACTTACGATCCCGTTGTAACCAATTTACACTATTTTAAACCTGTGTGCAAATAACATTAAAAAGTACCTCAAATGTGCCTAGATAAAAAACTTAATTCGCTAAGGTTACTCAAATAAGTTCTGAATTTTAGAAGTGTTGAAGTAGAAATTAATACAATCTTATTCCCATCATTTTTAATGTTATTGCTTTACTTTCTATTCTATAATATAATATTAATCAGAAATAGAATAGAAGTCTTCTAATATTTGAATATACATGAATGACTATCAAAATGACTCGAACCACGACTTGAAGTGGATTGAAGCTGCAATAAGTGAGTAAATACATCAGAGAAAAGCTAACGCACCGTAGGGGTTTAAAAGGGAATTAAGTTGAATATTTTTAATTGTTCCTCTTTGAGCTCTACAGTAAAATATTGATTGGTGCTCAAATGGGAATACCTTTGGTGCTCCATGCATAGATGCTCAAACGGAAATACTCCAAACGATTTAATCAAGTCAGTTAACTCAAAACTACAATAGTTTTTCCTTCAAAACACCCTTTTAGACATAGCCCTGCATTGTCAGACGTGCAAAAAATCTTAATAATGTTTGGACTTTAAAAGAAACCATGACCTCTGAGTTTGTTTCAGCATTTCTTCTCAGGGATCAGTCAGACAGGAAATACCGGCGCCATCTAGTTTTAAAAATTTACGAATTAATTTGTTGTAAGTGTCCTAAAGGATCTACTTGGAGAAATCAACGTCATTTCATTTCATTTCTTTAATAAAACGGGCTGTCGACATCGTGATTTAAATACAGTTTTAATTTAATAGAGAAAATATAATGCTTCTCTGCAATTCTATTATAGCAACGAAGCGTTTTCTTTAATTTAGCAGTTGTTGCTCTATAAAAACCTGTTGGTCTCGTGGTTGAAAGCGTGACTGCTGATTGTGGAGGCCTAGCTGCGATTCTTAGGTCGGGCAAAGTATTCTTGGGGTTTTCTATTAGGAATCCTAATCTTTGTGAGAGAGAGTGAGCCATAATCCACCACGCAGGCCCAGTGCGGGTTGGTGGATGTCACATGTATACGAATTATTGGGTGTAGACATGCCGGTTTCCTCACGATGTTTTACTTTACCGTTTTGAGAGCAGTGGTGATGAAATAATTTACACAAAGTAAAGCGCCTGCCTGGAATAGAACCCACGACCTACAACTCGAACGATTACCGCTTACCGCTGGGCTACCACGGCTCGATTTAACATTATTCTCGTAAATTTTGTCACTTCTTTTTTACCATTATTATGATCCAAAAGTGAATTATTCCACTTAGCCCCACCGGCCGCCCCAGTGGTGGGGCATGTTTACAATGTACAGACGCCAGCACATCAAGCTACCCCAAACTGTCAAATTTTCCCAATCAACCTTGAACCTTACGGTGCAGCGATAAAGTTGAAAATCTATCAAAGAAATTTGACAGATTGTAGTAGGTTGATGTGCTGGCGTCTGTACAATCATTACTTTCAGTAAAAGCCGTAGGTATCTTTATTCTAAAGAAAACAAGAAACAGAAATACACCCACCCTTTTAAAGTACCACGGGTCAGAACAATAGACAACATACAACAAAACCACGACAAAACACAGCACAACTAACATGCTAACAAATTGAGTCGCGCTGAAATGTAGCAGATAAATGACTTTTATCGACCAAGCGAGCTTTAAAACGAAAGGGAAATGAGATTGCAACCAACGCGCTCGGGGACGTAGGGATAGTAAAACAGCGCCGTACTGTGGATGACGATGGATGTTGAACATGCAATTTGATGATTAAAAAAAATGTAACGAAAAATGTTGGAGTTAAAAGTATTTCAGAAGAGTCTGGAAATGTTGATAATAAACTTGACTTGTTAACTGTCTCGTTGGCTTTGTGGTCGCTGACCGTGAGGTGCTCATGGGACACAGGCCTCCTCTCTGTGGGAGGGATTGGGCCTTAATCCACCACGCAGGCCCAGTGCGGGTTGGTAAATGTCATATTTTTTCGATTCCTTAATTCTAAGACATGCCTCACGATGTTGTTCTCAATTTTAAGAGCACTAGTGATGAAATAATTTACACAAAGTAAAGCGCCTGTTTGGATTTGAACCTACGACCTATAACTCGTAAGTCGCAGCTATTTCTATTGAGCTACCACTGCTGATGAATGTAAATATGTAGGTACAAACATTCAAAAGAGATACAATAATATATCCAGTATATTAATACTGTTTATAGCTTCATACATTCGTAGAGAAAAATTCCGATAATCCTATTAAAAATTAAAAGAGTTTCGTGGAAAGAAACCTTCGTTGTTTTACCCTAACCCAATCCGTTTTCACAAAATAAATCCGTACGGTCTACCAGCCAGTCCGTATTTCCTAATGAAATAACTTCCCTTGTTTTGCATTTTCATTCCAAGTTTATCTAATTGTCTCATGCTGGTGATGTTAGGCTTAATTGATATATAATTAGCTGATATTACCTACATGCATAATCAGCCTATAATGTACTGCTGGGACACAGGCTTCCTCTTTGTAACAGGGAGCGGCCTGTAATCTCTTCGAGTGTTGATTCTAGGACATGCATACAAAATGGTGAAGAAAAAAGGATCGTGAGGAAAACCCCTCACGATGTTTTTTTCCTTCACCATTTTGAGAGTAGTGGTGATGAAATTATCTACACAAAGTAAAGCGCCGGGTCTGGATTTGAACCCTCGACCTGATAACTCGTAAGTCGGGGCCGCTACCACTGGTCTACCACTGCTCGACTGATATTATATGGATGTGGTTATATCATCATGCTGCTTTAGCTGTAGAAAATGGTCATTGTCAAATTGAATGATATACAAAAGTAGGTCCAACCAGTGGGTCCAACCCGGTAACTACTTGACTTGGTAGAATGGCTTTTTTCTATCAAATAAATTAAAATAATTAAAAACAAGCTTTTATTTAAATGCGCTAAAAAGAATAAAATAAACTTTTCCTTTAAAACTTTTTTATAAAAGCTTGTCGCGAGATTTAAGTACTCGTATTGTTTACTTAAATTGAAAATTAAAAAAATTAAAATCAATCAGGAAAGGTTATTTAATTTACTTGTTTACCTACACAGGTAAATTTCGCGACAAGCTTTTATCTTAATATATATAAATTACGTGTCACGATGTTTGTCCGCGATGGACTCCTAAACTACTTAACCGATTTTAATCATATTTGTACACCGTGTGCAGTTTGATCCAACTTGAAAGATAGGATTTAAAAAAAAATTACTAAAACGTTAGCCACAGCAACTCGTGGCCGGGTCAGCTAGTATCATATAAATTCACACGTGGATGCGTAGGAGTCAAAAAGCACGAACTTAAAGAAAACTTTTACATAACACAATAAACTAGTACTTTGCGCAAACCTGTCCAAATATTCCCATTTGATACTTAAACAGGCAAATATAAGATAATTTTTATAAAGCAAACTATTTTGTAAGCAAACAGAAAAATGTTAGTATAGGATAAGTTTTAGTTTATACCTAGTTAATTGAAGAACTCATCGGCTTAACGAGTTGCTTAAGTGCTTCCGATTGGAGCCGAATGAGTTTCCTGAACGAACAAAAAGTGGAGACAAGACAAACGTTTCCGACACTAGGGAGTGTTTTGTTTTTCGTTCGGTAACTGTTCGAGTGCCTACCAGTTTGGCGCAGCTGTGAAGGTTCAAGGTTCGTTTGTGCTAAATATTGCTAGTAGATATTCCTGGCTGAAAATACACTTCTGAGGCAAATCATGTTGGAAGTTTCACCGGAAATTACACACTCAGTATGGATTAATTATTTTTAATAGGCATAAAAATACTGAGATTTATTGAAAACCCCCATCCCCCCCGCCTCGATCCCCTAGCTGCTAGTTCTTCTTCTGTTTTAATCTCTGTCTTATCCACTTTATCTAGTTTATAATTATGTAATTATAATATTGTTTCAATCATTTTTCTCAATAAACCTTTTCTGTTTAAAATCCCACTTTAAATTATTATAATAAAAACTGGGGGTAACGTGTGAACACAGAATTGACACAATCTTTCAGATACGGGACCCACCAAATCTCAAAAATCGCTATAAAAAATGTCCTCAAAAATGTACATACATCCGATATCTGACAGTTTACAAATGTGACCTAGTGAGGCCACGGAACCCGGCCCATGTCATCTTTATCTGTGTCGTTTATCACAGGCCAAATAATGTCAGGCCAATTTATATCATTGAAATCGGACCAGCTATTTCAAAAGCTACCGTGGCATGGTCCCGGCGAGGCTCGAGTGTATTAGGGTCAGTGTACCTGTTACAGTTTTAAATTATTTTAGTTGACACGAAAAACGGTTCATTCTAAAAATGCGTAATGATGAAAATTCTTATAAAGTAATTCTAATTGAAGACAATTCGTTATACAGGCTGTACTTATCATTTTGAACAACTATTACTATGGGACCAAACCTCAAATCGCGAAAAAGTTATTAGTTAGCTGTTTCCTACATTTTGACGAGTTATGCGAACATAAATGTAGGGAACAGCTGGGTTTTATTCGCGATTTTATGTTTGGTCCCGCAGTAAAAGTTGTTCGTAATGATAAGTAGGTGCAATGAATAAGAGGTTCTCCATTAATTACGACACCCTGTATATCAAAGTCGAAATTACAACGCCAAAAGCAGTCTTGACAAAACTGCTGTCCCTCACAGTTATTTTACATCTGCCAGCATAAACGAAAATAAAGATCACTCCGATACAGAACCAAGGTAACAAAACTATAAAAGGACTGTGCTTTTACTAGGCCTAAGAAACACGAAAAGGCCACTTTCAGAAAACAAGAAAATCTATTCCGTAACCAAATGAATTGTGCTTGCCATCCTGTGACTGCTATCATCCGTGGGTATGATCCGCGAACATTTTTATTTCGCCCAAAGACATATGGGTCGCGCTGACGACTCAATAAAATACGAATGTTCTCCCATATTTTAAAGTTAGTGTTCTAGCATTATACGACGTTGCCATCGATATTGTGTTCCCCGGAAAGTGCATTTCAATGCAGTTGCGTACTTATTCGAATAGTAAAACTTATTGTGTAGCTTTATTTCAGTGCTGGTTTGGATTGGAAAACTTTGATATGGTTTGTTCCACTTCTTTTAATTCAATAAAAATGTCAAAAATAATCGTGAATTATAAAATATCCTTGAAAAATAAATTTCTTATGTGATCAATAAAACTTATGGCAGCACAATTTTTATTACAACGTTAATATCATCATCTGCCTAGCCCTTTCCCAACTATGTTGGGGTCGGCTTCCAGTCTAACCGGATGCAGCTGAATACCAGTATTTTACATGGAGCGACTGCCTATCTGACCTCCACAACCCAGTTACTGGGTAATACGATACCCCTTGGTAAGACTGATTGTCAGACTCTCGGGCTTCTGACTACCCGTAACGACTGCCAAAGATCCGCGAATGACAACCAGGACCAACGGCTTAATGTGCTTCCCGAGGCACGGAGGGTTCTTGGTATGTAAAGATGGTCACCCATCCACAGACCAACCGCGGCAAGCGTAGCTTAACCAGATCGATCGACCTGCGCGGCTGTTATTATTTAGCCACGGGCCCCTATTACAACGTTAATAAATTGTAGAAAAAATGGTTAGGATAGTGTAGGCGTACCCAATTTCTGTCTAATACATTTTGTTATAAGTAGGTACGAGCATTTCGTCTGTTAACATTATTAACAATGTAATCATGTTTCTGCTCTTGGGATATAATAATAGAATTAATATGGAAGGCTGATTTAGTTGATATTTGGATCACTATAGATTTGTGCCCGGTTGGCGGCAATAATACGCTCGCTCCATATTTCATGGGACTTACAAATAACTGACGAAATGTGGGTGAACAATACTCCTCCGCCTTACCTTTTGGGGATTACAGGCGTGATGTTATGTTATGTTTTTTGGTAAGCATTTATTTATTTAGTAGTTTATGTAGAGATGCCAACACATCGAGCTACCCGAAACTGCAAAATTTTCCCAATCAACTTTGAACCTTATGCTGTAGCGATAAAGTTGAAAATCCATTAAAGAAAGACAAGGAAACAATGAAGAGTACAGAACCTTAATTGCCGGATCTTCATCTGCATCTGCTCCATCTAAGTACTCTTTCTTTGTACGAATGTCATAAACAAGAAGCCGATTCCACACAACAGCTAGAAACACAAACGTACTCAGATGTCATAACCTCTCCGCATCCTCTCAACAAGTTTGTGTGGAAGACGTTACTTTAATTAAATCTTACGAGACATTAAGAGCGTTTACGCCGTAAGGCATTTCATACCGCGGGCCTGCGGACGGCGAGTAATGGGTAGTTCGCCGTCCGATCAGGACCAGGCCCGTGCTGGACGGCGCGTATGTGTTCCACGCGCGCCTCAAAGAGATGTCAGCATCAAAGGAGGGGCCCGTTAGGGCCGAAGCCTGCCGGGGCAGCGGGATTGTCCGAAAGGGTTACCGCTACCCCGGAACATAAAGGGCTAAGGAAGGAACACGGATGGATTTTAGTCAGTAAGAGTCTGACACTCCCTTCCGCTCAACCCAGAGCGGGAGGAGTCATTGGATGATTTCCCATCCTTAAAAAAAAAAAGGCATTTCATACAAACTTTCAAGCCGTTGTTTTTCGAAATGAATGAACCGATTTTAATGAAACTTACGCATAAGCAGGATACAAAGGTCTAAAACGTTAGCAGAGAACATTTTCGAAAAATTGTGTTACAGCTAAATTAGACCGATTTTAAAGTTCCATAGAAACAGAGATTTCCAGTTATCTTTTTTTAAACAAGACATTTCGAAAATGTTCTCTGCTAACTTTTGAGACCTTTGTATCCTGCTTATGCGTATGAAGTTTCATTAAAATCGGTTCATTCATTTCGAAAAACAACGGCTTGAAAGTTTGTATGAAATGCCGTACGGCGTAATTGCTCTTAAGAGATACGTATGTCTTAGGAATGCAACTCTTGCCTCGTTATTTTGAACGTTTTAAACGTTTTTCACTGAGATTTTGAACGTTTTGAATTAAGAGAATTGGCCTCCAGGTCACTGCAATTGCTTTAAGTGGCATTGTATTGTGTGGCAGGGTCAAAATACACTGAGGTCATGATCTGCTGGTCTTTCAGTAAAAAAAACATCGTGAAAACGGTGAGGTGAAGTGAGCTTGTAGTGAACTGTCAAATCACCTGATGCTAGGAACTGACATCAGTGACATGTTGTTACTTGTAACATAGACTATCAGAGGTTTCGTTTGTGGTCACGATGTCGCCAGTATTGCCACATTAGTTTTACGACAGATATTGAACGAAACTATAATAAATTGTCATATCTGTGGAAGTAGTAGAGGGTTCGTGGATAAATAATAACAGTCGCACAAGACGATCGCGGGTTAAGCTACGCTTGCCGAGGTCAGTCCGTGGATGGGTGCCCATCCTTAACATATGGCCGATATGTTGTAATTTGTAGTCATACTGTCAAAGATGACAGTTGTTACGGGCAGTCAGAAGCCCGAAAGTCTGAAAACCAATTAAGAATATTACAAAGTAACTGGTTTGTGGAGGTCAGAAGGCAGTCGCTTCATGTAAAATACTTGTTTTCAGCTGAATGTCGTTAGACTGAAAGCCGAACTCAACATAGTTGGGAAAAGTCTTAAATTATCAAAAATCTTGAATATAATTATATCCTTTTCAATTAATATATGCTCGGCGACATTTTAACGTTGTGTTGTTGTTACGGCACGTCTGTACAGACCCTTAGCAAACTAATTGTATTATTATGGTAAATCTTTCTCCAAACTTGAGTAACTTGAGTAATACTGCTTTTCCTTTGAGCCGTAATAATGGTACGAAGTAATGAGGTTGTAGGGTATGTTGACAGTTTTGAGTATGTTGATATCTAGGATATCAGAATACGTAGAAAATTATGAAGTAACGATAAATTATAATTACGCCTGTATTGGCCAAAAGCAGATGTGTAGGTTACACCCATATTTGGCCAGTTCTGTTTGAAATTTAATAGGGGCGAGCCTTTTACCATCAACTGGGCACAAATCCAGACTACTGACATTTATCACACTAATATTATAAAGGCGAAAGTTTGTGAGTGTGTGTGTTTATATTTTTGTTACTTCTTCACGCTCAAACGGCTGGACCAATTTTGATAAAATTTTGTACGGAGGTAACTTTCCACAGGATCGACACTTATGTGGGTGAAACCGCGGTGTGCAGCTAGTTTGAGTTATAAAGAGAAGCAGAAATGTGAGGAAGATATGCAAAGCCCCAGGGATTCTCTTTCGTCTGTTGAGTATTATTTCGTCATCCATATTTATTATGATAATAGCGTTGAAAGATTTCTTTGTTTTTTGTTTGTTTGAAAGCGCTAATATCTAGAACTACAGTCGGATTTGAAAAATAATTTTGCCATTAAGCCCAAAGACGAAAAATTTGCTTTTTTGTTTGTTTGAAAGCGCTCATCTCTGGAACTATAAGTCTGATTTTAAAAAATCGATATAAAATTTAACATCACGCTACGACCCTTAGAGAGCTGTAGTGGCCAAGTGGCAACGGCCCCAACTTACGAGTTGTAGGTCGTGGGTTTGAACCGTTTAGGTGCTTTACTTTGTGTAAATAATTTCATTACCAAAACATCGTGAGGAATTCGGCATCTCCTAAAACCAAAAATTCGAAGACATGTGACATCTACCGACCCTCAATGGGCCTGCGAGGTGGGTGCCCACTGCTAGTATTTGATAAAGGTCTATAAAATCACTTTTGTACTGAAAAGTACACATTTTGTTTTAACATGGGATTCAACGGAAATAGGAAATGGGATGATCCATCGTTAATACCTAAAAAATGGGATTCAAAAGCGGGATCCAACGAAAATATATCAATTATAGCCTACTTCCTCACCGAGAGGAGGCCTGTGTCGTAACAGTGAGAACATAATAGGACGATTATGCTATGATCCTTGGGAGCCGAGCAAACATAAAAAACGAACGATAAACGCGGACGAAGTTGCTAGCAGAAGCTAGTTAAATAATATAAAAAAAATGTCAGCAACTCAAAAGTAGGTACTTTAACAGTGTTTAGTATTAACATATAGTAAAGGAAGTATTATAAATCGATTTTCAAGTAAATAAGTAGGTATGTAGGTAACGCATAAAATATGGATATGTAGATATATTATATATACCTACTGCAATAAGACTACTTATAGTTACTTTGTGGAAAGCCTTGAGGAAGTTCGATTTAAAAGGAAAATGTTTCACAAACTTTATAAGAAACAGGCTAAAAATGAAGCACGTTATTACCAAACTTTATCCACCTTCCTTCCTTTAGAAAACCTCTTAGAGCAGTTTACAAAAGAAAAAGCACTAGCTAACGCTGAAAATAAAATACTTTTCACATCTTGTAAAAATGTACTCCACACTAGGGTAATTAATAAGGGAAAGACATAAAATCCGAGTTAAGACCAGCACAGTAGGGATGTTAAAAACCGAAGCTAAAGTATCGATCCCCCCCCACCCTTAATAAAAATTTAGTTAGCCAGTACTATAAATTATAATTTTACTAATAGGTACTATAGCTGAAGACTTTGTTTGTTTGAACGCGTACATTTTGTTGGTCGAAGGTCACTTGTAGTGGCAATAAAAGTAGTTACAGTTAGGTCTCTATTTCATTCTATATTGAAATTCAGAGTAGGTAAAAGTTAATTGGCTAAAGTTACATCGACCGGAAATTTTTGTTTCATACCTAACTTGTTTAAATTTATCTAGTAAACCGTGGCCATCCAAGCATTTTGAAGGCCCTTAGTATTTTAACACGTAAGTATCGATATTATAGTATATCTTTTTTCCCAAAGCGAAGTACGCTTTACTTGTTGTTACCAATTTGTGCAAAGACGCTGTGAAAATGAGCGTGAAGACGAGTAGCGTCAGCACATAACACAAACAGACACACGCACACTTTGAACTTCGCCAATTTCGCCATTGTCTCGGACGACACGGGGAGCCCCTGCGCTTACATACACATTCACAGTGTTTGTACAGATAGCGCCATCCACGAAGACGCGCCCCACCCACCCTTCTTTCTAATCGTTAGTGGTTATCGCTAGTTAATTCCGCTAGTGTTTTTAGTTTTTTCAATACACACTAATTGTCCACTAATAATAATTAGTGTGTATCGACACAACTAAAACACTAGCGGAATGTTGCACACTTGTGCTGTAAGCATTAGGAAAAAGAGTGGGGCGCGTTTTCGTGGATGACACTATCTGTACACTTGGGTAATCACACGTAAAGCGCGCGTCGCTTTGTGAGATAAAAACACTAACTCAAGCATCGATACTTCTCCGTATCTTTGCACAACACTGCAAAACGCTGCACCTTACTTTATTAATGTGAGGTACCTACATTTACTCGTGCAGTCGCCTAGTCGGAAGAAAGTTAGACAAATTATCTGAGAGGACCGGATTTAATTCACGTATTTAGTTTATGTCTCACCTGCACTGGAGATAATATTGAAATTGATCGCTTTGGATTTGTAGGATTGAAATGTTATCGTTTCATTGAGTAGTTGGATCGGGTTTAAAATAGATAGTAGAAATTGGATTTAGATTTAGTCACCTGGGTCTGGGCATTTCTATTAAATACCTCCCTAAAGTGCGACTATTCTAACATAAATACTTTATATGTATATATTATATTATATACGATAATAAAGCTGAAGAGTTTGTTTTTGTTTCTATGAATGCGCTAATCTATGGAACTACCAGTCGGATTTGAAAAGCTCAATTCTTGAGTAAGGTTATTTAACATCACAAAAAAAAGGTCAGAAAGAACAAACATTTTTGCAACCACTTTTTGTATAAACTGGGTTGGACTGGTTGTACAAACGTCAACAATAAAATATGTTTTAAAACCAACTAAACTGATCATTGATTGAAACGATTGCAAAATAATAATTCTAGATCTGTGTCTGAACATGAATCACAAATTACTGATGCCAATCTCCACCAGTTAGTGGCTTTTGAATAAGTAAGTTCCCATCTACATTTTCAAGAAAAAGCTGACGAGTTGGTTATTTCATTATTGCTTATAGGACATTGGGGAATTTATGTAGTATTGTAAAAATGATTTGATGAATGATTTCAAGACAAGATCAAGATTTCAAGGTCACAAACCAATTAGTGGTCGAAATTTACTGTGATTTTTCGTTCAAAGGAAAACACCAACTGCATTATTATACGGGACTTAAATAATAACTGGCGAAATGTGGTATAGTTGTACTATGGGTAGGTACACCTTTGCCTAACCCTTTAAGGATTACAGGCGTGATGATGATGAAGTTTCATGCCACAATAATGTATACTTGTTGTGCTCTGGGCTTCGCCAGCGTCTACTTTTTGTTATTTTTAAAAACTAGTTTGAAAAACTATAACATCACGCCTACCGACGTGTACGCAAGGGCTAGTTCGAGGTAGCGCGGGAAAAGAGTCCCTGGAAAGATTTGGGGAGGACCTTGTCCAGTAGGGGGACAGAATAGGCAACAAAAAAAAATATCACGCTTGTATTTCCCAAAGGGTAAGGCAGATGTGAACATATAGTATGCGCTAGTTACGTTTAAGTCCGAAAAATAAAACAATCAATAAATTAAAACAAACAGCACGTAAATCAGGAAAGTGGTTCTCGAGTTATAAGTGCAACAGACAGACAGAAAAAACCTTGTATCTCAAAGTTATGTAAGGCCAATAAATTGGCAGCGGGATTGTCCGGGCAGCGGGATTGTCCGAAAGGGTTACCGCTGCCCCGGAACATAAAGGGCTAAGGAAGGAACACGGATGGGTTTTAGTCAGTAAGAGTCTGACACTCCCTTCCGCTCCACCCAGAGCGGGAGGGGTCATTGGATGATTTCCCATCCTTAAAAAAAAAAAAAAAAAAAAAAAAAAAAAAAAAAAAAAAAAAAAAAAAAAAAAAAAAAAAAAAAAAAAGGCCAATAAATTCACGTAATTTGTAGCATTATATCATCTCCAAAAACATGGGTATAAAGCCCATATATTATGACAGATTTCTAACAATCGATAAATGAATGTTTACGGCAGACTTCTCACATGAAAACATTTATATTTTATTCCCGTACATTTTTCTTCGAAAATAGACCCGTAATGTATTAGATTATACACGCAAAAGTTAGATAAATAAACAGATGTTAGAATAGAATCACTGGCGCTAGAATCAATCTTCAGAGAGCTTACAAATACTAAGGTAAATGTAGTCTATAATAAATAAAACGTATAAACCTCTTGTGTATATTATATATTTACTAAATATACCCAGTATATGGTTAAGTTTATAAAGCTAAATATTGTCATGTTATTATGGTGGAGTAGGGAATCGATGACATGTCAATTTCACGCTGTGTGAGTTTTTGTTTGTATAGGTACGCGTGTCACCGTCACGTGAGTTTTAAAAGGTAAATGAATTGCAAATAACATCATCGAGTAGCTATGTCATGTCACTTAAGGTGTGGTCACATCACGGTGAGATTTTTACCGAATAGCGCTACAGAATACCTATACCAGAATAAGTGTGAACTGATGAAAACAGCAAAATTGTCACTGATTGCTGGGTTAAATTAAATTATCTAGCGAAACTTGAAATACCGTAAACCGGGGGTTACTTTGATCAATATTGAACTTTCAAGGTCCATATCTTTTGAATCTCTGGTTGTAAAAAAATATATAATCGGTCTAGTTGTCGATTCTTTTTAAACTCGCGATTTCTGTAATAATATGTTAAAAAAATATGGCTTGATTCTGAGAAAAAAAATAAAAACTGTCTAATCAAAGTTATAATGAGAATGGGGTTACTTTGATAGCTTTTTTTTTTTTAAATCTTTATTTAGAAAAAAGGCTTTAATCGCGAAGCGATTATGTCAGCCTCGTAGTGTTACAAAATAAATAGAAAATATTTGACAACTAGGATCTTAACTTAATTCATTTACTTTGATAGCTTTGGAATTACGCAAGAAAATAGGGCACGTTGCGTATGGGGTAACTTTGATCTAGTAAAAGACAAAAAAAAAAAAACCAAAACCACCAAATGAATCCTAAAAAGAATGCTTAAGCTTACGGTGCTTAAAATAGTTGGTGAATTCCCAGCGTGTCCTCTAGAAAGGATTCAACAGTTCATCAATGATGTTAGACAAGAAAAAAAAAACTAATTGCGTTTCGTTTTAAGTACTTCGCGATTTTATATGAAATAAAAGTTTCAATCAAAGTTACCCGGCTGTTCAAAGTAACCCCGGTTTACAGTACGTGATGGGTTTTTATATCTAAAAATAACAATATTATAAAAAGTATAGGATGGTGGGACGCGCAACCAGTTACTTTAATTGTTGCTTTAATAGGTTTCAACAGTTATAAAAAAAAACAGTCCCATACATTTTGACCTCGATGGCATCGCACTTTTTTCTACGTAACAGCAGATTTTTTTTTTTGATAACCGACGAGAAATTTCTACTAGAATTATGGGCTGAATTCATGGTTACAGTTTGTTGGCCGATGTCCCTGTCACTCTGTTCTTTGTTTTTTTTTGGGTATTGGTATACCTACCCAAAAATGATGAGAAAATAACTAATATGAAGGTGGCTATTAAATCTGCGAGTGCCACTGCCAAGGTGACTGTTGACTGTGAAGGTGAGGTTTGAAATCACTCTGTATATTTTTTATTTCAGAGTGCAACATAAAAAGTTTTATGGTAAAAGCTTTCATACATTTTTCGTTTATCGTCTTTTAGTAGCTAAACGTACTGGTGTCAAGAACCTATTCGATATTTTAGTAAAAATAATATACTGTATAATTTAGGTATCTACAAATTGAATTGATTTGAATGAACTTCTGAATACTAAAATATTGATACATGTGAAACTTTTAAAAGATTGCCTTTAATTTTAGTTTGATTTAAGTTTTAAGATTTTGATTGCTTACGTCTAATTTTTATATTTGATGCTTTATTTGAATGACTGCCATAAAAGTTCTTTTATTATTTAGAATTACTTAGTGCTCATCCATACTAATATTATAAATGGGAAAGTGTGTCTGTCTCTTACCTGTCTCTTCACGCTTAAACCGTTGAATCGATTTAGATGAAATTTGTTACAGATATTCTATTTCACGAAGTCCGTTCGGCTTTGATTGTACTAGTGACGTATCCCGACAAGCGCGCTTGTATGTGTTACACGACACTGAGCGCTCTCGAGGTTACGCACACAAAAACAATGTGCATGTGCACGCTTTATATTTAAATTAGACGACGACTTGCCCTGAAATTGAATTTAATTTAATTTCTATTAAATAGTATTTATTAATTCTTGACATTATTATATAACCCTTGACATTGTATTTGATAGTAGTTAACGTTTTCCGTATCCTTGACATTGTATGGTTTAATTTTGACATAATTATTGTTTAAATTCTTTGAAATATTTGTACGCTGGAAACAGCAGAATATTATGGACATTATATTACATGTAACACCTTTGTAACAACAATATTCTAACAAATAAATTTATTATTATTTTTGACAACATTCATAGCCAAACGGACTTCGTGACATAGAACATCTGTATCCTGGAGATAGTTTGAGTCCCAGGAAAGGACATAGGATAGTTTTTTCCCACGGGAAACTTATGCGGGTGAAACCGCGGGGCACTGATAGTAGTCAAACACAGGGTGGCAGGAACATCGAATCGCAACCTGTTACCATGGTTTCAATACATGATTCTGAATCCAATGAATGAAAAGTCGGGCAACTATCGCGCTACTGTTACGCAACTTACCTTTGTGCGAGAGCGAGCTTGAGCCTGTCATTTTCATAGCGTAGTTGTTACTTTATCCAGACCGAATATCGACCATGTATATGTCGCAGCCAACTGGTTAAATTAGCCGTTCAGTTAACTGCCTAGCCTTTCAACTAAACGGCGGCCGTTCAACTAACGGCCTGAATGATATTCAATTACAGTTTAGGTTGGAAGTCTGTAACCAATCACGCGCGAGCCGAATTGGTTGCGGTAATTAAGGCATTGCACCCCGACCAAGTGGGTTAGGTTAGGTTAGAACTGTGATCAACCGCGTTCGAGCCGAGGGAGGAAGCGAGGCGAACACTACTTCTAAAGGCCAGGCAGTTAACTGAACGGCTAATTTAACCAGTTGGCTGCGACATATACAAGCCATCGACACGGGAGACACAGGAGCACTCTCTCTTCCCTCATGATTATTATCTCGTAAGAATAAATCGAAATATTTCGTCGGTAATTAAAAACAAATAAGCATCACCTTTGTACCTATTTTCTGATCAGTTTTTTTTTCTTGTCTGTTTATTTATGTGTGTAAATAAATGGTAAAATAAATCACACTAATATTATAAAGGCGAAAGTTTGTGAGAGAGTGTGTGTGTGTGTGTGTTTATATGTTTGTTACTTCTTCATACTCAAACGGCTAGACCAATTTTGATAAAATTTTGTATAGAGGTAGCTAGTAATTAAATAAATTAGCTGTTTCATACATTTTGACCGAGGAGCTTCCCTTTTTTATGAAACGGCTGAATGGGGGTCTAGAATTATGTGCATTTATGGTTACAGTTTGGGCGTTCATGTCCGTGCCACCCTGTATAACTAAATGGAAGTAACTGTATTATTACTTCTATAACTATTTAATATTAATTAATTATAGATAGTACAACTGGGTTCTTGGAAGGGCTCGTGGCTAAATAATAACAGCCACTCGGGTCGATCGAAGGTTAAACTACGCTTACTGCGGTCAGTTTGTGGATGGGTAACCATCCATTACATATTAAGACTCCACCATGCCTCGGAAAGTCCGTTGAGCCGTTGGTCCCGTCTACCATTCGTAGATATTTGACAGTCGTTATGGGTAGTCAGAAGCCCAAAAGTCTGACAGCCAGCTCTATCAAGGAGTATCGTATTACCCAGTAACTGGGTTGTGGTGGTCAGATAGGCAGTCACTCCATGTAAAATACCGGTATGCAGCAGCATCCGGTTAGACTGAAAGCTGACCCCAATATAGTTGGGAAAGGGCTAGGCAGATTGAGTATAATTGGTTTTTAGGCATTTCTTTGACTCGTTAAGAGTCATAACCACAGCATAATCAGCCTATAACGTTTCCACTGCTGGGACACAGCCCTCCTCTTTTCGAGAGGGAGTGGGTCGTAATCTACCACGCGGGGACAGTGCGGGTTGGTTCACATGACTTCGAATTTTGGTCCTAGGATATGCCGGTTTCCTCACGATGTTTTTTTTCACCGTTTTGAGAACAGTGGTGATGAACTACATAAAGTAAAGCGTTGAGTTCGAACCCACGACCTGCATTTGGGGCCGTTACCCTTATGTAAACACTGCTCCCTACTTAAAAGTCATAAGTAGGAAAACTTTCATCTTTTTCTTTAAAATTCAGGAGTATTTACCTGAAAGCCCTACTCACATGTTACCTAACTGTTTCAAACATTATTTATCGTTTCATAGTAATAAAGTTTCATCCTGAAATTTAAAAAACAGCAGGTTCAACAAAAATCTAAAAATCAAAAGTCATTTATTCAAACTAGGCTGAGAATCAGCACATTTCGAACGTCAAAATTACAAAAGACAGTCCCCCAAAACGACCGCCCTTCACCACTTCCTAGTGCTTTCGCTGGGGAGAAGAAGTGGCGCAACAAACTCCCCAGCAGCACAGCTATCTCGTCAGTTATAACATGGAGAAGAAAAGCCACAAATTGGAAACTATGGCAAACTCTAGGAGGCCTTTCCCCTATTCGTCTGCCACTCTGTGTAGTATATAATTTACCCAAAAATTCTACTAAATTGAATTTTATCGTCAATTTTAAAGGGTAATTCCTTTTAGAGTGACTCTTGTACATGGAAAATGTATTCCAGCAATTTTCAATGATTACTTTAATGGTCAAGAGCAAGGCCCATTCGGCAATAAAAAAAAATTTAAAAAACAAAATGGTTCTTATAACCAACTCAATTTAAACAACAAGTGAAGTTTAAATTTACATGAAAAAGTAGCAATTTGGTACGATAAATTGAAACGAGCGAAAATTTATTACAGTTAAATAACTTGAAAAGTTGCGAATATAACTTTAAAAAAAACTTTTAAGTATGTAGCTAATAAATAACTATTATCTAGTCAATTACTAACATTAAAATACATACTTACTTAGAAAATATTTAACATATTTTTTTTACATAACTATTTAGAAAGATAGGAAATACGTTTATTCGCGATAAACATGACGCAGAGAAAAAACACAAAACAGAACTTTGGGGGAAATTATGCAAATACATATTTTACACTAGGTGCTAAATGAAACGACTAACTATACAAATAAATACAAAAACAAGATTACACTTGGCTCCGAAGTACTTGTTTGCATCGCTGTCATCCGGAAACGTGCACAGAAGAAGTGTGCAGCATCACCAATACGTATATTGTAAATTGTAATTGCAATACGTATACTTTGGCCATAGTTCGACCCATCCCTCTGAAGACCAGTCGGCGAGAAATTTCCCATAGTTATTATTCATAGGTGTTATTTCAGTGCTCTGCGCGTACAGTATAATATTTACACAGCATTCAGGGTGCTGTTCGGGCTACCGCGCCACTGCAGCGCTTCAGCAATGTTTGCGGTGAAAAGCGTGGATGGTTTTCATGCCATCATGCGGAAGCGTTGTGAGTCTCTTATGAAGAGCATGCGGGCCAGCTCGAACAGTCTTCTGAGCGTGTTCGTGGGCCGATTGGACTCGCCGATGTGGCGGCACTGGATGCGACTTCACACTACGGGTGGTCGCGTCCTGGTCCTGTGCGGTGCCACATTGTGATTTTTTATTTCTTTATGTGGCTTTGTTTGTGTATGTACCTACAACTATACACAAACAAAGCCACATAAAGAAATAAAAAATAAAAAACCTTATAAAACTATTGTTAGTACTGTGGGAACACGTAGCTCAGGGGGATCAAACGCTATATTCAAACAGCGTTTAGATTAACTGAATCTATTTTAGAATAAGTATTTCACATTACAAAGTTAAAACAACCAATCTTTCTATCTGTCTAGAAGTATCATATTCAAGTATTAGACGTTTGCTTGGATGTTCGAAAGGAATAAATTAATAATTATGACCGGCCTGTGCTACATAGGACAAGGTTACATATATAACCTCTACAGTACCTACTAACAATAGTTTTATAAGGTTTTTTGTGCTACTAACAGTATATGGACTACGTCTGAAATAAATTTGTTATTATTATTATTATCTTATGCTGTAGGTAGATAAATGAAATAAAAATTCGAGAGATGTCATTTGTGTTGGACACCCGATGTAACGAAGTTCCTTTCACTATATTATACAGTATTAAAATAAATGATAAATCGATTTATTTTCTGTAAGTAGGTTTGTACAAACACTTTTACACGTCAATTTAACAGGCACAATGAATAAAGAAAAAAATATAAGTGGCGTGGCGGTCAAAATGAAGTGTCATGTCAGAAGAGTCAAAATGTTCCACATGTTTCGGTCTAGCTCCAATGATATTATCGGTCATGTTTCGGTCTAGCTCTCATTCCTTTAGTGTGCGATAAGAAACTTCCTTCCAAAAAGAATAATTTACAAATCTGAAGGCCGATTTTTCTTCAGGTCGGCAAAGTAGACACATTTTCCCAAAAGGGAAGGCACTACATTTTTATTTCAACGAAAAAACGCGTCCTTTTTCAAACATACTAAGGCCTGAGTTCACCAACATTCAAACCACCGGTTAGGTATTTAAACACTTGGTTTATATAAAATTTCCTAAGGAAATTTTAAATATAGAACTGATTAAATATTTAATCAGTTAATTTAAATGTTGGTGAACACAAGGCTAAATATTTAATCAGTTGATTAAAATTTTGGTGAACACGAGGCTAAAAGGGTCAAACATACTTAAACAGTTAGCCGTCTTGAAACTGGCGATGCTTAATAATTTTTATAGAATAATAATCTTCTTTAAAATAATTAAGATAATGAGGGAAAGGACTGAAGAAAATGGAAATAAAACATTTATTTATTTACTAGCTCGCCCCGCGGTTTCACCCGCATAAGTTTCGATCCCGTGGGAATATCGGGATAAACGGTATCCTATGTGTCAATCCGGGTTATAAAATATCTGTGTGCCAAATTTCATCCAAATCCGTTCAGTAGTTTTTGCGTGAAAGAGTAACAAACATTCATTCATCCATCCATCCTCACAAACTTTCGCATCTATAATATTAGTAGGATAGTAGGATTTACATAATACATAAATACTTGATCGTACACCAGATTATACATTATAATAAAATTAATTATTCGATCTGCGATTCTGTGATCTCTTCCAGGCAACCTTGGAATGGACACTTAGACAATGATTTTCTGGGTTGTTGTCTTAGGTGCAAATAAAATGTATGTAAATACAAACAATATTGTATTTATATAATAATAATATCCTTGGACATTTCACACAAGCCTTATAGTCCCAAGCTAAGCAACCTAATGCTTGTGTTATGGTACTTCAATCAATGGCAATGGTATTAACTCAGAACAAATAAAAAAACAAGACCGAGCGCTGAGAACGATACAGTGAAGCATGCCAAAAGTACACCTCCGCTTTGTGCATACACGCTCACACGCACACATTTACAACCATTTTTAATCAAACTACACCTCACTAAGAGCACACATGTTTACGAAACCGGCTTCACTTTACTGTTGACACGACTCTGTCTTGGTTTTTTATTTGGTCTGAGGGTATAAACTACATGTTTCTGACATATCATTGTAAGTTTTAATCCCCTCTACTATAATGATAACAAACTCACATGTATAAATAGTGTCTATAGAATTTCCCATTTGCCATTTGAAAGCCAAGCACTTAACCAAAGCAGTTCTGCTGACGTCATCCTCATTAAGGCATTGTGGGTGAGTTCGAAAAACTTGCGCAAAAAACAAACTAGTTCGTTTTCATGAGGGGCGGTAGTTCCATCCGGTTTATTTTAGTTTTAGGCGATTCGCACATTTCACCGTATTAAGCAGCGGCATGCGTGAAACGGAGCCAAATTCCCCGCACGGAAGCGCGTTTTTATTGAATTAGTACGTAAAAAATCACGCGCGGTGCCCCCGCGCGTGATTTCGTTATCTGCGTACCGCTGCGTAATGCGGTGCAGTGTCCCTTATACGTCATTGTTATACTCGTTGGTACTTATGATGCTAGTGAAATGTAATGTAATAAAAATGCCAGCCTATTATTGTCCCAGTGCAGGGCAAAGGTCGTAAAAAGGTCGTTTTTCTATAGGATCAGGGCAACGTTTGTCGGGTCAGCTAGCAGTCAATATTAGTCTGAAATCGCCAACCCATCTTGATCAATGCTCGTGCCTTCTCTGTTTGAGAAGAGCCCTTCGTCCTGCAGTGGGACAGTAATAGGCTGGTATTATAAGTGAGGTATCTATAGTTCGATAGCCTAAAACCAAATAATTATCATGTAGTAGTTGGTTTGATGTAAGTGATGTAACTAAGTACCCATCAAACCCAAACACATTAACACCAATTATTTTAATTGATGTAGCCAATAAACGCGTCCAATTACGTGTGAATCGATGGAATTAACTAAACAAAGTCAGGTGGTGCGTCCACGTCGGTCTGTGTTGGTTCAGTTGGCAAACACGGTCAATAACAGAGGGTGGACTGTAATACGAACTGTTTAGACTAACATTTACTGGTCAAGATATACTATAGCGACACTACAATACTTCCCACGATTTTTAAGACTTGACAAAACACCTTTTGTTTCTTCATTAATGTAAGTTTAATATAATTATACGCATAAACCTTACGGAATAAATTCTCTAAATGATGGTGGAATTCGTATCAAAATCAGTTTGTTGTCAGACAGACACGAAAAGTGACTTCAATTTATAATATGTACAGATATATAAGTAAATTAGATACTTACTTATATACTTATATATAAGTATCTAATTTACTTATATACTGTACTGTACTGTATATAAGTAAATTAGATAACGAGGGGCCCGTGGCTAAATAATAACAGCCGCACAGGTCGATCGATCAGGTTAAGCTACGCTTGCCGCGGTTGGTCTGTGGATGGGTGACCATCTTTACATATCGAGACCCCTCCGTGCCTCGGAAAGCACGTTAAGCCGTTGGTCCCGGCTGTCATTCGTGGATCTTTGACAGTCGTTACGGGTAGTCAGAAGCCCGAAAGTCTGACAACCAGTCTTACCAAGGGGTATCGTATTACCCAGTAACTGGGTTGTGGAGGTCAGATAGGCAGTCGCTCCATGTAAAATACTGGTATTCAGCTGCATCCGGTTAGACTGGAAGCCGACCCCAACATAGTTGGGAAAAGGCTAGGCAGATGATGATGATAAGTAAATTAGATAGTAGAGTAGATATATGAGTAGTATATACATAGAAGTACCTAGTAGGTATAAAGGGGAATATAACTATAATATGATATGATATGAGATATTATAGTGCATATTATAGTGCACAAGTGTGTGCGCAGACACAGGCGCACTCTTTCTTCCTTATTGAAGTATTTTTTTTAAATGTGTTTGTTGTTTTTTTCTTGGTCCGATGTGTTGCCAAGTCAATAATGTACTTTGCTTAATTTTCTTGCAATACCTAAATAAATTTGAATAAGAACTAAAAAAGAGCTGATATTGCCTGAAAATGAAATAACAATATAAATGAACGTACTGTAGAATGGGTCATAATCTATAACGCAGGTCTAGTGCGGGTTGGTGGACGTCACAATAAATAAATAATAAAAATACATTTATTTCGAGCAACCATAACTCATAATAACACACACACAATTAAAAAAAAATGTTTTCGAAGTTTTGGTTCTTTGACATGCTGGTTTCCTCACGATGCTTTCCTTCACCGTTTTGAAATTACACAACAATAATATAATTTATAAGTATATAATAATGAAATAAAGGAAACAATAATACAAAATAAAATGCCATAATTTACTACAAAGCAAAATAAGCCTGCCTGGGTTTGATATGGGCCACCACTACTCTGAAAAAATTTAAAAACTTAAATCCTGACGGGATTTAAGTTTCACATTTTTAAAAAGGAAGAGAGGGTAGGAATAATAATATGGGTGGTATATAACAAACTGATTATTTAATTTACTAATCCCGGTGCGAAGAGCTCGTAAGACCTCTCGCAGAACCTATTATAACAAAAACAAATAGTCGTGTGATAACTGGCGATCATTTTGATAATAATAAAAATATCTAAATAACATAACATAATATCATACTTGTATATTGCCCGAAGGAATGGGCAGAAGTGTAGTGACGCCCGCATTTTGCCAGTTATATTAATCTAAGCAATTAGGCAAAAATTGAGCAATTTTATCATTGATTTATGTTAAAATAAACTGAAGAAACAAATTGTTGTTTATGAGATCGTGAATACGGATTGAAGTTCTATTAAAAAGAGCCTTAGTAATCGTATAAAAAAAAAATAACTAGGCCGTGCACTCTGTTACGTCACAGAGGATGTTCTAGTTGAACACTTCTTTTTCAGTTTAAACCCAAGTTCTGATAGTGTGTGCAGAATGGAGATCGATAGTCCGTTTGGCTCACACGGACCTACGAACTTTTCAGACCTTTATATCCTGCTTCTACGTATGAAGTTTCATTAAAATTGGTTCATTACTTCCGAAAAAAAGGTCTTGAAAATTTGTATAAAATGTCGTACGTCGTATAAGTTAATTTTGCTTCAGAAATAGCGAACTTATTAAAACGTTATCTAGAAAACTAAATACCATACAATATTATGTGGTATTGATGACTAATGCATGTGGCGTTTGATGTGGAAAGATGGGACTTTTCGAGTCAAAAGTGAGCAAAGGTAACCCATCCCTAAAGGTCTAAACTCGCTCGAAATTGGATTCTATTTATTTATGTAAGCTTTTCGCACACAAAAAGCTACAAAGGCGGACTTAATGTCTTAGGCATTCTCTACCAGTCAACCAAGGGTAGTGAAGAGATCAGATGGATGGGATGGCAGGGGGGACGGTTGAATGGCTATTTCTATAATCTTATTATAAAATTAAAGTCGCTTTTCGTGTCCGTCTGTGTGACAGCGTTGTTCCTTGGTTTTCACCATAATTTAGAAAATGTATACTATACTTAGATACTTATATTAATATCTCGAAGTTTTGTCAAGTCATAAAAACTGTGTGAAACAGGGTTGGGTCGCTAATTTACAATAAAACTATAGTCTGAAAGTGGCAAGTCTGAGATGGTACACACCCGGTACCGGGTAGTGTTAACACGAGTCCCACAGCGCCGTTTGATGTGCAAGCGTGAGCACGATGAGTCTGGTGCGGTTTGGATGAGGGCCAATATTTATTTCATTTACCTACTGCGAACTGGCACGGGCACGGGGATCAACTGAGAGGTTTAGTGCCAGCTCTAATAAATGAATGAATGAATGAATGATGAATGTGGACGTTCTTTTGTTTCGCTACCTAAATTGTTGTGGTCTTCTCTCGTATGGGAATGAAGGTTAGTATAGAAAAACTCATCGAAAAAGCCAAGAACAAGTCGGACTCGCATATTATGTATTTTGTGCCACTGTATTATATGAATTAGACGTTTCTGTTTGTCATTATATTATATTCTATGTCTAAATTATTAATATTTTTGTATTACCTAATTTTATTTAGTTTAATTTGTTTTAAATTAGTTTAATTAATTTATAAAGTGCAACTTTGATATTCATACTTTTATATCTATTTTTTTTTTGTAAATTACCATTTAACTATTTGTGTGCCTGCAGAGTTTACCTGTAAATGATTGTAACACTTTATTCTGATTTGTTGCTTCTTTTTCATTTGCTTATACTAGTGTATAAAATTGTTGGTAAACCAAATAAATATATAAATAATTAAATACCGCAAAAAAAACGCCGGAAAATATAGGATTCTTGAATGGGGCCTTTAATTTTGTTTTTTTATTTGTTGTTAGAGTACTTACACACATTTTGTGAAAAAAATTTCCAGTGTCTACCTATTGCGGTTCAGATACAGCCCTGTGGCAGACAGACGGACAGCCGAGCCTTGGTAATAGGGTCCCGTTGACACCCTCCGGGTACGGACTCCTTGTGACCTGTACCAACCCAAACTGAGCCCGCGTGGTGGATTACAGCCCACTCATTACGGTGAATGCGCTGTTCTAGCCCGCGAAATTCAATTTTTCTTACGCTTTTTTGCAATTTTCAGGTCAGTGTCAGGTTCTATCTTGATCAAAATTTATATATATAATTTATATATTTTGACTATAATGGTGTGTGTAGTGTGTAGTCATGTATCTTATCAAAGATTGTAGTGAGTATAAAACTTGTGCTACAAAGTAATCTTTCTGTTTCCTCATAAGTTCAGGTCAATAACCATTCTTTAAGTTTAGTTTTGGCCTCAGAGTAATTTTTCGTTAATGTGCGCGCCATCTTGTTTTTATAAAGCGATAGTCAGTTCACAGCTCTATGGTTTGACAGCCTTGGTTCCGGTTTACACACACCCTAAAATTAATGGGTCATGGAAGTAGATCTTGTGAGGGATATAAAAAATTGGGTCAAATAAGAAAAGCAGGCATCAGGGACTCTAACATTTCGAAAACACTTCAGCAAACTCGAGTTTGTGAAAAAGAATTCAGTTACTAAAGAAAGGAAACATACGGTCGCAAATTATAAACGGGCACGGACGCGCGGGCGGTGGCCGGTGTAAGCCAGCAGTTCGTTGAAAGATTGTGGCTTTGCAATAAATGTAGTGGCATTAGATGCACAAGTGTAGGATTTATCAGTGGCTAAGGCTAAGCGCGCACTGCGATACGATTTTATCAATCGCATGTTCATGTGAAATAAATTCCCGAACGCAAATATATTTTTTCAAGCGATTATATTGGTAATGTTCACAGATTAGCGATTATTTTCCGTAAAGATAAAATTTCGTGATGCGCGCTTAGCCTAAGTCAAAACGGCTCTATGTTTTGTACCTATATTTCTAATTGTAGCACCTATTGCAGTTGTTTTTGTTTGCATGCTTTCAGTTATTAATCTTGATATTTCGTTTTTAGCTTAAGGTACTAGAAACTATTGGATACTAGCTCCCGCACGCGGCTTCGCCCGCGAGGTATGTCGATAAAAACTATCCTATGTCCTTCCCCGGGATGCAATCTATCTCTCTGCCAAATTGTTCAATGGTTTAGGCGTGAAAAGGTAACATACAGACAGAGTTACTTTCGAATTTATAATATCATAGTATGGATACTTACAAACTTTATGTGTATATGAAGTGCTCATTACGTAAATTTTGAATTTAAAATGAAATGATCTGCTGAACTTTTGCCAATGATTGTCTGTCACTCAATATTTTTTCTGCAAATATATAGCTACGATCATTTTCTTCCATAGTTTCTTTTATCTTACAGAAACTCCATCATTCTAAATAAAGACACGCCCTTTTGGAGTAGGACGGAGTTTTTTTGCCTCTCCATAGTATACGACAAATTAGACCCGTACAAACTCTCATGAGGTAAATAATATTTTCAGGCAGACAGAGTAAAGGCCACTGGCGGATCGTAGCGACTACAGACGTTATATAAATCCGTACATTTTAAGGGCAAGTAGGAACTGGAATAATTATCTTTTGACTTCATGAGACTGGTAAATGTTGGCGAAAAACCCCAAGTGTGGCCATCCTTCTTCGCCGAGTAACTAAGCACTTACATTGAGAGTCTCACAATTTTGCATTTGCTTTATTAAGAAAACATGCAAAAGAAAATAGCTAGGTCTTCTTTGTAAACTTTTGTCCTTCAATCTTTCGTGTGAGGAAATTTTTTTTTGGCCTTGCCAATTTCGAAACAGTAATTATATTAGGTTTATTTTTGTTATGTCATGGATTTTGCGTAAATTATTACGTAAATCTGTGCATGGGATGTCAATCTAAAAAGATGAGACGATGAACTGAATCTCACAGCGGATCCAAATTGGAGAAGAGTTGCGAGAGATACTCGTAAGACTCAGTGGAAGCTAATAGAGGTCTTTGCCAAAAGGCACACGTGAACTAAAAAACATTCTATAAACTACTGGAAAAAAAAATACCGCACCGCAAAGATGTTCAGAATAAAAAGGGCTTCTCGTATTATTATTATGAGATGTCAATCTAGTAGATGCTTTGGTCATGTTGAGAGGATGAGTGAAAGGCAACTGATAAAAGTTATTGTTGTAAAAGGCTGAGAGATAGAGATAAGTGAAAACGCCGGGAACGCGGGGGTATGCCCTAGAAGGACCTATAGTGACCTACAAAAGAAAATGAAATGAAAAAAATGGTTTATTTTAACAAATAAAGGAGACTCCACTTGACCATGGCTTGAATTTATTGGTAATGTTCTTCAAAAAGGTGCGTAGTACCTACTCGCAACCCGCCTGCATTTATGACCAGACTAGAAGCACCTCGCGGTTTCTCCCGCTTAAATTTCGATCCCGTAGGAATCTCGGGATAAAATGGATCCTATGTGTTCATCCTGGCTATAAACTATCTGTGTGTCAAATTTTATTCATATCCGTTCAGTAGTTTTTGCGTGAAAGAGTAACAAACATCCATCCATTAATTTATCCATCCATCCTCACAAACTTTCGCGTTTATAATATTATTATTAGGAAGTAGGATGTATGAAAGCAAACGAATCAAAAGGAGTATGTGAGGATCACAGCAGGTAATGTTCTGTAGTATATGTAAGTAAATCTATCCTCCGTAGCTGTATTTCCAAATGCAGCCACCCAGAATACCGGTTAATGTCGAAGATCGGAAAACAACGTTATGTTCGTTCCTATATAGTTCCCGGACATTTTCGAACCGGAATCATGACCCCCGGTTTGAAAACAGGGGATAAACTTTCGTGTAGTCTCGGCCCCATGTCTCCGCGTAAATCATCCATATGGCGTTTTATTCATGAAACGTTTATTTTCTCTTGACTGTACTTACCTGTCATAAAGAGTAACCTAGCATAAAATTGGATAAGAAAGATTTTAAAACAGAAGAAGAACTCGCAGTGGATCGAGGAGGGGGGTGTAGGGGAGCTCAGGGGGGATCAAACCGAAATAAATCTTCTTAAATTTCGTTAATGCGGTTTCGGCGGGGAAATTGCTTTTTTTTTTTTAAGGATGGGAAATCATCAAATGACCCCTCCCGCTCTGGGTGGAGCGGAAGGGAGTGTCAGACTCTTACTGACTAAAACCCATCCGTGTTCCTTCCTTAGCCCTTTATGTTCCGGGGCAGCGGTAACCCTTTCGGACAATCCCGCTGCCCCGGCAGGCTTCGGCCCTGACGGGCCCCTCCGTTGATGCTGACATCTCTTTGAGGCGCGCGTGGAACACATACGCGCCGTCCGGCACGGGCCTGGTCCTGATCGGACGGCGAGCTACCCATTACTCGCCGTCCGCAGGCCCGCGCCTACGGTGGCCGGGAGTCGTCACGCGGCTCCCGACGCCCGGGGCGTCTACCGCGGCGGCTGGGACGGGCGGCTCTCTCCGCTCTCTCCCTCGCCCATCCCGCCACCTCCTTCGCTAGCATGACTGCTTCGCAGAAGGAGGTGACTGCCTCCCACTCCCTCTCGCCCCGGACCATGGCTTGGACCAGGGCCGGGTGCGAGAGGTCGCCGCCGCTGCCGATCGCCTCTACGAGGACACGGCGGTGCTCTGCCCAAGCGGGACAGACCTCCACCGTGTGCTCCACCGTGTCCTCTGGGCGATCCTCGCAGTGGTGACACCCGGGCGTTTCCTCCTGCCTGATTATGTGCAGGAACCTCCCAAAACATCCGTGTCCGGTGAGGACCTGCGTCAGGCGGTAGGTGAGGGCGCCGTGACGCCTCTCTAGCCACTCCTCAAAGAGGGGCCTTACTGCCGCTATCGCGGCGTGCCCTGCGGGGTAATTGCTTAAGACACTAACAGTAAAAACGGCTTTTATTTTGAGATGTCAACAACATTCATTGCGTTATATAAGTAGTTGAGCAGACAAATTGTTCGAACATATGACGCAATGTATTAGCAATATCCTTCAAAATCGATCAGATTGTGATTCAAATTGCGTTCGGGGTTGTTTTGTTTCGATGACTTATTTATACCTTATTATTTGGTGTTTTTGTAGTATTTTGCTTTTAGTTTGTAACTTTATTAGCGGTTAGTCGACTCTTCACGTGACTAGCGGGTTGATATGGACCATTTTTTGGCCTAAGAATCAGCATTGCCATCCAACGTGCCAATGCTGCCAGTCTTTTGGGCACTTTTCCTGTCGATAGCGATGCGGACGAATTGATGCCCTATGATTCTTTTCTTTTTTTATATACCTACATCATAGACTGATTAAAAAAGATGGACTCCGCGCCACGCATATCGAAAGTGAAGCACAGTAAGTATGCCGGGACCGCTTGTCACACTCCTCACGCTCACATTTACATCATAGTATGCCGACCGGCCGCCATTACGTGACACGACAGCGTCAATCGTCAATCACGCACACTTATATCGGTACGGTGCTTCACTTTCGTCCATCTTTTTTTATAAGTCAATGACCTACATATTGTTAATATTATTTTAAGTCGGTTGGCTTATATGTATATTATGTAAATATTTTGTCTACTTTCGTATTTCTGAAACTTAATTGTTTCAAGTCTAGAATAAACCGTCACAATCATGAAACACTATTTGAAACTCAACCCAACGTCAAAGAATAGCGCGACAACTGAGAGATCTGCTGTTCAAGCGCGCTAAAAATACTCTTTTAGAAAAGCCTGTGGTACTTAGCAGCAAGTGGCCAGCTGTTTATTTGTTTTGCTACTTTTTTCAGCACAGCTTATCCTTGAAGCAAAGTTTAAGAGCGCTGGAAGTAATCCTACAATACTTTATTTGTGTAAACTAGTTGTGATAGGTACAGATACAAACACCCGGTTTCAGGATTGAGATTTTGAAGTTGAGAATTTGTCAAACTCTTCTTTAACTTAAGAGGTTTAAAGGACCAAAACGCAAGAAACGCAAGTTTTAGAAACAATAAAAGTGTAAGAACGACTACAGTAAACAAAATCATAAAAATATAGGTCGATAGTGTGGTGAAAACATAATACAACTAATTTGATACGATAGAAAAAAAAAATCAAAAACTTTCTTTTTACAATAAAAACATACATTCCGATTTTTGTCAGATTATTCTACAAGCAACAAACTAAAACATTAGTGTTTTAATTTTTTTGTCCAAATAATAGATTTTTTGTAAATAGATAATTGCTTCTTAGTTTGCAATAAATTACCAGCGTTGTGTCATCGCGCTTCTCTTTCTTTTCTATGCAGTCCGACAAAAACCGCGCTTTAGGTCATGAGTCGCCTTAAGGTGATTCCTTCAATGTAGTCCACGAAATTCAAAATTTTCTAATGTTTTTTCATTAAGTTAGGCGGGCTTTAGCCTTAACTAATGCTAAAACTCTGTCCACTAAGTTAAACGTTTTCTGACAGATGGAACCAGCCTAGTGATTGCAGTAACGTTTTAACACACATTTCGATAATTTCACTTTAATTTGTAGATATGTAGTATCAGGTCGAATAAAAAATGGTGCGGTTTCTATGTGTTTATTATTATTAAATAAAAAATAATATGAATTAGCCTCTTTGTTTATTTTAATTTTTGCAAGTTTTATAGCAGAAATCAGCGTAAAAATAAAGTATGCACTGGTCTGCCGTATCAACTGTGTTGTAAACAAAAATATGTATTTTACAACTAAATATATTAAAACACAACGTTTTTTATTCATAACATGTAAGATTCTTAATTCAATAACTGGCTTGATGGTTAAAGCCAGAAGGCCAATTCTTGTTATTAAAATCGTTCAAAATCTAATTAATCTCAATCTCATCTCAGCGACAATCAATGTCAAAAACAGGTAAAAAATTTAGGAAAATTAGAGGTAGGTATTTTTGATAGATTAAGACAGAAATTAGACTGCGAACGTTCTTAGAAATACGAGAATTGCCCCTCTGATCTAAAGAAAAATCTTGTTTTTTAATAAGGGGAAAGCGTTTTTTTACACCTCAGATACTGGTTAAAATTACAGAATTTCATGACCATCGCGTCATTATAATATGTCGGAACCGTTAGCTGCGGTTTCCTGGAAGAACGGTGGCTGCCCACCACAATTTACCGGTGAATGACGTCACTGAAATGGTACTTACATGAAAGTAAGTTGGTGTGTTTTCCTAGAGAGCGTTTTTGACACCGTATAGTCAAACCTTGCTGCCCAGAGATTTAAATCGCTACATTGGTCCCCTCCATATTTTGTCACGCGAAAAAGTGTCCATACTGAGTAGAGTGACCTCACTTTATAATATAGCTTTCCATGTCAAGTCACTGCGTCATTGTGTGTCAGATGTGTCAAAGCGAAACAGAAACGCGACTGTCTTTTGTCGTGGTAGAGCGTATCTAACGATTTAAATCTTTGCCGCTGTCATTATTTTCAAGACAGCCGTCACTGCGAGGAAACCAAAGTCAAGTAGAGTGAACATGTTAAAATAGTATATGACAGCCAACATTACCTAGTTTAACCTTTACAAAAACAAAAGAAAGGAGGTCACATGTCACTTGTCTCAATGATCGCCCTAGCAATAGGCTAGGTCTATTATTGCTCAATCGCCTAATAGAATGATTTGATGAGACAAGTAGGGATCGAATATATCTTCTAAACGTCTCTTATAAACAACATGTAGATATTATTTTCACTAGGTAGGTATCTACATTAAAAAACAAAACAAATAAAATAAAACCGACTTCCAAAAAAAATACAAAAAAAATGCTTTTCCACCGACTTGTGAAATGAAAGTTATTATTCACTTTACAGTGTTTTTTTTTTGAAAACTGTTGTTTTGTTTTTTGTAAAAAAGCTTTTTTTGTTTTGTTTTTTCTTTTTTTAAGTCGGTGAATTTTGTTTTGTAAAAAAGGTTTTATATTATTCACTTTTTAGATGTCGTACCTACCTCACACGAATTCGTATACCACTACTTACTATGTAAGCAACAGCGACAGAAAGTTTTATACGAGTTACATCATCATAATAAAGAAGTGGATTAAATTACGTATTATTGAAGACAACTCAAAAACTAACAAAGCAAAGTTAATAAAATTGCAAAGTTAACCAAATGAAAAAATAATATTCTAAATCGCGCGGTCCACAATTGATAAAAATTTCGCTGAATACAAACAATACCTACATACAAACATTGAACCAGCTCCTTTTTTGAAGTCGGTCAAAAATACTAGAAATATTGAATTCTTGTTTTCAAAAAGTAATTTTTACGTGCCACTTTTACTCAATTCTTACCACAATAATTACGCTACCTCAACCAATATCTACATACAATCTACCTAGCCTTATGTTGGGGTCGGCTTCCAGTCTAACCAGATAAATACCAGTATTTTACATGGAGCGACTGCTTAACTGGCTTCAACAACCCAGTTACTGGGTAACTAAACTGGCTTTGGTAAGACTGGTTGTCAGACTTTCGGGCGTCTGACGACCCGTAACAAGTGTAGCTTAACCCTATCGATCGACCCGTATAGCTGTGTAGTTAGCCACGAGCCCCTCTCCCTCAAACAATCCATAAATGAACCGAAAAAAGCACAGTGACTTCTTCTATAGTTGATCAAGAAAAAAACATTAAGGCATTTCAAACAACAAAAAAGCGAGGAGTACATTTAAGTACTGCACACAATTTAAGGTTAGCAAACGGAGTGTTTGCGACTGTTCATCTCTGAATTACATAAAAACTCCCTTAAAAGATCTTAAATTTTTTTCGTCCAGATAATCATCCTTAATTGCCAGTGATTATATCCATCCGGTTCTATAAATGTGATACCGCGATCTTTTCCTGCAGCAAAGAGTAACAGAATCGTGTAGATACGAAACTCATGTATGCAAAGTCAAGTATATAAAATAACAAGTTGGGAGGAACCTAAACATGTTCTTTTTTGTGTTTTTGTTCTTTCTTTGCGTCATGTTTATCGCAAATAAACTTTTTTTATTCCTTTCCTTCTTTCTTTTAGAAAGAAACCGGATTTGTGCAGCGTCCTTTCCGTATTTTATTTACCTGTGATGTGACAATGTATTTCTTAAACTCGATGTGTAATATTACCACTCGGGTGTAGCGTACTTTCCTTTTAACATACTCCAATACTGCTAAAATAATTATCTGCCACTACCAACTATACTACATTCGCCCGCCAAAATCAACAGTTTGGGCGATACCGGCCATATACTCGTATCAAGGCCACGTCGCAACCACAACGCAACCATCGGCGACCAGCCACATCGCAAACACGAATCGACTAGTCTGTCTGCAAGCAAAAGCCACAATGTAACCACACCGCAACTATTAGCGACAATGCAACCATATCGAAAATGAGTAGTCACGACAACGCAACTGCAAAAAGCTGCAGCGACACGTAACATTTCCAGTTTTATCTGACCCCGCATTATATAGGTTTTTTGTACAATCAGAAGTCAGCTTATACTGGTTATGTATAGCTTGATGTGTATCCGTGTGTATACGTGTGTTCGGGCACTAACTAGTCTATAACGACCCGAGACTCAATTGACCACCCAGCAACCCAGGACAGGAAATAACCCTAATCTAGGCCACTCCTGTGTGAATATTTTCTGCATTTGATGCGTTCACAGGAAAGTCGCATCTGTACCTACAAAATATTGTAATATGTTAGTCTATGACTGTGGCTGCGAGAATGGTTCCCGCTGCGATCGTTTGATGTTTAAATAGCTTCGGAAGCAATAATACAACGCGTAGTAGGTACCTGAGTGTGTTTACTGATAGAAGGTGTACCTAACTGTGTTCGCTATAGCAATGATGGCACTGGGGGACTTTAAGAAACTATTCCCGGCTTTATGGTGTTATTTTCTGCTTTGTAGGGTAGGTGATATTTACTTGGTCGTTACCTAGTTTTTTACATGGAAAAGATCTACTAAACAATACAACTACATCTACAAAAGCAGTGACTATACGATTGCTGTGGATTATGTGCGCTACGCATACAGTACCTCTAGTCGCCTCCTAGACAAAAAAATATACCATTTTGCATTTTTATGGGCTACACAAGTTAGCTTAGTTTCGGAACAACCATTGAGCAAATATTTAAATCATTAGATTTGCCCTCGCCGCATTAAGTCGCGCAAAAAAGTGTGAAATCCAAGGCATGGACGGCGTATAACGCGTTTTGCGTTATGCGCCCTCCATGTTCTCTCTCTCTGTCTCTTTATATACCACTGCGTGCGAATATCGCATAACTAACTTTGCTCCTGACATCTGAACACGTTTTTTTTAAATTATTTTACCAATGCAAACTTGCTAAACTTAGGCTCACTTGCAGCACAAATCACTAAACACGTGTAACGCTAAACAACAATCCTCAGAGACGGAAAAAACTTTTGAATGTTTTAAATTATTACGTTTAGCGCATAGACTTATAAAAAAAGAGGGACTCCGCGCCACGCATATTGAAAGTGAAGCACCGTACCGATCTATGTGTGCGTGATTGACGATTGACGCTGTCGTGTCACGTAATGGCGGCCGGTCGGCATACTATGATGTAAATGTGAGCGTGAGGCGTGTTTGTACAAACGGTCCCGCCATACTTACTGTGCTTCACTTTCAATATTTTGACCTCATAACGTGGTTGAAGTTTACAAGGTGGAGACGACAATACGACTGTAAATTTAACTGCGAATACAGAAAAAACTATAACCTGCAGGACGTAAACTGTAACCATGAAATAAGCACATGATTCTACTACACTCCCTAGCAACAGTGACCCCTCAGAAATTATTGCATTATCATCAAGTTTCATAGGACAACTTATACAGAGTTTATAACAATTTAATAGTGTTTTTCCTAAAAGAGCTGCATCATAATGACTAAGTTAACAAAACAATGAGCATAGAGCATTTTCATAAAAAAATATACATTTATTTATTAAAACTTTATGCACAAGTAAAAAAAAATACTTTACAAAGTCGGACTTTTTTTTTTCCTATGGGCATCTCGTAGTTGACCTTTAGAGGTCGTGACTACTTAACCGGACCATTCTCTGGCTGCCTTAAGTGAAACTCAAAGCCTCCTGCCAGGGGCAGACAAAGGCGGACTTAATGCCTGGTACATTTTATACCAGTCAACCTTAGAGTGATGCAAAATACGGGATAAATAGCTAGGAAATTACTATAAAATACAAGAATAAATACTAATACATAGAAAGATACATACATAGGTACACACAATAAACATAATTAACTGTTAGGACAAAAACGATCGGTAGAGGATAAAACGAATCCAGCAAATACTCGTAACAACAATATAAAATGTAAAAAGGGCAACATGACACTACATCATGTTCGCCGCAATATCAGTGCCATTATTTTTTACCCAATTATTTATATAATTGGTCAAAGCTAAATCGTGCCAAGGTTTAATTACTACACATTTTTCTAGTCACCACCATTTTTTTACCCATGGTAAAAAACGCCTGCCTATATTAAAAAGGCCGCTGAAACAATTTATTTGTCTTTGTCTTTTCGTTCTTACTGTTTTCCTGAATTATTGCAAGCACCATTTATTTCTTAAAGAAGCTTTTTGACCCGGAAAAATATGGAGGAAATCATGAAAATCCAAGTCGTATTTTTTTATACTTACTGTGATTTATAAACCAGTGTAGATGCAAAAAGTTTAGGATACGGGCCGTTTGTAAGAGAGACTTTTCAAAGTATTCAAAGCACCGACAATAGAGAGAGCCAGTAAAAACAATTCGGAGCCCTTTCAAAATAGTTACACAGCTAACGTAAGTTACAATAATTATTTGTTTCATAATTTTTGACAAACTTGCAGCTAGGCATATGTTGCAATGCATATGATATTATCAAGAATATGGCCAATTACAAGTTTAAAGAGTTATGAGGAACAGGGTGTAAAATTCACTCATAGGTACAATGCTGGCTTGCTTCCCTTGGGTGTCATCAAAGGCGCTAAATGGTTATTTATTATTAGAAGATAATAGGAAACAAAAGCGTCTTCCTTCTATGTTCTAGTAGAAGGTTATTAGGGCCTTGTTTGACCTCACCCCTGGTAGAGTAGTAACGGAGCAGCCGGTCTAATCAAGGTGCCTATACTTTTTAAATTCGTCAATGAAGATACAGGCCCATTGGATTTTTTTTAATGGGGTGCGCTCTTGACTATCACTCCTGATGGAAAGCTATGGATGAGGTCTATGATAGAACGAGCGTGCCCAGAAGATGCCTAAGGCACTGGAACTCCCACGCATCGACGAAACACAGAAGGCAGCTGGACGTCGCCGCCGGCCGGACTCCGGTGGTCGCATACCAGGCGGGCTTTAGCCCTACCTCCGCAAGGGAAGAATTGGCAAGTCAAATAAGGTGTGGGGTGTGACTGTCCATGATGCACCGAGCGCTCGGTTTAGTTGAGTAACTGGCGAAACCAACTGCGCTACACGAGGAGGCTTCTTTATGCATCCCAAAAATAAGTAATTTGATACACCGAATTGATCCCTTCTCCCGATTAATTAACTTTTCTGTCTTTTAGGTCAGGCAAAAAACTTAAACATTCAGGATAATTATAAATAAATAAAATAAATTTATTTGATCCCACACTGAATATTCACACTAAAACAAAAAAAAAACAGACAAAAATCTTAAAACGGTAATGTGCGCTAAATTATAGAGGGCCCAGTTCAGCATAAATGTCAGACAATGGACGGAGGACGTCTTATGGATGTAAATTAATTTTATGATGTGTGTAAATATTTAAATAGAAAAATATATAGAAACCTAGATATGTGTAGCAAATAATAAAAAAATATTATGTATTCGTTTAAAAATAATTATAGATAGTAATATAGTGGTGTTTAAGGAAAGAAATAAAATGGATAACTGTCAAATAGTGTTGTCATTAATTCTTAGTTCGGGCCCCAAACTAATCTGAGGTCCGTAGAGGATAAAAGTATGAAACGTCCGCAAATTCGGTTGAAACTACAGAGTCGTGATTAGGGAATAAGGTCATAGCACACGTATCAAACCAGATAGGGATCGGCACCGTATCAACTCGAGCCGTTCAGTATTCTTTGTATGAAACTCCCTAATGCAACGCACACTAGTTAATCGGAATCGTAACGTAATCGCCTCGCTTCGGGACAAGCTCTCGAACCGCGGTGCGCTGCGTTACGGCTCGTCGTCCATCCTTGCCCCTCTCACCCCTCCGGCCTGCCTGCTGCAACATCAACCAGCGGTCGGCGAGTCGCTAGCACGGCGTCGCCTAGCCGTAGCCGAGTCGTCGTATCGGAGCTGCTGATCAGCTTTGGTTACGTGCTTATGTAAGGTTGACGCCTGTTTGACGGCGAGGCGAAAGGCGATACGGTGCCTGTCTATCTCACCGTGAAAACTATTGATATGAGTTTGAAGTGAGTTATTAATTCCGAGCATGAGTTCCCTAATTGTGTAACGGAGAGGCCTATGTCCAGCAGTGTTTTTCGGGTAACCACTGAAAATCAGCGCTGTGCTGTGGGTCCCCTATAGCACAGCATCATGCTGAGTGGAAGCCTTTCTGTCACAGTCATGACGTGCAGTCTTCGACTATCCTGCTTTGTGCTTGTATTGATAGATAGTATATATTTTGTTGTTATTTATTTATTAGAATTAATTTTATCTTTTTGTGTGCACGTGTTTCTGTGACAAATAAACCTACTTTTCTTTCTTTCTTTCAGTGGACTGCTACAGGCTGATGATGATGCTAAAAACATCAATAGAGACTTTATCATTTTACCTCTCCCAACAATAGTTGCGACTAAACAAAAATCAGCGCAAAATTAATAACATTACCCTTATCGTAATGGGATAAATTTGGGTAAAATGGAGTACCATAATATAGCATTTCGGTCACACCGTCGCGTCGTCGGCCGGCTGGTTACGGGCGCGCGTGACAACGCATACAGAAACGGATAGAAGTATTTTATTTATTACGAGATACTTTCACTGAATGTAAGTAGTTTATATGTAGGAAATTTTTATTTAGGTTTTTTTGTTTGATTCGGACTTAAAACCTTGACCTTGTTGTGCTGGTGCCTATATATACTTTATTTGTGATACAATGCTGTAATTATTACGTTTATTCCAGGCGAACGTGTTTAAATCAACGCGCTTATATTTTATCATCAAAAAACCTAGAAATAATTTGAAGGACCATTGAATGTTCAAATGCAACTAGACTTATTTTTCTGCTAGCTTGCACAACATAAGGTTGACTTTTGCAAATAACCTTCACAATATGTGTGTAATAAGTGTATAAGCAGTATGACCACACCTTTCTGATATATCAGAAAGGTGTGGTCATATTTAAGGGTGTGGTACAGGCCATAAAACAGGACATCTTTTTCCATGGAACTGAGACATCATAATCGCGAAAAAATAATCAGCCTTGTCATACATTTGAGTCGAAAGGTATCGAAGTTTTGTATGGATAGGTAACTTATCCAATCGATGTCATCAATATAAGTATGTACCTACATACAAACCCTTTTAAACAATGTCTAAAGTCAAAAGTGCACCTCAAATTGCTTAGGAACGTGTAACGAAGCCTCTAATATAAAACTAAAACTTTCTCCAGAAATTCTTCGAAAAGAATTTATAGAGCCTCTTGTGTATATTTCAGATACCTTGAGAAATTAAAGGTGTGTGACTCACTTTTAGTTTTTCAGAGTTTTTATTTGGCTTTATTATATAGTTATAACCTTATAACAGACAATCCAAATAAAAGCTCGTTTTTTGAGTCCATTTAATACATTTTTAGGGTTCCGTACCTCAAAAGGAAAAAACGGAACCCTTATAGGATCACTCGTGTGTCTGTCTGTCTGTCCGTCTGTCACAGCCAATTTGCTCTGAATCTTATGGACCGATTAAGTTGAAATTTCGTACACATATGAATCTCTGTGACCCAAACACAGACGTGTAACGTAAATAAATGAGTTTTGAAAATGGGAGTCATTTTTGAGGGTTAAATAGACAATTTAAAAAAAAAGTTTCGCGATCTGTACCGTGTGACATATCAAATGAAAGGGCTTACCGTGAGGATCTCAAATATATGTTTTTCATAATTTTAAAGTTAATTATTTAAAAGTTATTTAAGACAATAGTCGGAAATTTACCATTCCCCCCCCCTTATCTCCGAAACTACTGAGCCTAAAATTTTGAAAAAAATACAGAAAGTAGTTTTATACCTATACATTACAGGAAAATTAATAAGAAGTCTATGATCTTGAAACAACATGGTAAATCTCTCAATATTGTGCGTACAAACTTACATTTTCAGTTGGAATGTACCTATGGGAGAACATGTTTTTCAACTACAATGTTAAGTTTGTTCTTGGGATAAATTCATTCCAACTACGGAACCCTTCATTATGCGTGGTCCGACACGTACTTGGCCGGTTTTTTATTTTATTTCTTTGAACGTACTCATCTGTAATGTAAGTAGGTATTTAAACGAGAGAAATATTATGAACGTTTTTATGAAGCCGCCTAGATTCTTTTATATCCCACATTCTCGGCTGAGAGCATGTAAAAACTACTGGCTGGTTTAAATGGTCGGAACCCGGGAGAGTCAATAACTTTTATTATAAGATCGCGAACCGAAATGGTAAAAAAAAAACTTTGCACTTTTTTTTTGTTTTTAATTGTGCTACTCACCTACAAAAATTTCGTATAACACTACTTGCTATTTAAATAACAGTGACAGGAAGTTATTATAATTTTTATTATCAATATTTACACAAAGTAAAAAAATAATAATACTGAAGCCAACTCAAAAACTACCAAAAACTACTTTAGCAAAGTTAATACATATTTATATGGGACCAATTCGCATGCTCCCTAGGCTCCCTAGGCATTACGACAGTTCCGCAAAACACCCGCCCGTCGTCACTTCCTATTGTAGTACTGTACCTGAGAATAAGAATTCGCGCAACAGCTGTAGAACTTGATTCTATACAATAGTATCACACAAACTCAAAGCATTGATTTCAATTAAACCAATAACAGGCACTTTTGAATTGTCAAGTCGCTTCGGTCAATCAGAAACATGAAGCTAGATGCCTACTCCAAAGCTTAGAAAATTTCTGTGGAGAACAACGGGCAAGAAACTCCACAAACACTCTTTTAAATCAAAGGCACTTACAATAACCTAACTTTTCAAGACTGTTTAATAAACAATGTTCTGCGAAATATCTAGCTATAATTTACTATAAAGTTTGCAAGAATTTCTAACATTGAATAAGAGAGGTAATATAAATAGTTTATAAATTAATGAAGTATGATGCGGGCAATATCAATAGTCTGCGGTTGCGTACCCGTGTGAACGGCAAAGTTTGCTGTTCAGTGCCGTTCCCCGCCCGGAGAGTACGCCGTGAATTTAATTTTAATATTACAGAATATAAAGTGCAGTTTTATGGCCAATTATTTCTGTATACGCGTTCATGTTATACTGTTTTCTTGTGGCTTTTTGAGCTTTAACAATATGTGATTATTAAATGAGTGGATGCAGTATATTCCGGCTCTCAGAGTAATTGATAATTGATTAAATTGCTGTTCATGTTTTACAAAATTAAAAAACGATTTCTTTTTTTATGTCGGGGTACCATGCGTGCTCGATGGGATTGACGACCTAAAGAAGGTGGCTGGGGTTGACTGGATGCGGAAGGCGGAGGACAGGGTGTTACTTCACCGTTTGGAGAGCAATGGTGATGAAATAATTTACACAAAGTAAGCGCCTGTCTGGGTTCGAACCTACCTGGTAGCAAACGCTATTTGTGTCTCGTTGATGGCAATAGGCTCGCCTCTTATTAGGTACTTACATGGGATCTAAAAGATACATTTTTTTTTTACCGGTTCCAAATTTTTACAGGGTGTTCTACCCATGAATATGAACAACTTTCACTATGAGACCAACACTGAAATCACGAAAAAAAAATCTGCTGTTTCATACATTCTGGTCAAGTAGGTATTTAACTTTTGTATTAAACAGCAGCTTTTTTTTCGTGAATTCAGAGTTATTTCGAGTGATTTCGGTATATATGGCGAAATATCAAAGCAAGGGTGTAAGTACTAAAGGTACACGTCTGCCTATCTCTTCGGAGATTACAGTCTTCCTGTTATCATTCTTTCTCTAATAAAACAAAATGCCTCTCAAATTCAATCAAGTACCTACAGAGTACTATCGTCTTGTCTCCCTAATTCCCAGAATTCGCAATAAACATTTTCTTAGAATCTTCAATCGCTAATTAATTGCTTAATTAAATAACAGATATTTACTGTGAAGCTCCTTTTAATAAACGATTTCGAAATAAACGACGAACATTAACATAAACAATACGTACACACAAACATAGAACCTCATCCTTTTTTGAACTCTGTTAAAAATAGTATAAACCCCACTGACCTCTATTAAACAGCGTAGTTACTTGTATAATACAGGTCAGTGATAAACCCTGATTAGCTACTGTAGAGGCTATGTAGCCTTACCTTTAATAGTACAGGCTGGTCATAATTGAGAGCGTGTTCTATTCGAACGTTTAAGCAGACGTCAAATATTATTATTGGGTATTTTTGTTGAGTAGAGGAAAAGTGCGAGAAATAAGATGATATTGTAAAGTCCCTCCTCTCAATATGTTCTAGTTAAAACAAATCGCTGTTTATTAATAATATAAACAGCGATTTGTTTCTTTTCGTAGATAACCTAGGTCCAATAACTTGGGTAAGCACTGAGGAACCTTACAATATTGTAAGGTTCCTCTGAGCTCGGACCCTCACAAAACTTACCCAAGTTATTGGACCGTTCCCCCTACCGTTCCCCCTTTTCGTAGATAACCTATCTACGAAAAGGGGGAACGGTAGAAGAAAATCCAGTTCAAGCGGGCGACGTAGCGTGCAAAACGCTAGTACAAGATAATTATGTCTGCTAAAGTACCAGAGGGGCAATTCTCGTAATTTTAAGAACGTCCACAGTCTGATCTCAGTCTCAATCTGTCAAAAATACTTCTAATTTCCCTACATTTTGACAAGTTTTTGACATTTGTTTGTCGCCGAGATGAGACTGCGACGAGATTTTGAACGTTTTAAATTACGAGAATTGGTCTTCAGAGGGGCAATTCTCGTAATTATAAAACGTTCACAGTCTGATCTCAGTCTCAATCTGTCAAAAATACTTCTAATTTCCCTACATTTTGACAAGTTTTTGACATTTGTTTGTCGCCGAGATGAGACTGCGACTAGATTTTGAACGTTTTAAATTACGAGAATTGGCGTTCTGTTTTCTAAACTTCAATTAGCCCAAAATGTTTAATTTCCAAAGTGCAACAACAAAGGTAAGTAATTAATTTTCCACTAGTATGTAATTGTGTTTGTTACTCAGTTATTGGCTTCATAGCATCGTAAATAACATTACAACTTTAAGTTAACAACTTTAAGTTACAACTTGAACGTGTGCCAGTTTGTAACTTTAAAACTGTATTGTTTTAATTAAAAGTATTCCATAATAATTCGACGACACGCTTAGCGCAGTGGTTGAGCGATTGACTACTGCGCAACATGTCGCGGGTTCGATTCCCGCACGGAACAAATATTTGTACGACCTACAAGTATTTGTTCTGAGTCTGGGTGTTTTATCTATAATATGTATGTATTTACAAAAAAAAAATGTATATAAGTAGTTTATCAGCCATCTCGTTACCATAACACAATCATTAAGTGACTTAGCTTGGGACTACATGGCGTTGTGTAAAATGTCTAAGGATATTATATTATAAAGTGGATTTCTTTATTAGTCTGCATTTTTGTAAAGCCTTTCTTAAATCATTTTGTGGGGTAAATAACCTTTTTCGAAACACATGAAGAACTTTATTAAAACAATTACAAAACATTGACATAAATCTTAAAGTTTTAATATAACAATTAATGTTCACAAACAAAATGCAGTTCAAAAAATGTTGTCTAGTTTTAAACACTCCTCTATTTGATTTTCCAAACAATGTTTTTCAAAAACCACACTGAATTACAGCGAAATTACGTCTAGACAAATCAACTCAGATTTACGAGTAACTGATAAGACAAATCGTAAAAATGCAAATGTTTTTACATTAATGAGAAAAAAAAACAGTGCGTGAACATCTATTCAAACTGGGCAAGCCTTAAAAAGCTGAATGCAGTTAATAAGTACATACTACTGCATTTTCTAATTTAAGTTGAAAGCGCCAGGGACGCCTGCGAAATTCAATTTTATTTACGTTTTTTGTTATCTGCTTGTCAGTATTAAGTTGCACGTTGATTAAAATATGATTCGCGACAGTAACAAATAATTATGTGTTTACAGAATTATAATCATTAAAGTCATCAACACAACTCGAATCTCTAAAACCAAGTAATCCTACTGAAGACTATTTCATGAAATCTTGACATAATAGGATTATACTAACTTAACAAGTTGTATTACTGATTCTAATGATTATAATCATGTAAATACATATTTGTTACGGCCGCGAATCATATTTTAATTAACGTAAAACTTAATACTGACCACAAAATTGCAAAACACTTAGGAAAAATTGAATTTCGCGGACTACCTTAGCACTTCCCCCATAACTACTCTACACTATTACCTACACAAATTATTTGCTTTACATTTTACGATATCTATCACAACTAACTATTTAATCAAAGTTTTAGTTCAAAATGTCCAATTTTCCGGGAGATTAAAAACAAAAATATTTCATACAAATCTTGTCCTTACAATTACAAAAACAGCTATCATACATGCGGCAATTGTTTTTAGGGTTCCGTACCATAATGGTAAAAAGGAAACCCTTATGGAGCGACTCAGTCTGTCTGTCCATCTGTCACAGCTCTCGCTATCTCAAGAACTAGTAATGCTATCAACTTGAAATTTGGAATAGTTTTAGATGACGTTTGCCCAACTATTTTGCAAATAAGAAAGATTTTTTTTACAACAGGGTCTGAATGAGTTTCTTAAAAATTCTAAGTAGTGCTACTGTGTGTATTAGTAGGGCATTTGGAGTATCATATGAAACAGCGCTGTTTGCACATTCTCAAAACATTTTTCCTTTTTTTTAGGCCGCATTATTTTCGACCTTTGATGAAAAATGTAAAAAACAAATACCGTTCCCCCTTACCGATACCTCTTATCTCTGAAGTTTGCATAGATCTTTGCATAATCTGAAATTATACTAAGCGACAACAGTAAAGATTACAGGAAAAATAAAACGATGTCTCTAAATAGCAAACTTTTTCAGAAATCGACAACAAAAATTACATTAGTTCCACTATCGGTCAAGAGATGGCGCTGACCTAAAACTGCAATATTCTACACAGCAGTTTTAAAATTCTCTGACTATAGATAATATAGGCCTCGCCGATGAAAATTTAAAAACATTTCACGGTTCACAATACGGAACCCTCGGTGCGCGAGTCCGACTCGGCCGACTGTTGACCGGTTTTTTTCTATGTTATTTTTGTTTGAATTATTGAAATTTAGATAGCACCCTAATTACGTAACTAACTATCAATCACAATCTAAATTATTTTGAAGCATATTGTTAATCCATTGCTTCATATGTTCAAAAATGTTGTCTGCTCAACAACGTAAATAGGGCAATCAATATCAAAATGAAACCCATTGCTAGTGAGAGTGCGTTACGCAATTACTACGCAGAATCAGAATCTTTATAAATGATAAATGATTTTTATTTTGTAAGTAGGTTTGCACAAACACTTTTACACGTCAATCATATTTTTTTTTAAAGTAGATGAGGTCGGCGTTTCCTATCTGACTACTCTGAGAAGAAAGGCCGAAACAAACTCAGAAGTCACAGTCTCTTTTAAAGTCCAGACATAATCTTGGTCAGGTTATATGAAAACCATGTAGATCGATGTCTGAGATGGTCTTTTGAAGAAAGAACCACACAGATTGAGAGGACCTGTCCAGTCAGTGCACGCATTTGTCAGAAATCGTGCAGCTCAACTCAAAACTTAAGGAGCTCAACGATTCGACGAAGAATACCAAAGAAAGGACATTTGGGTAGGCCATATAAATTACTCAACCTGCTAGACCTAGAAAAAAAACTAACAGAACAAAGAGAATAATAAAAATTAAAATGACCCACATTGTCTTCACATGCACAATAATTAAAATAATATAATACTTTACAAAGTAAGCAAATGTCAATGTTTATATAAAATTCATTAATTAATGTCAATGTGTATATAGAAAAAAAATAATAATAAAAACATTCAAAATGTAAAAATTGGAAGCAACTCAATCCCAAGCCTTTTTGTCCTCAATATAATCCTTAACAGTATAAAAGGCTTTCCGGCACAACTTACGTTTAATGAATGATTTGAATTTATTAAGGCTTAGATCTTGAACGTGGCTTGGTAGTTTATTATAAAAGCGTATACATTGGCATCTGAACGAGCCACCTATTTTCTTGAGCCTTGTTGTAGGTACAACAAATTTGTGTTTGTTCCTCGTATTTATATTATGGATATCACTGTATTTTTTAAACAATTTTATATTTTTATGGGCATATAAAAGATTTTCATAAATATACTGAGAGGGCACAGTCATAACATTAATCTCTTTAAATTTTTCTCTGAGAGAGTGTCTCGGACTTAATTTATAAATTGATCGAACAGCTCGCTTCTGCAAAACAAAGATAGTCTGAATATCGGCGGCATTTCCCCACAATAAAATACCGTACGATATTACACTATGAAAATAGCTAAAGTACACTAAACGGGCAGTCTCTATATCAGTTAAATTACGAATTTTTCTAACAGCGTATGCTGCGGAACTTAGTTTTTTTGACAATTTATCCATATGTGGTCCCCACTGAAGCTTAGCATCTAAAGTTATGCCCAAGAATACTGTGCTGTCTTCAGGATTCAATTCCTCGCCCTTTATCAACACATTAGTTTTCACCTGCCTAACGTGAGGTAGCGTAAACTTAATGCATTTGGTTGTTTTCTCGTTTTGAAGCAAATTATTAACATTGAACCAGTAGATTATTTGTTAAACATAGGTATTTACATAAAGGTGTTAGGTTAACATATTTGAGCGCTATGTTTTGCCGCGAAGACATTCAAATTTTAAATAAAATGTAATAAAAAAAAAATAAAAAAAACGAAGTAAAACAAACAATAAAAACAAAACGAAATATAAACGAAAAAGTTTTTTAAACTTATCATTCATTGCAGGTAAGTAGGTACATGAGGCATTTCACTTTTGTCTCTGGGATGACCAATGCCATGCATCTACAATATCTCTGGTATTACAGATGTCTACTGGGTGACAGGGACATTTTCCAGCGTATAAATGTTTCATCAGTTATCAAAAAAAAAACCTGCGTTTCATAGAAAAGTGAAGTTGCTACGCAGTCATGTATGGAACAGCAATTTTTTTTTTTTATAAACTACGTAACAATTTAATTGCAGTGGAATTTAGAATCATATTAGTACTGAATACGTATTTTGACACTCGCAAGGGAATAAAACTACAAGGGAATAAAGCAACTTCCCGTTGACCTAGAATCATGAAATTTGGCAAGAAGCAATGTAATGTAGTACAAGTAAAGCAAAAATTCCGAAAACCGTGAATTTGTAGTTACTTACCTACAAATTTGTACGGGACCCTCGGTGCGCGAGTCCGACTCCCACTTGACAGGTTTTTTTTTTATTTATACAGTGTGGCACGGACATCGCCGCAAAACCTGTTACATGGATTCAATACATGATTCGGAACCCCCAGCGTTGAAATTTTTCGTTGTTTTTTTTTTATTGCTCTCCCATGCATTTTGACCGCGTAGGTCCGTACAAAGGGCCTAAAATACACGGTCTGTAAAATTAGAAGGAAGAAGAATTCACTTTGAACTCGTTCGATTCACAGTCATTAGGCCGAAGTAATAGACGACCTCATCTCAAACAAAGAACCAGCGCGTGCACTTTTCTATGAAACAGCATTTTTTTTTTGATAACCGACGCAGAATTTCTACGCTAGAATCATATGCTCCTTTCTTCTTGTCGTATCGATGGTTCATACTCGTTGTTTTTTTTTTTAACAGTATAGTTATAAGTTTGTGCCCAGTTGGTGAATATCATAAATCATATATTTATAATCATTATATTCATAGTTACAGTTAGCGCGTCAACTCGTTGTTTTTTTTATAAAGTATATTTAATAGTTTGTGCCCAGGCGGTGAATACCATAAATGATTATTTAATCATTAGGTACCTATATTCATAGTTACAGATCGCGCGTCAATGTCCCTGCCACTCTGTATAGACGTGAGAATTTGTACGTTTGGATGTTTGTTACTTTTTTACGCAAAACACGGCTGAACGGAGTTGGATGCAATTTGCCAGTTAGTTTATAACCTGGATTAACTACATATAATTTTGAACTCAATTCTGAAGTCCACGCAGACGAAATCTCATGAAAATTTCATGAAATCCGCCGCTTTGGTCTAGTGGTTGCAAGCACGATTGTTTAGTGCGGGGTTCTATACAGCCATGGGTTCTATCTTTGGGACAAAGTGTTATTGGGTTTTTCCATTAGGAAATATCTAGTAGCAGCCCGGAGCCAGGATTAAGGCGCTACCTCGAAAATCTAAAAACCTCGAAAACCTACTAAGCGAGCGAAAGTGATGCAATTACTTTTGAAACGCAAAAGAAGAGGGATGGCTATAAAGTGCGTGTCCTTGGAATAAAACGACGTATGTGCCAAAACGAATTTACTCCTTTTTTAACAAAATAAATAAATTTAATTTAAAAGATAAGAGATCTAGTTGTCCCAAAATAAATAATTTTGAATTTGAATTAAAACTACTTTGAGTAAACATTGATAATTGATTATTTTTAATAAACTTTGATAATTGATAATTGATTATTTGATAATTGTTTGAGTAATGTTTAAAAGTAAATTGCATTGAATAACTCTTAAGCGTTACGCCGTGATGTCGAAAAAAGTAAAAAATCGATATAACTTTACAATTTTTTTGTATCAAGAAAAGTTCATTGAATTGTGTATTCCTTTTACACGAAACTATACCAAAGAGTCACAAAACATATACCAAAATGTTAAATCCCTATTAAATTCTATGAAAAAGAAAAACCTCATTTTTGTCAACATAGCCCCTTAAATTTGTGCTCGGTAAATGGCAATAGACTCGTCCCTTATTCTAGTTATTTGTGACTTTTACCGTAACTGGCTAAATTAATTATTTATCAAGCTGATACAGTAATGTCAATTTGCCGTGCAAAATACTGGTACTCAGCAGCATCCGGTTAGACTGGAAGCTGACCCCAACATAGGCAGATTGCTTTGAGTTCTGTATAGTTACAGCCAAAGTTGCAAGAAATACCAAAAGATGGGAATTAATTGTTGCTCAGTAACTTTAGATTAGGATTAAAAACCGATTTTCATATTAATAGAGCTACTTCTAGAGCAAAAGTTAAATCTGCCTGTAATGTTCCCACTGTTGGGACACAGGCCTCCTCTCTGTGAGAGGGAGTGGGCCATGATCCACCACGCGGGCCCAGTACGGCTTGGTAGAACAATGTCACTTGTCTTCGTGTTTTTAGATAATGATGAATGCCAATTTGCTGTGCCGTGCCTATACAACAAAAAAAAAAGATACAGTTTGATTTGAATATTTTTACGGACAATTTAAATAGCAATCAATTTCCCTGTGTCATGTCGGTGGATAGGTATCTACAGTAAAGCTGGTCTATTCTTTTAAAAATCTCACCTTGAAAACTTAGTGTAAATCCCCAGCATCAGATGGAATGACAGCTCACTTCACCATACATCTCACGGTGATATGTGATATTCTAACAGAATCCAGAATCGACGGGCTTATGCTAGGCTATGCTACAATTGACAATTGTTACTATTAAGAGCGTTTACGACGTACGGCATTTCGTACAAACTTTCAAGCCCGTGGTTTTCGAAATGAATAAACCGATTTTAATGATGATACAAAGATCTCAAAAGTTAGTAGATAAAGAACATTTTCGAAATGTCTTATTTAAAAAAAGATAACTGGAAATCTCTGTTACTAATGAAAATTTAAAATCGGTCTAATTTGGCTGTAACACTATTTTTCGAAAATGTTCTTAACTAACTTTTTAGACCTTTGTATCCCGCATATGCGTATGAAGTGTCATTAAAATCGGTTCATTTATTTCTAAAAAAGCTCTTTACAACTACTTCAGATCGGGTGACCCTATGTCATGTATTTTTCCTATTATTTATTTGATATAATGTTATATAACAGTTTAGGTAGGTACTGAGGACAGTTTTCGCCCGGATACATAAGTGGCAAATGATTTACGTGTTATCTTCTTCCCCTCACGAAATAACTCGGTATGGACGTGAATTGATATCCAAATACTCCTTAATATTTTTTTAAGTACAGTAACTGTCATTTCTGGAATCCACGAGATTTAGTTATGTGAGTAGGAACGCTCATGAAAACTAATCGATTTTTACTTTTCCTTTGCAGATGACGGTTTCATTCGTTTTCGTTAAACGATGGTTCCGTCTTTGTCTTTAAAAGTAAATATGTATTTAGGTACTAACTACATCGTGCTATGTAAATATATTTGTCAAATAGAATTTAATTGGCAAACTGGCTTCTAACTGTATATAATAATAATATTTGCGAAGGTTTGACTGATTAAATAAAGCGTTAAAATTATTTGAATCAGTCAATCAATTTTAATTATTGGTTTTATGTAAATAACTATAGCGACCCGCCTCTGATTCGCCTGGTTTTTGCCTGTGGTTTTTGGGACTTGACAAAACATTGTTTCCTTTATTTTAAACTAGCTGTTACCCGCGACTTCGTCTGCGATCCAGGATAAAAAGTAGCCTATGTCTTCACCCAAATCATGGTCTATCTGTGTGCCAAATTTCATCTAAATCCGTTCAGTCGTTTTAGTGTGAAACGTAACAAACAAGCAAACTTACTTTAGGATGAGTTTAATATTTATGTATTGTACACTGTACAGGAAAAGTGAGGATTCGAATAAGCTTACCAGCAAACTCTCGTCCACTGCCTCGCGCTCCCCCATCCTGCTAAACTTCACTACACATTTTTTCCGCAATTACTGGTCAATGTTATTGTTCGTATCTTAAAGAGATTGTAGAACAAAATCACAGAAGAACCATTTCTTATTAACAAGAGTTAATAGCGCGCAACACGTGGTACATGTACGTTCAGACGATTTAGTTCTTAAGCTCCCCCGCATCCTAATCGTATCACACAGAGAGCAGTTGATGATCCGATTGGCAATTCATTCAAATCAACACCCTTTATTACACATAAAAGCTTGATGACTAGTTGTGGGGGGTGAAGGGTTATCCAAAAATCTCTAACATGAAATGCGGTAGGTAATATCTACTTTATACGAGAACGGTACGTAACAATAAATAATCATACCTTCCGGGATAAATTCTCTAAATCATGGTGAAAACCACATCAAAATTTGTTGTGTAGTTTAGAAAAACAACGCGGTCACGCACACAGACACGAAAAGGGACTTTAATCCATATCCATACTTTATAATATAATATTATAAATTCGAAAGTAACTGTCTGTAAGTTACCTTTTCACTCCTAAACTACTGAACAGATTTCGATGGCACGGAGATAGTTGCAAGCATCCTGGGACAAGAGATAGCATACTTTATGTCCCGGTAAAACGTTTCTGTGGGATAATTTTCGACGTCCACGAGGGCATAGCCTCGTGCAGAAGCTAGTTTATAATATATACAGGAGACCACTTAAAAGTCAATCAGACTTTTCATTTCTTAGTTTTTTGTGAATCACACTATAATATTATGAAGGCGGATGTTTGTGAGTGTGTGTTTATATGTTTGTTACCTCTTCACGCTTAAACGGCTGTACCAATTTTGATAAAATTTTGTATGAAGGTAGCTGACACCCTGGATTAACATATAGGCTACTTTTTATCCCGATATTCCCACGGGATCGACACTTATGCGGGTGAAACCACGTGGTGCAACTAGTAACTTTACTAAATAACAAATCAAAAGCTTAAGACTACCCTATGTGCATAGTGGGCCCCAAATATTGTGCAAGTCGACTCACCTCGTGTGCCCACCCCACCGTGCCGCGGCCATAGACAAAGCAAATGGTGGAATGAGCTTATGGAACAAATAAGGATAAGACCACTCGTGCGTATGCACAGGGTTATTTTAAATTGGCTAGCTAAACTTCGCAGCAGCGATGGGTACCGATATTTATTTATTTATTATGGCACTCCAACGATAAATTCACATAAATATTAACAGAGAGCTTTATCTTACAAAGTAGGTACTACAGTGAACTTATCACTTAAAGGTATGCACAGCACTTACATAGTTTGTCTAAATGATTTACTAGGTAATTAAAGTGATAAAAGTAACAATAAAATATAATCAAATAAGTTAATAATAATTAAATCGAATGAATTAGATATCTCACAGACATGTCATAGAAAGCCAGTTGTATAAACTAAGTTAAAGGTTAAACTTTAATGAAAAAATTATATCTAAAGTAGGTAGGTACTACATGGAAACTTCTTTTATTGTAACTAAGTATATTCGATTCGGACCTTAAAGTACACAGTTACGAGAATTATAATATGATCGGTAATCGAGTGTTGACATACTCGATATTATTATCTTATCTACATGAGTGTACTTGCAAAGTAATCGAGAGAGTGTTAAAAATTAATCAAATCCTTTGCTGCTAATAATTAATTTTCAAAGCAATTTCATAGTTACTGTAGTGTTAGTTTTCAAGGAGATTATTAAACATCCTTCCTGGTTTTTCGTTGTAGGTACCCTATAAATTGCCTAACACACTATATCACTCAAAAAAACCTGAGTAGTAGTAGGCTGATAGGTATATCTAAAATACAGTTCTCTAAATCAACTTCCAGGATTTCTGTAAAATGAAAACGGATGAAATATCTACAGATCGACAAAACTGTTGAAAGATTAATCTCTGTCGCGATGCCTTTTTGATCAAAAGTTATTGGCATTTTGTGCTAGCGCAAAGATGAATGAAACTGCCTTTTGATCACACAGTTATCTTCACTGCACCATTCCGTTGCAACCAACATTCGTCAAAAAATAGCAATTTCTGGAGATAAAAGCGGATTTCATTAACTACTAGCTGTTGCCCGTGACTTCGTCTGCGATCAAGACAAAAGACACGTGGCGCCATCTATTATCATAATAACGTAATTTCAGGATGAAAGGAACCCTATGTCCGTTTCTGTACACCTGACAACGTATATGCAAAATTTCTGGATGATCGGTTTAGTGGCTTAAGCGTGAAAAGGTAACAAGCAAACAAACTTACTTTCGCATTTATAATATTAATAAAAATAAAATAGGATACAGTTCACGATACCAAGGGGTATAGTGTTACCCAGTAACTGGGTTGTACAGATCAGATCAGGAATTCTGGATTAGGACTAAAAACTGATTTTCATATTAATAGAGCTACTTCCAGAGCAAAATTACTTTATATATTTAATATAATCTAATCAGTCTATAATGTTCCCACTGTTGGGACACAGGCCTCCTCTCTGTGAAAGGGAGTGGGCCATAGTCCACCACGCGGGCAAAGTACGGGTTGGTAGATCAGATGTCACATGTCTTCGTATTTTTAGTTCTAAGACCTGCCGGTTTCCTCACGATGTTTTCCTTCACCGTTTTGAGAGCAGTGGTGATGAAATAAAATATACAAAGTAATGTTCGAACCCAGGCAGCCATGCCTGGGTTCGAACTCACGACCTACGACTCGTGAGTCGGGCCGATACCAATATAGGCCACCATTGCTCCTATTTTAAAAGTAATTTAACCAATAATAATTGATGAAGAAAATTTACAAAATACTTATTTAACATTTTTACAAAAATCTGTGAATATCCCTACCGATAAATAAGTTAAAAAAAATCTGTAACTCAAACAACAACATTCCCAAACAAAAACCATAAATTCGGAAAACTTTCAAAGAAAATCCGTGTTACTCGATAGGCTCTACACTTCACGAAGGTACCAATAAAATTATCATAATTGAGTAGATATTCCTGAATCTTTCTCAGCAGGAGGCTTAACTTACTTCGAATTGAAAAACCACCCCTTGTGGGCGCAACAGCTTGACTTTAAGTTTGTATTCCCTTTTTATTAATAAAAAAGATACAGACATCAAAAAGGTCGAAGAAGTATAAGGCTGTCTATACAAAATTGGCTAGAACATTTATTTATATTTTTGTTTCTGAATTGAATAACCGGCTTATTATGATCGTTAATAATTCAAAACATTTCACGCGAAATTGAAGTATTTGATATTCCAGGAAAATATACGATGTAATGGTTACACTTGTTAAACCTAATACGTTACGATATCTCATTATAATAATTTATCATAATCCACTGAATTGTTTTTCGTTATCTGACCCCCAAAGATTAACCGTCGTGAAGGTTACATTTTGACGTTTGCGCGAATCCACGTTCGAAACTCAAATCGCGATCGGAGAGCGGCCGGGTTAGCAGTGTCACTCCGGCGTAGCACTCATGTACACGGGTCGAGCGGCGCGGCTGGCTGAACGCACTTATCGTAACAATAGAAAAAGTTTAATAAAACAAAAACTTTATTATCTGTGGTAAGTATATTGACGTGAATTTAATTTACGAATAGTGAATTACAATTTGGAAAATTCATGTGACGAAAAGTTTTTAAATTTATTTCAAAGTGTTTTAAATTAATATTTCCGCTTAAATAGATAGACTTTCAGTATCGTTTAGCTACTGAAATAAGGCAATAGGTATTTAACTAATAATTAGCTGCTTAGTTGTTTAAAATATGATTAATTTACAAGTTTTATAGACGTAGTGGCTCAAACTTAAAAGTGACAGTGAACTTTACAAAAGCAAGAGAAAATTAGTTTCCACTTTGATTCTGGTAAGTTAAGTCGTAAATAATTAAAATTAATAATTTACTTATTTAATTTAAATGATTAACGCTACCTGTTCTGCTCCATTCTTAAGACAATAGGTACTTACATAGCTTGTACCGAACAGAAAAGTTCCTAAAGTTTAAAAGTAATTAATGAGGATATTATATTTTCAGTCTTTAATAGACTGTTTACGTAAACACTTTTACAGCATTTAATGCACATCTGTAAAATAATATTTATACGAGACAAATCTACACCACAGCATTATTCTAGCACCACCTCACCTAATAATATGTAGAAATTATTAGTCAAATAATTTTATCGTTTCTATGCTGCCAATTGGTATCGCCATACCGCAGTGTAACGTGCCTTTCATTATTAAAATAAATTGATTGTTATGTTTAAAGCAATTTATTAAAACTATCCCAACACTTTTTTAAATAAACTCAGTATATGGAAACCAATATAGATAGTAACTCTGTACATACTGTAGGTAAAGAAAATACTGTTTGTAGAAGATAATTTTGTAAAGAAAGTTTACAGTCAGATTCGCAATAAAAATTTTTTTTTTCAAAAAGACAGTTAAGGCTTAAAAATTCTACCCATATCTTCCGTAGATACGACACTTATTCAAAAATATACCTACAAACTTTATTTTATAAAGCAACATAAATTTAAGTGTAGCGAATAAAATACACAGCTTCAGATATAGGATTCGGATTATTTCAGATTCAGGCATCACAAAATGTAAGTGTTAATTCCTGTTTTCACTTGTATCACTCTAAGAGGTGGGGTGTGAACAAAGAAAGTGTGACACTGAGGAAGGTATGAGGAAAATGCAAGTCTGGGTCGAGATGAAAATGCTGCGCATATAAGATTACGAGTGCTACTTTTGAGGCATTTAGACCGTGAATGCTTTCGGCTCGTATTCCTTTTTGTTACCGTCTTGTAGCTGAGATTTGTTAGCTGTTTCTTCACGACCTTGAGTCAAGAATTTAGCGTTAATATTGAAAATTTGTCTGTTCTTGAAAACGTTAAACCATTGCATAAAAACTGGATTTAGAAATGGATCTTTATCAAATAACTTGGTTGGAACTGTTTCGTGAATACCTACTTATTGCATTTTTTCAGATCGAAATGGAGTTCGAAATGTGTCGTCTATTTCCTTTGCAAAATTGGATATTCGGGATACAAATACAGACCTATCACAATGTCACATGCCTTTTGTTAGCTGCCTCTCGAACAGGTAGGTAATATTGGGCGTAGCTATGCGTATCAAAAAATGCACGATGTACAGAAAATATTTTTAGCAATAGCTACAAAAGCTAGTGTCCATTCATATTCGGAGATGAAATTCATGCTGATGAAATGCACCTTTATGGATATTAAATTCCAAATGACCGCGTTTTTATCGATTGTGTGTCATTCTTACCTTTGCGGATTGGACTTTATAATTATATCTGTCTAGGTTTTTTATCATTATAAAATATTAGCTGCATCCCGCGGTTTCACCCGCATCAATGTCGGTCCCGTAGGTATATCGGGATAAAAAGTATCATGTGTTAATCCAGGGTGTCAGCTACCTCCATACCAAATTTTATCAAAATTCGTCACGCCGTTTGTGCGTGAAGAAGTAACAAACATACAAACACACTCACAAACTTTCGCCTTTATAATATTAGTGTGATAACATCACGTCTATAATCTCCAAGGGGTCAGGCAGAAAGATACTAGAATACTCTTTATTATGTACACCTTAAATATTACACATATAAATGTTACAGACATTTTACAAGGGGTGACACAATGGGCGGCCTCATCACTAAAAAGCGATCTTTTAAATACAACCTTTGGAGACAACACTGCAGTTAGTCCATGGTGTACCATTTACTTATATTCAATCCATAAATACATAAAACATCCTACTAATAATATAAACGCGAAAGTTTGTGAGGATGGATGGATGGATGTTTGTTACTCTTTTCTCGCAAAATCTGCTCAACGGATTTGGATTAAATTTGGTACACAGATAGTTTATAACCAGGATTAACACATAGGATACTTTTTATCCCGATATTCCCACGGGATCGAAACTTATGCGGGTGAAACCGCGGGGCACTGCCAGTATGCTATACTTACAATAATAATCATTAAACAAGTACAAAAACATAAAAATGACGTTTTAGGAGAGAGAGAAACTGTTTTGATGTACCTATTACGCCCACACTTCGCAAGTTATGTTTAAGTCCCAAGTAATAGGGGCGAGCCTATTACTATTAACCGGGCACATTCGGACGGGTACCATTACGTTTGTAATAAAAACCACTTTAGGGTGCTATTACATACCTAAATTGAATGAAGAACAACGGCTTACACGCTTTAATCTTCTAAAAATACTGAAATAAAATCAATATTTTCTTTTGGTAACACAACCATCAGAACCATACGGTACATCATCAAACGCTGACATATTCCTCTCCAGAAAGTTGATTAGCTGCTGTTTTTTAGGGACGTACTTACCTCGAAAGGAAAAAACGGAACCCTTATAGGATCACTTTGTTGTCCGTCCGTCCGTTTGTCTGTCTGTCAAGACCCTTTTTCTCAGGAACGCGTGAAGGTATCAAGCTTAATACTCAGGTCTACTGTCTCTTGAATCTGTGAAAATCAAACTTCTAAGCCAATGCAAGCAAAAGATACAGCCGTTTATGCCGCAAATTTCCGCAAATATTCGACACTCGCAAGGGAATCAGAACCTACAGGGTACTTCCCGTTGACCTAGAATCATGAAATTTGGCAAGAAGCAAGGACTTGTAGCACAAATAAAGCGAAAATCCAAAAACCGTAAATATGTACTTCGTTAAATTTGAAAAAAATAATCCCATATTAAACTATTTATCTATCTACAAATTTGTGCGGAACCCTCGGTGCGCGAGTTCGACTCGCACTTGACCGGTTTTTTTTTCCATTATACGTCAGCAATATCATAAGTTATGAGTTGGCAGGAGTGACAGTTGAGTTATGAGGCTTATGAACATCAATCCCTCTGAGGCTTGCGGGGCGTGAATGCTTTCGTCTCGCCATTTTCCGCTATCTTTAATACAAGTAAAGCGGATGTTTGCTTACCACTATTTGTCTTCTTTAACATGCAATTTAATAAAAAATAACCAACAGATTTGAAGGTCAAAAGGTAAAACACAAACTCTATGTAGGTACCTAATATCAAGACGCTAAAAGACGCAAAAAACAATAAAGCCGAAGAGTTTGTTTATTTTTTTGTTTGTTTGAACGCTCTAACCTATGAAACTACCAGTTGGACTTGAAAAAAAAACTGCAAACGAGTATGATACTCAATCCTTGATGAGCAAAAATAATAAAAATTAGAAGATTTTTCGTTAAGCGAAAACGAAGTAATAGCGCGGGCAGGCTATGCGGTGTGACACGGTGGGTCAGGGAATGAAAAAATTTTACACGTGAATGAATAAAATATAATATACGACGAACAAAAAGGTACATTACGTAAAAACGCACTTTTTGCACTTATGCCTTTTTTGTGCATCTGATAGTTGACTAAGATAATTTTATTAATTTTTCCGAAACAAAAGTGCATCACAGATGCATTGACTGCGTCAGGGCCAATGAAAGCGTTTTTATTATGACAAAATCGAACATACCTAACACAAAGCGATTACATTTATTTAAAAAAATCCAACAGAACAATAACTTGTTCTATTTGTAGTTCAAATTATTATGTCATTAGGACGAAAGTTCGTTGTGACATCGGGCTTGTCTACTTCAGTTTCGTGTAACAGTTGTAAAATAAACTTTTGAAGGTCTATTTTTTATCTGTGCTTCATTTTATTTATGTGGAAAAGTTTGCCAAAAGGTCCTGATTTTATAAAAGAACTAGCTGACCTGGCCACGCGTTGCTGTGGCATCTTTTAAGTTGGATCAAACTGGACACGGTATACAAATTTGATTAAAATCGGTTAAGTAGTTTAGGAGTCCATCGCGGACAAACATCGTGACACGTAATTTAAATATATTAAGATATTTTAAAAGTTGTAGTTCCTACCATTCCAAATATTTTCCTTTATTATTAATGCTGCCAGCTTTTTGGGCACTTTTCCAGTTGCCAGCGATGCAAATGATTTTTTTGATACCCTATGATTCTTTCCTCTCCTTTTTTATTTATTACCTACTTATTACATATAATTATTATTATTATTTTAAGACTGTGAGCTTTAAATTATGTAAGTAAATTTTATCCAAGTACTTCAAAATAAAAGAAAAATATTGAAAATGTTCTTCGCTTTTTGTGCCTCTTTAATTTCCGTTCAGCAGTTAGTTCTCTAATACTTCCATTAATCTGATTTTGACTCAGTACTCTTACAATTTAAGAAACTTCCATAGTCCTTACAAAATGTTTACCGGCAAAATATAATCATGAATTCAGCAAATGATGCTAGACCCTCCAGAGTAGATGTTTCCTCTGTTATCAATTGCTGTTTAATAGTGCAATATCTATGCAGACAAAATGTATGGAAGATATTTTTTTTTTTTTATAACCGACGGGAAATTTCAACGCAGGCAGATTCAGAATCATGTACTGAATCCAGGGTAACAGGTTGCGCGTCGATGTCATGCCACTCTGTAATATCTTGAACATCTTGAAAGATATTTAAGATATTACAGATATCATACATTTAATTAAGTGTCAGTCATTGTGTTAGAAGATGTGTTCTTCTGTGTAACATCTGGCGGTTGTGCCACAATAGGGTTCAGCCCATTCAAATAAGGCCTTATGAGAATGGAATAATAAACATTATGCAAACGTAAACCCACACTCAGTAGAATAACACATTGGTATGATACAGATTTCTCGCTTTTACTCTGCAATTTCAGCATTTAAACGGTATGATTAATTTATTATCTAGCATTTCTAAATGGGGTGATGATGATAGGATATGGAAATCATGTTTATTTATTTATTGGCCTATCTACATTTGTTACACTGTTTATCACAAATTATAAACACAAAGATATCATGTCATTTGTTTTAAATTATTTTTAAAAGAGTAACCGTGGAGTTTCTTGCCGGCTCTTCTCCATAGGGAGGAACGAGCAATTTTAACCGTGCACCTAGCGTCCGGCGTTTCATAAGTGCTCATGTAGGTTTGTGTGAATTAATAAAATTTTGAGCTTGAAAACGGTGTTTCTATAGAAGTCCAAAATAGCGAGGAATTTTAATTTTGGTATGGAACAGCAGCAATTTTTTATATAATTCAGCGTTAGGTACTCCCTTGGAAAAAAGTTTTATTGCAAAATCTTCTGATGACTGATTAACTGGGATGCAAAGAAAATATATTTCATGTGTGGTGCTCAGATCAAATAAAAAACCAAGACAGAGGGCTGTCAACAGTAAAGTGAAGCCGGATTCGTAAACATGTGTGCACTTAGTGAGGTGTAGTTTGATTGTAAATGTATGCGTGTGAGCGTGTAGATATGTACAGAGCGAGGTATAGTTTTGGCATGCTTCAGTGTATCATTCTCAGCGCTCTGTCTTGGTTTTTTATTTGGTCTGAGGTGTGGTGCTAAAGGTTTTTTTTGCGTTTTGAGCAGGCTTGATTTCAACAAGTTTGTGACTGGTTTTTAGCTATTCTACGGCCTATAACTTGCTCCACAAATCACTTAATGCGTTAAGCCTTAAACACATTTACAAAACATCGTTCTGTTTCTATCAATCGTTAGAAGGGGACAGAGACAGAATGATGTTTTCAATATGTTTAGCGTTATACGCATTTAGTGATTTGTCACAGTCACAGTGGTTTTGAATTTATTTATTTAAGTGAAACTTTTTAGGCGGGGATTTCGGCGATCTAGGCACATTTTGTTACATCAAAGAGAAGAAAGATATATCTCTCGGTATCACACCAAATCTCTTTTATTCTTTATTCGACACGGTTGGAGCAGTGGTTGAGCGATTGACTGCTGCGCAGCATGTCGCGGGTTCGATTCCCGCACGGAACAAATATTTGTACGACCTACAAGTATTTGTTCCGGCTCTGGGTGTTTTATCTAAAATATGTATGTATTTACAAAAAAAAATATGTCAATAAGTAGTTTATCAGCCATCTCGTTACCATAACACAAGCATTAGGTTGCTTAGCTTGGGACTATATGGCGTTGTGTGAAATGTCCTAGGATATTATATTATATTATATTTTAAAGAACTTTTACTTCTATCACGTATACGGTACTGCAAAAGGCCGTCCTTTAGTTTTCCAGATAGGATGAACAGATTCAGAGCAAATAGGCCATAATATAACTATTAAATAATATTACTGCCTTGTTATGGGCCACCTGTAGAGTTTATAACTGTCACATTTATGTTACATAGCCCTCTTATTTGCATATGTATTCGCAATTCTCAGGATAGTGCCAAAAAGGTAAACGTAAGACCCGCGGAATCAGAAAGTTTATAGGCATAACAACTATGGTCGTAAAAAACATATTAAACTTGTGGTTAATATGAACTGGGTAGGTTAGTCTCTATCTCTTTTAGAGCACTAATTACTATTATCAAGTTATTGAGCTATTCATTTAGTCCAAAGATTTATTACTGAAGTCGTCTGTTTCTTGTCTTATTTGGGTGAAAATTTCCTTTGTCACTGCAATGAAATATTTTTTTTGTCTCGATAATCCATGTTTTGATACGCATAGCTCCGAGCTGTTTTCTACAAAAGCAGCATAATGTATTGTATAATAATATCTTGTATATTAATTGTACCTAACCAAGCATAAACTATGGTATTATTAACGCTCGCAAATGTTCACGAAATTTATCACTCCCCAGTTCAAGGTTGAGATGCACGATTAATTTGTGGTCTTCGTTGATAGGTTTATTGCCGATTTAATTTAATTGTGTCTAGCATTACCTATACCTATAACAAACATACAATACACAATACAAAAATACGAAACGGTCATATGAAAACACTAGCAATACTTAAGCGTAGGAGTATTTTGAAACTATCAAATAAATAATAACAATTTTTGCTTGCTGCATATTTAATCACAAGAAACACCCTTCTTAAAAGCTGAACGCTGGATGGGTGTATCATAATTGCTACCGTTGACGAACTTTATAATAATTTACTTTAAGCATTGTTCTCATGTAAGTCACTCTGTGTCTTTTTTTTTTAGAATAAGTATCTTAAACCTGTGTATAGTGTAAGTAATTGAGATTGGACTTCAGGGCGAAATCCGAACAACAATATGGCGTTAAAAACTTCAGAAGTTCTGTATTTTTTTTTTCCAAATTAACGTTTTATTCTTTTCAAAATGTTAATAAAGGTACAGATAAATCGTACAATGGGGGTGCGTAAAGAGATTTATGCTGATACCAACCATTTATGTCGAAACTTTTTTTATTTAATGGGTCACTTTTTAAATTCCAGCAACGTTAGAATTAGGATTGCAAATACGGGCTTAAAATTCACATATTGTTTTTTTAAATTAAATTAGTTATATACAACATTATTTTTAGTATATGCGAAACCTGAATATAGTTTGTTCAGAATAAGTAACCGAATCGATTTAATTTTTTTTTACACCATGTTACTTATATTTTGTCCCAAAAATATTTAATCACTAGTTAATTACAATAAAATCGCCGTACAGTTAGGTACCTACTGCCAAACTATTATCAATGAGCGCACGATGCTGGAGGAGCATAAAACATGGTCACCCCACGCCGCGCCGCGTGGTGAGCATGTTTTTGAACGGACAACCAGGTAACATAACAAGCTTACAACTTTCTGATGTCTCATGATACAGTTTTGAAATTTTGTACATAGATTCTTTACATAAAAATACTAGACACGTGTTTCGGGTTTCGCATATACTAAAAATAATGTTGTACTTATATGAAACGTGATTTTTTCGGCGTTTTTTGCGTCTTGGTACGGAACCCTTCGTGTGCGTGTCCGGCTCGTACTTAGCCGATTTTTTACTGTAGGTGTGTACAATGTACATATCAGTAATAGTCATAAAATATCATAATCGTAGCATTTATGCTACGAATAATTACTTTAATGCCAAAATAATTTCGACGATTAGCCGATTAAAAGATACCAGATCAGGGTTTGGTCTTTAAATGAAAGAAAAATATAACTAACAAAACAGAAAGAAGTTGGTTTTGTAATAATTATTTGTTAGAACAAAGTAAAACAACATATCTACTTCAGTTAGTACATAACTGGCTAGTAGCGAAAAGTAGTAACGTAGTACTATCATCTACCTAGACAAACTTGAGAATAAATTGGTAAAATTAATAGTTGCAATTTCCTATCCAGAATTTTCAATTTAGTTAGTAATACTAACTAAATTAATACTAAATCTACTACTAAATCGTAATACATGTATTTGACTCTTATTATTAATCGGAGTATGGCAACACTGTTATAAATTGAATAATGGACAAAGTTTGTCCCTATTTGGGGCAGATTTTATGACTCTATTTATGAGTGGCAAGTATTGTTGAATTACAACCATTTTATGCATTATGTCTCAGTGGATGACATAATACGTTTTGTCAAAAGGTACTAAGTTATGTGAAAAATAATGGCTTTCATTATTTTCAAAAATATTTTCAATGGAGTGCAGTAGTTGTAGTTTGTGGGCAAACAAAGCAAACACTTTGCTTTGTGTAAAATATTTCATCACCACTGCTCACAAAACGGCGAAGGAAAATATCGTGAGGAAACCGGCATGTCCTAGAACCTAAAATTGGAAGACATTTGACATCCGCCAACCTACATTGGTAATCATCCGCCAACATACGTGTTGGATTATGACACACTCCCTCTCACACAGAGGAGGCCTGTGACCCAGCAGTGGAAAACATTAGGCTGATTATGCTATGCTTATGCTTTCAGTTTTATCAAAAATGTCATGATGCGAGTGGTTTAAGGCCTCTCGTTTCATGCACGAGGAGGTGGGTTCAAATCCGGTCAATGTGACTTTTGCAATCCGTAATCACGCGGTCGCGTGCGCGGTGGTTGTGGTGGAGTGGTGGGTTTCGCCTCCCCCCCCCCATGTCGTCGTATATAACGTCCCAGAAGACATTTTTTGACGCGCTGCGTGGCGCCTCGCCACTTATACTGGAGTCGTACACAAAAAAATTCTATGGAACGCTGTTAAGCTAATGGCTGGTCTGAAATCGCCAACCCGTCTTGAGCACATGTGGTAATCAGTGCTCTAAGGCTAGAATAATATTTATTAACAAAGACATATTAGGTACACTGATAACCTTACTTACCCTGTAACACAATACTTCTTATACAATTAAGCTTCTAATACGATCTTCCTTTTGTAGAAAATAACAAGGAAAGCCAATTATTTGGCCAGACTCCATTGCCGGTTCTGCGTTTTTCTGTTTGTCGAGGAGCGTTGAGATTGAGGGTATGTTGTCATTTCCATCTTATTGGCCTAATTCTTATTGTTACGTTTCTTCCTTCTTACGAATACAAAGCCAAAGAAAAGGTACCTTTGTTTAAGGAGATAGTACTTAGAAGATTTACAGTGCCCTCCAAAAATTGGGGAATTCCTCAAAGCGCAACTATTTTTAAGCGCAAATCAGCCCTTTTCTTAGCAACAACGACATTGAAAACGAAAATTGAGTTTTCGTTGACCAATGAAATCAATTCAAACTCAAGAAATAAACCGTAAAGTCCTACGCAATAGTAACACTTGTACATCAAACCAACAAACAAAAATATGGCGTCGAAAAACTCATCCGCATCGCTGTCGACTGGTAATGCTACCCAAGAGACTGGCGGCATCACCACATTGTACCTATGACAATACTTAGCTTCTGGCCATGGTACCTACATAAATCAGGCATATTACTGTGTGTGTTACATTAAAACGTGATAATAATCTTCCTTAAAATACTTCGCACTTTGACAAGGTTATACGTCGCGGATAATAAACAAAACACTGCTCTTAGGTTATGACATGCGAGCTTCTTGCTTTATTATAAAATTTTTGTTTTACGTGCATCGTATCCTCGTAGAGGTAAACCCGACTACTGAAAAGGATGAAACAAGAAAGTACCTTCCCGTGGTCGCATGCTACCATTGCTTATAATATGTTAGTACAGCGGCATGCGACCACGGGAAGGTACTTTCTTGTTTCATTCTTTTCAGTAGTCGGGTTTTAGTTTTTAAACTTATTTTTATTAGCCTCAGCTTTTGTTAAAATGTCTGAATAAATTGGATATAAAAGAAAATTACGTAATGGAGCTTGAAGCACATACCTACTACGAAATCAGACTAAAGCATATAAATTACGTTCAAAATAGAGCATCAAATAAATTGTGTAAAGCATAGCAGTTTGATAATATTGTACCTAAGTATTTGTTTCACCATGTAAATGATTTAGTAGGTAATCTTTTACGATTCAGCTGAATGACTGCTCGAAATCCAAATCTGACAAAGAAAAGATATGATAATTATGTATGAGAAAACTCGATAATAAATCAATGGAGACAGCTGAAACTCTCTGGTGGGAATACAATTATGTAGTGGACAGACGTTTATGCAAATGATACCTAAGTTATAACAGCTATGTAACTATATAGGATTTGAAGTAGACATCTAGCCTATATGGCATCGGTAAAAGACAACATCGTGAAGAAATCTGGACCTTGAAATCGCCAACCCGTCTTGAGCAAGGGTGGTGATCAATGCTCGTGCCTTCTGTGTATGAGAAGAGGTATTTGCTATGCAGTGGGATAATAATAGACTGGTATTATTATATCTATCCTAAAGCCTAAAATGCAAGCTAGAACAAGCAATGATAAACGAAACATAAGTACTTATGAAGAGCCAAAAACTTCCAACATGAAAAATTCTCACAAATAAATCGAAATTACTGAACACATTCTGACCTTGATACGTCCAGAGATTTCGATTTATTGGTTCGCCATTGCAATCAAAAATTGTTACAATTAATAGTATACAACCAGATCGTAGAGATTGAAAATTAATACAATAAATAAAGCGATTTCTGGTTAATTTCAACGAACATTGTTTACTTAAATATCATTGGCGTTACGTAGGCACATCGACGGATATGGAACATCCTGCCGACTCTGGAGCACAATATCTAATAAAGATATTTTTATTTAATTTTCATATTCACACTTTGGAAGACTTTAAAACGTAATGAGATTAGTTACAATGAGCGTTGTGGTGAGTGTTGCATTGCGTTGAGTAGAGGGGAACGTCTGACAACCAATCTTAACAAGAGGTATCGTATTAACCAGTATCTGGGTGCCAACTCTCGAATATAATTCCGATAGATCGACATTGGAATTGTCAGTCAAACGTCAGGGATTGGCTGGACTCACTGAGTCTAGCCAATCCCTGACGTTTAACTCAACCAACTGACGTTTGACCAATGTCGATCTATCGGAATTATATTCGAGAGTTAGCACCCAGATACTGGGTCAGATAGGCAGTAGCTCCATGTAAAATACTGGTATTCAGCTGCATCCGGTTAGACTGGAAGCCAACCCCAACATAGTTAGGAAAAAAACTAGGTACATGATGATTATGAGCGTTGTGGTGAATAGGGTTGCGTTTAAGACAGTTAAAGAATACTTATCGTAAATAATAATACCAGTCTATTAGTGTCCCACTGGTGCTGTTCCACAAACGATGGGACACTTAATATCATGTCCTACGTGTCCTGTCAGCTGCACGTTACAGGCACTGATGGACGTGACGTGATGGCGCCAAACACGTAACCGGATTCTGGGTCGAGTCCATTTAGATTGCCGTCGATACACTTAGAAGAACAGTGTCCCACTGACAGAGTAAAAGCCTCTTCTTTCACATAAGGCACGAGCATTGATCAACACGCTTGTTCAAGAGCTTTGGTGATTTCAGAATAGCACGTTTTAAAAACGGTTGAAGGGATACAACTATCCACTCTGTTGTCTGAAGATTCATTTTCTCCAGACTAAGAGTAAGTTAATACCTACGCATACCATAAATTTATATCTTACCCACGCTTTTTGTGAAAAAGCTTTTCATAAAGACTTTTACAAAACACCTCCATTATCTTGATCGACATTTCTTTACGTTACACCATAAAACTACGAAATGCGATGACGTTCAAAATTACGATATTCAAATAAAAAAAAATATTTACGACGCACTTGTTTGAAATATTGTGTATTTTACGGAACCCATCGCGGCTACGCTTTATGTAAACAAAATATAAAAATAGATTTTGATATAAACGTGAGACCAAATGTTTTATGGGTTTATTAGTTTTACATGAATCGGATTTTGATGGTCGTGTACGTAATGATGCAAAACCTAAAAGGCGTCTTGATTATTTTTTCGACTTGAATGTAGACTGCGGTTACCGAAAAAAATTGCTGTTTTATAGAAAAGTCCAATACCTACGCGGTCATAATATATAGAACAGCAAATATTTTTTTTTAATAACAAACGAAAAATTTCTACGCATAGTACATATAGGGTTTTTTGATTCATAATCATCTGCTAAATTCATTAAAGTTTGCATGTCAATGTCTTGCCAGGCTGAATAAGTTTTTTTTCTTTTTTTTAATGGCCAACTAACAACAATTGCTTACAACAACAATAATTTTAAAATAATGTTTTACTCAAATCTAAGATTAGTGTAAGTAACAACTTCTTACAGGTGTCGCATGCCCCATTAACGTAATAATTGTGCCACAAGCACACTACACTATACAACATTAGTTTTTGTTTATACTAAACCCGAAAAGGGATCATTGTATAAAAAGAATCAGCTGTTCCCTACATTTTGTCGATTTAAGTGAACACAAATGTAGGGAAAAGCAGTTTTTTTTTTCGCGATTTCAAGGTTGGTCCCATAGAAAAAGTTGTTCAAAATGATGAGTACAATGACCCCTTTTCGGGTTTAGTATAAACAAAAACTAATGTTGTATAGGTACCTAAGCTAAGAAATCCGATCGGATTTTGATCAAGAAATAAACAACAACGCTAAAAAATTATATTGTGAAAAGCAAATTGCAAAAAAGGTATTGAAAACAAAGATATCAATGTATACATACTAGCCTCTAGACAATAAACGCGATGACGGCGCCGGCGGCCGTTACAATATGAGGGAAGGAAACCGTAGCTTATGAAAATAAAAACGAAATATACAGACGATAACAATAAGTTATTTATTATTTTTTAACAACACCTGAGAAGGCTCTCGTAAATGTTATAAATTTATAATATACGAATATGATGTATTAAGAAAGTTGTTGCGAATGTGTTGTTTTGAGATCATGATGTCTTGAGAAAATGATGTCCTGATAATGTGATGATTTGCGATTATTGTGATTTGAGATTATGATAATTATATTGAGAATATATTCTGAGACGGAGCGAGCTAGCAAGGGCTTGATTCAGAAAGCGGTAAGTACTTATTTCTGGACACGACCCGCATTGTTAGGAGGTTCCTCTCTCTGGAGCCCTGACCGCCGCCGGTAGCTTAGACCCTGTTCCCGATACCGGTGGGCTACTACTTTTTAGTTATTCTAAAGGACATTGGCCATAAAAATTGGCCATTTTAACATTTTTGAATTGTTTCTCGATTGTGAAGCCGAATTTCAGACGCTTTTCTTTTTGTTCATTTTTGCCTTTCATTCAACTCGAAGTGAAACGTCAGAATTATGAAGTGAAATATGAATTCATTAGTGAACCAATGATTTTGGATTTTGGCACTCAGCATCTTTCACTCGTCTACCAAATGATCGATAAAGGAGCAGATGAACGGTCATCTCTTTATAATTTTGTCGGTTTCGTGTAAACTTGTAGGTATGTGCATCAAAAATGAAAATGACTCAATTATAATATTACGGTGTGCAAAACCAATGGGGATAGATCTAAAAATTAAACACGAAATCTTAATCGGGCAGCTGATAAGAAGATTCGATTCAAAACCATAGGACACTGAAACTTCCTCCAATTTGCGGTCGATAAAATTTTCATCGATCATCACAATTTTATTTTGACAGTCCAATGGAACTTTAAGTACTTACTTAAGCACAATTATGTTGTTATAAACACCGCATCAATCAGGGAATTTTCCATGCCCATTTATTTTGACAGATTAATTTGGAACTTGGAAAAGTGGAATTATTCATAAATGTCGTTTAAAAGCAAAGTCGAGAGTGCTGCGAGTGCTGGGATAATTGCGTAACATACTAACAGTTAAGATGTGTGTGTTACAATTAGGGTGCCGATTCGAACAAAGTTCATTTAGCTATATATTATTATACTAGCTTCCGCCCGCGCCTTCGCCCGCGGCTTCGCCCGCGAGGTATGTCGATAAAAACTATCCTATGTCCTTCCCCGGGATGCAATCTATCTCTCTGCCAAATTTTATCGAAATCCGTTTAGTGGTTTAGACGTGAAAAGGTAACATACAGACAGACAGACAGAGTTACTTTCGAATTTATAATATTAGTATGGATATTAAGTAACAGGCACAATAATAAATAAATTAACAACGTTTGAGAGTAACTAAATTAAAAAATAAAACACATACTATAGCAAAAGTACGTGACGGTTAAAATGTTACCCTTTTTTGGCTTGCTCCCATTCGCCAAGTATGCAGAGCATAATAAGCGATAAGGAACATAATTATATCCAAAAATTTCAACACAAATGAAAAGATGCAAACCGGGAAACTCAAATTCAAATCTTTATTACATAACACATCATGTGTTACAAGGTCATATAAATAGTTAAAAAGTTCACATGGACCCCTGTTGGGCACAACAATTTAACAAAAGTCAAACCTTTAACCAGACAACCTTAGACCAACCTGGGTAAAAATACCTTCGCATTTCCGGATTGATGAATGAAAGTCCAATAATATCATTCATTTGAGTGAGACGCGTAATGAATGAGCAAAATTCGTACATGTTTTGAAGAAAGACTGCTTTTAATATGGAGAGTAGAATGATTCAATTACCTATTATTATCCCCACGTCTATTATATTAGATAAACTGATTAAGTTCGGTAATGATAGAAAAACTTATTGTGTCTCATTAGTGACAGTTTTGCTCTTAATCAAATGGTTCATATTAAAAGTTTTAATAACCTAAATCTTGTTAGGTATTCAATATTACTGATGGGTTATAAAAAAAATGAATTATACGAGTAATTAATTTTAATCTATAGCGGTCCAATGTTCATCAAGGAATGAATATCATTATCATCATCTGACTAGTCCTTTCCCAACTTTGTTAGGGTAAGCCTGTCTAACAAGATGCAACTGAATACAAGTATTTTACATGATGCTTATCTGACCTCCAATCCACTTTTATATGGAATCAAGATTAAACTAAATCTTAAGATAGTAATAAAGTATAGTACATTAGAGAAACGTTTATTAGCAAAATGTTCCGCGAATAACAACAAAGTAATCTGATATCCTAGTAGTGGTAGAACTTCAATAATGTGTACCATATATGAAATAGGTATAAATAGAAAGGATGATTGATCCTTTCCACGAAGCATTTTATTGAAAATTTAAAATACCAATTATTTTGAGAGCACAGACGACTTACAGTTGAAATAAATGCCTGCACTAAAGTGCTATATCATGCATATTGTACCTCGTGCTTATTTCGGAATATTGGCTGGAACTATTATACTCTTGTTTTTTTTTAAGTGAAAACTTCTTTAGGGGCACTTTCTGAACAGTGAACAAAACTGAACCGTCACGGTCGGGTCGGTGACGTTGACGTTTTCACTTCTATCGTGTGGTCATAAAATCACACGCCCTCTTTTTTGTGCTTGTGTGTCATCAAATACCTCAATTTTATAGCAACCAGGCAGGTGGCCAATGGAGTCTGCTAATGGACATCTGCAATACCAGAGGCAACGCAGATGCGTTGCTATCTCAGCAGAGAGATAGCTGAAATGTTTTTTGTGGCTGTAATTTCACCTGCAAAACCCTGCAAACCGGAACTCATCATCACTGCTACCAGGCAGTAATAGTTATAGTGGCGAGTGGCAATGTCTCCTTCTCCTGACGAGTTCCTTCCTCAAAGAGCTGCATCACCTACTTTTTCTTTAATATTAATAAAGTTTAAGAAAACCAAATACTTTCATAAAAACAAACAGTGTCATAAAATAAAAAGCCTTGAAGTAATATTTCACTGCAAGGCTCATCTAGTTCAAAAATAATAAAGATTTTCTTTTATTCCTCGCCTATTCAAATGCTTATTAGTAAAACACCTCTATTATAACACCGTCACTACTTATTAGAGGTATTAAGACGTCAGATTTTTAACGCAAATAATATAAAAATTGAAGTATGTTTTTAAAGCTAACCGACACGCTTCGTGCCAGAACCCTCAGCTACCGAACATTACCAACCACAAAAATAAACTGTTACAGCTGGATATGCGGTCTTTTTATGGCTTATATAATATTTTATTATGTTATTATAGTAGATTGTACAACTATTGCTTTTAAGAAGCCATTTTACCCCGAGACGTGGTGGTTAGTTAAGTCGAGGGGTAACATGGCTCGTATTTTTTTTTATTATTTGAAATGGGTTTGCTCTTGACTCTAGTCTAGGTCAGAGGTGACAGAGACAGGGTCGACGTTTATGCTCAACTTATACCTGCTTTTCACTTCGATTGCGAGAAAATGAAACAGGCATAAAGTAGGTATATAACAGTATTTCCACTGTTCAAAATTGTCGCAAAATTGAAGAAGAGAATAACTAATTCCCGCCATGAAACTTTTTAAAAGTTTTTTTTTTAATTTTCAGTGAATCCAAAAAATCATTTCAATAAATACCTAGCGACTGTTGCTGAGATCAATGGTAAGTGGGTCATCAAAGTGCATTTCACAATAAAGTGCATTTCAGGTCGCCTAGCGCCAATTGCCTACAGTTATATTCACCTACAAGTTACCACTCTTTCTATTGCGTAACTCTTATATATCTTCCAACTACGTTAGAACCCACTGCATTGGCCCGGCAAGTCGAGCCCGCCGCGTACCTACTTCTATCTTCATAACTAAAATGCGGATGTCAGTAGGTACCCACTGGGCACATTTTATAGGTCTAGTAAAAAAGGTAAGAACTAAGTATTCGTTGAACACCACATCGTAACTCACATTGAAATAATCGATCACCCCCTCAGGATCGTTTTTGAATTATTTTGCATTCGTAAACTGTACAAAGAAATTAATCAATTTAATAACAGCACCCCAATTGGGTAACACTACAAATACCTAATCCATTACTCATGTTTGCAAAATTCGTCCGCTCGACAACGTAAATAACGCAATGAATGTTGTCGAATTGTCAAAATGCATTGCAATTGTTAATGTGTCACGCAATTAGCCCGCTGCTGGACGGATTGCGCCAAAACAGGGTGCTAACTCTCGAATATTATTCCGATAGATCGACATTGGTCATACGTCAGTTGGTCGAGTTAAACGTCAGGGATTGGCTAGACTCAGTGAGTCCAGCCAATCCCTGACGTTTGACTGACAATTCCAATGTCGATTTATCGGAATTATATTCGAGAGTAAGCACCCAGGAAGGGCAGGGACGCGTTTGCCCAGGAGTGGAACAGCGCAGGGTAACGTAAATAATATAGTATGTGCTATATAATTTCTGTATAATGTCCCGTTATTGTTACCAAAAGAGGTAGGCATAGAGGCACAGAATAACTAATAGAGGTAAGACTGCTTTAAGCTGATCTTTTAAACACATAATCAGGGTGCTTACAGATCCATCCTCTCATCATCTGCCTAGCCTTTTCCCAACTATGTTGGAATCAGCTTCCAGTCTAACCGGATGCAGAAGAATACCAGTATTTTACATGGAGCGACTGCCTATCTGACCTCCACAACCCAGTTACTGGGTAATACGATACCCCTTGGTAAGACTGGTTGTCAGACTTTCGGGCTTCTGACTACCCGTAACGACTGTCAAAGATCTGTAAATGACAGCCGGGACCAACAGCTTAACGTGCTTTCCGAGGCACGGAGGGGTATCGTTATGTAAAGATGGTCACCCATCCACAGACCAAACGCGACAAACGTAGCTTAACCTGACCGATCGACCTGTGCGGCTGTTATTATTTAGCCACGGGCCCCTCTATACAGATCCATCCTCTGTTACCAAAAATTATCAAACACCAACCAAATAAACGTTACCATGACCTAAAAATCTATCATTAAAAAAACACCGATCTACTAACCCACTATTAACATATCTGTAATTACAGTTTACCCACTTCAGTCATAAATTATTTCAAGTTATTTGTTACCCGACTGCGGCAACAAAGACAGGGTTATGTTTTTATTTAGGTACTTTCGGCATACAAATGCTCAGAGGCGGATTATACAATATAGAATGATTAAGTTAATGAGCTTAAGCAAATTAAAACCTTACTAATGAGACCAACCCTTCAACACGTAACTTCAGTTTATAACCCGATACTCTTGTTTCTAACCGCGTTCTATCTGCAGGAATATCGTATATCCCGCCTAACGACGATAAGAGTAGGTACCTACTTGTTGTCGATTACCCTTCATACATAAACATATGAGCATCGTACTGACACTAATAGACGGAGGCATTAGGCTCCAAATACTGAGATATAACGTCACAACACAGTAATAAGAGGGTTTTATGATGGAAGGTACCTAAGGCTTTGGTTTCCTAAGAAAGCGGTGAACGGCACGCAATAACGGCTGTCCAAATACAGAGCGTTTGTTGACATCTTCATATCAAATATGTTTTTTCATACATAATTGCAATACCTACCTACCCGGTCAAAATGAACTACTCGTAATAGTATTTATATATTTATATTTAATATTTTTAACGGCGAAAAAATTCTACGTTAGATCTATAATCATTTGTTGAATTCATGGTTTCAGTTTGTGAGTCGAGGTCCCTGGCACCCTGTAATATTGAGCAGATTGACGTACAATTCGTACTGTGTAGCCTTTATACGTAGCGCACTTCGGTTCGATAAAATTGCAATATCTGCAAGCCGTCTACATTTTTTCTTTGATTATTTTTACTTTGTGATTTTAAAAGTTTTCAAATTTACCAGGGTTTCTCGTTCATACGTACTCGTATAGCGGCTGATTGGCTGATACCAATAACTATGGAAGAAGTATCACCCCTGCCTGATCAATTTTTTTTTTAATACACGGATTAAATGGCAGGGGGTGACTTGCACACTCAATAATGGGCCCCGGAAACGGTCGCTAGCACATAGTGATGTAGCGACAAGGGGCAACATTATTATTATTTTTAATATTGATATAATAGTTATAATTCGTATGTATGTACGCTACTTATACCAAAAACACATTTTTTTAAATTTGTTCTGTCTGTCTGTCTGTCTATCCGTCTGTCTGTTCGTTCCGGCTAATCTTCGAAACGGCTGGACCTTTTCTGACGCGACTTTCACTGGCAGGTAACTAATGTTATGAAGTAACATATCCTACTACCCTTTGTAAAGTTTTTTTTATATTTATGTCTGTAATTTATATGGTGTAGGTGTAGGTACATAATAAGGATATTCTATTCCACTTTTTGCCCAGTAGTATTTTCCCGTGGGACATCCACGCAGGAAATATTAAATAAAAATAAACCCCTTTATTCATAAACGTTACTAAAAGTTAAGTAGTGATTATTTGCTGTTTAACCATATTTTTTTGACGTTTAAACATCACTTAACTTTAATCATCGTTTATAAATAATTCCCAAAGTATTCAGAGAACTATTCTCTTTACTAATGAGTAAAACTAAATTATTATTTAGCCGCAAGCCCCTCTCCAAGTTACAAAATTATTAAAACGAATCACAAAAGGCGAAGACTCCCTACGAAAGAAGCAATATTTACGACAAACGAACCTTCGCTCGACGTCAATAAAACGATCATATTATACCTACTCTATGTGATGAAGTATGAACATAAAATGGCGGACGCGTTTCGTCCAATTACCTTTTAATTTATTACTGAACGTAACGGGTGAATTGACGCACCCTTTAGCAGTATCTCTAAGCGTTTATCCATATTAATATCTTGCAAATGAGTTTGTGTGTCTGTGTGCTTATTAAAATGTTACAAATAATCTATTGAACCTATTTAAATAATATCATGCATAGTAATGATCACAGAAAGGACTATGCCAGATACCAATAAAAAAAAAAGTTTTCATTTCATCACCATTTTATTTAATTTAGATTTTTTTGCATAGGTAACTCAGGAATTTTATCTTATTTTTATCAGGTTGAGGTTACTAAAACACGTATTGTTCGCTTTTATAATTTCTAACGTGGCAATGTTATTGTGGACGTCCACGTCCGCGTTACGGCATTACAAAATTGGAAATATACAGGGTTATTGGTAAAACACAGTAGTAGTAAGCATTCATTCAATCAATCAATCATTTAAACTATCACACCATTGATTCATGTACTCTGTTTTTATTTTTATCTCACTCACGTAGCGTTAACAATCAACAAATTAGTAATAAGTGGATAATGTTGTTGGTAGTATAATAAGTATTTTGTTTAATTAGTAAGAAGTATGTATAAAATATAATTGTAGGTACTCCTGTTTTTTATCACAAAATAAAATAAAACACTAACAACTTTGCAGGACTGGATTACTAACATTATAAACAACAACTTTTGTTGTATGACTTTTACAAAACATAATACATTTACATGTCTGCCGCATGCAAACTGTGGGCCCAAATAGCGCAGAATTGGTGCCCTGAGACAGTGAGGCGGGGTCGCGGCAGACCACGTAGGGATGGCGGGACGAGCTGGATAGGTTCCGTCAAAACTGGAAGGAGGATGCTCGGGCTCGCGACTGATGGAAGGAGTGGAGGGAGGCTTTTGCCCCGGACTGGGACAGCGCAGGCTAGAAAAAAAAAAAAACATTTACCAAAAACAAACCTTTAAGATTTCGTTGTTCTATCTAACCTGTAAACCCCGCTCCCCTCCGCTGAATTTTGTACAAGACACGGCAATTTGTTTACATAACTAGCGCTTTCTTTTGCTTCGCGTAGAGTTCGTAACAGAAAATCCAATATTTCAATATTGGTTGAATTGAAGTATTTTTACTTTTGTATGAAAGTCTAATGAATAAAATTTTTATGAATTAATAAAAATCATAGAACAAAAGTTGTTATTTATGATGTTAGTAATACAGTCCTTTGATGTTGTTAATGTTTTACCAATAACCCTGTATAAAGAAGCTTTCAAATAAATCTGTCTACGATAACGTGCACGTATTCCCATATATTTTATAGACTTGGACCTGGACGGCCACGATAATATCGTCACGTTAAATTATTTACGAGCACATTCTGTGAATTTAAATTGACCATCTATTACTGTTAAAAAGAGGTCTACAGCTTGGTAACAGTTGGACAGACAGACATACGGCGTAGACAGAATAAGGACCTGTTTCAACCTTTTGGGTATGGAATCCTAAAAACATACGAAATTGCTAACCGTCTACTGGTTTACGATTTATTTCAACTCTATCACCCCTAGACAAAAGAAGGATTTATGTCTCACTATACATAACATCACTCTATTTTTAAAGGATGGCCGACGAGTTTAAACAGTTTGCGAAGGCCTATAAAAGAGATACGGTAGAAATAAATGCGGTCGAAAATCTGAAAAATAGCAAACTACTTCTACCAGCCTGTCCTACAAATAAATTAACAAACAATTTTTATTTATTTGTTCAAGACTATTGTGCCTTTATAACTTAGTGACAAGATACAAGACATGTGCAACTGGGCTTATACTAGGAGGATTCTTGTGCTACGAGTAATAAACACCAGTTACTTCCACCTTAAGGACGGACTTACGGCGGCGCTTTCATTCTTTTCATTTGCAAGAAAAGAATGAAAGCGCCGTAAGTCCGTTTTTTCTGATTTTAAGTCTAGTCTTTTATAACTTCGTCAGTTTTCAAAATCATTGGCTTTATCAATTCACGACACACAGCTTATACTGGTTATGTCTGCTTGATGTGTAGCCGTGCGTACAGACAAAGCCAAAGTATGTTCGTCACCTAAAGGGCTATTTTTGTCTACCCATTGCACGATAGAATCTGCTTTCCAACTCAGACTCATATTATTGTGGATAAATGCTTAGGAATACTGCTAAAGGGTGCGTGAATTCATACGTTAGTGTTATTAGTTATTCTGTGCCGTTACGTTTAGTAATAAAATAAAAAGTAATTGGACGATACGGGTCCGCCATTTTATGTTCATTCTTCATCACATAGAGTACCTAGGTATATCTAATATGATCGTTTCACTGACTTATAGATCGAAGCTTCGTTTGTTGTAAATATCGCTTTTTTCGTAGGATTTCTTCGCTTTTTGTGATTCGTTTTAACAATTGTGTGACTTGGAGAACGGCTCGTGGCTAAATAATAACTGCCGCACGGGACGACTGAAGGTTAAGATATGCTTGCCGAGGCAGGTCCGTGGATAGGTGAACGTCTATTATATATCGAGACTGTCGTTCGTAGATTTTTGACAGTTGTTACGGGTAGTCAGAAGCCCGAAAGTCCGACAACCAGTCTTACCAAGGGGTATCGTATTACCCAGTTACTGACGGGTTTTGGAGGTCAGATAGGTAGTCGCTCCATATAAAACATTCATATTCAGCTGCATCCGGTTAGCCTAGGCAGATTGATTATGCAGCTTAGAATAATAATACCTACCTACCTAAGTCATTTACGTAGGTAGGTCTTATTATCCAAGTCTGGGATTTAGGTAATTACTAGTTAATATAGAACAAGCTTTTAATACAGCGATAAGGTACATAAATTCATCTGTAGGTAATTTAGTTTTACTCATTAAAGTAAAAAGAATAGTTCTCTAAAAAGAGAATAGTTTTTGTTTAGTATAATGAATTACTTATTCAGTGACGATCTTCCACTGGTCAACTCAAAACCAATCAGTCGCTATAGGTATGTACGAGAAACCCTGGTGAATTTTAAAAGTTTTCCAATCACGAAGTAAAAATAACCAAAGAAAAATGCAGGCTTACAGATATTGCAATTTTATCGAACCGCACCGCGTTCACCATATTTTCCAGCTTCCATGATGTCTCTTCAAAAGTATTTTTGATCAACGTCAATTTATAGCAAAGTATCAGCTGAAAAACAAAAGTTACTAAGAGAATTGATCTATCCGAAAAATTTATTTATTTTCGTTGGATCCCGCTTTTGAATCCCATTTCTTAGGTATTATCGATGGGTCCCATTTGCTATTTCCATTGAATCCCATGTCATAACAACATGTGTGTACTTTTCAGAAGAAAAGTGATTTACCTTTATCAAATAATTAATGACTTTTAAATGATTGAATGAATGAGAGACAGAAGAAACATTTTATTTTATTATAATATTCGATGGGAATGAATAGCTATAAAAAAACATTATTACTTAAAAAAAAACATACCGGCTTGAAAAAAACTGGTAAAGAAGTAAAGTGCTCAAGCACCTGAAAAAGAGAGAGTATCCGAACACGGTACGCGGTCAGATTCCTTCCCCCCTCTGTAGCCCCATAGTTTGAGCGTATGAAATTTTTCATTGATGGATCGTGTCCATCTCATGCGCTTTCACTTACGCCGCGAGCTGGGACTTTATCAGAGACCGGTGGGCCTCGTGGTCCTAAGCCGTCCGGCAGCCGGCGTCCACCCCGTCGACGAGCAGGGGGTGGCGACGCCGACGTGACCGGAGAGAAATAAAAAAATCGTATTATTGAAGCTAACCCAAAAACTACCCAAGCAAAGTTAATAAAATGTATATGAGACCACCCCTAAGGCATACCCTAACCATTAAAAAAAGAATTTTGCAAATCCGTCTATATATGATATGATGTAGCTCGTATTTATGCCCGAACATACATAAAAAAATGGTATATATACAAGGTATAACAGAATAAACGCAAGTCCTGAAAGAAGAAATTTTGAGACGGTAAAAAAAACATCCGGTGTTATATAAACATCTAAATTAAGAACCTCCTTCTTTTTTTGAAGTCGGTTAAAATTAATTAATCCGCAGGCATCACCGTGCGTGCAATGTGCCAAAGCATTCATTACACAAGAATATCCAGTGTTTTGAAATTCTCAGTAACAATCTGTGCCCAGTTTATGGCAAAAGGCTTATTTCCTATAGGTACCATAGGACTCATAATACTACTTCTGGCTACCTTAGTTTTATGGAGCTTTATGGAAAGCAGGTGGGATATACTATTATCTTGTATCGTATTTTTTTTAGAGTTAAGTGGTTCCGTGCAGCATTTCATGCTATTTTTAACCGGAGCCGTCTCCACGTTACACAACACGGGCGCCAGCTTAAATATCTGCTAACTTGGCAAGGATAAAGCATAACTGCGTAAAAATAAACCATAAAAAAATACATGTCATAAAATAAAGTCACTTTTCGTGTATGTCTGTGTCCCTGCGACGTTTTACTTAACTACACAACAGATTTGAAGCGGTTAAAACACCATAATTTAGAGAATTTATTCCAGAAGGTTTTAAAAAAAAATACAAACAAAAACGGAGATTTAAAACTAATAAAGTTTGGTAATTACATTAAAAACGACCAAATAAATTAATAAACCTAAAAACAGAGAGAGAGAGAGTAGGTGTATTTACACATACTCTCTCTAATTTAATAATTAAAAAAAATATATATTTTTTGTTAATCTTAGAAATCTCGATGTTATGAAGTAAGGGCGGGTCATTAGTAAGTACATTTCCACATGGAAGGACTCAAAATAAATTAAACTGATTACGAACTACTTAAGAAACAAACTCTGTCAACTAGATTTGTTCGAACAATTTAGCTTGGTCGGTAAGTCTACTGATTCAAATTTACTGATTATTATTTCGTTTTATCAGTAGTTTACTGCCAAAATCTGCGTGTGAGAAACCAGTGCGATGTCCAGAAATTTATCACAATAGTAGTATTTATTATATGGAAATACTATGCTAGAGTGCACACAAAAAAGGCTGCGCACGGCCGAAATCGGAAATAATCGTTTGCCGCTATCTGGACGATTATTTCAGGTGTCAAGAGTGTGCTGTGTTCCGTGTTTTCCAAAGTAAATAAATGCCATCATTACGCTCAAAGTAATTAAAAGTGCTGACAGGGATATAATCTTGAAGTCAAACGTCGCGCGCAGACATAACTTGCGCGCACTCTAGCAAGTGATCAGCCAATTAGACATTATAGACCGTGATTCAGTATGACGCAAATGAACGAAACCGCGCGATATCAAAGCGAGATTGGCGGGATTACAATGTAATGTAATATTATTATGTGTTTCAAACAATAATTGTTGGAAAAGTGGGCGGATAGAAATTTGAAACTTCTGTATACAGATGAATGAGTTACTAATTCCCTACAGTGAGAGATTGCGTGAATTAACCCTGAACAGGATTAGTTTACAGTTTTGTCCGCCACTTTTGGAGCAGACCATAGACATTTGGTGATAATGACTCTTTCAAAATCAAAATTAAAAGTCATTTATTCAAACTAGGCTGAGAATCAGCACTTTTCGAACGTCAAAATCACAAAAGACAGTCCCCCAAAACGCCTGCCCTTCACTACTTCCTAGTGCTTTCGCTGGGGAGAAGAAGTGGCGCTTTCTATACTCTCTGTCTTTAGCGTTAGCACCGGGGGAGGAACCAATCTTCTATACTAATATTATTATTTTAAATCTGAAGAGTTTGTTTGTTTGGTTGAACGCGCTAATCTCAGGAACTACTGGTTGGAATTGGAAAAATTATTTTGGATAGTCCATTTATCGAGGAAGACTATAGGCTGTTTAACATCACGCTGGGACCCTCAGGAGCCGAGCAAAAACAAACAAAGTCAAAAAGAAGGCTGAGCGAAAACGAAGTAATAGCGCGGGCAGGTGATGCGATGCGACGGGGTGGGTCGGGGGAACATGAAATTTCCCGCGGACGAAGTCGCGGGCAGAAGCTAGTGAAATATATAATAACTGTAACAGGTAATCCATACAGAGGTGCTTAGGTTAATATTAATTAGTAACATATATAAAAGGAGAAACTGACTTAAAACTCAAACTCACAGCATTTATTTCAATTAAACCATTTACAGGCACTTTTGACTTGTCAAGAAGTCAGAAAATATGAAGCTAGTTGCCCATTCCAAAGCGTATTAGGTACTTAAGGAGAAGAACGGGCAAGAAACTCCATGACATACTGACTGACTGACCTAACAACGCACAGCCGAAACTACTGGGACTAGGAATGTAAAATTTTGCACACAGCTTCCATTTATACTGTAGGAGAGCACTAAGAAGGGGTTTTTGGAAATTCGACCTTTAAGGAGGTGAAAAGGAGGGGTTTTGTTTGTATGAAAAATTTTGAAAGGGATTTTGTTTGTGTGTATTAAATCTTGAAACTGGGCACAAATACTTATCTAAGTAAATTATGAAGTTTGTCATTTTTGTTTTTCTAAACGACCCCATAAAGATTGGGGGGTGCCAAAATTTGTATGAAGAATTTTTCCGCGCGGTCCGATTAAATTCTTTTATGTTATAATATACAAATCACAGGACCAAACCCTTATCTCATTAATTGATTTTCTATTGTATCGTAACACATAGGTTACGCGCGGAGCTAGAACGGTTTGACTTGTCTTAGCATATACTTAGCCACTTCTTTCAGTTATGTTATACCGGCAACTACCTCATATTGCCAGTTAACATAAAACTTGAGAGCAAATATTTGCCATAACTATTATTAGGCATTTTCGGACAATGGAAAGGCAGCTGTCCCACCGCCGGCGATGAACGAGTAGCGAGTAGAACTAGCAACTGAAAACGAGTTGGCGAGCAGCGAGTGTGTAGTTCCGATAGTTTTGTCGCTGGGCTGGCTATCAGCAAGTGTCCCAGTGTGACGGGCGATTACTCGCACCACTCGCTCGGGGTGGAGATATATTTAGCGGCCGTGAGCTCTAATCGCAAAGCGAGTATTATCTTTGAAAGCTCTTGTCGCACAGCAACAAACCATTGAATGGAGCGAGTTCTCGCCGGCAGTGTAAACAGTCAGCGGTCAACTAATAGGTAATATGTATCTCGTTTGTTTACACGGAAAGTAGGTATATCTATTGTACGTTTCTTGAGCGAGAAAATAACAGATAGTTAGTCATAGACAACTGCCTAAGCATTTAATATTACTATTCTGACTACGTACTGCCAAAGGGCTCGTAGCTAAATAATAACAGCCGCATGGGTCGATTGAAGGTTAAGCTACGCTAGCCGCGGTCGATTCGTGGATGGGTGACCATCCATTACGTATCGAGACGCCTAAGTGCCTCGGAAAGCACGTTAAGCCATTGGTCCCGGCTGTCATTTGTGGATCTTTGACAGTCGTTACGGGTAGTCAGAAGCCTGACAACCAGTCTTACCAAGGGGTATCGTATTACCCAGTAACTGGGTTGTGGAGGTCAGATAGGCAGTCGCTCCATGTAAATTACTGGTATTCAGCTGCATCCGGTTAGACTGGAAGCCGACCCCAACACAGTTGGGAAAAGGCTAGGCAGATGATGTCTTGGACGGAGTATAAAAAATCCTGACTAAAAAACATGAAATATTATGTTTCATTAATAAGCTTGAGAACGTTGACCACTGGTATAGTTTAGAAAATATCACGGATTCTATGGAATATATTATATGAGAACCTATGTATGAGAAATTGTTCTGTTTAATATTAAATTCCGAGCCTATCGAAATTCTCGTGTAATATATCCAAAATTTCAACTGTGGTATGTAATGTAACATTTTTGTAAGTACAGAGTTTATTTACAGACTAGCTGTGCCCGCAACTTCATTCGCGTGCATGTCGGATAACAAATTCGATTTTTGTTTTAATTCTTTTGCGCGGAACCCTAATACTTTTTTTTTAAATAATCTTAGTCTTAGTTACACCCGATAATAGCAGCTATCTGCAAGTGAAAGTCGGTCCCGTCCAATTCAGTCCAGCTGTGTCGAGATTAGCCGGAACATACAGACAGACAGACAATTTTGGTTTTAAATTGTCTTTTTTGTAACTGCTGTATATAGGTACTTTCACAATGCATTTAGTGAAACAGAACCTTCAATTTTATTTATTTGTATGTATAAATAATTTTCGTTTTTACTGTTAATTTTCTTTATTAACGTGAAAAATAAGATGAAAGCTAAAAAAAGCTTCTTAAGAACTAAGAGAAATTAGACGAGAATTTTGTACTTTCTCGTACCCCACCTTTATTAAAAATTTCTCAGTAGGTATTTAGTCATGTTAGGAGCAGAGTAAATTGTTATTTTTTCACGATATTAAAACGACAGATGAGCTTGTTGTATTAAGGAATTTTGCTCCTTTCTTTTATTTGTTATTTTATTTTTAATTAATACATTTTTGATTTGTTTTTTTTTCGGGACCATTAAATATATTTAATACTAGCTGTGCCCGCGACTTCGTTCGCGTGGATGTCGGAAAACAATAGGTAATGTGTCGCTTAGGAAAGGTGTAATTGCCACTCCTTCATTGAAAAGGAAGAATCATCAGATCTTGCCTGGTAACGCTTTCCTTACCTAGGGTTCGCTACCACGGCCCTTTCGACTGCAATCACTGCGTCTTCATGGTTCATAATGACAATGCGACGAAGTGTCACTTTGATTTTTGAGAATAAATTAAAATAAAAGCGCCTGCTCGAGGCTGATTATCTAACCAAACAGCCATAATTATGTCCATTTTATTTTGCGTCTGTCTTAGAATACCAACTTGTAAAATCATATCACCATTTTATCTAAAGTACATCTGAGATTAGTAGTAGGTGAAGTTTGAAGTTAGTTTTTCTAAGTCTTGGTTTCTTCTCTGTGGTAAATTTAGAATTTCTTAACTTGGTATTGAAGATATCATATATACCTACCAATATTATGCCTTATAAAGCATCGAGATATCTAGATGATAAAAGGAAGAATAGGTACATTAATGGTAAGAGCTTCTACATAAAGTTGCCCGTGTAAAAAGCAACCCATTAAACTTTGGTTATATTTGACACCGGCCGCCATTTAAACTACGAAAATGAAACCCATGAAAACTTTAGACATGATTTTGATTTAGACCTCATACTGCCGAAAACCAGAAAAAAAAATTGTAAACATAATTACAAAAAAATATAACCGACTTCCATACAAAACCCTAGAAAGTGCAAAATAACCTTAGTTTGGGAAGACGTTGTGCGTTGGCAAGAAATTACAGACTTCTGAAACCAAAAGTCTATTGCAATTTGAAGTGTGTTTTTAAGTCGGTTGTATTTTATTTTATTTCACACAAAGTCGTGTAAGTTTATATTGAAAACCATGAAAACGACACACATGATAAAAAAGAAAAAGAAAATTGCAGCCGCCATCTTCGATTTTCATTTTGACGTCACAATCGGCTTCAGCACTCTCGAAAACCATGAAAACGACACACACTACGAATTTTTCGATTTGCAGCCGCCATCTTGGACTTTCATTTTAACCAGTACTGAAACGGTTTACCAGCAGTCGATTGGTCCATGAACCGTTGGTCAACACCATTAACTTTTCATCCAAAGGACTTGTGACCCACGAACGTTTCCCCAACAGAACTCTACGTCAGTGAATGCTTAACCAACAGAATGTTTTGACCAATAACTTTTCACCCAAAGAACATTTGACCCATGTCAAATAGAACTAAGGATACAAGGGCGAGCGAAGCGAGCTCGGGACTTGGGGCACCCCGACTCGGACAGGTAGGGTTCGAAGGGATGATGGCGGCTCAAGTGAGCGAGCAAAGCGAGCGAAGGGCACCCCGAGGTTAGGCTTGGTTAGGTTACTTTATACCCTTTTCACAGAAATAAAGGACTACGTCTTATTATTATTTTACTTTCACCTTTCCCGGCGTCTGTTGGCCTTGTTCTTTGGGTGAAAAGTTATTGGTCAAAACATTCTGTGGGTAAAGCATTCACTGACGTAGAGTTATGTTGGCAAAACGTACGTGGGAGAAAAGTCCTTTGGAAAAAAGTTAATGGTTTAAAGATAATGTTCACCAACGGTTCATGGGCCAATCGACGGTGGGTAAGCCGTTACAGTTTCATTTTAACCTCACTATTGGTTTCAGCACTCTCAAAAACCAATAAAACGAAACCCATAAAAAAAATATTGCAACCTCCGTCTTGGATTTTCGTTTTGACCTGCCTATCGGCTTCAGCACCTTTGAAATCTATGAAAACGACATCCATGACAAAAAATCAAAACAAAATTGCAGCCGCCATCTTGGATTTTCATTTTGAACTGACTATCGGCTTCAGCACCCTCGAAAACTATCAAAACGACACCCATGACAAAACATTAAAAAAAAATGGAGCCGCCATCTTGGGTTTTCATTTTGACCTGACTATCGACTTCAGCACCCTCAAAAACCATGAAAACGACAAATATGATGAAAAAAAATTGCAGACACCATCTTGGATTTTCATTTTGACCTGACTCTCGACTTCAGCACCCTCGAAAACCATGAAAACGACACCCATGACGAAAAAGTTAAAAATTTAGGCAACCGCCTTCTTTGATTTTCTTTTTGACCTCACTTACCGGGGTCAGGATCCTCGGAAACCATGAAAAATAGCTCTCTCTCTCTCTCTCTGTGTGTGTGTCTCTATCTACCTATTACTTTGAAAAATGAGGCATAACGCTTTTTCGTTATTTGACGATTTCTCCCTTAGAACTCCTACCGCAAGCTCCATATAAGAACTTCGTTAAAAAACGCTCTGCGTTACTCAACTTTCTATATCAATAATTATCTAACTTCTTTATCGCTCAGAACACCACATTAATTATTAATATCTTACATTATCCTCACTTTTTGTTTAAAATTATTTTAGAGCCACAGGCGCCACTAAATAAACCATCAATGGAAAGCGATTTTGTTTAATATTATAATCATTATCATTACTTTTTAAAATAACATAGATATAAGTAGGTATCTGTGTTATTTCGTCATTTAAGTAAGCATAAACTAATAGGACGTGATTATTCACATCACAACAACAAAATGTTTTCGATAGTAGGTACTATATCGCGCCAATAGATGTCGTTACGTGTTACTAAAAAACGTAAAAAGTTGTTCTAGAATACTTTAAATTGATTATATCTTTTGATAGAGTGAACCGATTGCGATGAAATAAAAACTAATCACTGCTCCGAGTTCTACACCATATTTGAGTATATTTTATATACTTATATATTTTGTATACTTTTTACGTTGACCCTGTTCAAATCAATAATCTGTCACATCCAAACAGACAAACAGACAAACCGACAAACCGACAAACAGACAAAAATTCCAAAAATGGATGAAATGGCATCTGTTGGTTATCCTTTAACACCCCAACTATTTTTTTTTGGATATATTTTCAATGTACAGAAACGTCTCGTCTACAGATTTATTATATGTATAGATATAGATAGATAAGAATTTTATTTTATAGATATGGATCCTACTTATGAGCGGCGAGATGGTATAGCATTGTCTAAACGAAAATTGTCGCCTCAAACTGAAAATGTATAATACAGTTTTATGCGATTTCGTGAAATGTTAGATAAATTAGACCATGATGTGATACTAAACAATAATTGGTCTGTCAATTATTGTTAACTAGCTGACCCGTCAGATGCTGTCCTCGACGTTCAGTTTTTTCTGAAAATTTTCCGGAAATCTTCAATTTTTTTATTAAAACTTGATTCGGACTTTTACGAACATTTTAAAACAAAAAATAGCCGTTCTGAAGAGATGCAATAAACGAATAGCATTAATATATTTTTTAAATAGATAGTTATGAGAATTGAACACAAAATACGCGCATTGACGTGGAGTTGCGGTCATCAGCCCGTATTATTTACCAATTAAATAAGAGAATCACATAGTGTATTAATTATTATATCAAAACTTTACAAATAGAAACGAAGATTTTATTTTTATTATTAGGTAGGTGTTGTCAGTGTCCCAAAATGAACGCAACCCTCGTCGTCCCTTTCTTTATTACTTCATCTACATGCCTTTGTATAAAATCTGTAAAGAACTAATGAGTCTGTTTCAAACGAACATAAAATTAAGAGAGTTTTCTTTTTTTAAGAACTCTCGAGCTTTCCCTCCCGCCAAAGGCAATTTGTCATTTTGTTATGTTGGTAGCCGTGGGCAAGTGACCTGTCATTACCTTCAGTTGGTACACGTCGACGTAAATGTGTTGACATAGTGAAGAGGTTCCTTTTTTCGTCGTGAAAAAAGTTTGAAAAGAACGCTGAGTGAATAATAGAGACAGTTTCTTGAATCTGAGCTTTTCATTAATTTTGGGACTGTATTTCTGGACTGTTGAATTGTTAAGAATTAATCTTGTAGTTTTGAGTTTTTGGAAATATATTTTTGTAAAGACAGGTTGATTTGCACAAGGTATACCTAGTCAAGGAATGAAAATGTTAAGTATCTTATGGTTATTTTTACTAGCACCTTATTATTTTCTTGATTACGTGTTGCCAACATTTTGATTAAATATAACAGTTCAAAAAGGTGTCATGCGCCCGCTATGCGGGAAAGAAATACGTTTGAAAATTTTGTAACATTTTCGCTCCTCCTAGTTCTTTGCAATTCAAAATGTTTATTTGTTTAATCACTGTTTAAAACACTAGTAACGCAATCCTCTAATATATTATACAAAGTGAAATTTTAATCACTGTTTTCATGTACAGAGGCCAGCACATCAACCTACCCCAATCTGTCAAATTTTCCCAATTGAATATGAACCTTATTCCTTTGTAGTAAAGTTCTCTATCTATCAAAGAATTTTGACAGATTGGGGTAGCTTGATGTGCTGGCCTCTGTACATGGCATTATCAACAACTTTTTTTATGGAACCAAACATCAAATCGCGAAAAAAAAAACATCTGTTCCCTACGTACATTTAACGAGTAATGCGAACATAAATGTAGGGAACAGCTGATTTTTTATCACGATTTCTGATAGTTGAATAAAGGCTTGGCAGATTGATTGACCTTACAATGATCAATAATAATTATAAAGCCAACAAATACTACATGAAATAAAAACTGCAACGCAATACAAGAAAACCCCACTTTGTGCCCCACTAAAATGCAAATACCATTCTTTAAACCACAACAAGATAAATAACTGCATTCACTATCCCACATCAATGCTCCGTAATGAATAATACTCTGCAAAATATAACAGGTTTAATACAAGAGACAGTACACAAATAGCCTGTTCCACCTCAAGAAAATCTTCTAAGTCGACCATTAAACACCGCTGGGACATATAATGACCACTGATTAATAGTGCAATGGAGGAGACACTTATTATAAGTAATGGTCGCCAGGCCACCTGGTGCCGTTATACTAAGGAGATTAGATTAGATTCTTCGATGGGAATAAGATAGGTCTATAGTTAAAAGCAATCGATGGCAATTTAGATCTTGTTGTATGTTTAACAATGACGTGATTTGTGTTTTTGAAGGAGATTTTATAAAGTAATCACATTCCCGAAAAGGTGTCTAACAAACTCTAAGTATCATTTTTGAGCCATATTCGTTTTTAATGGACGTGAACTTGTTCTTTTTTGTGTTTGTGTTATTTTTTTGCGTCATGTTTACCGCAAATAAACATATTTTCTTTCTTTCTTTTTTATTACAATCAAACCATTTACAGGTACTTTTAAATTGTCAAGGAGTCGGTCAGTCAGCAAGATGAAGCTAGCTTGGAGAGTTTCTGAGTTTTTTAATATGGTTTATAAACAAACTCATCATTGCCTTAAGACATCGAATAACAATAGAGATCACTGTGTGAATGTTTACGCATAGTTTTGTTTCAGTGCGGTTAGTGGAAGTGCGGTGCCGTTCGTCCAAGTGCTGTTGAAATCAGTGCTCTGAGTGGAATAAATCGTTTTTGTGTGTAGATGAGCAAATTGGTATGTAGAAAAGTGTTAACAGTATACTTTTCAGAAAGTACCCAAGAGTTTAGTTTATTTACACAGTAACAGTAACAGTTTTTAACAATCAGACAATTTTTAACCTAATAGTGGACACATCAGACGTCAAGCATACGCCAATATTAATGATTCTATACCAAAGGACGACAAGTGTGATGATGCCAAGAAGGTCGCAAGATTTACTATTTAGATAGTAACCGATTCATATAGTTCTTCTATACAAAAAATATAACACAGAAGGTTGACTTCATACACGTATTCATAACTTATTTATTCACAAGCACACAAGCGCACGCACAGACGTGTGCGTACAACACCGATGATCTGAAACAATGCCAGCCCTGTTGGTAGTCGCTACGATCCCGTGAGGGGGCGCGACAGCCAGGGGTGCGACAAGCCCCGCTGTGTGATACGGTGCCCGTCAGTACGAGCACGTTCGTTGAGTGGCGATGTAGGCCTGGCCTGAGGCAAGTGCAGCGGTAGCGCAACTTGACTATCTGTGTGTATGCATTGGTATTCAGCAGGAGCGCAGAAAGTGGCCCTGTTCCACAGTATCGCTTTCTTGACACCACCCCGGTAGTCTGTCTCCGTCAGGTGAGACTTTCGATTCCCCAAAGGAGGCCCGGCGGGAGACGACCAGCGACTGAGGCCGACTTATGGCGCAACAATGCCAGTCGCGATTGTGCTTGCAGCCTTACACTCACCGTAGGTGAAGCGTGTCTATTTGTGCGAGCGTTTTCTTCCGTTGTATATGGAGCAGACTCAGATCTATTTTTTGTCTTGTAGCTTTCCGATTTTTTATGCGTGAATGCACTCACATTATTCATAAAATGTTCATATTGTGGTATGTGTGCCAATAAAAAGAATTTGCATAGAAATTTTGCTTTCAATTAAAATCGCACTCTGCATTTGAATGAAACTTGTTAGTGACTTTTCAATAACTTTCATAATAGTAGATACACAACTCAGCACCATAATTGCGCAACACTGCATCAGTTTGAAGGATATTACTTCATATGTTCGAAAAATTTGTCTGTTCAACAACGTAAATAACGCAATGAATGTTTTTGAACTGTCAACATGAAAGCCATTGTTACTTAATATTTTAGTAAACTTACTATGAATGTCGTCATTGCTGTTTACCGTAGGTTATGATTGAAAAAAAGAAGTCAAAGATGACATACCAACTGAATGGTCTTACTGGTATTTGTCTTACCCTACTTACTTCAACACTCATTGTCATTCAGGAAGAATGTGCTTATAGCATAATCCCCTAAAATCTGCCCTTCGGTAATATTAAGAGCACGTCTCAAAATAATAGTGGACGGTGATAGCCTAGCATTAGGCTATTCCGGTCTTCCATTTTGCTTAATTCATCGTCATATCAAAGTCTTAACTTTGGCTTGCGGCCCTCTAAAATATTTTAACTACCTAATGACATTAGGCAGGACTGCCAAAAAGCAGCTTAATGTATCTTAAATCACAGACCAGTTAATCGTGGTAATTCTTTCCGCGTTGGTAATAAATTGTTTATGTACCGCGTTAAGGAAAGAAATAAAAACAATATAAAGGAAAAGGAAATAGCTATGTGGTTGATGTACTGGAAGTCGATTTATGTCGGACTGAAACAATCCATACACTTACGATGAATACATTTTTATGGGGTAACATATACAGCTTATGGCCTTAAACGTAAGGTACAGAGGCCAGCACATCAACCTACCCCAATCTGTCAAATTTTCCCAATTGAATATGAACCTTATACCTTTGTGGTAAAGTTGAAAATCTATCAAAGAAATTTGACAGATTGGGGTAGCTTGATGTGCTGGCCTCTGTACACCGATGTGTATCTCACCTGAAATTCATTTATGTATCTACTATCTACACAAACTTCATGCACTTCAGCCAATTGAATTAAAGACGCTATGCTCGAAACTTTCGCTCACTAATTATTGCCAATTGAATGACATTGTACACCCATCAGGCACTAGTCCCAACGTCAACGATGAAGCGTCTAGCTATCAACGATTTTCTCGCTCAAGAAACGTACTTACAAAAGATTGTAGACTAGGTCCCGTGTAATTATAGGAGATATACTTAGTTGATCGCTGACTGTTTACACCACCGGCGAGTACTCGTTTGTTGCGACAAGAACTATCAAAGAGAGTACTCGCTCAGCGTCGCTCGCTTGGCGGGTAGAACACTCGCTGAGAGACTCAGGCTTGGTACACACGGCTACACATCAAGCTATACATTTCCAGTTTTAGCTGACCTCGCATTGTATAAGGTTTTTCGTCCAATCAGAAGTCAGCTTATACTGGTTATGTATAGCTTGATGTGTAGCCGTGTGTACATACGCATACCAGCGAGTTATCGCTAGTCGCCGTCGCGCATTCGTTGCTCGTTGCTCATCGACTCGTTTTTATCTCTAATCACTTCTCGCTAATCGCCTGCGCTAGGACCGATGCCTCATGGCGAATTTAAGCTTTCCACAAATGCAAACGACTGAAACAGTCCGCAGTCTAACTTTAAATGTTAAACTGTGGCTACACATTGTACCTGACATGAATGCAAATTGGATTGAAACCGAAATAATAGATGTTAGTCTATACTCACAATAAAACTGGAAATAGCGTGAATGCGTTGATGAAATTGTGTTTAAATTAATAATTATATGGTATTTACATCTAGTCTAAAGGTTCGGTTGGACTGGAAGCCGACCCCAAAATAATTATCAAAAGGCAGGCAGATGATGAATGAAAACTGGGAAACACTTACATTGAAGATTAAAGATAAATCTTAAAAATACTGAAAATGGAATATCAAGTTCCAAATCTCTACCTACTTAAGGCTGAATAAAATGTAAGCATTAAAAAAACCAACCTTGAAGAAAACATTCAATTAACATGACATTCCAAATTAAAATCAAAAGTCATTTATACAAACTAGGCTGAGAATCAGCACTTTTCGAATGTCAAAATTACTTAGGACAGTCCCCAAAACGCCCATCCTTCACCACATCCTAGTGCATTCGCTGGGGAGAATTCCGTCAGAAAAGAGTTTTGGAACTAGTGAAAAATAAATAAAAACGCGCTATTTATCATCCTAAGAAACTAGTAAGGTCCGTTGTACACACACATTTTTCTTGCCGCGAAAATCTACGGTCGCTTCGCCGTGTGTACGCTCGGTCATCAGTGTTGTATGGGTCACTGTGGAAGCTTGTTGACGGACACAGTTTTTCTACGTCGCGTTTTATTCGCCGTACCGTGAAGAAATCGTGCCGTGTAAGATCTGACAAGAAAAATAGGTCACAGTAAAATCTTAAACTTGTATAATAGAATATTCATGCGATGTTATTTTGGCATGCAAATAGCAACAGTCAGAAATGGAGACAAAAATTATGCAACAGGAAGGAATACAAAGTTTTGTCGCAGTATAAACGATATAATTTTGGACTGTTGTGGAAGTTTCAAATAAAATATTTAGCTACAACGTATTACCATATTTATCCCTAATTTTTGCTTTGATACATAAGCTTATGCCTTCTTCCCATGAGGGTAGGCAGGAACTACAGAAAGCCATCTGCTACGATCCTTAGATACTTATTTTGCTTCGTTTACGTTCACATATATGAAGGCCAATTCTCGTAATTTAAAACGTTCAAAATCTAGTCGCATTCTCATCTTGGTGACAAAAAACAGTCAGATCAGGCCATGAACGTTTTTAAAATTACGAGAATTGCCCCTCTAGTCACAGACGTACGGCGTTGCGAGTACTACGCACCTGAGTTTTCTCAAGAACGTCACCAATAAGGTAGATATGTCCTCCTTGGGCGTTCCCTCTCGGCGTTTCCACTCACATCTGCCTTGTAAATACCTTTGGCTTTAATATACTTAACTAAATATTTTAAACTTAATCTTGCGTAAACTATTTATTTATTCCAGCTGTTGTCTGCGGCTTCACTTGCATCATATGGGAACTTTATTAGTGGAACCAGCGCAGCGGGGTAATTGCGTACACACATAACATGGCAATCGATGGCAATGCCTTTCATCATTTTGACAGATCAGCCACGTTCATTGCGTTTTATTTACGTTGATGAGTAGACGAATTTTTCACACTTGTGAAGCAATGGATGTTAAACTGAAAGGCATTGCGATTGATTGCAATTTTATATTTCCTAGGCAATTACCCCGCCGATTAGTAAAATTGTCAATTTGACATATAAAGCCCCCACTCACCACATGCTTTATTGGTGACTAGATAGGTACGGTACTCATTTCATAAACTTCCAATTTTTTTTTTTAGGGCATTGTTGTTAAAAATGTAACGGCCCTGACTTACGAGTTGGGGTATTCCACTCAGAGCACTGATTTCAACAGCACTTGGACGAACGGCACCTGAGCACTTCCAATAACCGCACTGAAACAAAAATTTTTTTAACGTGTAGGTCGTGGGTTCGAACCCAGACACGCTCTTTACTTTGTGTAATTTATTTGATCACCACTGCTCTCAAAAACGGGGAAAAAAACATCATAAGGAAATGTCCTAGATCTAATTCGAAGTCTACCAACCCGCACTGGGCCCGCGTGGTGGATTACGGCCCATTCCCCCTCACAGAGAGGAGGCCTGTGTCCCAGCAGTGGGAACGTTATAGGCTGATTAGGTACGCTTATTAGACAATATAATTTTACTCGACACCTACTTAATTTCAGTGCGATAGAATTTCGGACTCGGGATTACAATTACTGAATCTAGACCCACGTCAAGGGCTGTAACAACATATTATTATCTAATATATAATATTTAATCCCCTGGGCCATAAGTTTCACACAAGATGTGATCATTTACTACCTACTGGTGGTACCTTAGCTATCATCTATACTGTATTAGTCTGTATCTACTGATAGGTACTTTTATCTGGTCTGTGGGTAGGTACGTTAGGTATCATCTATACTGTATTACTCTGTATCTACTGGTAGGTACCTTTTAGGTATCATCTATACTGTATCTACACCTAATACCTTCCTATTATAAATTAAAATTTGTTTTCGTGTCTGGCTGTTTGACCGCGTTGTTCTGCTAAATTACATAACGGATTTTAGAGCGGTTTTCACCTTAATTTAAAGCTTTTATTCCGGAAGTTTTATGCTTAACAAAGATTGATATTTAACTTACATAAAATAAAGAAATCTCGAAGTTTTGTCAATCGTCCATGTAAAATACTGTTATTCAGCTGCATCCGGTTAGACTGGTAGCCGACCTCAACATTGTTGTGAAAAGGCTAGGCAGATGATGATGATACATTTAGTAGGTAGCGCAACCATGGTTGAGCACATTGAGGATTTAAGGAATAGGTTCCTCTTGAACACACAATTTGGTACAGAGGCCAGCACATCAAGCTACCCCAATCTGTAAAATTTTCCCAATTGAATATGAACCTTATTCCTTTTTAATAAAGTTGCAAATCTATCAAAGAAATTTGACAGATTGGGGTAACTTGATGTGCTGGCCCCTGTACAAATTGCCTACGATGACAAGGCAGCCAATTAGCCCTAATTCTCAATTCAATGGCTATTCAAAATCAGCATCATCGCGTAAAATCGAGACTCATTCGAATACCAGTTCTTTATCGAATGAAACCGTTTTAATTCTGAGCGACGAGCTGACACCGGCACGTTTCGCGAATCAATTTGCTGCCCACAAAATGTTACGAACATGGTATTTAGGGTTCCGTACACAAAGGGTGCCTATGATGGAATCCTATTACTAAGGCTCTGCTGTCCGTCCGTTCATCTGTCTGTCAGCGTGCTGTATCTCTTGAACAGTATTACTGTATTAGGTAGACAGTTTAAATTTTAACAGAGTGTGTATTTCTATCGCCGCTATGGCAAGATATAGGTAATATAATAATAGAATAAAAAATTAAAGGGACACGGTATTGTATGGGAACCCATACACGAAACGTGTTTTAGTGCTAAATATTGCCTACAAGAAGATATAATTAGTACAATACAACTTACGTTTAGTACAATCGTATTTAGCACTGCACTAAATAATAAAAATTAAAATAAAAGTTTATGGTATCATACAAGATTTTTTTTTTATATGTTACCACTAAATATTGAACGGTGGTACGGAGCCCTCCGTGTGTCAGTCCGACTCGCACTTGGCCGGTTTTTTTGTTCGTTCAATTGCTATTCTGAATGTGCAGCGACCACGAGCGACTGTGCTCAATAAATGTAAGCCTTCAACAATCGCATTGTTCTTATTATTGTCGCCTTTCATTTGTTTTCTTTATAGATCAGAGGGGCAATTCTCGTAATTTTAAGAACGTTCACAGTCTGATCTCAGTCTCAATCTGTCAAAAAATGCCTCTAATTTCCCTACATTTTGACAAGTTATTGACATTTGGTTGTCGCTGAGATGAGACTGCGACTAGATTTTGAACGTTTTAAATTACGAGAATTGGCCTTCTGGTAGTTTTTCTTCTCCTTTAAATTTTTTTTACGTAGAAGTAGTAGAAAACAATATGGCTTTTCGAATACTTAGGAAAGGAAACTATTCATCAACATGTTCAAACATAAGAAAAAAAAAACCGGCCAAGTGCGTGTCGGACTCGCAGTCGCACACGAAGGGGAACCTACAATATTTGTCACTACATATGTTTTTTTTAAACACGTTTAGTGTATGGGGTGGGGACCCATTTCAATTTTTAACTTTAGAAAGAAAGAAAATATGTTTATATGCGGTAAACATAACGCAAAATATAGCATAATCACAAAAAATTAAAAAGGTAGGGGAAATTACTTATTTTTATTGTTATTACAGCAACAATAGAAATTCAAACTTTGTGAAAATTTCAACTGCGTACCTATTACGGTTAATGAGATACAGCCTGCTGATAGACAGACGGACGGACAGCGGAGCCTTAGTAATAGGGTTCCACTCACCTTAGTAATAGGGCACTCTTTGGTACGGAACCTTAAAATAGTAGTCAGGGGGACTATCGACAGAAGTGAAAACTTAAAACCATGAATATATACAGCCGTTTTATTCTCTAAAAATATCACTGTGAAAACTTAGGTGAAGTAACCTTTCATTCCACACTATTGACAAAATTGACAGGTCACTTCACCTAAATTTGGACGGTGAAATTTTAACACAATAGATTGGTTGATAAATACTGTCTACATTATCGTGTCGGTGACGCGAACCCATAAGATTTTCCCTACCAAAAATCAAGAGAAGTTTTCATTTAAAAAATTACTATGTTTTGAATGAGTTGGTAATTTTAATACAAGCGTCATTATTTACCTACACTTGATTGAAGTTAAAAGAATGATTTTTTCAATGAAACCGTTTATAATAATTTTATTCTTAGAATCGAACTAGAAGAACGAACCGGATTCATTATAAATCTCAATCTGATAGGTTTCAATAAATTCACAGAACTGACGGGTAACTATTAAGAAACGGAAGTATAGCTGTCTATTACTAAAATGTTTTATATCATATCCTTAATTGGCTTATTAGTTGATTCGCAGAAAAAAATACATTATTTAGTTGTCGACTCGCCCAGTAAATGAATTAAGTTCGTGCGAGTCGCCTATAGAAAAAACAATATTATTTAAAAGTGACGATTCGCCCGTTTCGGGCGAGCAATTGGTAAATTTTGAAAATGAAAAACTTACACATTTTATGATATTTAACTCTTATCACTTCTTACATATTATTTCTGGAGATGTCGCCTACAAATAAATTAACTTCCACTAAAAATAATAATAATTAGGTATTAAAAAGTGTCGATTCGCCCGTTTCAGGCGAGGAAATTTGTGCGAATCGTCTAAGAAGCCCTTCAATTAACTCAATGAATGGTTGCTGCCTACAAACAATTTTTTTTACGAAAACTTACTATCACTATAAGAGTAGGTAGATACATGCGAGTAGGGTCTAACTGTAAAAATCTAGGTTCCCAGTAGTTTTATTTCAGTTGGCTCGTGTCCAAAGCTTTGAGAGAGATCACAGACATTTATTACTTAGCTGCATCCCCAAAACAGATAGTAAGCTGAGGTTTAAATGTTTTACATTCTGTGGTATTAAATGAATAAAAATTTCCACTTCATTATACTTAGGTCTAAAATTGTTAGAAATAATTATAGTAACTTTTGTGCTTTTTTCAATTACTAAAACATCTTCTCTACGTTAATTAGAGGCAAATATTTCTAAACAGCAAGCGAGGTAAAAAACAGATAAAGCTCTAGGCACTTATTTCGGTATAGTTGTATCAATATGTACAGTAGGCCGCATGTTTGAGGTGACACTTTGACCTCTAGCTGGCCTAGCGTAGTAGACAGTTTCAATATAACTACTGGTTTTGTTACCACTGATGTGCAACCTACTGTACAATAAAATGTAATTATTACTGTACTAGCATCGCCCCGCGGTTTCACCCGCATACGTTTCCCGTGGGCATATCGGAATAGAAACTGTCCTATGTCCTTTCCCGGGACTCAAACTATCTCTATACCAAATTTCATCTAAATCGGTTCAGCGTTTTAAGCGTGAAGAGGTAACAGACAGACAGACACAATTTCGCATTTATAATATTAGTATGGATATGGTATGGATCTTTAGCTACATACTAAAAGTAAAATAACGTAAAAAAAAGAAATAAAGATAATACGCTAAGCAACCTAATACTTGTGTTATGGTAACGAGATGGCTGATAAACTACTTATATACATTTTTTTTTCTAAATACATACATATTATAGATAAAACACCCAGAATATAAACAACTTCCACTATGGGACCAACTCAGAAATCACGAAAAAAAATCAGCTGTTTCATACATTTTGGTCAAGGAGGTATTGAACTTTTGTATTAAATTAAATTAATTATACTTTAAATTAAATATTTGTTTATTAATGGCAACTAGGCACAATTGTAAGTAACATTGTTCCTAGCTAGTAACACAGCCACAAAAACAAAACACAAGAAAATAACGTTAGTGACGACATATAAATAAATAAATTTAACTATATAAATAAATATAACTGTAGAGTAGACTGATGATTTATCATCGTAACTGTACTTTAGGGGTTGGGAGGAAACTAAAACTTGGCTGGAAAATAAAATGCACTCTCGACCCCCAAGGGTCGAGAGGAAACTATAGTTAGGGGTCCAGTGGACACATTATTTATTGGGGGTCGAGGGGCCGAGAGTGGACTAAACGAAATTGTAAGGCTAAATAAAATTGCTGATTTTTTCCTAGAAAAAAATGCATTCATGCCAGACACATTCCAATTTACATGCAATAAATTACAGAATAATCTCCATTATAGCTACAGTGCTACTGAAATCGCAATTTGGCACTCTGCTGCAATTTCCCTGTAATATTTCACAGCGGTATTAAAAATTCAAAAGCAAATACCTACCCGGTAGGCTTTAATTGAACATGTAGAAGGCCGGCTGAAGTTTTACATTCATGCTGCAATTCATTTCTGGATGTCTCTTGTAGTTTAAAATGTTTTACATCAAAACACATAAAAAGCCTTGGCCCCAATCCTGTATTATTCCCCACGAAATCTTACCACGTGCAAACCACGTCAATATCATGTCTTGTTAACAGCAAGGAATTGAAATGTCAACCGTACGTATTTTGACAGTTCAAACCACGCCATTGTATCATAGGGAATATGAATATGTCGTGATTTAACTAAGGAATTGATCATCATCATTTCAGCCGAAAGACGTTAACTGCTGGACATAGGCCTCCCCCAAGCACCTCCACTTCAACCGATCTTGTACTTCTCGCATCCAACGAGTTTCTGCGGCCTTCACAAGGTCGTCGGTCCACCTTGTGGAAGGCCATCCAACGCTACGTCTTCCGGCACGCGGTCGCCACTCCAGAACCTTTCGGCCCCATCGGCTATCTGTACATCGAAACCTTATTTATATATATTAATAGTGAATTAGGGCCCGGGTTAGTAATACCAACAAAATTATTGAATGGTAATATGTTAGTTTAGCCTTTGAACGTAAGCAATGATGCGCTCGAAGATAGTTTACTTTACTGTTGGCTATAACTCGAGCTTTTATTTAAATTCATCATCTGCCTAGCCTTTTCCCAACTATGTTGGGGTCGGCTTCCAGTCTAACCGGATGCAGCTGAATACCAGTATTACCAGCTTTTATTAAAATTAAACAATTAATTTTTTTTTTCTATGAAAAAGCTTTTTTTTTTGTTAAATGACCGACGAAAAGTTTCTGCGCTAGAATCACGTGCCGAATTCATGATTTCTATTTGCGCGTCGATGGTGCCATCCTTTTTTTTTTTGAGGGTCGGGAATCATCAAATGATATATATCCTCCCGCTCTGGGTGGAGCGGAAGGGGGTGTCAGACTCTTACTGATTAAAACCCATCCATGTTCCTTCCTTAGCCCTTTATGTTCCGGAGTAGAACCCTTTCGGACAATCCCTCTGATGGTGCCATTTTAATTTATGATGGTTCCATTTTAATTAAGGACATCAATCTTGTTGAAATTACAATGAAGTATTGAAGTCTGTCGTCTAGGAAACTAACTCCATAGCGGGTGTGACTATCCATGATGAATGGGGAATATCATAAACTACAGTAATTCAGCTGCATCCAGTTAGATTGAAAGCCAAACCCCAAGACGGATGTGAAAAGACTAAGCAGATATAATATGATATATTATGCAGTTAATTAAAGATCCAAATTGCGTAATATGATATTAACATTTATCTAGCAAATAAGCTCGTAAACAAAACAAACAAGAGACATTGCAAAAGCAAATAACGTAATCGTTACCTTCGTCAAGTTATAATTCAAAGAGGCCAATCTTCGTACCCCACAAAGCTAAATTCTCTTTAATTCCTGCATTATGGTTAAACATTAAAACGTATTTGACGACGAAGGCTTATTTCATCCCACTTTTACGCTGTTTTCCTTCGGCTTCATACTTAGTATTACGGCATGTGAAAATTTTATGTCGCGAATATGACATTTGCTTAGGACTTCTCGAGGGAGAGAAATAATGAAAAAATGTCATGGCTAAGGTCTTTCTCGTATACTTTTGATGAAACCCTAAATAAAAAGGCATTAATGAAGGGTCTGAATATGAAAGAAATCCTAATAAATGTGTCCTTTAAGCTGTGCCTTCCGAAATTCTTTTTCAGAAAATATATTAAGCTGTGGCTATTATATGGTTTAGAGGTGGCAGATAGGTAACCCTTGTTTCTAGAGGTGTCCGGAGACATAGGTACATACAGTCCATTCACAGTTACTTGACCTCTGATTCTACATCACTATCAATATCACAGTGGTGACAATTAGGTTTCTGTTGGGTTGGTACAAATGTCAGGTCTGTTGAAATCATAGCGATCTTTATTTGTGTTGTAATAAGGCTGCTGTTGGGTTGTAGCAGTTAGAGGGAAAAAGGACTGAACATAATAGCGAGAGGAACACCACAAAAGTAAATTAGTGTTGTCTAAATGTCTATGACACTTTATTTTTACATTTTCTATGAAAAGGTGAACGGCAGATTTGGTACAGGATACTTTTTTTGTTGTTCTGTTATAGAATTTGTACCACTTATTAAGGCAACTAAGCCATTTATTTGCATGTAAGTGTACCTACTATTTTTAGAACTTCGGATTAATTAATAATATGAATAAAACGATTTTAATAAATAAACGTAATAGAATCGTAAACTAAACGCAGTTATCTTTTTAGAAGTTGCCATAAGTAAAATAACACAAATATCGAAATGATAACTAATTATTTAGAAATGGAAATAACATTAAATATAAATAAACACTTATATAACAATCGTATGAATGCTTAATTGTTGCATAAAACCATATTATTTAACGATTTTATGATAGGAATGATTTTCGTAAAAATATTTTTTTCTTCTATGGCAATTATTTTATTGACAGGAAAAGAAAATCATTTTGTCTTTCAGTTCAGTTCCGATATATTACTTTACTCTATGGTTCAGTTCTTTGCTGTTGTTTTGGATTGTGGTTTGTGACTGCATCTGAGCAATTTATTATTATGCCGCCATTACGTGACACGACAGCGTCAATCGTCAATCACGCACACAAGTCTATGACCTCTAAGTATCAATTTACATTGGTACACTAGTACATAACCTTAAAAAACAAAACTGGTTATAACTTTTACGTCCCAAGTTCTAAAAATCTAAGAATTTAAAAAGGGCTTGTTTATCATATTAACTACCAATTAAAACAAAAAGTATTCCAAAACACGAATTTTATTAGCTGTACGAAATTCCCATACAAGCCTGCCGTTCTCCTTTGTGTATTTACTAAATAGTACAAACCTAACATGCCTAAATAGTATTTAGGCATGTTGGGTTTGTGAACAATGACGAAAAACATTTATTTTTGAAGTTACTGTTAAAACTACCTATTTTTATTCTGTTAAGTGTTAGGTACAAATCTTTTATTCTTTCATCAACAATTTCCATGAACATGAAAACAAATAAAAACCGTTTTAAACTCTCAGGCGAAAAATAACAAGTAATAAATTAGGATTTCTAAAAACCTGTTACTTACGTAAACAACGACCTAAACCAAACTACACATTTCAGTTCAAACCACTTAATTTTGCAGATCAAAGTAAATAATTAGGTATACCTATACAGAGTCAAATTAAATTAGTTAGCGAAACTCCGCGGGCGTCATGGGATGGGTATTAATATCTAAACACGAGAAAACAAAAAAAAAAAAAATACTTTGGCGATTTTTTGTAGGGTCACCGAATGCAGAGTGTAGTCACTTGAAATATCGGATTAAGAATCAGCTTTTTATTGTGTAAACGTCACTGACGTGACGGGTACCGATGTCTCAATACGACAAAACTAAAGAAAACAGATTTTCTCAACTTATAATTCGTTGAACCTGGCGACTCTCGTAATTTTGATAACGTTCACAGTCTCAATCTGTAAAAAATACTTCTAATTTCCCTACACTTTTACAAGTTTCTGACATTGATTGTCGCTGAGATGAGATTGCGACTAGATTCTGATCATTCTTGTTTTTATTTAACTCTTGACTTGTCAAAAAAAGTAACTTAGCATAAAATTGACTAAGAAAGAGAATAAAACAGAAGAAGAACTAGCAGGGATCGAGGAGGGGGGTGGAGGGGGGGGGTCAAGATATAAGACCGGAATAAACCGCGTTTAGATATTGATACCCATCACGTTTGCAGAGTTTCGCTAGCTAATTAAATTTGACTCTGTATACCTACGTCGGTGGGTACACGCCCTTGTTTATTTCTTTACGAATGCCAACCACATTACTTTAGGCCAATTCAGTTTATTTTGTTAACAAATTCTGTAAAACAGCGATAACATTTATTTTTACAGTTTCAGCAACAATATATTAAATCCGTGGAGGTAATAAAAAAAAACAAACACGGTGACGTCATTTTAACAACTTCTGATTTTAAGTTTTAAAAATAGAGTCGCGAACGTTGTTGAAACGTTTTTAGTGAAGATAAAATAAAAGCTTTTTAAAGCCTCTACATTATTGCCAGATTTGATTTATCCGCATTGAAATTCCACAAAATGGTTGGAATGCCAAATGATGATTTTCGAATGATTTTATTTTGATGATTTATTTAAATGGTAGAAAATTCTGAGAGGATTTTTGGGGTGTGAGGGGGTTGAGGGTAGTGAGGATCTATGAATCAATAAGTTTTAACTGTTTTGTTGTAGTTCGCTTTTATAACTTACCGCATTTTTGTACCAGTGCATAATCCAATTTAAAGTAACTGCTTCTAAATTGGTGGAGACCAGAGGGACAAATTCACGTAATTTTTAGAACGATCACAGTCTGATCTTAGTCTTAATCTGTCATAAATAACTCTAATTTCCTTACATTTTTGACATTGATTGTCGCGGAGATAAGATTGCGACTTGAATTTGAACGTTTTTAATTACAGGAATTGGCCTTTGGTGTCCTGAAATACAGGCCTTACCTGCCTAGCTTAGTCAACAGTCCCTGAAATTACGAAATAAATATCTGCTATTTAATATAAAAATTCAATACCAGAAACAGCAGATTTTTTTTCGTGATTTCAGAGTTGGTCCCATAATGAAAGTTGTTCATATTCATGTGTAAAACGCCCTGTAAAAAATTCAACACGAAAAAAAAAATATCCTGTATAGATACAGATAATAAGAATGTTCGTAACCAAGTTATCACATAATAATCGGCACACAATAACTCCAAAAATAATAAAAGATGTGTCCGCACCGTTTTCTCGATACTAAAATATTATATTCGGGCGATGGCGGCGAAACGATTGCTATTACCGATTCACCACACGTACCGTATTTGATTTTGCTAAAAGATAACTTACTGGTCATATTAAAGGACTAGCTTCTGCCCGCGACTTTGTCCGCGTGAAACCCGACCACCTACTTAAATTTTCGCTTAGCGTTGTTTCTGACTTTTCGCTTTTTGCTCGACTTCTAAGAGTCCTAGCATTTTTTTTATTTTTTTTATTTTTTTTTTTTAACTTGTCCTAGGATTCAACATTAGGATGGACCCTAATCTTATTACAATCTAGCCTTATAAATTGACTAATAAGTAATTTAATTATAACCTAAACTATTAAATTGTCTTTAGTAAGAAAGTGTCCAATAGCACATTTCTTATTGGCTCTATTAAGGCGAATACACTTCGTTCTTGTGTTTGTTTGGCACTTTTGTACTTTACACTATTCACTAACACTAAACACTAGCTCGAACGGTTTTGTTCTTTTTAGTCTTCTAACTATGTTTGTGTGGTAGAGTCCTAGCATGATTTTAAATAGCCTATATATAGCCTTCCTCAATAATTAGAATATTAAGTGCAAAAAGATTTTTTCAAATCTGAGGGGCAATGCAGAGGACTATGCTTAGAGGTTCTCTGTGTGGTCGACTCAGAAATGATTAGATTAGCAGGAGAACCAAGGTAACCGACATAGCCCGAAGAATTGCCAAACTTAAGTGGCAGTGGGCAGGGCACATTGCTCGCAGAATAGATGGCCGATGGGGCCGAAAGGTTCTGGAGTGGCGGAAGACGTAGCGTTGGAACGCCTCCTACGAGGTGGACCGACGACCTTGTGAAGGCCGCTTGAGAAGCACAGAACCGGTAGAAGTGGAAGTGCTTGGGGGAGGCCTATGTCCAGCAGTGGACGTCTTTCGGCTGAAATTATGAGGGGCAATTCTCGTAATTTTAAGAACGTCACAGTCTCAGTCTCAATCTGTCAAAAATACCTACCTGTAAAATCCCAAAATTTTTGACTTGTTTTTGACATTGATTGTCGCTGAGATGAGATTGCGACTAGATTTTGAACGTTTTTAATTACGGGAATTGGCCTTCTGATTGGTAGTTCCAGATATTACAGCGTTCAAACAAACAAACTCTTCAGGATTATTATTAATAGGTATAGATAATTATTTCACTTATATCTAATACCTACCTAGTGAAATAGACTTAAATCCTAAACAATTACCTATAGGTGTTTTGTCTTGTTGGTTTAGTGGTCGCAAGTGCTAATGCTGACCATGAGGTCCTGGGTTTCTTAGGACGGGAAAAGTTTTGTTGAATTTCTCAGTAGCAGCTTGGAGTCTGAATTCGTGCCCGGTTGATGGCAACAGATTCGCCCCCTATTACATGGGACTTAAACGTAACTGGCATAATGTGAGTGTAAAGTAAATGTGTGCAGTGCTGCACACCCCTACCCTATTTCAAGTTAAACAAATATCAACTTTACTTCCATAAAAATTAAGTTGATTTCAGAGTGACTAGCACTATTGACAAAGTTATAAAAATGTTTGGAGTTGTAGCATTAACTGAACTTTATTGTGTAGGATTTAAAGTTATATTTCCATTCATTCATATTTGTACACATTTTTGGCAAAAAACCCAACCCTTTCGGGAAAACAAGCCGTGATGTTATGTGATTCTAAATCCTACCTCTATACCCGCAGACCGCGACTAACTGCAGTTTTGTCTCACCTTTCTCTCTAAATCCATCCATCCATTCAAAAAATCGCTTTAGCGATAAGACCACCCATTGTGTCACCCCTTGTAAAAATTTTACACTTATATCTGTAATATTCATGGTGTACACAATAAAGAATATTCTATTCGTATTGAACTTTCTAACAGCTCTAGGTCACCTTCAAAACCAATTCCCTACCAACATTTGTTCAGCCCGTGACGTCATAGTCGGTGTAATAAAGTACCTAGTGGCCTCTATTTGCAGGCCCGGTTCACACTATACGAAATTAACTGTAACTGTCGAACACTCAATAATGTCGGGGTTTCACACTTAATTGGATTCGGGCCATTTAATTGGCAAAGTGATGGATGGTATGACAGTCATAAGTTACCTTTTTTTTGTGTTAGTGCCAAATACATGAAGGAAGCTTTTTGTACAGGATAAATTGAAATTGAACTGTTGGACGTGCGAATTTTAACTGTACGAATGTAGATTTTATTTAAATTGCAAAATGGATTGATAGCACGTAATAGTTTTAAGGTTACAGTATCGATGCCTGGATGCCTTATTAACACAAGAGAACAGCACGGCACCCGGTAACTAAATTCAGAAACTGTAGGTAGGTATACCTGTGCTTTATAAAGTCTTAAGTCAAATCACTTATCAATTTCAAATCGGCACACAAAAGTCATATAAGTATACCGTCAAAATGTACAAAAAAATAGAATTGATTCTAGTCGCCCCTTCCAAAAGGTAGTTTTCGTTTAGGCAAGAAAATCCACCGTTACTCTTTTAAAATGTTTTAAAATATTTTGTTTACATATAGAATCTATACATTACCATGCCATAGAATCTAGTCCTAATCGAACAATTCATCATTACTTTACTGAAAAATAAAACTTTTTCGTAATTAAATCCTCAAAACTGTTTTACATGAGACAATAATAACCTTAAAATCTCTTTCGTAACCAATTTACATTTTACTCATACCCCAATTACTATTTTCCAACATAATTTTTTCATATTATTTTCGAAAAATGTGTCTGCTGAACAACGTACTTAATTCCACTCACCAGTGGGGCGGCCAGTGGGGCAAAGTGGAATAATTCGTAAACAACGCAATGTATGTTGTTGATTTGTCAAAATGAACCCTATTGCTACTGATAGTCTGTTACGCAATTAGCCCGCAGTTTTCAATGGAGCTTAGTATAAGAGGGTTTTTGTTCAATTTATACGATTACCTTGTCAACAACTTCGTTTGTTTAATTAAACTACAAAAGGGTGAGTGATTTATAATATATTTGTATCGTAAGATATAAACTAGGATAAAGAAAAAATGTAAAACGTGCTGAAACTTTAATATACATATAATCCTTGAATAAGGTGTTGAATCGTTTAGAGCCGAAATTTAAATGGCCATCTGTGAAATTGCTACCGCATGTTGCAAGAATTATCCTTTTGTTATGAGAGATATTCACGATGTCAGCTGGATTTAAAAGGATTATTCGGTACATACCTAAGGCGCGTTCACACAAAGCGTGTAGTCGGCCGTCGCGTCGACTGCAAAAATAAATATGAAAAACAAAGAACAGTCAGTCGGCGGCTGTAGTGTTTTTTCATACATTTTGTACTGATATAAATACAGGTACACTGTTTAACCAAATTGATTAATTTTGGTTGGAAGAAACTTTAATCTCTAATAATGAAACGTTATTGGACAGACATTGACAAAACAAAACAAACAAATGAATTAACAAATTAAAGGCAAAAGTCAACCGTTTTATAAAATTGTCATTATACCAAGGACTTAAAGAAGATTCACGGTGCCACGTCAAAAGTCGTTTGATACCTCTGATATACAATGTCGCAGAGACTTGACTTGATTGTCATTGTCATGGAAACGCCATTATTATTGTGCGAGTTCATGAAATTAAATGAAATTGTTTATTCTGTAGGTACACAACGTAACAGGATAACGAAATCACGTCCTGTTATAAAATAAAAATAAGCTAGATGAGGTCGGCGTTTCCTATTTGACTACTCTGAGAAGATAAGCCGAAACAAACTCAGAGGCCACAGCCTCTTTTAAAGTACAGACATAATCTTGGTCAGATGAAGGTCACTCTTCTCAGTTTGGACACTGTTTTTCAAATTTTACGTTTTATTTTTCTTATTCAAATCTTCGCAATAAGAAAAATATATATACTCATTTGTCCAACTTAGGAAGGATTATTCCCAAAATTATGACTAGCAAAATAATGTACCTATGCATTAAGCTTAGGCTGAGCTGTAGCTTACCACTAGCATGCGTAATGGAAACATTAGCAGCTACACAGGTTTCCATTACCCACATTGAATTGCAAACTACGCTAACGTCGCTTTCGGTATACGGAGCTGAAGCCAATTTGATTTGATTGGTTCAGTCAAATATCAAGCTAACTAGGTAGATCTGATGGCCAATTTGCGTAATTAAAAACGTTCAAAATCTAGTCGCAATCGACAATCTCAACACAGCGACAGTCAAAGTCAAAAACTTGTATAAAATGTGAGGAAATTAAAGGTATTTTTGACAGATTGAGACTGAGATCAGACTGTGAACGTTTTTTTAAAATTACGAGAATTGCCCCTCAGTTATTGAACCGATTAAATCAGTTAACACTTACATCATCTATAGCCGTGTAAATTTGCGTACATTACCTACTAAGAAGCCATGTGATCCAGTGTCGTATTAGACTCAAATATAATTATATTAATATATTTCGAGACTCTCAGCACCCATGACATTAGTGTGCGACGACGCGTCTCCAATCATATACTGTCATATAATTTACATTCCGGCTATCGGCGGCGTGGTATTATTTTGTATGAAAATTTTTAGTGTCATATTCAGAATGTCAATTTCATCTCAATGTCAGTGAAGATGTTAACATGACATTACATAGGGTTAACACTGATCATAGACTTTGGTGTAACATAGGTACATGTAAATCAAATTTAACTTAGTAACGTTTGTTTCACGTCCACATGACGCACGCGTAAACGTTAAAAATGGCGCTAACTATCGTTAAACCAAAAAAATCGTTGTTTCAAATAACAGTTACGAAATTAAGGCCTTGCCGTAGGTACGTCAAATTATAACGAGTATGTAATCGTTATTATTTGACGTATGTTACGTTAACCAACCGTTCGAAACAACTAGCCCTAACACGTACGTAACTACTTACACTGGTCGACACTTCCCGTGTTGCCTCATTCTTTGGCCAAAGAATTTGCTGGTGGCAATGCTGCCAGTCTTCTGGGTACGTTCCCGGATGACAGCGATGCGGACGAGTACTTCGTCACCTAAAAGTCCTTTTGTTTTTGTATCTATAGTAAGTATAAATATAAATTTATATAAGTATCTGTAAATATTTACATAATACAATAAGCTGACATTTAAAATAATAATATTATGTACATTTATATGAAAAAACAAAGGCACTGTTCCTGTTGACAGCGATGCGGACGAATTTTTTGATTCCCTATGATTATTTTGCTTAAGTATTTGTATTTATTCGTATAGTCAGTTAGTCATTTCATTTAGGAACTAGTGTAAAAATGTATTTGTGTTATATATCTATTGTATATAAGCAACTTAATGTACAGGGTTACTTGTCCCCTTCTATGTCCGAAATGTGAATCTGCATCTAGATCTCAGACTCCCCACCATCCAGCAGTTCATGAAACGCCTTTCCAAGCGCTTCTTCGACTCTGCCATAAAGCACCCCAATCCCCTGATTGCGGCGGCCTCCCGATACACTCCCTCCCGCATAAGTAGGATTCGCCGACCAAGGCATACCCTCACCATCCCCGACGACGCCACTACCCTCCTCCAGGAGAGCAGTAAGGCCACGAGTACTCTCAGTCGACAACACAAAAACAAGCTCAGACATCCGTCCTTCCGTCCTCGCCGCCGAGGCCCGTCGCGACGCCCCGCACCATCACCGTGCCCCCCCCGACCCTTGCTCGAGCCAGCCCGCGCAGCTGAGCCTGTAGTTTTAAATTCGCCCCTAAACACCAATAATAATACCGATCCAGCCTGTCCCTTGCTGTCCTCTTCCAGCGACGCCCTGAGCCGAGGTCCGAACCCCGCAGGGGGTTACCCTTAGCGCTGTCGCTTAGTTTTTAAGTTATTGTATGCCCTGGCTGGAGGCCTTAATTCGAGGCATCCACAGGAAAGTCCGGTTAAGCAGTAGCCATCCTCATAAAGGATGAACTGCGAGATGCCATAGTTAAAAAAAAAAAAAAAAAAAAAAGGGTTACTTGTAATTCGACGTATATCCGTTAGGAGCTGATAGGGGGGCCAAAATGCAACTAAATTAAACATTGAACAATGTTATGTATGTTTGTTTGTTACGATTTTACGATAAAATGGCTGAACAGATTTGAATGAAATTTGGCACACGGGTAGACCATGACCTAGATTAGGAATTTTTGTCACGATATTCCCACGCGATCGAGACTTACGCAGGTGAAACCGCAAGGCGCAGCTAGTTAAAAATTAAACAAAAATCTACTTAGATACACTTTTATGAAATCTCACGTTGCCATAGTTCCATTCATGAACAAAAAATTAATAAGAAATAAATTAATAAAATGTGTCCGTTCTCGTTTTATTACATCACACTAATCAGTTTTGTACTGTGGAGCTATCAAAGTAATCCAAAGGAACATTTCATCTTTTTGCCGAACGAAAACGAAAAAAAAAACAGTCGCTATTATGGCGACGAACACCGCCCGCGCCCCCTAGATTGATACGACGAAAATCGTACCGATAATAATATTCTTTACGGTTTTCAAATTTTATGAATACCGATAATGCTACCCGATAAGATAAATCCTTTTAGTAAAAGACGTTATATTTTACAAAGACGTTATATTTTAGTAAAAGATGTTATATTTTACAGGCGTATTTGTACGGTTTTAGTAGAATCTGATAAATAGTACCTATAAAAGTTTAATGATTTTCGAGGTTATCAATCTACTTTTCTTTCATCTGTCCTCTGCCTCGTTGATCTAGTGGTAGCAAACGCTACTGCGAAGCATGAGGACCTGCATTCGATTCCCGAGTCGGGCAAATTAATATTGGGTTTTTCCATCTGGAATTTCTCAGTAGCAGGACGGAGTCTGGATTTGTGCCCGGTTGATGGCAATAGGCTCGCCCCCTATTACATAGAACTTAAACAAAACTGGAGAATTGTGGGTCTTCTTCTTAGCGTGTCGATAGCAATCTAAATAGACTCGGCCCAGAATTCGGCTACTTGTTTGGCGCCATCACCAGCGTCCACCAGTTCTTGTAACGTGCAGCTGACAGGACACACAGGACACGATATTAAGTGTCCTATCGTTTGTGGAATAGCACCACATTTACACTCCAAGGCAGAATCGTCTATGTATCTTAACCTGAACATGAGTTTCCTTGCTTCGGCCAACCTATAGTACAGGTACACTTCTGTCTAACCCATCGAAGAATATAGGCGTGATGTTATGTCTACCTACTTTTCATTCTTATAAATTACTAGTTTATGATGAGAACGTCATCAAAAACGAAACATATATTTTGTGAAACCAATTAAAATGTCTACTGAACCAAGTAGAATATAGAATAACATTTTAATCCGATGAATTTAATTTGGTTTGAGGTTTCACTCGTAAGCATTAGTTTAGTTTATTATTTAAACATAAGCCTCTTTTGCGAATACTGCAAACAACTACACATTCTGTAAATCTTCTATATACTTATCTATGTATTTAAATAAAACAAAGTCGGGTTAGTTACACCATTTTTAACTCAAGAACGACTGGACCGACTTTTATGATCTTTATTTGTTGGATTTGTCTCCGCCCCGAATAGCAGAATAACTATTACAATATTTTGAAAATTCACGAAAAAATGTTCTCGTACATTTTGTATAGAACGGCTTTTTTGATGATAGGTATTTCGAAAAGGGATTAACTGAAGGAACGATTATCGTGTTTTTTTTTTCGTTCGTTGTGAAATATTCTAGCGGATTAGAAAACTAATAAAATCACAAACAAATAATATATTTTAAAAAACTGAATATAATTCAGCTAATATGTTAACACTTTATTTCTTCTTTGTGACGATCGAAATAATTATGTTAAACATTGTTTATTTATTGAGTACGAAGCATTTTATCATTTAAAATTAATAATATATATATATATATTTTAAAGCCATGAATTAAAACAATAGATTTCGTCGCCGCTTAGTTTGCGGCACAATAATATTTAGGATTTTAATGTTTTTGCCTAAATGAAAAGTACGAAAAGAAACATCTATATGTACTAAACTCGTAACAATATTTTAAAACAGTAGATATTCCAGTTTTTCGTAGTAAATTCAAAATAATTCATGTAAATCTATATTATACAAATATTCTAGCATTTACCCGCTCTTACTTGGTCCACTTTATTTTTACAACAAACTTATCTAGCTTGCAAATCAAGATTGAAGTACCTTGGTAACTGATGCCAGGTAAAATAGTTCTAGAAAAATCACATTACCGACACTAATTTTGATTTATGGGTTTGTTTTTGTCTAAAGCGTCAAGGTAGCCTGCGAAATTCAATTTATTATTATTCAATATCAGGTTGTATGTTGATTACAATATGAATCGCGACCGTAAAAAATATGGCTTTACAGAATAATAATCATTAGAATCAGGGATACAATCCCTAAATTAGAATTGCCCCCAAATGATATTATGATGTTGGCAAAATAATAATATGGTTTTTGATACTTTCAAACCCAAATAACAGCCAGGGGGTTAAATTGTAGATCTATGTTGGAATAGTTAAAACATGCTCGGGATATTCAATTAAAAGTTGGTAAGTACCTATTTGTATATGCTTACAACACTTGTTATAAAAATATGATGTTTGGTATTTTCAATCTCAAATTCAGGGGGTTAATTGTAGACTTTCGCAGTAATAGCAAAAAATGCTCAAGATATTATTTGCCATAAGAAAACAATACTACCTACATCTTTTTTTTATGGCCAATTTTTGCGTACAAAATATTTGACTCTTGAATGATGTCCTTTGAATTTCGCGGGCTACCCTACACTACGCTTTCCCCTTAAGTTTTTCTGTGTAGTTGAAATCTTGTGTGTGTGTGTGTGTGTGAGTGTTAAAATTCCTGCTCCTAACTTAGTTCTTTTGGCTGTAATTTATCTCGAAGTTCAAAAACTTGTAAATCAAGGTACTATAGAGGCTTTAGCCTGTATGATATTTCCATTCAACAACGCTTTGATGGCATAATATTATGAGATAAACACTATTTCGTTTAAGGAAGATTCAAAAAAATTGAGGATCAGCTTGACAAGCTGACAGAGGGTGTCATCATGTAACATGTTTTAGGTTAATTTGATTGAAATGATTTTCTTTATTAAAAGAAATCGCTTTTAATTAACAACCCCGTCACAGTACCTACCTTTCTACCTTCCAATTGGCTTTTAAAACCAAGTTATTCGACATATAATAATAACCTTATAATTATTTATTTTACCGCACGCAAAATACGCGCATTGACGTGGAGTTGCGGACAACAGCCCGTATTACCTATTACCTAATTATTTATGTCACAAGTACATACTGATAGGATTTTCTCATCTAGGAATCTTCTATAAAATCATCTAGATGTGGAGACCTACAAGCTCTAGCAAACACATCACATTTTTAGGTCTTTTTAACAAATAATAAACATGAAATTACAACAATAAATGCATGTGTCAAAGGAAATGTTGCCATTCTTTACGCATTATTCAATCGCAGTTTGTTATCAATAGAGGTACGAGAGAAATGTTGAGCATTGTCCTTTGACGAAAACAGGAATAAGTTACGATTTACCGTTTTGCATTTGCTATACGCATGATTCAATCGTAGAAATGTGTTATCAATAGAGGTACGAGAGAAATGTTGAACATTGTCCTTTGACGAAAATATCTATAGGTCGCAATTTACCGTTTTCCATTCGCGTTCAATTGTTTGGGCTCAAACAGGCGCGAGGCGCTCAGAAATGAAGCAAATATTTAGACACGGCTTGCCCTTTGATTCTTGTTTACAATAATCAAATTTAAACATTTATGGCTTTATTTAGCAAATAAACAAAATCGTTTTTAGACTTTCCGATATTATCATTTCAACGGCAGTGGCGTTTGAGGAATCCAACAATCTTTTGAAGATATTCCTCTTTGATACACGAAACACTGGATATTTTTGTGTTACAAATGTTTTGGGTGGTGCATTATTTATGATTATTTGTGATGCCAGCGGATAAATTAATAAATAAAAAAACAATAAAAAATAGATAAAAAAAAAACACAATCAAATTAACAATTTACCTAAATAAATAAATGAGGTTTGTTAGTCACATCAGCCTGCCACATGTCGCTTACAACAGTGGGAGATGATGGAGCAATCAAGCCTTGCCGCCTTTTACGTTAAGTAATATTTATTTGTATATTTGGTTTTTTTATGTAGTTGCTTTATATTACAAGGACTGTTTATTTTATTTTGTTACCTATAGTACGAATCATTTACCTTGACTTGGTTTTTCAGGTAACCACTAAAAAACAACGCTGCTCTTTGGGTCCCCCCTAACAGCACAGCATCATGCTGAGTGGAAGCCTTCTTGTCACAGTCATGACTATTTATATTTTGTGCTCGTGATTATATGTAGATCTATTTCTTTTTTAATTTTCTTTATTATTCGAGTTAATTATTAGCTTTTTGTAAGCACGTGTTTCTGTGAAAAATAAACGTATTTTTCATTCTTCTTTCAAGATATTCCACTTTATAGTTGGAATGCGCCACAAATTTGATCATTCCTCAAATCTTTAGTTCAGAACTCGCTTTGAAAATTTAGGTATACGAATCCGTTTGAAAATTTTATAATTTTCAAACGGATTCGTATACCTAAATTTTCTCTATGACATGGGTCCTGAAAAATTGGGAAAATTTTGGTTTAGCGTCAATCAGAGCGAAGCTTTTTTTCCATGTTCTTTTTTCTGTTTTTTTCACTGTCATCTGCAAGCAAAAATAAGTTTTAGGATTATGGAAATTGAGAGATATAGAACAACAATCCAGTCCCAAAGTTACCCACAACAATCACGGCACCTATCTCTCTAATATAATCTAACTAGCCTGTATTTTCCAACTGCAGGGAAAAGGATCTCCCTTTTCCAAAGCAAAAATATCAATGTTTAAATACCATTAGATACGTCGTTAAAAAAACCCTAACAATAATGTTAGATCGATTAAATTTCATCCAGGTAACACGAGAGAAGATCGTTAGGAAGAAAAATAACAGCATTAACAGCGCTGTAATTGATCCTTGAACATAAAAACAGCCATAAAGCGCAATCTATCACGTACCTACACCATAAAGAATCACTAATAGAATCGAATGAATAGCAAATAAACAGTTTAGTGAAACAATCGTTTTAAAAGCGCTTAAAGCGGTGAAATAGTGGAAATCCTTCACATTCCACTTGCGTATAAAAAAGTTTATTCTGCTTACACCTGTTTTACTGTTAAATCAATCACCTACGACTTAGTAGTTGAAGGGCAACTCAAATATAGGGTTGTAAACTTTACTTACAATGGAATTATAGCATTGGTTAAGACGAAGATTTAACTTTTGTGTAACGCCTACAGTGTGGTGCCGATTCGTTTCGTGACACATGTCAGGCTGTAGTTTCTTCCAAAAAGTTAATTTTGGATAATGAGTTATTAGGAAAATACTTTTCAGGTTAAATTGGATAAGAAAAAGATTAAAACAGAAGAAGAACTAGCTGGGGATCGAGGAGGGGGCGAGGCGGAGGGGGGGGGGGCTCAGGGGATCAGACCGGAATAAATCAAGTGTTTGGGTTTACAAAATTGTTATGTCTGTAATAATGACGTATGTATGCTTAGTTGCTACTTGCTAAGAGCTTGTGTGCTAATGTGTTGTTGGGCTTTTCTATCTGTAATTTTTCCTGGGAATCGAAACCAGGACCTCCCCGGGTCAACAGTAGCACGTGCAACCGCTAGTCAAACGAGGCAGTGTATTTAAGGAAAAATAGCTCCGTGCGCGATAAATTGTTCTCCTATTACAGAAACCTAATATCACGGCTGAAGCAAAATAAATGGCTCTTCCTCGTAGATTTTTTTTTACTACCTAAGTACTGAATGTAAAGTTAATTCGAAGTAATAAACAGCCAGTTTTCTTCATTAATTCCTTCTTAACTGCCGACACGTGTCGATAGCCCCAGCCATTAAATGTGTTAGCTCTAACACTATGTTTTTTTTTTTGCGTAGCGTTTGACTTAAGGCATCAAGGTAGCCCGCGAAATTCAAATACGTTTTTTTTTTGCAATTTTCAGGTTAGTATCAGGGTTGTATGTCGATTTTAATTTACGCCGTAACAATTCAAACATTTATTTATAGAATTATTTAATCACAAAAATCATCAATAGGTACTTCTCTCTATGTTCATATTACCATATTGAGTGGCTATTTCATGAATTGATAACATTTGAGGCCAATTCTAACTTAACGTATTGCTGATTCTAATGATTATAATTTTGTAAAGCCATATTTTTTATTTTCGCGAATCATATTTTAATCAAAATACAACTTGACACAGACCTGCAAATTGCAAAAAACCTAAGTAAATAATTTTGCGAGCTACATTTAGTGCATGCCCCTTAATTACCGACACGTGCTGCCCCGGCCAATAAATGTGTTAGCTCTAACACTGCGTTTTTTCCATAAATACCATTTTTTTTTATTTGTAGAAAATAAAGAAGCATATCTTCAGATTAAATTGATTGATCAAATACATGTTGCGCCGACGCCAAATAAATTGGGAGATTGATGAAGATCTTCAAATTTAGTTTTTCTTTAGCTTTTTTGTTTTTTTGTTCAATAATTTTGTTGGCCTGGTGGACGGCGCCGGCGACGAAGAAATGGCGAGATGACCTGGACTCGTGGCGCGGAAAAAAGGTTCCTGAATTGATTTAGGGGAAGCGTTTTACCAGCAGGTTACGCTAACAAAAAAAAAAACACGTTGAAGTTTTGAAAAGTTTTAATAATACTTTGTTGTCTGTTTATAGTTTGAACCTGGGTACCTACTTATACGATTTACGAAAATAACACAGATTTCTAAATTATCAAACTTATTTTATGTTAATTCGAAACTTCCAATAAAGGACGCTTATAGGAAAACATATTATATTTATTCAGTAAGCTCTGTGTGTGCTCATTTAAATACCGTAATTTTGACTACGATAACTTTACAAAACTTTGTTTTCCTACTGTAGATATCATAGCAAAACACACCTCAGTATCAAATACAACACAATTTGCGTTTACTTACTCTTATTATACCAGAATCATCTGCTTGATATCAGCTTGATAACATTGTTAACAGTTAATTGTTTGCTTAAGTTATGCGTGACGTGCTCGGCGGGGGCGAAGAATCTTAATAATCACTTGCTATAGATATAAAATACACGTTTAGTTCGTAATGTAATGAGAAGAATATAAGATGCAAGCGATTTGATGACATAAATATGATGTGGAATACGGTAATATAACAATTGAAGAAAGACGAATCAAAAAAGATGGAATGAAAATGTAACTCATCATCTGCCAAGCGTTATCCCAGCTATGTTGGGGTCGGCATCCAGTCTAACCATATAAAGATGAGTATAAGTATTTTATCTGGCCTCCACAACCCTGTTACTGGGTAATACGATACCCCTTGGTAAGACTGGTTGTCAGACGTTCGGGCTTCTGACGACCAGTTACGACTGCCAAACAGACATCCCCCAAACCCCAATTTTATACCAACAAAAATAAGTCTTGTCTTGTGCCCTTTTGTGATTTCCGAGGCATGGAGAGGTCTTGGTATGTAAAGATGGCGTATATCCAAGGACCGACCACGGCAAGCATAGCTTAAACTGATCGATCGACCTACGAGTATGTCCCTGTTTTATTACTTAACCACGACCTTCCTACCTTAAAGCAAAACATAGGTATTTCGGTATCAAACATAACTTATTTTGCGTATACCTCCCTTGTTTGTTAAAATCATCTGCTTGACATCAGAATGATAACATTGTAATCAGTTGATTATTTGCATAAGTGACGCCCTCGGTGGGGGGCGACGAATTTTCATAAATGCTCGCATGGGAAGGTTAAAAGATGCAGGCGATTTGGAGACGTTTTAACAGTAATAAAACAATTACACATCGAAATAAAAGAACGAAATAAAAACTTAGAATAGCATATAAATTACAGATTTAAATTAAGAAATTTTACAAGGGGTGACACAATGGGCGGTCTTATCGCTAAAAGGGATCTTTTAATGACAACTTTTGAACCTTTGGCTATAATAAAGAGTAGGTATTCAATCAATTTTAAAGAAATTCACTTCATGTCTGTCTGTGTGACCGCATAGATCTTCTAAACTACACGATGGATTTTGATGAGATTTTTACCATAATTTAGAATATTTATTCCGGAAGGTTTTTGGGTATTATTAAATGATTGTTTATTAAAGAAATCTAAATCTCTTGTCAAATCGTAAAAACCGTGACACGTCCATTTAGCTTTTATGAGGTTTTTGACTGCCCGTGCTTTTTAATCCAAATAAGTACATTTATTAAAAGAACATAAACACGCACAGAACATTAAAAACCAAGTTAAGCCAACAAACAACTACACACCTAAAACTGTGATTAGTCATAGTAACACTCCACGCCTAAAATGTTTTTATTCGCTATCTCGTATAACTTAAAACCATCTCAATTATAGCATGCGACGTCAAAGGCCATTGTTTTGGCAGTTGTCTTCAGAACCGCCATGAGGACAAGTCTGCTTACCACGCCTACGCCTAACTACCATATAAGATATATAGCCATAAAAGGCTTTATTAAGGCACGATCTCATACACATGCCTAGATAGCGTAAGGTGATGAATTTGAGACCTCAATTTAAACTATAAATGTTGCCTGCTACTTCGTTCAGATATGAAAGAATATCTTCCACAGATCTAAGAATATCTGCGCTGGCAACATCTAGAATGGCATTACAGCAATACTTATAAAATTCAGCGCGTCGAAATGCGTTGAGCGCAAAAGAGTCAGTTTCTATATGTAAACAAGCTGATGGCTTTAGTGTTGCTGATGGTTTAATAGTCAGCGGCCCGTGGCTAAATAATAACAGCCGCACAGGTCGATCGATCACGGTTGGTCTGTGGATGGGATCTTTACATAAGGAGACCCCTCCGTGCCTCGGAAAGCACGTAAAGACGTTGGTCCTAGCTGTCATTCCTGGATCCGCTGCAGCCGACCTGAGTGAGGAGTCTGTTTATAGTTTTCCAAGTCGGCCACGGCAACGTGTGTCTAGATGAAATACTGTCTGACGGCTCTATAATAGGAATCAGGAGGTTTGACCTTCTTAATGATCTCAAAATATAGCGAACCAACATTTCTAAAGAGTTCTTTTTAAACACAAGTTATAAGTCTCACTACCTCATTCCCGACTACATGCAAAGGCTAGCTTAGCCATCCTATTCGTTGCCTTTCATGTTTAATTTTGTTGCAAGGAGCTCACCTAACAAATTTGTTAACTTTTGATTACATACGAGTTGAAAAGGAACTCTTTAAATGTGCAGACCTACGTTTAATTTGTTTAATAAAAAAAATATGCGTCACTGGAAAGGAGAAAATGCTAAAGCGCCATTTGGGCCAAAATTAGTTATATATTATATCGTTGGAATAGTTTTTTTTTTCTGCGTCGATCTGTTTAGGTTTCAAGAGAATCTGAGCCAATTTTAATTGGCTCAGATTGTCTTGCTTACCTCAACAAATCGACGCAGAAATGGCGCTTTAGCATTTTCTCATTTTCAGTGACGAATTGTGATTATCTTTACAATTCTGCGTATGTAATCCACTTCAGAGAACATACCTACGTCCTAATTAACGCCACAAAAGCCTAGTAACTGAGCTCATTATTAAAATAACCTGATTTGTCCATAATTATATTTTATTCAGATACTGCTAATTACATAATTATGACTAAAAACTGGTCATAATCCTCGGGGAATGAACCGTAAAAGCCGTCTTTTTGATTAATGAATAGCAAAATATTACATTGGCTTAATTATGAAACCAAATATTTTAGCTTACATATTTTTATCATACCTACTTCATTAATGAGAAAATGAGGTATCGGAGCTTGACTCCGCTTGAATCGTGATAATATCCCTCGTGTATAATCACCTTGTTTAGGCATAGCTCCACGTTACTAAGGGCCTTAATCTGTAAGTCTTCTGGGCCTGAAACAAATCGTGGCTAAGGGCCCGATCACACGTACCACAACCACACCACATCGCAGAGACAGTGACAGAGCAGTGGTTACATGTGAATAGTTTCGCTACAGTTTCTTAGTTTCTTGCATTTACTTTGTGGTAACAACTAAATCAAATCGACGATCAATGGTCGACGCAACGTTGTGTTTGTGATGTGGCAGGCCGCTAGTGCGCAGTGTTGCTGATGGTTGCGTTGTAGCTGCGACGTGGTCTTGATGTAGTACCGACTACATCGCCACGGTTGATTTTGATAACAAACTGTGGTCCGTGTGAATAAACTATTAATTATCGTACAAATTAGTGCCCGTCCACGTGTTGTCGTTGTGGTGTGGTTGGGGTAAGTGTGATCAGGCCCTAAGGCCGTTAGGGCTATTAACTAATGTGGAACAACATAACAAATTAATTTATCGTTACCAGAATTTCAAATATGCTGGAAACCAATAAAATCGACTGTTTAGACCGTAGGATGTGATTTTATGTTCAGCCATAAGCCATAACCGAACTTCTTGGTATTCTGCTTTAATTTTGAGGTCGTACCATCATGTCAAGGACTCCCTGAGAAGTAAATTAGAGCGGTATTGTTGCCCGCCCATATTTTACTAAAATCGAAATCGGTGCCTACTCCTGAGTGCTGAAGTAACTCTAAACTGAACCAATCAACTCTGCCTATCGGAGTTCTCCCAGGCTGAGAGCCTCTCCCAGGCTGCGCCATAAAACCCTGTCCCCTGCCCTCCGCATCCAGTCTGTCCCAGCCAGCCACCTTTCTAAGGTCGTTGGTCAATCTAGCTAGGGGGCGTTCGGTCCTTCGACAAACATGACCAGCACACTGCCACGTCAGCATGCTCATTTTGCCAGTTATTCTTAACCAATAACATTGACCAACCTGATAATAAAACCTCACGCTCATCTTGTTATTCTTGTTGTAGAACATAATCGGGATTAACGTTTGCATTCGCATGCAACAAAAATGTCGTCATAAAATCGTTACTTTTAGAATCAACGAATGAACACATCACATGATTTTATAGTCATAGCTATTGACTCATGACGCGCAATATGGTTTTATCTAAATCACATAAGATGAAAAGATACGGAAAAAACAATAAAGAGAATGAATTAGATATGATAAATCGCCGCTGTTGTTAGTTCCCCGAATCAATTAAGCCAAATGGATTAATTTGTCGATGATCAACATCCTGAATCCTGTTACATCAGCACAAACATAACATAATATAATATTTTAAACCAATTGATAGTTTGTTATTTGGCTTTTAGGCATGACGTGAAAGTTTCAGGTGCAAACCAATTTCGAACAACATTGTCGTATTTAATGGGTTTTTCACAAAGTTTCACAGAGTTTCGCTGTTAAACTTAACGTCGCAAAATAGATTAAAGTTTGTAATTTAAAAAGATACTCGGATACAGCGGATACTGACTGAGTAGTTTATTAAACCTTTTGTTTGACAGCATAATAAATCTTCCTGGAGAGATTATAAAAGACTAAAGAAACAATGGATGGACTGTGTGAAAAATGATATGGCTAGAAAGGGGGTGACTACCGAGACGACGACTAATAGAGAAGTGTGGAAGAAAAATACATGTTCCGGCGATCACAAATAAATTGGGACCTGAGGATGAGAATGGTGAGAGATAAGGAAACTGCACAACCACATCTGCTGCTGTCTTTGTGTTTTCTTTTAAAACTTGGACCGTGTTTTACTTGAACAAGTCAGCAACTGTTCAAACTCAGATACGGGTGAAAGTTTGCAGTGATACGGATTACACGAGCATATAGAAGTTTGTCGGAAAATAGTACATGATCGTCACAAGTTGTCGTAAATTCAATTGTAAGGTAGGTAATAGAGTAAGATTTGAAAGGGCTACTGCCTTCACCGGGCTTCATAACTTTGTTAACGTTTGTATATTGAACGAGGTTCTAGAGATTCTGTTTGGGTGTTTTTGCTATTTGATGTGCCTGAAAGTTTTAAGAAAAGAAATCAGCGGGGTAATGGCGTGAGACACTAAGGTACAATGGCAATGCCTTTCATTTTTAAAGTTCAAAGTCGTTCAATTCGTTAATTACGTTCAAGTTGAGCAGACGAATTTTTCACACATTTTTCTTTATTTAGAATAAGCACACCAACGGCACTGCACAGACACCAAATAACAGAAGTCCAATTCCCGTAATGAAAACCATTCAAAATCTAGTCGCAGTCTCATCTCGGCGACAATCAATGTCAAAAACTTGTCAAAAGTTTAGGGACTTTACAGGTATTTCTGACAGATTGAGACTGAGATCAGACTGTGACCACTCTTAAAATTACGAGAATTGCCCCTATGGTAGATATGCATGACATTAACATGAATAAACAAGACAAAAGAAAAAAAAATGTGTCTAGTAGACCTAAATCCTATAACACTACAAAACAAACCAATTAATCGGAGCTACATGAACATTGACATTAGAGCTACTTATGAGAAGCAGTGGACTAAGAACATAACACACAACATCACGCCCCGTAGGGTTTATAGAGAGATTATAGAGGTGTACTAAGTAGTACGCCCATGGATTAGAAATTTCCTTCAAAATCCTCCGGAAGGTGATTAAAAGAGTGTTACGCAACAATTGCGTACACGCACCCCAATTATTGGGGTGCGGCATCTATACCTTATAATGTTGTTTTATCACCCACCGAAAATAACGGTTTTTTTTACTCATTAAAAAAGAGCCCGGTAAGTATATATTTACTTATTAAAAAAGGTTCCGGTATATATTTAAATTCAACCATTTCAAATTGATTGATATCTTTGAATTGTCAAGGATTTTTGTCATGAATCCTCCTGGTCTTAGCAAAAAATGTTAGCATTAATATTTACACGAATATGCTTTTCGAGGTGATATTAATATAATATCACCTTGAAAAGCATATTCGTGTAAATATTTAAGAAATAGTTAAAGTGCTAGAATCCCTTTAAATTTAATATGAAAAGTGCACTGAACGTAGCTCAGACCTAGGCACATTCCAGAACGCGGGCTATATTAAATGTAGGGGAACATTCTCATTTCTCGGCTTTATTCCTTCGTAATGGAAATACTTTTTATCTCTCCAGATAAAAAACGTGAACGTTAGATTTTCTAAATCACATGAGTTTTGAGTTGACTGCCTTGTTGATCTAGTGCTTGCAAATGCACGAGGACTTTCATTTATACAATTCAACAATATTCATTACGTTATTTACGTTGTTGAGCAGACAAAATTTTTCGAACATAAATGAAGCAATATACTTCAAAATTATTCAGATGGTGAACTAGGTTGCTGGTCGGGCAAAGTGTTATTGGGTTTTAGGTACCATCAAGATTTTTTCAGTTGCATCCCAGAATCTGGATTTGTGCTCGATTGAAGACAATAGACTCGCTCCCTATAGGCCCGCCCACATGAGACTTAAATATAACCGGCGAAATGTGGATGTAGGTACGATATAGGTGTAGCGGTATCTACAACGCCACATGCAAACAACGCGGCATACTGAAGTTACGCAAAATCCTGCATCTCGCAAGCAGAGTTTACCGCGCAACTATAATGATTATAATGATTTGCAATAATTTACCTCCTCTTACATAAACTGCAGTAGTAAATAGCATTACCTATGTATCACAACTCTGGTCCCCAAGATACAGGCGCCGCCTAGTTTAGGGACCGCCGTAAAGATCCAAATGATGATCGCTAACAGCTACAGACCGACATTAAGTTAATTATAAGATAATACTTGTAACATTGGTTTGTAACATTGGTTTAATAAATTTATAAATTTATTAAATTTATAAAACTTCCATTTATATTACAACAGCCGTCTGGTCGAAAGATTCTCTCTTTTCTTTTGAGGATGCTGGATGACTGAACTTTATACCCTGTTCCTCATACCTCTTTATAGGTATACCTCTGACTTAGTCAGAGGTCTTAGGGAGGCCCTCGGGAATTACAGCTGCGATGATATGTTACGAGTGTTGTGTTACTTCTAGATTTATAAGACAAGATTACATTTTGCTCTAAAGCTCGCCTCTTCAGACATACTTACAAAAAAGCTTCGGAAGATTAGGAAGGATCAGCTTCTGATTAGAGATCTTAATAAAGCCTACTTAATTTCTCATTTGTTATGTAGGTTATGCTAAACACATTTCAAAATTTTAATTCACATTGTGCAAGGAACTCAATTTTTCAGAAGGTAAACCATAATTATATGATGTTATTAAGAAGTGAAGATAAAAAACAATACTTATGGACTACAGTATTTTTATCTCACGAAACATCGCGCGCTTTACTTGTGGTTACCAATTACCAAGTGTACAAACACGCTGTGAATGTGTGCGTGAAGGCGATTAGCATCAGCACATAACACACACACACACACACGCATACACACACCCTGACGCACTTCCGACTTCGCCATTGTCTCTTCAAGTACCGACCGAGAGCTCCTGCACTTAAACACACATTCACAATGAGTTTGTACCCTTGGTAACCACAAGTAAAGCGCGCGTCACTCCTTGAGATAGAAATACTTTGCTGATAAAATGGAGTTTGACAAATCCTCAACTTCTAAATTCTCAATTCGGAAAGCGGATGTTATAATACTTACCCATTCTTGAAAAAAAGCTCTAAACCAACGGCTGAAAATAACCTCGCACAACGGCATTCTATCAGAGGCTTGCCGACTCAGTAGCCACTAACTAACTTAGTTACCGCTACGTGATAGGCAGGCTACATAGTTTCTTTGGTAGCTGTTGCATCTGCGACTTTGGCACAATTCCGTTTAACGTCCGATTCGGGTGCAGTTTAAATGGAAACAGCATTGATTTGTAACTATATGCTCAGATAGACATTCAAAATGTATATGTGCCTGGCTTATATACCGGCTGACTTTTTACCGTCTGGATGGAAAAAAGGTGAATGAAGTAGAAGCACAGAACGGTCGGTTTGGTCGGTAACTCAAACGTTATTTTTTAAATCTGAGGAAATGTGAACGCAACCTTCTGTCATGTTGATGAACGCGACGTTCTACCTGTGTCAAAATTAATTTTGTATTTTGTCTGTCTCCTGTCTGCTTTGGAATACAAATGTTTTGCAACGACAGCATCGCTTTCCAGTCAATCCATAACTCACACGCCTAAGTTTTCATCAAAATTAACCTCTAGTTGCAATGCAGAAAAAGAAGATAACTGTAGGTCTTAGTTTTTTTTTATTTTTTTTTTTTATCTCTGTCTGAAGTAACAATCAATAGACAGATCGTCCTAATGATAATCGTCTTCAAGCTTTCAGACGTCCATTAGGGAGTAACTGCAAAAAATGCTAGATATCTCCTTTCCAATAGATAACACTTATTTTGTTTTCTCAAATTAAGATCGTCACTCAATCCTTTGGAACATAAAGTATGAAATAACTAAAATACTTTACCAAATTTTAGAACTTGCATGTAGTTTGTACTGTACGTGTGTGCACGCATGCATATGCTACCTACATGTAATATCGTCTAGCCCAGAGTGTGCTGGAAGGAAATATCCATAGGCCTTGTTATGTTTGTCTTGATAATATTTTGCATAATATGGATTTATAATACTTGTTATAATATGATAACTAAATTGGGAATATCTTAAAGAAGAATCTCTGAAATCTACTGCGCTGTTTTTTCGTAAATAATATTTGTACAAGATAATAATATTTCTTTGACAATCATCATTTGTCAAAGTATCTATTATACCATTATAATAGATACTTTGACATCACGGCTTCCTGAATAAAAATATATTAATATTTTAGTAAACCATGCAGAAATAAAGAGCACACATACTTTAATCGCATTTCATTTTAACATTTTATTTATTTAATACTTCATTCACGGAAATGTACAGAGGCGGACTTAATGCCATACGCATTTTCTACCAGTCAACTTTTGGGTAATGCAGAGACAAACAAACGAATTAAATAAATGTATTTACTTTAAAAAGCCTTTTAACACTAATTTCAATCAGCGATAAAATACACAAACGCTACTTGGTTATCTGCATTTGAATAACTTGTACCAACATTAAGGAATCTCGAAACAAATTCCAATGAAATTATTCACTAACAATTCTTGCAGAATCGATTCATAGACAAAACACAATAGTCTGTGCAGACACATTACACCAAAGTAGAATTACAATAATTGAATTTAAATAGCACTTGCAGGCATATGCCCGCAATGTCTTTTTTTTTTAGGAACCGTTTAGGAGCCGTTTTCGAGTTTTTTCGATACTAACGAACAGCAATTGATTTCTATATACGTATAAGAAGTACAAGAACACCTATATATATATATATATATTATCAAATACGTAACCTAAGAGACACAGTCAGCGGGCAGCCCTAGTGCATGTTTATCTACAGAACAGCCGTAGGTAATTATTTCAAGGGTACTGCTGAGATAACATACCGCTTACTTTAGTATTCTGTGGTGCAGGTATATAATCGTCTGTGCAGTACAGTACCGCCTGCAGATGCTCGTTGTCGGCCCCCGCATTGTTTCGAGAGATAAGTCCCGCCTGGACTTTCAATAACAGACATACCAAACGTTTATTATCATTAATGAAAATCGTCGTGCTAGAGTGCTACTCGTACCTTGAATGGAGGAATGTGAATCGTGTAAATTGTGAAGTTTGTTAGTGTTTGTTAGATTTTGAAATTGTCGTGTTCTTGTCATATGAGTGACAGAGTGGCTTCAATAAAATATGCAGGGTCAAATTAAATTTACTAGCGAAACTTCACAGATGTGATGGGCATCGGATCTCAACACGACAATAGTAAAGTAAAATATTTTCTTAACAAACACTTCAAGTAACAACACAACCAGCGGTCGTCGAACCACATAAAAAATATCAAATCTTTTTTATTTTATCGTGTTTAGATGTCGATACCCATCAGGTCTGCAGAGTTTCATTAGCTAATTTAATTTGACCCTGTATACCTACAGGGTTATTGGAAAAATACCTACAACCTCCAACCTCAACCTCCTCTTAAGAGGTCATTGTACTCATCATTATGAACAAATTATACTATGGGACCAAACCGGAAATCGCAAAAAAAATCGGCTGTTCCCTACATTTTGACGAGTTATAAGAACATAAATTTAGGGAACAGCAGATTTTTTTTTAAGAGCCGTTCCCAATTAAATTGGGAAAAGGGTAGAAAGATCATCTAGAATCTAGCTAAAATCTTTAGCATTTCTAGCTGAGTTTTAGCTTTTAGTCAAACCAGTATTTGCATAATCAGCCAATGTTGCCACTACTAGGAAACAGGCCTCCTCTGTGTCAGAGGGAGTCAGCTATAATCTACTACGCCGAACCAGTGAGGGTTGGTAGATGTCACATGTAAAGCGCAAAAAACACAAAGTAAAGCGCCTGTCTAGATTCAAACCCATGAACCACAACTCGTACCTAAGTCGGGGCTGTTATACCACTGGGCCACCACTGCTCAAACTACAGCTTGCTAAATATAGCTAGTCAAACTAAAATGCTGCTATATATCAGTAGGTACAATCGCGGCCTTTTCGGCCTGATCACTTAAAAAAATTTTCGCCAAAATCCTGCAGCAGCGCCAAGCCGACGCGACGTGGCTTAAAGTTTTTGCATAATAGGAAAGCGATAACGCAATCAGTTGCAACCTGCACTGCGCAGCTTAGTGATGCATCACGTGTGCTCCTTTTGTTACGAACTATTTCACCTTGGCGCGCTTACTAGTGAGCGCTTCTATTTTTTGAGTGCAAGCAAAAATTAACTTAGTGGTGGTCAGGCGGGAGTGTCCGCGATAGTACCCGTTTCCTACTAACCTAGTGAGAGGAATATCGATATTCTAATCCGGTGCTTAAAATTTCAAACTTCTGACTGCCTATAACTTAAACCGCCGGGGAGCGGCGGTGGCTTATAACGTGCTCTGTGGAGCATGACGTCCATTGTATTATATTGTTACCTTAATATAGGTAGGCGTACCATATTGGTATATTTTCACGTACCTATACAGGGGAAAAGCTGGTTTAAAAACATAAGCACAGAAGGATTCAGCGCGAAATTTTTTCATCACGAAATGAATACCTGCCATGGAAAACTAACATGAAATTGGAAAAATATTTCAACATTTACCATAGCTTAGAGCATAGACATAAACAAATATGACATCCCCTTTCCCATGATAAAAATAATTTAGACCACGGGCGTAGACAGGGGGTTAGGAGTTATTTATATTGTAATTCCACGAAAAACAGAAGATTAATAATTTGATTTCCTAATGCAAACCTGTTTTTCTCACACTTTTCATTTCGTTTTCATATATTTTTCAAAGGAATATTAATGTCATTTTCATGCTCTTTTTAATTTTCTTGAACACCCCCAATATTAAAACCTGGCTACGCCCCTGATTTAGACATACTGAAATTCAGAGAACTGCCAATGCACCATTTTAAACACACTTATCTAATAATAAAACTAAGAATTTCGTAATTATACTAACGAAGTAAGAATTTGTGTTTTTTCGGGGTCAACCATAATGTTTTCCATGTTACTACTGAGCTAGACTCATTTGCAGTGACATTTATTTGAAACTAAACACATCAACTAGTCGATTTTATGTACAGAAAATAAGGCTAAACGATGGTTTTATGTGAATTGTTATTGTGACAGTTTTATCGGACTCAAGCATAGTAAACCTCTAGATTTAAGTCCTTAAAAGTTCGCGATGACCTCCCTAAAGGGAGACAAAACTTTTACGTCCGTAAGCAAGGCGGAAAGGGACACAAAAGGTAAATAAATTCATTAATTAGTATTCAGGGACACTGCTAAATATACAGACGATGTCATTCCATTATGCCCATTAACTGGCCATCAATAAATGCCGTAAACGAGAAATCAAATGATATTAGCTACTCTTTTATTAGGCAGACGACAATATTGTCTTTGTGATTATGTATGAGTATTTCGTTTTCTTGCAATTTATATTTTTTTGGTTTTTGTAAGTCGTGTCTGCCATAATGTTAGGGTGCTTTTAAGCCCAATAGGATCTTTAAAGATAACAAATTCCTTCGGGATGATATCTATTAAGATTCAAAAGGGCTTTTTATATTTCAATTTGTATCTTTTATACCCCTTTAACCCACACACTTAATGAGGAACCCGGGATTTTACTAGTCAGTTACATTATTGCTATTTTGTAGTTTGTAAGCGTGGTGATTAGTGTCTATATGAGAAGAGACTAGATTGCTAAGTGGGAAATTACAGCACCCTAGTTATGTAACACACTTTCAATCTCAATCTGAATCATTTCGAAGGATATTGTTAATCCATTGCTTCATAATTATGTTCGAAAAATGTGTCTGCTCAACAACGTAAATAACACAATAAAACCATTGCTACTGATACTGAGTTACCCCGCAGGTCTATACTAGTTACCAGCAGCAGCATCGCTGCATCATGCTGAGATAGGAGCCTTTTGGCTTCGTATAGGACTTTGTTTTTTTTTTGTTACTCTCTTTTGTTTTTTTTATTATTTACGATTGTGTTTAATTTAGTTTGTGATGTCCTGTACGATTCACAATAAATACTTTTTCTTTCTTTCTCTCTTTACTACAGGTATAGACGTTATTATTGTTTCTTTAGATGTTCTTCCAAATAATATTGTGATTCTCACAGTAAAGAAACAACAGGCCTACAAAAGTTAAACAGACACTACTGCTTATTGCTCTGTGTCGATTGCAAGAATCAACTACATGTTCTTAAATAAACACCGAATTCCGACGCGACGTGTCGTCACTTCTGGCGTTCGCAAAGAGATGTGTAAGACATAAACCATTATATTAACAATTTAACATATTCATTACAAAACACATCAAACGGTACACTGATTGTTTCGTAACGTATAACATTTAAACGTCGAAACGATGAAAAGCTCTGTGCTCTGCTTTTTATCGTATTGTGAAATCAAATGCGTGTGGTATTGAATTCTTGCACGTGTGTTAGGGAATATTACATGGTTCAACCAAATTGGAAATGACAGTTGAGGCTGACATTTAATTATACACTCTTCCATTTTTGTTGTTGTTTCTTGTAGGATGAATGAAAGGCAACAAACACCAGGCAAAAGTGAGTGGAAACGACGCTGCCGGGAGTTGACGCCCAAGAAGGACATATAGTGACCTTATTGATGATTTGCGTGTATGACGATGTATGAACGTAAACAAAACAAAATGAGTATGTAAGGTGTCACGATCCTTACATTACTCATTTTGTTTCGTTTACGTTGGCGTTCTTAAGTTCCTGCATAAAAAAAATACAGGTTTGTTTACAGTTTGGTTGATACATCCAAATTGAAAAGCGCAAGAGAGCTGTCGAAACTGACCTTTATAAATTCCTCGTAAACATTTGAATATGTAACTGAGATATAACACTATGTTTTTTTAACTAAAATATCTTCTGGCCACGATTTGACGTTCTACACATACGAGTAGGTACATACACAGTATATTTTTCTTTTGAATCAGTTTACACAAATAGGTATGCGTGTCTAAAATATTTTGTTGTTTTAATACTTCTGACTAAACGCCGCTATAAAAATATGTATGAAACGATCTCGATGATCTTACGATAATATTATAATATTCGTTGAATAAAGATAAAAAAATTATTTGAAATGAGATTACATCATCATTTTGATGATTCCTGAAGGCCAGTTCTCGTAATTAAAAACGTTCAAAATCTAGATTCAATAGCCACACTCAATGTGAAAAACTTGTCAAAATATTTTTGACAGATTTTAATGCGAATGTAGAATGCGAACGTTCTTAAATATATGTACGAGAATTGCCCCTCTGATATTAACGCTCAGTACTTACTTTTGTTTCGTGATTTGAGTAACTATGCGGGTATCAGTAGACTGGGAAGAACTGCCCCGTTGGTCTCGTGGTCGCAAGCGCAACTGCTGAGCGTGGGGTCCTGGGGTCGATTCCCGAGTCGGGCAAAGTGTGTAACCGGAGAGACATCAGGCGCAGGACCAACGGCTTAACGTACTTTCCGACGCACGGGGGTATCCCAACTTCCAAACTCCGGGCTGTTACTGAGAAATTCCAGATGGTAAAACCCAATACCTAACGCTTTGCCCGACCCGGGAATCGAATCCCATGCTCAGCAGTTTGCGGCATTTCTTAGTCACGAAATACATACATGTGAATTGAATGACGATGAAGGACATTTTTTTTTTAAATGCCTTTAGCATAGCCACTGAATGCCATCTGGCATCACCTTAAAAAATAATTTGATATTTATTAATTATTTATTTTTATTTATTGAAGCACATAAAAGTACTGAAGCCGACATAATGTCATAAGCATTTTCTACCAGTCAACCTTTGGGTGATGCAGAGAAAAACAGTGGTAGGTGCAATCGTGAAAAATGAGGAATAAATATTTTAAATTATAAAGATAAATAGGTACGCATAAATCTATTAAAACTATAAATATAATACAGGAAGATTTTTTCATCACCATCCAAATTTTTACAGGCTGTTCTCGAAAAAAAAATCTGCTGTTTCATACCTACTTCAAGTTCAATACCTACTTGGCCAAAATGTATGAAACAGCTGATTTCTTTTTCGTGATTTCAGAGTTGGTCCCATAGTGAAAGTTGTTCGTATTCATGGGTAGAACATCCTGTAAAAATTTGGATGGTGATAAAAAAATCTTCCTGTATATAACTAATTATATAATATAAATATACTAAAAAGAAATAAGACAAACAATGAGAAAATATTAGCGTTGTGATGATGCCAGCTTATATTACGCGTTTAATATGTCCACACGTCACCAGGGTAGGTTAGCGACCTTCAGTTTCGAGGCATGACGTCAACCATATTCTTTTTCACATCGGCCGTGTTATGACAAACATAACGCTCACACAGCCAATAACGTTATGGCTTGTCAATACTGGCTCGGTTTCCAAAGTACGTGCTGATTACATGACAATGGCTATATTATTATATTATAGCGCGTAGAATATTTCTTTTGTTTTTCGGAAGGAATAGTTCTTTGTCCTATAGTAAAAGTTGTTCATAACGATGTATTTCGTGTATGATAGATATACAGGGTGGCCGGGGAGTTGACGTTCAAACGTAAAATTTAGATACTTTATGATGAGGAGTATCCGAATCACCCCCATGTATGTTCTACGATTTTTCCTAGTTTTCGAGATAGAATTTTTTTAATGATTTTTTTCAAAATTTTCACCTAACATCAGTTTTCGATTTTTTTCTCGTTCTGTTGAACATTTCTGGTTCAGTTTTTTTGTGATAACTAATTAGCATAGTCTAACCTAACACCCTGAAAAATTATGGTTTATCTAGGAATTGCAGAACTTACTTAGAATTAATTCTAAAGTTCAAAATTAAGATTTGAGCTCTGTATGTCAACGCTATATAATTGCATCAGCGTCGATCGTGTCTGTAACTAAGTCCTGTATTTATTTTTAAATGGAATTTTAATAACGTTAACCTTGTACCTGCAGGAGAAGGTAGAAGTCTGCTAGTGCATGTGCAAGTTCGTCAAATTATTTTGTTTCTGTTTGTATTTTCGTCCGGATCCCCCAAACTATCTAAGTACATATTTTTATTACAAAAGATTAATCTTTGCATCCCGGGCCGTGTCTGATGTTGTATTAAAATAATAACACGTGAGTATTTCATTTGAATGGAAAATCAAATTCATACACAAAGCTAAATTAAAAGGAATCCCCGCAATTTAAAATATTGAAAAAAAAATACAATATAAAAATGTAGGTAAGTTTTGAACTAAAACACTTCCAATTCCAATTCCATTCAGAATTCGAATTTCAAATTAAAGTTCGAAGAGAAAAGCTTGTTATAGACGAAGATTAAAGTTACATGCAGCTTTTAAAAATCATAACGAGATCACGTGTAGGTATGTACCTAGCTATGTAATTTAAATAAAATATGAGAAAAGAGTTTCAATAAATATCGAACTCTTTTCTTATGTGTTCGTCTCATAACCTCTTTAGAGTCTACAAAGGCCGCAACATTATCCCAGTGATGGTATATAGGGTCAATAGCAGCTATGTCCATGTCGTGGACATGATTAATGGCCTATCGATCAGCTCCTCCCACGCCCATACACTTCATTTAGCAAAGCTGGAACTTATAGTTACGGCCCATCATGTTTGTCATCGCTTCTCGACGATTTTCACGGCTATTTGGTTACAAACGGTTGAAAATATTTTTGTGGACGTGATTAATTCTTTTGGAGTGACTATTTGTGTTGGCTGAGTCTTACAAATGTTTCTTCCAAGTCAGTAATTCTACAATGCTATTTGTTGATAAAATGGTAAAAATTATAATCATAAAGCCCAAATTGATAATATGTGTATTCCCCGACCTTTAAATAGCTATATGGACAACTCTAATTACAGTTAGCTAAACTGCTCCTAAAAGTAAACTGCTCTTAAATTTTCGTAGAAGAAATACCCACTCCAGCTAAAAGATTAAATAAAACTATTTTATATTCCTTCCCACGAAAATAACCCTACTTACATAACAATGAAATATTGCAAACAAGAATAGAATTCTCCCATCGCGATACAGCAAACAGATGTCGATAAACCTACTATTCAATTCCCCAAATACTTTTCAATAAGCAGTCACGTTCGCAATGTAGGTAAGTATAACCTAGGCAAACAGAATAAATATTAGGTCCTTACATATGAAATTAGCGTTTTGTCGTACTGACCACTTTGATCTGAAATATCCCCTCTTTGGTTAAGAATTCCAAATTCAAATTTATAAATTCATTTAGCTGGTACATTTGAGTTTTGAAAACAATAATTCATTTGTTTTTTCCTCATTATTTTTTTCTTTGGGGTCGCTTATTACCGCACAATGGAAAACATGAAATGCTGCAGAAACAGCTCGAAGGATTTATGATCATGATCATGATAAGATAATGAAGGGATTTTAAATCGAATCATTACTTGTGATGAAAAGTGGATACTGTACAATAATCGGAAGCACTCGTCGCAATGGCTGAACCCTGGAGAACCAGCCAATCCCGCCCTAAACGAAAATTGACTCAGAAAAAGTTACTTGTGAGTGTTTGGTGGACTAGCGCCGGTGTCGTTCACTACAGCTTTCTAAAATCTGGCCTAACGATTACGGCAGATATCTATTGTCAGCAACTGCAAACCATGAAGGAAGAACTAGCTGCTAAACAACCGAGATATGTCAATCGCTCTAGGCCACTGCTGCTTCACGACAACGCAAGACCACACACTGCACAACAAACAACCACTAAGTTAGATGAGCTACAATTGGAATGTCTGCGACATCCACCGTACTCCCCGGACCTTGCTCCAACAGATTACAATTTTTTCCGGAATTTGGACAACTTCTTACAAGGAAAAAAATTTAACTCCGATGCGGTAGTCCAAACCGCCTTCAAACAGTTCATTGATTCTCGCCCCCATGGTTTTTTTAGTAAAGGGATCAATGAACTACCTATGAGATGGCAAAAGTGCATAGATAACAACGGTGCATACTTTGATTAATTAAATATAATTTACAAAAAAAAAAAGACTTTATATTCCTCCCGTACAAAACGCCAATTTAATATGTAAGGACCTAATAATATTGTGAAAATGAAAATTCTAACTCTCTGGCCAAGGGCTGATATTTACCTTGGCCAGAGGATAAGGTATTGCCACACGACGTGGCAATGCCGCCAGTCTCTTGGGTACATTACCAGTCGACAGCGCTGCGGAGGAATATTTCGACGAAATATTTTAGTTTGTTTTAGTTAGTGGTTAGGGTATTATATTTTTATTTTAATAGTTTGCTAGTTTATTTAGTATTAGAAGTATGTCCATTTAATAAATCTGGAAATAACATAAAGTATTCTACACATCTGCTACTGCGTTAGTTTAGACTGACTTACAAAACATGCAAGCATGAAACACATAAAATCACATAATCAGCCTATAGTGTTCGCTCGGTTGGGACACAGGCCTACTTTTGTGAAACTTATTTTCGTATTTAAGCATAATCAGCCTTTAAAGTTCCTATTGCACTGCTGGGACTGGGAGATGGAGTGGGCTTTACCTAATCCATCACGCGGGTTCAGTGCGGGTTGGTAGATGTCACAATGTCTTCGAATTTTTGTTTCTAGGACAATTCCTCACGGTGTTTTCCTTAACCGTTTTGAGAGCAGTGGGGATGGAATAATTTACACAAAGTAAAACGCGTCTGGGTTCGAACCTGCGAACTACATCTTGTAAGTCGCGGCTGTTACCACTGCGTCACCACTACTCTCTTTTATTTTACTGACACCTGTTTATTGATAACAGCATTTTAACGCTTAAGTATATCGTGATTTCTTTGATTATTGCGTTGTAAGTTGTAAATCATATTGTTGGAAATGATAAATGTGGTAATGTGTGGATAATATTTTTTCACTGCTTGAAGGGCTTATAGTCCTGAGTATTTGAAATTAATTTCAACTTGATAACTTCCACGCGTTCCTGAGAAAAAGGCTATTTTCAGGTGGACAGACAGACAACAAAGTGATCTTATAAGTTATAAGGGTTCCGTTTTTCCTTTTTCTTAAAAAACTGATTGTAAATCCGTGTCTAAGTGGTAATTTTTTTTTTTTTTGCAATTTTTCTCAGTCGGAATTATGTCCGAAATACAAAAACTGGCCAAAAAATTTAAAAGCATGTTAGAATTGGGCTAATAGAACCACCGATTAGTCGCTGAATGAGTACTCTCTTTGATACAGGATTTTTAACTTACAAAGCGACACGCGCCTTACTTGTGGTAACCAAGAGTACAAACACGCTGTGAATGTGTGCGTGGTGCCGTGTAGCGATAGCATATAACTCACACACGCACACACTTCCGACTTCGCCATTGTCTCGGACGGTACCGAGAGCTCCTGCGCTTACATGCACAGTGTGTACAAACACACTGTTGTGTGTAACTTGGTTATCAGAAGGAAAGCGCGCGTCGCTTCGTCAGATAAAAATACTGTCGCTGCCACAAACGAGTACTCGCCGGCGCGCGGCGGTGTGAACAGTCAGCGATCAAGTACATAAATTAATATAATATATGTATCTCTTTTACTTACACGACACTTACAATCTTTTTTACATTTTTAGAGAGAGAAAATTTTTGATAGCTAGTAGCTCCCTTATATAGAAAAAAACAAGGACGATCATTTTATGTTAGACTAAATCCGGAGCTAGATTAGATTTCAAGATGTTTGCCTGGATGTCGTAGATAATTTAGTTTTTGCTACCTTGGGGGTGTTTGTGTTCGTTGATACACCTTTTGTTCTGTTGACAACGGTCTTATGTTTCATGTAGTAGGGCACAGACGTTTTTCTTGTCTCGAGGACATACAATGTGTTTCAGAGGAGTATGACCAAACTTGGGGGTGTGGTACAGGCCATCAAACTGAACAACTTATACCCGGGGACCAACATCGTAATCGTGAAAAAACATCAGTCATCTCAAACATTTGGTCAAGTAGGTATTGAAGTTTTGTATTGGACGACTGAGGTTTTTTTTTTTCACATACCCAAGTTTGTTCACACCCCTCTGAAACACATGTATAAACGTATGTGTATGTATATGTATAAACTCGGCTCTGATGGGACTAATAGAATTAAGTTTTAATATTATTTCAAAATTGATAAGCTTCACAATACACGTCAGTTCATTGTGATTCAATATACGATAGTTCTATTTTGAACTAACAAAGCCAACAATACTATTTTATTAAAGCCAATAAGTAGCCCATTGTTGCCAAAACCTGACGGCTGAAGTGGGTTTATTATGAACGCTCATCGGAATTTATATGGGAAACACCAAACAAAATATATGAGCGTAGGTACTTGTGTGGTTTAAATGTTGTAAGAACAGAGACTAGAGAGCAATGGCGTGGCGCCACAAGTACTTAAAGCACTACAAGGTTATTTTGGCGCGTGGTCAAAATCGGAACTAACGCCGCCATTTTGTTTTAGAGAAAAAACGAAACACGTTTATTTGCGGTAAACATGACGCATAAAAAAACACAAACACAAAAAAAAATACAATTTGGTTGAAAATATGCGTCACATCCACGTAAAACGGCCATCGCTCAGCATAATGCTAAGACCCCGTGGCAGAGCCCCAGCGCTGGTTACACAAATTAATTAATTGCATAAAGTTTCACCAACAGCGCCTTCCTGTCAACGTTATTTGAGCCCCAAAAGATCCTTGAACCGTCCATTCCCAGTTATTTTACCTCTTACAGCAGCAACCGAATAGCAACCTTATTCCAACAACGATAAAGATCATTGTGATTTTGACACACTGCAATGGCAGCAATCCAATCAAACATTTTTGATTAATTACAAGGCTTTGACTACGTTTTATTGGTATATTTTATGTCTTTTTAATTTGTAATGTGCAGTTTTGTTTGTGCAGAATAAACTATTTTTCTTTCTTTCTTTCTTCTTTCTTTAATAGCAACCTTATTGCCATGGTTATAAAGATCATTGTGATATTGACAGTTATGCAAAATCAGAGGTAGAATAACCGTGAACGGACTGTAGCAGTGTAAACAACTTGCGAGTACATTAAAACGTAGTTTCCTGACGTCATTTAAAATTAACACTGAAAATATCAACAAGTCATAAATAATGCTCAATAGCAACGCTTTAAACTTTTTACTTATATCAAATCAAAAACGGTTTCTTTGAACAATATTTTCTTTGATCATCATTCGAGATTTAAATAATCAACATTTAAAATGTCAACAAATTGACGTCGGTAAGTCGGCGCCAAAAGAAAATTAGTCAAACTACAATAACTATAAATAAAATGAAGAGACTTCTGAAAGTGATACACTTTTTGGGCGGATCAATCTTTTCTGTAAACCGCTCTTTATTTTAAAAACTGTTCGAACATTAATTTAGGTAATAAGTACTATACCTATCATACATAATCAGCCTATAATGTTCCCATTGCTACATACATTTTGACATTGGGACTTGGGACACAGGCCTCCTCCCGGTGAGAAGAAGTGGGCCGTTATCCACCACGCGGGCCGAGTACGGGTTGGTAGATGTCACATGTCTTCGAATTTTTGGTTTTAGAACAAACCAGCGTGCCGGTTTCTCCTAAAACTCGTAATTCACGGCCATTGCCACAAGGCCAGCACAGTCAGGTAATATGAAATAGTAATAATCTTAAACTAGTTTAGTTTAAGCGTCAGCAGGAAAAGAATTTCCCGACGAGCATCCCTGTTATTTTATCCTCTAACAAAGAGACGTAATAAAATCCACATTGTGAGGGGGTCGCTAGGATAATATTATCTCTTTCTACGAATTCAGCTCCAACAAAAGCCTTTCTATCCGTCAAAACCTCATTGCAGGTAATTCTTTTGAAACACTACACATTAAAAAGTTAATTGGTTTTAGGATGACTGCGTTTGGGTTTACGTAGATTTATAAAACACGTTCTTTTTCCTGCTACTATCAATATTTTTGAGTTGGTGACTCAGTGGTAATGGGCGCGACATACGAGTTGAAGGTCGTAGGTTCGAAACCAGACAGGCGCTATAATTTGTGTACATTATTTTATCAGCAATTCTATCAAAACGGAGAAAGAAAATATCGTGAGGAAACCGGCATGTCCTAGAACCAAAAATTCCAAGACCAGATTAGACCAGATTAGTTTCCACTACTGAAACACAGGCTTCCTTTCAGTGAGAGGGAGTGGGCCGTAATCCACCACACGGGCCCAGTGCGGGTTGGTAGATGTCACATGTTTCCACATGTGGCTGCTCATGCTTAAGCTTATGTTTGTTAATCCATCACGTTCTAACGGCTGAACAGATTTAGATGGAATTTAGCAAAAGCTTTCGTCGTAATCGTAACCAAGTAAAACCGTAGGCAACAACTACTACAAAAAATCCAGATCGACCTAGTTCTCACAAATCAAAGACTTCTGTAGATATTAACACCATCAAACTAAGACATATCTACACTAATATTATAAAGAGGAAAGATTTGTACCTATTTTTGTATGTTTGTAATGAATAGGCTCAAAAAGTACTGGGCCGATTTAAAAAATTCTTTCACCAATAGAATGCTACATTCTTCCAATTTGACATAGGCTACATTTCATTTTGAAAAAAAAAGAGGATCCTTGGTAAAATTTGAACAATGTAACCGAAGGTGTAGAAAAATGAGTCTTAAAATGTCTTTCGTCGAATGCGCTGCCGAAACTATTAGCGATAGAACAAAATAATGTACAACAATATTGAAGAACATCATAATGTCTACAAAAAACTCCGCGGTAGCATATGTCCAACTATTGTAGTTATGTCACTACAACAACTTTTTTCATTTTAACATTAATGAAAATGCTAACCAAATTCAAACCATGCTATTTATGTGTTTATATTAATCCTTATCCAAATAAATTATTTTATGGTCAAGACCATTTAACTACCTATAAAACAGTTTTTAAATTATTTAAATTGGACTTTCCATTCAAAAGATATTACGAATTAAAAAATTCAAACAGTAAACAAAACCGCCATAGCGCCGTGGCCGTTGTTTGCGATGCAGTCTGAAAAGCGCGCCGGGCATCGCGGCGGGCGGGGTGGAGGGGGCACTGAAATAAAAATATTTGTGAAAAAAAGTGTTTTATATCCAAATTTCCAAAAATAAATAATTGTCTACCCCGTGCGAAGCCGGGACGGGCTGCTAGTGTATTATATATCGCACAAATAAAAAGGGTGTCGTCTGACACGCCAATAACGATACATAGCTCGATTCCCTCAGGGCATGTGGGGATCAAACGACAGATTCATATTTATAATTCAAAGTAGGTACAACTACTATAACCAAACAGAAGAAGCCCTGCTAACGAAGCTTTGAGCAATTTTAATAAAGAAGCCCGATAAGAGTTCGTTTATTACCTTCGAACCCTGACCAGCCCTTTTACTTTGGGTAAATTATTTCATTACATCTGCTCAAAAACAGTGAAAGAAAACATCGTGACGAAACCGACATGTCCTAGAAGGAAAAATTTCGAAGATACTTGAATGTGACATCAGTCTACCAACCCGCACTGGGCCCGCGTGGTAGATGACGGCCCACTTACACAGAGAGGAGGCCGGTGTCCCCCTGTGGGAACATTATAGGCTGATTATGGTATGTGTATTGCACGTTCTGTTTCGAAATAATTTCAAAGACGTACGTGCCACGGTCAGGAATAATACAGACGAAAGCCATCTTTCCGTCAGTTTCATTATAACTCGGCCTTAGTTAAGTTACGGACGACTTTATCAATGCTACACCAGGTGAAATAGTGGTCTAACGTGAACCTTCCACAACTTCTTTATCTTTGATAGGCTCGCGTTTGGCCATTATCTCACAGAATAGTTAGCGATGATGCAGTTGGAGGTTTTGCATGCTCGTCACCACCAAAAAAATAGAAGAAGACGCTTACCTTCTCTAGAGAGTTTAAAACTGCAAGTTTTAGGTACCTAACTATAACGTATATAATCTATCTAGTTTGTTTAAGCCGAATTGTCCCACTGCAGGGCAAAGCCTTCCCTCTCCCTTTCGACACAATTCTATCTTTGGCTCGATAGGAGTCAAGTTGCTCGTTCCGCCATCGCCTTGGCCTGCCGCGATGTCTTCGTCGTTGCGTAGGTATTACGTAAGTATTTAAAAAAATAGGTATATCTCTAATTACTCATTTGCATATTCAGTGAATATGCAAATGAGTATAATATCTAGGTCTGTAAGTACCCACGCTACCGCTGACGTCAGCAACAAGTCAAGGGTTCGTTCTGTTTTCATAATGAATGATTTTTTATGTTGCGATGCCGCTCCACTGAGCTAATGTTTTGTTTAATCAGAGTTCCAGCGAAACTCGGCCTAGTTAATTTTGTGGAATAATATCGCTTTCATTATAGTTATCTCTAACATTTTCAAAGAGAGACTTTTGAATGTAGGATTTATATTTTTTATTTAGAGTTGGGATGAGTTAAAGTGAAAAGATTGTTCCAAATTAATATGCTTCCGTGGTCCGTGACGCATATAGGTAATTGATTTATGAAGAAGCAAACTATTTGCCTACAGAGAAGGATTAGATAGTTAGCTATAGTAGTATTCTTTGGTAAAATTTGTACCAGATGTCGACGTATATCATGATTTCATAAATGTCTTTAAAGGCAAAATACCGAAGTCCCTAACAACGAAATTCGATAATTTATGTTGTATTTTGGAAAATCTTTACCTGTTTGGACTTTATTTTAGAAGTTATACCTACTTTCCATTATGTTCTCATTTTTATTTCTATTTATATTGCTTATGTCTTAGTTTTAAGTAAGTGGGCAAATTGCAATATTGTTTGTCTTGTAATTTTAGTTTTTATAACTTGTAAGCTACACAAAAAAAACTTTCGCAGGCTTACAATCAAAATAGCATTCTAGCTAAATTTATAAAGTTTAAAATAGATTTCTGTAGTGGTGTAGGAGAGGAAAGATTTATACGCTGACTGTCGGTAGCTGTAAGCTACGTTAGTACTACGAACATACATAAATTATTACATTTCATAAAATTTATTTTGTTTCGCAGATACTATAAAACGTGGCGGTTTTTAGTGATAAATGGTTTTATTTTTCCCTATTATGAGCTTGGTTAGACAGCTGATTTATAAAATAAGCCTACTGAACAGTTTCTGACTAATTTTATTTAAGAACACTTTTAGGTGCATACCTAGATTAACTTTATCTATAAATTGAATCTTAATTTATTCGTTCATTTAGGGGGCTGGTAGCTATATAATAACAGCTGGGTCAACTTGCCGCGGTCGGTTCGTCGGTGGGTAACCATCCATTGCATATCGAGAGCCCTCCGTGCCACGGAAAGCACGTTTATCCGCTGTATTCGTAGGTCTTTGACAGTCGTTACTTACGGGTAGTCACAGTCAGAAGCCCAAAAGTCTGACAACCAGTCTTACCAAGGTTTATCGTGTTACCCAATGAATGGGTCGTGGAGGTCAGATAGGCAGCCGCTACGTGTAAAAGTTTAGCGTCATCATGTTAGACTGGAAGCCGACCCCAACATATGTGGTATAAGGGTAGGCAGATTGATTATTCATTTGTTACCAATATCCTATAGAATCGTACTCAGTGCAGTGTGAGCATTCGTTTCTCGAAACTGACACACTAATACAAAAACATAAATGGTGCAGCACAATAATTACTAATCTCATTACTCTGTCATCATTAAATGATTATGTCATTTCCCGGCGACACGGGAAAATAAACAGTTAACTCAAACAACTGGTCATTAATTTGTTTATTTACTCAAACTGGGAACAGCGTCAATTTACACATAATTTGCACCAAGGTTGAAATAATTTTGCCATTTTGTTATTAAAACGTCCGCGGCTGTGTAGTTTTGTTTGTTTATGGAATGATGCGGTGAAAAGCTTGCCTTTAAAGTTTCTATGATGGTCGTATTTTCTTAAGATTCGTATAGTTCGAACTACTCACATATTGTTATTGTGCCGTCACGGAACTTCATTTACACATTAAAATTTCGTCAATTTGTCGTTTTAAATGTAATTTTTACGACTGTCGAAGAATAACACGAAAAACTCGGTAGGCACTTTCAGTGCTGTGCTTTGAATTCAAGGACAATTTAAGTTTATAGAGGTATGAGGAACAGAGTGTAAAGTTCACTCATACTCATCATATAGAAAAGGGAGGATCCTCAATACGAAACCTTCGGGGCGCGAGTCCGACTCGCTCTTAACCGCTTTTTTTCTATTTGATTTTTGTTTGAATTATTGAAATTTGGACAGTCACAGCACCCTAATTGCGTAACACACTATCAATCACAATATAAATGATTTTGAAGCATATTGCTAAATAATCCATTGCTTTATAATGTTCGACATGTGTGTTGTCTGCTCAGCAACGTTAATAACGCTATAGAGGTATGAGGAACAGGGTGTAAAGTTCACTCATACTCTATAGAAAAGGGAGGATCCTCCGACCAGACGGGTGTTGTGTCTGACGGGCAACTGCCCGATGATTCATTTCGGGCCGTTGTATCTATGCTAGTTGCGCGGTAAACTCTGCTTGCGAGATGCAGGATTTTGCGTGACGTCAATATGACCCGTTGTTCGCATGTGGCGTTGTAGATAGCGCTACAAGTTCACGGACAAATTTACTAATCAATAACGGGAATTAAGCAGGTAAGCAAACGAACAAGTCAATAGATATTTACAAAGATCTGTTTTAATTGCAGTATTGTCTCTCCTTCTCCCTCATCCATCCACAGGTTGTCTTTAAAAATCGCTTTTTAGCGTTAAGGCCGCTCCGTGTCACCACTTGTAAACTACATTAAAATGTATATCTGTAATTTTTAAGGTGTAGGTACAAAGAGTATTATTGTTAAACCGACATTTAATCACCGACAAGACAGACGCATCGAATTTTCTAAAAAAAAACAATATCACTTGCTTAGTTTTTAAAAAGTCCAGTAAGAAATCTTACAAGGAAGCTTGAAAAGTATTCCTTTATTGTAAGCTTTCTTCTAACATTACCTTTTAATTATGGGCAATAAATATTCTGAAAAGATCTAAGACTATTGTGGACAAATAAAAAAAAAATTCACCTTAACCTACATGAGCACTTATGCAACGTCAGTAGCTAGGTGCACGATTCCAATTGGTCGTTTCCTATGGAGAAGAGCGGGAAAGAAACTCTTTTAAAAATAATTGGCTTTATAATGTCTTCAAATTACACTATATATGGGAGGGCAATGTACGCCTTCCAACAAGTACTTACTATTGTTAAATTAATTTAAACACCATTTTTTCCATTTTTATTTTGCTTATTTTTTCATATACATGTATCTACATATTATTATTTTAAATGTTAGCTTACATTATGTAAAATACAAAAATTAAGTCTACACCGAAGTAGTTTTAATTTTGTTTTTTGTAATCTTGTGTTTGTTGTTGTGTGTTACAGCCCGAGAGTCCATAATATATTTTTTACAATACTCATGGAATACAAATAAATGAATATGAATACTTAACAAAATAAGAAATGGCCAACAAATCGAAACCTCTTTGAGTCTACAAGGCAAAAAACGCTTTCACATTCACAATTTTTTTTTTTCTTTCCACGTAAAGGTAACAACACAACACATAACAACTAACACGCCACTAACTAACCACTAACCAACCGCCAGCCATGTTTAAGCCAGCTCATTCTTACGCATTTCTAAAGTAGGTACATTATGATGTATGGAGCCGCATGATTGCTTTCAATCATCACATCGTAATTCTCTCAGCGATTAATCGCATCATCTTCATCATATATTATTGATTATCGCACTAACACAGAACATCTGTTTCATTTCCTTCGCAAAATTTAGCTTTTTAAGTTTACTTTTGTGAAGCTTATTCAAATACTCTCTTTCATTGAAGTATTTTCTAGATAAGGTTTTATATATAACATATCTCGGCATTTTTTTTTTCTAAGTAGAAATCTTTATTTAGCCATCTTTCTTTAAAACATTTTTTTTGTAGATATTACTTAGATAACATTTTATTTCTAATTAATTAGCTACTAGTTTCTGCCCGTGGTTTCACATGCGTGGATGTCGGATAATATCCTACAGAACGTACTACTGCGATTAAAAGTACCTACCTATGTGTTAGTACAGGTTATACTTATCAGCATACCTACTACGAGCTCTTAACGCGATCCACTTTACGACCTAAACTGAACTGTTCTGCTAATTCGTACCATGACGTCTGTTTAACGATTCAATTTAGGCCGTGCCATCTGGATACCTACCACGAGCTCTTAACGCTTATTCACTTTCAACGATCCAAATGCCGCTGAGTGTATTGGACGTCATGGTACGACCGTGAACGATGCAGTTTAAGAACCTAAACTGAAATGTCTTGCTTTTGAATCGCTTTTAAATAGATCATGGTAGGCCTCCTGTCCCAAATTTCATCCAAATTCGTTCGGCCGTTTTTTCGTGATTGAGCATTATAGAATAGAATATATTAAATTGCTTTAAAACATGATACATTAAGGTCTTATAAATAAAGTTATGATCTTTCATGTTTCGCCATGGACTGGCATAAAAATATTTAAACATGTTAAATGTAACAAATTTAACACATTCATTTGTTAAAATTAAAACATTTTTAAAAGCATTGGTTTTTAGGTTTTCGTATTTATTTGAACACATAATAATAAAAGGTATTTATAGTAATATAATTAAATCTTATCTTATATTTATCTGCTACTTTTTTATCAAAAAAAAATCTTTTACGTTAAACATCCAAAGTTAGGATTAAGTTTGGATTTTAGAAAACGTAAAGTAACGTATTTTTTAGAAAACATTTTGGTTATAATCTACCCTGGATCAATTTAAATACCTATGTATCAGATTGTGAGAATATTGCAAAAAAAGATTGCATACTTTCATAAATACCTAAGTGTTTTTGTATTCAACTTTGCTTGCATAGAATTCGGCTAAAAAAGCAATTAAGTATAGCAATAACATAACATCAGGCCGGTATACCCCGAAGGAGAGAAAGGAGAACAAGGAGAACCAAATACACCATATTTCACCAGATATGTTTCAGTCCCATGCAACAGTGGGCGAGCCTATTGCACGCAACAGGCCACCAACCTAGACTTCGGGCTGCTACTGAGAAATTCCAGATGGAAAAACACAAAAACACTGCCCAACCCGGGAATCACACCCAGGACCTCATTCTCAGCAGTATAGCGCATACCACCACTAGAAAAATGAGGCAGCAAGTATAGCAATAAGCAGAACAAAGCTCAAAATTATAATTTGCTTTTGTTACTTCCTATGTTTTAATATCCCTCGACGTCTCGCAGAAGTACAGCTTGTCGTAAAACCCTGGAAGTAGCAGAACCATGCATCATGCAAAACATAAAATAAACAAAACAAGCGCGCCCATCAAAAAGCCACAACTCCGCACACGGTACAAACATATCTTATTCCTGAAGTTTACAAGTGCATAATTTCTACGTGTTTATAATAAAATCAATTCATGTTTGTGTTATTTGAAAGTCGTTCTGAAAGTTTTTAAATCTTTTCTAGTAGATAGGAATAAAACTAAATTTCAAAAATTAAAATAAAGAGACAATTCTGCGAAACACATGATAATTATTTTACATCCAATGGGTAAATAGTACTATTTACCCATTGGATGTAAAATAATTATCATGTGTTTACCTACCTTATTCTTGTAAACAATAAGTACTTATTGTTAGGTAAACATTGATTGGTATCTGGCATAACCTTCAAATAATTATCATCTACTTTAAATGATTCCCATTTTGCTTTCCGAAAGATATTCGACGGTTAAGAGGAAATACTTAGGGTATAAGTGACAAAAAATGAAATAATAATATAATAATAATATCCTTGGACATTTCACACAACGCCATATAGTCCCAAGCTAAGCAACCTAATGCTTGTGTTATGGTAACGAGATGGCTGATAAACTACTTATATACATATTTTTTTTTGTAAATACATACATATTATAGATAAAACACCCAGACTCGGAACAAATACTTGTAGGTAGTACAAATATTTGTTCCGTGCGGGAATCGAACCCGCGACATGCTGCGCAGCAGTCAATCGCTCATCCACTGCGCCAACCGTGCCGTCAAATGTTCAGGAGAGCCGTTCAAAGTTTTAAATTTTAGAAAAACTGAATGAATTTTTTGCTAGGTGATAAACGCTAAAAAAATTCATTGTAGAGCCATGGGAGTAAGCGCATTCGAAAGAGCGGAAAATTTTACGTAGGATCATAGGATGGCATATATAACAAATTTTTTACCAAAATGTCGCTTATACTTCCTTTTTACCGTACCAAGTTGGACGCAGTTACTTGGCTCTCTACCCAAAATAGGAGTTATTATTATTTATTTATTTTATATAATTTCTATTTTGGGTAAATAGCCAAGTAACTGCGTCCAACTTGGACGTAGTAGGTACTCGCCGGCCGCTACCGCTCGCTTCGTTCACTCCGCCTAGCGCTTGCTTAGATAGTCACAGTTCCAACCTAACCTAACCTGTTTGGTCCGGGTACTTAGTTACTGTGACCGACTCTGAGAAAAAGATAGAAATTAAAAATAAGGCTCATTCATTTAAAAAAAGTGTACATCATTAGAAGCGCCACAAAGATTTTAGAAGTTCACTAATTTAAAGTCAAAGACTGAAGATGTTTTTAGAGGATCAGTGGAATATTTCCCAAATTAACTTCTATGATAAGCATTCAATAATAATGGATGATTGAAGAAGCTGCTATATAAGCACACAAAATCAACTGAGAGAAACAGCGCGTTCCATTTGCAACAGAACATGGCCTCGAAAATTTCCGGTCTAGTTTCGACTAGTTTCCAAACTTCTACTGAATACGGCAGATAAATTAATCGATGGAAACACCTGAAATGGATTTATTGTGTCAATTTAAATAGAGGGAAATTCAAGACTAAAGAGAGGGTTTAAGTACTAAGACAGATTAGATACATCACTCATCTGACCAGGGGTGGCCCAGTGGAGACGGCCGCAATTTACGAGTTGTACCTAGATCATAGGTTGGAATCCAGACAGGAGCTTTACTTTTTAACCGACTTCCAAAAAGGAGGAGGTTATATGTTCGACTTTGTGTATGTTTTTTTTTTTTTTGTATGTTCACCGATTTCTCCGTCATTTGTGGATCGATTTCGAAAATTATTTTTTTGTTTGAAAGGGTATACTCCCAAGGTGGTCCCATTGTCAGCAAGTTGGAATCTGATGAGAGGGTCCCATGGAAATCGAGGGAAACCCTCAACTTTTTTTGGCAAACATATAGCGATTTGGATATTTTTTAGAGTAACTTGAAGGGTATACTCCCAAGGTGGTCCCATTGTCAGCAAGTTGGAATCTGATGAGAGGATCCCATGGAAATCGAGGGAAACCCTAAAATTTTATTGGCAAACCTATAGCGATTTGGATATTTTTTAGAGTAACTTGAGCATTTGCTCTCGGAAATCATCATTTGGTAAAGTGGAGCTGATGATGAAGACTACAGACGGCCATCGGAACTAATCAATGATAAATATTTCACGGGTTGCGATTCGATTACTTTAATATGGTTGCTAAGCAATTTATGCTCGTCACAATGCGTGTGGTGGTGGAGTGGAGTTCTTCAGGTTCTTACCAGGAGAACTCCTCAAAAATTAACGTCCCAGCATCGGGAAAAGCAATATTTTGTAAAAGGTGATGAGCAGTTGACGTTAGGCTATTGTAACTTAGATAAATTACAAACTCTCTCACTAAAAAGTGAAAAATAAAAACTTTTTTACAAAAAAAAAAACAACCGACTTCCAAAAAAAACTACAAAGTGATAAATAACTTTTATTTCGGAAGTCGGTGTCAATAAACGAAAATGCAGAACCAACGACACCGACTTCCGAAATAAAAGTTATTTATCACTTTGTAGTTTTTTTTGGAAGTCGGTTGTTTTTTTTTTGTAAAAAAGTTTTTTTGTAAATTGTTTCAACACCACTGCTCTCAAAACTGTGAGAGAAAACATCGTGAGGAAACCAGCATGTCCTACATATAAAAAATCGAAGACGTGTGATATTTACCAGCCCGCACTGCGCGTGATGGTGGATTATGGCCCACCATCTCTCACCGAGCGAGAGTACGCCTGTGTCCCAGCAGTAGGAACATTAGGTATATGCTGATTATGGTACTCGTCTGAAAACTTTTGTTACTAAAAGAGTGATGCATATAAATGTTGATAGATAGAGACAGAGAGGAAGGCCACCGAAAAGATGGATGGTTTGTTTGAGGTTTGATATCCTTCTCTTTGAAGGGAGTGAATGATAGCGTGACGGTTGACAGGGGCGAATGGAAGTAGGAAACGCCTTGCACCGACCCCGAGTAACGTGGGACAAGGGCAGGATTATTATTATTAGATTATGACTTACCTGTAGAAGACATTGCAGTGAAGGTCGCGACAGAATTATGAGATGATCTAGAAATGGATCTGGAAGGTGGTACAAACGAGAGCTAAAACTCTTTACTAGAAGAATAAGAAACTCTTAAGTCGTTACCTTGTGAAGGCCGCAGGAATCTGCTGAATGCGGAAAGCACAGAACCGGTCGAAATGGCGGTGCTTGCCCGACCTACATAGGTATATAGCAGTGGAAGTCTTTCGGCTGAAATGCTGACGATGACGAAGGCGTATACAAACGCGTCTCACGTGTAATAAAATTTATCGTGTAATTTCTGCGTGAGGACGGGACCACGAGCATTAGATGTATTCCTCACGCTGATCCATTGGCTGGTTCTCAGTGCGAACACAAAGGCTCTCGCAGTCGAATACATACAGAAATCTCGTTGAGTTTGTACATATTATTATGTCGTCCACTTTATTCACATTACATTACACTTGTCTAAAAACTTCTGAACAAACGCAGTAAGAAGTTTGACATTCCCACTATTTTCCGACTGGCTGCGATCCAAAGCCCTGGAGGCCTACCATGATCTATTTAAAAACGATTCAAAAGCAAGACATTTCAGTTTCGGTTCTTAAACTGCATCGTTCACAGTCGTACCATGACGTCCAATACACTCAGCGGTATTTGGATCGTTGAAAGTGAATGAGCGTTAAGAGCTCGTGGTAGGTATTCAGATGGCACGGCCTAAATTGAATCGTTAAACTGACGTCATGGTACGAATTAGCAGAACAGTTCAGTTTAGGTCCTAATGTGGATCGCGTTAAGAGCTTGTGGTAGGCATGCAGATCTTATTTGTTTACATACACTGCTGTTTACGATTACAAAATGAAATCATCCGTTGATAGATGGCAAGTGACGGACGTTGAGACGGCATGAAGTAACGGTTAGTCTGCGGACCCTTTCATCATAGATAAACCGGTGCAAATGTTTGCAGCCAGAGTAAACAAGGCGAAGAGTTGTAACATGTCCGAGTTACAAATCTGGACGATTTACTTTTTAATTCACACTTAAGTAAACAAACTGACGGTTAGTGGAACATTTCGTGGCATTGGAAAAACATTGGTCGTGAAAAAGAGCGGTAAACATTACGGATCTTAACTAGATTCAGAGATCGAATGATTCAAGGCGGAAGGATTTAGTAGTTAAGAACATAAAACTTGTGAGCATATAAAGTATTAACTCAGAGTTTTTCCGTTGGTTTTATTTCAATTACTATCTGCAATAATGCAATCGTAATGATGTAATTTCATTATTTATTTTTAGCCAATTTTGCCCCACATCTGGGCAAAGGTCTCCCTTTCTTCTTACCCTGGGATGTCATTTTAATTTTGGTAAGCAACAAAATATAATCAAATCTGGAAACTTTTTTTAATTAATTTGGTCTACAAACAATTTTATCTCAGAGTTGACAAAACTGTCCGTAGACAACGACAGTCCGAGTTGATTGATTGGCTTCCTAGAACCACAGAACTAACCAAGGATAAGGAAAAGGTATAAAAACAATCCAAAACTTGTACAACGCCTCCATTAGTCTATCAAATAAAGCAAGGTCCTATTGTGCCAACTCCAATAACAGAGATTTGTTCGGCGTCCGCATCAATTTGCTAAACGCCTATCGGCTAAATTGTCTCGGCGCGGTTCGGTTTACGCAACAAAATTTATTCCATCACGAACCTTTACTGGGAACTGGGGACATAATGTAACAAGACCGCACGATTTAGCTCCTTCGAGATCAATTTAGGTAAAGGTTACGAAATTTAATGGTTTTTAAAATGTTGTATTACAAAATCGGGAAGGTGTTGAGTTTAACCATGTGAAACACTGAAAGGTAGACACGAGCGACATGCTTCGACGACAGAGGCAACTGCAAGCGTCGATGTGTGTTGTCGGCAGCCGCCGACACGTCGGTAACGCGTCAGCGGCTGTCACCGTCTCGCGTCAACGCTTGCAGTTGCCTCTGTCGTCGAAGCGTGTCACTCGTATGTACACACACTTAGGTCCAATTAAATTCATGATAATCATGCATTTAATTGGACCTAAGTGTGTAATGTTTATTTAAATAGGTTAAAAACATCGCTTTTATACGTCATTTTTTTATTTCAAACTATATGTGGTTTATATTGTATGTATCTTTCTTTTGTACACTTTAGATTAATTAATTATAGTATACTCTTATAATTTATTTAACCTGTCGCGCGTCTAATTAGCAGAGACAATAGAAATTTTATTTTTATCGGTACACATGTTGTTCGCTCGACACGCGAAGAGTAAATGAATAAAGTCTACATACTGATAAATGTTGCATTTACACTTTCTCCAATATCCAGTAAAAAAACTAATATAGCAATTACCTTCGCTATCTATTTTCAAACAGCTTAATTTCAGTAACAATCTGCCCATCCCTTTGCTGTCCAAAGGCATCATAAAAGAGACTATATCAGTAGAATAAATAGATCAATGCACCTAACTATTTCCATATATTAATGTAACATACTTTTATGTCAATAAAATTATTATTATTATTATTGATAACAGTAAACTGCAAGCTCAGAGCTCCAAAGGTAATGGTAATGATCCTGCTGTCACAGTCATTCAGCCGTATGCGGCAGATAGGTTCTGCTATGGACATTATTTTATGGCCTGATACGGTTAAATCTGTCTATCCTTTCAGTCCAAGGTCACATACCGCTGATTCTCTGGGTCTGTTGTATTGTAATTCTTAAAAGCCATTGATTTGAGTGGTTAATGAACATTGTATAAATAATAACTTATACAAACACATAAACAGAGACATACATAGACAGAGACTTCGTACTCCTTGCTTCGTTCACGTGCACACATCTTGCCATACGCACGCCGGTTGCGAGTACTACGCACCTGACCTTCCTGAAGAACATCACCAATAAGGTCACTATATGTCCTTCCGGGGCGTCCCCTCCCGCATTTCCACTCAGTTCTGCCTTGTAAATAAATGTATCTTTTGTTGGTCGCCTTTCATTCATCCTTCCAAACTACATAATCATGCTCCTTTCAATAAAGAAAATCTTAGATTTAATAAAGGCCGTATTGCAATTGGTTTCAAAAGTAGCTCATTACTTAAAAAGGTGATATCAATACTTTTTTTAACCTAAAGTAAGAGAAAAAGTCAATTTATTTGAAGAGTAATCCTTATTGAAATCCAATAAGTATTCTGTTTAATTAAAGATTTTTAAGAGACAATCGAGATGAAATTACCTTTGGTTCATTGTACCTATATTATAATTAGAATTGTGAAAAGTTTAACATTAGTGCTGATTCTGTTGTTGACAAACTAAACTAAATTTATGTTCAACGCACCTTTTCTTTCTATTTCAAATGGATTTTTGTTCAGTGAAATCAATCAGCGCCTGACGTAAATTGACGTAATTTTAGTAGGCAACTTTTTAATTACGTTTAAACTTGTATGGAGTAGTGTCAGGCGCTGATTAATTTGACAGGACTTAACTAAAAGTTATATTCTGCCTTTTTCTTAATGAAACAGAAAGAAAAAGATGCACTGAACTTTTTAGTTTAGTTTGTGAACAAGGGAATCGGCACCATTGAATGGCAAAATAACGTTTAATAGCGATGTTTGTAGTGGATGTATTGCCTAAAGCTACAGTATCCATATCCTAGAAGAGCGATGGCCGCCTCATAACGGCCGCAGTGATAGCTCTCATGAAAATGATGGCAGCGGGGTTTGACTTTACGGTGGTGTCAAAAAACGCTTTCAAGGGAAACACACCAAGTTGCTTTCATATAAAGGGTGGTAGAAACATCAACGCTTAAATTGTACATGATTCTAGCGTAGTTATTAAAAACAAAATTGTTCCTTATAATATTTTGACCTCGTAGGCATTGCACTTTTCTATAAAAAAGCTGTTTTTTTATGAACAACAAAAAATTAGTTATATAATTCTTTGTTTTCTTTGAAATCCACATCTCGTCGGAAAATACACGCGAACATTTTGAAAATATATAAAAGCACGTTAGGAAAGTTGAAGAGCAGATAAGCAGGCTGTTTGAGAGCGAAGTTTATTTTCTACCTCAAGTTTATTTACCACCCCTGAGACTGCTTTAACATTTAGTACCTACTTACTTACCAACCATTTTAAAATTATTAAAATACATACACCTTCTTCCCGTAAAACTAGGCAGAAACTACAGAACGCCACCTGCTACGATCCTTACATTCCGATACCTCTTTATTTGTGTATCTATGGTCGCAGCAAACAATTTCCACGTAGCTATATTAGCTGTAAGCGAGTTCAGCATAGAGGTTATAGTCAAAGTGTTCGTCAGCTTTATGATATTCTCACTATTTTTAATTAACGCGTATCGAAGTACATTTTGAGAGAAGCTCGACGACTAGGTAGGTATGTGTATTAGGTACACCCGAGCATTGGAAACACTATAGAATTTTTCAATATAAAATTTATATTCTTGTTCTTCAATTGCTTTGTTTATGTTCTTATTATTCTTTAGGCTTTACTTTTCCCAACCTACATAAAAAAGTGACTTATTGTGTTGATATAATTTTAGTATGAATGATGTATCCAATATTTTTTAACAATATTTTGATTTAAAAAAGTGTCCACGGAGCAGGCACTCAAACTGTAACCGTAATAAGTGTTTTTAACACTGTTTTTTAAACTGTTTTAAAAGAAAAACCCTTCTAAATGTAACAGATACAATAATGTTACATAATCAAAGTGTAACCTTTTATGTGTTAAGGTCTCTGCACACAGCCGGCGCCGCGGCGTGGCGTGGCGGGGCGCGGCGTGGCTGGGCGCGACGCTGCGCTGGCGGGGCGGCGACGCTGCGCTAGCGGGGCGGCGACGCTGCGCTGGCGCGGCGTATGTAATGTAGTAGTCACACTGCCGCATGCCGGCGCGACGGGGCGGGACGTGATCGCGCCCGCAGTGTGACTGCTGCCGCCGCAACAGCGCAGCGTCGCCGCCCAGCCACGCCGCGCCCCGTCACGCCACGCCGGATGTGTGCAGAGACCTTAACAGAAATAAGCATTAGTAGGGATAATTGCACGGTACCGCAAAAACGAGCGGCGGACAGACAGACGCGGCAATGGCAAAATAGCCTCAATCCAGTCGGGAGAGCGGCTATTTTGGCAACAGCGCGTTTACCGGTTACCACTTAGCTATTAACACTTTGTTACAAATATATTACGGTTACACTTTTGTAAGTGTTTTGGGTTAACACATTAAACACTTAAAAAAGTGTTAAGTACTATAACTATTTGATTCTGTTATCAATTCAATATGTAACACTTATAATTTTGTAACCTTCGTGAAGGTGTTATAAGTCCCTGCCACGGAGTTTCTTGCCCGTTCTTCTCCATAGGAACCTACTGCGCTTTGAAATGAGCAACTAGCTTTATCTTTCTGACTGACCGACTCCTTGAAAATTCAAAAGTGCCTGTAATTAATTGAAATAAATGCTTTCAGTTTGATTTTTTGAGTATGGCAGATCTTAAAAAAAAAAACAAAAAAAAGTGATATTATCGCCCATTATCACAGAGGCAATTCTCGTAATTTTAAAAACGTTCACAGTCTGATCTCAGTCTCAATTTGTCAAAAATACCTCTAAAATCCCAACATTTTGACAATTTTTTGACATTGATTATCACTGAGATGAGATAGCGACTAGATTTTGAACGTTTTAAATTACGGGAATTGGCCTGCTGATAGAACGATCCCTACTCGTATAAAGAAACTTTATTTTGTGAATAAGCCGTGTGACATGCAATTTTAATTTGATACAATGCTCAACCTCTCTCACCATCTCACCATGTATTTGATTTCTGATAATAGTTACCTATTCACTGCAATAAAATACATCCAAACGTAATAATAAAACAGCTACAGGTACTTGTTATGGGTACCGAAGTACCTATCACAAGTTTTTCAGTAATGTACTCTGTCTTTTTCAGCATCAACTTAAAATAACTGATATTCGTGATAAAGTTGATATGGTAGATAATCTAATAACTATCTGCCCTTGATAAATAAGAAAGACGTGTCTAGACAGACACTATAAAGAACCAACTCTAATAATGACATAACAACTTTCCTAATACTTAATCTACGAAGGAAAGAAATAATCATCATCATAGAACTATACGAGAAGTGTTCTTTACTTTCATATTTCTTTCAGAACGGACCCATCCAATTAATATTGAGTAGGTAGTACAATGATAAATTATGCCTAGAACATTCTCGTAAGTAGAAAACAGTTCCAGCAAAAAATGCAAGAGTAACATCCCTGAAATAATCCTCCTCAGTCATTATCAACTGACATTTACTTAATATTTCTATAAAATATTCTGTAAGTATTTTATTTCTCCTCCATCAAATTGTATTCGAAATAAAGCTAACAATGAGTAACTGTCTTGTTATATTTGTATATACACCACCCTTACAAACTTAATTACATTGCGAAATCAAAAACAGATTTGTGCGGCCGCGGCCGTCCTCAGTTGGTCATTTGAGCCCTCTCGTTAAGGCCATTTTGTAAGACCCTAAGTAATTCAAAACGCCGGTTTATAGAGTCAACCAAACTTGAGATAAATTAGGTTTGACCCCCGTTTACCGAGTGTTTCAATATTGTGTGGCGTTTTGTATACCTAATGAAGTACATGAGAAAAGGTTTTTTTTCTGTAATATGATGAAGTTTTTACGGAATGTTGAAAGTTTAAAAGCCATTTGAATGAACATGTTCATAACACACGATAATTATGTAAATCTTAACCAGCGGTTCAAAAATATCACTGTGAACACTTGGGTGAACTGAGCTGTCATTCCACCTGATGATACCCACTAGTGACACTATTGACAGGTCAATTCATGCTCACTTCACCTAAGTATTCACGGTGAGTGTTTTACAGAATAAATCAACTGAATTATAACTTTTGCAATAATAAATTTTACTCGATTCAGAAAAAATCGAAATTAGAAAATAATATTTCGCTCTAATACGTTCACGTTTAAAAGCAGTCTATAAAACAAAAAAGATGATAACTCTAAAAACTGTCATAAATATTCACCTATGATACAAAAGCATATTCTAATATAGGTACGATACCCATTTATCAGTTTTATTTTATTTTCCTGAGAGCTTCATAAGACAAACAAATCGCCAACAATTTGTCTCAATTTCTTTTAAGTGAAACGGTGACATGGGAATATAAAACCTGTTTATGAAAAGAACCTTCATGAGTCTTACTTAGTCACGACCGGAGATATGATTGAGAAAACCGAGCGTCGATACCACAGGGGCAGATATAAACCTAACCAATAAAAATCATAGTGAAAGCTTTTAAATCGAAAGTAATTACATCAAAAGCTCAACTCATAATCCAATAGACTTTATTTAAAAGTCCCGAGAAACAAATAAGCTACACTTCACTCGCCAAACCATACAGTTTAAAAAGGAACGATCAAATTGAAGTGTTTGTAAACAAATTCCACTCAATTTTTTGTGAACCACCAAAGATGGAAGTTTTGAAAAGAAAATCTTATATAAATTTCCTTTAGAAAGGATAAAAATCAATAGAAAATTGAGGGGCAATTATCGTAATTTTAAGAACGTACACAGTCTGATCTCAGTCTCAATCTGTCAAAAATACCTCTAATTTCCCTACATTTTGACAAGTTTTGACATTTGTTTGTCGCCGAGATGAGACTGCGACTAGATTTTGAACGTTTTCAATTACGAGAATTGGCCTTCAGATCTTGGGTTCCAATATCAGGCGTCGAAAAAAGGTTCATCGCGCATCATGAATGGACCTCTTTTCATTCTTTGAGTTTGCTTATTCTATTCATAGAATGGTCTTCCTTCCCTCCTTTCACTTATCCTTATCTACTGTTTGTTGACAATTCTTATGGAAAAAGTCGAGTTCGTCCCGCCATCTCTTCTTGGGCCGGCCGCGTTGCCGTTTGCTCTTGTTTGCTCGCGTTGCCGTTTGCTGTGTTGTTAACTTGTTATGTCACTGTCCATTCCAAGGCTGCCTGGAAGAGATCGCAGAAAGCGATAAGGCCGCCCATTGTTGGTTTGTATTAATAATCATATTTTTTTTTTATGTATTTCTGGTGTACAATAAAGTACCTATATATAAATAAATAAATAATATCGATTCTTTTTTTTGAGAAGTCGATCTGATAAGTTTAGTATGTAATAAGACCTCTTCTATAATACTCGTAGATATCCAATCGCAATAATTAATTAGTGCCTTCTCAATTACAATAGACATACCTACTATGTTATAAATACTTAAAGCGAACAACTTGTCATTTGACACACACGAATTCCACGAAATGAATATCACCTAATTATCAAGATCATTTATTATTACGGTCTAATTATCACCTAATTAGTTGGATATAAAAACATTTTTTATTTAATATCGGTTCTATTTCCAGACAATAAATGGCCCGTAGTATTTTTCAAATGAAAAGCCAGGAAAGTGATAATATTTTCTACTTAGATTATTCCCACAATACCGGTTTCAGATAAATATGAGCGAATACGTTTTCGACTAAGTAATTCCGATTTGATAACGTATGATTGTGTAACGTTTGATTAAACAAAATATAACGGGAATAAAGAAAATAATTGGTTACTGAGCCCTTCTATTATTTAACATTGAGCCTCAAAGCAGGATCGCGGCTTATTAGTCGATTCGCACGAATTTACTCGCCCGAAACGGGCGAATCGTCACTTTTAAATAAAATTATTTTTTCTATAGGTGAAAAGAGAATAGAAATAATATGTATTCGGCGATTGGCACATTTTGTAATTTTATGCAATAAAGTATAGAAAAAAGCACTAGCACACAGAAGTGATAAGAGTTAAATAAAACTTATAAAATGTGTACTTGTTTTCTTAACTTTATTGCATAAAATTCAAAATTTGCCAATTGCCTAATACTTACATATTTCTGGAGTCGTCGACTCGCCCAAAAATAAATTAACCGCGTACAAGCAGCGCATACAAAAAAATAAAAATATTGTGACATTTCGCCAGTTTCGGGCGAGTGAATCGACTAATAAGCGGCTATCGCTCCTAAATCTGCTCTTAAACAAAAATAAATGGTTCTATAATTTTGTATTTCCCCGTAACCTGTCGAAAGTAATTAAAAGGTTGAACACCAATAGCCTAGGGAGCTATAACTTCAAAATGAACATTTAAAAGGGTTATAGAGGTACGCTCCAAATACATAAATATAACCTTAAGGTAATAAAACACGAGATTATTTAAATACCTTTGATAATTTTATGTGATGTGAGTTTTTATGTCAAAGTCAAAGATTTATAAAATTTGCATACTAAGTGTACATTTTGGTGTTGTTTACAAATGTAGGTACTTACAACTTAGCGGCCTTTTCAGACATCGCAAATTTGAGGGCTAAACTAGCAAACATTTAAACTATGATGTAGGATTAATCAAATCTAATAATTTTTTTCTTAACATTATAGCCCATGCATACTCTTATAATTAATTAACTCTGATTGGGTGATTGTGTATAATGTCTGTGTGCGAGGCTACGTGAATGTCTGTATTTTTTAGTTGTTCATTCAAGTATGTCTGTATTAGGTATTTACTTTTCAACTATTAATTATTCAATTATTTAGGTATGACTGTATTATTTAATTTTGTAATTATTTAGCTTTTATTTTATTATTATACAATTATTTAATTTTTATGTCATTATTTCTGATTCAAGAATTCCTCAGTTGAGTAGTAGCAGTTTACTAGAAGAAATGTTTTTAATTTGTTGTTAAACGGAGTGAGGCTAGTTTCATTTTTTATCTCTTGAGGCAGCTTGTTGTATATTCTTATTGCCATGTGTTGTGGGCTTTGATGTAATATTTTAAGTCTTGATGGTGGTTGGTATAAGTTATATTTGTGTCGGGTGTTATAAGTGTGTATGTCCTTTACTTTAGTGAATATGTGTATGTTTTTGAATACGTAGATACATATATCGTGTAAATATATACATATATAATATGTTATGTCGTCGTTATCCAATGTACACACGGCCACACATCAAGCTATACACAACCAGTATAAGCTGACTTCTGATTGTATGAAAAACCTATACAATACGAGGTCAACTAAAACTGGAAATTATAGCTTGATGTGTAGCCGTGTGTAACCTACCCTTAGATAAAAGTTTTGACAGAAAATCCACCTAAATCCCTATTTAGGTGGGTTTTCTTACTGTTGTGTGGATTAGAAAGAAACCTAACCTTCAAGCGTCAGCCATAATTAATTGTTAGATAAAAAACTTTTAACGCAAGTGCATACTATAATATATGACTCCCACAAGTTAACAATAATGATGAATAACATAAAAGCCAATTTGGTTTTTTTCTGTTCTCACAACAGGACATAAGAGTAGGTACATACAAAATGAGGACGTAGGACATATTAATAAAATGTATGAACTACAATTTTATCCGTCCCGTGACAGTAATTCCTCTATGTAAATACCTAAGTAAACGTGTCATAATTTCCCGAGGTAGACATAAAACACCATTTTGTCTTATTTTGATACAAATGCAAATCTAACTGACTTATGGAAAATGTTGTGACGAAACGAACTTATAATGATACTAGCTGCGCCCCGCGGTTTCACCCGCGTAAGTTTCGATTTAGGGGTATGAAAAATAGATAGTAGCCGATTCTCAGACCTACTGATTAAGGATATAAAATTTCATAAAAATCGGTCAAGCCGTTTCGGAGGGGTATGGTAACTAACATTGAAACACGAGAATTTTATATATTAGATAAATTGCCGTATCCCGCAGAGATTTATGCTTGTTCTTGCTTTATTAGGAGTACTTTCTGCGTTAGGCAAAATTGTTTACAAAAAAAAAACCGCCAAAATACCTGATGTGGTAAAATACCTACATACTTTCAAAAGCAGTAAAAAATTCGAATGACCCAACTAACTTCGACTTTGATGAGGCCATAAAGATTTGTCAGATTTACTGCCATACTTTGCGATAAGTTTATAAAAAACCGGTCAAGTGCGAGTCAGACTCGCGTACCGAGGGTTCCGAATAAATTTTTAGGTAGGTAAATAGTCTAACACGGGTTTTTTTTTTTGTAATGTAACTACTTACAAATTTACGGTTTTCGGATTTTTTCCTTTACTTGTGCTACATGACATTGCTTCTTGCCAAATTCCATGATTCCTGGTCAACGGGAAGTACCCTATAGGTTTTGATTCCGGAACATGAACACCCGTAACTTTTGATTGCGTTGACTTAAAGTTTGATTTTTTCTCTGCTTTAAGGGATTGTAGCCCTGAATATTAGATATTAATTTCAATTTGATAACTCTACGCGTTCCTGAGAAAAAGGGTCTTGACAGACGAACAGACAGACGGACAACGAAGTGATCTTATAAGATTTCCGTTTTTCCGTTTGAGGTACGGAACCCTAAAAACAAGCTGGCACAAACAGGCCCGTAATGCACATAAGGAAATATATTTTCAGGAAATAGCAGGAAGTTTCGAAAAGTAAAAATTATGTTGGAGTCGAAAGTTTCAGGAGCCCATTAATATTCCAAATATACTTATGCTACTTTACCTTGAACATTCATAGGAACTCTCATTTATCCTCATCAATAATAAAATATTCAATCAACAGCCAACTCTTTGATACGGTTTTAATAGGTTTTTTTTATATTTTATTTATCTTTTTGATATATTGTTTTATATTTTGTGAATGTTGTAGTGTAGGCCTGTAGACTGTAGATTTGTAGATATTTTTTTATTTTATTATGTACCTGGTACTTCACAGGCCTACGCTGTCCTTCCATACCTATTACTATACCTAATTACTGTAAAAATATGTATATTACTATATTACCTATATATTATTATATTACTGTACCTAATTTCAAAACATTGTAAAAGCCTATTACTTATAAAAGAGTAATCATGGAATTTCTTGCAGTCTCTTCTCCGTAGAAAACGACCAATTGGAACCGTGCATCTAGCTTCTGACGCCCATAGATCACAATAAGTTCTGGTGCCCATGTAGGTTTATGTGAAATAAAACTTTGTTTACTTTATTTTTTCAAACTTAGGTATCTAACTCAATTTAAAGTGCTTCCAACGTCACTTTTAATAAAGACAGAAATAATTTTAGGGTCAACGTCGTCCAGGGTCGCTCATAAAAATTAACCATGTACAAACTCGAGTAACCAATAAGTAGCCAGAATGTGTATGCACTAGTATTTCAATGGCGGTCCGTACTTTTGAGTAGCGCCGTGGACGATCGGACTAACGAGATCTTTTAATTTTTTCTTTTAACCTTTCATCGACATCAAAATTGCTAAGTAGGTAATCTCATCATCAATATAAAACTGCTGACTAACCCTCTCCAAAAACAATAACCTATAAATGTCCCTAAAATCAGCTGACATGCCAAAAATCAACCCGAAAAATTGATTTCACGGAAAAAGTATCAATTTGTACCAAATTTAATTTACGCTTGTTCGATTCGAAGGCCTGTCGCGCTCATTACCGGTTCGCGGGACCCTAAGTGTGATTGACAAGTGCTATTGTATAATTGGATCTGAATCCACTGGCCAGTCAATCTCAATGGAATACGCGAGTGGTATTGGTATCACTTTTGTAGGGCCACTTATTTTAAGGCAATCACGACGTTATAGCTGTACAAGGATCTTTTCACGACGTTGTAGCTGTACAAGGATCTTTTGGTGCGTGGCCAAAATCAGAACTAATACCGCCATCTTGTTTTTTCAATACATTTCATTAAATCTGCCTAGCTTTTTCGCAACTATGTTGGGGTCGGCTTCCAGCCTAACAGGATGCCAATACCAGTATTTAACATGGAGCGACTGCCTATCTAACCTCTACAACCCAGTTACTGGATAACACGAAACCTCTTGGTAAGACCGTTTGTCAGACTTTTGGGCTTCAGACTACCCGTAACGACTGTCAAAGATCTACGAATGACAGCCGGGGCCAACGGCTTAACATGCTTTCCGAGGCACGGAGGGGTCTCGATATGTAATAGATGGTCACCCATCCACGAACCGACCGCGGCAAGCGCTGTCAAAGTCGTAGCATACCCTTCAATATACCCGTGCGCCTGTTTTTATTTAGTAATCTGTTATAAGCTCCTCAATGCATTTCACAAAACAATTTCTCAAAATATGTTCACCAACATCTATACCTACTCCATGTAAAGATCATTCGAGCGCCAAAACATCGTTGTACTCGTAGTACTGTAATGTCACTGTTTGGAAGCAGAAGGCCAATTCACGTAATTTGAAACGTTCAAAATCTAGTCGCAGTCTCATCTCAGCGACAAGCAAATGTCAAAAACTTGTCAAAATGTAGGGAAATTAGAGGTATTTTTGACAGATTGAGACTGAGATCAGACTGTGAACGTTCTTAAAATTACTAGAATTGCCCCTCAGGGTTTGAAGATGTCAATCTAAGACGAATTTGATTGGTATTTTCTCCGCTGAAATTAGGAGAATTTATGGCACAGTTGACCAAGTAATGTTGAAAAGTGCAAGCGTTTACTTCTGAACTATACATAAATTCCATTTTCGTACTAAACAAACGTATGTCTACAGTAGAAGCTAAAGATAGGTAACAAAACAAATAGTAGAAGTGTTCCCACTGCTGGGACACTGCCGTAGTAGGCCGTAATCCACCACGTGAGCACAGTGCGGGTTGGTAGATGTCACACGTCTTAGAATTTCTCCTAGAACATGCCGGTTTTCTCATAGTATTCAGTTTCAGATGATAATATCTTTAATAATCAGTAAATTTATTTAAAGTGAACAGTCAATTCCATTTGCGTTAGAAGCCGGAAATTATATTAATTATCACTACTGGTTAATTAATTTACATATAACACATACATTTAATAACAATAACTTAATCATTTGATAACGCAAATAAGCAGATTACGGTTACTAATGTAAATTTAATTTGATATTCATTGATACATGGTTTACATTAATTGTATTGTTGGTAAATTATTCCACAGTGCAGATGTAGAACTTTATGAAAATAACCATAGACTTATAAAAAAGATGGACTCTGCGCCACGCATAATGAAAGTGAAGCACCGATCTATGTGTGCGTGATTGACGATTGACGCTGTCGTGTCACGTAATGGCGGCCGGTCGGCATACTATGATGCAAATGTGAGCGTGAGAGAAAAAGTTTTTTTTTTGGTATTTTTATTGCTGAATGGGCCCGCTCTTGACCTCGATCACGCCTGAACTGGCATCTGGCAACTGGCACTGGAACTCCCACGCATCACAGATAAAGTGTAGGTATACCATTTTTTTTTGTTCGCCTATACTATCCCACTGCTGGGCATAGGCCCTAAATCCTTCTAGGAAACCTTTTCCCGCGCTACCTCAAACCAGCCCTCGCGGTACGCGTACTCTTACTAAAAACAAAAGGACATACGAATAACTTTATCTGTGCACATTCAACAGGTGACGTATTTGTGAACTCTCTGCTGTACAAGCTCTTGCACTCCAAAAATTTTTTTTTTTACTTTTCGTACGTAATATAAAAAGCTTTGTGTAATGACTTTCTTGTGTGTAAAAGTTACAATGTTTGTAGAACGACGAAAAAGGCTGACTTTTGACAATATAATGCAGGCTTTATTAAAATAGATAACCTTTTTTCTTTACGCAGGTCAGCAGCCGCACATTTACTTTAAGATTCTTTCAATAAAATGGACTTATAATACTAACATTATAAGTCCATGTTCAATACCTACATTGAAAGAATCATAAAGCCTACATTACCTACCTACCTACATTTACCTACATTTTCACCCACGAGTCAAGTTAAAAGTTGAAACTTCTAATTTCACTACAAAAGCCACGAAAATTCAAGATCCGTTTATGTGGTATCGGTCAAAAAGCATCCATATTGATCACTTTCTATCTATAGGTACCTACATACAAAAAAGTGTCTGTTTTTAATGTCATAATAACAGCTTTATACTAATTGCTTATGTGAAAGTATAATTATTCGATACCAACTTATAAATTATTTTTTGTCTGTCTGTCAGGCTGTTTATTCGGGCTAATTCCCAAAATGACTGCTCCGATTTTGATGAAATTTGGTCAACTTTGGGGATACTTTGAACCCTGGGGAAGGATATATATAGGCTATTTTTGATCGACATACCACGCGGGAGAAGCCGCCGTGGAAGCTAGTTATACAAATAATTATCTAATGCAGCTCATCCCACAGTGATGTCATTCAATTCCCCAAGGCACCAATTAAGCCATGGTGGGCACAGTATAGTAGGTACAGAAGATCGATTCCATACAACGAGCCAAAACGCAGCACGCACACATAGACATTGTGTACACAATAGCGATAGTACCTACCAATAAGTTTTAGTTTAAACTAGCTGACCCGACAGACGTTGTCCTGCCAAATTTCAACAAATCACACAAAATTCCCATGGGAAAAAGGACGTTCAGTTTTTCCCGAAGTTGATGTTTTTCCGGGAAACATTTACAATTTTTCTTTCTATAAAAACCTAATTCGTACTAATACGAACATTTAAAATTAAAAAATTGCCAAGTTAGCCCAGACGTTCTCAAGTGATGTGCTTACTTTTTTTAAATATTATAGATAGATTAACAAAATCAACTAATGTTGTAGTGAGGATATTACGAATACACATACTTAACTTCAAATTCTCATTGACCTAATTGAATATAATTATTATAGTTACGTGAGCGAAAACACGGGCGCAGCTAGTTTGAAAATAAAACAGTGAAAACATAGCGAGAGTGCAAGCGCCTGGAGTTTATGATCACCACACTTATGTTTCCAAGGTCCATTCAAATCTTCGTTCCCAATTGATCTCCTAGTAATTCTGAAATCAAATAATTGACTAGTTGATTTCAGAATTACTAGGAAGTCATAAAAATGTTGTTGCGCAAATTAAACTTTTATGTGTGGGTTTTAAAGTTGTTTTTCCAAAAATACATTTTGTTTACATGTTTGGAAACTAAAACACGAACGCAGTTTATTTATTTGTGCTCCTGTTTTCGGTTGTTGTATGGTGGCGCTGACCTTCTGTACCCATCTGTTCAGTGGGGGTTATTGGTCGAGTGATCGCACCCCACCACTTTTGCCTGTTGCTCGTATTGAAGCAATTACGTCGCCTATAACGCCTGCAACACAAAGTGCCGGCCGATTACTCGTGTTTGGAAATATCATGTAATGACATAGATTCTGATTGGATACATGCAACATAGAGGGTTAAAACTTCTAAAGGTAAGAGACGTATTTTGTTTAACTTTCAATACGTGCAGCAGCTGATCAAGAGGTTGGTCACGCGGGACGTGACTGGACAGTCACGTCAGTCCTGCAATCTTTTCTTCATGTTTATCTGACTAAATTCCTGCGAAGCGCCACTATCTTCAGCGTGTTTAGTGTTCATACGCATTTGTTTACTGTATGACTATCTTAGAGCATGTGTTGCTTTTTGTACAATAAACTTATTATCTATTTGTACCACGAGCGGCATGTTATCAACGGCAACACCGACATAAAGTCTGTGGACGGCAGCGACCGAAAAATGTTGACGGCTGCAGTTGCTACTGAGCTATTAAGCTTCGGAGCCTTTTCAATATACCTAAGGACGTTTATTTATTTAGTTGGACATAATAATTTCTTCATCGAGGTTCGAGCGACTTACATTGTCACTCATTGTCGTGACTATATTGTTTTTCTTTCTTCTTTTATTAATATGTTTGTCATTGGTGGTGTCTTTCGTTACTTTTCTTTATTATAGACGTGTTAATCATACAAAGCTACAAACACGTGATTATGTAACGGGGTCTATGCATAATTTTATGTCAAACGTGATGCAATCTCTTTCATGATTATAATCAGCAGTTTTTATAATTTTCCTTATGTATTTTCACAGCGAGATATAAAATGAAATAATTACTTTTTAATTTCGACTTGTTTGTAATTTTATGTAACACTAGCTTCAGTATTCCGAACAAAAGTCTATATTCTTTCTCAGAATACAAGGTACCTCCATACAAAGTTTCATCAAAATCGGTTCAGCCGTTTAGCCGTGAAAGCTTAACAACTACTAACAACTCTCATTCTCATCTATATACTTATAATAAATCTGTAGAAGTGAAAATTCTGTACATTGAAAATATCAAAAACATAAATGTCAGGGGGTAACGTGTTACTCGACCGACACCGAACCCAAAAATGTGATTAAAAATATTTTTGTCTGTCTGTCTGTTGGTTCAGGCATCACGCAAAAACTACCGGTTCGATTACGATGAAACTTGGTATAATTATTCTTTAATATCCTGGGCACCACACTGGGTACTTTTTATCCCGGAAAAGTATATTAAAAAAAAAAACAAACTTTATTTTGCGGTTCGATCCCTAGACCCGATTACTGTACCAACCGCAAATAATTACGTTACGTCACCCGCAGTGGAGTCTTTGTGAAGTGTATGTAGGTATCCACTATGAAAGGGTTTTTCGAAATTCCATTCCTAAGAGGGTGAATGGGGGGAGGGTGAAATTTCACGCGGACGAAGTCGCAGGCATAAGCTAGTTTGTAATATTATAGTTAATATTGAACCCTTGTGTATCTCTTAGGGGTTTCCCCTAACTAAAGTAAGATGGAAGAGTTGTCAGAAATTCACAATAATAAATAAATTTCAAAGCATTTTCTTGATCCTGGTACTGATTTTTTTAAACATTGTTTTTTTTTTTTCTGAGCAACAGGAAACCTTGAAAACACTAAAGGCGCGTCCTCCTACGGGCAGCGCGGCCTCAAAGCCTCGCGAGGCCTGGCGTCGCGCGTCGTGAGGCTTTTGCTGTTGTTTGCAACGCGTCCCCATTATAAAAACTCACAAGGCTCAGCCACGCAGCTTGGCCTCACGGAGCCGCGCGGCTCTAGTGGGGACGCGCTCTCTTAAGGCGCGTCCCCAGTAGGGCCGCGCGAGCCTCGCGGGGCTCGGCCTCGCGAGGCTTTTACTGTTATTTTCAACGAATCCCCATTATAAAGAACTCACGAGGCTCGGCCACGCAGCTTAATGGCCTCATGGAGCCGCGCGGCCCTAGTGGAGACGCGTCTTCACGCAGCTATATATCAGCCGAGCCTACAGGCTAGGCTAGGCCCCACATTGTTAGGTACATCTAACAATGTACCTACCTGTATGTGGGGGTTGGCTTCCAGTCTAACCAGATGCAGCTGCCTGTCTCCCCTCTGGCACTTATGTAACGTATTTATAGTGCCACGTCACAATATTACCTACTATAAAATCAACGTTCTGACTATAAGTTAATTTTCCGTTCTTCAACCATTGACCCTTGCCCTCGGGGAATTCCTTTGAATAAAAGATCTTTGTATCTCACAATATTAACAAAAACTGTTCTTTGAATAAATGCTAATTGACTACTGATTAATATTGATACAAGTCGAAGAATTCCGGTAAAAGCTGTACGATCCTTGTTAGCGGTCTTTAGAAAGGTCAATCCCCACTCATCACGTCTTATTTAAGATTATTCTCCTACATTTTGTGACTTATTTTTTATTATTATTATTTCATTCGTAATCTTTGATTTAATGTTGTTTTTAGCATAAAACATAATTAAGTATTTCCACAGAACACACACCTCCATATACAAGTCAAAGACATCTACTTAACAACATTGTTTCCTAGAATCGAATGTTAAACTGTAATTCAGCCTACGCGTCAGAAAGTTAAATTAACACACTGACATATCGTGACATCGCCTAACACGCAACTTGGCTTAGGGGAAATATGTCACCTTAACTTATAACAATCTACTTATTAATGGCCAACGCGTGTACTAATAACAAGAATAGTTTATTTAACATTGCTTGATGACCTGACAAACTGTTCCTACAAAGAAAATATTGTTGTAATGATTACTAATGATGGCATTAGTATTCAATACTACAATATTTTATTTTTCTTTCTTGTCTTTTGCTATGTTTTCGAGAGATTTTCTAACTAGAAGACTCTACGCTGCGCTATATAAGCTACATTGGGTTAGCCAGCGCAGGCGCTGTTACGCTTCGTAGGCTTTCGTACGAAGACTACATTATTATAAAAACTACACCAATCATAAATTAATTTATTTCATAACAAAACACATTATGTTGAAAATATTACTATGATGATAAATAAAATCATTACATTCATATTTAAAATTAATAACGCATTTAAAATGTATCAATTTTTTTATTAATAAATATACTAAGTACCTATCACTTGTACTCCATATAAGTTTTAGACGTGATTAAAAACTTGCCTACTAAAATTACGTCAATTTACGTCAGGCGCTGGTTAATTTGACAGGACTAAACTAAAATTTATCGTCTGTCCTTTTATTAATGAAATAGAAATAAAAAGATGCACTGAACTTAAATTTAGTTTAGTTTGTGAACAACAGAATCGGAACCACAGACGATCTATTCTGGAAAACTTAGATGAAATGACCTTGAAGTGAAGTCTCGTTCGAGTGCGACTTACGTAACTCAATACCACTCTTGTAGCTTAACTTAGCCAATAAGTACAAATAAAAAGATTCGAAATATCCATAAAGTACGGATTTCTTCCATACTTTTGAATCTATTGGGACTTTAAAGAACGAGCATTGCTCTTTCTTATATAAAGAAAATTTCTCGTTCAGAGAGTTTCAGCGAGTAGTTGTTGACATAGACATATATATAATAGACATTTCAGAACTTATTTTCACGCCTTCACGAAGTAAGTAAGTGCAAGCTTGACGCGGTATTTTCAGCAGGTAACTGATGACAACTTTTATAATATCTTGGACAGTAGCTGTAACCGTCTCTTCCTGTAGGTTTGTGTGTGCTTTTTTTTTCTTTTCCCGGATTTCCAAAATGTATATTATCGTTTATAGGGTGGCAGGGATGTGGACGCGCAACCTGTTATGAATTCTTCAGTACATGACACGGAACCTTTCCAGTTTTACGTCGGTTAAAAAAGAGAATAGCTTTTTCAAACATTTTGACCACGTAGGTATTGAACTTTTCTATGAAATAGTTCTTTTTTTGTACGCAAAATACGCGCATTGACGTGGAGTTGCGGACAACATCCCGTATTACCTATTACCTTGTATTTTTTTAATACCCGTAATATTTTCTATGCTAGTGGATATAGAATCATGTGCTGATTTCATGGTTACAAATAATAATAATTAATTATATTTATAAAAGTTTTTTTTTTATATCCTAATATAATATTTAAAAATATAGTTTATATGCATGTATTGAAATAAAGGAAATAATTAAAATATTTTTATACAAAGTCCATTCTATTAAATTAAAGCTTATTTGTTTAAGTTAAGTCGATTCGACAGTTTACCCATGAGTACTATAATTTATGTAAATATTATTGTATGTAGACGCTGTGCGCGCGCGTAATCAAGTAAAGTGAAGTACCAAAATAAAACTTCACCCTTACTCTCTCCTGAACCCATTTCAACATTATATTATCGTAACTTAGACCTTAAAAGCCTTTATAATTTCATAAAATACTGAAATTTTATGTCGAGCACTAGGCAAAATCCAAACCCATTCGAGATAACGATTCTCAAATATAAAAAAGCGTTATAAAGCCCGCATGCCAATGTCATTTTTGCTGTGAAATTGTGTACTAGGTACTGGGTTCAGTATAATATAAAGACAGGCATTGTTATAAAAATGAAACATGACGTAACGATTTTGAATGAAAGGTGACTAACGAAAGGTAGGTATAGATGTGAGTGGAAAAACGCCCTTGAAGGACATTATAATGACCCCAATAAGGTCACTATAATGTCCTTCTAGGACGTTTTTCCACGATGATGTTCTTTACAGGTTCGGTGCGTAGTACTCGCAACCGGCGTGCGTGTAGGCAATTCTCGTAATTTTAAGAACTTTCCCAGTCTGATCTCAGTCTCAATCTGTCAAAATATACCTAGCTCTAATTACCCTACATTTTTGACAAGTTTTTGACATTGATTGTCGCTGAGATGAGACTGCGAGTAGATTTTGATCGTTTTTAATTACGAGAATTGACCTTTGATGTGTGAACGCAATCGAAGCAAAAGGAGTAGGTATGTAAGGATTGTAGCAGGTGGCGTTTGGGAAGAATGCGTACGTTTTTGTATGTGTGTATAATTCTCATTAATATGAACAACGTTTGCTATAGACCCCGTCTGAAATATCGAAAGTAGATAATATTGTACGACGCTATTTCAATATTCGGTTTGTTCAGGAGAATATGGCTGTAACAATGCTATTGTACAGCAGCAGCATCAATATCAACACCCATTTACATTTTATTTGTCTTTTTGAAAGTCAATAAGCACAATAGGATCACGGAGTTGAATAGTAGGCAAAGAAATTTTAAAATTCGTAGGAAAGTTGAAAACTTAAGGTAAGTTTAAAGAGTTTTTCGAAGAATATCAGTTTAAAATGATAACTTCGTTATAAATTATTCACTTAGGTAAGTACTAACTTGAATTTCAAGTATTCTCTGTAGTTTGCCATCATTAGATATTTTTTTTTTTATATAAGATGATGTATTTGCATAATATTAGTAGGTTTAAAGTGCAAAAGTTGATAAGAGATTGCAAAGCGCATTTTTGATAACGTAAAAAAAACTTTTTTACTTTTTTGTTTTTTGTAAACCTAAAGTTTGTAATTTATCTAAGTTACAATAGCCTAATTAATTAACTGCTCATCACCTTTTACAAAATATTCTGTTCCCGATGTTGGAACGTTGATTGTTGAGGAGTTAAACTAGTAAGAACCAGGAGAACTCCTCAACAACCACTCATCATACGCATTGGGACGAGCATAAATTGCTTAGCAGCCATATTAAAGTAATCGAATCGCAACCCGTGAAATATTCATCATCATCAGGACCACTTTACTAAATGATGATTAACGAAAGCAAATGCTCACATTACTTTTAAAGATACCCAAATCGCTATATGTTTGCCTATAAAATTGGAGGGTTTTTATCGAATTCCATGGGATCCTCTCATTAAATTCCAAATTGATGACAATGGGACCACCTCGAGACTATACCCTTTCAAACAAAAAAAAAACATTTTGTAATTGCTCTACAATTGACGGAGAAATCGGTGAGCATACATAAAAAAAAAACATAGCTACATAAACTCAAACATATAACCTCCTCCTTTTTGGAAGACTTTCGAAAAAGTGCGCGTCTCTTTTTTAAGGAAATTTCTCGCCGGCTCGGCTGGTCGACACTCGAGTACTTCGATGACTTAGAGTGCTTTTGTCTTTATATTTATTTGCATAGTTAGTAATTTAATTTAGTACTTAGTGTTAATATTTGTGTTAAATATTATAAAAGTTTTTTTAAGTAAACCAATAGGTATACATCTAAATAGGTGACAATACCCAAAAAAGTATAATCTCAGTAATAAAATCCAACAACAAAACCACTATTCACGTAAATCAATACTGTTTACACAAGAATATTCGATCTTTTTTTTATCTCTAAGCAGAATACCAATATTGTTCTCCAACAGACTTATTACTCTCATACACTTATTAAATGGATCAATATATCTTTATCGGAGACATGGAAAACAAAATGTACGGAATCTAATTTGGATTACTTTGAGTAAGCGTTCGACGAATAATGCAAAATAAAATAGATTTTCCTTCAACTTCGCTATATTGGGAGTGAAATTAGATCAACAAGTATATTTTATCAATAGGATTTGATGGCTAAAGTGTTTATGAACGGTCTAGTTCAACTAGGTAACCTAAGCTATAATAATAATAATAATAATAAATTTATTTGCCTTTTTTTATTGTGATTCTTGAAATAGTGTAAATTGTATACATCTGGTTCTATGTTAAAATCTGTACTCAAGTATTGTAACCCTGCCACTTAAACTAGGTAAAAATGTATCTTAAGAGACAGTGATCAGCCATGAGGGTCACAAACAAGGTTCATTAACAAGTTAATGACAAAAATAGATGTGTGTCGATCTATCTTTAAGAATTTCAATTAAATCTTAGTATTTTATGGAAACAGAAAAAAACAAAAAAATAATATTAACAACTGATTCCTTGTAGGCTGATAATATTATGATAATGTTAATATACATATTTTGAATAGTAGGTAAGTACTTATTTACTAATTTGTTAATTCACAACGTGTGTTTGTTCATTAGTCATTAGTGGACACCATTACCTAAATATTAACAAACATTATTAATATTTCGTTACAAAATAATAGCCCATTTACCTAACTAAAATACTGTTTAATACTGTTCCCCACGCTAAACGAAGATTAATTATTCATTATTGTGCTAACGTGCGTATCAAAATAACACAACAGTTTCAATGATTTAGTCCAGTTAGGACGACTAAATAAACAAATGGTTACAATTGAAACTCGAATAAGGCTGTAAGCTGTACTTAAATAAGTACTATAATACCATATTTCTATAACAAGTTTATTTACCTAGTTTAGTCGAGGCATCAAATATATCGAAGTATTTCACTCAGAGCACTGATTTCAACAACACTTGACCGAACCGCACCTGAGCAGTTCCACTAAACGCACTGATAAAAAATTTCATCCACATTGAATGTCTAAAATTATATTTTCCTACATATTAAAGGAAAAAGAATGTCCCTTTATTTCAAATTATGGTTCGAATATAAATGGGATGATTATAATAAAATCATTCTTGAAGGAGAGATCGATTCTGTGATTGAATGACAAAATAATTATATACATAAGATGAGATGATTATATGTTTACATGAGGTGGAGTGTGGAGTCTCGTACTAATTTGCTGTGTCTGATCTATGTTTTAGGATAAGCACACCAAAGCACTAACAATTCAAATTAATTAACATCTAAAATTGGCATTTCAGTAACCATGCAAATAACAGAGGGAGAATTCTTGTAATTATAAGAATCTTCTAAGTCTAATCTCATTGCAGACTCAATCTGTCAAAAATACCTTTAATATTCCTAAATTTTGATATTGGTGCCGATTCTGTTGTTCACAAACAAACCAAATTTAAGTTCAGTGCATCTTTATATTTCTATTTCATTAATAAAAGGACAGAAGATAAAATAGTAGTAGTTTAGTCCTGTCAATTAATCAGCGCCTGAAGTAATTTTAGTACATAAGCAAGTTTTTAATCACGTCTAAACTTGTATGGACTAGTGGCAGGTCCTGTCCTGTCCTGTCCTGTCGTTTTGTTCCTGTTACTGGGTCACACGATACCCTTGTAAGACTGGTTGTCAGAATTCCGGGATTCTAGTCTACTACCCGTAACGACTGTCAAAGATTACAAATGACAGCCGGGACGAATGGCTTAACCGGTTGAATGCCGTTATTACAGACACAATTAAAAAGCCATTTTGTTTCGCGTAGATCTACCTTTCGGCATACGAAGGGTGTGCATTCCGATACGGACGGGTCTCTTTATGCAATGGATGGTCATCCATCCACGGACCGATGTCGGCAAGCGTTGCTTAACCTTAAAGGTCGACGCCATCGCGCGCGTTACGACTTAATTATTGTGGGTAGGTAGGTAATATTCTTACAAAATAATAATGTCGGAGTATGCCAAAGTTCAGCAAGATCCTGAAGTCCTTTGCTGCGTTGTATTAATGTCTAACGTATAGGGTGTCTTAAGAAGACAAACAAGCTGGCAAAGCAAATGTGTGCACGTGCTCAGATAACGTTCAGCCCGTAGCTGTGCACTTAAGCACTAAGTTATCAGCATATTATTATTAAACTAATAGCGTGCGAATTAGGGGAGGGTTCCCCTAATTCGCACGTTGGAAACAAGTGCGAGTTGGACTCGCACACGAACGGTTCCGTACCACCATACAATATTTAACACTACATAAAAAATAACGGCAAAAAAATCACGTTTGGTTTATGGGAGCCATTATTTATTTTATTCTGTTTTTAGTATTTGTTGTTATAGCGGCAACAGAAATACACATTCTGTGAAAATCTTCAACTGTCTAGCTATTCATGAGATACAGCTTGGTGACAGACAGACAGACAGACGGACAGACGGACAGTGGAGTCTTAATAGGGTCCCGTTTTTACCCTTTGGGTACGGAACCCTAAAAACATCGAGATCTCTTTTATCGTATAACAGTTGTTATCGTAGTATATTAGGTATAATTATGTAGAAGTTTGTTTAAGGTCAGACTGATCCATTTATTAGTTGTTGTTGTACCTACAAGAACAAGAAATAAAAACACAAAAAATACTAAAAACTAAATAAAAAAATACATTAAAAAAAACTAAATTAATGACTTTGTAAGTTCCATTACATTATTTTGTTAAGAACATAGTAAGAGATTAATTTACTTATTATCCTATCCTATTTCCCATTATTATATTATAAACGCGAAAGTTTGTGAGGATAAACGGGTGGATGGATGGATGTTTGTTACTCGTTCACGTAATAACTAAACAAGGTAGTTTATAACCAGGATTAACACATAGAATACTTTTTATCCCGATATTCCCACGGGATCGATACTTATGCGGGTGAAACTGCGGGGCGCTGCTAGTTAACTATATTTTTGTAAAAGCACTGTTACAATTTTTTCTTTTAAAATATTTATGTTGTATTAAAATAGTTCAGTTCATTTTATCTGTTGAATATTCATGTTAGATAGACAACTGTCATTTGAAATGTTATAAAAGATTTTGTAATTTTTTTTTGTCTCTTCTCTGTAATTGTCGCTGGACTGGTAACAACATAAAAGTTGTAAGTCATTGATAATCATTTATCATCAACCTTCTTCCCAACACCTGCATCATATACTTTACTACTTATATTTAAGTTTAATTTTATACGCACAAACTTTCTGAATAAAATCTCTAAATAATTGTGAAAATCCATTGTTTATACATTAGTTGTGAACCTTCCTGAACTCAAATAAACTACCCATTGTGTTATCCTTTGTAAAATTTCTTATGTCTGTTATCTATATGATGTACATAATACAGAGTCATCATCATCATCTGCCTAGCCTTTTCCCAACTATGTTGGGGTCGGCTTCCAGTCTAACCGGATGCAGCTGAATACCAGTATTTTACATGCAGCGACTGGCTATCTGACCTCCACAACCCAGTTACTGATTAATACGATACCCCTTGGTAAGACTGGTTGTCAGACTTTCGGGTTTCTGACTACCCGTAACGACTGTCAAAGATCCACGAATGACAGCCGGGACCAACGGCTTAACGTGCTTTCCGAGGCACGGAGGGGTCTCTGTATGTAAAGATGGTCACCCATCCACATACCAACCGCGGCAAGCGTAGCTTAACCTGATCGATCGACCTGTGCGGCTGTTATTATTTAGCCACGGGCCCCTCTAAATACATAATAAAGAGTATCCTATTCTAAACCAGATTATTTTAGGTTCACTTCAAACTAGTTTTGCAGTGGCAAAGTGAACCCAAGTGGACCCAAGCATTTAAGTGACACCCACATTATATAAGCGACCTCAGAGGAAATGAGTTCAGCAAACAGTACGGGAACACATTTGCAACAAATTAATCGTGAGTAATAATGAAGCGACCGCAATCCGAACGAAACGACACGTGCGACATCTGTACAGTAAGCATTTATTATGTTGACAGTTTAGCAACCCATATTTATCACCCCTATTGCTTAGGGGTTTAATAACAAACGTATTTAAATGATTATAAATCTTCTTTAAAGACTGTTCAGTGGGGTTCTGTTCAATTGAGTAACAGATGTAAAATGACAGTTGATCGCAATGTCCTTAATTTTGACAGTTCAGCAACGTTTATTGCGGTATTGACCAAACTTAACGAGTTATGAGGACATAAACTTATTAAAAAAAATGGACTCCGCGCCACGCATATCGAAAGTGAAGAACAGTAAGTATGCCGGGACCGTTTGTACAAACACGGCCTCACGCTCACATTTACATCATAGTATGCCGACCGGCCGCTATTACGTGACACGACAGCTCGGTACGGTGCTTCACTTTCAATATGCGTGCGGCGCGGAGTCCATCTTTTTTATAAGTCTATCTATGTGGATTAGGAATTTCCTTCAAAGCCTTCGGATTGTGAAATAAAGTGTGTAAGTGTGTGTGTAGTGTGTGTGTGTGTGTGTGTATGTGTGTGTCTTTCGCAATTAGGGTACTAGTTAACATTTAAATTAAATCTATAGGTGCTTTTATGACCAAGGTGTTAATTCAGATGTTTATCACCGACTGCCTCAATCCTCATTGATCCAGCGAGGCTAGAGTACTTGTTTAATTGAGTATTTCTATTGCGAATTTCTCAGTAACAGCCTAGACTGAGGAATTATGTCTGATTGATAGCAATAGGCTCGCCTCCTATTAAATGTTACAAAAAACATAACATTAGAAATATTGGTGTGTTGTCCCTCTGAATGGAAACTGACATTTATTTATTTGTATGTATATAACCTGTATATTATGTATATAACCTGTATATTAAGTATAGTGTTAAGAATGTTTTAATATCATCATTTTCAATCTCAGTTCTTATATTGGTACCTAAATATTCTTATTAGTTTATTACCCTGCAATATCCTACATATCCTAGGGATTAAATGGCGTCTCCGATAAATTGCGGTTGTACGACAACAAGCCTGCTTGACATCATGACTTGTAACCATAGAACTTGAAGCGTTATTAAAACATATTTACAAAGGTTCCTAATGTACGGAGTATAGTAATTTTATTCATCGTATTCACACATAAATATAATCTCTTAACTATTTACTCAAGGTACTTAATTAACTATAAAAATAAATACAAATACAAAAGGATAATTATTTGGACGTCGAAGTACTCGTCCGCATCGCTGTCATCTGGAAACGTGCCCAGAAGACTGGTAGCATTGCCACGTTGAATGGCAATGCTAATTTTTTGTCCAAAGAACGACCCAGCCCTCTGGTCACGTGAAGTGGCGATCAGCCGGCGAGAAATTTCCTGAAAAAGGAGACGCGCATTATTGTCGATGTATACAAAATATTGTAAAGCATTTTGAAAGAGTAACCTGACAACCAGGCTAACAAATGGATATCGTGTTACCCAGTAACATAAAATACAGCCGTACAAATACAGGTGAAAGAAAACATATCCACGTTGCCTTCTAATATTTATTTATAACGCATGTATTTTGGGAGCTTCGATGGGTTTACCATCTCTCAGCCCTACCTGCCGACAAACGTATTTTGAGTACCACTAAAATATTTATCAATACTCAAACAATATCAGCCTTAGAAAAGGTGCAAAAGCAAATAACTTAATTATTAAAAGCTGAAGACAGTGCAAAGAGATTTTGGAGTAGGAACAGAGACGTAGCTGTAACTATTAATCCCCACTCCGCAGGCTGCGTGGCAGTCCCAACACTATCCTGTAATCGATAGCCGCTCGGACAAACAGCCGCTAGTGTGTAGCTCACAAATAGGACCCGATCTGTTTATATCTAGGCTAAGCTATTTTGTTATTAACACTGTTGAACGCGTAGTAGTCTGAATAATTAAAAAATAATAATATAAATGTCATTATTAAACTAAACCTTGTTTAAAAAAGCCTTCTTCTAAAACTGTGTTCTCGGACGGACTTCCAGCAAAGCCAACATGAGCCACGCGACAATTAGATACTCACACTCGTGCCGAAAAGATTTGTCAATTTTTTTCACTTTTCTCGTTTCCCGCCAGCGCTACCTTACCTCTGTCAAACGGGATGTTTTCTCGACAAACCCTTACCTCATTTTTAATAAGAGCCGTCTCTTTGACATGCAAACACCTTGTCCTTCTTTTTTTTTTTTTGTTGGCATTTAATGCGTCCTACTGGTAGATAAAGGCCTCCCCTTTTTTCTTCCAAACCTCTCTGTCTTTTGCGATCTCAGGCCATGTTGACCCTGCAAACCTTATCAGATCGTCACACCACCTTCGTCATGGTCTACCTCGGCAGCGATATCCTTCTTTATACATAAATAAAAATCAAAGCTGCAAGAAAATACAATCAATCTCTGCATCGTGACCCAGCATAAAACACTGCACTTATAATTAACTGCCTTATCCACTCCACAAATCGTTCCCATGTCGAAACGTACCAATATTGGCAATATTCTCAGCTGGTGAATATAGCTACACAAACGTTTTTAAAGTATGACCGCTGCAGCCAATTTCATTGCGACCTCGTAAACTGCCCACTCCATCCTATTGAATCAGAATTTTAAACTCCTATGCGATGGGTCATAAAAGTGGATCCGGTCTGCTTTCACAGACAATTGATTTCGTATTCCCAGATCCCACAACACGGGTTCAAATTAAAATAAAATTGTATCGTTCTCCGGTGGATGTGAGCACTGATTTAAAGCGGCAAGAGCCAATAGCGTTCCTGAATATTTTGAGGTTTTACTTCACCCGTTGAAAAGAAGGAGACGCACAGGAAATTCAAACAATAAAAAGAACTCTTATAAGTAACAAAATAATAAAGCCAAAAAATTTTTACTTACTTTTATTTTAGACAAAGAAGAAATTTCCGCGCAAAAAAAATCCAATGAAATCCAATATATCTACCTTTTCATGGCTAAAATAAAGGATTTCGTTAAAAAATTGGCAAGGAGATAGATGTCACCCTGTGGAAGGACATAGGTTACTTATTGTCCCAGTAGCATGTTCCCGTGGGATAATTTTCGGCGTCCACGTGAGTGAAGCCGCGGACAAAAAGCTAGTCAGTAAATATAACTTGCTAAGACTGACCAAAACTTCAAAATTATGATGATAAAGCCTCTCGCCCTCGGGTTTCTTCAAAAATAAATCTCCAAGTTTAATTTCTCAGTTCACTAAAGCTGAAAAGTTTACCGTGAGTTACTTGAAAAAACTTGGCAGTATCGACTAGAAAAGTATTTATTATTACGTAAATTATATCTATAAACGTACCTAACGTAAGTATAATACACCTATGTGTATATTGAATACCAAAACCAAATTAGACGAGACGTTTTACCCATAAACAATTTTGTTATTGAAAGTACCCGCATTCAGATTTTTTTAAGCATTTGGGATCCAACGGAAATAGTTTTTGGGATTCAACGGCAATTCTCTTGCATTTTTAAAATTCGGGATCCAACGGAAATAAAAAATAATGTTTTGTGGGATCCAACGGCATAAATATTAAACTGGGATTCAAAAGTGGGATCCAACGAAAATATATCTTATTTTAGACATAATTGATACCAATTATTATGGAAATTAATATTTACATCAATCAGTCAACTCAAGCTTTCGCAGTCTACTGCTGGACATAGACTTCTCCCAGGCCAGGCTGAGCCACCACACCTTGTCTTTGACATCCAATATATCCCAGCCACCTTTTTAAGGTCGTCAGTCCATCTATAGTCGGACTTTTAATTAGTTGCAGTAAAATGACAGCTTATGTGTTACTTAAATGACTGAAATTAGCGTCCATCGCGGCCATCAACCAAACCTTGTTTTTCTAGTACAGAATAGTGTAACAAACGAAACTTATTTGACATTCATATCTGTAAATGCAGTCCGAAATGAGTTATTAAGAAGTGTCATTTTACTGCAGCTAATTAAAAGTCGTAGTATGGTTGGAAGCGTCCCATACTACGCTTGCCGATAAGTGGTCTCCACTCCAGGACACATCTGCATCGACAAACATGGCCAGCCCACTGCCACTTCAGCTTGCTTACTCTGCAAGCTATGTCGATAACTCTTGGTTCTTTTCTGGATAACTTCATCTCTGATTTTATTCTTCAAAGAATCTCCGAGCATAGGATCAGCCAAACTATTCTGTAAAAATCTCAACGCGAAAACCTCCGTGAAGTGAGCTTTAATTGAGCTGTCATTCCACCAGATGCTAGGGATTGACACTTGACAGCTCACTCCAAGCTCACTTCACCTATGTTTTCGCAATGACATTTTACAAAATAGCCTACAGGTAGGTAGGTACATATCAAGTCTACAAATATAGATAAATGTTGTAAAGTAGAAGTAGATAATCTTAACATTCAAAGATTAAGGTTATCTAAACTAGTATAATTTAACACTTACAATGGGCCCCAAACTATCAACAGATTGCTAAGAGTGAAACTTCCTCCAACTGTAATTATTTAGTTCAGTAACAAGTAGTAACTAAGTATAATTGGTTTGCTTTTAAACAATTTCTAATTACGAACTCGCCCTAATTTACTGCAAAGACAAGCAAAGAATTATGAGATCAGAAAGAATATCAATCACTAAATTAAATTAAAGTAAGAAAGCCCAGCTTGTAGGTATCTAAAGAATCCGTATTTATTTCTATCTTGAGAGATAATAATAAAAAAAGTTTGAATCGTAATTTATCAGGAAAATCTCATTTGAACGAGATTTTCCTATAATTGGTTTAAAAAATCTTACTGAGGGGTTTTCGGATCGGTCTTTTGTGAGGTAACGATGCGCCCCCATTCATGTGCAGGTGGAAGGGGTTGGTTTTTTGGTGAGGTAAAAATCCCACACTCCCCTATCTTATCCCTAAAGCCCGGACGCCATTTGAACGTTTCCCCCAGAAAAAAGACACTAAAATCTAGAGAAATATTTGGCGAAAATCCAACGTAGAATACTGAAACAAAATATCGGTTTCAGCTACTTATGATTGGCAATCTTATATTTCAAAAAACACCGAGTTGAGTGTGTCTCGATCCAATTTGAATTTCGATAAAATGTAATCACGAAGATTTTCACAGAAAACAGACGAACCTACTTATTTTATGAAAATTCGGGACACATTAATTCAGGAGGTATTGCTATTTATGCTAGCTTTGAAAAATCCCCGCGACCTCGTCCGATAGGATTTCGGATTTTACCATATAAACTTTAACGCTCCATTCCACGTCACTAGAGGAGGATTACAAAAAAAAACGTCTATGTCCTTTTTCAAGTATTAAGTTATCTTCATACCACATTTGAGCAGTTTTGTCGTGAGAACGTAACACACAAACATATCAGTCGCTTTTGTATTCAAAATATGATCTACCTTCAACAATCAGAAGGAGTATTAATGCATTCAGGAATATTCTGTCCTCACGGAATGTTCAGATATTGAATTCTGTCAGCTCTTGTTAATAATAAGAGGTGTCGCCCGTCTTATATAGGTAGGAATGCGGCGTCTTGTAGGATGATGGCAGAAATACGAATATTCCCGATTGTTTGTTTATTTAATGAACTAGGCAGAAACTTCCTTGTTATTATTAAATTATAGTGGGATAAATATACATGGCTCTTGAAAAAAATCTACGGGAAAGATAACCTATACAATTCCTGTGAGGCCTATATTATCTATCTACATGGTCCTCACATAATCTTACCAAGATTATTTTTGGACTTTTAAAAAGACTTTGACATTTGAGTTTGTTTCGCTATTTCTCCTGAGGGGATCCTAGTTAGATAGGAAATGACGACACCATGATTTTTTTTTTTTACATGATATTTAAAAGTGGTTCCGTAATCATATTTACACAGTATACAATTTCATTTATTTCCATTTATTTAATTCTAAAACTAGTTATAAGAGGCTTTTTGAAATTGAAAATACTATGAATAGAAAAGGTATTTACATTTTCCCTTTTTATAAAATCCAGCAGTCTACCAGCAGGACAACAGTCTCTCGCCTGGAAGTTATTAAAAACCACGCAAGCCCAGATATAAAAGAAAATCTCCTAAAATAATCTAACACCGCCTTCCAATACGCGCTTGGATTTAAGTACGCCATCACGGAGCAGCCGACCGAAATTACTGTAAGTGACTCAAAGAAGAGATTGCGGAAAAATCTTTGTTGGCACCCAAACCAGTAACAGAGTGAAATTAAAAGAAAAGTTTCTCAGAAATAACTTTGTTTGTCACACTTTTTTTGAGAAATATAATATGCCGTTGAGAAATACACAAGCCGTGAGCCCGTTGGGATTTCCCTTAAAACTTTTATCCCCTAATCAAACCCTTTAAAATGAACCCTTTTGAATTTTTTAAATCCTTCTTTAGTGCTCATTTTCACTCTACAGGGTGGTCAAAAAGTCGAGGATCAAACGAAATAGGGAGATAAAGGAGGTCATTTTCAACTAAAAATCTTTCTACAGCATGGCCATAATTCTGTTGCCCTAAACGTTATGATTGTTTTTGTGTACAGAGTTTTTCTACAATTATTAGACAAATTTAAAAAAAAATGTGTTAGAAAACAATAAAACAAACGGTGTTGTATTATTACTAGATAATATATAAGCACTACAAAAGTTCTATTGCGGCTCCGGGTACCAAATTTCAAAAACAAATATTTTTTTTACAAAAATTCTGAAGCGATATCAAAAAATATTTCTCACTTTAAAAGCAAATTTGAAAATTTGAAAATTTGTAAATGACCTCCTAGGAACAAAATAACCTAATTCAGTGAGAGCAGTGGTGGCCTAGCGGTATCAGCCCCGACTATGAATTGTAGGTCGTGAGTTCAAACCCAGGCAAGCACTTTAGTTTGTGTATTTAATTTCATCACCACTGCTCTCAAAACGGTGAAGGAAAACATCGCTAGGAAACCGGCATGTAGAACAAAAACTTCGAAGACATGTGTAATCACAAACCTGCACTGGGCCCGCGTGGTGGATTATGGCCCACTCACTCTCACCGAGAAGAGGCCTGTATCCCAGCAGTGGGAACATTATAGGCTGATTATGTAAGAAACTCAAAATCTGTGCAAAATTTCATGCTTCTCGATCCAGCGGTGCGTTGTCTGTCAGTGAACGAATGAATTTAAGATTTTTTATCTATGGATTACAAACTTATTTTTGCAGTCGATAAAACAAATAGGTACTATGCAAGCGTAGAAATTCATTCCGACTACGGAACCCACTGGGCTGGCTGGTTTTATTGGCGTCGACGAGAAAAACCTTTGTTTTACACTTTTTAAAGTTCCTAGTTTCAGAGTAAAATTGTAAGAAATGTATTTTCCCGCTTTTTTTTAAGTTACTAAAGAGTGTTTCATTTATCAATGTCCGGTAAAACAGCATGTTTCTTCGAATTAGATTCTGTACTAGTGTATCCGTTGCAGCATTTTGCTCTCGCGCAGTTTGTATTGTTCTTCCAGTCGTGTGCTTTAAACAAATTGCAAAAACTATAATGACTTTTCTGAACTGATTGGATGTTTTTCCCGACTTTCCAACTCGGTTGGAGGATTAGTCAGACAATCTTTTAAAGGTTATTAATAAACTTAAATGTTGTGAGGATCTGCCAAAAGGTTGGCGAAGAACAGCTCTGGACAGGAATAAATGGAGGCAAATAGAGGAGGTTTATGTCGGAAGAATAAGCAAGCTGAAGTGGCAATGGGCCGGCCATATTAGCCGTAGAATTGATGACCGTTGGGGTAGACGTGTTCTTGAGTTTAGACCGCGAATCAGTAAACGTAAGGTGGGACGCCCTCAGGCTAGGTGGAGCGACGATCATCGCAGGATGGCTGGTAGCAGCTGGATGAGAGTTGCCGATAATCGAGTTGAATGGCGTGCAATAGGAGAGGCCTATGTCCAGCAGTGGACTGCTATAGGCTGATGATAATGATGTCGGAAGACAGCCTGACCTGGTAGCTGATATTGATAATGAAGGGTTACAACCAGAAGACAAAATGATATTAGTATTAAGAACTTGTCATATATGAAGAAGGGATAAAAGGCAGAAGAAATAAAGGTTATTTTTATTATATTCTTTCTTTTATTTCACTATATACAATTATAAATTATATTTTTAAATATTATGATATAAAAACATTACCTAAAAAATATAAAAAATTGTATTATAGTTATAATTTTTTTCATGTGAAACAGTACCTACTTTCTTAAAAAAATATTTATTATTTGATATCCTGAATATTTCTGTTTATGTTTACTTATGAGAATGAAATGTTAACGAAGGAAAATATTCACATTCATTTATTTATTATTCTTATATTCATTTACTAAGCATTCCCTTGAGAAATAACAGTTACTTACGACCACTCGAAACCGACTTGAGTGCTTCCTGTAAAAAGTACCTATATGTCTACCGGTTCGATGCAAAATTATCTTTAGACCGATTATATACTTCTCGAAATTATCCGAGTCCCGGTCGAGATCGGTTTTCAATCGTATTAGGTACTGACTAATTTCGACGATTTAATGCGAATTTGAAACGACTCGTAAAAGTCTGCGAATCGGTAAGTGAAACTTACCAGACACACACACATACATGCAGACATGGTCTGGCATTTTATAGGTCCGTGGAAAAGTTTTGTTTCGTCACCGTATTGCAATGAGAGTTTGGCGAGTCAAACTACTGTAGAGGTTTTTCCCTGTTGGCATAACAAAGAAATAAAATTAAGTGTCTGTTTGTAATGTCAAACAGTCTAAATGCTTAACGGCACATGGCCATCATCAGTCAATTCTGGGCACAGAGTGATTCTGGGTTCATTGCGGCTGCCGAGCTATCGTGGGTAGGCGGGCAAGGAGAATTAAAACCATGTGTTGAAGATGAGTAACGATACACGATTATTATTTTAACGAAATATTAATAGAATTGCAATCCACACTTTCTAATTAATTGGAATAAGGCGACGCTCCACCGAACACGTTTTGTTTGAGCGCGATGCAAACGGATCTTCGCTCTGTCTGCTGGCCGCGTGCAAAAGAGCCCGGGGTTGCGTCAGAGTGAAGAAACGTCAACCCGCGCTTGTCAAAATGTCCGCCGTTATTCTTGACGTTTCTTGACACTCTCAAAACGTTGAAGCGCTGTCATGCATGTTAAAGTATATACGGTACATAATGGCATATACTATGAGATAAAAACTATTGCATATTTAGAAGATTAAAAAGAATAGAGGATCAGCTTGGAGAGCTGACAGCCCGCGACATGATGTAATATGAGTAGCATATTTTTTTAGTAATTATTAAGAGATTAATAAAAAATTTCGTTTATTCAGCCCAATTACTATAAAGGTGCGGACTGCCTGCCAATAAAATGATGATTAGATCTTAGAACAACGAGTAGATTACCTAGGCTAGATTTTCTAGAGATCGGTGTAGCCCACTGTACCGTAATGATGTTCTCTAGATCCCTAAGCATATGTATGCATATGGAGCGCGGTGTTTACCAATCATTGAACATTATGACTTTTATAAACCTCCCATAAAGCGCTAGCCTACATAATAAGAATATCCTGAACGTTTATTATCCCGTAAAACCTCCTTAGCTTCCTTATAGAGTAATATTAACAGTTTAGCTTCCTTAATATTAATTAAATTCCTCGTACGTGGATCATACTCCTACATAACGTATTAAAGCATAGCCGGATTTGTCATTCCTACAGGTATCAGATTGTAATAAGTAATGCTGTTATGAATTTGTGTTTTTGGCCAACTTTAAAAAAGAAAGAGGTTGGGTATTCATTTGTTTCTTACAGCTTTAGAAAAGGGATATTGTCTCCGAAAAACTTCCCAATAGAACTTTAGAAAAATATTTAAAATAATTATTTCGGAATAAGGACTATAAGCTCAGTGCGGGTTGGCGATTCTGGCCAATATCAAGTCCGGATTTTTTCTAAATCCGGACTTAATAATGAACTGAAATCGCCTAAGTCGACGAAAATGTTAAAAAGTGATAAAAATACTTTAAGCAAAACAAAAAAAATATCATACCGAAGACTCAAAATTATTAATCATCGTGACTCGTATTAGATTATATTTTAGAGAGAAAAATACTTATCAAGCGTTGTGCAATCGTGCGGAAGCTTTCTGATACCAAGTCAAGTATCACTGCTCCTTTTATGACGAAATTATATGGATTAAGGGAGAAGGAGGGACAATACTGCAGGTAGTCATAGTGTACCATTACAATAATGTAGACAGGGCTTTTGGAAGCGAGGATCGCCCAGAGGACACGGTGGTGCACACGGTGGAGGTCTGTCCCGCTTGGGCAGAGCACCGCCGTGTCCTCGTAGAGGCGATCGGCAGCGGCGGCGACCTCTCGCGCCCGGCCCTGGTCCAAGCCATTGTAAGGCGGGATCTCGAGGAGATATTGAAACACCGAGAGCTGAGTCTAAACTGTCTTTATTATAATGATTAAACGATTAATCAGATTACATCTAGGTACATATATGATATAAGGCGGGTTACAATCCAGTAAGGTTGCTTACACACTACATCTCCTTCCCATGGTGAAAAAAAATAAAATTATAATTATGTTTTTTTTTTTTTCAATTATTAGTTTAGAGTTATAATATTATGATAGTACAATATTTTGTTTAAGCATTGATTACATGTGTTTACAAATATAGAATAACCTTAACTTAGATACAAGTAGATTGTGTTTACACAAAATATATCGCAATACTGTAAATATATTTCTTTTTTTTTTTTTTTACTTAGCTGGTGTAAACAATTTTGTACGGTTTTTGTGGATTACATCTAATTTTCCATTTTTGTTTATTTGAACATTTGGTGACATATCTTTCACTACTTCATAAGGACCTGAATATATGCTATTCATCTTATTACAATTTTCATTTTTTACTAGAATTAAATCATTTGGTTTATAAATTACAGGATTTGTATTTTTATCGTAAGTATTTTTTCGTTGTACTTTACTTCTGATTAAATTCTCCCTAGCTTCTTTTTGAGTTAGCTGCAATCTATATTTTAGTTCCAAAGGATAACTTTCGTGATTATAAAGTGGTTCAACAATATTGTTATCTAAGTTGCTTGGAAGCGAACATATTTTACCAAAGACCAACTCAAATGGTGTGAATTTAGTTTCCGAATGTACTGCTGTGTTGAAGGAGAAACACCAATATGGTAGCCATTGACTCCATGCTTCTGGGTGATTATCGGATTGAATGCGTAAGAAAGAACCTAAATTTTTATGTGAATTTTCCAACGCACCAATACTTTGGTGGTGGTAAGCTGTGGAGTTTAAATGAGTTATTTTTAAAAGTTTACAAACCTCTTGAAATACTGTAGACATAAACTCGGACCCTCTGTCTGTTGCTATTTCCTTCGGTAACCCGTAGCGAAGAATAAAACTATTAACTAAAGCCTGAGCCACTTCTTCAGACTTTTTAGAAATTAAAGGATGTGCCACAACATACTTAGTCAACTCACATTGTATGGTTAGTACATATGAAAAATTATAACAATCCCTATCTAACGGTCCTACTAAATCTAAAAATATTTTTTCAAATGCCGTTGTAGCCGTTGTGGTAATAATCATAGGTTCCTTAACTAGTCTAGCATATTTTTGCTTTTGGCATTTTGTACATTTCTTCACGAATTCTCGAACATCTCGTTCTAACCCTGGCCAGTAATAATACTTTTTTATGTTATTTGCCATCCTTCTCATGCCCGCGTGGCCACTGGTAGGCAAGAGATGGAAGTCATTAAGAATAACTTTTCTGTCGTCTTTATCGTCTATTCTTCGAACATAATTTATTATATAAATTCGCGGTACGTACCTGTTTCCTAACGATTTAATTTCACTTAATAATTCTTCAATAAATTCATTGTTTTCTCTATTCTTCATTATACATATTTCGTCGACGTCTATTAATTTGCAAAATCTACCTAACTCCCTCACAAATGCGACTCGCGTCAATTGTGATTGGTAGTCTGGATTTATATAAATTGTTAACCTGCTTTCTACATAGCAAAACGCGTTTTTTTCTTCAGTTATTTTGTTTTTCTTTCTCAAAATATCTAACTCCTTTTCCTCGATGAATCTTAGTTCTATCGCCTCTCTTGGTTTCGTATGACTTCCCACGACACCTGGTTGATCAGGCCAAGTACTGTCAGACGTCATGTTACACGGTGAGCATTGCAATTTTCTCGCCTGTGCCCTAGTTGTCACATTTATATATGATTCTCCCATATGCTTTAAATCTTCACTAGTGAATGAAATCCGGGACAAAGCATCTGCAGCTGCGTTGTCCGAACCCTTTACATACTCTACAATGTAGTCGTACTCCTCTAATATTAATCTAAATTTCATAAGCCTACTCGATGGATCCCGCATATTAAAAAGATAAATTAATGGACGATGATCTGTCAGTATTTTGAATTTTCTACCATACAGATATGGACGAAAATACTTCACTGCCCAAACTATTGCTAATAATTCCTTCTCAATTGTTGGGTAGCGCCGTTCTGCACTATTTAAACCTCTGCTCGCATATGCTACTGGTTTTTTATTTCCATTACTTAAAATAGCGCCTATTGAATAACCTGATGCATCTGTTTGTACTATAAATTGATTAGTTTCTGTAAAATCTGGATATTGCAGAACTGGTGGAGAGACTAAACACTGTTTTAAATCTTCAAATGTTTTCTGACATTCTTGGTCCCATTTAAAAGTCGTATTTTTCCTACATAATTTGTGTAAAGGATACGCTTTTTCCGCAAAGTTCGGTATGAACTTTCTATAATAATTTACGAAAGCTGTAAAACGCTTGACTTCTTCGACTGATTTTGGGCAAGGGTAATTTTCAACAATTTTTATTTTTTCTGGATCGGGCACAACACCCTCTCGCGACACCACGTGTCCTAAGTATAGCATTTCCTTTTTGAAAAACTCACATTTTTCGGGATTAAGCTTTAAATTCACTTTCCTTAGCCTTTCGAAAACATCTTGTAAATTTTTATTTTTTTCTCCTAAATTACGACCAAATACTATCAAATCGTCTTGGTAAATTAAACACTTATCATATGAAAGACCTGCCATAGCCATCGTCATCATCCGGGAAAAGGAAGAGGGACTGGTCTTGAGCCCCATTGGCATCCTTGTCATCTGGTACTGACCAGAACAAAAGGCTGTATACTTTCGACTATCTTTATCTAGTTCTACATTATGAAAACCCTGATATAAATCTAAATGACTGAAATATATGCATCCTGACAACGAATCCAGTATTTCTGTTATGTTTGGTAGAGGGAATTTATCATTCTCAATACTATTATTTAACTTCCTGTAGTCAATGACTAATCTCCACTTTTTCTGTCCGCTATTATCTATTTTTTTCGGAACTAATAACACTGGACTACTCCATTCACTTCTACTTTCCTCTATTATTCCTTCTTGTAACATTTTTTCTATCTGTCCATCTATTTCCTTTTTCTGAGCGTGAGGTAATCTATATGGTTTTGAAAATATGGGAGTCGTATTAGGTTGCATAGTAATCGAATGTTTATAAATGTCAGTCGTTGTCAAACTGTCTCCCGGTAAATAAAATATATCACTGTATTTTGCGCATAAATTCTCTACTGATGTTTGTTCTTCTCCATTTAAATGACTTAATTGTAACAATGATAATAGTTTCCTAACTCGATACGCATTTGATTCGCTTTGAGAAAAGGAACATAAATTATAGTCACTAAGACTGTGTGTAGTTGGTTTAATTTCTGTAAGTGTTACATAATCTTCCGTAGTATTTAATATCTTGATAGGTATCCTACCACACACTGGTTTTACCAATGAACTCGCTAAGTAAATACCGTCACTGATATCTGACGCGCAAACTAAGCATTCATCCTCATTATCTGTCGTAATGTAATGAATGGACTCACATCTAGGTGGAATATCTAAATGATTGCTGATGGTATTAATTGGTAAAATAATGTTACTGTAATAAGTAGACAAAGTTATCATATTATGATTAAAATCCAATACCGCTTTATACTTAGTCAGAAAGTCCTGACCGATGATGCCATTCGCCCTAATTGGTAAGAAGTCAAATACATAGAACTTATGTTTCAATTGATGCCCATTTACGTTGAAATTTAAATAACAATATCCAATTGTTGTTACTTTGCCTCCGATACCATTTATAGAAATGTTTTCTTTGCTAAATGCAATGCGCTCTTCGAGAACATGTTTATACTTTACCGCTGAAATCGATGCACCCGTATCAAGTAACCATTGGAATGCATGACTGTTTATTGGTAGACTAATTGAACAATTACTATTACATGATAGAATTTTATTCACGAAAAAACTTTTTGTTTTTATCATTAGAAGTATGGGCCGATTCTACGTTTGCTTCCGGTTCTGTTATCACGTTAACTTTGTTAGAGTCGTTGTTACGCATCCTTTGATTTCTATTATAGTAAGACTTACCCCTATATCCCTGGCGATTTCGGGCTGGGGCCTGCTCGTGCTGGTGGCCGCGATGCCCATTCCATCCACCGCGACTGCCGTTGTTGTTATGGTAGCCTCCACCATAGGGTCTTCGATGCGAATATCTTTGGTTGGCGTGACCTCGATAACCTCGGTTTTGCCTGAAACCCCTTGGAAATCTGCCGTTATTATTATACATACCTAGTACCTCAGCCGAACTTGGAGACGAGGCTATCTCTTCATCTTGAGCCGCCTGTATCGCGTCCTTGAGAGAGCTGTAATTTCGAGCTGCTATTATAGTGCTTAGCCTGCGGTTTCGCAACCCATCGGCGAATTTTTTAATCGCGTATTGCTCATTTAAAGGTTTTAAAATGTTATAGTTCTCGGATTGCCCGTTGGCCTGCGAAACTGTCAACTGCACGAAAAGTTCGGAAATTTCTTTACCATAGTCCTGTATATTTAACTCATTTTGTCTCATTGAAGTCATTTTAGTTTGCAATGCCGTGGCTGATTTTTGTGGTAATAGCACCTTTTTCATATCAATCACCAAGTCATCCACAGTGGAGTATTTCGGACATAATCGTAATTTAGCAGCCTGGGACAATCTGCTCTTAAGTACAAAATTAACTAACTGCTTCTTACAGTCTAGTGTTGAAAGAGTTGAACTATAATACTCAATATTATCTATTAATTGCCTGGTATTAGCCTCCTCGTCAGTCATGAGTGGCATTAAATGTAACGCAACTTTAAGGTCAAAAGTAGACATTGTTTCAGTTTTAGTTGAGTTACACAATTCTATAACTTCTGCATATAAACTCTGAAATCTCTCGATATACTTATAAATTAATTCTGACTCACTACCCGTCACTTTCCCTTTTTGTATATCACTTGTAATTTGGACTACATAATCAGAGTATTTCATAAAAATATCATTTGCCTCAGAGAGTTTCTTAGTCAATACATTGCCTGTTCTACGACCAGGACCAATTTTAATAAGATACACTCTTATGTCTTTAATGTCATTACACAATTGTTCTAAACTAGTTGCCATAACTTACCATAACAGAAGATAAATTTTCTTTTGCACACATTATTCTATGTTTAACTGTAATTAATTATAATTAAGTAAAGCCATGCCAGATTAGATATCTTAAAGTCCCAAAAAAAAAGTTTCATCATCATACCGATTTCTTCTCTTTTACGATATTAAGTGTCATATTAACTGAAATGATAATCACACTAGACCGCACTTGTATCTTATAATGTAGCACTGCACCAACACTATATTTTCGACGTTACACTACTCCGTTGTCCACGCCTACGGTCGGTTTTTGTAGCCTGCGAAGAAACGAGCGTCGCATAGTATGCTGTTGAATCTGCTGGTCAATCCATTGAAGGTGACATCTTCTATAAATTCTGTAGATGGCGTATACCGACGCCAGCGATACCAAAGTGAGGATCAGCAACAAGATTATGTTCGTGACTCCAACATGCGTCTTTAATTCTTCTATTGAAGCCTGATTATTGCCCGCAGCGGCGTTCTGGGCAAGGATCACCTCCTCCTTGGAGTTATTGGTACCCATCTCCTCTGGTAATAATTATAACTCGTACAGCCGAAGTACTAATTATTACAAATTAACACATTCACACATCAACACATTTTACGTTCCTTCTAAGTCCCACTCGCACTAAATATGGTCATGGTATTTTAAAACAAATCAAGTCATTGCGCTTTGGCAGGGTCGCCATGTAAGGCGGGATCTCGAGGAGATATTGAAACACCGAGAGCTGAGTCTAAACTGTCTTTATTATAATGATTAAACGATTAATCAGATTACATCTAGGTACATATATGATATAAGGCGGGTTACAATCCAGTAAGGTTGCTTACACACTACACCATGGTCCGGGGCGAGAGGGAGTGGGAGGCAGTCACCTCCTTCTGCGAAGCAGTCATGCTAGCGAAGGAGGTGGCGGGATGAGCGAGGGAGAGAGCCGAGAGGGCCGCCCGTCCCAGCCGCCGCGGTAGACGCTCCGGGCGTCGGGAGCCGCGTGACGACTCCCGGCCACCGAAGGCGCGGGCCTGCGGACGGCGAGTAATGGGTAGGTCGCCGTCCGATCAGGACCAGGCCCGTGCCGGACGGCGCGTATGTGTTCCACGCGCGCCTCAAAGAGATGTCAGCATCGAAGGAGGGGCCCGTCAGGGCCGAAGCCTGCCGGGGCAGCGGGATTGTTTGTTGATTGATTGTTGATTGATTGTTCCGAAAGGGTTACCGCTGCCCCGGAATACAAAGGGCTAAGGAAGGAACACGGATGGGTTTTAGTCAGTAAGAGTCTGACACTCCCTTCCGCTCCACCCAGAGCGGGAGGGGTCATTGGATGATTTCCCATCCTTAAAAAAAAATAAAAAAAAATAAAGGGCTTTTGGAAAAGAAAAAAAAAATCGGTCAAGTGCGAGTCATATCTGTCATAGTACCTGAAATTGCTTCTTGTCAAATTTCATGATTCTAGGTCAACGGGAAGTATCCTATAGGTTTTGATTCCCTTGCGAGTGTCAAAATATGCGGCATAAACGGAACATAAACGCCCGTATCTTTTGATTGCGTTGGCGTAGAAGTTTGATTTCACTGCTTCAAGGGATTGCAGCTCTGAGTAATTTGATAACTCCACGCGTTCCCGAGAAAAGGGGTCTTGACAGACGGACAACGAAATGATTTTATAAGGGTCCCGTTTTTCCTTTTGAGGTACGAAACCCTAAAAAAGCATCGAGAGGTGTCGTGGGACACCCGGTTGGATCGAAGTTCCTTTCGCTGTATATTATGTAAAAAGGCACAATTAAATAAATTAACAACGTTTCAGAGTAAATAAATGAAAAAAAAGTGTGGGGTTGGGAAAGCCCCAGCAGGAACGAAGTCAAAATTGCAAGTCTAAGACGGCTGCTACAATAATTTCAAAATTACGAAAAATTGTTCATCTTGGATTTTCATTTTGACCTCACTATTGGCTTCAACACCCTTGAAAACCATGAAAACTATCTCTCTCTCTTTCTATCACACATAATTAAAAGTCGCATGGAGGGGGCATAACGCTTTTTCGTTGCGTGACGATTTCGACCAGTTTACTCCGCAAGCTCTATAAAAGCACCTGTTTCTTTTTCTTTTTGAACATGCTACTTTTTTCCGGTCTCGCTCTCATTTGCCAAGTGAAGCAGAGTGTAAACATTGTTCCAATAAAAATGTGCAATAAAAGGGTTTTGGAATAAATGAAAAATGATTTTATTTTTGTAAGTAGGTTTGCACAAACACTTTTACAAGTCAATAATTTTTTTTATAAAACTAGATTAGGTCGGCGTTTCCTATCTGACTACTCTGAGAAGAAAGGCCGAAACAAACTCAGAGGTGACAGTGTCTTTTAAAGTCCAGACATAATCTTGGTCAGGTTATATGAAGACCATGTAGATCGATGTCTGAGATGGTCTTTTGAGGAAAGAAGCACACAGATTGAGAGGACCTGTCCAGTCAGTGCACGCATTTGTCAGAAATCGTGCAGCTCAACTCAAAACTTAAGGAGCTCAACGATTAATAGGTACCTAGGAAGCTTTATTGTAATAAATTTAAGTGTAGTTACTTATACTAATTCATTTTCTTTTGCAAATGTTGTTAGATAAAAAAAAAGTTTTCTTTTTTTAAGTAATATTTATTTTGAAAGAAAATATTTACATAATACATAAGCTAACAGACTTAAAATAATAATATGTACATTTATATAAAAAAGGAGGGTAAAGTATCGGCATCAAAAAATTCATCAAAGTGGCCAAGAACATTGATCAGTAAAAATATATTATGTAGGTATCTACTTTTTTTTACAAATCGCAGCAAAAGATACTTTGATCAACTTTATTATTACAAACAGCTACATACAATGATATTTAAATTATCATGAGAAAGGAAACATTACCTTGTGACAAAACAACGACTCTATTTTACATAACAAATAATTCAGAGAAAAGTAAACATTTAAAAATATACAAACAATTAATCTAAGAGTAGGTACATCAGAACGATACAGTTTGACCTACAAATGTCGCCGGCCCTCATTTATCAACGCAGACGACGTAACTGTTGTAGGAAGCGAGCCAGTCGTGACTATCGCGAACATGGTACGCGGTAGTGGGCGGACACCTTAAGATAATTCATTGTCAATCACTGTTGTACCTAAGATTCTTAAATATGGCGGAAAAATTGCGTGTTTAGACATAAGTTTAGACGATTGCCCGCTTGGACTGACATAATGCAAATAATTTAATTTAATGTTCTGTGTCTCGTAATGTTAGTTTCTCGTAATATACGTACTATTGTATAGTACTAGTAAATTTTTCTGTCTGAACAGACAGCTGCTGGGGAGTTTGTTGTGCCACTTCTTCTTCCCAGCGAAAGCACTAGGAACAGGTTTTGGGGGACTGTGTTATGTAATTTTGACATTCTAAAAGTACTGATTCTCAGACTAATTTGTCAGCAACGTACGTGCCGCACGCGCCGTACGCGCCGCACGCGCCGTACGAGCCGCATTTTAGAATTCGTTGTATGAAATCATGTGAAACCTCGCACATTTCACCCGCACCATACGCGCCGCATTTCGTAAAATGCTGTAGGCGTTCGAATATTGAAAAACGAAATGCGGCGCGTACGGCGCGTGCGGCGCGTACAATGCTGATAAATGTGTGACCACCTTAAACCGCCCTAATTTAAAAGCTCATTTACCCACCTTAGTTATTATATTACTTATTCATTAATAGTTACTACCTACCCTATATTGTGAGTAATAGATTACATAGAAGACTCCGACAATATTTGGAGGCCTAGACATGTTTGCTTAAATCCACTGATGTCAAACTCAATATCATAAGTGTGTCTCACGAATTAAATATCCATTCAATCCGCTAGGGATTTAGTAGTCTGACAGCGACTTCGCTTTGTCTCCAGTTATTACGAATCTGTAACATTAGCCGCAAATGTGTTGAACTATGACTGGGGAAAATCGGGGAAACTAAACAATCTTGGGACCGCAACGAGCCCGGGGGAAAATTAGGAGATTAGGAACGGAAGGAACAAGACAGGAATTTCGAGACACTCCCGATTTATTAACCAAAAGTATATTTTGGCCAATAATGTTTCTCATCGATAAGGGCTAGGAGGATTACATTTAATGTATGTCCTTAAGATGATTTGACATAGTTTTTTTTTTTTCTTTTTATGTCGATTCGTAATTTTATTAATAGAGAACTTTACATTAACATTTTTTTTATGATTCATTAGCCGAGCCCTATGTTGTAATTCATAAATAAAAAGGGTATGTTAAAAAATACATAAGTAATCCTTTGAATTTTACATTTTTGGGTCATTTATCAAAAAAAAAAACAGCAGTTTCATAGAAAAGTATATAATAAATACAAGACTCGAGCGCTCAAAATGTATGGATCAGCAATTTTTTTTTATAACCGACTAAATTTCAGGGTTCAGAATCATGTACTAAATCCATAGTAACAGGTTGCGCGTTGATGACCTACCACCTGTACCTAGCTTAATATTTTTTAAACCTATATTTTTTTTTTTAAACGAATATGTCTACGTCTGGTCTTTCAAACATTAATAAAATGTAACCTTATTGAACGTTATCCTTCAAAACTGTTTTATTCAAGTGTCAGCTCTTGTGGTTCTCGTTAACAATATTACCTAGCTACATTATTCCATACTGTCATGTCTTCACGTAATATCTTCTGCAGTTAATCGTCATGCATGCTATTGTCTGTATCGTAATATATTCGCAGACGGTGCTTACTTGAGCCAATTTATAGTTTGTGTTATGAACATAGTTACTAGTAGGGAAACCTTCCTCTTAGCGCGTACTGAACAAGAGTGTATTACTGATATTGTAAATAATTAGTTATGGTTTTCAGGTATGATTTTATGGTGTTCATATGTGGTACCACTTTTGTATTAAGTTAGTTCTACGAGGTGCTATAGCGTCGCAGTACTTCGTAGCACACTAAGTTGTGAGGTAGAATGCTTTTCTTTGTTTTTATAAAATCGGACTGTTTTATTTTTGTTTTTAACATTAATGAAATTCTCAATGTGCTGATTGTCAAATATTAAATACCATACATTTTTAAGTAAGATTTCCAAAACTTATTTTACTAGGCTCCGGACACGATGCATGCTTGCGATTCAGTTGGCCATAAATGTACAAATACATTTTGCTCTATAGGTAGGTAGGTACCTAGACACAGATTACTTGTTTGATACTATTTTGGGTGCACCTCTGCCTAACCTTTCGGGGATTACAGGCATGATGTTATGTTATGTACATAGCACATCAAGCTACTCGAAACTGTAAAATTTTCCCAATCACCTTTGAACCTTACGCTTTAGCGATAAAGTTGAAAATCTATTATAGAAATTTGACAGATTGTAGTAGCTTGATGTGCTGGCGCCTGCACTTTGCAACAGTTATAACATATTATTTGATTTGATTCACTAATGCGAATGGGAATTCTTGAACATTTCAAAGTAAATAACCATTCCATCGGTAAACCTTTTCACAAAACATAAAAACTGGTTCGGCTTACGTTAGCAAAATAATAAAAAATTGAGTTTGATCCACGTACTCATCTCTCACATAATAAAGTCAGACTGATCATTTTCAACGCATTTTTAAGCCCCGTTATTAAAAATATTTCAATTCGGTAAAATAACGCTTTATACAAAGCATGTTACTTTTTTATTGTTCGTCATAAATTTTCATAAAACACGGTGTCATAAAAAATAAATGTCACAACGAAAATAAAGTTTTGAAATATTATTTCCACTACAGATTCATATTCTGGTACTGGAAAAATTGTAAGTCATCTGCCGCTTGTCTGTGACGGAAGGAATATTAACTACCATGTTTATAATGGACGACATTAATATTATTTTAGCCGCATTTCCGCAATCGTAGCGCAGTCTCTACCTAGTATATTATAAGGTTCAATATACCGTGGCAAGTTAGAGATAGTATAACCGACGGCACCCGTTTTTGTGTATAACACATGTAGGTATCTCTAATATTTTCTTATTGCATAGCAACATGGCTTTTATCTGCGACGCTGTCAAATATCCGCACGACATCGTACGAAGATTTATCGAGATATTTTGTACGAACATAATTATTGATACCTCACTTATCCCTGTGTAATTAAAACTCGAATAATCAACTTCGGGGCATTGAATTTAATCTAAACTAAAAACAAACGCAAATCTCAGGGAGAGAACCTAAAGATGTACAAACAAAAGTATCTGTAAACCATCGTGCTCAGATAATTGAAACTGGAGCTTAATCAAATTAAACAGTGGACGAAGAGTCAGAATAAGTAAATTAATTTAACTGAGGCCTTAGTGTGAGTTTTTTCGTCTTCGATTGCAAGCGCGTTAGAATTTTATATGGGAAATTAGGTTTCTCCTAGTGACCACCAGGTGGCGCTATAACTTTTCCCTTAAAAAATTCCAACTAACGTGAGTGAAAAAACTCACAAAGGCCACAGTGGTTTTATATCTTTCGATGTAAACTTTTGCGGCGTAATCTTGTTTAATTATCAGAGCGGAAGTTGTCAAAGTTTCATTATTTTCCCCATAGAAACCAAAGCCAGTGAGATCAATGGTGGCCCAGTAGTAACGACCCCGACATACGAGTTGTATGTACATCGTGTCTTAAACCCAGTCAGATGAGTTTAGTGTTATTTATTTCATAAGCACTGTTCTCAAAACGGTGAAGGAAAACATCGTGAGGAAACCGACATGCCTTAGAACAAAAAATTCGAAGACATGAAATATACCAACCCGCACTGGGTTCGCGTAGTAGATTATGGCCCACTGTAAAAGTAATGTAGACTGTATATTTATTGTTCCTACTGCTGGGACACAGGCCTCCTCTCTTTTGAGGACCCGCGGAATGTTACAAAGCCTTAAAACAGATCATCATAATGAACCCTCACATTTTATGCAAAAAAATATTCAAACACGGTGAAATTTAAAATATTGTAATTAATTAAAAGGCTTTACGGCGTTTATTACAACACTTTTCTATACAAATGCTCGATACAAACATAGTGTATGTATATACTGTACCTACAGGTTTTAAGCGCTCATTTACACGACCGACTCACGTCGACGGGTCTCGACGCCTGTAGCTCCATCTGACATTGACGCGTGTCGCTTGTGTGTATGGCTTTTACCAACTTCCATGGAAGTTAATGGCATATTGTGGAAACATTTCACAGAAAAATATTCGAGAGTCAGCTGAAAGCCCCCGTCTGGATGAAGACTAAATGGTTTTACCTCTTGTACCTAATAATAGCGAGATATTTAGGTATTACTAAATACGTGTTTGATAAGAAGCTTGTTCTCACGACGATTAATTAAAGTGCTAAGGTAAGTACTTTATTTTAGTTTTAGTTAATGAATTTATTTTAAATCCAATAGGAAAGAACATTACCCCCCTTTTTATTCCGCATGTCGGCCCATGCGAACGGTCTTGCCTGAAGCTATTCTTAAACTCGACTCCTGCGCCCAATTTTATAAAGGCTGACAAAGATAAACACGAAAGGGGCAAGTTAACCCAACTTTACTATGTTAATTTCTGTTGACAAGGATTTACTGGCTGGTTATGTAATCGAGAAAAAAAAACTTCGTCGATGTTTACTTTTTATAGAATTTGTTCCTTTGCTTTTGTTATTTTCGTTAGCTCGACGACTTTGAATTGTTCCATTTAACTTTAATAAAAAAAAACAGTTTGAATTACCTTTTTAAATTATGTTTAATAAAGTCAAAGCATTTATTTGAAACTAGTAGCTGACCCAGCGAACTTCTTACCGCCTTGGAATGAATAAATGTTGTGTTACTTTTTTTTTTCGTGATGTTTTCCCTAGTTTTAATAGTTATTCTGCTATTCTGCATAAACGAACGTTTAGCATTGATATTATTGTAGTCGCCCCTTCCAAATTTACCTTCCTACGGAGAAGAATAGACAAGAAACTCCACCGTTACTCTTTTAAAATAACTAACAGACATATCATAACATCACGCCTTGTTTCCCTAAAGAGTAGGGCAGAAGTATACTTACAGTAGGTACATCTAAAGTCCCATGTAATAGGGGTCGAGAGGGGACGAATTGTAAAATTCCAATAACAACACGGAAACTACCGAGCAAATATCTAAAATGTGGCTGGATGATTTGTTAGTCATTTTAATACTAAGCAACATGAAATAACTAATTAACAATTAACGAAAAACACATTCAAACTAGGTACTTTGTGTAATTTAACCAAACATTATTTTCATAGAACTAACGAATGAATACAGGAGGCCTAAAAAGGCCACTTTGGCAGAATCGTAAAACAATTCATAACACTCAATTTCATTTGTATGACAGTTTTGTATGAAGATTCGTAAAATGCTATAGGTACACCTCTGCTTAACCTTTCAGGGATATATAGGTGTGAAACTGTCAAACAGATGAATTGCGTGATATGAATTGTTTTATGATCCTGACAAAGTGGCCTCTTTAGGCCCCCTGGTCTATCATCAAAGCGTATTTAATTAATAAATTCCAGTAAGTTAATTAACTCATTGTAGTTACACAATAGTTCGAGTTTGGGCTGGACTGGCAATGTTTTAAGCCGTCGCCATCGGTCCACAGCCTTTGTCGTGTCGTCTCAAATTTATCAATTAAGCCTTAATAGGGTAGAGGACCTTTAAATGTGTTCATCATGTGACGTTAACGAGTCTGATAAGTTTTATAGAATACGAATTAAGTGAATAAATAGTTTTTACAGTAGATATTTACATAATATAAGCTAAAATTTAAAATAATAATAATTATGTACATTTAATTACAATAATAATTATGTCGGCCGCGACTTACGAGTTGAAGGTCGTCGGTTCGAACCCAGACAGGCGCTTTACTTTGTGTAAATTATTTCATCACCATTGCTCTCAAAACGGTGAAGGAAAACATCGTGAGGAAACCGGCATGTCCTAGAACCAAAAATTCGAAGACATGTGACATCTACCAACCTGCACTGGGCCCGCGTGGTGGATTACTGCCCACTCCCTCTCACAGAGAGGAGGCCTGTGTCCCAGCAGTGGGAACATTATAGGCTAATTATGTTATGTTATGTATGTACATTTATATGAAAAAATCAGCAAAAGAATCAAAGGGCATCAAAAAATTCGCTGTCAACAGGAACAGTGCCCAAAAGGCTGGCAGCATTGCCACGTTGTATGGCGATGCTAATTCTTTGCCCAAGAAATAGGCCAGCCCTCTGGTCACGTGAAGAGTCGACTAACCGCTTGGCAATATCTCGAATATCTTTTAGAGTTAATTCATACGTCTGGACTCATAGAGGCAAATCTAATAATGAAGGTACCGAACTCGTAACCAAACTTTGAGCGGACTGTCATAAGTCATCGGCAAACTAAGAAGAAGTTACAGATACTTTATGACATACTTTTATATCAAAGTGCAAATTCATAAGGGTTACTAACTAATTCGTGTTCACAAAAAAACATTTATTTGCAGGACTGGTCGTTGTGTGCGTTCTTGGTAAGGCCTATGTCTAGCAGCTATGGTCTTGCAGCAGAGATGATGTTTAGTGAAATCAGTCAATCAAACTGCCTAGCTTTTTCCATACTATTTTTTTTTTAAACACCTACACTCTATCACATTCTTACATAATTCAATAGTGTATTGGGGTCGGCTTCCAGTCTAACCGGATGCAGCTGAATACCAGTTTTACCTGGAGCTACTGCCTATCTGACCTCCACAACCCAGTTATTGGGTAACACGACACCCCATGGCAAGACTGGTTGTCAAACTTTCGGGGGTCTGATTATTTATTTATCTACTTTCTGAGTGAAATCAGAAAGTAGGTAAATAAATACAAAAGGGAAAGTGACAAAACACACCTTAATAACAGCAATTCGAAAGCAAAGCATTTTCACATTTTATCGTCTGTTTGTATACAAATTTCTTAAAAACTGCCGCGTTTAACGCGACTTTTACGACTGTTGCCTTTGCCTTGGGCACTTGATTAGAAAATAAGGCTGTCTGGAGGACGTCTTCGCTTGCTGCACTGATTTCGTTAATGAGAGCTCAATTATTTCTGACTCCTGGGATCAGTGATTACTCAACAAGGGATTAGACAACGAAAGGTTTAACCATCTTTAAGTAGATAGCAAGATAAGTCTGCAGAATGTAATGTAGGTAACTATTTGGAATTATCATTCGGTTTTATGTGTTATTTACATGATTATATGTTGATAAATGATAAATGTTTTTATTTAAGTAAGTGGTTTGCAAGTACAAACACTTTTACGCGTCTTTCATATTTTTAAAACTAGATAAGGTCGGCGTTTAATATTTGATAACTCTGAGAAGAAAGGCCGAAACAAACTCACGAGGTCACAACACCTTTAAAAGTTCACACATAATCTTGGTCAGATATTGCGAAGACCATAGAGATTGGTGTCTAAAATGTTTTTTTCAGGAAAGAACGACATAGATTGAGTGCTACACGATTACTGAAAAGTGCGTGCACTGACTGGACAGGTCTTTAGTCAGATCAAATCTTAACTCGGAACTTAAGGAGCTCAACGATTCGACGAACAATATCAAAGAATGGACACTTGGGAAGGCCGCATAAATTACTCAAACTGTCAGATCATTATTAAAACTAACTGAGAAAAAAGAACAGTGACCCACATAGATCTTTTTTTTTGTGTGGGAAATTATCAAATAACTTCTCCCGCTCTGAGCGGAGCGGGAGGGCACGCCAGACTTTTACTGACTAAAACCCAGACGTGTTCCTTCAGTAGCCTGTGCCAGGGGCCACGGTATCTCTTTTTAAAAACCAGCGCCCCTGGCAGGCATCGGCCCTAGCGGACCCTGTAAGTTAGTGCTGATATCTCTACCCACATAGTCCTCACATTCACAATAATTAAAATAATATAATACTTTACAAAGTCGATATTCATGTCATTGTATGTAAATACGTATTTTTATATAAAACTACCTACATCTACTTATATTAACATAAGCTTTTAATAAAACACCAACAGCGAAAGAAGAATGTGCGAATCTGCCCTATCCATCCCCCAAAAGCAATAAGAAATACCTACATAAGGTCTATTCAAATGTATGTTTCTAATTGTTGATATTTCAAGTTACACAAATATCAACTTTATCGTAGTGGTAATTAAGTTGATTTCAGAGTGACTATTTAAAAAGTTATAAAAATGTTTAAAGTTGTAGCGTAAACTGAACTTTATTGAGTATTTACATTTTTGGGAAATAAATCGCGAATGACTATTACCTACTTATATTCTTTTGTTTCTATTAAACTAATGGATAATAATTGAAGAGATTTAAAATAGGGGCACATTCACAAACTTGAGTATTCTTCTCATTCACAAACTTGAGTATTCTTCTTTCATAATTTCTCAATTTTGTTCCATAAGAGACTATCTACAGCCAGTCCACCATCAAACCGAACAACTTCCTTCAAGGGACCAACATTAACATACATTTTGGTAGAGTAGGTATTGCAGTTTTGTATAGACAGCTGATTGCCTTTTGCGATTACGATGTTGGTCCCATGGAAAAAGTTGTTAAGATGGATGGTCACACCCGTAAATATGACCTCACCTATGGAGACGCTTTAAATGAACAAGTTATTTTGAATTATGGTAATTTAACATATAAAGATTCTAGTTGATTGGGTCTCACATAATTCTCCCACACCTTTCTAATAAGGATGATTTTCTAAGAGTTTCCATAGAGAAGCTCAGAAAGTCGCCGATTGAAAGTTGCAGACCAGACTTACGTTGTTACGGCTTGTGCCAGAAAGCCTTTTATACCGTTAAAGATTATATTGAGGACAAAAAGGCTGGGGATTGAGCTGCTTCTAATTTTTTACATTTTGAATGTTTTTATTTTTTCTATATACACATTGACATTAATGAATTTTATATAAACAATGACATCTGCTTACTTTGTAAAGTATTATATTATTTTAATTATTGTGCATGTGAAGACAATGTGGGTCACTTTTTTTTTTTCTATTATTCTCTCTGTTGTGTTACTTTTTTTCTAGGTCTGGCAGTTTGAGTAATTTATGTGGCCTACCCAAATGTCCTTTCTTTGGTATTGTTCGTCGAATCGTTGAGCTCCTTAAGTTTTGATTGAGCTGCACGATTTCTGACAAATGCGTGCACTGACTTCTTTCCTCTTGGTTCGGTTCTTTCCTCAAAAGACCATCTCAGACATCGATCTACATGGTCTTCATATAACCTGACCAAGATTATGTCTGGACTTTAAAAGAGACTGTGACCTCTGAGTTTGTTTCGGCCTTTCTTAGAGTAGTCAGATAGGAAACGCCGACCTCATCTAGTTTTATAAAAAATAATATGATTGACCTACCTACTTACAAAAATAAAATCATTTATCATTTACGTGACATAGGACTATAAAACATTAGTCACTGCAACGTGTCTGATAGGACCCCCATCTTCATTTTCGGGGCAAACAGAGTTGAAGTCTGTTTTGGACCACGTTAACAATCTTACAGGTTTACCTACTATATTGGTTTTATACTCTGGTGACCTGAAATACAGACCTCACGTCTAGTTTAGGCAAGAGTCTCCCACAGTATAATTATTGCTGTTACGTATTTTGTACTGGGGCCCGATTCTGTAACTTTGAGTTAAGCAAAACGCCATAGACACTCTATCGACACACCACAGACATTATTTTGCCACTGTTGCAAATTTGGCATTCTGCAAAAACTTCAATGGCGTTTCAGTGGTGTCTCAGTAGTGTGTCGATAGTATGTCGATAGTGTGGCAGTACAATAGTTTTCAGTGTTTCTAACAAAAATCTACCATGCGACCATAGAGGTACACAAAACCTACCACTTTTTGAAATCCTATTTTTATCAATTAAAACTCTATATTAAGGGTTGTTTTAATAACATAAAAATGTTTTATTATCAAAAACATCAAATTTCACTAAAAAAACGCGTTTATTGTTGAAATAAATAAGATTTTATCACGGCAATTTTTAGTCTATGCCTTTCTGAAAAAAGAAACAAACAACTGTCAAAAAACTTGCAGCGGCTGGCTTTAAAATTTTATATATCGAATATTCTTCTGTGACCCTGTGGCGTAGAAGCTCAGCGCAATAAGTATCTGAAATGTTTCGATTTTTGTTTACTTCTTTGAATTAATATATGGAACAACTTTGGCAATTTATAATTCTGATAGTATAATTTTATCACGTATGTATATAATTATTCAACAGCAATTTTTTAAGTTGGGTCGGAGTTTCATTTTGGGTACCTTCACATACAAAATGATATAATTATAAGTCAATGCATACAAACCTTTAATTCAGCAGGGATTCCATTCCGCCGTCGCTGCCTCTGGAGAAAAGGAATGAGCTCGTCAACTAGCTCCCTTGCTTGCTCCTTACCGAGCCGAAACGTTTTAACAAACTCCGCCTCGGGAAGTTCCCGAAAGGCATTTACTTGTAGCCTAATTTGTGCGCGAGATTTGCGGCGCTGGCGTAAAAGCAAACGTCGGCGGTCGGCTCTATATGCCAATGCCAAAATACGCCACCGCAAAGTATGTAGAGAAGGCCTCATTGTGGCGAAAAACTACGTCCACTCATACACGCACACTTTATTTTAAATTAAAAAAGTAAACAAATTCAACCAAGTCAACAGCGAAAAGAGGTGTCGTTGTTCGATGGCTTCACAATGACGGTTCGATGGCCAAAACACTATTCAAACACGATAGACACAACTGTCAAATACACATAAAATGTTTACAGACTACCGTAACTTTAGCCATCACGATGCCACAGACACATTATAGTAGACCAGACTACCAAATATTACAAGTCTTACTATGACGTTTCAATGGCACTACAGTGGCGTTTCAATGACCATAAATAATTTGTAGAATACCAAATGTCAATAACTATTCTATTGAGACACTATTTACACACTATTGACAAGTTAGTTATTTTACAGAATCGGGCCCCTGATACCTCTCTATTGTAATTGTGGTGAGAAAATAAATCATTATTATTATTATTATACTTAATAAGCTTAATAAAATTTCCACTTATTTCCCATTATTATCTCCGCTGATTAATTCGCAAAAAAACTCGCAGCGTCTTCCCTTCTTCATCATATTTTTTTAAATTAAATCTATCGAACGTCGGTAATTGGATTTTGATAAGAAAATCCTATTATCCTCATTTTTCTTTATAATACTTCCAATATGCAAAGACTTTTAGAGTAAATAAGTAAATATCTGGTTTTCGCCTGATAACGACTGATCAGTAAATCTGCTGTAAACATTTTTGTAAGCTGTTGTGATTGATTCCCTTGATAAAATACAAACTGCCAATCAAATAATGCGGGCTTTGGTGACTATAGCCGCCATTTTGATGCAAAATGAACTAATCTCGGAAATGAAATTCTGTAAAAAAAAAGGTGTTGCCAATGTAAAATAATTACCCCATTTATATACATAGTTAGTCGAAAAGTGGGTACTATAATATAGTGCTAAAATTATAGGCTACTAGCTTCCGCCCGCGGCTTCGCCCGCGAGGTATGTCGATAAAAATTATCCTATGTCCTTCCCCGGGATGCAATCTATCTCTCTGCCAAATTTTATCGAGATCCGTTCAGTGGTTTAAGCGCGAAAAGGTAACATACAGACAGACAAACAGAGTTACTTTCGAATTTATAATATTAGTATAGATCATAAACAGGTAAAATGCAGTATTGCACACAGTATTCAGCTTTAAAGTAACCTAAAGTACGATCCAAGAATAAAATATAACTGTTTGAAATAAAATCGTGAAAATTATTTTTAAGATACTGGCAATAAGCCAAAAGCTCTAAACATGTTCACTTTCATTTATTATTTTCTATTTATAAAACGTTTTTCCTTCTAAACAAGATAATCTTTTAAAAAATCGTAAATAATATTGCGTTATCTTAATAATCGATTCAAGTAGGCGTACTACTGTTTACCATTTTGTTTTGGTCATCTATCTATATACACACATCAAAAGTGTCTAGGGATCAAGCATTTTTATGCGGATTTCTTGAGATTGAGATGTGGCTTTGTAATAAATTTATGATTTTATAAATTTATATGGATCCTTTTTGGTGCATTTCATAATTTGAATCAGGAACTGTGAATCAAATTCGAGTAAAAGATGAAAATCAGCTGTCAATATTTTCCCTATACAAACATACAACGCATTGAAGACATTATTAGTGCTACTGTTTCCCTACTACTGATTAAAACCAACGTTATTATGGAGCGGCGACGTCATTTAAGCAGGGAAGAAATGCTCAGAGCCGTGGGAATGATAGAAGCTGGTTCCCGGCAACGTACTGTGGCTTTAGCTCTGAATACAAGTCAGAGTGTTATCAGTCGACTTTGGACACGTTACCGAAGCACTGGTACCGTGGCTGAGCGCCATGGAGGACGGTATCGCTGCACCACACGGAGACAAGACCGATACATTCAAATCTTAACTCGAAGAGCTCCAACAATAACCGCCATGATGTTAGCCGTGAGGCTTCATCACTCTTCAGGGAACTTAATTAGCGACCAAACAGTCAGAAACCGCTTGCATGAAGTGAACCTTCATTCCCGAAGACCGCTACGGGTACCACCTATAGCAATGCACAATCGTAGGATTCGATATCAATGGGCTCTCGAACACAGAAATTGGGCAGAAGAACAATGGCGTTTCGTGTGCTTTTCTGATGAGTCTCGTTTTGGTATGAGACCAGATACAAGACGTATACGACACTGGAGAACCCCTGGACGCCAACAGCGATTAAAATCCTGCCAGGAAGTCCATCCTTATAGTGGTGGAACCATCATGGTATGGGCGGGTATTTGGATCGGCGGAAGAACTGAGTTGATTTGGATCAGAGGCAACCTCAACGCTCAAATTTATGCTGAGACGATTGTATCAGACGTCATCGTTCCTCTACAAGTGCAAATCGGTCCCTTATTTCAGTTAATGCATGATAATGCACGACCGCACACCGCAAGAGTTGTAAGACAGACTCTCGCCGCAGCTAACATCAATGTCCTGCCCTGGCCTGCTCAGTCGCCAGACTTGAACCCGATTGAGCATGCATGGGATATGCTACAGAGAAGAGCTCTGCCGAATATGGAGGGTATCCAGTCGCAAGAAGACCTTTCTTTGTTGTTGCAACGAACATGGGCGGCCATTCCACAGCGTGATTTGGATGAACTCATTTTGAGTATGCCAAACCGATGTTCTTGTGTTGTTAGTGTTCGCGGTAGAAACACGGATTATTAATTGTTTAAGTTACCCAATAAAATTTTAAAGAAAACTGTTATTTCAGTCTTTTTTTCGAACTTTTGTGTTAGTGGTTCAAATGTCAAAAATCCCTTTATTAGGAAAATGGCAAATTTCTTTATTAATGCAAAGGTGACTTGGTTTATCGTTACTGTGACAAACGAAAACACTTTATTTGATGAATCCTTAAAGAAAATTTTAATTAATATCAATCAGGAGAAAAGTTATTGCAAAAATATATGTTGATCCCTAGACACTTTTGATGTGTGTACTTATAATAAATCTGTAGAGAGGTCAATTCTGTACATGATATATATTTTCAAAATAACTATCAGGGGGTAATTAGTGATCGATACTGATGCCAAAAATGCAATCAGTAAATTCTTTGTCTGTCTGTCTGTCTGTCTGTCTCTATGTTCCTTATAGAAACAAAAACTACTAGACGGATTTTAACGAAACTTGGTACAATTATTCTTCATACTCCTGGGGAGGTTATAGTATACTTTTCATCACGCTACAATGAATAGGAGCAGAGCAGTGAAAGGAAATGTTGGGAAAACGGGAGAAGTTGCTCCATTTTTTATGCTTCCGTCGCCTGTGCAGCCTTAATGGTTAAAGCTACATAGAAATCATTTATGACGGAAATGTTCTACATAAAATTATTTAAAAAATATCTCACAACAGCATATGTCTATCTTTTATGGTTGACTCACAATAACAACGTGTAACTCCCGATAGCTTAGCAGTTCGGAGCTTTCTGATATTTGTTTACTCTTACGTTTATAATACTCTCACTCATCCCTAATTATAAGAAGTTAATATTGATAATTAATTACCTATTCAATAAAAAAAGAATAGTAGAAAGTAGAAAGAAAGAATAGTAATCGGTAAAGAATAGTAGAAAGAAAGAATAGTAATCGGTATAGAAACACCAAACTTATACATGAAATACGCTAATAAGCCATCGCGCCGTCGCGCGTGAATACTGAATCATGCCATAAGGATTATTTTTGTGTAACTGTTGCCGCGCTCGACGCGGGTCGTGGCGGTAGGGTATATTAAAAAGGCGGGAGGTCCGGACAACCTTAGCGAGTTGCAACTGCGTGTGAGTGGTCATGTCAAAAAAAAAAGCGCGAGCTTCATTCAATATTTGGCTGTTGATGCGTTCAGAGCGTTCGACCTTATTGACAGACAATAATTGATATTAACAAACCGTGCTTATCAGCGCGACTTTTAGTCTTTAAATTGTTTAAGTATTTGAATTTCTTTTGTTGTTATTTTATAAAATAGGTATTAGTTGTTTTGGTAGTGTTTAAATATTCGTTCAAATTACAAATCTATACTTTTAATAAATCCGTAGAAGTAAAAATTCTGTACATTGAAAGTACGAGACCGACACCGAACCCAAAAATGTGATTAAAAAAATGTTGTCTGTCTGTCTGTTTGTTCAGGCAACACGCAAAACGTACCGGTCCAATTACGATGAAACTTGGTATAATTATTTTTTAATATCCTGGGCACCGCACTGGGTACTTTTTATCCCGGAAAAGTATATACAATAAAAAACAAACTTAATTTTGCGGTTCGATCCCTAGACCCGATTACTGTACCAACCGCAAATAATAAGTTTGTCGTAGGTTACGTCACCCGCACTGTAAATGTAGTGCTGAAGGTTGAATTTGGTTTACACTTTTTGAACTTTGATTTGAACGGACGTATCGAGTGGCGAGCGTTCGTTCTTATTAGCATTCTATAAATTGTATGTTTTAACTGCTACTTGCAATTATAAACCGTGCTTTTCAGTGCGACCTTTTTATTCCTTTTAGTTTTTACTAAGTACAGTTTAAGTTAGAGTTATTTAGGTTTATTTTTATAAGTCGTAGGTATAGATTTTAATTTTAAAGTATGGTTAGTATATTTGATAGTAGTAGTGACCGTAGGTTATTTTATAAATCTGTTAGGTAGGATTAGTCATTCGTATAGATATTAGTTTTTAGGGATTTTGCTTATTTATTGAGTTTAGATTAGTTATCATCAGAAATAGGTTTATTTAGGTAGGTAGGTATTTTATTTTCTGTTATTGAGTTTTTTTTTTATTAGGTAGGTACCTACTTAGGTTTACTTTTATAATCTAATATAAAATTCAAAGTCCTGTGATCCTGTCTGACTGATTATATTGCAATGCCCTTACAGAGTACATGTTTTAATACTGTGTCATGAAATTTGAATGCATGCCTACTAACCAGTGTTTTACATGTTAGCAAATAAATAAATAAATAAATAAACCGCTGGTCATGTAAAGACATTTTTGGAGAGTGTGTTCTTTGTGAAGTGTATATAGGTCCACTAAGAAAGGGTTTTTCGAAATTCCACTCCAAAGAAGGTGAATGGGGGGAGGGTGAAATTTCACGCGGACAAAGTCGCGGGCAGAAGCTAGTTCAAAGTAATACTGACATTCGGTTTCTGACGTTTGTCGTGATTGAATATTGTGTCCCTTGTGAGTTTTTATTTGTTGTAGTTTACGTTTTTGTTTATATTTTTGTCGCATAAAATCGTGTTTATGTATAATAAAATAGCCGTACCTACTATTATAGTCACCTACGGTTTTTATCGACCTGTGTAATTGGGGTGATTTGGTAAATGACCAGCCGCACGGCGAAAATCGGCCTAGTGTAGATCCCTGTCAGAATTCACAACTGATCTGTTGAATATGATTTCAGTAACTAAGTAGCATAAAAAAATATTGAAGAGGAAATCGGGAATTATTCCCAATGGATTCAAAGATCATTTATATGAAAGAAACTTTGCTTTGTATAAAATAAATACAATAAAACAGTACTAACACCGACAAGAAGGTAAAAGGCAAAAAAAAAACCCAATTGAAAGTTTTGTTAACTTAGGGACCCGTAAAACCCGTGAAAGACAAACAGAAACATTTACGGATCATTTAAGCTATCGCCTAAACCCCGTAGGCTTTCGTAGCCCGTAGAGGCCGTAGACTGTTTGTCGTAGCGCCGTAGAACTTGCTACGAACTGTAATTTGTCATCAATATTTTGACAAATTGAGAAGACCTCGTGGCTAAGTAATAACAACCACACAGTTCTTGTGTAGGTCAGTCTGTGGATTGGTGACCATCTATTGCATACCGAGACTCCTCCGTCCTTCGGAAAGTACGGTTTGCTGTTGTTCCCGGCTGTCATTCATAGATCTTTGATAGTCGTTACGGGGTATTCAGAAGCCCGAAAGACTGATAACCAGTCATATTAATGGGTAACGTGTTACCTAGTAACTGAGTTGTGGAGGTCAGACAGGCAGTCGCTCCATGTAAGACACTGTTTTATTCAGCTGCATGTACCCACATGCAGCAGACTGGAAGGCGACCCTAACATAGTTAGGCAAAGGTCAGGCCCATTAATTTTACATGGACTATTATGCCCAGTTTGTTTCAATCTCATCTCAGCGTAGTCACTCCCTTTATAACCATTTCATCATTTACACAGTCCATCCATCGTTTTTTTCTACAACATTACTATGAAAATGCAAAATAAATACGTATTTACTCATATTTTGCCTTGAAAATTAATGTATGTTTCACTCACAATGACACGATAGACTAGGTAGTCTATCGTGTCATTGTGAGTTTGACCACAGAGCATGTAACCTTTTAAGTTTGACTTTAAAGGATTAATGTAGTTCATCGTTTTGACTACGTTAGTCCTAAAATAATAAAGCCGCTAGGCCCAACAGTTCCTAAAACTGTTGTTGAAAAACGACGACTTCGCAAAAACAATAAAACAAAGTGGCTTCCAAAAGTTAGTTGACTTTTTCCCACTTAAGCTGTGAAGCTCATTATGAATTAAAATAAAAAAAATAATCAGGTCTTCTTAAGAGTACTTGATTATTTCTTATTTTCTTAAGTTGGTAGTATTAAAGAAAGATTAAAGAGGTCAATAAAAACGTTGTAGCAATTAAAACCTTTAGATCACTAGAATTTTAATTCATAGTGTGGTGTGTCACAGATGAAGTGGAAAAATGTCATCTAACTTTTGCAGGCGACTGTACGTAATCTAACCGTAGTATAAGTTTATAGCCCATTAAAAGTAAGCAGAATTTGTCTGAATTCAATAGGTACCTCTTTTATACCTACCACTTCAATTCATTGAATTCTCAGAGGGCGTATAAAACTCTTCCTCGACCAGTTTTATTATATGTCTCTTAAAGTTATACGACAACACAAGCTACAAGACCACAAGCCTCAAAAAGGGTACAAAGGTACTAAAAATAAAACAGGACCTGAAAAAACTCGTTAACATTGTTTTATTTGTTTAAATACCGGCTTTTTTATGCAACTTCTGTTTACCAAACCTCAAAACAGAGCTACCTACTCGTAGGATCAAGAGTCACGATTCATTCGAGTTCCACTAAAATCTTATCAAGCTCTTAATTGGTAAAATCGGTGACGAAATCAAGCCAGTTAATAAGAATGTCTAGAGATAAGGAAAAGTGCTATTCCTTATCATCTTTATCTCGCCTGTTCAACCTTTTTTGGAGAAAGATTTCACCCGAAAGCTAAAAAGGCTTACACCGTAATAAGTACCTATTTATTATTCTTAGATGCACGAGTAGGAGACAAGCGATAAGTAAGGTAGGTACCTACCTAGGTGAAAAAGTTAAAGATGAAATTAATGCTATTATTGCATATACTTACAGAATAATTTTATCTACGGTATCCTTATGGTGTATTATAATATAGTTGTAGAGACAGGCAATGTTGTCATTGATGTAGTATTGTCCTTAAGTCATATTTTACGAGTCTACAGGGAAGAATACTACCCTTTGACGCACAAATATCCCTTGATAAAGTAGTTTACATAAAAAATTTTTTTTTCTTTTTACTCATCTTTTCAATTTATTCACAAAACATAGTTGACACTTGCTATTGACCCACATATTTATGTGTACAGTAAAAAAATGTCTCAAAAGCTGGAACGGACAAATTTACTGAAATACAAAATTTATTTTTCCGACGAAATGCATTGTAACAACTTGCTTTCAAATGCATTTTTTTATGTTACTAACTTTATTTAAATGCTGGTTGACGACTAACCGAGAAGTTTAAATGTCACCAGTAATCGGTGCAGGCAACAGTTATGCTGGCGAAATTAATATTGCAAAGGTCGTGAATGTAGTGATGTCATCAAGCGAATAATTGTAATCCACGCTCAGTCACTGCGCCATAACCATAAGTCACAAGTAAGGGGGTGAGTCCATTTCCATTAATCAGAACGGGTTGTTTCCGTTTAGACAGTACTACTGTGAAATTCTTAATGGAAAATTCCAGTAAATGACCCGGGGATCGTACCCAGGACCCCGCCATCAGCAGTCCCGCTGATGACCACTAGACTAACGAAGCAATCAGAATTGTACTTATCTACCCATTAGTACCTTACCTCAAGAAAACCCTTGCTTATCCATCTCCCTTCTATTTTAATACCTAAAGGATGCCGACGGAGGTAACTTAGTGTTGGCATTAATTAATGTTCAACAAGACGTTATGAGGGAAACATGTGCAAACTTTATACGTAGATTAACTTAATAAGACTTGAGTTTTAGATGGAGTAATGTATATCATAGTAAGAGTCTACCTATGTAAGAGTCGTATTTTCATTCATCATCATTATTTATTTATTTTATTTTATTCACACATCCAATTGTTGTAACAGGTAAGACCCAAGTTAACAAAAGTAGTCAAGGATTTTCCAGTCCGAAGCCGAAGGATGAGCAGAGCTGTAGTTCCCATGTAATAGGAGCGAGCCTATTGCCATCAACCGGACACAAATCCAGACTCCGGGTTCCTACTGAGAAATTCCAGATGGGAAAACCTAATAACACTTTGGCTGACACGGGAATCAAACCTAGGACCTCATTCTTAGAGTAGCGCTCGCGACCACTAGACCAACGGCGACAAACTTTTATTCGGATCGTGTGGTATAATGTAGCACCTAATTAGGACTCTAATTAAGTGTCAAAGGATGCACATAGGGCCAGTGGGACAGTGGGACTGTGGGACTATGGGCGCCTGCCTAAATATCAAAATCAATGTGCAGCAAATATTGTATTATTTTAGCAATTGTTGTATTCTATAGTTTACAGATAAAAAAGTTCTGAAACTGAGAAAAATAAAGATAAGTTTTCACTAAATACCTACACTTATGAATATTTTTAACTAGGAATTAAGGTGCAACGAAGGTACCTACGTTTACCTCTTACGTACAATTGGCTATGATCACCAATCCAGAGGACCAGTGATCGTTTAAAAGCATATTTTAAGTGCCTACAACAGACATTGTTCAAGCAAACAACGGCCAGACTTTAATATTACACAATCTCGCTGGGTCGTATGTTTAAGTACCATTAATAAGTTTAATTCCCGGTTAATTCAATATTCCCTGAAGCGATGGTTTCATAATTGCGTGCAATTGAATAAAAACATCCAAAGCATGGCTTGAATACCTTGTAATTGATCAAATTGATTCTGAACCAGAGCATAAAGTATCTTTTGAGTTTGTATAGAGAATAATGCGGATTGTATCAGTACTTTACTTATAAAAAAGCTGACGCTGAAAGTAAGTTATTCGCTTTATAAGTACTGCCTTTTCGTGTGATTTTCATGTTGAAAAAGTGAGAGCACCATTTATACAAAAACTATACTAAGCATGTCTATCCAGAACAAAGTATTTAATCAGATTTTATTAAAAAATCACAACTTATACTTACCGTTACGTTTTAGGCCTTATAGACTGTAGATTAGTAGGCCATCTGCTATTTTGATGCTTGTCGACAGGCCTACACTGTCCTCTCATATCTATTAACACTGTAATTTGAAAACCTTGTAAAAGCCAATTATATATTCTTCAAATAGTAACCATGGAGATTCTTGACGGCTCTTCTCCATAGGAAACGACTAATTGGAACCGTGCTCCTAGCTTCTGACGTTTGTTATGTGCCCATTTAGGTTTATTTGAAATAAAATATTTTGATTTTATTTGATTGAATAAAAATAACGATATAATAATCCTAACTTAACTAAAACTAACTCATGGTCTCTTTAAGGAAATCACCAACCGGATGGTTGATACTTCTCGTGACACAAGGGTTAGCTTTTACCTTGACGACAGGCTAAGCATTGCCTTTCAACGTGGCAATTCGGCAGTCTCTTGGGTACGATACCGGTTGACAGCGATGCGGATGAATTTTTTCAACAAACTAGATTCCTAAGTGAAAAGGGTTTTTTAAATCTGATGCATTAATTCATGATTGTGTTACCATGGGATAAAACAAAGAACACACACTTAGTTACCACAAATATTTTTGCCTACCAAAATTTCTTTCCAGCTTGGATTTTTGTGAATATAATACAATATTAAATATTAGAGTTTATCTAGGTATGGATGTTATTTTCTGTCTTTTTAAGTCTGAACAAAGACTTATTTAGACTTTATTAGATAGATAAAATACTCGTTATTATTTACACCAATAAAATTACAGATATAATGTAGAAATTTTACAAGGGGTGACATAATTGAGGAATAATTATCGCTAAGCCTTATAAAATCTTTTAACTAACAGAAATCTAGAAATTATATCAGCTTGATTTACTTATTTTTTTCTTTTCGGGAACCTTACAGCTAACTTAAACAGTGCTCTTAAACAATATGCATTTAAAGGCCATTTACAAATTTCCACTGGTAAACATAAAAACAAAAAAGAACACAAAAAAATAAGGTCGGTACAAAATACCAAGTCTAACCGGGTGCATCTGAATACCTGAAATTTTTTGTACAGGTACAGTGGGCTGCATCAATAGGGTAGGTACCCCCCTTGAAAGCATTTAGTAACTGGGGTAGGGTACCCAATTTATGCAGCCCACCGTACTAATAGGAAATCTGCAAACGTTAGAAATCGATACACACTAGAAGTCACGTAAGCAGGTCTGTACTGTTAATTTATAGATGGGGTAGGTAGACGTGTGAGCTCGTCGCAGCCACCGCGGCAACCAATTTCCTTTGGTTAACGTTTACACGGGAAAATACGGAGTAGGAACTATATTCTGCACTCTTTTCAAACATTCCTTTTTGTAACGTGAAGAGAATTGATATTTTATAGGTACAACTTGTAAGGAGGACATTTTTGGTTTATTTTTTCTACAATAACTTCGTTTTCCTTGTTTTTCTGGGCTCTTTGTACGTAAAAAACTACAAAATGTATGATAATATTTCGTCTTTCCATCAGAAGGAAACCGAAGACTTTTCTTTCTTCTTTCTAGAGATATTTTGACGAGGTATACCTAAAAGCCGAATTAAAAAAAATGTTTATACCTATAAACATTCAAAACTAGGCTTTTTATATTTATTTTACTGTTTTTTTTTATCTTATCGTATGGTGCACCGGTTGACGTCATCACGTCAACGCCGGCTGTCGCTGAAAACCAGCGCTGGGACTCTGTTCTGCATAGGGTTTTAGCATTATGCTGAGCGATGGCCGTTTTGCGTAGATGTGACACATATTTTCCCCCTACTTGTTCTTTTCTTGTGTTTGTTTTCATTCTCTACGTCATGTTTACCGCAAATAAACATATTTTCTTTATTTATTTTCTTTGTATAAGAATCTAATAGATTCATCAAAAGCTAAATCCGCAATAACCTACACATGTAAAGTCTAGTCGCAGTCTCATCTCAGCGCCAAACAAATGTCAAAAACTTGTCAAAATGTAGGAAAATTAGAGGTATTTTTGACAGATTGAGACTGAGATCAGACTGTGAACGTTCTTAAAATTACGAGAATTGCCCCTCAGACCACACACAAACACGCACATACATACGCAAAATTTATTCTATTCCAAATCTGTTGACACCGAATAAGTTAACGAGAGATTCAACCACTCGTCAGGATCAAACATTTAGCGGCCCACAAAGCCCGGCAAAACTAATCCTTGCTTAAATAACTAGAATCCCCATACACTAAAATATTAACTGCGATTATTTTCCGCTTTGTGTATGAACTGATGTGGTTATAAAGGATACAATGTGAATGGATTTAGCTTGTAAAACATTTACTGTCATACCACAAAATTATGTTGAACAGTTGTTTAGACTGAACTGGTTCTAATCACGTTTTGTTTAAACTTGGTTTTAGATTTCAGTTTAGAACCTTTTAGCTTGAGCGTCGGTTTAGAATCCGGATCTTAGTAGTTAACTAGTGCACTAAGAGCCTGAAATATTTTACTTATTGGAAAAGTTAGGTAGGTAGAGGTATCGTGGCTAAATAATACCAGCCGCACGGGGCGATCGAAGGTTAAGCTACGCTTGCCGCGGACGGTTCGTGTATGGATGACCAGAGACCATCTATTACATATCGAGACCCCTCCGACACCGTGCCTCGGAAAGCACGTTAAGCCGTTGGTCCCGGCTGTCATTCGTAGATTGTTGGCTGTTAGAAGCCCAAAAGTATAACAACCACTCTTACCAAGGAAGGGACGTATCAGTAACCCAGCGTCGAGGTTAGATAGGCAGTCGCTCCATGTAAAGTACTGGTAATCAGCTGCATCCTGTTAGACGGGATACAACTTGCTCAGACTATAATGTTATGTCATAAAGACATGTTAGACAGAATCTCGACCCCAATATACTCACCCCCTTACTAATAAACGTTGTATAGCGTCTGTATAGTTACACAACGCTTTGTCTTCTTCTTTCAAAAGTCTAATTACTGACGACTGATAGAGAGAAATCGGTGTGTAACTATTCGTCTGATATGATGCGTTTATTAGTGGGGTTAGTTGAGAAAAGGCTAGAAAGTGCTGTTGCATTATATGTTTTTACGTCCAGCTTTTTACAATTAATAACAGCCACTTTTAGCAGAAGCTCGCAACTTTCATTTCAGTGTTCGAAATGAATGTTGCGAACTTTTACAACACAGGAACTTGAACAAGAGTACCTATTTGTCTATAAAAGACAGCTAATACGTTCAGTTTCAGCGTTTCAGCCTTTCTCATATCACTCAGCGCCCAAACACAACGGTCTGTTAATTAAAAGTTAATTATCTAAGTTTAAATTGTTCTCACTTTTAATCCAGAATATTCAGCGGGACTATCGAACATGCATGTCACAGAGTTTCTGAGAAGCACAGATGGGTGGTATCGACTGCTGTGGTTAATTGTTACAAGGGCTGGACTGTATTTCCTTAATTAATTGCTAAATACATGCAATTACTTATGTGTTACGTACGCAAAATACTCGCATTGACGTGGAGTTGCGGATACAAGCCCGTATTACCTATTACCTACCTATGTATGAGCATGCATTTTAATAAACGAAATTACATCAAATACGAATTTGGTGACCATCAGTTTTATAATTTATTGTTAAATTACCAATTTACTATTAGTCTAATTAGAGATGATTCTAGACATTCTAGCGTAGACATTTTTCGTCGGTTATCATAAAAAAAAAAAGTTGTTTCATAGAAAACTTAAAACCTACGCGGTCAAAATATATGGAAAGGATTTTTTTTTTTTTATAAACTAGGTACGAATCAACGAATCATATTCTGAATTCATAGTTACAAGTTGCGCTTCGATGTCCCTGCCACCCTGTATATATAAGTAGATTCGTATTTTAATTAACAATATTTGTCAATCGAGATCATGAACTAATCATCATTATCACCTATTCCTCGGACATTAAATAAAATAAATAAATTATAACTAACAACCGGCATCAAGGACAATTCTCGTAATTTAAAACGTTCAAATAGGTTCACATTTGTTCACATTTGTTGTTTGTTGGTTCACATTTGTTTGTCGCTGAGATGAGACTGCGACCTCAGCGACAAACAAATGTCAAAAACTTGTAAAAAGGTAGATAAAATTACGAGAAGTGCCCCTATGATACTGCATTGTCCTCAAAAAAAACTAGTTTTTTTTGAGAGGAGTTTTTTTTGAGAGGCTATCCTCAACTATCCAACACCAAATTAAATCATACTATAGCTTCACAAATGTCAACGTCATTATCTTCTATGTGTTTCAATCTTCGAAGGGAAATTACCCGTCTGAGAAGTAGGCTAAATAATTTCTAACGCCTTCAGGAAATCATTTAGTTGGATAGGCATCTGGGATTTAAAGATTGTGGCAGCTGCGTGTCATCTTATGTGCGATAGTGAATGTTAAATGGAGGATGGCAGAGTGGAATATGGTTGTTTGTCATCCTGTATGAGGACAAAGCAGATAAGGGAAAGTGTTTTATAACTCTCCACAAGAGTGTCTCCAACCTTTATTAACCAGGGACTACTTTGATTTCTTTGTTGTTACTAAAATAAACAGGCAATCCAAAAAAAAAAAATTGTGAAACTCAAAAGTAACATGCATTAACAGGACTTTTGCATTAAAAAAACTGTAATTACACCAATAATAAAGTAATATAATATTACAGTATATTATAGTAATATAATATTACAGTATATTATAGTAATATAATATTATAGTATAAAAGCGAAAGTTTGTGAATGTGTGTGTGTTTATATAGAAAGAAAAATAAAAGAAAGAAAAAACGTTTATTTGCGGAGAAAAAGAACACACAAAAAATTAAGTAAAAAAAAGGTAGGGGGGAAACATGCGTCACATTCACGCAAAACGGCCATCGCTCAGCATTATGCTGCGACAAACAATTAAAACAACATAATATAAACCAACTTATATACTTATAAGTTTGTTACTTCTTCACGCTCAAACGGCTGGACCAATTTTAATGAAATGTTGTATGGAGATAGCCGACTCCCTGGATTAACATATAACTTACCTACTTTTTATCCCGAAATTCCTTCGGGATCGACACTTATGCGGGTGAAACCGCGTGGCGCAGCTAGTTTAATATAAAATTAAATTTGTTTTGCTTCAATATGATTCGCTTAACAATTAAGTAATATGTTTAAAACAAATTCGAGTTTCAGTTTTAGCTCTTGTAGGCAATCCTTTTAAAACAGGAGATATGTCTAGCCTAATTATCAAAACCATTTCACTAATTACCTTCTCTATTATCACCAAACAAAGTAAACTAAACATAGCAACACCATACACACTTCTCTGACAACTAATAACTAAATCGGATCAATCAAATAATTTTATATGTCTAAAACCTTTTTTCTCCTTTTTTTTCTCTCTATTACGCACACTTGTTTTTCCACCTCACTTTAGACATTGGCAGAATAGTCGACATCGGCTTTGCTTGCCAATAATTAAAAATAGAATAGAACTAAATTGTCAGATATGTTGACAGTGCGGCTCGGACACGGCGCGCCCATCTACTTCATTTCTAGTTACATCGATCCGTTTGTTTTATCCCAAAAAAGAGCGAAATTGACGCGTGGGTGACATGCAATTAGTTAAATGTACAGAGGGGGCTCCGGGTGGGTCTTTTGAGAGGTGACAGTGCCCCTTCCATGTGCAGATGGTAACCCACACTCCCTGGTTTCTCTCCAAAGACCGGGCGCCATTTGAAAGTTTCCCGCGGAAAAAAAAGGTAAGCAAACACGAATCAACTGCAAATAACGAATCAACTGCACACTACATAAGGTCGACTTTAGCAAAAACCTTTACAGTACCTACATATACACTCATGAACGCCATGTTGGGAAAATAAAAGGGCACGCTGTATTTGCCAAACAAAAATTAAATGGTACGAAACTTTTGGTTGAATTTGACAGCTTTTTCCAACCGCCTACGTTTGTGATCCAAAACCTTTGTTTCATTAACAAAAACCACTGAAAAAAAAACTCCTTCTAATTAAGGGTTAATTAAAGGGACTCGAAAAAATATTTAACATACAATTAAATTCTCTTTGAGGATAGCTGTGACTATTAATTACTTAGTCCTACCCTCCACTTGACGACGAAAATGTTTGACAACAAAATTAAGTGGAGAAAGTGAATAGGACGTAATATTCTATTCGTTCATTCAATCTTAAATAACGTTCTCGTCTAGACTGTTTTTTCAACGTTCATGATACATACTTTATATATTATGCACGTAGTATTAAAACAGTACATGCTTACCTACAGTGATGACAGTAATAACAAGAGACAGAATGATATAGTATGGATAACTAAATCTCAAAACATGTCTTTGTAGGAAGATCTAATACATTTCACAGGCCAATTTCTGTACAATAGATTAAATAGAAAACTAAGTATCTATAAATTAAATTACCATAGCTGTATAAAAATTATACTTACCTACCTGCCATCGAACACAGACAAAATATCAACTTGTCTGATCATGCTATTTTACTTTGATTTACCTAAGTTTTAATTTAGTTTTTACTTTATACCTACCATTGTTAATTTATAACAATAAGTATGTAGGTATGCACTTTCTAGCCTGAAGCACAGGTTCAACCTAATTCAGGCAAATTAGCAACTGTGCTCTATTTTAATTGTTAAGATATGTAAATGTGTCCCTTTTTATAAATAAATGTTTTTTTTTTTTACTAGTATGATTATTGGTGCCGACAAAGATTGTTAGGCCAAAAAAACAAAATAAAATAAATAAATAAGTTAGGTAAAAAATACATACAAAACAAACACCTTGAAAGAAAAAGAAGTACTGCCTACATGCAAGAAAAACATTACAGTAGTACTCCTATAATCTTCCATTTGCATCATGATTTGAACAATAATGAAATCGTTACCTGTTCCGTGGAGGCACGCTAGATCACTGATAACGAAAATTAAGTAATTTTATTTCAGCCTTTGTATAAAATAAGTCTGATTTCTTACCTATTTCAAATACTGCTAGTGTTCAATACCAGTAAATTAGTTATATCCCAGTAAATTGTTCGAAGTTATAATTTATCGTGTACGTGATAATGAAACTATCTAAAGGTAAATTATGTTTTGAAGTATCTATTCTGATATCTAGTTACCTATCTGTCGGAGTTCTAAATCTCTGTATATATCATTCGAATAAAAAAATCATCAGCCTATAATGCTCCCACTGCTGGGACATAGGTCTCCTCTCGGTGATAGGTAGTGAGCCGTAATTCACCACGCGGGCCCAGTGCGGGTTTGTAGATGTCACATGTTCGGATTTTTGGTTATAGGGCATGGCGGCGTCCTCACGATGGTTTCCTTCACCGTTTGGAGAGCATTTACACAAAAGAAATAATTTTCACAAAGTAAAGCGCCTGAGAGCAGCGGTGGCCCAGTGGAAACGGCCGCGAGTTACGAGTCGTAGATTCGAACCCTGACACGCGCTTTACTTTGTGTAAAGTATTCTATCACCACTGCTCTCAAAACGGTGAAGGAAAACATCGTGAGGAAACCGGCATGTCCTGGAACCAAAAATTCGAAGACATGTGACATCTGCCAACCCGCACTGGGCCTACGTGGTAAATTATAGCCCACTCCCTCTTGAAGAGAGGAGGCCTGTGTCCCAGCAGTGGGAACAATATGGGCTGATAATGAAAGCGCCTGTCTGGGCTCGAACCTCGAACATAGGTATTCGCTCCATGTAAAATACTAGTATTCAGCTACATCGGTTAGACTGGAAACCGACCCCAACACAGTTGGGAAAAGGCTAGGCAGATTTTTTTACTAAAGATAATACTGTGTTTTAACAACTAGGCACTAAAATAATACATAACTCATCACAAAAAGATAGGCACGTCAATTTTCCATGCCGTAGGTATATATGTGTTGTAGGAAAATCTATAGATTCTGCCTCTAAAGCAAAGCATAAAATAAACAGACAGAAATTCGGACCAATTTCAACCAATAAACGTATGCAACAGTTGGCCATGGTGTGGACGTAATGTGCCAATTTATAGCCGTATATCATCATCAAATTTGCCTATATCCGTCGAAAATCGTAGCTATCGAAAACTCGTGTAGGTATTTATTAAATTTAGATGCCTCCCCTATTTGTGTTGAGCCTGTCAGATATTTTTAACAACTGCTGTAAGTATATTTCTATAACAATGAACATTTGCATACCTAACGTCATGATGATATCAATCATTGAAACATTTTAAATTTTCCTGTTTATATTCTGCACCTGGTTGATAACAAGAAGTACTACAAAAAATATCGAAAGAGCTGAATTCTTGATCCGTGAATTGATATTTTAAAACTTTGATAGTACAAAAATAAACGATTCTCAAGGTTAAATTTTCAAATTAATCATTAGGAAATAATAGTAATAGAAGGTTGAATGCACGTTAAATAGTTTGATTTCGATGATTACTAATCTATGTAAAATAAATCCATAATTTAAGCAATTAAGTGCCAAGTTAATCGGCTTTTAGAAGACCAGTCAGCAAAATAATCCGTTAGTACACACAGCCTTCATCATATTGTAAAGGAAACCGTACCCAATTCTATTAGGCCCTCGCAATAGAGTTGACATACCATCGATAGAGGCTACTCTCTGGAGATAATAGGAATTTCCCTTTGTCCGTTTATCTATTAGACGTCTGTTACATCTGGGCCAGATGCTGTCCTACTGTGTACCTGCATTGTTTTTATGTACCTAGGCCCACTTACAGTCTACCTAGCAAGCACCAACGACGTTACGTATTTGTTCTTCTCTCGTGTGGATGCGAGATATACAAGAAAACTTCAAAATATCCGAACCTGAGGGTCTACTCCTTCAACACGAAATCCGTAGTTTTGCCCGAAGTTACGAGCGTGTCCTACACTGTGACACTTACGGAGACGGACATCCCGAACTTAGATTGAATGACAACACAGCTTGACAGGTGTCCTTACAACCAAAGTGTTTTTACCCGTCTGAAAAATGAATATGACACTTGTTTTGAAAGCTCATCTACTATTGGATGGACCCGTAACTTTGTTGACGGACTTAGAGAGTCCCCTGACCTCCTGTCTGGAAGCCGACCCCAAAAGAGTTGCGAAAAGGCAGGTGATTTTGTGGTTGGGCTGGTGATGATAAGCTTATGGCATGGTGAGATATCAACATGCCTACTTCTAGTCTATAAGCCTTACCGTTTAAAAATAGGCTGTTAGATTGAAATCACTCTGAAGAATCTATAACTGAACATGACTTTTTCATCAACTGACACAAACAACAACAATAAAAAGAAACTTTTTTACAAAAAAAAAAAACAACCGACTTCACTTTCGATATGCGTGGCGCGGAGTCCATCTTTTTTTTATAAGTCTATGAGTTGTGTTTACTTTTAATTTATTTAAATTAATGATTGAAAGAAGTGACAAGCTGCATTTATTTTCTTATATCGCAACTAAAAAAAGTCAAATTATTTATTTTTTAATTTTTTGAAAAAAGCGTGTTTTTTTTTAATCATTTTTTTTTTAGAATTTACGTAACATTTACGTCGCGCGTTCCTGCCAGGGCCTCTGATGTTAAACATTTACAGTCGTCCCGAACGTTAAGTTTGTACTCTTCTAAAAGCACTCACAAGTGGACATTAAGCTTTATGTACCTTTCAATATTAAAACCAACCTTCATTTGATGTCAATGGGTTTTATCTGGGACATTTCAGAAATAAAATAAAAACTTTTTTACAAAAAAAACAACCGACTTCCAAAAAAAACTACTAAGTGATAAATAACTTTAATTTCGGAAGTCGGTGTCGTTGGTCCTGCATTTTCGTTTATTGACACCGACTTCCGAAATTAAAGTTATTTATCATTTTGTAGTTTTTTTTGGAAGTCGGTTGTTTTTTTAGTTGTAAAAAAGTTTTTATTTTTCACTTTTTTATGAGAAAGTTTGTGATTTATCTAAGTTACAATAGCCTAACGTCAACTGCTCATCACCTTTTACAAAATAGTGCTGTTCCCAATGCTGGGACGTTCATTGTTGAGGAGTTCTCCTGGTAAGAACCAGGAGCAACCATTCACCATAAGCATTGTGACGAGCATAAATTGCTTAGCAACCATATTAAAGTAATCGAATCGCAATCCGTAAACTATTTATCATTGAGTAGTTCCGATGGCCGTCTGTGGTCTTCATCATCAGCTCCACTTTACCAAATGATGATTTCCGAGAGCAAATGCTCAAGTTACTCTAAAAAATATCCAAATCGCTATAGGTTTGCCAGTAAAATTTGAGGGTTTCCCTCGATTTCCCTGGGATCCTATCATCAGATCCTGACTTGATGATCATGGAACCACTTGGAAAGTATACCCTATCAAACAAAAGAAAAAATTTCTAAATCGGTCCAGGCGTGTTCGAGAAATCGGGGAACATACATAAAAGTCGGTTAAAAATAATGCAACTCTTGCATTGTTTCTACGATCAAGGAATCAAGTATCCCTTTAGGAAGACTTGATAAATGATTAATGATTTTATTTCTATAAGCAGGTTGTACAAAAATAGATGTCAATAATAATTTAAAAACTAGATGAGGTCGGCGTTTCCTATCCGATAATAATAATCCTTCCAGGCCGCTTCGGCTACGGCGACCGTTTCATCATCAACCTACTGGCGTCTATCATGGGCTCTCATGTGGCTAGAAAAACCACCTTTGTTTACAAATATTCTTGCACAGAGTGGACACGTGAGAGCAACATTAACATAATTGTAATTAATTGCCGCTGGTGGTCGGGCTTTTAGCTCGTCACGCTTAGAATCCAGTTTTGAAAGCCGACGAGTCTCAAAGTCAAAAACTTTCTGCTGTACTAGCGACCTCCACTCTCCGCGGTTAGACGCAAGCTCTTCCCACTGAGATGGATCTACGTCACAACCCTTCATTTGTCGCTTAAGCACATCCTTAAATCTTAGGAATTGCCCGCCATGCTTTCGCTTGCCCTCATGAAGTTCCGAATAAAGGATGCGCTTCGCCACTCTCTGCTCCTACATACGTGTCACATGGCCACACCACCGAAGTTGCCTCTCATGAGGTATGCCTCAATGCCTCCCACATTGGCCCGTCTCAATACTTCAGTATTACGTACTCGATCACACTAATGAATGTTAAGAATATATGTGATAACTGTCAGAAGAAAGGCAGAAACAAACTCAGAGGTCACAGTCTCTTTTAAAGTCCAGACATCATAATCTTAGTAGATCATTTGGGGACCATGTGGATTGGTGTCAGAAAAAGTACACTGACTGAACAGGTCCACTCAATCAATTCTGTGTTGTTCGCTCCTCAAACGGATGGTCGTTTGCGGAAAATGCTGAGCCAGTCGCGGTGGGGCGGGCAATAAAGATACTCAACGTCTCTCTGCGATTGGACATCTATACCTACTTGCTCTTTGGCAGAAATCCAGATTGTTCTCTGTAAAACTTTTGCCAGCACTCAGAGTCGTTACTTGGGACTTGTTAATTAACCATGCACTTGATTCGACAGGTACAAATTTGAACCCTGACAGTCAAAATATGATAGTTTGAAAATATTTCATTTCTGTTGGTGGTGGTGTTAAATTTTATTTTGGGTGACGTCTCCGAGTGTAGATTTTGTGACTATATTGTTGTATTGGATTCCCACCTGCAAAAACAAATGTAAGTGGTAATCCACAGGTACTAATATTATAAATGCAAAAGTGTGTCTGTCTGTCTGTTACCTCTTCACGCTTAAACCGCTGGACCGATTTAGATGAAATTTGGTAGAGATAGTTTGAGTCCCGGGAAAAAACATAGGATAGTTTTTATCTCGATATTTCCACGGGATCGAAACTTATGCGGGTGAAACCGCGGGCCGCAGCTAGTATAATGTTATAAATGTGAAAGTTTGTATGTTTGGACGTGTTGATGTTTGTTACTCAATCACGCAAAAACGGCTAAAGGGGTTTGGATGAAATTTGGCACACAGATAGTTTATAACCTGGATTAACACATAGAATACTTTTATCCCGGTATTACGTTCCCGTGGGATAATTTTCGACATTTATTTATTTATTTGTTTATGAAAACTTTATGCACAAGTAAAAACTGTACAAAGGCGGACTTAATGCCTTGGGCATTTTCTACCAGTCTACCTTAGGGTGATGCAGAGACAATAAACCGTAGGTGCAATAACAGAAACAACTTAGTAAATATTTATAACTAAAATATAAGAATAAATACATATATACATACATACAACAAATATAAAAAAGGAAGAAAAAAAAAAGAAAAACCTGCAACAACTTAATTCTGAGACGAATCTGCCAACTTCTTGTGTACAACATTTACGTTGGATAGCAGCCGCGGACAAAAGCTATAGTAAACAATAAAATTAACTTACACTAATTTCTATTATTCTCAGGTCCCGTGTTACCATGCTGGACGACCTGCTGCCCACACTAGCAACCAACAAATCCACAGCACCAGGTCATGATCATAACTTCTACCTCACCTTTTTTGATGAAGTCAACAACAGATATGTCACCGAAACCCAAAAACCGACTGAGGTAAGAAAATTTTACGCCGTACAAACTTTCATACAAACTTTCAAACCCTTGTTTTTCGAAATGAATGAACCGATTTTAATGAAACTTCATACGCATAAGCAGGATACAAAGGTTGAAAATGTTACATAAGAACATTTTCGAAAAATAGTGTTACAGCTAAATTAGACCGATTTTAAAGTTTCCATAGAAACAGAGATTTCCAGTTATCTTTTTTTTAAATAAGACATTTCGAAAATGTTCAGTAACTTTTTAGACCTTTGTATCCTTCATAAGGGCTTGAAAGTTTGTATAAAATGCCGTACGGCATAAATATGTTGCACCCAAACTGAAAAATGTTGGAACAATTTGAAAGGATTGGGTCGTGTTTACCAGTTATTGGGTTAAGAAAGTCAGAGAGGCAGTTGCTCCATGTCAAATATGTCGGCTTCTAGTGTAACCCGCACCCTAATTGCTTATCACACTATCAATAACAATCTGAATCATTTTGAAGGATATTGTAAATCCATTGCGTCATATGTTAGAAAAATTTGTCTACTCAACAACGTAAATAGCGCAATGAATGTTGTTGAATTGTCAAATGAGAGCCATTGCTGCTGTTAGTGTGTTATGCAGTTACCCCGCAGAATACCAGTTCGGATTACACTGGAAGCCTACCCTAAAATAGTAGAAAAAGACTAAGCAGATAATGATGGATAGATTACTTACAGCGTTTGTATTACCGGGAATATATGCATTTTGAATAAGCAAAATGTTGTACAGACGCCAGCACATCATGGTACCCGATAGTCGGGGCAGCGGGATGGTCCGAAAGGGTTACTGCTACCCTGGTACATAAAGGGCTAAGGAAGGAACACGGATGGGTTTTAGTCAGTAAGAGTCTGACACTCCCTTCCGCTCCACCCAGAACGGGAGGGGTCATTTGATGATTAGGTACACATCCTAAAAAAAAAAAGGTACCCGAAACTGTCAGATTTTCCCAATCAACCTTGAACCTTAGACTGTAGCGATAAATTTGAAAATCTATTAAAGGACAGTATGTTTAGCTTGATGTGCTGGCGTCTGTACCTTAAGCTTTTGAACGTCGTGCATTCGATACATAAATTAGGTACCTATATAGTTCCCTTGAAAAACTAGATTTTGACGATATAATAAGTACCTATATTTGCACAAACATAACTTTTAGGTACGTAATTGATCATTATCCTATAATACCTATAATAATCGTGCTAGGTGATGTTCTGTAGTTTCTTTTCATGCCAAAAATAATATTCAAAAACGTTAATGGGATCAAAATTATACAGGAGCAATAACCCACCCGATTCGCGAACGAATTCGTTCAGAAAATACATTTTATTCGTAACTTTTATTTTTAGTATCCAATATTGTTCTTTGTTTCCCAACAAAATAAATGATCTCATACGCGCGCCTGTACGCTGCTTGAGCTAGACAGCTAATAACTATATAGTGGAATCAAAACAATACGAAAACTGACGAATTTATTTTGAAAGAGAAATGAAAATAATAACTTTAAAATGTTAGCATTGATGTTAGGGTTAAATTAAATTGAAACACTAACATCTATGGCCTTCTTCACCACCTCCGGATATATACCAGTTAATTCATCTGGCAGTCTATTTCATACAAATGATTTCCCTAAAGAATTAGGCAGAGGTGTACCCAGTGGCGTGCATTGGTTTTCAGAATAGGTAGGCACTAGGCAGGCACTAGGCCGGATCTAGTCTAAGCAGATGAGGTCACTAATCAGAAACATAAAACAAAAGTATCTGTTAAGTACCTAACAAACAAAAGTTTCTCCTAAAAAAAGCCGCCATCTTGGATTTTCATTTTGACCTCACTATCGACTTTAGCGCCCTTGAAAACCACAAAAACGACACCCATGATGAAAAATTAAAAAAAAATTACAGCCGCCATCTTGGATTTTCATTTCAACCTCACGATCGACTTTAGCTCCTTTGAAAACCATAAAGACGACACCCATGATGAAAAATTTAAAAAAATTACAGCCGCCATCTTGGATTTTCATTTTGACCACACTATTGGCTTCACCACCCTTAAAAACCATGAAAACGACACCCATGATGCAAAATTCGTTTTTACCTCACGATCGGCGATCTCAATATCCATCCCTTTCTTTCTTCGCACGGCCAAATTACGAACGAATACAAATTACGATTTTAACATTCATAGTCGGTTGGATTTGAGTAGGCATGCCTACTTTAGGGTGATAAATTACGAAGGTCGAACGTCATGCTATTACGCGTGAGACGGATGTATTTTTAATTTTGTCGTATTATCTTAAACGAGTAAAGACCAATGACAACGCGCGAATAGTATACGGGAGCCGAGTAGGCCGTCTGGCGAATGCCTACTGCCGCGCGTGTTTTTAAGAAGATTTTGTTTTTTCATAAGTATGATAATTTACTGTGGGGAAAAAATACCATTAATTAATTAATTTATAATTACACTAAAATGTAATTGACAGGCTTATGGTGATTTATCGAGGTAGGCACTGCTTTTATGCCTATATGCAATGCACTGGGTGTACCTATAGGTAGGTACCAAGGACACCCCAATTTCGCCAGTTAGTAATAAGGGGCAAGCCTATTGCCATCAACCGGGCAAAAATCCAGACTCAGAATATAGGTATGATAGATAATTCCTATCCAGGTACTGTGAAATACAATTATATTTTTAGTACCTATCTTAATAATTTAGAAAGTCTGTGTCCTACTGATAATCATTTCATTTATCTCAGCTTCTGAACTACAATCCAAATGCCCAACAAACAACTTTAACCTTGTATTCAATTTATCTAGGAATACCAGTCCTTCATCCTGCCATGGTGGCGGCAGGTGCTGTGGACGGTGCTGTTCGCAGGCATGGTGGTCGTGGCCACCGTGGGCAATCTCGTCGTCATCTGGATAGTACTCGCGAACAAACGTATGAGAAGCGTCACTAATTACTTCTTAGGTAAGTACCGCAATGTAATTACTTACGTCCTCGTTAATAAATTAATCATACATTTGACTTGAATGTCAAATGTATACAGTTCTATTAGCACATCTTAACCGCGTTCAAGAGCTGTCAGTGTCATCACTGTTGAGGAATATTGACACCAACAGCTCTTAAACGTAGTTTAACCCAAAGGGGTTAACTACTTTCAGCAACGTTTATGAATAAAGATTCATAAACGTTGCTGAAAGTAGTTAGACTAGACTGTTTAACCATACATTTTTGACGTTTAAACGTCACTTAAATTTAATCATCGTTTATAAATAAACCTATAAATGTGCTGATCGCGTTCAGTTTCATAGGTAAAATCAGCTCTTAGTAAGTATCCACTCAAATTATGGGAGTTTTATTATTTACAAACCTGACAACGCTTACCGCTTAACGCTTTAGTTATTAGTCAGATTTGAAAGCCAATAACCTATTTAACATCTAAATTGTTGTGGAATTAACTAAATTAAAAAATAAATACCTGCAAAGCAAATAAAATTCACAACTAGGTTTTCCTATTAACATTTCGTCGCAAAAACGAACGAAAATACAGCAAGATAACTTCGTTTTAAACCCTGTATGCAAAATCTAGGCGCCGCTTTCATAATGTGTAAATGTGAAGGCTGCATTCCCGCGCATCGCTTTTAATTACTGAAGCCCCCTTCCCGGCTTTTAGTCCCAAATAAAACGAAGACAACGTTGAAGCCATGCCATTTTACATATATCATGTTGGGTCTTTTTAGAATTTCTTCGGAAAATGTTGAAGAGATCATAAGATTTTGTTCTTGCGTAGCTGATCTTGTTTTTGTAAACCAATTCTCTTGAACGAATTTCTATTCTTAAATTAAAGATATAAATCGTTCGATTTACCCTGACTGTACTAAATCGCGCGAAAAATGTCCATACTGAGAAGAGTGAGGTCGCACCGGTTAGTCCGTTTATCTACCCTAAAACAGCCACTCTAGGGTGGATACCTACTCGGAAACGTGTGTTCATCTATGGGGTGGACAGTCGGAATCAGCTGTGTACAGTCATTTATAGAAACATGCAGAAACTCCCAAAATACTTAGTAGACATAGAAAAAAAAACCTTACGTTTTTCGCTGATAGGTAGGCTGATAGGTAGGTCCGATGTAGATAATTTTTTTTTTTTGGAATCGTTTGCCAATGTACATTAAAAGAGACGAATTTATCCAGAATACACACACAATTACGTCCACTCAATAATTAAATTAGTCAGGTATTTTTTTTTTTAATTAAATATTATTTTTATTTAAAACTAGTAATTTTAATATGATTTAAATGCAATACGTACAGAATCCTGTTTAAGTTTGTGGTTAATAAAAATAATAAATATTTATAAAAGTGTATGAGTATATTCACTGTTGTATTGTTTTTGATTATGACTATACTTGGGGTGACAAGTTGGAAGAACCATCAGAAGTGAATTTCGATTTTCTACCCAGTCTGGGGTGGACAACGCGGGTTTTCGAGTGTCCACCCTAGGGTGGATAATTCCACCCGCTCGCACAATAATAATGGCAATTCCATGACAATCAAGTCAAATCTCTGCGAAATTATGTGTCAGAGGTGTCTAAATGAAACAGAAACGAGACCATCTTTTGACACATCAGGGCGAATCTACGATTGAAATCTTTGTTTCAAACATGTTCCCTCGAAAATATTTTCCCTCGACATGAACCCTTGTCTATGTTCACCAGTGAACCTGTCAGTGGCAGACGCGATGGTATCAACCCTCAACGTGACGTTCAACTTCACTTACATGCTGAACTCTGATTGGCCGTTTGGACACTTCTACTGCAAGTTCTGCCAGTTCATCGCCGTGCTCAGCATATCTGCGTCTGTGTTTACGTTGCTGGCCATCAGTGTGGACAGGTGAGTTATCAGTACCGTAGGAATGCGTCTCCGTGTCTGAATGACTGACGTGTATGTAGTCAAAATATTTGAGTGTATAGGCCTAAACGCTTAACTGAGACGGTGCCTGAGGTTGGTACCTCCTGGCCTGGCCTGTGCACCAGCACAGTGCGGAAGAGGTGTAGCGACGTGATTCGAGAGTTCAGTGATTCGTCAACTTGTGACAACTATCACCCCTCCCGCACCGCGCAGCTACCTCAGGCAACGTCTCAGTTAAGCGGTCGGCCTATAGATGGGTACTTGAGGGAAGAAAGTATAAGCGCGGTCTATCATTTTAAATTATCTGTGGTTTGTATAGTTAAGTACCTTTATGTGGGATGCGCTAAGGTAGACTGATTTCCTCTTACGCTAACGTCGGTCGCGGTCGCGTACCGTCGGTCACGCGTACCAAGACGCTGACGATAAATGGACTGTAGGTATAGTGTAACACCGACGCGACGGTCAGCGAGCGCGAGTCCATATAAATCGGCGTAACAGTATTTCCAGACTAAGAATTAAAATAATTTAAATCATCAATACAACCTTCCTAGTTAGAATTAACCTAAATTGTCACGATTTCATGAAATAGTCATTCAATAGGTAATTTAAACTTAACGAGTTGTATGGATGATTTTAAAAATACCTACAATATTTAAATGTCACGGTCACAAATCATATTTTGATCAACATTCAACATACAACCTGAAACTGAGCTGCAAATGGCATATTATAACAGGGCTAATTATGTTGAATGCCTCTAGTTGGCAACAGAAACAGACTTGTTAATGAGTATTAATTTCAATTATAATTTAGGTAATAGGACTTACATCATTCTATGTATTCTATGTTATGGGTTTGGTTTCCGCACTTAGTCAAATGGACCATTGTACCTCATTCTATATAATTATTTCCGCCATCGCAATAAAATTATTTAAGACAAACTGAAACAAATGATGTTCAAAAGCTTATTTTAATACAAAATGTTTCTTTACTTTTTCCCTTTTAAAAAGCGAAAAATCATCACAGAAAAGAAAATTTATATTTAATTTGCTCATTTCCATAGGTATTTACATACAAAATCACCACGTTGTGAGTATAAAATTGAGCGAACAAACAAGGGCATTTTTCCTGTGAACAATAATAATTTGCAATAAGTCTCTCGTCACATATTTTCTTTATTAAGTACAGTGCGAGTTTTTTAATCTCAAGTAGGTATCTTCTGTCGCGCCATTTTGAATTTGTTTCAAAATCGCGGCCTATCATGTAACCTATATAAATCGATAGATGACATCAATAGAAACAGAAAACATCCCCGTAAAGTGTCACGTTTTCGAGATATTAACGTTCAAAGTTGATCACGTCACATCCTTTTTTTTTTATTGTGTACCTCTGGGGTTAACATCTAAGGAGTAGGTATTAACAAGTTCTGGACAAAATAGCACAATACGGAACCCTAACAATCATTGCAACGACGCAGTTTTGATTTTCGCGTCTGTTTTCCTAAGTTTCCAAATACTTGTCATATATATAGGTACCATACATTTTCCGTAAAAACGTCGGCTACTTGAAATACTTTCCTGACAACTATAAAAAACTTAATATCGCTGATAAACGGTGTTTAAAGAATGAACCCTAACATAGGAAATCCATTACCTACATTTATCGCTGGGGCTTTCACCGGCCCCGGCCTTGTCACCACACCCCGGTATCTTCTTACTTCACTTATTATACCTATTACAATATGATTACCACTATGAAATTGAAATAGAAAAAGTTTTCTTACCTACCTTCTATTTTTTAGCTTAGCTTGATAAAAAAAAATCTTTTTATTTGTAGAATACAGAAAGTATAGATAGATATTATTGCATTTTTTAAAAACCAAATAAAGAACTAGTAATACGATAAAATAGTTAGGTACTTGATGTACTTATGTATTTTCAATTTATTTATTTACATGTACTTCAACAACAACAAACATAACAACAGTAATATAATGAAACAAACAAACAACAACAACAAAATTTAATTAACGTACAAACTAAGAGGAATATAATATTTTCAAGAGTAGACTCGCCTATTATTGAAATGACCCCAATATTCTCAACACACACAACAACAACATAACAATAAAATACAATAAACAAAGAACATAGGTACAACAACAACATAATTATACTTGTGTGTTGTATAATGTTATTCTATATGCAAATCATTGACGCACTCAACATGATATTAAAAATTATTGGTTTGAGTAGCTCTGAGATTCTCAACGCTAATCCTGAATCTCAGGTATAAGAAACTAAAATTTTCATACAAAGTATAATACCTCCTCATCTGAGAAAATATTAAGCATACTTACGATGTAAAAGCCTGGATAAACAAAACTGCGAAGTAGATATACTCGTACTTACTTATAAAGTTATCTTAGAACGCCGAAAGGTTTATTAAATGGTAATGAAAATGTACACGAGGCGAGACGAAAACATGTAGTTCCTTACGTGTTTTCGACTCCAGTATTATCTTTACTTACTTAATAAACTATCATTCCTCTGTCCATAGATACGTGGCCATCATGAGTCCGCTGCAGCCGAGGCTAGGCAAGCGAGCCACCTTGGGCATCACAGCTGCTATATGGGTGTGGAGTTCCGTCCTAAGTGCTCCCAACCTGGTCTATTTCACCACAGATATGGACTACCTGCCTGATGGAACGATAAGGTGAAACATGTGATCCAAGTCTTAGAAACACACCTGCAGTGGGGCAATTCTCGTAATTTTAAGAACGTTCACAGTCTGATCTCAGTCTCAATCTGTCAAAAATACCATAAATTCCCCTACATTTTGACAAGTTTTTGACATTTTTTTGTCGCCAAGATGACACTGCGACTAGATTGTAAACGTTTTAAATTAAGAGAATTGGCCTACTGATATCGAATCCACACTCCACACATAATCCGTCAGCCTTTAAAGCAAAAGTGAACAGGCATCTTCTGGGCACGCTCGTTCCATCGTGAACTTCATCCATCGCTTTCCATCAGACGAGATCCAAAACAAAAATTTTGCGTAAATTAAAAAAAAAAACTTTGCCAAACAAATCTCTATAGAAGTATGAAAAAATCAATTGGTAGGTAAATCTAATAATAAACTCATGTTTGCAGATCAAGTTATTACAATACACAATGAAATACTGAAGCCCAACTACAAAATAAGTCCGCAAAACTTTTAGAATTCACAGCAAAAGACTGAAGTTTAATAACATCAATTTAGAAAACACGATTGCCACAAAACAAGCCAATTTTCAAAGAGCTGTTCAATTTCATGCCAATCATAAAGTGTTTGACAAAATCCGAAATAACAAGTTTCAATACAAGTAAAAAGTTATAAGGGCTCGGACTTGAAAGTACAAAAGAACTTCCTTGAAAGCTTTTAGTAAAATTTTACAATATTAAACTCTATGTCGCTGAATTCCGTCTAAAATGGTGGCACTTACAAAAACTATTATCTGGAAGACTAAAATGTTAGGCAGTAACTTCGTCGACTTTAATGCGGTGTTTTACAGGCGGGTGTGCTTCCCCGAATGGCCTGACGGTATTACCACAAGATCTCAGCTTGAATATTGGTAAGTGTGTTTCAAAATGTTGAATTTATTATATTTACCGGGTCAAATTTAATTAGCTAGCGAAACTCCGCATGCGTGATGGTATCGGCATCAAAACGATAAAACAAAAGCAAACCAATTTGATGTTTTTTTTTTGTGGGATCATGACCGCAATTAGAGTGAAATAGATATTTATAAATAGGTTGATATTTTTCAAGTGTTCACTTGAAATATCAGTTTAAAAAATTTTGTACCTATATTTAGTGTACGTTAGAATATGGAATACGTTAATATGCGCATATTGCGGATTAACTAGGTAATCTGCAAATTACCGGGTAGGTGCAATCCGTTAAAGTGTGAAATATATGTTACCAGCCAAACCCGATTTTAGGATGAACTAGTTTCACGTGTCGTGTTTAGCTTCGCGGGGCTCCTATTTCTATGTAAAGCATTTAAAGTAACCTAACCAAACCTAACCACTGGATGCCCTTCGCTCGCTCATGCATCCTATACGTCGCCTGTCGATCGACCGCACTAAGCAACCCGTGTAGGGAAAACTGGTTTGGCCTAGGCGAAACTAGTTCATCCTAAAACCGGGTTTGGCCGGTAACTAACATTTTTTCCACTTTAACGGACACGACCAGGTAATCTACAGATTAACAAGTTAATCTGCACTCTTCTAACTGATTTACGGCAGTAACATATACACATATATTTTGTGGATAGATATCTATACTCCATTTGTTTAGGTAATTAAATAAAGGTAAACAAAAAACCACGTGATGTGGTTAACCGACTAAACGTAATACCAGTCTATTCAGTTGTCATTGTACGTCACAGTTGTACGCTTCAATTTAGCAACGTTATAATTCGTTAATACCGTTGTCAAATTGAAGACTGATAATAAGTAGGTACGTTACGTAATAGCTAGAGTATTATATTATCTGTGGTAATAGACTGGTATTACGTTTAGTCGGTTAACTAAGTCACGTGTTTTTTTTTTGTTTACCTTTATTTAATTACCTAAACAAATGGAGTATTGACACGATAAAACATATTTTCTCAACTCGTGCCTACATCAAGTAACAATTAACACTACCAGCACTCGTTGACACCAAAAAAAAAACATCGAATCTTTTTTATTTTCATTTTATCGTTTTGGCCATAGCCTATGTCTGAGGGATTGCTTGACCTCGTTCGACAATCATACTTAGACGAACTTATGCAGGTATCGTCCTTCTGATCTAAGTAAAATTATATTTTCTAAAATTACCACAATTTACAGGTACAACGTAGCGTTCATGGTGCTAACCTACTTCCTGCCCATCATGTCAATGACGTACACATACTCAAGAGTCGGCATAGAACTATGGGGCTCGCAGTCCATCGGAGAATGCACGCAGAGACAACTGGACAACGTTAAAAGTAAACGCAGGGTAAGAACATAATAACATGAAACTGCCAACATAAATACAGTAATGAAGGTCCACTTTGATAGAACTAACAATGTTGGAATCGAAATTGCTTATCACAATTACACTGAAATAACAATAATTGCAAACGTAATTGAGTTTTAATATTTTGAACATAAGCAACATTTTCTTATGTCAGAAAGAAACAATTTTCTCACGAATAAATTACCTTATATAGACGTGCTTCTAAAGCATACAGTAAAAAAACTCGGTTTCGATGTACAAGACTCTTTTTTTGCAAACAAGTTAACTTTGTTAGAAATGCATGAGAATTTCGTAAAAGCAATCTTGTCTAAGGTACGGACCCATATTCACCGCAATATTTCCATGTGTTTGACATGTAAATTAATAATATGGTTATACTAAAGAAAATGGCAAAGCTTTAAGGGATATGAGATATTTCAGTTTTAAATACGAAATAACTGGTTTAACGTAGCTGTTACAAATTCTAATCTAAATCACAAATTTTTTAACATTTAAGCAATCAATCTAACAAAGTTTCCAAATTTATAATGTATAAATTAACCCCAGTTTTCAATACTCATCAACAATTCAAGCGAAACCTACTTCAAACTTTCAAAGCTTATTAAAATGTCTCTGAGGAATACATTTCATCTTCGTTTAATAAAATCTCTACTAAACTCCTAAGCGGTTTCGACGACCTCATTTCGAGGGTCCAGTAGGTACTTATTAAAAGCCGTAATGAATTATTACATCCCAAGTAAATTAAAACATCTTATCTTCATCTATTGTTTTCCTTTCTTAATAATGAGTTTCGGAATCGTACAGGATCCTTTTTATTAAATAAATTGATTTCCCTCGGGCTGCCTGACCTCCTCTTAGCAATATGTGCTAGCCTATACTTGTAATTCAAATAATTTGTTTATGTTTTTGCGAAGACAAGCTTGGCAACATATTGTATGAATAACCGCCATACCTATATCAAATTGTGACTAAAACTTTTATAACTCAAGAACGGCTGGACCGTTTTTGTGATCTTTTATTTTTTGGATTTGTCTTCGCCCCGAATAGCAGAATAATTATTAAAACAAGGGAAAAAATAACAAAAACAAATCTGAGGCGGTACGAAGTTTGCCGGGTCAGCTAGTTGTTATTAAAATTGAAATACATACCTTATTTAATGCAGTAACGTATTTTAATTAGTTAGATATAAGTAATTGACTGGATTTACATTTACACGTGACGTAGGAACTAGGTAGGTCTGACGTAATATGGATCAGCAGACTTACAGGCATCCATCAAAGAATTAGCGTAGGCTGACAAGAAAACAAATAATATTTTAGATTCAACTTCCAATGAAAACCTTCTGGAAGACGCAACCAAATTTTATGTTCCTTCAACAGGTCGTCAAAATGATGATAGTAGTGGTGGTTATATTCGCCGTCTGCTGGTTGCCATTCCACGTCTACTTCCTGGTGACGTCATACTACCCAGACGTGGTCAACTACCCTCACATCCAAGAAATATACCTGGGCATCTACTGGCTGGCCATGAGTAACTCCATGTACAATCCCATCATTTACTGTTGGATGAATTCCAAGTAAGTTTTCAGAGCTGTAAAACTTTTATTGCGTAAGAACGATTATACTCGTATTTCCTCGACCGTGAATAAAAGCCTTGTGAACTTTTGAACTTATTGGACGAGACGCTTATTGATATTCTTAATTTACTATCAGCAGAAATCATTGGTCTGAAAATAAATCTATTTGAATCACACGGTATCAACCCTTTAGGTAGATACCTTGGAAAAATTACCCAAAATTTTTTTCTCGAAACTTTGTAAAAACTTTGTAAAAAAGGGTTCGAATGTCAAAGTTTGCCAATAAAGATACAAGATTTCAGACTCTTGAACTTTAATTAACCGAAACAAGGATTTTATTAGATTTATTTTTCCAATGAATCTTATTAAATGGCACAATCTCATACAAAGTTTCTTACGCAGATTTAGAAGAGGTTTCAAGCAATTCTTCTGGTGTTGCGGTGCGTTCGGGGGAGGAGGACTGGACAGACGTAGAGGCTTCGGAACAGAACGCCTAGACAGATCGGTTCGATCCTTATCACCAAGCAGGAAGAATGGTACCAGTAAGCTGATTAAACTTCTCTCTTTGATCGTTCTAGAGAATAGCTTCCTGTAGATGCTTCTCATTGAAATGTTGGTTGTATTGATTTTTTTTGGAATTTTTCCTATGTTGAGTTTAAGTTTCAACTACCTACGATCATCATCACTTGTATATAATTCATTTTATCTTGACAAATCTGATCAGATACACCATTCAACAAAAAACATCACTGTCTAATACTTTCGAAGTTAATTCATTGATTTCTCTAATCATCCAACTCATTACTTTATTGGTACAGCTTTTCACTACCCTTCAACCTGAAACCTAGATTTCTCCATTTCTTCTCTAGCTAGAACGATTAATTATTCAACGAATATAAAGTACAATTCATAGACAAGAATTTCTTCTTCATAGGTATATTCAAGACGACAAAATTCATCAAAAATCCACCTGGCTCTCCCCAATTGCTCCATGCAAATAAAATACACAAGTAAGAAATACTGAGGAGCCAAGTTCAGTTATTTTATATCTGACCTATCGATGTTATAATAGAATGATCTAACATGACACACTCGTGATAGCTTGGAAATCGTCAGTAGTTAAGCTCTTTTCTCTCGGTTGGCCATACCCTTTTATCTTTATTTGCTTTCCCATAGCTTTCTTCCTAAGATCTTTCACAAGTTCCAGCGGCTTCATCATCAACAACTTGACTGTCATTTTATTACTAAACTTTGTCATAAATTCCGTGAGTGAACGGGCAGAAAACATCTGATATATCAGAAATTAATTTTGAAACGTTTCCAACAGGCACCATCCGAATTTCGATGCATAGCACTTACAACCAGACGCTGGTGAGCAGCGCCTGACAGCGGCGCGGCGCGGGCGGCGCGGGCGACGGCGCCGCGCATGCGCACGGCTCGGCGCGCACGTGGATATGACGCACGTGCCGCGCGCCGCGCCCGCCCCGCACGCCGCACGACCTGTACGCCTGAACTAAATACGGCGCGTGAGGAAATGGTCACTTCAGACTTGAGCAGAATTTTGTCTTAATATTATGCATAAGTGGTAGATATACTATTCAAAACTAAGTATTGCGTAGAAAATATGGAGAATGATGACATACACGTAAATGTTTTCTACATTTATAAAAATTATGTCAGTCAACATGGCGCAATCTGTTTATTGCAATTCCCTTGATTTAAATGTTAAATGCGTTAAGCTCATAGATATCAGAGTTAAACGGGATTTCTACGTTACGGTTACTTGCTAATAACTTATGTTCTGAAAGCTTCGATTTGTTACTGTTTTACGTTGGCTCCCCATTAAATTTAATATATAAAAGCAAATTGAACAAATCGATGAACGTATTAATTTATATCAAATAAATTTTCTATGTTAATAGGAAATGCCCTGTCGTTGTCGTTGACGATGTCAACATCAGGATCTTGATTTGATTGCATTTTAATATCACAGTCAGATTTTTTTGTTATTTTAATAAGTATTTTATCGACGAGTATATTTTCTAATCACTCTAGAATAACGCTATTAATTTCTTATGAAAAGGGCCATCAGATTTGATACTGAATGGCGTTACTAACTTTGTAGCTTGATTTATCTGGATTTTTTTTATGTAAGAAAAGATTGTATATTGTAAATAAAATATGTTATGATATTATTTTTAAGTAGATATTTAATTGAATGTACAGTTTTATATCTAAATAATACAATGTAGTCATAAATCTATCTTTTTGTGTTTGTAATTTTATGGTATTCAATTATAAGACATCAGACAGCCATGATTAAAAATAGATGTTGATGAAATGTGCGTTGGTGACATGTTACAAAAGCATACTTACAATGACGATTAAAGATCAATCAAATACTTAGAAAACAAGAAACATGGTCCCCGTGCTTCACCCAGGTGGAGAACCTAGGTGAAGCACGAGTCCGTACCCAAACTTTTGTTTATTAGAAAGGTCAAATTCAGTTCGAAGGCTTTATTTATTTATATATACGTACTTTATTGCCACCGGTCACGTCACCTCGTTTATACGTCATTTCATAATAACGCAATATTTGTCGCAGTAAGACGGTTGAAGCCGTGATAAATAGTTATATCCCTAGAGATAGGTATAGCTATACCGTAATAAAGTTAGGTATACGAAAGTGACGGAAAGTAGTTCATAACTGTCTTACTAATAATAAAACTAGGAATATAACTATGTATAACACGAGCGCGATCTAGTAATTTAACTATCTTATTAGACTAAGATAGGGAAATTATTCTTTGATTTGCACAACTGGTTACTCATTTTAAATAAAACGGTCGAATCAAATAACTTTTTTATATTACTCAATCGTCACAACCAACACAAACAATATTATTAAGTAGTAATAAAACCATCCATCATCATCATCATACAGTCCGGCCGTCGTCGAGAGAATGCGTTCTTGAGACATGTCAGTTTCATATAAACGAATGTTTTGTGAATTTAATCTTTATTAGCTACTGAAATTGTCACATTGACACTGTCAGGAACGTACTCTCTCGTTGGCCGCACTGCGGGATCCAACGAAAATAAATCTATTCCTTCGTTGTCACTATTACCATTAACAGTTCCATGACCGAACTACGGATTGTTTTTTTTTATCACTAGTTCTATTTTAAAAGAATCTGAAAATAATGGAACTTATTATTACTTCAGAACTAACATCACTGATCCCACATCAGTCTCTCGTGTCACTTTTACATTACCAAAAAAAATATTTCTTATGTATCCAGCACCCTAATTGCGTACCTAACACATTATCAATCTCAATCTGAATCATTTTGAAAGATATTGCTAAACCATTGCTTCATAAGTTCGAAAACTGTGCCCGCTCAACAACAAACTGAGAAACCCATTGCTACTGATAGATAATGTTACGCAATTATTCCGCAGAATTTAATTTAGCTACCTAAAAAATTTTGCCGTATGCACAGAACAAAACTTTGCCACTGTAATTATGTCACAAGATTTTTTTTTCACTAAGAGTAATGCCACTATTATACTCTGAAAGTCATACCGTACCGCTATGCAGCTGCACAATTTACTGGCGAAAGTAAAAACTTTTACCTCGACGCTCCGTCAGTTTAAAGAATAAAATGTTGGGAGCAAAGTATCTCGAATTTATGTAGACAGTTTTTAAAAACATTTCTAAATGGTACAGTCACTTAACTTCTAGTGCACTTAAATGAAATGTTGCTGAGTTTTTACTTAAAACTAATACCTAAGTACATAAGTACGTTAAATGTGTATAGGTCTATTTATTAAAAAAAAAAAAAATTTCGAGCTTTGAAACAAGAACACCGAAACAAGGAAGGCGGATTTACATTTTCTTTACTAAAATCTGTTTGGAGAACCTTACGTTGTATTAGAAAATACTTCAAAAAATATAAAAAGCAAATCAAAACAATGTTCCATTCATTCAAAAACTTATTGAAACGCTGTTGACATTTCCTTTGAACAAATAGTAGGTACACGCTTTTCAAACGTCAGTGCCGGCAGTGTCGTGCAAAACTCCGTGTGCATACGACCTTGGGGCCTAAAAATGCCACTTTGGCAGAATCATAAAACAATTCATATCACGCAATTCATCTGTTTGACAGTTTCACACCTAAATATCCCTGAAGGGTTAGGCAGAGGTGTACCTGTAGCATTTTACGAATCTCCATACAAAACTGTCATACAGATGAAATTGCGTGATATGAATCGTTATATGATTCAGCCAAAGTGGCCTTTTTAGGCCCCCTGAAGCAATATACGGAACGTAATCCGAGCACTGCACTACGAACCGTCGATATTAAAATGATCTAATATCTGATCTCAAGTCATTGTGTGCCGATACATTTTTCCTTCAATATGTTGAAATCTACGTGCACAATTTTAGAGGCTGTGGTATGGTTAAAAGTTAAGCAAATGTAGGTACTTATGTATGTAAAGTCGGAGAAATTAACCCCTTTATTCATAAATGTTGCTTAAGGTTAATTAATTATTAGCGATTGTTTAACCAAACGTTTTGACGTTTAAAAAAAAAGTGATGTTTTAAATGTTGGTGAACACAAGGCTTACATCACTTAACTTTAACCAGCTCGTTACAATATATGGTGAGTGGTAGTGCAATTAACGTCCCAGCATCGGGAAAAGCAATATTTTGTAAAAGGTGATGAGCAGTTGACATTAGGCTATTGTAACTTATATAAATTACAAACTTTCCCACTAAAAAGTGAAAAACTTTTTTCCAAATAAAAAACAAGCGATTTCCAAAAAGTTTGTTTTTTTGGAAGTCGTTTGTTTTTTTTTTTTTGTAAAGTTGTTTTTTGTATCCGGAAAGTCGTAAATAAAAACACATTCAAAGAAAAAACTTTTACCAATGATACTCAACTATTTTTGTCTGTACGCAGATGAAAGCACGAGTAGGTACTTGTTCCCTTACGCGGGCCACACAGCTTCACAATTATATGTAAGCCTACGGGCCTTACTGTAATTTCGGATGCTGGTAAAAGAGAGAAGCTACGCCACTCGACACAAATTTTGATAAAATTGAAAATTTGTTTAGGTAGGGAACGAATAATTTAATCAAAGCCGTGTTTCGAACAGAAGCCCCGGGTAAAATGTCGTTTTCTAGGCCCAAATATTGTACAACTTTAAACGTTCGAGCTACATAGAAAAATTTTCTTGGAAGTTCATGCTTATTATAAAAAACTACATTATGTACATACTTGACAGGCTGTCATAACTTTCCACAAAAAAAGTTTGAAGTCGAAACTTCTTTAGGCGCGTTGAGCGATTTTTGTTAGAGGAAAAAGTTTAGGGTTCGCTTCACCGACATGCTTATGTTAACAATATATCTGTAGCTATGAGTATGACGTGTTGCGCTTGGCTAGCAGTAAATATACAGAGTCAAATTAAATTACCTATCAAAACTCTGCAGACGAAATAGGTAAAATATTTTTTTTACGCCAACGACCCCTGTTAGTGCTGTTACTTGAAGAATGAGTTTAGAAAATCTATTTTCTCATGTTTTGTGGTGTTTAGATATTGATACCCGTCACGTCTATGAACTTTACACTGATATTTCAAATGACTATACTAATTGCGGTACATAAAACCCACAAAAAAATCATCAAATTGTCTACGGAGTTTCGCTAACTAAATTAATTTGACCCTGTATAGTTCTTCTATCGACAGTCCCCATGACTGCCTGTTTTATTTTATTTGACATTTTTTCTTCATATTTATCCCAGATATTCCCCATTGCTACTACAGTTATAAGACTTCCGTAAGACTACATGAGTACCGTTACTACCGTAACTTGAGAGCGTATATAAAAAGGTTATGGGAAAAAAACTGACATCTTAATGCAATTTCACAATACCAGTAAAAGTAATATTAAGCTATTGTAATTGTAATATTAATAATATCATAAGTTACTCGCATACGGACATTATATAATTATAACTATGTAAATAATACAACTATGTGTAAATATATTTTTTATGTAAAATGTAACGACATCTTGTATTTATTGAACGTTTAGAAACTCTATGTGAAATTGAAAAATAAAATTAATGAATATTTTACTTTGAGTCTTAATGCTCACCAACCACCAGCACCACCATTGTTTTTATCTCTTTGAGCGAGACGACCTTTCCAGCTCGTCACGTCATTCTCAAACATCATCATCATTTCAGCCGAAAGACGTCCACTGCTGGACATAGGCCTCTCCCAAGCACCTCCACCTCGACCGGTTTTGCGCTTCTCGCATCTAACGAGTTCCTGCGGCCTTCACAAGGTCGTCGGTCCACCTTGTGGGAGGCCTTTCAACGCTACGTCTTCTTCCGGTACGCGGTCGTCACTCCAGAACCTTTCGGCCATATCGGCCATCTGTTCTGCGAGCAATGTGCCCTCCCCACTGCCAGTTAAGTTTGGCAATTCTTTTGGCTATGTTGGTTACTTTGGTTCCGGCGGATTTCTTCATTTCTGATTCGATCACGCAGGGAAACTCCATGCATAGCCCTCTCCATTGCCCTTTGGGGGACTTTCAGCGTTCTAATAAGGCCCATTTTGAGCGACCACGTTTCAGTGCCATAGGTCATTACTGAATTTTGCGCTGAAAATTAAAACCTACACCCATCTATTGCGGTTAATTTTTAGGATGGGTGTTGATTGCGTTTAAATATGCATTGAATGAGTGTAATTTAATTCCAGTAAGAAATGGCTTTGATTTTGACTGTTCAACAACAATCATTGCGTTATATTTACGTTGTTGAACAGACACATTTTTCGAACACAAGCAATGGATTACAAATATCCTTAAAAATTAAACATATTATGATTGATATTGTGTTATAATACGCAATTAGGGCACAATTAGGGTGTTGGATTGCAAGCACTGGATGTCACGGGGAGAGGTCTTTGCCCAGCAGTGGGATGACATATCTAACACAGCTAACATACCACAGCTAAATCACACTTGTAACACCCGACGCCATCCCACGCTTATTTATTGGCCAAATGACTTGATTGATGTCGCGTAACGTGGTGTGTAAGTCTGTTTCCGCCTTAACAGTAGGTACCTACCAGCTAACAGAACGACAGTAATTCTAACCAAATATTCATTTTCCAATCCCTACTTTACAATGGGGGTCTATATATATAATAAAAGGGATCCACTTAACTTCATTGTCCGAAGTTGTATAAGTAAAGCACCGTAGGAAAGCTCGCATGGTAACGTTACCCACTCATACCTCCTAAAAACAGCCTAGAAGGAAAATCACTAATGTCTTAATTGCAAACGACAAAGGACTCCATTTCCCGAATCTGGTCAATCCACTTTACGTTATGTGAGTGTCTCGGACGGTATAATGAATATGGAGCCTTATGAATCTAATATAAAATGTGAGTAAATGCTACTCACATTTTATATTAGATTCATAAGGCTCCATATTCAGTATCAAGATTATCGAAGCCCACTTTTTATCATAGACACGGTTTCTTAGTTAGGCCCGTATTCTCTAATCTCATGATGTTAAAGCTGAAGATGTATATAAATAAATGCACAAAATATACAAATTGAACACGATTTGTGGCTTTTAAGAATTCCAAAGCCATTGTTGCTTACATACATACCTATTAATATTTTAATCTAGCTGACCCGGCGAACTTCGTACCGGATAAGTATATGAGAATTAAGTTCTTTTTTTTTTCGTAACTTTTTCACAACAAATCAAAGATCATAAAAATCGGCCCAGGCGTTCTTGAGTATAAATGGTGTAACTAACACAACTTTGTTTTATTTATATAGAATATGGCTGTGAAAGCAATGATTAAATAAACCTATGGACTGAGCATACCTACAAAATTAACGTGTAGATATACCTACACAAATCGGGCACTAAAGATGGCCGCCCCTTTCGTAGGGTTATTTTTGTTTTTTCTCGCACCACACTGTTTTATACAACACGAGGGCATGGTTTTCCTATTAATGGACACCAAAACACCTAATTTCTAGACGTATTTCTCTCGAAAACAACAAAAATATTTTGAGCAATCAACCGTTTGACAGCACATCTACCACAAAACCATTCATAAAACTCGGCACTTAACATGGCGGCCCGTCACGCATAGACATGATATTGACTTCACACAAAAGTGTTGCCAAATTTAGTACTTGACAAACATTTAGATGTCTCTTTTCATATGCAGCTCTTGATTAGTTAAAAAGAAACAGAACGTTTTTTGACATGTGTGTAACGATATGACAGATATTTGTATAACTATTATTTCTATAGTAGAATAGGGCATCTCCATGCTTCTCCTATCTCAATTTGTGAAAGTAACTCTGCCTGTCTGATATCTTACCTTTTCACGCTTGAACCAATAAACCGATCCGATTTTATGGAATTTGACAGATGCCTGGAACCTGGAGAACGACGTAGGCTTTTCATCCTGGATATTTGTCTTAAATCCTCGAACAAAAATTTCTAATGTCTTGCAAACGTCAAAGGAGTCCATTTTCCGCATGGTCAATCCACTTTACGTTATCGTCGGGTGGCTTGGACATAAGGGTAATACAATTTTAACAAATTGTCAATGCTACTCACATTTTGTGTAGGTTATTTTTCGTTTCAAGAATATCGAAACCCACTTACTATCTATAATGGACATACTTTTTATTTAGGCCCGTTTTCTAGCAATCGTATGATGACTAAGCTGAAGATGTCAAAACAAGCACATACAGGGGACCCGCGTAATTAAGTAATGGATAACCTTGAAATGGCTTTACAAGAAAATTGTTTTTTGTAAAGTAATTATTTGTCATACAGCCAATCCATCAGTACGACTTACTTGACTTATTTTAATTACTTGCAAAAAACCGACCTTATATTAATTTAAAATAAAGTTATTATATTCCTTTGGCTAAATAATAACAACCGAAAGATCGATCAGGTTAAGCTACGTTTGCCAGGGTTGGTCCGTGGATGGGTGACCATCTTTACATACCGATACCCCTCCGTGCCTCGGAAAGCACGCTCGGCTCTCATTCGTGGATCTTCAACTGACACTGCGGGTCGTCAGAAGCCCGAGAGTGACAACCAGTGTTACCACGGGGAATCATAACTGTGTTGTGGAAGTCAGATAGGCAGCCGCTCCATGTAAAATACTGGTATTCAGCTGCATCCAGTTAGACTGGAAGTCGACCCTAAAATAGTTGAGGAAAGGCTAAATGCGACAAGATTTTTTTGTTATTTTTTAACGGCCATGAGACCTTCTATTATCTGTTTAAGGTTATCTATTCCTTACCGGGCTGTATATAAATTGGAAGAAATCTTAACACGGCATGCGGCTTTTAATCAGACTAAATTAAAATAAGTTATCGGCATTAACAGTTTAGATAAACCTTAAGAGGTAATTTCCTATCTGTGGCTGGTACCTAATCATAACCGCAAATGGCATCATTTCCCCGCAACCAGCTGGTTACCTATCTCGGCGATGATCCCGCCATCTATCGCTCGTTAAAGCGGTACGCCACAGAGTGCACCGCAAGCAATTAAGTAGCAGCTGTATAGATACTTCACTCATCCACCTTAGTAACAGCTGTTAAAGTACTTATACGTTAATAATTTAGAGTTCTAGAGATTTTGGGAGCTTCTGAAGTTTGTTTCTTTGCTTATTTGTTGAGGAAAAACAATTAGTAACTTAAAAGAACCTAAATCAACAAAATAACTATGTTGGGGTCGGCTTCCAGTCTAACCAGAATACAAGTATCTTACATGGCGCGACTGCCTATCTGACTAATACGATACCCCTTGGTAAGACCAGACCTAGACTAGGTTCCAGAGTAATAACAGAGTAATACACGGACGCAAGGAAACGCCTGAAATAACATTGCGATAACGTGCAAGTAAGCCATTAAAAAAAATATATATAAGTAGGTTAATTACTACGTAAATACTTAACCCGATTTTTGACGCTGATTTTCACACAGATAAGTAAACTTTCGTACTTGTCTTTCCGCAAGTCGGTAAGTTCAATATTCTTATCTTCTGTTGACTAGGCTTTACTGCGAGTTTGGTAGGTAAGATAAATACTTCGGAATGTCTTTCTAACTAATCCCGGTTTACTTAGGATTTTGTGTTTAGGCATCAGAATTTTCTAACGTAAACAGAATTGATAAAAGGGAAGAAAGATGATCAAAGAAAAATATAATGTTTTAAAAATAATATTATCATTAAGTTTTTAAAATACTATTATATTTATTATGTAGTTCTTTCCCCCTCTTTAAATATACTTGTTCATATTATTATTATTACCTTAAGGCTTTTAAATTATGTGATTATGATCTTCCATATTTGTTAAAAAAATAACAGGGAACTTAGGAATTTTATAAAGTTTTCTATTAATTTATAGATTATTAAAAAAAAAACTTTATTTCAGACTAGGTCCCTTATAATAATTAAAATAATTAGTCTCAATTTCAAATACCTTTAAGCTACAAATTACAATGACATACCCACAAATTAATTGTCTCACTTTTTCTCATTAGGTACCTATTATCACCGGTACTGAACAAAAGACTAAGTAGGTAGGTAGGTACTAATCTTCTTATATATAAAAATAAATCGCTGAATGTGTTGCTAAGCGCAAATCTCGAGAGTAGCTGAACCGATTACGCTAATTCTTTTTTTGTTGTGTTCGGTATTGTCAGGATTTGGGTTTGTATGAAAGAAAATTTAGGAAATTCGAAAAAAAAATTGCACCCGTGCGAAGCAAGGGCGGTCCGCTAGTTCTAAATAAAATTATATTTTTTTGTCCATTTGTCTGGATATACATCCATTTGATTGGCGCAAAAACGGCAAAACGGATTTGGATAAAATTTGGCACACAGGTAGTTTATAACCTGTATTAATACATAGGGTAGTTTTAATCCCGATAGTACTACGTTCCTGGGGGATATTTGCCGCTATCCACGCGGGCGAAACTGCAGGCAAAGCTAGTTCGAAATGAAACGTTCCGTTACCCTAATTTAAATTTAGTGTACCATGAATTTTATCCTTAATCAAATTGTGAGTCGGTCTATGCCTGACGGTTTACGATAGTGTATCCACATCAAACAAACAATTGTTTCTGCTCAATAGACCTAATGATCTCGATGTCGATTGAATATCCTATAATATTCAAGCTTCATTGGGTCTGTAGCAGACGTATTATCGAGGAAGCCCTTATGTTCTTTAATGATGGTACTGAGATACTTACGTGATTTTTAGATACATTATGAGTTTTTTTGGCGAATAAGAACGAAATTTTGCATTTCGAGTTTATATTTAAGCGCTATTTTTTATTTGCGACATATACGTAACCCTTATCGTATTACCCAGTAACTGGGTTGTGGAGGTCAGATAGGCAGTCGCTCCATGTAAAATACTGGTATTCAGCTGCATCCGGTTAGACTGTCCAACATAAACTATTGTACATTATTTTCTTCAGTGTGCCAAGAATTCAATAAAGCATGTCCTGTAAAAAAAGTTAATATCAATACTAAACCTAAATTTAGTGAATGGGCCACTGCTGGCATTAGAAAAAGCAGAGATATATTATATAATTTGTATCACGAGAAATCATTAACTTCTGATCAAGCCCTTCATAATTATGTAAGAAACTATTCTAAAATATTTAAAAGAGTCTGCGCTGAGGCTAAATCCAAATTAATAAGTAACAAAATTAGTATGTCTAATAATAAAATAAAAGCTGTGTGGCAGGTAATTAATAAAGAAACTGGAAACACAAAACAGCGAGATCAGAATGAGTTGACTCTAAAAATTAATAATGAAACTATTTCAGATAAGTTAAAAGTTGCTGAGAAACTAGAAAATTTCTTTACCAACATCCCAATAGAGGTTACAAAATCACTCCCCTCATCACCTATATTAGCTGAAGCTCTTCTTACAGAAAACTTTAATAAGGATATTCCAAGCTTTGAATTCAAGCCCATTTCTGTTGCCACAATTAAAAAAGCATTTAAAAGTCTTAACATAAAAAACACTGAAGACTTATGGGGGATTTCTGTTAAGGTTCTTGGAGATATTATTGACACAATTGCCCCTGCCTTAACGGGCATATTTAATCAATGTTTAGACAGCGGTACGTTTCCTGATCTAATGAAACATAGTAAAGTAGTACCAATTTTCAAATCGGGCAGTAAGTTTGATCCCTCCAATTATAGACCTATATCTGTGCTACCAGCATTGAGCAAAATCTATGAAAAAATCATGCTAGACCAGATGTTGTCACATTTTAACTCAAATGGGATTTTACATGGTCACCAGTTTGGTTTCACGAAAGGTAGATCGACGACGGACGCGGGAGTAAAACTCATCAGTCACATTTTGGAATCCTGGGAGAAATCCCAGGATGCAATTGGCATTTTCTGTGACCTCTCAAAAGCGTTTGACTGCGTTGACCATAATACACTGATCTGTAAATTACACCATTACGGAATTCGTGGACAAGCTGCTGATCTTGTTCTTTCCTACCTATCAAAGCGGCAGCAAAAAGTGAACGTTAACGGGGCGACGTCATCAGGGTCTCTAGTTAAGATGGGCGTGCCTCAAGGCTCAATTCTTGGCCCTTTCCTATTCCTTGTATATATAAATGACCTTCCATACATGATGGATAACTTATCGGACATCATTTTATTCGCCGATGACACTTCCCTTATTTTTAAAATAGATAGAAAAGATACGGATGTGTTGCATGTCAACGAGAGTCTGGCTGTTCTTTCGAAATGGTTTGCAGCTAATAATCTTTTACTTAATGCAAACAAAACTAAATGTCTTAAATTCTCATTACCAAATGTACCACAAGTGGGTCTGAATTTAAAACTCGATGGAAAAACACTAGACGCTGTTACGGAAACTGTATTTCTGGGAATTACTTTAGATTCAAGATTACAATGGGGCGCACACATTAGAGCTCTTTCAGGTAGATTAAGTTCAGCTGCATATGCAGTAAGAAAAATAAGGCAGTTGACAGATATAGCCACAGCTAGGTTAGTATACTTTGCTTATTTCCACAGTATTATGTCTTATGGTGTTCTGCTGTGGGGATCGGCAGCTGACGTAGATTCAATTTTCATTTTACAAAAGAGGGCGATCCGCGCAATCTATAAAATGGGTCCTCGCGAGTCTCTTAGAAACAAATTCAAAGAAATCGATATACTAACTCTGCCTTCTCTTTATATTTTAGAAAGTATTTTGTATGTTCGCAAAAACTTAGGACTTTTCAAAACAAGAAGCGATTTCCATAATATAAATACACGTAGTAAACATGAAATTGTGATACCTAAATTTAGATTAACTAAAACTAGCAAGTCATTTCTTGTAAACAGCATCCGTTTTTATAACAAGCTGCCAAAGCCGGTTACAGAACTTAGCGATGGAAAGTTCAAAACCCTCATCAAACGTGTCCTTATCAAAAAAGCATATTATAAGATTAAAGACTACGTTGAAGACAAGGTAGTCTGGCAATAATTCCTTCTGCACATGTGGCTTCCCTGGCATCTCATTAACGGCATAACTGCTTAAATGTCTATTAATTCCCCCTTCTCTTCCAAATCTATGTCAATGACCTTTGTCTACTTACACTTCCCTCTACTCAAATCATAGCATACGCAGATGATACTGTTTTACTGTCAAGTGGATACGATTGGGCAACGACAAAGGAGGCCGCCGAAAGTTCCCTGAGTCAGGTTATGGTCTGGCTGGCGGCAAACAGTCTAACCCTGAATGTCGCCAAAACCAATTTTATCACCTTTTGCTCCAAACCTTCTGCTCTTCCATCATATTTGTCACTACAAATCAAAGCACATGTTTGTGATGGCGATGATAGCGTTCATAACAACCCCTGCTCATGTCGGACAGTGACGAGGGTCTCGTCTGTCAAGTACCTCGGTCTTTACCTGGACTCTAATCTCAGCTGGAAGGCCCATATCGAATCCCTGTCTGCACGTACTAGGAAATTGATTTATATCTTCAAAAAGCTAAGGACTTCTGCACACAAGGACATTCTGAAAATGGTTTACTCCGCCCTATGTGAATCTATTCTGAGCTACTGTATCGTCGCATGGGGCGGTGCTGCCAAAACCATTCTCATACAAGCTGAAAGAGCCCAACGTGCGGTAATAAAAGTCCTCCTCAGTAAACCATTTAGGTATCCCACTAAGCTGCTATACTCCGATTTTAAGGTCCTAACGGTCAGACAAATGTATACGCATCGATCTATTTTAAGAATTCACAAAACAACTCCGCCGATTAGTAATAAAAGCCCCACAACCAGAAGAAGACCTAAACCAGTCTGTCCCAGAATTCGTACTAACACTACCTTTGCACGTCGACATAACCGCTACTTAAGTGCATTAATGTACAACAAACTCCACAACAAACTAGACATACAACACTTAAATTCGTTCCAATGTAAATCCAAACTTAAAGAATATCTGCTCACCCTAAACTATGACGATACAGAGGAACTACTCAAACCATAGGTAACCAGGCACACCCACACACATCCACTCACACACTTACAATCACACACCCTTACACACACAACACCCGACACATAAAAGAAAACTTTTCCGTTAAATCCAAAGAAGTTTAAGTACTTCTTTTTTTTTCTATTTTTTTTTTTTTCTTTCTTATTTAACTATTCCCCTTCCCAATATCCAAGCCGTACTAACCTGGTTTATTTTTAATTTTTAATTTATAAAGTGCACATTACCTATATTCAACCTTTTATTATTATTGTAATGGACGGATGGATGACCTCCGTAACACAGGTTTTCCTAGCATGGGGGTCATTGATCATGTTTTGAATCTCATCATTCTGTTTATCAAGTGCCACCTGTAATTGTGTACCTACCTCTTGGTTAAATAAAAAATTATTATTATATTATTATTATTATAATTGCTCTCAAATCAAGATGTTTATTTTTTTATATACTTCTTTGACATAAAATTTTATTATTTGACATTGTATAGACATTTCTAATTTTTCACCACTTTATTAGTGGTTGTAATGTCAATCATATCACTTGGTTTTAGTAGGTTTTTATAAATTTTATTATTTACTTTATCCTTTTCATGGATTCTAATTTTGTAAATGTGAGGACTTTGTAGGCCTTTTAGACTTTAGATCTGTATATGGTTTTTTATATTATCAAGTACCTGGTACTTGTTGACAGGCCTATGCAGTCCTCCCATAGCTATTGTAACTTGAAAACATTGTAAAAACGCAAATATTTTTAAAAGAGTAACCGTGGAGTTTCTTGCCGGTTCTTCTCCATAGGAAACGACCAATTGGAACCGTGCACCTAGCTTCTGACGTTTCATAAGTGCCCATGTAGGTTTATGTGAAATAAAATATTTTGATTTTGATTTTTGACTGGAAGCCGACCCCAACATAGTTGGGAAAAGGCTAGGCAGATGATATACGAACCCTTACTATAGTTTACAAAGTTGTTAGACATTCTTCAAAGTCTATATGTCTTCCATTATCAGCTTACCATTGTCAGCTTATATATTAAGTCTATAAATCATCAATACAGATTACTTTTCATTATAATTTACAATTCTGGAGCTTATGTCCGCGACTTCATCTGTGTGGAGGATGGAAAAAAGTATTCAATGTGCCAAATTTTATCGAAATCCATTAAGCAGTAAATGCATGGAAATTTAATAGACAGATACTCGTAGATAACTAGAATTACTTCGCCTTTTGTAATATTAGTTTTTAACCCTTACTCATTTCCATAAAACACTGCCTAGCGGCTGTCTGGTCTTTCTCTACTGTATATTGAGGTCGAATTCTAGTGTCATCAGTTGCAAAATGTATTTTACACCGTACAGGTACCGTCTGACCTCTGGATCCTTACGACTGGGTTAAACCGATAATCTTAGCTTAGATCGTTAATACCTGTGCCCTCAATCTCTCATAATAGATAATGATTGATAAATACAGAAGCCCTTATATATTTAGGGTTGGGTTAGTAGTAGGGTTGTCTATATTTTGGGTTGATCCCATAGATATCCGATTGATCCCAAGTCCAGTAAAAAATTTACCAAACTATTTTAGAAGGCAAAAGGCTTATTGAATAAAAAGGCCAAACATAGAGAAGAAATTATTACCTATTCAACAGGTTCTGAATTTCTGATATTGGTTTATTAAGTTCAGTCATGCCTTTCAAATAATTTACATGCTACAAATTGAAAGAAAGAAATAAGAGAATTTCGAACGACGTAATTTTATAATTGCACGCCGTGTGTGAAAAACTAGATAAGGAAATTCTCACATTAACTATGTAAGTTTTTATAAAGGTTATAAATCAGAATAGGTTCATATCTTCTCACAGACTCACAGCCTACAGGAGGAGATACGTAATTCAACGACATTGCTACCAAATAAGTAGAAAACTGCAAACCACAACTTCAAAAAAATTATAAATCTATCTGCCACAAATACACTACTATACTACTCGTATAAAATAGGCTGACTGACGATATTATAAATGAGTTAGGAAAACTTGCCAAAGTGCGCCCGAAACCCGAAGTGGAAGCTAATAGAAAAAATATACTGTGAAAATCTTTACTTAGGCCGATGGAACGAAGTTTGGCAAGTTATGCGTAAGTCTGCCGGATAGGTCGTCCCAGACGAGGAAAGATTCTACTGGTAAGTAAGTAGGTACTTAGATCTAACTTCTTAGGTACTTTTATGAGGTGGGAAATCAGAAATGAAATGTGAGGTGAGTAATAGAGATGTTACGGAGGCTGTTGTACCGGCGCCGGAGCCGGAGTCGAAGGTTTTAAATTTGATTGATCGTAGCCGGAGTCGGAGTCGAAGGTAGAGGTAGAAGAAAGATATGCTGAGAAAACAATAAAGCGAGGCTACTAGTGCGAGCGTGTATAAAAATTTGCCGGGGTGACAAGTTTTTTTTTTTATCATGTCTTAATATAAGAAAAAGGAAAGTCTAATGATTCTAATGGTTACAGCCGATTTACTTGGTACTTCATTATCTACAGAAGGAGGAGACAGTGTGTTGCAAAATAAGTCGTGGTTAAAAGGGTTTAGAGCTGAAACTTTAAAAATATACATATCATAACATCACACCTGTATTACCAGAAGGATGTGGCAAAGGTGTACAGACGACAGCACATCAAGCTACCCGAATCTGTCAAATTTTCCCAACCAACTTTGAACCTTAGACGTTCGCGATAAAGTTGAAAATCTATTAAAGAAATTTGACAGGTTGTAGTAGCTTGATGTGCTGGCGTTTGTACCTATGTACATATAGTACACGTACATTTCACCAGTTATGTTTAAGTCCCATGTAACAGGGAGCGAGCCTATTGCCATCAACCGGGCACATATCCAGACTCCGAGCTGCTACTGAAATTTCAGATCTAAAATACCCAATAACACTTGGCCCGACCCAGGAATCGAATTCACGACCACATGCTCAACAGCTTGCGAATACTAGACCAACGAAGCATTTAAAACTATACTTACATTTATTAGTAGTACGCAGTAAATGTGAGGACTTTGTAGGCCTTTTAGACTTCAGATCTGTAGATGATTTTTTATATTATCAAGTACCTGGTACTTGTTGACAGGCCTACGCTGTCCTCCCATACCTATTGTAACTTGAAAACATTGTAAAAACCAACTATTTTTAAAATAGTAACCGTGGAGTTTTTTGCTGGTTCTTCTCCATAGGAAACGACCAATTGGAACCGTGCACCTAGCTTCTGACGTTTCATAAGTGCCCATGTAGGTTTATGTGAAATAAAATATTTTGATTTTGAGTTATATCTCATAAAGACACCCACTTCTACGCCATTCAAACACATTGAACCTCTAACAATCCTTTTTATGAACCACCGGCTCATTTAAAATGCATCATCATCATCTGCCTAGCCTTTTTCCAACTGTTGGAGTCGGCTTCCAGTCTAACCGCGGCCGCGGCGATGCAGCTGAATACCAGTATTTTACAGGGAGCGACTCCTCGTCCTCCGCCATAACTCCTTCAAAATGATAAGGCGTAAAGTCTGCTTATGTACCGTATCAATTTTATATTATGAAGTGTAAATAAATAAATGAGGACAATTACAGACAATGTATGTGACTTGCCAAGTCTGAATTGCAAATATCGCGCACACGTTGCAGAGCATACTTGCAGAACTAATGCCCCTTGCATATATAGACTGAAGAGTGGAATTTATTCGGTAATAAAATCGTAGCAAGGACTCGAAAATTAGAATTTGTAGCCACTATTCCATTTCTAGAACGTGCAACGTGCAATACAGTGCTCATTGTCCTGAACAAACCTCTTGGATTCAAAGTTAATATTTAAATATAATCAAGATAAAACTGTCGAGCTGCGTAAACTCTTCCCAAGCTGGCTTACATAAAAGTTTGCACGTGGAACTACAATTTTATGCCAGAACTAATACAAAACCATCGCATTCTTAATAGTATATTTAAAAGAAAAGTACCTGTTGTTGCAACGATGACATAGTTGCAAAGGTTGCCTTGTGTAACCCAAATAACTAAATCGGAAGCTGAAACACGTGCCAGTCATTTCGGTTACCAAAAACATGAACTTTTGTCATTTTAAAAATGGTTCACAGAATTGAAAAGCAAATATTGACAACTCTTTTCCGAAGAAACGTTCTAAACCAATTTCAATATTTAGTTACTTTTATTTTAATTTGGCGTTAAATACTTTTTGGTTTTAACAAAAACATGTGAGCGAAATATTATTTGAACAGGCAGGCAGGGGCTTGTTTTGAAAAACGTATCTATTAGTTTTTGTAAAATACCCAACCCGTATGTCTGCCTATAACACGTCTGTATCTGTTGCGCGAGCTCCTGCGCTTACACATACCTTTACAGAGTGTTTGTATGCTTGGTTAGCACAAGTAAAGCGCGCTTCGTGAGATAAAAATACTATATATAAATAGCCAGCCCTGTTTTGGATCTTTTATAGGTAATAACAGATTACATAATTTCATGAAACAACTAAAATTACTTCATATTTTCCCGGAACTATAACAACGCTGTTCCAGATCGCATAAGAAACTGCAACTACGGCTTATCCGAGATTTCGCGAAACCCCTAGCGATGTAAGTACCGTGAAGAGATATGATTATGCCTTTTCTTCCATTCATCTCTGTCAGCCTTCGTATGTTTACTTTCTTTTTAGCCATGTCATCTTTCACATAATTTATCCATCTTTCCCTTACCTTCTTCTTCTCTATGGCCAATTATTTTATTCACTCTTTTAATTCACCATAGACGTCATCTTTCGTTGAAGCAAGAATGTACATTTTTATTAGCCATTGAATAATTAGAGTGCCGCGCCGGCGACTTGGAATTTTAAGGTAAGTACATAAAACGCTTTAGAATTAAAAAAAGAGCAATATTCTTGTTTTACATGCATGAGCATGAACCATAAGCAGCATTAAGTACTTAAATCTGGTTAAAAGCATCATAGCACTTTGTTTCATTTACAATCCGGTATTTACATACCTAAGTATGTATTTAACAAAATTAAAATTCACGAGTTGTATTAACCCCCGTCTATTTTTCAGCACTTTTTACCTGATTACGGTTGAACAAGGTTTCTTTTAGAATAAAATCAGTTTCACAAGAAATTAATATTCCGAAAAACTACAATCAACTTAAAATAGCCACAGAGTTAATCCAGATATTTGTAAGTTTGCTAAACTCCATGAACATGCGTGGTTTGCTTCTACAAATATAGTCCCACTTGGGCGCCAATTGACGGCCCGCATTACTAACTAATTTAGATAGAGCTATCAATAAATTGAATCAAGGTCGGACAATGCCAACTTAAGCTATGCGGGTCGATAATAAGAATCCAGCTAAATCTACTGATTGTTATCTTTCCAGAAGAAAGAATAAGCCTTGAGCCTACCTTAGGTACAGTTAGCAACAAAAACGAGAAATGAACACTGACACTTTTACATTATCATCTAAATTTGATGTTGACCGTACCTAATTAAATATTCAATAAAGTAAAAAAATTGTGTATTGCAGCTGCAATACACAATTTTTTATGCAATCATCGCAAATGTAGGTCGGTACCTAGGTACAATACATCCACTCCCCAATCCAATAAGCATTCAACACACTTTATTTCTAACAATTCCTACGACCGTCCAATATCATTACAAAAACAAAGCCCACTTTAAAATTGCGTCAGTATTTCGAAGCGGTTCTAACATTACGCTTAGTGTTGCTTAGTAACGGGAAACGGTAGGGGTGGTCCACTTCCTGCTCAATATTGACACCGGCGCAATTGACGCTGCCGGCAATTTGCATTTGTATTATTGGAACCGTCCACTCGGCCCTGATCGCTGAATAAATGTTTATTTACAGAACAGTACTGATTGCATTTTGTTGCTTACGAATTTTGCTAAATTAATACTGTAGATTTGTAGAACACTCTGGGAGTGCATTTTAACACCGTATTGTTTACAGCTTGGTTCGAAAATATAGCGACGCTGCGATTTAAATTCGGCAAAGCATCGCTAATAAATTTGAAAAATCAAATCAAATTCGTCTTATACGAATGAAATTGCTCTTAGCTACTTATTTCCTCCAAAACTCCCAAACAAGTAGGTAATTGAATGCATTTGTAAAATGGAGTAAGTATAGGTACTTTCCTCGTACCTTAACACCGAACAAATCAACACCTATTACGATACTTATCTTAAAACTTCACACATATCTACAATTTTTAGGTATGGACTCCTTTATAATTTCAATGGGAATAAAAAAACCTCAGTATTTTTAGAGGTACCTTTTACCTCTACAGAGTTTTTATTAAAAATCTAATCTACTTAGAAATTCTGCAGATCAAGAATAAAATGAGAAACGCAATAATCTCGCTGCTCCATTCGAGGCAGTCGGATTGAGTGACTCAAACTGATTCAACGTGGTTCAGATTGCCTGTTCGCTGTTACGAATGTACCTAAGACCGTAAGTAAGTAGGTACTTTTACCTACCTATGCACCTACTGATAACCCTCAGCCTAAGCCACTGAAGATTAAAACATGTTTGAAAAATAGTTTCGAATATTTTATGTTTAGTAAGTATAGACAAAAGGATTTTTAGGAAAAAGAATAAACTCAAACGACAACCGTTTGAGTCATCCTAAAAATAAAGCTGAAGAGTTTTTTTGTAAAACTCGGATTTAAAAAAAACTTTTTGCATTTGATATTCCAATTCTTGATGAAGGCTATAGGCTACTTAGCATCACGCTAAGGCACTTAGGAGCCGAGCAAAAACCAAAAAAAGTCATAAAGAACACGGTAATAGCGCGGGCTGGCGATGCGATGCGACGGAGTGGGTCGGGGGAACAAGACATTTCACGCCGACGAAGTCGCGGACAGAAACTAGTAAGGGATAAAAGAGGTAAGAACAGTTTAAGCTAATAGGTTTAAGAAACCACTAGCAATAGAATATAATAAAATAATACGCCATAAAACTACACATTTAGGTATAAGAACCTATGTAGTTCTAACAAGTGTGTCACGCCACATGCAAAAAAAATATTATTTCGCAAGAAAAACCGCACGATCATTTGATTAATGGCTTTCAGGAAAACTACTGCTGAAAAAAATAATTAATCAAGAAGGTTCTTGTAATAAGATTGTATCTACACACAATTTTTGCGCACACATTTCTTATCTTCATTGCATTTTTGTAGTACCTAATAAAATATCTGCCTTGGAATTCAAATGGTTACACACGTGTTTTTAATGGTTATAAAAGGGGAAAGCTTAGAATGATAGGTAACCGAGAATGCAACAATGAGCGACCTATCTATATCTTCTATCTATCTATCTATCTATACATCTATACATATAATAAATCTGTTGACGAGACGTTTCTGTACATTGAAAATATTTCCAAAAAAAATAGTTGGGGTGTTAAAGGATAACCAACAGATGCCGTTTCATCAATTTTTGGAATTTTTGTCTGTTTGTCTGTTTGTCGGTTTGTCGGTTTGTCTGTTTGTCTGTTTGGATGTGACAGATTATTGATTTGAACAGGGTCAACGTAAAAAGTACCAAACCAATGCGGTTAATTTTTATACTCAAATATGGTGTAGAACTCGGAGCAGTTATTAGTTTTTGTTTCATCGCAATCGGTTCACTCTATCAAAAGATATAATCAATTTAAAGTATTCTAGAACAACTTTTTACGTTTTTTAGTAACACGTAACGACATCTATTGGCGCGATATAGTACCTACTAACGAAAACATATTGTTGTTGTGATGTGAATAATCACGTCCTATTAGTTTATGCTTACTTAAATGACGAAATAACACAGATACTTACTTATGTCTATGTTATTTTAAAAAGTAATGATAATGATTATAATATTAAACAAAATCGCTTTCCATTGATGGTTTATTTAGTGGCGCCTGTGGCGCTAAAATAATTTTAAACAAAAAGTGAGGATAATGTAAGATAATAATAATTAATGTGGTGTTCTGAGCGATAAAGAAGTTAGATAATTATTGATATAGAAATTTGAGTAACGCAGAGCGTTTTTTAACGAAGTTCTTATAAGGAGCTTGCGGTAGGAGTTCTAAGGGAGAAATCGTCAAATAACGAAAAAGCGTTATGCCTCATTTTTCAAAGTAATAGGTAGAAAGAGACACACACACACAGAGAGAGAGAGAGCAATTTTTCATGGTTTCCGAGGATCCTGATCCCGGTAAGTGAGGTCAAAAAGAAAATCAAAGATGGCGGTTGCCTAAATTTTTAACTTTTTCGTCATGGGTGTCGTTTTTTTCGAGGGTGCTGAAGTCGATAGTCAGGTCAAAATGAAAATCCAAGATGGTGGCTGCAATTTTTTTTATCATGTTTGTCGTTTTCATGGTTTTTGAGGGTGCTGAAGTCGATAGTCAGGTCAAAATGAAAACCCAAGATGGCGGCTCCATTTTTTTTAAATGTTTGTCATGGGTGTCGTTTTGATAGTTTTCGAGGGTGCTGAAGCCGATAGTCAGGTCAAAATAAAAATCCAAGATGGCGGCTGCAATTTTGTTTTGATTTTTTGTCATGGATGTCGTTTTCATGGATTTCATAGGTGCTGAAGCCGATAGGCAGGTCAAAACGAAAATCCAAGACGGAGGTTGCAATTTTTTTTTATGGATTTCGTTTTATTGGTTTTTGAGAGTGCTGAAGCCAATAGTGAGGTTAAAATGAAACTGTAACGGCTTACCCACCGTCGATTGGCCCATGAACCGTTGGTGAACATTATCTTTAAACCATTAACTTTTTTCCAAAGGACTTTTCACCCACGAACGTTTTGCCAACATAACTCTACGTCAGTGAATGCTTTACCCACAGAATGTTTTGACCAATAACTTTTCACCCAAAGAACAAGGCCAACAGACGCCGGGAAAGGTGAAAGTAAAATAATAATAAGACGTAGTCCTTTATTTATGTGAAAAGGGTATAAAGTAACCTAACCAAGCCTAGCCTCGGGGTGCCCTTCGCTCGCTTTGCTCGCTCACTTGAGCCGCCATCATCCCTTCGAACCCTACCTGTCCGAGTCGGGGTGCCCCAAGTCCCGAGCTCGCTTCGCTCGCCCTTGCATCCTTAGTTCAATTTGACATGGGTCAAATGTTCTTTGGGCGAAAAGTTATTGGTCAAAACATTCTGTTGGTTAAGCATTCACTGACGTAGAGTTCTGTTGGGGAAACGTTCGTGGGTCACAAGTCCTTTGGATGAAAAGTTAATGGTGTTGACCAACGGTTCATGGACCAATCGACTGTTGGTAAACCGTTTCAGTACTGGTTAAAATGAAAGTCCAAGATGGCGGCTGCAAATCGAAAAATTCGTAGTGTGTGTCGTTTTCATGGTTTTCGAGAGTGCTGAAGCCGATTGTGAAGTCAAAATGAAAATCGAAGATGGCGGCTGCAATTTTCTTTTTCTTTTTTTATCATGTGTGTAGTTTTCATGGTTTTCAATATAAACTGACACGACTTTGTGTGAAATAAAATGAAATACAACCGACTTAAAAACACACTTCAAAGTGCAATAGACCTTTGGTTTCAGAAGTCTGTAATTTCTTGCCAACGCGCAACGTCTTCCCAAACTAAGGTTATTTTGCACTTTGTAGGGTTTTTTATGGAAGTCGGTTATATTTTTTTGTAATTATCTTCACAATTTTTTTTCTGGTTTTCGGCAGTATAAGGTCTAAATCAAAATCATGTCTAAAGTTTTCATGGGTTTCATCTTCGTAGTTTAAATGGCGGCCGGTGTCAAATATAACCAAACTTTAATGGGTTGCTTTTTACACGGGCAACTTTATGTAGAAGCTCTTACCATTAATGTATTCTTCCTTTTATCATCTAGATATCTCGATGCTTTATAAGGCATAATATTGGTAGGTATATATGATATCTTCAATACCAAGTTAAGAAATTCTAAATTTACCACAGAGAAGAAAAACAATACAACAACAATATAACAAGACTTAGAAAAACTAACTTCAAACTTCACCTACTAATCTCAGATATACTTTAGATAAAATGGTGACATGATTTTACAAGTTGGTATTCTAAGACAGACGCAAAATAAAATGGACATAATTATGGCTGTTTGGTTAGATAATCAGCCTCGAGCAGGCGCTTTTATTTTAATTTATTCTCAAAAATCAAAGTGACACTTCGTCGCATTGTCATTATGAACCATGAAGACGCAGTGATTGCAGTCGAAAGGGCCGTGGTAGCGAACCCTAGGTAAGGAAAGCGTTACCAGGCAAGATCTGATGATTCTTCCTTTTCAATGAAGGAGTGGCAATTACACCTTTCCTAAGCGACACATTACCTATTGTTTTCCGACATCCACGCGAACGAAGTCGCGGGCACAGCTAGTAAGGAATATTACCCTAATCACGACGCTTCCTTCACAAACAGACGGGCTATCGCAGTAGGTACTAGGTACCTATAGTTTTAACAGCAGATTTAGCACTTTACCCTACTTTTAATATTGTATTCATCTCTTACGACACACCCCGGAATTGCCAATGTTCTTTCCCAAAAACTATTTAATGTAAGTCAAAAGTCAAAATTCAAGGTTTGCCAACGTGCAATCGATATGCTCCATTGCAATCTAATATTACAAAGAGGTAAATTTTGTGAGGTAGTAGGGGGTAATCTTTGGATCTACTGAGCCGATTTTGAAAATTATTTCACCAATAGAAAGCCACATTATTTGTGAGTGTCATAGGGTCAAGAAATTTTACGCGGACGAAGTCGCAAGCAGAAGCTAGTAGGTACTTATTCTTTAAAATACTGCGGTATTCTAGATGTCAAATCGACAGACCATATTCGCAACACCACACTGCGCTACAAAGCACAGGGGGCGTAAAAAAGTTACTTTGGCAGAATCATAAAACAATTCATATCACACAATTCATCTGTTTGACAGTTTCACAGCTATACATATATCCCTGAAGGGTTAGGCAGAGTTGTGCCTATAGCATTTTACGAATCTCCATACAAAACTGTCACACAGATGAAATTGCGTAATATGAATTGTTTTATGATTCTGCCAAAGTGGCCTTTTTATAGGCCCCTAGATTACCTACTGATTGTAATAAAACTCCTTGGGTAGATAATTATTATTCTTTATTCACTCCAATCCAACAATCTACTCCAATTTCTTAGCCACCATTCACTGGTTACAATATTCTCTCCTCCTTAATCTTCACACTTACCATAATCTGTCCGACCCGTAGCTCGCCCCAGTACCAACTCCCCGAATCGATTCCCCGATCGCCTTCCATCACCCCATTATCAACCGTTACCGCTTGGTGTTGCCATTTATATAATTATTCTTAATAATCGTCATGTCAATTTAGTCGATTTAAAAATACAGATAAATGAACCTAACACTCGTCCATCCTGACCTTGTGTATGTCCTCATACACATAAGTCAGAACGAACCTAACACTCGGGCAATCGATCCGTTTTACAAAGTGAGTAAAATAACAAAAAAAAAAAAAAAATTAAAAAAAATTAAACACGGAATATGAATCTAGACAAAACAAAATAATAATTTAAATATCCTTATTATATTATTATATATTATGATCGACTTAATAATTGAGCTAATACAATTTTACATTACGCTATTTTATTCAGTCACTTATTAATTATGTTTTAACAACTTTAACAAATAATCTCATTTTGCCATTAGCACTGGGAACATTTTACATAATTTGGCGAACCAATCACATGGTTGCTAAACTGGCAAACCAATCACATGGTTGCTAAACTGGCAACCCAATCACATGGTTGCTAAACTGGCAAACCAATCACATGGTTGCTAAACTGGCAAACCAATCACATGGTTGCTAAACTGGCAAACCAATCACATGGTTGCTAAACTGGCAAACCAATCACATGTTTGCTAAACTGGCAAACCAATCACATGGTTGCTATCTTATTTACCATACACATAAATCAAAAATACATTATTCTAGTTTAAAGTAACACAATTGATCTCAACAAAAATTTAAACTAAAGCGCAAATTTATTATTATTTCATAATATCCAACTAAATTGTTTATAATAAACTTAAGCTTAACGTACTACTTCATAATAATGGTATATTTTAACTGTAAATTATACAGTAAATCTAAAAATGTAAACTAAAGTTTAACTTACTTCTTAATATAAAACACATTTTTATCCTTTTGTAAATTGTAAATAATACATCACTGTTCTCTATCTAATTACTGTCAATATCATGACTTTCACTCTCTGAACCATTGTCATTCAAATTTAAGGCAGCCACGTGTACCCAGGGCTGCATACGGTCGGCAGCGACGGTCGTTTTACGTTTATGTCTACTACTACTCAACCCTGGTATTGCTACAATTCTGTATCTATCATTTCCTAGTATCGATATGACGCGATATGGTCCTGTATATTGGGGAAGAAGCTTCTTACTTTTACCGTCATTTTTAAAATTTGTGTTGGTAATTTTAACGAGTTCCCCTTCAGAATAGATGCGGGCAGGACGCCTGTTTTTGTCATACCGTTCCTTTTGTTTCTCTTGTTCTTCGTCTATTTTATCTTTAACTTCCTCTCTAATTGTTATTATGTTATTATTTTCTCCAGTTTCTTGTCTAACTACGTTTAACCTCGGGTCTAATTCGCTACTCATACAACTACCAAACATGACTTCAGCAGCCATCCTTCCAGTTGTTTTATTAACTGTGTTATTAATTCCCCACTGAATTTTACCGACTTTATTGTCCCAATCTTTTTCATTATCGTTAAGGTTTGTAGCGGTCATAGAAGCAAGGATTGTGCGGTTGTATCGCTCAACTTGTCCATTCGAGCGTGGACTGGCAACCGCATTCAACACATGCTTCGTCCCCCTATCCAAACAAAACCTCCTAAAGGCATGGGAAGTAAAACACGAGCCACGATCGCTAATTATTCTATCGGGTACTCTAAAGGTACAGAAAATTTCATCTAGGACTCTTATTGCAACTAGAGACTTTGTATTCCTTACAGGCCTTATGAAAACGAATTTGGTAAACGCATCCACAATCACTAAAATATACGAATTCCCTCTTTTTGAACGCACAAAGGGCCCAAGATGGTCAATGTGTACGGTGTGGAAAGGAACCTCGACTTTAGGAATTGGATGTAAGTGACCCTCATTACTTGAAGTCTTTTTCGAGTAGGCGCATTCAATACATGCTTCAACATACTTTTTTACAAATTTTGACATTTTAGGAAACCAGTATATATTCTTTATTCGTTCGAGAGTTTTTTCCACACCGAAATGGCCAATGTCGTCGTGATTCATACGACACAATTGCCATCTTGCGCCCTTTGGCACAACCCAACGTAAGTTTGTTTTATCACCATCAATGCATCTATAAAGTTTATTGTCCTTTATAACGTAATTATCCCTAATTTGTTTAAGTCCTTCTACATCTAAATTTGAAGTTAAAATATCTCTGATACGACCTAGTTCGCTATCACCTAACTGTAATGTATGGAGCCAATCATCACCGGTGATAACCATTACTCTTGGATATTGGTCAGAAGCATCTAATGTTGTTCCAAAATTGTTTCCGTCATTTATGATCGGGTTGCGTGACAGAGCATCTACATGGGCCATTCTATTTCCCGGCCTGTATTCTATTGTGCACTGAAATTCTTGTATTAAAAGATACCAACGCGCGATCCGCGGTATTATATCACGTTTAATAAATGTGGACCGTAAAGCACTGCAGTCAGTGACAATTTTAAAGTGTTGACCCAATAAATAGACTCTAAACTTCCGTAAAGAACATACTACGGCCAACGTTTCCAATTCATATGCATGGAAGTTTTTTTCCTCTGGAGAAGTTTGTCGGCTATAAAATGCCACGGGCTTGAAACTATCAGTACTACCCCTTGAACGTTGAAGTAAAATTCCACCGACACCATATTTACTGGCGTCCGTGTGCAATTCTGTTTCCCTACTTGGGTCATAAATTGCCAAAACTGGACGGTCTATTAACTTTTCCTTGAGCATTTTGAATGCGTTTTCTTGCTCATCTGTCCAAATCCAAGCAGCATCCTTTTTTAACAATTTATTTAAGGGCTGCGCAATATGTGCAAAATTCATGATAAATTTGCGGAAATATCCTACAAGCCCAAGAAATTGACGAACAGTGTGAACATTTATAGGACGAGGAAAGTCTAAAACACTCTGGATTTTTTTGTCACCTGGCCTAACACCTAAAGCACTAATTTCGTACCCTAAATAATCGATTTTATCTTTTAAAAATTCGCACTTGGACAGATTTAGTGTAAGATTTGCCTGTTTTAGAAGTTTTAAGACGTGCTCTAGCCTCTCTAAACATTGTTCTACGCTTTTCCCATAAATCAATACGTCATCTATATAAGCTGTGGCTTGGCTATACCTAGCTGACCCCAAAACTCTATTCATCATCCGTTGAAATACCGCCGGCGCATTTGCCAATCCAAAAGGCATTCGATTAAACTCGAATTGTCCATCCGGAGTGACAAAGGACGTCAGCGGCTTTGACTGCTCTGATATTGGCACTTGATAATACCCAGAAAATAAGTCAAGCGTGATGAAAAACACCTGACCGGAAAGCCTAGCAATCTCGTCTTCTATCACCGGCATCGGATAATGTTCCTTAATGGTCACGGAGTTTAACATCCTATAATCTATGCACATTCTCATTTGCCCATCCTTCTTACGTACGAGAATCACGGGACTAGCATACTCGGAGGTGGATTCTCTTACAATCCCAGCTTCTAACATCTCGCCTACCATTTCACGCACTTGATCGCGTTCTTTGTGTGATAACCGGTAAGGCCTATAAACAATTGGACGTTTGCTGTTTATTTCAATGTTCATTTCGGTAACATTAGTACTTCCTAGCTCTTTTAAATTCGATGCAAAACAATCCTTAAATTCGTTTAGTAATTTTAACAACTTCGATCTATGTTCATCGCTAACATGATCGCCAATATGAACCTTACTAATATCAATACGTTCAGACATCAGTTTATCACCCACATTAAAAACGCTATTAACTACCTGAACATTACTAGCGCGACTTATAATCAAGCCCTTGTACAGATGACAACATTTAGATGTAGGCATAACATATATATATACGCAACCATCCTTAAGTGCATAGACACCACCGCAAACGACGTATTGAAACGTTGGTTTTCCTATAACCTTACTATTTAATATAATATGCCCGTTCAACCGTGGTTCAGTATAAGCCTTGATTACAGTGGGACCATAAATTTCAAAATTCTCCGCGGAAATAACTTTTACTGCATGATCCTCGTCTATTTCAGACTTATTGAATGGTATTTCTTGATAAATATCAATAAACTGTAACGTTTCTGCCGTTTTCAATACAAAAACGTGCGACTGTTCGGTGTAAGTTTGTCCTACTAGCAAAGGTACATCTAAAAGTCCATCTTCAATTACCTGACAAATAGTGTTGGCACTAACACCATCTATAATAACCTCTACTGTCACCTTTCCTAAAGAATAAACAATGTTATTCCCAAATCCCCTTATTGGGGTACGTACGCCATCAGACTCTAGCATTAAATTTATCGACTCCGATTTAGCTATCAGACAAACCTCACTTCCAAAATCTATAAAAGCCCGAACAGGAACCCCATTTACTAAGACATCCTTATAAAATTTCGAACTAGGATTAGATAATGATATGCACATTGCCTTTTGTGTACTCGCTATCTTGTTGTCGTTATCCTCTAGTTTTGTGGGGCATTTGTCGACTTTGTGGCCTACTTTATGACACTGATTACATCGAATCAGCGGTTTGGGACATTTCCGGTATATATGACCACGCTCCTTACAGTTAAAACAGAATGCTACGTAATCACTTGATAAGTTTCCCCTATTATTAGATTTATCCGTTGTAACAGTTCCGGATCCTACCCTACCTTTAGCATTGGTATTAGAACGTTCGAAGGAGTTTGACAATTCCTTATTGCTCATCAAGAATTGTAACAATTGATCAGGTTGAGAGCATCTTAACGCTAGTGCACTTGATTTCATTGTTCTGTCACTTAGACCATGAATAATACAATCGACCGCACGCTTGCCAACTATGCCGCACTGGTTCAGCAGAGCCAACTTTTCGTAATAATATAGTTCAATAGGTTCATGATATTTACTTTTACGCCTGAGCATATCTTCCAACGACTGGCCATAATTTTGCTCAAAAGGAAAAGCCTGAGACAATTTCACTTGCCACTCAGCCCAAGAAAATAAAATTGAATCAAGGCTTTCATACCACGTCTTGGCCAGTCCTTGTAATTTCTGCATTGAAAAATGGATGGTTGTCTTATCATCCCATCCATAAACGGTGGCACACTCGTTCACTTTTCTTAACCACACATCTACACGTTGATTTTTCGAAGTTGGGTCAAAATCAGGCAAAATGTTTTTATGATTTTTAACAACATTACTAGAGTGATCGAGTGGGCCAGCCGCAGACGGTTGGTTCCTAATTGAATTTAAAATATTCATGACATCTTTTGAAGAAAACGTAGGACTATGATCTCTAACCTTTGTTCCATCTCGTGTCGCTGTAGCTTCGCGTCGTCTGCTCCGTTCCTGTTGCAACTGGTTTTCTAGGGACTGCAGGCGCTCCTGTGCTGCCTCACGTTCTCGTTCAAGTTGTTCAGCTCGGTGGCTCGTACGATTTCGGACGCTCGGATTGCTGCGTCGTCCGGTTCGGCTGCACTGCGGGCTACGACTGCGATGCGATCTTCGACTGCGCTGCGGACTTCGACTGCGCTGCGGACTTCGCACTTGCTGCGGGCTTTGGCTGTTCTGCTGGCTACTACCACGGACATCTCTGGTACTGATGCGTCGTCGACTACGGCTGCGACAGCATCCAGAAGCTTCGTCAAGACGCAATGATCTTCCATGTGAAGGCGTCCTTAAACGCCTTCGCCCTTGAGCCTCATGGTCGTGCTCCATACCTGAAACTCGAAATTAAAACAACTATGTATGTGCACAATTTTTTTTTTTTTTTTGAAATCTCGTAAACTGTTAGTCCAATAGCAAAAACAACAAAAATTTGCGCTCCCCTTGCACCCCGCAAAGTAACTCGTATATTAATAATAATAAGGTTTAAAAACTAATTCGTAGGTTTATACTCATCCTATTTAAATCATGTCACGTTTTGTACATTTATAGCATCACAATATCGTTTAGATTTAAGAAATATTAACAGCAATAATTATATTATGAAGGCATAAAGAACAGTTTTCTATTTTTTATTATTACCGAAAAGTAACCGCCAGATTCAAATTCCAGCTCATGTAAAACCAAGAATAAAAACGTGTCTGTATCGAATGGAATATCAAAACTATAATTAGGATTCATTGTAATAGCAATCAGCCTTAAATATTCTATACCGTTATAATTTAAACCAACATAAAAATAAAAACCGTTACCCATAAAAATTATAAACGTAAACTTATGTAATGTGAGCACATGTGTACTTACCACTTCTGAAATGTAATAAAACTCCTTGGGTAGATAATTATTATTCTTTATTCACTCCAATCCAACAATCTACTCCAATTTCTTAGCCACCATTCACTGGTTACAATATTCTCTCCTCCTTAATCTTCACACTTACCATAATCTGTCCGACCCGTAGCTCGCCCCAGTACCAACTCCCCGAATCGATTCCCCGATCGCCTTCCATCACCCCATTATCAACCGTTACCGCTTGGTGTTGCCATTTATATAATTATTCTTAATAATCGTCATGTCAATTTAGTCGATTTAAAAATACAGATAAATGAACATAACATGATGTTGCTCAAAAAGCCGCTAAGCTGAAGTGGGACTGGGCTGGCTACATCTGCCGTATGCCGAATGAGCTGTAGGCCAAAATAACCACTAGGTACGTGGAGCCCTGACACATCTAGGTGGCGTCGCGGCAGACCCCGTAGAAGATAGCGGGAAGAACTAGAGAAAAGAAACGACCAGTGGTCCACTTTAGCCCTGGATCCAAAGAGCTGGAAGTCATGGAGAGGCCTTTGCCCAGCAGTGGGATGATGCATGCTAAAAGTAACAGTAAATAATTAAATTTAAGCCTAATGCAATACAGAGGATAACACGCATGCATTTTAAATAAGGCCGCTGGCAACATGTAGTTCCCAAGTTAGGTTAGGTTAGGTAGGTACCTACCCACCTACTTCTACATAGGTATTACCTAGCAACTACATTAGAAATTCCAATGTAAGTAATTGGAATTTCTAATATAGTTAACACAAGATAATGGAAATGAATGACCCGGTCGACTAAACTTGTAGCCAAGAATCTAAATAAATGTAAAGAATTTACTTTAGCTCTGTAGTAGTTAAATACAGCCTGGGCCCTAATTCACCTTCAAAAGCACGTCAATTCCTTAGCTAATCCCGCCAATCTCGCGTTGATTACGCGCGGTTTCGTAATTATTGTGTCATAGAGAATTACGTCCCTTGAAAAATACGTGTCGTAAACTGCTAGTTTCAGTAAGCTAAAATATTAGAGATAATTATAATACCTACCTAGGTAAGTATATTATTATGATTATTACCTTCTTAGTATTCTACCTTCAATTAAGAAAACTTATAGGTAGGTACCTATTTTACTAGACTATTATATTATCTGTCCTATTTAATTGGTATCTGTCAACCACTAACCTCTATTAATTAAACAAGAATAGAGGTCAGTGCTGTCAACCTATTGTACTCGTACTATTGTACTCGTATTCTTATTATATATTTAAAAAATAACAAGCTGTGGTCCATGGTTTACATGGTTTAGTTGCATAAAACCTTCCTCAAGAATTCTTCAAACAAAAAGTTTTTTTTTTAATCGGATATTGGTAGTTACAGAGATTAACGCGTTCAAAAAAACTCTTCAGATTTATTACATAACATAGAAGATAGCTAGATATTCCTATTCATAAACAGACCTAACAATTTTATTTCAGTTAGGTGAACGAAGAGAAGCGGTTTAAGAATAGTATAAGTAATTAATACCTACATTTTATTTTTTTCAGGACCAAAACAATGGGTTATTCCACTTTACAAGATGTTTGCAACAAAATAGATACTGGTGGCCATTCACAAAATTCTCTACGAACCAAAAAATCTACAAACTTCGATCAGATGCGATGGCAGTGGCACAGTCGGGAAACATTTCCATACAATCAATAAATGCACACCGATTTCCGCGAGGATTGCGAACTTGATTCTCGTGGGGCAGATTTGTAACGCCAGTCTGCTTTGTAAACAAGCTTGAAGCTACGCCGTCCGTGTTCCATCGTCTACATCGCGCTAATGTTTACATTCTCTTTGATCTAGGTACTTACATCACTAACAATTCAACAAGAATTTACCTACAACCTCAATTTAGGGTCGGAAAATCTCTTTTTAATTGCGTACCCGCCTGCCTGCGTGGCTGTCGTAAATTTCGAAGATGCTCGCGTCTCTTTGTTCCACATTCAAGAGAACAATCACAATAATGATCCCTTACAAAAGGGCTTGAAGCAATTAAGGCTGACGAAAAATTATAAAGGCGGTAGGTACTTAGACAAATTATGATTTTTATTGTAAGTTCACTGACTGACTGCTTCTTTTGTTATCTATCTTTTAAATCTGAGGTAGATAGCTAGCTATAAGCCTTCTATTGCATTGCTTTTATTAGAAGTTAGAACCATTGAATTAATAGATATTTTCCGTCACAAAAAGCTCGTTTATACAGAATGCAATTAAATTCATGGACATCCTTTTAAGAGGTCATTGTACTCATCATTATGAACAACTCTTAATATGGGACCAAACTTGAAATTGCGAAAAAAAAATCTGCCTTCCATACATTTTGACGAGTTATGCGAACATAAATGTAGGGAACAGCTGATTTTTTTTCAGGTTTGGTCCCATAGTAAAAGTTGTTCATAATGATGCGTACAATGACCCCCATGAATTCAATTTCACCCTGTATTTTAATATCTTTAAATCAGTGTCCATTCAAAATATACCGGGTTATAGGAAAAACATCAACAACGCGAAAAAAGAATCAGCTGTCCCTACATTTATGTTCGTGTCTAACTTGTCAAAATGTAGGGAACAGACAGCTGCTTTTTTTTTTCGCGATTTCAGGTTTGGTCTCATTGTGAAAGTTGTTCTTAATGATGAGCACAATGACCTCTTAAGAGGTTGTTGGTGTTTTTCCAATAACCCTGTATATGTGGGAAGATATTCTGTAATCCTATCGGAATAAATAATTATACACACATTACGAGTATGTTGGAGTTACAAATTATTTTGGTATTACGTTTGTATGAACTACGCATGCTCCGCCGCCCGTATAGCAAACTACGTTCTGTATTTGTAACACTGGGTGATTCATAATAAAGGAAAAATTTTATTGTTAATTCATTCAAAATTCCCACCCGCCAAACCAGCCATAAACCATACGGAAACCATAGAGTAAGAGTTAGACTTTGTATCCGGCAGGCAAAAGGCGCATAATCATTAGTACTTTGCAAAAAATATTATTTATAAGTAATCTATCTACAGTTACATTTCTGTACCGCAACAGTATTATTTTTTGTAATTTTACTTTAATACAAGAATTGTTTGGTTTCAGAATGTTTCTGGGAAATACCAAATTACGAACGCACCCTTCATCATCTATGTTGTCTATGATATGTCATAAAGCGCATAGACAACAAACTCCAAAGAAGATAAATAAAAAAAAAATTGGTATTGCTTACTTATTGTTTTTAATTACGACGAGATTAATGTTACAATTTTAATTATTGTTTTCCAATAAAAAGGCTAATTATTTTGTTTAAGTTTCTAAGAAAACCGAACTGTCAAATCCATAAACAAAACAAAACTAGGAAATCGAAGGACAGACCAGTGGGACAGGACAGGAGGGACGTCGATCATCAATCAAATAACCCAATATGGCCGATTGCTTCCAATGGGGCTATTCGCGGTTAAATTTTACAAATTTGCAGTTATAAATAAATAGTTACGAAAGAGAATACATTGCCTTACATTATAATGTAAGTCAATGTACCTAATGAAGACTTATACGTAAGTAAAACAAATGAGAAAGTGAGATTTTGGACGTTATCCTTGACATGCCATGGGAAAGTTGCGAAGTGGCCTTCGTATTTTTACGTATAATTGATACTTACAACCTCAATTTGCAGGTATGCTGAAGATGCCAGTTAACTCTGTGACTGAAACGAAAAAAGGAGTCGACAAATCTAGATTTTCCCTGTCATTAAATAGGAATAATGCATATTTGAGCAACGAAAATAAGAAACCGACAGAGAACTTGAAGGAGAACACTGACCCTTTTAGGCACTCTACTAATAGTAATAAAGAGAATAAGCCTATAAAAAGGCCTCTGAAAAGTGTGTATTCAAATACATTATCAGCTGCAAAGCGATTGAAGCCTCTTTCTGAGACAGCAAAGCCAGGTATTGTGTAACTTACCGGTATTTGAGGCCGCCGATGTGCAATACTGCAGTGATTTATTACAGTTGTGCTCGGTGCTATCGAGGAAAATCCCGTGTCGTGTAGTGTTTGTGCCTTTAAATTTTCATTTAAATTGTTTTCGGTCAGTGTGGTGAAAAAAGAATGTTTTATTTTGATTTGATCCCAATATAGTCCATGAAAAACTTTCAACACTCCATGTTGACCTACAAACTAGTTAAAATTTGAAACTGGACCTAATTTGAGTAGGAAGTATTTGCTGACATGACTAATAGAACTATTGAAAATCCCTCACTGTAGCCCACTGCCCAAAAGGACAATAATTTCCGTAATTAAAAACGTTCAAGACCTATACTCTGACATACTTCGAAATAACTCATTTCGGACTGCGTTTGAGATATGCATGTCAAATAAGTTTCGTTTGTGTACTAGAAAAACAAGATTTGGTTGATGGCTGCGAAAAAACAAAAAAGACTCCAATTTCAGTCATTTAAGTAACACAAGCTGTCATTTTACTGCAGCTAATTAAAAGTCCGACTATAGTTGCAATCTCATCTCAGCGACAATCAATGTCAAAACTGTACAGAAATTAGAGTTATTTTTGCCAGGTTGCGACTGAGATCAGACTGTAAACATTTTTGAAATTACGAGAATTGCCCCCTCAGTTATCCTCTATGGCACACTAGCCAACAAAGTAATCACCAAAATTTCTAACATAAATCATATATCCTGCCACTCTATATCTAAAAATATTTTAGGAAAATCAACTGAGCTAGAGCTGATACTCTTGGAGCCTCCCTCAGCCAGCGCTGCCATGTTGAATGGCCACCATACAACGGATACTCAATATGCAGGGAGCACACAACAGCGCAAGACTCCCATTGCCACCTTATCTAACTTGGGGAACACTTGCTTCCTCAACAGTGTGCTCTATACTTTACGGTAATTATTTTTATTGATTTATTTAGCCCATAGTCTTATGAGAATATTCAGTTAGGTATGCTAAAATCTAAATCACCTAGTTGTTGATGTACCTAAATGCAATGCAAAATTAAATGATAAGAAGAAAAACTGCTTTTTACCTGTCATGTTTCCCATTCCAACTGATGTTATAAGAAATGGTAGGTAATAATTAAAACCAGTTGCAACTTCATGTTTAGTAGTTTAAATTCTCAAATCTTACTAAATAGGAATGACTTCCCATAATTTTTCCATGTCTCCCATTCCAGCTGATGTATAATTAAATAAAAGCTTACTGTTCGCCTGTGTCATCCCACTGCTGGGCAAAGGCCACTCCCCATGACTTCCAGCTAAACCCGGCTTTAGCAGGGCTAAAGTAATAAAAATAAAAGGTTGCAATAGTCAATATCAGATACAATTTCATATACTGAAGTGTTAGATTCCCAAATCTTTCTAATCAGGCAGGAATGACTTCCCCATTATTTTCTTATATTATTGTTACAGATATGCACCACGTTTTCTCCACAACCTACACCACTTAGTGTCCGACTTAGCAAGTGTTGAACAAAAGCTGGGCAGCATCAGGCTAAAGAGTTCCTCTCTGGGCCGCAGTGCAGCTGGTTTGGCGTCTTCAGGGACCAGGTCATGGAGCAGTAAAGACCTATTGTCTTTGGGACAGTCTGATAGCAGTGTGGGGAAGAGTAAAATACAGGTAATAATATTTTTTGTAGACTTAATTTTATTAAAGTAAATTCTTCAGCTCCTGCATTCATCTTCATAACTGGTCTTTAGCTTTGATGTGCATTAACTTTTATAATTTATTTTAAACTGTCTTAATTAACCTTTTGACCGCCACACGTCAAAAAATAAAAAACGTGCCCTCGGCGTCAGTCTGTCATGTAGTCGAACCGTGGCGTGCTAGGCACATTTTGGTTTGTCACCTATACATGACTATGGCGGTCAAAAGTTTAAGGGGGGGGGGGGGAAGCAGATGTTTTTTTTTATGATTTTAATTAAAATGTTCAACATAATTTTATTGTTGCATATCATTATTCCTAAATGGATGTTAGAAAGATAAGCAGATAAATATTTCAGTGGTGTTAAATATTTCCAAAAATATGACAATGTTTACTGATTCACTGGGCTTTGATATGACAATGTGTGCCCTATCATTTTCCTCTACTTGTAACAAGAATTATTTTCTTAATCATATATTTGTTTTGTTTATCATAAGCAAGATGAGGGTCACAATTTATCTGATAAGAACATATTGATAGTACAACAACCAGGTAGTTCCATTTTGTGAATACAATATTTTTAGGTCAAGCATGATTACAATATTTACTTGTATTGCATAAATAATGTTTAATCACTGCTAATTAAGAAATTAATTTGTAAAACCAAATTAATAAAAGATAGTTACACTTTAATATAGGTTTTCTTGTTATCAGGGCGATAGTTATTCAGTCCCTCTAAATTAAAATGATAACAGCTGACAGATTCTTTTCAAGTTGTACTAATCTGTGCTAGTCAACAAAAAATTGCTTTCCAAAGAATCTTAAGCATAATCAGCCCTCATACCAAATAAAAAACCAAGACAGAGCGCTGAGAACGATACGAAGTATGATATGAAGTATGCTAAAACTACACCTCTGTGCATACACACTCACATGCACACATTTAAAACCATTTACAATCAAACTACACCTCACTAAGTGCACACATGCTTACGAAACCGGCTTCACTTTACTGTTGACAGCCATCTGTCTTGGTTTTTTATTTGGTCTAAGAATCAGCCTATAATGTTCTCACTGCCGGATCACAGGCCTCACTCATCGACTAGAAGTGAGCTCTAATCTACCACACAGGCCTAGTGCGGGTGTGTAGTCACATGTCTTAAAATTTTTGGTTCTAAAGCATCATTTTGACTAGAAACTTATTCCACACATAATGTCTATGTCTACCACAAAAGCAAGCATTTAAATTCCTACCTTGAAATTTTCTGAGACATCCGTTGCTATGATCAAACGACAATATTGCTTGATGTCGGCGAAGATTATGTTATACAATTCAATTTTAACCTGTGTCTTTGTAAGTTAAAGTATACAAATTTCTCTTGTCAGATAGCAACGGAGAAGCTCCATGAGACATACTTCAACCTTAGGGCAGCGGAGAGCAAGTGTCTCAACAGCAGCTCTGCAGACGCCAGCCCGGAGCCCTACGCCGCAGACGCCTTCTTAGCCGCCCTTAGAGATGTCAACTCCACTTTCGAAGGTATAGTGATATTAGTATAGGAATAAATTTACTTTGTTCATTGTTTAAAGAGGACCTTACATAATTATTTTATCTGTAACTATCTTGACAAGTAGTTTGTTTGGATGGTGATCCCCAAACTAGGTGGACCTATCTGTATCTTGTGGACTTGAGTTGTCATGGCATTACATATTATACATACTATGTTATTGTACATTAGTGGTGGTTAATAAAACGTATAGCGTCAAAAAATAGCACGCTATTTATTTATAGCGTCTAGCGTTTGTTGTCCCGACTCTGACTACGCGCTAGAAATATAACGTCTCAACAAACTAGGCGTCTCATATTCTAAACGTACACAGCGAGGCTAGAGCGGGATAGCATTATAGTTTTATAACTTTTATAGTCTCACTAGTCTCACTCACAGCGTCACAGCGCGTCGGGGCACTCGGGCGAAGTCGTGTGAACTCGGGCGGCAGTCGGCCGGTTGGATCGCGGTACCTGTTATTACGTACGCGTTGTTTTGTAAACAAACACGGCCCTCGCACGTTTTTTTCTAAATAATAATTTTGTTGCTGTGTAACATATAAGTACTACAGTACTGTAATTGTAAATATAATAATTCTCATGCTTCGTACATACATTCGTCGTGCTATTGTAAATATTGTGTGTTCGTTTTTAATAATTGTAATTAGGTAGGATGTTACTGTGTGACAAAGTGAAACTGTGGATAGTGATTTGTAAATAAGTTTTAGTAAATACGCCTATAATAAATAATAATTGTCTCACAAAACTTTTATAATAAAATTTAATCAATTTTATTATAGACAGTCCTAAGCCTGGAAAGTATGAAGGAAAGTTCATTGATCTATAACGCTTCATGAGATATTATTATATTTTTCGTGTACAGCGCGTTGCGAGATAACTAGCGTGTTGCCAGATAAAATGATAATGTCTCCGCGTTCAGACTGCGGCCAAGTTTTGTAATAACGTGTTATAATGATAGCGTATAAAACAGCGCGCTAGAAAAATATAGTTTATAGTCTATAACACGATTTTAGTTTAAAGCGGATTTGAACATCACTATTGTACATAGTATGAATAAAGAGCCTACCATTTAAGTCGCTACCAGAACTTGTTATTTTGTTATTGCCTTTGTATCATTTCCATTCCAACTTGAGAAAAATTCTTGTAGTTCACGTTAATAGTTAAACCTAATATATGGCAATGTGTAATGCATAAGAAAATTACTTTTTTAGATCAGAATCATGGTTTCACAAATGGCTATTTCTATGCGTCAGTAGACTGATATTCTTGGATAATGTTAAGAGGCTGTGAAATTGATGATATCATCCCTTTTCATCCCATTGATCTTATAAATCTGATAACATCAACATACTGTACCACAAATAACCTTAATGCAGATATTGTAGTACTGCATAAGGCTCATTTGCATGACGTATTGCTCGAAATACAATATTTATGCAAGTATTGATTGGGTTAAAATGAGTTCGCGGCAATTTACCTAGTATGACTCATGGATTCGTAACCCTCCTACCCACCCACACAACGAAACTGTTAGAAAGTGGTGCATAACTAAGTTTATCGAACTTTATCTTGCGCCAGATAACCATTTTCGAATGTTTTTTTTTTTTTTAAAGTGACACGTATTTTTTTTACATTGAAACACAAAAGTAACGAAATCATGTAGGCTCAATAATTGGCCTGATTGAACAGATACTAAATATTCACATAAAGACCAAAACACAACACAAAAGTGCCTGTAAATGTCCATTATTTTAGTAGAGAATGCTGGTTGTAGGAAATTGTATTGTGATGGTACCTACAACAAATAAATCACCCCTAGTTAAGAGTAAAGGTGTCGCTCGAGGAAGGGATTATGACAAAAATGACGATAAAAATAAGTTTATTTAAAAACATTCTGCTATCAAATATCTCTGGCCAGGTGTATGTAGTCTTCCATAGTGGGGTATCTTAAATCACTACAACAGATATTATTAAAATGCCAGAATTATGAAGGAAGTTAAGAAAAAAGTTACGCGATGGTTGTCATTAATTTTTATTCATCATCATCATTTTTTATACAGGCAACAGACAACAAGATGCCCATGAGCTGCTTGTCTGTATACTGGACAACATCCGGGAGACGTGCAGAGCGCTCAGTGCGCGCGCCAGTAGGTTGCAGATACATGAAAATGGTGACAGGTAATAAAACTCCCCTTTTATAAAACTAACTTTAACCACACTAGAATTAATAAAAAATACAGTAATGAAACAAACAAAAAAGTCATTATTGTCTCAAGCAGCACGAATATTAATAAAATCAGCCATTTGTACCCACTGCTGGGACACAGGCCTCCTCTCGGTGAGGGAGTGGGTTAATCCACAACGCGGGCCCAGTGCGGGTTGGTAAATGTCACGTCTTCGAATTTTCGGTTCTGGAACATGCCTGTTTCCTCAAAAATTAATACAGTGCACCAAAAATTCAATAGATGTTAGAGCTATGCAGTACAAATGTGGACCCAATCTCAGCTCAAGCTTCAACAAAATTTTACAGGGCTGTTACTGTGGTGGGACTGAATATCATTTAATAGGCTCTGGTTTCCAACTTACCTGTTTCTAAAATCCCTGATCTTCCTATTTACTAGAAGAATTTTCAACTGTATCCTGAAACTTAAAAAATAATCATATTGCATTATTATAGCAACGGCATAGGCCGCCAACCTAGTTTAGAAGGAGATGGCGGGAAACCAACCTTGGGAAACCTGCGCAAATCGTGGAAGAAACGTAAAGAGGTGAAGACTAGTGACAAGAGTCGAGCGTCGCCTACTGAAGACCGTCCTCCTTCGCCGGCTGACCCTGAGAGAGATGAGAGATCCAGACCTGGGTGGGACTTCGTCGCTGATGACTTTGAAGGTAATGTTTTAAGATTTTACACTTTCTAAAGTAACTGTGATAAGTTTACCAGTGAAATTACAGTAAACATTTTAGCTGGAAGTCAAACCTCTTGATGTGGATCATTGAACAATTTTGTCATTGATAAACCTATTTGTCAGATAAAATAATGTGGATTGGAACATCAGGTACTGTACTGACTCCGAAGCGTAAATATCTAAATAGACTCAGCAAAGACGATCTCCACATGGGGTTTACGGAAGGCTCAGATCTCAAGTGCGTATGCGGCACCTCCCCTCAGACATTGGCCTACCTGACATCCTGCTCAGCATGCCCTATCAGCTGTGCACTTGATGATTATGACTGTGTCAGTCAGCGCAGTTCGCGCAGCTGAATTTTGCTCAAGTATGTTTGAATTTTTTGCTATTGATAAGAAGAAGCGTATTTTGTGGTTCAGAATTCACGCCTTGACAAGCTGATTAGTCATTGTATTTAATTTATGTAGCATGAAGTAATATCTAATAGCCCAACTTTTTGCTATAATTCTTTGTAGTTTTCATAGCATAATCAGCCTATAATGTTCCCACTGCTGGGACACAGGCCAGGGAGTGAGTGGGCCATAATCTGCAGGCTTATAGATGCCACAATAGGTCTTCGAATTATTGAGAGCAATGGTGGTCCAGCGGAAACAGCCGTGACTTACGTTACGTTACTTGTAGGTCGTAGGATCTAACTCAGACAGACGCTTTACTTTGTGTAAATTATTTCATCGCCACTGCTCTCAAAACGGTGAAGGAAAACATCCTGAGGAAACCAGCATGTCCTAGCAGTTTTCATACATGTCTACAAAATAATTCCTTTTTATTTTACAGGCACAATGGTGGTCCGCACGATGTGCCTAGAATGCGAGGCGGTGACGGAAAAGGCACAGGCGGTATGTGAACTGTGTGTGCCTGTTACTGATGATGATGCAGACGACGAGCCGTTCCGTGCAGCCTGCCTCTCTACTGAATACCTGCGTGATCAGAACAAGGTATGTGCATGACCTGCCATTTACGTTTTTAAAAACGGTCAAAATGTAGTCACAATGACCTCTAAGCGACAATCAGTGTCAAAATTTACATAATCGTAGGTAAAATAGAGATATCTTTGACAGATTGCAATTGTGATTAGAATTGCAAACGTTTTTTAAAAAAACGGGTTATTCCCTCAGATCGTTGGGGTCAGTGAATGAAATATATGATGAAATGAATGTTGGGGTGACCTGTTTTCTGCTTTTCCCTTTTTCGTGTTATATTTTAAACGCATGTCTTTTTCTGGGCTCGTCGTAACTGTGTTCAACCATTTGAAGGTCGCGTGGTCTCGTGGTGGACCAGAAACTCGGTGAAAGTAGCGAGAATCCGCCGGATTCGAAAAGCGCAGTACTTTTTATTGTACCGTCCACCATTACAAATCGATCGTTGTGACGATTCTTGGGAGAGAGCTATGCCTGTCAGTGCCCGTCTTTAGGTTGAATGACAATGTGGTTGTTTAAACTTCTAAAACATAACATAAATTCTGTTGACTTGCTTGTTCAACAGATTTTTTACTACTGCATATTGGTAGAGCTCCTGCCCTCTACCAATTTGCAGTAGCATATTGATGATTATTATTGTGGTGGTGGGCCCACCGTGATACAGGATTATCCTTGTATAGTATTTTTATCTCACGAAGCGCGTTTTACTTGTCGTAAACAGGTGTGTTCACAGCGTGTTTGTACACTTGTGCGTGAAGACGAGTAGCGTCAGCACATAACACATACACACACTTCCGACGCTGCCATTGTCTCGGACGGTACTGGGAACTCCTGCGCTTACACACACAAACACACACACACACACATTCCTAACGTGTACCTATCACAAGAAAACCGCGCGTTGCTTCGTGAGATAAAAATACTATACAAGGATAATCCTGTATCACGGTGGGCAGGAGCTCTACGTATATCTAAGATTCATATTGTATTTACCAATTTTAATTCTGAACAAAGATTTATTATTATTTTTTGAATTATGTATTCCAGTACTGGTGCGAGCGTTGCCTGCGCTACAACGAGGCGCGTCGCTCCGTGGCGTACTCGCGCCTGCCGCGCCTGCTGGTGCTGCAGCTGAAGCGCTTCAGCGGCGGCATGGAGAAGATCACGCGCCACGCGCCCACGCCGCTGCTCATGCCGTGCTTCTGCGAGCCTTGCGCCAAGAGGCCGCCCGAACAGCCGCCCACGCACAGGTATACGGAGCTAGCTAGAGTACACTGCAAACTTGGAGATTACAGTCAACATCATTATTTTATTTACAAACCGTGTACGTGTGTGCCCGAAGGGATTTTCCATCGGCAGAAAATATGTAATTCGTGACAACTTATATCCCATAAAGGGGATAACTCCTTTAGAAGAATTTCAAAAAATCCATTCAGGATATCTTGTGAAATATTTAATGATGTTAGACCCAGCGGTTTAGGTTGTCTATTCAAGACTTTTATTAAGTAAATTAGCGGCCCGCCCCAGCTTCGCAAGATGCAATTTCTTTTTTAGAATTTCCGAAATTTTCTTTCATACAAACCTTGTCCTGACAATACCGAACACAACAAAACTGGTGCAGTCGTTCGGAAGTTATGCGCGTTCAGACATTTCGGCGACTTTGTTTAATATTTTGTAAGGATAAATAGTTTCTAAGCGACTCTCATGAGCTCTACTTACAGCAAGACTAAATTATGTTTTCAGTATTACTTAAAATTACCCTGCATATTTCAGATACATCTTATGGGGCGTGATAATGCACCTGGGCCAGACGCTAACAGGCGGGCACTACGTGGCGTACGCGCGCGAGGGCGCGGGCGGCGCGGGCGCGGCGTGCGCACGCGCAGCTGCGGGCGCGGGCGACGCGGCGCCGGGCGGCTTCATGCGCGCGCTGTTCAGTCGGCCGCGCGCGCCGCCCGCGTGCACTGCGCGCGACTGCTGCGTGCCGCGCGCGCACGCGCCCGCGTGGCTGGCGTGCGACGACGAGCTCGTGAAGCCGATCTCCAACGAGGAGTTCGAAGACCTCCTGTCCGCCGAGCCCGAGATGCGCTCGGCCGCGACCCCGTACCTGCTCTTCTACGTCAAGAGCGAGGTCGGCTAGTACCCCGCGCCGCGTCCCGACGCCCTAGTCGTTAGTAGTACTCTACGTGAGCCCCGTTTCAGGTTTACCCACCTGATCCATAAATTGGATAGTGCGACTTCTTCAAATAGGATACTCAGTAGTGTCGGAAGGTGTGTAGAACCATTTCGTTTACTCGTTCCGCTTCAGTTGCCGGACGCGCGGAGGTCGGAGGTCGTCCGACGTGTCTTGTGAATGTGTCGCGGCGTTTGACTGTCCATTTAGCGATCGTCCTGTGAGCCGTTTATTTTGTTCGTATAGATGCTTAAAAAGACATAGTATGTAGGTGCGGACCGTATTTGTCGGCCTGACGTGATATTATGAGTGTAGCTAAAATATTATATTAGAATGTTATAGAGATCGATCAAAATATATTGTAAAGTATATGAATACATTCACAATATTTTCACATGTTACAATCTGACAATATGGTCTCGAGTAAAAATAAAATAGATCGAATGTACCTTCTAATGTATTCATACTGATTATATATCGACATTGATGCTATATTATCTGTATTTAAATATATAACTGCGCAAATGGCGAAATTATTTATTGGCCTAAAAGTATAATTGTACCAGAATTGAATGCCCATAAGTTGCTTTAGTCCCTTTTGAAATCATAGAATAACAATCCATGGTCCAAATCACCGTGTGCCCGTCAATTATAACGTTACATATTTATTTAAAAACCATTTTATAAATTATTATACTACTAATAGTAAGAAAAAGTTCAGAATACGCGTTTTTTGATCGCAGCTTAGCTACAAACCCGAGTGGGGGGTGTGATCATTTTAATGTGATTCTCTAGTTTTCATATCAGAGTATGTTACGATTCCAATTCAATCATCATTGATAGTGAAGCATGTTATCGAAAGTAGAAAAATATATTTTTATGGCACTTTTTTGTTAGTAGTTCACAAAGTACATGTAAGAGTGAGTGCAAACGTCACGTGCAAACGTCCTATGTAACGAAGACATCGTCAAAAATACAAAATTCTGTCATTAATTATCATCCAATCCGGTTCAAATGGACGTCTTCATATTGTCTGTGACTTGGTAAAATATTAGTTGCTGTTGCAGCTTAATAATGAAACAGTGTCACAAAACGTTGAGTGCCTCAATAAAGTAGGCGTTAATTGTGGTAGTAAAATGGTCATTAGTATTTAGAAAAAGCATAGTATACATGTGAGACATTAACAACTTTATTAGTCTAGTATATTCCAGAACCTTCTGGATCATTCGATCAGACACTTCTTCAAACATCAGAGGGGCAATTCTCGTAATTTTAAGAACGTTCACAGTCTGATCTCAGTCTCAATCTGTCAAAAAATGCCTCTGATTTCCCTACATTTTGACAAGTTTTTGAAATTAGTTTGTCGCCGAGATGAGACTGCGACTAGATTTTGAACGTTTTAAATTACAAGAATTGGCCTTCTGATTGCTTGTATATTGAACTTACGCACAGAGTAGTCACCTTGACTTAGGATTACAATAACTTCGAGACTACAACGATCATAAATGCTTGCTACGAAAAGCGACTGCTTTCATTTACAAACTTTTAAATACTGTGCTATTGTGTTAACGCTAGCTCTTGCTACATTGATAATACTGTGTATTTTTGTATGGCAGCTATGAATAAATGTATCTAGTTTTATTTCTGTGTATATTCAAATAATATGTAGTCTCTTCTCGATTTGGAACTGCAGTCGTCTTTGCTTGGCTTCAAAGATTCTCGATTATAAGTGATTGATGAATATAATGCAATAATTATTATGATAATTATTTTTATTTTAAAGAACTTTTCAAAGGCCACTGCGGTAAATAGTTACTTATGACTGTTTTGTGACTAATGTATGGCTGCAAATTAATACAAATTATATATAAATATTATTTTGATTTAGTCATAATCGAGAAAGTCGACTATTGTAGTCGTGAAAAATTTACTTATCCTAAACTAAGTGTAAGTTTCAATGTATTTTTATAAAACAGTTCAAATGTTTATAATAGGGTTCATTGCTACAGTCTTCGACTTGTCTATGTACGCTCGACTTTTAAGTACTCGACCGAAGCTAAATTACTTAATTTTTTATGTGTTAATGTGGATGCCATTCCAAAAACCTTTTAAAAAGGTAAATTTTCTTGTCAGTAGCAATACGATTTTTTGTTTTTATTATTGGTCAAAATGTTATTATCATTCATTTTCATTGTAAATTCGATTTGGATAATAAAAATAAGTTCAATGACCTTTGTTATTATTTGAAATGGTTTGCGGAGAGGTGAGAATAAGCCTTTTCAGGTAGCTGAAACGCTTTCCACAAAACAGAATTTTACCCCCGGCCTACGTATGTAGTAAGGGTCGCCATGGCGATGTCACTTGCATCAATAGCTCAGTTAAACAGGATGAAACTTTAATCACCTCTTATGGGGTCATTGTACTCATCATTATGAACAACCTTTACTACGGGACCAAACCTGAAATCGCGAAAAAAAAATCGGCTGTTCCCTACATTTCTCTGGCTGTGAACAAGACAACCAGAAAATCTAAAGACGCTGTATCTTCAAAAGCTTCTTACGGCCACGCGACGGTAGGTCACAGAGTACTTTTTGATAGACTGCGGTAGGTAGAGGGATACAATAGGTACTATAACAAAGTTATGAACGAAAATGTAACATGCTAAGATGGAAAAACACCTTTGAAGAATCCCTTATTCCATTTCCAACGTTTTATAACAATATTGGTTTTCGTTGCTTTACAAAATGTCCATCATCTTGGAATTAGTTGCTATCTCTCTATAATGTACTGAAGATAGGAGTAATAACTATAAATAATGTAGCAAATAGTGAAGTTTAATTTATTGACAGCTGATGAAGATAAGGGTTTAAGTAGAGTTATCATTTCCAAGATAAACCGACGGGTCACCGGGAACAGTTCAGTGACAGATTTCAATGTGGTAACGTGTCTCATATTTAATTAATTTAATTTAATATTACAAAATGAAGGCCGTTGAAACAAGGAGTAGGTTCGCAAAAGTAAGTTTTTTTGTTTAACTAGTAGCAGTAGTTTCATACAAGGTTTTTTTTCTGATAATAATTTCATTCAAGTAGGTTTGTCGGGCATGAGGTCCAAACTACAAGTGCCATAAATAATTCTGAATACCTATTAGAACCTTAATTTTTTTTTGAGCTTCTTACCAACAAAAAATCTTAATTTTATTACTTCGAAAGTAATATGATAACTTTTTATTTAGTTTCCTTCAAAAAAGATGAAAAAGTAATCATTCCGATTTGATTTTCAGTTTCAGTATCCAGGTTGTAAACATTTTGGTGTTATTTATCTAACTTTTCATTTCTATAATGGTATTTTTTTTTAATCAAAGCACAAATTTTAATTATTAGGAATGATTATTTTGCCGATATGTGTAATCAATTTGGGGTCTTTCGTATGTAAGTACATGATATAGTATACAATCAGTGTTTTGATTTTCAAACACGTTGCCAACTTTTGCCGGTAGGTCTGTTATGACATGTCTAATGGCTACCTGATTACCTACTTGTCTATGACATTGAGTTGACCTCTAAAAGTCCTTGCTTAGCCGCTGTCAAACTACTGAAAGTTGTGTGATAGTGATTGCAGAATTACATGTTTCATTGATTATTATAATTTTTAAATCATCAAAACAATGGCATTTGTAAGTAAAAATATATTTCTTATTACATTATACGCTAGAATACTAAAGTTAGGTTAGTTTTCAAAGTTTTTAACTTTTTATTACTTACTTACTATACCTACGTGCTTAGACCCAAAGTGGCGTACTACGTAGAGGTATAGAGAGAGCCAAGACAGTAACTGCGCAGTGGTACAAATAAATTGTAAGTAATACAATCAACACTGGCCTCAGGCCAAAAAAAAATTAAAACAATTATGTTGGTTACCTATTATATTTTCTAATTATGACACCCGGCGGCATTTTTTGTTCTTAAGATTAAAAAGTCACTTACGTTTAAAAACTAACTTAACCACTTCTAATGTTTCAAGATTATGATTTTCAATGAAATGATCAATTACTTCCTTATTCATGGATTTTATAACCTAAAAAATTACATTGGGAGGTATTGAATTTACTGTCTAAGAAGGTACCTTACCTACCAAATGTTATGTATTTTATTTAAATATAAGATATACAAATAATTATAATGGTTAACCTGCAACTTGACATTGTGTAAGTATGTTCTCAGTTTCATTAAAAAAAAAAACTATGTAAGAACATTTTACAACCTACCGCATTACCACTTTCTTTTTTCTCTCTTCACATTTGTCCATGTAAATTGAATTGAATTGAAAGTTATTTTATTTATCTACGAGTGGTTAGCAGTGGCTTTTGCAAACTATGTTGAATATTTTTTACTACGAAGATTGTTTTAAAACCTGCCGCTCATGTAGGTATTCTATTTTTTTTATCTTTATGTTATAGTTATTATCTCCTTAGGGACCTAAGAATTTTAAAATTGTATTTATACGTTTTGTTTTTACTTTTTGGATTTTTCTTATTATTGTTCGTCTCAAACAGAGCATATGCCATCTAATCTCTTCATCACTCTACCACCACTCTTTGTTGACTGGTAAAGAATGCCCAAGGCATTAAGTCCGCCTTTATACCGTCTTCGATTCGAGTGCGAAAAGTTTATTAAATAGTCTATAGATGCGCGATGACACAAAAACAGAGCACAGGTGACTCATCAAAAGTTAATGTTACCTGTGGTAATAAATGTAAATTATGTTTACAATTAGAAGCAGATACCTACTAACAACAAAAAGACGGTCAGCTGTCAGACGTAGCCTGCTTCTTAAAAATTAGGTACAGAGGCCAGCACATCAAGCTAGCCCAATCTGTCAAATTTTCCTAATTGAATATGAACCTTATTCCTTTGCAGTAAAGTTGAAAATCTATCACAGAAATTTGACAGTATGGGGTAGCTTGATGTGCGCTAGCACATCAACCTACCCGAAACTGTCACATTTTCTCAATCAACTTTGAACCTTATGCTTTAGCGATAAAGTTGAAAATCTATCAAAGAAATTTGACAGATTGTAGTAGGTTGATGTGCTGGCGTCTGTACATGAATGATTCACTTAGTGACACTGATCACTGATATCACCAACACCATAGAATAAGGATATATTTACAAAAAATGGTACAGAAAGCGGTGTTAAAACAATATTGCTTACCTTTTGTTATTATTTTTAATAGTCTATGTTGGTTATTCCGTTTATAGACCCCAAACAAAAGTCTACCCTAAGGTGGATACGCGGAAACGCATGTTCGAGAATTCACCTTAGGCCTAGCTGGATAACCGGAATTTATAGGCTTAGGGTGGATTCTCCGACATGCGTATCCGCCTCCGCGTTTTGGTTATGATGATGATGTTTTTGAGGATGACAATTTGGAATCTTTGAAGCATGTTAATATTAGAGACACGAGCAGTTCCCCATAGTTTTATTGTATGCCATATGTCCAAATTGGCTTTAAGATGGTGTTGTATACAACTAGTTTATTGTCTATCGACAGGATAGAATTTCTTCCAAGGAGCCAGTATAGGTTCCTGTGTTTAATATGGAGTTGATTTCTCTTGGCTTGGATATGTGTCATCTATGTAAGCCTGCGGTCAAGGTGCACGCCCAGGTACTTCACAGAGCCCATAAGTAGAAGTTCGTGATCGCCTAGTATCACTGGTGGACATACTGTAATTTCAGGGTCTTTGTGGCTAGCCAAAACGGCTGTGTCATCTGCGTAAGCTGCTGACGCAGTATCCGGAGTATGTGGCAGATTTTTATCAACAATTTTAAACTTAAATTTGTTTTTGCCCGTCATGGTCAGTAGGAGTATTGTGAGTTCATTGACATCTTCAATGCCATACAGGACTATTGGCGGTGGTTTTGACAGCTTAGGTTTGGACACAGTAGCAGAGTCCTCTTCTGTATCTAGTAGTAGACGACTGAATCTATTTGCAGCTGGGGTGATCACTCTAAGTGGGGACTCCATTCGCTTGCATTAAGTTGCGTTTTGGTGGTGGCACTCACTGCCACTGGCTACCTTAGCGCTTCCACCTTAATACCCCGTCCAAAAATTCACTTTGTATGTCTAGACAGGAAACAAATTTAAAAGTACTCCCTCCAACCCTAACACGGTTGTATGTACCCTTGAAACCTTTGAAAGTTCAAAAAAGTCGCTATTTAGGTAATCTACTACAAATGTAAAGATTGTTTTATAAATGAACGTATTTTTTTACTTACTATCACTTTGTACGAAACAAGCTAAATATAGCGGGAAATATTATTAAATACTTAAAACAATCAACTAAACCTATGCAGTACGTCTGTTTTATTTATTTAAAAAATACATTATCAACATGCTAATAAAATGTTATTTACCCCTGCAAATTTTCGGAAATGAAACAACAAGTTGTTACTTGTTACTGTCCGGAAGTTGAAGTTGTCAAGTTTGACTGTTTGACAATGAACAGACGTCAAAAATAATGCGGTAAAAAACAAACAAGCAGGTTGGAAATACGATGATATTTAATTAAAATAACTTTGTTAATTGTACAATAATGATAAACCTAACAAATAGTGCTAACTATTCTAACCAAGAGGCAATATTGGCAAGATTTCAAATGTGTAAATATAGAAGAAAACCGATCTTGTTCCTCACTGCACTGAAAGAGTTTCTACAGTTAGTTGCAGCTTGCACTAATTCATTTTATGAAGGAATTAAGATGTAAAATCAAGTAATAATAGGTGGTCTAGTTGGTTTCGGTGGTTTTACTCACCCCTCGGTGGTCACGTCGTTGTTCTGCGCGCGCCGCTCGCGTCTCGCAAAGTACGCAACTCCGTTCGCACAGCGCTGCGGGAATCCGATTTTCATTCGGAAGGGCAGTTCAAGATCACGAAAGCCGGCAGTCCGACCTCCCGCGTTGTTAAGTGAAAGATTTCTGCATAAAAACACAGTCGCTATGGTTTTTACTACAATCTACGATGGCAAAGTCGAGGTAATGTCTCTTTGTATGGTATTATTCTATTTTTGTCCTGGGCTACGATTACGTGAGCCCGCGATTTGTTACGGCTGTTGCGGTTACCTTGGCGATCATTTTTCACGCCGGTTTTGTAGTTCTAATTAAATTATTGCTCTGGTTTTGATGTAGTGTGAAGGTAATGCATATTCTGTGAAAATTGCAGTGATATGTAGGTGCTTAAACACAGTGTGAAAACTTATTGAATGCCTACCATTTGATATATGAAATCTTCCGTATAAACAGCTATGATAAAGATACTTATGTAGACATAAAGTGCAGTTCAGAATCATTCAAGATTAGCTAGTATCAGTTGTAATCACAATACCAAGCTATCTACATTATCAGTGCTATGCATGTTTAAATAGGTGCAATATTATTCTATAGATTTCCTGTAACTAATCAAATAGATACCTATTTACTATATAATTAGAAATAAAGAATGGTTAGTGATTTAATATTTCAATTACCTCGGTACCTACATAATTAAAAATCAACATTGTAACTGGGTTTTAGGTATGTTAATTAATTCTAAAAGAAAATGTTATCTTTAACCAGTTGAATTCCGTAATTATAGAAACAATTAAAAAGCCATTGTGACTTGAGGTTTAATAATAAAATACACAAACATACATTTAAAAAAAAATGGGCCTGTTATTTTATTCAAATCATGAACTCAAACTCAAAGCATTTATTTTAATTAAACATGTACAGGCACTTTTGAATGGTCAAAATTAAATAGTCGGTCAGTTAGTCAGAAAGTTGAAGCTAGTTGCCCATTCCAAAACAGATCAGATCACTGCATTCCCCGGAATTCTTTTTTAAAATCTGGAACACACCTATACTATCTTCTTTTTATAAACAAATCTCGAGTTCTGATACACAATATTTGAATGGCCTTGTTGTTGAGTTTGTAATAAGAACTATGCTCTATGGTGACATGATCTCATAAACAACACAATAGTGATGCACATGACTACATATGAATAGATTATAAGTTTATGACTAAAACAAACCTATTGAAATCATTTCCTGTTTATTTATTTATTTATTTATTTAATACTTCAAGCACAAAATGTACAGAGGCAGACTTAATGCCATAGGCATTTTCTACCAGTCAACCTTTGGGTGATGCAGAGACAAACAATGGTAGGTGCAATCATGAAAGTTGAGGAATAAATATTTTAAATATAAAGATACGCATAAACCAACCTGTTTACCTGTTTGTGTATGGAAAAGTAGTTAAAGTAACACTGATTTAAATTAACCATTTTGTAGTGTATTGGTGGCAAGCATTGGGTTGAATTTTGATTGGAGTGGGTTGTTTCACAAATCCCCTGTTGCCATGTAGTTTGGAAAATTGTGCCTTTAGTCTTATCATCCCCTCCCTCTTCATTGAGACTGAATGAAACTGTAATTTCCGAATGAAAATGCATTTACATCAATTTTATACCTCTATTTTCTGTTTAAATCACAGAAGGAAAAATAACTTGTTTGGAAAATTTGTGTAATAAATCTTAGGAGATTGCTGTACCTCCTCCTGACGTAATATGATTTTAAATTGTTTGTATTAGTAAATGTTGTTTATAATTTTAATTCTACCTTCATCTCTTCCCTGATTTTGAATGAAAGCCTATATTTTTCATCTGTAGTGAATTGTCATAACAAGTAATATGACTGGTTGTTGATATTTCTGTAAGCCAATCACAAGAGCTCATTTCAGGTTCATCACAGACTGTCAGGGTTACCACATAAAAAAAAGGCAAAAATTGCTTACTGAAATTGATTTTTTCCCTAAATAAAGAAGGTTCTCCTAAATTATTCCACTGTAAAAAAGGGATGGTGCTATCAGCCCTCTATAGTTCCGTCTCTGTATCACATTAGAAAAATGATGACATTAATACCTACGTCATAATACGGACCCAGTCTGATTGTGCATCAATGCCACTGCTATAGAACTAGTTAGGGGAGTGGCTCTATGGATCTCTACTTGTAAATTGCATGTTTTATTGTACTTGTTGTTGTACCTATGTAAATGAAATGGACGTCTTCATACTGTCAATATTTACTCATATGTGATCCAAATCTATTTTAATAACATCACGACATTAATTATAACTTGAACAATACATTAACAATAATTATTTACTTACGTGCCAACGTTTTAGCGAGGTAAGAATCCCACACTCCCTGGTCTCTACTACAAAATCAGGACGCCTTTTAAACATTTTAACAAGAAAAAAAAAGATACCGAAAATGTAATATTTGGCCTAAGTATAAGAACTTATTGATTTCTCACAGCTTTTACTGATGCACGGGCTTAAGATCGTCCGTCCATCCATCCAGACTAATATTATAAATGCGAAAGTGTGTGTCTGTCTGTTACCTCTTCCCGCTTAAACAGCTCGGCGGCGCTCTGAACCGATTTAGATGAAATTTGGTATAAAGAAAGTTTTTATCCCGATTTTCCCATGAGATCGAAACTTATGCGGGTGAAACCGCGGGGCGCTGCTAGTATTTCATAAAATAAGGTAGGCAAGGCGTTGATGTAGGATTAATAACCCAACAATTAAAATCGCAAAGTTTCGAACACTCGCAGGATTCATAGAATTCGCTTATGTAACTGAAGCCCTCTTGAATTTTAATTAGCTGCAGTAAAACGACACTTCTTAATAACTCATTTTGGACTGCGTTTAGAGATATAATGCATGTCACGTTTCGTTTGTTACACTATTCTGTACTAGAAAAACATAATTTGGTTGATGGCCGCGAAAAAAACAAAGACGCCAATTTCAGTCATTTATGTAACACATAAGCTGTCATTTTACTGCAGCTAATTAAAAGTCCGACTATAATTGATTAAGTAATTCAAATGGCAAATAAATATAGTTACCTAAGTATAAAATCTAAGGCTTTTATACATTAATTCAATGCGGTATGTTATGGCTGCAGCCTGAATTTTTCGCGGAAAGTAGGTACCTATCGATCGTGAGCCCTAGGTACTCCTGACATAGTTGGATAGGTCATACACTGGCCTTTTTATGTCGTGTCGCAGTTAACGACTTTCAGTCTGATAAGGCTTTAATTAGTAAATCATAATTTACTAACGATTATATAGATAGCAACATTTCATTAAGTCGCAATGGAATTTAATAGGATTACTGCAGTTTAAAGTGGTATTCTAGGACTGTATAGGTTAAAATACAAAAAAAAAGATTTGATGATATTTTTTTGGTAGGTACACTACCTACGGTCGTTGACCACAAAAATATATAAAAATCACGTCAGTGGAGTTTCGCTAACTAATTTAATTTGACTCTGTATACAGTCTGTTTACAGCTATTTTACCTCTGACAGCAGCAACACAATAGCAACTTTATCAGAATTAGAATAAAGGTCACTGTGATTTGGACAGTGATGCAAAATCAGAGGTAAATTAACTGAACGGAATGTAGGTACAGACGAGACGTCAGCACATCAAGCTACCCGAAACTGTAAAATTTTCCCAATCAACCTTAAACCTTATGCCTTAGCGATAAAGTTGAAAGTCTATTAAAGAAATTTGTCAACCGGAAACTTCACGACAGAATAACTGCCCTCCAGAGATTTCTTTCATATTTGTTGTAGTGCCTTGAATAGCCAATTGCATGACAATCGTGATCATTCTGTTTGTGTTCAATAAACAGCGTCACTATGTATCTAGATTTATACGCAGGTAAATACTTCGTTCAGTATTTATTGAAGTGCTTGTAAAAAATTGACGGATAATAAAAATGAAGAGGTTTCTTACAAAGCCTCGTAGATTTATTCAAACTATGAACCAGGTAAAATAATAAGGGCGTTACGTAGGGTGGGGTTTTGTAAGCAATAGGTCTAGAATCTATATCGATAGGTCTAAATAGGTGCCATTAGGCCTATCTTGCCATCATTTCAGTCTTGAGTTCAGGTACCTACAAGGTGTAAAAAGACATCACATACCCTTTAACTACTGTAGGACATCTAACTAAGTAGCTTTGCGAAAAAATTATTGCTGGGATCCGACTTTTATTATTTGGTAAAAAGAAATGTACATATCGCAGTTTATTAGCGTGGTTTAGCAACAAAACACGATTCAACAATGTTAATTGAGACTCAGAAATGGAAATCTTCTTAAAATTAGGTTTAGTTTACAAATTCGGGGGTAACACTTTCCTGTCCGACTAACCTAACCATTGGACAGCTGGTGATCCCCTAGACAAAATCACCTGTCTGGTCGAAGGACCTCTTCATATTTCTCCAATGACCACGTATCTCTAAAGATCATAGTTTAAAGGATTATATTTTTACAGGCGGGTTCCAATGACAAGCCTGCGATGCAGATGGGGGCTGCCAACGCGCCCTCCCACCTCCAGAACATGTGCAGCCTGGACATCGACTCCAAGTCCTCGTACGTGCGTTTGTCCGGCATCATCTGTACCATCGGTAAGTCTACGGTTTACAGAGCCACTTTCCACGGTGTCTTCACCACATCTATAGTCTCGAGTATAGATAGCCGTTCAGTGCGGGTTGGTAGATGCCACATGTCTTCGAATTTTTGGTTCTATGACATGCCGTTTTACTCACGATGTTTTCCTTCACCGTTTTGAAAGCAGTGGTGATGAAATACTTAATTTACACAAAGTAAAGTGCCTGTTTGATTCAAACTCCCGACCTACAACTTTAATGTCGCGAACGTTAATACTGGGCCACCACTGTCCATTGCCTGGGTCCTATTCATAGTGGCTTGAATTTTGAAATGGTGTGGCACAAATATTACTATCGTCAACGGTTCTTAAATATACATGGAATGTTGTGGCGCTAAAATAGAAAACATTGGCAGGTGGTGAGACGAGCTGCCAGATGGCATGGCCGTATAGTATCGCTAAGGCAACCGTCACCGTCACTAAAAATCAAAACAATAGCTCGATTATAATATTTGTACAGCAGTTTAAAAGCGTATATCCTTCAGATACCGAGATGTTTAACTACATTTTAGAAGATCTATCTAATCTTGATTAGTGTATTGGATTCATATAAGAAAGAAAGAAAAAAAAAGTACGTTTATTTTCGGTTAAAATGACGCAGAGAAAGAACACAAACACAAAAAAAAACAAGTTGGGGGAAATATGCGTCACATCCACGCAAAGCGATCATCACTCAGAATAAATGCTAAGACCCTATTCCAGACAGAGCCACAGCGCTGGTTTTCAGCTACAGACAATATCGATGTATGTTACATTTGTATGGCTTTATACAATACAAACAAAAGATCGGCTACCTAATTGTGTAACACACTGTCAATCACAATCTGAATCACTTTGAAAGATATTGCTAATACATTGCTTCATAATTATGTTCGAAAAAGTCTGCTCAATAACGCACTAAATGTCGTTAAACTGTCGAAATGTAAGGCATTGCTACTGTTAATAGTGTATTCCGCAATTATTTCCGCTTTTTGATGATCGTTATGAAGTCTACAGACGTGATAGGGAATCGACTGGGTTTCACTGCAATAAGGATGGGGGCGGGGTCTTGATTGCTGTTAAGAGAACTTTCAATTCCGTGCGTATCGACCGATGGCACAGCAGCTGTGAGGACCTCTGGGTCACAATGAATATAAGTACTTCTAGTCAGATTGCTTTCTGTGCTGTCTACTTGCCTCCACCGTTAACTCTTCTAACGCTTGATCATTTTATTGAACACTGCAACAAAGTGATAGATTCTGTGGATATGCCTGTCTGTATTGTGGGAGACTTTAATTTGGGTAAAATTAACTGGGACTCATTGGCATTAAACAATTCTCTTCCTAAAACTTGCCAAAACCTGCTGGATTTCATAAATGTTAATCAGTTGGTGCAGTATAATCGTGTAAAAAATTGTTCAGGCCGTATTTTGGACTTAGTTATGTGTACAATGCCTGCATGTTCAGTAAGCGAGTCTATCTGTTCTCTTACCAGTATTGATAAACTGCATCCTCCTCTTGAAATTGCTCTTTCACTGGCGCGGAGTTGTAACCTGCCATACAACACGAACAGCAGGCCCAACTTTTATAAAGCAAATTATGCAGAAATAAACAAGTACCTATATGAACTGAACTGGACCGACCTTTTTAAACAAACACACGATGTAAACGAATTGGTTACAATATTCTATCGATGTATACGTGACGTCATTAGTAAATTCGTACCTAACCGTAAGCCAAGGAATGGCCGATATCCACCATGGTTTGATAAACGTTTAATCAAATGTCTAAAGGAAAAAAATAAATTGAGGATACGCCTTAAAAAATATAAGAATCCTATGGATGAAATTGAACTTAAATTGATTTCTAGGCGATGTGAAAGTTTTGCCATACAATTGTATAACGAGTATGTAAGAAAACTAGAAAATGACATTAAGACTGACCCTAAACGTTTTTGGAGTTATATTAAAACCAAGCGCGGAGGGTCTAGTGCCTACCCGCTCAATATGACTGACGGACAGGTCGTAACTTCTGATGGCTCTGAAATCTGTGATCTCTTCGCTAACCACTTTTCAAGCGTGTACATATCTGACACTGATACAGAAAATAATTATTATTCAAGTTTTCTTCAAGCAATTTATAATAATAGTCAGGGCTTGACTTCCTTAGAAATAGAACGCGAATGTCTACTTAAGAAACTGAAATCAGTTGACATCAGAAAAGGATCTGGTCCCGATGGCATTCCCCCGGTATTTATTTATAATTGTGCATTGGTTCTCGTGTCCCCTCTATTAATCATCTACAATGCGTCTCTGGCCACAGGAACATTTCCGTCAGAATGGAAAAAGGCTAAGGTAGTTCCGGTGCACAAGTCGGATAAGAAGGACTCTATTAATAACTACAGGCCCATTTCAATTCTCTCTACATTTGCTAAGATCTTTGAATCTTCTATTTGCCCCCTTATCCAGCAACATTTTAAAATGTACATGAGCAACTGTCAGCACGGGTTCGTAGCTTCAAGATCTACAGCTACGAACTTAGTAGCTTTTACTGAGTCCCTAATTCAGACTATTGACGAGGGCAAACAACTAGATGTTATTTACACTGACTTCAGTACAGCTTTTGATAAAATGCCCCATTCTATCCTAATAAAAAAGCTTGAGGCATACGGTATAGCTGGATCTTTGTTAAAGTGGTTCAAATCGTATCTTTCTGGGCGCGAGTTCTATGTCGTTGTTAACGGTTATCAATCTACGACACGAATTATCACTTCTGGAGCTCCGCAGGGATCACATTTGGCTCCAATACTTTTTATTATATTTATAAACGACCTTCCCGTGTGTCTACAATTTTCCGAGCCTTTTATGTACGCCGATGATTTAAAATTGGCACTTAAAATTGAATCATCAAAAGATAGTGAGCTCCTGCAACGCGACGTTGACCAGGTTATCGAATGGTGTCGCAATAATAAAATGCAACTGAACTCGAAAAAATGTTATCATACAAAATATACACGGAACATTAACTACATCGAAACTGAGTACTTCATAAACCAGGACAAAGTCCAGGAAGTAGAAGTCATAAGGGACTTAGGAGTACTCTACGATAGAAAAGTAAGCTTTGTACCCCACATCGAAGGTATAATTAAGAGAGCATCCAAAATGGTAGGATTCATAATTCGTAACACTAAAGGTTTTCGCAAAGCTGGCACGAAGATTATGTTGTACAACAGTCTCGCGCGAAGTATTTTGGAGTACTGCAGCATTGTATGGAGGCCTCACTTCGCCACCCATATTCTGAGGATCGAGCGTGTACAAAAGCGCTTTTTGTGGCATCTAGCTTTTTGTGAAAGGAAACACAAGTCATTACCTTCATACAATTCCCGTTTGCAGTATTTCAGGGTGCAACCCTTATCAGCGCGCAGAGATGTCACAGATGTTTTATTCTTATTTAAACTGTTGCGTAACAAAATTCACTGTCCCGGTCTACTTGATCTAATTAGATTTCGGGTGCCTTCTAGATATCCTAGGAAAAGCATAACGCCTCTGTGCCCGCCATATCGAAGGACTGTACTCGGTGCAAGCTCTCCAATTCCTAGGTTATGCAGGATCCTCAATAGCTATAGTGACTTGTTAGATATACACCGCGCCAGTGCAAGTGCAGTTCGTAAGGTAATTCTGTTAAACAATCATGAGACACACTTGTAAGGTTATTGCTGTTTACATTTTGTTTTTTATTTTGCACAGTAATTGTCTTTAATTGATACTCAAATCTCATGCTATTGTAAGTTTAATTGTATCATTGATAGTTGATTGATAGATTATTTCTTTTTTTATTGATTTGGTTATTTATCTTGTCTCTATTGTTTTCTTTATTTACGATTGTCTTAATGATTTTTCTTGTGTTGTTATGAAATTGGATATTTTATGTTTTTTTTTTTACCTTACCACAGTCAGTATTTTGATTGTTGTTGTTTTAATTTATTTTTAAAATGGTCAATGTAATTTATTTTATTTTAGTCTAATTTATAATCAAATTTTCCATATCAATTATGATTTAATTTGTATCTTGTTAATTTAATTTTCACATTATATTCACGTGTATTTTTATGAATCTGTCGTAATGTAATAATTAATGGTTTTACCACGGTTTTTTGTGCTAGCGGTGTTAACCTATAATTAATTGTTGCACCCGCAATTGTATCCTATTTTAAATAATAAGCTGTTAATGTACTGGTGTAAACGATTGTTGGTTAACCTTAATAAAATAAATAAATAAATAAATTATCCCGCAGACTATGGTTGAACTAATACATGTAGAACAGCCAAACTTATTTCCTATTCCCAGATTCAACATTTTTCTTTCCAATTAGGGCCCGTATCCCGTGACCCAGCCATGCTAGAGCGCATGATGGAGACCGGCATGAACGTGGCCCGCATGAACTTCTCGCACGGCTCGCACGAGTACCATGCCGAGACCATCAAGAACTGCCGCATTGCTGAGAAGAACTACAGCGCCAAGCTCGGCACCCCCTTCTCTTTGGCCATCGCCCTTGATACTAAGGGACCGGAGATCAGAACTGGGCTGTTGGAAGGCGTAAGTAGCTAGGAATAAATTGTACAGCTTATTCTGTTTATTTTTACCATTTTTGTTTGTTTAATTTAATACAACAGTTTCAAACATTGAGATATATTTTATAATCTCATTTTTTACAGATTTTCGGCAATTTAATAAATATAATGGCCAGTAATGAAGAGTTTTGCAAAAAAAGATTTTCAGTGCACATGTGAAAATCCTCTAGTTGCTTCTAATGGCTTCTTCCGAAAGTTTTCCTGCCACTTCAGGTCTTTACTTTAATCAAGCTGTTTTTTTATGGGAGACTATCATTAGCAGTGTTTAATACTTATGCATTTTAAAAATCATCAATATCATAAATCAATGTTATACTCAGGGTGGCTCCGCGGAAGTAGAACTGAAGAAAGGTGACACCATCAAGCTGACCACCGACCCAGGTTACGCAGAGCGCGGAACTGCCTCCGTCATCTACGTGGACTATAAGAACATCACGAACGTGGTCAAACCCGGCAACAGGATCTTCATTGATGATGGTCTTATTTCCATCATCTGTTCGTCTTCCAGTGTCGATACTCTGGTCTGCACCATTGAGAATGGAGGTTAGTTTATATATTATTATATTCTACATAGAGTTTATATCAGCATCGTCAACAGGATCTTTATTGATGACGGTCTCATCTCCATCAGGTTTCTCCTCCAGTGTCGATGTTTTTTTCTGCACCATTGAGCATGGAGGTTTCTTGATATCAGGTACATAGGTACACCTTCCACCGAACAAGAGCAAGAAATGTCGGAATTTAAAAGAAGACTGTTTGAATGCTTTATTATTATTAATTCAAAGAAGACGTTAAAGATGTAGATTGTGTTAAATTTTTACTACAATCGAGATTATTCTGAATACGTGTTTATTATATCGTAACGTAACGCACAAAATATTTATCAAGATCTTTACAGCTGGCTTAAACACTCGTAAGGTGTATGATGACTCATGAGTCACAGTATACTCTTTTTACGTCCTACGGTTCAGCTGATTTCATTTCCCAAGGCATGCTATGAACATTGTTTAATACTTCGGACGGCCAAAATATTAAAAAATATATAAGTTAGTTGAACAGCTGTTTAATTCTTGAACGGATAAGTAACAAATTCGACATAAAACTAGTTTCAATGGTCCCCCTGTCTAAAACCGTGAATGGTTTCCATTCAATCAAATATGAACAGATTTCTTTTATGAAGCGAGATGTTGACGAATTCATCTGTCGTACACCCGGACTGATGTCTTTGTATACTTTGGCCTTATATGTAGGTATAGCAATCAAACCCATTCAAATGCTGTTCAAAGAAGTCTTAACTGACTGATTTGTGAATCTAATGTCAAATCTCTTGCTGATCTTTGTGATGGGTTAAAAAAATAATAGCATTCAATCAAGGCACTTGAAAACAGCACCCTAATAGCATGACACTCTTTCTATCACAATCTGAATTATTTTGAAGGATATTGTCAATCCATTGCTTCAATTGGATCATATGTCCAGAAAATGTGTCTGCTCAACAGCGTAAATAACGCAATTAATGTTGTTGTACTGTCAAAACGAAAGAAAAAAAAAGTCAAATGGACGTGTAAAAGTGTTTGTACAGAGCAGCACATCAAGCTACCCCAATCTGTCAAATTTTCCCAATTGAATATGAACCTTATTCCTTTGTATTAAAAATGAAAATCTATCAAAAAAATTTGACAGATTGGGGTAACTTGTTGTGCTGGCCTCTGTACAAACCTACTTACAGAAAATAAATCATTTATCATTTAAGACATTGCTTCTGTCAGTGTGTTACGCAATTTTAAAAGGCGTAAAAGTTTATCACTGTTTAGAAACACCTATAACTTTGCCATGATTTATCGTCCTTCACAGCCATTGCTCCAAAATTCTATATCTTTTGCCTGCCATAACCCTAAAATAATCGATGATATGTCCCCGCCAGGTATGCTTGGTTCCCGCAAGGGTGTGAACCTGCCCGGTATTCCCGTGGACCTGCCCGCCGTCTCAGAGAAGGACAAGTCTGATTTGCTCTTCGGTGTTGAACAGGGCGTAAGTATTTATAATATTATCTCACATTTCGTCGCCATGGAGTGAAAACCTAGAGCAGTAGCAGCCCAGAGGTAACGGTCCCGACTTCTGAGTTGTAGTTCATGGGTTCGAATCCAGACAGACGCTTTACTTTGCGTAATTTATTTCCTCGCCACTGCTCGCAAAACGGTGAAGAAAAACGTCGTGAGGAAACCGACATGTTCTAGAACCAAAAAATCAAAGACATGTGACCCTCACCAACCCGCATTGGGTCCGCGTGATGGATTATGGCCCACTCCCTCTCACAGAGAGGAGGCCTTTGCCCCAGCCCTGGGAACATTGTAGGTAAGAAACATTAACTGTTTTTCTTTTTTTATTTACTTGTTGTGTAGAAAATCTCGTAATGCATATTTAGATGTTTAGAACAGCGTGTGCAGCTCTAAGATGCTTCTAATAACTTCTATTGATGACAATGAACCTCACAGTTTTTATCTACCTCTGTATAATAACTTTGATTGCAATCACGAGGTTTTCATTTGCGATAGGTATGTTGCCAACAAAAATAATATAGGTACTTACCTGTTATTTTCGATTCTGTTATTTTATGTTGTAAAAACAAATTGACGAAAATATTTGTACCTACGAAAACGCCAAGTGTCGCCCTTTTATATTAAGTTAGTTAACATGGATAATATAATATTATCTAATCAAAATAAAAAACATATTTTGTAAACTTTAATAGTAGGTAGTTAGTTAAAGTATTTCGTAATCAGCTACAGCTGATCATGTAGCTGATCACGGGGTCAACGCTCGCGGGTCACGTAAACTTCAGTAGCCTTAGAAAAATATTTTCTGTTTTGTTTTTACTATGATTAGATATGGATACATATCACGTCTGTGTGGAGTTTGACGGCTGTGTGAAGTTTGTTATATTGTGCTTATAGCCCATAGAGATACGAGTAACAGGTGCTCGAATAGATACCAATATTTCCGCATTTAAATGCACATACGATATACGTACTCGTCATCATGTGTACGTTTGAAGTATGCCTTAAACGTATGACTAGGTAAATTGTGCACTATTAGTGACATATACCAATTAGAAATTATTATGGTACAATCAGTGGGTACAATGGCGTGCAAATACCTACCGCGTCACGCGTGTATGTTTGAAATACCTACCGCGGAAGTGTCGATACTTATGTTTGTCCCGTGCTATTCAGAGTGAATAGCCAACCCCATTTAAATCTGCTGATAATCTTTTATTTTCATCCTAAGTTTGTCCGGTGCGCTCTGGATATCCAGCCGCATTTAACTCTGCTACAAATGAATAGAATACCTACTACATCTTTAAGGTAGGTATATGATATGGAGACATAAATCATGATTGGCACGACCATCTTACCGAATCGTGTTAGCAGCGTGTTAGAGCAAACATACGATAGTTATAATTAATTGATGTTAACACCAACACTATCAGACGTGTTCCGATAGGGTCATATCTTATTTATAGATATCACCTATGAAAGGTCAGAAATTACAATATACCTAGGTATGTAAGCACCTACATGAGACATTTCAGCTTCGTCTCCAGTATTGCAACGCACCTGCGATACATTTAGTACTTAGGCATTTTAACAATACTAGATTCTGTCCCCGACTTCGTCCGTGAAATTTTTCTTTCGTGAAATTTCTTGTTCCCCCGACCCACCCCGTGGCATCGCATCGCATCGCCTGCCCGCGATATTACTTCGTTTTTGCTTAGCGTTTTTTATTTTCGCTTGGCTTTTAAGAGTTGTAGCGTGATGTTAAATAACATGCAGCCTTCTTCAAGAATATGGCTATCAAATGCAACAAAATTATCCTAATCTGACTGTTAATTTCAGATATTAGCGCGTTCAAACAAAACACGAAACTCTTTAGCTTTGTGTTATTATTATAGAACAGTTAGCTTCTGCCGGCGACTTCGTCCGTGTGAAATTTCTTGAACATTTTAATATATATAAATTACGTGTCACGATGTTTGTCCGCGATGGACTCCTAAACTACTTAACCGATTTTAATCAAATTTGTACACCGTGTGCAGTTTGATCCAACTTGAAAGATGGGATAGAAAAAAAAAAGATATGACAAAAACGTTAGCCACAGCAACCCGTGGCCTGGTCAGCTAGTAAAATATATATCTTGTGGCACTCGACAATGTGTAGCTTCCCATTAGTTACAGAATTTTCGTAATCGGATCAGTAGTTTCGAAGATACGCCCTACATACAAACTCACAAATTTTATATAACTATTAGAGGTAGTAATAAGATGCCTAAAAATAAATTCTTTAATATATTCACAGCTTACGAAATCACGTGATTGCTGATTAACACTGCGTTGTCCTTTTATGGAGATCATTCAAGTTAATCCAGTTTTATAAAGAGATAGATGATATCTTTAACTAATTTATATTTTATAATAAAAGTTTTTATCAAAAAGAGTCTACAATCATACAATCTGAAATTCGTTTGCCATTCAAGTGAATTCAACAATAATAAAAAGTAACAACACTGTTAAATATCATTCGCATATCAGTTAAAATTCGTCATCGAACATGCGACCCGACCATGTAAATGACGTCTCTTTGCCCAAAACTGTTCATTGAATGCCTCGTCTAGTGATTGCGAGCGCTACTGCTGAGTACGAGATCCTGGGTTCGATTCCTGGGTCGGGCATAGTGTTATTGGGTTTTCCATTTGAATGGAGTCTGGTTGTGCGCCTGTGCACCTCTGCCTAACCCATTAAGGAGTATAGGCGTGACGTGATATTATGTTCTACATAGGTTTTTATAACAAAAGTTTTCATCAAAAAACCTGTCAAGTGCGAGTTGAACTCGCGTGGAGAGGATTCCGTACAATGCGCACAATATTGAGAGATTTACCATGTTGTTTTAAGACACAGACTTCTTGTAGGTTTTCCTGTAGTCTATAGGTACTTATAGAACTACTTTCTGTATTTTTTTTCAAAATTTTTGGCTCGTTAGTTTCGGAGATAAGGGATGGTGGTAAATTTTCGTCTATTTACTTTAATACAATTTACTTTAAAATAATGAAACAAATATATTTGTGATCCTCACAGTAAGCCCCTGTGTCACACGGTACAGATTGCGAAATTATATTTTTTTTTTTTGCCTCCCAAAAATGACCCCCATATTCAAAATGCATTAGATTTGGAGCAAATTGGCTGTGACAGACGGACGGACAGACAGACAGACACACGAGTGATCCTATAAGGGTTCCGTTTTTCCTTTTGAGGTACGGAACCCTAAAAAGAGTAGAAGCATCTTACTATCTACAATCAATAACAAATCAATGATCGAACATGCTAGAAAAGCGTGAAAATAACCACATATTTCCCCAAAACTGTTGATTGCACTGAAATCGGAAGACAGTCATAAAGCCGAGTCTTTGATAAATATAAAAACCAGACAGTATAAGATGACGTCACAAACTCACAAGTCAGTGATCGATGAGTGGTCTTGAAAAATACAGTGTGAAACACGTGCGAATGTTGTGATATGTTATCAGAAGTGTCGATAAAGACACGTAAAAATTAAATAACTGTCTGTTTATAACCGTCCCCGCAAACAATGATATCAGTTTTTGCAACTTATTATTTTTATAACGTTTTTTTTATTTTTCTTAATAGCCGCATTCAATGTTTTACTGCTGGGCAACGGCCTCCCTACTCTCCTCTCTCTGTACAGAACTGCCAAGGACCATTCTAGTTTTAACTTATTAATTATTTTTCTACGAACAGCGCCCCGCCGTTTCACCCGCATAAGTTTAGATCCCGTCGTGGGAATATCGGGATAAATGGGATTCGGAATGCAGCCTATGTATATGTCGCAGCCAACTGGTTAAATTAGCCGTTCAGTTAACTGCCTGGCCTTTAGAAGTAGTGCTCGCCTTGCTTCGCTCTCTCGGCTCGCACGCGGTTGGTCACAGTTCTAACCTAACCTAACCCATTTGGTCGGGGTGCCCTGCCTTAGTTACTGCGAACAATTCGGCTCGCGCGTGATTGATTACAGACTTCCAACCTAAACTGTAATTGAATATTATTTAGGCCGTTAGTTGAACGGCCGCCGTTTAGTTAAAAGGCTAGGCGGTTAACTGAACGGCTAATTTAACCAGTTGGCTGCGACATAGTATATATGGTAATTATTTACGTCTTGAATGTTCGCCTCTCTTCCTCTTCGGACTGATGGCGATGGGTCTCACAACGATGACTTTATATACAGTAGACTCTGACGTCACATTTCAAAGTCTGTAGGTCGGCAACATATTTAAAAAAAACCCAACTGCCTTAAATTGTAATATAATTATGTTGGTATTAATTTGTTTAAGTAAATTCAGTAGGTACACTTCGGGTATTTTTTCATTATGGCGTTGAGCAGACTATGGAAAATATTTTGACTACGACGCGACGATAGTACGTATGGAAATCTATGCAATAGATAGATAACGCCCACGTAGGACATATAGACCGCCGGGATTTCAATTCGTACTATCGTCGCGGACAAATTGTAATTCGTCTGCTCAGCGCCTATGAGGAATCGCGCTATGATAGTTACCAACTTGTTTGTATGTTGTTTTGTTCATTTTATCTCCGCGTTATGACAATGACCATGGAACTGAGGACAATCATTAACATTATCAATTAGCCTAAATATAATAATTGCATAGCACAAAGCATGCACGTCAACGTTGTTAACAATTATATTATGTAACAGGCATTTTTATTGTCTTAATGTATCTTTGAAGAAAGTTGATGTCAATCTTTTTTGACTTAAGTAGCAATGAGTCCATAAGAAAATTGCTTTCTTTTATTTGAAAATGCGGTTTAACACGAATATAACAACTACTACTTTTTTTTTTTTTTAGGATGGGAAATCATCCAATGGCCCCTCCCGCTCTGGGTGGAGCGGAAGGAAGTGTCAGACTCTTACTGACTAAAACCCATCCGTGTTCCTTCCTTAGCCCTTTATGTTCCGGGGCAGCGGTAACCCTTTCGGACAATCCCGCTGCCCTATTTTTATTTTTATTATTTTTATTATTATTTTTCTACCCTTAGGAGTGGATTTAATTTTTTTTTTATTCTGACCACCAGTCTTACCAAGGGATATCGTATTACCCAGTAACTGGGTTGTGGAGTTCATATAGGCAGTCGCTCCATGTAAAATACTGGTATTCAGCTGCATCCGGTTAGACTGGAAGCCGACCCCAACATAGTTGGCTAATGCTAGGGAGATGATGATGTTTTTTGAATAGGGTTTTATACCACCCTATCCTATGCGATAATAAAAAAAAGTTATATGCTGTAAAAATGTATGCGTGATCCTCCTTCTGTCGTCGTTAAAAAATAGAAATGTTTCTTAACCAGCATATTTTCTGTGATCCAGGTGGATATGATCTTCGCTTCCTTCATCCGTAACGGCGCGGCGCTGACAGAAATCCGGGGCATCCTCGGAGAAAAGGGCAAGAACATCAAGATCATCTCCAAGATCGAGAACCACCAGGGCATGGTCAACCTTGATGAGATTATTACCGTGAGTTCACACCATTTATTTATTATAAGCCTTTATTTTCCAGCAATCGGTTGGGTAGAAAATGGAAATGGTACTGAAGAAGGGGAAAATGGGCGCTCTTGTCGCTTACAGCATTTATTTATAGGGAACTTGAGAATGGAAAATGAAACACACACAACTTGTAGTCTGTTTAATAGTAAAGGACGGAAAACCGTGAACACATAATATAAGTAAATGAAAAGAGAACACAAATCAATAGATTATAAAACGTAAAGGACGACCTACTACTGGAACCATAGACATGCCTTAAATAGAAAACTGATTTTAAAACTCCTTTGTAACACCCTATCACTTTTGCCAGATTTATGGCACTCAGAAAAAGTACAGTATAAGGCGCTTTTTGGCTTGAATGACATTGATCGTGAGGCCTTGTTGTTAATCGTAAAATTGTATTGAAAAAACAATATGGCGGCGTTATTTCCGATTTTGGTGACGCGTTAAAAGATCCCTTGTACAACTATACATTCTTGACCTAACGTAACTCATATGTAACACTAGAGTTACATAACACTCACGCAATCACCAAGTATATCAGGTCAAATTTACAACTCGATGAAATTGGCGGATGTTTGCGATTTGCATGTCATGCGGTTCATACTCCCACATGCACTATGTAGGCTAGAGTTAATAGAATGCAGTTTTAACTAGATAGGTAGTGGACATGTTAGATCAGTGATAAAAGATGACTTTCAAGAACCTTTGAGGTCAATTTAATGTAGTTTCGACCTTAAAGACACCTTTTAAAGTGCAAATTGGTAAATACTGTAATTTTCATGGCCAAGAATATGCTGTCCCATCTCTCGCCACATCCATCTTCAGAAATATGGACTAAAGTGCTTGGGACCCTGAAATTACTTGTTTTTGTGTATATTATACAAAACAGTAGCAGTCCAGTGAAATGATTTTTTTAAATCTGTAAATATGATGAAGGAATCACTTTTCTATTATTATATTATGATTTAATTAGCCTATGCTGTCCCACTGCTGGGCAAAGGACTCCCCCAAGTCCTTCCAGGAACTCCTTTTCCTTTTATGTGTCATATAAAAAAAAGTTAGATGGAGTCGACATTTCCTATTTGAATCTACCCTTAAGAAGAAATGGTGAAAAAAACGGGGTGGCATCTTCACCTCCAAAAGGGAAATTCAAGAGGGAGGAACCATGAGCGGGAAAAGTGTTATTGGGTTTTTCCACTAGGAATTTCTTAGTAGGAATGTATGTATGGATTTTTTGTGCCCGGTTAATAGGGTCGCCCCCTATTACATGGGATTTAACCATAATTGGCGAAATGTGGGTGTAGGTCGTGTATGTACAACACTGCCTAACCCTTCAGGGATCACAGGCGTGGTGTTATGTTATTCTATACTTTTGAAATCCTTTCTAATGTCATAATTACACGACCCATATTACGATCGAAAAAAAAAATTTGCCTCCTACTTACAACTGTTTCTATTATTATACTCCTGCCAGTACACATAACCTACTTCATTTATATACCATTGTATAGACAATTTAATGGAGATTAATACTGTACCTTCAAAAATTTATTTAATGCAGTAGAAACTGCAAAAACATCTAGAAGTCGTGCACTTTGGGACTTTCCAATTTTTTTTTTCATTTGTTTACAGGCTTCGGACGGTATCATGGTTGCCCGTGGTGACCTCGGTATTGAGATCCCACCAGAGAAGGTGTTCCTCGCACAAAAGACAATGATCGCTCGGTGTAACAGGGTAAGTTCACATTATGTCTATTTATTTATAGAGAAAAAAAAAATCTGCAAGACTGCTTTAGTGTGTCCGGTGTAACTTGCGACAGTCAGCTCTGCCATCCTACAATATTCATTGCGTTATTTACGTTGTCGAGCAGACCAATTTTTCAAATAAATGAAGCAATGCATTATGAATTTCCTTCTAAATTCTTCGGGTTGTGATTCAAAACGTGTTACACATGAGTGCAACTGAACTTATTCATCATCAAAATTTAATTTAGATAGATAGATAGAAACGAATCAAGTATTTAGTGTACCCAAGAAATAGCAACTCACAAAAGCACAATCAAAATGATAAAAAATTACATGAATATAAGGCAAATACAAGGCGCTTTGACCATTTTAGATCAAATAACGAACATACAACGTGCGATATGAGTCAAGGTTGCACCAAATGGGAGTCCAGCTCAGCATGTAATTTAGTAGTACACCACATAATCATCATTTTCCATTCCTAGGTCGGCAAACCAGTAATCTGCGCCACCCAGATGTTGGAATCCATGGTAAAGAAGCCGCGTCCGACTCGCGCGGAGATTTCCGACGTCGCTAACGCCATCTTGGACGGCGCGGACTGCGTCATGTTGTCCGGAGAGACGGCCAAGGGAGACTACCCGCAGGAGTGTGTGCTGACCATGGCTAACATCTGTAAGGAGGCCGAGGCTGCTATCTGGCATAGACAACTGTTCAATGACCTGGTTGTTGAGGTGAGAAACGAAATAATTTTTTTTTTTTTAGAAAAGTGTATTTACCATGTAAATATAAAAAATAAAAATAGGAGACGGTGTTGTATGTGTAGGGTACATAAATCATATCATATCACTTTGATGACACAACACAACACATTTATATACAAACATAATCATAATATTTATTTACGTCATCATTCTTATTCACCGGCATTTGGTTGATGACGGGCCACCAATAAACACTGGACTCGCGCACGACAAATGACGTCAATCTGTCATTTTGGCGAAAATTAAGTTTTAAATGGGCAACACAGTTCCATTAAAATATAATTTGCTTATTTTATAACATCGTATCAAAAACAGCAATTGACAACCGAAAATTGAACTTAAATAACTGTGTTAGTATCAAATGCAGCAATATAATGACGATGAGTTTCAAAAACAGCAATCTGTGAATCAGCCAGCGTTTTTTTCTTAATTACCACTAATTATTGGAATGTCAGATTGCTGCTTTTGTTTCTATACGACTCAAATGACGTCATTGTGACGTAACCGGCAAGCGCCGAGGTAGGAGTGGACGTTCTTTTTGTAATCTATCCGAATAACTGTTACTATTGTGACTATGTGTGCCTATAATTATCATCCTGACTATTCTTCTTCTCTCTCTGACTGTTTTCTGTGTTGTATGTGTGTGTGTGTTGCTCAATACAATCGTGAGTACCATAGCAGACTTGACTTTAATTCCTTTACGTATAATGCACCCCTATCAACCACTATATATGATCAGTGACAGCACATGCGTACGCATAGGTTTTATTCTAACAGTATTTTCTAAGTAAACTTAAGGTGGAACTAGTCACGAGCCCGAACTCACTGGTGGGCATGACCAAAAACTATGCTGTCTCATCTGGTATCATGTCTGACAGAGATAGTATCAGTGATGAGCAGTAAGACGCTAGTGTATACGCACAACGTCTAATTTGAACGTACACAAACACCATTCCGAACTAAAACGCGTGTAAAAAATATGAAACTTCTTTGGAAAATCGATTTTTATGAAAAAACCTCTGCATAAATCAATTACAAATAAAGTTTATTGAACACTTCGATAATTGACCTTTGTTGGTACCGACTTTCTTTTAAAGATTTTACCCTTCTTTTATTACTTATTTACACCCAAAGTTACGTAAAAATTAACAAGAAAAACGAATCTTTGTTGGCTCATTTTTGTTTTACTATTCTGTTTCCGTACAGATTAATAATACAATTAATAATAAGGAGAAACGATATCATGTTTAACTTTCGATGTACAATGTCAAATAGTCGAGTAATACCCTCTCGAAATTTTTAGGGAAAAATTATCGACTATAGTCCGTAACGCGAACGGACTATAGTGCCACTTTAAGTCTCCATCCACTCCAGATTCAGTGGTAAAATTACTATGGCAAAGTTACTAAGGACGATGTTCATAGGTTATATTTAGATGAATGTTCATCTGTTTTCTCATAACTACTAATCTTCTCGCTGTATTTTTTATAAACGAGGCCTCGTTGCAAGCGTTGTGCTGTGGGTTATTAATATTATAGTATATGACGTCACATAAAATCCAACATGGTGGCTTAAAGCGGATGTACAATGAGAACGTTTTTTTTTTTCGCAGTAGTAGTGTCGCTATGCGTCTAAAATAATCGCGAGAGAGAATCGACGCCTGTAGAAGCATATAGGAAAATAAAACTGACATTTAACGCAACTAAAACGTGTGCAGGTGAAGCCCCCCATCTCGCCGGCACACTCCACCGCCATCGCGGCCGTGGAGGCGTCCACCAAGTGCCTGGCGGCCGCCGTGGTCGTCGTCACCACCAGCGGCAAGTCTGCGCACCTGCTCAGCAAGTACCGGCCGCGCTGTCCCATCATCGCCGTCACGCGCCACGCGCAGACCGCGCGCCAGGCGCACCTGTACCGCGGCGTGCTGCCCATCGTGTACCAGGGTAGGGACTACTCGCTACTTATTCACCACCAGCGGCAAGTCTGCGCACCTGCTCAGCAAGTACCGGCCGCGCTGTCCCATCATCGCCGTCACGCGCCACGCGCAGACCGCGCGCCAGGCGCACCTGTACCGCGGCGTGCTGCCCATCGTGTACCAGGGTAGGGACTACTCGCTACTTATTCACCACCAGCGGCAAGTCTGCGCACCTGCTCAGCAAGTACCGGCCGCGCTGTCCCATCATCGCCGTCACGCGCCACGCGCAGACCGCGCGCCAGGCGCACCTGTACCGCGGCGTGCTGCCCATCGTGTACCAGGGTAGGGACTACTCGCTACTTATTCACCACCAGCGGCAAGTCTGCGCACCTGCTCAGCAAGTACCGGCCGCGCTGTCCCATCATCGCCGTCACGCGCCACGCGCAGACCGCGCGCCAGGCGCACCTGTACCGCGGCGTGCTGCCCATCGTGTACCAGGGTAGGGACTACTCGCTACTTATTCACCACCAGCGGCAAGTCTGCGCACCTGCTCAGCAAGTACCGGCCGCGCTGTCCCATCATCGCCGTCACGCGCCACGCGCAGACCGCGCGCCAGGCGCACCTGTACCGCGGCGTGCTGCCCATCGTGTACCAGGGTAGGGACTACTCGCTACTTATTCACCACCAGCGGCAAGTCTGCGCACCTGCTCAGCAAGTACCGGCCGCGCTGTCCCATCATCGCCGTCACGCGCCACGCGCAGACCGCGCGCCAGGCGCACCTGTACCGCGGCGTGCTGCCCATCGTGTACCAGGGTAGGGACTACTCGCTACTTATTCACCACCAGCGGCAAGTCTGCGCACCTGCTCAGCAAGTACCGGCCGCGCTGTCCCATCATCGCCGTCACGCGCCACGCGCAGACCGCGCGCCAGGCGCACCTGTACCGCGGCGTGCTGCCCATCGTGTACCAGGGTAGGGACTACTCGCTACTTATTCACCACCAGCGGCAAGTCTGCGCACCTGCTCAGCAAGTACCGGCCGCGCTGTCCCATCATCGCCGTCACGCGCCACGCGCAGACCGCGCGCCAGGCGCACCTGTACCGCGGCGTGCTGCCCATCGTGTACCAGGGTAGGGACTACTCGCTACTTATTCACCACCAGCGGCAAGTCTGCGCACCTGCTCAGCAAGTACCGGCCGCGCTGTCCCATCATCGCCGTCACGCGCCACGCGCAGACCGCGCGCCAGGCGCACCTGTACCGCGGCGTGCTGCCCATCGTGTACCAGGGTAGGGACTACTCGCTACTTATTCACCACCAGCGGCAAGTCTGCGCACCTGCTCAGCAAGTACCGGCCGCGCTGTCCCATCATCGCCGTCACGCGCCACGCGCAGACCGCGCGCCAGGCGCACCTGTACCGCGGCGTGCTGCCCATCGTGTACCAGGGTAGGGACTACTCGCTACTTATTCACCACCAGCGGCAAGTCTGCGCACCTGCTCAGCAAGTACCGGCCGCGCTGTCCCATCATCGCCGTCACGCGCCACGCGCAGACCGCGCGCCAGGCGCACCTGTACCGCGGCGTGCTGCCCATCGTGTACCAGGGTAGGGACTACTCGCTACTTATTCACCACCAGCGGCAAGTCTGCGCACCTGCTCAGCAAGTACCGGCCGCGCTGTCCCATCATCGCCGTCACGCGCCACGCGCAGACCGCGCGCCAGGCGCACCTGTACCGCGGCGTGCTGCCCATCGTGTACCAGGGTAGGGACTACTCGCTACTTATTCACCACCAGCGGCAAGTCTGCGCACCTGCTCAGCAAGTACCGGCCGCGCTGTCCCATCATCGCCGTCACGCGCCACGCGCAGACCGCGCGCCAGGCGCACCTGTACCGCGGCGTGCTGCCCATCGTGTACCAGGGTAGGGACTACTCGCTACTTATTCACCACCAGCGGCAAGTCTGCGCACCTGCTCAGCAAGTACCGGCCGCGCTGTCCCATCATCGCCGTCACGCGCCACGCGCAGACCGCGCGCCAGGCGCACCTGTACCGCGGCGTGCTGCCCATCGTGTACCAGGGTAGGGACTACTCGCTACTTATTCACCACCAGCGGCAAGTCTGCGCACCTGCTCAGCAAGTACCGGCCGCGCTGTCCCATCATCGCCGTCACGCGCCACGCGCAGACCGCGCGCCAGGCGCACCTGTACCGCGGCGTGCTGCCCATCGTGTACCAGGGTAGGGACTACTCGCTACTTATTCACCACCAGCGGCAAGTCTGCGCACCTGCTCAGCAAGTACCGGCCGCGCTGTCCCATCATCGCCGTCACGCGCCACGCGCAGACCGCGCGCCAGGCGCACCTGTACCGCGGCGTGCTGCCCATCGTGTACCAGGGTAGGGACTACTCGCTACTTATTCACCACCAGCGGCAAGTCTGCGCACCTGCTCAGCAAGTACCGGCCGCGCTGTCCCATCATCGCCGTCACGCGCCACGCGCAGACCGCGCGCCAGGCGCACCTGTACCGCGGCGTGCTGCCCATCGTGTACCAGGGTAGGGACTACTCGCTACTTATTCACCACCAGCGGCAAGTCTGCGCACCTGCTCAGCAAGTACCGGCCGCGCTGTCCCATCATCGCCGTCACGCGCCACGCGCAGACCGCGCGCCAGGCGCACCTGTACCGCGGCGTGCTGCCCATCGTGTACCAGGGTAGGGACTACTCGCTACTTATTCACCACCAGCGGCAAGTCTGCGCACCTGCTCAGCAAGTACCGGCCGCGCTGTCCCATCATCGCCGTCACGCGCCACGCGCAGACCGCGCGCCAGGCGCACCTGTACCGCGGCGTGCTGCCCATCGTGTACCAGGGTAGGGACTACTCGCTACTTATTCACCACCAGCGGCAAGTCTGCGCACCTGCTCAGCAAGTACCGGCCGCGCTGTCCCATCATCGCCGTCACGCGCCACGCGCAGACCGCGCGCCAGGCGCACCTGTACCGCGGCGTGCTGCCCATCGTGTACCAGGGTAGGGACTACTCGCTACTTATTCACCACCAGCGGCAAGTCTGCGCACCTGCTCAGCAAGTACCGGCCGCGCTGTCCCATCATCGCCGTCACGCGCCACGCGCAGACCGCGCGCCAGGCGCACCTGTACCGCGGCGTGCTGCCCATCGTGTACCAGGGTAGGGACTACTCGCTACTTATTCACCACCAGCGGCAAGTCTGCGCACCTGCTCAGCAAGTACCGGCCGCGCTGTCCCATCATCGCCGTCACGCGCCACGCGCAGACCGCGCGCCAGGCGCACCTGTACCGCGGCGTGCTGCCCATCGTGTACCAGGGTAGGGACTACTCGCTACTTATTCACCACCAGCGGCAAGTCTGCGCACCTGCTCAGCAAGTACCGGCCGCGCTGTCCCATCATCGCCGTCACGCGCCACGCGCAGACCGCGCGCCAGGCGCACCTGTACCGCGGCGTGCTGCCCATCGTGTACCAGGGTAGGGACTACTCGCTACTTATTCACCACCAGCGGCAAGTCTGCGCACCTGCTCAGCAAGTACCGGCCGCGCTGTCCCATCATCGCCGTCACGCGCCACGCGCAGACCGCGCGCCAGGCGCACCTGTACCGCGGCGTGCTGCCCATCGTGTACCAGGGTAGGGACTACTCGCTACTTATTCACCACCAGCGGCAAGTCTGCGCACCTGCTCAGCAAGTACCGGCCGCGCTGTCCCATCATCGCCGTCACGCGCCACGCGCAGACCGCGCGCCAGGCGCACCTGTACCGCGGCGTGCTGCCCATCGTGTACCAGGGTAGGGACTACTCGCTACTTATTCACCACCAGCGGCAAGTCTGCGCACCTGCTCAGCAAGTACCGGCCGCGCTGTCCCATCATCGCCGTCACGCGCCACGCGCAGACCGCGCGCCAGGCGCACCTGTACCGCGGCGTGCTGCCCATCGTGTACCAGGGTAGGGACTACTCGCTACTTATTCACCACCAGCGGCAAGTCTGCGCACCTGCTCAGCAAGTACCGGCCGCGCTGCCGCATCCGGCCGTTTAGGATGCTTCGAAGTTTAATAAAGAATCTCACATACAAAGACACATAATTTCCTACGCATGAAAAACAACCGTCTTGGGAGTCGCGCAGTCGAATAAAAATACACCTTATTACTAAAACTTTAAGGTCGACAATGGGGAAAAAACAATGTTTATTCATCCATCATCTAATTTTGTATTAACAAATGACTTCCTATTTCCACAGAGGACGCTGCCGGTGATTGGCTGAAGGACGTAGACAACCGCGTGCAGGCAGGCCTGCAGTTCGGTCGCGCGCGCGGGTTCGTCAAGACCGGCGACAGCGTGGTCGTCGTCACCGGATGGAAGGCGGGATCCGGATTCACCAACACTATGCGTGTCATGTTAGTATTGTACACATACATACACACACAAATCAATAACCTTCCCTCCTGCCCTTCACTTAGCTGCCATTCAATCTACTTATATGAACATGCGCATAGGCTCCCAAGGATTGCTGTAACTGATTGGTCTTGCGCTGCCCGCATCCAGTTATATAATACAAGCAGCGCCCCGCGGTTTCACCCGCATAAGTTTCGATCCCGTGGGAATATCAAGATAAAAAAACTATCCTATGTCCTTTCCCGGGACTCAAACTATCTCTATATCAAATTTCATCTAAATCGGTTCAGCGGTTTAAGCGTGAAGAGGTAACAGACAGACAGACACACTTTTGCATTTATAATATTATTATGGATTAGTATGGATTTTTATAGCTAATTTTGTCTCAATTTAAAAATTATGATAAGTTCAGTAAAACAAAAAATAATAAATTATGATAGTAGATAATAAATTGTGCTTGATAACTATGTTTTCTCCAGTTATTATCCTCAAAGCTTACGGAAATTCTCACATGACTACATAAGCACCCCTTTCCTGTCATTTTACTTTTTAGCCCACTTCACTTTGTATTAACAATTTTAATTTTTAATTTTCAGCCAAGTGGAATAGAGTTGCAGCACAAGGCTACAGGCGTAACAAAAATACAATAAAATATGTTTAAGTATTAGCTGAAAAGTGACATTATAGCGTGCAATATGGAGTTTCCCATAATAAAAATACCATGCCTCATTTATTTAAATACTGCCATAGATTAAAAAAGCGATCAAAGAGGCAAAGAGGCACATTCTCATTCCAGGGCAGTGTCCAGGTTTTTGTGATAACACAGAGACTCCATATACGTTAAGTGATATATGTATAAAAGAATGTATCTCGAAATTTATACGTTAGAGTTAGGCGTACATATTTTATTATATAATAATTTATATGTTGCATGTTTGTGTAATGAAAATAAAGATTTGAACGTATGTATACTGATTTTTACTACATTATCATTCGCGAAAACAAATGAATAAAGTATAATCTAAGGTCTATTCAAATTCACGTTTCCAATTGATTGTTCAAGTTAAACAAGTTGTAGCGTAAACTGAACTTTATTGTGTAGGTATTACAGTTATTTTTCTAATAACTCTTATTTGTTTACATGTTTGGAAAGTAAATCGCGCACGCAGATTACCCTTTTATTCCTACAGTCTCACTTTTAATTAGCTGCAGTAAAATTAAACTTCTTACTGTCATTTCGTTAAAAAATGTTGCCACACTATCTCTAGTAGTGATGTGATTGAAACGCAATAAAACGTCTTTTTAAGGCCAGGATATTCGAAATTACCAATTTTGATTTAACCGTAGACAATCTAATATTCTTTGTGTTGATCGGAAAAAAATATACGTTTTAGTTTCATTCATACGTTTAAGATAGTGATTAATCAAAACCAAACCACCACCACCACCACCAGCACCACCATCCACCATCTAGTTCGCATCAAAATTGTGCTCGAATAGTGAATTTGCACAGAAATCGTAAGTACAACCTATAAAATCTCAATTAAGTGCGCTACATAGCCGTAATTTATTAGTTTTTTTAGTGCACCCGTTGTACTCATAGTATGTTAATTTTGTAAATATGTATGGTTTTACCAACCTGCTTTCGAAGGCCCGTCACGCGCTGAAAGAGCTAGGTACATCGTTTAAAATACTAGTTTTGTTGAGGTCATTAGACAAGCTAGTGGTTTCTATAGGTAACTTGTAAAATCTGAAAAGTAAGAATATTTAAAACAAATGTTTGTGTATACAATTAATGCGTTTTATAAATCGAATCCGATGACAATGTTTTGTCATCCCCTAAGTTATAATTAAGCATTGCATAATATTTTTGTATTATAAAATTATATTAATCTTAATTTCATTATAAATATACTATCCACTTTAATAAAATCAATTGAACATTGATCGAATTTGAAATGAATGTTAATTGAATGAACCGATTCTTTTGTCACATCACTATTTAAATATCGTAAAAAATTGGTAACATAAGCTGTCATTTTAGTACAGATAATTAAAAGTCTCAGACTTATTTTGATCATTCAGAAATGTCCCATAATGAATATATATGTAACTCTTAACCGTACCGATGGTATACAGGGTTATTGGAAAAACACCAACAACCTCTTAAGAGGTCATTGTACTCATCATTGACGGGTTAAACGAACATAAATGTAGTAAAAATTGTTCATAATGATGAGTACAATGACCTCTTAAGAGCTTGCATGTGTTTTTCCAATAAGCCTGTATAAACACCCGAGGTGGTGGCCAGGGACCAAAAGCAATAACATTGAACTACCCTGGGAATAGAACACGAAATCTGCGCGTTACGCGCCTACTAGCAATCTAGCAAACATAATTATCACAACCACTCTTTGTTTCTGTGGAGTGGATCGCCACAAAAATATTAAATATACCTACTATTCATTCATCATTAATAGTGAAAATCTGTGACAGTTTTTAATTCATACGAGCGACATCCATTTTGGGCATTTTTTTTTTGACGCTATTATGAAACTCGACCGAAGCAGTATTAGCGACAGTTTTGTATGACGAGCGATCTATATCGAATAAGTTTGGACTTTTTGGTACAAGTCGGATCAACGACTTCTATTTTTTGTTATCTGACGGAAACCCTAAAAAACATTTATTTTGACTTAAGTTTATAAATATTTCGAGCTATATTACAATTTTGAACTAGGACGTGTACCTATTCGACACACCGGTTCTCTCGATTTTTTGTCGTACAAAATATATTTATCATCAGCCTATAGTGTAGTCCACCGCTGGACATGGCTTTTCCAACTGCACGTCATTCAGCTCGATTCTGGGCTCATCCAGCTGCTACCAGCCACCCTGCGAAGATCGCCGCTCCATCTAGCTTGAGGGCGAACTACCTAGCTGATAGAAACATTACTTAGTTTACAACTCTTGGCGCTCTAGTTACCAAACGAACATTGAACCAGAACAATAGTATTTATTTCTTGATATTCCTGGCATTTTAATATTAATAGACCACCGAGAAGAATTATCTATCTCTGTTCGCACAAAACGATTAGATAGAATGTGCATCAGGCGTACCTGTAGGAGGAAGTAAAACTCTTTATCGATGATGATAACTTGCTCCATGCTTATGACGTCGAATGCGTGTGTTGTATTGACGGTGTGCCTGCCGAGTGCCAGTACTTTATTAATCGATTCGCATGGAAATCTACAAACATCGTTTATAAATATCCTGTTTACGCATCGATCGATCTAATGGTTTGTTTATTATCAACCTAAAAGTTGAGTCAAATCACGGCAATACACCATGTTTTGTTCACTTCTGTTTTTAACGCCATCTAGTAGCAGTTTTCAATTTAGTTCTGTAGTTTTCCTCTAGATGGCACTAGCAGTTTCATATTTGTTTGTAGGGGTTGTTCGTATTTGTGGGTAGTTTTGTTTTCTCCGTGGAATAATCTTGTACTGATCAATAGTGGAAAATTGATTGTAATTAACTGTTTGTAATAGTGAACAAATGTTTCGTGATTATAATTTCGGAAATCATTGACTATTTGGTGAGTTTGTACCCACCCACATAAACAGCTGACTTTTGATAAAGTGTAGCATCTTATTACAAATTATAGGGATATTCTAATTTTCTGAAAATCTGGCTGTTCGCCGGCAAATGCGCCATTAGATAATAGTGGACCTCGTGAGTGAAACATCAGAGAACCAAATGATTTCAGTGGCAGTGTTATGAAGCCGTTTTATGAGACAATAAACATTGTGTGTAGCGTCACCGAGGCTCTTGGTCTGGAGGGGCTTAGCGTGTGTAGCGTCACAACAGATGTGCCTGCGCCGCGTCAGTGGCGGCGCCCCTAGCCGCCACCGCCTGCCTCGGGCAGTATCGCGCAGCCCGCCATCGGCATCGCCACCCCGATTCCCGAGTGCCAGTTACACCACTGTGAGGCGGCCGAACCACGCCGCTGACTAAAAATAACCGCGCGCCGTTCAGTACCGGCGCAACTACCGCGCGCGTCGCCCGCTGCGCCCGCGACTTGCAACCATGGCGGAGACTATCGAGGAGACATACGAGAGCGCGGTCACCCGCAAGGTGGTCCGCACCAACCTCAAGATAGAGGAGGTGAGGATCGACACACGACAGTTTTATGTAACGACGCCCGCGCGACACAAATATAGCCGGCGCGCGCGCACGCCGAGACGCCAGCGCCACGCACCTGCTCACATAACAGATAACACGTTTGACAGTGAACACAACATAAACACCAGATCCTGCCGCGGCGCGCACTCCGCCCGCCGCGGCGCCGGTCATTCACGAACCACCAAACTCTGTCATACCGCTCTTTCTCTCTTTGTACGGCCGATGACAGACAACCGGATGTCCAAAAGTATTCCGGGAACATATTAGAACAGGAGGCCCTACCGGCTCATACCTTAGTACCTGTTATGGTCGAGTGTATGGCACGCGAAGGTCCGATGCTACCTACGTCAGTGTGGAGGAAGTGCGCGCGCGATGCGCCACTTACAATATTTGTGGCAATCGACGATGTAAATAGAACAGGCGGTTGAATGAAAATTTCCGTGCCCACCTTGACGCGTGTGCATCGACCTGTCTCGTACATGACCACTCCACGTGTGACCTTGCAAGACATAGGTACACAAACATGGGACACTGTACACAATGAACACACAACAGACAGATAGGTACATACGCTTTCTATAACTCATTACACACCACACCCTCAGTCCCCACAAGTTATCGAGCGACACAAAGTAAAACTTAGAACAACAACAAGGCGACCAGTGTACAGCGTTCTCTTTTAGAAGAAAGTGTCGTCATTAGAGATGTATTCTGGTACATGTAATGAATCTCAAGCGTGACTAATATATTATTCTGTGTACGTGCAGCATCCGACAGAAGCATATGTGACAGCAGTTGCTTGCTGTTATCACATTCCATCTGTGTAACAATGAATGTCTGTCGGTTCTGTCGCGACTACTGTTCGTTTCCAAAGCGCAAAATCCAATGGAAAAACGCGCCGTGGCATATTTTCGTCTTGGCTCCCATCCTAGTTTATCTGCTACATTACGATGTTTATTCACAATACGAATGTGAGCATTAATGTGTGCGTCCGAACCACTTGTGTTTAGGTCTTTACAGTTGCTTTGGGTGCAAAACCTATATGTTCATTAGGTATCCACCTGTCTGCCTGTACCTATACACTCGTAAACATATTAATGGGACACTTTTAGAAACGAACTTTGGTACACCACGAGTGGGAACAGCATCCTTGATGTTCCACTTTTTATAGTGTGAAACAGATTTTATATGAGCGGTTGTTAAACAGTGGTCTGGCACTATCGTGCGGGTGTTTATTTGACATCACCGTCCTTGCATACCTGACTCAAGACATCGAAAATATTTGGATGAATCTTTTTGGCAAATGGTTTTGTTTTTTTCTTGAAGCTCGATTATGTTTAAGCGCATCAAAGGGACACGGTATTAAACTGTACTGATGAATGACGAGCAGCTGCGGAAGACAAGCGTTGTCCAAAATCATCTCGCAAGTCACAAGCAACACAAGTTAAGAACATGTTTCAGTTAATTCTGTGAGCTCATTAGTGTATCAGTCTTAATAGTTCTCTTATCTACACATCCGCCGTATGTTTTTTGTTAGGAATGTCGAAAATTTTGGAATATCTTGTAAAACCCCTAATTTATTCTGCATGCCAAAATATTTGCTGCTATGTTCAGTCAGTATTTTAAAGCACGCTAAACATGCGCCTACGTCACAAGAGACGTAGCTCCAGATATCCAATACAATGTAAAAAAACAAAAATCTAGTTATCTACCAAAATATTTTGGAAAACCCGTTTTACACAAGAATTTAATGCTTGCGTTTGAAATTGAATTCTAAGAGCTCTATTCGCTTGAATGAAATCTATTTACCTTTGAAATATTGAATTCAAAATATTGCTTCTCTTACTAGGCTAGCCTAGATTTATCCAGAATGTTCTATACATTATAGGATACAGACTAGGATGGAAATAACCTCGCACAAAAACATTTGAACGAATAACATCTGTGATGTAAAATAACATTGAGCCCGCCAAATGTGGTTTTGGCTCTAAAAATTAATGTTGATCCGTAACGAATCTTAAAGAACATTTTGATTTACATATTATATGGTAGGACCGAACCTAGTATTGACCCTTGTGGCAAGCCTTTTTCATAAGGAATTAGTTATTAACCCATCGTTACACTGATCGGTTTCCTTGGTCTCTAAATGAAAGACACGAAAGAAAAAGAAAGTTTTTTCCTATTTAGTGAAATATTAAATTGCCTATTTCACACCAATCAATTATCCACGGTACCTAATTTACTGCCTCGTGGTCTTAATTTCTCTGTCTTTTTTTCATCATCTACCAACCCGCACTGGGCCCGCGTGGTGGATTACGACTTACTCCCTCTCACAGAGAGGAGGCCTGTGTCCCAGCAGTGGGAACAATAAAGGCTGATTATGTAATAGGAGGTCATAATTTCTTAACCCTCTAGAAACATTAGTAGCAATAGAAGAAATTACTTATAATAATAATAATCATTTATTTGCAGACATTGAAGTCCATAGAATTAAATTAGTAGACATTGACATCAAAATATAAAAATAACACAATACTTACTCCGTGCACAATACACACATAACAAAATAGGCAGAATAATAATAACATAATAGTAAGATAGACAAAATAAAATAAAATAAATGCACGTACAGCTATCTAGAACCGACCTGTGTGTGCAGTCTCACCCATCGACCAAGCATCGGGCAGTCCCACCGGTCACTCAATGCTCTCAACATGCCGTGGGTGCAGGTATCTGTTCTACGCCAGAGAGAAGCGCATCGTTTCCGAATACTGGCATAGAAATCATCCACTCTCGCATCAGCAAACATACCCGAAGCGCTACAATACCGCGGCAGCCCCACAAGCATCCTGAAGGCATTGTTATAACTTATGGCCGACCTATTATTTGCGGAACGTTATTGGTTAAAATTAAGACTCTTTTATCTTTACCAATAATGAAGCAAAGGTTTGCATATGTATTCCCTCCTATATCTATCACAGCACAGGTATCAAAATTAGCTTACGAATCTATCTATTTGCCCAGTTTGGCAATAAAAAATGCTACCATTGGTAAGCGTAACGATTCGTATTTGTTTAAAGGAACCGAGCATTGCCTATCGAAATATTTAGGGCTGATTTTACCCAATTTTACTAGTCAGATATCCATACTAATATTATAAATTCGAAAGTAACTCTGTCTGTCTGTCTGTCTGAATGTTACCTTTTCACGCCTAAACCACTGAACGGATTTCGATCAAATTTGGCAGAGAGATAGATTGCATCCCGGGGAAGGACATAGGATAGTTTTTATCGAAACACTTCGTGAACGAAATCGCGGGCGGAAGCTAGTCTTTTATACGTGAAACAAAATTGACGTCTGACAGTTCTAGTAGGTACAGAAAAACTGACAATAATTTAAAATTTTATTCCAGACTTAGTCTGTTGAATTCGCCCATAATCGATTATAATATCGAGTTCAAACTAGAAATTGAGCAACATACGACGTACTACATTGAGTATTTTAAATTTGTAACGTTTAATTAGTGCTGCACGGTCGAATTATTTGGGGCCCGGCCGCCATGTTTTGGTACTCGTCATATAAACCACAAGGCCTTATGTAGTTACTACAGTGTTAAAAGGTTAGTTACGCATTAGCAGTACATAAGTATCTATGTTATTTCTACCTTTTCTCCGAAATAATTAAGATCATAAACAAAAATTAAGAAGCAGTAGGTACTACATTTTTATAGCTCTCAAAAACGGTGAAGGAAAACATCGTGAGGAAACCGACATGTCTTAGAACCAAAAATTCGAAGACATGTACAGACGCCAGCACATCAAGTTACTACAATCTGTCAAACTTCTTTGATAGATTTTCAACTTTATCGCCAAAGCATAAGGTTCAAAGTTGATTGGGAAAATTTGACAGTTTCGGGTAGGTTGCTGGCGTCTGTACCTACCAACCCTCATTGGGCCCTCGTGGTAGATTACGGCCCACTCAAAGAGAGGAGGCCTGTGTCCGAGCAGTGGGAACATTATAGGCTGATTATGCATTTGTATTCAAAAGTTATGTAATTTCTCTATGTATTTTACAATAAATAATAATTTAAAGCTCGAACAAACAGACTCGCTTTCGCGTTTACATTATTGATTTTCAAGATAGTGCAACTCTTCAGGCCCATTTAGTGCGGATTTTACCAATGAAACTGAACGCGACTTATAAACCGTTTTCAAGAGCTGTCAGTGTCAGTATTTCTTTGGTATTTCTCTCAGATAGACACTGACAGCTCTTAAACGCGATTTGGACGTGTTGATCGCGTAAAGCACAGGTACCTATAAACAGTTAGTCAATAAAGTAAAATCTTAAACGCTAATGCCGAGATCTATAAACGTTACCCAGCTCATGCTTTGACTTAGACAATGTTCCCGACCCCTTCCCTATCTGTAGTTTGACAGTTTGTGCGACAGTAATAGGTAGAAATAACTTATCACTCAAACTCAAAGCACCAATTACATGCACTTTTGAAAATTGTCAAGGGTTCAGTCACTCAGAAAGATGAAGCCAGTTGCCCATTCTAAAGGGTAGTAGGTACCTATGGAGAAGAACGGGCAAGAAACTCCACGGACACTCTTTTATATCAAAATATTGGTACCATAATTCATGTTGGTATTAATATGTAACATGTGAGACCGATATAGAAAGGCGCACGTCTTTTAACGTGCACGATAAAAAAAAATGATGTTGTCCTAAGTGCAAACCATGAACTAAGTAGTGATAACCCTCAGTGTCATGCCCCATTAGTTAAGTTGCTACTGTTGCTACCTTATAACACCCAGTTATCCACTTGTCACGGTAAATGATTGCTGATAACTGGATTGTTACCCTCTAATGAGCAAATTAGTAAATAAGTGGTGCAACGTTGGAAACAAAACACACAAAATTGGTTTCTAATTCAACTTTCAAGTACCTACCTACCTAATTAACTTCATTAGGTACCTATAGATGACAATAGAGAGTTTGGATTCAATGGGAGACACGTCAGAGATGTAATTCGTGAAATGGCTATCATGACAGAAAGAAGGCTATAATACTGCATAAAAATGTATGAGTCTTGATACAATTCACAGTTATTGAAACTTTTAGATTCCTCGTGTAAAAAATATAGAAAAACTACAGAGTTAAAGAGCCTAAAATAACAATACAAATAATCTTTCAAAGCAAATGTACACTGGAACAAATGCATGCACTGTAATACCCCATCTATTCGATTAAGAACTTCATTGACGTAAAATTCAACAGTACAGTTTCTTCCAGGAGAAAAACATACACGTGAAATTTCATGTAGTAACTGTAGTAGTACCTAAAAAAACAATTCTACCGTGAAGTTTTGATGCAATCGTATGTTTTTCCTGGCGATTTCCTCAAAAAGAAAAGCTTTACGTAAACTAAAACACCCGTAATAAACCTACCGTGCATTCGCGATTTATTTGCCAATAAATGTAAAACTTTAATTCCTACACAATAAAGTTCAGATTACGCTACAACTTCAAAAAAAAATTATATCTGTCAATATTGCTAGTCACTCTGATATCAACTTAATTGTCAATGAAATAAAGTTGATATTTGTTTAACTTGAAATAGGGTAGGGTGTACAGCACTGCGCACTTTTACTTTATATATTACTTGCGATAATTTTGGAGCATTAAAACTTTGGAAGTACCAATCCACATATAAGTAGGTGCTACGGTCACGAGCGTAAATACCTTATCATCATCATCCACATTCCGACTTCACCCACTCATAGAGCATAGGCCTCTTTTTTTATGTGCTAATTTTCACGCTTTTGTACCAGCCTCATCCAAATTCTACCCGCGATGGTAACAAAATCGTCCACCCATCTCGTCGCCAAACGACTGACACTTCGTATCCCAATCCTTGAACGGCAATTGGCACTCGGTCACTGCCTTACTCCACCTGTCATTACTGCGCCTTGCCACGTGTCCTGCCCAACTCCATTTGATTTGAGTTCCATAACTCGTTAAATACCTTAAAGCTACCTACGCAAAATTCTATCGCGTTTTTCTCGTGAAATAAAATAACAATTGCAACTTTGAGAAAACACCTAAGTATTTCATAATAGTATAGTTTTGAAAATACTGTCGTAACCCCATCAAATATTTAGTAAGTAATTCTTTAGGAGAAAATTGCGTTTGAATTTGTCGTAGGTAAATGAAACGTGACCTTTCTACTGATTATTATTTGGGACAGCCAAGTTTTCTCATTGTTTGGTACATTAGCTATTACAAATATTGTACTAGAGTTACCTATGTATTTTTTTTATAATTTTTTATAAACGACTGTAAACTGTAGGTAACGCTGCTTATTGGCTTATTTTTGGGCACAATCTTATCTATTTGAAATATCTGATGAATACAAGAAATATGGGTTTTATCTGAATATGAAAATTACTTTTAACAACAATCTTGACCGACCTTCTGTGCAACATGGCCATTTGCGCCATTTTGTGTAGGACACAGAGGGTGCACGTAGTGTGAAAATGTGCCTTTTGTATTCCCTAGCTTTATAGAGAACTCAGTTACTCGTATGTGTATTTCATACGTAAATATTTGAAAAACTCTTTGAGGCTAAATTGAAGACAAGCTTCCGGTGATATCCATTCAAAGCTATCAAGGCGTCTATTTATTTTATTTATGACATTAAATTGTTTGAGTCTTCGAAGAAATGTCAATCCTCTCCAGTTTTCCGGATTTTTGTCTGAATATTTTCATTTCCACATCTTTTAAAGACGTCATTTATCGATTCTATTATTTGGGTTGCAAGATATTCGTTTATCGAATTATGCGTTTCTTTTATAGGATCATAGATTAGAAGGATTTATTCTTCTGTTGAAGGGAGAATGGACGTAGTAAACGTAATATAAGTAGGTATTAGTAGGCTTGTCTTACTGCGCAAATGTTGTTGATGGTTCCGGTAATGGAGTAGGTACATACCTAGTAACGTTCTAAGGTTTATGCATAAACACGTTTATCATGATTGTAATAGGTAATATCTTCATCGACCGAGAACTTGTGGCGTTTCGTCTAGGTAGATCATAGAATATGGCTAAAATTGATACATCGGTAGATACTCGTAGATACCTAATTCAGAAGTTATTGTTCCTTGTCAAAACATAGATTCAACAAATGAAGATTTCCACTACCGGCGCGTGCACTGTTGGGAATGTTGCGATATACTCGTATGTTAACTATTTTAAAGATGATTTTTATTTAGAATGACGATTGCCAAAAATTTCTGAGGCACTTAGGTACTTTTGTTCGCAGTAAGAGTATCTTCTATAGTAGTGGTGGCCCAGTGTTAACTGCATGTTTGTAGGTCGTAGGTTAGAACCCAGACAGCGCTTTACTCTGTGTAAATTATTTCATCACCACTGCTATCAAAATGGTGAAGGAAAACATAGTGAGGAAACCGGCATGTCATAAAGCCAAAAATTCGAAGACATGTGACATCTACCAACCCGCACTGCACCCGCGTGGTGGATTACGGCCCATTCCCTCTCACAGAGAGGAATCCTGTGTCCCAGTGGGAACATTAAACGGTCATACGATAAAGAGTATTTTCCCTTATAAATTAAGTAAATGCTTGCACTACGTACGGACGTCGGGAATCGTTAGGAAAGTAGTAATTTAACTTCTAGAGATCGTTCTAATTTAGCGCTTGTTCATTCGAGAATACGTCAAAGTCAGTCTGCTTGTAGGACATCGTTACTAATTAAAACTGAACAGTTTTTTTTTGACAAAAGCAATAAATCCCGCTTCGTTACGCCTAGCGTGATAAGTATCGTGCGTCGTCTGCTACTTCACAAGAATATTTTTTGTCTGTGTTCGTTTTACAAACAACACAATCACCTATAACTGTCTTAGTAAATGATCCAAATAAAAATCTACGACATTTACAACTCTCGTGGCACAAATTCCAGTGACTAGTTTTTGCGAGTGGTCATTTTAGGTCGCTCGACTCGGAAACCACCATAAATGGACATGGGCGCTCCTCGTTTCGCGAATCAAACCCTAAAATCTCGAGAGTGTAACAACAGTTCGGGAACATTGCCAAATGTACGATTTTGCTTAATTGACGAGCACGGAACATCCCGTTCGTTTGATCGCGCTCCAGCGCACGCTTGTCCGCCATTACACTGGGTATAAATGTATAAAACATGCTTTACTGCGAAAACAAAATGTATTGCTTGTCATTGTGCATTACTGGATGTTCTAGAAGATTTTGATCGCAAGTTAGGGTTGTTGAACGTAAATTGGCGTGGTGAGTTTAATTTTATCCATGCGTCCATCATGCATTCGACGGGCGATCGTTGATCGGGTCAACGTCAAGTCGCGGAAGCCGTTGCGGCACGGTTGGGTCGCGAAGCGCGAAAATGGAACGCAGCGGATATAATTAAAACTGTACGGACAAATCGTTGGCGGGGGATTAACGCTCGAATTCGGTCAGCCATTGCTCGCCCAGCGATGTTTTCAACACTTGTTGTTGTTCAAGTGACACTAAATAAGTACTGCTGACTGGACGCGAAACAAGTACACTGTTACGTGGCACAGAAAAATTATAGTAAAAGACCGGAATTTTACACAATGAATCTACATACCTACACAGTAAACTAACCTAAAAACACGAAATCCACATTTCTACGAGTGGTGAAATGTGTTGTTTTGCCACTAACAGTGACACGAAATCTAGATGTTTTTCGAATACTTTTACTATTACTTATTCAACATGCCCATATATACCCAACCGAATTAGTGCGTGCACGAAAAAAAAAAAAAAAAAAAGAAAAATCAGCTGTTTCCTACATTTATGTTCGCATAACTCGTCAAAATGTTGGGAACAGCTGTTTTTTTTTTCGCGATTTCAGGTTTGGTCCCATAGTAAAAGTTGTTCATAATGATGAGTACAATCTCCCATTTCGATTTGTCGCATGTATTCAATTTCATCCTGTATAATATTACTTATCAAATTACAAGTTAATTTACACTAATCTCGCAATCTCATAAGGCGTCAACTACACGAGAACATTAAGAGAGAACTGAATATAATTTGTCAAATTATTTTGCTCTAATAAACCGCTCTACTTTCGTTAAGGTCGACGCGGTTGTTAATAATCTGCACGATTTATTAGAAAAACTCCTGAAAGAATTGGCATTTGCTTGATAGATATAAAAGAAAAAATCATTTTTTTTTTTTTTTTTTTTTCCTATGGGCATCTCGTAGTTGACCTTGAGAGGTCGTGACTACTTAACCGGACTATCCTGTGGCTGCCTTAAGTAAAACTCAAAGCCTCCAGCCAGGGGGGGGAAAAAATCATGAGTATCTTGACATATTTATACAAGCACGTTTTCCTCTTGGTCAGTGGTGACTTCGAAGACTATTTAGAAACATTATGATTTGATACCTATCTTAATTAGGCCCTCCTAATTAAGATAGGTATCAAATCATAATGTTTCGGGCCCCTGCCCGTGGCTAAATATTAACAGCCGCACAGCCCTCCGTGCCTCGGAAAGCACGTTAAGCCGTTGGTCCCGGCTGTCATTCGTGGATCTTTGACAGTCGTTACGTGTAGTCAGAAGCCCGAAAGTCTGACAACCAGTCTTACCAAAGGGGTATCGTATTACCCAGTAACTGGGTTGTGGAGGTCAGATAGGCAGTCGCTCCGTGTAAAATACTGGTATTCAGCTGCATGCGGTTAGACTGGAAGCCGACCCCAACATAGTTGGGAAAAGGCTAGGCAGATGATGACCTATCTTAATTAAATTATATTTGATAATCCTGCTGTTGTCTCCAACTTATCAACATTAAACATTTATCGTCCCCGACTTATGTTTTTGTCACCACTGCTCTCAAAACGGTGAAGGGAAACATCGTGAGGAAACGGGCATGTCCTAGAACCAACAAATTCGAAGACATGACATCCTCCAACTCGCACTGGGCCCGCGTGGTAGATTATGGCCCACTCCCTCTCACAGAGAGGAGGCCTGTGTCCCAGCAGTGGAAACATTATAGGCTGATTATGCTTATGCTAATCATTTTGTTATCAAGATAACGCCAGTCTTAATTTCCAAGTAATAATGGCCGTTTTATAGCTCCAAAAACCTCATTAAATTAAAACCATGTTTTTGAGCTAGTTCGTTATCAGCCACATCACAGATGTTGCTTTCATTGCAGTAACATGATACAAAAAAGCTCTACTGGATTTGTTTTCCCCAAAAACATTGTTGTCGGCATGATCGACTTGTGACCCAAATATTAAAGAATTAATAGACAGAAAACTCATCAACACGCAAATTTCGCTAAAATGTTAATAGGTTCTTTGACGCCGATAAAACTTAATTCAATGTCAACATAGTGTCGGACGTTTCTATTTCGAATTTTCTTACAGACACTATAAATACAATACGTTATCTATATTCGCGATAGACGTGTGCAATTTCTATTGAATATCGACATAAGCCATTATACCGACATGTGATTTTTCGAGTCTTACATTTGATGCCAAGTCGGGGTCATTGATATTTCATACATAGGTACAATTATTTACTTGTTCTATTACCAACAAACAAGAATGAAGACGACTCTTCATGTTTCTCAATGATTGAAATCAAGTGCTGCATAATCCGATCCCTTGCAGCCCTCTCGCAGCGACGCCCTAAGCCGAGGTTGTACCCCACACCCCGGTGCCTATAGCGTGTAGCCCGTTAGTTTTTAAGGGTTTTAAGCCCTGGTTGGAGTCTTTAAATTCTTGAGGTACCCACAGGCACAAGCCCGGTTAAGCAGCCGACAACCTCGTAAGTTGACCTGCGAGATGCCATTTATAAAAAAAAACAAGTGCTGCCGGGTTGCCTAAAAAGGCCACTTTGGCAGATTCATAAAACACATATTACGCCATTCATTTGTTTGACAGTTTCACACCTATCCTATCGCCTGACCCTTCAGGGATAGGATAGGTGTGAAACTGTACAGACAGAGGTGTAGATACCTGTAGCATTTTACGAATCTCCATATAAAAGTGTGATACATATGAAATTGCGTGATATGAATTGTTTTATGAATCTGCCCAAGTGGCCTTTTTAGGCCCCCAGATTAGTTGCCCAATACAAATGAGCATGCTTCGAATGCACCACACTGATGGTGAAAGCAACATCATTGTATGGAAGGTAGTGATGAGTGATGATGACCTATTCATCACTCACTAAAACTGGGTAGCTAACTGAAATAAATTCAGTATTCATGATGCACACTCCACACAGATTTGAGTCGTAAAAACTTAAATCTACCGCGTGGGTTGCATTCAATATTTTCTTTCCTACTGCTTTTAGAATAAGGATAGACGATTGACATGCAAATGTGAAATAAAAGTGTTGGTAAATAACAAAGCTTCACTTTCCGTCAATAAACTATCTAGTGTTTCACTTTCTTTTGTGAGTTTTCCTACAAAAATCACAAAATAAACGCTTCCTTGCACGTTTTATTTTGACTTGCGGCATGATCCACATTTCAGATAAATAAATAGGCCTGATATAATAACGTCTCGCGTAAATAGATCAAACAACGTCGACTTACCTATTTTCTTGTCCACGGCTTTAATTAATTTGAATCTGAATTGATCACAATCTATGAATACCTAGTTAAAACATATCTGAATATTGTCTCCTCAAATCCTCTCCCTTCATTTAGGCAAAGTAATTAATTGTACTGATCATCGTCATCATCTGCCCCAGCTTGACTTCCTTTACGACGACTGCTGTGCAAAGACCATCTTTGTAAACGTTGAATTCTCTAGGGTCCATTCTTGGTCCAAGTTAGCTGATAGTTTTAATTTTACAATCTTATTTTTTTCTTACATTTATAATTATCCTGAATCCTGACGGTTAAAGCAAGGAAAATTTTAAGCCCACCATTGCACCAATGATAATGTAATTAAGCCCATTGTTCATGTAAAACAACTGTAAATTGAACATTCAACAGTTCAGTATCAAGAATTACTGAAAATAAGATAAAAATTAAAAACGATGTGCTGTCAAAAGTGAATTTCAAACGAAATTGGTTGGAATGGTTTCCGTTCATCCGTTTATTTTCACGCGGTCAACAGATGCTATTATGGCGTACTAAAATTTTTTCTAAGAGAATTTATTGATGTTTTTATTTTCTTTATACTTCATGTAACTATGACGAAGGCACATTTTTCTCTAAACATAATAATTTCCGTCTGTGTTTTCAGGCGGACATGAAAATAAAACAAGAATAAAACCTAACCTTAACGGAACCTTAAATAAAAGGAGAGATATTTGCCCCGAAGAATAACATAACACATAGTCGTAAAAAGTCTATGTAGTTTTTGGTTTGATGTGAATGAATGAGTCGAGTTCCACGAGCAAAATAGCTACAAATGATTATCTATGGCACAAGCTGTTTATAATTTCATAAGAGCAAACAAAATTCAAAACTACCTATAGGTACTACCCACTTCTGAAAGGCTTTAACAACATGGCAACACATATGTTTTTCTAGCATCCTATGTGCTGTGCTATTCACTACTTCTTTTGTACATTGACTTGCTTTTTTGAATCTTGTATTTTGAATCGTTCACTTTTCCGCACGCCATTACCGAAGTTCAGTACTTACAGCTGAAGAAATCATAAAATCAGTCCCATCTTCAGCTGACACAATCACAGAAACATAACAGTTGTTTATCTATTTCGTCTATACGTTCACAATGTACGAAGATGAAAAACGAGCTCGGAGGGGTACAGAAATAGCCTCGCGTCGCCCGACGCTGCTCCAATGTCGAGGTGATATGCATTGTGCGTACGATCACGAGTATTTCGTACACGAAATATTCTTTTTAACGACCTTAGAAAGTTCATTAAGTCAGTATGACAAGTTTTTGAGCGACTAAGTTAAAATATGGGGATTGTGAGCTTTAGAGAGCTTTTTTGTTATGTAATTTTTAGATATAAACTGTGTTATGTGGCTTTAGATTTGTTTTGTTTGAAAAACTGATGAAGTGACGATATATCCATTTCGATTCTGATGTTAGAAAAAGCTACAACATCTCAACAAACACTGCTTGAACTCAAAGATTCACTGGCGCTTTTCCGGTCTTATAAATTTTCTTCGAGCCTTTGTTAATGCCTAGTATAGTTTTCCTCATGTTCGAAACAATTACGACACCGTTAAATTAGGAGCTAAGTATCTACACTACCACTTATCTCGAGCCACGCCTGAACGCTTTCAAGCTTTATTTATGACAAAGTTTGTGTTCACACGGTAAGGTCATTGGCATGCGTGTTATATACAGCACTCCATATATCGGCTTATAAATCTTTTTTGCTCAATTCCCCTAAAAACTCTTAAAGCTAAACGTAGAATGGTCACTATAATCTGTGAAAATATTGAAGCGTCTATCAAACGCGGAGAAATGCCATCGAGTTGAACGTTTTGGGTTTTCGTAGCTCATGTAATCACGTTCAAATTAAATAAAAATATGTGTTTTGGATTATAACCAAGAATAAGCATCACCATACAACGTGGCAATGCTGCCAGCCTTTTGTGTACAGACGCCAGCACATCAAGCTACCCAAAACTGACGAATTTTCCCAATCAACTTTGAACCTTATACTTTAGCGATAAAGTTGAAAGTTTGTTAAAGGAAATTTGACAGATTGTAGTAGCTTGATGTGCTGGCATCTGTACTTTTCCTGTTGACACCGATGCAGATGAATTTTATATGCCCCATGATTGTTTCCTCTCTTTTTTATATTTTATTATTTTGAGTCTGTTAGCTTATACTTATGTATATTATAAATATTATCTTGAGTGAAAATATTAAAGAAAATAGATATACAAACGATGTTAATTTTTCAAGAGTATATATCATTAAAAATAGTATATGTCAATAAAAATCCATTAGAATCGTCAGTCACCCGTAAGGTCATTGGCACGTGAGCAACGCTATACCGAATACTTCTTCGCTTCCTTTAAAGTGATCTAAACCGTTCGCATATATAAATAGGTCGGCAATTCCGTTTAGAAATAGCCTTAAACGTTAGTGTTAGAAATAAACAGTCTTTTTTCTTTTGTTGTCCGAAACTGGGACGTTGACTTTAGAATATTTACGTTAAACTAGTAGTTCGATACTCGATTGATGACATACGTTTCGTGGAATATAGCTACAGAAATGTTTCAGTGGGTTATGTTGTCTCTGGCAGTTGTTGAGGGCTTGTAGAATATTTTTAACGTCAAAATTGAAACTCTTTCTAAAACACATTTGAAAGTCGATTGTTGCAATCTCTGTGCAACGTAGCTTAGAAATGCCATTTTGCACAGAGTGGTCTGTCTGCACATAAAAGTTGTAACAGTCAAATATGCGCTATAAACTTGCGGGCATTGATTTAATCAAATAATCAATAGCCATCAACAATATTGTGCTTTTTCCTTATTCTGTACAAAACTGTTGCACAAAGATAAATTTAAATTAAATAGGCAGTTAAAATCATCAACTACGTGTCAGTAGGTAGTTTATGAATTTAACTTTTTTTTTTTTGAAGACCTGTAAAGAAATGGTGGATTACCATTTTGAAAACGCAAAAAAAACTAATAGCTTATTCAAGATTTTTATTATCGTGTGAATGTTGATTTTACTTTCCGCTTCTCAGTAAAATGGAGAAAGGACCACAGACCACAGAACGAGTTTTCTTAAAACATGTCGTTTGTTCTCACATCATCCATTGTCTGTGGTTTGAAACAACAATAAAACATGATGGCTGTTTTATGGTCTCCGTTTATTTGATGGAAGTGATACCTATTCTTTAACTTTCCTTTTTACAAGGATATTATGTACCTTCTTACCTAATTTATTTTCCAATGGTATTGCCCACTTTAGCTGTTCTGTAGTTTTGCCATAAAAAATACATAGGCATTAGAAAGCAATGCTACTACAGACAATAAATTCAAGCAGAATAAAATCATTATTATTGTTTATTCTTCGCAGATTTTTGGAATTTGTTTCTGTCTCGTACTTTTGTAAATAAGATGAACACTTAAGTCCGACCGAAAATGCTTTTTTTTTTCGTTTGAAAATTAAATCATTGTTTTTCTTTTTTTCTCGAAGGCTTAGTGCAGGTAGTAAACAATCTGACAGGCGAGCAAAAGCAACTATACTCCGACTTTTAATTAGCTGCAGTAAAATTACACTTCTTAATAACTCATTTAGAACTGGGTTTAGAGATATGCATGTGAAATAAGTTTCGTTTCTTACACTATTCTGTACTAGAAAAATAAGATTAATTTGTTGATGGCTGCGAAAAAACAAAAAGACGCTAATTTCAGTCATTTAAAAGTAACAAATAAGCTGTAATTTTACTGCAGCTAATTAAAAGTCCGACCATAAGTATTAAGTATGCATTTTCCTATTATTGTGCTAGTCTTTTTGTAAAGATGGATTTTCTTTTAAAAACATAATTGATTTGCCGGAACTTCATTTTTTGCGGCCGTTCCCAAAATTGTTTTTGTTTTTCGCCCGAATATGCAGAAAATTGAAAACGAAATGCGGTCGGACTTTAATGAATACCTAGGTACTATTTGAATAAAAGTACCCCCAACAAGTATTTCATGAAATAAATGAGGTAACGGTGATGCCGATTGGTCATTCAAATTAAAGAATAGGTACCTACCTACTACTTAGTAAAAATATTTCGCATGAAAGTAAAATTTTTAACACCGAAAGTAAAGAATCTAGAAAAACACTGACATTTATTTTATTCACTGTCTGAGGAAAAATACGTAACGCTCCAATTGAATCTTATTTATAATTATAAATGAGTTTTATTTATAACTTATTTTATTTCTCAACCTCGTTTATTTATATGTATTTTTAACTAATTCTGATGTTGTATGAAAACAATATCTATTAATAAGCTGTTGATGTCTATTTTCCCGTTAACAATGGTTATCTGTTAAAAAATTAACATTATGTGCCACCTGCTGCGTACTATCCTTAACACTAGGCATAGTCAGTTAATTAGTTAATGTAAAGTAAATATCCTATTATTTAAACAGTGTTTAAGTTATTTATTTAGTTGTATTTATGTAGTTAGTTAACTACTTATGTAATCTAAAAGCTCAAAGGACAGTAGGTATTGATATATGTATACAGGAAGATTTTTTAATCACCATCCAAATTTTTACAGGGTGGTCTACCCATGAATATGAACAACTTTCGCTACGGGACCAACTCGGAAATCACGAAAAATAAATCTGCTGTTTAATATAAAAATTCAATACCTACCTACTTGATCAAAATGTATGAAACAGCAGATGTTTTTTTCGTGATTTCAGAGTTGGTCCCATAGTGAAAGTTGTTGATATTCATGGGTAGAACACCCTGTAAAAATTTGGATGGTGATAAAAACACCTTCTTGTATAGAAGGTGCATCTTCTCATTAAATTGAAACTCCTCTTAACTATATATCTTGCTGTTAAGTGCTTCAGCTGATAATGATTGTTAATCAAACCGGTGTTCAACATATTTCAGTCAATCAATTATTAATACTTACTTCTTCAAACTTAATTAGTTTATAACTTGGTATTTCAAATTTGCTTAATACTAGATTAAGCATTATAATAAAAGAGCTGTACTTACCGTAGCGCTTCAACTTGTATGTCCTAATGAACACTTAAAAGTCTCCTGTGCATAAAGTTTACGTTCGACCTAATTGTGACAAGAGTCGTGACTGTGAGGTGTGAGGTGATCGTGACTCACCTAGGTCGTTGGACTAGTCGTAAACGTATTAGGGGAAAGTGTGGAAACGCCGTAAAACCCATTTTAAAGTTAGTGCAAGGAAGAATGAAGATATACACGCGCAGTTTTTCAATATGGGCGTTGCACTGACATTGATATAGCCTAGTACCCAAATAAAAAATTTGGTCTTTCTTAGTGATATGAAAGACCAAATTTTTTATCCACCTACCGGCCTACAGGTTAGGCAGTGTAATGAAAAGTGACTGTGAAGTCACTTTTCATTACACTGCGTAACCTGTAGGCATATGAGATAAGTTCTCATTCTTTCATTAATTCAAAACTGCATTGGATTTTCGGGTTTTATAATCAAAATTCTGTGTCATTTACTGGAAACTAGCTAGACTTAGGCATTCGAAGTAAGTATTTTTAGCAGTCTTGTCTAGATTGGCGCACATTTCATAACGTTATTAATCACAATGCGACAGGCGACACTGGTTTCTTAATGATCCGACGACAATATTATCGGAGTTACCTACTTCAAAATAAGAATAATTTGTAAAATGTTTCAAACTCAGGATAAAATTAGGGGTTTTTTATTCCGAAACCTGAGCGCGCCAATAGTTAGTATATCTCCACAGATTTTAAAATATTTCCATTTTACATTAGTTTGCCAACTATCCACCAACTCGCACTGAGCCCGCGTGTTGGCCCATTCCCTCACACAGAGAGGAGGCCTGTGTCCTAACAGTGGGAACATTACAGGCTAATTATGCTTTTAGTGTACCTACATTAGTCGTCATAGTGAGATCGATTAATACAAGTAAAATAATACTGATTTTATCATTTAATATAGGATGGATGACCTCACATTTAACGTCTGAATAAAGAAAAACAATAAAGCATCAACTGTAATATTTCAATATAACGGCAAAATTAGATTCATCGCCTGTCTTACAGACTTTTAAGGTGAAATGTAAATCATTTCAATAGCAACTTACAGCTAAAACTAATTTAGAGCAATATATCATGCACGAATATGGGCATTGGGATACATAAACGGACAATGAAATAAAGTGCATTCGGTCAAAGTCGGTCACCACACACGCGCGGCCATAACGGTTTAAATATGGAAACTTCTGAACAATATCTTTTATTAGATACTTTGTTACATTTTACACTTGCCTAAATCGCGTAGCTATATAGCGTAGAGTCATCTCAACATCTCTTTCTCTTGAATTTGTATGTATATATATTATAGGTATATGTATATTATATATGTGTATATAAACTATTTATGTATTTGTGTACCTAGTCTTAATATTTTTTTTAATCATTGTTCCTCAACCAAAGCACCTGCCATCTAATCTCTTCACCACCCTTGGTTGACTGGTAGAGAATGCCTAAGGCATTAAGTCCGCCTTTGTACCTTTTTGTGCGAAAGTTTAAATAAATCTCTACCATATTATTTATCGATATTTTTTTTTAATAGCATCGTATTCGATAAAGACACTAGGCATCTCTATACTTTCTTATTTGCAATTCCCATTAACAGTATATTCATAATTCTATATCAAAAAGGGAGGAGGGCTATCTATACTCAGCAGAGATTGGAACAAAGCTGCCAATGATATGATGATTCTATAAAAGACAGTTCACTGTTGCCGTCGTGGTGCAGTAAAAATAAACGACTGTCTGGTATTCTATTCTACGATCAGAAGTCGTAGCGAATAGCAATGATGCTACCATCAGTTCCACTTCTGATCATACCACCTAGTATCTAGCTATACTCCGACTTTTAATTAGCTGCAGTAAAATGACACTTCTCTCATTTTACTGCAGCTAATTAAAAGTCCGACTATAGTCCATTAGTAGTCAACTGTAGAGCTATTCTGTAAAAAATCTCACCGTGCTTCGTAGCTGTCATTCCACTTGATGCCAGCTGGTCTATTCTGTAAAAATCTCACCGTTAAAACTTAGGTGAATGAACTTAAAGGGAGTTGTCAAAAATGTTAATCCCTGGCATCAGGGGGCCTAAAAGGCCACTTAGGCAGAATCATAAAACAATTCATATCACGCAATTCATCTGTTTGACAGTTTCACACCTATATATCCCTGAAGGGTTAGGCTGTGTAGTGGTGTACCTGTAGCATTTTACGAATCTCCATACAAAACTGTCATACAGATGTAATTGCGTGATATGAATTGTTTTATGATTCCGCCTAAGTGGCCTGGGAGTGGGTGGATTCGAATGACAGCTTACTTCAAGTTCACTGCACTTCACCTAAACTTTCACGATGAGATTTTTACAGAACAGATCGGGTGGTCTTTGAAAATCTTTAAAACCCTTTTTGGACAGCTTGCGATTACTTTCCCACTCTCCCCGTTACATCCCCACAATTATTTAACTTGTAGGCGGACTCTAAACCTTATAAATAAGATAGCAATCGTCGCTTACTGTTTTCACAATCTATTTTCATCTGGCTATCACTTGCATAATGTGGCAACGAGACCAATTAACGATTAAATATGAGACAACGCCCACTGGCCGTCCGTGACAGGGCCCAGAGTTGCGAAACGGGCGGAGATGGGCGCAATACTATATCAAAACGACTTTAGGAGATTACTTTTATTAGCACGCCGTGTTGGAGTGTCAAAAGTTAATTCCAGATCAATAAATTAATCAGTTTATTATGGTCCTTTTAGTCGGTGTTATTTGATAATTGAATTATGTGGCTGAGAGTTTTACGATCTAACTATACAGGGTTATTGGAAAAACACCAGCAACCTCTTAAGAGATCATTTTACTCATCATTATGAACAACTTTTACTATGGGACCAAACCTGAAATCGCGAAAAAAAAATCAGCTGTTTCCTACATTTATGTTCGTATAACTCGTCAAAATGTAGGGAACAGCTGATTTTTTTCGCGATTTCAGGTTTGGTCCCATAGTAAAAGTTGTTCATAATGACGAGTACAATGACCTCTAAAGAGGTTGTTGGTGTTTTTCTAATAACCCTGTATAGCAGGTATAATAGTAATGCAAGTAAGTTGCACTTTAAGGTCAGATAATCTGCTTAGTAGTAGCAAGTGCAAGCTCTGTCACAGAAATACCGTAGTCACACAAGCAAAACACGTTATGTGCCCGATTCAATAAAGTCGATACAGTTTTGTAGATAGCGCACAACACATCTGTAAGACTAAACACTAGGCAGACAGAGGGACATCAGTACCAACGTTACTGAATGCCAATGAAGAAGTTAGCACAGCCATTTTGTGAACATAGGCAGTCACCTCTCATGTTGAAATTATCATGTCAGTTGCACCTAACATTGTTTTATGGAAAATGAAAAAGGAAATTCATGAAAATTTTCGTTGACTTGCAACAAATAACATTTCATTTACAAAATAAACTATTAGCAGTCTGACATTTACTAAAGCTTCACCTCGTCTAGTGATGTGACGAGCTACAAAACTAACGATTCGTAGATAGTGACAATATGATTGAAAGTCATTCAAGCATTCCGCTCCCGCATGGCCGAGGTTGCATACTACCCTCCAATTTAAAGATGTACATATAAATAAACACCTGGCGAGTACTGTTTCCTAGAACCTTGGCACAGTGAACTTGTAAAAGATATTATTAAGATTATTTATTTATTTTTAGCAGTATGTTGTCCCACTGCAAGGCAAAAGCCTCTCCTTTCCACTATTCTCTGTATTGAGCTAGTGTAGACTAGCCTCTAAGCAAAAAAAGCGACTTAATGCTTTGGCAACCACAATATCACTTTTGGCTGTGATAGAAAATAAAGCTATAAGAGTAATGTTAATTCTAACTGTCTCAATTAAACGCTGGTAGCCGATGCGTGAAACTGACTCGATTGTGGTGGTCCCGACATTAATTTCGTGTAGAGTTTTATGACTAAAATCAATTAGAAAATTCGCATGTTAATCACGTTTGTGATCTGATTTAAATAAGATGATTTATGCACTTTCATTGTTAAGTAAGTTTATTTCTTTCTGCAGTTAAAATGTTGTATTATAAATAAGACTTCATCTGTCTATACTTACCTAGCTTTTTAAATGCAAAGACACTCCACAACCGCGAGGTGTGCAGTCTCAGGGAATATTTTTTAAAAGCTGAAGTGGGTATGCACCGTGATGTGGTTGCAGTGGATAAGGGGCTCACCCCGCTCTCCATGGCTAAAGAGAACTGGCGCAAACCTGTAGTACTTACTACCGATGACCGCCAGAAGATATGGCAAAGCAAGGAGCTTCACGGGCGTATGTAATAATGTATATATATATAATATGTAATGTTGGGGTACTTAGGCCTCTTCAATCGTCACTGTGCTCGATCTTAAATTCAGCTTAAAGAAGTACCTATAATAAGTAGTAATAGTTTAATTTCCAAAACAATTTTCTTTGATGCACGTTATGCAGCTGTTGAACAAACCATTTTACGAACAAAATATTTAAGTTCAATCGTTTCAAACAGTAGAACGAATTCTGTTTAATAACATTTACTTAATTAATTCAAAATAACTGGATCAGTTTTCACTTTTTAACGTATCGTATCGTCACGAACGATAACATCTTATTTTAGACGATGTCAATCTTTTTGCCAGCTGCGCATGAAATCGATTTGAAGTGGTTGAATGTCTCGATTTTCCCAGTCCGTGCGTAAATCGATAAGAACAAGAGTGAAACTGCTGTCGTGCATAAAAAAAGCGCGCGTAAAGTGACAGCTGTCATCGATTCGTCGTCTAGACGCTGTGGTCTTATTTTAATGCCTTGTTAGACAACTTACGGTTTTGGGTGCATTTTGCTCACTTTCTCTTGATTTTATAGGGTTATATTTCTATTATCGTACAGTTTTTGCGATGTTGTTCTTTCCAGATTATAGATTTAATATTTTCAGTGTCATCTGTCGAGCCATTGTTTCTAAGTTTCTAAAATATTTGGCATGTAGCATTTCCTTGCTATCTCTAAACAAATTAATCAAAACCAACTTTCATGCCAGGACCATGCCATCACTTTCCAAATTTTCATGAAACGAACCACAAACAAGGTACAGACGCCAGCACATCAAGCTACCCCAAACTGTCAAATTTTCCTAATCAACCTTGAACCTTACGGTGTAGCGATAAAGTTGAAAATCTATCAAAGAAATTTGACAGATTGTAGTAGGTTGATGTGCTGGCGTCTGTACGTTTTCTTTTTATTACTGGTTTTTTTAATTTTTTTTCGCGCTAAGAAGAATGACTATACCGCACAGAATATATAGCACTTATCCAATTTCATCATTTAAATGTTCCTGTCGATCAATGGTGCACATTGGCATTCAAAATGAAATAAGAGTGATTTATTTTTGAAGCCGACAGTCGATCAAACTCATTGACAGTTAGTTGTCTGTCATGACATAGTTGTTTGTATTGACAAATCGGATTAGATTCTAGCTGATTGACAGATATAGAAGATCAATATCATGGCCGGTCTATTTGTGTGCAGAGGGTCAATGGTTTAATTAATATATTTAACTAATAATGGATGTAGATGATTTTATTTTTGTTTAAACTATCTACTTAATATAATAATTACTTTTAAATATCTACTTAATTTAATACCTATATATTTTGTTGGTTTTATATTATACAAGTATTGTATTGAGTATCATGGGCGCAGTGCCTATGATCCTCGCAGCAACTTTAATCAATCAACTCAGCCTATCGCAGTCCACTGGTGGACATAGACCTCTCCCATGCTGCGCCACAACACCCGTCGCATCCAGTCTGTCCCAACCACCTTTTTGAGGTCGTCCGTTCATCTAGCTGGGGGGCGGGCACGCTACACTTGCCGATAAGTGGTCTCCTCTCCAGGACTCGTCTGCTCCACCGGCCATCGGTACTTCGACAAACATGGCCAGGCCAGCCCACTGCCACTTAGGTTTAAATAATTTATTCTCATAAAAGACAAAAACAAAACGCCACTTACATAAGAACAGAGAAGAAACATTCAGTACCTAAACTTATTCTAAGTAACCGTCACCAAAGTATAATGTATAGTACATTAATTAGTTTCAGCTTGCTTCCTCTGCAAGCTATGTCGGTAACTCCGGTTCTTTCCCGGATCACTTCGTAACTTCGTTGAGTAGCTTTAATAATTAAGACAAACAATAGAACTTTGATTTCTCTGGACATACGACTTTGGTGATTACTCTCAGTTGACCACTTTGATATACCTACCTACTTGGTCTTTGCTAACACTTTGAACGACGATGATTTCTGTGTAAGGTAAGAGAAGGGCAACTGCCAATGAGTTTTTAAAAACAAGGTTATCTACATAAATTGAAAACTGATATAATTTGATTCTTCTATCTTCGAATTTAGCTTTTAGTGAAGTAAGATTAAAATGAGATCAAATAAAATCACACTGTCCTGTCATGATGACTAAACTCCAAAGAAACCCTTTCTTTGGAGTTTGTCGTGATGCATTGTGCACATTTCACAAGAACATTATGAGTCAACAAAGAAAGAAATAAATGATACAATGTCCACAAAAAACTTTATGACATACTAAATCAAAAACAAGGAGAATTTCTTAGGAGAAATTAAAACTCTCATTCAGAATCAGGTCATTGCACATTGGGAAGAATTTAACTCGATCGATGAATGTCTATAAAGACCAATTAACTTTTGAACTATAGAAACGGATTGACGGGGACTTCTAAATATATTTCGATGAACTAATGTTTTGTGTCTCTCGTGTTTATTTATAAGCTTTTATGTCTTAACCAGACGTAGCTTCCTTCCCAGTTCTGTTCCCTATTGGAACTAACTAATGATGATTCTTTGTGAAGGATAATAATTATTATGGCTGGTTCGAAATAGCTATCGCCATTAATCGAATAAGTACTCGTAGGTAGTCATTCTAGTCCAACTGATAATATTCTCAATGATAATGATATTTACATCGAGCCGTTTTCATTGAAGGAAGTTAATGGAGCTCTAATTGTATGAACAATGTACAGTCAGCAAAAGAGATAAGTATGCAGCATCGTCGGATATAGTTGGAAGTTTAGTAAGAAACCGATAGATGTTGTCGACTGACATTTAATTTGATAAATGAGTTGTTTGTTTTCTATTAATAAAATTTTATTTTATTCGAGAACATCCATCGGTTTCTTACTAAACTTCAACTACATCCGACGATCCTGCATACTGATCTCTTTTGTTGACTGTACCTGCAATTATTTCTTCTACTAAAACCGTGTCATAGGTACTTATCTTATTTTTTTATGTAAGAAGTGACGAAGCTGCTGATGTAGTACGAAAGGTAAGCTTTCCCTCCCTATCCTACTACATCGTCCTGTTGTCTGCCATCAATATTAAGGTTCCTTTTCTTCTCTTTCTCTCTAAGAATATTGATTCCTCTTCTTCCTTTACCTACAAAGTATTACATCTTAACGTTTTAACGGCTTACGCCGGATTAATCCGACAAATATTTTCGTGTCCATTTCGCCAGGGTTGTTTATTTACGACAAAATACCACAGCTCGTTTAATCTGCTTTTTTATTTAGGTAATTACGCTGTATTCTATCAGGTATTTTTTTCGTAATTTTTTTTCGGGCTTTTGGGGCCCGACGTCTGATATGAAGTCGGGCGGTTAAAAGGTTCAACGACGTAACGTTTCGTCGTATATTTTACAATGATGCGGTTTGATCGAAAGAAGTCAATTCTTTGTTGTCCTTTAGATTTGTTTTCGACATCACATGCGCACACGACCCTGAAAAAATGATTAAATTAGTTAGACTGCTTAATTAAAGCCGTGTCATTGGAATCGTATTTGTGTGATGAAATTTGTGTGGAATTTGTGGTGGAAATAAAATTTCCCTAACTGGTACTATATCGCCCCATTGTCTTCCGTCCATAAAAAGATTCGATTCCTTCTCTTTCTCTATAAGAATATTGGTTTCTTCTACAAAATATTACGTTCGAACGACGTAATATGTTTCGTCATGGATATTTCTTCGAAACAGCCGACGTCTATCATCGCAGTCTTTGTTGGAGCAGCACATGGCTTTTAGCGATTATACGTGGATCTATATGTGGTGTCGATAGGTACCTTTAGCTATCTACGTATGACTTTTGCAATGTTTTGGAGATTTCTTGAAGGTCTAAATGTAATAGCAAGTAAGAGATACTAGTCCTTTCTCGACGTATATTCCTTGTTACCGGGAAGACGTCATGAGTCAGCTGCACTTGGTCCCTTTACATAGAATTTCTAAATAAGTACCCGAATGATTTTTTTAATTTCTGTTTCCTTCTGTACCTAAGTCTGCTTGTTCATTTAAGTCTTAATCAACAGAAAATGTCTGCAGGATTAAAAAAAGAGGACTATTAAATCCAGAGGAAAACGAAACGAAATAAAAATCTAACAGCTGTAACATAGCAAAATTTCTTCCAGCAGACGTAGACGCTGAATCTGGCAAACGCCACGCTTTGTTACGTAGGCCGCCGTTGGAATCGCTAGTTCATTCCCCGTCGGAGAGATGTCGCTGCTTGCATTAACCTACATCGATGAGTAGACACGCGTCACTTGCAGCTGTCCGAATATAATTTACCGGACAACAGCACAGTGCGACGACGCGTGGACAAAAATATCTTTAGATTTTATATTCTCTTTAGGGCAAACAAAGATTTTGCAGTCATTCAGTTGAAAGTGAGCCAAACATATGTGGCGATTTTTTAGTTTTTTTGGACATTTATGTCTTTATAGAGAAAATGGTCAAGAGGAATAACACGTATTTAAGTAAATACTATTCCTTGTACAAAATAAAGTAGGAAAGCGTCCTTATTAGTATAGAGAGTCGGAAAAAAGACCAAAGCTCCAGATTCCATGAAGGGAGAAGGTACCTATGTTGTAGTTTTTTATAACAAAATAAAACCCGCAAATAAGTATTAAAAACAAGATTCCTTTACGTTCAATAATCCGAAATATTTTTAATTGTGTCTTATTTTACTCATGAAAGTGTGAACTTCGAGAATGTTGAAAAAGTTATTGACGTGGATGGTGATGTGTCTCGTTTTGGCAGAGTGTGGGTGCGCCCGAGCATTCCCCTTTTTACAACGTATTTTGTACCTACTACAAAGAAAATGACTACTGAAGTTTTTTAAATAAAACATTACTCACAAACTACAAACTTCCTTACAGTATTGTCTCTCCTTTCTCCCTTGTGTCATTTCTGCACCTTACCTACATATAAATCTATATTTGTTTGGTGCACTTACATAATAAAGAGTATTTCTATCTATATTAATCCCACTAGGTTCTTATTTATGTCAAATTGTTTATTTTGTTCTTATTCCAAATATGGTGTTAAATAAAATACATTAAAATCAAAAATACGCATAAACAATTTATCATTGTTTTTTTTTTTGTTTTTTTTGATTGTCTGCCAAAAATGCAAATACTACGACACTAATGCACATGCATTGTACGCAATACATTCGAGTCCTAGCTGTATGTTTTTTTTTATTATAAGCTTTGAGTAATAAAGCGTAAATAATTAGCATTAAAATAAGTCAGAGACAGTTCACGACCGCAAAACAACAAAAAAATTTTACGAGAAGGCGATGAAAGTTATTTCAGTAATCATGGTATTATTTTTAATTTCTGACGTTGAGTTTGTACTTGCTTCGGAGTTATGACGAATATAATTTATTTTAATAAGTAAATAAAGCGATAAACGATGTGCCGTGAAGTGACATATTATTCGTATCAAAGACATAAGGAGCCAAGGGCAATTTGTTAGTCATTTATTTTAATAATTTATGTTTTTGTTTACATTTATATCTTATTTATCCAAGGGTTTTCCTGGGTCAACGATTCTAAAGGACCTTAAATAAAAAACATGGTATTTCTTTACTTTCTGAAGTTCGCACAAAATTGTAACAATTTTGTTAACCACAAAGTTTTGACAGCATTTAAAATAATAGTCAAGTTTTTTTATGTTTTATCTAGCCAGAGATAATAAAAAATATTGCACACGTCTGAGTCATATGTTCATGAAATGAATTACAACGCCAGCCGTTATTTAAACATTTTATTATCTCTTCATTTTTTAAACAAAACAATACTTATTTATGTTCATATTTTTTTATCATTAGATCTAAAGCGAACAAAAATAAAACATAAAATTTTGTCCACATCATGCTATCACGAGCCCACTATGCGACCAATGATTCATTCACGCCTACGATTGCTAAAACCGCTCCAGTGTTGCCTGTAAACACAATTATGAGATACATGGAAACATTCATTATTTCATTTCGATGATAGCTAACTACGAGAGTTTACTTCCTATTCGTCGTATTTTCCGTGACGTAGGAACATGCAGTCTATAATCTTAGATTACTAATATTGAGATAATTTTTTGGATTAATGACGTCTCTATACTCTCTAGTGGATTTATGGAAATAGAAAAGACATAATTTTGTATCTAGGTACTAGCAGCGTCCCGCAGTTTCACCCACATAAGTCTTGATCCCGTGGGAATATCGGGATAAAAGTATCATACGTGTTAATCCAGGTTATAAACTAGGTATCTGTGTCCCAAATTTCTTCCAAATTTATACAGCAGTTTTTTCGTGATTGAGAAACAATTCAAACATATAAACTTTAACTTTTAGGTACTTATAATGTTTTATTAAGTGGAGGGCAGGTAATGGGCTCAATAGACATTGCGTTTAGGTGCCTTTTTTAAGTTTTGTAAATAATAAAATGATTTTTATTGTAGAAAAGATGGCATAAGTCCCTAGTTGATTCACAGAAGTTGGTATATAACTTTTAAAATAAATAAGGCAGTTACTTTTAATTTGAATATCAAATTGACTGTAAATTTCACCAAATTGGATTTACGGATGAATAAAAAGAAGTGAAAACGATTTCCGTGTTTCATAACCAAATGCATAACTGTTAACAGTAAACGTTCCCCGCGTTATCTAATGATGGATTCATTAGAATTTATTGAGACTGTTTATGTGTCGGCTAGATAAAAAATTATATTTACCTAGTAACAAGTAGATACGGTTTACAATCTGCCTAGCCTTTTCCCAACTATTCTAGGTTTGGCTTCCAGTCTAACCGGATGCCGCTGAATACCAGTATTTTACAGGGAGCGACTGCCTATCTGACCTCCTTAACCCAGTTACTGGGTAAAACAATACCCCTTGGTAAGACTGGTTCTCAGACTTTTGGGTTTCTGACTACGCGTAACGACTGTCAAAGATCTATGAATGACAGCCAGGACCAACGACTTAACGTGCTTTCTAAGGCACGAGCCCCTCTAAAGTCTACATACCAATTCGACGAAAAGAGCGCGATAAAAGTAATAAAACACACTTTATTCTCTAATTTGTCAGATATTAATCAAGTAATAAATTGCTTAATTACTTATACTAAAACAAGAACATTAAAACTATAATATGTCAAAAATACATAAATCTTCAGTAATGTTGTGTTAAAAGTTGTACAACGCCGCGAATTTGTCGTCGTGTGCTGACCTGGATTAGAGGACATGTCTTTTGCTTCCTGGTAACTAGGCTAAAAATGTAGCAAATTATTGTTATGACTTACTTTAGTTCTGTCTGGAGTTGAATGAAAGAGCTGGAAAAGTTTTCCTGTTCAGTCAATCTATATCGTCTGACGTTTCAACTAGAAAACGTTTTCCTATAAAAAAATATGTAGGTTAGCAGTAGGTAAGTACCTAAATACTGATTTTGCTGTGCTTAGATGCTGTCTGTTGTTGTAAACCATGCAAAAAAAAATACAAACTCATGAATGTGACGCATGTTTCCCCCCTACCTTTTATTATTTTTTGTGTTTATGTTTTTTTTTGTGTCATGTTAAAGGTTTTTTCTTTCTTTCTTTCTTTCTAAGAACACGTCCGTACCTACTCATTTTGGATTCGAATTGTTCAAATTTTTTATTTAACTCACAGACGCTTTATCTGAAACTCTGTTTCTTGTTAATTCGCTTCGTGGCGCCACCATCGTAGCGACTATTCAAATAATAATTCTTCGTAATAAAAACTTTTCGCTCCACTTCCTTTAAAACTCGTACCCTTTTTATGCACGTGGGTGTCTAGTAAACGCCTTTATAAGTCGTCTTGCATCACCCCGCACCGTTGTTGCCTACAAAACCGTTCTGAATACATCCATTGATGAAACTACTGAATATGTAGGAGCCTTTTGAGCAGATGCAGCCACGCACGACGAGAAATGCTGATAAATATTCATTGGAATATCGTTATTGTAAACAGAGGAGGTCGTAACTTGCTTGTATCCGCGACGATTACTTGATTAAGTTGTTAAGTAACTGTCTTGTACACCAATATAATAATATATAACAGTTGTTCAAATGTACAATACTGCCTTCTCTAACAGTGACACATACACATTTTTTTTTACCGTTTCCAAATTACCTCAGAATGTTCTACCCATGAATATAAACAACTTTCACTACGGGACCAACCCTGAAATCACGAAAAAAAAACTGCTGTTTTTCATTTTGGTCAAGTAGGTAAGTATTAAACTTTTGTATTAAACAGCAGATTTTTTTTTCGGATTTCAGATTTGGTTACCTCACGTAAAAGCGGCTTAGTATGATCAGTCTATAATGTTCCCACTGCTGGGACACAGGCCGTCCTCTCCTTTCTCTGTGAGAGGGGTCGTACCCACGCGGGCCCTGTGCGGGTTGGATGTTTGGATGTCACGTCTTCGAATTTTTGGTTCTAGGACATGCCGGTTTCTTCACGATGTTTTCCTTCACCGTTTTGAGAACTGGGGGCCTGAAAAGGCCAATTTGGCAGAATCATAAAGCAATTCATATCACGCAATTCATCTGTTTGACAGTTTCACACCTATATATCCCTGAAGGGTTAGGCAGAGGTGTACCTATAGCATTTTACGAATCTCCATACAAAACTGTCATACAGATGAAATTGCGTGATATGAATTGTTTTATGATCCTGCCAAAGTGGCTTATTTAGGACTCCAGTTCTCAAAACGGTGAAGGAAAACATCGTGAAGAAACCGGCATGTCCTAGAACTAAAATTTAGAAGACGAAGAAAATTATAAGACGAAATATTTTACACAAAGTAAAGTGCCTGTCAGGGTTTGAACCTACGACCTACAACTAGTAAGTTGTAGCCGTTACCACTGGGCCACTACGCCCACCACTGCCACAGTTTGCTAAAGCAATTTGCTGTTAAATAGTGATCAATCTAATAGACAGAAGAACTCAACCTAATTTGCAGTCCTCGATTCGCACAGACTAAACACACACATACTGCAATGTGTAGTCGGGGATAAAGAGCGCGTTGTTCAATGGAGCATTCTGTTTTCAGTATTGACGTGTAAATGCGTCAAAGAACGTCACTTTTTTCGTTACCGATCGCGTATAGTTTGTGTAAATAGAGACAGACAATGAGAAAGGTCGGTCAGAGCTGTAGATGGCGTGATTGCAGGTCCCTAAATTTGACATTTCGTCCATTCATTCAATTTCGTATTAATTTGTGATTTTAATTTGATTTTACTATTCAAATTGACATTGAATGTGTCACAATTTAAAACCTTAAATATTACTAGCAATCGCCAAAGAGAATGGCAAACGCCTTCTTCAAAATGACAACGACATAACCTCGAACTCTGTTTAAAAATCTCTACAAATATGTTCTAATTTTATGGTCTTTCGGAAAATGGTAGAATCCAATTCCGGAGTATTTAGGAACACAATAACGCGTAATTTTCGCCTTGTATTATTTATTAACTTGTTTTGGGAACTAGCTACGACAGCACGGCCATTTAGACTGTTACCTTCCCCCGATCGCGAACGTAAACTTCAATTTGTATCTACTTAAATTAATGTAGCGCAGTCTGGTGGCAATAATGGGAACCACAATAATTATTCCATACAATTTCACGTAAGTGACCGTTGACGCGATCCAATAGGTATAAAATCCCGCTCTAAGGCCACAGTAATACTGACACACTAATCATTTAGGGATCGTACAGTCCAATTTTTTCATCTAGTTACTGCTGAATGATGAAAACATTAGTATGTCCTATGTTATAATTCCAAAACGATCGTCTAGAGTCAGCGTTTTCGAATAAGCACACTGTAGTAAATTAAAATAAAATGCTCTCTGTAGAAAAATGTTATAATGTGAAATTCCGTAGCACGCTCCGTAGGTCCTTCTACGGTTTTGCGTAGTCGTTTTGCCTACGGCGTAGCGCTTAGACCATAAACTACGCGCGAATTTCCTTCTACGCTAAGCCTACGAATTAATTACCGTTTGACATTATGTCAATTTCCGGTAATCGGTCTATTCGTTTTAGAGACAAATTTTATTACGATTATGTTAATTTTGTTATTATTGATATTTAATTTATAAAAATGTAGGTACGTCTAAAATGCAGCTAACACAACTTCCATTCATTAGCCGTTCAAGAACAAACTCCCAAGAAATTCATGTTTACAGTTCTGAGTTCACCCACAATCAGACAGTTGACGAAAGCTTAGACATTGTGACGTCAGACTATAAAGAGACGCGAAATCCGAAAGCAGCCTTGAGTGACGCAAATTTCATTACATAATGGGTTTTAAACGGATGTGTCCCGTTATTTATAGTGTGGGTCACGGGCGACGCCAGGTGAGGCGCTAGTGTCCTCGCCCAATGACAGGGACGTTTCCCGCGCTTTCTATGTCACCTGTCACTTTTATTTGTAGCTGTCTGGACTTTCCGGTGTCTATGATTCTGCATTTTGTTTAATTTGAAAAGCGAATGAAAAGAGCTAGCGCGTTCTTCTTTTGTTTTTGTTGAGATAAAATTACGAATAAATTATTGGTTGCCAAGTTTTCTACGTCGTACCGTTTTAAGATACAAAAGCTTAATAGTTCCTGCCCTATATTTCATTGTTAGTCACAGTGGAACAGACAAGGAATCGTTCCCGTTAATGCTTTAAAACAAACTGTAATTTATTAAAGCATGGTGTGCCAATATCGGGGGATACCACATTTTATTTGCTTTATGAGAAAGCCAATGTCCAGTTCAGACATTTACGGGCCGATTATGATGAAAATGATAAACGCACCAACAAACGTCAAAAACAAACCAACATTGATCCAATATTTGAGCCAAATAGTCACATGTCATCTCACAAGATTTGAATGTCCCTTTTGACAAACCTAGACATTCGTTACATTTAATTTGGACTGTAATTGCAGGTAAGTGACCTTGGCGTCGCCATGATGGAGCGGGCGACAACACGTAAGTATGCTTCTTCTTGGGAATTAAAATGTAAGTCAGCATGATATTATCACCTTCTGTGTATATGGCAGTGTCACTAAAATATACCAAGATGGTGCATGGCTGTAAAGTTGTGCATTCATGGTAAGTTAAACAAGACTTGCGAAACATTTGTTTATTGTAATACAGCAAACAGCATCATGTTATTGTGTTGTTGGAAACATATTTTGGAAACACTGTATGCAGTAGCTATGTACAGACACCAGCACATCAAGCTACCCAAAACTGTCAAATTTTCCCAATCAACTTTGAACCTTATGCTTTAGCGATAAAGTTGAAAATCTATTAAATAAATTTGACAGATTGTAGTAGCTTGATGTGCAGGCGTCTGTACATACGTTTATGCAACGTTTCAAACAACTCCAAAATATGTTGCACAACTTTTGTTTGTAAACAATAAATAGGTAGAAGCGCATAACTGTAAAAAAAAATTATTATTTTTTTATTTTCATTTCCAATTCGTTCAAGTTTCGTAATTGATTGGTAATGCTGCATGCTTCAATGTGTTTTATGAAGAATATTGAAAAATATTGTTTGTTTTTAAGTTCAATTTGACTGCTTTTTAAGATTTTTTTTATGCACCAGCGTCACAAGCGTTACTTTTGAAAACACAAAAGTATGTGTTATTGCACTTATTGTTTACTAAAGTAGGTCCGTCTGTATAAGTAATATTCACCCATCCATGCATGGTTGATAAACAATTCTTCTTCATCGTGTCGATGGCACGACATTGTACTTCGCCACGACGTTCACCACATCCACGGCGTCATCGGTGGCAGCGCAGAGGTCGAATATATCATGAAAACCTATAACAAATTGCATTGACACGCCTAGCAATCAAAACCTCACTGTAATTATAAGAAATTACCCTGATCTTGTTTATAGTTTTCAGGAACTGTTTATATTATCAACCTAAATTTTTTTTTACAAGCCTGCTCTGTCCCTCTCCTGGGCAATCGCCTCCCTCCACTCCTTCCATCTGTCGCGAGCCCGCGCATCCTCTTCCCGTTTTGACGGAACCTATCCAGCTCGTCCCACCATCTCCTACGTGGTCTGCCGCGACCCCGCCTCAATGTCTCCGGGCACCAAGTCTGTGCTGCTATGGGCCCATTGTCGTACGGCATACAGCAGACATGTCCTGCCCAGTCCCATTTAAGTTGGGCAGCCTTTTGTCCCACAACAGCTACACCTACCTACTACAAGATTTAAAATCCCTTGAAATTATTATATTCCCTTCATTTTACTGCGAGTGTTTAAATTTTACAAGTGTTAACAGAAAAACAGTTTTCCTCGTAATTTTCAGGAGACATACAAACAAACTAATGTTCCTGTAGGTAATTATGTACTGGCATTCTGTCAAAATACATAGTAGGTATGTTGGTCAATAGGAAGTAGGTACATGTACCTATGTAGTAGAAAAACTACGGAATAATGTAATCTTTTGTATTTTTTAATTGTAATGCATTTTGTCAACAAAACTCACGTCGAGTACAGACAGCAACATCATCATCATCTGCCTAGCCTTTTCCCAACTATGTTAGGGTCGGCTTCCAGTATCACCGGATGTAGCTGAATACCAGTACATTACATGGAATGACTGCCTGTCTGACCTCCACAACCCAGTTACTGGGGGTAATACGAAACCCCTTATTAGGACTGGTTGTCTTTCGGGCTTCTGACGATCCGTAACGACTGTCAAAGATCCATGAATGACAGCCGGGACCAATGACTTAACGTGCTTTCCGAGGCACCGAGGGGTCTTGGTGTGTAGGTAAAGATTGTCACGCATCCACGGACCAACCGCGGCAAGCGTACCTTAACCTGATCGATTGACCCGCTGTTATTTCTTATCCACAAGCCCCTCTCACAGACACAGACAGCAACAAACGTTGAAAAGACTATTAGCCCACGTTCGCACAGACTTTATCAGGCACTGGATATTAAACTCTCGCTGAAAATAAAGTGCGCAAAAAAAAAATCGCCGCAGGAAAAACGCGCGCGTGCTATCCTGGGCTTATTTATATTTTCAAAACAAGCTGAACATTAAAAAGCACCATAAATAATTCAACTGTTTTCATAACACGAACATACCGTGAAGTTTATACATAGAATTAAGTCACCGTCACGTTATTGAAAAAACTTGGGTCATTGAAAACGTTATTGAAAAATGTGTAAAAATTACGCTCATAAAGGGCCAAGTTTATGTATTTGGAATCAAAGAAGTATTAAATGTATGGGCATGGCTGGCAAAAAACCGCCGAAGAATATGTACAGTAGGTAGATCCAAAATCATGGACATCCAACTACCCGAAACTGTCAAATTTTCCCAATCAACTTTGAACCTTATGCTTTAGGATTAGTAGATTAATGTGCTGGCGTCTGTATGTACAGATCAATTAATTTAAAACAGGTGCAAGAGCGTTTCGTTAATTTGGACGTGTTAAAACTTTTTTTCCCAACCGTACTCATGTAATTAATGTTCTCAGTATTTAGGTTATGTTCATTATTCTAAATACTCTGTTTCGGATGTATCCTTTTATCCAATTGACAAATAGCACCGTGTGTATTGTTGGTGTCACTACATAGGTCCATTGTAGGATCCTGTAGGTACTTACCTACGTACCTTTTGAAAAGCCAAAGGGAGTCGTTATGAAGACTTATGTTTATTGCGCCACGCGTATGTCAGCGGCCATAAAATTAACAAGCCAACAATAGAGATGAATTCTATTCTTGCCACAAGACCATCCCAGACACAAACGTGTAGAGATAACGTAAAGGATGATTTACCACCAAACGGTTCGCATCGCATCGGATCAGAAAGGATACGAGGAACTTTATCAATCCTGAAAACAGGAAATTGTTTATTTCACAATAGACTTCTCTGTTTATGCGAATTTAATGTATTTTATTCAGTCCTTAGACCTTGGTAACAGAATTTAATTTCTTTTAACGTTCCCAAGCTACAAGCAATGTTTCTTGGCACAAAAATTCACATTACGATTAATTCTTCACATTTTCTCATTACTGTTACCATCTGTTGCAGCGAATTCGCAAATCACCGAGTGATCATTCCACATGAAAGAGATTTCCATCCAATTACCAGTTCATGCATAAAAACCTGGAATATTTTTGGAATGACCCATAATTTGTGCATTAGATTCTGAGCCATATTCTAATATGTGTACGGTCTACATTGTTGTATCATGTTGAGTCTAGTGATGCGACTACATTGGATAAAGGACTTTATCGATAACGATATAGCTGCTAAAGTATCGTGTCGGGCGTTAATCCCTGAAGCATGCTACAGATTTATCGCGCGCTGTTAGGAGAACCGCGTATTTATATTAAGTGGAGGAGCTGTCAGCGCCTACGCCGACGCCCGCCGCTCTGGATGGCTACATACAATAATGTATCCCACTACCAAACACTGGATTTTATTAACTTTTTCGTAATTAATTGTACGTAAATATTTACTGAAAATAACAGTCAGCGTGCAATTCTAAAGTATTTTTACCCGACTAGGATTTTCACATAAATTTAGTTTTATAAGCTTAAATCAAACTGGCACAATTTATTAAACATTTTTTTTAATACGCTATCCATCAATATAAAAATATACAAATAGTTTATAACCTAAAATGTAGGGCTTTAAAGAAGCTGAATATAACGGACTGCAGACATTTGGTTTGATATAAATACCTACTTGTTTTTAATTTAGATATCATAAAAAAAACTCTGATGTTGAGCCAATTCTCGTAATGTATCAGAATTGCAATCGGAATTCCACCATTAAATACAAATATAACAATTAAGACAAAACCTGCAGTTGTGATATTTGTTTCGAAAATTAACCAGTTAGTCTTAACAAAGCATTTAAAAGTGACATTAAGAGGCAGTTTATGTCAAATTAAATTGTGTGAAGCGTGCACAGGCAACCGCACTACATTAAATAGATGGTATTTCGCATTTCAAAATACTTAATAAATGCGGAAAATACCAATTCCAATCTGGAATAGTTGTAGCTAAAGACCGCCGCGACACTTAACTCTTTCGGCTAGATCGTCCAACTAATAATACGCCCGCACGTGAAATGTTTTGGCTGGTGCTTTTTGTTCGCGCCGGTTATTTCAGTTTTCCAGTAGGATTTTAAACAACATCAACTCTGGCCGTCTCCGCAGTGCAGCGCCAGAAAACGCTCTTGTCGACGCTTTCCGAATATTGATCCGTGATTAAAGTTTATCACAGCTATGGGCACACCACCCAACGAACCTGAATTACACGACAATATCGAAGTTTAAAACGGTCCTCATAAGATAATCAATATCGATAATCATTTTGGATCCATGTGTGATAACGACGACTTATTTGTGAACGTTCTGTGAAGTGCAGTGAATGTGTGTCAAAGGTCTTTCGGAGTTCAGTGCAGTGGGTGTAGAAGAATATAACGGCAAACATGTCGGAGTTCTTTGGACCATGGACCGACAAGGGAGAGGGCGATCAAGAGACGACCATGGTAGAGGAGACTGTGGAGACCATTACCACGACCACCACGAGGAAACAGATACCTTCAGTAAGTGGATAGGATTCTCAACAAATTGGCCTTGATCGAGACCCGCACCGCGGTTATATCTTTGCCACAAAGACGTAATTAGCATCAGACTACAGTTGCATTTAGGATCAGGTGAATCGTGGTGTGTCACTGGAGCATAACATATTTTAAATTCCAATATCACAAATGAGGGAGACGGCGAATGGGGACACATATATATTTTTATTGCGTCTAGCCTGTATCATTGTTAGAGGTGTTTATTTTGGACAAGTCCAGAGCGCGGGTGTCACGGGCGCTGTCAATGTAGAATCCCCTTGATATAAACCAACTCCCGCACCAAGGTGAAGGCGAGTTCCACCGTCAACTGTCACCGCTCTTATAAATCAACTGACGCACTAGTCTAAAATTACATCATTTTCGCTTCACGACCTGCAAAAAAGAAATTTGGAGTCACTCTTAATTTTGCATCGTTAAGTGCAAATTAATTAGTTATTTCTGGGAAAACTGAAAAACAACGTTATACAGCGAAAGACCTATTAGTCCCCGTCAGTAGGATGTCAGTCCAAAAAATTAAGGTGAACATAAAATGAAGACGCTTTTTGATCTCAGCAGGTTTATGACAAGTTGCATTTGTCAAAAATGATATTTTACTTGTTTCATAAATTCTCGTGTATTCAGATCTAACTATCGATAATAAACTTGACTGCACTATATCTTTTCGCATATTTTTTTTTTAAGTCAAAAATATTCTTGTAAGTAATATAAAGTATTACTTGTGTATTACTTGTGTTTCTCTAACAAAATTATTGCTGTATTTTAATGTTTTCTTGTTTATGGCCCATGTAGCGCAAGTGTTTCGTGAACAGCTAATTAGGATGGCCGGAGCCGACCTTTTGTGTTGACACTAATTTATATACGTTACGCAAATGTCTTTTTATCTAAAGTCTGGCAACTAAGGACCCTGTTCTCGTCTATTTTCCTGATTTTAAATGGGTCGTGTAATGCCACGTTGATGAAGCGTAGAAAGCTTTGAGAATTTCTGTTTGTAGGTATCCGTCAATTTTGAGGGAAATGTAGAAGTTTGTTCAATAATATGTTGACCGCATATGCTTAGTAGTGAAGTGCCATTCAGAATGACCAAAACATCGATAAAAAGGTTCCATTCTTGATTTAACAACAGAAATTGTAAGTTCAGGATGTCGTAACACGAATCTCAACTTACTATAATGTCGAAGCGTGGAACCAGAGTCGTGTGTCGAGACAATGTGATACAATACACGTCAACATGATGCGCCTGCGCAGTGAATGGCCTTTTGTTTGGGAACAATGGATCATTTTGTAATTGGAAATGCTCGTGTCTTCACAGAAATGAAGAAATTATGATGCTCCGTGCCTTTTTGCCGCGACAATGGAAAATGATGTGGAATTGATGTATTGTTTGCTATTTCAAATTATGGTGTTGCTATAGGTATACCTATGACAATAGAAAAGACTCAACTGGGTGATTACCTAAATAAAAAAAATCATCGTTCGTCAAAAATAATATTTCTATCCTAAAATGATTGATTTCGCACGCAATTTTGACGTGGCTTCAAAATCTACCACTCCTGTACGCACTAAAATTATTGTACATTTTCTAATTTTGGTCGGCGTACTAACAATGTTTAATTTAGAAAACCCAGTGTAAACAATTGGCATGATTCATTGCATCCACTGCTCCACATACTGAAATATTAGTTTCCTTGAGACAATGTTAGGGCCTGCAACTGTAAATCAGGTAGGCTGTAACCTAAATTGTTGCATTAGGTACGACTCGTGCGTAATTAGAATACAAAAATTAGTCTGCCTAGCCTTTTCCCAACTATGCTGGGGTCGGCTTCCAGTCTAGCCCGATGCAGTTGAATACCAGTATTTTACACGACTGCTTATCAGACCTCCACAACCCAGTTACTGCAGGGTAACATGGTACCTACTGAAATACCGATAGACCCGGTAAGACTGGTTGTCAGACTTTTAGGCTTTTCACTGTCTATAATACCTGTAACGACAGTCATTGATCTACGAATAACAGCCAGGGCGAACAACTTAACGTGCAAGCGTAGCTTAACCTTTATTCGACCCGTCTGACTGTTATTATTTAGCCACGAGTCCCCTTCGTAATCAGAATAGGTACATGGCCCAGTTAAAACGTAGCATCATCCTTCATGCTTTCTTTCGTCTCCTTAATCATAGGGTTTCAGTGCGTTAAGTTCATTCATTCATCTTCATTAATATTAGTTGGTAGTCTGAAAGTAGCCATTCATTCGCTAAAGTAAAAAGGTAAACAATACAACTGGCTGAAGCATTTCGTATGGGTACAGAAATAATATGAGTTTCTCATTTAACAAGCAGTATTGGAGCACAATAAGAGTTTATGAGATGAGATAGCCCATTGTGTAATTGATTTAATGACGACAATGGATTCCCATAAGAAACATCATCTTGGAGACTTGCAGTCTTAGAGTGTTCGCAGACTGCCTATAATCGGTGGCCGATTTTTTGTAAGAACTGAATGAAACAGTAGAAATCAAATGTCAAAAGAAAACTGACCGATTGTAGGACCTACAAAAAGTTTGCCGTGCACCACCTCACTTTGATTTTTGCTTAAAATCTCAAAGATTGAATTAAGATTTCCCATAGCGTTTCTTGAGGTTGATCCGCTATAAATGTCTAGCTAACCTACTATTTGGTAAACAAACGATCAATAAGGTGTTTGCACAAATTCGCCACAAAATCAAGACGTTGAAAAGTGTTGTGCAAACACCTAAGTGACCTGGATGGATCTTTCCATATCCAAAGTGTTGGACGTACCTGCAAACTAATATCAAAACAGTGAAAGAAAGTGGTTTGTGGTTTGTTGTAATAAAAAAATCTGGGAAGTGTCCGGTCAACGAACTCGGCCGGGTGAATTATGTTTGTATTCGATTTAGGGATGACGTGACTTGCTGGCTTATTCTGAAGCTTAGGAGATGAGTTTAGAGCTGAATATCTTGTATCTTGTTAGTCTTGGATGGAACTTCTTGTTAGTTCGTTCCAGTATTTGTGGAAAACTTAGCTTATGGTTTCGTAAGATGCGTCTCGCTCTAGGATTGTCTTTGGTTTGTTATCTACTCAAATGTGAATTTTGATTCATGTTTTAGAATCCTTTTATTAAAATAGGTACTGGTCAAGAGGTCTTTCAACTTTTAGCGCGACATAGGTTGGTAGTCAAAAAACTCGGTGATTATAAACATTATATTAACTATAATAAGATTTTTAATGTTGTTAATAAAATTAAACATTTTAGTTCCAATTACATTGTTCTCGGAGAGCGCTCGTCTGCTACGGACCATTTATTTAAAGAACCAGTTGCTACGCTGATTTAAAGAGCATTGCATTTGATAGGATAACATTTAATAAATTATGGTAAAGCTTATTAAACTCATGAATCCATTATCTTTTTAAGCAATGTCGCACCTACATCAATTCTTACTTACATACCATAATTTGAACTTTGAAAGGTAATCATAAACAATACTGCATTCGCAATAAGTACCTATGCAGGCTGTATAAAACACGTATCAGAAAGGTGTGGTACAGGTGAATTGAAGGGTGTGGTACAGTGATCTGTAGGAACCACAGCGTTTTTAATTTTTGAATTTGATGCCGAATTATTATTTCGTGATTATCGTGATCAAGAAAAAACGTTGGTCCCATGGTGAAAGTTGTTCAGTTTGATTGTCTGCACCACACCCTTAAATATAATAACCACACATTTCTGTACACGTTGTATAGGCTATCGATGAACAGAACGTAGCAAATAACCAGCAATTTGAACGTAAAGGTGAACATTAAGCGTATCTACAAATCAAGTAAATGATCAAATAAACTGTTGCAGGAATTAAATGCGCATTTACTGTCTGTATGCCCTTTGTCTGGTCTGCATCGATTCGTGGATTCAGTGTGAATGAAATTCAATTATTATTGTAGAGGGATTCGAGCGTCTTTCAAGGCTATTTCTGTTGATATTTGTTCTAAATCGGGATTAATCAATATTAGCTCGCACTGGCAAGGTTTCTTAAAGCCTAGTTTTAGATCATGACTTTTATTTTGTACAAAATTTAACGTTTCCAGTGGGGTAAGTAATTGCGTAACGCACTATCTGTAGCAATGGGTTTAACTTTGTCAGTTCAAAAACATTGATTGCGTTATTTACGTTGTTGAGTAGACTTTTCGAACAATAAATGAAGCATTGGATTAGCAATATCTTTCGAAATGATTCAGATTGAGATTGATAGTCTGTTGCGCAATGAGGGTGTAGGACAGCGAGAATAACTAAAAGAAACAATATACACTTCGCATGCTTAATGGAACATTGACCCATTAGTTAGATAGGTCAGAATTATTTCCGGATTTTTTTTTACTCAGATCTCATCAATAGTTAATCATACGTTCAAAATTCAACCATTCATGATTAATTATCTAATCAAATCCAGTCACTTTTAATTTTATGCGTCAACAAGTAGGATAAGTCCTCATAGCGAGATGTTCTTTGCGCTTTCCCAAAAATCGTCTGTTTTGAGTTAAGTCAGTATTCCATTAAGCATGCGACTTGTTTGGCAGATACTGGAAGATATACTACCTACGTAAGTATACACAACATGAACAATGAAAAGGTAAGAAAAAAACTGTCAACACTTACTGAAACAAATAAGTAAAGAAGAGAATTAGTCTCCCGTAATTATCATCCACCTGCCCATATTTAAAGTTATTTGAGGTCAGCGTGGCGTATTCGTAGCAGTGGCATTTTAGTGGCGTTTCACGTTTTGTTCTTCCTTGCACCTCTACTGGCTGTCATCGGAAAGTTGACTTCCTTGCCGACATCTTTCGCTTTATCTATAATTTGTTTGATCTACCTTTTTTTCTTACAGCCGTCTTTTATTCGAATTTTCAAGCTTACAATGAACAAATTCGTAACAAAATTCACGTCGGCATTGTAAACAGTTTCATCAGCCATCACAAGGTTCGATGACAGCCGCTGAAAAGTGCTAATTGCCGGACAGAACAAACTGAACTATCGCTAACTGAGCCAAATGCTAAACGCGAACAATACCACATTACGAACTACCTACGTATTGTCGTTTTGCGCAAACATATAAAAAATATTTTACAGTTTTTCTGAAGAATATCGTGTAAGAATGGAAGCTGAAAAACTGAAGAGAAAGGTTTGATTGAGATTTCTATACTCCTTGGTTTAAAACAATTAAATTATGAATATATAAAACCATTTTATTTCTCATTTTTGTCACATAAACACGGGGACAGTGAAACGTAAAATTAATAGTACAACTTTTTTGTTTCAACTGAAAACAAACAAAAGAGCGTCGTAACTGTTTCAAAATAAAGATGAAATTCGTTTGACGGAAACATTTCAGCATATGACGTTGTTGAGTTGCGTGCAGACGAATCTAAAATAGATCCAAACGGCTTCGCCCCGCCGAGATACGTACATTTTTGGAAATCAAATAAAAGCAATGCGTTTAAAAATAAAATTAAAGCAAGGTTGTGTGTAAATAGAAAGCGCGGATGCGAAACGTATGAATCATAAAGGTCAACTTTACGTTTGTTTAGTGATAGAGCGGTGCAAGGGTTAATAATCTCGTTTGACCGAGTCGAACGTGTCGAGCTTACACTGAAAGATCGAAATAGACGCGTGAACGGAGCGCTTCCAGACCACGCCGGTGTACGCCGAACTAAACAAAATCCACAAGCTATGGATTTTGTTTAAACAACATGATATCTTCCAAAATCACAACAACACATAAAATTCTCGAGGTAACCCACACGTAATATCTATTTGTAATGATACGTCACAAAGAAATGTCACAGAATTTTTGAAGTAGGTAATCTCTTCGTAACGATCGTGGGCAGATTTGTTGTCAGTTCAAGGAGAACAGACTTGTATAAATCAGTCATGGAGTTGTAGCGGATATAGTAAGAACGAAAATTACTAATGATATTGCGCATACTGTTAGTGGATGAGTAAGCACACGTCATGGCCACTAATCCTGGGCTAATTTTGCATTTCGAACAGCGTTCATGAAGTATATGCATACCATAAACAATTTTACTGCAGAAAAGTTGAAACGACACCTGCTCTGCAAATTTTTTGAACTGATTTCACGTAGGGTTCCGTGCCCAAAGGGTGCCAACGGGACCCTATTACTAAGCCTCCGCTGTCCGTCCGTCCATCTGTCTGTCAGTGGGCTGTATCTTATGAACCGGTTATAGAAATATTAAAGGATCCGGATCATGAAGGTAGTCAGTTGCAATTTCCACAGCGTGTGTCGCCGCTACAACAACACATAATAAAAATTTAGTTAATTTTTAGTGAAAAAAAATTAAAGCGGGTCTCCCCACATGAAACGAGTTTTTTTAAGCGTTTTTAAATTATGATTCGCGACCGTAACAAGTGTCATGTATTTACAGAATTATAATCATTAAAATCATATAATCCTATTGAATGACTATTTCCATGAAATATCAATTAATAGGATTTTATGAATGAATGAAAATGTGAATTTCGCGGGCTACCTTTGTCCCAGAAAATTACGTACACAACACGCATAACCGTGAGAATAAAGACTAAATAATGATTATAAAGACGCACCCCACGACGTGTCATGACTTCCAACCTCGCATGACATTTCCTACTCCTATTATAGTCAATCCAAACAAACAATGAAGGGAAACTACTCAAAGAAGTTCACATGATAATAATCAATTCTACGCGGGTCCTGACAGATGTCACTTCACGTGGTGTGACATGTCTGCACGACTCACGACTACGAGGACTCGATAGCCTTTACGATGAGCTCTACATATTCAATGTCACGAATGACTGCAAATAAAGCATGTCTATTTACCATGATCTACTGATAATTTTGAAATTCGTGATCATGCGTGCACTTTTGTGCAGTCCGTGAAGTAGTTCGGATTTTGTGGTTAATTCCAAGCTTTTTCCACTTTGATAACCTTTGCTTTTAAGAGCGTTTACGCCGTACGGCTTTTCATACAAACTTTCAAGCCGTTGTTTTTCGAAATGAATGAACCGATTTTAATGAAACTTCATACGCATAAGCAGGGTACAAAGGTCTAAAAATTTAGCAGAGAACATTTTCGAAATTTCTTATTTAAAAAAAGATAACTGGAAATCTCTGTTTCTATGGAAACTTTAAAATCGGTCTAATTTGCTGTAACACAATTTTTCGAAAATGTTCTCTGCTAACTTTTTAGACCTTTGTATCCTGCTTATGCGTATAAAGTTTCATTAAAATCCGTTTATTCATTTCGAAAAACAAGGGCTTGAAAGTTTGTATGAAATGCCGTACGGCGTAAACGCTCTTAACGCTGTCCATGGACATCTCTTGAGTGTAAGTCTTTACTTATACGAATTTCCCTGATTGTCGTCCTGTAATAATTTTCTTTATCGTCTCGTAATTGCGCAACACAGTAACAGTAGCAATGGCTTCGTTTTGACAGTTCAACAACATTCATTGCGTTATTTACTTTGTTGAGCAGACATTTTTTTCGAACATATGAAGCAATGGATTAGCAATATCCTTCAAAATAAGAGATTAAAAGTGTATTATGCAATTAGGTCGCAGATCAGCCGGTCGATTCTGTTAGAATCTCACCGTGAGAAGTTAGGTGAAGTGAGCTGTCATTCCATTTGATTCTATAGGGATTGACACTAATGACAGCTCACTTTAAGCTCACTTCACCTGAGTTATCACGGTGAGATTTTTACAGAATAGCATTACAGCTCCAGTAAACTACTAGTGCATAATTATGTTCTTTCGTATCAGCCACAAGAAAGCACATGTCTGTTTTTCAGTACCTTCTAAATTGCAAGCTTGTTCATTTAGATCCAAACCAAGTGCAAATTAATCATAATTAATTAGGTACTAATGAGTTATAGAAGTACAAGTTTGCCAAATTGTCCTCTAATGGGGGCTGAGCTAAGTAGGTACTGGAGAAACAAGGACAGAATATAAATCATGTGCAGGAAGGAGATACGGTCATATGAATAAGTAGTGAATTGTCACGTGCCCCGGCTTTTATTAGAAATTATTATTATGATTGTCAGGAAATGCCAAGTCCGTGCGACTTATCCGGATTATGTTCGTGCCTTTGTACGTTTTTCCGGTTTATTGCCAGAACGGAACGGTAAAGAAAAATCTTGCTTTTGTTAAATATTTATAATCCCCCACTTCCGTACCGTGCACTGTCATTTGTTTATAAACGTCATTGTCAAATCTCTGGTTTTCATAGAGAAAAGAGCCTGTATAATACAGGTCAGTGACTGCAACACTCAAATTATAAGTCCAAGCTCAAAATGCGTTTGAGACTTCTGGCACTTTGTTCACAAAAAGTCCGCGGTCTTACTTCCGCCCCAAAGCAGCTAAGTTTCGTAGCAGATTACATTATTAGCGCAGATAAGCATGTTTTTCATAGAAGTAGGTAATTAATTTAAATAATCATTGTACGGTGCTAGTTACAAATAAACAATGCCGACAATTTAATGTAGTAAATTATTCGAGATTAGATTTATGGTAGGAGAGGACCAGTGCCAAGGAAAATGAATTAGAAACAATGACTTCCTGTCTACGGGAGACATTATAGGGCTTCTTTGAAAATTAATGAAGGTCGGTACCTAAGGAAACGACAGAAGTAACTCTTTCTTCTTTTTGTTGTCTCTAAAACGTGTTATGGCATTCTTCTCCACTTTGAAGACCAGAATATATTCCTTAGGACCTTCGCAAACGTTTACGTTTACGCCGCTGTAATAAAGTCACGGCTTCACGGGTTTCTCAGAAATCCCAACTGTTTAATGATTCAAATGATCACTGAATGTTGGCAGCGAATATCAATGGCTAAAATTATGTCATATTTCATACTTTTCTTTGGCATCGCTAACAGAGAGAGTTGGAGAGTTCTGTCATTTGTCTTTGCTATGAAATATTGTGTGAAATTAAGTTAGTATACACCATATTCCTAAATAGAATTATTGCAATATAATTAATAATAATAATTACCTCGTAAATATCGAGGTAATTAACTATTATTACAACTACATAAGTATTAGAACAGTGTTAGCAGATAAAAAAGGCATTTCCAATCAACGGCCATTGATTTGTAAACTAACTTTTTATGGAACGTTAAAAAAAACAATGGCCATCGACTAGCTTCCGAATTCAAACCACGTGCGCAGAAAGTCGCAAAAAAGATGTCAAAATTCCAACTTTCTTTCGTCTGATTTTTCTTATAACTTTCCCTAGATATCTATTGATCTAAACTTCTGATGGTAGTCTTAAAAATTGTAAAATGCTGCATCGGTCAAACGATCCAAGGGCGATGCAATGTGATGGCACGATTGCGTCTAAAGATTCAAGATTGCGTCAATCGGAATATTAGAATATAATATGAGCCAAACCGCTGTAGGTTTGGCTCATATTATGCTATTGCCCCGGTATGTTCGGTGCGTTTTATTAGGTTTACGAAATTCGAGTTTAAATGCGTTCAAATGAATGATCAAAACTTTTCTAATACGATATTAGGTTCAACCATTTTGGTCTACAATCTGGCACAATTTTAATAAATACCTAACACAAATGAATATCTGCACCACCTGCACGCATTCTTTTATACAAAATTAAATAATTTGAAAGTAAAGATATACCTAAGTGGCATCAAAGCATATTTTATTAGTTACCTATATTGTAAATATAAAGTTTTCGCACCTATTTTTGTACCTTGTGCTTTCACATTCTTGCAATGATTCCAAGTGATGAAACACAAAATAATATGTTTCCGGCATAAATTTATAAACCCACCTAGACCCACTTGCGACTAGGAAATGAGTCAAAATATTATTGTTCAGGTGTGGGCGTATCATACGACCTTCGCCGGTAACGCGACCATGGCAAGGAATGTCCACAATCCAGTTCATCCTATTTATTATATTGCAGATAGAAATATCCGACTGTCTCAAAATAGATTAACTACTTGGAATCCGTTCTAGAGGATGATTTATATATTGTTTTGATTCATGAATTCTCTACATTTTTAGACAAAACCTGTAAAAAGAAAGGAGAAACAATAAAACCAGGAAATGAAAATAAAACTGCAGTAAAACGCCCGATAAATTCCAATTTACTTTATTGAGTCTTCTTTTATCGGTTTTAATGGGTTTTTTTGTTTTATTTTTGTGGGTTGCCAACTTCATTAATTTCTGAAATCACAAAACAAACAGCTTACGTCACGCCACGTGTGTATGACATTATGACGTGCTCTTTTGATATTTTGATAATACCTATTTTTTACTATAAATATTTGGTTTGGTACAATATGTCACGGCAAAATTATTTGTATAACCTTTAGGTATGCATGTATAATGCAACAATGTGTCACACATAGGTACGCAGCTAAGCTGTATGTGTTTCTGAAATGTAGATATTTTTGTAAAGTCTTTGTCTTTGTAATAAAATAACTCACCATACCTACTTTCATATCTCGATTTAAACCTACAACATTGTTGAGTTTACGTTGCTATGTAGTTACTATGACTGAAGTAAATAAGGCTAAAACTATGCCGCTCGTCGCGATAAGCGTGTTTGAAGATTTAGTTCAGATTGCATGGTCCTCTACAGACTTAACAACCATTACTTCACCTACATCTGTAAGTGCAACTAATTTGTTAAGTAATGTCTGACATTATTCCTACAACTCAAACACTTCATAACGTGTACTTTAGTCACTACCGTAATAAATAATAACACTATTATATAACCTTTTGACTAACATTACTGTTGCCTGTCTCTTAGGTAGGTATCTATCTTTGAAGATTTATGCTCATCTATACGAATAAATACAATTTAAGTGTCTGTTTGTATTAATGTCAAAATAACAACTTTTTACCAAATGCATATTACGAAAGTATAAACGGTACCTACTCATAACAACTGTCTGTCAGTTCATTCTGGCTAATCTCCGAAACGGCTGGACCGATTTTGACAAGACTTTCACTGACCGATAGCTGATGTTATAAGGAGTAACATAGGCTTTGTCCTGATAGCACGTTCCCGTGGACTAATTTGCGACATACACGCGGCTTAGATGTGTGTGTAATATGCCATGACCCCGTGAATTAGGTTAAAGAGGACTTATTTAACATGGTATGTCTAATTAGGACACCTCCCATGGAATTGGGGTCACTGCTGCTGACGTCAATGAAAAACCTCAATAAATACATTAATATGTACCTACCTACATGTACAGTATTGTGCAAGCTTGAATTGTAGAAAAAAATAAGAAAAATGCAGAAATAGGAGAAAAACTTGAAATATTGATTAATAACTATGCATTTAACCCGTCGCGCGTCTAATTAGCAGACACAATATAAATTTTAATGTTATCGGTACACGTTACATGTTGTACGCTCGACATGCGAAGAGTTAATTAAAATAACTTATCACAAAACGGTAAAGTAGGCCGCACGTCGTCGGTAATATAACACTCTAACTTTGGGAAACTATTATGATATGATCTGTGCCTTGGGCAGGCTCAGCGAAGAGCGGATATCGATGGAAAAGAGTCCAGCTAACACTAGCTTTGTAAGCACTAACGTGCTTGCCTACTGTACAATAAGGAAACACAGCAACAAAAAATTTCTGAGTTAAATCTTTCATTCACCTATTTCTAAATAGGAGTCTCACGCAATTTTCACGGCGCTAAGCCGATAAAACTTTTCATTTCTACCAATAATGTTCGGTTATAGGAGCAAAATGAACCGTGAGAGCGTATCGTAAAATGTATGGAATCGATTCGACACATTTGATCGATTTACGATGGTCGCTTGTTCTAACTGAGGGCATTGTTACCGATTTTAATACTCCGTTAATGTAGTTAGTGCAGAGTTTCAGGTAGTTTGATAAAAATATTTAACTGTTTGTTATATATTTTTTTAGTTGTTTTGCGCCTTTAGCTTCCCTTCCCTAGTCTGATAACGGGTAAAATGTTCGCTGTAAATGAACAGCTGGTATCTATAGATTTCATTAAAATCTTAACGACCGTCAGAGTTGAATGGCTTTTAAATTTATAACCGCTGCGCAAGCGCGGAGGTTAGACGCCAAACTCTAGAATAATGTTGTTAAACGTTTATAAATAGAAACTGGGAATGTTTAGGTATCAGGAAACGCTTGTAAATCATAAGATTTGTTAGTGTAGGTTGTTGAGATTTTCAGGCGAATAGATATGGTCGAAATAAAATAGGTAAGTACATATACCTACCTAATGTAGACTGCAACAGCTGCTCATTATCTTACGCAAGTTGTAAAGATCTGTAAATTAGGGAAGTGGTTTATATCGGCTTCATTGAAATAGCAACAGCCTGTCGTTTACCTTTGTGCATCTAGATGAATGTATAGTATAAAGATTAGGTACAGCTAGCTGAAACTATTAATGTTTCGTTTTAGATTTTAGTAGGTAGGTATCTACTGTTTTTGGCTTGAACATTAGATATTTTTTTATTCATTTAAGGGTGGTCCCAGGCGCCGGAAGAATAATATTAAAATTAAATGGATCAGGCAACTGGGACTGCGGTTCCAGTTAATTGTGGTCCCAGTCGCCGGAAACCGCATCCATATTTACCTACAGAAGACGCAACAGTGCAGCGTTGTTTAATATTTGTTAAGTTATAAATAGCAGATGATTATATGGTATAATTATATTATTTACTTTCTGATATAAAATAAATACTGAATTGGTTTTTTAACAGCTAGCTTGGTTTTTCAATTAATCAAAAGCTTATTCCCCAAAGGTTGATGTGTTCCTAAACTCTGAAAGTTAGTCACATATTTACTGAGAAAATGTGTTATGATGAACCTACTCATCATCATCATCACCATTTCAGCCGAAAGACGTCCACTGCTGGACATAGGCACCTCCACTTTGACCGGTTTTGTGAATCTACTTAAATCAATTTATTTAGTATAGAAATCACCTGGAACTCATACTCTCAATATAACTGTCTATTATTTTACAATATTCTCCGCTCTATTATTATCATCTCCGTTATATTCTTCCCATTGAAGACGTAAATGTTTTGCGCACGCAATATTGCTACAACAAACTGTTGCAATCAGTGGCCTCGATATCCACTCCAGCTGACGTTCTGTACGTATTATCTGATGTCATAAAATAGTGACGTTTGTTGCAACTAGCGTTTAGCGAATGTACTTACAGAACTGTAAATTGTAACATTGTAAAATGGCAGAGCGTACCTACCTATAGTGTATTTTGATCATGTTATGGGTCTTTATTATTTAACGATGAGTAAAGTCCGGTATATTTAAATAAATAGGTTAATATTAATCTCCCAAATTAGATTTATTTAGAGATAGGTAAGCAAGATTTTGTGTAGACGTGTTAATCCTGTATCTACCTACATAATTCAGAAACGCGTCAACATTGAATTTCGTTGTCAGTTTGTCAATCCGTAACCGTGGATTTCCGCTCCTTTTTGTGACACGTTTTTCCAATGTGCAAAATGCTGTAAATAATGGCCTACAGTGGAACAAAACCGGCTGCAAGTAACGGGACAAAAAGTAGGTCATGCAAAAAATTGCAAGTTTGCAGATATCAGATAAAGACGTCGCCGCCTGCGCTCAATTAAAACTTTAGGTATTTCAATTTAATGCTTAATTTGTTCAAAGAACATGTTGAACGAATTACTTAGGAACTTCTTTTTTTAAATTCAACAAATTTATGCTTTCGGATCACTGACCTACTTGTATTTTTTATTTTTTTTTACGTAGTATTAGTCGTGTTTTATAACCCATCCCATTCCTATTTATGTTCCGGTACATACATAATATTTACACTTAACATAGCTGTGGTGTGTCAGTCAGTTATCTAAGTACAGAGGCCAGCACATCAAGCTACCCCAATCTGTCAAATTTATTTGATAGATTTTCAACTTTACAACAAAGGAATAGGGTTCATATTCAATTGAGAAAAATTGACAGATTGGGGTAGCTTGATGTGCTGGCTTCTGTACCATACAAAAGTCGTGAAATACCTACTTAGGCTTTTGAGTCCCCCCAGGACCCCCTGCACTAGTGGCCTAGGTTTAGTCCGCCAACTGTACTTAAATAAGTACCTTGTTTATTCCTTTTCAATATCAACCTAATACTTAGCTAATAATTATTTAGTTTCACAGAATGGAATGATTTAGGGAAAAAATAAGTCGATTTCCAGCCACTTCTCTATCTTTTTGTCAGTTAACCACATTTTTTTCTCAGCCCACGCGATTACTTAACACAAATTGAGTAAGTACAGAGGCCAGCACATCAACGTACCCCAATCTGTCAAATTTTCCCAATTGAATGTGAACCTTAGACCTTTGTGGTAAAGTTGAAAATCTATCAAAGAAATTTGACAGATTGGTGTAGCTTGATGTGCTGGCCTCTGTACCTCTGGCTAGATATCTGTCTATAGATATGAAAGTTCTCCGGAACAACACCAAACCCGCCAGGAACTTTCGCGTGCAGAAAAAAAAGAGAGAAAACAAACTAAAGTGAACTGGTCGAGCGGGTGTACAAACATGGCATGCTCCATATCGAGAAGTATCCTTAACGGGAATAATAACTGGAGCCCGTTCCAAACACGTGAAAATGCCGCCCGTTTATGTACTGGCAAGACCAACTTTGAAAATAACACACGTTACAAAGAGAAATGATTAATTATGATGATGATGTAAATGTTTTTTTTTTATTATAAAAATATACAGTGTGTCAGGTTAAACGAGGGACATACTTTAAGGGAGTGTAGTACCTACCCATGAAAATTAACAACTATTACTAAGAGACCAACACTGAAATCGAGAAAATAAAAGCAGCCGCTCTATACATTATGTTCGCATAACTGGAGAAAATGTAGGGAACAGCTGTTTTATTTTTTCATGCTTTTGAGTCCGCCCTATATTAAAAGTTATTCATTTTCATGAGTACCTACTACACTCCCTTAAAGTATGTCCCTCGTTTAACCTGACACACTGTATAGCTAACTAAGTACTTAGTTTACATGCTAAAGTTTTTATATTATGTACCTACTTTAATTTATGTTCTAAAGTAAGTGATATCATTGTAATTTCTTATTCCTTTCCATAAATATACTGTATGGTTCTAGAAGTTCAAACGTGGATCAAGCAAAGGGGATGTTCTTTTGTTGAACCATGAATAGGGAACATTTTTCATGTTGCGAGCAACACTGCGAGTGCAACATCCCATGTTTCCCGCAACTCAAAACATTTTGCTGAAACAATGTTGCGCAACTACGGTTCCCAATGAATACTCGACTTTATATTAATTTTAAAAGTGTAATTATTGGCATTTGAATGCATGTTAACTAGCTACATATTTTTTAAAATCAAATATTCCCTTTCTTAAAAAAATAATAAATAAATAACTACTTAGTAGGTAGGTACCTAGACCTATCTATAATGTTATGTGAATCATGAAAACCCATGAATGAACAGATAATATCTATTTTACCTATTGTATTTTGGTGTAATTTCAGTCATTTGTTTCTAATTCATAATATGCATTGACCGCAAATTATTTGTAATTATTTGATTAGGTAATAGATGTCTCTCTGCTTGAGGAAACTGGAAAATAAACTGAAATAAACCTTCCTCATTGTTTTATAAATGTAATAATATTAATCATAGCGTATACCTACCTACCCAGGTACCTACATAATGCATTATTATTGAAAATCAGTAGCTCTAAGATATTATCGCCTGAAAGACCATTGATTGAAAAGACTGCCTCACAGATGTAAAAACTTGGAACAAATGTCTTCCTTGTATTTTGTGTGGGGCGTTGACAGCCGCGTCAAAGTACCTATTTTACTTTTGCAGCTATCTTCATGTCTTTTATTAAGTTATAATACCTTATTTTGGTCCTAAAAAACTATTATTTAATTATTTCCGAATCTTTACGAGATGTTCAGAAAATGCGTTTTTATTCATCTTATACCATCATTTAACAATACGACAAATTATTAGTCTTATCCGCCTGTTCCAATGCAGTTATTAATACAATACTTGTCTACCCCATAGCTACTTAAGGCTTCCTTATGAGGTTCAACACCCAGTAAACAACTAGTTTCTAACGTTCTAGCATAAAATTTAAATGAAACGCCTGTCGATCGATCGCATTAGCAAGTCAGCCACTTCGCCTGCTGGCATCTCAATCACAGAGCATATTAAAGTCTAGTCGTTCGTAGAAAATGTCGCGATTCATAAACAAATGTAAGTACAGTTGGAATAGACTTGATATTATAATTAATGTTCTGTTTCCTGCTGCTCAACGAAGTGGAAACTAAAGGGGGAATACTTAACGGTAGGTTACTCTACCAACGTATTCCAATCTTAAATCTCAACTAATTTCATCTCTCATCCCTTTGATTATTTCCCCTCCCCTTTTTATATACTTGTACATATTATTATTTTAAGACTGTTAGCTTTTTAAATTATGTAAATATTTGAATCTGTAATAGAAAAAAACTTTTTGTAAACTTACCTACCTACTAAACTAATCTCAATTAAAAAATTAACATCTCGTATGGTGTGACGTTATGATCGGTCATTGTTCATAGGCGGACCGTAAAATGTTGGCCCACAGTAAGTACCTAAATTGAATTGGTGGAAAACTGAGTAAGAAGTATCTAGGTAGGTACATAATTAATATTTGAATTTATTTATGTAGGTATGATCAATAAATACAAATAAGTAGGTAAGTATTAGATTAGACTCAAAATTAACCTCAGCGTAATGGCTTCGTATAATATCCTACCTTCCTAGAGTTTTAGCGGCCTAGAGTAAGAGAGACCTTGTGATTGTTTACTTTTGCTTTACTTAGGTCCCTTGAGGTTGTTAAATAGGTTTCGATTGTTTAAAAAAAAAAAGTCTAGGTAGGACAATATTCGATTCCTCAATGTTTTCTAAGAGTTTCACTACGCAATCACTGAATTGATTGCAGAGATCATTATATCATTAGAAAAGTTAATTAATGGTTAAGTCACATATACAGGATGTCCCAAAAGGTTACGTAGCTGGGATGGGGGGTGATAGGGGTGGTCACAAGGGTCACCAGAAAAAAAAATCCCCTCTGGGTATTTAAAAAAATAAATGGCATTTTTTTAAAACTAAAATTTTTACCTTGACTGGACAAGAACTTAATTTTACCTACGTATCTAAAGGCGCGATACTGCGTAAAAACGGCATGCACGAATTACTGAGGTAATTGGAAAAATAATGCAATAGCGTGCCCATGTGTGTTCAGCCTACCTATTCGATCGATATTGCATTATAAAGCTAATGAGCTCGACCGCTTGAATTTCCACTAAACGAACGCGACGTAATGAACGCTGTCTGTCGGGCCCAGTAAGAAAAAAAATGGCGTCTTTTTTTTCTGTTCGCAATCGCAACTGAACTCGTCAAACCATGACGATTACTGTTATTGAGTTTCACTGACCCTTTTTTCATAAAGTAATAAGTAGGTACCTAACTACCTACCTACTGTCCTAGTTTTAAATGTTGAACGACTTATTCGATTGAATCCACGGATGATTCTAATTCTAAGATAATTTCTAAAGTCAACACAAACAAAAGCCTTGCTAAACGATTAGAAAAGCTAATACCTACAGCGATAAAAGAAAATAAAACAAAACTATGTTAATAACGTAGGTACCACAGAGTACCTACTTTTTTATATACGGAAACTAGGTAGGTATTGCGAATGCTCATAGACCACAGACAATCACAGATGCATCGACGAATACATGAAGAATAAGATTTAGAGACAGTTCGTCCTTTCACCAACATATAAAAGGAAGAGGATCCCACAGTAATTTGTATGTCATGGCGCACTCCGCGATAGAAACATGGCGTGCGTGACCACTGCATGTAGAATTACAAATTAATTAGTAATTCCGCGAGCATAATTTCCGATTGAGATGCTGTGAGCCTGTGTTTTCTTATTTCGTAATTTTTAGTTACGTAAAAACTGGAATATTTGTTTGTAATAAGTAGGTAATAGTTTTGTTGTAAATATTGCCCTTTATTTTGACCAAGGTTTTGAGATGTTTTCCCTTTGACACTACACCCGTAGCTCGTATCAATAAGCCAGGCCGTCGTACTTACACGTATTAGACCATAATTATCTTGAAAATTACTGAATCGATTTTGATGAAACTTGCACTGTTCCCTTATAAGTTGAAGTAAATGTGAGCCAATAAATAAAAATGCTCATGATCCGATTAATAGTTGCGGAGAAGTGCGTGGACAAAGATACATACAGACATACATACATCTATAAAATTGTTTGGAAGCCCTAATAGATTGTCATATGTGAATATAATGCAGTTCCTATAATATTACATTCATAGACACCTACGTGTCGAATTGATAACCTCCTTTTTTTTGAAGTCGGTAATAACGCTAGTCCAAATCACTAGGTTGGTTAGATTTACACAGCTGTGAATCTAATCAACCTAACGTGCGCGACAGTTAAGTTTGAAAAGGATACCATTACCCTACCCAGTATCGTTGCCTTTTGTCCTATACGGACTTTTCCAAGTGTTCGTGGGCAAAAACCAAAACTACAAGACTGCGAAAAATGCTCAATAGAGTCTCGGGGCCGAAAACGAAACGAAATCGAACACGATTATTTAGGATTTGTGATTATCCTCTGGTAATATCTCACAATCCGATTTTTTTTGTCAAAAATCCAGTCTCGGTCCCGATACTTATTTGGGTATTGAACAGGGTTTCTTATGAGCACCTATCATCAATAAAATCAGCCTATTACAGTCCACTGCTGGACATAGGCCTCTCCCAGGCTGCGCCACAACAACACCCTGTCCTTCGCCTATGAGCACTCCCCCAAGTCGTAACATCGACCGGTCATCCAGTGGATTTTCATAACATTCAAATAGTAAAATTGAAAAAAAACAACGGTGCTACATAGAGTCCGAAGTAATTTAAATGTGATGTAAACAAAGGAGGTATAGATATACCTTGGTAGGTAACTAATTGGTGATTCCCCAGTTCATGTGAATCAGCGTATCAGTATTTTAAAAACTTAAACAGATCAACTGAAGAAGATTCTTCGTCAAAAAATTATGCTAAACTTTTATTTCGTTTGTTCTCACTAGTTCGATTGTCTAACTTGGGCACAAGTACACACAGACCAAATCACACAGTGCACAATACATAGGTACCTACTCGATATTACTAGACATTATTTTTTATTATGCACTATGCGGCAGTCTATTCAGTAGCTACCTTTATCTAATAAACACAACGCAAAGCACAATCTATTAATATCCATTCATATCGTTAAAGAAAAACCGCCCAAGTGCGAGTGGGACTCGCACACGATGGGTTCCGTACCACCATACAATATTTAACACTACCTAAAAAATAACGGCAAAAAATCACGTTTGTTGTATGAGAGCCTCCCGTAAATATTTATTTTATTCTGTTTTTAGTATTTGTTGTTATAGCGGCAACAGAAGTACACATTCTGTGAAAATTTCAACGGTCTAGCTATCACGGTTCATGAGATACAGCCTGGTGACAGACACAATCTGTCTGTCACCAGGCTGTATCTCATGAACCGTGATAGCTAGACCGTTGAAATTTTCTCTCCCTCTGTCAATACAGAGGGACAGTGAAGTCTTAGTAATAGGGTCCCGTATTTACCTTTTGGGTACGGAACCCTAAAAAACTTTCGCAGAGTCTTTATTGATTGAACGCACAAGAACCGGTAACGCTGCGACAACAACCGGTAAATAAGGCTCTATTTGCGTACTGCTACAGTAACCGGAAACAGAGTTAGCTTACACTCGTACACGTTGTTTGCTAAACACAACAACATTCTGCGCTACGAAAACATGAACATAAATATAAGTAGGTATACATTATACAATTTGAGTTTACAAAGTTTGAAAAAATTAGCAACAGTGACGTGATGCCTCTCATGCCTCCAACCACTCTCTTACAAAATAAATATTGTCGATACCTGCCTCCTGTCAGATATAGAAAACTATTAGAAATACATAAACTTGTTCATTCGATTTTCGTTTCAACAATCATCATGTTAGAAAACCACGTTACCCCAAGTCACGTCGTATTATGTAACACTAAACAAACAGGTATAAATACAACTATCTTCATAAAGTTTTGTTATTTTTTAATGCTACGGCTACATTGTCGCGATAAGGCGAACTTCACTGCCTGCGCTCTCGTTTCGCCAGCTTTTCGCACACGGCTCGACGTCTCGCTGTACAACAGAGAGCGCGCGAAGTGTAGATTAAGTTATCGCGACAATGTAGCCGTAGCAGCAAGAGACATACATTTCGGGAGGCTCTAGCCTCCAAAATTTATGTCTCTTGATGTCACGATCACGAACACTCGTGGGTAAATATTTGTCTCATAAAACGTTAAACATGTTTTCTTTTCCATTACAGTTCTATCCACATCCGTAGAAAGTGTTGCAATCTCGTGTGAATGTTAAATATACCTACCTACCCAACACGTGGTGTTACAATGGCGCGAATGTGTTATTGATCAGTGAAAACTAGAGATAATAGCTTTTCTTAAACTTTCCCACTGTGGAAAGTTAAAAAGTTATTTGCATTATGTAGTGCTAGGCTATAAGGGCACAGGTTCAAAGTTTCGCTTTGTTGTTCGACATAAATATACAGTAGACACCTATGCCTTGTGCACACAGATATTTTTTATTTTAGCTTTACAATATAGGTACCTATCGTATTTAGCCAGTAGATACTATGAGCTGTGAACAGCTATGTCCTGTGAATGTGTTATGTACCAATTTAAATAAAAAAAAAAGATTACAATATTTAATTAATTGAAATTAAATTGATTAGGTATTTATTCATCCTCTTCGCAAGGTTTCTTTTTTTCGAAAGATGTTTCTGTTTTCTGGGACTCTTTTTCTGGGGGATCAAACAACTTTCCTGATTCTAAAAGTTTTATAGTTTCTTTTTCCTCTCTCGCTATTTTCGCTTTCAGAATAACATTTTCCCTGTCACGTATTATTTTTTTTTTTGCTTCTTCTTCACGCCATACTTTCTCCTTAGCAGCGTACCTTTTTTGTTTGATCTGACCATATATTATTCCAGCAAAGAGAAAAGCAAACCTTGCACCCCTTATTAATGGGGATACTGGATATGGTGGACCAAATGGCAAATAATTCATCACAAGAAATAATTCAATCTACTTCTAGTCTTGGTCTGAGACTTTTATATTATCCACAAATTATTATTTTCGATACCATGCGATACCATTTCGATCATAGATAATTTTGATACATTACATGTCAAGGATTGACATTTTGAATTTTATGTCAGTTTATTTTTTCAGAATACCAAAACCTCGAAGTTAAGCATATTTTTAACTGGTCAAAAAGGTTGTTTACCTGAGTTCTTAAAACATTTGACAATGTAGTGTTAAAGGTGTTTGGGACATCCCTATCGAGTACTAGGTCAAGTGCAAACAGCACTGAAATTATTATTTATTTTTCTTGGGAATAACATTCGTATCAGTAGGAAGGCCAGTGGCCGAATGGGCAGCTAAGAATACCGCTTGTCTCTTGGTGTAGCGACCACCAATTATAGCGGACTGGCGTAACGCCAGCGGTTGACGGCGTCGCGTGGTCAACAGGAACAAACGTTTATCGATTCAGATCAATCACTACTGATAGTCTGACTTCCTGTTTAACGATGCAAAATTGCATATTGCTAACTAGAATGTTGAGTCACGTCATCACAATACATGCAATATATTTTTTCAACAATTTAAAAGTATATTGTAGTTATACATTCCCACTTTCCCTCGTTTTTGCAGTACCTACACATAAGATATACCTAACATACAACGCTAATTGCATTGTATACTTACTAACGACTACAAATTAACACACTGAATGGGCCTATTGTTTTCAGAACGATCTGTGATGAATGATGGTAGATAGCAATGTCTTCCGGGATTGTGAAAATATGCTGAATCGTGTAATTAGAGGTGAAAAGCAGTGGTTCATTATTTGATTTAATTTTCGACTCAAGTGACCAAAAATGTAATTATAAAATGCGTTAGGCTTGCTGCTTAGGTATGGTTTCGTTTCGCACATTTTTGCAAATTTAGGTAGAAATTCTATTTGCATCTTTTAGACATAACAAAAATTGGAACAGCCGGGTGCAGCCACAAATGTAAATGTATGCATAATAAGTATGTTGGCATTGGCTCAATGTACTAGTAGCCATTACCTAAAATATGTACAAAAATAAGCTACACCGGCTCTCTGTGCCGCAAGCCTAGCTCTACGCACGCGCAGCGCACGAGCCACGAAAAGGACATTTTTTGTATCACCGATTCACGGTTAATAAAAGGTTTCACCACAATTAAGTAGTTTTAAAACATGGTGGCAGCGGATGGTTGAAAGATGACTGAATCACTTGCAACGATCGTGGAACTACAAACAAAACTCCTACAATCAATGCAGGAGCAAATAAACTGCTTAAAAAACGTGAACGGCAATATCAACGTGCCATGGCCGGCCCCCATCAACATAAGCATCGACCCAGAAGACGCATACAAAATTTTCGAAGCGTCATGGAACAATTATTGTAGAGCTACTCAGATGGATAGCTGGACCGGAGACAAAGAACAAAGAAAAATCGGTGTGCTTTTTGGCGCCATTGGAGAAGAAGCCCTTAGAAAATATGGCTACTTTGGCATCAACCAAGCGACCGTTAAAACTTGCAAAGAAGTGTTACAAATAATGTGCTCGAAAATGGTCCCTAAGAAAAATATAATTTATAACAGGTACAAATTCTGGAATATTACTCAAACAGAAGAATGTTTCGAAATTTTTTACAGCACCTTAACTCAACTCTTAGACGACTGTGACTACAAAACGTACTCAGACGAAATGTTGAGGGACAAAATAGTCCTTGGCATAAAAGACATGAACCTAAAAAAAGAACTGTTAAAAAAAGAAAATTTAACTCTTCAAGAGGCAATAAACATGTGCAGAGCTTCAGAGGCGACTAATACACAAATAAAAACACTTTCGGTTACAAGTACAAATGCTGAAATCAAGAAAATAAAAACAAAAAAAGAATCAAAAAGAGGAAAATGTCGCTTCTGTGCAAATACACACATATTCAAAAAAGAACTGTGTCCAGCATGGGGAAAAACCTGCCAATTCTGCAAGGGCCGCAATCATAGTGAAAAAGTCTGTAAGAAAAAGGTTAAAGAAATTAAAGAACACCCAGCAAATGAAAGCATGCAAGAAACTACAGATTCTGATGCTGATATGGACTTGGAAGCAACATTTATAAAAAAAATTGTGGAAGATCCTAGTAAACATCTTGCACATTGCAAAGTTCTGTTCAAAAAAGGACAAAATTGGAAGGAAACCACATGTTTACTGGATACTGCAGCAGACGAATCACTAATCGGACTCGGGAATGTTCAAAGGATGCTGGAAGAAGAAACAGTAAAGAATAAAATGAGACCATCAAGGAAAAGCCTATTCAGTTTCAGTGGACACAACATTATCATTGATGGAGAAATAGACATTATTCTTAAAGTGAAAGTAGCAGGACATACCTCTAAATACAAAGTTACTTTCCAAATTGTACACACTCCACACATCCCTCTGCTCTCCTGTAAGACTTGCCTTGAGATGGGTCTTGTAAAATTTTGCAAAGAAGTCTCATGCATCTATGCAAAGGAAACACATGACATAATAGATAAATATAAGTCTGTATTTGAAGGTAGGGGAAGTTTTTCAGGTCACGTCAATTTCGAAATAAATCCTACAGTCACTCCAGTCATTCAGAAGGCTCGACGGGTTCCTGTAGCACTCCGAACGAAGCTGCAAGAAGAATTAAAAAGATTAGAAGAGGAAGGCATAGTGACTAAGGAAGAAAATCATACAAACTGGGTAAGCAATATATTAATTGTTGAAAAGAAGAATAAATTCAGAATTTGTTTGGATCCAATACCATTAAATAGAGCCATTTTGAGACCTCGTTATCAGTTCACAACAGTAGATGAAATTTTGCCAGAACTAGGCCAGGCTAAGGTTTTTTCCACATTTGATGTTAAAAAAGGATTCTGGCACTTAAATCTGTCTGAAGAAAGTAGCAAACTGACCACATTCTGGACACCCTTTGGAAAATATCGATGGAAAGTGCTTCCATTTGGTATCTCTTCTTCACCTGACTATTTCCAAATGAAAATGAGTGAAATTATCCAGGGTCTTAGAGGGGTTGAAGCATTAGTAGATGATCTGCTAGTCTATGGTATAGGTGATAATATGGAACTCGCAATAAAAAATCACAACATAAATCTAGAATGCCTCCTACAAAGATTAATAAAATATAATTGTAAACTAAATAGTAGCAAAACCAATTTATTACAAACCTCTGTAAAATACTATGGTCATCTGTTTACTAACAAAGGGCTTCAACCGGATCCTTCAAAAATAGAAGCTGTAAAAAACATACCTATTCCAAATAACAAAAAAGAACTCCAAAGATTCCTGGGAGTCATTACTTACTTGAGTAGGTTTATACCAAAGTTAAGTTCAGAATCATCAGAGCTGAGACTCCTCACACATGACAAGACAGACTGGATCTGGAGCAATAAAGCCCAAAAAGAGTTTGACAGACTTAAATCTCTAATTAGTGATATAAAAACACTTAAATACTATGACAAAAATAAACCAATAACTATAGAATGTGATTCCAGTGAAGGAGCCCTGGGTGTTGCAGTGTTTCAGGAAGATCAACCTGTTGCATATGCTTCACGGTGCCTCACTCCTACGGAAAAGAAATACGCTCAAATTGAAAAGGAACTCCTCGCAGTGGTATTTGCCTGTACCAGGTTTGACCAACTTATTATTGGCAATCCTCAAACCATTATAAAAACAGATCACAAACCACTATTGAGTATATTCAAAAAACCTTTACTGAATGCTCCAAAACGACTTCAGTCTATGCTACTAACATTACAAAGATATAGCTTAGAATTACAATTTGTATCAGGAAAAGATAACATTATGGCTGATGCTTTGTCAAGATTCTATTTGGATTACAATGACATAGACAAATCCAAAGAAATGAAAATTTTCAAAATAATAGAAAACATAAATCCCATTATAGATCTACCAATATCTGATACTTGCATAAAAGAAATAGAACAAGTAACAAATAATGATCAAAATTATCAAAAACTAAAACACTTTATTTCACATGGATGGCCAAGTTATTCAAAAAATATCCCAGAAGCTTTGCACCAATATTTTAGCATAAAAAATGACCTAACTACATATCAAGGTCTTATATTAAAAGGTCAATCAATTCTAATTCCTGAAACATTAAGAACAAAATTACTTGCTAAGTTACACAGAGCTCATTCTGGTACTGAGAATACTTTAAAACTAGCTAGACAAGCAGTATATTGGCCATCTATGTCTAGGGATATTAAAGATATGATTAAAACTTGTTCTACTTGCAATAAGTTTCTTCCTAGTCAACAAAAATTTACCATGCAAACTACAAAAATTCCACAATATCCTTTTCAAATAGTTTCTATGGATGTATTCTTCTTCTCTCATAGTGGTAAACAAATCAAATATTTAATTACAGTTGATCACTATTCGGATTTTTTTGAAATTGATACACTGAAGGACTTATCAGCTAAATCTGTAATAGATTGTTGCAAAAGGAACTTCTCAAGACATGGGATTCCAGAAACTGTTATCACAGATGGAGGTACGAATTTTGTTAATCAGGAATTTTATGAGTTTTCCAAAAAATGGAATTTTACTCATGTCACTTCATCACCCAATCATCCACAAGGGAATGGAAAAGCAGAATCCACAGTAAAGATAGCAAAAAAACTTTGGTTAAAATCTGCAGATAGTGGTGAGGATTTTTGGTTCAATTTACTCTGTCTTAGAAACACCCCCAATAAATTAGAGTCGAGTCCGGTTCAACGCCTATACTCTCGAAGAACACGGGGTTTTCTACCAGTACTTCCAAATCTTCTTAAACCTCAAATTATCGAAAATGTTTCTGAGAACATAGAAAGGAGACGTAAAGGTATCAAACAATCTTATGACAAAAGAACAAAGAAAGCAGTAACGTTGGAAATAGGTCAACCTGTTACTGTACAACTACAACCATCAATAAGTAAATTCTGGTCTCCAGGTATTATCACAGACGTTTTGTCCGACAGGTCCTATTTAGTAAATGTTAATAATGCTTCATATAGAAGAGACCTATCTCATATTCGTCCTTTGTCTATACCCTCCCCATCTCAGACAAATCTTACACAGAAAAATGATAATTTAACTAGCCAACATAACAATATTGAATTAAATTCTTTACTGAGTGAACAAATAAATACAAATGTTGATGACTCTGTACATTCCAGCCCTAACAACGAAGCCTGTATAACAGAAGAATCTTCCAATTTAAATAGTACAACTGAATCTATCTGTTCTCCAGCATTAACAGACATCGAAAACAATGTCACTACTAGGCATACACCTTCTAGACCTAAGAGAGAAACTCGTAGACCTTCTTATTTAAAAGACTTTGTATAAAAAATATATTACATGTATTTTTGCTAAATGACTGTTATAGACCTTGTTGTAGACCTTATTTAAAAGACTAAAAAAATTATATTACATGTAATTTTACTAAATGACTGTTATCCAATTGCATTTATTAAAATAGCTTCTCTGTGTTGTAAGTAGATATTACTTTAGGTAAGTACTTCTTAATTAGTTATATACTTATATTATACTGAAGACAAATTGTTCACAAAAGAGAGAACATGTTGGCATTGGCTCAATGTACTAGTAGCCATTACCTAAAATATGTACAAAAATAAGCTACACCGGCTCTCTGTGCCGCAAGCCTAGCTCTACGCACGCGCAGCGCACGAGCCACGAAAAGGACATTTTTTGTATCACCGATTCACCGTTAATAAAAGGTTTCACCACAATTAAGTAGTTTTAAAACAAAGTAATAACAGCAGAAGCTGATGATTTAAGTATAAACCTACCATTAATTTTAAAACAACAACAGTCCTATAATTAAATGAAAAAAAAAATTCATAAGACCTCGAGACATCAATCTGTAATGTGACTTTGTTTTTGTTTTATTTAGTATTGCGCCCACGCATGATTGAATAACAAAACAATATCCTTTCTATTTTTAAGCGTGAGTTTTGAGACCTTAACCCGAAAATGATTCTATCAAAACAAATCTGTTCATACAAATTATACTGCATGATTATTTATTTCAAATAACGGTTTGGTGACAGTAAGTTCATCAAAATGTTTCTAAGTCACGCTTTGTTGATATCTTGTTTGACTTTTAGATTCGACTTTAGCCTCCTGCCCAAAAGAGCATGGATCCATGTCGGTCTCCAGATTGATTGAGCATCATAAAATGGCACCAACAATGATCCTATGGATGCTTTAACCATTAATTATTTGGCCTACTTATTTAGGCATTACCTACAACTTGTCATATTGTATCGTAGCATTTACCTACTACCTACCTTGGAATTTTCCAAGTAGTTACCTATTTCTGCTTGCTCTGAAAGAAAAAAAAACAAGCGCTACAATATAGACAGAACTAATTAGCACCGATGATGCTATGACTTCGAGTCCGTTGTTTGCATAAGTTGACCTTGATAAACTTATCAGTTTCCAATTTAGTGTGTTGCATAATGAAAATAATACAACAGCTCGCAAATAGTTCACCCTGTACATAATAATGCTATTGCCACAATATATGCTATAATTACAAAGGTCGCGAGTTCAATAACTGGTGGGATTGGCTTGGTATGGCGAGTACACTAATGTGACGTAATTATTCCATTATAGTTGAGAATATATTTAGCGCACTCGTCACGAATCAACTTGGTCACAGCAGTGTTGGACGGATAAACAATGTTTACTGTAAAATAATAGCGGATTTGTCCACTTTTCAGTTTTAGTTTGAGTATGCTAAGTACCTACCTATAATCGTATGTGTGTGTATAAAAAAAAAACTGCCTCATTTGATGTGACATGCTGGCGATATTAGTATGCATAAAATATGAGTTGTTTAGCTCCAGTCGGTTCACTGGATGTAGGTAATGTAAATAATGATGAACCGTTTCCAGTGCAATGGGGACGTGTCAAGTATCATAGAGTGCTATGACATATTCCACTGCATATCTTTATTAATAATATCAGATTAAACTAAATACACGGAGAAGCATTTAATTAAAAAAAAATAGAGGCTTACCTAGGTACTTTATTCCTAAAACGAATATTATTTATTTATTAACATACATAATTCCGCTACCTTTACAGTGCCCCAAATCCTATAATCATGTAACGTATGATAAATAGGTTTTTTTTAAATGGAAACTACAGAAACATTAGGCGAACTATTTACTACTTTCATTGTTAGGTTCTTCTTGTTTAAAAGTATAAATATAAACTATTTAGATACCTACCTATTTAGGTATACCTATAATTAAACAAAATTGAAGTGTCTGTTTGTAATGTAAAATTATCAGCTTTTTACTAAATGCATAAGAAAGTAGGTAATAATAAAAACGATTTTTAATTTTTCGGTCTGTCTGTTTGTTCTGGCTAATCTCCGAAACGGCTAGTCGGATTTGACGGGACTTTCACTCGCAGATAGCTAATGTTATACCTAAGGAGATTCTGTTTCTAAAATAGTAATCTAAGTTAAGACTACATTTATTATAAAAAAATAATTAATTAAGAGACACTGTCATGGTTTTCCGACATCTACGCGAACGAAATCGCGGACGCAGCTGGTTTTATCTATTTAAAATAAATTGGTTAGTTGGGTAGGTACCTACCTACTTACTTACTATGTCTGGTCAATTCACGTTACATCTTGACTTTTATCCCTTACCTTACCCTATAATATCTATCGTGTTTTTGCAAAGCAAAGGTCTCGTGAGTGGATAGTTGGGAAAAGGCTGGATGATGACTGATGATGACTATTGTAAAACGAAGCCTTAGTGAATTAAAACTCAGTAGGTATTTTGTTTCACTTGAAATTTATGAAAAAAATAATATGAATTTAATAAAGGAAAAAATAATAACAAGTAATGTATAAATATTATTCTACAAACCTTCGGTGACCAACTCTATTTTATTGTTTGTTAGTATTGCGACTTAACAAACTTATTGAAATTTTCGGTGCACCTATGTTTTGTATTCTATAATTGCGGCTATAAGACAACGATATGGTGATATTTGTTCATTCAGTTGTGAAGTTTCCTTTTTAATATTTTTTGTGCTTTGCCTTGATAAGAAACCGGTATCGAATCGAATTTTTTTTTTTCTCCATGCATCAATCCCTTCCCTACGACCGTATTTGATTATTTTCCATCTCTTTCAAACCTCATCGAAGAGAACCAACAATTACTTATTTCCCTCTCGCTCTAACTTAAACTTCTTTTAGTGTAAAATTGTCATTCGAAGAGGGCGCTTGTGACGTTGGCTGTCTAAAACATTGATAATAAAAAGTTTTACTTTGTCCTAAAATGTAAGAAATGCCAATTTTTATTCGGTCACTGTGAAAACAATTATAAATTAAACTTTATTTTAAAATATCAGCTGTGTGCAGTGTTGTAAATGTCGTCATTCATTAATTTGTGGGTGTGGTGAACGCCGAAAGTGTCTTGTCAAATATTGATGTTTTATCTTCAATTTCTCTGTTTGATTGTGTTCCTTACGTAACTTAGCCGATAATGTTTTTCATGGTTGCTTATTAGTGCAGCCTCTGTCGGAAAGTAACCTCAAATAGTGCGAAACAGTTTGATAAAGGAAGTGTTTTGGTGTTTTTAGAAATCGTCATCGACGAAGACTACGACGATGACGACGCCTGCGAAGCTGTTCGGACGAGAGCTGTCCTCCTACGACGAGGTGGACGTCGACGATCTGCTGTCCAAGCTGTCGCAGGAAGAACTTACCATGCTGGCCAAGGAGGTTGATCCAGATGTGAGTAAACTCTTTTCATTTTAGCAGTATGTCCAGTAAAAACATGCATCTGCATCTTGTAGGGTCTCTAGTTGGTAAAAATATCCTTTTCAATGTGATGCATATATTTTTTTTTAAACAAGACTGCTTGATATGACAATATTTACAAATTTAATTAACCTTATCTATACCAGTCATTGAACTTTACATAATGTTGGACCTAGATACTGAATTGTACCACACCCGTCTTTTAACCTGCTATATTTGCAAGAACCTAATGCCTACTCAAACATTTTTCCTAACAAAATGAATGATGATGATGTGATGGTATGTTTCTCATATAATTCTCTACCCACATTCTCAATCTGCTCACTTCATCAGTCAAGTCAATTGATATTGAAGGCCACACAGTATTATGTTGGATAATATTGCTAACATTCACACAAATTACAAGCCTTATTGTTCAACCATAGACTGACTTCTCACAACTCTGAACTCACCTTGGAGGTTTTATCACAAATGTTTGCCTTGAAAAAATATAATTGTGTTTGACTGGATAAAGTGGAATATTTTCTTTTATCAGATTTTATGAATGGATATCCTAAAGTTTGGCTGGTTTCCAACTATGTGGGGAACTGTGTCCTGAGAAATTAGTTCCTGTTTATTTTTTTTTGTTAGTTGAATATTGTAGGTTTGTTTATGTTTGTTTGTTTTATGTTTCATTAAATAATTAAATTAATGTTAGCTCTCTTGAATTGCTATTTTTTGATGGCATATCAAGAAGGAGTCTGACAAGTTTGTGAGAATACCTTTGAAAACATTTACTGTTTATGAATGATTTTTCAAACACTTTAGTTAACATAGAAAATAATGTAGTTAAAATGCAAACAGTATGTACAGGTGCTTCAAATTAACCTACTGAAGAATTAATTGTTTTTGTAGTAGTTAATGCATTGTAAAACTTAAATTCAAATTACCAGTTCTAAATGATTTTACATAGCCATCAATTTGTTTTGCTTCCCTACATTTAAGTGAGCTGAATGCTTCTTTGCATATGCAAATTATAACATTCAACATTTTATTGTATTAGCTATTTTTGCTCTATTTGCAACCAATTTGTATGCCAATCTATTTTTAACCTGCTACTCAGAAAGAGGGTACTTATTATTTGAATATGTCAGTCATAACCAGCACTACTTTCTTCAGAATAGACAACTGTTAAATGGAATGTTACAGAAATGTGGTTATAATATTAAATGGGTTGTTACTAACTTGTAAGTCCCTGCCCACCTATCATAAGGGATAATAAACTTTGCTACATTTAACAATATTGTTAATATTCTGATGGATAGAGGGGAAGGGGAATCAAAGAAAATACAAATAAATTGTGACCCCTCACATAATTCTTCCATCTTTTATGTTTTTCCCATCATATGAAGGAAAAGTACTTATTTAATAAAAGGGTGAATGGAAGAGAAAAACATAAATTTTACTGACCCCAAGTAACATGGAACACAACAAGAAAAATATTGTAATTGTTAGAGCCAGTTCTACTATTTAAATGCAATCCTTGTCCATAGAATTTTATATGACATCAAACTTCCAAAAGTCATGCCAAATTTGTCATATTTAATCAAATGTTAATAAGAATTATCAAAATTAGTGTGTCACACTTGTGTACACAAGTAATCATCAGTATTAAGTACAAGGTAACCAAAGTCTATTATTATTGGTTTAAATTAATATCAGGAGACATTATTGAAAACAGATTATGATATAGAAGTTATCAGTACAACTACAGGGCAGGTCTAGCTATCAGGGGATTGATAAATAAATATTATTAAATAACTATTTACCTGTCGTCCACACTAATGTTATAAATTCGAAAGTATGTTATCTTTTCATACCTAAACCACTGAAGAATTTCGAAAAAAAAAATTGGCAAAGAGATAGATGGCATCCTGGGGATGGACATGGCTACCTTTTATCCTGGTAGTATGTTCTCGTGGTATAATTTCTGACATCCATGCGGGTAAAGCGGTAGGCAGAATCTAGAATTGAATAAAGGAGAATCATTTTGTATAGAAATCTGATTTATAAATAATGGGTGCAATCTATAATCTTTTGATTATTTTTGTTTTATATTTGATACTAATAAAGCTTATCTTGTTATTTAGAAATAATGAGACCTTTTGGATTTGAGATTACATTTACTATTCGGCATTGACTTTTAACATTTTCCTATGATCAGTTGTTATGATAAACTGCATGTAAATGTTAAGAATAATGTCAACAAATTAAAGCTCCTAAAATCTCCATAATATGTTTTTATGTTTGGGATAATTTCTGCTTATTAAATCAATTTATAGTAATTAACCTAACTCACAAGTCATAGGTCCCCGTTTGGACCCACGAAGGCGCACAATTTATGTCCAATTTTAACTTTAAACTAACATTCCTGGCTCATTAATGTAATGTCTGTTAAATACCTTTTATGGTATTAAAAAAAACAATATTTAACTATCAGAAACCTTGCCTCGTATACAGATAAAACAGCAGCAGACCATTTTTCAATCATGCTCCAATGAATCGATAAATACTAATAAAACCTCTATACAAATTCCAGGACAACTTCCTGCCACCAGACCAACGTAACAACTATGATTGCGATAAGGGTCCCACAGGGCCCTTGAACCGCAAGAAGCTGATAGAACACATCAACAAACAAGCCCTGGAGACACCAGACCGGCCTGAAATCAAGCCCTTTGTTGCTGGTGTTGTTCGTGGAAAGAAGGTATGTAGCAGACATTACAAAAATCCTGCCTAGTGTATGTCAGACCACGCACTTGACCGGTTAGAATATTTACGCTTGCACAGTATTGAATTTATCGGCCAAAATAATAAGTTTTTTCGAGAAATAGCTATGAAAAACAAAGTTATATCTGCAGTTGCAACCGAAAATATCTCATCTCAAAAACTATTGACATAATGACAGTCGCTTGAAACAACATTATCTTTTTAATTATGGGATCCAATAAATACCCCACGACGCTTATGTGCATTGAATTTTATTTTCATCCCTTGGTTACATGTAGGTATGGGGAGTGCCACCCCAAAAACCCTTTTTTTTTCGTGATATCTCTTCACCTTTGTTTAGTGGTGCATAGAATAAACCTTCTTTACCATTTTCATTGATATAGTGCTAATAGTTTCATAGTAAAATGACTGTCACATCTGGATAGACACGGCTCCACTAAATTATAATCCTAAAAATACGGCCCTGACTTACAAGTCATGGGTAACGGTCGTGTTTTCGAACCCAGGCAGCCGTGGAGTTTACCTTGTGCAACCGTTTTATCACCACTGCTGTAAAAACGTCGCTACGAAACTTAGAACCGCATGTATTAGAACCTAAGATGCAAGTATATTTAACGTACCACCAACCTGTATTGGCTTCTGGTGAACTACGCCCCCCCTCCTTTCCGTCTCACATACCCATCACAGCAGTAGGAATCTAAGATTATGATTAAATGGTGTTTAAAATATGTTGAACACAAACTGGCACCAGTTACAATTTTAATTAATTTACTCCCTATGAATCACTAGATCTCGTTATGATAGACGAAACCGACAAACGGCACGTAGGTTGAGATTCCGTGGTTCAAGGATTGTTTACATATTGATAAGTGTAAGTGATTAGTCAATTAATTAGTTATCACGGCGCTATGGTGCATTTGCTGCATTATAAATACATTACATTAATTGCATTGAACATTAATGACATAAAACACATTAATGATCTAGAATGACCCAAAGCCCAAAAGAGCCAGAGAGGAACATACACAAATATAACATAGAAAATCTTTTGCTTCTATGTATTTAACTTGCTCTGAGCGATATAGGGACTGAACCCTGGAGTCCGCACTCATTTGGATAATTGGATGCCAGACATCTGCAAAACACGGTTCAATGTTCAACTATTTTTACGTGATCGAGCCGTGGCTCTAGCTGGCTGGATACTTATTTATGAAGTAAATGCAAAGTATTACTTTGTATATTTTAGTCTGTGCTTATGTCTTTTCAAACTCAACTCATTCAAACAACACCTCACTCAAAGCACACTTTTGAACTGTCAAGAAGTTGGTCAGTTAGTCAGAAATTTCAAGCTAGTTGGCCCGCTCCAAATTTAGATCTCTATGGAAAAGCATGGACAAGTAACTCCTCTTTTAAATCAAGATAATTATAATAATCTTTGTGCAATTTTTGTTGTCTGTCTGTACCACAAATATTCCTGCGAAATCGTGCTAACATGTTGCTCTAATATTTCCAGTGGATCCCGCCACCATTGCCTGAGAAGCAGCGTGACGCGGACGAGCAGATCTCCATTGACCTCGGCGATGAGTACGAGCAAGCGCTCACAGACGCGTCGCAGGAGGAGATCATTGACCTGGCTGGTATGTTAAACTTCCTTCCTAAAGCCTCAGCAGTCTGCCGCAGTCTAATGTGTACGAGACTGTGTGGTGACGTTTTTTCATAATTCGACAACTAGGTTGGTTGGTGGTTGTAGCAGAAGAATATGATAAGAAAAATTAAATGGGAAACATGTTTTTATAAATATAAATAAATGCATTTTTTATGAATTTTCCCTGATTCCTAGAACATGACCATCAGTTGTCCCGCTGTAGGTACTGCAACTGGGAACACTCGGTTACATAGGCTTGTCCCAAAATAGTAGAGTGTAAATAGCATCTCTTGTTTAAAAACTATCAAAACTGTCATAAAGAACCCCTTCATTTATAAACATTGTTTAAATAAGAGATGTTTAAAAATGTGTGGTTCAACTGGCCTCAATCATTACTTAACTTTAAGCAATGTTTATAAAAACCCTTTATATAACAAAAATATCATCTCAACATTTTGTTTCACCAAGATAAGGAAGCCAAACATGTATAAGGTTACTAACCCACGACTTAAGTCAACCATATAACCCAGCTTATTCCAGTCCACTGCAAGCAATGGGCTTCATCTAAGGTGTGTTATACCACTAATTCCTTCGCTTTTCTTATTCCAATCCATACTTAATATTATAAATGCTAAAGTGTGTCTATCTGTCTATCACCTCTTCACGCTTAAATCGCTAAACCGAAATGTGGTATTGAGATAGTCTGAGTCCCGGGAAAGCACATAGGATAGTTTTTATTCCGATATTCCCACGGGTTCGAAACTTTTGCGGGTGAAACCGCGGGGCGCAGCTAGTCAGCTAAAAATTATACTAGATTGTTTGTTACATAAGAAAATTGTTTACTTATCCATCAAAAAATACTCCACTAAAATATATTCTTGTATTGTTTTGGATACCTACACACAAGTAAATATTCATAAATTCAAATATTGACAGAAAATGCATGCGGAGCTTACGCCACAACATTCTGGCAGGAGTCACGAAAACGAAATATTTGCTCGCTAACCTAGTACCACATATTGTAATAATCTCCGTGCCGTCTAAATACCGCGACTGACACGGTTACCGTCAAACGAGCCACTCTTACGACAGATCTACGACAGTTGTTATTATTTATGATAGCTGAAATCAGGAAATTTTCTGTTGTAATGACAATATGTACCATCGTGATGCTCTGGCGATAGGCCAGCATTGTCGCGAGTTCATTACAACTCGTAGATGCGAACGGGAGTCTTTATTTCGTAAGATACATCTTTAAAACATTTACAGCTTTTAATATAAAAAAATACATAATTTATTTGCTACTTTAATTTGGTGGAAGAAGCATTGCATTTAATCGTATGCTTTATTTTATTAAGTGAGAAGTATCAGTTTATTTCTAGATTTCAGTGGTCTTCATATTAAAACTAGAATGATCTGTTGTGGTAAAAAATATTGTAGGGTTAACAAAACAATTTAATTATCTCTGAAAATTCACATATTTACTGACGTTTTAATGAATTTTAGGAAATGAGGAGACTTCTTCACTTCTCATTCTCTCGAATGCTCGAATGTTCTTTTTCATGTTATTCTGGAATCAACTTCCATTAGCAAAAGCCAAAAATTTATAATAAACACATTCTAAAATCATGATAATTTGGGTATAACTTTATGTTGAACCTTGAGATTTAGCTTATTTGTTCCTCAACATCGGTTCAACTACAGTTTTCAAAGAGTGACCGTGAATCTAAAATTAGGATGTGTTCTTTTTTTACGTTCGTTTATCCTTCATTCTCGCCACAATAGGGCTGTTCAACGCCTGTCGCTCATAACTACTGCGTAGAATTCATACATCAAAATAAATTATAAATCATGTAAGAACATTTGGCACGCAACGTAAGCGTACTAGATTTCACGAGCATCGTTGGCGCCATCCACACCTGTATTTTGACAATGTTATAAGCAATAAATGTCACTGCTCCACTTTACGATCAATGAACGGCCATTTTGAAATGTTTTCTGATCATTAGCATATTACTGAATTGTTTGAAAATTTTATTGTTGCATGAGGTTGTTCAACAATTTTTGTATGTAATGATCTCAGTACTGGTAATAAATGATAACGTTTCAAAATTATTGACTAAGTACAAAAACGGAGGCTTAGTAATAGGGTTCCGTTAATTGGGTACGGAACCTTTTACTCACTTCACTTCGTTACTTTTTTATAGTTCATAATCTAGTGATTTTAATTTAACAACATTCCATTCTTATTACAATAAGTTCAGATCCTCCTTTAGTCTGCTTAACGACCACTATCAATGTGTTACATAGGTTTATTTATTTATTAAAAAACCATTTGCACTTGTTTCCAGCTATCCTCGGCTTCCACTCGATGATGAATCAGGATCAGTACCACGCATCGCTGCTGAACAAGGGGCAGCCCGTCGGACTCGGCTGGGACGGCATCACCAAAGCCACCAAATCTAAGGTACACTTCTCACTACAGTCCGTCCGTTGAGAGAATGCGTTCCTGACACCTGTCACTGCGACAATTCCAGTAGCTAGTAGTTTTGGCTGCCATTAAAGACCAAAATAATAATTCCAAGTTTTGTAGCTCGTAGCATAGTTATCTAATAGAATGACGTCCTAACTTTACGGCCACGCTTACCGTTAGTTTTCGAGCAAACTGTTTCTGAATGGCCAGCAACCCGTTATAAACAAGAACGCAAAATCAGTCTAGTTACAAACCTGTCTATTTTTGAAGTGATAACTTCTTGAGGCGCGTTGGGAATTTTTTGATTTTTTGCTTTGAGATGGGAAAAAGCCATTGAACTCGCGACACTGTTACCGTAACCGACACCGCGCTACATTCGGATGTCCTCGGGATGTACTCGGTTTTAATGTATATCCGATATGTCAGTGAGTGATGGCGAAGTATTCTGTTTGTGTTTTGTTTAAAAGACGATTAAAAAAATACACACGTAATTGTTCAAGTTTTCACTTCTGTCGGCATTCTTGGAGTGCCACTGTTTTTTTTTTCTTGCTATACATTAAATGTGCACTGGTACAGCACGTTGTATTGAACGTTTCTACAATGAAGATGTTATTGTGCTTGCAGGTGTACCCCATGGACCCCCCCAACGACACAGACCCCGACGACACCATCAAGCGCGTGCAACAGAACGACCAGAAGCTCACTGATCTCAATTGGAATAATATTAAGGTAAGGGAATTAAAAACTGGAGTAAGGCAGAAAAGAGAGGTAGTCTAACCTAATATTGGGTGTTTCAAGCTGAGATGATGATTACAGTGAATTAATAGGCTTGTTTTATGAGTATTTGACGAAAAGTCGACATATTATTCACTTGCGTGAAATAGTTGTTTGGTTTATGTCAGAAATTCTTGAAAAATTTATAGCAAAAGTACCCCAGCTTGCTGACAATTTAATGTTTGTTTCGATATCAAGTTTTCCTTATATGAGGATATTTTTGAAGGCATTACATAGTACGGGTGAGTAAGGACTTCAAGTCAAAAATTAAAATGAACCTAACTATTATTCTCCCCAGAACATAAGCGACGAGAAATTCGAAAAGCTATTCGAGGCATTAAAGGGCAACACTCACCTGGAGGTGCTGTCGCTCGTCAACGTGGGCCTCAACGACCGCACGGCCGCGCTGCTGGCCGACGCGCTGCGGGCCAACACTGCGCTGCGGGTCGTCAACGTCGAGACCAACTTCATCAGCCCGGGCGGCGTGTTGCAGCTCGTGAAGGCCCTGCTCGATACTAATATTGTTGAGGAGTTCCGGGCTTCCAATCAGGTGAACGACACGTTACGACTATTTTTTCTCCTTGCCACGGTACGATAACAGGTCTTGTTTTTGCACATATATAGAGGGCCGATTGCAGTGTCAATTAATTACTCTAAGGCTGCCATCAGACGGACTGCATCGCAGCCACCGCGCGCAGTCGATATATTCAACTAAACAGACGGACTGCATTTGAACTGCATGCCAGCTTTCGAAGCAGTTAAGTCAGTTAAACTGCATCTAAACTGCGATGTTAGAGCTGAAATGCAATCCGTCTGTTTAGACCCTAACTTTAACATCCAGGTTATGTCTGCGTAGTCAAAACTCGATCATAGATTCATCGTAGTTTTGACTGTGCAGATAACCTCGATATTATAGTCGCAAAATCTTGCAGTCTGTACGAAGCATCATTAATCTGCGCAATGTTTTGCCAGGTCTCGTCTTATTCGTGGGCAAAATAACTAGGCTATAGTTGCGTCACAAGTGCTACGATTATTATGTTTTTTTTGGAATGGAGCTTATGAAATATACCTAATATACCTTCTTCAATAATAGCGTGTTTATTGCTCAATCCCAACTTCGTACACTTGTTCACAGCGGTCGCAAGTACTAGGCAACAAGATCGAGATGGAGATAACGTCGCTGGTGGAACAGAACCCCACGCTGCTGCGACTGGGCCTGCACCTCGAGTACAGCGACGCGCGGCACAGGATCGCCAGCCATCTGCAGAGGAACATCGACAGAAGTGAGTGTTATATGTGTAGGAGGGATTATGTGCTAGGCAGGTACTGAGTTTGTTCGTTGGAAGGTACCTACATATGCAAAGCTCGGTAAACTTCATATTCGGTTCACAAAATTAACTTGAAATGATGCTTGCTAACGGCAAGCTGAGGTATGACAATGTACTGTCAGAAACACGCATTAATCAGTCTATTTTTATGAACGCATAAAGGTAAAGTAAAGTAGGGCTATATTCGACAGAAAATCTCCAAAGACTGGGGACAATATGTGAGTGAACGAAGGTTTGATGGCCTGCTTACACTGGCACGGTCTCTAGGCAGATTGGTCAGAAGGCAGTTTGGTGCAATGAGCATTGCATATGTGTGTGCTAAGCGATGGTTGAAACGAGTATCTGTTTAGTATGTAATCCATGCTCAATAGGGAAATGGTGCAAAGACGATTTGGTTTGCTATTATTATTTCCCTTGGGGTAAATGTAAGCTAATAATATTTATACATCTGCTTTAAAAGTGATATAAATTGTTGATTGTATTTAATAGTTCAACATGTTTAACATGGTAAAAATGTTTTACCATTAATAGAATTACTGTAATAATCTTTACACCACTATCTAGCTATCAGTTTACAGTGCAATATGATCTAGTTTTTCGTAAGCAGAAGAAAATGTCAGTATAAATGGCAAAATAATAGCTAAACATACATAGCTTATATTGCATTTATGCTCATATTAACAACTTGCCAGAGAAGTTATTTTATAAGATGAATTTAATAGTTTTATTACAGGTTCTTACGCATATTGTGAGATGATGACGTTGCATATATTTCAAATCGAAATAAATGTTACTGCCCTGTTCGAACAACATCATCTTACATCTATTTTATGGTCTATGAAAATGTATCTTGCATAGAACTTTCACTCTTAACTCTGAACATTAAAGCTCACTGTAGCGTGCAACTATCTCAAGTGTCAAGTAACACGATTCATGGAGAATGTCACTGTAATATCATTTGATTGTATCACCTGAAAAACATACTTTCTAGGCGAGTTCAGACACGTGCAGTTATGTAATAGTCACTATTTATTTCTATTAAACATAATGATTGATGTAATTTATAACAATTTTGTAATTTATGAAAAATAAAAAAAAAACATTTCTAAAAAAAATTAAAAGAATAAGTAATTTAGTAAAATAAATATTTGTAATAATTTAAGTTCTCAAACAGAATACAGTACAAGATAATAGCCCTTATCAACAGCTGTCGTGTCTAAACTAGCCTCTTTTACGGCACAGTACCTAACGTTCGCGGTATGCACAGATGGCGCGGCCCGCACTTCCGCCCGGCGCCTGCGCAATATGTTGTAAACATTCACATTTCGATTATATCCTCAAACGTATCGTCATGGTGGTTGACACACTATCTGTTGGCCTGAGGTGATCAATCAAAGATTTTTAAATTTAAAGAATATTATATTCAAACTTATGTTTCAAATTAATATTATTTCAAGTTTAACAAATATAAACATTATTTTAGTGGTAATTAAGTTGATTTCAGAGTGACTATCACTATTGAAAAAGTTATAAAAATGTTTGAAGTTGCTGCGTAAACTGAACTTTATTGTGTAGGATTTAAAGTTATTTTTCCATAAACTCATAATTTGTTTACATTTTTGGCAAATTAATCGCGAATGCAGGTTACATAACATCACGCCTGTTTTTCCCCGAAGGGTTAGGCAGAGGTGTACATACCTACACACATTTCGCCAATTTACCCAATGAATTTCTATAAACAGATTTATAAATTTATCCTCCTGTTTATGGACAAAAGACTGCAAATTGGCCGAATTCCCTTTTAAATAATATCAGTGCCAACTCGGAAGTTGTCAACACACCACGACATTTTAACATATACACACCCACGCCTACTAAGCACGTATGGCGCATTTTGAACAGCAGCCCATCCTCAGCTTGCATTAACACTCAAGACACGGAAACCACTGGAGAAACATACATCTGTACATAGAGAGAATTACTATGCTTGGGTCTAATGCGAGTCAGCGATTCAGCTGCTGGAAACTGCAGACATATTTTCCGAACTATGTTACGAAGTTTTCTAAAGCGCTGAAAGACTACATAGTAGAAACTGAATGATTGAAAGTACTCTTTATGTGTAATAGTTGTAATAATAAAATACAGTGCTATTCAGTATTACTTAGTGATAAAAAAAAATAGTCACTATTAAATTGTTATTGAAGAAGTACAGTCTTAAAAAACATTCGTCAAACAACGTCCACCTCGATTTAAAAAAAATAATATATTTAATGTAAATTTGGACGTGTGAATTATTTGAAAAAGACAGATGAATTATATTCATTTATTTGTTGTAGTCTAGTATTAACTGACACACAAATCATAAAACTTTACATTTCTGCTAAAACTTTGATCATGAACAGAACATTGTAAAAATAATCTTGCCAATCATTTGTCTCTCCACAACGGATTATCGATTACCCATTAGACACAAGCAACATCGATAAACAAAATCGATTATCGCACTCAGATTGCCGAGTGCTAAAGAAGGCTAGCGTGTCGCTGAGCATGCGCAGACCGCGCGGCCGGCCACCGGCTGTCGGCATCGACAGCAGCTTCTTCAACCTGACACCACCTAGCGCAGAAGCCGTCACACCCACCAAGGAAGAACCAAAACCGGTAATCTCAAAAACAGTAGATACCGAGACCTCATTAACCGTTAAAGCTAAGGTGCAACCAGACGACAGACCTACCTCAATAGCGATAGGCGATGGACCACTGCTACCTGACAGACCTTTGACAAATGGTATTCAAGCACCAGTCGCCACTCAACTAGAAAATCCTGTTACTGAACTTGAAAAACCAGTAACTACCGAAACAGTACAACCGGTAACCACAGATACAGAGAAACCGGTAACTATCGACACAGAAAAACCGGTAACTACCGAAAATGTACAACCAATACCTTCCGAAAACGTACAACCGGTGTCTACCGAAAACGTACAGCCGGTGCCTACCGAAGACCGTCTAACCGGTGAGCCGGTAGCTCCGGTAACAGAGGAGGGAAAAGCAGAAGAGAGTACAGATAAAATACCGTTTCCGACGGGCGAACAAGTGGACCGGTTCGTCAAGGCGGCTCCACTTGATGTTAACCCCAACCCGCACTCGTGAGTAGTGACGAACTCATTGCAACTCACACCACACCGCGTGCCCCCCTATTTTTATTTTTTTTAGATGTTTATACACAGTTTTATGTGAATTCGAACAATTATAACATACACAAGTATATTTTTTAAAACTGTCATTCACTTATGTACGGAAGGGGGATCTGCCAGGCGCAGAGGTCTTTGAACGACTGTATTTTTATGATAGCGCACCGACTTCTATGTGTCGTCAGATTATCCTCTCTTCTGTCATTTTGTAGCGTGTCCTTAGGTTTAAAGGACAAGTTGCACTTCAGTCTAAAGTTAATCAAACATAATCATTAAAGTTTACGTTTCATTCTTGAATAGATGAAGCGAAATTGTTTTTGTAATGTATAACTTAAAAGAATAAGTGATTCGTTTTCTCATAAATAATTTCCATAATTCATATTTAATACACTTTATTTTTAATGAGCAATGTTACAGACTATATATTTCTATCCGAATTCAAAAAGAAGGAGGTTATCAATTCTACTAAATGTTTTGTTCTGTTACACGCTATTTTGGAAAGAGCAATTTTAATGTGGAACTTCTTAAAATATTTTATAATTTTTTTTTATTGAATTGGCTACAAAATTGTTCTAATTCACATGACTAAACATGAGACACATGTGTGATACAGTAGTTGAGAGATATGTTGTTCCATTCCAGTACGGAAAGACCTAACGCTGCGACTTCAGTTCAGATTCTTTAACCAACTGGCAAAGGGGGCGCGTAGCCAATAGGCGAGGAGGTCAGGCCCACGGTACATTGTTGGCACGGCATTAACAATACAACGCTTTTGTTACAGCTTACTTATAATGCCGGCTGATTGAGTGAACACTTACACACATACACCAACGTGCAGTTTTATTGTAGGGATTCTCTTGTGACTGAAAAAACATTTTAAGGGCTTTCAAGGCCTCAAAATAAACAGTAAAAATGGTTAAAAATAAATTCTGATGTTCAGCAGCAAAATTCAATTAAGTACACATGTCGAATCTAGTGATACCAAAATGAGATCACAAATTAGTTTTCAACTTCTATCATGTCACAAGATAGTTTTGATGTTCAGATAATATTTCACATCTGAATAATGTATGTTATCCATTTTATTATAAAACTGCACTACAAATATTTCTCTAGTCGATATGACATAAATGGCGACACTAAACGCCATAAATGCCATATTTGTAGCATAACAATTAGTTTACTCTTTATAACTCTAAAATACTCTCTACATTAATTCCTAAAAATCTATTTCCTTTAAAATCTCAATATGGAACGAAACTAATAATAATGTTTATGTGTTTTCTACTATAAACCTTAACAGCTAACAATTTAATTTAATTTCTAGCAGCGAGGGGAACGTAGAACAGAACGATAATATATAGGAATAGCCGCAAAACAATTGGTAAACTGTCATCTGTTTTGGCGCGAATGTAAATGGCCAATTACGATAGTGCCGTGCTATTTTTTTTCCGGTAATAACGGTTTTTCACAGCACAAAGGCTTAGCTAATCAAGATTTTTCGCTTAGTGAGCCTACGTCGAAGCTATGGGGTCCCAGCTGCGGCAGGATAGTCATAAACGTTTGTTTAGCATCTATTAACTAGAACCATAAATAAAAAAGATATATTTTTTTCCTGAACTCAATGACACGCATGGTTGTGACTACTAACAATTGTTTGCGGAATGAAGTTTTGATACTAAACTTCATAGAGACAAAGACTATGATGAGCATGGGTTTAAATTTCCAACTTTGTATTTGTGTTATGAAACTGTTTGAAATGATTGATTGTTAATACATGTTTATCCTTTGTCATGATTTATTTCTAAATGAACCTGTTACGTTACCGATGTTCGCTATACGAAAATGGCCGCTCGAGTGGGCTAAAAATAAACTTTACTACCGTTTGAGTTGAAGAGTCCTTGATCTGATGCAAAATGGATTGCATTTAGATTTGTTATTGCGGATTTTACTGCTTCTATTGAGATCTAACATTAGCTATTAACTTCCAATATACAAAACACATTTAGAACATTGATTTAATTTATTCTCAAAGACTAAATTCAACAAGTCCCTTAAATATTTAATTAATTTAAAAAGGCCCTATCTCCATCTAAACTCACGCTAATTTCTCCCTTATTTCTTCTAACTCAAGTCTCAATTTAGCGAGCATCGGTGAGGAGATATATGTGTATAAATGTGTGACACGTGTTGGTGTGTGTGCATTTCAGTACGCCAGCAGCGACGGAGCCAGAACAGCGCTTAGAGCCTTGAACTGTCGCTTGTGGTAAGTCTTATTCTGTTATAGTAAGTTCTGACGTCATTACATTGAATATAAGAGTCATTTTCGGCAGATATTAGAGGTTGTTGGATAGTTTACTAGCCTTGAGTACCTAAATTTTCTCTAAGTAATCTGTACATTATTGACTGGTAACTAAATAAAAACCATTTGTGTTTTTAAATTACATAATTTAAAAATGCATTCTCCTGTTCTTTCATTATTGCAATGTCGAACAAAGCGAAAAGCTTTGAATAAGCATTTTTGAAAAATTTAATGTATTTTAGTTCTCTCACTTGTTTTGTTTATAATATCTGTTGAAATTGACTCATTTATCATGTCATCATTAGAAATGCCATTGGCATTTTCAAATTCATATAAATCTTCACTCAAAATTCTCCTGAAATTAATGACGCTTTGTAATATACCACTGTTTCCCAGCTTTTAATGTTACGGGTAATGTAAAACAATTGGAAAAGCTAGGTATGCCTATACAAGAATTAATTTAATATTGGTAAACCATAGTCAACTTTTGGCCAAAACTTATAACGGAATCCGTTTTCGATCACAGTAAAACATTTTTTTTGTCTTTGTTGGGTCCACTGCTGAGCAAAGGTCTCCTATTTTTCCTTCGAAACATCCCATCTTGTGCGATCTCTGGCCATGTTGACCCTGCGAACCTTATCAGCAGTTAAACCTAGAAACACAAAAATGTACCTATATTTAGACAGTCGGCGAAACTTTTTTGCCATATTACTTTACCCGTAACATAAATTGCTATTTGCCAGCAAAAGTTTGAGCAGTGAAAAGCTGGAATGTCAGTTAAACTTATTTGAAATATTTTATGCAAAGGATGCATTTTGTGCATTTGCAAGCACATTTCCCTCTGTATAGCATGTTTGCACCCTTCCATGCGTATTATACCCATTGATGAATGCCATTCCCGTTCCCTAAATTAATATTATAAAAAAACAGGGGCATTTAAAGACAAAATAATAAATCTAATGTGTTATAGTTAAAACATTCCATTTTGTAAACAATAAACACTAAGAAATATTTATTTTTATACTAACAATTACATAGAAATGCTTCGCAATTATACTATACCTTAATAATATATTCATATATTTTCTGAATATAAATATTTGGAAAAACTTTTATTTGTATTGACTATGTATTTATCTTCATAATTTGTTTCTTTCTTGTAAGATTACATCTTTGACCTCCTTTTAATAGCTTTGTAATAAAATTTAATGCTATATTATTTTGTGTAATTTATCATAGACATATTAATTATTTAAAACTAATATATCCACTTGTTTCTATGCTATTCGCACATACCTACTTTCATTAATTAAGGTTTTCAAAGCATAACATCTTTACGTAGATTTAGAATAAGTAAGTCATTCAACATAAGTTTTTTTATAGTAAAGATGAGTATCAGGAGATATTAAATGGGTTCAAATTATCAAAACAAAAGTTGAAAGGAACAATATTTAATTTAGTTATTATTTAAGATGCATCGTGTCTTTGGTACCTAGTCGTATCGAATTAGTTTATTTAAAAAAGCACACATCGAAAATAGAAAGTTCCGAAAATTAAAATACATGACAAGCTGCCTGTTGTGTTGCTCTCATAATAAGATGCACTCTTCACAAAATCGGCATCATCACGAGAGTCATTTTTCTCCATTCAGAATTTCTTATACAGCTCAAGGGGGGCTCCAGAGACCGTACTATAGGGAAGTGTCAGTCATCATTGTTCCAGTGTAAAAAAACTGTTGCAACTATGTCCTTAGAGCCATCCTCTTCTTGCACTGAAACAATGATGACAATTAAAGTAAAAAAACTGTAGTAACACCACATTTGCACCTTGCAGGCGGTCGCATCCGGCGGCTGAACCAGTTCACGCGCAGCCGCAGCTACGTAGTCGGCTGGATCCCGTGAGCGACCCCACCCCCACTCGCCCCTCACCACGCACGCGCTCGCTGGCAATGCACTACGTGCATCATGATACAGACTATGTGATTGAGTATTTTGAACTGTATGTTTTAAAAATGGAAGTATTCATACTCTATGGGTTCTTGCACCACAAATCACTGACTGCATTTAGCGTTTAACGAATATAAAATATCGGCCTGAATCTGTAGATCGTTTGAAGTTCACAGAGACAGAATGATGTTTTAAAATTATTTAGCGCTAAATGTATTCAGTGATTTTTGTTGCAAGTTTAGTGGCTAGAAAATCTTTATTAGTGAAAAATACTCGTTGGACAAATATTATTCTGTGTTGAGGCTTTTTGAAATAAGAAAAACCTCGTCATATGAAGCGACCGATTGTTTTGGCGATTTTGCATGGAGTCTGTTTTATGGCCAAATGTGATAAACTGAAAGTTGTTTGTCAAAACAAGTACATTCAGTAATAAAGATTTTTTACCCACAAAATTTTATGTATTTTTTTCAACTTAGCTGGGAAATTGTTGTGTATGAAATTTTGAACTTTTTATTGGTAATTTCGTCTCGTCTTATTTTGTCGTAAGTTACATATTGTTGGCTTCGCAACTAGCAACTTAATGTTATTCTTGTCTGTAGTTTAAACTAAGCTGGTGCTTCGATGTTAGACATAATTATGACAATATTTACTTTTAACTTGCTATTTAAGAACCCCTTTCTAAGTCATTACAACCTATTTAAAGCTTAACTTTTTCAGGTTTTTTTTTTATAAATATAACGACGCTTTAAAACACAATTTACTTATTATAATTCAAAATACACAATCACAACGAACACGTACGGACAGAAAAAATGGTACATTTGAAGACGAATGTTGTGTGCAAACAAGAATTGATATTTTATTATAGTTTTAATTCATGGACAAGAATGATGAAAATCGACTACATAACATCACTAGTACGATGGCAGGCCCATCACTAGTTACAAGTAACATTTCTGATAAAATCACAATTCTTGTAATCAGTGTGAACGATGAACGTTTTACTATTAATTCTTACTATAGTGTGCTAATGAATTCGTATTAATTTTATTATGATATTAAATTGTAATATATTTTATAGATGTGCACATTCCATTAATGCGAAACATGCTTCTCTTATATTGACGCTTTTTTTAGGGTTTAACAAACTTTTTTATTTAAAACTGACTAAATTAGTCGTTAAATTTTAAAATATAATACAACTTATGATATTATTTGGGGTAGCTAGATCGGTGGAGCCATTTCTTTTGCTGACAGTCTAAATTTCTCTACCTCGACAAATGCCGTAGAAGGGAGTCGAGTGGCATTTTAAAGTTCCTTCGTGTGTTATATTTGTGACTTGATGATTTATTAATTTTCTTGACTAATAAAATATAAGACACATCAATGAATTAATTTATGACAGCTTAAAGTTAAATAACATTTGAAAATGACTGATTAATTATGACTTGTCAACTGTTTGATTATAATGATGTTATATGTACAAGTCAAACTGATAAAGAGAAGCTATGTTCTGCGTCAATGGAGAGTAACTTATAATATTTCAATAAAGCACTAGGTTTTGTTCGCGGGGTCTCGTAGACTTTCGATATACGCCTTCGATAGGATTTTGTAATTTTGGTATTCGATTGTAGTTAAGCGACCAGCGGTGTACTGAGGCTTTTGATTTAAAGAATAGCTTTTATAACGTAACCTTTTGCTTTCTTGAAACAAAAAAAAATGCTTAAAAATGTAACTTTATGTATATTTAGTGAATCTACTGGGGAACTAAGTGTCCATAACATTGTGATACAGACATCATATTTTCCATTAAAAATCAACTTCGATTTTTTTTCGTCTGTTAGTTTCAATAAGAGAGATTATTTGTATATGATTTTAGATTTTTAAAATGTAATATTCTTTTATTGTGACGATTTATGAAAAAATTAAATTAATATAAATCATAATTTAATTGTAATGTTAGTTTTATTTATTTTGATATTACGGTTCAGGAGCATTTTGATCCAACGAAATACCTTGACTAGTAGAGTCGCAGTTCTGTAGTTTGTGACAACTGTAAAAAATATTAATAAAGTACATAAACATTATTCAGTGTTTTATTCAACTGGCTTCACGAAACACTTTTAAGCATGTACACACACACAGCTGCGAATTCTATATTTACTAAAATACACTACCCATTAAAAAAAACAAAATTGATTCATTATTTTATGATAAAAAAAAGTTTTAACAAGCGCAAACGCTTGGCATGGGGACCGTTTCTATCTGTTATCGACTTCAGTTAAAAACTGCATTTGAAAAAAGTATAATAAAAAAATTGTGGATACTCCGCTCGCTCGCATTGTAACTAGCAAATATGTATTTGAAAAATTTATGCGGCATAAACATTCTGGAAATGGATTACACTGGTAACAGAATTATTTATGATCATTGAAATAGTTGATATTGAATTTTTCGCTCAACTGCGGTTGACGATTGGCACAAAGCCACTCTAGGTCGCGCCTGTGGACTAAAAATAAAACGACTGTTCATTCACACAAAGCTTTATTTTTGATCCGTTAGATATGTTTCGATGATAGTTTCGCTAAAAGGATCCGTTATTACTAAAATACTTATATTTAAGAAGTATATCTTATATGACAAAATTACCGCTCAGATAATTCGAATTTTGTGACAGCCCGTGAATGTGTTCAAGGCCAGTCACATTAGCTAAAGACTAAATAATACAATAACAAAAAGCATACAACTACTTGACAGTTATACACTCTTTTAATAATGCTTCAGACATACTGACAAGATCTTCTATTCGTCCGCGTCCAAGAGAGCATCGAGTGCAGAGTATGCGAGGTACAGGAGATTGGGCTCGACCTACGGATCGACTCCCAGGCATAGCGAACAATCTGTGCCTCCTCTTACGGCTATAGTATATCATTACTTTTTACCGTTGGTGGGAAAAGCCTGGAGTGAGCGGTAATTTTTATTTTTATTGCCACCCGATCTAGAGAGGACACAATTTACTCTTCATATTACATAACTGTTGTATGAGGCTACTAGCCATCATCATAAAAATAAAGGGTTCGGATGGTTTAAAATTCCGAATCTGATACTTGTAGCAAGATAACACTTAAGGATAAACCAAACACCCATTTTTTATTAGAATTCACCAAGAATTCTAAAATCACTCAAAGAAATACGCACCAATGTCACTGCGAATACGTTTTGTGAGATTGGTGCGTACTTCCCTTTTCGTGTTCAATTCGTGACACGGTTGCGTATAATCACCACGTTCATAAAAGCCGTGTCAGTTTGCGTCAATTTTACCTTTGTCAAACATTTTTGGATTTACAGTTGACGCAAACTGAACACTGTTTGGGTATAAAGACTGTACTATAAAGCGCGGTGATTTCGTGCGACGAACGAACAAGGATAGGGGAAATTCGCGTGGTTGGTGAAGTGTCCCCTCTGATACATTGCAAGTAATCGTAACGCGATTACGCGATCTTAAAAACTCTAATATTATAAATAGGTAAGCATATAAATAATTATTGTCACAATTTGGAAGACAAAGCGTTACAAATTAACAATGTAAAGAATTATTAAATGGAAAAAAAAAACGAATGTTCCTAAAAATTGCCGAAAATTCAAATGCTCTCGAGCATTTCAATTTTCGTAATTTTTTTGACATGGAGTGATGAACTAGTGAAGAATAATGGGTTTAACAAAATGAATTCAAGATTGCTATTTCGAGCGAGATTACAAAATAAGTACAGACGCCAGCACATCAACCTACCCGAAACTGTCAGATTTTCCCAATCAACTTTGAACCTTATACTTTAGCGATAAAGTTAAAAATCTATCAAATAAATTTGACAGATTGTAGTAGGTTGATGTGCTGGCGTCTGTACCTAAATTGCTGTAACTTGTTCAGTGATGAAAAGAAAAATAAATAAAAACCAAAGTCACTCGAAAAAAAGTATATTTATAAAAACAAAACAATTTCTAACAAAACGTTAATTTAAACGCAATAATAACCAACAACATCTTACTTATTATTATTATAAATTGTCCTGTTAATATTATTAATTGCAAAACATTTGTAATAAGTGTACGGCGAGTTAGTGTTCAAGGAGGCAGATACAGCTGGTTAAATATATAATTTCTACAGCCAGCAAATTAAGGTTTCATTACCTCAAACACTTATAGTTCCCTCAAACTCCACTAACGCCAAAGTTATTATTAAAAGTAAGTATGTGTTTGAATACAATATTGTTCTAAAACTTTGTATGAAGATATTATTGTCAGTATTGGCTAGCCTTAAGTGCCTACTAAGTACATATTTAGGCCTAAGCTAGGTTCTAGCTAGAATATCTTAAATTATCAACCAGAAATATAAAATCGGCAAGAGCAAATTTTCTATGTTTTGGTTAATTTATAAAGGGCAAATGTCTAATTTTGTGGAATGTGCAAGTGATTTTTCTAACTTGAAACGCTATTAATACCTACAAAGCTAAAACTTAACTTAAAATGTCCACCAAAATTAGAAAATAGCCAAACAAGGCAGGGTAAAATATTATGAATTAAAATACATTTTCCAATACTGTAAATTCTAAGTACATCATTAATTATTCAAATAATATTATGTACAAAATAAATACTTTTCAAGGTTTCAAGACATTGCAGGAATTATTATGTGGCTTAGGCATGCTTCAACTAACATTTTTAGGCTATACACACCCTACTTGCAAACAAAAACTGCTAATGTGTATCAAAACTGCAATTTGTTTACTGTGTTGTCTGAAAACAATTTTAACCGTCTTTTTTTTTTCTTAATAATTTTAGGCTCTACAAAAAAGCGTAAAATCAGAACATATTTGTTACAAATATTAATCTAATATCTTTTAAGGTGCACAACCCGGCTGCCTTTTATGTTATTTAAATATAGAAATATTAAAATACACCAACTCCTAAAGATCTAGCCAAGCTAAATACCAACAAGCTACTCCTTAAATATTAGTTTAGCTGGTTATAAAATGTTGCGACAGCTGACTAGCGAATACGGAGATAAAGATAGCAACAATACAATAAAGAAAATATATTTTAGTTCACGTATGTATGTCAACCAGTCTTACCAAGGCGTATCTATCGTATTATCCAGTAATTGGGTGCTGGAGGTCAGATAGGCAGTCACTCCATGTAAAATACTGGTATTCAGTTGCATCCGGTTAGACTGGCAGCCGACCCCAACATAGTTGGGGTAAGCCTAGACAGATGATGATATTTTAGTTGATGTAGTTATATTTAATTCATGAAATATAAAATTATGACCGCTCTGAAAATGGCAACAACCAGTGGTATTATTACAGGTATATTAGGCCATTTATCGATAGTAAAAAAGTCGTGACTTTTTCTAGATAACACCAAAACTTCAAACATGGTTTCTTGCATAAACATGTTTCTGAACTCTCTTGCAGGACAATAACGTAATAAATAACGTCAACGTTATGTAATATTTCTCTTCATTTACTCACTACTGTAACATCGCTAAATATTCGAAAAAGCTAATAAACATTTTAATTGCCTAAATCTATGATTTGCATACATTTTGGTCGATTTTTTCAACAACTGAATTGACAAGAATACTCGTGAACGATTAAACGTAGAATGAAATATAAAACAATACCCACGGTTCTAGAGATTCCAACCACAATTCTTTAAAAACTTACAAAAACCTGGCTAAAATATTTAAAAAATAAAACATTGCTACGGATTATTAACATTTTTTAATATTCAAACTTTTTCCTAGTAAAGGGTGAAATAAATAAAAACAATAATCCATAACAATCGTTTTATTTTAATACAAAATTAACGAAGCTCATCTATTTAAGCATTTATTGCGCATAAGTACAAAGCGATTTAAGTAATAAGCATTAACGCATTAATTATGTTACAAAGCAAAAGTAATCTATTCGCGATTTGATGACTAAAGATGGCGGTGTGATCGCATGGCCACAGAGTACTATAATAAAATTAAATGGTCTTTGCATAGCTCGAATATTGGTTTTGACCATGGAATTGTTTGTCTGTGCCATTATTATGAACTCCATGGAATATTTTTTATTCCCAAAACTTGTTATTTAATACTAGATAGAATTATGGAGTCCGCAAATAGGCTAATACCCCTACTTTTAGGAAATAATATCACTTCAAGTGTATTTTAACTTTAGAAAATAATTTTAGCAACCAAATTAGACACCTATAACGATTTAAAAACATATTATACAATTGAAAATGAGGACGTTCCTAGGGTAAATTATGATTCGATAAATTATTCGATCAGACTGAAGGTCTAAGAAATAACACGTATTTTGAAGAGCATAAGGTATAAATTACTTTGAAACATGTCTTTTAACCTAATTGTCTACTCTACTAATTCTCCTTCCACCTTCTAATTAAAACATTCGGAATGTAAAATGCATCATAATGACTGAATAAAAAAATATAATAATATTATGTACACATGGACATATCGCCTTAACATCGTTGTTTGAATATTAACCAGTGTTCATTATAAAAAAAATGGATGGTCATTCTATCTACAATCTAATTGGATACAAAAAAAAATACGATTTTCAAAATAATTTAAATCAATGGGGATGTTTTTCTTACTTTTCATTGCAGTTATTCGCATACTGTGGTATTTAAAACTACGAGTGCCAATTGTGTGACAATTACAAAACGAGAAGTATTTTAATAATTTTTTAGATAACGCGAAACGTGTGTTGTAAAACGCACTATTACATTATTAATAGTACCAACAGTAATGTAGATAACCGTAATGAAATGTAAAAAAAAAAAATGTCTTTCGTACTAATATTGAAGTTACTGTTTTTAACTTGTAGGCGTAACTAAGATGAAGTTACTTATTCTGTCTTCATGCAGTCAGCTACTATTAATTTAGCTTTGCATTGAGGTTTTAAAGTCTAACCTGGGAAACGCGGCATTTGACCATTTATTTTATTAATTGTATAGTTCCCACAGTTTTTCTTCTTGTCTTCCTTCATATATTTTTCTAAAGTTATTGCAGCTATCCCAAACAACCAACCAACTAACTAACCAACTTTATTTTCCATCTTAAATAATATTCATCGGTCTACCCCTACTAGTTACGCATACAAGTGAACGTACTGCTGTTTACACGTTGTTCTCAAGTTTGTCGAGCGACATGTCTCGTCTCCAACTCAGCAGGTCATCCAGAAGGGCTTCTAATTGAGGGTTGCCCCCGAGTCTGGCCACCTGGAAAAGAGATTGAAGATTGCAAACACTGATGCTAGCTTTCTTTCTACTTTGTTTGCAGAAAACATAAGCCTGAGGTACAGATCTTGTGATATTCATAGGCCCTTTCTAGAAAGGTTCACTAGCTACCGCTTGAGCAAGTAGGCAGAGGGAACAAGAGGTTTTACTGACTTCGGTCTTTATTGCCTACCCGCCGTAGTCTGAAAATGGAAGAATTGTGTTGGCCCTAAAAGATGAGATTCATAAGCTACTATATATTAGTTTCAAGTTGTCCAAAGGACGTAATTCCGATATTTATCTACAAGGAAGTCGGAAGTACTTTCCAATTATACGTAACTGTGCCACCAAGCACTAGTATTGTGTTCCTATCTATTTTTTATTTTATTTTATTTGAGAAAAAAATAAAGTCCAAAGAGGTAAATTAAACATGAGATTACCAGTCGACAAAACACATGCTGCTGCACAGCATTAACGGCTTTCTATCACAAAGACTTATAAGCTAAACTAATAAATACATTAAAATATCAATAACCAACCTCTCTCCGCGCCTCCTCATCGAGACTCTGCAGCGTTTTCCTCGTGTACTCGAAGCTGCCGATTCGCTCCAGTATCGTGATGCAGTACCGCTTCACCTCCAGGTCTCGGGTCCTTTGACGAAGTATGTCTAAAGTCGGTGCTAAGGAAATGTACTAATTTCTGTTGTTATTCAGGCTAATTTTGCTGTTTTATAAGGTAGGTAGGTAGGTTTTATGAATATTAGTGGTCATTAAAGAAAAGTGAGAGCAGTGGTAGCCTGGTGGCTGTGGTAACGGCCCCGACTTACGAGTTGTAGGTCGTGGGTTCGAACCCAAGCAGGCGCTTTACTTTGTGTAATTTATTTCATCACAATTGCTCTTATAAACGGTGAAGGAAAACATCGTGAGGAAACCAACAAGTCCTAGGACCAAAAATTCGAAGACATGTGACATCTTACCAACCCGCACTGGACCCGCGTGGTGGTTTACGGCCCATTCCCTCTCACAGAGAGGAGGCCTGTGTCCCAGCAGCGGGAACATTATAGGCTGATTATCCTAAGAACGACGAATGTTTTAACCTTACATGACTTCCAGGGTACATGTCGCAGGAAGTCATTGCAAGACATGTAAAAAACCATTTTTCACCAAAACAAATTATTTAGCTCGGTCAGAAGGGATAATAGGTAACCCATACAACAAGTCCTAGAAAAAAATATCGACCAAGTGCGAGTTGGACTCGCACACGAAGGGTTCCGTAGGTACCACCATAGAATATGTAACACTACATATAAAATAACGGCAAACATTCACGTTTGTTGTATGGAAGCCCCCCTTAAATATTTATTTGTTGTTATAGCGGCAACAGAAATACACATTCTGTGAAAATTTCAACTGTCTAGCTATCACGGTTCATGAGATACAGCCTGGTGACAGACAGACAGTGGAGTCTTAGTAATAGGGTCCCGTTTTTACCCTTTAGGTACGGAACCCTAAAAAGGAAGTTATATTTGTAAAGGATACGAAGCACTTGGTTGTCTCCCTGCCTGATGGCGTGTATGATGGGGAAGCTGAACTTGCCCTCCGTCAGGTCCTCGCAGTAACTCTTGTTCTCTGTGTACTGAGAACAAAAGATATTCATTAAATAAGGTATTAAACAATTATGCATTATACATAGTTTAGTTAAAACTGGCCTTGAGTATATTTAGCATAATAAAATTTAAATAAAAAACGGACTAAAAAAGTTAAGAACAATAATGTATCAATCAATCATACATGAGTTGGTAGTTTCTGTTGAATATTTATATTTATAATTTCAACATAAATCAACCATATTTGAATATTTGATGATCGCATTATGTTGTCAATGGTTATTCAAAGAGTAAGCGATTGGCCATTCTCATGAGTATACAGGTTGAAATTGAATACATGTGATAAATCGAAATGGGAGATTGTACTCATCATTATGAACAACTTTGAAAATGGGACCAAACCTGAAATCGCGAAAAAAAACGTCCAAGGATATTATATTTATTTATTTTATTTAACCCTGTATAGTTATGAGAAACGGTTCAAAGTTCACTCATCCTTCATACAAAAGGGAGGATCCTCCGACCAGATGGGTGTTGTCGGGTGGGCTACTGCCCGACGATTGATATCGGGACCTGCCTGAGGTAGCTGCGCAGTGCGGGAGGGGTGATAATTGTCACAAGTTGACGAATCACCGAGCTCTCGCATCACGTCACCACACCCCTCCCGCACCGCGCTGCTACCTCAGGCAACGTCGCAGTTAAGCGGTCGGCCTATAGTTATTACAATGATTATTTACCTCTGTCAACCTCAAGTTGCAGTAGTCGTCTCTGATCTGGAAGTACAACCCGAGTATTCCGGATAATTTGCTGAAGTCGGACTTGTTGTCACTGAACAACTGCATTAGACGGATGGCCAACATGAATAGACCACCCGTCTCTGTAAAATTAAGGGTACATTATTAACAACACATCAACAGGTACCTATATTATTAATTGGTACTAAAATAGTTTAGTATTTTTAATGATCTTCAACCTAGCTTTGGCCCAAATGTGTTGAGGCCTGAATGTACATATTACACGGCGGATATTACGAAAGGATACAAGCCAGTTGAAATGGGTTAAGGGTCAGCGTAGATAAATTGAAACTCAACCTTAGTTTCTAATTTTTGCCGTAATACTAAAACAGGCTGAAATTAGAGTTACTAAAAAAAACCAGAGTTTCTCGTGCTTTACTTTAATAAAAACTTTCTAATGAAGAGGCACAACATCGTAAATAGTGCAAAAAAAATATGGGGTAAGAGCTAAGATTCCTCAGTAAATAACGTTCGTTGTTACAAAATTTCAAGAAATAAAATGTTTATCAACTTTACACAATATCTCACTTTTGATGGTCATCTCCTTGTACTCCTCCTCGGACGGACACTGGAAGTTATCCCTCCAGTAGATCTCGATGCCCTGCCCTCTGTGCAGCTCTAGTAGCTGTTCTGTGTACACTGTTGTTGCCTGAAACAAAAATCATTGCTAAAGTCTATTCAAATCCTTGTTTCCAATTGATGCTATATGAATATCAATTTAATGCTAATGTAAAGTAACTGTTTCAATGACTAGTACAGTTGAAAAAGTCATTAAAAAGTTTGATGTTGTAGCCCAAACTGAATTTTATGCATTGAAAGTTGTTTCCACAAACATATTTATTTGTTTACGTGTTTGGAACCTAAACTGAGTTGAGACCTTTCCCTGCAGTCGGATAATAAGCTGGCATTATATCAATTATTTACCATAGGATGCCCCAGCTCTTGCGTCTTCTCGAGAGCCACGATCATGGTGTAGTTGGCCGCGTTGATGGTGCTGGCGACGCCATAGATGGAGTGCGCCACCGGGATGCCGCGCCGGAGGATGGAGTTGTCTTGAATGTCGTCGATCCTGGGTGAAAAATATTGATGTTCAAGAAAGATGCTTAAAACATCAATGGCACGGTTTATTTTGGAATGGTGACAAATGAAGAGCAGTGACTAAGTGATTAACTTTCTGATATCCGCTCGGCATCTGGATACTAGACAATGACCTATATTCGCCTTATACTATAGAACCAAAACGAGTGGGTTGGGGATGTGTGAATTTAAACAAAAGGCCAAAGAAAAAAAAAAAATTGTCGATTCTTTATTTCGGAGAAATATCCTCGAAGAAGGAAACCAAGTTTTCTTAATTCATTTGTAACTTTGTAACTCAGTATCGCTATCTACGTAATGTGGACGTGGTCACTAGTCTTAAAATCTTTAAATAGATATCAGTTCGTTATTGTTTCAAGTGTCGTCTCGCGAGTATTCCCCATGTGAGTCACAGTTTATTTTTAAATCTCGCTTCTAAATACTTCAATTAACAGATGTGAGATAGGGAATACCATCCCATCACACCAATTGAACCGAGTCACACATTTTTACGGAATGTGTAGTTTTGTATTCACCATTCGTAATTAATAATGTGTCTTACATGGGAATATCAGCCATAGCATCTAGATAATCTAAATTGTATCTGAAGTCTGAATACCGTTGTAAATGAGCGAGTCGTGACTCGAGACCTTAACCTCTTCTATGGTATTTACATTTACATAGATACCTTCTATGAAAAGCACTTCTAAACTAATAAATAATTATGTCAGTATCATAGACCCAAGTACGTGAACCCCACGACAGAAGTGGAAAATCAATATTATTATATATTCTGCGAAATTGTCTGGTTGGTCCAGTAATCGCTTGTGCTATGCCAATGCTTCAGTTCTTTGCCAGATAACCACATCTTTTTATTATTATTACTAGCTTCTGCTCGTGACTTCGTCCACGTGAAATTTTTTGTTCTCCCGATCCACCCCGTCGCCTTTGTCTTTGTCTCTGCATAGCATCGTCAGCCCGCGCAATTACTTCGTTTTCACTAAGCTTTTTTTTTTTTTTTCATTTTTTTTTTCTTTTTGCTCGGCTCCTAAGGGTTCTAGCGTGATGTTAGATAGCGTATAGCCTTCCTCAAATACAGGGCTATCAAATGCAAAAAAAAAAAATTCAAATCCGACGATATATGGTAGTTCCAGAGATTAGCTCGTTCAAACAAACAAACTCTTCGGTTTTATTATTAGTAGGTACTTATAGATTTATTTATTTAGGATCTCCAACAAAACAACAATCTTCTAACATGAATGCTGTAAACAACATATTGATTTAAAAGAGTGCCCATGGTGTTTCTTGGCCATTGTTCTCCATAGAAATCCATACTACGTTTTGGAACGGGCAGCTAGTTTCATCTATCCTACTGACCGACTCTTGACAATCCAAAAATGCTTGAAATTAGTTTAATCGAAATAAAAGCTAGTTTAGACGAATTGTAATTTGCGTCTTTATTAAAAAAACAAAAACTGGAGCCTGTTATTCTGAATTCGTTTTTCTAATACCATTTCCATTTTACCATTTGGGTAAGTCCTATGTCCAGCAGTGGACGTCTTTCGGCTGAAATGATGTAGACGATGATGATGTTGAATACCCAAGACAAGAGAAGGAACTGTTAATTTTCGATATCAATAGCTAATTAATATTTTCGAAGCGATTGATAGCGATTACCCGTAGCGCTTAGTGTACGAGCTGCCATAACATGACAATAAATATCACCTTTATTAAAATGTGTAATTTAAAAGTTTGTGACAACAATTAGGAACAATTAATCGCCATTAATATGACACATTTAATTTGCTAGTGTTCAAAGTAACGCCTGACGCAACAAGTGTCAACAATGCATGAATAAATAGAAAAAGCCACTTATCTTAGTGTGTTGTCTATAATCTATAGGAAATATACTATACTAGCGGCCCGCCCCAGCTTCGCTTGGGGGCATTTTTTTATTCGAATTTTCTTTCATACATACCTTGTAATGGATAATTCTTTTTTTTAAGGATTTAATTTTATGATAATATATGAGACAATATAATCCATAGGTACTAATATTATAAATGCGAAAGTGTGTATATCTGTCTTTTTTTTTAAGGATCAAAAAATGACTCCTCCCGCTCTGGGTGGAGCGGAAGGGAGTGTCAGACTCTTACTGACTAAAACCCATCGTGTTCCTTCCTTAGCCCTTTATGTTCCGGGGCAGCGGTAACCCTTTCGGATAATCCCGCTGACCTGGCAGGCTTCGGCCCTAACGGGCCCCTACACTGCTGACATCTCTTTGAGGCGCGCGTGGAACACGTACCTACGCGCCGTCCGGCACTGGTCCTGATCGGACGGTGAGCTACCGTGTCTCTCTGTTACCTCTTCACGCTTAAACCGCTGAACAGATTTAGATGAAATTTGGTAGGTATAGAGATAGTTTGAGTCCCGGGAAAGGACATAGCATAGTTTTTATTCCGATATTCCCACGGGATGGATCTTTTGCGGGTGAAACCGCGGGGCGCTGCTAGTCATATATAATTATGATTCAGAATAAAAGACGTCTCTTAACTTAACGACCTTAACAATTCTTCAAGATAGAGTTAGGTACTGCCTGCTGATGCCTATCGTTCGTAAATCTTGATTTATTTGGTAGGTATTATAATAACAATGAGGCAATCGTTTAAAAATGCATTTTCGCGAGATGCAAGAGATACGTTATACATACGAGTAGCAAGACCTTTTTAGGAAGTACGTTATGGTCATCATCATCTAAGGCTTTACAGCTGCAGGCCTGCGGGTGAGCCTTAGCCCGGTCAAGTATATTTCTTCAACGTGACCTATTTCCAGATTTTTCTTTCCAATTTCTCCCTCCAGCAGTTCTTATTTTGATCTAGCTATCCAACCATCTGAGTTTGGTTCTCCGGCCATGTTTACAATCAAGTAAACGTTTGGGTGCTCCGTCGGTGCTTACTCTCGAATATAATTCCGATAGATCGACATTGGAATTGTCGGTCAAACGTCAGGGATTGGCTGGACTCACTGAGTCTAGCCAATCCCTGACGTTTAACTCAACCAAATGACGTTTGACCAATGTCGATCTATCGGAATTATATTGGAGAGTCAGCACCCTGTGCTATGTCCGTAGCCAATCTTTCAACCATTATTAACCCCATAGCGATGGGTTTTCATAAAATTGCCTGCCCTAAGTAGCTTTTTCGCTTATAGAAAGTATACAAATAGATTGACGCCAAACCAAAAAACCGTATCAGTACCAAATATAAACCCAAACAATAAAAATTCCATTCAACGATCAAGTCAGAAAAACCATCAACCAATGCAACCCAGCAGGACAAAAGTGACCAATCACCGATATCTAAATTAATGAATATTGTTTCACTCACGCGTTAAAGAAAGTTATATCAATCGTGTCCTGCTGGGCTGATGGTACCTTGTGTTTGACGCTGCAACAAGATCAAGGCATATTTAAGCCAATGCCAAATAAAATAGGGAATCATAAGACACATGCGTACTTGAGGGCTTTTTGTACAGCCCCCAATTTTTTTAGGACAGTTTTGGCGGTTCTTCGAGTGGAGATCGCGTTTCGGTAAGCATAGCGTTAGATGCCTCCCAGCTAGATGGACCAATGAACTTAAAAAAACGGCTGGAGCATAGTGGAAGCGTAAGGCAGAGAACCGGGTGTTGTAACGCAGGAGTTAGGGGGACTGCAGGCCTAGGTAAGTCCAGCATTGGACTGCGATAGGCTAACTTGATTCTGATAAAGGTTAGGTTTTAATTAAGCCTAGAGTTTTCGATCCAGCCACTGAATTCGTTTCGGCGAGACTGCTGAGAAAATGTGGCATTGTTTAGTTACTTAACTTTAGATTGATCTTCGTTGAATAAAAATGATGATGAAACTTCGTGGAAAACTAGCATTTAATCAAGATTACCTGAAATATACAGACTTATAAAAAATTGCGAAAGAGAATTGCATTGTTTTATATTTTGACTGCCTAATATGAGACGAGAAACTAGCTGTGGCCACGGCTCCACTCGCATAAATGAAAAAACTGATTCTTGAGTTATAAGCGGACTTACAGACAGACAAAGAGTCTGCGAAGTAAGCAAGGGGTTTGTATGGTCTCCAATGTCGTGATGGCGTCACCATTTTGGGCGCTTACTAATAGTCTGAGCGGAACAAGTTTGCCGCGGCTTAGGTGGGACGAGGGTGAGGGTGGCGGGGTTGCCTAGTGTCCGCAACGCACGTACTGAGTAATGACCACGGAATATTTACATTTCTATGGTAATGACAAAGCACCCCCGCCCCTCCGTCCCACCGCTCACATACCTAAGGCGCAGCCAACTAGTTCCGCGCGGATTATACCGAATTATACAGTCCGTCTAATATAAGTTTAACCTTACATGGGAGTAGGCCTAATAATACGTACGCACGCATAATTTTACATAAATACCTACAATCCCATTCACTGAAATTATGAGGTGTGTAAAAATTGTAAGGAAGGAAAACGTAATAGTACGATCGGTCGTTCCGCGACATAAAGCTCATTTTCGATTGAAGCTTCTGGCGATTTACGAAATGTAATCGTAATCTGATTTTCGGTCCGAGAATTACCATTCACTGTGACTCCATACTCACACAAAATTATATAAATAAACTAGCTTTTGCCTGCGGCTTCACCCGCGTAGCGGTCGGAAATTATCCCACGGGAACGTAGTAACGGGATAAAAACCGATAAATGTGTTACTGTTAATCCATGTTATAAACTATCTGTGTGGCAAATTTCATCCAAATTCGTTCAGCCGTTTGTTCGTGATTGAGTAATAAACATCCAAACATACGAACATTCCCATTTATAATATTATTATAAACTAGCTGTGCCCGCGACTTCGTTCGCGTGGATGTCGGAAAACAACAGGTAATGTGTCGCTTAGGAAAGGTGTAATTGCCACTCCTTCATTGAAATGGAAGAATCATCAGATCTTGCCTGGTAACGCTTTCCTTACCTAGGGTTCGCTACCACGGCCCTTTCGACTGCAATCACTGCGTCTTCATGGTTCATAATGACAATGCGACGAAGTGTCACTTTGATTTTTGAGAATAAATTAAAATAAAAGCGCCTGCTCGAGGCTGATTATCTAACCAAATAGCCATAATAATGTCCATTAATTTTTATTTTGCGTCTGTCTTAGAATACCAACTTGTAAAATCATATCACCATTTTATCTAAAGTATATCTGAGATTAGTAGGTGAAGTCTTGGTTTCTTCTCTGTGGTAAATTTAGAATTTCTTAACTTGGTATTGAAGATATCATATATACCTACCAATATTATGCCTTATAAAGCATCGAGATATCTAGATGATAAAAGGAAGAATACATTAATGGTAAGAGCTTCTACATAAAGTTGCCCGTGTAAAAAGCAACCCATTAAACTTTGGTTATATTTGACACTGGCCGCCATTTAAACTACGAAGATGAAACCCATGAAAACTTTAGACATGATTTTGATTTAGACCTTATACTGCCGAAAACCAGAAAAAAAATTGTAAAGATAATTACAAAAAAATATAACCGACTTCCATAAAAAACCCTAGAAAGTGCAAAATAGTTTAGTTTGGGAAGACGTTGCGCGTTGGCAAGAAATTACAGACTTCTGAAACCAAAGGTCTATTGCACTTTGAAGTGTGTTTTTAAGTCGGTTGTATTTTATTTTATTTCACACAAAGTCGTGTAAGTTTATATTGAAAACCATGAAAACGACACATGATAAAAAAGAAAAAAAAAATTGCAGCCGCCATCTTCGATTTTCATTTTGACGTCACAATCGGCTTCAGCACTCTCGAAAACCATGAAAACGACACACACTACCAATTTTTCGACTTTCATTTTAACCGGTATTGAGACGGTTTACCAACAGTCGATTGGTCCATGAACCGTTGGTCAACACCATTAACTTTTCATCCAAAGGACTTGTGACCCACGAACGTTGCCCCAACAGAACTCTACGTCAGTGAATGCTTAACCAACAGAATGTTTTGACCAATAACTTTTCACCCAAAGAACATTTGACCCATGTCAAATAGAACTAAGGATGCAAGGGCGAGCGAAGCGAGCTCGGGACTTGGGGCACCCCGACTCGGACAGGTAGGGTTCGAAGGGATGATGGCGGCTCAAGTGAGCGAGCAAAGCGAGCGAAGGGCACCTCGAGGTTAGGCTTGGTTAGGTTACTTTATACCCTTTTCACAGAAATAAAGGACTACCTACGTCTTATTATTATTTTACTTTCATCTTTCCCGGCGTCTGTTGGCCTTGTTCTTTGGGTGAAAAGTTATTGGTCAAAACATTCTGTGGGTAAAGCATTCACTGACGTAGAGTTATGTTGGCAAAACGTTCGTGGGTGAAAAGTCCTTTGGAAAAAAGTTAATGGTTTAAAGATAATGTTCACCAACGGTTCATGGGCCAATCGACGGTGGGTAAGCAGTTACAGTTTCATTTTAACCTCACTATTGGCACTCTCAAAAACCAATAAAACGAAACCCATAAAAAAAAATTGCAACCTCCGTCTTGGATTTTCGTTTTGACCTGCCTATCGGCTTCAGCGCCTTTGAAATCTATGAAAACGACATCCATGACAAAAAATCAAAACAAAATTGCAGCCGCCATCTTGGATTTTCATTTTGACCTGACTATCGGCTTCAGCACCCTCGAAAACTATCAAAACGACACCCATGACAAAACATTTGAAAAAAATGGAGCCGCCATCTTGGGTTTTCATATTGACCTGACTATCGACTTCAGCACCCTCAAAAACCATGAAAACGACAAACATGATAAAAAAATTGCAGCCTTCATCTTGGATTTTCATTTTGACCTGACTATCGACTTCAGCACCCTCGAAAACCATAAAAACGACACCCATGACGAAAAAGTTAAAAATTTAGGCAACCGCCATCTTTGATTTTCTTTTTGACCTCACTTACCGGGGTCAGGATCCTCGGAAACCATGAAAAATAGCTATCTCTCTCTCTCTCTGTGTGTGTGTGTCTCTATCTACCTATTACTTTGAAAAATGAGGCATAACGCTTTTTCGTTATTTGACGATTTCTCCCTTAGAACTCCTACCGCAAGCTCCATATAAGAACTTCGTTAAAAAACGCTCTGCGTTACTCAACTTTCTATATCAATAATGATCTAATTTCTTTTTCGCTCAGAACACCACATTCATTATTATTATCTTACATTATCCTCACTTTTTGTTTAAAATTATTTTAGCGCCACAGGCGCCACTAAATAAACCATCAATGGAAAGCGATTTTGTTTAATATTATAATCATTATCATTACTTTTTAAAATAACATAGACATAAGTAGGTATCTGTGTTATTTCGTCATTTAAGTAAGCATAAACTAATAGGACGTGATTATTCACATCACAATAACAATATGTTTTCGTTAGTAGGTACTATATCGCGCCAATAGATGTCGTTACGTGTTACTAAAAAACGTAAAAAGTTGTTCTAGAATACTTTAAATTGATTATATCTTTTGATAGAGTGAACCGATTGCGATGAAATAAAAACTAATCACTGCTCCGAGTTCTACACCATATTTGAGTATAAAAAGTAACCGTATTGGTTTGGTACTTTTTACGTTGACCCTGTTCAAATCAATAATCTGTCACATCCAAACAGACAAACAGACAAACCGACAAACAGACAAACAGATAAAAATTCCAAAAATTGATGAAATGGCATCTATTGGTTATCCTTTAACACCCCAACTATTTTTTTTGGAAATATTTTCAATGTACAGAAACGTCTCGTCTACAGATTTATTATATGTATAGAAGATAGAAGATAGAAGATAGATAGATATAGATAGATTATGATTATATTATATAGTAGTATAAATGCTATGCCACAGTATGTAGAAAGGATAATTCTCTATACTTTTTCCCGTAAATGACCTTGTTACTACGTGCTTTGAGAGAATAACAAGGTGTTAGATGAATATAAACTAGAATTCTTCAAAATAACTGGAACAAGACAATGCCAAACAATAGTAATGAATGGCGAGTACATACACTGCATACAAATTATATTATCATTCATCATTTGTAAAGTTACATTTAAAAATTACATTATATACATTTAAAATATGTTAGTAGGAAGTATGTTTTTCTCAAATGATTTCAGAGAGATAAGTGATGTTATTTGATAAAATTTTGATCAAAATCGGTCCAGCCATTTCGGAGATTAGCCGGTACAAACAGACAAAAATTGTGTTAATTGTTTTTTGTTTTAAGTACTTACTGTATACAGGATGAAATTGAATACATGCGACAAATCGAAATGGGAGATTGTACTCATCATTATGAACAACTTACTTAAAAAAAACAGCTGTTCCCTACATTTATGTTCGCATAACTCGTCAAAATGTAGGGAACAGCTGTTTTTTTTTTTCGCGATTTCAGGTTTGATCCCATAGTAAAAGTTGTTCATAATGATGAGTACAATCTGCCATTTCGATTTGTCGCATGTATTCAATTTCATCCTACAGGATGCATGCATGCATGGATGCATTTAGTAGTCAGTCCCTTATGTCTGAGGATTGTGGTCAGCTTCAGAGTTGCATCTAGAGTGGACAATCCGCCTCTACTGGTTTCTGTCCAGCGCATCCCTTACCACCATGTACAATTTAGAGGATGATGTTCTATGTTATGGGGTTGAGTTTCCTGTCCAGTGGAGTAGTCCTTCAGGTGGACCATTGTGCGTGAAGTAAAGGACAATGATTCCTTCACCTGATCGGTTGATTGTGTTGGTGAACGACAGCGTGATCGTTTGCCTTCGGTGTTCCCGACCACAATCAGTTTTTCCAAACTTTAATCGCCTCTGTGTACTATGTGGCCGAAGTAGGAGAGAATGTATTTTTGTCATATTATGGTCTTTAACTGGTTGAATGTCGTAGATCTACTAGATATATGAATACATAGATATATGAAGGGTTAAGCAGGTTTTTATTCGAAACTGGGTTAAGATCGATGCATTAGTGCGTTTGGCAATACAGTCGTGCCTGTGACACGAAGAAAAAGAAGAACATGTGCAAACCAGCCCTATAATAATATCTGACCAATGGGTGTGGCTGCCTTCCTCCCAGTGTTAGCCACCCATTTATTATAGCCTGCTATGGTAAGAAACGGTTTAAAAATTGACTACTGCCATAACTTACAGTAAGCTAGAGTTGTGCAGCATTTGCACAATCTCTCCCACGGTTCGCAGCTTCTCATCAGAGATCTTGAGCCAGTAGTTGAAGGCAGATGCAAGCTTCTGCCGTATCTGCTTGCCTGGTACTTGCTGGATGTATGTGTATGGCATCAGGATTTTCTGAAAATATTACATGAATTAATTATATTTTTGTACCTTATTATGGGTGGTTTTTAGATGACTTTATGGTGATGCTATTAAAAAATAACACCACCTTCTACCCAAAGTTCGTTAGACTTTAAACAATAAGCAGTGGTGGATAATAACAAATATCACTATATCTAATAATTTTATATTTTCTGGCAAGTCCGAAGTTCAATTTCAAAATAATAAATTAAGTAAGTAACAAAATTATTTCTGGGACTTAAAGGTTTATTTTTAAATATTTAAATAATATATGGTTACTTTTTTTCCAATAAGATTGTAACAAGATTTTTTGGTAGGTATCCATATAAAAAAAAAAAAAATAGTCATTTAAATTAAACAGGGGAAGGAAAAGGACTACTTCTACCTAATATGATTAACTTAATTACTTAGCAGGCTTACATTTGGTTAAAGATTGATATGCCTGTTGACGTTATGTCTTTGTTTGGGACATACTTTTATATGTAAAGCAGTTTTAAACATCCCACACATTCAGTTATTAATAAAAATCTATGTAGCACAGTCATCACCTCGCAGTATGGCGCATTGCGTCATTTAAATTATTTATTAAACGCCGTTAACACCACAATATAATCCTTATCTACTGCTTTTACATCTAATCGAAAAAGCATACTTTGTAAATAATAAAACCTTTACAAGAAAAAATATAGTTTTGTTCTACGATTTATAGGCGGCAAACCTATAGAAAATCAAAATAGTATGCGAAATAAAATGAGATATTAATATTTACCTCATCCTGAGTGTTATCACCAGTATTTGTTGTAACTTTAGACATTATTATTCTTTGTTTTATTATTTCCTAAATAATATCAGAAGTTCACACTGTACACCGATCGATTTTGCTATGACAGAATTGACTGACATTGACAGCCCACCAGCTGACAGTGCGAGTGGAAACCGAATAAATGCGTTCATAGACCGCGTTGATTTTAATAGAAGTGAGTTTGCGTCATCTTTGTGCTACGGAAATTATTTTTAGGAGATGTATTACTACCGCAGCTAGAAAAGAAACCAAGAATGCCTTTATGCCTCTTCTATACCGTCCGTTTTATTAAACTTAGCGCTTTTTTGCAATCATAAAAAGATCTATAAATAAGAAATCATCGGGAAACGTTTTGTATCCGAAATATTATTCTTTTTTATAAAAATGAATCGCTAAATGTGTTGCTAAGCGCAAATCTCGAGAGCAGCTGAACCGATTTCGCTAATTCTTTTTTTGTTGTTTTTGTGTTCGGTATTGTCAGGACAAGGTTTATAAGAAAGAAAAAAAATTGTTCCAAAAGCAAATAAAACCCGTGCGAACCTGGGGCGGGCCGCTAGTTTCACATAAATACAAAATCGCGCATCTGGTGATGCGAACACACCCCGACTTGAAGATGGGAGTTCCATTTTATTGTATGGTGATGACAATCAGCTCTATTGTATATTTTTACAGTTTTTCTGTAAACGCTACGCCTGAACAAACACGAATCTTAGTACAATCGAGTATGATTTGAATAATTGTTCAATTGAGCTAATTTCGATTTTTATCATACTGCGCGGGTCTGGTTCAAAGAAAAGAATTCCTGGAAAGGGGAGGCTTTTGCCCAGTAAGACACAAAAGAATACATGATTTATTTTACTGTTACTGTAACTGTTAGCCTGCATCATCCCATTGCTGGGCAAAGGCCTCATGATATATTTTAACCTAACAAAATGCTAACCAAGAATCAGTCTATTTTTTAGCCAAAGAATCAGCATGCAGCGCCATACAACGGGGCAATGCTGCAAGCCTTTTGGGCACTTTTCTGTTGACACTGTTGACCTCTCGCTAGAGACTAGAAAGTAATATGTTCTGTTTTCCTTTAAGTTCTGTGCTGTTGACAGCGATGCGGACGAATTTTTTGATACCCCATGACATGATTCTCTTTACTCCTTAATTTTTTTTTATATGTATTCACAATGATAGTCAATGTCTATAGATATATATATTTTTAATTAATATTTTACGTCTGTTAATTTATTTTATGTAAATATTATCTTGTTTGATAACAGTCCTTTAATAAAACTTTAAAAAACTATTCAAGTTTGATTTCGTTTCTTTTGTGTCAAACTGTCACTGTCAAAGTGTCAAACTATAATGACATTTCTAACTTTTCTTCTGTTGTGACTTGTGTTGTTGATTTATTTCCAAACAAAATAAATGTTTTCACTAAATTAATCCGTAAATGAAATGACAGTGAAGCAGATTTGAAATTGTGTAGCAAAGAAGAACAATTATGTTCTTAGAACACATAATCGTCTTGAATTCGTTTTGATTATGTCTGCACGAAACTATTTATCGGCACGGGAGAAAAATATAAGTAAAATAATCGATTGCTTGCCAAATATAAATCAGCAGAAGTTTGGTTACCGTTCTGGACAGGAGTTACCGCCTTTATCAGCAAACACGAGTCATTTTGTTAATCGGAATTTGAATTATTCATTTGAGGTCCAACCTTACATGGTGAACAGTTTAGAGAGGGCTGTGACCCCTTTTTCGGACTTTTTCTCAGAAAGTGAGACAGGTTGGTAAAGGTTTTTTTGAATTTAATCAAATGTTTGCAAGTCAAACTATGAGGAAAGGTACTCTGTAACAGTTTAAATTTGTTTTGTTTAAACTTAAATTGGGGGCCTATGTCTAGCAATAGATGTGCTTCAAATGACATTATGATGATGGAGTACCAATTTTCAAACTTTCCAGTAACACAGGGCTTAATAAGAACATAAGGTTCAATGAATATGACACAAATCATGGTCCTAACACACATCTAAAATTTTTGCTAATTATGGTAATTAAGCATTATTAGATCAAGCTGGACCTAACGAAAAAGAGATGGCCCACATATTTTGGTCTAAACTAAAGTATACATCATGGTCTCTGGAAACATTGTGATAATGTAGGCTATAATAATAATGCAGTATATCTCAAAATCTAAGCCAAATAGTAGAGAGGTGATTTGTTTGAGATAAAGTTAAGTATTTATTTCAGAAAATAATACTCAAAGTTTGAGTAAAAAATTTAGAAACTGGACAAGTATCTTGGGTGCCACTTGACAGTATTTAATTAGTTACAGTTGAAGAAAACTTGTTATACAGTATCATCATCATCTTTCTTCTGTCCTGATCCCAATTTATTTGGGGTCGGTGCAACATGTATTTTTCTTCGTTCTATTACTTGTCTTCTCGGTAGTCAGCCCCCTTTCTAAACATATCATAATTCACACAGTCCATACATAATATTTTCCCCTACTCTTATAGCCATCGACATTTATACTTGTCATACAGCATAATGGACAGAAAAGTTCCTGAGCAAATACAAATAGTAAATCAATTCTAACATAACATTGCAGGAACTCCAGACTTCCACAGCGAGGAAAGTGACAGTAGTTCAGGGTCAGCATTGCGCCGTAACACAGCAGAGGCCACAAAGACGTTGGCCGCTGAGTGGGACCGCATTGAGAGGACCCTATACAATGAGGATGGAGAGAAGTGCACTCGGCCTAACATTCTTGACGAGTGCAAACAATGGAGAGAGCTGCATCCACAGCTTAGGTAAGAAAGATTACTTTTTCTCATGTATTGTCGGTAGGTAAGAAAGATTACTTTTTCTCATGTACAGTCATGTATAGATGACAAACCAAAATGTGCCCAGCATGCCACGGTTCGACTACATGTCAGACTGACGCCCAAAGACAAGATTTTTAATTTTTGACGTGTGGCGGTCAAAAGGTTAAATAACGTATTGTTTGTGACGAGGGGCCCGTGGCTAAATAATAACAGCCGCACAGGTCGATCGATCAGGTTAAGCTACGCTTGCCGCGGTTGGTCTGTGGATGGGTGACCATCTTTACATACCGAGACCCCTCCACACCTCGGAAAGCACGTTGAGCCGTTGGTCCCGGCTGTCATTCGCGGATCTTTGATAGTCGTTACTGGTAGTCGGAAGCCCGAAAGTCTGACAACCAGTCTTACCAAGGGGTATCGTATTACCCAGTAACTGGGTTGTGGAGGTCAGGTAGGTAGTCGCTCCATGTAAAATACTGGTATTCAGTTGCATCTGGTTAGAATCGAACCCGACCCTAACGTAGTTGGGAAAAGGCTAGGCAGATGATGATGTTACGGCCGGCGTACATCTGGCGAGACGCAACCACCGCGGTTGCCACTGCCAAACATATATCGCCCTTGAGTTAGTTGAAATAAAGTTTAAGAAAGCCTGACAGCGGTAGCGCATCAAAACGCACAGAGGGGCGTGTCTTAGGTTGAGTTGAGTAAAGAGTTATTTATTTTCGACTTCATTTAAAGGAGTGCAATATTTGTTTAGTGTTGAAAGCCGCGCTGCGCTTCGCCAGATATGCGCCGGCTCTCAAAAGGCGACAATTAGAGTGGACCAAGAACCGGCCCCTACATAACCCCATCACTTTCTACTCTTAAGTATACTATATTATGTGGTCGTCATCGTCACCACAATTTATACGTAGTTGGGAGTTGATCAACGACTTGTGCAACGTTTTGGTTGTTTTCCGAAAACATTGACAAGCCAATCACTGATGACCACAAGATTTCGAAAAACACACATACAGACAAATGTTCACATTCTTGCATACAAGTGAAACAAATTCAATTTGGTTGTGTTTTTCGCTTTTCGATCAATACAACATTATTTTTAGTATATGCGAAACCCGAAACACGTGTCTAGTATTTTTATGTAAGAAATCTATGTACAAAATTTCAAAACTGTATCATGAGAAATCACAAAGTTATAAGCTTGTTACGATACAGGTTGTCCGTTCAAAAACATGCTCACCACGCGGCGCGACGCGGGGGGGCTATGTTTTATGCTCCTCCAGCATCGTACGCTCATTGATAATAGTTTGGCAGTAGGTACCTAACTGTACGGCGATTTTATTGCAATTAACTAGTGATTAAATATTTTTGGAACAAAATATAACATTGTGTAAAAATTATTGAAATCGATTCAGTTACTTATTCTGAACAAACTATATTCAGGTTTCGCATATACCAAAAATAATGTTGTATATCTGAATTCATAATTTTCATTGTGATGTAGGTAGCTGAAGTTTTTGTGGGAATGTATTATGTCAAGGCGTCTTCGCTTACTACGAGGGGCGTTCAGTAAAAAACCGGCCAAGTGTGAGTTGGACTCGCACACGAAGGGTTCCGTACCACCATACAATATTTAACACTACATATAAAATAATGGCAAAAAAATCACGTTAGTTGTATGGGAGTCCCCCTTAAATATTTATTTTATTCTGTTTTTAGTAATTGTTGTTATAGCGGCAAAAGAAATACACATTCTGTGAAAATTTCAACTGTCTAGCTATCACGGTTCATGAGATACAGCCTGGTGACAGACTGACAGACAGACAGACGGACAGTGGAGTCTTAGTAATAGGGTCCCGTTTTTACCCTTTAGGTACGGAACCCTAAAAATAAGAAGGGGATACAAACTCTATGAAAGTATTAAAAGTAAAATACTGGGTGGTATAGCTGGAATATCTGCTAGATCCTAAAAAAATAAATAAACTGATTATCTTTTGTTTTTAAATAATACAAGTCATTTGTTTGCGGGTGGTTATAGGCTTTTGGCCAAAATAGAAAAATATATAGTACGTGTGTGCTTTAAAAAATTTACCATGGAAGAAGCCAATAAAGATTTACGGGATATATCGCTCATTCGGAGAAACATCGACGTAAGTAAATGTATTTTTTCCTAAAAATGAGTTAATTATGCGAAAGCACTTAGAAAGCGTACTTACGTTAATATTAAGGATAGTCGTAAAAAAAAAGTTGCAGTTACGTCGATGTTTGTCCAAATGAGCGATATTAGGAACAAATGAGAAAGAAAGTGAAAGTGAATAAGCTTCTTCTTATTAAGCTCACTCCATTGGCGACTTTGTCTCTGTCACCTTTGACCTAGACTAGAGTCAAGAGCAACTTGCTTGAAATATAAAAAAAATGTCCGTCGTATTCCACAGTTGCACGTTAGTGCGCTGAATTTAAATGTGGCAGTTTGTGTGCATAGCATCGTACATGAACGCTTGGGGATGAAACAAGTTTCCGCGCTCTTTGGAACTGTTGCAACAAGATCCCGATCGTTTTTGGCTCGATTAATAACAATGTTTATTTATTTATTTATCAGGAATAATTAATATTGTGTTTGATACATTACATAGGTCATAATTAATACTATTCATAATATAAATTCTAAAAAGTGAGCATGCAGTAACAATAATAAAAAATGGACGAAACGTGGCTTCACCATTACGATCTCTAAACAAAATTACAGTCTATGACATGGAAAAGACTATCAGCAAGGTCATGGGCTCTCTTTTCTGGGATAGTCAATCAAGGCCTAGTAAAGATTAAATACCACGATCTTGGAGCTACTTTCACACTCACTTTATATGCATAACAAATAAAAAAATTGTGCAACTAAATGCGTGAGAAACGGCGAAGCAAACTTGCAAAGATTGTGTCTTGTTTCATCAAGGTAACGCCGGCCCACAAGTCCACCATTACAATGATTACAATTCAAGACGCTGGCTTAAAAATACTTGAGCATCCTCCATATTTACCAGACCTTGCCCCTAGTGATTCCTATCTATTTCCGAGGTTGAAGAAGTATCCGAGAGGACAGAAATTTGAAGATGATGAAGCAGTTAGTCGCTGCAGTACAGGCATTTTTAAGTGCTCAGGAGAAATAATTCTTTAGGAAGGGAGTTTTAAGTTTAGAAAAAAAGATATTTCTGATGTATTACACTAAAAGGTGACTAAGTCGAAAAAAAAAAGTTACCTGTAACATACTCATTGTCACTAGTTATTGAACGCTCCTTGTATATGTGCTCTTTCGTCTTGCGCAAGGCCTACTGACCCAAGCCCGACTATGCAAATAGCTAAACGTACTGTAATAATAAAAATGTGACGTTAATTCTCTTAATTTACATATTATGAGAATTTTAAAGGACACAGTTCTTATGAAATAATGTGGCCAAGGCTGTAATTTGAACGAAAATAATTCGAACTTAGCATATATTTTCAGCAATTTATTTATTAAAATACGGACTTTGTTGCGATTATTAATAGTAGTCGTTGTACCTTTGACCTATTCAGGTCAAAGTGAACCCTGCTTTCGGTGTATTTTGTATTTTTAAGCAGCTTTTTGTGGGTCTTTAAAATTACAAAAGTATATACACAGTCAATTGCCATTGCAAGATTTGTAGTTTTTTTATTCAGTGTAAAAATATTGTGAAACAGTGTACATCTATTATTAAAGGTACCTCAATAGTAATAACGTGTTGTCATTCAAATTAAAAGGAACAGTTGGTGACATTTTTACCATGGCACGACATTAAACTAATTACAGGCAACATGACCTTCAAGATATAAATATTTAAATATCAATTATTGATTTCCAGAATCGTCGGCAAAGGTATACAATTGCCCGAAAAACGTTTGTCGTACAGACAGATGGAGCACGACGAGGTCATCGCGATGCATTACAGCGATTACGAAGAGTTTAGTGAGAGTGAGGAGCGGCTGTCTCAGAGCAGCACTGACGTCACGCCGCAGAACTCACCCAGGGCCTCGGTCACGGAGGACCTGGGCGAGCACAGACTGTCCAGAGAAAAGGTATCCTTCTACCCCATGTATAATGACGAAACAGACATACCCGACGCGTTCTGCTCCCTCCTCCAAATCACACCAATACAAATTCACAGCCCCTATAGAAAGAGACAGAATCCGTCCATTCTGAGATCTGAACTAGCGTCCTCTCGGTGGATGAGGAACCTCAGACCAGACTCATCTTTAAATTGTGATAGAAATAGTGCTAAGTCTTTTGTTTCTTTGGACACTAGAAATTACGGGAACATGGCTTTGAGTGCGTCGGAAAGAAATTCGTTGATGAATAATAGAGTTGTTACTGCAAGGCATAGAGATTTGGCAAGATTAGAACCTATATGCACGCCGGAGATACCGCATAGTGACGTCACGAGGCTACCGAACAGTATTTCATCTCACTATAGTATTAGAAAGGTTTCATTGCCACCTCTGCTTTTAGAGGAGGAGAAGAAGAAAGTTTCCATTGGCTCAGCTAGGAAACATAATGTGAGAACTAGAAGGTCTGTTTCTAAAGGTATGTTCCAGTTGGACAGGGTGAAATATAATTGACTCATTTTTAAACCTCTTGTATCTCAACTAAGAAATTCAGATTTTTTGGCACCAAAAATTTTATATTTTGATTATGGGGTGTTAGAATCTTAACAATGCATGCGACTAGATCTCTGAACTAAAGACAACATTAAGTCATTGTAATCACGTTCAATATTATATTAGATTTCGACTTACGTGTGTTTAGAAGTTAGTATGCTTCAACATTGACGTTAATTAAATCACTATCTTTTGTGATTTTGAAACTGTCCTTGTGATGTGGTTTTTGGAGGAAAAAGGATTCCATCACTTCATTCCTACGAACTTGAGATAGAGATTTTTGCCTATTTGTCTAGCTTGTATTAGTTCTACAATTTACTGTTCTTAGTACTGAAATGAACCTTATCTCTGTTAAATAAGGTCGACATTTCGATGTGATGGTGAGAAGGCAGAACTCTTGGATTGTAATGTTAAATGCACATTAAATATTATGTTATGCAATACTTATGTCAGTCAGGTATGTCTAATAATTTATTTAGAGCTTATTTAATGTATGGAATTGTTGATAAAACCACGTATTGTCACCAAATGTTGTACAAATACAAAGTTCACTATTTTTGTAAAATAATCTCACCGACGGAAGGTAAGTAGGGGTTGTACTTTTGTTATTATTAATTTCTAGTCTATTTACTAGTCTTTAGAGGTATAAAATGTACTTATTTGTGATTAATTCTCGTGTTGTAAAGCACAATTTTTCGAGTGTACATAAATATTTCGTTAGTAGTTACTTGAGATTGAATGCTATGCCACATTATGAATATATATTTTCTTTATAAAGTACCTTGTGTTTTTATGAACCACTTCCCTGTCTGGGTCTGATTAGCTTTTGAAATTTGTCGGGTCTTCAGGCTCCATGATTGGGCGATTTTCACGTTTGAAAATTCTTGGAAACCAAGTTTTTATGGGTACCTTTCTGGAGTTGGTCAGATAGATGCTACGCTAAGTGTGATATTATTATTTTAGAGGAAAATTATCAGGGTATCATTAAAACGAAATTTTCAAATACAAATACAGAATTTATTTTGATATTTACATTATTTGCATTTTATTAACAATCAACATCAACAATATTAAATAATTTGTTTTCGTGGTGTGATACATTTCGAACAGTCTGATAATGTTACATGGCCCGTGGTGGGCCCCATCTTGTTTAGGTAGGTGCACAAAATGTCGCTCGAGTCCATGGGTTATGTAACATCATATGTCATAATTATGGTGGTTTGTAAATGGTTACCTAGAAGCGGTGAAACATGGGGTTATTATGCTGAGAATTTGAGCAACTGCGGAGAAAGCTGTGAGCTTGATTTTTGGGTTGCCATTAGAAAATATAAACCAATTGATTGCGCAAAATTTTATTAATTTTGAATAACTATTAAACAATTTATAAAGTAATTTGTCGAATTTCATATCATTTCCATTAAATTTAGTTTGAAAATTAGGATAATTTTTTGAATTTTCTTAATTTGGCAACCCGTTGTATTGAGGCGTATTTTGCGCCAAAATTATCAAAACATTTAATTTGATTTTATTTGGCACTGTGTAGGATGCATGTAATAGTAATTATAGACATTTTGTTACTTGTTAGATTGTTATTTGTTGTCTGTCATGTTATGCCTGTTTAATTTACTGATCTAAGAAAAAAGCAATAGGTATGCATAAGTATCTGCTTTTACTTACCATTTAACCATAAACTTTAAAATAAAGATCTACCATACTATACCTTGCATAGTAACTATATCATGCATGATTATACAGTGCCATAATAATTCAGGCCCGATTATCAGGGATCAATAACACTTGGTTCAAATTCAAACCATATGCACGAACAAAGGTTTAAATGAAAACCAATCTGATAAAAGGACAGAGAAACCCATAGTTTGAGACCAGACTCGTTGCGATAGAGCATTCAGTTATGTTGCTATTTTAAATCTTCTTCATTTACACAATATAAATTTAAATTGTTACAATATTTTATCTCACAGCCATCATTAATATATTGATACTACTTTAATAAGAGAGGACTAGTGTAACAACACGATAGATGGCGTCAGCTTACAAAAAGGGTCTAGCGAACATTCGTTATAGAGCGTAAGATTTATATATACGTATATATAATACATGAAAAATTCACCTTGTCCGTTCTAAAAACGATAACAACCTCAAGCTATTAGCAATAGTCAACAATGTTGTTAATTCTAGAATTTAATGCACACAGAACATGGTTTTACTAAGTATGCTTAGTAGGCATTTTTTTAGTTAGTGTTTTTTTTGTATAATTATCGATCTAGTAAGTGATTTCGTAGATTGTAAGATATCGTTGAATCGTAGAGAGAAATTTCAGGGGCGGAAATATCTAAATTAAGTACCTTCGTCTCGCTTCGTGTTGCCAAAGCATGTGCCCACTGACGGCTGTCGATGGAATTTTTTACTAGTTTTTTTTTTATCAAACATACATATTGGTAATGTAGGTATGCTTATCTGTATTTGCATATTTTTCTATCGCGATTTTTATATGTAGGTACACTCATAAAGTGAGTTTCAGAACGTTACTTACTTTCGGACTCACTAAAAGGGTAAAAACTAAAAAAAATAACGTTTAAGTCTATTTATTTTATTAGTGGAATGAAGTTGTAGAGCCAATTAATATTTTTTCGTCTACACTCCAGTGGACACATTTTTTGCAAAGTTATATTTTATTTACAATATAAGAACTGTTGTTTTCGTGCCATTTGTCGAGATCCCATACATTTTATTCTAAATCCGAAGAGCTAAGACAATTAGATCACCACCACTAAATACTTGCGCACGTCAAATTGTCGTATAAATCTGGTTTTTAATATAAATTGCGTTATTATCTAATAAAATACTGCATAAAACAAACTAACAGTGACAATTTGTGTGTTAAATAGGTTACAGAAGTGAATTAAAATATTTTCACCAACATCCAACGTACCATTGTTTCATTTATTTTCATAAGTTACATCCGCTTACGTTCAATAAATCCTGCTTCGTCAACCAATGTAATATTTTAATTTACTTCTGTTTAATAATAAGTTATAATCGCGCTTTGAATATAACGTGATCGCATGGCAAGCGCGCGTTCGTCGGCGCCGGCACCGATACCTTACGATAGTTCGGCCACTAAGTATCACCTAGCAACAAATTTCGTCGAGAACATGCACACGGTACATTCGGTACCTACATACACATTGCACATAAACAATAATGGTAACATTAGACGTCAAGCAAACACACGCAGAAGGACTCAGCTATATTCTCTCTCGTTAAGGCGATTATACAATTTTAAACACTATTTTTATTTTTTAAATTGCACACTGACCCACCTCTATAAACTTTTAATTGCGATAAATATATTGTAATGCTGTATAAAAATATTAAAGGAAAAATCGTCATTTAATATTAATACTTATTTAACATTCATATTTTAATTCCAAATTAATAGCGTGTATTTTACATTTTTACAATGAGACGTCCGAACTCTATCCCTAACTAGCATACAGTGACATCGAAGCCTAATTCACAACAAACTACACACGATAGTATTTGAATATAAACTTTTTAATGTAACCGTAGCCTTCTATTTTAATGCAAAGGAGACGTATATTGAAAAATTCTTATGTAACATACAAAATTACATTTGACTATTTACAACATTCTAGCTAAAAACTTTAAAAATTGAGTGTCGAATGCAGCTCGCGGCGGTACTCTAAATATTAGGTACCTAGTTTGGCTAGGGCTCCATGCATAGGTCACTACTTACCGATATATCAAGCTCAAATTACAACTAACCCACTATACTCGGCTGTGTGCGGTGTCAGTAAGTCGCCCCGTCGCCCCATCGCCCCGTCGCCGGCGCCCGACTCGCCCCTTACCTTGGCAGACATATTGGCGATGCCTACTCGGCCGAATAAGCCAATATGATCATTTTAATTAAATATTTTGGACAGACCGATTAGTTTTAATTACATAAATAATATTCTATCGTGCACAACCATCTCATAAACTTTACAATTTTCTTTGCGCCCGGTGGTTTATTATGTGTAATATTATAATTGAGTTTTATTTATTAGCCCCTTGCATAAAGGTAGATAATTTTCCTTTAGCACAGATACGAGTGTGCTAATAAAGTACAATTTTTACTTTGGAGTAATACAGTTTATATTTTTAAACATTATGTCGCAGGAAGCTTCGTTCATTACAGGGCGTCATTTTTGTACTTTTTTCGTTCGGGCACTTTGCTCTATGGATAATGTAGTGAATTTACAAAAATATGGCAGTATGTTTGCATTCAATTCCTTTACGAACTAGGGTAGCTGTGCTATTTCCGTTATTGGACCGAAGTGAGCACAGGTGGAATACTCAGGACTTTACACACATGTTCGAGTATCCGTAGAGCGCATACTTTGGAATATTCTCGAAGACACAATATCGAATATTCAGTACAAGAGCACACATTCGAATATTGGTGAAAGTTTCCACATTAACCTATTATCTGTACTGTAGTTAAGGCCGGTTTTGCCTATTCTATTCAAATGAATGATACCTATATGATTGTGATAAAGATATCTATGTACAGGATGTTTGATAAAACTTTAAATACTTTCAAATACGTACTATCAGTAAAATTGAGGTATTTATTAATTATTACGTATTAATATAAATGAATTTAGTGCTTTTGCGTGCGTGCGACGCGTAGCGGGCTTCTTGGGGTACTCATACTTTATATATTCATCAAACATCTTGTATTTTAGTCATAATTATTGCATTACGTTGTATTAGGTACTATTCGACGTTCTGTAATGATTCTAGTTGGTGAGGCAATGTTAACTAATGCCTAATAAATTCTAAAAAAAGGAGCTCTTACCAGCTGCACTGCCGAATGCCTGGTGTCGGTGAGCGCGAGGCGAGTGCAGCCGGCTAGAGCATCTTATCTAATACAATCAACATAGTAAACTATGAGAGTCCACAATCGTCAAAGCACCCGGAGTTAACACTAAATACATCGCAGGCTTCAGAAGCCTATCTATTTTAACAACGATTCGAAAATAATATCACACATTTACAGCAAAATTACACTTCGCACTCGGTGTCCCTCGCAAACAAAAAACCATCTTCGAATTTGAACTAATCTCTCAATGGCATCGTTTCGTAGTTTATAAATTATTTCAGTTCATTTATATTTCATGTGCAGCGCCATGTTTCACGTCCACTTTGACAATCCCCCCGCCAAATATCAGGAAAAAAAAATAAAAGAAAACAAAAAGAAAAAATTGCATAATATAATTTTATTAAAATAAAAAATAAAACAAAAACGTGGTACTATAAGGAGAGGCTTGAAGTTACTATGTTCTTGTAACAGTTGAGCATATTTTTATGCAGATTTAAATAAAGATGAAAAACGCGTCATATAAGTTTGTTTACTCTCTCAAGTTTATGGAAAGAATATGTATTCGATTCTGCATGAAAATATTCAACTAGTAGTCTAACCTTAGTAATATAAAGATTTAATAAAAAAGAAGATAAACAATGAGCAGTGGAACTGTATGCATACTGCTACCATACGTGCAATTTGAATATGGCAGTGGTGTCTTAAAACTAAATAAAGAATTCAATGTGACCCCATAGAAAAAAATTAAACATCTAAAAACTTAAAAAATAGTGACTAAAAATAACTTCGTTCAATCATAAAGTAACGATGATGATATGATGTGCTTAACAATCAGTCGATGAGTAACATTAAATGCTTATAATATGTCTATATTTCAGCTTTAAAAATAGCACTTAAATACGTGAAACGTGACAGAAAAAAACTACAGAATAAGGAATGGATATTCTAAGAAAAGCGATAGCCTACACCTATGTCCATTTACATGTGAAACCAACATGCAATTAAAAGTTTAATAGGTTCCTTTTTCTTGAGCATTGCTTACAAATAATTAAAGAGGCCGTTGGAAACAATAGAAGAAGTTGTTAGCTAAAAAAAGACTGCAGAGAAACTGTCTTTTTAAAGAAATTGATAACAGTTTGTTGAAGAAACTGCGAGAAGTTGTTCAACGCGAACATTTTGATATCCAATGTTACAACAGTGGTTCTTTGAATTTTATATTGGAACCAGTTATACATTTTTAGATTCATCCATTTCGATCCATTCGTAGCTCCTGAATAGTTAAACTCACTGCATTCGATACTTCCTGGGACCAAGAACTACTGCTGTAGGAAGAAAAGAGGTGTGTCAGGACTCAGCCGATAATGTGTGTATGCATGTGTGTATGTAATCTCCAACACCTTTATAAACAAGCCTATTACTAAACCACCACCGCATAATATGAGTTAAAACTATTTAAATATTGAAAATTGTTGTTTAGCAATTGTGACAATATTTTATTGTGAGTGAAACGTGCAGTGTGTACCGCTGTAGTCAGCACTTAGAAGGTAGTCACAGCTTCCTACCTGACGTCTCTCAGTGTGCGATCTGTTGTAAATCTGCCGCTCTCGCGATAGGTTTGCAACAGATTGGGAGCCCATGTTGTTAATAAGCAACTACCTCGTAAAAAGTCCTGATATCCGCGATATACTACCAGTCAACACGGATAAATACAGCTGATGTGATGAGCCATAACATTTCTATTTCCAACTCTCTACTGTTGCCTTAAATTACGTTCGAACCTGTAAAATTTATATACTCGTTAACAATTAACAGCGTTTTACTGAACTCCGTCTAAAGTTTTATCCTAGACATCGAAAGCTTTTATATATTCTTAAAGCGCTTTCTATAAATTCTGCCTTGTAAACAGCTTGTTTAAAACTATCCTCTGTTGTGGCTCCTATAGACTGCCTTTCTCGTGACGTATAAGATCCAGTTATTGTTCTGAACTGATGTAGGTGCTATAGACTGCGAGATCAGTCGCTATAGGAGTCTATATCCATACGTTTTTAATATTAAGTTTTCGTTATATTATTGGTTTTAGTATATAAATACAGCTAAACAAACGATTGCTAGTCTAAACAAGAGTGCGTTTGAGGAGTGTAGATTGCTGTGCAGGGAGTGTTCAACTTAGAATACTAACATATACAGTTGACAAAATTAAAATAAAACGGGGCAGTAGAGGTAGCAGCACTCCCTTCACGACTTTAATAAGTCAGGACAAAATCTAGTAATACGTGGACGTTTACCCGAGAGTCGAGGTAAGAGTGCGGGAGTAATGCTTCGGGGTTAGTCAGGGACGGATGTGTCCCACGCCGCGCCACGCCACGCGTGACGTCACGCCACGTGGCGCGGCGTGCGCGTCCCGGGGGTCGGGCGGGGTGGGGCAGGATTGTCGGAGTGGGGGCCTACAGCCTAGATGTAGGAGTAGGGCCCGTCCGTGAGGGCGCTGCACAGCAATAGTCAGGAGGCGTCGTCCTTGCCGCCCGAACCCGCCGCCGCGCGCCTCGACGAGCGGTACTCCACGCCCGGGTCGAACTGCATCAGCACGAACACCTGCACACACAGATAACGAGATTTTAGTAAGTAGTTCCCAGGAAAATTCTGATTTATAAAAGTGTCCATGGAGTTTCTTGACTGTTCTTCTCCATAGGAACCTTCGCCTAACGCTTTGCAATAGACAACTTCATCTTTCTGACTGACCGACTCCATTACAATTCAATAATCACTGTAAATGGTTTAATTGGAATAAATGCTTTGAGCTTGAGTTTGAACTTGTTAGATTCTAAAGATTTTGTATACACGTAACATTTAGTATACTCACTAAATGTTACCAAAGGAAAAAGGATATTCCAAAATGATGTAAGAATTAAATAAGTCTTAGTATGAAATCTGATTCTTCAATACACAACAATGTGAACATAATCACCTGGTCGGTAGGCAACAGTGAGAAGTCATCAGGCGGGTTGGTGATGACGTATCGCTTGCTGCTGGCATCACACGAGGAGGACGTATCTCGAAACCGGTAGAGTCCGATACACAGCATCCCGTAGGTGCTGAGCGCGGCAACAAACAAGTCACCGTACTTGCCGGCCTCGCCGAACTGCGCCAGCGGACCGTCGTACAACGAGATCTGACCCACTCTACACCGGTCCCTGAGAACAAACATCAATAACGCGCGCGAACTTGACAAGAAGAAACTAACAGGTCTCGAAGTCAAAAAGTGCTTCGGTTACTCAAGTTTTGCAGCAAATGTGCACATTCAACAGCTCAGGAAGTCAGGATATTAAAGGATAATAACCAAAGAGGCTGTGTTTATGTTACCTATTAGCTAAGCTCTCTGGCGTAGAGTACCCGCCCCGCAAGCCGGCTCCCTCAGCCAGGATCAGCTCCAACTCAGGCGTCGCACCGCCCGTGATCAGCGAGCGGATCAGCGTTAAGGCATTTTGGTTGAAATAAGTCTGGAACAGATTATTAAGCATTAGTTACTTCGAAGGCTCAAGACGAAAAAATTCTGGCGCAGGTTACAAAAAAGCCATCGTAGCTATACAGCACATCAATATTTTTTTCACATTAGAAAAACATTATACTTATCAGAACCGTTAGTAGAACGATAGTTGTAGCAACCAAAATCTGAAGTGCAGTCCAATCTAAGAGTCCTTGCAATCTAATTCGTGACACTTGTGAACGGACCTAATATAAACAGACATTTATAATGAGGTATTGTTACTTACGGTGGACATAAGTGAGTCAAGCACGCTGACGGCGAAGGCGGTGCCGCACGCGAAGGGCTGCGTCAGGTACAGCTCCGTGTCCGGGTCGTCATCGTCGTCTTGGTCCAGGAACTGCACGTTACTGTCGTTCACCAACTCTGCAGGAGACAAGATTATGAAACTGAGTCATTGTGTAAATGGAGATGGTCAACCCGTCCGTTTCATCATACTGAAATTTCAGTTAAATTACTGTTTCGTCTCTTTTTCTTTTGGTGCTCTTCACAAGTAAGAAGATAAAGCTGCTCAGCGTCACTGTGAGCCAGAAAAAGAGGCATAAGAAGACAAACTCACCAGTAATCATAGGCACATTGGCACCATACACGGAGCCCCGTCTCTGCAGCAGTACTGGCGCCGGCGGCTGTCCAGGCGGCGGCGGCGCCGTACTGTTCCCATTCGTCCCCACTCCTGCACTCAGCACCCCTATCGTGTCGTCGAACGTCATAGCCTTGATGTTCAACGAAGCCAAGATAGCTTCCTTGTCTGCCAGCGTGGGATCATCGTTGGATGGCACCTTCGCTGATAGGATGCAGCACATGTCACACAAGTTCACATTAACTGCACGCAAGTCGGCCCGGCTTAGCGGTGAACCCTGAGGAAGAAAACAATTGATTCAAAACACGCAGAAACAGATAGAAATGTTGGTTATGAAATAAATCTAGTACGTGGAAAAAAAATTCACATGTTGAATCAGGATAAAGATGACAATAACGAGTTCAAATAGCGTTGCTCACATTCAAAACAGAAATCTTGGGTAGATTCTGCAACATCTTCCATTCTCTTCTAATATAGTCGACGCTTCCCACGATGACCACGTGCTTGAGCTCGTGGTAGTGGAAGTTGGAGGCTCTTAGCGGCATCACCAGGTTCCGAAGCCCGATGAGCGGCGAGTCAGGGTCCGCGAACAAACACACTACCACGTGCCCGTTCAGAACCGTCATGGCCGCTTGGTTCCTGTCCTGTAAAAGAAAAATGTTTGTTGAGATTGAATATTGGCTGATTTTAGATGGACTGACGTTCATATTGGAATAGACACTAAAACATTAGTTATTTACTACTTACTAATATACAATCTTCCAAGTTCCTCGCGGGGCTCCAATGGAACATCCCAGTGGAGTCGTATTTCATTTCAGTCTTTTCGAAGTCGAAATCTTTCGACTGGTCGTCAGCCAAGCCCGCAGGTAGGCTGACGCCATTGCTGTTTTGATTACCACCACTGCTTCTACTCGTTGGCCTGTACAAAAGTTGGATCTCAGTAAAGGTTTCCATCAATTTTAACTTTCGTGCGTCTAAACACACAAACAAAATGTGTTTATGTAGATGATTTTATAATTTTTGTTTATTGTTTCCAATTTAATCTAGTAGACGGAATTGAAAGGTTACGGGCTAAAAGTTAGATTATTGTTACTAGGAATGGGGAATATGAAGAAATAAGAATAGCCACTACAGAAGATAGCTTCTAATTCACTACAGTGGATTCTGGGGCAGTAGAACATTTGACTCAATTGATTTAATATTGGATTCTTGAGACGAACCAAGTTATTTCTGAGTGTTATTTATGTTACAAGTGATGCAATCTGAAGCTACTGATTGCGCTCTAAGTTGAAAACAATAATATCTAAACTACTTTTTGTACAGGAATGCGCATCGCAGACAAAAATATTTAAATGTGTATATACATATAGTGACATAAACATGCTGTAGTTGTGTGTCGTGCGGAATTCAAGTGCAGTACACGGTACAATATTAAAAATAAACTCCTAACGTATTCGAACTAAAATATTTGACTAGTGAGGCAAGCACTACTCTACGAACTTAATCGAGAAAAGTCTGCGCAGTCGTCTGCACTGCAAAGTCCGAGGATCGTGCAATACACACCCAATGTAGGCAACATTGACACATGGCTGACTTAACTCGTGTAAAAGAATTTAATTACTTTGCAAATATCAAAACTACTGATAATAAAATGATCTAGCTGAATAATTTTCAATTACATGAGTTTTTTCACTTCGTAGGCAAGGTGATAGGCCTGGTAATTGGTATCTTGATCCTGGGGATTCCTGTAACACAGGTTCAAAGAGTCGTCTCCGTTTCTTTTTTTAGGAAAATAAATGTGCAAACAAGTAGTAGTATCAATTTAGTGCTTTGTGCACGTCGTGCTAAAATAAAATACTCGAATAACAAGCCGCGATAGAAAGTGAAATCAAGGATAGAAGAAGAGACCTTTATGGAATGTATTTAGATTCATTATTTAATTTAAATATTTATAGGTTGGACCATGTTTTGGAATTTAGATCGGCTGGTTTCTATAACTTTCTGAAGCCGATGCACGATGTCGACAAGATCAAAATATTAGACTTTGATAAGTTATTACACGGATTGTGTAGCTTGGCTCCAGAGAAAGCTCCAATTATAGCGTTATTTAACTGGGAGTGATGATACATGACTGAAAGAAGATCTTTTGTTTCAAGAGACAGATCATAGACAGAAAATGATTCTTCAACACTAATTCTCTCATGTGTATGAAAAGGAATAAGAAAACAGATTCCCAAAGATAGAAATGTATTTTGATTCAACTTCTGAAATTCTATCATGAGTTCGTAACAGCAACTGATATACTCTAAGCTACACCATGTACCACCACTCGTTAACATTTAGTAATTAAAACAGTATAAGTATTGTTTCTGTGGTAGACTCACGTATCTGGCGGAGCCCTGTTGACGTTGGGTTTGACCTTGTTGACTTGTCTTGTAGTGGTGGTATTCATCAGCTGATTCGCCATTGGCGACAACAGCGTTGTCGGCGCTGCGTTCCGGTGATTGCGATTTATTACTAGAGGAAGAAAACCTTGATCAGTTTCTTGTTTCCTTTTTGTGTTATCTGATTGTTTTTTCTAGTGTGGCTTCCGGCCATATCACCGCCTCCAGGATTAACATAAAAACTAGCGATAAATGTCACAAAACAATCTGAGTAAATAAATCTTTGATGAATCAATGTTGAATGTTTAAATAAACACTGTAGATGAAAGACCTCACAAGTTCAGTGGTCCTTGATACAACAAAAAATAATACAATACTCTGTGGTATACAATCTTGTAATGTATTTGTTAATGATGAACTCTGGAATGATGGAGTATTGTTATATTGCAAATACTTACAACTAGTATCCTCCCCTCTTTCCCTCGCAATTTCGCCTGAAAGATAATAAGAACAATTTACGCAAAAATGTTACTCAATGATGTTGTAAAAGCAGCAAAGCTTGTGAGTTTTGATTTTAATTTACTTTAAATATTGCATTTTTTTCTAAAGTTATTCTAAAGGAATCTAAATTTGAAGGTACTGAATTTATTTAAAAATTTATTTGTTTTTTTTTTATTTGGTTATTACTTGGGTTCGATTAAAATATAATTACTTATGTAGGTATTCGTCATCAATATTCTACAACAAAAGCATAGATGTACCCACATAGCATTCACTTTAGCGTTGCCAATTTTGGACAAAATTGATATACCTAAGCAGATTTATGTTTTTAATTCGGAAAATTATGGGTTTTAAGCTATCATTCAAATTCTAAATTATTCAGGGCGGCTGGCTGCAGCCGCTGTATCCTTTATCTGCATTACAATCAGATAAAGTGTCACACTAGTACATAATATTATCCATGAATTGGCAACTCTTTTAATTAACATGGTAGGTATTTAATCATTCAGACAAATAAATGCAATGCCATGAATATTTGCAATGCGCGGCAGAGGGGTACAAACCACAAATGATAATACATCCGCTTTAGAGTTTACCAAGAAGCACAGATCGATGGAAACAATTCAATCGTCGTTGACTCATTACTCATATATATATCAATAGTGAATGCAAAAGTAAAATAAAAACAAAATGATTTGATTCGTGTTCATTACAATTTTGTTAGTCGGGAAACTTTAGTGAAATTTAGTGTGAGGCTGTTAGTTTAGAACTACCACTCGGCGGAGCGGCAGCGGGTTGTGTCACTACAGTCCAGCCGGGTACATGCGAGAGAAGCTCATAACCCCGCGGCATCCCGCCAGTTGTCAGTGCTCGCTATGAGATAATGCGTGACAAAGCAACTAGGTGCACGGTACCTTCCGGTAACCCAGGACGAAGCATATTGCCGGTCAAATGATTCAGTGGGCCGATGATTAAAAGAATAAACGAAAAAAAAAAACACTCGGCTCGGAGCCTGAGATGTACCTCGAACATGGACCTTCTTGGGCAACTCTGGCGGCGTGAAGGTGGGGGGAGGATGGTGATCATCTGCAAAACATCAGCACAAGTTCGCATTCCACTCCACTCAGTAAATACAGTTCCTACAGCACATCGCGATATAGTACAGCGTGTGGCCAGGTCTGTCCATATTGACTCAGATCACTTCAATATAACAAAAATCGGTTTCATCTTGTCAAGTATATTGAAAGCAATTAGCATTTTAAATATTGGATTAATATAATAAGTGTTTGGACTCTATAGTGTCAGATACAAAAAGTTAGCCAAAAGTTATGGTACGTGTACGTCCAGAGAGAAGCTCCAAAGAAAGCTGAAGATGAAACCGATACACAATCAAATTACTTATTAAAAAATCTTTATAGTCACAACTAATTAATGCTACAGTTAACATAACATACCTACCACCACACATGCAACAAACATAAAGCTACGAATACAAACGACACACAAAACGAAAGTAACTAACTATTAGACAAGCTCTACGTGCTATAATATTATGTTCCACATCTTGAATTAAATGAATTTAAAACCCTAGATATTACCATGAGTAATGCAAAGGGTATGAAGGTATGAAAATATGGAGTGATTAGAATGGCGTTGAGCGTACTAAGAACTGATGGCTCAAATTAAATTACAGAATCGTAAATATTACAGGGATGTGATAACAGTAAGGCGAATATACCAAATCGTTCGGCAGATCGGACGCAGCAGGTAACCACTGCTGAGTCCTCGCGGTTCTATCGAGGCGGGAGCATCTAAACGTTCCCTATGTAGGGGATCATTAAATCATCTTTTCAACGTTTAAAGCAAAAATAAATTACAAATTAACTTCTTGTAAAATCTATTACTTCACAACATCAATATCAGAGGGACTATGTCGATGCAGAAAATCAGGGATCAAAATACTCCTAATAATATTTTGAGATATAATAATATAATAACAACAACACCAAAATAAATAAACGACATCACATAATGTCTCTCGTTGTTTTAAATATCGGCTAATAGAGAGGCAAACATCTAACTGCTGTATAAATGCACATATAGAAACGTATAAGACAAGACAATGATAAACAGGACACGTTTGCTATGCGATCGGTGGCCGGGAGTCACCCGCCCCACATGTCGCGTATAAAACATCACATTGACATGTACACTGAATCTTAACATTGAGGTTACGTACTTGCCCGGCCAACCATCTGGACGGCTCGTACGCCCTTCCTGAACGTAGCCACTGAACCGAGAAACAATACGTTTAGCTCACTTGTTACACAATCCATTTTAACCTGTTTTAAATTGTGGGTGTTACAGAAGATACGTAAATAATAGATCTTAATGCAGACAGAGATGCAAAGCTGACAGTTATCTCTGATTAGGAAGTAGTTGATGACGACGCTGTATGTTTGACTCCTCATTACTGCTGCCCAAACTGGAATCTTTGGCAAAGACTTGGAAAACATCATATTAATATGGATAGACTGCTCCGTTTGGGCTGGCTAGTAATATAAGTCAGTTCACCTATTGGGGTTGTAGACGTGAACAGTGTTTTACTCTGAAATACTCTCTAAGTACCTATATCTTTCGTATATTAAGCGAGCTGTAGTTAATATAGTGTCTTAGCCTAGCTGCACTATACTAGTTGCGTGTGTCGTTTTTTCGTGTATTAGCATAGGTATATTGTAGCCTAGTTTCAATTCGTCCATAGCAATGGTTAGTTGATGCAAACAAACTATACGTGTGTAAGGTACGGTAATACGGTATATTTGTCATTTCGTTTCCGTACCGTCGAGGCAAGCACGGTACGTATTTACACTTTGTTTCACCATTCCAGTCTGCATCATCATCATTCCAACATCTGTAAAAATCCAAACACTGACAATACGAATGTACGCTCCTAACATGTATGATTTAATTTGTGACATGGGTTTGGTAGAATCAAACTCTGTGCAGTGAAGCTGGATGTCGGAGCAGTAGAATTTGATTCTGTCAAAGCGTGGATGAATGTGATGGGTCGTGATTGTATTTAGTTTCCTCCCTGTGTTAGTCACTGTCGCAGTCATTAGCACAGACAAGCCGGAACTGTCGTCATAAGTCTTTGTCCTCCAAAGCTCACTCTCGATGGGCAATTTTATCAGCAGTTTGAGATCTTCACTCCTTTCGTTCTGAGACATGCTTTCGTGGATTCATATTTATATTATTATATCTAAGTGTTCGGGGACATGACGGTGCACTTGCAGTTTGCAATATTTAGTTCTACATATTATTAATGTTTACATGCATTGTACTGTCTGCGCTGGGCTCAGAAGTGCATCATAGCAATGTGTTCAACTCTCGTTGATGCGCAGCGCACTGCGTGTCCTGATATAATTTTGACAAGTGACTGCTGTGTGATACTATACTGTCTATGTACAGGTCCTGATTAGGTATGTGAATGTTAAGCGGTATTGTATGATGCACTAAATCCTCTCAATTTATACAGAAACAGAGCGAGTAATATCTCAAAAGGCAGAAAATGGTGAAGTGTCGGAGTGCTTTCATCTTGTGGCGGAATCCATTCACGAGCGAGCGGACATACACAATGATCGCTAAATTATAGGGTGTGAACGAGCACGGGTCAAGATAATGCCTTGCAGCCGATCCAGTCAGTGAGGTACGGACGCAACACCACTAAAGCAACTCAACAAAATTATAGACACGAAAAATAAATATCGGAAAACGTCAAGTTGTGAGGTTAGGTGTGGTGCAAGTTACCTATGTCGGCTCCAACCTTCCGCTGGTGCGCGGTCACTAAAAGTTTAGCCGAACAATATATTCATTAATGTCGTACAAATAGAAAGAAAACAGTGTGAGGTCGAGCGAGTCTGTGTCGACGGCGCCATCAGGGCTCCTGCCTACTGCCTACGTGTACGGCGAACATCTTGTGCTCACACTTGTGTAAGTGACACACATATAACGGGACACAGTTCATTACAACATTAAACATTTCCAGAAAGAATGTCACAGAATAATACAAAGTTTAGAAGTTAGCTTAAAGTATTGTTTGTAGAGAATTCTGTACAGATTGTCTCGCTAAGTTTGGTAATGTATTAGTAATGATAGCAATACAGTGATCTTACAGTTTTTGCATTTGCACTTCTTGATGAGCGTTTCGTCTTTGATGTCCTCGTGGCAGGCTTTGCAATAATACCAAGCTCTGGAATGATAATAGTTGAAGTAAGTTCTATGGAGACAAAACCGACACTAAATTTGGCAACATAAGTTAAAATTGAAGAAAATGGTCAACGACTGTAGTATGCTAACCAGAAGACAGCATTCTTGTTTTTTAAAAGATGCTATTTACGAGGAGCTAAGTTTCTTGCACTGACCAGGCGAAGAAATACCAGACTACCAGCATTTTACAATTCAAGATGAAAATAAAACCCATGAGCCTTACCTTTTAACCTCATCAGCAGACTGTGCGATAAAGAATCCCTGTGTGTTGGCGTGTATCTTAGCACTGCGCGGGTTGATGGATATCTTGCTGTCAGCTCCTTCCTCACCTTTGATCTCGATCGCCAGCAGCAACAGCTTGAGCTTCGTGAAGCACAACCTGGTAAATAGAAATGATGTACCGGACTGTTCTGAAGTTCTTTTAATTTTTAGACTTCGTTTTCGATGATTCATGTGAAAGTGATTTTACTTTAGAACAAGCAGATATCAGAAAAAAGGACACCAGGTGTCCCAAAAATTACGTTAGAATATTTTAACTATTATTCTGTTTTGACTGCTAGTTGACTCTTGTGTTTGAAATTAATTGGTATTTGTTGTTGTTGTTGGTGCTTCTAAAGTTATCTATATAAATAGTTCGAATATAATGTACTTACAAAAAATAGCAAATCTCGTTACATAAGCATCATTTTCTCTACAATTCCCAAAAAGAACAAGATACTACAAAAAGTAGAATTATTTTCCACTATAATCAATTTATTTTGGAAATGACTACTTTTCGGTTTAGATTCTACAATACATTTTGATTTTTGCTCTTGGTACCACTGTCTACACGAGTTTAACATTTTTAGCATTAAGTTGCTTAGCTTGGGACTATATGGCGTTGTGTGAAATGGCCAAGGATATTATTATTATGCTTTAACATATCTCGGGACCATGGGGTCCCGGTCCGGGTCCCGGTCCTTTGAAAGGCGTACGAGGGGCCGAAGCCAACTCACAGAGGCCCGTTGAACGTTTTCAATGAAATGAGGCACCAACCGACGATTATCCCTGTTGGCACTATGCAAGTGCACCCAAGGACAACCCCCGGTTGGTGTATATGCATTTATATTGCAGGATATGGAAAATATAAAGTTGGACTATGGGTTTGGGTGGCTAAAGTGGACTGGTTACCAAGAACTATGGAAGAACTATGACCCCTGCCTGATCAATGTTTTATAATACACGTTATTATTATTATTATTTTATAATATTATATTTAAGTGAGAAAATTTACACATATTAATCGTAAAACGGGTTATTATTATTTAAACATGTAAGGTTCAATTTCATGTTACAGACGACAACTATAAAGGATTGTACAGGTCTACTCTTAGCTAATTTAAGTTCTACAACAATACTACAGAATTCAGATACATATATATCATTATAGGTACAAACGAATACCTCCGTACATAATAAAATATTGCATGCAGAATCTAATAGCGCATTTTAGACATTGTGTGTTGTGTTCAGCGAATACGGTGTACGAGAGCGAAAGCGATAGTAGAAAAAAGCCCTTAAACCAAGTTCCCAAACCTGTGAATAACTCACTTCAAGAAGATGATAGTTTTAATAAAGTTAATAGAAAAGTGTGCATGAAGCCCAAGACCAAAGTGCGTCAAGACAATGATTCACATCAATGACATAATATTTACAATTTCCTCTTTTACTGCACTGAAGTCATTTTATGGAGTCGTGAGTTTCACTAACCAAAAGTAAAGTAAGTGAATCAATTTTATCCTGAGTGATTTAAAATGTTAATGTAGGTGTAATTAAATAGTAAATATAGTTGATAAAATTAAGTAACTTGAAAAGGTGCCGTCACTAGATCAACAACACAAATTCACTATCGGCTCGATCAGTAGTCCAAAATACATACCACTAATAAATTGACTAATTATATTACCCATTCAACATGCACAATCTATTCTGAAAAATCAGAAAGACATTTTAGTTCTAAACATATCCAGCCTACTCGTGTCTAGGTTATATCAGTAATCAGTGCACACTCAGGTAGCTAGGGTTAGCAAGTTGGCACACAGTCTACGGTGCGGTGCAGGCGGCCCAAGGATCGAGGGGAGTCTTACTCGCTCGCTTGCGGGAAGCTCATTCCCGTGAAGGATGTCGACAGTGTTTCGGTGTACATCTCGCAGCCAGTACCCTGCAGGTAATCGTTCTGCCAAGCTTGTGTGTCGGGGGACTGCAATCAACCAATAGGAGACGCTAAAGCTCGTGCCATGTTAGTCATAGCCACCTCGACAGGGCTATCGCATCCGTGCCTCGGCCACACTCCTCGCTGATCGCCGGCTATATTACACAACTATTCACAATTAGTATATCATAACCCTATATTATTTGTATCTATATTTAGATGTTACCGGCTAAAACGTTATTCAGTGCAGTACCTAAGACAACGAAATCGGAAAAAAACATTGATATTTATTGAAAACCACAGACGGTAAGCTGGCAAACAAAATGAACAAAAACACTAAAATGATAAGCTATGCGTTTCGTAGTTGGTTAGTATTGATTGTCCTGTAATCACGGTATGGAATGCTCAAACACTTGTAAAGTACAAAAGTTTGTGTGTGACCTTTGTCTTGTGTCACGTTATTGAAAGCGTCTCGTTCCTTGCCCACTTACTCTGCGGCCTGTTTGAACGGCATCCCGATAAACGTTGAGCTTAGTGTCTCGGTGTACATCTCCATGCCGGTACCTCGCATGTAGTCATTAGTCCATATAGCCATTTCTTGTGACTGTGGAAATGCCGCATAGTAACGTTAGAACTTGTGGTACGTTCAGAGAGCGAAAAGCTTTATCCGTCGGAGGGTCGAGGGTCGGTCTCTGAAAGTACTTGAGAAGCATGTTTATAGAAGTGTAGGGTGTAGTAAGAAGAAGGCTGACCGTCTTGAAGCTGCGCATGGCGAAGAGGTTGGCCATCATGGTGGAGAAGCCGGGCGCGAGGCAGCTCTGCGCGATGAAGCCGAGCTTTAGCTCCGCCAGGCAGATCACGTCATCGCCCTGCTTCCAGTCCCATGATGGAATATTTAGGAGGTAGGCCTATAAAAACATAATGTTGACTTGAAATTAACATGTAGGACCAGTTTGGACAGTCAAAATATATAATAGAGAGACATGCGAAGTCGGAAGTAACTAATACCAATTCTCACTCATCATCATCAACCTATAGCAGTCCACTACTGGATAAAGGCATCTCCAATCGCCTATTTACTTGATCCTTGACTACTTTCATCCCGCTGCTACTAGCCAACCCACGAAGATCGTCGTTCTACCTAGCCTAAGAGCTTCCTACATTAGCCACATCACATTTCATTTGATCACATCTACCCCAATGGTCATCGATTCCACGACTTACAACTATTCTCGTATAATTTATACCAATGTATAACTTTACGTTTCTTTTCTCTAAACCTACCTTATTATGGTATTGCATCAGCTGGATGATGACCCGGATGTCGTCGGAGTAGTTCTTGATGGAGATGACCCTCATGATGTTGGCGGCGTCTTCCGCGTCAGGGTCCTGGCAGTATTTGTTGGCTAGCACCAGACACGCATCTGCTTCATGTACCTAGGTTTAATATGTATTATAGTATCCTGTCGGAAAGCGCGTGTCAACGAGATGGTGGAGTAGAGGCTTCAAAGGCGATGGTGGAAATTTTAATTTGATTTTGTTTTTGAAGATAGACGTGAAGTTCAGTGATCTGGAAATGTCCGCGATCACTTTTAATTAGCCTCTGTATACCGTCTGTATGACACGCTTACAGTTTTCGAATCAAGCTGCAGCGGGGCGCAAAGTTTATTTCGAATTTGTTTTACAAGAATGTGGTTCGAATCGGAATACTGGAAAACAGACCTCTGGGTATACTTGATCAGAATTCTGGGTTGTATTGGACATTTTTCAAGCAAGTTACTTGTATATCAATGCAGATTTTGGGAATTTCGATTTGCGGTAAGCAATAAAACACTTATAGGGTCACAACACTTACCAATCAAACGTGAACACACTAAGTTACCGAATAGATAGTTTTACACATCCATTGTTAGGAGGAAAGACAGAGAACACTTTAGTAGACGTTAATCTAATATTTTACTTAGTTTAGTTCTACGTTCTATTCAAGCGGAGGTTTACAAAAGCGTGAAAATTGCGCATGCAGATCTTTGGCCGAAAATACAAAAATGAGCACCACGACTCCATTTACATTTAATACATTTTGAGTTAGAATTTATTAAACCTATTGGGTTCGAATTGAATGAGTTTCTTTAGGTGGTATTCATTTTATAAGAAGCAGGTGGGGTTGAAAGAAGATAACATGCAGACAAGCGCCAGCATTCCATAAGCCATGCCAACTTACCCAACAATATCGACAATCGATAACTGTACTCGACTACTTATAAAAATGTTAAATTTTGAAATGGAAACCCTTTCTTCGGCAGCCATTAATGCCAATATTGCCATCGGAACGTACAGAAAATCGATATCGAAGTGACAAACGGGCCAGCATTGCAACAACACCCAATCAGACACATGGTGGGCGGGCAGAGCGCGGCGACGGCGACACACCGCATGCCGCCGCGCTGCCGACAACACTCATAGCACGCAACCTCAGGCAAGCGGCGCTCAGTACGGCGAAGGGTACCGAGCGCCGCGCCGACAACGCGCGATAGGTTAGTCAACGAGCATCGCTCTACTCTAGACAATATGTTACATCGTTAAACCGACACCACGCCCATTTTGATTATTTCTCGTGTTTGCATTGCTACTTACTTTCACCCTCTGTAGGTCGATTGGATTCATAATGGTGCCTTGAAAGAATTCCACAGTGGTAAAGTGTCTCTTGAACAGGCCTTCGAGCTCCAGGTCGGGCGGTTTCCTGTCATGAACGCTCAGTTAACACCGCTGGCCATGGTTACCGGACAGTCCGCCGCCTGGCGTGGCCTTACCATGCAACTCTATGTACCAAAATACGCAGTCGTGTGGTGGTGCGGGGTCGCACCGCAGAGTGCCTTGGGCGACCTCGCAGCACCGTGAGAAGCAATGATTGCATCAAAATAATCACAAGATAAACGTTACCAAAGTGATCAATACCTACTGTGACTATGAAACAGCATCTTTACAGAAGAAAGAGTTCTGTTTTATGCACATATATAAATAAATAAAAAAAGTACTGATTCACGTAGACGCGTCAATGAGAATTACGGCCGTGCGTTAATCTAATGCCTGCTCTATGGTTGTATTCTAACCTTGACTCGTTCAAGGTCGACGGCATTCATCATTGTACCCTGAAAAAACTCGACGGTGGTGTAGTGACGCTTGAGGAGACCTTCCAGCTCAAGGTCGGGCTCTTTTCTGAAAGCGTCGTCATCACACATGACACACCACCTCTCGACAGTGCCACAAGCTACATCACACACCAGCAGCCACACTGTGATGCGTGACTTTGCTTCCACAGTACACATTTATCTTTTGCCAGCGATTTCCATAACTTGTTCAGTATTTTTATTTTATTTATTTACTTGTTATCATGAATCTCAATAATAATATTTTTCAGTATATATTCTGATGTCAATATTTTCTCAGACTCTTAATGCTTATCAATAACTTCTTAAACTACTTATTTAATATATTGCGCAATATGGCAGGTAGGAGAATATTTTAGTATTTAGTTTGGTTATTCTTTGAAGTTATTTCATAAAATAAGAAATTTTACAATACTCTTCTACCGCATAACCAATATGCGCTGCTTTATTTTTAGATTTTACAATTCGGATCAATCATTCATCATTATTTTCTCATGGACGATGATCAGAAAAATATTTTGGAGTATCAAGTTTTATATTTTTGGTGAATCGAGTTTTAGAGCACAAATAAATTTTAATTTGTGACGTCCGAATGAATATTTATCTCGTCACAATTGGTTCTTATCAAAGATTTAAAAATAACTTATTGTTTAGATACATACCTGTGTAAAAAAACAACTTCGACGTCCACATCCTCTCTGTCCTCATGTAGGAAGTCTTTTAAAAAATGGCTCACTGATTCGTATGTTATGTGTCCACAGACCACTATATGCCTGAAAACGTACAACTTTATTATAACACCAGCCCACTCAGCTACGTCGAAGGTGCATCTACCAAATTAATTTGCATTTTGAAAAACAAAGAAAGAAGCTTCAGAAGCGAGTTCTCAGAAAGTTTCAAAGCTTGTTAAGTTGGAAAAAAACTAGCGGAAAATTGCAAAATTGACATTTATTTTTAAGCTTCGTGTTGTTAAAACTTGAAAAAAAAAACTTTACATTGGCTTGTTTTTTTTAAGAAGCAAATTTTCAAAAAGCTCATCTTATAAATAAGGAAAAGACAGAAGTAACAGCAATTTGAAGTCTTATTTAACACCTGGGACCAGATGGAAGTAACTGATAATAAAATATTGAAAAAAAAAGGTCACGACAGGGTTAAACAAAACGGTAAGTGATAGAAGCGTGAAGAGAAGCTACATTTATATCAACCACGCCATTGTTTTGTTGCGCCAATCGTTCGTTTGAGTAACATATTTCAAAACTACGTAAGTCGCAGTCTGAACTTCAAGTTTATTTTTTATAAAACAACGACGTGGTTCGCAAATTAAAACGTCCATAATTACTATACGCTCATTAGTTTGTGGCCTGTAGTCAATCAAAAAACTTTTATTTTTGAAAAATATTACTTAGCTTCAATTTAAAAAATAACAAACGAGAAATTTAGTTACGGCCACAAATAAATAAACATTGTTCTAGAAAGCTCAGTTTCGTTCAGGATTTGTGTAACTATCTACCACACTATAAAAAATAAAATAAATGAGACGACAACTATTGGGTAGGGGGTTGTTCAGGTGGCTTGCAGGACTTTATATGTAGTGTCTTTAGGGGGGGATATACAACAATAATAGCATACATTGCATGGAGTAGAATTCTTTGGTGGTGTGATGATTTGGAGAACTAGAGGTTAACACACTGACTATTTTGTCGTCTTACAAACAACATGTAATCTACTCACACTGTAAAATTTATTAAAAATCTATGAATTCAAATAAAATTAGTATTAGCTGTGTTAATTTTATAATGTACTTTGTACGTAATCGCAACTTTTCTAGAAGGCTTTGATTACTTAACAAAATGTATCATGTAGGTATGGACCGGAGAAATTCAGTTCATGATTATATCAGACAACTCCAAAACAGTCAGCGTGAGTAATTCTTATCTAGACACAGCAAAATATATAAATAAAAATTTATATCTGTTTTGATAAATATAATTGTGATCTAGTTACTTTGTCATACTTCGTGGTTTATCAATATACTTAAATACTGTGGATTAGTGTAGGTACGGCGTGTGTTTCTCTGAATATTACTATTTATTTTGTACTCTACGCTAGCATCTATGAATACGCCTTTTGTACTGTGTTTAGATAAAAATCCTTTATAAACAGTAAAAGCTTGCGTCTCAGTACAGTTTATGTATTTGGGAATCATGTAATCACTTGGACAAATATTATGTTTGTATATAATATTGTATGTATGTTGTTTTGGAGCCAGAGTCGCAATTCTTAATAAGTTCACATCGACACTGTTAAGGTGGACACTTCGTTTGTTGAAATGTGACAGTCGACAGTCCGTACAATGATGAAGGTTAATGTTGTTAAAATAAAAGATAAAGAAGTATCAGAATCAGAAAAATCATCACAGAGCAGAAAATAAGAAAGTTAAATAAACCAAGGGATGCAAACAGCTCATGTCTACACGTTCATGCAACTAGTATTCATCTAAGGTGTGGCAAAGGAACTGATTTCATTTTTATTCATATAAACATTAAATCTGTCTACCTTTGTATCTTTAATACGATCCATAAACATTGCAAACAATTTCCAAAATCAATTCAAAAGTTTCTCATAAAATGATTGGTGTATCGTTGCTAGGATGATGTCAATCATGTCAATGATATGTTCAATAAAACTAAACTAATTTTGCGTTAAAAATGTCCTCAATGCACACAGCCTTGCCACGCTCTATGAATATATTTACGAAAATACATTACACTAAAATAACCGAGGGGGTCGATTCAAAATTACATTACAGATCAAAAACATTAAAGAGGGTCAACATTAAGAGTACAAGTAACAGTAAGTCGTGCAGGCGGGAGAACAGTCGGAGCGGAGCGGACTGCGGGATGGGGCGGGGTGGCGGACGGCGCAGGGGCGAGGGCGAGGGCGGGTCGGAGCGGGGGTGGACAGGCAGGGTGGTGCGCGCGCGTCCACAGCGCCGCCCGGGGCCGGCGCGGGCGCAGCGCCCGCCGCCACAGGCAGGAGCTGTCGACGCCTCGCTTCGCAACGCACACCAGAACTCCAACAACGCACTACAGTACGGTACCACTCAACATTTAACTCTCCGTAACTAAGCTTTACGTTAACATTCCTTTACTTTACGTACGTATACTAACAGAACATAATCATGATACCTATAATGACGAGCGATAACACTAGCCACTATCTGCTGTTCACTATTCAACTGAACTCAAATCAATTCAAAGGTAATTTACAATCAATATCGACTCATAAAAACAAAGACAACTCGCGGGACTTGCGTCCCGCCAAGATAAGTGAGAACACAGAAGCGTGCTAAGAGAGGAAAAGGAAGAATAGATGTCACAACACGGAACACATTCAACGGAACGGAGTGAAGACAGCGGCTCACCTGCGTCCCCGCTCATTCTTGAGGGTGCCGCCATACTTGGGTCTAGTGCCGATTAAGTCAATTATCTCTGGGATACAACTGGCAAATATCGCCTAAACGCCGACAGACAAAACAAGACGTTCACATTCATTCAACCGAGGACGGGGGGGCGAGTCGCCGGCGCGCGGCCGTAGGGCGGCGCGGCGGCGAGTCGCCCCGCCAAGCGACGCGCGGCGGTGGCGGGACGGCGGCGCGGGCCGGCGCGGGCGCGGCACTGGCTGTGTGTCGCGGGACTGTGGCGAGTGCCGGAGCTAGCGCTACAGCGTGGCGACAGGCATCGTGTGCAAGCGAACAAACCAAACACTACTTCATCGACAGCATTACAAAACTTTACATCGGCTCTCTCCAGATCTAGTCTCGTTAGAAAGGATTAAAAAGCTCAACGGTATCTCGAGTAAAATTTACGAAAAAAGGCATGTAGTAGTGCGTCGGTCGACCGCGCGCCTGTCTCTCTAGTTCGGGGAGAGGGGCGCGGCCGCCGGGAGCTAACTCTTCGAGCATGCGCCACGGCACCGAGAGACCGATTCTAGTGAAGGATTAATAAATTTCATTAGCAAACTCCGCATTCAATCAACCAAGATCGAAACCGTGAGAGGTAGGAAGGCAGGAAGCCGCGTGGAGCGGGGGCGTGAGAGCAGGGTACCTGCGGCGGACGTCCTTGTTGTACCGGCCGCCGTATTTGTTCCGCTGCGCCGCCAGCTCCGTGATCTCGGGGATCCAGCTGGCGAACACAGCCTACGATACACAGCAACACCGTGAGGTGACTGGCCGCGCCCCCGGCCCGCCCCCGCGCGCCCGCCCCGCCCCGCCCCGCCCGCCCGGCCCGCCCCCTCGCGCACGAGGCTGTGTGCGGTGAGTGTCGTCTGTCTGCGTGTGGCTGTGGCTGTGTGTGGGTGTGCGGGACTTGGGTGCCGTGCCGAGCTACGCTAGCGGCGGGAGCCGTGACGGGACTCGTGACCGGGTGCATGCAAAGCCTAAGGATACATACGCTAACTAATCGATGATCAGAACTTAAAAAGAAATCGGTTCGACCGGTACCTAAACTAAAAACGGGGGGCATTCGGTATAGACGCTTGGTAGACGCGAGCATGGGCGGGCCGAGGCGGCAGGCCGCGCGGCGGCGCTCGCCCCGGCGGTACGCCACACGCGCGTAGCACCGGGGCGACACGCCGCCCGCCGCGAGCCGACGGACCCGTGCGTGCACACGAGTAGATAACACAATACATCTGACGGCACTGAGCAAGCTTTCTTATAAGGTGATGATTCCACATGGTCGCCGAAAGCTTGGGCGATTCATTCCGAGCGTGGCGCGAGATGAACTGCCTTCACTTTCGCCGACCATTTTATATTATCAAACGGATACCTCTTTCCATGTTCACGCTTCAGCTCGCCACTGTACTTGGACCTACTTCCTACCAGCTCTATAATTTCGGGAATGCTACTAGCGAACATTGCCTGCAACAGACCACGGTGTCGATCGAACATGCAGTCCGACCCACGCGGACACCAGCGAGTGGTGCACGACAATGTCCACATTGAGATCGGTATACTCTCTCTATGGTGACGCTGAGTCGTAAAGTGTAGCCGGTAGCGGAGCGAAATAAAAATAAAAGGAAGTAGTGTGTGTCTACCGGTGATGTGAGCAACTGAACACAGCCAGGCGTGGTGCGGCATGCATCGCGAGTGGGAGGGGTGGGACGCGGCACCGGGTCGCCGAGGCGGCGGGCGCCACATGACGCGACATAACGCGACATGACGCGACACAACGCGACATAACGCGCAACACACGCGCTCGCTCGCGCAACGTATCTCGTTCGGACCAGTCCCCAGTACACTCCGTACTCTAAGCGCGGCGAGACAGATCCTCCGGCACGTTCGTGGTAACTATCACGTAACAAAGCAAAAGAAAAACAAAATACACCCATGCAGCCGCTCGAAGAAAAGCGTATTAAAATTGAGTAGTCGGCGATAGTCGAAGGATAGTCCTCCGAAGCCGGGAAGTTAGAAGATGGCACATGAGGGCGGTGAGGAGTCCGCCCGGGCGGGGCGCCGCTCGGCGTCTCGCGAGCCTCATCGTAACGTCATGCTGTCTATACATGGTGCACTAGTCAGGCTTACAATCATTCAACGAGCTGTGCGATAAACCACTTGTCTAGCAAGTCCCATGTGAACTATATGTAACCGTTACACTGCAAATGTTTGTTATATTTCCTTTTGCTTTGTTATTAATTTAGCCTCGTACAAGGAACCGCAAGCTTGTCGCAACGACATAGTAGCCGTGACCAAAGATGAAACTACTTTGAATAAATTGAAAATTAAGAAATGTTGTGTTCCAAATGCCACTACAGAAAGAATTTAGAGACTTGCGTCTCCTTGCAAAGATAACTCAGATATTTGACTTTATATTTCATTTCATTTCATTAAATATTTAATTCATAGAGATTTAGATAGATCAGTTGAAAGTAAAACTTACCAAGCCGACGAGGAGGAAAAAAACCAAAAATGTTCTTCCAAGTACTGTGTGACAGAACACGTCACCGTAACCTACGGTGGACATGGTGACTATAAGGAAGTACACACACGTCCAATATGAGAGCTTCTGGGCATTCTCGAACTCTAATGGATCACCAGAGTTTTCCAGCTGAAACACGACAAATTAAAAGAATTAAAAACAATGTGACTGACACACGAAGAGTTACATTACATCCTTAAGAAAATGTTATGGTAATAAAGCCAACACAAATCGAATTAGAACCAAATGAAAAAAAAACCACTTGAACCTAGTTTGTGTCCTGGTCAGCTAGAAATACTCAAAGACTCAAATAAATTCGTAATGGACATCGACACACGATGTTCATTAGGAATTTATTTGAATCTTTTATTTATTTCACACATCTCTATTACCCAGTTTACGGTAAATCAATGTTATGACACTTCTTAGGGCTGAGTCCGTTAGACTCATTAAATCTCAGTGGCCATTCGAAAAAATGCCACTACTAATGACGATTGGCCTACAATCGCGTCGCAGCCGCGAGCCTTTGCGCACTCCATTTATTCTTTACTCCATGGCTCTCACAAGTGCATTAAATGTAATGATATTGCAATATAAAAATATACTTTAACTGTACACTATGACTGCGATGTGACAGGGCAGACCAACGGATTGGAAATTTTATTAAAATGCTCATTACGAACTTATAATCTCCTATTAAATAGGAGATTATAAGTTCGTAATATCGTTTTATTTTATAAAATTTTAAATTCTTAATGGGCATTTTGCGGTCTTGCAAGCAAAACAAGTGAAAATCAGTTTTTGTTTGCTACTTGTTTCGTCTTTCTTACTGTAGTCATGTTTAGCCATAATATAGCCCTTCTGATACGCACAATATTATTAATTACTTCAGCATTGAGTCACACATAAACCTCAAAAATCTCCTAATCCGTCCATGATTCACCTTCACACAGATTTGACGCCGAACACTTACCAAATGAATAATGCCGGCAGCGGTCAGCCACACTGATATAAATATAGAAACTAATTGCGCCAACCGAATTGAGCTCGATGTTTTTAATATATTGAGGTATTGCAAAATATCAGGCACGGTCATTAAGCGTAGAGCTCTGAGAAATCTCAGCCCTGGAACAGAGTGAAACTTGTGTTTAATACAAATATAAATCATAATTATAAACATAAATCTTATTAGCTGTAGGTATTTTTAATAAATATTTGTCCTTGGCAGCTCTGGACAAAGAGAGTAGAGTGGCCTCTGCATAACTGTGGGGCATTAATGGCTAGTAAAAAAAAGGGTGTTTTAGAGGCATAATGAGGAATAAACGAGAACTGTGTAACCAGTTCCAGTAAAAAAAAAAGGTATGGTTAATATTATTTTCTATCGAATTGACTCCTAGAACTTCTTGTTAACTCATAGACATAATAGCGAATCAATCTAGTGTAAGTACCAAAAAATTACTTAAAATTATAAGTAGCTGCTTAAAATTGATCTCATATTTACTTGCCAAGAGTACTTTCTCTTTTTGGAACTAAAGACTGATCCAAATGCCTAAAATATATTTAGAACAGTCAGATGTCTGGCATTTTTACTGAGCTTTGAACTCTCATGATAAAATGACGACAATCAATTAATCAATCCGTCGTCCCTTCGCCCATCTAAACAGTTGACACACATATTGCATTTCGAGATTCAAATGAGTATTACAGTGTTTTGAGCCCATCAGAACGTAGGACTCATTTTACAGAACTAAGTCTGTGTTACTAGTAGGTAAATATCTGTCTAGCAAGTATAGTTGCACTGCAGAGCAATTGCCTCCCTCACTCTTTAACTAACAGATATAGCATAATGCCTATAATGTTCCCACAGCTGGGACACAAGCCTCCTCTCTGTGAAAGGGGGTGGGTCGTAATCCACCAAGCGTGCCCAGTGCAGGTTGGTAGTTGGTTCTAGAACATGCCGGTTTCCTCACGATGTTTTCCTTCACCGTTTTGAGAACAGGGGGCCTAAAAAGGCCACTTTGGCAGAATCATAAAACAATTCATATCACGCAATTTCATCTGTATGACAGTTTTGTATGGAGATTCGTAAAGTGCTATAGGTACACCTCTGCCTAACCCTTCAGGGATATATAGGTGTGAAATTGTCCAACAGATGAATTGGGTGATATGAATTGTTTTATGATTTTGCCAAAGTGGCCTTTTAAGGCCCCCAGTTGTGTGCCGGTCTGGGTTCGAACCTACGACGTACAACTCGTAAGTTACAGCCATTACGCCACTGGGCCACCACGGCTGCATGCAGATAATTATAATATAGTAAAAATTTATGTGAAGTGCTCACCTATCCACGTTCTATCCAGGTATATTGATACAAAGGATGGGGGTATCGTGAAATAATCTACAAATGAATACATCTCGAGCATGAACCATAGTTTGTCACTAGCTGCTATAAACTGAAACAGAAATAAACACACACGATATAAAATTCTTAATAATAGTATCATATCATACAGTACAGGGTGGCGGGGACATCGGTGCGCAAACTGAAACCTTGAATTCAGCACATGATTCTACACCCACCTAGCGTAGAAATTATTCGTCGGTTATAAAAAAAAAACGCTTTTTCATGATGAATCTATACCTACCTACTCGGTCAAATTGTATGGAACTACAATTTTTTTTAATTTTTCGAGGAAAAATTTCAACGCGCTGGGTTCAAATTTATGAACTGAATTCATGGTAACAGGGTGCGCGTCGATTTCCTGTCGATGATCCTCCTGTATAAAATATCCACAGGAGAGAAACAGAGATAGGGCAAGACTTAATTAAAGAGCCAAAGATAAAGAAAAGCACCGCTCTGCTACGTATATTTGTTCAGTCTTCAGAAAGTTTATCATTAATGTAACAGTACGACTTGCACGACGTGTCTCAACAATATCGCAACTCATAAGTTTCAGCCATTTTAAATGAGTTTCTCGACATGTGACATAATACATTAAAATATGTTAAATTACGACAAGAAACTCGAACTGTTAATTGAGAAAAGTAAATGATATCGATGTGAACAACAAAAATTTAAAGTTCAACTTACTCGTATAAAAAAGTAGACCATAAAAAATATGTTAAAGGCAAGGTCGATTTGCTGAGTAATATTGTCGCTCCATTTCTGGCATCGCTCAACCTCTTCACTGAAATCAAACACGCCGTATATAGCACATGCACCACTCGCTGGGCAACAACAGTTAGGAACAGGTTCACTTGAAGCTATTTCACTAGTATATCACAGCTGACAAATAAACAGAAGCTACATATAGGACTATATTCAGCAAACAGTTTCGACCACATTTATTATGAGCATTGACTCACGTACCTATTCCTTGAATTCAGCATTATCAAGATTAGTAAGTTATTAATAATGTTAGCGATGCAATGTATTTGAAGGGTATAGGGAACGTTTGTTACCTGGACGCGTCAATGAAGTAGATGATGAGCGATGCTATACTCAGGATGAAGACCAACACTACCTGGAATAGAAAACAATTGTTATTTTAGTACAATGTAACACGCCAGAAGGATGTAAAGTTTAAATAAATAAATCAAGTCCTCGTTCAATTCTTTTGTATGGGGGTGGAAAGCGTAGCCAGCGTAGCGCTACGAAGGCTACGGCGGCGTAGCTCGTAGCACGAGGGCTACAGGGTCTACGCTGTTCACTTTCCTAGTGATATTTACGAACTTTTATATTACGATTTAATTTTAAGTCTCGAATAAGTGAAGCCTTAATAGATAAAAACGAGAACAATAGCGTTTTGAATAGACAGTTATAAAATACTGACATAGTCATGGTGTAGCAGACCTTATATGCTAACGCCACTGTGTTCAATGACTGTTTATATGCCATACCTATTGTTTATTTGCTCTATTATAATCAGCCTATAATGTTTCCACTGCTGGGACACAGGCCTCCTCTCTGTGAGAGGGAGTGAGCCGTAATACACCACGCGGGCCCAGTGCGGGTTGGTAAATGTCACATGTCTTCGAATTTCTTTTTCTAGGACATGCCAGTTTCCTCACGTTTCCTCACTCATGTTTTCCTTCACTGTTTCGAGAGCAGTGGTGATGAAATAATGTACACAAAGTAAAGCGCCTGTCTGGGTTCGAACCTACGACCTACAACTCGTTAGCCGCGGCCGATACCACTGGGCCACCACTGCTCTACTTTGGCTATTTTTGCTCAATTTTGGCTTAATTATTTGAAACTGTAACTTAAACTAGGAGAGAAGTACGTATTATATGACTTTTAATAATTCATTGATTATCTACATCAAAAATATTAAATTGTCTTTGTTCAATTTACCTGTCCAATATCTAGTAATCTAATCGAATGGAAATCAATTACGTTATGAAAGACGTTGATGGATGACCCATTAGCAAAGTAGGCATTACTGAATATCACTTACTAAATACATACTCTTGACTGATCAACTTTTGGTTGTCCATATTCGTTTCAAACAATCATAGTGAAATTAAAAATAATATTTAAGAATACAAAGAGACCTAATTTTATCATTTTTCGACGCCATTTCGACGTTCACCTCCTAGTGACTTTAAAGTTTTATTTATTAATGGTAATGTTTGAACAGTGTTGTGGGCTTCGTAATTACTTATCTTAGTTGAGTTATTTAAATAGTTTTTTTAGTTAATTTAGTATAAGAAGTTTATCCAGTGTATATCTTTATCGTATTAACACGTTGACTGCCAAGCAACAGACACAATAGACCATCTATTGTTCGCGGTCACCGGTGACCGCGTTGGCAGTCAACGTGTTAATAAATTTCATGACAGATTGGTCATGAATGTGAGAATATTTGAAGAATTTAATTATTTCAATCAAGCCTACTGCTAAATGTTGTCTGACGTTTGACGAGTCTGATAATTAGGTAATCGACCAAGTTAGCTTATGACATTGATTTTTATTGTTTCTAAAATGTTCACAAGTCAAGTTTAGTTCGTATTATTCAGTAAACGTAGTCGTAATAAATATTCTATTAGAACAACTTTTACTTCCTCCCTTTTATGACTGAAAATTAATGACTGTCCCCCCCATAACGGCCATAAATTGCTTAATAAATGAAATTAGTATTCCAAGGTTTGGGTGTAGACATCCTATATTAGTAACTAAATCATATTGTGTAGTTTATGAGTTCATGCACGCTCATTAATATTCATGTTATGGCACGATTAGGCATATGAATCAGCTATGCTGGCATCCTTGGCACCCTGAGCATACCTATTTGTAATATGATGGCTGGTTATGATTTGTGGATTCACTCATATGACCTTATTACTTAGTATTTGTGATGTTATTGTCTTTGAGGAAAAAAGAGTTTGATCCGTATATTTATAAAAGAAGGACCTCCTTCCTTTAAAAATAACCCCATCCATTTATCCTCTTTCCTTTAATAGGGTCCTTCTTTTAAAAATAAGTTGTCCTAACAACTTAGCTTATTCTACGGATGAAGAATAAGTAGAATAAGCTACCTAAGTAAGCATCAGCTAAGTTGCATGGTTTAATAGAAAACCAACCAACCAACCATTGAACCAGTAACAACCATATATACAACCTCATTTGTCAGTAGGCTCTCTAAAGTTGCGTTTTAACGCTGTGCATTTTATAGAGAGCTGGAGGGGCTTGTGGCTAAGTAATAACAGCTGCAGGGGTCGATCGATCAGGTAAAGCTACGCTTGCCGCGATTGGTCGGTGGATGGGTGATCATCTTTACATACCAAGACAGGGGTCTTGGTATGTAAAGATGATCGTGCCTCTGAAAGCAAGTCATGCCGTTGGTCCCGGATGTCAATTGTGGATCTTCGACAGCCATTAAGAATAGACAGAAGCCCGAAAATCTCACTCCTAGTCTTAGCAAGGGTTTTACCCTAACAAAGTTGACAGACGAGATGAGTTTATAGATAAATAATGGTTCATCTCCCTCATGACATGAAAATACAGTAAGTACTAGTAAAAAAGTAAAATTATCTGTGTTTACGAAAAGAAAACAGTAGCTAGAAAGAGCTAGTGATAAAATTCTGCAACACTACACAAAGATATTCACATCATATTATTAGACTAAAGCATATTCCGATATTCAAAGGAGTCTGTAAATTGTGTTCGTATTTCCATCCTCAACCGGAAAATGCGACGTAGTTTAACAAAAGAGGACGTTGTTATAATAACAAGTGAACATCGGATGGAAATGGATGTCAATTATATGCTTCTTCGCGATACTTCGATGCATACAAAGGATGCGGGCGCAGCATGCATCTATAAATGTTGATGATGTATGTAGGTACAACAGTGTATGTTCGGGTTTTTTATGTGATGAATATTAGCATTTGTAATGAGTTAATGAGATATACCTACATCTGATTGATTTTTAAATTTCAGTTTTAGGTATTAAACGGTTTCCTTCAGATTTTACTTCAGAAGGCCAATTCTCGTAACTAAAAATGTTCAAAATCTAGTCGCAATCTCATCTGAGCGATATTCAATGTCAAAAACTTGTAAGATAGGGAAATTCGAAGTTTTTTTGACAAGTTGAGACTGAAATTAGACTGTGAACCAATAGTAATATATATGTGAATACTGTGAACGTTCTTAAAATTACGAGAATTGATCGACCAAAAAAACGTCAATAATAATAATAAAATGTAAATGTATGTATATTTACATAATTTGATCCTGCTGTATACACCGTATGTACACGGGAATAACTTCCAACCGTCATGGTTGGAAGTTATTCCCATATATCGGAGAATCCTAACACAAGCAAACTAATTGCTTAAAAGGATTCTCCCCATTGTACGAGTATTCTAGAATAAGATTGGAAAGTTGTTGCAATAAACTTTTTTTTTTTATTCCCGTGTTCATATCGTAAATTTAGTGAAATATGAAAGTAGGAACAAGTCTGTTGCCTCCTTAATCTACCTACATAAGTATTACGTCCGACCATGTCCGACTCAGATTTTCATCATTTCTATTAAAGAAAGACACAGTTCTATCATAATGTTCTATTACAGCAACAAATATCCTTAAGACCTTGGAAATCCATAATTTATTCCGGTATTAAAATATGGATATCAGCCTGCACCTAATGCATGTTTCATCCCGCGACGAGGATCATACCATTACAATAAAAAGCGTGACATGACGCGACGTGACGCGCCAGCCAACGTGTCCTTCCTTCTAGATAAATCATGCTGTATTAGCATAGGAACAGCTTCCGACATATTGTTTTTACGTCGTAAAACTGAGTATGTTTTTGTTTTTCTCATTTTCCCTGATATTATGTATTTTTGCGTGAGTACATAATTATGATTGAATGAGTAGTGCTGCGTAAAGCGAAAACAATGTTTTGTACAAGGTCGTTAGTGAGTCTACCACAATCTGGGGATGTGTTGACCAGGCGTGTTGTTGTTATTGCCTGTATATGTCTATTTATTACGATTTAACAACCCTTATCTAGGCAGATTAGAGGTAATTGACACAATAAAACTGTTCTACCCGTGTACTAGAAGCACACTTGTATCGGATACTATTGATATAACATGACTCTTTAAATGAAGAAAATAAAAATAACTACAAAAAAAGTTCAGAATCAACGAGACCAAAGAAACACAGTGAAGTTCACTTTGGTATCTTGTAGACTCAGAGTAAGTTGAAAAATGTTAGATAAATGTTCTCCTTAAATAATTTCCGCCATTGCATCAATGCTTTGAAGTGTAAGAAGCCAAGTTTGAAATTGCATCAACTTGTCACTTAAGTGGTTAGACTTTTCAACTTGCGAGTAACTTAGCACTTGGAGAAACTGCCGCTCGTGGGGTATATAATCTCATAAAAGGTTTTTAAATTGATTTCTATTGGTAAACATTAGGTTTAAGAGCATCGAACTTTTCATGAAACTTTTACATGAAAATGTTTTCACTAACGACGCTTGCAGGCCCTAAAAGTTTGGTTTATGTATACTGTACTTACATGTAATATTTAGTAAGTACATACATCATAGTTAAGTTTTACGTAAGTACTAGACACGGATGTATTCGTGTTTAGTTAGCTAATTTATTTATATTCGTAACACGAAATATAACATATCTTATGTTTAACTGGGACCACATTACCTACCACCGTTAGTCCTAGACCTTATTCATCGTAAAACAATTATATCAATTCAACTTCAGAACTAATTATTGATTAAAATGATTGAAAATTCATATCTGAATGAATGAATGTGTTTGTTTCCACAGGTTTGCAGGCTCTCTTCTTATGCTTTATATTACAAGTCGGGCAAGTAGTTACGAAAGTGCCATTTTTAATATTGCATAACAAAGGGTAACTTTGGTCAACTGAGATAGTGTAAGAAAACATTGCGCAGGTACATTGAAAATAGCCAATGTTTTGATCGAGCTTGGTGACTACCCTGAATTAGGACAGTTACCGGTCGATTCTTAAATTCCAAGACAAAGTAGCTGTTAAACAATAAAGGAGGATATAAGGAAATGTGTCGAGTTATGGATGTTATTAGATTACAAGGGTCGCGGTGCACGCAGCAGGCTAATCTTGTTAGTGGTCGATATCCAATTACGGAAACATTGGCGTGCCGGCAAGGTTGCCGCCTTGACTTGAGAAAGTTATTGAGATTTAAAGTGTGTTGAAGGAGTAGCCTACCTTGTCTCTCACTCTGGGTGCGCTGGAAGGTAAGTTAGGGATTAGCTATGTATGTCAATGGGACGGTATTGACTTATTATCAAAATCTTCAATTCAAATGCCAAGGGTGGTTAATAAGGTAATCTTTGAGGTAAGGCTTTGAAGAAATGTCTTTATTAATCTTTCATGAGGTCAGCTGCTTCCTCAAGTTCAATAAACAAAACACAACGGAACCTTCGGTATTCGAACTATTTTCATTCCTAACGATTCCTCATTTCTATCGCTGGCCGTGACCCGGTTCAGGGCAGGCATGAACAATACACATTAAAGTTATTTATAAGCAAGATTATGCGGCCATAAATTATACCTATTTAACTCACAATCGTAGGCTTTCATTTTTGCCTAAAGAAAGGGGAAATTTATACATTCCCATTTATGTGGCAATTATTACGGCATATTAATAGGTAGTTGACCCTGCGCCGTGGTTTCATGGGGTATATAGGCAACATTGTTAAGTGTTGTAACGAGTATATTAAACGCTTTTGTGGTGCGTGGGTTTATTGCTTGCTGTCATAATGACTTTCGTTTAGCACTAATAAATTAATGTGCCATAATTCAAGGGGCTAGAGCCAACATATTTTTTATACAAATCGTTACATAGGCAGGTCTTTCCTAAGTCGAATTTTGGTACTAATGGTGCGTTATATTGCTTCTATACGGAGTCTGTAGAAAAAGAAGAAACAATTTTCACATGTACTGTGATTATTTTATTAATCTTAGCTACGGACTTTGAGCTCGAGACGACAATTACTATTTTCTTTATGACATTTCGTCGCAACAAAAGCAAAATACTTACCTACGTCTAATAAGTTTTACGTTAACCTACCAACAATCTTATCTGCTCCTTTTAAACCAAAATGGTCGCACTTTCCCTTCTTTCTAATTAAACCACGGAAATAAGTATATCTGATATATTAAATCCAATTCAAACCAGCGGAGCATACGATTTTTTCAGGCCACTGAAAATGCTTGTTTTATCTTACCGTATAAAGGAAATTTCAACCCGTGTAAGTATGAACGAGCTTAGAAATACGGGGGCGAGTCAGCGGTGTGGAAACTGAATGCTTGGCGTAACGTTATTCGGACGTTTCCATTTTCTTCAGGAGTAAGGAGTAAGGAAGTATTTAGGAGCACTGTGTACTTAAAGCGATGCGGTAAGCCGCTGTAGAAGCGGAATTTAGGAGTTTTTCATTTTAGACAGATCCTATTAGACGCAGGAAAGAAGCCATAGCGTGAGCTCTTTTACTTATTTTCATTCAGGGTAAACAAATGGAGTGACGAAATGGTCGTTATCTTTAATGTAGAATTATTTGTTCGAATGGACAGTTGGTATACCTAAACTTAATATTAGCACCTGCATTCAACATGTCAGGTCTTATAGCCTTTAATATGTGTATTTTCCGAAGTACATTTAAAAAAAAATTTCTAAAATCACGTAGCACCGATGTCTTTTAGTGAAAAAGTTCTAATATTACAAGGAGGAAAATATGGTTACCCGGATGCACAAATTGCCTATTTGGCGCTGACAAAAATGTTAAGTGAAGGGCTCACTTGAGGATTAATGAATGTGATAAGAAAAATTATGAAAGGACAGCTGGGAAGGATGAAAATATTTTCCTCATGGAGTAGCAAAAAGGTTTTTTCTTTATTTTTCCAGTACATTTTCAACTTTCATTGTCAAGAGAAGTACATTATATGAGTATCTATTGTGCGTAAGAAATACAAAACTAAAAAAGTTCAACAAGCTGCTATTTATTTGGCACATTAACGTCGTCCAACGCGCACGGCGCTGGGGCCTGTAACGTATCTTGGACATACGACCATATTACGGTCGGAAAATGCCGTAAAACACCGGCGAACTTTGCTACTATACCGCTATTTATGTGCAAAGTTCCCGACTGTGCTCGCAATTAGCCGACAGATAGAACTCTCCTAATGTCCCCGTGACATGCCACTAACTTTCACAAATAAAACCATAAAAAAATGTAATGACAAAATTGTTGGGACGTAACCTAGGGTTGTTTTAAAACGGCCATTTTTCGTATACTCATACAACTTAATGCTTGACTTTTAGGGTTATTTACTACTATTTGGGACCCATTTTGTAGACATTTATAAAACGGCCAGATATAAAGCATTTCAAAAAAATAATCAGCATGAAATATTCTTATCTGTGACACTACGTTATCATACCAACGATTTACCTACTCTCGGATTCGCAGCTCTTATAACCTACTTGCCAACTCATTTTACAGTCCAATTCCTACGAAGTTGCTATTTCAAAGAACCTTGCTACTTCAAGGATTTTCTATCTGTAAAATATAAAGTTCCGATAAAAGCTTGGACCTAGATATTTGTCTCAAGAAAGTTTGTGGACCATTGTCGGATCAGATCCGACAATTTGACGACGATCTCTTTTCTCGACAACTGACCTTTTTTCCGGAAAGACGTCTTGGGAGAAATTGTAGAATTATAGCGGGTAGGTACTGTAGAATGATATGTGTGTCTGCGTGTGAGTGGGTAACTTGCATGAATTATGTCACAATTTTTGTAGGTACTTAGTTTTCGTTTCATTCTACGCAGATCTATATACTTTTTGGGGTTTAGATGACTGTTACATTTAAGGGTAGGTATAATAGTAGTTCGGACCAAAACTGATGTTCTGCACCTACAAGATAATATCTTTCAATGTAAAAAAATATGATAAACTAGAGTTTCAGCTTAAACACATTCACCATTAGAAAGAAAGAAAAAAAATGTGTTTATTGGCATTACAGCTAAATAAATACACTTTAAAACTATGAAATCAGTAAACAAAACCATCAACCAGTAGACGCTCGTTTCTGGCTTCCAGAGTTACTTTAGTTTCCTATACGTTACTATTTCGCTGTGAACACTGAGATCCATTTTGACTATCCATTAATTTCAACATCAACTTTCTTCAATGATGGAAGAAAGTTGTTGGTATACTTAAACTATTATTTTACATGTTTCAAACCATTATAAGTTCATTCTACTGATTGAGTTTATGTTTCGCAAGCTGTAGATCAAAGAATACCTACGCTCAACTCATTCAGTCATTCTGTTTATTTGTTTATTGATTCAGTAATATTATGTGACAGACGGACGAATCTCTTATTTGATGTTTCTGTTTGGTAATTGGAAATATTGCTTTTAAAAGCTACTATTTTATTCACATTTTCACAGTGAATTGCAGCTATCGGGTCTGCAGCGGCACACACAACAATCTGAAATAACCCTTTTTAGTTCTGTTACAATATTAATAGCAATATAAGAGTCGTGAATTGTGTGGCTAAGAGAAAGTAGTGAGTCTATAGGTATCTATAGGTTACTGGGGGATTCAGTTGTAGTCAACGAAGTCCCTCAAGTAAAAAAAAACTAATCATCATAGTTTGTGGTGACATAATGGATAGATATGATGTTGACAACATTAGTAGATAGCGAGTTTGTAATAGTGATATCATTTAATAGACAACTTGTTGCCTTAACTATACATAAACGCCAGACAATAACAATGTATTTCAGGAAAAGGGAGCTTAATATTGCGTAAATACAGCTCATTAGATTCTTGCTTTAGGTGAATTAAATATTTTAAAGTAATTCTTTATTTTGAACTAATGTTCAACTGTTACGAAAATCATGGTCGACTGCATATATGCTGTGGTTTAGAAAAACAGAATGAAATCTTTAAAACAAAGCTTACATCGTTATCATACTCCGTGAAACTACTCAAAAATCACGCATTAAACCGTAGACATTGATCTATTGCCGATAAATGTCGAGAAGGCGAGGATACCGCCCAGCTATAAAAGTGTCAAAGTATTCCTACGAATTAAAATCCACTCGAACGCAGCCGGCCCAGAAATACGAGCGTAATGAAACGTGGACTGGAATTGAAGGCCATAAATCAGGCCACGGCATGGCCCATTATAACGAGGTGTCACACAGACTTGAATAGGCATGGGACCTGAACCTGACCTGTGCGAATATTTGCAGATTCGGATATGATAAGAGAATTAAAGGTGAGTACTTTGTTTTTCTTAACGAAGTTATACATCTTCGTCAAAATAAACATTAGAGAAAAACAGACTTAAATTTTTTCATAAAAGCTTTTTAAGTAAGTATTTGTAAATCCACGTAAAAATATGGTAAGAACTTCTGAGTAATTAGGTATTTCACCAATTTTTTTTTTCATCTGATGTCAACTTAAATAACGTCTGATTCGCGTAATAGGCACAGCTCATTGTGTTGTTTCATCGTAACCAAAGGTGTCAGGTCAAATGATAAATTAGACATTACTAGTGTCACGATATCAGAGGGGCAATTCTCGTAATTTTAAGAACGTTCACAGTCTGATCTCAGTCTCAATCTGTCAAAAATACCTCTAATTTCCCTACATTTTGACAAGTTTTTGACATTTCTTTGTCGCTGAGATGAGACTGCGACTAGATTTTGAACGTTTTAAATTACGAGAATTGGCCTTCTGTTACATTTGCAACCTGTCATTAATCTTCCGGTGTTGATGACATGAACGGGCTCAGAGTAAATGGCACACTAATTGCTCTAACTGGCTCTATTAGGTGTATATAAGCGGTGTTAGATTGCCTGTTACTGTTTGCGAGTATCATTGATGCACGCTTCTGTTAATAAATTGGTTATACAAATGTGGGCTTTGATAAAAGAAAACGAAAACACCTTTTTCACGTTTGTTTTTATTTTAACTGACAAAACGAGATAAATAAATTTACTAATTAAATTGAATCATTAATAAACAGAAATAGCAAGTCTTTACTAAATAAAACAGCGTACCAATTTGAAATGTACCTTCAATTCGATACATCTTCCTTCTACGCTCGCAGGTGTATCCAATGTTGCGGAACTTGCGGATACGCGACGGTAACATCCCTATCAATGATTAGTGGCTGTTTAATCTCTGTAGAGCTACGTACGGCTCACAGTATTGGCTGCTAGGATTAGTAAAGGTATCGGTTGGCTTCCGGGTAGGGAGGGACGGTAGTTAAGACCTTGTTTATAGTGATGGATGGCACTTTCCCTTATATACGTTCCCTGGGCAGATTGCCAAAAGATAGTGTAGAATTTGAACTGTGTTGTGGGTGAGTTTGTAAAGGTCACATAGCTTTTGGACGTATGTGAACCACCACATATGCTATAAACTTAAAACGATTGTGACAAAAACTGTGGTCATAATTAATTTCGGGCTGCGAAAGTCGTGTGAATAAATACAGTTTGTCTAATAAAAACCGGACTGTCTTCAGTTTTAAAATGAAATCATGTACGAAAACTGGTACTGAACTACGAAAGATTTAACATGGTTTAATTAAAAACTTATACTGTTTTATAGATATTCCTCCGCTTCTCGGAGAAATTTTGATTACCGTGGTAATCAAAATTTCTTACGTTTTGTTAGGAAAAATAGTAATAATAAAAGTCTTAAATCCGCAAGATTAATCCTATAAACTCCACTCAGGCCCCACCGCAGATCGACGCTAGTATCTAACGAAAATAGATTTACGAGCCTCGGGCGACTATTAAGTCATACTGAACAACATTACACCGCCAGTTTTTATAACGTTTTCACAAGCAATTAAACAAAACGCACACTTTCGGTTTATGACGCTGAACTCGGCAATCCGGTATCCCGAATGAGCAAAAACACAGCTCAACAGTGACCCGTCCACATGTGTAATGGATTCCTTTAAAATATTTATAGGCGTATTTTTGCAAGCTCTGTGTTTCCACATTCTGAGTGGACGGCAGATTTAAACTGTGATGGTAAGCCAACAGGGTACGCTGATATTAACATTATTTTTGTAATTGGTCACAGATTTCCCTTAGCTGAAATGCCTAACATCGTTTTAAGCTGTATATTTTGGGTTTTTGGTGTCGTGTATGAAACAGGTCAAGGACTTTGAAATTTATATAAATAAAAATCAATGTTGATAGGTATGTTTGTCCTCTATGCGTTCCAAAACAATTGGTCAGATTGTGATGAAACTTTGGTAGGGTGTTCTGGGAACACTCGTGAGGGTTCCTAATTATTAAAACATGGGAAAAACTAACATAAAATATAAAAAAATCTGAGGCGGTACCAAGTTCGCCGGTCAGCTAGTAGATTATAACGATAGAAGAATAAGGAACAATGAGACTTCGTCCATAAATTACTTTACTGTGTTTATAAAGTTTCTATGGCGTCTTCATGTCTAAAGTTTTAACGATGAATGTTAAAATCTGGCACGATACGGAATAATAAATAAATAAAATACAGATTCATAAAACGATATAAACACGGACATGTGTTTTGATTGATAACCGATAAAAGTATGAATGATAATATTATTTGTCAATACACGATTTGGATAAATGAAGACCTATTTACAATAATGTTAGCATTACATTTGCCTAGAAAAAAGAGAAACTTTTGATGAATTACTGGAGTAACATTTCGATAAATAATATCGCGAAGTTTCCTATTGCTTTACTGCTCGGTTTCTATCAAGTAGAAATACACGGCGTTCTTGGTTCAACAGCCGTTAAGAAAATACGATAGACAATTTATAAATAACCTTAACATTTGTCATTTTGGTGGGGAGAAGTGGGTTTTGTGTCACTATCAAAATAGACGCGTTACTCTTCGTGCTCATGAAAATCGTCTCTACAGACGATATTTTTAGTAGGTTGGTAATTTGAACGTAAACAAACTTGATAGTTATGGATTGAATTACTAGAATTCAATCCATAACTATCAAGTGATGAAAGATCTACAAAGTGATGAAAGGATTGAAGTAGGTCAAGATCGAATGACCATGAACAGTAAAGACGAAGATGTATTGAAAACGACAAAGCTAAGAAAACTTGTAAAAGCCAAGTAAAAACTGTACAGGAACGTGAATGTTTCATGTATGAGGAGAGGATATTCTTAAGTTTAGAACTAAAAACTGCTACTACGGCAGAAACGGATTACTCTCGTCTTCGCTTACCTCGTACGGTCAGAATATTGAATAAAAGGTTACAGATATTTACTCCTACACGTTTCCCCCGTATCGATAAACGGATTTTTGCTTCCATGATTTATAACCGCTGCAGGTGGCCACAAGCGGCGGGCCTCGGCCATGTTTGCCTTTTTGCTTCATGTAAAATATATGAAATTCTGGAAAAAGCTTTTGGGCTTTTGTTACAATATACAATGACGTCAATGTTGATGAGAAATTCGGAAAAATGCCTTTATGAAAGCATCAACGAAAAGATCAATATTTTTTAACCAGCTAGCTATACTATACTCACTTTATCACAAGAGAGTAATATGAGGACTTCCCATTAAATTCCGTTAGAGAATTGTAAACTCGAGGGTCGGTAATTAAAAATTTCGGGAAACTACAGTAACATTAACAAAAATTCTGAAATTTGTACAAGCAGGAATTGCAATTTTCAGTTTTAATGTGCCTACAGGAAGTGTGGCATTGTTGTTATTGTCCTCACATAATGCAACTGTGTATCTTTTGTTAGCTGGTTCATATAAATGCTGTTTGCAACTCGTATTATGCTAAATACCCAATTTGGTTGTAGCTTTATTGTTGTTTTCAGTTGCTTTTATATTTATTTATAATGAAGTTTGTTCGGTTTTTTGAATGTCTACAATGATGGTGCCGATTCCCTTGTTGACAAACTAAACTAAATTTAAGTTCAGTGCATCTTTTTCTTTCACTGATTAATTTGACGGGACAAAACTAAAATTTATCTTCTGTCCTTTTCTTAATGAAATAGAAAGAAAAATATGTACTGAACTTAAATAATTTAGTTTAGTTTGTGAACAACAGAATCGGCACCAATGCCTAGCAAAACGTAAAAAAAAAATGTAAGCAAGAATCCTCTCAGTAACATTAATAATTGTGTTTAATTATCTAAACTAACACAAAATGTTTGTAACTGCATTCTTTCAATCCTATATAAAACTTGGACATTATCAGACAACAAAACTATTTTTATACAAAGCTATTACGTTCTACAACATCTCGGTATTATGTTTGATATCTTCAATCTCCAAACACCGAGCGATCTCTGATTCAATTGCATTATTGTCAATGCTTTTACCAGGAATTCAATTGCGAAATTGTGAATCTACGCCTCCTAAAAAATATAGGCAAGTACAATGTTGAGAACAGTAAAAATACATACACATATGATTTCACTTTGGCACCTAACGATTCCATTTGTATTATCAACCTGTTTTTTTTTATAATAATCACGTAGGTACGTGATGTGTGGAACTGATAAGGATAGAAGGAAACGCATGATATTAAAAGAGTGATGAATATAAATGTTAATGGATTAAGAGGGAGAGGAAAGTCAAAGAAAAATTGATGTATTGTGTGAGGAATGATATGAAAAAGAAGGGAGTGTATGATAGCGTGACGGTTGAGGGGGGAGAATGGAATAATTGAACGAGTTGCGCCGACCGCGAGATAATGACGATGATATATGAACTATAGGTACACTAGTAGATTATAGTTTATTTCCAATTATTGATATTTTGCGCTAGTTATTTTTAGATAAAATATAAATTTTGAAATCATAGTATATGTAAAAGTTTCAACAAACATCGTCTTTTCATGTTTCTTAATAAATATAATTATTTATAGCTTTGACTGAAAATAAGCGCACCTAAGCGTTAAACACGTAAACTTCTTGATTACATGCTAATCTTCACTTGTATCCAACCAAAAGAAAACAATTATTTCGCTAACAGCTCCAGCTTCAGTAAACATCTTCAAAGCATTTGACATTTGCACTTCATTTGTAATGAACGTTTATATTAAAACGATGTTAGTGTTCGTGTGTTCTAAACAAAAACTCTGCAGTCAGGTTCTCCGCAAATATTTTGAAGAGGTAGGTATACCTACAAGTTTTCTTTGTGATAGTATGACTTGAGGATTAAGATTAATTTATTAACTAGTTTTCTATATCTTTCAAAATGATAAAATGTGTTTTATTATACCTTATCTATTAAAAACATACTGGCTCAATATAAGGTTATTTAAATTATGTTCTTGTAACACAAAATAAACAAAAGGTAAGTCCCTAAACTTGCAAAACCAGAAGTTCCTTAAAAAAAGTAAAAAATAACGGTTTCTTTTGACCTGTCACAGAAACAAGTCGATAAAACCGTTTCTATCAATATCGGCATCAAATAAAGTATTTTTTCCTGTGTCAATAAAGTCGAAAGTCGCGTATCCAATTATACTGAAGCAATAACGAGACGATGTCGCGCTCTGTGACACGAACGTTTCAAATATAGCTCGGTAAATATAGAATGTACGTGGTACGGGTTAGCCGAGTTTTGGTTTTGATGATACGCAGAGTATCTGCTATTGATTTATTAGTCACAATGGTGATCATGGTCGCGAGAATGTTAACGAGGATGAAGAGGAAATAAAATTTGTTGATGCACGTGTTAATAATATCGTTAAAAGTACAGACATAGCAACAACAAGAATGTAGTGCATAAATGCAAGGTATCCGTCTTTTGGAAATAAAGAAAATTTATTCGTGATGTTATCTACTTTCTTTCTTGGAAAAAAAAAAGAGTTAGCCAAAATCCTATTGAAATTCACTCTCCCGCTTCCTTCATTCCCCTCCATTACTCCTCTCTCCATTCATTCTCTCATTTCATTTATTCATTCTCTCAATCTTCCACTCTTTTTCAACCGATTTCAAAAAAGGACAAGGTTCTCAATTCGACTGTAGATTTTTTTTTTGTATTTTTGTTACTCGATATCTCCGGCTATTTTATAAAATAATTTATTTTCCTCAGGGGAGTCCCACAGAAATTGTATTACCTTTGCTTAGGTAGTTTTTGAGTTAGTTTCAATAATACGTATTTTTGCCACTTATTTTACATTGATGTTATAATAACTTCCTGTCACTGATATTTACATAGCAAGAAGTGTTACACGATTTTTTGTGGGGTAAGTACAACTTAAAAGTGCAAAATAAAAACTTTTTAACAAAAAAAAAACAACCGACTTCAAATTAAAGTTATTTTTCACTTTTTAGTGTCTTATTTACAAGTCGGTTGTTTTTTTTTTTGTAAACAAGTTTTTCGCCTTCTTCATTCTCTCTTATTTCTTTAGTGAATCTTATAAAAAATCTTCAATATATCGCTAGACTTACTTATTTATTCGATACTTCAGTCCAGGTTATTTGCATTTAATTTCAGCAATGTGATAAATAGCTTATGGGACTCGCAGTTGCGGCATAACATTTAATGAGTTAACGCTGTTGTTAATTGGAAGCTCATTTCAATTATAGGTTTTGTTAATATCGGGAAACGGTCGTGTATGTCAGCTGTATGTTATGGTGTTTATTATTGTCAAAGCGAGTAGTAATTTTATTGATGTTAGTACATTTACACATTTTAAAAACAACGTAGAATAACAATGAATGGTTCCATGTATAAGTCATGTCATGTTTTGATTGGCTGTTGTCATTTTAGGCAAAAATTAATCATCACAGTTGTTGATGATGATGCCAGTTGCTGTTATTGGCAAATTTTTGCCTTGATATCTTTGTTTTTTGACACTGGGAGGTAAAAAGCCAGACAAAGGATTTTACAGTTAACTTCTAAATTCGTCCACTATATGTATAATGCAAAACACTTGTAAATGCATCCACAAAAAAAGCGTGAAGCAACAAAATACCATGATTATTTAATTCTATTAATAGATGCAACATCATTGGCCTTGACGGTCACTTTAAATATACCTATGATTACTTTCTTAGCGAATTCCTGGCGTATTATCGTAATGGATTTGCGAAAAATAAATGCGGATGGGAATAACAAGCCGTATTTGTTGGGGCTATGTCATACGGAATATGGAAAAGGGTTTTTGGTTTTGGTTTCAAGCCGGCTGCGGAAGACCGAGTTAGTTTTATTGATGAGACTAACTCGAAAGTCTTGCTTTTCGTGCAAAAAAAAGAAGAAAGCTTAGAAGTCAGAAAGCTTTCCAAATTTTTCTCGTAAAAGCTGTTACATTGAAGTAAGAAGATTATTAATGTTATACTAATTATTATTATTATTATTAGTATTATGTCTAATTTGCGAGAAAGTAATAAAATTTGAACGTGCTAAAGGCGGCACGTTTCTAGACATCCTGATTGTTTACCTAGAACATAGCAGGGTGACTGACACTAGATCAATATTGGACTTAGTAGGTGGGTGTGAGTCTCTCGCTGCCAATGGGAATGACCTTTTATGATTACGTCAGCTGTGCCAAACAATGTCGCCAAATCTGAATCGTGAACGGGTGCTGCTTGTGGTGACTGGTCGTCTTGCTGACGATGGTTTTATTGTTGTTATTAATAATAACTTGTTTATTTATTTTACTTCGATGGTCCTGTTTATCATTTGTGACTTCAAGTGACAGCTATGTGAACAGAACCCAGCATTGCATAAATATGTAAGCTGTCACGCCATTTATACCTGGAGGCTTTTATTTAGGTAGTAAGTTTTTGTTTACGTTTTTAATTTTGATGTATTATTTTTTTGCTTGAGTGCGTATAGTTTTTACTGTATAGCGTGGCGTGGCGTTGCGTGTCTGGCTGACAGATGGCAAATACTTTAATTTAATGTTCTGTGTCTTGTAATGTTAATTACTTTGCATACCTAGTACCTATTGTATACAATCAAGTATTTTCTAACTGAACAGACAGCTGTGGCGCAACAAACTCCCCAAGTTTGTTGCGCCACATCTTCTCTCCAGCGAGAGCACTAGGAAGTAATTTTGACGTTCGAAAAGTGTTGATTCTCAGCCTAGTTTGAATAAATTACTTACTTTTGATTTAGATTTATTATTTCTGAGGTTTTAGCGTACCTACGTAGATGCACGATATGTGGGTTACTTCAGGCAGGTTGAGATTGTTAAACTAGTTCCTATGTTTTATATTCTTACTCCTTCTCTATTGTGTACTCCTGCTCCATAAACACACATAAAGGACTGATCTCGAGGCAAGAAACGATACCATACGCTGTGTCATACTAATGAATATTGTAAGATCAAGATGGCAAATAAATAATTTGCTTTGTACAAATTCTCAACACAATCTATACTAAACACGTTGGTTTTCACCAAAACTCATTCTGCTGCACGATTCTCAAAACAATATAAAATAATTATTGCAAAATAAGGTGTCAAGTTTTCTATTTGAACTATGTACAAATAATTTTCTACGAATTTGGCTATGGAAAATGTGTTACACAGTTACCACGAATTTTTATTCACCTGTCCATCAAACTATTTTCGCCGAAGCGTGGGTATTCTAGTAACCAGGCCACGGATGTGACATTCCGGACACGACAAAGACAATAAACTGAATCAGAATACGAAGTCGTCTAAGCCGTAATTTGGATTTATTTCCATATGAGGACAGACTTGTTAGAATTTTCCCCTCTTGTTCATAGGATGTGGAATATAAAAATATGCCATGGGATGAAAATAAAGAAATATACCTACTTATATTATTGTTTATGTCTTTTTAAACGAGACTGTGATGCTGTGGTTTTGCGATAAGTAAATAACAAATGAATTTCAGGTTTGTGGGATGTTGTCGGTAAAGTAAACGATTTTCATGGCATGAACCTATTGAAGAAATGGCCTTGCAATAAGTATGATACCAGTAAATATAAACACGGAAGTAGATTATATAATAGATGCTGGCCCGAATAAAGTGAATAAAATTTTATAACGCTTCGTTTTCAATGATAGGTAATAAACTACTAACTAATGTGTTGAGCAATAATAACATTTCGGGGCACACGTTATTGCTCTACGTGACACCGAGTCATAGCGACACATGCCATATGGGGTTAGGTAGGGAGCGTGGCAACACGTAATAAAACATTTGGCAACATCCGATATTACATGTTTAGTATGCACGAATAAAAACTAATTATGAATAATACATAGTTAATGTTGCTATCACGATTGTTCTCCTAAACGGATTAAACAGTGTCGATTATTGAAGGACTTCTTAAGAATTGGCAAAGTATGATTTAAAAATTAATTCAAATTGCGCAAGAGAAAGATTGCTCGCCAACGAATTTTCTTTGTAATGACAATCAACCTTAATAAAATACTCTTTGATTCTGTTCTATATTTCTACACGAGTATTTATAACTCAGTCATCATTTCAAGCAGCGTATCTGTGTAGCATAACATACAGCATAGTCAGCCTGAAATGTTCCAACTGCTTGGACACAGTCCTCCTCTCAGCGAGAGGGAGGGGGCCGTAAGCAACCACGCGGGCCCAGTGCGAGTTGGTAAATGCCACATGTCTTCGAATTTTTGGGTCTAAGATATACCGGTTTCCTCACTGAAAATGGATCATTTTCTGTACCTATAAGTACTAGAAAATATTAAATTCCTAAAAAACTATATTACATCCACTGTCGCATGTTCCTGTAAGCTCACTCAGTGTCTCATTCCTCATCCCTGTAGAGTACAATAATCGCCCACTAGTGACGTCATCTGGCGCCCCATTTCTGGCGTCATGAACAGGTCTAATATCTAATGGCGTATAAAGACGTCGTTGGCTATGACTTAAGTGGTTTCCAAGCTGTGGAAACTGCCAGTCTTCATGTGTGATTTATATCAACACTATACATTTATATGGTATGATCGTCGTAAAGATACATACATACCAACATTGTGTTGTTAGGCGGTGTCGAACAACGTAAGAGTTAGTTATTAAACAAAATGCTAGTTAGTAAAGCTTTTACGATAAAATAAGGATCGAATGAGAAAATCGAATCAAAAAAAAATGAGACAAATCTATATTCTATCTATATTATAAAATAATAAAGTTTTGTTTAGTTATCCTACGCTGTCCCACAATTTACAAAGGCTTTACACAAAACCTTCCAGGCACTCTTACGTAACGCGTTTAGTTCGTCTCGCCACCTCTTCCTGGGCCGGTCTCGGCGGCGCCGTCCATCCTCAGGCACTCACCGTATGGAGACTGTTATTTCTTATCCTGAATAATTTATCAGACATCAGATTCCAATATAACATATTATATAATGAAAACAGATTAATGTGGAACGTTTATCATCACTATATATTTTTTTCTTTTTGTATGGAAAACCAAGACACAAATTGAATTATTTAAACACAAAATGAGTTTTACAGACATTATATTTTCTTTGATTAGCAGTTTCCTGTGCTCATACATGCAACAAGATAAGCAACCATGGGTTTGATGCCAAGGCAAGTATTAAATTGTGTAGGTATCATACAATTACAGGAATTAGATTGTTGACAGGTGGTTGACGTAAATTACATACATAAACCTTTGAACATCATAATGAGATGGAAAGATTGTCTTAGAGGTACCACAGAATAACTAATAGTACTAACGTACTTATACAGAGGAGATCGAAGAAACCTATGAGAGCTATCAGTCAGAGCTATGAGTACTTAATTATGTAATAAAGTTCTGCTGGGACACAGACCTCCTCTCGGTGAGAGGGCGTGGTCCTAATCCATCACGAGGACTCAGTGCGGGTTGATAGATGTCACATGTCTACAAATTTTTGGTTCTAGAACATGCCGATCAACTTACTATGTTTTCCTTCACCATTTTGAGAGCATCGGTGATGAAATAATTTACAGAAAGTAAAGGACCTGTCTGTGTTCGAACCTACGACTCGAGTATAAACTCATAAGGCGCGGCCGTTACCACTGTGCCACTACAGTAGAAATAATTAATCATAAATTATTATTCATATTACGTCTATAAGTATGCAATTATTAATTAGCAGTTAGACCGACACTACTGGCCAAAAAGTTAGGCGCGTCCTGTGTTGTGAAAGCTCCAAAACACATGCCCATACTCGTATATGGACGAAATTAGGAACTTAGTATTCTTGAAATAACCAATTGATTTTGGAACCTAACTCATTGCATTTATATGACAGGTATGATAGGTTTTTCAATGGACTTTATTTAAGTTGAGCACTAAATCGTGCTGAGGATAATAAGCACAATTATATTATCGTTAGTAAAAAGTAGGTACCTACAAAATTATGCAAATTTTTTTAGCAACTACGCAACTGATGCCCTAATCAGCTGTATCATTATAAAACGCCTGAAACCATGAATTCATGATAATTAAGGCTATTTAGTCGACTTTTTCAGACACTTTCAGTAAAAAGACAAATGGTAGTAAAAGAAAAAAAAATATTTAAAAATATTATTTTTAAAAAGAAATTACTGAATATTGTTTAAACTTCTCACCCGCTTGTGAACTTACATACGGTAGTTAATAATAGAACTTGATGGAAGTCAAAAGTGAGATCTACGAGTAATTCGTAAACTGATAAACACAATATTTTGCGAAAACACAGCTTAGGTCCTGACAGTGAGTGATTGTGTGTAATGTACTGTGTTCGATGCTCGACTGTAAACATGTTTTGAGCGGGCCTCATAATTTCAGTTTACGAGTAAATAAAAATATTGATGAGAACTTTAATGAACAGTCATTCGCTTCTTTGTTCAGATGCTTATTTCCGAGAAAGAGACTAACATTGCGGAAGCGAAAAAAAAATTGGTTGTCATTTTCAGACAGCTAGAATAAATTATGAGCCCGATTCTATTTTATAAACCAGTTTATGAAACATTTTAGGACCAAATAACCACTTCCATGATCTTGTATGATTGAGTCCATTGCTATTTAAACACTAGACTTTTATCAATTAAGCTAGAAGGACTTATCTTTGAGGACCAAGTTTTAGTTATCCTACCTAATATTATAAATGTGAAAGTTTGTGAAGATGTTTGGATCGGACTCAATGACGCAAAAACTACTAAACGGATTTAGATGAAATTTGGTACACAGATGGTTTATAACCAGGATTAACACATACAATACTTTTTATCTCGATATTCCCACGTGATCGAAACTAACGCTGGTGAAACCGCGGGACGCTGCTAGTTACATATAAATAATAAACAATCTAGCTTAGCCATACATAACTGCAAGCAATACAATACAATGTAGGTAGTTATTGATTGACTTATTATACCTACATATTATTTAGCCAACGCCCACACCAAACCAAATGCTACATCGAAATTGGTTGGGTTTATTCAAGTGACTCACACAATCTTCCTCCTGACTAGAGATATTTCTAAGATAGAGGAATGATTCACACACGATAAATAAGATTTCATAGCATAATAGCTTTTGCCTGCGGCTTCGCCTGCGTAGAAGTCTGAAATTATTCCACAGGAATGTACTACTGGTATAAAAAGTATCCTGTGTTCTAACCTAGGTCATGTCTATAAGTGTGCCTTTCATGGAAATCCGTTCAACCGTTAAGGCGTGAAAAGGTAACAGCCAGAAAGATTTACTTTCGCATTTATAATATTAGTAGGTATGGGTAAAGACTTGCAAATTCCCTTAAGGCGACTACATGATCTAAAGCGCGGTCTTTGTCGGACTGCATAGAAAAGAAAGAGAAGCACGATGACACAACGCTGGTAATTTATTGCAAAATATGAAGCAATTATCTGTTTACAAAAAATCAATTGTTTGGACTAAAAATTAGAACACTAGTGCTATAAAATGTTGCATTTTCTGACAAAAAAATCATAATGATTGTAGTATATTAGTATGGTTTTTATTGGAAAAATAAAGTTTTTACAGATATCTTCATTTTTTCTATCGTATCAAAATAGTTGTATTATGTTTTCAACACACATCTACCTAGCATATATCCTGAAGAATATCATATATTTTTCTTATTTTGTTTACTGTAGTCGATCATATACTTTTATTGTTTCAAAAACTTGCGTTTTTTGCGTTCTCATCTATTTTTCCACACAATATTATAAGCTTCAGTATTTACATAGTATCACGCCTGTATTCCGCAAAAGGTTAGGCTGAGGTGTAGGTACCTATAGTAGGTACACCCACATTTCGCCAATTACAGTAAAGAAGAAAATACATTTATTTAACACAGACTAAAAGGCACACAATAAAAATAAAATAGTATAAAAAGTAAAAAGTGCGATGCAAGAAATTACCAGGAAAGTATGCCTCACGGTTGTGCTAAAAAGGTTCAGTTCAGCTAAAATTGCAGACGCTGGTTTTCAACTTGATCTGAAGTGTGAAGTGACAGATGTAAATCAGTTTTATACTGCAACGGGACGTGTATTTGTGTATGCATACTTAAATTAAATAAATTTGTGTCAGATAAAAATAGTAACAAATATGTACAGTGGGCTGCATCAATTGGGTACCCCCCTTGAAAGCATTTAGCAACTGGGGTACGGTACTCAATTTGATGCAGCCCACCGTACATAAATCGTGTGAATTTGAATAATATAACAGTAGTGTCTGCAGTATTCAGTTGCATATTATGATAGGTACCAACTCAAACCCAACTGCAATACACATACCAAGTTGAAAAAAACTAGGCAGATGAAATCATGGTAGAAGCCTTACCGAAATAATAGGTCAGGGCCCAGGGCCTGTCCGTTGAATATTAGATGGATTGCGTTGCATGACGCGGGTATGCAATGTATGGGGATACAGATTGAAAAATGCAGGAAAAACACTACTGTGATAAATGTAAAGGGTTTTAAAAGATTGAAAGAAGAAAGAAAGAAAGAAAAAAACGTTTATTTGCGGTGAACATGACGCAAAAAAAAGAACAAACACAAAAAATAATAAAAGGTAGGGGGGAAACATGCGTCACATTCACGCAAAACGGCCATCGCTCAGCATTATGCTGCGACCCTATGCTAGACAGAGCCCCAGCGCTGGTTTTCAGCGACAGCCGGCGCCGACGTAATGTCGTCACCCGGTGCAGCAAACAATTAATAGATTGGATAGCCTAAAACCACAGGCTTGGAAAATAAAAGCTATCGAAAAAACAACTTCATGGTAAAAATTCGTATTCGTAAGTCCGTGGCAAAAACCAATCTAATCAAAACCAAAGCCACTGACTTTCGGTGACGAGGATTCGACGAGGTTTTTTAGAGCCGGATTTTTTATTATTATTATTATTATTTTCAAAATTCTGTGACGTTTATGACAGTACCTTCTTCGTCTTGGAATCAGTTATGGCGGCTATCGAGGCACCTGTCTCCATTTCTCAACACCACATTAACCTATAACGAGTATATTCCATACTCACTCATAAAACTTTGGAAAGAGCACCAGACATACTCTATTTTGCGATCCCAATACCGTCATCCACATTACAAGTTGATGTAGTGGATCTAGTCACGTGAAACCAAATTATGATTCAAAACAAATACAATTTTATAAATAATATCCTCTGTTAATAACTGAGGGGACATTCGGAGACAGCTGTGGTGGCTTTCTGCCAGAGAGTGTACTATGCCATTTGCCAACGTACGTCTGTGACGTCAGAGAGTCTTTTGTCTCTTTTTTACACGCTGACACGTCATGTGTGCTTGTCATTAAAGTGGGAGTGTCGACGATCTGAGGTTTTTGTGTTTAATTTTTATATTTTATGTCTTAACTTTTCAGGTTTGCCCGTAAAATGGGGCGTTATTATAAATAATGTTTTAATTTATCTATAAAGAGAGAGCATCATTATTTTATATTCAATGTGATTCACCTGTGGTATAATTTCCCTAAATTGCAAAAAAAGCTTGTAAATATCTACATTTTGAAAGTCTTTGAGGCAGTATTCCGACCTTTTTTTACATCATAATCTATTAACTAATATTATTTTATAAAACACTTTCATTGGTAATTAACACACTAAAGCTATCAGCAAGCAGACGCACGTGGTACCTTGTTATCCCTGCCAACACTGCGAGGCATCCGGCGTGAATGCACGCAAGTACCAACATCTGTAGGTAACATTACAGAGCAAGTTGTGGTGTCATCCGAGTGCAATGGCTTACTTAATGATGCTCCCAGGCAATGAGCCAAAACTACCATTATTTTACGTCCCAAAAATATGTAACCCGAAAGTTTACTGAATTTTAAAGTACCTACAAATTGGCTTAAAAGATAAGAGCGGTTAAAACTGGATCTTTTCAGGATAGAAATAAGTACTTTTTATTGTACGTCAGATAAATAAACGTAGGCAAAATTAAATCTGTAGACTTGTTGGGTAAGCTGTAGGTATCAACGACCTACTCAGCATATAATATTATATTCGTAAGGGCATCATAACGTCACGCCTCGCGTCAGTCACGGGGTGTAAACAAAATTACCCGATGATGATACGGAACAAAACTTAGACACACCTAATCATTTTTAATACCAATTACTATGTTTCTCGTTGTATAAATCTAAATTATTTTCTGGCATGAGCCAAATATCGCGTGCTTACTATAGATCACAAAAAAAATAGCAGCTATGAATCAAAAATCTCATTATCATTATAGTTTCAGCCGAAAGACGTCCACTGTTGGACATAGGCCTCGCCGAAGCTCGCGACTAGTTTACTCTTAATGAGCGAAATCTACGCAAAGGCATTGGGGGGGAGCTCGGCAACTTATGTTATACTACGTGGTCATCATAAACTACACCATGCGCTTTGTAAGTGAGCAATCAGAAGGTCAATTCCCGTAATTAAATACGTTCAAAATCTAGTCGCAATCATATCTCAGCGACAATTGACAAAAATGTAGGAAAATTAGAGATATTTTTGATAGATTGAGACTGAGATCAGACTGTGAACGTTTTTAAAATTACGAGATTTGCCCCTCTGATGTTACAGACACTTACGAACGATAATATTGTCCTAAAAATATTCGAAGACAGAAAAAGAAAGCTAATACACAAGCTGGTACATTAGCTATTAGCCAAAACATTTTTTATTGCAGCCAATCTAAACAACGATACAGCTGGCTGTTAGCACCACACACCCCTGATTTCGTGACAAAGGTAGGTCTACAGCAGGGTATCGATTACTTAATGAAAACATTTAGCTGCTAAGGTCACAGTCCGGGTAAAAGCTTCGCACTTTGTCCTTCGACCATCTGTTTTGTGATATCGATATCTGATTGCCAAGGGTGCGTCAAATTCAGGCTAAGTGATAAGTAATTCTGCTAGACTGTAATTTGTAATGTGCACTCAATAATGTGAAATTGCTTTTACAGAGTTTGTTTAGTTTGAACCTCTAATGGGGGCCTTCGCATAGACCATTAAAAAGCTATGATTCTTGAGTACCTCTCACCCCGTTTGCTAGATGGTTAGTGTCTGTATGATGTCATTAGTGAAGTCCCTAGTCGCTACTTACGATCGCCTCATCTTTTGTAAAGATCCCTAGAGATAGATTGATGCTTACACGTATAAATTGTAAAGTAAAATACTGGCTGACTGTATTGATACCATGATTGTTTTAAATTCTTTTTCACGATTAACAACTTTGATCACTTCTACTAATACTCTTCTGTGCAGGGCTTTCTCCATTTAACTGCATTAAAACGTTGATGACGTTATAATACACTCAAAGAACATTAAAGTCAACGTTTATGTGTTGGTTCTCTATCAATGAGCCCTAAATGAACATCAATTGGGATTAAAAAAACAACTATTAGAGGACTATAGGTTATTTTTGTAAAAAAACCGTGTTGTTTTATTACGAGTCCTTAAAATATGTTGAAGCACTTAGGCCAGCCATAAGATGGCGTCGTCTTTATAGCATTTCAATGGCACCGACGAGACTAATGTCTAGCCGCTCGATTGATCCATCCCAGCCAATGTCTCAGGGGGTAGTGGCGCTGACGTCACATATCAGCGGCATTACTCTGGAACTGACATGTGCTAGTTATTTTTACCCGACTGCGCGAGTGTTATGTTTTTTAAATAAAGTGGAACAAATTCAGGAGACACGTTTATTAATATGGTCGTGGTCTAGTTTAACTGAGAATGATTTAGTACTGTCGTTTCTAAAAGGTATTGTTTATAAAAGTTAAGACCTTAAGACGCTGCCTACATAATGTACATTGTTTTGTGGAAAAATTACTTTTTTTGCATAGATTTTCCTAATGCTCAGGGCAATAGGTAAGTAGCATTCTACTGTTTGACTAATGTTATCTTTACGTTTCCATTTTAAGTCCTTCATGAATTGTTTTGTGTTCATAATATGTGAAATCTTAATTAAGTTACTTATAGTAATCAAAGGTAACAGTTGACTTAAAGACCCCACCCGGGGCTTCAAGTAAGTACTCCACTCAAGTACCAACACTACAAACGGTACAATTGCAGCATACAAACTACTCCACAATACAGAACTACCAATAAATAATATATAAATAATTCAACATCTCCAGCTAAGGCCGGCTACAAACTTAACGACAAAACGAACGTTCCTGCGAACGCACAAGTGCTGGCAATCGATAGGCACCGCCCACTGACCTATATAGCAGAGATTAGGAAGAGGCCAGCCCGCCCGAGATGTCTTGTTTTTGTCTCGTGTCAAGAAGGCTTTATTTCCCAATTTCCAGATAAGGAATAGATGTTCAGAATTTTAGGGGTTTAGTACAATGAATTATTTGGCTTGGTTATCCCTCAGTTGGGGATAGGTACTGTAGGGGGTGAGGCGCAGAGGTACCTCACGATTAAATCAAACAGCGATAAGCTTCACTATTTATATTTTAGGAGACACTTTTACATAATAAGGTTACTTCTAGTTCTGCCTCTACTCAATCCAAAAATATTTAATAAAATCTTTGACGTCTGCTTAAATGTTCGATAGGAATATACTGTCAATTATGACCAGCCTGTGTTATTAAAGACAAGGCTACACAGATAACCTCTACAGTACCTATAACAGACGTGTTTTCGTGAAGAAAGGATTATTTCAGACGAATTTTCTTTCAGAGGGTTTTATTGTACCTACTCCCTCTAGTTAAACAGTTATTCACCATAAACCTACTTACTGTCTACGCGGCCATTGGTGGCAGTGTGTCAAGCGATATAAGTAAGGGTGTCCTAAATGGGGAAACCTCAGAAGTCTTATAACCGCAGCGTTATGCGGCATTGTGCGTGTGAGTGATGAACGAGACTACTAACTCACCTAGATCTGTCTTTGCTTTGCATAAAGCCGCTGTATGTAATTAGTTGCTGCCGTATGTGGCTTTCAGGAGGTTGACAGGTATTTATTTCCATTTTGTTTCCGATTTCGATGAATAATGTAAAGAAATATGGCGCTGACTAACAGGTTGAAAATTTTTGCTGATAATGTAGCCTTGATTTGACTATAGTTGAGTAGCGAGAAAGTCAAATGATTTCATTCAAAGTAGGCCATCAAAAGGCATTTAGAACGTCAACATTTAAATGAAAATAGAGTTGATTCTAGTCGCCCCTTCTAAAAGGTAGTTTCGTATGGAGAAGAATGGACAAGAAACTCCACCGTTACCCTTTTAAAATGTTTTACAATATTTTCTCTTTTATTTACAACGTTGCTTAGAGTTCAGAGAAGTTTAACGTCAGAAATGTAAGGTTAAACAGTCGCTAACGTTTTTAAATAAACCACATTATATACATACAGTAATTATATATGTGAAGACGATGTTTCAGGTATTAAAAAGGAACTAAAACCCGAAGTATTTCGTTCGTTTAGCCACAGAGTTCAATCGATCACGGACATTACAATCTGGCAAAGTGTCCCGTATTTAGAGCATTGGTCAACTGGGAGCCAACTAGAGTGGAAATGGTCAAACAGGTGACCTACAAAGCTGCTGGTCAGTGTACAATTTTCACAATGAGCAAGGTTTTAACCTAGAGGGACATTACAATGACTGAGTACCTAGACTACCAAGTACCTACATGTGTGGCGTACAGGTAGGCACGCAGCGTGTGTCTAGCCAGGGGTTGTATTGTATTCCGTAATTATAGTCGGACTTTTAATAAACTGCAGTAAAATTACAGCTTATGTGTTACTTAAATGATTGAAATTGGCGTCTTTTTGTTTTTTCGAGGCCTTCAACCGAATCTCGTTTTTCTAGTACAGAATAGTGTAACAAAAGAAACTTATTTGACATGTATATCTACTCGTATAAACGCAGTCCGAAATGAGTTATTAAGAAGTGTCATTTTACTGCAACTAATTAAAAGACGGAGTATAGTGATCGAATGTGTAGGTAGGAGTGAAGTGTTAGTAGCATTATTAATACATGACACTTACAATCATATTATTATTAAACACAAAAGGATTACATTAATTGAGTTGTCTGTTTTAATTACTGAGATCTTTTTGGCAAACCAGTAAGTTTGTAATAAAGTATAATTATAAAATGGTCCTCGAGATTTAAATATTCAGTGGGCACTAGAATGGGCAGCAAGGCTTGGCAGCAAAATACATGTAGATACAGTACCTACGTATGGCAAAAAGTGAGTTGAGAGCCAAGTGGGGGTCACTACGTATTATGCACTATTTCCCACTTCCTCTCTTCAATAAAAATATAGCCTTACACATAAAAGCTATCGTAGAAATAACGTTTGCAATAAAGTAACAAACCAAGCATTCTGAACAAAACGCTGACACATCTTTTGAAGATTAAAAGCAGAATAGCTACGATATCGCAACGGTTCTTGCCTTCAATGGGCACGAATCCACAAAATGAAGACATTAACATAAACCGACTATCTTTCATTTTAAAATACATTTGACCTTTACTCAGGAAATCTTGATAACAGTGGCTCATTTGAATTTGTATAATAATTTTATTTAGAAGGTGCTATTGTTACCTGTTTGGGGAAAGATGAAAGTATTTTATTACAGTCTAATTCTTAAGATCTGAAAACAGACAAAATGTAAATTTTTAGAACATAAGAGTTTTCAATTTTCTACCTGAAATAGAACCCTGAATACTCCAGAAGAGAGAACAAAAATGCCTGAGCAGTTCAAGCATACCCAGAAATATACACATTCCCAAATATTGGCCGACTACGATAACCGATATTGCAGATTCAGACTTTCGACAAACTCCAAACTTTGAGCCCGAAATAAAGGCTTTTATCGACATTGGAATGCGTAATAGCCCGTTGGGGCGGAACGTTCCCATGCGTAGGCTTTGGGCTACGTGGCCTCTTTGTTTAGGGCCCGTGATTTCGGCTCTCTCCTGCAGAATAGCCGGGTGATAGATGGCGGAATTTAGGTTATTGATTGATAGCTATATGCCCTGAGTGGGATGAGTGCTTTTGAATATCCTTACTGAAAAATCGCTTTTTGGTTGAAAATTTTGGCTGACGTCTTAAGTTTAATATGTGAAATGATTAATAAACGCAATTCAATAGCAGGATAAAACGAAAGGAATCAATGGGTTTCTATAATAGCTAGAAATAGTAAAAATAAAAGGTTAACACGTTTTAAAAGTGTGTAGAATACTTAAAATCAGCTTAAAATAAATCTGATTCTTGATTGATTCTTTTCTGATTTTGTTATTGATTTATTTAGTAGGTACCTATTACACATACCTAATCTATAATTAATTGCCAGGTTTTGCACACAAAGATGTGTAAAAAACCTGGCATAAATGGTTCAATCTAAGTTAAAGCGAAATGAAAATAAGTTAAGCATCGAGCCATATTAAAGTAAAATAATAATCGAGTGAACTCTTCACAGTAACGTTTCATCTTGAGTAAAATATTCAAAGCTCCGAGACACCTCAATTCTTTCAACCTTCCACTCGAGACAAAATCGATTTCAAACAACTCCAGGAATAAACAATAAGTCCCGCTCTCAAAGGTCAGATCACCGACAGTTGACCAAAAATGGCATCCCAAACGGGAGTATTTTAAAATAAATACAGAGACAGATGGAGGGCAGGTCTGACGGGGCTATATCAGGCAGGAATAGAAGACCCAGTTTTCGCGATACACAGGTCGATTTGTATTCGAGCGGGTCCATCTGACTTATGTAACGCTTTCGATGCAACCAAGTGACGGGGAATGTTTATAAATGTATGAGACAAGGTTTCTGAAAATGTTAAGGTCAAATCTATATCGGTAGGAAATATTGCGCCCTAGTAGTGCGCGGAAAAGCCTTCATATTGTGTGTCTATAAATTTGACAGTATTTTTTGCTACACCTATCTTATAATAAGCACTCTGTTCTGTATTTTTATGAGTCACTAACATTTGTGTTTACCTACAAAAAACACACAAACACACGAATAACAGTCGAACTATGTATGACTATTATATATTATAACTATAACTATGCGTTCAAATCAAGAGTGAACAGGCATCTTCTGGGCACGCTCGTTCCATCATAGACCTCATCCATCGCTTGCCATCAGGCGTGATCGGGGTCAAAAGCGGGCCCATTAAAAAATAAATAGAAAAAATACTAGCCTAACATAGTTGTCTGTAAATGTGCTTCCGAAAATGAAGGGAATGCTATTGTTGGCATAAATCCAAATATATGTGTTGATTTCCTGCTTTTCCTGGCAATATCGCCTCTTTGGTACCCCTTCTACTCGTTTAGAGGAGTCCACTTAGATAGGTACAGGTGCCCACAGGGTGTGTTCATATCTGAAATATGAAACGTTCTTGTATTCTTGGCGTATAGGTACAAAACAAGTAACTTAGGGTGAAGAACTAGTACCTACATAGGTACTACATAAACTTGGGCCTTTTTACCAGGGGATTAGCAGTGACACGTGCAAAAATTACGATCTTCCATACAAACTTTCATACCTTTTTAAACCCTTTTAGGGAGTGAATTTCCAATAATCCTTCTTGAATACTCACCTTTGTTATAAAAGGACCTCTTGTACAAAATTTCATGTTTCTAGACCCAGCAGTCTAAGCTAAGCGTTGTCTGTCAGATAATAGAACATAAAATGTTTATTTGCAAAATAAAGGAAAGCTTTTACAAAACAAAGCGTATTTAAGATTTTTATTAATTACCTAGATTAAGATATCTAAAAATAACTATACCATGTATATTAATACACAAATCTATTTTCTATTTAGTAAAAAATGGGAAGAATATATCAATCCTTTTTGCGTGGAGGTACTTGGGTGTTTGCCAGAATTTCCACGAAACGTTATCCGTAAGTTGCGTCTTATATTCTAGTGAGTAGAACTAGAATGTAGTCGGTGTACTACCAAAGATGTCGTAAGAATATTTCGCTCCATTTTATTCGTACAGTCAACTGCAAAATTTGAACAACGAAAACCGTCTTTACTGCTACTACATAAAGGCGCTGTTCATATGAAGTTGTTACAAAGCACGTGCGGTTGACTGTACCCTAGACGCCCAGTTTAAAGTTTAATGGGTCACGTTGAAGGTATTGTGTGCAATTCTATTTTAGATGCATTTTTGCATGCGCGTTTCTAGCGATAGCATTTAGTTTGTGCTGGTGGTCGTTGAAGTTTAACGTTGGCATTTATACTGCAAAACCTATGCGGTTTTGTTTGGTAAAATGGTTTTTGAAATACCTATCCATTTATTGTTCTGTTTCCATAAAATAAAAAATATACCAACAATTACTTATAGAATACCAATAACATTAAGAATCGACTGCCTCGTGGCTCTAGTGGTCGCAAGTGCCACACTGCTAAGCATGAGGTCTTGGGTTCGATTGCCAGGGCAAAGTGTTATTGGGTTTTTCTATCTGGAATTTCTCAGTAACAACTCGGTGTCTGGATTTGTGCCCGGTTGATGGCAATAGGCTAGTCCTCTATTTTATGGGACTTAAACAAAACTGGCGAAATGTGGGTGTACTATAGGTACATTTCTGCTCAAACCTTCGGGGATACAAAGTGTATACCTACTTTTATTTTTGGTCCTTCGAGCCGGATTCAATTGCACGTCTGGTGTTGTGATGTTATGTTATCAATAAAATAATGTTCTAAACAGCATTGTCACACAACGTGGCAATGCTGCCAGTCTTTTGGGCACTTTTCCTGTTGACAGCGATGAGGACGAATTTTTTGATACCCTTTGATTTTTTCCCCTCCCCCTTTTTATATCATTGTACATAATTATTATTTTAAGAAAATTGTTCTCATGAAACATCTAGCAAATTAATAACGTTCACTTCAGCAACCATAATTGAAAAACAACCCTTAGCTAACCATTTTTTCCCAGATTATTAGTTACGCGTACCTGCATAATTTATTTCATTCGGTTTTCAATGATAATCAATACGATACAATACGGCGACGTGAAGTGTAATGTGTAACCTTATTAAAAATATAAAAGACTGCAGTGGCGTGTGTTTATCATAAATAAATACCTAGGTATCGTCCACACAAGGACAAGTGTGCGGTGTCACGCGATGTTTCCAACGTAAGTTTGAGTAAGAAAACGAAAGTAAATTATTGAGTTTTAGGTAAAAGGTCCGTTTTTTGGGTACAATGGAAATGAATATTATAAAAAGGTACTACAAGTTTTGAGTTTAGATGTACGGTTATGGGGTAATCTTCGGAATTGCTCATCCTATTTCAACATGTTTTTCACTGATAGTAATTTACGCTTTTGCCGAATGCTAAAGGATATAACACGCGGATGAAATCGCGGGCAGAAGCAGAATGGTGGTCTAGTGGTAACAGCCGCGATTTAGGAGTTGAAGGACGTGGGGTCGAACCCAGACAGGCGCTTTACTTTCTGTAAATTATCGCATCACCACTGCTCTCAAAACGGTGAAGGAAAACATCGCGAAAATATCGGAATGTCCTAGAACCATAAATTCAAAGACATGTGACATCTACCAACCCGCACTGGGCCCGCGTGGTGGATTAAGGCTCAATCTTTCTCACCGAGAGGAGGCCTGCGTCCCAGCAGTGGGAACATTATAAGCTGATTATACTGTTTTTTGCTAAATAACTAGTTGTGGAAAAAATACCTAACAGTTTATTTATCTTTTATGGAAGGTTTCACGTAAACTAAGCAAAGTAATCTGAGAACACCTCCTGCCTGTATTGATTAAGACTAAAGCCAAAACAAACTCATACCTACAAAGTTATACAGTACACCACAAAAAAAGATACTGTGATTCAATTAATATAGGAAAAAAATAAGCAAAAACAAGTTAGTACGCATGCGTTGATATCTTTTCAAGGATAGTCGGTTAATAACTTGGTAACTTAGATTTTTTGTTAGAAGACAATACGTGGTCATCTCGCTATTAACATTGAAAAGGTAAGTAAAGATGCACATTACTGAAAAATGCATCGCCTATATGACCGCGTAAGCGGTCACATATAGCTACATAATAGTTTACCTATTTAAGAGACAAAATATAACCTATTTATCACTGGTATGTACCGAAAGGTTTTTATATCACGTTGACTGTGTTTTATTTACTTAAGAAGATCCATTTTAAAAACGTTAATTTTTTTGCAAGTGGACACCTAATTATCTGTTGTAATAGTTCAAAACAGTGACCGTTGTTTTTGTTGAATACCTAAGTGTTCATCATTTGCATATCTAAGTAAACTCAGACTTTTTGTTCTACGAGTATATGGCAGTCAGGTTTTTGCGATATTTGCCAAAAAACTTTGTTATCATTGCATCTTAGTTTTGTCAATTACTTAAATATTTAGATTGTGGGTAGCAGCAGGCTCTTAATAAGTAGAAGTTACTAAAGTGCCTTGAAGATCTTATAACATAGATAGCTTCTAATTCAGATTTCCAAAGATCCATAAAAAATAAAATACGATTCCTTCCACCCTTGTTTTTAATGACTTTAATTCGGCTTCAGATCGAGTTCAAACGTCATCCGGAACATTTATCCTCAATCTTCACAAAACATATCTACCCTACATACAACTTGATAAGGGATACGTTTCAACGACACCATATCCCGTGCACGCACACCATTACCCGTAAATTCTTTGTGTAGTAATGAAGTATGAGACAGAACGCATCAATGGATGGTGAAAGGGAAAACGTACTTGAACTAGGTACAGGGCGGAGCGCATCGATAGCGGAAAGTGGGTCACGGTCTGCCATCGCGTGGTGCCGGGATTCCGGGCCGATTCCGGGCCGGTCCGGGCGGAGCTATGAACGTTACCCGAACCAGACCGAAATGTTAGAGGGAGTAAAGCTAGAGCATGTTGGACTATACTTAAGCTCGTGTGATTACGTTTCACGATTAGGCTTAATTATTATTGGAGGTTTTTGGGTTCATTGTAGTACAGTGGCTCATGTTTCATGTTTTAAATAAATGTAAGGCCATTACTCATAGGTAGAGAATGAAATAATAATGGTGTTATTCCTGGAAAATCAATCAATACACTGTATTTAAAAACGCTCGTTGATAACATAATAGCAAACTAAGCTTTTTTTTATTAAGATTTTAATACGAGTATATCATCCTACATCCTGCGGGAACTATTTATCTGTCGTGATAAAAACAGGCTTTTTTAATGCACTCCTACAATAGGGGTATAAAATGAAAGGGCGTGAAAAAACAGGCTTTTTTGTGAAATATTTTCAGTACAAAGATTCATTGTGATCCGTAGCACGTAAACTTTGCGATGACCAATGTGAACTTGTTCCAGTTACCTACTGGCTTTTATACTATTAAAATATAATCTGATATTTTAGGCTGTATTTCAAGACACCACCACACTTTGCATTCAAGTAGGTATACAGGGTGAAATTATCTTCGAAATGGAGCTCATGTCAGTTTTGACTGGTTTCCATACAAGAAAGGAGAAAAGAAAGAAAATACATTTATTCAGCTAAGAAAGACCAAAGAAACGATGCATGAACTGTGTGAAAGTTGTCATAGCCATAATATGCTACAAAGAGGATGACTACTGAAATAAAGACTGATAGAGAAGAATGGAAAAAGAAGAAATGCTGCACTGACCCCAAATAAATTGAAACATAAGCATAATCTGCCGATAATGTTCCCACTGCTGGGACACAGGCCTATTCTCCGTGAGAGGGAGTGGGCCGTAATCCATCTACCAAATTGAGACAAGAGCAAGAAAATTATGAACACAGGTCAGGTATAGTTACTACAATAAAAAACCATAGCGAGTCGGACTTGCGAACCGAGGGTTCCGTACCGTTATATGTTTTTAAAATTTTCATCTTCGTGGCCTAATACTCGTCAGAGAATTTTAATACTGCACGCTGCGGTGTAGAATATTGCAGTTTTAGGTTAGCACCATCTCTTGACTGATAGTGGAACTAATGTATCTTTTGTTGATGATTTCTGAAAAAGTGTGCTATTTAGAGACATCGTTTTATTTTTCCTGTAACCTTTACCCAAACTTCTGTCACATAGAATTATTTCAGAATTTTGTCTATGCAAACTAACGGTATTTTTGTAAAATTTTTCATCAAAAGTCGAAAACTAAACGGCCTAAAAAAATTGAAAAAGTGTTTGAGAATGTGCAAACTGTGTTCTTTCATACATATGATATACCCCATATGCCCTAGTAGCCCCACTCCTATTTTTTCAGACCCATTTCATTCCTTGTTACAAAAAAAAAATGTCTTATTTGCGAAATAGTTGGGCAAACGTCATCTAAAACTATTCTAAATTTTATGTTCATAACATTAGTAGTTCTTGAGATATCCAGCTGTGAGAGACAGACAGACCGAGTCGCACCATTAGGGTTCCTTTACCATTTTGGTACGGAACCCTGAAAAGGATAGCTTCAGTTGACAGCTAGAAATCTTGTAAAACTCAATGTATAAAAATGAGCAAGTATTTCAAAGTGATTTAGCTTTCATTCAATGTTGGATTCGAAGTAAATCTTAGCCAGTATATCCGCTTGTGTGCGATGATGTTCAAATAGGGTGGGCGTACTATTGGCGCTACGTGGATGCATCGGATGCCAGTTCGAGTCTGTGAATGACACGCGACTAATATTGTTCATGCACTTGGCTACTAATCTGTCCTAGTTAGTTTAGGTATTTAGTGGGAAGTAGGTACGTTGCATTTCTATATCTACACATATTGTAAAAGAAATAAGTATAAAAACTAAAACCCGACTACTGAAAAGGATGAAACAAGAAAGTACCTTCCCGTGGTCGCATGCTACCATAGCTTATATGTTTGTTAGTACACAGCGGCACGGCAAGCAAGCAAGCAAGCGGCAAGTACTTTTGAAGTTATGAGGGAACAGATGAACATACATACATACATACCGGTCAAAATCATAACCCTCCTTTTTGCTTCGCCGTAGTCGGGTAATTACAGTCGCTTTTCGTGTCGGACCATGTAGTTCTTCTAAACTACGCAACGGATTTGGATGTGGTTTTCAAGATCATTTAGAAAATTTATTCCGAAAGGTTTACGTGTATAATAACATTAATATTAAACAAAGAAGTAATTAAGAAATCCCAATGTTTTGGGTTGCTAGTTTAAGTACAATAAACTAGTCGAAGAAAGCTCTTCTTATGAGTGTGGCTAGTTTTGAATAATGGAATAGTGAATTTGATTTTGTAAGAGTGTGCTTGATTAGAGTTTTCCATTATATTCTAGTAAATCCTAACTAATATCCTAATCTTAACTTAATATTATAAATGTTTTTGTTTGTTTGTTTGTTACCTTTTCATGCCTATACCACTAAACCGATCATCCTGTAATTTTGCATATACGTTGTCAGGTGTACAGAAACGGCCATAGGGTACCTTTCGTCCCGAAAAAAAATGCTGTTCCCGAGGAAAACAACAATAACGTTATTGTGATAACAGATGGCGCCACGTGTATTTTGTCTTGATCGCAAACGAAGTCGCGGGCAACAGCTAGTTAGTAATATATTCTATTAATTAAAGTAAAACCAGTGTTTAAAGTTAATTTGCCATACATAAATTTTATTTATAGGTACCTACCTATTACCAAGGTACCTAAGGAATTTTCACAGTTGTGGCACTTGGGAAAGGCTGATGTTCAGCAGTGCAGTAACTGTGTTGATAAATAACACCCGAATCGGTGAAACCTAGATGGACAACATTTTGGGAGTAGGTACAGAAGTAACAAAACCTCCATTCATACATATTTGTTAGTTAATATCTCTATCCTCAAGATTTCTAACCCGTATTAACACTCGATTCAATGCTAGTATTATTTAATTTATTATTCATCTCCTCCATCATCCCGACCTACTGCTTATGCTAACAGATTTAAGAGTGTGAGTAATGTATACCGCGATTCCATAGCAACAGTAGGTAGGTATGCTTAACACTTTTAATCCGTCTACAGAACTGTAATCTCATTATGTGGAGTTTTTACGGGCATTAGGTCATTATTGGTGTGATTAATATTGCGGTAAAGTTTCATCATTCTGTTTCGATTGTTGAAAGTGTGTGTGTTCCTACCTATTTAAAATGTTTTGAATGATAAGTTATGTATCTTATAAGGTTAAGTCAATTAGTTACCTATTGATAGTAGGTAATAACCACGGAATAACCTTATGCCCCGACGATCAGTAAGATATTTAACTGTTTAATTTTGGGATCACATGACAGTTTCATACTGCATTTGTTTTTAGGTGTATGAACATTGGAATGTTGACGATGTTTTACCGAAGAAAACCGTAGGTACTGCATACCTACTACGAGCTCTTAACGCGATCCACTTTAGGACCTAAACTGAACTGTTCTGCTAATTCGTACCATGACGTCAGTTTAACGATTCAATTTAGGCCGTGCCATCTGGATACCTACTACGAGCTCTTAACACTCATTCACTTTCAACGATCCAAATGCCGCTGAGTGTATTGGACGTCATGGTACGACTGTGAACGATGCAGTTTAAGAACCTAAACTGAAATGTCTTGCTTTTGAATCGTTTTTAAATAGATCATGGTAGGCCTCCTGATTATCTCGTGTGAACGGAGTCTGAGCTGTTACAAAATAATGAAACAAGAACGTAAGATCAGTCGTCCCCATTGAAAACTTAACCATCATGAATATAAATATATTATGACTGTTTATAGTTAAAGCTAATATTAAACAAACATAGGTGTTCGTAGATTTAATTACGATAATACCAATAAAAAATAATTAATGACTGCCAATTATTTTCACAGCAACAATAAAAATAAGATCACTCTATTGGTAGACCGGAATAAAAACGGCCGTATAATATTCAATAAGAGTTCATGCTACATTATCGGTGGATATCTAGATATGAATGGGTTGGTTCCAGTTTTTTACTGACACAAAGTTTTGTTGTAAAAACCGATTACCTAAATACTCATGGTGGTAAGTGATGAGGGACCGCGAGCTATTTACTAAATAAACACTATCCGGTTTTGAGACAAAATAACTGAATTCTGCCCAAACCCTTACCTTGCTCCTATAAATCATACCTTACCAGAGGACCCTTTTATCTTTTAGATGCGCGTTTTAACTGGTAACCTTCAGAGTCCTTTCAAAGGATAAATAGGCTTTACTAAAGATTCCATCGATTGATAAACCAAACGATATGTTTTGGACACACAAATATGGTGAAATCGGACCAAATTAGTCTATCTTATCCTTTGTTAGTTTTGTAGGTCGTTTTAGGTCTAGATTTTACTGTGGCGGCATTTCGATCTATTAATAATATAATTTGTTAAAAGGTTCGTGACGTTTCTTGTAAATATTAAAAACAAAGGCAAAGAATTACAGGGCATTGAACAATTCGCCCGCATCGCTGTCAGCGGGATAAGTGCCCAAAAGGCTGGCAGCATTGCCACGTTGTATGGCAATGCTGATTCTTTGGCTAAAAAATAGGTTAGCCGTCTGGTTAATGTTTCCTTAAAATATTTTCATATTTCTTAACATTGAAACTATTGTTGTATACTTTTACCTTACATGTAAAAGGGTTTATTTATTTATAATTGCTTAAAGTTAAGAGACGTTTAAAGGTCAAAAATGTATGGTTTAACAGTCGCTTCCCATGACTTAACTTTAAGCAACGTTTATAAATTAAGGGGCTTGTCCCTAATTTTAATGTAGCTGAAATGACATGTTCATTATTGCAGTACCTATATAAACGCATACTTTTATTAAGACCCTATTAAAACACAAAGCTTAAACCTATATACTCGTAGGTATACGGTATTTTAAGTACATAGGTTGCCGGTTGTTTAGTTGGAAAATTGTTTCAACATGTGTGTGTTCTCATACCTACAGCTTTAGAACTAGCAAAACGTTTATAATCTAGTTTCCATTGTGCTATTATGGAAGACTTTCAAATTTTCCTAGGTACTTACTTAGTAGCTAAAAAGTTATAAATTATGCAGTGTCATCCTTTAGTTATGCAGCGTATTAGCAAATAAACATAGCAGATTTAGATAAATGAAAAACGAATGATAGTGGTATGAAAAACTTGTTTTTAATCTAGTACCTACTTAAACCGATTAAATTTTTATTTACATTAGTTTTGACTGTTTTAAAGTCAATAAATGGCAATCGCGCAATGGCGTGTTGTTTAATGGTCCACCCGTCATACTTTTGATGTAATCCTACTACTCTCAAAAACATAGCTTAGTTTCAGAGTAACAAGACTAGGTAGGTACAATGTGTGATGCATTATTGCAAGTGGTATTTACATTAAAAAGCAATAGCTTATCTTTTATGAAAACGATAGCTATCTAACTAATATCTTTAGCCCTGAAAATTCAGTATAAATACCGCTGTGAAAATACCTCCTTACAAGCACTTTATTCCTTATTAGTTCTCATAATAAAATATGAATAAAACTGCTTTGCTCGAAGTAAACGAACACTAGATTAATGATTAATCCAGCAGTAAATATTAAGCGGCCAATATTGGTACAAACTAGTGGACAATCTACAAGGTTGGCTATATGACGTCATGACATTGGTGATCACTGGCTGTAGGGGTGTGGGCCAATGGGCCATGGAACAGATTTGGGTTAATGTTCAACGATATTTTTATATCACCACTTAACGGGGGTGGGATAAAAAATGTGCCCGCTACGTCCATCAACAAGAAGTTTCATCATTCAACTAATTTTGGAAATTGATTTGCTGAAATTGAGGTTTATGTTCGCGAATGAAACTGGAATTATTCTACTGAAAATGTACTTACGTTAAATAAAATATCATCGTGAATATTAAGCGAGTGCTTACCTAAATACCATCTACCCGCATATTATGATAAGTATTCATACTGGAACATCGTTAGAAATGATATAAATGAACGTAATAACAGGCTAATCGCCTATCTGCTACTTACTACTATATAGATTCACAACATAAATAACGTGTACATACTATAGTGAAAACAATTCGTGTCAAAATACGCTTACGTTTAATTGATACAATGACTGGGGCTTCTAATCTTAACGATGAAAGCAATCGATAGCCTTCGTTAATGACACCGCCATCTCAACTAATTTGTACTAAAATATCTCGTTATAATCTATCGAAAGTCGCAAGGTGGGTATCACACGAATTTTAATGTAACAGTACCACGCGAATTAGTAATTACCCACCCTAGCGAACATTTGTATGAAATATTGAGAAGGGCCTTCTGAACTAGCTAACTTGCGACATTACGCCTGAGAAGTTGGTTACTTGAAAAGCAGCACTTACCAGTATTCGTCCGGTGGTGGTCTGACCGGATATGAGTTCGCCGGCCCAGTCTTTTGCTTCGGTCATGAACGTGCCCTCGAACTCTTGTTTGCCCTGCCGTGCCGCCTTCTGCTCCTTCTGCTTGGGGTCGTTGGGCGCCAGCTCCGGCTCCTTGTGGCAGCAGACGAACGCGCACGCGCGCCATACCAGCACCACGAGTAACCCGCATATGAAGGTGAATATCGACGACAGCAGAAAGCACCACCATTTTCGGACACTGAGGCAGTCATCATTTTCAGGATAAGAGTCGGTCGACGCTGTAGTCGCCTCTTCCTCGGACGAAGCCATTCCCCGAGGGCGCGAGGCATCCAGTCAGGCGCGCCATGCACGTGCAGCGATGCGCGCGCCCGCACGCCGTGACCGCGCGCGACTGAGGGAGCGCCGCGCCCCGCGGTCGGACGAGCGCGATCGATCCGCGCCGGCGCGAGCCGCACTGCACTACCGACCCGACGGAACCATGACCATCCTTCCACCCCGTTCACCACCTTCTCGCCTCCGATCCTCGACGCCAACTGATTCAGCCTCACTCCTCGTCGCGATCCGTGAGCATCGCCGAAACCGAAACGACAGCTTTTATGACTGCAGATGTTTCCGTAAAGATTTTTATTGATGCCATAACAGAACTGCTCCTACATTACGTCCGACGCCACGCGTTGCCGACACACGAGTACTTTTATTTCTCTTCTAACTGTATAACGTACCTAATTGAAACTGAATTTCGGCGATTTTAACAAAGGTCAATGTATTCAGCCTGTGTCCCGATAAGCGTACCGTGCTACGCCGCCCTACTGCGTCAGCGGGTGCTACGAAACTCGTAGACGTCTACGAACGCTACGATTGGTCGAGCGGAATGCGACCGAAGATGTGTTCGGTTTCGTTCCAAAAGTACCCATTTGTCTGTTCTTTGTTACACACGGTCTATGTCTTATGTACGTTTCCAGTTAATATAAATGAGGCAATTAGTAGATAATGGTAGTTTTTATGTAACAGAGATGTATTACACGTTACGTAAGTGAACTAGTAAGAAACTTTCATAGTGTCACATATTTTAAACTAATTTGACACTGAACAGAACATTTTGCTCAATCGCGGAGGTATTTTCGTCGAATTATTTATTATGTTGTTTGGTTCCAAATATAGTTGTAGAGAAAACTGCCTACATAAATGTTTTGTTTTATTATAGCTAGGAATCAGTCAGCGATCTCTAAGAATATGATCCTTTCAAGAGTTCTGGAGAATTTTATCTTAAGATTTGTATGTGCATTGCAATTAAAACACGCATTTTATACTAAAACTACATCGATATTTGTTTTTGTAGTAAATTCTTAAGAACCTCCTAATGAAATCGATAAAATTACCTAATTGCATGGACCGAAACCAACGCCGGTGAAACCGCGGGGCGCTGCTAGTAGGTACATATATCTGAAGCTTACAATAACAACAATAACAAAACAATATTGTTATTCCAATAAGATCAAAGGTTATCGGTAATGGTTCGTAAGCATTTGTTCAATTTACGCTTTATTTGAAGGCGATATAGTTAGGGTTACTGGAAATAGCAATATTTACTTAATGTAAAAACTGTATGAAAGAATCTCCAAAACTATTCTAGAAGCAATAAGTACCTACTTGCAAATAAAAATCAACAAACCAAAAATAACGAACTAAAATAGTTTTAGCCAAAATTCGCAATCAATAAGTGATATTTTAATTGCAATTACGTACATTATCATAGAGTAAAGTACAACAGTTTGGCACAACGCCAAATAGGCAAAAACTTCAAAACTAGTACACAGTACATGCGACCTTTAGGTACAGTGCTTTACTATGCTCTGAGTATGTAGGTACCTACAATGGCAAGTTGGGGCCACATCGTATATTAATGTTCGTTGCCAAATGGGTGGCATAAATATTCCATATGGATTGGTAGTCCTCCATGGAGGAAGAAATATTTGCCAAACGCGTGCTCAACGCGTGCTTCAATGCCAAGTTAATGCACTACCTCATCATCTGCCTTTTTTTATTGCACTACCTATGGTTATAAATCGTATTTTACTACGAACGATGTTTGTAGATGAGATTAGGTACCTTGTTGTGTATAGGTTGAGAACGTCTAATTTAAAATTGCACGTCTCTCCTATAAAATTTCAATAAAAACCCTTGATATGTGTATGCCACAAGCAGTGGAGGGGCGTGCCTTTTTAGGGTTCCGTACCCAAAGGGTAAAAACGGGACCCTATTACTAAGACTCCACTGTCCGTCTGTCTGTCTGTCTGTCACCAGGCTGTATCTCGTGAACTAGCTAGACAGTTGAAATTTTCACAGAATGTGTATTTCTGTTGCCGCTATAACAACAAATAAAACAGAATAAAATACATATTTAATGGGGGCTCCCATACAACAAACGTGATATTTTTGCCGTTATTTTTTAAGAATATTGTATGGTGGTACGGAAACCTTCGTGTGCGAGTCCAACTCGCACTTGGCCGGTTTTTAAATTACACAATCTTTACCTACCTACCTTTTGAAGATTAGAATGACTAGGTACCTACTAGTACTCTATTGGTAATTCAATACATTTTTTAATACCCAAACATCATTTAGGTAGGTACCCACCGAAATTCGTTTAAATGCACAAGTGATTGGTCACTTTAAAGTGGCCTTTCTAGGCCCCCAGTTTGTTGGCAAACTGGGGGCCTAGAAAGGCCACTTTGGCAGAATCTTAAAACAATTCCTAACGCACGCAATTCATCTGTTTGACATTTTCACAACTATATATCCCTGAAAATACCCACACCTCTGCCTAACCCAGGCAGAGGTGTAGGTACCTATAGCATTTTACGAATCTCCATACAAAACTGTCATAAACATGAAATTGCGTGATATGAATTGTTTTAGGTATCATTCTGCCAAAGTGGCCCCTATTTAGGCCCTCTGATCTTGATTGGTCGGACATGAACCTACTTATTGAATAATCTTCGACTGTTGACTGTAGGATCCTTTTGACACTTGCTGTTTTTGGAACTTCTGAGTTCCTGTTGTAGTTCCTTCAGGGATTAGGTACCTACAGGAGTGATGATGATGATGACGTCATAATTATGTTTGACAGTCGCGTTGTTGCACTGAAGATACATCCTTAGGTATTGCTCATTCCTTTACTTTGTAAAAAATGTTTAAACAACTTCATAGCTGTAGCTCGATCACCTTAAAGGTAGGTACGAGTTCGTAGCCGACCGCAGACAGCAGCAGCAGACGACGGCGACGTGTCGCTACGACACTACTGGTTTGTATGTATTTCTATGGAATACCTTCCGCAGCTAGCGCCTTCGCCCGCCCGACTACACGTCGCACGACCGCAGACGTCGACTAATACACGTGTCGCCCGACCGCAGATCAGTAGTGCCACCGACGCTGGAACGACAGCAAGTTCAATCTTTATCAAAAAATTAGTTTTTCCGACGTGTCGCAACGTTACGTCGTCTGCTACTTCTGTCTGCGGTCGACTACGAACTCGGTATCTTAACGGTTGACTGGCGCCTGCACATCATAGTGACAAGTTCTAGTATTTGTCTATGTGACAGATTTAGGTAAATTTACACCGGGATTCGTTGTCAATAATGAAATTACGAGGTCGACGTATATTAGGTACTTAGCTACCTCCCAGGGATGTACCTATGCCTTACAGGCGTTGCACAGGGCGGTTCCGGAAATGGTTTTTAAGAGGAACCGGGAGCACGCCTATGTGCTGATGGTGATAACCGGGATGGTTTTAGTGAGGTAAAAATCCCACACTCCCCGACCTCCCTCCCCGGATGTCTGGCCTTTTGAAGGTTTCCCCCCAACAAAAAAAAGGTACTTACCACGTTATATGCATGGTGAACCATTATAGTGCCAATAGGACTACAAAATACATGCATGCCTGCTCAATTCCTTGCCTGGCTTTTCCTGGCAAATCCGCAAAAATAATACGGCAGTTCGCTTAATGAAACCTAGGTATGAATGTAGCACTGAAGTAGGTAGTAGATATGTAGGTACCGTAAGTACTTACTGGATCTTACTTTGTGACGGTAACAGGTTGCTGGCTCATTTCCAACATCCACCACAGGTAACACATTTGCCGCAGTTAAATCTTACTAACACCAGCTGAAGATAAATTAATTGAACCGTATTTTAAAATGGGAATTATTCTTAATACCTATTTTGGCAACGTCGATTCTTGTTGTTTGAGTAATTATTGACTTTGCTGGCATCAGTTTTGGTAATCTCCGCGTGCTATTACCTACCTGTGTGACAGGTATCTACCATTGTCACTTCTGTTTGCAGAGTAAGCCAACAGAAGTGACAGTGGGTTGGCTATGTTTGTCAAAGGACCGATGGCAGTGGAGCAGACGAGTCCTGGAGTGGAGACCGCGTATCGGCAAGCGTAGTGTGGGACTCCCCCCAGGTAGCATTGGACCGAAAAGAAGGTGACTAGGACAGACTGGATGCAGAAGGCGGAGGACAGGCTGTTGTAGCGCAGCCTGGGAGAGGCCTATGTCCAGCAGTGGACTGTGACAGGCTGAGTTAATTGATTATATATTACGAGCATATACGGTACCTATTTACCCACCTTCAGGGGTAGGTATTTTGGCAATGTCTCGCAAGTATCGTCCACATTCCGTATAATGTGTCCTACTACGCTGACCAACGTAGATAAATGCACTTTAGGCAAATTTTAGTTTATGGGATGCCTATAATCCCACGCGTTATTTACATTGTTGTTGAAAAGCTAGTCGCGCTGAAATAAAGCTTTACGTGTTTGGTATTGCCAGGATGATCACAAAATGTCAGTTTAGGTACGGGATGGTGATGAAAATGAGGTGAAACTCCTCGTACTAGGAGTAGCTACAACACTTCTCAGATACTTATCTATTAATTAACATGACTATAGGCCGACCACTTAACTGAGACGTTGCCCGAGGTAGCTGCGCGGTGAGGGAGGGGCACCTACAATTTGTGTCTGGCTATTAAAAATAAAATCTAAGTACTGATTAATTTCAATAATTTATTTCTTATACATAAAAAGTATTTGGCTTAAAAATTACTTAGATTTTAAACTAAGATTACTACTAGGTACCTACTGCAATACAAAATAATGAATACCTAACATACAAATAATAACATAGTTGATAAACAAAACTTAGGTATGACCAATAAGTTATGACATGTATAATGCCTGTCATGCTCTGTCTTTGAAAACCAGTACAAAAAAAGTGAAAATTTAAAGTTAAAAAGTATAGTGTTTTAAATAGCCTTTACCTTGACCAGACATTCAATTGATACTTTAAACAATAATTTTTATTCCATTTGGGAAATGAATCCAAAATATGTCATCATCAATCTAGATTCTGATGCACAATGAATTCCAAATATCAAACGGAAATCATGTTTTACCCATTGCTTAAACATAAGCAGTGCTCAGATTAACGGCCGAACCCAATTATTACCTATCACCAGTTTTGGCATACCTACTGGAAGTAGAAAAACTATAATATAATCTATCTCTGGTTTTAACGTCCCAATAGTCTATAGCAGTAGCCTAGCATATCTGTATGATTATATGTATTATAGCAGACAGCAAGCAGCAGTTAGCAGTTATAATAAAGTAAGAAGAAGAAGAAGAAAAAGTAGAAGAATTAGTAGTTAAGTTGGGTTTACACCTGTAATAACAAACATAAATGGTAATAGTAAAATAAATAAATATAAATATATAATTTGTACTGGCTACCATCAGTAGCGATCTGTCAATAGGTAATTGGATTCGGCTGTTAATCTGTTTATAAAGTAGCTATCTCCAGTAGTAAACTTTAATTATTCATAACTCATTGTACGACATCAGTTTTCAGGCACGCTTTCCCCAATCCACTTCAAGTATGGAGGGTTTCCGTTCTTGATTGGTAGTGAGATAACCTCACAGACGGTGTAGGGATGATTGCTGCGCACAAACTCAGTTAGCTTGTCTACTTGGGATGTCCTTGTTTTGATCATCAGCAATGCCTGGAAGTTGAGAAAAGATGATGTTGAAAAAATGGTGTATTTTTAAATAGGAATAAATAAACCCTACTTTTTTATTGCATATTGGGCCAGCTCTTGACTGTGATCGCACCTGGTGGAAAGACTTGGGATTTAGCAAACTTATGAAAGATATTCCATTAATTTTCAAAGACTAAGGGCTGATTTTTCCTATGCCAGATAACTTCATTGGAGGAATAATTTTGAATTCTTGACAGTTCTTCCATACAAAAACTGTCAGACGTCAATTTTATTCCACTAATAAAAATTATCGGTTGATCGAAAAATCTGCCCTAAGTCTGTTGTTTAGTCTTTTAAAAGGAATGAGTTTGCTGCTTGTGCACGCTTGTGCACACAGGGATTTAATTCCATAGGTTTAGGTAGCCTTCTCGTCACAGTCATGGCTTGCAGCTGCCAACTATTTGTGTTCTGTGCCTGTGATTCTATGTAGATTTAATTTGTATTTTTTTTCTTTATTGTTTGAGTTAACTTATCTATTTGTAATCATGTTTTGCTTTCTTTCAAATTTTTTAATTGTGTCAGCTTTGTTTAACTTTGGAAGTTTGTTGTTTGAATAAACTTAATCTAAATCAGTAGGTAAGTATAATATACCTCACTGTCTTCATTGATTTTGCCTTCCCATTCATAAATGGATGTGATTTGTGGTATCACATTGACACAGGCAGCTAATTTGTTCTTCACTAGACCATGCCCAATAGTCTTGCCTACATCTGTGTTGGGGACAGTCACATATGCAACGGAGTATTTATCTGGAAATTTTATTAAATATATTATTTTATTACATTAACCATCTGATTAAATTGTGGGGTCGATAAGATGCAGCCAGAGAGTGACCAGTGGAAATAAATCAAGATAATGTGGAATGTAGTTGAAATAAGTTTCGAGCTTTGGGTATAGTTTCAACCAGTCACAATTGTTCTATTTACTTACCTACATTTTCAAACCAATGTTATCATAGGAATCGGTTTTAAAATGTAGAAGACTACTGTTGAAATAGTTTTTGTTCTTGTATTTAGGTACTTTGTTATTTTTTTTGATAATTATCATGTAGGTATTAATTCACCCATAATATTTACTCACCCGCATCCGTAATACCAGAAGACATGTTAGCTTGAGCAAGTACTAAACAAGGCCTAAGAAATGAAAAATATAATTTTATAAATGACTTTTTATTCAAAGAAAATTGCATTTTACGCCCCAGCAGACTACGATTTGTTTTGACTTTTGACAATGCTATGACATTGACATTTTGTTTGACTTAAGCGTACATGAGTTCACATGACAGTCTTGACATTGGGTGAGTTCCGAGTTGCGCTGAAATCGATTTGAGCGTGCTTATACCCGTGATTAAACTATATCATGTGAATCGTCATATTGTCGTCATGACATGCGCCATCTTGCAATAACGCCGACCATGCAATAAAATAATATCATAGTGAGCGCTGTCAAAAATGACTTGTGTGCTGCTTTGAGTTGCATCATAACTTTTAACTGACGTGTCATTATCGAAATTGTGCTTCTGGCTACAGCATTGAGATAGGAGAAGCATGGAGACGCCCTATTCTAAGAAATAATAGGTAAACAAATATCTATCATATCGACACACACATGTCAAAAAGCGTTCTGTTTCTTTTTAACCGACTCCAAAAAAAGGAGGAGGTTCTCAATTCATTGGAATCTTTTTTTTTTATGTATCTTCCCCGATTTCACGAAGACGCCTGGACCGATTTGGAAAATTTTTGCTCTCGGAAATCATCATTTGGTAAAGTGGAGCTGATGATGAAGATCACAGACGGCCATCGGAACTACTCAATGATAAATATTTCACGGGTTGCTATTCGATTACTTTAATATGGTTGCTAAGCAATTTGTGCTCGTCACAATGCTTATGGTGAGTGATTGTTGAGGAGTTCTCCTGGTTCTTACCAGGAGAACTCCTCAACAATTAACGTCCCAGCATCAGGAAAAGCAATATTTTGTAAAAGGTGATGAGCAATTGACGTTAGGCTATTGTAACTTAGATAAATTACAAACTCTCTCTCTAAAAAGTGAAAAATAAAAACTTCTTTACAAAAAAAAAAAACAACCGACTTCCAAAAAAAAACTACAAAGTGATAAATAACTTTAAATTCGGAAGTCGGTGTCAATAAACGAAAATGCAGAACCAACGACACTGACTTCCGAATTTAAAGTTATTTATCACTTTGTAGTTTTTTTTTGGAAGTCGGTTGTTTTTTTTGTAAAAAAAATTTAACTAATCAAGAGCTGCTTAGGAAAAGAGAGACATCTAAATGTTTTTCAAGTACTAAATTTGGCAAAACTTTTGTGTGACGTCAAAATCATGTCTATGCGTTATGGGCCGCCATGTTGACTGCCGTATTTTATCAATGGTTTTATGGTAGATGTGCTGTCAACCGGGTGATTGCCCAAAATATTTTTGTTGTTTTCGAGAGAAATAAATCTACAAACTAGGTGTTTTGGTGTCCATTAATAGGAAAATCATGCCCTCGTGTTGTATAAAACAGTGTGGTGCGAGAAAAAACAAAAAGAACCCTACGAGAGGCGGCCGTCTTTATTACTTGATTTGTGTAGGTATACACGCTAATTTTGTAGGTATACCCAGTCCATAGGTTTATTTAGTCATTGGCTCCCGTATTATTATTATACTCTTTGGTCATTGGCCTACAGTCACCACCTAACCAAAGAAAAAGAAGAAATGTGTACACAGATAAATACTGTAATCCAAAATAGTTTTGACGTTGACCGAGCACTGTGAGCGTGTTCATGAGTGTTCTGAATTGTTGACAGCTCTCAGCTATCATAATCGTGAATTTGTGATATCTAAATCGGAACGCAAATATTATTGATGTGAGTACTGTGAGCGATTATGGCATAATTCGGAATGCAGCCATTCTTCATTTGACAGCAATACCTACTAATATTTGAAACTATTGGTCTCTTCAGCGCAGGTATGAGCTATCATCAGGAAACTTATAAAATGCAAATACAAATAAAACCCTCCTTTTGTTGTGCTTCGCTTCAGGTGATTATAATTATCTAAGTATTTCTTTTTTAACTTTTATATTTGTTTCAAAAAAAGAAAAGCTATCACCGGCTGTTGATAAATGGTAATTACTTAGTTACGAAAAAAAAAAGATTTTGTCTTTTGTTTTGTATTAGCGGAAGCGGTCATTGCCGCGCGTTTTTCAACATTATTTACAATAATTTTAACATTTCGAGAATTAGATTAATAGATTGAGTTCCAGTTGTTTTTTTTTACGATATTTAATGAGTGAAGTGAAATAAAATCGTGATGAAGAGATAATGTGGTAGGTATGTAAAGAATATGCTAGGTTGGTACCAAATAATTACAATGTAGGTAGGTAAGTAGTCATTTGTTTTTACAAAATGCTGATTTTTGCCAGATTTTTTCATGGAATTAGGCGCGTATCTACCTACCTACCGACGCGTAGGTGTAACGTAATGTGTAATGCTTTGTAATGCAACCTATGCGTTAGAACTGCACTACTTGCATAACATGTAAATGTAATCACTTATGTGCCGTCCACAGCATCCGCGTTACATAATATATTAATAATAAAATAAATTTATTTATTTTCTAATTTACAGACGAGAAATACATTAGGTATGTGGTTGTTGTGATTAGAATTAGGTAAAAAAATGATTACAACTGGTTGGCTCATGAATAAAGACAGGTAGGTACTAAGTACATAATTATGCTGTAACCACAAGGTCTGTACATGTATTGGTTGAGCCCTGCTTCAGCTAGGGTGACCTGTATCTTAAGAGGCAGTGATCAGCTATAAGGTATCTTATTAAATAAACAAAACTTGTGAAGTGTGTCAGCTTGCCATGCTTGTAATACTTAGGTACCTACATCACACGACAGTATACCTACCTACAACAGGTACATACAAGCGGCGTTATAAAAAAAGAAAGAAAGAACAGTCATAATACTCACAGCTACAACAGATATAATATATCTACCTACCTACTGTTAACATTAGTACTTACCTATGTCGGTGACGCGAACCCATAAGATTTTCCCCTGCTAAAAATAAAGAAAGAAAGAACAGTCATAATACTCACAGCTACAACAGATATATCTACCTACCTACTGTTAACATGAGTACTTACTACCTATGTCGGTGACGAGAACCCATAAGATTTTCCCCTGCTAAAAATAAAGAAAGAAAGAAAGAACAGTCATAATACTCACAGCTACAACAGATAATTAATATATCTACCTACCTACTGTTAACATTAGTACTTACCTACCTATGTCGGTGGGTTCGCGTCACCGATAAGATTTTCCCCTGCTAAAAATCGTTCAACTGAAGAACTTTCACTTCAAAAATATTTTATTTGGGACAAACATAGGAAATACAGACCAATGGTGGCTCTGTGGTATCGGTCCCGACTTACAAGTTTCGTGAGTTCGAATCCAGGCAGGTAGGTACTTTGGGTATTTAATTTCATTGCCACTGCTCTCAAAACGGTGAAGGGCTTTCCCTTCACCGTTTTTTTGGTTCTAGGACATGATACTTATCGACCAACGCACACTGGGCCCGCGTTGTTGATTATGGCCCACTCCCTCTCACAGAGCCTGTGTCCCAGCAGTGGACATTATAGACTGATTATGATATAACAGGAAATACAAGTTTTAGTACCAATTTTTAACAAATCATACTTGTTTTAGGACAGCTGACTGATGGTGCTCTTAGCCACTCTTCACCTCAAATCAAAGGCAAGCAGCGTGCAGAATGAACCTTCAACTGTCAAGACATGACTATCGTCAGGTAAGTTAACAAATCCTTTTCGCGATCAAATTGTTGACTATTTCTTTGGCTAACGGCTTCTTAGGGGGCTGGGCTGGACTGGGTAGGTGCATGAGAATAACTACTAAGTCAATAAGTAGGTACCTTATAACATAAACTCACGCCATTTTCCCATGAGGTAGGAACTACAGAACGCAATCCGCTACGATCCTTCATACTCCTTGATTTGCTTTTAATACTTAATTGTAGATCCATATACCAAGGCATACGCACATATATGAGATATTGCACTTCACTAGAAATGCCATAGGTAGGTTAGGTATTTAGGTAATGTATGTTCGCTTGCTCATTTTAACAACTAGGTTAGAACTGTAAATAAACCTTAGTGTAATGGAATAAAATATTATTTTTGATTAGCACCCTGAAAATTATGTAATAATAGTATCATCATTCGCTAATTTGCCCAACGCATTTGTGCATTTTAATGGTGTTCCAGTGGTAGCCTCGACTTACGTGTCGTTTCGTAGGTTGTGGGTTCGAAACCAAACAGGCACTTTGCTTTGTTTACCTAGTTGAATTAACCACTGCTGCTTTCAAAAGGGCAAAAAAAAAAACGATATAATCCGGTCTGATCCCCTAAACCCCCCTGGACCCTCGATTCCCTGCTATACTCCGACTTTTAATTACCTGCAGTAAAATTACACTTCATAATAACTCATTTCGGACTGCGTTTAGAGATATGCATGTCAAATAAGTTTCGTTTGTTACACTATTCTGTACTAGAAAAAGAAGATTGGGTTGATGGCCGCGAAAAAACAATAAGACGCCAATTTCGGTCATTTAAGTAACACTTGAGCTGTCATTTTACTGTAGCTAATTAAAAGCCCGACTATAGTTCTTCATCCACTTCATCTAATTACGACAAGTACGGACAGTCAAGAAAAAATAAACGTTTCATGTTTTACGAAATTTTCCCATGCTTTCTCGGTGGGATTGAGGCCAGGGCAATACCCGAATGTTTTCCATTGCCAAGCTCAGACCAAATAAAAACCAAGACAGGGCTGTCAACAGTAAAGTGAAGCCGGTTTCGTAAACATGTGTGCACTTAGTGAGGTGTAGTTTGATTGTAAATGGTTGTAAATGTGTGTCGTTGTATACTTCATCTTTTTGGACTGACTGTACACTAGTAACTAGGTATTTACTACCTATATTTAAATGAGCATCCGGATTATGTAATAATTCTTGCAAATAGTACGATGTCAAGTAACATTATCACTCAAAAGAACGTCTCTTTCTAGGGTGTAGGGGATTCAAAAGAAAATTGGAGTTTTATAGTCAGGGATCACAGTGATACATTGAGTGCTGTGTAGTCCCCTGGGGGACTGGTTTAGGGGATTTTAGTGGAACGAGCGTTAAAAACCAGTTTAAATTGATATTCGTTTATTATTTTTTAATCTAAACAATGTTTATTCTTAGAAATGACTATCTGGCCTGTATATTCTTCTGATAACAATTAGCAACTTGGTCAGTGGGTGTAATACCTAAATAATAAGATTACCCTTTTTCTGGGCCTGTCGAGAAAAAGATTACTGAGATTAATTCATTGATTGGAATGTTGACAGAAAACAAAATAAATATGCACATGCATGTTATCTCACATTATTTACAAAATTGATACAAAATTTGCTGTTAGGTAAAATGTCAAGTCATCTAAAATCATCTTAAAGTCAATAAAGTTATATTGATATCATCAGTATAATTACGTTACAATCATGTCCAACCCAGAGGGTTGTACTATATATACTTACATAAAAGTATAATATAATTGTAATGACTAATTAAATAGCCTCTTAGCTAAGTTTGAGTTTCAGAATAAAGTTTTGCGATTGAGATTTGTGCCTTCAAAACGAATATTTTGAAAATGCAACGGTAAAAAGAACATAGGTTTTTTTTCATTGGTGGAAAAAGCCAGTTTATCAAAGCTTTGTTTTTTTTTCAATTTACGCAGGCAGCACTAGCTAATACAGTTGACATCAAATTGGTACTTATCTACCTATCATAACAATCTAGTTGACAAACAGATTATTTAGGTACAGGCTAAGGTTGCCTACTATGATTTATTTAGTAAAATGAAGAGTAGGTAAATAACTGTTCTTTTTAAAGATAAATAGGTACTATTCTGCTATAATCTATTATAGCAGAATAGTACTTTACATACACTTACACAATCACGTTCACAGCTTATTATTAGGACTATTAGCACTAGCACTACAGAAGTCTTACATTAGTAAAACATTCAATTTACAATAATTCGTAATAGACTAGGGATTGTAATAGTTTACAACAGATAAAAGGTGTGGTTTACATTCTTCGTTCCCGCTGTAAATCGTCCAAAGGTGTAGGACTGATAAAACCGTAAGTTCACCAATCCTCATTCTTATAAATTAGTCCTGATTCACACAACACATATTTCATAATCTTTTTATTAACCCATGACAAGTCTGGCTACACATGAGCAACAACTGGGCACTTTTAGCGACTTCTCCAAGTTGGAACCATCACTGAGCAGTACCGACATTTTGCGGTACACGAACTTTTGTTTGCAACGGCCTTGGTATCCGTCTACGAATTGAGCGATTTCAGAACATTTGCTTGAGTCTTGCCTGAAACAAAACAAGTCATAATTTGAATAATTTGAAAATAACAGACTAATTTTTAGTAGTAGTAGTTCAGTGACTAGATAGGTACTAATGCTATCGACCTAAAATTGGAAATTGTTATAAATGCTCGAATACCCATAATGCAGGTATAATAATTGAAAACGAACAGTACCTACATTGCAATAGGGGCCTAAATGGGAGATTGATTTAAAGTGGAGTTACTAGGTTTAGAGAAGAAAGCGTCATAACATTATCTTATTATATTCTATGACTTAAATATGAAGAAAAAATTATGTACAAATACCATTCCCTCTCCCTTGCTTCCGAAGTTTGCCCATCGTTGTCATTCACATTTCTGTAATAAATCGAGTTGATAGAAGTTAAGGTAAACATAACAGAAAACAAAGCAATGTCTGTAACTAGAACTTTTTTTTATCAGCAAAAATCTCGTAACTAACATGTGGGATCGTTGCTTCGTTGTTAATTGAAAGATACTTAGAAGAGTTCACTTACTTGCAAATCTCCACTTTGAATCCCTGTATTGGGTTTTCATCTTGATTTAGCACGACGTGCCATTTTCCACTGGGGTCTACTGCTGCTTTTGGGTACACCACCTGGAAAAATCAACCAAAATTTTAAAACATCGTTCTTTAACATACCTGATTGTGATGATCATTGGTTTACATATATGTAACTATATTAAGAAGCTGGAGTTCACCATCTGCATACTTAGACTTTTTTAAACTACGTTGGTGTCGGCTTCTAGACTAAACGGATACAGCTGAATACCAGAATTTTACATGGAGCGTCTACCTATCAGACCACCACAATCCAGTGTGACCAGTTAACGAAGGTCAATTTGTTAGTAGGCATTATTTGAAATTGTACAGATTAATAAAAAAAAGTATGTACCTAGTTTTCATAGATACCTATAGGAAAGAAGTTTTTTACATTTATATGGTAGTTTAACAAAAAATACCTACACTAAATATTTATTTTTAAGCATTTATTTTGCGTCTAGTATATTTTTCATTAAGTTAATAAGTATAAAGTCAACGAAGTTATGACGATTTATGGACTAGGTACTAGCAAACTCAAGGAACCCCTTAAGAGTTCCACTATCCACGTCCTGGGTCCATCGGTCAGCTCCAAGATACCAAATTATAGTTTTGTATTCCGATTTACATATAGGTACCTACATTATACATACAAAGTTTCATTGCGAGACGACAATTAGAAAGTAGGTAAAATTGACTTCTAAGATTGTTTTACATTGTTGGTTAGTTACAAGTGAAGCTAATAAAAGCGTGTTAAAAAAGAATAAATCCGATCTCATGTAGATTCGTGTCTGAAAAGACCATTTCAGATACGAATCTACATGAGATTCGTGTCTTCTGACTTATGAAAATTCCAGGTTGAACGTAAAAAGCGTATTTACTACGTCCTTCTCTAGATTCCAAGCTCACTAATATCTGTCAAATTTTTAAACGACCGATTCAGTGGTTACTTTCGCATTTATAATATTATTAGGATTAATTTTAAGAAAAGCTGGAGTCTTTTTGAACGTACCTTTTCCTCAAATTGGCACAACTCTATATTCTCCTCTTGCGGTCCTACCCTCTGGGTGATGTCTGGTACGTCTGGGAAGTCCAGTTTGTCGTCTTGGAACATGCTTAAGTCTGATAGCTGAAAATAATAAAGGAAAATGATGTTATAATTAGGATTACAGGTTTTTTATCGGAGCAACGATACATTATGATTGTATCACTGTTTGTGATAAATATCTTAGATTCCCTTCCAGGAAAAGTAATATAAAGGTTGTAACGGGGTTCTTCGTAAATAATACTCCAAGGAGAAATACTTAAAACCTATATTTGTAATATCACACAAATAACAAGAATGTTATACAATTCAAAACGTAGGTAGCAAGGGAAAATAAAAGTTGCTTAAGCCAATATTATAAAAAAAAATATGAGGGTAGGTAATACAAACTAAAAGTTGAAGCTAATAAAGCAGTGCAAGCTAGGCGTTTGAAAAAAATATGCCAATGCTATGTTATCTACTTAGTTATACAATGCAAGAAATGAAGTTAAAACAATATGAGTAAAAAATATAAGTAAACAATTTAAGTAAACAATTTAAGTAACAGAATGTATCAACAATGACTAATTAATGAATGAGCAAAACTAGTAAGCTAGCTACCTATAAAATAAATAGATAGCGAGACGCGCTATAAGCAAAATATCTCCACTAACAATACGACACACTGGTAATATTCCGTGTTACGAAAGTACCACCAGGCGTGACGTATTATAAGCAGAGCGCCCAACTTGCCAGGGAGTAGTTCCGAATCGTCGGATACAAAGCCCTCGCAGAGTTGAACTGACGCTAGGCGAGCCGGGCACGTCTTTTATACCCGCTCGGGGTGTCTATGTGTGTATGCGATGAGACCTTACGCGTGTACTCGAGTGGACGATTGCTTTAGTCGTGTGCGCATTGTTTATTTCGTTACAATCTCCCCCTCTGGCTCCGAAGACGTCTCGACGAGGAAGGCAGACTTGCGGTATCCCTTCGTGGTCGTCCTCGAGTGGGTTTCGGAAGTTGTGAGGTTGTAATTTCGGCAGAGGTAAGTGGATCTGCTGTTTTAGGTGGTCGTCCACGCTTTCGAATTGGCCGAGCTGGCGCTGGTAGTGGGCTCTCAGTGTCACTTTGGTAAGGGCGTAATGCAGATGAGTGGTATAGCCCTACACTCTGGTTTGGTGTATTAGGGTCTGCGACAGGGTAAGAGCTTGGTCCGTGATTCTTCAAAATTATATATGGGCCATCTCGACGTGGGGCAAGTTTTGAGCTGAATCCTTGGACGGTCTTACTGAGGGTGTGTGTGTCAACAAGAACTCGATCTCCAGGTTTATATTTAGGGCTAGGTCTTCTGTTTTTATCTACATATTCCTTTCGCTTTTCTTCTTTTCCTTCTTGTACTTCTTTAACTCTTTTTAGTGTTTCTGCTAATACTAACAGTTTAGGTGTAATTTCAGGAATGAAATTTTCTGACGAGATTATTTCACGTAGATCGTGTTCATTATCATCGGGCGTTCTTAATTCTCGACCGAATGTAAGGTATGCTGGAGTATGCTCAGTTGAAGAACAAACTGCAGTGTTCATCGCAAATCGGATGCTTGGTAGTTTCTCTGACCAGGTCCGATGATCATCTCCTACAAGTATGGCGAGCTGGGTTTTAAGATCTCGGTTGCGGCGTTCTACCGAATTCGTTTCAGGATGGTAGACGGGCGTGAATGCATGCTTAATGTTAAGGCAGTAGGCTACTTGCTGCATAACAGCACTAACAAATTGTGTGCCATTGTCGCTGATTATTCTTCGTGGCATGCCGTATCTTAAAAATACCTCATTAATGAGAGTCATCGCGCAATTAGTTGCAGTTGCATGTTCTAGTGGGAATAATTCTATCCATCTAGAAGCAAGATCTTCAACGACGAGTATCCAGGTCATTCCATTGGTTGACGTAGGTAATGGGCCAAATAGATCGAAAGCGAGTACTTCAAATCTTTTATTCATTGCAGATGTTTGAAGGAGTCCAGCTGGTTTCATATTCGACGGTTTGTATCTCTGGCATGACAAACAGTTTCGAACATAGTTTTCGATGTCCTTCCTCATGCCTTTCCAATAATAACGTTGAGCTATTCTAGCAAACGTTTTGTCTGTACCATAATGACCAGCATTAGGTTCATCATGATATGCTGATATAACATTGGTTTGTTCTTGTTCTGGCACAAGAATCTGACTATTATCAGTATCACCAAAAGGGTTGTAGCGGTATAGTAAACCGTTATTCATAACGTAACCCTTTTGACACCAATATCGTGCTTCTTCTTCATTATTACTTTCAAATGCCTTTACTATCTTCTCAATGTCTTTGTCCTTCATTTGTTCGTCTCTTATTTCTTTAGGATTCTTCCTTGGCATATCTATCACAACACTACATATTCCACAGTTTTCTTTAGTATCAGCTTCACAGTTAGGGCGAGATAACGCATCTGCTACGACGTTCGTCTTCCCAGTGATGTATTTTACTGTGATATCATACGGCTGTAACTGGAGAGCCCATCTTGCTAATCGCCCAGTTGGGGATTTTAATGACATTAGCCATTTGAGGGCTTGATGATCCGTCAGGATTGTAATAGGCGTTCCTTCTATATATCCTCTAAACTTATTAAGTGCCCATACAACTGCGAGTGCCTCGCGTTCAGTCGTAGAATAATTTCTCTCGGCTTGATTTAGCAATCGACTTGCGAATTCCACGGGGTGTTCCTGTTCACCCTCCCCCTGCACGAGAACTGCACCGATAGCATAGTTACTGGCATCTGTTTTAATTATATAGGGTTTAGAGTCATCTGCTTGACCCAATATGGGACTAGTCGTGAGAAGTTGTTTGAGTTTGTCATATGCGCCTTCTTGTTCATCTTCCCACAGCCATTTAGCTTGTTTCTTGGTTAGACGGGTTAAGGGTTCAGCAACTTTTGCAAATCCGGGGATGAATCTTCTGTACCAAGAACACATTTGCAAGAACGAAAGTAAATGCTTTAGATTGGTAGGTGCAGTCATGTTTACTATTGCACTGACCTTGTTAGGATCCATCTGTAGTCCGTTTGGGGTAATATAGTGTCCCAGGTACTTAACCCTCGAACAACAGAATTTGCACTTTTCCTTATTGGCTGTCAAGTTATATTCTTGAAGTCGTGAGAAGACATCTTGAAGATCGCTCAGATGTTGTTCAAACGTTGGAGACAGGACGATGAGATCGTCGATATAGACAAACAGTTTAACATGGCTCAGAGACACACGGAAACCATCCATCAGTCGTTGAAAGGTGGCTGGTGCATTGCGCAAACCAAAGGGCATCCGTAAAAACTTGTACATGCCGAATGGCGTAACAAAAGCAGTTTTGCATTGGTCTTCCTGTTTTACTCTGATCTGCCAGTAACCTGCGCGGAGGTCTATGGTAGACATATACGGTGTCGGTTTAGCATCGTGTAACAGATCATCTATACGAGGTAGTGGATACACATCTGGTATAGTAACTGCATTAAGTTGGCGATAGTCAATGCAAACTCGTGTTCCACCATCTTTCTTAGGAACCATAACTACAGGTGCAGACCACGGAGAGTTGCATGGTTCTATTATCCCTTCTGCAAGCATCTTGCTTACTTCATCTTTCAGGATTTGAGTTTTTGCAGGCGGTAAACGATACGGTGGGACGGAAATTGGTCTATGATCTCCTGTGTCAATGAAGTGCTCCGTTTGGGTTGTAGGTTTTCCATTAGGAACAAATGTACTTGCATTCCTCTCTAAAATATTTTGCAAACGTACGAACTCCTCATTGCTTAGAACATAATCAAACCTTTCGACATCTATTGCTGAAATATCCGTGCTAGGTGAATTGAACAAACATCTGGTGTCTGGTGACAATTCTATTACGCTTTCATCTATCGACCTTCTAGCATCTTGATACAATGCATCTACTACTGGAGAATGGCCATCAAACAGTCGTTGGCGCTTACTCGGCGGTGTAGAAAATTCAATTGGTACTAGCGGGCCATACGTAGGTGTCTGTGGACGTGCTGCACTTGCTTGACAAATCTCCAATTTAGTGGGTGCGTCACTACCAACTAACGGCTCATTTTGCGATTGTACAGGTGCATTTTCTAATACGTCAGGAGAGGACACTGTCATCACGGGACCATACGGTCGGAACAAATTTTGTTCGACAAGACTTGATGTTACCGATTTCGGAGTAACGGCCTTTTCGGGTGAAGTAGACATTGGCGAAATGATTTCCGGTAAACAAGCGATGCTTATCAATTCGGCGATCATTGTCTCGCAAATATCTTCTTGTTTCAAGTCATATACTTTTACAGGATCATCAAGGAACCGACATGTCAACTGAGGTAAGTTAAGAACCATCATGGCATCTTCGATGAAACCAACTCCCAGTAATGTCTTGTTACTTTTGGCTTTAGGCATAACAATGAAAGAAGTGTTTATCACCTTTCCATAAATATTAACAGGCGCTGTAACAGTCAAAACAGTCTGTATTTTGGGTATACCATCAGCTAAGGTTATGCTCATGGTCTCCTTTGTGAAATCATATCCATCTTGCTTCAAACACATGAAAAGCTGATATGAGGCTACACTTGATCTAGCACATGTGTCTACAAATCCAGTACCCTTTATATCTCCAATACTAATTGGCACTATCGGTCTAAGGCATCTGGCACTTGGAGTATTTATAGAACAGAAATTGATGTTTTTCGTTCCTATGCGCTGATCATTACACTTCGGGCAACGGCTTCTCACAACACCTGGTTCGCCGCATCCGTAGCATGAAAATTTGGGCTTCACCTTATCATCGGGTTTAGTTTCCACTGACTTCTCTGCAGGTTTCTGCTGCTCAGCTTTCAGACGTTTCCTACAGACATCCGAAGTGTGTCCTGGAAGTCTGCAGTAATTGCATCTAGTTTTACCCTTGTGAATGCTTTCTGCTGCTTTAGACGTCTGATTCTCTTCAGCTCTTTCACCTAAATTTCGCTCAATCTCTCTAGCCTTCTCTAATAAATTATCGAAACTTTCTATAGCTTCTCTGGATAATTTTTCCCTAATCTCGAAACGAATTTGGCCGAATACTAAATCTATCTCTTGCTGTTCAGTATGACCTGGTGCTGGAAATTCAGCTATGAGGGCACGTTTTTCTGCTACAAATATTTCTGTTAATGTATCCTTCTTTTGCTTTTTCCCCACCAACTCTTGGTATATTTTGAATGCCAACTTTTTGGGCGCAAATGCGTACCGCAAGCGTTCTTCAAACTGGCTCCAAGTTTTTACCTGGTTCTGAATGCCTTGCCACCAAGTAGCAGCATCATTCGTCAAAATCAATGGCAGCCCTGTTAAAACGTCTTCATCTTCTATATGCTCAACCTTCTTGAACACACGCACTGCTGCTAGAAAAGACTCGACCTCAGAAGCGCTCTTATTGCCATTAAATTTAACTGGACATCTTATCATGGAACTCTTATGCTTTGACCCTGAAGCAACTGCTGTGAGTAATTGTTGGAACTGTTCACTCGACATAGTTATTGATGATGAAGTTGAAGCAGAACCACTCTTACTATCCATTGTTTCTTTTTTCTTCCCTTTCTGCGGGTATTCCTGTATTGTAAACCTCTGCGTTTGTGCTGTTGGTCTAGGTCTAAGGTTTTTCTTTAGAGGATCCACGTTGGGGCGTCAATATGTAACGGGGTTCTTCGTAAATAATACTCCAAGGAGAAATACTTAAAACCTATATTTGTAATATCACACAAATAACAAGAATGTTATACAATTCAAAACGTAGGTAGCAAGGGAAAATAAAAGTTGCTTAAGCCAATATTATAAAAAAAAATATGAGGGTAGGTAATACAAACTAAAAGTTGAAGCTAATAAAGCAGTGCAAGCTAGGCGTTTGAAAAAAATATGCCAATGCTATGTTATCTACTTAGTTATACAATGCAAGAAATGAAGTTAAAACAATATGAGTAAAAAATATAAGTAAACAATTTAAGTAAACAATTTAAGTAACAGAATGTATCAACAATGACTAATTAATGAATGAGCAAAACTAGTAAGCTAGCTACCTATAAAATAAATAGATAGCGAGACGCGCTATAAGCAAAATATCTCCACTAACAATACGACACACTGGTAATATTCCGTGTTACGAAAGTACCACCAGGCGTGACGTATTATAAGCAGAGCGCCCAACTTGCCAGGGAGTAGTTCCGAATCGTCGGATACAAAGCCCTCGCAGAGTTGAACTGACGCTAGGCGAGCCGGGCACGTCTTTTATACCCGCTCGGGGTGTCTATGTGTGTATGCGATGAGACCTTACGCGTGTACTCGAGTGGACGATTGCTTTAGTCGTGTGCGCATTGTTTATTTCGTTACAAGGTCATAAAACATAGGTAGGTATAACGTTAAGCCCATGAAAGACCATAATGCATGATTGACAAAGAACAATTTTTGTATCCCCACTGCAAGATGAAAACTAAAAAAATTACGAAGTGAATAAACTTGCCTCCGATATAATTTTTTTCGCCTGTTCTTTTGGGTAGTTGGGAATATCTTCGCAAAAACCAAGTCTCCTGCAGTGTTCTGGTATCTCCAGCTGGAATTCTTCAGAATTCGTTGGTCCGGGGAATACAATCTTGTCGGTATTTTGACCTGAAAGTTAAAGATTTTGCATTCAGTATGTCACATTAATAATCATTCACTTAAGAAACTGAGGCAGTCGCTCTTTAAAAAATACTGGTTTTCCGCTGCATCCGATTAAATTGGAAGCCGACCCCAACATAGAGGCTAGGCAGATGATGATGTCACCCATTAAGAGATCGCTAAACTTCTACATAGAAGATTTACCTACATCCAAAAGAATTAGATCTAAGTAAGACAATTCAATGCTTTACTAAGTAGGTATGTCAAGACAAAGTGTATGGAATGATTATTTCAAAGTAGGTAATCAATGCGAAGAAAAAAATAAAACAATTACACATCCGTGTTAGAATAGCCGTTTTTTATGAACCAAGTTTAAAACCGTAGACAATGTGGTCATAAGGTAATTTGCAAGCGTGTAATATTTATCGTTTTTTATATTCAAATAGATGAGGTTGTAGTTTTTGGATGTCTAAGTAATACGTATAATAGTTTAGTTCCCAGATTTTTTTCTATTTAATACGTCATACTTATTGCATGGGTATAAGTACTCGCGTGAAATAATAAGTTACTCAAAAATATATTATCAAATTCAGCTTAGTCCATTTAAAATGAAGTGTTAAAGAAAAGACACATCAGTTGATTGCATGTTTCACAGACCAGACAGTAATAATAGGAGTGAGTATGCCCTTTAAAAGTATTGCTAAACTATCGATTTTATTTTATTACGAATAGGTACCTACTGGTTTGTTATCTGACGTGCTTAAATTATTTTTGGTGTAGGTTAACTACGTCACTTGGCCCACAACTTTGTATGCCAGGTATATATTTTAAATCTGCTTCCTTCCTTCATCAATATACATAAATACTTACCAATATGTAAAATAACACTACAATAGCCATTTATTTTGATAATTATTGATATGTTTTATGAAAATGATTGTGTAAACTAGCTATTTTCCATAAACATTGTTAGGTACATGTTTAGCCTGCTAATTGACAATACCTAATTATTTAAGTTTTATGAACTTTACATCTCGTACGTACTATATTATTAATAACATTCAACTACATGCAATTAAATGTTACATGGTGATGATGGTGTTAGAGGAAAATCATGTTTCAATTAAAATTTACGCCATCGAATTATCGCAACACTTGTCGATAAAGCCGGTAGGTTGGCCATAAATGCAGTGCGTAAAAGGAGGAAATTACTTATAATGGCGCGAGTGCTAAAATAATCTTTGTATTGAATTGTCAGCGATGTAAATGGCCGACCTTGTATGGTGCAGTTAGATTTAAACGATGTTTACAGAAAGGTGAACTTCGTATCTTTGCAAAATTGAACCTACAAGCTTTATGAAGTGTCTATAATTATATGCGATGGCATTTAGTGCGGTTAATGTACCTAATTACGTTTTTTTTTTATTAACGTAATTTTGACTAACTTGTAAAAACTGTAACTTGTGAACGTGTACACTTGTAAGTTTTGATAAACAGGGCACTGGTATATTTTCAGGGCTTGTAGGAATTTGATGGATATTTATTTGTTCCATTCTAAACTGTTCAAGTCTAAACCCTCAACATTTTTAAAATTTTAAAGCAGTCAATCTTACGTCTACTCTCTGCGTACGGCTTCCAACTTAACACTTTAGATTCATTTTCAGTCCTCGTCGGCGTTTGCTCTCCTATTCTAAGTTGAGCGGATTTCACATCATCTGGAATATTTAGCGAGTAGCTGGCGGGCGATATGTCAGCTGGTCGTGTATTCATCCGTTCGTAGGCACGGTTGTCAGGGATCTGTATAGGTGCTTGGCTCGGATAGTTATAATGATGGAAGTCACCGTCTGGACTGGCGTAAGAAGCATGCTTGCATTTGTGAGCTGATGTTGTCATCTGAAATTGAGAAAGGCATTGCTTTAGATATGTTATGTTTAGGTAACCTAGGTAATAGGTAATACGGGCTGTTGTCGGCAACTCCACGTCAATGCGCGTATTTTGCTATTCCAAGGTATTTTCAAAAAATAGATAGGTATATCGATATGATCGCTATAGGTTCGGCTACTTCCATTTATTACATTTGAAACATCAAGATAACTTGAACTAAAGGAGCAGAAATGAAATTGCATTACCATTTATTAGAAAGTTCTTGGTAATCCCAAAAATGTGTAAAAAATAAAAAGATATTATATATTGTACATAGGTCTGGTAATAATGCAGGCCTTACTTCGTACGTTATTCAACCTTAATCTGCAGGTTACTGACCATGAAAGTTAACGATTGTAATCTTAAAAGTAAACAGTAGGTAGGTAGGTACTAGTTATTTATGAATTCCACGTACAATAATAATTGCTTCAAAAATAAAACTTATTGGTGACTAAGAGGAGGTATAATACCTTCCTATATTCTAATTAAATATACTCACTTCTACTTATGCTAAAAGACGTATGTAAATTGTGATATTTATGACGACTCCGACATAAAAATAGTCATTTAATTATTTTTCAAATTTCTAGCGGTTGGCGTAGAAATTCAATTCTACTTTAAATGTTAATTAAAAAACAAAACTACATTCAAAGCCTTTCCCTTTAAAAAGTTTTCAATAAAGTTTTCATTTTTTTGTAATGTTTGCAATGTGCAGCGCAAATTGAATTCAAAGAACTCGCCCAAGGTTGATTTTGACAGCGGCAAATATTTATGGGCGTAGTAAATAACGAAAGTAGGTAAATATAGATGTAAAATAATATAATTAATATAAACTGACGTCATGACTATATGAGGAGAAATCCGAAATTGGTATTACTTCCGTGTGATACTCGTTTTTGGACGGGACTTCTGTGTCTTCGATACAGCAATAACTGGCAAGTACTGAGTTATCAAAATTTTACGAAATTAATGGCTTTCAATTGGGTGAACTTGAGTAGCAGCTCTTTCAAATCTGAAGGCCAATTCCCGAAATTTAAAACGTTCAAAATCTAGTCGCAGTCTCATCTCGGCGACAAACAAATGTCAAAAACTTGTCAAAATTTAGGGAAATTCGAGGTATTTTTGAAAGATTGAGACTGAGATCAGACTGAACGTTCGTTACGTTATTACGAGAATTCCCCCTCTGACCTAACGATATGCAAGTTAATTCGGTATCTGAAACAGCCTGGAACGTTTAAATTTTTTGGAAGGATTTTGATAGACACCAAGTTATAATTTAAGGGACTCATGATGGAACCGAAACATGAAGAAGAAGCTAAAGGTGGTACCTAGTAGAGTGGTTCAGAAACTATACATATTTATGAGCTGACCTTGAGTGTAGGTACAGCTACAGTCAAAGCTAAATACTGACTAGGTTACTGAAAGAACAAAATAAAAAAAGCAATTGTTTGTTGTTCTTGTAATTGTTTAATTTTATCTCTGTTCAGTATTATCTGGATGTCCATAGTGCAAAGAGCAAGAACAAGGACGCGGACGTAAATAGTTCTTTGATAGCGAACCGCCCTACTTATTTATAAACGAGGCACTTTCTCCAAAACGGCTGAATCCTTCTGGTAAATACAAAAACGAAAAACGTCAGTAATAATGCTGAGCGAAAACAAAGTAATAGCGCGGGCAGACGATGCGATGCGATGAGGTGGGTCAGGGGAACAATAACACGCGCAAGAAGTCGCAGGCAGAATTTATAAAAATATAATTTCAATGGATCAGCTCATGTGTAGTACTACTACTTTGATGCCTGGGTATAGTGGTAATTAGGTTTGATCATTTGTGTATTGGTTTTGAAGGGGCATTGGTATTTGGAATATTGAAATACAGGTGATTAAGTGTGAATAATTTATTATGACACTAGCTGTGCCATCAACTTCGTTAGCGTGAATGTCGGACAACAAATGTACACATGATGCAGCAAAAGTTATTCATTATTTATGGCATAAGAATAATTGTGGCTTCACACATGTTACCTATTATTTTGTGAATGCTATGGATGGGTGACCTACGAATTCGTAACGATTTTGATAATGTACCAAATGTTTCCGGTCCATAATAATTGTCCCACCATCAAGCTATACAGCTCTATACATAACAATTTCGTCTGTTAAGTACCTAACACTAAAACACACTATCCATTGATTTATCAGCGCATGGCCTCGGTCAAACGACTGTAAATGTACTTGTGAGCATAAAAATAATTACTTTGGTTTGTTTTTGCTTTTTTTATAATAATTAAAGGGATCATTGTGTTTTTATCTTTACGGTCATTAGATTTATCTACATTATGTACATGTAGGTTCTAATAGATACATACTACGCTATTAAAATGGAACCGGATTATTTAAAAAACATAGGATTTGATACTTCAAGTTTGTTGGGAATTTGGTAAGGCAGTTAGAACGCAAAAAAATGCATTAGGTAAAAGGACTTATAGGGCAATTGTAAAACAACTTCACGATACCAGAAGGCCAATTCTCTTAATTTAAAGCATTCAAAATCTAGTCGCAATCTCATCTTCACGGACACAATATTAATAATTTGAATAATTTGTATTGTATGCCCAAAAGGCGGGACATAGCTGATCAACATCACTAATCTATGTACCTACCTATGATCCACAATAAACATGATTGATTGATTGATATTGTTTCAAACTCCTTGGTTGTGGTTAACTTTTTAGACTATTTTTACATATATTTTCTATTTCAATGTTATTCTTTTCTTTGTCGATTTGATTTTCTATGCGATTGCTTCTTCTTGTATTTGTCATATAATATGTACTTCGGTTTGTGTTTCCGATTTATGTAATAAGTTTTCCCACTAAAACCTTTTATCACACTGAGCTTTAGTTTTATTTGATTTCACCAACCTCAAATAGGTGCATACAGTCCTTTTTAACCGCCTTTGTGTATATTTTGGTCAACTGTTAAGAATTGGCAGTAGATATCTATAAAGAAGAAGTGATTATAATTTATTATGTCATTATGGCAGTTATTGTCATGGTTTAGTAAAAGTTTATTTTCATCATTAAGATATTGAGAAGTCATTGCTTTTCCTACGTATAAAAATAGTAAATTGGTTACTCTAACTGATCCATCAAAGAAAACACTAGTCTTTAACTTGATTTGGGTAAACAAATGACTTATTTTGTTCGTATTATAAAGTCGAAATGAACTTTAATGATACCTCCAAAGGTAACCGTGAAATTCATAAGTACCTAGTAGGTACTCCTGAACTATAGTTTCTGGCGTAGGTTTAGAATAATCTAGACGAGCCTATTGCAGGAGCCGCTAAATTGTGCTGAGGGACTAACAAGCATACATAAAATGAACTAAGGAATTAAAAAACATGTTCGAGGTCACAGTGTCCGCTAGACCATAAATATTTACAATGACTAAGTCAATTCATTGACTTGTAACCTAGTTCTAAGTAGTCGAGAGGCGATAGCTTCTTCTGGCCGAGTCATATTCTGTATTTTCAATTGAACAAACTAAAGTTCGATTAAACGACATTTAACAACTTCAGATTTCAAATCCTTGATCAATTATACTTAAGGCGACTACATGACCTAAAACTATCTATATCACTATCGGACTGCATAGAAAAGAAAGAGAAGCGCGATGACACAACGCTGGTAATTTATTGCAAAATATGAAACAATCATCTATTGTTGATTTATCAAACACCAAACAAATAAAAACCGTATACTAAAATTCGGGGACTTAAATTGTCTTTTATATGGTGAAAGTTTTATGAAAATACACCCGATAGTGTTTGTGTGATTATCGTTTTTATATCCGCGGTAGACATTACTTTACAAATTAATTACACTATGTTAAAAAAATATAATTGCAAATATTCACATATCAAATTACGAAGCAAATGGTCTAGTATAACATTTATTTTTTTCAAAGAAATCAGTCCGGTCGATTAGACGTGATGTTGAATTTAAAATCATTAGAAGTCGTATATCTGCGCCTTAATAGAAATACATAATAGATGAGACAAAATTGTTTTGGATATCACTTTTAAGCAACCTAAAAGTAAAACGTATGATATTGGCGGGCCAAATACCAATCATAATCCAGGAAAAGAACGTGCTGATTTGTATCGGATTTAACCGAAGCTAAACGAAACATCTCGAAAATAATAATTTATGGATTAAAATAAATTTTTTAGACGAATTTTAAATTTAATTGAGAAAATGTAACTATTTACACTAGATACTAAATTAAATTACTATATACTAACTTATTATATAAATAAATACTGAAACAAAGGACACTGTAAGAATAAATAAAAGAAATTTAAACGTTATTATAATTGCGACATGTTTAAAACTAGATACTAACGCACAATGGTCCACTTGAAGAAGTAAGTGCGGAAACCAAGCCCATAACATAGAACTAGATACCAGGATCTCCTAGTTTGGGAGTCAGTGTTTACTCTGTGTGTGACCTTTATTCACTGAAATCATGCAACCTAGTTTTTAAGCATTGTTGAAGGTTTTTTGCATAAATAAAGATTTTTTTTAAATACTAGCAGCTAGACTTCGTTCGAACGTAACGGCTATGGATATGTTATTTATCGATATCATTCATTGGAGATAGCTCCTTATGACATGGCATATCTACTTGTGTGAAGCCTGCAGGGTATATACATTAATAATTTTTTATCAGTAGGTATCCAAATTTTTACTGGTTGTTCTACACATGAATATGAACAACTTTCACTATGGGACCAACTCTGAAATCACAAAAAAAAAATCTGCTGTTTCATACATTTTGGTCAAGTAGGTATTGAACTTTTGTATTAAACAGCAGATTTTTTTTTCGTGATATCGGAGTTGGTCCCTTAGTGAAATTTGTTCATATCCATGGGTAAAACACCCTGTAAATATTTGGATGGTAATAAAAAAATTTCCTGTATAATATGTACCTACTTACTAACATATGAAAATCTACAGATGGCGGACATTTTTGGTTATAATGATAAATGATTTTTATTTTGTAAGTAGGTTTGCACAAACACTTTTACACGTCAATCATATCTACACTAATATTATAAAGAGGAAAGATTTGTACCTATTTTTGTATGTTTGTATGTTTGTAATGAATAGGCTCAAAAAGTACTGGGCCGATTTAAAAAATTCTTTCACCAATATAATGCTACATTCTTCCAATTTGACATAGGCTACATTTCATTTTGAAAAAAATTAGGGATCCTTGGTAAAATTTGAACAATGTAACCGAAGGTGTAGAAAAATGAGTCTTAAAATGTCTTTCGTCGAATGCGCTGCCGAAACTATTAGCGATAGAACAAAATAATGTACAACAATATTGAAGAACATTATAATGTCTACAAAAAACTTCGCGGTAGCATATGTCCAACTATTGTAATTATGTCACTACAACAACTTTTTTCATTTTAAACATTAATGAAAATGCTAACCAAATTCAAACCATGCTATTTATGTGTTTATATTAATCCTTATCCAAATAAATTATTTTATGGTCAAGACCATTTAACTACCTATAAAATAGTTTTTAAATTATTTAAATTGGACTTTCCATTCAAAAGATATTACGAATTAAAAAATTCAAACAGTAAACAAAACCGCCATAGCGCCGAGGCCGTTGTTTGCGATGCAGTCTGAAAAGCGCGCCGGGCATCGCGGCGGGCGGGGTGGAGGGGGTGTGGGATTTTTTTTAATATATAAATAATAATTTTTTAATAAATAAAAATATTTGTGAAAAAAAGTGTTTTATATCCAAATTTCCAAAAATAAATATTTGTCTACCTCGTGCGAAGCCGGGACGGGCTGCTAGTTTTTTATAAAACTAGATGAGGTCGACGTTTCCTATCTGACTGGTTGTCAACCAATTTGATAAGCAGTAAGCTAATATTAATGAGTTACGAAATTCATTCAGATGCGAACCCGTAAGGGCGGTAAACTGGTAACGAACAATTAATCATTACTAAATAATGGGTTCATTTTGAAAGTAAATATACATGTTGGTATGTCCGAGGTTATGGTTTATTTATATGGTTTGTATTTTAGTTGACTTAGCCAAATACCGCTGGATCGTAGAGCTGCTGTATTTGAATTTAGTCTTTAGTGGTAAATATACCTAAGATAAATATGTGGGACATATTGCTAAATATGATAAAAATATACCAAAAGTACCCACTTTATGGAAATGGGATATCACAATATGGTGTTGACGTCATTAAAAAACCATATAGACGCAAATTATAACTTAGTAGGAAGTATTATTACTTATTATTATATATTAGGTATTCATATTATTGTTTCAACTATTGTATAATAAAAGGGAAAATAAATCTAATATTTATTCTGAGGAAGTAGGTAAGTCATCATAGTCAGTTTCATGACTAGGTACCATAATATTGATGATGGCCGCATAACACAATATGAAAAAAACTTACTGCTCAAATGGAATAGAGACCAATAAATGGGAATTTTACATAAATTGTAACGACCGTATATATTTTTAGAAAATGTTTGTTTCAGAAAACGTACATAAAAGTCATCGTTCTATGGTATGATACATGCATATACATACGCCATTCATGATTATATAGCGGCATATGACTGAGGAAAACGTCACTGGGAAACCCAAATGTTTGAACTAAATAATAACGATGCCTCGAGCTCGTGCGACAATTACATGTCAATCTACTGTTTTTGTGCACTACAACCTACAGCCATCTTTTAAATCAAAGGAAGGTCTCAATTTTACGGAAGGAGCCATGAAACAAAACAAGACAGTGTCAAGGGAGCAGTCACAGCATACTGTTAACCAGTAGGTACTTACTTACCTACGTTTTTCAAACATAGTTAGGATGAGCTGATGAAGGAAATACGACGTAGGGTTTTAATACGACGTTTTTATCGTAATAAAATTAAACACGAAGCATGATTAAGTGTGTATCATGGCATCATAATACAATAATTACTATATCAAACGTCTGTTTCCACGCCATCCAGGGTATAAATAAAGAACGTAAATAACCAAGATTAATATCACAAAAACTATGCTAATAATTCGAATAAGATTTCTAATATTATACCTTCGTTAACTTTGTTGTGTTAATGTAGGTATGTATGTTATGTTCATAAAAGAACTGCAAATATTGACGTACTAACACCCAAAGATCTGCAGACACGCCGACTCGCAGTAGCAAAAATATGTGACTAGCTGTTGCCTGGGACTGTTGTCTGCAATCCAGAATTGAAAAAAATGTACCCATGTGCCAAATTTTATCCAAATCCGTTCAGCTGTTTTAGCGTGAAAGCGTAACAAACACAAAAAATCTAATCTTTTCTCTAAATAGGTATTAATTTTAGATAAATGATATCATAATATAATCAAATATTCTGGTTGTACAGATACCTATGGTAGTACGTTCCCCTTTTGAACCTTGTTGTTCAGTTTTACCTACATGACGAACGTTTGCAAGTCTGATATCCACTTATCGACCTAAGAGTCCAATAGTCTTCTAGACATGTTTGTTCCATCATGTCTTAGCTAGACATTCTAGGACGCTGCACCATCATCATTCATCACTCATCTGTGACTGCCCATTCAACATCAGAAATTATGTGAAAAAGCTCTACGTTGCATGAAATGTCGAGTGAGGTTTCGTATAGACTTTGGTTACAAATAAGGTGTTGCCCTTCGCCTAATCTACTAGCACCTCAGACACTTGCTTCCCTCAGTTGATTGACTCTCGCAGTTCGCGTAGGAAGATAACCTCGTTGAATTATATATTTACATAATTATGTACATAGGTAAAACACGTTTCAACTTCCTTTTTGGCTTCGATCTAGACGAGCAATGATTAAATATCTCGATGTTATTAACACCTGCTGCCGGCTCGCGTAAATTTAATATCTAAATACATTAACTGAGTTGTTAAGATGTTATATTTGTACAGACGCCAGCACATCAACCTACCCGAAACTGTAAAATGTTCCCAATCAACTTTGAACCTTATGCTTTAGCGATAAAGTTGAAAATCTATCAAAGAAATTTGACAGATTGTAGTAGCTTGATGTGCTGGCGTCTGTACATTTCGTATAAGATTAGCTCGAGCTTGTCTCTCGTCAATTTACTATTCTCTCTATAATATTTAGATACCCTGTACCATACGATTGAACAAGAATATTGAAATTGCAAGCAAGTTATCTGACCAAAACAACTAAGTATCTACATACTTACGTACTGAGGTGGAGGCTTTTTTTAAGTATTAAGTTCTGTTTATATTTTTATTTCTGTTTGAGTTTAGTTTTCAATGTTTTTGTTGGTATATTGGCGTATGCTAGTCGTCATAATGGTAAATCATTTATTTGAATGTTTTGTATTTCTTTGTTTTGTTATATTAATTACTTTGCATATTATTGTATTGTTGGGGAGTTTGTTGCGCCACTTCTTCCTAGCTAAATCACTAGGATAGGAAGTGGTGAAGAGCGAGTGTTTTTTGTTTTATGTAATTTGCTGATTCTCAGGGTAATAATTTGTGTAAATGACTTGATTTCATTTTTTACTCTTCAACCGAATCTGGCAAGATTTATGAATCTGAAATTGTTTCCTCTTTTATAAAGAATAAGATGAATGGAGTAGGTACCTACCTACCTACCTGAACCGCTATGTAACATATGACAAAACCTGCTTATCATGGGGATTACCTCTCATACAGATCGTGTCTTGTGCAACTTATTTATAGATTAATTAAGTTATTAATACTTAAAGATGAGATTGGTAACATTTAATTTATAGGTCATATACAGGGTCCCATCTAACCAAAAATATCCAAGCAAAAAAAACACTGATTTTATTTTGACCTAAAATAATAAATCGCCGGCACATTAGTGTATTTTCGTTAGCTGATTATTTTTCTTGTCAGTTATCTAATGCGTTTTTCTTATATATTTTTTTACCCTTGTCCGTATTTTGGTGGTCTGAATGATTACTAAAAGTTTGTCCATCTATTTTAATGGGACTTTATATAGATTTTATATGGCGTTTGTATTTCCCATTCAAGTTTAGCTATTTATAACTATTTTATAGCCCACTGGCACCGAATTAAGATGGTGTACAACTGGTACAAACATAAAATGGATTTTTATAAATGATCATTATAAGATAACTAATAAGTAGTAAATCCTGATACTAATAATATAAAAAACTAAGTAAGTACCTAATAAAACTATTTGAGAAATTTTGCTAATGAAAGAATTTCCCAAATTTTATTAGTGCATATTTGCATTATTAGGAGGCTAGTTAGGTAAAAGGCACAGTCAACAATAGAGATAAGTATGCAGGATCGTCGGATATGGTTAAAGTTCAGTAAGAAACCAATGTTGTCGTCTGAAATTTTTCGACGATTCTGGAGAATACTTATCTCTTTTGTTGACTGTACATAATGTATGTGAATTATAAAATGTGCAATAGACTAAAAACGGCGGACCGAAATTTAATGACTGCTTTTTCAAAATAAATGCGTTCTCCACGTCGACATTGCCTTTAGAAATACGGCAGGATAATTACAAAGTGAAAACAACAAGTTCATTATAACAGAGCTACCTACAGATACGATTAGAACAATGCTATCTACGTTCAAAGTTATTTATAATGATTTGTTGGGAAAAGCAAGCAGAAAATACGTCAAGTATTTGCATAATAATTGTTTTTCTATTACTATACGAAGCTGTAGACATATCTAGTGCTATAATGCGATAACAAATACGAGTTTGTATAACAAAACATTTGAGACCTAGTCATTCATACGGTTATAAATTTGACAGTATGTAACGTTATTACTTTACTAAATACAGTTTTAGTTCATGTATTTCTGAGCTGAGTACTTGTTTTGTTTTCCCTGTGCTTACAATCTATTGACGTTGGCGAAAACGTAATAAATAAACTCGCGTGCAAACGTAGGTACTAACATAGTTCCTATTTTTCCAATAAAACCGGCTTCCTTGACGCGCTAATTTATTCACCGTTTTCATCATCAATTTAATCTGCTAATGATTCATAATTACCTACATCTTAATGGTATATTTATATTTTTATTTTTGGCCTAAATTAAAAGTTATATATATTGCCCATTGGGTTTGGGATAAGACACCATTTCATCCTGAACAGTAGGTATTTGTGCAAATAAGAATAAACATTTTATTTGTTTCTAGAAACATTTAGAAATTGGCTTCTAAGTTCAAAGTACGTTGAAGGGACTACGTATGATTACGGTACCTTGGTACCTTTTAATGATGGTCCGCTTTTTACCCAACTACGGCGAAGCAAATAGGAGGGTTATGATTTTGACCGGTCTGTAGTATGTTCCTCTGTTCCTTCATAACTTCAAAAGTACTTATAATAATTTGACAAATGAGGTATCGTTAGAAGCGTCTTGACGGTCCACTAATTATAGGCTATGTGACGTCACACTAAGTTCAATATGGCGCCCTCCAGAGGACATAAAGTAATGATTTTAAAAGTAAATATTTGGGATGGTGCGTGGGGTATCAAATGAAAGGGCTTGATTAGCACATTTCAAAAATATAAATATTACTGAAATAAGCCCCAAAATAATTAAATAAAAAACAGTTTAAAAACTAAAACCCGACTACTGAAAAGGATGAAACAAGAAAGTACCTTCCCGTGGTCGCATGCTACCACCATAGGTTATATATGTACGAGTATGTTAGTACAGCGGCATGCGGCCACGGGAAGGTACTTTCTTGTTTCATCCTTTTCAGTAGTCGGGTTTTAGTTTTAAAAACATTTATCTCAGAGCAGATGACCATTGTTAAAATTCTTGTAGGCTATGTAAAACTGTATAGCCAGCAAACAATTCCTTATCTAGAATAGCTGGCCTGTTGGCTATAAATGTGTTACGCTGAAACATGGAGTTACCTCTATTTACTAGTAAAAGATCATGTTTGTACTTATATATCTAACCTCACTTAGACACAATATTGGAATGCTCATTATAAAGCTATTAATTCAGATTGCACTCAATATTATCGTTCGTGCTCGTCATAATATACGCGCGGTAAAAGTGTCTACACTTTTACTTTCATGACATTGCCGTTATGAACACACTTACTAAAAGTATAAGTGAATTGCTCTGCGTAAACATGTTGTATTGTCATTAAAACGAAATTGGATTTTTATAAAGCTTTCTTTTTAAGTTATGTTTATCTAAATCATTGAAATATCATTAAAAAAATATGTTTAAATGTGATGAGAGGTGAGAGTGAGTTTTCTTTGATTGTCTGACGATGTTGTTTTCATAAAGTGATTCTTGCCTTTATAATCATTCAAGTTTGATGGCAACGGTATCTTCAAGAATAACAAACTGGCAAGCTAATTTGAATACGCAATAAAATATTATAATATCCGACGTATTGATAGTTTGTTGATACAATATGTATCTACAAATATAATATATATAATAAATAAATAAAAGTAAAATAAACTCACAACAGTTATCCAAACGAGCAAATCTAGTGTCCAGGCCATTGCTATGCACTTGTGGCACTTAAAACATTATTTTGTATAAATCCGGCCTCAACGGGTAGTGGTCACTCAATAATTACATATCGAACGGCGACACTATTTATGTGTTGATATGACGTAGGCATGCGGTTTGAGCGAAACACCGATATCGATTATAGCGGCACACGTACACCTGTTTTCGCGGACTGATGTCAACTGCCAAGCACAGCTGAACTGACCGGCCAGGTTCAAGTCGCGTCGTAGCGCTGTCGACCACTGTCTTGAGAACTTTCTGCTCACTGTTCAAGTTCCCCCCACGATATAAAACTCTAAACATGGCAAGAGGCAGGGGAGACCTTCATACATTGGTTGCTCGTAAGGACATCCTACTGTTCGATTTTAATATTACATGTTGACCTATTCACTTTCCAAGTCGGTAATTAATTTATTTATGTATCTTTATCATTCTCTTCTATGCAATTCAGAAATTTTTTGATAATGGTGCCGATTCTCTTGTCACAAATGGCTCTAAACTAGACTAATAATCACTATTTAGTTTATTCCTGTGAAACAACGATTTCCCATTCTAAAATTGACTGAGGTGACACAACTTAACTACTACATACCTATATGTTAGTTTGACACACTGTGAAAAGGCAATTTTGCTATTCTGAATTAGACGTTTTTAACCGACTTCTAAAAAAGGAGGAGGTTCTCAATTCAGATGATTGTATTTTTTTTTAATAGGTTTCACCTAATGGCTAACTAAATCTGACTATTTTTAATCGCGATTAAAAAGGTGTTGTATAAAATTAGTAGTCGTGAACTAAAATTCACACCAACACCTCGACTTCAGGTGCAAAAACAGTAGGTACCCACTGTAACTTTTTTTATTTTCTTTTGCTTATATGTCGAAAATGGTGTATCGCAAAAGTAATGAAAATTTCGACCCCCTTTATATAACTCACAAACCCCTAAAACTCAACATGTAGGTAATAATTTTTCATATTTTCCATACAAAAATGAAAAAAATCATATAAAAAACACGTCGAGGCGCGCCTCCGCCTCTAATAAAACTTACGACCTCCTCATAGTTGGGAAAAGGCTAAGCAGATTTAATTATTTTATCTCTAAGTATTGAGAGGAGGCCTGTGACCCAGCAGTGGGAATATTATAGGCTGATTAAGCAATGATTTTACCTTTATTGCCATATAGGTATCCAGTAGTTAACTTTAATTTATTTAAGTTATATATCGTTACAATATTTGTAATTAGGGAATAGTAATTTTCGCAATTATGGAATACCACATTAATGCTAATTATACTAATACCTACAAATTTAATACCATAAATGCAAAAGTCAGTCTGTCTGTTACTTTGTCACGCATTAACGACTGAACAGATTTCATTGAAATTGGGCATACAAGTAGACCATGATCTGGGTGTTCTTTTTACGCAAAATCTAGTCAGGACATATATCTAATTAAGAAGATGCCTTTGCCTATTCTCTTGGCACCTTAACAACATTCTTAACTTAATTTTAACAGGAAGGACATATCTCCCATAAAATATAATCCCATTTATACTCGCCGATTTGTGTTTTTTTATGATTTTCTAAAGCACTATTTGATGATCAGTGCGTGATATGAATTGTTTTATGATTCTGCCAAAGTGGCCTTTTTAGGCCCCCAGTTAACTGTCCATTATGATTCATAATGTTATCCTTTTATGATTCTACCAAAGTGGCCTTTTTAGGCCCCCAGATATTGTAGGTACCTACAATAAAATATATTATGATGTTAGGAGGATTTACTCAATAGTTGGAACCATCCTGATGAAAAAGGATGGGCTTACTAAAGGAATGACACTAAACATGGATAATTAAATTATGATAATGTTGCGCGCCACAATTGATATTCGTTACCACTAGTGCCATCTAGTATCCAGTAGCAGAACTAGTAGAGTCAAGATCCTTCTAGAAATTTGGATGCTAGATCTTTCTAGAACTATCGACATCTGGTCAGTCGGGACTGGTATGTAGGTACTTGAACATTCTAGATGTTTCTACATTAGAAGGTTCTGGAACTGTCTGAGAACCCTATATATAAGGCCGATATGGGCCGTGAGCCAAGTCAGTTTTGGATAACCAATACAACCGAATACATCGGAAGCGATCTTCGAGTGCGATTTTAAGTGATCAATAGTGCAATTGTGTTTTGTTATTAGTGTGTTTAAAGTTGTAATTGGTGTTGTTAATTAAATTGTCTACTTTTTTGGTTATTTATTAAATCGGCAGTTTTTATTGTCACGAACCCCAAGCTCGTAACAATAAAGTGTCTTATCCCTTAAAGCGTTTCGTAAGTATTTCTACAACGACTTTCAACAGGATTGAATAAGCTTTTCGGTAGCTTACATATATTATGTCGGTCTCGTATATCTACGCCCTCTCTCTGGTTATGTATACGTTTATTGTAATAACCGGCTCAATCTGACCTGCGATCACACGTAGGTATGTAAAGGAAGTTTGATTGAATATCGATATTATTATAAGTGTATCACATCCCTAGGTTTATTTTCCTTAAATAACTAAGTATATCACAACAATAATGAAATAACGTAGCAACAAACTGAAACTAGTTCTTCTGAATTTCCGTAGCAGGTATTAATGGGTTATTGTGACGAATTTACTATAACCCGTGTTAAATTGTCTATAATCGTGTTGAATCCGCGCCACGCATATCGAAAGTTAAGCACCGTACCGAGCTATGTGTGCGTGATTGACGATTGACGCTGTCGTGTCACGTAATGGCGGCCGGTCGGCATACTATGATGTAAATGTGAGCGTGAGGCGTGTTTGTACAAGCGGTCCCGCCATACTTACGAAAGTGAAGCACAGGCTTAATTTTCGATATGCGTGGCGCGGAGTCCACCTTTTTTTATAAGTCTATGGTGGGTACATATCTAATGTGAGTTTCTGTTTCCACCGTACTTTCTAGTGGTAAGGTTCCATAGGCTTTTCCTCTACCTTCGTGAAATATGTATGCAACTAATTATTTAAGGCAAAATGCCTCAGGTGAACAAAACGAATTAGTACCTACATTACAAAATATATTTTTAGACACCTAATCATGTATTCCTCTACTCACGTATATTTACTGGAAAAGTTTGATAATGTCAATTCCAACCACATTTAAACAAGTACCTAAATTAATATGATTATGGTTGTTAAGTACTCTTATTCAGGTTCTTCTATTAATGACAAGGATATTGTATAGGTAGTAGTTACCTAGCAAATCTTACCACGGCTTTTAGCTGATATTCTAAGAAAGTAAGAACCACAAGCTGTTACGGAAATATCAGCTCAAAGAGCTCACATAAAACAGATGTCTTCATCTCTGAAAGTAAAGTTTAGCTGTCTATGAGCTTTGCTTCATTCGTCCCAATTTTATTTTACTTTTTGGTTGAACAGAAACTAATGGAGTACCTAATCATTTTCTGGACCAGCACGCGTAGCATGACCACCATAGAAACGGGTTTTGTCGACGGAACAATAGACAAAATTACAGATTGTAAGTAGAAAGATTTCTACCATCTTAAGCATGGCAAAGAAGACAAGAAAATGTTGTATTTTTCAGTCGACAAAAGTCTACAATGTCAAGAGACGACCAATTATTCTCTAATTTTGACACCTCGCCACTTGAGGGTAGAAGTAGAAACATGTCTTCCCAACAAGTGTCAAATAATCTACATCATATTAGACTTGGACAATAATCTATATTGATTTAAAAAAAATAGCTCCTCGTTGCTTTATAAAGAATAAATATGTCTTTGTCTTCATAGAAACGCGAGTCTACGAGTTGCCCCGTGCTCGGGCAGAAGCATAGATATAAGTCATATTTCTTTGAGCAGAAGAGTGTAGGGTTTTTTTAAAATAATTCATTTTTACGTTTGAGAAATGGTAAGACTGTTCAACTGTCAATTTGGTAGAGTAGGGTTAGGAAGGTTTAGTACTCAGAATACAGAAAAGGTTTAGTATATAAATAAAGGGACTTGGCCGACAGAACTCACTGTGGTGACTGTGAGGTAACTGTGATGAGATGACTGTATCAGTGAACTAGTGAAGAGAAAAGTAAAGTATTAAAAGTATTTTTAGTGAGTTTTATTACATGTCGAGTCGGATAGAAAGGACTTCGTCTATTTTTCAAATAGAGATAGCATTGATCATGCTACGCAAGCTGAGGGGCTAGAGCCGACACAAAATGACATTCAATCAGCGACAACGATGGTGGAACAGTAAAACTATTTTTGTTTATAAGCTACCAAAAACCTTATGCCAAAAAGTCGTTCTAGTAATACGAATCTAATCTCGAACGAACCTGGCACATCTAGGGGTCGAATCCCTGACACGAATTACGTACTTTCGGTCGTATGTTACGGGCTGTTCCTATTCCTTATCAACGGAGTTTAAGATTAGTTCGGGGACCAAACTAAGATTGAATGACAACACGATTTGACAGTTGTCCGGTGTCCGGTGTCCCTAAGACCGATGTGTTTTTGCTCGCCCGAATATAGATAAGCACTTGATTTGAATAATTAACTATTTTTGGACGGGCCCGTATCTTCGTTGACGGACATAAAGTGTAGACCCTCTGGTCCGACAGGAACTTTTTCCGATGAAGGAATTTCCAGTCGATTTTTAGTCATAGTTTTTTTCAGTGCCTACTTTTTTTTTTCCTTATTTTTGCAAAACGGCTAAGCTCTCTCAATTTTAGGTACGTTTGCTTTTCAGCGGGATTTTCATTAATACGAAAACTTGAGTTTTCTATAACATTGCTTCATTAAATTCGTTATGGGTAGTTCTTTTTGGGAATTTTCGCGATGGGTTTGTAAGACTCGTCGACTCGTCAGAAAACAGTGTAGGTATATGTTGAAAATTCTCGTTGCTAAATAACAGCCGCATAGGTCGATTGATCAGCCTCAGCAAAGAGTACCTATCTGTTTTGTTTGTGGATGTGTAGGTCAAATAATCATTCGCTCCCTGTAAAGTAATCGTATTTAGAAAGCATTTGGTGAGACTGGAAGCTAACATGTGCCAACCCCAATATAGGAAAATTTACTAAGCGTGTACGCACTAAGGTATATTGATGTGAGTGATTCAAGTTTAAAATTACGATAGTTTATGAATTATTAATTAGGTATAATATGATATAGATTTACATGTTTTGGGAAGTGCCCATTATATTATAATTATTTTTACAAGTTCAAAAATTAAATGATCGGTGATAAATACCACAAGGTCATGAAAAATGCTAAGTTTCTATTTCAAATGTAGTTATGCAGTCTTTGTTTTAATGTGCGCGATAGCTCCGGTTTAAGCGCAGGTCACACTGGAAACGAAGCTAAGTTCGTTTAGGTTCGCTCATTTAGGCCCGGACTCCACTGAAGCGGAGCTGGGCGGAGCGGAGCGGAGACGTGCAGGAATCGACCAATAACAATGGTTGAAATCCTCATCGCATCACTCGTCTCGTCTGTGATTGGAAGATTCTTGCACGTCTCCGCTCCGCTCCGCCCAGCTCCGTTTCAGTGGAGTCCAGGCCTTAGTGTCTTTTTTTTTTTTTTTGAAATGTGTTTGCTCTTGACTCTAGTCTAGGTCAGAGGTGACAGAGACAGAGTCGACGATGGAGTGAGCTTACCCAGAAGAAGTCTTTTAATACTTCGGTTCATACTTCGCGGTGTGAACCATAGTATGCAAATACGCGGTAGCTACATGAGCGAAGCTTCATTCCCAGTGTGGCCTGCGCTTTAACTACTGTAAAATTGTTTTCTAGGAATCCCAATATTACGAAGTTTTTGTTAGTCTGCTGTTAAAAAATTGCTTCAAATAATTACATAATTATCGCATTAGTTCCTCGACATGGAATCTAACATCATACTTAGCGCCTAAGGCGCTTCTGTCATTAAATTCGCGTGTTATTTATTTATCCAGAACTGCTTTGCCGATTTTGACATGTTGGATCACTAATTCAATACCTAGGTACATCTGGAATTGTTAATGCTAATTAGTAATTTGTATTGTTTTGTAAGAAACTAGTTTTCTTACTAGTTTACAGTTTATTTCTACCTCTTTGGTACGGAAACCTGCAGACACAGTTAGCTACCTCGTTAATCTCTTAGCCGAGATCAGAATGGCGTCAAGATAAGAAGAGAGACTACCCTACTTGCTGCAGTTAAATTGACTTGCAGTGAAATTATATGACCGGCGCGTATTTATCGTGGCACTTATCAAATCATTAAGTCAATAACGTTGCTCGTTACCGCTTATCTGGTTGAAAGTTTCGCAAAATACCTGGTGACCAGAACCAGTTCTAAGACAAAACTGTGGTAAAAGCTCCCTCGCTTTTGCTAATTTGTGCAATATCGCTTGCTGTCGTAGTAAAAGAAAAGTGTTTTCAAACTATTTTGTGGACAAAGACTGTAAGTCTCAGAAATCAGTTGGACTTTTTGGTAATTGAAAGCAGTGATGACAAAAACCTTGTCCATGCCCCTGAAAAAATACAACGTGTTGTCCTAATTTAGAAAAATTTGTAGTACACTAATGTAACGCGTAAGGTTGTAAGACCAGGTACTCACTACCAGTTTATGTCGAGAAGTTAGTCAGCTTTCCACTGCCAGGCTGCCCTTTTGACATGCTCGTAAACTTCTAGTGAGTCGATGTCAACGTAGGTGCATACTGAGGAAAAGTGGACGCGGCCTTCAAACTTATTTAGGTTCACGTACGTGCGAGATGAATCCTTCCGTGTTTAGATGAAAACTTAAAGAGAAAGATGACACTTAGGTACTTATAATAATAATATCATTTGAACTGGAATCCGGCCACAGCAGCCAATCTGATCAGAAGTCTCCGTAAAATCAAGTACGCAGGAGATATTTGTATTCTAGTGCACAAGTGTTTGCGTAAATATAGCTGCATTGTCTGACATGACGGCAATCGAACGCGACTGGGGAGAGATCAGGCGGAGGACCAACGGCCGTACGAGTCTTTCGCCAAGTAACCATAGATGCGACGCTCCGCTAGAGTGACTACCACCAGCCAGTCCACTTGTTCGACCTACTTCGTAACAAAACTAGACGGCGCCGCTTCCTGCGGCGTCAAATTCATGTACCTACCTAAAACTATTAGGTTCTTTACGAAATATTAGCAAAAGCTGTCCTTTAGTTGTTCGTATTTTCCTGGGCGATTAGTTAAATATGTGTATTTTTTATATTATTAAATTTACTATAAGATTGAGCTTCACACTAAAACACTTCGAAAATGCAAGTGACCTAAAGAAATACAGCGCCTGCACGATATAACCACGCAACATTCCGTCTAGTATTGTCATGCAGTACTTATTAAATCGTTTCGTGCTTTGCCCTGCAATGGGACTACAGGCTAATATTATATTACAATAAAATAATAACCTCAACATATTTTTTTAATGCTTTTAATCGCTTTGATTCTACTTGGCTCTGTCGAGAACATGCACGCCGTGAGCTTTTCTAAGTGAATCGTGTTTACCATAATTGTCCACCATACATGTCACTTTCGATTCCTGATGCGCGTTTCAACGGAGGCTTTTAATACGTATTCTTACTAGCTACTATTTTATTTTTAAGGCTAGAGCACTGGAGAGTCACAACGGTAACCCATGGAATTATAACCAGCCTATTTCGCTAGTAGAAAAAAGTATATAACATTCTAAATGGACCAGGGCGGAAAATTTAAAAAATGTATGATAGTGTGTGTGTTGTGTGTGTATGTGTGTGTGTTTAACATCAGAATATTATCTCCTTATCGGGGTTGTTCAAAAGTAAAACTAAATAAATAAAACACACCCTTTATGTTGAAAGTATATAGTTTTTATAACCTTCATTTGACTAGTAGCAATGAATTTTTAGGATCAGAATCAGACACAGTCGAGTTTTATACTTAAATCTTAATTTAGCATTGTGCCTTAAGTTAACTTATTATAAATAAAGTAGAATATAAACTAATGTTGTACGAAATAAAATAAGTAAATAGACTGCGATAATCATCCTTATTTTAAAACACATCTGCGTAAATACTGCTGCGTTGTAGTTGTTCTATTTTTGTCGAACATTTGTTTCCATGTTGGCCTTTTTCAAAATTGAGAAGAATTGCATCTAAGTGCCATTTCAAATCTTGAAATAAATAAATTTTTTTTATAAAAAACTCCTCGTCCTCGTTTAGACCAACATTCTAATGATAATGCTACAAGAGCCAGACTTATACTTATTCGTCTTTTAGTGTTTGTTAGATCCCTGTGTTAGTGAATGTTCAGCCTTTTAATATCCTTTGTTCTTGTAATGGCAGGAACAGCAGACGGGCAAGTCAACCTTGACTTTTTCGGTACCATCTTTACCATCGTGAACGAGGAACTCCCATACGTTGTACTTCTGTTTGCAAAATGTTTCAAAACCCAAAGGCCCTTTGAAATCCGTGAAACAGGAACTTCCAACTTCTCTGTAAAAAAGAGACATGCATATTAACAGGCATATTAACTGGTGTTTCGTATTCCCCGGGATATTAACAGGGTTGGAGGCATATTAGCAGGGTTGGGCAGAAATATATATTTTGTAAACCCAAATTTCGTTTAGTGAATAATTGTGGAAGAATATACTTAATGAAATAATTATTTTGTTCGACGCGCAAGGCATCAAGTGCCGGTGTCTCTAGCTACCAACGAACTTTCTCCGAATAGAAAGCTCCCGCTATGCATTATTAGAGTGCAGTTCGGATAATTAATGAAACGAAAACCTGTACTGGGCTTTAACAGCGGGCAACAAAACATAGTTTTCTAGGAGTTCAAATTGTTAAGAGAAAACAAATATCAGAGTAGGAATGCGGGTTGAAATTATTCTTTTTAGGGTTCCGTACCAAAATGGTAAAAGGAACCCCTTATGGTGCGATTCAGTCTACAACGCAGCACGCAGTGTTAAAATTCTCTGACGAAAGCCCCCCGACCCGAATATAGGCCTCGCCGATAAAAAAATTAAAAACCTATTATTATGATGGTACGGAACCCTCGGTGCGCGAGTCCGACTCGCTCTTGACCGGTCTTTTTCCTGCCTTTACTTCTTGACAAGCAAGTAAAAACTATACAGTTTACAAAGCTCTTTGCGAATAAGGTGGAGTAACATTATCATGGTAGATGTATTATACTCACTTGCATGACTCTAGTCGCACCATCTGCACATAATTCTCCTCAGGAGCTTGGACAACCGTTCGCCAATCACCACCTTCCTTAGTCTTCACTTTGTAGAGAGGCTCGTACTATAAACCAAGAATTAGCATTAGGTTGCTTAGCTTGGGACTAAATGGCATTGTGTGAAATGTCCAAGGATATTATTATTATAATTTTTTATGCTTTAACATATCTCGGGACCATGGGGTCCCGGTCCTTTGAAAGGCGTACGAGGGGCCGAAGCCAACTCGCAGAGGCCCGTTGAACGTTTTCAATGAAATGAGGCACCAACCGACGATTATCCCTGTTGGCACTATGCAAGTGCACCCAAGGACAACCCCCGGTTGGTGTAGGACTATTGCAGGATATGGAAAATATAAAGTTGGACTATGGGTTTGGGTGGCTAAAGTGGACTGGTTACCAAGAACTATGGAAGAACTATTACCCCTGCCTGATCAATGTTTTATATATACACGAATAAAATGGCAGGGGGTGACTTGCACACTCAATAGTGGGCCCCCGGAAACGGTCGCTAGCACATAGTGACGTAGTGCCAAGGGGGCAACATCTCCTGAGGTGCTTATGAGGAGTGGAGAGGTATTCCACGGCTATCAGGACAATCCCGGAAGTACGGTCAAGATCCCTACCAGCATCTTACTGGAATACTTCCTTCCTCCGAGCACATTTGCTCTTGCGAATCTTCACTCAAGCCGGCCAATAAAGGCAAGAATGAGGTGGGAGCTCTGTTCCTCGTCATTGTTCACTCCAGCCGGCCAATAAAGGCAAGCCAGAGGTGAGGAACAAACTTCTCCCGGGAGATAGGGTCCGTGGGTTTCTGTATCTCTCTTGGTCTGGCTCCTCACCTTAGACCTGTTCCGGCAAAGTAAACTCTTCCGGCACAGGCCTAGAGTTTGGAGCGCGCAAGTCCCACCACGACGTCAACGTAGAGATACGGCGATGGGGTTATTATTATTATTATTAATTACTTCGTGTGAATTCACCTTCTGTGGAAATCGGCTGTCAAGTTATTGTGATGTGGAGGAATGATGAACAAGTTGTGTAAAAAGTTTTTAGCATAAATGTGGATGGTTTAGAAGTAGGTAAGGCAGCCTATTTCAGTCCACTAGTGGACATAACACTAGTCTAAAGTAGATTTTGTATGAATAGCTTCTACATGATGCAGAAGAGATGACAATTGGCTTCACTTATATGGGTTCTGTGAAAGTTGATCTGGCTAAAAAGGGCGAATACTGTGATAATGAATAATAGGAATGTGAAGAAAATTTTATGTGCGTCGATACTATATAAATTAGATAAGGCGTCTAAACTATCCATATACACGCCCAAGCTTCTGTTCTAATAGGTATTTGGACTTTGCTACTTAACGGGTCAACAATAATCAATACAGGAAACAGCACTCCGCTGTGTCGTTTTATTTCAAACGCGTGACTTAATTTTTATCAACGTTCTTACCTACTTGGTTATTTTAAAAGGCTATGACATGGTTCATGGCCAAATTGTTACCACGTTAGCTATTAGACAAACATTTGCTTGGTAGCACAGCGATTTGTTAAACATGTTCAGGAACAAAAAAATCTGACATGATGATCTGATTTTTTTAACATTCTGTATGTATGATATGATGGATAGATGTAATTGTTGCTATACAGGATAATTTTCAAGCATCAGTAGTAACCCGTCTGTAATCACAAGTGTTAAGGAAAACACCTCGGTAACCTTGTCTCGAGCTCCGCCTGTTTGCGTACATATCTCATATTATGTAATGCCGATGCCGTGTTATTTGTAAAATAAATGTCCATTTAATCGCAGTCTGTTTAGACTTAGAACAATTAAAACTTTTAATGCTAATAAGAATTATATGGAAATCAAAAGAATTTACCGTGACGGTAGTTTCACAGTTGTCCACATCGTCAGGGTCTCCTTGGCGATCATCTGTCATTACGTAAGTTGGCTGGAATGCCGGCTCCTGAAATCACACAACTTTAATCATTAAAGTACGTAATCTTCCCATTTATTTATAAATGCTTCTTAAAGTTAAGTAAGTAGTGATAATAACTGTTTTTTTGTCGTTTAAACGTCTCTTAACTGTAAGCAATGTTTATAAATAAACCTCTTTATTTTTACTAGTAGGCTTTTAAAATAGGAAACTAACACCTGGTTTCTGATTTGAAGAAAGTAGCAAATCTCAACTAATTATTCTCAAATACAGTCATATTTCATACTTAAGTACAGATTAAGATGTTCTCAACTTCAAATTATCAATTCAGAAACTGGGTGTAAGGTTCGTATTGTAGAAGGAAACTCAAGTGTTGATCTGTTTAAAATTGATTGCTGTTTGTGCTGTGTTTGTTGCTGTTGTTGTTGTGTTGATTGTTGTTGCTGTTGATTGTTGTTGTTGTGTGTTGTTGAGTGTTGTGTTGTGTGTTGTTGAGTGTTGTGAACTTTATAGGCATAAGCAGGATACAAAGGTCTAAAAAGTTACTTAGAACATTTTCGAAAAATAGTGTTACAGCCAAATTAGACAGATTTTAAAGTTTCCATAGAAACAGAGATTTCCAGTTATTTTTTTGAAATAAGACATTGTGAAAATGTTCTTATAACTTTTTAGACCTTTGTATCCTGTTTATGCGTATGAAGTTTCATTAAAATCGGTTCATTCATTTCAAAAAACAAGGGCTTGAAGGTTTGTATCAAATGCCGCACGTCGTAAACGCTCTTAAGACTCAAGCATTACCTACTCAAAACTAGTTTAGAACCATTTAATTGATTGAAAGTTGAAACTAGTTTTAAGTAATGCGTGAGGTTCTGTAATACGTGTCCGGTTCATTATTTTGTAGGTTAATAATTATTTGGTCACTTTTTGAAATGTTGCAAAGTTGTATACAATGAGGCGGATTCCTCAAAAGTTTTAATTGCAGTGGATTAGAATCACACGGTTTCGACAGGTTACCTTAAACTTTCCTTTAAAAATCCTATTGAATAGAGCTTGAGGGTAGTCAGCAGGTTTGACTGTGCAGAAGTTTTTGTCCTTGCACTTTTCAGACACGTCTGCGGTTCCGTGACGATTGCTCACGTCTTGTATTGGTCCCGGGAACGTGATCGTTGAGTCATCAACTGGAATTAATAACACAATAGTTAGAATCTTGCTGTTTCATGAGAAAAATGTGTTGTCAATGGTGGCTGTATGTTCTTTCACAGAACGGTTTGAGGTGGTTTAGAGTGTTTTGCAGTATCAGGTCATGGACTTGGATATGGACTATTTGAAAGGTCACAGGTATGAATTAAAGAAGAAAAGCCTTGACAATATTATGTAGGTACAGACGCCAGCACATCAACCTACCCGAAACTGTCAGATTTTCCCAATCAACTTTGAACCTTGTGCTTTAGGGATAAAGTTGAAAATCTATCAAAGAAATTTGACAGATTGTAGTAGCTTGATGTGCTGGCGTCTGTAATTTGTTCAAAAATATAATATACCGTGTTCACACAGTTCGATTTTAGTTGATTAACTGATCAGTCGAAAGCGATTTGAACCGTCTGAGCAGGCTTTCAATCAAATTTAATTTAAAATTTAAGGTACTTTTTGTTGTACAACAAAAGCTTACTAAAATCGATCCGAGTGAACCCGGTAATATGTGTTATTCATGTAAAAATTACGTCATAAAATATGATGACAACAAACCGTAAAATAATTTATGATTAGATGACTTTTACGATTCGCATACGTAACGAATTAAATTAAATTACATAGGTTATCGGGGTCGCATCAATGTGCGCGTGTAATTGCCTTCTCAGATGATGACTGAGATGCATAATATTGAGATGCGACTTCACTAAAATATTCTTCGGCGGGAACACTTATATGCAAGTGTTTCGTTATTAAGTGTCATAGCCCTAAGTACTAATAATTTGACCGGTCCTGTGGTTCTCGCATCCTGCGGATTCCCGCGGCCTTCATAAGGTCATCGATTCACCTTTGGAAAAACTTTCAACGCTGCGCCTTCAGGTACGCAGTCACCACTCCAGAACCTTTCAGACCGATCCGCCATCCGTTCTGCGAGAAATGAGCCCTGCCCAGTTAGGTACCTACGTTTGGAAATTTTTCGGACTATGCCAATACCTTGGTTCTCCTGCAGAATTCAATTTTTTTGACTCGATCATGCATGGAAACTCCAAACTTTTTAGGTCACTTTCAGCGTTCTCATGATACCCTTAAATTTTTGTGATAGGCCGGTATTTGCGATGTTTTTAACTGAAACTCTGGAGAAATCTGTTTCTTTTTTGTGTGCTTGTGTCAGAAATACTTATTTACTCACTTTTTTTGGTAGTTGCTCCATTTGTTACCTGCAGACTGCTGAGCGCACACTGAAAACAGAACAATGACAATGTTAATAAATTTGATACAGTGGATGTTTCTGCTGTGCCAATCTTTACAGAGAATACTAAATTATTCATAAAATAAATACCAGTGTAATGCAGCAGCAGATATTATATTAATCATAATATCACATGCTGCATGCATTCTAATCATAGAATAACCATACAAAGAAATAATCATATACTTAAAATACAACCTTTCTTGGGCTACTCTTTACGTATAAGATACCAACAGAAAACAATTACTAACTTTCTGATTATTATCCCAAACACGTGCAATTAAAAGGGAGCCGAAGTCAATAAGATCAACATCCTAGCCGATTTGAATGCATGCCGAGTTTCTAAAGTGTCAATTGGTTTAGATGACTTGCATGCAAACCAGTAGCATATAAATAAATAAATAAAACCGACCGACCGACGGACCGTATACCGACTCAGTATTAATTATTGAGTTTCTCGAATCAAATACATGATCAAAATTAATGCAATTCTTGGCCTTTATTATGACGGATAATACCTAGTTAGATTTCTAGCTCAGCTTCTGCTCGCGACTTCGTCAGCGTGACAGTCAACTATTACCATAAAACATAGCACTCAGTAATAGAGTCTTTTTGCCAATGAAATAAATTTAGAAAATGGATCAGTATTTCTCGAGATTACCTCTGATATACAAACAAATAATTTTACCTCTTCAAAATTATGTACTCTTCATAATTTTGCCTCTTCATATTACTTTAGCTTTTACTTTTGAAGGTGTGTAGGTTATTGGGTCCAACCAGACCGTGTTGGCTCGTCTTTTTTTACAATTTGCGGTAAACTATAAAATAATATATAAACAGATTGCAATATTGTTCACCCCCCTCATAGTGATAATTATAGCCTACAGACTGACCAGGAATATCTATGCATTTACGAAACAAAGAAAACCCAAAACGAGAACAGAATTTATTATTCTTGGAAACTTAATGCGACGTTACAATAAGTTTCGAAGAATAATGTAGGTAACCTTGAAGCAAACTGAAGAAAGAAAACTTAAAAAAAGACGCAGGCACGCGTTTGCATTACACGTATTTAACAAAATGTTACACGTTTCTCAATCTCTTTGTCTTGCATAAAAACTGCATGTTCTTGTGCTGAAAAGAAAGTAATGCCTGGTTTTCTTCACTAAGAGTAGAATTTATGGAACTTAGGATCTTTTACCTAGATGCTTGGAAACATTTTTTACTTACATGAACAACAAAAGACGAAATGCGCCATAAAAAGCGCTTGCATTATTTGTCTTAGTACCTAAATAAAATAAACGAGCAGAGGTTGACAGTCAGACAATGTTGTCATATCTCACAAAATAAGAGGAACGAAAGTAAGTAATCACGTATGAAACATAAATAATCCCTTAAATTAATTCTTAATTAGGTATGTTATATTTCGTACAATTATCAGCTAACTTACGTTTTATCCAAATCTTTAAATATTTAGATAACTACATCCCACTCCAATAGCTTTTTTTTAGACATATCTAATGAGATGACCTAAGAAATTAATTTTGAAAGTGATAAATAACGGGGAACAAGGTTCCTCTTTGTGAATTGGCTAGCACTATTGAGATATAAGAAATTTTTAGCAAAATCTTGTCGATCAACAAATTAACTAACTTTACATGTGCATGGTAGGTAGGTAATTTGTAGGTATCTATAAATGTTGATTTATCATAGTTCATTGTCACATTATTCATGAACTGTATAAGTAATGCGGATGCGTCTGCGTGTGATGTGATATACATTGTATCATCGTGATGCAACGTAGATATATTGCATAAAGTGGCCTCCAAAAGTTAGTTGATATAAAATTTTCCATTTCAGCTGTATGCTACATTAGAATTTAAAATTCTAGTGATCCAAATGTTTGAATGCTACATTTTTACTCATTATCTACTTTTCACTTATCATAATAATACTCCTTTTTTTGGCCAGCCGTGTAAAAAATAATCAAGTGAACCCTTACGAGTACCTGATTATTTTTTTATTTTAAACTATAATATGGCTAAAGTGGAAAAATTTCATCCTTTGTGCTCACTAGTTCCTTTGAAGGAACTTATGAGAATTTTTGGATCAGTAGTTCCTTTGCAAAAGCTAATGGAACTACTGAGACTAGATAGTTCCTTTGAAACATATATAATGCTGCCCGCTGCTGCATGCTGACCCGTAGGTTAACACTATGTACTAAGGAAGTAAAGATACCTAACTTTTTTTAGGGCATATTGCATATTATAAATGCAACCAGAGCCAACGACGTTAAGAGAGACCGTATGTGAAAAAGTAATCAAAATAGAAATGGACTAATATAGAAGCGTTAGACAAATGAAATAGTGAAGTAAGTGGATAAACTAAAAGTCGACTAAAGAAACTTAAAAAAAATGCAGTTCTCGAACAAACAAATATACAAAAATAAAATTAAAGTCTTCTCTTAGAAATAAAAGATATTAATTCAGATTACGTTTTATTAAATGCATAGGCAATTTTTTCCAAAAAATGTGGAATAGACATTTCACTAGCCACTAATTGTATCTGCACGGATTGAATAAACTCGTCTTTTTCTACGTCTATAGCACATCGCTTCATTTTATTCATTTTAAATCTCATTAATTGCTCGTTATACATTCATCATCACATAAATATGCAGAACTTGAAGCATATTGGGGTTTTTATTTAGTACATCGAGCGAATCTACGGGCCAGCATGCGGCAGCAGCGGGCAGCATTATATTATGTTTGTTTCCTTCAAAGGAACTGCTAATGGAACTATCTAGTCTCAGTAATTCCTTTAGCTTTTGCAAAGGAACTACTGATGAAAAAATACTCAGTAGTTCCTTCAAAGGAACTGCTAAAAGAAATAGTGAGCACAAATTAACTTTTGAAGGCCACTGTATCTACATACAATACTTATAGCATACAGGAATTTCTTCACAGGCCGTTTTTAAAGACAATATACATCAATAACAGCCCGGCTAACTTTTGATGGCCATATTAACTGATAAATGATGCAATTAAGCTTTAATTATGTAAAAAATAAGTAACATGCTATTAAAATCTTATCAGGTACTTAGGTGTTAACGGATAACTGTTATTCTAGTGTCCACAAAACATATATAGAAACATGATCATATTACTTAGAACAGGTCTCAGGTCCTCCTATAACCAGTCTCTAAGTGCCGACACTTGTACAGAAAGCTAGTAAATAGTACATACGAGAGAAAACCAGTCGGTTACTAAAATTACAAAGACGACAGGTAAACAGAATTGCAGACATGTTTGAATAAAATTAATGCTATTTTAACTGAATAAGATCTTGGTTTCTTCAAAATTATTGGTCAGTCATTTGTTTTTAGCTTAAAGTCTACTTAAATAAAAGATCCGATTTTATTTGAATAGCCTCAGTATACTTTCACGGGCTTTATTCAAAATATGAATGATGTCAAATCATTATCATCATCATCTGCCTAGCCTTCTTTTTCGTCTTTTTCTTTTCCTCTGCTTTTTTAAGTATTATAAAAACATTGTATCAGCTGCCCCATAATAAGAACACGCTAACACGCTAGATCATTGTTGTCCGAAAATAAAGAATATTATTATAATTTAATTACGATATTTTTTGTTCAACCATATTCATGTGTAAATTATTTATAGATTGTTTATATGTAGTAATATCGGTCTTGAACTGTTTCCCGTCACCCTCACAATTTATAATTTTTACAATATTTGCCACTAGCCAAGTGCATAAAACCGTAAAACTTTGCAAACTCTAAAGAACAATTAAATAGTTTTGTGACAACACATATTATAGAGTTGATGGTGTTTTAACTAGGTACACAAGAAACTTAAAAAAAAATGCGTCTTTCCGTTCCTGCTAAAATGTATTGAAATAAATAAGGAATTGAATTGTAACATGGGATATGTAACACACGTTGACTGCCAGGCAATAGACACAATAGAAAATGTATTGTTCGCGGTCACCAGGTGACCGCATTGGCAGTCAATGCCTTAAGATGTATCAAAAATTCTTTGAATAAATTTTAAATGAGGCAATTTGCGTATTTGTAAAACAGGTACTCATAATAAGCGGAGTTTCGCTCTAATTAGGCAGATTGTAAAGGAAGACTGAGGTTATTTTTGGTTAAAAGTAGCTTTGAGAGTATTATTGTGTTTAAATATTTATTATGATATATCACAGCCTAAAATTTCATTGACTGTAACTTGCCCATTCATGGTGTAGTATAATTTCATTATTCTTTTTACTTTAACGTAAGATAAAGTAACGTAAAATAAAGTTTTACTAAAACAATAATATCTTGTAGGATTTTATAAAATATGATACACTTATAGAATCAGTATACTGCTGAACAACTGACACTGGTATTGGCACTAAGGCCTGCTTAGGCATTACATGAAAATCTAAAAGAGAAATCACCATGGATTTTTCAGGATCCACTCATGGTAAGAAGATGTGCCAAAACAACTGTAGTGTATCAGCTCATTTTTTTTTCTTTAATTTTGGACACACTGACATTCTTTCCCATTTTTTAACTTTGTTGATACGTTGATTACGAAGAGATTTTCTTTTTGTTATCAAACAAAACAGGTACTCAAAATACAAAACAGAAGGCGCAATAAATATATGACCATCGAATTAAATAGGAACCGTTAATATTATAATACTAGGTATATAACTTAAAACCCGACTTAAATTATACAGTAGGTACTCACAAAAACAACATAAATTCCCACGAACATGTTTCTCAGACCACGACTACAAGAGACGTGCGCTCCAGTCTCTGTCTCGACGGTTACTAAGTAATGCTGATACGTACAACAAAGATACTCTCTTTTTTATATTTATTACTTATTTAAAGCACCTCGTACACTGGTGTAAGACGATATAGCGATGCGTGAACAAGCCGAGAAAAACGCTATGAAACCAAAGATGTCGAAAGTTAAACTGTGTAGGTATGTATTGCCGGAGCCGATTTTTCACCCAAGAGGGTTTAGGATAATGCTTGTTAACAACTATGGCTTCGTCATCATTTCAGCCGACAGACGTCCACTGCTGGACATAGGCCTCCCACAAGGTGGGCCGACGACCTTGTGAAGGCCGCAGAAACTATGGCGTAGTCACATTTAAATATATTATATTCCATTAGGTGTTACTTTGGAAATTGTATTAGGAGACAATCATTTTAAGAATAAATAAAACACTAATTTTCCCATGTAGAATAAAGTGGTTTGAGGTGGAGAGTACTATTATCATTTCTTATTAGCTAAGAAACAAAAAAACTACCAATTACCTAATCATTATGATTTGAGATGTGTTATATTCAATCCTACTAATATATTATTAGTAAAATGTGGTTCTTATGTTTGTTACTCAATCACGCAAAAACGGTTGAACGGATTTAGATGAATTGGTACACATAATAATTTATAACCGGGATTAACACTTCTGGTACTTTTTATTTATCCTGGTAGTATGTTGTGTCACGCGGGCGATGACGCTGGCAAAAGCTAGTGCAATAGAAAATCTATGATTATAAAAATAAAACATATCCGAAGGCGGTTTAATGTCTTACCGTGCGCTGGCTTTACAAATTCAGCATATAATTATTAGGTATAATACGGATATTAAGTTTTTTGTCAACTTTTTTTTCCTAACTGCTTAATTTTTTCGTTAACTTTTTTCTACAAAGTGCTTCTAAAAATACCTACGGACATTAATTTTTAAGAACTTACTTTCATCTTTCTTTTTCTTTAGAAAAAAACGTTATGACTTTCTTCTTGGTCGGTCCCTCACTGCTGAGGATCACAAACATCAAATCTCCAAGTTATATGCGGTTCGAATGAGGAGGCCATGGGTTGCACAATATAGATTATTATTATCATCTTAGAAATATCATGATCCAAAACTAACAACCTAATGGCAACGCCTGTGCCATCTTAAATTTGCCAAAGCTTTGAAGCTATCGTGCGATCCGTAATTCCAAGTTATATGAGTGGGTAATACGCTTAAGAAAGTAGGAAAGGAAATGTAACAAAATACCTATGTTCAGCAACACGAGAAAATGCAGGAGAGGATGCGCATTTTAAAATGTTGACCATAAATAGGACTGTGCCTACAGGAAAATTAAAAAAAACACGTGAATTCAGTACGTCATTCTGGTTTTGACGTCATATAATCACGTCATGGCGCCTAGATCCTAAGCTCTTTCCTTTTACGTAGGTAGGTGTGCATGTAAGGGAAAATTCTGTACTTATCATACGATGTACCTAACTGCATTGCTTGAAAAGCTTTTCGTGGGTCAAGTTGATGTAAAAGTATTATTACCTACACTAGCAATATAGAATTAAAAAGCAAACATTAACAATTATTATTTTGTTAATTTTAGAAAATACCATAAGTACCTAGATGTCTACATATTTTGCAAAATATATTTTTTTATCCTCTTCTAAATATATAATGATTCTCTTTTTGTGCTCACACACTATGGTCTGCATTTCTTTGTCATTTCTCCTTTCGCAGGTCTGCTGGAAGAAATTTCTTCTCAATACTAATATTTCGCATTTGTATCCATTTTGCTGTGTGTACATAAATAATAAAATAAATAAATAATGTATACATTTTAAATTAATTTGCACCGGTAACTAGCTGTCAGTAGGTAGATACTTTGTGACGAACTAGACTATACTTACAATGAAATTAAAGTACATAACCGGGATTTCCTAAATTTAAACTTAATTACTAGGTATTTATGTGACGTAAAAAATACTTCCTGTGCGCATCAAATGTATACCTAATGACACAGTTATGAATTTCCAAGAATATTGGTATTATTGTCGGTACCAGCAGACGGAAATTTAAGGTAAGAAGTCAGAAAATGAAACGTACTCCAAAGCTGTTGTTACCTTTTAATTTCCAATTTACAAACATACTTTAAAATAATTAGGAATGAGCTTAAAAAAAAAACCTCTGATCTGATCCGTATTATAGTTTTGCCAATAAATTAATCTTATCATAATCATTTAATAATAATGTAATCATTAATTTATTTCCTCTTCAAAACAAAAGCTTGAGTGTAGTCCTGGCTCTTGTACTAGAGTTCTACAAGTATCTCTTATGATATGAGACGATGATCTCATCTTGTATCACAAGAGCCAAATCGTGACAATGTTTATAGGATAGCACTGAGTCCATGGTTGCGCGCCGATGTCCCTGCCACCCTGTATGCTGCAGTGTGTATGTGGTCCTAAATTGGATCGCGTTAAGAGCTCGTGGTAGGTATCCTGGCTATCGTAGCTAGCATGCGGTCTTTCCAAAAATACTTTTTAGTAGTTACGATTTCCCAAGTTCACTTCTTTACCTGATTTTGTATTATATACCTTTATGTACTCACTTAGCAGGATAATTAGTCCCTAAAAAACCCTGTTTTTCCTGCCAACAAAGTAATAATACTATGGCACGTAGTGGCTACTTTAGACCTTAAAGATTGCAATCTTAATTGTTTCGAATCTATTTCTTAGCCGCTTTACTGCTAAGGAAGATTGCCAAAACGATTGTGAATTATTGTTTCACTGACCAACATTAACGTCATTGTAGGTTATCTCACAATTTTGTGCGACAGGCAATTATTGCGAAATCATGTTGTTAAAAGGCACCATGAGTAATAATCCTTTTAAAACATTCCTTAAAGTCCCTGAATTATATTAATGATGACTAAGTAAACGAAAACCGTAACTACGTCAGACGACCAATGAGTCAAACTATCAACCCAATGGGTTCCTCTCAACTCAACCGCTAGCGTTATCAGGGCAGGCCCAGACCCAGATGACGAGATGCTGAGCTGGACTCTTATAATATTGGTCCTCAGCAACTAGGTATAGATGGATAGAATCTACCAATAGTTTATAACAAAGTCGCTTTTCGTGTCTGTCTATTAGTTTTCTGACGCAATGTCGTTTTATTTATTATATTTTTACAGAAAGCTTACAGACTACTAACACAATTAAAAATCATTCGTAGGCAGAAAAATTTGCTAATTAGATAGATATCCGTAGCTAATTACAAGCTTTCACAATAATTGAAAATTTATTCCGGGAGGTTTAGGTTTGTGTAATTCATTACATTAATATTTAAATTAGCTATAAAGGACAGAAATTACTATTTTGACATGTTAACTTGAAAATGAATGTCTGTTTTTATTGAATTTTTTTTTTTTTGTTTTTTGCACATCATCAGTAGATTACGCCCGTGCGAAGCAGGAGCGGGTCAGTAGTAAAATTATAAAATTAATCTATACTTCTATACTAATTTATAAAGAGGTAAAATTTGTTTGTATGTAGGGGGTAATCTCCGGAAGTATTGAACCAATTTTAAAAATTATTTCACTGATAGAAAGCTACATTACTCGTGAGTGCTATAGGCTATAAATTATAAAGATATCATGCATATTAGCCGAACTATCTCAATTTTTGTCTAGCCAGGCGGAAAAAATAGCTCTTACAACAGAGTTATTTGCATGCGCTGCCTTAACAGTTGTATATAATTGAAAACAATGTACGGCAACCTGGTCCGCTTTGATTAGTTCTACAAAAAAGTCCGCGACACCATATTTCTATCTTTTATATTTTAGCAGATATAATAAGCTTTTATGTGTTAAAAAAAGTATTTTTCGACGTACTTACTTTTGGACGATTTTTTAAACAACAAAATATTAAAGCTTATCGAAAAAAATATTATTTTGATCACAAGAACATCATAGAGATACGATTTGCCCAAAACAGTATGTCCATTGGTTAAATAGTTTCCAAGATATTATAAAATTACTAAATCGCAAAATGCCGCCGTCCATTCACGAACCGCATTAGAACATGCTTTGTACGGACGTTTTATCCATTCACCCATAAATGGCGTTGTGCAATTACGTCATTTTTCTGAATCCCGGTGTTAAGATTTTCTGAGGATTAATGACCCTCTCCTCCAGTTATTATTTAACTTTCGTCGTTAGGTATGTGTGTTGTACGTGGTTGGTTGGATGTCGTTGTTGGTCTTTAAAATTGTTTTGGTTGCTCGGTTTCTTAAAACACAAACACTATCTACTTCGTTCTCATTCTTCGAGTTCGAAGCTGTGGTATTTCTGTTTTTGGGATATCGGACAGTTTCAGCGATTGTTTATCATGCCTAAAAGGAAATCACAATTTTCCCGTCAGACATCCCAGACAAGAGCAGCTCGAGTACGCCGTACGGAAGAGTCTGCTCTTGAAAATCATCAGCCCCTCTCGAGGAATAGAGAAAATATTTCGCAACCACGCGCTGGGAAATCTAGCTCCGTGCGTCGAGCGTTCACAACGGCTTGCTAACCAAAGCTGGAGAACATCGCAGGTCCGTGCTCGGGAATCTAGCGCTGAACGTGCGCAGCGTCCAAATGATTTAAGGCAGCATGTCTCTGCAACAAGGGATAGGGAGTCTAGCGCTGAGCGTTCGTAGCGGCTCGCTAGCCAAAGCGCGAGAACATCGCAGGCCCGTGCTCGGGAATCTAGCGCTGAACGTGCGCAGCGTCCAAATGATTTAAGGTAGCATGTCTCTGCAACAAGGGATAAGGAGTCTAGCGCTGAGCGTTCACAGCAGCTTGCTAACCAAAGCTGGAGAACATCGCAGGCCCGTGCTCGGGAATCTAGCGCTAAACGTGCGCAGCGTCTCAATGATTTAAGGCAGCATGTCTCTGCAACAAGGGATAGGGAGTCTAGCGCTGAGCGCTCGCAGCGGCTCGCTAGCCAAAGCGCGAGAACATCGCAGGCCCGTGCTCGGGAATCTATCGCTGAACGTGCGCAGCGTCTCAATGATTAAGGCATCATGTCTCTGCAACAAGGGATAGGGAGTCTAGCGCTGAGCGCCCCGATAATATAGCCAAAGTGGCATGTAATTTATACATACATACATACATATGCAATAAAAACAAAACCCTCCTTTTGGCAGTCAGGAAATAAATCATAGCACTCAGTACTAACCGAACCACACTCATACTTTCATCACAAGTTAAAATGTTTACCGCCCAACGAAGTGGGCGCGGGTCAGCTAGTCAATATTATAAAATCAGCACAAAGGGGATTGGGCGAATCTGCCCTGAACCCTAATAGCATTAAGATAACTATCAATGGAAAAAAAATCGGTACATACCAATGGAAAGATCTCATCAAGAATAATATTTCTTAATATTACGACTTCTCTTAAATGTTAGTGCGTAAGGAGCTACTAAGCTCTAAATGTGAGAAATTAAGTATTATTGAAATTCTGGTACCTCGTCAATTAACTTTCCTTTAACTTTCCAATCTACACTGTCCACTTTAAAATATGCCATAAAATGTGTTACAAATGTCAATCTATTAGTATTTTAAAATAATATTTTTTCCAAAACTATATGCACTATGTTGCAAGTAGTACCTACGAGTCTTCCATATTGACGTATAGCACGCATCGTAATAAAACATTGACTACAGCTTTTGAAAAAAAAATTATTTGATTTATTCATTCTAGGCCACATAATATATAATTATGTGTGTCTCCAACCCATTAGATACGAGCAACATAATTTTCAATAGATTAAGCCACTTTAAACATGCACATTTTTTCAACGCATTGTAGGTATTATATTTTATTTTTCCTGATCCTCAAGTCTAGTCGGATTGCCGTGTCATCGAAATTCGTTTCAGTAGGTACCAATGTTTCTCCTAAAAAGCACTAGGTATCCATTGATATATTACTTATGACTATTGAAAAACATTTCTAAACTTCGGTGCCCAAGCAGTCATTAAGTTTCATTTATGTCAATAAATCCCAATTGACTAACAAGTGGCGAAAGTCGTGATTGTAGCAAAGGCCCTCCTTGAAAAGCTCTTTCCATCGGTGTGCATCTTATCACTATTGGACCCCAAAAAATCGTTAATTATGGAATTTAGGTTATTAACTCCGACCTCGCTAATAATTTTCAAAAGTCGTGTTGTTATATTTGAAGAGCTCTTTCCATTCGTTTAAATCTTATGGCCATTATGCTTCAGGGCAGAAACCCAGAGTTCGCCCATTCTCCTTTGTGGTAGCAATAATTAATAAGTATTTCGATTTATTCCAAACAATCAATCAAATTACAAAGCCGTGCGCCCGCCGCCGCGCGCCGGGGCCCTAATTCACTACGATTCCTTACTTCGAAACCACGTCAATTCCTTAGTTAATGAGTTAATGACGACATGTGCTATTAACGTGTTCTCTATGACAAACTGGAGTGGTTTCAATTGTCAAAATAAATTTGTCCGTACGGTTGATATTTCGATTCCTTGTCGTTAACAAGACACGATACTGACGTGTTTTGCCATGTGGTAAGATTTCGCGGGGAATAATACAGAATTGGGGCCCAGTTGTGATGTCCCATCGGCAATGTCTTAATTCCATACCTACAGTTATCACATATTTAACCCCTTTGGAGGGGGTGGCAATTTTCAAAAATCCATCCTTATTGCCCACTTTCGTTACATAAGGGACTCTTGACCAAAATTTCATGCTTTAGACCCAGCGGCTTGAGGCTGTGCGTTGTCTGTCAGTGAGTGAGTGGATTGAGTGCTCCTTTTTAAAAGTTTATTATATTTTTACTAAATCAAGGCAGAATTTAGGAAAGAGGATGTCATTCAGTAGTAAGTACAATATTTTTGACAGATTTTAATGAAAATAATTTATTCTACTTCTTTATGGGTCGATATCTCATTTCCCTAAGGACTTTTATTAAGTAATAATACGACGATGGACAAATCGCCTTGTACCCGATGGGATTTCCCTTAGCCATATTTACAGAACTTACCTAAAACTTTTCATCCACTATTTAACCCCATAAGGGTTAAAAACATGTTTATTTTGGCCGTAAAAAGGATGACCAAAGTATATGTGTTAGTCTTAAGCCTTATGCTTGTACTTCAATAGCGTTGCGTCGTTCGATTCAGAAATAATGGGAACTAAACTTTGTGATTTCGTTAAATCATTTTATTAATTTAATGAAATTTAACTAAATATAGAATACTCTAAAACATAATTTAATATCTAAAAAAAAACATAAATAGGTAGGTAATTATGTAGTATTTAAGATTTAAATGCGCTCTACACTTTTCAATTTAGAGATTCGATTATCGATCGATGCAGTAGTAGTCCATCACAAGATAGCCTCGTTGAAGGCTGATGATTGATGAAATGTAGGCACAATAAATTAAATATTTTTAAATAAAATTCATGTTTAAATTGTCATAGTTTTCAGTCTATCTTTTTTTTGGTTTCGTCAACATAATCTCAGGAAAATATTGTGATTTTCGGCAGCATATCCAGTTAGTCGTCGACGTTGTACCGACATCTGCAGCACACAGGGATTCCTCCCTTAGCCGAGGCGATCTCCATCTTAGGTTTCTGACTGACGGGATCCACGTCATCACTCAGCACGAAGAAGTCGAAATCCATTTTTGTGCTGACACATTCGATTTTGAACTTCTGCACAAGTTTGCTGCTTTTTAAGAAGTGAAGTGTATCCTCTGTGATGCGGCCCTCGTCACTGAAATAAAATAATAGGAAGTATGATAATTTTATCCCTGTTTAAAAAATATGGAATACGCAAAAAAAATAGAAGTGCATTAAACACAACTGCCCTTTGGGGTTTTACCGCATTAAGGTAGAAAATGAATATTAATCGTTAAGCCAAATCTAATGAGTACAATCTTGATGATGATGGCTTTACTAGTAGGTACCCATTAAGAGTTCAGTTATACACATTCCGTATAACTGAACTCCTTATGCAGTACTCTACATTTCTACTCCTTCATCAGTCCACCTTGGTCGCATCATATTATTGTAATGTCATCTGAATTAAATTCATCAACAATTTCAAATGAATACGACTACTATTATTCAAATTATGGAACATACAACTGAATGTCAAACTTAACAAAGTTCCAATATCATTGCAACTAAAAACTTGTTAGGACCTTTTTGTTACAAATGGTCACTCAAAAAATCACCTTAGAATACATTTAATTAAAGTAGATAACTGATAACGTGGCCATGAAAAGTAAATTATCTGAGATTATGAATACCTACTGCTATAGAAGCGAATGAAAATTGGATTCGTAATCTTTCATAACACACATTCAGGTCGACCTTATATTATGCGTGTTACAAAAATTACGTTTTTATTAATTGATCTTTATTACGGATGGATGGCCTTTGAGATAAAGTAAACTAAAATTTGAGTCGTTATTCGGTTTTTAATCTGTCAAGTGCCTTTGCTTTTGATAGTAGCAACACTTGTAAGGCAAACGCATTGCAACTGTGTTCATATATCTACTACTTTATAAGTATTTTTCATAATTATTTTATCCGTAATCACAGAAAGAGCAATTTCAACGTTTTCTATTCAAAACTTTGTCATTTACCCAAATACATAAACTACTTTATGCGAAAGACAGTTATAACATCATTAGATACCTATAGGTAAGTACACTCCAACAATTCATCCATAAGCCTTGAACTAAGTATTTATGAACCTAATAAGAGTAATTGTTAAATATATGAATACTCACCGGCACCACTTAACAGTGTAGATCTGTTGGAATTTCGGTGACTGCACAACCACTCTCAGGTTATCTTTCTTGTCAATGATGTAATAGATAGGATTCTCCTGAAAACAAAAAAAAAATTGTTTTGTTATACGGTATTTCAGTTGGTGTTTATTACTTCAAGGATTTTTAATAGGTAGGTATTGGTATTGTCAGAATTGTGTATTTTTGAAGATTGTTATTTAAAAAACTCAGAAATAAACATTACGTGTACGTAGTACTTAATGTATCCGTATATACTATATAACAATGGTTGTGTTTCTGAAGTAGGTAATGTGTGTAGGTAATGGATTCTATTTCAATAAATAGATTTATCTGAAAAAAAAAATAGTGTCATCGCAGGTAAGTACTTACGGAAGATTCTGAAACACAGTCGGGCTCGTCATAAGTTTCTCCGTTGCGGAAATCAGTGTCTGTTTGTGGTTCTGGGTTTTCCACCTTCTGTAATAATCGATGCTAAATATTGTGCGTTTAAAAGCAACAACATAGCTTTGTTGGTACAAGATTTTTTTACATGTAATGGGTTCAAAGTTATTCATGATATTTTAAATGAATTTATCATATTGCTCTACAAATATCTAAAAAGTTTCGCCAAAAAAGTTAGATTACCTATATAATTATATTGTTCCTTACCAATTCACTCATGTCTGCGAGAAGCTCCTCAATCTTGTCTTTAGGGTAGCTCGGACCCTCCTCGAAGCAGTAAGACTTGCCTTGGCAGGGACCTGGCATCTCCACTGTAATGAAAAATCAATTCTTATGTAAAAATATATTTAGGAACTCACTCAATTAAATATGTACGATCCCTATGCTATTTACTATTAAGAAGGTTCATAAACATCAAATCTTAGTGTAAACTGATTTTCATATCAATAGTGTAATAAAAAGTCTCTGATGTTCTGTAGTAGTTGGATTTTATTGGGTCAACCAATGGATAAACTAGATTCTTGGTACAATCTTTTCCTTATTCTGGTCATACCTACTGACTTAATTGAGAAGAATGTATATGGATTGCGTGTTACTTCCAATCATTAATGTCTTGATGAAACTAATGACTGTCATGATAGGTAGGTAAGTGGTTCTATAAATAGTGTTTTATCTTGGCAGAATCATCGATAAAACGATGGAGCCATTTCTATAAAATTGGAATTGGAAGTGCTTAACAATACCTAAAATGCGTAATCTTACTGCGAGACAGTTTCTGCACAATTGAGATTAGAGCATATTCGTGGTTATCACGAATAAACTGTATTATAAATTGAAAGTTTTCATTTAAGACGTAAATGGGTGTAAAATAAAGGTTGATAGTTACATGCATCTACTAGATTGTTGGGGTCGAACAATAGTTCTCCATCTTGGGGTGATGCTTCCACTGGGTTTAAGCCCATGTGAAGCGCAACCTGGAAATAAAAAAAAAATATACAAAATGGAAATCTTGTACTTAATGAATTTTCATAATCCGCGAGAAACTATGTGTGTTTTAACAGGGACACAAAGTAATCAAAATACTCTTTGCAATAAAGTAGAATCCATTTCTTAAATGTTGTCAATGGTATTATTGATTAATGGTGTTGTTGGGTATTTCTAGTGGGAATTTCGCGGTAGCTGAACGGAGGTCGAAATCATGCGAGGCAAAGATGCTTGAGTAGTTTTCATTATTTTATATTTATTATAGCTAAGCTAAAGTACTAAGTATTAAATTTTTTACTATTAAAAGTGTAAAATAAGACTTACCAGAACTGCAAACACAAGGGAGAAACACATTTTTGCCATTATTTTTATTATTTATTAATAACAAAGGCTACTTTGCAAAATTTATTTTATTATCAAGCAAAAGCTTATAAAAAAAAAACGGAATGTGTCTTGTCAACTGTGCTCTCCGTTTCAAGCTCAAGGAAGGAATGATATTGTTGTGCAACGCATTATGATATTTATACTATGATGCAGCACATTTAAGGAAAACGTTATTTAAAACGTAAAATAAAGGCGCGGCCCCACCGCGGCGCATGCTGTACACGGGCACGCGGCGCATTTTAGCTGCGTGTATTAATTTGTTTGACAACGTGGGTCTACGTTTCCACACGAAGACCCACGACTATGTATAGAGTGGCACGGCGCACGGAGAGGCTACGCACGTGCCACTGCAATCCACAGACATGGGTTTCACTGCGGGAGGTGGGACGGGCGGGGAAACTGCGCTGTGATAAGCGAGCTGTACATAGTCGTGGGTCATATTCGTGTACTCTAGTGGAAACGTAGACCCACGTCGACAGCGGTGAGCTATGTAACCGCCTATTCGAGCAAGCCACGCATGTATCAATGACGTCAATTCATGCGTAGCCTCTCCGTGGGTTGCAGTAGACACAACAACATACATTTTCTTACAGAGCGAAGCTTAATACACGTGCGTAGTCTCTCCGTGCGCCGCGGTGGGCCCGCGCCTTAACACAAATAAGGTTTCAAAAACACAGTTATTGTTTTCCTCCTCGACAATGCAATAATTAATGATTTAGTATTGCGTCAGAAATCCAGAATTCGGTTTTTGTTTTATTGTTTTCATCGTATTAAAACCGAAGTTTATCCTCATGAAGACTGAAAATTTTACGTTTTACTACCTACCTACATGTATTTTTGAGGTCCTTCAAAAGCTCCCTTTTTTAACCGATTTCAAAAGTTTTTTAACTTCTAAAATTATTTCATTGTTTTTATAATTTCATGATTACCACTCAAAATTCGTCATCAGTTCTTGTGGTTCAATGCGTTTCAGAAGTGGCCTGCAATTGATTGCGATCAACGGTTAGTTTAAAAAAAAACATAATTGTTAAAGCTTTTATTTAACTTGCAATGTAGCTATGTTTGTTCCGGTGGATTCTTGCAACTCAATCTTGAAGCAGATGGGAAAGGGCTTGCTGAGAATAACTCGAAAAATAAAGTGACGTCTCTCTAAATCTAACATGGCGGACTTCTAAAGATGGCGGACTAGTTATTTTTAATGCACTCCTACAATATGGGTATCAAATGAAAGGACTTGCTGAGAATAACTCGAAAAATAAAGTGACGTCATTCTAAATCTAACATGGCGGAACACCCAAGATGGCGAACTAGTTATTTTTAATGCACTCCTACAATATGGGTATCAAATGAAAGGACTTGCTGAGAATAACTCGAAAAAGAAAGTGACGTCATTCTAAATCCAACATGGCGGAACACCCAAGATGGCGGACTAGTAATTTTTAATGCACTCATTATGGGTGTAGCCACGCCACCGTTTATTTTTTTATTCTGAAATAACCCATTTTTGTGTACGGCTTACGGTCATGACGTACATGCATTGTTTGTGAATGTACGTTTAATTTAAAAGAAAAAAGTATATTAATGTGGCGTTGCTGCGGAAAATTCTCTGTAGCCATCGCGCCACCTGTAATCAACATTTGTAAATACAATTTCAGCAATTTCTCTGAAGTTATATAATGTACGAACGCTGTGTATTATGTACACGTGTTAAGTATGAAAAAATATGTTAATTCTAAACTCATAAATTGTCCCTTTTTTTTTTTTTTTTTTTAGGATGGGAAATCATCCAATGACTTCTCCCGCTCTGGGTGGAGCGGAAGGGAGTGTCACACTCTTACTGACTAAAACCCATCCGTGTTCCTTCCTTAGCCCTTTACGTTCCGGGGCAGCGGTAACCCTTTCGGACAATCCCGCTGCCCCGGCAGGCTTCGGCCCTAACGGGCCCCTCCTTTGATGCTGACATCTCTTTGAGGCGCGCGTGGAACACATACGCGCCGTCCGGCACGGGCCTGGTCCTGATCGGACGGCGAGCTACCCATTACTCGCCGTCCGCAGGCCCGCGCCTACGGTGGCCGGGAGTCGTCACGCGGCTCCCGACGCCCGGAGCGTCTACCGCGGTGGCTGGGACGGGCGGCCCTCTCGGCTCTCTCCCTCGCCCATCCCGCCACCTCCTTCGCTAGCATGACTGCTTCGCAGAAGGAGGTGACTGCCTCCCACTCCCTCTCGCCCCGGACCATGGCTTGAACCAGGGCCGGGCGCGAGAGGTCGCCGCCGCTGCCGATCGCCTCTACGAGGACACGGCGGTGCTCTGCCCAAGCGGGACAGACCTCCACCGTGTGCACCACCGTGTCCTCTGGGCGATCCTCGCAGTGGTGACACCCGGGCGTTTCCTCCCGCCTGATTATGTGCAGGAACCTCCCGAAACATCCGTGTCCGGTGAGGACCTGCGTCAGGCGGTAGGTGGGGGCGCCGTGACGCCTCTCTAGCCACTCCTCAAAGAGGGGCCTTACCGCCGCTATCGCGGCGTGCCCTGCGCTGGGTTGCGACAGTCGCGCTTTCCATGCCGCCATGAGATCGCGCCGGAGGTCCGTCCGCTCCGCAGCAATTTGCCGCGGAAGCGGGTTTTCCCCCCGGCGTAGTGCCTCCGCGCGCCACTCAAAGAGGCGCGCTAGGGCTATCGCCTCCAGATCCCATGGCGGCAGTCCGGCAAGGAGGCTTGCCGCCTCGCGCGAGATCGTGCGGTACCCCCGTATTAGCCGTATGGCTACCACCTTTTGGGGCGCGTTCAAGTAGTGGGCGGCTCGAAGCCGCAGTGAACGCGCCCACACCGGGGCGCCATACACGGCCATGGACCGCACGACCCCCGCGTAAAGCCTCCGGCAGGAGGCGTTTGGCCCCCTCAGGTTGGGCAGGAGCTGCTTGAAAGCGGCCCCAGCCCGTTCCAGTTTGGGGGCCAAACGTCGGAAGTGCTCCACGAAGTTCCACCGGCTGTCGAGGACAAGACCCAGGTATTTCATCGTCGTCTCGACGCCGATGTGAACCCCTCCTACCGTAAGTTGGGATCCCGATGGTGGCCCGTTCCGAAGCCCATGAAATGTCATGGCCTCGGACTTGTGCAGAGCCACCTCGAGACCCAACTGCCGGATCCTCTCCACGACTATCGCAACCCCGCGTGTCATTACGTCGGCCGCCGCCTGATGCGACCTCCCCTGCGCCAGGACCAGCGTGTCGTCAGCGTAGCAAACTACGCTGACGCCATCAGGGAGGTCTGCCCGCAGCACCCAGTCGTAACCGATGTCCCACAGGAGCGGCCCCAAGACCGATCCCTGTGGGACACCGCACGACATCTCTCGCCGGTTCCATTCCCCATCGCGACCGGGGTAGATGACGGCTCTGTCCGTCAAATACGCCCCGACTACTCGACGGAGGTAGGTCGGCACTCGGTGATACCGGAGTGCCTCCCTAATGCAGCTCCAGGGCAGGGTGTTAAAAGCGTTGGCGATGTCGAGTGACACCGCCACGACCACCCCACCCCGGGACACCGCGTCCCCCGTCGTGAGGGCTCTCACGCGCATGATGGCGTCCACCGTAGAGCGCCCCTTGCGGAAGCCAAACTGGCTATCCGCAAGATCCGGCCCCGTCCTCACCAGGTGCCCGACGAGGCGGCCCGCAATCACTCTTTCAAAGAGCTTGCCGACCTCGTCGAGCAGCACGATGGGCCGGAATGCGGACGGAGAGTCCGCAGGGCGCCCTGGCTTCCGAATGAGGACCAGCTTCCCCGTCTTCCAACGGAGTGGAAACTGGCCCCTCTCCATACATGCGCTTAAGAGCGCCTCCAGTCGGGGTCCGAGAGCCGTCGAGGCCAGGGCCTAGGCTTTACCCGGCAAGCCGTCGGGCCCTGAGGGCGGTATTTTTGGCCTTCAGCCTACCTACCGCCACTCTCAGATATAAATTGTCCCTTAAAGTGTATTAAAGTAATGTATTTTACCGATATTTTACTTACTTCAGATTGACAGGAAAATTTTAAGAAAACAGATTTCATAAATAGAAGTTATATAAAAAAACGCTGAAACCAGAAAATGTTGTATTCTACCATTAAATTTGCTTAATTTAATGGTAGAATACAACATTTTCTGGTTTCAGTTTTTTTGCAGACTGAACAAATTTTGACACAATTGCACTGAAAATTTTCTATCACCAAGGTTACATTACAACCGCAATCAATCACTTCTAGATTTCCTTGAACTGACAAAACGTAATAATTTTTCAGAATTTCGGTTCTCATTTATAATGGATTAACTGAAACATCTTTATTTCGCAATGTACTAACCACATCAGAAAAAGGCTTATTCTTATTCAATGAACTAATAAACGCTGAAATATTAACGTAGTCTCTACAAATAACTACCAAAGCAGCGAGTAGATACAGCATCGAACGCACAAGTGTTCCTTAACACTTGTGCGTTCGTTCGGCGTTTATGAATCTAACAAAAATAAGCAGTTTTTCGGTACATTTTGCGGGAAAATGATACGAAACCAAATCTAACTAATAATTACCACAGATAGATTGCTCCTTCATCTTCAAATATAGCTAAATTTTTATTCGAAAAGTTTGGTTTATAATATTGTAAAAAATTATTTCCGTTGCCTCTTCACACAAAATTGACGATATCGTAATGACTTTAGGTACATTTTTCTTCTATTTATTAACATAAATTTATGTATTTAAAAATATTTTATGTAAGCAGACATGTTCAACTCAAAATGATGGTATAAAGAACTATCAAAATGTTACCAACTGGCTCAGAAAAAAAATAAAAATCGAGTCTATTTTTTCACATATTTAGCTGTAACATACTGTATTAAACTGTCTTGCTTTATTACACAAAAATTTGTAATGAAATATTAGTCTGCGCTCAGCCGCCGTCGTGGGTGGACTTTGTGTCGGTTGTAAGCAGCAGCTTGTGCTGAAAAAGATCGCTGTACGGATAGAAAATATTTGACATACCAAACTTGATACTTCACGCATTCTGTATGACTGTCGTATGAATGATTTTTTTCACAGTCTTATATTATTTTTTTAGAAGTAAGTAGGGATTATTCATTTTTCGTTTCGGTCATGTTGGAATCTCCTGTAGGTGTACTTCGAAGACTGCTACTGGAACTAATAGACGAGAAGAGCTAGGTGTGCCGAGTTTATGCTCGTTTTGTTAGTTATGTTGAGACCTTACCTCCGGACTTGATGAAGTGACCTGCAGGTGTACTTCGAAGACTGCTACTGGAACTAATAGACGTGCTGAGCTAGGTGTGCCGAGTTTGGGCTTGTTTTGTTAGTTATGTTGAGACCTTACCTCCGGACTAGATGGAGTGACCTGCAGGTGTACTTGGAAGACTGCTACTGGAACTAATAGACGAGAAGAGCTAGGTGTGCCGAGTTTGGGCTCGTTTTGTTAGTTATGTTGAGACCTTACCTCCGGACTAGATGGAGTGACCTGCAGGTGTACTTCGAAGACTGCTACTGGAACTAATAGACGAGCTGAGCTAGGTGTGCCGAGTTTGGGCTCGTTTTGTTAGTTATGTTGAGACCTTACCTCCGGACTTGATGAAGTGACCTGCAGGTGTACTTCGAAGACTGCTACTGGAACTAATAGACGAGAAGAGCTAGGTGTGCCGAGTTTGGGCTCGTTTTGTTAGTTATGTTGAGACCTTACCTCCGGACTAGATGGAGTGACCTGCAGGTGTACTTCGAAGACTGCTACTGGAACTAATAGACGAGAAGAGCTAGGTGTGTCGAGTTTGGGCTCGTTTTGTTAGTTATGTTGAGACCTTACACCCGGACTTGATGAAGTGACCTGAAGGTGTACTTCGAAGACTGCTACTGGAACTAATAGACGAGTACAGCTAGGTGTGCTGAGTTTGGGCTCGTTTTGTTAGTTATGTTGAGACCTTACCTCCGGATTTGATGGAGTGACCTGAAGGTGCACCTTCCAAAAAGTTATTTTTTACTTTGTAGTGTTTTTTTTGAAAGTCCGATGTTTTTTATTTTTTTGGAAAACAATTTTTATTTTTCATTTTTTATTTGTACCTGCCCAACACAAATTTAAATTACTTTAAGCAAAATTCATAAAGCTATACCTTATAAAGGTATACCTTATCCTGAGGCATACCTAATATTTATTCCTCATTTTTCATTATTGCACCTACCATTGTTTGTCTCTGCATCACCCAAAGGTTGACTGGTAGAAAATGCCTATGGCATTAAGTCCGCCTCTGTACATTTTTGTGTTTGAAGTATTAAATAAATAAATAAATACCTTATCCATTAAAAAATGAGAGAATTTGCAAATCCGTCTATAGAGATATGACGGAGCTATGCCCGAACATACATAAAAAATAATTACTCCTTCTTTTTTGAAGTCGGTTAATTATTACATCAATTCATAAACTTTTGTTTGAGAGAATTTGCAAATCCGTCTATAGAGATATGACGGAGCTATGCCCGAACATACATAAAAAAAATACTCCTTATTTGAAGTCGGTTAATTATTAAATCAATTCATAAACAAAAAGTTATGCCCGAATTTACTTGCAAGATTAGAGGTACTCCAATAACAACTTTGACAGAAATGAGGCTGTACCGTGGTATACTAAACACATCTGCGTACCCCTTTAGAGGGTACAGGCGTGATGTTATATTGTGTGATTGCGTAAACAATGAGCCCAAACTCAGCACACCTAGCTGACCCGCGCCCACTTCGTTGGGCGGTAAACATTTTAACTTGTGATGAAAGTATGAGTGTGGTTCGGTTAGTACTGAGTGCTATGATTTATTTCCTGACTGCCAAAAGGAGGGTTTTGTTTTTATTGCATATGTATGTATGTATGTATGTATAAATTACATGCCACTTTGGCTATATTATCGGGGCGCTCAGCGCTAGACTCCCTATCCCTTGTTGCAGAGACATGATGCCTTAATCATTGAGACGCTGCGCACGTTCAGCGATAGATTCCCGAGCACGGGCCTGCGATGTTCTCGCGCTTTGGCTAGCGAGCCGCTGCGAGCGCTCAGCGCTAGACTCCCTATCCCTTGTTGCAGAGACATGCTGCCTTAAATCATTGAGACGCTGCGCACGTTTAGCGCTAGATTCCCGAGCACGGGCCTGCGATGTTCTCCAGCTTTGGTTAGCAAGCTGCTGTGAACGCTCAGCGCTAGACTCCCTATCCCTTGTTGCAGAGACATGCTGCCTTAAATCATTTAGACGCTGCGCACGTTCAGCGCTAGTTTCCCGAGCACGGGCCTGCGATGTTCTCGCGCTTTGGCTAGCGAGCCGCTGCAAACGCTCAGCGCTAGACTCCCTATCCCTTGTTGCAGAGACATGCTGCCTTAAATCATTGAGACGCTGCGCACGTTTAGCGCTAGATTCCCGAGCACGGGCCTGCGATGTTCTCCAGCTTTGGTTAGCAAGCCGCTGTGAACGCTCAGCGCTAGACTCCCTATCCCTTGTTGCAGAGACATGCTGCCTTAAATCATTTAGACGCTGCGCACGTTCAGCGCTAGATTCCCGAGCACGGGCCTGCGATGTTCTCGCGCTTTGGCTAGCGAGCCGCTGCAAACGCTCAGCGCTAGACTCCCTATCCCTTGTTGCAGAGACATGCTACCTTAAATCATTTGGACGCTGCGCACGTTCAGCGCTAGATTCCCGAGCACGGGCCTGCGATGTTCTCGCGCTTTGGCTAGCGAGCCGCTACGAACGCTCAGCGCTAGACTCCCTATCCCTTGTTGCAGAGACATGCTGCCTTAAATCATTTGGACGCTGCGCACGTTCAGCGCTAGATTCCCGAGCACGGACCTGCGATGTTCTCCAGCTTTGGTTAGCAAGCCGTTGTGAACGCTCGACGCTCGGAGCTAGATTTCCCAGCGCGTGGTTGCGAAATATTTTCTCTATTCCTCGAGAGGGGCTGATCATTTTCAAGAGCAGACTCTTCCGTACGGCGTACTCGAGCTGCTCTTGTCTGGGATGTCTGACGGGAAAATTGTGATTTCCTTTTAGGCATGATAAACAATCGCTGAAACTGTCCGATATCCCAAAAACAGAAATACCACAGCTTCGAACTCGAAGAATGAGAACGAAGTAGATAGTGTTTGTGTTTTAAGAAACCGAGCAACCAAAACAATTTTAAAGACCAACAACGACATCCAACCAACCACGTACAACACACATACCTAACGACGAAAGTTAAATAATAACTGGAGGAGAGGGTCATTAATCCTCAGAAAATCTTAACACCGGGATTCAGAAAAATGACGTAATTGCACAACGCCATTTATGGGTGAATGGATAAAACGTCCGTACAAAGCATGTTCTAATGCGGTTCGTGAATGGACGGCGGCATTTTGCGATTTAGTAATTTTATAATATCTTGGAAACTATTTAACCAATGGACATACTGTTTTGGGCAAATCGTATCTCTATGATGTTCTTGTGATCAAAATAATATTTTTTTCGATAAGCTTTAATATTTTGTTGTTTAAAAAATCGTCCAAAAGTAAGTACGTCGAAAAATACTTTTTTTAACACATAAAAGCTTATTATATCTGCTAAAATATAAAAGATAGAAATATGGTGTCGCGGACTTTTTTGTAGAACTAATCAAAGCGGACCAGGTTGCCGTACATTGTTTTCAATTATATACAACTGTTAAGGCAGCGCATGCAAATAACTCTGTTGTAAGAGCTATTTTTTCCGCCTGGCTAGACAAAAATTGAGATAGTTCGGCTAATATGCATGATATCTTTATAATTTATAGCCTATAGCACTCACGAGTAATGTAGCTTTCTATCAGTGAAATAATTTTTAAAATTGGTTCAATACTTCCGGAGATTACCCCCTACATACAAACAAATTTTACCTCTTTATAATATTAGTATAGATACATTGTGTAATGACGTTAGAAGTTGATAGTAAAAGTTTTAAAGGAAAAGTTTATTTTTATTCCTTTTAGCGCATTTAAATAAATGCTTGTTTTTAAAAAAGTTTTTTACTTTTAATTTATTTTTATCACCTACCTAAGAAAGAGCGGCTTCTAACACAGGTATTACCTGCTTAAAAGGAGGCGCCATTCACCAAAAAAATGTAAACAGCCTGTTATGGTAAAAAAATAAACATTTTTTTTTGTATCAGTAGCATTATCCCAACTATGCTGAGAGGACTTGCGGTTGGACTAATATTTTATCTTGCATAAAGCATAAAACGTTGAAAAAAGCGACAAGTTGAACTTACTTTACATTTTACATCATTGTCGGCCCGTGCCACGACACTGGCAACTACATTATATTTGCTGTGCCGCCTATTAGGGTCTGTACATATCTGACGGAAAATGCGTCGCGTATAATGCGTGGTCGCGTAACGCCAGAACAGACAATTATATGATAAAACATTCAACATTTCACATTCAACTGATGATGCGTTAGTGCGTAGAGTGAATAAATAGACGCAATCGAAGTTACGCCCGACGCATTTTCCGTCAGATATGTACCGACCCTTAGGGGAGGCCGTCTTGTAGTGCGGTGTGTAGGTATGATAACGTTTCGTCACTCCCCGTATAATAGGTATCGAGAATCTCTCTCTCGTAGACACTACATTTTGTGTATATATTTTGTATCATAGAAAAAAAAGGAAATTATAATATGTGTTCTCACCAAGCCCTAAAAAACAATAATTATCTTTTGCTATAACATTTACATTGATTAACGATGTAATCACTGTGTCATCTTGTTTTTTTTTTATCGAACCAAATATTTTAATTTACGTTTCTATCTTGACACAGCACTTGACAATATGTTAATTTTTCCTAAAATATATTTCTTTTTGCGCAAAATTAATATTTTGCTAGATTTATATACATCGGCTTAAAAAGTACTGCAACCTCGTCTTAAAATATATTTATTAGGTTTATGTATGTTGGTCAATTGGCAACACCATCTTTTGTAGTTTGCATATTACTTGCTGCGATCCTTGTAGAACAAAATGAAGTTGAAATATCCCCTTATCCCTTGTGGGGCCACCCCACAGTCCCCGATACATAGGCACCTACATATCAATAATAACTATGCAATACAATAAATTATTACATTACGTACGTATATTATCTCTTACCGCATACATTATTACGGTTATTATGCGCACTTACGTCATTGAGTCCTCGTCATAGGAAACTCCCTGACGTATTTTCCTGATATTTTTTGATAATATTTCATTATTATTTATTGAATCCTAATTTACAGTAGGTAGGCATACCAAATTATGATCGTACCTAATTAAATATTCTACATTACTTAGAATCTGTGTGAGAGAGGGGCCCGTGGCTAAATAATAACAGCCGCACAGGTCGATCGATCAGGTTAAGCTATGCTTGCCGCGGTTGGTCTGTGGATGGGTGACCATCTTTACATATCGAGACCCCTCCGTGCCTCGGAAAGCACGTTAAACCGTTAATCCCGGCTGTCATTCGTGGATCTTTGACAGTCGTTACGGGTAGTCAGAAGCCCGAAAGTCTGACAACCAGTCTTACCAAGGGGTATCGTATTACCCAGTAACTGGGTTGTGGAGGTCAGATAGGCAGTCGCTCCGTGTAAAATACTGGTATTCAGCTGCATCCGGTTAGACTGGAAGCCGACCCCAACATAGTTGGGAAAAGGCTAGGCAGATGATGACTTAGAATCTGTGTGTTTATGTGGTCACTGAAGGAAAATAAAAAGTAGTAGGGTTTGTAGATCTATAAACTTTGTAGGGTATGATTTGGAGACAGTGCATCCTGAAGTCTAAAAACAAGCACATTTGCCCTCGCCAAATCTCAGGAACTATAAACACCTGACATGATGATCCTCTGTTCTGTGTTGCAAGTTTCTGGTAATATTGGATTTTACAAAAATTCTACTCATGGTCCGCGAGATGGAGTTGGACGATGGTATATGCGGTAGAGGTCGCAGGCTGAGGTAGTAGGTTTCATCTGCTTCGTCGTGACGATGATTCCACAAGTTATTATTTACCTTTTTTTTTTTTTTTTTTTTAAGTATGGGTAATCATCAAATGACCCCTCCCGCTCTGGGTGGAGCGGAAGGGAGTGTCAGACTCTTACTGACTAAAACCCATCCGTGTTCCTTCCTTAGCCCTTTATGTTCCGGGGCAGCGGTAACCCTTTCGGACAATCCCGCTGCCCAAGTTATTATTTACCTTAAGAATATGTTTTGATTTACAAATTATTTTGTATTTCGTTTGTATGAACTACGCATGCTACGCTCCTTTAACACTGATAGAGAGTTATATTGTAGGTCAATGAAAGATGCTTATTTGAATGTAAAATAAATATATATTCTCTAATAATGATAAATGAACCTTCCGTGCCAGCCGCCATTGCAGCTGATATCCCAGCGGGTATGGATACGTCCGTACCCCAATCCGACTCAGAGGAAGCCCTCTCAGCCTCTTCGTCCTCCTCGGAAGACGACTATATAGTCGTCGGAAAGGGTGGCAAGAGGAAGAAGAGCGCCTCCACTCACGCTAACAAGGCTAAAAAGCCGGTCGCGGAAAACCCGTGTTGATCAAAAGATCAACTACACGAACGCCCGCTCAACCCAACAGGGTATAAAGGTAACAGTCGCCTCGTCCTCGGACTACAGGGACCTTACCCGTCTCTTACGGACAAGGACTTACTCCTTCCATACCTACTCCCTTCCGGAGGAAGTCCCCACTCGCGTTATCATTAGGCGCGTTTCCAAAGAGATCCCCACCGAGGAGATCAAAGAAGACCTTGCTTCACAAGGCATCCCCGTCTCAGCCGTCCATCGCTTATATAAAGCATGGAAAGGCTTTGTATATGACATGGTCCTGGTCATCTGTGACCCCACAGAAGGACATCACCCTATCTTTAAGGTGAAGTCAGTCTGCTCCCTCTCGGGTATCTCTATCCAGAAACCCCGCAAGTCCAACCTCATCGGACAATGCCACAAATGCCAATTGTACGGCCACTCCCAATCCAACTGTTACGCGACACCTAGATGCGTCAAGTGTCTAGGTGCTCACGGAACAGCAGACTGAATCGCTCTCAGTGCTCAGAGCCACCGAGCTGCGTTCTTTGCGGCCAATCCGGGCACCCGGCTAACTACCGGGGCTGCCCCAAAGCTCCTAAAGTGTCCTTTCCCAAACTGACAAAGCGCGCAAGCGACCGTCAGCAAAGAGAAAGCCCCTCTGTGTGGATCCCTTCTTCACAAATGCCTGATAGGCTCAGTCCCCAAAGGCCCTTCCCATGGGCAAATCTCAACCACTTAAAAGCTCCCGCAGCTTCAGTGCCTCCCCCACCCCCGATCATCCCAGCGCTGATGGCAACTGTCATCCCCGCGCCATCAATAGGCCCCTTGGCCCCAGTAGCCCCACCGGTAGCCCTACCCGCCGCCGCGCCCAGGGCTGCCGCTGGCCCCAGTAGGTGCCCCCCGACCCCCGCCTCCCGCCCCCAGCCTAGCAGCATGGAGGTAATAATCGATGCATACGCAGCTTTTATTGCCCACGCAAATGCTATGGCAGCGGAAATTCAAGCCCGTAACGGCAATCCTCGGCGCATCGCCAAGATTTTCAATGCGTATCCTCAGATTACGCAAGTCATGCAAACACTCAACTTCTAAAAGCTCCAATGGATCAACAAAGAATGAGTGTTACCAAACCCCGATCCCTTATACTAGGTTTTTACAATGCAAACGACATTGCTAAGCAACGCGATAAGATCGCAGCGTTCCTCCGCGATCATCTAGGTGGTGTCTACTACGTCAAACTACGCCGCGCGGCCCACCTCACTGAATTGTGTGCCTTTTTGTGTAGTAGATAAGGTCTATAAATGTATTGCTCGTACACACGTTTACACGTACAAACTGTTTGAGAGAATGCTGCTGAACCGACTAACGAGTATTATTGACCCGAAATTAATCCCAGAGCAAGCTGGTTTTAGACCCATCAAGTCTTGCTGCAACCAAACCCTCAAACTTGTTCAACACATTGAGGATGGTTTCGAGATAGGAATGGTCACGGGCGCGGTTTTTGTGGATCTGTCAGCTGCTTATGATACAGTCAACCTCGAGCGGCTGCTGTGGAAGGTGGAGACATTGATAAGCGATCAGAGCTTTGTCCGAATACTCCGAGAACTTCTCCACAATCGTCGGTTTCAGGTCCACCTTCTCTCGGAAAGTAGTCGTTGGAGAGCGCAGAAAAACGGCCTTCCTCAAGGAAGTGTCCTAGCACCGCTTCTTTTTAATATTTACACCAACGACCAACCGTCCAGCCCTAACACGTCCCGTTTCCTCTATGCAGACGACCTTGCCCTCACGTCTCAAGCCACCACCTTTGAGGAGGTAGAGGCCCACTTATCAGACGCTCTTGGTGACTTAGCCACATATTACATCGCTAACTCACTCAAGCCCAATCCGAGCAAAACCCAGTCTTGCGTATTTCATCTCCGCAATAGAGAGGCGGCACGCAAACTTAACATCGTTTGGGGTGGGGTGTCCATTGAGCACAGCAACTCCCCTAAATATCTTGGTGTTACCCTGGACAGGTCTTTAACATTCAGCAAAAACTGCAAGAATATCAAGCAGAAGGTGCACACTCGCAACCGTCTGCTTCGTCGACTGGTCTCATCGAAGTGGGGTGCTTCACCTGACGTTATGCGGACTACTGGACTGGCGCTATCTTTTTCTGCGGGAGAATTCGCATGCCCCGTGTGGAGTCGTTCTGCCCATGCTAAGCTGGTGGATACAGCTTTGAATGAAACGTGCCGAATCATCAACGGTTGCCTTAAACCGACACCGGTACAAATGCTGTATCCACTAGCAGGAATAGCGCCACCAGTGGTTCGCAGAGCAGTGGCAAGCTCCAGCGAAAAATCCAAAATGGTCTCCGACACACGACACCCTTTGCACGACAACATCCTTGTGCCACAAAGGCTGAAAAGCCGAAACAGTTTTTTAAAGTGTGTCGTCCCACTCACTGACGAACCGTCACAACAAAGACTGAAGCTGTGGCGAGACAGTGCTTCTTTACCCAACCCGTTCGTTCCACCCGCTGAAGACCTCCCACCTGGACATGAGTTACCTTGGGCGACCTGGAAGTCTTTAAACAGACTTCGGACACAGGTTGGCCGAAGCAAGGAAAACCTGTTCAGGTGGAGATTCATAGACGACTCTGCCTTGGAGTGTAAATGTGGTGCTGTTCCACAAACGATGGGACACATAACATCGTGTCGTTCGTGTCCTGTCAGCTGCACGTTACAGGAACTGATGGACGCTGGTGACGGCGCCAAACAAGTAGCCGAATTCTGGGCCGAGTTCATTTAGATTGCTATCGACACGCTAAGAAGAATGTATTGCTATCTTGAAAACTGCGGTGTGAACTGACCCTAATACCGCAAAGTCCAGGCGTACCACCAGTGGTACGGCCAATTCACGCGGCTGTGTTGCCGGGTGAAATGGCCGTATCACCGGTGGACTTTGCGGTATTAGCGATCGAGCATTCCCCCGGTGGTACGCCCCATAATTTAACATTTTTTTTTAATTAAATAACACATTATTTCAAAAAGTAGGCGAAATCTTGATCTCTAATAACTCGATACCGAGACCTCGCCCGATTTCCAGACGAAATCTCTAATGACCAATCTCGACTCGAGATTACATTCCCTATTCACAATGGAAAACGGTCACTTTTTGGACTGATGTTTGGACATATAGTTTGCTACATAAACAATGTACCTAACTGTAAACCTACCATTAAACACTGTAATTGGCGAAATTAGAGTTTTGTGGACAATATATGATGTCCAGTCGTGAACATCAATGTATGTACACTTCAATCAAAATTCAATAGCAGTCTTTTTAAACTAGTATACTCACGTAGACAGCTTGGCAGCAACAACACGAAAACTTATTTCCATTTTTAAGAAACTTCTACATGCGACTTTGTCAATCACTTCTTGCATACTGCCTGCCAGCATGTGGTGGAGCCTGTACGACCTACTTCATCAAATTAGAGAGAGCACAGAGAGTAGTTCCCAAAGTAATGTATTGCAGGCCCTACACATACTGCGAGGATCGCCCAGAGGACACGGTGGAGCAACTATGTTGTCACTTTTTTTAAATAAAGAAATTATTTATTTATTATTTATAGTCTTCTTGTGCAACGTTGAAATGAAACCTATTTTATCATATACAGAACATACCTAGTATGTACTTTCGAACACATTCTTCGAAAATACGGAAAATACTATGTTTGCAACACCACAAATCGATGGTTTAGAAAAAATCACTTTATCTACTACTTTGCTAAGTGTAATTCTCGTTACTTCACACCTCTGGCTACTTTTAATATTTCAGACATGATGTTAAGTTACATTAAAATTAAGTACCTTATTAGTCATTTTATCGAACACAGAATAATAGAATAGACTACTCTTTATGATCTACACCATATAAATTACAGACATAAATATATAAACTTTACAAAGGGTGACACAATGGGCGGTTTTATCGCTAAGAGCGTTCTTTTAAAGACAACCTTAAGCGATAAGGCCGCCCATTGTATGTTTTTTATTAATAATCGTATTTTTTGTTGTTTATTTTCTGGTGTACAATAAAGTATATATAAATAAATAAACCTTTGGATGGATTAAAAAGGAGAAGGACAGACAAATACCGTAGGTACTCTGTGTGTAATAAAATCGAATCAATAAAAGATTGAGTTGCTAAAATAATTTTATTTATGTGGTGTTTTACTGAAGGTATTTACATAGTTCAAATAATAATTTAACTTAACTATCTACTTAACACTATATGAAATAATTTAACTTATACTAGGTACTAATAATACTTTTCAAATGGCAGATTGGTGTTTGGAAAATTTCTAACAGTAAGGTAAGAAAGCTCCTAAAAACTACAATTAATTTATTTTGTTATGTTAGGGCCAACTTATTAGAAATTTTAGTAGTGATTCAAAGTCCAAGCAATAAAATAAACTAAAAAAGGCTTTATCTTTAGTTTACTTCTGTTACACCTTGTGGGTTAGGTATGTCTGTGGATACATGAGCAGCAGACCGGAATTGTGTAATTCTTCCTCATAACCTGGTGCCTCTCCGGATCGTACACCATTAGATACCTTGTTGCGTAGGATTCTTCGCACGTGGACACGATGTGGTAGTCGCTGAGCGATAATTTTGTGAAGCATTGCGAACTGCCTTCCTTGAGAGTTTTATAGTGTGTTTTGTCGTACCTATTGAATGAAAAAATAATACATTAACCCCATTACTAATAAACGTTGTATAGCGTCCGTATAGTTACACAACGCTTTGTCTTCTTCTTTCCACCCACCAAACTCACCCAACCCACCCCGTCGCAATGTGTCGCCCTTCCTCACTATTACTTCCGTTTTCGCTTAGCGTTGTGTCTGACTTTTTAATTTTATATTTTAAGGGTCCTAGCGTGATGTAAAGTAGCATGTAGACTTACTCAAGAATTGGGCTATTAAATGTAAAAATAATTTGCAAATCCGACTGGTAAGTACCAGATATTAGTGCGTCAAACAAACAAACTCTTCAGCTGTATGATTAGTACACTTATATACACTACTTGATACACCTCGAATATTCTCTTGTTTCATGATTGCCCAAACTGATTGCTGAAACAAAACTTTAGGGGAATTTCTATTGAAATTACGCACTTGCAAGTAACTTTGGAGAATTGTTGGGGAAACAGCTGAGTTTGCACGATGATGTCCATCGTTGTTTTGTCGGGACCGTTGTTGTAGAGGTAAAATGACTCCCGCTGAAATACAACAGTTCAATAATCAGATTTAATCCACATAATTTTGACGAAAAATATGATTAAAAAATACCTACAAAAATACCCATGCATGTAAAAAAATACATGGCAGTTTAGAAGATTTTTACGCTTGTAGAGCAAATTCTGTTTTTTGCTATTAGTTTGACAATGAACTATTTTCGGACACATACAGGGTGGCAGGGACGTCGACGCGCAACCCGTTACCATGGATTCCATACATGATTGTTGCAGTTGTCTATGAAACATCAGATTTTTTTTTATAATCTTCGAAAATTTTCGACGCTACCCGGTCTTAAATCATTAGCTAAATTCATGGTTTCAGTTTGCGCGTAAATGCTGCCACCATGTAGGTATACTTAAAAGTGCTGACTCTCAATATCTTACCGTGGTCTCGCTCGGACAGTTATCGTCATCTTCAGGCAGCTCCTCATAATGACCGCCACCGTACCTGCTGCCAACATTCTGTAATGAAAACGGAGAACACTTGTTACACAAAACATTAAGTTTATATTTAAAAAAATATACGTAACATAATAAAATATGTTTTCAAACGCTTATTTTCTCTGCATCCAAAACGTTTTAAATATTGGATGCAGCCAAATTAAGCTCAAATGCTAATGAAAATAAATGCATTCGCTAAGATAAGATTTGATTATTGGCATAAGCATTGGCGTAGCTAGGGATTTTGTCAAGGGGGGGCAGCGGTCCAGCTGAACTCCAGTCATTTAATGACAGATCATAAATGACGCCTCCTAGTAAATAATACCACCAAAATATTTCATGTAAAGTAGGTTGCCAAGACTTTCACTGTTAAAAACTTATTAGATCTAATGTAGAGCCTAAGACGAAGCCCCTACCTTTGCCAGGCCTAATTCTACAAACCACACAGTTGGTTCTAGGGTAGGCATTGCCCATCCTTGCCCTCTCTAGCTACGCCCATAAGCGACAAGGCCCGGGGCCGATACGGACTGAAGATGATGAAATTATTATTAGATTTGATAATGCAATGAGTTTCTTACAATCAGGTGTACTGGAAGTAGGCTGTTGATCTTAGCCTCGATTTCATCGTAACCTTCGGGTCTGATGGAGCAGAAACCTTTTCCCTTACACACCTCGGGAATTTTAATGCCAAGCTTGGTACCTGTGGAAATTAAAAAGAAACTTTATGCTATGTCGATACGTCGAACTGTAAAGAATAGGTACTATTACCACTTGAACTTACTTTGGGGGGCAGCACTGCTGGTTGCCACAAGTAGGGACGCCTGAAATGTAGTAAAAATCACTATAAGTATTTATTTACAACATATGTATGTTTGTACATTATACATATAATAAATACAACAAAATATGTATTTACTTATATGTATAATGTACAAAATAAAAAATAATTTATCTATCTACCTATTCACATAAAAAAGCTAAACAAAACCACTAGCTTGTATTTTACTTATAATAAGTTAAATTTTAAGGTTAAAATGCTAATGTCTCTTGAGTAAAAAGAGGGTTTCTTTTTACCTTCAAGAGACATTGACGTTTTAACTTTTTTTTAAATGAAAGTTCAAAGTGTAAAATATTTACCGCTAATAGAACAAATGTGAAAGACGTCATGTTAATCACAGCTAAAATCACTGAAAACAAACTTCTCTTTTCAGTGACTCAACAATTTGTGCTGACACCGTCGTAATCAACAATTATTTTAATAATTTGTAAATTACAAATATTTGCTAAACGATGTTACTTCATTGAATGACAACTTTCAACTGTTTTAGTTATTACACAACTCGGTTTACTTATATACATTTTTACTGTAAAATATTTCAATTGTATTTTCCTTATACGTATTGCTAGGTATAATAATTTTGTGAATAAAGCTATGTTGAGGCCGTATTTACGGGTAAACGACCCGTATTGCCTATTGAATAGATAAAAATATTTTCTATTAGCATAAAATCTATAAATTGTAAGTACCTACATTTCTTACTACTTCAATGTATATTGCATTGAACATTGTGTGTCATAAGAAACAGATATTGCATTGCATCACATTACAGCACACGTCAGAACCTATTGGATGACGCTGGGTTCAAATCGATTGCATGTCACAGCTTATAAAAATAAAACCTAAAAAGCCATCACCATACCAATGAATAAAATTGATGTCAAACAATTTCCGGTGTAAATAAATTATAATATTTTTGGTCAAGATTTTTCAAAAATTAAAATTTAAAATAATTAATTATAGAAGCCACAAATAATGCTTGTTCAATGGATTTTGAGAGCAGTAGTCGCGTAGTGGTAACGGCCGCGACTTACGAGTTGTTGTAGGTCGTAGGTTCGAACCCAGTCAAACGCTTTAATTTGTGTGAATTATTTCGTCACCAACCAACCCGCATTGGGCCCGCGTGGTGGTTTAGAGCCCACTCCCTCTTATAGATAGAGGGAGGCCTGTGTCCCAGCAGTGGGAACATTATAGGCTGATTATGATTTATCCTTGTTGCAACGATATTTTTTCAAATAGAAAATTGCGATTGAATCCTCAAGGCCAATTTCATTATTTAAAATTGTTCAAAATCTAGACAGATTGAGGCTGAGATAAGAATGCAATCTTTCTTTGGAATTGCACCTTTTTTTTTGGTTGGGAAATTATCAAATAACTTCTCCCGCTCCAAGCGGAGCGGGAGGGCGTGTCAGGCTTTTACTCCGCAGGTTCATCTACATTTATCAACGTAAGATATCAGTGACGTATAAGATCACGATAGAGACCACGGACATATATTTATGCATCTATCTATCTAGGACACATCATTATGTTATTTAGGAACCACCCATTAACGTCCTGGTTCCTGGTCCTGGTGGATGGGTAAAGAAGGTACTATTCCAAATAACTTTCTATCTCAACAGAACCTACCCTCCCACTATCTGGCGCACGCTACCAATGCAACGGCAAAATAACTGCAGCTTCCTAAAATCGACTCTACCAGGAAACAGGATACATGTGACAGGATACTCTTCCCCCTCCTACTTACTATCTACCACGTGGAGCTCTCGTGGTCCACTTGGAATTCCCTGAACTGTCTACAGACACAAGTGAAAAGATGAAACAAATTGTTAAATGTTATCTCTATTTTTTTTTTCGTTGTCAACTCCATTTTATAATTAAAAAATAATCTGCCATCGTAAATAAATAAAAAATCTCCTTCCCAAAAAAACTACGTCGTATGATTAAATAGTACATTACGATACGTGTGAAATATCATCATCATCTGCCTAGCCTTTTCCCAACTACGTTGGGGTCGGCTTCCAGTCTAACCGGATGCAGCTGAATACCAGTATTTTACATGGAGCGACTGCCTATCTGACCTCCACAACCCAGTTACTGGGTAATACGATACCCCTTGGTAAGACTGGTTGTCAGACTTTCGGGCTTCTGACTACCCGTAACGACTGTCAAAGATCCACGAATGACAGCCGGGACCAACGGCAACGAAATATGTAGTCCATTATTGCACGCTGTGAAATTACGCCGTGCATTAATACTACTTACAATTCACACGTATAGTATACTATTTTATAGCACGTGTGAACTAAACGCGCACTTAAGTCACGCTTTTCTGTATAAAAATGGTCCACTTCAGTCACAGATAGGCGTGACTTAGTTCTAAATATAGTTAGTGTAGGTTGGTTACAGCTTGAGGTGAGGGCTGTTTAAATCAGCGAGACAAATAAACGAATTACGCGTAGTCTTTTGAAAACATTAGGTTCGAGTAACGGTCTAGAGCGCGTAACACGAACACGTACTCTACCAATCCATATCTAGATATTTATTACTTTTCGCTGTTGCGTTGCCTGCAGCTTACTTAATCATCACAGTTTGTGGTTTTATATTTCAGAAAATATCTCAATTAAAAGTTTGCTACATATTTAATAGATGCTTTAAATTTTATAATCATTTTATTTTGATGATAAAGGTTATATGGTAGAGACCGCAGACTGAGTGTCGGACGTTGCTCTGAAACTAAGGTAATTTTAAAGGAAAAAAAAATTGAACCACTTTTACATTACCATAATTATATTTTATTATATAAAAATAATCACCAGTTCGGTTGATCATTAGGACCCTTTCGCTCTAGTATAAATCTAGTGGATTCGCATATGAATAAATATACCTTGAACCAAATGGGTTTCTGTTCATGGGGGAGGCCTTTGTCCGTCAGTGGACGTTTTTCGGCTGAAATAATGATGATGATGAAATGGGTTTTTGAGATTTATTATTATACATTTTAAACCGACTTCAAAAAAGGAGGTTCTGTATTCGGCCCGAATGTATGTAAGTATATTATGTTTGTATCATACCTCTATAGTTTCTATTGAAGATGTTTTAACTTATATTTTAATACCACCTTCTCATAGTTTGTTCTTTAATTAGCCTGCTCATTGTTCCATTAAGTACAATAAAGTTTCTAAACCGCATGCTTGAATCATTTCGTAAACCAAAATATGTTTCTGAAAATTAGGATGAATAACATAATGACGATACAGAATATTCAGGGTTCAAATAGGTACTTACCTTGTATTTTCATACATCATCTATATTTTTACAAGCTTTTATTTAACTTATTAAGTAACCTATTGGGTATTGTTTTCTACTCGTCTCCACAAAATTCAGTGTGTGATTCCTTTATAAAACTAATCTACCCTTTCTGCACCCGTTGTAGGCGTCGTCGCGGTCTTTTATAAAATCGTAAGAATGGGTAGCATCCTTAGTGTGTTGATAACAACAATCCTACTGAGAATCGTAGAGATTGGGACAATTTTCCCTATCAAGGTTTCGGCCGACATTTATTTCTTCTCGACAAACCTAATCTGTGAATGCACATTCTGTATTCATAAAAAAGTCAACTCTATCTACCTGTAACAACAGATAGCCAGATAATTAAAATTAATTAGTAATTTACTAGAGGTAACATAGTTACTAATTAATTTAAGTATTATTTTTAATTTTTACTTTTTTTTTAACAGAAACAAATTCAATAAACAACTGTAAAACTACACTCATGCTAGAGTTTCATATTGAGATGCGACATTTACTTAAATCAATTATCTTTTCACGAAAAACTGAAACATAAGACGATAAAGTTTTCTCATAGGAAAGTTAATATTTTTGTACCTAATAGATATGTAGTTCCTGTAATCTTGTTACAAAACGAAGATGTTTTTGTAAAACTACGTGTCAAGCTTCCATGTCGGTTTGTAACAATTGTAAAGTGCCTGTCTAGTTCTGTTGAAGTACTTGTATTGCATGTGAAAATTGCTAGTGCATGTCATGGGCATTGTACTACACAACAATGACGAAAACTTAAAGTTTAATTATATGTAATGATACTGATTTCATGTAAAACTGACACGTTATGTCATTAAAATGTGAAAATAAACGCTATACTAAAACCTCGTCTAGGAAAAACGTTTCTGCAACCACTGTACTGCTATCTTATTAGTTTTTGACTCTATTTAAATCGAGTAAGGTAGATTTTACTTTGATAAAAGGCTTAAGACTAGCCGTACGCGTTTCGCCCTGTTTCCTATCCAAATTGTCAACATAACAATTGGATAAGTATGTAATGTTTAAACACATTCCTCGGCCCGCAATATGTGTACGACTTTATAAGTTACACAATGTTATTTAATTTATCTGCTTATTTCAGAGTTTATATTACTGATCAACAACGCACACACATTGCTCAAGGATAATTTTTCACATTTAGGTTGCTACATATATGTAGTTCAAGGAAATTTTTTCACATTTACGTTGCTGATAAATTGGGAAGGATACCGGATAATAAGAAAAATGGGTGGATACAACGGATACTGCATAGCAATCGGATATCCGTTTAATTTTTGAAAAACTGAAAATGCCTGTAAGCTCTCTCTATCTTTGTCAACTTCAGAATATAATGCCTAAAAATACCAACTACCAATAGGACCTGCAATGCAAATCTTTGTTTTTAGGGTTCCGTACCTCATAAGGAAAAACTTAACCCTTTTATGATCACTTCGTTGTCCTCCGTCTCCGTCAAGACCCCCTTTTCTCAGGAACGCGAGGAGGTATCAAGTTGAAATTAATATCAAATACGTAGGTTTACGGTTCCTTGGAGCTCTAAAACAATCAAGCCATGCCATTTATACGACATATTTTGATACTCGCAAATAAATCAAAACATTGTACTTCCCGTTGACCTAGAATCATGAAATTTGGCAAAAAGCAAGGTCTCACAGCACAAGTAAAGGAAAAAGTCCGAAAATCGTTACATTTGCGGTTGGAGAATTGACCGTGACGTATATCAATGTAAGGGTGAACACGTTTTTCAACTACTACAAAGTTAAGTTTGTCCTTGGGATAAATTCATCCCAACTTCGTAACCCTTTATTATGCGTGGTCCGAGACGCACTTGGCCGGTTTTTTAAACGGTTTTATTTAGCTTGCCCTGTTTTTATCATTGTTCTCACAAAATTATGTACTCATGATTTTGTAATAATCTTGATGTAAAAGAGTTTCTTGCCCGTGTTTTCCATAAAGATCTAGGTACGTTTTGGAAGGGGCAACTAGCTTTAATTTTGTCACCAACTGACCGACTCCTCAGTTCAAATTCAAATGTCCCTGAAAATGGTTTGATTGAAATAAATGGTTTGTGTTTGAATAATTATAGGTAATAGCAAGCTAGGGTTTTTCATCAATGAAACCACACACACGAATTGCTCCGAAACTTAAATGAATGATGATAAGAGTAACTTCGAGTCACATATTTTGAAAGTGTGACGTCATAGCTACGTAATTTGCAATCAGTTTGCCGTTTATGGAGTAACACCGGATGCTGCGGTTGTGGCGCGTCCCGGATCGGAGACTCGGGTCTTTTGGTTTTCCCACCAGTAAATCTGTAGGATCTACTTATACCTAGATGTCAATATGCAATTTGCTGTTGCGTTTTTTATAGCGTCGCTCTTTGGTAAGATATAGTGACTAGTGCCCTCAGCTTATCTACAAATTTCTGGAAAATGTTCTTCTAGTTTTCGTGCCAATAAAGCAAATCATGTTTTTCCTGTCATCATCATTATCTCTGTCGTCTGCATAGTTTAACTCTAGATGAGAGAATAATAATGCATTTATTTATTTACATTTAGTTCATCAAACATAAATCAATCAAATGAAATATAAATATTTGGAAAACCTGTATTTATTCCAATGATTATAATAAATCACAGACAAAATGGGCTTAAAAACATCTTTGGTTAAATTGCCTGCTTTTTGGAAACATCATTGTTTAAACCCTAATAAAATAAACTTTGAAATAACAAAATTATAATTTTCACAATCCCTGGCATGTTTCAAAGAAATATTCTTGACACACATGTATACAGAGTTCGTTGCACAGTAACTTTACATATAATGGCATCCTGTTTTGGCCCTTTTATTTATTTTTATGGATATACCGCGCATTTTTCCTCTCTCCTTGAAGGTAAATTCTGTTCTCTATAGGTACACAGATAATTTCGTTCCTCAATAGTTGGCGAAACATTTCCAGGCAAGATCTTCTCATTATAATATCTTGTTAGTCAAGACAAGTCCAAAGATTTTAATAAAACATATTGTAACGTGAGCAGACGCGCAGTGAGCGATTTACCGCTTCACGCAACCTGCAGGTAGAAATCCTTTCCTTCCACAGTCGTCTGCGCACTGACTGTAGGTACTCAAATTTGAAATACAGGTTGGTGAGAGACGAGAAAACTGGGACAGCTACTGGCATGCTTCATCTTAACGCGTGCATACTTTAGAAAATAATAACAATTTTTTGCTGAGGGCGGCAAAATACTCACAGCGTGAGCACGTGAGCAAAGGTGAAGAATGATCAGAAAAGATGCGACGTAGCCTGTGAAATACACTTACAAAGTTTTTGAGAATGGTCGAAGGTGTCCTATTTGGATAGATGTTTCTGCGGTCATGATTCATATTGCCCGACTGTTTTCGAGCGCAAATGGTTACTAGGGTTAGGTGAGGAGGTGAGGTGAGGTGAGTTACGATCTGGTGCAGTAAAATGAGTTAAAATGACTTAATAATTCGTTAAGAATGGATTTGACAAAACTGAAACATTTTGGCCGAGTACTACAAGATACCAATTCTCGACCGGGGACAAACGTGTAGGTAGATAGGAAAGTAACTAATTTCAAAAATACTTTTAACGAAGTACATTGTTTTTCCCGAAACCATCGACTTATTTAGTAACAATTTCCAAACCAGGCATGAAAATAAAATACCTACCTACCGCAATCAAATGGCAAACCCATGTAGGTAGTATATTTTATGACTTTACCTATGAAACCTCGTAAATTATATTGACCATAATCACTGCCTATGATCATTTTCCTTAACACGAAATCCCATTGCACATAGTAGATCTGATTAAGTTTTACAATGAAATTCGCAATCGGTCCACACTTGCGCAGATCGACGGACGCACAGTAGGATGTCGGGTTAGATAACGATAAATGTGGGCCGTTGTGCAATGGCGGTAAACAACCTGTGTCGTCAGGTGGACCTGAACCAACCGAATCAGGTTTTACTGAAATATGAGCTTCGGTGCAATTTTCCTTGAAGGTCAAAAGTCTAAACGTGATAATAACACTTCCATTAATTACATTTTAAAGTGTCTACTTATTTTTTTCAATGTGCTTTAACCACATAACTCATTATTGAATACGAGCAGGTGCCCATTAGATATAACATGTCAACTATTTACCAAATAAAATCGTATAGGCATTGTGTTTTCAGGGGAATTTGGTGTGGTTATATTCGTCATAACTTCAAAATAGGCGGCTATATGCACATCCGCTAGTTTTGTGCTAGCAGGAATAATAAGCTGTAATAAGATCAGAATCAGAATCAGAATCAGAAATCAGAAATATTTTATTTGTGATACATAGGTAGGTACAGAGGTTGGTCATATTTGAGATTAAAGTTCGCTATGATCTGCCTACTATAGGCATACAAAAATAATTAATTACAATTTTTACACTCAGCAAGTAATAAAAACAAATTATAAAATAAACAAAGCTTACTCGCACTGAACTACAAATTAATTACATAAATAATTACATTGTTTCATTTCTATAAGTACAATTATGCCAAAATGCCAAAAAAATAAAAAAGTAAGTTAATGTCAAAATAATTCAGATTTAAATAATTTTATGATTTATAAATTTAATATTGTCAAAGAAGCAAGTTATACAACGTTACAACAATCAAGTCAAAGCAATTTGTTAATGTCAGAATAATTCAAATTTCAATAATTAAGTATGATTTGTAATTACAATATCGTCAAAGAAGCAAATTACATAATATTACAAAAATTGCAATTAGCTACACAATGTCAAAATTTATCTGATGATCCTTAGGTATCATGACTATATTCAATTGAGATTATTAAATTACGGACGTTTTATACTTATTGTTATATATAACTTACTTTGGGTGCCAGAGTTAATCGATAACACTCTTTCCCTTAGTTGTAACGCTGCATAGTGTTTAGATAAGTATTATTGTACAACTCAAGGTATTAAAAGTGACCACATATATTATGTCGGACAATGATCTCTCCCAATAGCAGTTGAGAAAGCAGACCTACATACATCAATCATTACATACTACGTTGAACATCGTTCTACTGATTGTAACTCGCAGTTACTAAAAGCGCAGTTAATTTAAGCTGTTGTCAAAGGGCATGATTTTATGTGATTTTACTGGGTGTTGTTTTATTTAACCAAGCATCTCGATCAGCTTCAGAAACCGGGGGTTACTGTGTCTAAACTGTTCGATGGTCTGCAGTGGAGGGTACCAATGTTTATGTAAGTATCTAGGTCTACCTGCAGTAATCGGTATGCCAAGAAATCATTTATCGTTTCCTTTCCAAAAGGTTCTCGCTGAAAAAAAAAAATCAGAGATGCACTTCATGTTAAGAGGATCGCCAGCATAACTTACTGCCATTGATTTGAGCTGCGGCAGCGGGATTGTCCGAAAGGGTTACCGCTACCCCGGAACATAAAGGGCTAAGGAAGGAACACGGATAGGTATTGATTTCCCATCCTTAAAAAAAAAAAAGCTCATTGTAGTAATAAATTGCGAAGAGAAGCAATGTAAAGTTTTCGTGTTACTCGAGATAACTCTTACAATTTACTCGTGATTGTCGCATAACCGTTTCTGACGTAACAGTATAAAAGTTTATATAAAAACCTACATGGTTTGATTCCTAAAAAAACAGCGCTGTATATCTGTTGGATCATGGCACTGTATTAATTAACACAATCTATCCCTAGATATTTATCGATGATGTTACTGTTAAAAATATGGTTTAATTTCATTTTGTGAGCCAAAAATATATGTAATGTGACTTTATAAGTATTACGTGGTGCTTGTTTTTTCTAGAGTAATCGTAAGATTATACAGCCAAAAAAGTTTTAATAAAGTTTTTAAATATGTATAGATATGTCATAATTAACAGTTGTTATCACTTTTAACAAAAAATCGTGGTTGTGTTTAGGTTTCCGACAAAAATTAGTCCATATCGATTCTTACTATATAGCTTCTATACCCTTTAAACAATCATAGATTTATTCATTTTATTATTTAGTTACCCCATAAGGTCCGTAGGGACTAAGCTACCAATCTTAAATAGAAGAATGGTAAACAATAAAAACAAAACAAGTATTATCTAAAATGCACATTCAGTTCACTTCATTATAATATTATGCTTTGAGGTTGTGATCATAAATTATTTTATTTCCAGAACTATTCCGCAATAGCTCGTCACATAAAAAATTACTTCCTAAATCAATAATATAATTCGAGACTTCATCTGTTGTAAAAAGTAGGTACTTATATACTATTATCTAATACAAATTATTAAATATAAAATGTCGAAACGAAGCATGTATCCGAGATCATATTTTGTAACATCAGTTAACATCCCTTCTCTGAATGATGCAAGTAGTTGACCGACAATCGCCTATCACGCGCAATGATCAGTGCACATCTTATTTGAGAAGCAATAAATGTGATTGGGGTCATTATGTGCGTACATCTTAGAGCTTCCTGCATCGTTTTTTGACTGGTCTACGTAATATTGCGTGTACCTAGTCCAATAAATCATTCATGGTAACGTTGATGATCATGATTCGAAGTTGCAATACATAATAATATTCGATACAGATAATGTCGAGTCTTTTCTTAGTAGTATGGTAGAGGAGTTAGCTGATAAACTGGACCACTGAAATTGCTTTTTCTTGTGAGATCCGACATACTTTGACAGACTAAAGCTTCTATGTATTTGATAGACACAAATTAAGGCAAAGAAATTAATAAAGAACATAGTGATTAAGTGTTTGAATAACCAATCTGACTACTACGTGTTTTGAATAGTTTTATAAATTATCTTCTTCGATACTTAACTACTTTATCCTCATAAATTGAATTACAAACAATTTTATTTATTTATAAGCCTTTTTATTCTAAGAGAGCTAGTCTCCTCCAGTTACAGCTCGCTGTAAGTTTTATCTCGTGCTCACATCTCCTTTGTTGTTTTCCTCTTTTCCAATACATAGAAACTGGTAACGTAGCGATAGTTTTCATAAAAAGGACGGGCTAAGAAGTTAACGTTTCAGTTATAAAAAAAAAAAAAATGAAACGTAGTTAATATAAAACCTTCTATTAATTGGGAAACAAAGTTGAACAATATTGTTTCGGCAACATATTTTTGTGTTGCGGTAAACATAGAACGTTGACTGTTGCTGGCAACATGATAAACAGAAAAATAAAGCAAGAACGAGGGGTGCTGTGTTATTTTAAATTAGAGTATTTTAAAAAGCAGCAATCAAAAATGCTGGGGAAATTCCAAAAACATATAAGCCTAATTTATTGTAACTAAGTCCGTTAGGTAGTTTTTTATTTTGGAACAACAAAAAATTTACATTATTACAATGGAACCGATGATAGCTACTAAAGTTAAAAACTATGTCAAATGAATTGAACGAGGCGATAAAGAAAAGAAAAAAATAAAAAAGGAAAATAATCAAAAGGGTCGTAATTTTTGTACAGCGCATGCTGAGCGGCTTCAGTATCCTAAAATTAACACCCTGTAACCAACCTATCGTCGGTCAATCGGTCTCCAATGTGTTTTGCGAGAATAACTAAGGAGAGGTCGCGCGTTGATGTGTTTTCTTAAAAAGTAAGTAAAAACGTTTCTTTACTGTAAAAAGTTTGACACATTTTATTAGTTTTTTTTTGTGTTCGATTTTCTATAAAGCCTACCAACATAAAGTACAATATCTCTACATGTATGAATTCTTAAAAATAGCTATAAGAAGTATTTTTTTAGATACTAATCCATACTTAATTACGTAAATTATGTAGTTCTAAGATTTTAACACTAATGAATGTAACTAGGTAGATCCTTAAACGAGAGGCATCCGTCCGTCCTGAATAGCGTATTGATAACACACAAGATATTATGCGATAATTCACAATCGCTAGAGGGGATTGCAAGTTTAAATAAAAAGAAAACACAGCGCCGTGGCCAGTGAGAGTGAGACGTCTTAGCGAACGCGCGCGAAAGTTGCATTCAAACTCGCGCCATTACAAACGTCATCCCGGCCGCACATTTTTTTTTCCTGGAACGGGTTACCATAAACGTGTCAGCCAATTTATTATTTGTGCATTTTCTTTAATTGAGTGTTTGGTGGTTTGCGTGTGGGGTGACAGTGCAAGTGTTAAGTGACTTTCGCCGGCTGATTGTGTAGGATGATGAGCACACGTAATATAAAGGTAAGTTAGTACAATCGTCATTTATTATTTTAAGAGGCATTTTATTAGTACATAGATAAAATCACTGTGGTATTTATTTTGAAATGAAAGGATGTAATTTCCCTAATTGTATAACAAATAGGAGGTATTGGGATTTCCTTGCAATTTATTGGATTTTACAATCATAAGCTTCTTGACCTCAATTATACTTAATAAGGCTTAAAACTTACCTATATTAAAAATGAAAATATTTGTTTTTTTTATTTAATAATAATTGGCGGAATTAAAACAAATATCGTAAAATTGCTATCGATTGTAATTATTCCTTGCAATTTTTAGTTCAATGTGTATTTTTATAATAGTAGTATTGCGCAATGAAAAGCCTTTTCATTAATTGGCAAGTTTCACCTTTTCGCACAATGCCTGTAAATAAAAAAGTGTGAACTTGTCATTGTTGAACTACGAAGAAAATAAGTAAAATGTAATTGATAGAAGGAAAAATATTCTCACCGTTTATTTGAGTAAATGTAAATAAAACAATAGTTATATGAATATATCTTTGAGTAATAAATAAATAGCTGTACGACACGCGTTATAGTTGCGTGTCAATTTGTTATTTACACTCATTTGCGTGTTGTTTTGTGTTTATTTTTAACTAAAGCTGCAGATTTTAAGACGGGTGTTAAAAAAACTGAAATGAAAATATGTACTGTCAGGCTTCACTGACATTTCAGTGAAACCGGGTTACCGGCTAGTAATAATAGTTCTATGGTTACCAACTAAAATATAATTAAGAAAGTAATAAATAACTAACTTAACGGTGTTACTATTTTCGCCAACATTGTACCAATTTTCAATTCTTGAAAAATAAAGGTTTTCATTTCACAACGGGATTTTTGGTTGAATGATTTCTGACAAATTACAATGAACAAGCACTTATTAAGTTATTACATACACATTATCTTTGTTAAACAAATCTATATTACCGATTATGATACACCTATTAAATGTTGTTATATGTTCTAGTATATAATTTTATGAAACGTACGAAGTAAATTAAACTATTCGTGGGTTTTTAAAAATTAATTCTAAGTTTCCTTAGAAGGACCACGAACCAATAATAAATACTTATAAGGATTATAATTAGGTACCTACAGTCTTTGACACGGAAGTCAGGGCTGCGATTACGAGTATCGAAATGAATTCCTTCATTGGTTTAAAATTCCAAATGTTATTTCTACTGATCTGTGAGTTCAAAGAATACTCATATAGTACTATTATTGCGCAGATAATTATCGCGTAACATGGGTAAAATTAATAAAATCAAATGTAATTTCAAAAGATCAGCAAATATTTGTCTTATACGGTGTGAAACCGCATATTTCCTGAATACACGATATGAAACACTCCAAGTAAGGACATAAATGGCGCAAAGCTATTGAGAATCTACATACTTACAGCTAGTCTTTGAAAGTTGACATCAAAACCGTTTTAGGAAAGATAAGATGTCGAGTGCTTCGACTGCTTATGATAGTAGAGAGTAGTAGAGTCTGTTCTAGAAATGATCGTTTAAAAGTACCCAATACTACGGCAAAATACTTGGGACTTCATTACGAAATAACTTACGAGATAATTATTAACAATTTATCGTATTTTTATTATAGAAGTGCTATACATTAATTGGATTAAAATCTGAAATACACAAAGCAAAGTTGGTAAAAGATTATAGCAACGAAGATTGTGATATTAATTGATTAGATGATACGATAAGATAATTCCTGAAAGAGCACAATAAGATAAATAAGTGCTGTTCTTAACACACTTTTCACGGTCCGCTACATGCTATTAATTAAGTAGGTACTACAAACAAACTGCTCTAAAAAGTGGAAAATTACTGTAACAACGACGGTAAGTTCTTCCGGGCGAGATGGTCATGTTATGCAAGTTATGAGAATAAACGATACATGACTAAATATCTACTCTTACCTCTAAGACTGTTTGTGGAGATCCACAGGTACTTCATAGCAATATCAATCGATATAATAAAAGCTGGATATAGGAATTTTGCAAGTAACGTCAACCCCTATTTTTCATTGTATTGAGGTATCCATTGTTATTCCTGAATGGATCACTTTTGACAAATATTTTGTTTTTTTTAGTATGGTCAGCAAAACCGACGTTGACCATTCTGCCAAAGCCTAAAGTGACTTGGAAAAACTCTTTTGTTTAGTTTTGAACATTACACAAATCTAGGTCAAAGTGTTTGTAAATATAAGTTTTTAAAACCCGCTATAAAATGCCTGCATACGTGGATAGGCATATTAAAATAATCATAAAACCGTGTGATATTATTTAATAATTCCAGATTTTGTGCCAAGGCTGGAAGTTCAAATCTCAGGTCTCATACATATTCTCATAATTTTTATTGTTTCTTAGTCTTAAAGTATAGGATACTGTAATTAGGTACTAGTAAGATACCCATCTGAAGTTGAGTCAATCATAGTGTAACGCATGGTTAATGAATACCAAATTCAATGGAAAACTAAGATAGATACTACACACGCGAAGTTTTACAAATTAAAGTAATTATTATTAATGAAGAAGTCAATTCATTTGTTATTGTAAGAGGTGTGGTTTGGGGCAGTAGCCTTAATAGAGAAAGGATGTTTAGGTCTAGACAATTACGAATAAAAATAATTAAATTTTAGAGTTATGTTTATGTGGACTATCAAAATTCTACTGCTAAGAAATTCTAGGAAAAATTTTTAGGGAACGTTATTTTTATGTCAAAGAATAATTTATACCCAAGAAAATTTCAAATGGATGCCTACAAGAGTTCATCGTACGGAACCAAAGATGTATATTTAAGACAACAACTGTTATTTTTGTATGTCAAATTTATGCAATAGAAGTGAATGTATCGTTTATTTAGTTTTATTTATAGGTTTGTACCACACTTTTTCACTTTTGTATACGTACATACATACCTACTACCTATTAGCTATGTTATGTTTTAAACAAGTTAGTAATGACAGGTATTTATTTCGCAAAATTTAACTAGGTATAGGTTGATAGGATATAGGATATAGATTAGATATGATATAGGATATAGATTCCTAATAATTTTAACTTAACAATAATATTATTTATTTGAAGAAAAAATACACAGGTTTCCAACTAAGAAAGCCAAAATTGGTATTCTGTGGCCTTAATACACAAATTTAGAAAGAGAAATTATAGCAATATTTTGGAAATTACCCAAACAGAAATGTAGTGATATATGGTAATTTAAATTAATAAAATAAATCGTTTTGTCGTTCTTATTAACCTTTAATTGAATCAATATTATAAGGCTGTATTTATTAATAGTTAACCAAAATAGCTCGACAGTAAGTATCAACTGATAATAAGTAGGTACGCCTGATTGGTAAAACAAAAGTTGAATATAATAATATTGATCCTAAAAGTACTAGTGTAAATAAATAGATAGGTCTTTTCACATATTTTGCTCTATAAAACCTGGTAGTCTGTCTTCCGCTTCCGTTTGTTCTGATCATTCGCGTCAATTTATTAGATAATACTATAGTAATACACAGCATCATAAAAACTAAAAACAGCATGGTACTATTTGAAAAATAGAGTTAGCTGTCCCCACCCTTCGGGTATAGCAGGCGTGATCTTGTGTTATGATTGTGATTAGCTTATTAACTCCTCCGAAAGCTCCTCTAAAATGTCCTTTATTCCTAAAGGATTCTAATCAGGAATACACCGCATGTAACGGAAAAACAACAAGCAGTTTCTGTAGTTCACCCATCTCCACATTGACAATATCATCATCTGCTTAGCCTTTTCCCAACTATGTTGGGGTTGGCGTCCAGTCTAACCGGATACAGCTAAATACCAGTATTTTACATGTAACGACTGCCTATCTGACCTCCACAACCCAGTTAGGTACTGGGTAATACTGTAATACCCCTTGGTAAGACTGGTTGTCAGACTTTCGGGCTTCTGACTACCCGTAACGACTGTCAAAGATCCACGAATGACAGCCGGGACTAACGGCTTAACATGCTTTCCGAGGCAAGGAGGGGTCTCGGTATTTATAGATGGTCATCTATCCACAGACCAACCGCGGCAAGCGTAGCTTGACCTGATCGATCGATCTGTGCAGCTGTTATTATTTAGCCTTAAGCTCCTCCTCCACATTAAAAATAAAAGGGTGTAATCAGTCGGCCTACCTGCGCCAAGTTTTTTTTGTTTATACCACGTAATTACGATGGATTGATTAAACTTCCCTCCAAATGATATCTGTTTTTAGTGTTTCGTACCCGAGGGTGCAAATGGGGTCTTATTATTAAAAGCATTCGCCACCTTTTTCTCCGCCTGTCTTTCACCGGGCTGTAACATTTCCTGTTTATTTTACAAAATGCATAGTACCTAAATCTATGTTTCTTTGTGTCTGTAGTCTGAGAAATAATAAAAAGGAGGTAAACTGTAGATACGAGTTTTCATGTTTACAATACAATTTTTCATTACATTTTCGAACAATCCAGCAGAATGAAAAGGTAAACAAGTTTCCCTTTCTTTAAATGCTTCGGCACACTTCTATGCCCGTCTCCAATTTTTTCTCTGTGTTACGTAATGTTATGAGGATGGGTTGAACAACCTTCTTTACGCGCCATTGCGACCAGTAAGTACGAACTTAACTCGTGTGACTTTCTGCAATGTAATTATAATAATTATTGTGCGAATTATAGAAGCCCTTAAGCGATTGTGTTTTTCTCATTTACCTAAATGTCAAAAATACACTTATGGTGAGTAATTATTTTAATTTTGTGTAATACCTTCCCAAGGCTTTACTCCCAAGTAAGGCTTTGGATAGCTATTATACCATACCACCACCATAGACGCTTTATATTTTGGGTTATTAAATCACACGTAGAGAATAGCCACGTCTAACAATAATAATAATAATCATTTTATTATCAGGCAGCTAACCTAGATAAAATACACCTCTACGATTACAACTCTACTGCTGGCAATAGCACAGCATCCCTACATATTTTATAAGTAAGTTTATCGTGCTTTGTTTTGTCACCCCTATTAGGTGCCAAAACAAAATATGTCAAACTGAACAAGATTTAACTATCTATATTTCAATGCTAGCTCAGTTCCAAAAAATCCAGAAGTAATGGTATAGTCTCCCTCTTACCGAGAGGAGGCCTGTGTCACAGCAGTGGGAACATTATAGGCTGATTATGATGATCATATAGCAAGTATTCTGCCTCTCTATTGGACCTTCTTAGATTACCGCTTATCAACATAAAGTAAGCCAAAGAAGTCACGAGAAAACCACAGTCAAAACTGTTATAATGAGTTTCAAAATGGCTACTAAGTATCTTAGAAGTGCCAAGTAATGTATTCAAAGTGTTAACTTTCTCAAGACCGGTATCTTAAAAGAAAAAATCATTATTAATATCAACGTCCGTCTTTATTGCAAACCTAGGTAATATGTCTTGATCTTTTTATTTTATGTACTTTAGTTTATAAAAAAAATAGTTTTTAACGATAAACAACCATTTAAAAGCGATTCTTTAATAGTTTGGCAGCGTTTAGAATAAAATTTGCCAGAATGCAAGAGTCGTTGAGGATCCGAAACGATTAAATAGGCCATAAAAATATTGATTCCATAAGTGCTAATCCAAATTGACCTGAATCCATCATTATTTGATATAGAAAAATCATAGCTGATGTCGCTACTAGCAACCTGCGCAAAGGCCACCTATAATCTCGATCACGTTCGGACATTGACATGTAACGTAACACCACATTGAAAGTGAAGCCGTTTTGCTTTCTGACTACCACCGTCCGGTGTCGGCCAAATTATAAACATTACTATATTTAGTCGGGACTGAGTTATCGATAGAAAGTGCCCCTCCTATTTATTTGTGTGAGAATGAATAAAAATAATCTATCTATTAATCTTGACAAATCTGTATATATACAATTTAACAAATATTACAATAATAAATTCAATTTTAAAATGGACATACCAAAAATTAACCAGGTGACAAAAACTAAGTTCTTAGGTGTAGTAATAGACGAACATTTGGACTGGAAGGCACAGGTTGAGCATGTATGTAGAAAAGTTAATAAATTTGTATATGCCCTTAGAAAGATTAAGAAAATAACAAATATAAAAACGGCTATATTGTCATATAGAGCGTATGTGGAATCCTCGTTGCGGTATGGAATAATAAAATGGGGAAATAGTACCGACTTTAATAGAGCATTTATCGCACAAAAGAAATGTATACGAGCCATGTACGGGATTCCATCAGATGAATCATGTAAACCAATATTTAAAAAGCTTGGTTTGCTACCATTGCCTTCAATATATGTATATGAAGTATGTATGTTTGTACAGAAACATAAAGAACTGTTCAAAACAGCGGAAGATGTATGTTCACGAAGTCGGCGTGACCAATTCAGGCTTGTACTAGACGAGATACCCAGGTGTGCTAAATATAATAAAAACTGTGTGGCTATGTGTGTGCGTATATTTAATAAATTACCAAATACGTTAAAATTACTAAATTGCAGACTTTTTAAAATTGAATTGTATAATTGGTTGAATGAAAATGGTTTCTATAGTGTTAAAGAATTTCTCGAACATAAAATGTAATGTATGTGTGTATTATAATTTTGCATGCTTTAATATTAAGCAAAACATGTTTGGACTCATTTTATATTGTAACACCTTTTAATACCGTGTTTTTTGCAAATAAATATTATTATTATTATTATTATTATTATTAATGATTTACTTTGTATTTTTTATTGTGTTTGAACGTAATAGTTCTTCGCAAGTTCTTTAAAGTGAACAGAGAACTGTGCTTCTAGGGAGTTTGTTGCGCCACTTCTACTTCCCAGCTAAAATACTAGGAAGTGGTGAAGGGAAGATGTTTTGAGGGACTGTCTTATGTAATTTTGACATTTAAAAAGTTCTGATCCTCTGCTTAGTTTTACTAAATGGCTTTTTATTTTGATTTTAAACAAGACTGCCAAATACCTGCATAATTATTTCTGTATTTCCAAATAGGGTTAAAGTCAAAGTTTTTTCCTTACTACACCAAATACTAGATTTGGGTCACCTCTTATCACACACTCATACATTATATACCACTGCCCAGACAGCCCAGTCTAAATAAAAGAGTAACGAAAAGTCACATAATTTATGTATTGTTATTATTTGTTAGGACACAGTACATATTATTGCAAAATAAACAAGGCATATTGCAATTGTATTGTATACATTTGCCTTTGGATTTTTTCTCAGCTTTTTTCTATCTAACAGTAGCGAATTCGTTGACCCACAAAATAATGGTGACATATTAATAAGGTCTGTTCCACTTTCATTAGTTATTTAGAATCAATTAGTTCCTTGCAGACCTGCATTTAATAACATACAGAAAGGACCTATTTGAGAACATTTTGTGATAGTTATGACCATGGAGAAGTGTGTCAATCAGTCATTGTCTTCTCTCGTATGTTATAATGAAGCTATAACTGTCTTGATAATCAATTGAACACTAGGTCGATAATAAAACTTTTGTAATATGCAATAAAATGTTGTAACATTTCTTAACTTGCTGACAATAAAAGTAAAAACAATAGCTCGTATGCACTGCTATTAAAGGCTCTATTACTTCGTAAAACTTTACAAGAGATCCATCTGCAATTACAAAATAGTTTTGCTAAAATAAAATGCCGAATGCTAGTATTTATTTATCAAGCCTTATATAATAGGGGTATAGCTTATTTGAATTAACTTAGTGTTCATATCCAGACTCAGACGCAGCAGAGAATTTTATAATTGAAAACTCAAAACATTATTTTTGAAGAACATTATTCTTTGTATGGATAAAAAAAACAAAAGAGTAGTTTATTATGAAGCTATTCATACCTCACTGATTTCCCTGCTCACAAAAAATACCCGCGTATGTATTACTTAACTCTGAATTAAGTAATCATATGACTCAGTGATAGTCTACTGGAACTGTTTTGTCTACTAGATCTCCGTCTGATCCACAACGCGCGTCTACACAAGCCAATTTGCCCTTTGACACGGTTTTGTCTAGACAGAGACGTGACTCGTCTGTGTCTAAAGGAAAGTGTACACAAGTGATTGTTTGTACGAGCCAGGTTAAACAATATTCTGTCTATCGAAATTGGTAACTTGGTTTTCTGTAGGATCACATTCAGCAGCATCCAGTAGATTTTACTAATGTTGGACATTATGCCATGCAAGAATCTTGTCTTCCTAGAATTATGAATTGCGGAACACGGCACATGAGCGTATAAGTTAACATCTTATGATGAAACTGGCCACGACATTAGAACAAACATAGTCCTTTCTCTAGAAAGGACTATGTTTGTTCTAATGTCGTGGCCAAGCAAAGTAAGCTCTAGCTTATGACACTTGTACTGCTTGACCTACAAGGAAACAAGCATGAAGATAAACAAATACATTCATAATTATCACTACCAACGCTGCAGTGCACTACCTGCGTATGTTTGATTTGCACTCTAACTTTCACCGCAAAGAGCTAAAATTTAGACAGACACTTCTGCGCAGAGAAAATGCATCAGGGAAATTACCGTACCTAACTAATATTAATTTAATATAGCTGTAATTAATGCAAGATTATTCATTGAAAATATTGCATTTTGTCATTGTTCTTAATAAACCTTAATGAGTTCTCGTCATTCTAAAAGTTTAATGGGCTTGTAATTTCACCGCTACGTAAATCCTTCAAATCACTGAACAAGAACTCTTCCACTGCTGAAAAAGGTAGGGACAATTCGGGCCTATCCCATAGCACTCATTTGTTTATTCGTTCTCATGAGACCAAGTAACTGATAAATATAGCTTCTAAAAAGACGTACGTTACGGACGTGTTGCATTGCATTCATGTTAAAGTGTTCACATTCACTTAAAGTAAATTGATTCAAAGCAGAAATTATAGCCTTTATAATCTGCATTCGGTAACATTCGATTGTGAGATTCAATTCTCTGACGTTCACTATTGCGATATAAATCTAAAATGATGGCACATCATTATGGCGTTGCGTACTTGCGTATTTGTGATGGCACATTCACTGTATTTCGGTGTTAACGATTTAATCGAGTTCACCATCTACACAATGGCGCTTAAGTATGCCTGGGAGCCTATGCGTTTTTCATATTCCCATTGTTGTCATAAAGGTTTCGACAATCAATTTAAAGATAAAATCATGCTGAGGTTAATTTAATTTCAGATAATTCTCCAATTAACCGTCTTGGTAGAGCTAGCTTACAATTCATCTCACATTGACAATACTTTCTACATGTGGAGTGATGCCACTGATGCTAGCTTTTCATAGAGCGTCTAGGCCATCTAGCTAGGTGAAACGGTGTTTTAATAAACACAATGCATTCATTCGTCATCCGTACATAGTCTATTGCAAACCAGTTGACAAATGATTATATCATTTTAAAACATTTTGGTGAACTGGTTTATACAGAACTACATTGAGTGATATAATACAAAACAAACAATGCAATACTGTGTATTTTGTTGTACAAAACAATGGTGGAAAACTTGTAGCTGGCAGGTGAGGGACAAATTTACAGCATATAGCTATCTGCTGGGTTTTTAAAGTACGTTTTTAGACTGTTTCACACAATGCAACATTGTTTCTGAATAACCTGAAACGAATAATTGAACAAACTGCGTATGTTAGAGCTACGTAAAAATAGCACCACGTTTGCTCGACAGAATTAAATTTTATCCAGATTTTACGAAATAAACTTTCAAAGCACTAGTTAGGTTCATCCGATTCTTGATGTTATTAAGGCCAATCTTTTATTTAGATTGACCAAAAGTTATGGGTAATACTTAAGCATCTAAAGCCCTGATGATCATTCGACAAACAAAAAAGTAAAGGGTCTGATCATGGGCAAGGAAAAGTTTAAAATAAATAGGTATTAATATCACATGTGTGCAGACCGGACTCAAGACGGAAAGAAAGTAGTCTACAGTTTTTCTGACAGACAATCCGGTTTGCGATACACGCCCGGTGTTACCGCCGCCGCCGTCGGAAGGTGCTTCCTTAAGATCACGTGTATGAGTGTTACTGCACCATTTTTGCTAGTGAATGTTATTCAATAAAAGCGAAAGAGGATTGTGATAGTATGGTATAAACTGTCATTGTTACAACGTCATGAGTGACAAAAATTTTTGGCTTTGCCGATCACTTTAACCTTTTGATTCACATTTGTACAGGTAGGTCGCTCCCAACTCACCGGGGTGGTTTTAGTGAGGTAAAAATCCCATACTCCCCGACCTCCTTCCCCAGAGGTCGGGCGCCTTTTGAAGGTTTCCCCCCGACAACAAAAAAAAAAGGTCGCTCCCAACCGACGCTAGCACTTGTTATTTCACTTAAAGTTGTTTTTCGTTGGATTTATAATAATGACTCTTATAATGATTACGCAGCTACATGGAATTTCGAGCGCCAACTGTAACTACGGGCAAATTGTGACTGAAGATTACAAGATTTGATGTTCGCAGATTATAATGTAACAATCCTTCAAATACGTAACATAATTACCTACACTGTTTAAACCAGTTACTGTTACGTTCATTACTTAACAGCTAACAGTGCTAACGGATTCGATATTCCTACTTGCGTCATCTTATAAGGAAAATAGTGTCAAATTGGTGAATATGCATAAAAAATGTATCTTAAATGTAATAGGAAATGTCGTCTGTATTAGTCGATTCGGGGTCATTACATTCACGGATATCCGGCTGGAAATTAATTAAGATTACCAACTGGAAACCACTTTCAATTTGCTTGTATATTAGGAAAATCGTGCTATGTACATTATCTTAAAAACAGCGCCGTTATTAAATATTACAAGGTAACCGCATAATAGGGAACAAGAATAATCGCACAAAAAGCTAAGCATGCATACAATAAATTCACAGCTAGGGACTGTAAGAAAAGACTGTTATGGATCAAATTCTAGGAAATCTAATTCTAGGTACAAAATACAGCCCTGTTTTCTAGTAGGTAATTCCTATTGAGGTCGTCTGGTGATGATCCGCAAATCGCATCACATATTGGATCCAGGTTAATAGGATCTAAGTTTTTAGGATACAGATCATCGTTCACAAATGCGTGAATATCATTACTTATGAGCAAATTATTATAAGCTTCTTTAACAATTTCAAATAAACTCGCTGTCAGCAACGAGATAATTCTTACTTTGATTATTACTCATCCTGTATTGCCTTGGTTTTGAGTGATTACGAAGCACTGCCGAACATCCGTATGTGCATTGAACCCCTTCTACAGCCAAGTCACGGAATTAAGGTTTTCTATTCAAATTATACTAAAGTTGTATCATGTAACAGTCTGACCAGGTCAGACGACCCAGCAAATATGTTACTGTAGACAAAAAAACCAGTGATCATAAAATCGTAATATTCTTATACTAAACTTAATATATTAATATTATAAAGAGAAAGCATTTTATTTTTTGTACGATTGTTTGTCACGCTTTCACGTGTAAAACGGTTGAACGGATTTGAATAAAATTTGGCACATGGGTAGGCCATGACCTGGATTAAGACAAAGAATATCCCAATATTTCCACGGGATCGAGACTTATGCGGATGAAACCGCGAGGCGTATCTAGTTTTTATAAAAAGTAATTGTTAAAAATGTTATTAATTTACAGGATCGTCTTCAGTTTTATTTATGTTCATTTTTTGTCACACGATATCGAAAAGGAAGATAAAACCGGTTGACTCATAGACAATGATTCCAATTGTCATCTATTAAACAATAGGTGCTTATATCTATCACATGGTGAGCAAGTCGTCACTATCTTTGTATTCATCTCATTCATAACATGTTATAGGAGAGGATCAAAGATCAAACATTGACATCACCCACCACGGACTTTCTAAAACCTACGACTTTTACTACATTCGTTTATCATGACAAATTTTACCTAAGCGTAAACTGCAACCGCATTCCAATACTTATATTTTTCTTTATCCAAATCCCTGAAATTGTAAACGTTTTATGTAAGTGACACGATATTACGACATAATAATCATTCTTCATTCTTTGACGCCCACTGTTTGAAATAAAAAATGTCCTAAAAGGAAATGGTTGGTACCGATAAGCTATTACGACGCTCCACTGCATTCAAATTGCCGTGTATGACACTTTTATTGGCACTCTATGGCCTGTAACCCGTAATTGAACAGTTTCCTTTAAAGTCGCTAATTCTTTAAGTACGTACAACTTGAGTTGGTTTATTGGCCTAATTACCAGATGGAAATTAGTGGCAAAGCTTTTATACCAAGTATTTTACGATCATGGCAATCATGACTGTGTTTATTTTTCATCCAAACAATGGTTACCTGTATCATTGTCAGCTGTTGAACAACAATACTATACAGCTTTAATCAACAATCGCTTGAACTGAAATCTCTGACACACAGATTTGGATGTCAAGTTTTATCTTAAATACAAGAAGAGAGTGTGCTATTCATAGGGAATTTTCCACCATCAGCCAAATTGCAGGCCAGTTTTTTTAATTTTGACTAAAAATTTTCATCAATTCTGCTCATGAAGCCGCAATAGACACTTCGCAAATTTTATGGTTTTATGAAAAAAAATAAACTTTCTTCGTCATGGTCTAATATAGTAGACCTACATACCAAGATTTCTCTAAGTGTCTACAAGAAACAAACAGGAAATTAAATGTCGGTAATTATCACCATTAAGTCTCATAGAATGTCGTATTGTTCCTACATGTAGTAAAGCAAAGTCATATCTTTCATTTATTCATTAATAGCGCGTATAGATAGGTGTACCTTACCTACTCGTTACTATTTAACACCCGTGAAATTGAAATGTTGATTTTTGCAAATATAAGGCCTTTCTATTTTGTGTAATAAAATACCTTGTAATAGTGAAAATAAAAGTTAATATTAAAAGTTGTATTATCTTAAAAGTTGCAGCTGCGGCTGGCACATATTTTGTGCCCAAGCTGGGAAAGCCACGATTTATTTAAAAAATGTGTTCACTTTCTATATAGTTTTTTTAATTTTTTTTATTGCTGAATGCGCTCTTGACCTCGATCCCACCTGATGGAAAGCGATGTATGAGGTCTATGATGGAACGAGCGGGCCCAGAAGATGCCTAAGGCACTGAAACTCTCACGCATAGGTATCGGTATGTGGATCTATAGGTATTTTAAAAGTTGATCTCCATGCACCAGTATGTTTCAACGTCAACACCCATAACTCTAGATCATTTGTATGTTTCGGTTGGCGTAGCAGTAGTAGCAATTTTCCACATCGACGCCGACGCTGCCAATTTAAAAAATAAACTTCCGTTGTGCAGTTTTTTTCATTACTTAGCATCACACTGAGACTGAGCATCTTTTGGGGACGGCAGAAGTATTGAGGTACAAATAAAACAGTTGGAGCAAGACGACTGGTCGTGGCTGTGCCGAAACATAACGAAGCATGCGCTTAGAAGGAAATGGCGAAGGATCGTGTTTATTGGGATCTTCTCATTTAGAGCAATGTTTTTATCTTTAAAAAATTTTTTTTCTGCATGCGGTAGTCTTTAATTACATCCATAATAGTTAATATTTTGAACTGCTGAATCCTCGACTGTTAGAGGAGGGGCAATTTAGGATTTGGAAAGTAGCCTAGTTTTAATCAGCCATTCAAAAACAACGTTTTACACAGCTCAAATTCTCTGTTAAATGAAACCTATTAATGGGTAGAGAAATTTTTGTTTACCTACAACCTACGCAATACATTTTCTTTTCGCCTTGACACAAGAACTTAGAATTCATATATTATGTCAATAACCTCGAGGTAATAAAATAAGCGATTTGGAAATCGCGTACCTAGTCAAAACGGAGTGGGTGAATGTCAAATGTTGGATTTTCAGAGTTAATGCCCTACATCCTACAAAGTTGAAAAAAAAAATTAATTTCATTTTCTGAGAGGCCAATAGAATGACCTACGCCGAGCAAAAATAAAATCACAATTATAATATTTAATCCAAAACTTCAATAATACAAAACAATCAATTACTTAACAAAAATGTGTCTCCAGCTGATCGCTTCCGCCGCGAGCAATGTCGTGGCCCCACCAAGCGGAACCATGCAGTATGACGTCAGAGCGGCGCGCGCGCATAAAAAACTTTCACTTTTCTTTCACTGCCAAGGCTCGGCTCGCGGCCGCACACTGTCGTCATAATCATATCATGTTTATAACAATATAGCTATGTGTTGTTTCAAATTACCTATTACTTAAATTGTACAGGAAATGTGGAAAGGATGGTAAGCCGTATGGAGTAAAATAATGTAATGTTACTGTTTCCTACGTTATTTATTGTTAAGACTTGTTGTGGCGCAAAGAACGGTTATTATTAAATGTGTTGCCGAGCACAATTATTTAAAGTAGCTTTACATGCTGCTGACAATGGTCTAAGTGCTTCGTTTAACAAGTCGTCTGCTCTCTTTGTAACTGAACGTGATGTAAGATTTGGACATAGCAGCGCCTTTTGTTTTCTGTACATGTAGGTAAATGTTGTGTCTTAAGGGGTTACAGTCCTCTACAGATAGAGGATGGATAAATCGCCTATATAAGATTAAACGATCCCATACGAAATAATAGACACTTTTAACCAATATAGCTCGCTATGTCAATCAAATCAATAATTTTACTAAAGTTCACGCAGTCATTCAGTAACTCTGGCTTTCTTCCCCAGCTATGGATCTGCGTGGCGTGCCTGGCGTCCTCGCTGGCTGCGCCGGCGCCGGCGCGGGGTCCGCAGTTATACCTGGACATCATTGATATGGCCGCCATCAGCAGGATGTCGCCGCAGCAGCTCGAATCGCTTGCTGAAGGTCTAGCAGCTGAAGAGATCATGAGGTATGGCAATTTCATAAAACAATATAACATTGATCTTCTGGTAGGCCAATAGGCATAGCAAATGAAAAGACTAGAGAAGTATGAGTAATATCCAGATCGTGCACCTGCATTACCTTTATTGGCATTTGTTTTCACTAGGATGAAATTAAATGAGCGCAATAGAGTAGATACTGCTTCCATCATTAAAATAGATTATTTTCGGATGACTAATAAATATTTGTACCTACTATGTTTTTGATTTATTTTTGTTGGATCCCTTTTTAGATCCCATTTTATAGGTAATATAATTTTGTAGAAGAGTACCCTTTTATTTAGAGGAAGGTAACCATTTGAACAAATTTTTCAATGGTGTGAATCCAACTTTTCACGAAGCTACATCTTCCATTTCCTTCACCAGGACAAAGCGGTCGTCAGCCCAAGCGCTAACGTCAGTGGTGTCCAAAGCATCGTCAGGGCTACAAAGCAAAGTGGGGCTGCTGGGTCAGGCGTCCGCCTTCATCTCGTCAGCCTCCAGTAAGACCAGTGGACATGGGGAAGAGGGCCACGGGTATAACTATGAACCGGTAAGATATCGAAAATATATTAGTATTTTAGGATCTCCTTAGTAGTGGCCTGAAGCTCGGAGTTGATAATACTATCAGAGACGGCCTACGACGAACATCACTGCTTTTTCTTTAAAATAATACAAATTATATAAAAAGTCTAATTTTATTGATTTTATTCGATGAAAAAAACAAGCAACCGTCACAACTAACGGATGACTGATATAATAGCTACATCTAAAATTAATTATAACGGTCGCGAATGAGAAATTCATCAGAGTTACTTTTCGTCGCTTTGTCGATCATTATCACCTTCATAACACTTTCGCAACCTCACAATATTTAGTTTTACCTACCAGTCAAAACCGAACTTAATACTTAGGTACTCCTCAATTTAATCATACATTCCCTTTTAGCATCAGCAAGACGAAAAATACGACTACTGGGGGCTGAAGAAATCAATCCTCTACACTCTGTTCCAAGCCGTGAAGGCCATCACCGGTGGGGTGACGATCCTGAAGGGTCAGCTAATCAAGGGAGGCGGAGCGCTCGCCGCCACGCTCGGCAAGGTCATCTCGGTGAAGGGAGACGCCGTCAGCAACCTCGGCAAGAAGATCGTCAGCGCCGCTGCTCTTAGCAACAAGAAACCACATTGTGAGTACTGTAGTTAACATATATTTTGGGCTCTGACGCCGCTCAGTTTGTCTGTCTAGCCTGGAGTACATTTTTAAAGAATTTCTCTCTGTAATCTCCTATTCTTTATGTAAATACAGATTTAGCCATAGAGGTACTTTTGTCATTACTTTAAATTAATTCATCATCAGCATGTTTCTATGAAAACGACGTTTTTTTAAAGGTTTCTCCATGCTTATTGTACGCGAGACTAAGCTTCTAAGAGCTTGACATTAGTAGCTATAAGTTACGTTTAAGTTATCAAGTGCTGATTAAGGGGCTATGTTGGGAAAAATTCAGTTTTTCTATGTCTTGTAACTTGCTAAGTATGTGGAATAGGGATATAGCATTTTGGTATATGTTTTTTGACTCTTTGGCCTAGTATCGTGTAAAAGGAATACACGATTCAATGATTTTTTTTCGATACAAAAAAAAAGCAAAGTTATATCTATTTTTTTTAACTTTTTTCGATATCACGGCGTAACGCTTAAGAGTTATTCAATGGAATTTATATTAAAACATACAGAATTATCATATCAAAGTTGATTTAAATTTAATTAATTTGTTTTTCTTAAAAAGGAGTAAATTCGTTTTGACACATACGTTGTTTATTCCGTTAGATTTTTGAGGTAGGGCCTTAAAGTTATTCACGGAGCTTATGAAGATGCAGCACGCAGAAGCGGCTTGAAAGGAAGGCTTGTGCCATAAGATAATAATCAAAACTTATTTAATCCTATTAATAAAAAAAATTGTGCCACGATCTACAAGCTACTCAACGGGAATTATGGAGGGGTCAACTTAAAAGTAATTATACTTATAAGAATTAATTATACTTAGAACTATAAATAATGTTACCCACATACTTTATTATGTATCTATTAGGTCAATTGATTGTTATGTCATCTATATGTAATAGTTGGTTAAACTTCCCAAATAGATAGTAATTATATTTTGTTTACATACTTAGTTTACGTAACATTTGTGTTAGTGGGTTGTTACATATTTATCTAATGTATAAATGTTACTACACTCATAATTACTTGCATAATAAGCAAGGCAAGGATTGCCATTGATGCACAAACTACCATTAGTGAAAGGGTTCCGCTAACACAAATTGATTGCCATACAATGTTTATTACCAAGAAATGAATAACTTCGTTGAACACCGTGGCATTCACAATGAATGGAGGCTGGAGAATTGAAGACAAGACGATGGCTGCAGGCTGTTAAACATACCCATAGAAGAAAGCAGGAACCCAGAAGAACATAATATAAATTAAGGATGATGTTCTACCTCTGTAACTGTAACTCAGGCTAAGCACATCACCAGATGTTAGTCAATGCAATATTAGGTATTTGATTTTTTCGCATAACTGTAGTCAAAAGAGTTTTTTATAGCCAAACATAAGAAGGATGGTGTATAAATAGAAAGAGCCAGTGAAAGAAATATGTTCAAATTCTATTAGGTATTGCAAAGTTTTGTTTAAAATAAACGCAGCAAAATTAAGTTAGGGCCTAATTAAAAAGGAACAAATAAAGCTGCGTTCAAACTCATTTCATGTCACTCAAGCAATTCATTGATTTATTTTCTAATATAACTCAACCTTATTGTATTAAATTCGCCTTATTTACAATAACTGTGCTTAGACATAATTAACAAATAATATGATTAATGAATAGTAATTTAGAACGATTTTGTGAATAAAAATATTTGAATAAAAAACAATTGTTTGTTAAGCTATATATCGTGGTTTCTTTTCTTTGTTTATTTAAGATTAAGTTACCTACTAATTAAATCGGTTTGTCCACTATTTTTTATAATTATTTTTATTACGTGTACTTACTTATTAAGTAAGTAATACTGCATAGGTTAATTAACATTTTGAGTAACTGTGTGTCATGTAATAAAATTTTAACAAGAATTAAATAATGATTCTTGTTAAAATTTTAATACTTAAGTATATGCTTTTTATGACACACAGTTACTCAAAATGTTCTTCACTAAAATTACACGGAATACCTAACATAACTATAGGTAATACCATCCATTGAATTCACATAAAAAATCATGACGTAGTGCTTAGGTATCCATTTACGTCACTTTACAATAATCACATCACAATAACTCTTCCAACTAAAACAGTGACGTATATATTTTGACACCGTGTTATATTGTAAATGAATGGGAAAAATACACTGATACTGTTATCTAATGAATGTTTTTACGTATTCCTCAAGCAAGTCTGACCACATTTATGTTACTTCTTTTGACTACAAAATAAAACGTCATATTTATCCTGCTTGTTACGTAACATGTGGTTATTTAATCTTCTTTCCCTGAGGAAAACGAGATGGTGTCTACTGGCGTATCTATGTAGCTTCATGAGACTATAAGGTCACATCTTCTATAGGTACATTGATTAGGTACTTGCCATACTACCTATAAGTTGCCATGGGAGTTTACTTAATTAATAAAAAAAGTAATAGTAGAAGCCTACTTAATGATTTATTGCTACGTTACCTTCGGTATAAGGGCATCGTTCAATATGGCTAATTTTCATTAGTAGATAATTCCGTCGATATACAGCATGCGGGGCCACACCAACGGGAAACGCTGTTGATTATCGCGATAAGTTGTGTTTGCACCTACAGTTAACGCCCGATTATCGCGATAATCAACGGCGTTTCCCGTTGGTGAGGCCCCGGAATAATGAAAGTCATAATTCGATAACGCGGACTGTACACTGTCTGCGGGAAATTCCCGTAGCGGGTGTAGCGACCAATGAAATTCATCGGTCGGTAAAAAGCGTGCGGGAGAGTCACACCTAATGAAAATGACCACTGAAAATGAGCCTTCAAAGCAACTGCCAAAGGTGCGTTGCAGGTTCTCCGTCGACTAATGAAAACGGTTCCCTGCATACATAAACTCACGCCTTTTTCCCATGGGGATTATTGGGTATTTGTTACTTGTTAAATTATTATTGGATAGGAAGGTAAGTAACTAATTATAGTTTACAAAAAAAATTGTCATAAGTTCTTTTCTAAGTCATACAGTAGATACCACTACTACTTTCACCAATAGAGATATGTTTATTCAAGCAAAAGCAGTGTGAATATGATTGATCATGGTGTTAAAAATGTGCTTTCTTTAGTAAATTTTCGACTTCTCATCTGGCTAATATTGCAGTGCAGACACATAGTATGTTGCAACCCAAAGACGTCCTCAGAATTCTGTGTTCTTCATGAGGATGAGAAAAACCAAGTACCTAACGGGCCACGCATAATGGTCTACTCGTAGGATCAAACCCATAACATAGAACATAGAACCAAGTAACGGGCAAAACTCTAAAAGCGTTCCCCGTAATTTTCCAGCGACAGCGATATACGGCCCCCCGCCGACCTCGCACCTGGAGTACGGCCCGCCCAGCGCGTACGGCGCGCCCACTGCGCCCGCGCACTTCACGGCGCCCTCCGCGCCCACGGGCTACGCCGCGGCCAAGTACCCGTCGCAGCTAGACGGTAAGGAGATTCACTTGTTATGTTACGAGGTTACGACGAACAGTAGTAGGCCGCGTCTTAACCGAAACTGCTGCGAGAGTACGTGATCGTCGCGCTCGTTTTTATGAATATGACATACTCGTGCGATCAGTCAAGTCGCGTTTGTACGTTATTACTTTAGTAAACGATCGCATAAACGAGTATTCGCGCGACGATTGTTTTCGGTTAGGACGCAGGGGCAGGTTTGGATTAGGCTCCAATTTTTTATGGTCGTTGATGCTGTATAGGTAGTGAGTTTTATTTTAAAGACTCGGAGTAAAGTTGTTGCGTTATCAAAATTGACAGTTGGAAAACAATTAATTAAGGATTAAATAATGAATATTTTATTTGCTCTATTCGCCGATGACTTTATTAATTTTGACTGAAATAGTCCTAGTGATATACTATGATTGTAACCTGTTATAGTTACCTTATGAATAAATAAATAAATCATAAGATAATCAAAACAGCAATTTATATAACACAGCTCTTATACTAGAGCAAGCATGGTTTAAATATTTTTTTGGGCTGTAAACAAAAAAAAAAACTGACGTGACTGATCTTTTTACAGTCATGATTACAGAAATAAAAATTACTGACTGTGCCTACCGGTTATGTTTATGAAGAAAAAAACAAAAACGTCAACAACAAAAACAACTACATTTTACAACTGCTCTGTATTACATTATGTAAGCTAATAGTCTAAGAGCTTGTACGCATTATCGTAAAAGTTGTTGCGCAAACATTCGTTATTTTTGGAAAACAACATACGATTGTCAACAAAAGAATTAATTAGGTTGTCACTATAGTGTCTATTTTTGTTCGACGACCGGCACTCATATTCCAGCTGTTCAGTTAATCAAATCAAAAAATCATTCCGATCAATAGGTCTTAAAAACAAATTGACCTAATAGCAAAACAACATTATTAGGAACATGAAACGACACTTTAGTAAAAGCATAATTAATGTTTCAATCATTCACATGAATGAATGATTAAAATATTTACAGCAAATAAGGAAGAATTATCGGTCGCGTACATAATAAAGTGGCAAACTGGGCTTTCCTGGCGCCAAAATCTGCAAACGATGTTACCTAACGTGATCAAGAAATGGTTACAAAATTGACACATCACATATATAAGCACATAAATAAGAATACGCAAAGTAGAACATATCTATTATCTTCAATCTATTGCGCAATGTGACCGGTCAGAAGTCTCGATCCACCGGAACTGAGAGGTTACATAAGATTCATACAAAACGCATCATGCTTACACAACTCGACCGTAGTAGTAATGAATACCATTGTGGGAGCAACGTGATGTAATTATAATGTTTTTTACGCGGTGTGGGATTATTTATAGAGTAACAATGGTAGACAAGACTTGGGATGTTTCTACCATTTGGCAATGCCAGGATAACAAAACGAAATAGTAAAGAGGCTTCGTCAAGTCGGACGTGCAATAGGTTTGCTAAATTGGCGTAAGAAACGATAAAAAAAAAACTGATCTTTAACAGAACAACGTTACAATGGACATAAAATCAATAGGAATAAATTAGCAACAAATTGAAGTAATTTAAGAAGTAAAGACAACATGTCAACGTTTATGACTACAATAGTTAATATCAAGTATGTGAGATAAAGTAGATAATCAAAAACGTTGACACCAAGCACCAACTATTAATAGTAAGTAATCGTAAAACAGTTACAATAACAATTATAGCTATTTACGTTAACTTATTTTCCAACACGAACGTTTTGACGATGCTTATATATTCATAAAAGTTGTAACCATAGACCCATACAGAAAATATGTAAGAAGTGAATTTGTGAAAACATGACTTGCTATTTCAGTCACTGACGCAACAAAATTGCTATTACACTATCTGCGATATCAGGTGCGGGTCAGGTAAGTAAGAAATTCAAAGTGAATTAATACTAGGTACTAAATAAAATAAAAAAATCTTTATGTTAAAAACAAAAAATGGTTCGTAAGGCTGTATACTTCGGAGTTTTTGACCTGACTATGATTTTCTTCTTATTAATTAAACAGGTAGGTCGAATAGAATCGTTAAACAATAAACTTACAAAAAATTTGAAGCCGTTTTAAGTCCATTATCCATTATTTATTGTCCATTATCTGGTTTACTTCTCGAAGTCACGAATTTCCAATTGCTTACGAACCTCTTACTGCCTAGATCTTATCACTAGTTATACCAACATTTAGTATCTCATCTAGGTCATTATTACATAAACTCTATTTCCTGAGCTTGTTGCGTAAAGTTTGACATTTCTCATCTAGATACCTAGCATCCTACATTTCGATTTTATTGGTTTTATTCATGAATAAAACATGCCCAATGGAACTTTTCCCATTTATGATGTTAATATTATAATAATGAATTAATAATTAATATGCAAATTCAGCCGAGATTTTGTTATATCTAATATATATTATGGTTTATCTTCCGGTTTGATAATTCTGTTGAATAATGCTGGAAAGCCCTCAGACCAAATAAAAAACCAAGACAGAGCGCTGAGAATGATACAGTGAAGTATGCCAAAACTACACATCCGCTCTGTGCATACACGCTCACACGCACACATTTACAACCATTTACAATAAAATTACACCTCACTAAGTGCACACATGCTTACGAAACCGGCTTCACTTTACTGTTGACAGCCCTCTGTCTTGGTTTTTTATTTGGTCTGAGGGAAAGCCATTGTTACTCGGTTTCCAACAACGCCCTCAAGTATTTTCCCAATACAATCCAGAATCAATTGTTTTAAAATTAATTCTGATTTATGGTTACAAACAAAACAACAAAACAAATAGCTGGTTATTTGATATTTTATTCAAAACTTAATAATTAATTTCTAGGTCAAAATTACTTTTCGTTCTTTGCCTCATGATCAAAACGTTTTGATCAAATTAATACATGAAGTACTCAACAAAAACAACATGAGGTAATTCTAAGTAATAAATTAAAACTTGTCGATACCCAATTTATCATGACTGCGTTATTTACGATAGGTGTTCCTTACATAACTGACACCTAACGTTTATCATCCGCGGTCGGTAAAACTGCCAAAGAGGTCGCATTCATTTAGTACTTTTGTATATTGAGCAGACTTTTACTTTTGGCAACAATTTGTAGGTACTTGAATATATTTAAATTTTAAAGACCATAACTTTTGTGCTGAATACGTAATTGCGGTTAGGTTGGGTCATACATTGTTGTCTAGTGCAATATTATAATAAACCAACTTTAAATTCAATATAATACAGTATTGAAAGATGAAACACTTAATTCAAAAGTTAATTCAATAAAAAAACAAGGAATCAAATGGTGTTTTAAATTTTGTAACAGATTATTGACTGAATTTCCTGTGAGATAAAAACTGGAAATGATTCAGGAATCCGATTCCTCATGATTGAATGATCTTTTAGAAAGCTTTGAGCCCGTCTACTGAATCCGTTGCTAATATTATGCAGATAATTACTTTGCTCAGGGCAAAATGATCGTTAATTGTGAGAGAGCTAGAAACTGAAAGATCATATATTATTTTTGAATAGGTTTTTGTTAATGTTATACTTAGGTTAATGATGTACCTGTGTGATGATGGCGACTGTCATTGGTTACCAAATTAGAGAAAGTATGACTTTGTAGTTTAATCAAGTTTTATTTGCAGACTGGTTGCAGTATTTCTCTCGATGCACGATGAAATCGACATTTAAAAAAGTATCATTCGTAATTTCTAGTGCAATGGTTTGTAATTTTATTTCGCACACTTTTTAATAAAATGACATCGATAAGATTTTTTTTGTGATTTAACACTAACAATAAATATTAATTTAATTACAATAATTATTTTGTAATTATTTTCATCATTTGATTATACAAAAGACGGGATCTCGTTTAGCATGTCTAATAATAATTATTTTGACGACGTTTGATCGTCCAGACAATGTTGGGTTAACACCGATGACTATGATGGGGCCGTTGATTGTTTTGCCACAGAATCAAGAAATCAGTGTGTTGATATTTGAATTTCTTTTTTCAGAAATGATAGTGATGTCTTCGGTAGTAGATGCTGTTTCAGAGGAGCCGATGCCCATGCCCTCAGAGGAGCTATTGTATCGCTATTTTGACCTAGTCAGTGAATTGTGGTAAGAGTAAGTTCCTGTCCTCGCCTGCTGGCACTGTGTTTCTACTTAAGCTTCATTTCGCTTTGCATTCTTGAAGACAGTTTAGTAGGCGTTTTGCCGGGTTGTGTTACCAAACTTTTGTTTGGGTATTTATTATCTATTGGGATCGTTTATTTTAAAAGTAACGATAATTCTCTGGTAATTAAAAGTTTATAAAGTAAACTCTATTCAGTGAACAATTTGGATTCTTCTTCTGGGTATATGTTATTATAGCAATTCTTCTCTTGTCTTCTCTTCAGAGTATCGTCTTCTAGCAGACTCGCACACATTTTCTCTTTTGGCACTCTAAAGCAGAACAGATTTCCTGACATTGTCGCAAAGTGTTCTGCAATTGTATAGCTATATTATAGATTATGAAGAACATCCTGCATCTCGTCAACCAAGTGGTGTATATACAGGACTTGGAGGTGTCGACGTCATCAGTAATGGAAAGTAAGCAATCAATCTCAAGAGCGATGGTTGATCGACAAATCTCTTTTGCTACTGGCATACCTTTTACTTTTCGTTTTATATTTTTATTAACCGACTCCTCAACTGAGGATATTTTTATCTTGACCCCATTTTTTACATTCTGCATTCATTCAGCCTTTTTGATTCTCATAGTCCTTGATTTCCAACAACATTTTGTCCTTGAGCCTAATTTTCAAACCTGGTATTATGCTTATTATCTACAAAAAGTTTGACATTCATTGGTCCGTTGGAGCATGCCCAAAAACCGCAGCGAAGTCCTCACCTCATTTACATAAGACTTTCCCTTTCAAACGGAAATAGACGTTTTACATGACGAAATAACTCAATATACTTGACAGACAAATAACTGTGTATATGATTTTGTAATTCGCCTAATAATTTCCAGTTTGATGGCTATTGCCACACACACTTCACTCACTCTGATCAAAATATAAGAAAGATTGCAACCATTTTCAATTTCGTATTTTCCCATACTTTGAGGAAACAATCTTCTTTCATTGTTTGGCTGCCGTAACTTTTTACCAAATTATTTGTATCTCTAATTTCTTCCGGGTTAAAAGAGGTTAAGATATTTCTCTAGTCTGTATTATCTAGCTTGTTACTTCAATGTTGCACTCATAAGGAAAAATAAATTGCTACATACTCTATTTCGCTAGAATGTTTTTCAAGCGTGACTTTCCAACCTTTTTTTTTCTATACCTACTGTATTTGCAATAGAAGTTATCTTCAAAACTATTGACCTGGATAAATTCCGAGGTTAATACAGATTAGCTAAATGTCAACAAAACACCTATTTAGAAACTATCTCTGTTCAAAGATCAGGGAAGTGCAAGATGTAATAGTGTAATATTCCGTAACATTCAAGGAAGGCACAATGCCCGCAACAGTCGCTAAGATTTAGTAAGGCGCGCCTTTGGGTGCCTTTCAGTGAAAGTGTATTATGTCACGAATCCAGCTGGGCCGGTTGGAAGTGTAACTGCATGATCATAATATGTGATACATGAGCGCCACGTGCATTCTCTCAAGTGATCAGACCCCTTTACATTACATTCCGCCTATGCAATAGTTGTTGCAACTTCGGAAAATGATACATTAGACTGACGGCAATAAAATGGTGCAATATAATAACATTTCTATGAGAAACGATTTTTGTACAATGTTACTCATTGTGCATTGTTGTCGATTGTCTATTAATAATCTGGGAATAAAATATCTTTAGGGTCCCAGAAGTTAAAATCTTGATACTAAATTAGTCAAGTTAATATGACTAATTAGGCGTTTGTTGAATCATATCTAAGCACTTCTGAGAATTTAATAAAGTGTTGTGCTAAATAATTATTATAACATTGATTGTAGTTGTGTCAGTACCTACCTACCGACGACGTAGAGTTGATGCCATCATAAAAAACCCATTTTATATATTATATTTCTTATTGAATAACGGGATTTTGTACACATGTTAGGATGATGTAATATTATTTGATTACATAAGCATCATTGTCCTGCCCTAATCCTAATTTATTTAGGGTCGGCTCAACGTGACTTTTCTTTCATACTATATTAGTCTTCATCTAATTTCATTAAATCATTTATACAAGATTTTTTTTACTTTTTATTTACAAACACATTTTTTTTTTATTACTTCCGCTTTTCAATTAACATAATTTTAACTTCCGTATTAAATTAACTCTATTATGCTAATTAATTGCCGTATATAAAATAAAAATTAAATAATCAATCATCAGCGCAGTCATTGCATAACACCTTTCAAAAACTTTAACTTGAAATTCTAAAAGTTAGGCTCTTTTCGTCTAACCAACCGTTTTGTCCCTTTTGTAACTAAACGGATTATGCAATAGCGAGCAAAGGAAAATACAGCCGAAATAATTAGGTGTCTGACAGACTACCTATCTATCATTTTTGTGAAACGTTTACTGTATATTTAAAGGATGCTACATTAAACGTATGAGGTTCTTGCGTTATGTGACAAATTATACATAAAAGTGAAAAAATAATACCCTTGTATAATGTTTTAGTTGCTGTGTTGAAATAACTTGGCTAATATTGGTTTCAATGAAACATGATGCATGAGTAGGGTTGCCATATTTGGCAAGGCTCGTGTCGGGACGCAAAGAGAAAAAAAAAATTTATATGTATATTTTTTATTAAAAAAAAAAATACAAATTCTACAGTATGGAAGCAGTGCTAGACGTAGCTTGGTCATTTTTTGCTGAAGAATTTACTTTTTTAAGTAATTCTTTCTGTCCTTTTACATATTTATAAAACTCCGTGCAAGTCATATTGAAGTTAACCTGTCACTGTAATATCGACTCCACAGTCTCTGGCAGCAGGCGATTTCTTTCATCGGTCCACTGGCTCGACATTAATGAAAATACTCTTTCTACTGTAGCGTTGTGGCCAGGTATCGCAAACAAATATTAGCACAATTTGAGCATTTGGCGTTTTCTTTCAGGATTTTTGACAACAAGTCAAAAACGACAAAATTGTGCTACTTAACTAAACACTAAAACAGTCAACAATGCGAAAGTACAGACGCCAGCACATCAACCTACCCGAAACTGTCAAATTTTCCCAATCAACTTTGAACCTTATACTTTAGCGATAAAGTTGAAAATCTATCAAAGAAATTTGACACATTGTAGTATCTTGATGTGCTGGCGTCTGTATTTGAATTGCTTTGACCGCGCGATAAAACGGGACGTAATAGTGTTTTGTCGGGACGTCGGGACAGAAGGCCTAATGACGGTGACAGTCCCGATATATCGGGACGAATGGCAACCCTATGCATGAGTAGATTTGTAGTGCAAATTAAGTATTCATTTGTGTAGGCATTTCACTTAGGTATAGCACTTATAAGTGTGCAATTGTACATGTACCTGTAAAGGTATGTATCCTTTTTTATTATTATTAGGCAATTATAAAAAGTAAGTTAAAAATATGATGCTCTCGTAAGCCAACACCAATTTCTTTTAGATTACATACAATTTGTAGTTTTTACAACAAATAGGCAATCCGCGATCAGCCCAATCTCTTCCTACATTCAAACCACGACCTCGCCATTGACATTTCATTGTGTAGACTACAAACACACGCATAGTAATAAATACCCAAAGTCAGCGACCTTCCGTTTTCACGGGCGTAAGAATCGAGCCTACAGAACTAGACCTGTTACATTCTGTATAACTTTCAACCCATGTAGGGCTTGACATTTTACAATAATCGACTGTTGACGCAAATCAGTCATCACTTTCACGCATCACGTATGAAAGTAGCTAGATTGTGAGAGGGGAACATCACGCGGTGTATGGATGTGATCATGTGTAACATTGTTGAGTACCTACTTTTCTATTACTCTTTTAATCAAATCATCACTTTAACGGCAAGTAGATAGTTGTGGATTGAATTTATGTTATCTCAGTCTATTTTTCAGTACTTACAAACTTAGTTGCTTATGATGTGTAGGATATCTTTAATATTCTTATTACTGTTTGGTAATCAAATAGCATAGCTTCAATGATTGTTTCACAACATTTGTTACGGTCAGGAAAACAGTTATAAGTTATGTGCATTTTTTACCTTACTGTCAAGTATATTGAACGATGTTCTTATTACCATACATGCAATTTAAAGATAAGAAAACAACACGCTTGTTTTTCGCGAAGGACTAGATAGAGGCGTAGCGACCTATTAGTGCACGCAAATTTTTCCGGTTACATTTTTTTGTCCCATGTAATAGGAAATGAGCCAACGCTAATTTAAAGATATGCTGTAATAATAAAATTCATGCACATTCATGTATACGAGAGCAAATAAAATGGTTTAAGTTTATTATTTTAAGCGAAAACTAAACATTTCCGTATCGTCATTTTTTTTTATATTTATTAGGCAAGTTTTTGGCTATTTACGAGTATGTATTATGTTTTAATTACCCATTCTTGTGAGAGTTAGTTTGCGAGTCTGCTTATATTTTATTATCATTTTAAAGTAAACACACAAAATAAATAAAGTCACGCTCATTAGATACTCAAATATGAGTTGGTAATTAAAAATCCTGGTTCATTATTTTGTAATATGTTGCAATGTACCACGACCTAACAAACCGACAAGGACCAGACACTAAAACGATTACTCCATGCCTGCCATTGCGATATTTGCGATGTACATACGGATTGTAAAAAAAAAAACTGTAACATGACAAATTACACTCATTACAGTTGTCATAATAAAAGCTCTTTACTAAATCCTGTCGCGGACGACTAGTCAATGACAAAGAATTTCGGAAAGAAATCCGAATGCATTACTATTGTATTCTTGTCTCGTTATTGCATAACTCTTACAAAAGTGCAATTGCTGCTGCAGTGTCATAGAAAAATGTCGTTATTTGTTCTTTATTAGTATTGTTGGTGAACTCATCGGATGTAAAATGTTGCGCAATGGTGCAATATTTTACATCACACTTCATTTATTTTTTACAATGCACAAAATAATGCTAACCAATTTAATTTCGCAACTCAAAATTGATATTGCAGTATCATTTTACTGCAATATAAATTTTGAGTTGCAAATAATGCTGACCAATTTAATTTCGCAACTCAAAATTTATATTGCAGTAACATTTTACTGCAATATAACTTTTGAGTTGCGAAATAAAATTGGTCAGCATTATTTTGTGCATTGGAAAAAATAAATGAAGTGTGACTACTTATTTTTATTGCAAGCCACCGAGTGTTACGGCTTTGCATTTTTTTCAGATAGTTTTTATGAATAACTGTTGTCAAAACAATAACATTAGTCTGTGATATTCTCAAATTGCAGGGCAACGCAGAGTTTCTTTTCATGTAGATAATTAATACCCTCGCTCCAATTTCAGACCATTATGTCCAAGTTTTTGAGTCCATATTAAACAAAAAATCAGAGAAATAGTCGACCAGTTAATTTACTTTAGCTGTCCATCCACAAACACGCCATCTCTTTTGATTACGACATCCTTAGGAAGAGATACGAGTGTCAAGTCTTAGCTTACATATCAAGCCTTTACTGAAGTATACTTACAATGTTGTAAATACAGTAGGTACCTATACTTACGTAATTACACTCATTGGGTATAACTACTTAGTTTGATGTAAGCTCTTTGAACTAGGAACCAGCAAACATATATGCAAATGCCTATTATAGAGAATTTTCTCTAGACGCTACATGTAATTGGGTTTTATAATTTGACCTACCTAAGTTGCATGTGAAAGTATCTTCAAGGTTTCTGATAGTAGGTAGGTATAATACAATTATGACTGGTTGCAAATGTAATTTTACGTCTAATTACAATTTGTCCGTTAGAACAGGTTCTGTACCGGTAGGTACTTAGCGGTTCTTGCCATTTCGGTACTTGGGTACCGGTTCCAGACGGATACCGGTACTCCACCTAACAAATACCAGTACCATATTCAGATACAACAATAAATAATAAATAAAAATTATAGATCGATAGCAGTGGTGGCTCAGTGGCAACGGACTTACGAGTTGTAGGTCGTGGGTTCGAACCCAGGTAGCTTTACTTTGTGTAAATAATTTCATCACCACTGCTCTCAAAAAGGAGAAGGAAAACTTTGTGAGAAAACGGAAAGGCCAGTCCTAGAAAAATTTAAAGACATGTGACAGCTACCAACCCGCACTGGACCCGCGTGGTAGCTTACAGCCCACTCCCTCTCAAAGAAAGGTGGCCTGTGTCCCAGCAGTGGGAACATTATAGGCAGATGATACTATAGACCGTAGAGCTAGTATTTATAAGCGCAACTTGTCACGTGTAGGCTTATTACTTTTACAAATACATAATTAATGAATGACTTTTATTTTGAAAAAATCATTCAGTTTCAAAAATCTGCAAAGAATGTGCGCAATATGGAATTAGTGATTTATTTTCGTTGGATCCCGCTTTTGAATCCCATTTTTTTGTGATGGGGCTATGGGGAAATGTCTTGACGATGCGTGAGCGTGTATGATCCATCGCCGCCCATTCGAACTCCACCAGGATGGATGGAAAGCAACACATGAAGCATTGACATATATTACTACTTTTGAAATCATTGACATGAAGTAATTTTTTGCTCCGTTGGTGTAATTGCTGAATGGCGTTCCAGTGTGAGGATAAATAAATAAAATAAAATAAAAAAATAGTTAATATGAATAAATCAGTTGTACAGTTTCAAAGATAAATAAAATACTTTTTGTTGTTTTCCTCTAAACAAATACATGATAAGGTAGGTTCCTACGTGGGTTTTTATTAGGAGCCATTATACCTTCCTTAGGTATAGGTAACGTTTCACCGAATCTATCTATACATATATAAGCAGCTTTCGGAAAATAAGTAGGTCCCCACTGTGGCTAAATATTAACAGTTGCACAGGTCGATCGATCAGGTTAATCTACGCTTGATCTGTGGATGGGTGACCATCTTTACATACCAAGACCCCTCCGTGCCTCGAAAAGCATGATAAGCCGTTGGTCCCGGCTTTCATTCGTGGATCTTTGACAGTCGTTACGAGTAGTCCGAAGCCCGAAAGTCTGACAACCAGTCTTACCAAGGGGTATCATATTACCCAGTAACTGGGTTGTGGCGGTCAGATAGCAGTCGCTCCATGTAAAATACTGGTATTCAGCTGCATCCAGTTAGACTGGAAGCAGACCCCAACATAGTTGGGAAAAGGCTAGGCAGATGATGATGATTATGAAGTAGGTAAGTACTTTAGCAATTGAATTTCTCTATTTTCGAGCTATCCGATTTATAGAGCCATCTTCGAAACAAAGATAATCAAAAGTTCCACATTCAATAGAAACGTTTGTAAGACGGTCGACGAAACGGCACTTAATTTTAAAAAGCGACGCACCGTACCGTTACACATTGTCCTACTAAATAATGATGATACAACAATAAGTTATACTTAGTAGGTGCGTCTGTAACATATTCTGTTGGTGCAACTACGAAAACAAAGTCTTTGATCATCTGAGGGTCAGACTGTCTGTGTCCTGGATGCCTAAAAAGGCCACTTTGGCAGAATCATAAAACAATTTATATCACGCAATTTCATCTGTATGACAGTTTTGTATGGAGAATCGTAAAATGCTATAGGTACACCTTTGCCTACCTACCTAGGTACCTATATAGGTGTGAAAGTGTGAAATAGATGAATTTCGTGATATGAATTGTTTTTTGATTCTGCCAAAGTGACCTTTTTAGGACCCTGTCCTGTGATAACCGTAAACGGTCTGTTTCTATAAAGGATCATGTGCAAATCAATATATTATTTTAGCCTTGATTTTGTCAGGTTGTTAGAATTCAAAATCCAGGGCGTTGAATCAAAAGTCACGTACAATTTATTGCTAATTAAATTGTGCCCACCACCCAATTCATCGAAAGGCAGAGAAAGTCCCTTGTAATGTATTTTACCTGGGAATTGTGTAGTGAAAGTAGGTAGGTAGGTCTACATAATCTTAATTAAAATATTTACAGATAAGTATCACTCCTACATGGTTAGGTATAAAAAGATACTAACTTGTTTTAATTGAAACATAATTATGTGACGACCCCTTCGTCCCAAATATTTGGTTAATTGGTGTCTATTTACTAAATTATTAGTTTTTTATTTGACAATGAAACTACTTTTCCTCTTAGTAAAGATCTGATTATTCAAACCCTGGTTTCTGCGCTCATCTTACCAGCAAAATCCAAGAACAATCTTTCTACTCGAATACATAAGCGCAGTGCTGCCGATCGATTCTGTTACAATCTCACCGTGAGAAGTATGGTGAAGTGAGCTGTCATTCCATCTGATGCTATAAGGATTTATACTAATGACAGCCCACTTTAAGCTTACTTCACCTGAGTTACTTATCACGGTGAGATTTTTACAGAATAGCACTACAGCAGTGCTATTCTGTAAAAACCTCATCGTGAAAACTTGGTCAATTGAGCTTAAAGTGAGCTGTCAATCCGTAGCGTCAGGTGGATTGACAACTCACTTTAAGGTCACTTCACCTACGTTTTCACGGTGAAATTATTACAGAATAGATGCACAGTAGATTTATTATATAAAAACCGGGAAAACCACATTCCAATACTATGATATTCCCTTCCCAGAGAGTAAAGTGGGATTCCCTTAATATATCATATTTTTTCAAAGAAACAGCACACGACGCAATCATCTCTCTTAATTCCATGAAATTAATTTTACGCACCACGGCATTTTTAAAAGCAAATTATAGTCTAGGTAATTCTACAATGCTAAAACCCATACACAGTGTAGGGTATAATATCTTACATCAATAATTGCAAAGAATTAATCGTAATTAATAATTAATTCATTGATTGCCAGATAAACTGATGGGTGTTGTAGTTTGCTGAGAGGGAAAATGCAGTGGTGCAAATCTAGTACCAAAAGAGAAACTGCAAACTGAAATTGTATAGCTATTCACAACCATTCGACAGCTTGTCGTATCGAAAATGAATCATTTTTAATTGTTGATTTGTAATGCACAGCCACAGCAAATAACTCTCGGACGTATGGCGGTCGTCTATTTGCTTTAAACTGACAACATTTTCGTGTTTTGGATTTGTGAACAGCCTTTATTACATTTTTATTCGGCACGGAAACGTATGTGAATAGCTATGCTGATCTGAGTTCGGAAAGTAGTAGAGTCATCGGCGAATAAAATATACCTAACGAATCTTTCAATCTTTGTCATTGGAGAATAGATAGAAGAATTTGCCAGTATAATGTATTTCAGCATCAATATAAAATTCGGACCAAACATTAACTAACTAAATTACATTCATTTTAGGATATCACAAACCGCAACCACAGCCTCCTCGAGATGTACCACAGTCTTACAACCCTTTAGGTACAATATGACGGAGGTTCTGTATATTTGGCGAGAAAAATCTCGTTGTAGTGTAGTTTGAAATAATGCTATCAGTAGTTACTTAACGTAGCATCATAAGTATGGTCGTAAAAGTAGCTTTTAAGTAGATCAATATTCATAGTTATATTTAAATACTTTGTTGTGTAGAAGCTTTAGCAGTTATATATAGAGATACATGACAAGGGGCAATTATTTTATTTTTATCCTGTGTTGTCCCATTGCAAGGCAAAGGGCCTCTCTTTCCCTCCCTTTTCGAGGGGTTGACGACTCAAAAAAGAGATGCTTTAATATTAATAGAATGCTTTCAATATTAATAGAAAATAAATATCACTGCGAAGTAGGTATTTTAGCAATGCTGAAGATTTCGTAATCATTTTATAATCGAGTGTAATTTATTTATTAACATTGAATAGCACATCATAAACTAATATCATTACGACAACACCAACAACACTAACAACATTCCACCTAAGATCGACACATTTTTGAGACAGGCCGGAATAAACTGAACGGCGGCGTCCACGCCGGCCTCGTCCTACTGACCCCGCTGGGCGCCGGCCCGCACGCGGCGCACCCCGCGCACGCCGGCCACACGGCCCTCGACCCGCCCCCCTCCATCCTCCACACTGTCTACAGCGCCTTCAAGAACGCATTCTCTTCCACTGCCTCCTCTCTTACTGAACCATCTCACGCTGATGCTCCTTCGGACGACGCTCCTTCGTACCAAGCCCCTGCGTACCTAGCCCCTGCGTACCCAGTCCCTGCGTACCCGGCCCCTGCAGACCCGGCCCCTGCGTACCCAGCCCCTTCGTATCCGACCCCCTACGCCGAAGAACCGACCGCTCCCGCCGCACCGGTCTCCTACCAACCTCCCCCTCAACCGCAGCCCATCCCAACCTTCAAGCCCATGTCGTGGGGAGCAGTCAACTCATACGGTCAACCTGCTACCGCAGATTATTACTCTGATTACGACCCTAGAATGCCCGCTCTAAGCTACGACTACGCGACACCCAAACGCTCAGTCGCCCCCAAAATTAAAACGACAGGCTTAACGTCAGAAAAAATACAGAAAATAAAAAATAACTTAAAAAAAGTCACTGCTTACATCAACCAACAACAAAGATCATCTGAATCGTTCAAATTAGCCGATCTTGATGCCTACCGGGAAATGTTAGTGAAAGGCGAAGTCCCCTTCTTGCCCACTCCTGTAGTTTCTGACAATGAGCTTGGCGTGTTCCCCGCGGAAATCCTCGACCCTATCACCACCACCACAAGCAGCACCACCACCACATCAACCACAACTACGACCACAGAAAAGCCACAGACTACCACAGAACAGAACAGAAGACAAGACGTGAAATACTATCTACGAGGCAACAAGATTGTTCAAGTGCGATAATTCTGACTCTTGACTGACTGAAGGTATGTGACGATGACTGACGCCTATGCTCTATAGACTACGACTATCTCCTCTTCACTATGAGTGGCTAATCTTCTGTAACATCTTACAACACTTAACGACTACATGACTAACTTTCACGTTACATTATTTAATTTTCATGTAGTAACTGTTAGTACAAGCGCTTACATAAGTCAAGATCTGTCAAAATTATTATTTTATTGAATCAATTAAGGAAGATATAAGTTGTAATGTTAATTGGTTATTACTTAGGACTTGAATATATGCACAAATTATCAGTAGTATGCGAATATAATATGAATTTACGATGCAATGCATTTAACGAACTAATGAGTTCTCAAGAAAGTCAAAGTGATTTGAGGCAAGCTCGATGCATAATAAATCATCTTGATGCCTTCTTCGCGTTTTGACAGATATTGATATAACATTCATAGCAATATATGTAGAAAGTAAATTTAATACAAAAAGCCTTTCAATACCTACTTTGTATTTCACACACTTTGTAGTTGTAAATACAAATGCAAAGTAAATGTCGACTAGTGTAATAAATTTTTTATCATTTCTTTTCCCAGATTTCCCTGTCCAGCATACATTGGTCAATGCTGAGGAGCTGCAGCATTATTTCCATCACTAATTATTATTTTTCATAGTAATTATTCGGTGGTGACAACTTTAGTTTTAAGCTGGTTTTATTTTAATAACTCATATTTACTAAGCCAAAAAGATGTTGAAAAAGTTGTTATTGGTCTCCAAGACTGCTTAATTTCCTAACAAGGCTTTAAGAGTCAGGATTTTTTATAAAATAATGTAAGCATGGACATTATTGCATATAATAATTTAGTGAAAGGATTTTCCAGTGATGAAAATGTTAGTGACAATAAGAATATTTTACCGAGAAATACCAAAAAATCTGAAAACAGACGCCGAGTGAAATAACCCAATTCGAAACACAAATACACATTATAATTATTAAAAACTTTAGCAAAATTCAGTACAGAGAGAAAAATCATGTATGGGTACTAAAGAAAATGAACGCACTAAGCAGCTGGTCTGGGTATGCGGATTCAATGACATAGCTGGGCTGTACCTGTACTTCAATCTTTGGATTTGTCTGTAGTGATCATGTTCCTAACTGCGAGCCTAGGCAGGTTGCTCAGTGCAGTTTCCATCTACTTTAGTAGGTTTTATAAAGTTTAAACGGAGACAGCTTACTGAACTTTATGACAAAATTAACTATTTGCGCCGAATCGAGCTTCTAGCTTTTGACAATCAACAGTGTCTTAGCTCGAGTACATAATTGTATGAACCTGCCAATATTTTGTGAAGTGTATTTCTACTTCACGCATTTCCTATTTAAAGCCATAAAGTAAATTCGCTGCCTCCCAGTTTATCTGCAGTAAGGTAATAATTGTACATTATTCGCATTATTAAAGTAGGCAATTTGAAAATGATGATGTGATGACTTTCGTACCTAATTTATTAAGCCTTATTTGAAGAATTGGTGTTACCTTTAAGTACGTAGGATGATTGAAATGTATTTTGTAAATAATGCTCAAATAAGTAATAATTAGATGCTATTTATATTTTATGTAATAAATATAATTTACTATTTTTGTAAATAAATGATGAAGGATGTGTGATACATAATCAGTGTTTTGTGAACCTATTTAAAAACATACAAGATCTTTCGTAATTCTACGGCGAGACATGCTATGTCACCGCAAATTACAGCACATTCTCGGAAAGATACTTTTTCAGTGCAAGTGCCAGTAGGGAAGATAGTAATGGCCATGATAGAGAGTAGAGATATGATGGAGCGAACAAAGATTCACCTAAATAAATCTCCTTTCTCAGTGGGGCGACGCCGACGGTCACATTAAAGATGTTATTTTCACCGCAAAGGAGTAAATTATTACCACTACTCCTACATCTGTACCAATGACCGTAGAGATTTCCGGAGTGAAGTTCAAACCTCAACTTCGGAACATTTAGGTACTAGTACATTACAATATTTGTGAGTCCTATATAAAGTACAGACAGATTTTTAAAGGCTAATATTAAAAAGGCGAGATGACACAATCAACCATAATACAAAACGCCTGTCAGAAACATGATAGTTAAATGTGCTGCTTAGGCTACATAAGTCAGCACCTAAATAACTTTACTGCTTTACCTACTTTATTATAGTAGCTATCTAGGCTATCAATCATGATCATGCGCATGTTCCGATTCCTACTAACACTACTTTTTATATAACTAGGTAGATATCAATATCTTCCAGGAAGTTAATTGGTCGCGTGCTCTGACACCGCGATCGTTTAATCTGTTGGAACCCCGTCATCCGGTATTATGGAGGAAATTAACCATGATCACGAATTAATATACCAGCTTCGCGGCTTACTTTCTTTTGTGGCAGATTGAATTTATGATAAACTGCTTGAGAGGTGAATATGCTACTGGCTTATTAAACTATTGGCAAAATGTGCAGCAATAAAACCGAATTTCGTTTTTAATATCATAGGTGATAAGTAGGAGGAGGAAGAGAATCCTGTATCCTTTCGTGGTCCACTTGGAAGTCACTGCACTGTCTCCAGACACAGTTGGGATGATGTAACTCCAACTCCGTGTAAAGTCGGGCTACCCGATGTAACGGCAGTAGTGTGTGGATGTGGAGCTATGTCACAAACTATGCTCGCCTTCTTATCCTCCCAAAACAAGCAGTCAAAGTGACCTCTGTGGTGCCATGAACGACGTCGTGGAAGTGGCTAAGTTTGGGCTAACAAGATCTGAAATACAGTCGTGCCAGCGACATGGAGAAGAAGAATATCACGGGTTAGGCTGACTTCTGTCAAAATTCCGAAGCAATCCTCCTATATAATTTCAATGAAAGAACTGCAAATTCAGCAAAAAAATATAAATGTTCTTTTAGAACAAATGTAGGTAAAGCAAAACCACAGTAACACAGTCATTTGCTTTACATCTGTTTTAAGGCGCCAGCAACAAACTAGAAAAACACACAATTGAATTGGACTCAATGATCGTTTACAATACCAGCCTATTATTGGGCCACTGCAGGCAAAAGACCTCTTCTCATACAGAGAAGGCACGAGCGTTGATCATCACACTTGCTCAAGACGGGTTGGCGATTTCAGACTTATATTATCTTTAAGTTCAGGTTTCCTCACGATGTTTTCTTTCACCGATCGGATGTGAGTCATGACCAAGACAAACTTAAAAAGTAACTTCTTAACTGTGATTGAGAAGTTACTTTTTAAGTTTGTCTTAAGTCAAGGCCTCGCATCTCATGCATGAGGTAGTGGGTTGAAATCTGCCCCGAGCAAGTACCAATGTGACTTTTGCAATTTATATTTATAATTTCCAATAGTAATAAATAATTACTGATTACTGGTACGTGGTCTTAGGTTGGGCAGTAATCTGCTTATCACCAAGACAGCGTACCAGGGCCGTGTGTGACCCAAATGCGATGATGACTTTATTGAAACAAAAATAGTAATACATCAACTATTCTTTTTGAAAACTTCAACAAAGTTATGAGCCTACTGTTGGTCGCAAAATTCATTTCATCAATTCATCGTCAAACTCCATTTAAAATTAATTCAAATTGACAATTTGAAGTTTTCGATTTCGCCTATTCTAGTGAACAACACATCGTGTCATTTTACTGCGTTTTTACGTTGCAACAGTCAAAAAATCTCGTACAAGAAAATAATAATCAAGCCTGCTACTTTTCTCTCGCTCCCACATCAGCAGAAATTCTAACTAACATAACTCCGTTCACAGTTAGCACCTTCACGATGGTAATGACGGAAGAGGAACACCATGAAACGAAATAAAACGCCATAAGTTTACATAAAGCTGAGCACTCACCTTCCTGGTGCGTCGAGCTTCATTACGCTCACTTTCAGAATGATTGGGGAGCTAGAGCAGCAATTAATATGGGTTAGTGACCTTAAGATCGATTGACACTTTCTTTTGAAGTTCGAAAAGATAGATACAGGCGATATTATTACGGAAAGCACCTGTAAAAAATAATTTTGAATCTCCCTTTTTGAGATCATATTTTTTGTGAATGCCCTAATAGGCAGCAAGTCTATTAATAAAATGCTTTTTTTAAGGAATAATCTCTTTTTTTATTATGAAAATGAAACACTAGCTGAACATCCGACAATGTCGGAAGCTTAACACTTTCGACTCCGCCCACTTTTCATAGAGCTCATACGCCATGCCGCCATACATTTTGCAAATGGACCCTCCAGGAGGGTCACCGGCATTACGTTTGCGCTAAAGTGAACCCTCGAGGAGGGTCGTCGGCATTAGGTTTGAAACCGTATTATAAAACACTATAAAAAGAAGTAAATTAGTGTTTTCAGAACGTCTTGTTGCTTTAATTAGTATCTCTGGGGGTATTTACATGTGCTAGTGGCGTGAAGACGTCAAATATAAAAAATAAAAAAATGAAGAAAAAGTATAATCGCTCGCTTTGATCCCGTGACAGGGGTGTCCAACCTCTTCTGAAATTTTCATGCAATGTAATATTTTTTTAAACAGTAACATTATGCAATATTAATATTTTTTTAAGTAATAAAACGTTATTATTTTGTAACAGCTTATTAACTTACGACTTACGTATGTGTGCCTCGGCTTCGCCTCGGCCCACATTTACACATTCGTCCATCAATGCCTAGTTGTGGCCAAGGCTTGTATAGTACTTTTCTCAAATAATGCGCGGAAATTAAAATAAAATTACTTTCAAAATCAATGACGAACAACGCACAACAATAATTTTTCCCGCGTTAAAGTGATAATTAGTTTTTTTTTTTTACTTCCTTGGCTGCCATGTTTTGGAGTAAAAGATCGTTCCATTTTTAAATAACACGACATATATGAGTTTACCTACTATGTTTATTTGGCCACTAAACCAGGACAGATATGGATTTTCATACAACTTTTGCCGGCCGCTGCTCGCATGTATGTGGCCAGGGGGCCTAAAACGGCCACTTTGGCAGAATCATACAACAATTCTTATCACGCACTTCATCTGTTTGACAGTTTCACACCTATATATCCCTGAAGGGTTAGGCAGAGGTGTACCTATAGCATTTTACGAATCTCCATACAAAACTGTCATACAGATGAAATTGCGTGATATGAATTATTTCATGATTCTGCAAAAGTAGCCTTTTAGGTCCCCTGTACAGCAATTTCGATTTATCTCAAAAAAGGTTGTCAAAATAATGCTCAAATTTCCAAGCATTTTTGAGAAGACATTAAATTATGTAATTTGCCCACTGACCAGGTATTATACAAGCTTGTTTATTAGAGGTCAGTGATTTTGCCATACTGACCGGTGATTGAGCTCAAGAAAATTAAATGTTATTTCAAAGCAATAAGACTATATTTTAAATGCATAAAATAGTGTTACAGTCAACACGATTTTCTTAATAGTAATAGAAGTTAGCTTTAAAAAAAATTTTTTTGGTCATTGTATTATGCTTTCAACTCAATACCTACCTACTCTAATTGGGGTGTATGAGGTCTTGCGTTAATTATGTTACACATTGTATACATGACCACAGATAATATAATACTCTAATGACAAAACCAAACGACTTGTATGTAGCGAAGTATGCTCCTGAAATGAGCAGCTGTACAAACGAACGGACTGACAGTCAAACGAAGTTGCACCATGGGTATGGGTGTTCGTTTTTACCCTTTTGATGCTGGAGCTTCTATTTATAAACTCATCCTCTTAATTTATAATCTCAAAATAAATATGTTTATTTTTAGTGAATATTTGTACCTAAACGTAAAACGGTTTACCATCCCTGAAATATGGGCATCCCAGCGCCCAATTATTTTTGAAAATAAAAATGCTGGTATTTGAAAACCAACGATTATACTAATAAATCTTGTTAAAATATACGACTAATTTTATTTTCATAGTTTATAATGCTATATTCGCTAAGAAAAACGTACATTTAAAATGAGCCCTCCGCGAGGGCTCCCGGCATCCCATATGCGATTTGAGTGAACCCTCCAGGAGGGCTCCCGGCACTGAACGTGTTAAGAGCCATAAATTATTTGAAGTTATGCGACAAATTACCACAAACGACCGCTCTCGTAGGCTTTAATCAACGCCTTTTTGACATGGACACGGTTTGCCAGTTGTAGACAGGTTGCCACTCCGAACACTGCCACAAATCATTACCATCAAATAACTTTTCCAGTTGCACGGAAGTTGTAAAAGCCGTCTGGCGAAGGGAAGCATTTAATACACTCATGGTTTATAACATTTCCTTAAACTACTCGTGTGACTGCGCTTTATCGATTCCTATTTTACTGTTACCAAGTGGAAAAAAAGTCTTCAGACATAAAGAGACACTAACTGATGAATAAAAAAGAAAAAAATAAGCAAGACGGCGTGCCACATAGTTGCTACAAAGTAATATGCAAAGGCGTTCTGCTTAACAAAAATAAACAGGCAGTGCAGTTAGGTGACTCTGGTATTCTGCTGGATTCCCGTTTCACGACATGTTAGTGTCGAGCAAACCAAAAAAGTTAACATAATACCTGAATATTGCTAATACGTGTATTGTACTATAGGTAGGCTATAAGTACTCATCTGCCTAACCCATCGAGAAATACAGGCATTATTATGATGTGTTATGTGTGCAATAACAATTAATAATAGTTTATGTCTGTATATATTGTCTTATATGTCAGTTTTTTTTTACTTTACTACGCTGTGCACTATAAACATTTTATTCAGAAAAAAAAAAAAAACAATAAACTACATTATATTTTCGATATTTGTTTCTGGCAAAAAACCAGCTGTAGTTATGACTGCTATCTATTCTATACTATAGTTTAAGTTTTTTAACAGGAATCACAACGCTAACTACCTGTCCACCCAATATCTAAAGAGTCGTAGGTACCTAAACCTGAACAACCTATTCGCAACAAAAGTAAAAACTAGTGTGAAAATGCGTCGCTGTCACCGGTCAACGGCGACGATTTCCAGTTGGCGTGCGCAAGAGTCGCTGACTCGCGCGCCGATGAAAAACGCGCTCTCTAATACATGGATGATATAATTTGCTAATACTTGGCTAATGTACCTACTCCTATTTATTGTACATCATTAATTTTTCCGTTGAAAAAAATTTATTAAGTATGAAATCACAAAGTCATAATAGGTAAAGCGTCAAATGTTTCGTTATCGCTATATCGCCTGATGATAATAATCTTGTTTAATTTGACACAAAGTGTTTATTACACACGAAGTTTAACTGCATGATATGAAATTGATATAAACGAAAAATGACTTGACGAGAAATGATTACTTATAATTATATGCTTTTTATTTTTTCCTAAATTTTTATTAGAAAGTGCATGTTTGTCTTTTTAAGTATATGTTTTTATGGCCAAACTTAGCTTACTACGGTAAACTTCTATTAATAATGCATGTGGTGTAGAGGCTACCAATGACAATTTTCTAACAGAAGAATCTTTAAGCATACATTTTTGGTGTGCCCTAACAGGGTCAATGGCTCTTAGCTCTAAGTTTTTTTGTTAACACCTTGTTTTTTACCTTGTGGAACGCAAATAAATGAATATGAGTATGAATAATAAGTATAAAACTTGAAAACTAATTTGCTTTTAAGATAATTGTAGGAAAAGAAAAAGCAAAAGTTCCGTGTAAACAGCTCATAAATTGTTTTCCATATTACCATACAATAACTGCGTTAATTCCATACGCTGAATCTGAATTCAAGAACAAAATATTATTATACTGAGTGGCCCGTTTACATTGGTCCAAAACGGTCTTTAGAGGCCTCTCACTTAGTGCATCCTCATGTATGTTCAGCAATAAAATTATCTATTTATAGTTTAGGAGCTAACTAAATTCAAAAGGAACCTTTTTGTTCGACAAACGTACCAGTTTGCCTGTCCCCAAAAAATAATTGAAGGCACTGTGACAAAAGCTTTTAAGTAGTTTTAGAAACTCTTACGAGCCGTAGGCTTGCTAAAACCACCAAAATATCCGAAGTGAACTGTAATGAAAATGTATGTAAACACCTATCGAAAACTATATAAAGGCAAGCTCCTAACTAAATCGGAAGTCTTTGCAACATGATGCTCTTTATTAAACTTTTTGGGACCGAAAATGTGGAATGAATTTTGTTGAATAAACCACTAAACCATTAAACTAAGTTTTCTACTAAACTATAAATAATCGCTGAACATAAGTATGTGGTAGTATTTCAGAAATCTTTTGGAGACGTTTTGGACAACTAAACTGGCCAGAATATACAATAATTATATAATAAAAATAGTAATATATATCCCGCGACTTCGTCTGCGATCCAGGATGAAAAGCAGCATGTCCTAAGCCAGGTCATGGTCTACAAATGTGGCAAATTTTTTTCATCGAAATCCGTTAAGCTCTTTAAGCTTGCAAGCAATTTAAACTAACAAACTCACTTTTGCATTTAATTTTATAATATTACTAAGGATTTAATAATCACCATAAACTTCTTTGCCGCATCCACTTTAAAAAAATATTTTCCAACTTTGAAAAATAGTTTTCATTCATGATTCGAGTTTTCATTTCCTAAAATACCTATTTTCAACAGATTCCTACCAAATATTTATAAGTCCTTATTAGCCCAATGATAGAGGAAGTCTAGCAACTAGTAATTTATTACGACTATTTTACTAACTGTTCATGATAGCACGCCGGAGTAATCGCTAGTGGGGGTTGGTATAAAGACTAGAGGTGACCTATTTCGCGTTCCACAACCAACTGACGGCAGACCAAAGCTGTTGTTACTGTTATGCCAATTAATTCCAGTGTTGTAAGTTGAAAAATCGTGGTTTTGTATTATTGAAAACAATATTGTGACTAATTGCATCGGTTAGTGCTTGGACGAAGTGTTTTGTGTGACTTGTGAATAACTTCGATAATTATGAAGGTTTGTTTTTTAATATTTAAATAGCTTTAGATTTTATAAAAAAATTAGGTGTAAACAACGGGGTCCTGATTGATAACTTCAAGTTTTTAAGTAGAGTTTATCAAGATGCTTTCATAAAAAAGTTTTTTACGTTTTTCTAACTTAACTAGCAGGTTATCTATCTACTATTATGTATTGTGGTCGGTACCAATACCAACATATACATTTAATAAGAAATTATTTATAACATCTATTCATTACCTACTCAGTTGTAGCCTAGAATCTGGATTTGTGCTCGGTTGATGGCAATAGGCTCGCCCCCTATTACATGGGACTTAACCATAACTGGAGAAATATGGGTGGACTATACACCTCTACCCATGCCTTCGGGGAAACCACACGTGATGTTATTTCAAACAACATTGATGGCTTTAGGACAAAGGAATAGCAAGCTAGCTTGCCATTTCTTATAACTTGACTTGTGTATACTTAGTTAAAACGCAAATACGTTGAAAATTTCCCTAACCAATAAATACAGGATTTCAGACAAGAATCCGCTTACGGGCACGGCATCATAATCTGTCAATTATAATGCAATGTATATCTGAACAGGAGAAATTATATTAGCATTTCTTTGATAGCAGGATCGACAGGTTCATTACCAAGGCCAGGTCGTGGCCTTGGAGTCGTGCCTAGTATGTTTATCAGCGCAGGCGCTTGTTTTCGCGCGAATTGGCTGCAAGTTAGCTGGTTAGGCTTGTTTATTTAATTATTACTACTGTTTTAATCGATAGGTCTGAAAGACTCAACACTTGACTAAAATGCTGTGGTCCATGGCCACTGCTGTGATAGAATAACTCAAATAACAACAGCCAATCAAATTACTTTGAATTAAGTTTTAACTAACTTCGATAGGCTTTCAGAAACCAGCTAGGGCCAAGTCGAGTACATGACTGACGGAATGAACAGTTGGCGTATCGATGATTAGCGGTGCCAGGAATACCTATATAATGCAATTATTACTGTAAAGAGCCTCGTATCAAACTCAAAGCATTTATTTCAATTAAACCATTTACAAGCACATTTCAACTGTAAAGGTGTCGGTCAGTTAGTCAGAAAATTTAAGCTAGTTGCCCATTCCAAAACGTAGATCTCTATGGAGAAGAACGGGCAAGAAACTCCAAGGACACTCTTTTAAAATAAGATATTACAAATTCCTGGGTACCTTATTCTTGTTGATTCTCTTTGGAGAACAATGTCAAAAATAAAATGAAGAAACAATTCAAAATATAAGATTAAAATTAAGCAGTTAAGAGACGATAAGTCTCAACAGATGGCGCCCGTTCCCCGAACGTGACGCGAGTAGTTCAGTAGGATCGTGGCCAATGCGCCCGCACTTGCCAATTTGTCATCCTAAGACAATGTTTAAAAGTGTCACCAATAATTTCATAGCAAAATCATTTAATTTTTACAAAGGCTACCCAATGTGGGAATCGAAAACGCTACCCCGAGCAAACGACGCCAAAGCAACTAACACTGCGCTATGTTTCTCTTCAGTGAAGTTAGTATATGATAGCAGTAATCTGCTATTACGCCTTACAATTTAACACATAAGTACATACGCAGCGTTAGAAAGAAGTAGTACCTACTGTGACTAGACTGACCAGTCTAGATTTCACATCGGGTGGCAATGATAGACTTCGATGGCTGGCGGGTGTCATCCGCGCATTCGAACTGCACATTATTTCTTCTTTGTCGCTTTTACTTTTGTTATTCAAAGAATTGAAGTTGGTATTGTGATTAAACATCGGGGTCTAAAGGGGGGGGCCACTTTAGCAGAATCATAAAACAATTCATATCACGCAATTCATCTGTTTGACAGTTTCACACCTATATATCCCTGAAGGGTTAGGCTGAGGTGTACCTGTAGCATTTTACGAATCTCCATACAAAACTGTCATACAAATGAAATTGCGTAATATGTATTGTTTTATGATTCTACCAAAGTGGCCTTTTAAGACCCCCAGCACAGAGTAATTGCGTAAAAGACTTACGATGGCAATGCCTTTCATTTTGACAATTGAACAATATTCACTGCGCCATTTTCGTTGTCGAGCAGAAGATTATTTCAAACACATGAAGCAATGAATTAACAATTTCATAAAAAATCTCTCGGATTGTGATTGTAAGTATATTACGCATTTGGGATGCTGTTCTTCTGTCTATATGCGCGGACTATATCTGCCGTGGTATAACTAAAATGCCGTTATCAGACGTCTATCTATCGATCTGTGTTTCTGAATATCTCGACCGATAGATATTTTTTTTCTCATTGATAATAGCATCAAAAGTTAAAAATCGACCAGATGTCGGATAACGGCAGTTATGAGAACAACTCATCTCGTAGCATATATACTAGCTAGTCAGCAAGGTGTGATCCAAGCTGTAACCATACTGAACAGGGTGAGCTCAATCTATGCCAATTCACCCCTGTAGAACACGGAGGTAAGAGGTTACAATTTAAAACATGAAAATAAGATGTTTCTACGAAATAAATCCTAGTGAGGAATTCTCACCGGGATAATATTTATTTAGGCATTAGAAATATTGTGTAAAAAGGAGATAGAGGAGGAGGTGGAGGTGATTTTTTTTGCTGTTCTTTATTAAAAGAACAGCAAAAAAAAACTGTCAAAGGTCCCTTTTTCTTGGGCTAAAATAACTCTGAAAGGAAGATTGAAAGGCAATGTAACTAAGCACTTCGAGTAAGCACAAGACTTATAAAACCAAAGCCTAAAAGTTTTAAGTAACAAATAGTTTCAGTAAAGTTCGAGAAAGAAGCTGAAGCAGATATCGCTGACCCAGAGGTTAAAAGAATAATCACATAATCGCACATGAGCTTAAAAACTTAATCGAGGGAAAGGTAAGATAGATGACGATATCGTTCCCACATGTAATGGCGACGTAAATTACCTGCACCGCGGTAAAGTAATTTAATAACCTATTAGTTTTAATAGCCATTAAAATAGGACCCAATAGTTACAACAGGCTTTTTGTCATCATTTTAGTTGTATAAACAAACTTCTTGTTTACCTTAACGTATTATATAATTGGGTAGGCTTTGCATTTTTTGGTGCCCCGTCAGTTCACAAAAAAAAAAAAATTTACAAGAAAACAACACTAATATTGTCTGAAATCGTTTCAGCAATCGGTTTTGAAAATTTTACAATCTACATGTATCACCCTTTCACATTATGAAAACGATACCTAAACCACGAAAGAAAACCATAATGACTGACAACTCGTGCTTCATAATTTAATCAAAACCTGCATCTACAATTTCTATACCACACCTCTAATTAGTATTTACATCCTCCAATTAGTAGGTAGGTATTTACATAGGTACTCTTTATATAGTGGATGGTAATCATTGGGATGGTAATGAGAATAATTCCATATTGAAACCAACACTTAAGTAAAACATAATGATAACATTCGTGGCTACTTTTCTCCGAGTGTAGCGGCGCCGTGGCTATTAGACTGTGGACACTGCATGCATAGTGCACACCGTTAGCGTTCTGCTTTATTTACTGCACGTCACTGCACCTCACTTGCAGGAGCTCTGTAATTGTTCTAGTATCAAGTTATTGCAGTAAAATGGAAAATTATAATTAAGAGCGTACGTACTTAGTTTACTTACATTTTTAGTCTCGTTGAGGTGAACTTTGTAAAAACTATAAGACATTTAAAACACCTGGCAACCATTTTCCAAAACAAAATGTAGGTACACAAAGATGAACAACTTTGATTAATTGTTGTAATAAGATTAAATATAGTCGGTCAATTACAGCACTTGACGTTATTTTAAAAGTCTAGCTATTTTTATGTTGATTAGCCAGTCTGAAACCAGCTGTAGTAACTCTAAGTACTGGTTTCTGAAAATAAATGATTTTATTTTTGTAAGTAGGATTGCACAAACACTTTTACACGTTAATCACATTTTAAAAACTAGATGAGGTGTTGCCTATCTGACTACACTGAGAAGAAAGGCCGAAACAAACAAAGAGGTCGCAGTCTCTTTTAAAGTCCAGACACAATCTTGGTCAGATCATGTAGTTGATGTCTGAATGGTCTTTTGAGGAAAGAACCACACAGATTAAGTGGACCTGTCCAGTCAATGCACTACTACGACGAATATAAATTGCAAGTATGAAATCATTGAAACAGTGTGTAGGATACTGGAATCGGCATGGCACTGGCCAACTATTGCTTGTTTTATATTTGATAAGATTTTGTAGGTATTCTGTGCCGCTTGTTAGATTTTTATCTAATAGTATGTCCATTTATGGGATGCCTACTTGGCACTCAGTGTTTGAAACGTTATCTTTCTTTATTAGACTACTAAACAGAGTTAGGATTAGTTTAGAAGGCTAGATACCCAGCGACTCGGCCCAGCTTGGCTACTACCTCCTGAGTAAAATAGCAGGGCATGCACCAGAATGCACGCAGAAATAACAAGTTATGAAACATTCATACACCTTTAGGTTACTTTGCCGTCAGTCATTTAACTTTATCTCACCACACCTTTGAATTAACGCTAATAAAGCTTAAGGAAACTCCGTACGATAGTGGTTCCACCGGGCCAAGTCTTAAATCTCATTGATTTACCCCAGAAACGAGCAATTTGCCCATTATCGAGAAAGCTCGGAACAAATGATAGATTGCGAAAGTCACAACCTTGCATTATGTTAAGATAATCACAGGAAGCTGTATAAACTAGGATTTCCTTGAGATTTTGCCATTTGAGACATGATTGATGTTAATCGTCTGATAAGATAGGAAGGTATTTAGCAGAAATAACCCAGAGGTTAGGCTGGCGTTTTAGGGGACTCTCTTTTGTTTTTTGACGTTCGAAAAGTGCTGATTCTCAGCCTAGTTTGAATAAATGACTTTTGATTTTGCAGGTTAGGGCGACTATATCGCGAGCGTGGGGCGTGAGATCGAACCCCCACGCTACACTATTGCCATCCCCTTATAGTAATACAATTAGCTTTATTGACCACTTCAGTAGATAAGTAATATCTATTAAAATGCAAATCAAAAACTAGAAGGTAGTATTCAACTATGACAATGAAAAAAGCCAGAACAAGCAGGTTTGGAGCTAAGCTGAAAGTTTTCCGGAAACAATATTATTTGAAAAAGACACTAACTATACCACATTTACAAAAAAGTGCGTGTATCTTGATCGAAGCAAACAAAAGACGAATGTCTTTTCAAAAGTTTTCCTGTTTCCATTGGAAATGTTTTAGTCGTTTGCAATCTTATGATATCAATTTCTACCGTTGTAACTTTGCTTTCGGAATGCTGCTATAAAATAAATCTAGTGGCTAAACCACCTTTATAGCCTTCCCTGTATTAATAGACCTAAGATCGTGCTCTGAACATTACAACAATGTAGCTGTCGCAGCCAACTGGTTAAATTAGCCGTTCAGTTAACTGCCTGGCCTTTAGAAGTAGTGTTCGCCTCGCTTCCTCCCTCGGCTCGAACGCGGTTGATCACAGTTCTAACCTAACCTAACCCACTTGGTCGGGGTGCAATGCCTTAATTACTGCAACCAATTCGGCTCGCGCGTGATTGGTTACAGACTTCCAACCTAAACTGTAATTGAATACCATTCAGGCCGTTAGTTGAACGGCCGCCGTTTAGTTGAAAGGCTAGGCAGTTAACTGAACGGCTAATTTAACCAGTTGGCTGCGACATAGCTATGACCGGTCTTATAACAGGGTATCTACCTTGTTTCCTGGACAACTCTAACGGTTCGGAAGAAAGAGGTCTGTATTTTGTAGTTGACTCTTACCTATAGGTAAGGTAAAATGAGTTTGTTTTTTTTTTTTTTTTAACCCTATTTTCTTTAGAGAGCGCCAATTCTTATGTTTAAATAATGACGACTCGATTTCTAGTGCAATAAAATAAATGATTGTGTCTTTGGCGTTACGGTTGGGGAGTTATTTCTTCAATAACATTATATTTAGTAACTAGGAATATTAGCCGCACAAAACGCTAATGATGCAATAACTAATAAAATTGTATTAACATGTCCAGACGATCACAAATTGCGTGATGTCACGCTTGAGGACTGTTTCACGCGAATTTTCCTAAGACAACGATGAATTAGTCTTTTTTTTGTAGGCTTTAGACGTTTGCCGGAATCCTAATGTAGCCGTTAAAAAAGTTAATGCACTATTCTGCTAAATGGATGCTAATCATGTTATTGGACAACTTTTAGAATAATAATTAGATTCATATGATGTTTCAAAACAACAGCATTGCTCTTTGATTGAATAAGCAGTAAAGTGCAATGGAAGCTTCACTTGGAAATCGAGGCAATTCTAATTTGATTCATTTATTTGGTCAAATTACTCGTATTATTCTGAGTTTCCTTATCCATATAGCCAGTAGATATATTCCCAGCACACCATGGCATATCGAACTATCAATATCTTAAACTTGCTGCTCTACCTGTGATTTGGTACTAAAAATTTAGTAAAAGTCTACAGAATACCTTGTTATCCTATCTGGATTGTAACCAGCTATTATAAGGTATCAGAAGAAACGTGAAAATTAGGACAAAAACAAGACTCACTACACTAGGCTTTATGTAGGTATCGGAGGAGCTACAATTCTAAAAATAGTTTGCTAGTTAGTAAGATTACATAGGTACCTTAGTCAGTTATCTACGCCAATTTTGTTTTTTACTGTCCAGAGCCACTGCGGTAGATAATTCACGCTTCAAGTCCATTGTGCACTAAAGGGCGAGGTTTGACCACAATTCGGTCAGCCGTCCGACGCGACACTCCAACCAATACTTACTAAATAATAGAATCATACCTAATTTAGTCATATTAATATTTCGTAATCTATAAATATTATAAAAAGTCGCTTTTCGTGTCTGTGTGTGACCGCATTTTTCTAAACTACACAGCGGATTTTGATGCAATTACAACCATCATCTAGAAAATTCAATCCAATGTTAATGCCATTCAGCGTGGCCTTGCTGCCAGTCTTCTGGGCACGTTTCCGGATGACAGCGATGCGAACGAGTACTTTGACGCCAAGGGTATCCTACCTACATGTCTGACGAAAAATGCATCGGGCGAACTTCGATTGCGTCTATTTATTCACTCGAAATACTAACGCATCATCGGTTGAATGTGAAAGGTAGAATGTTTTATCATATTTAAATTGTCTGTTCTGGCGTTACGCGATGCATTCTCCGTCAGATATGTAGGTACACACACTACCCACCCTTAGTGTCCTTTGTTTTTGTATTTATTTTTACTTTATTAAGTTAAGTTAGTAATTTATATAGGTACCTACTTAGTAAATAAATCTCGTTGTTTTGTCAAGTTGTAAAAATAAAAACCGTGCGAACCTTGGTAGTAGGTATTATAATACTTATAGGTACCTACGTGTATGTGTAGCCAAGATTCTTTCAGTTTCATGTTAAAATAATTATAAATAAGTAGGTATCGCTCGTTTTCGCGCGCATCCAGCCGTGACAGTTTCACTGCAAACATTTGTGCACGTCGCCGAGATATGCGACCACGTTGATAAACTACGGGTGAATTGATTACATACATTATGCCTGGGAAACTTGAAGATTTTGGAAAAATCTCGTGTCCTGTTGTAAGTAAACCTCGATGTTAAATTTGTTTGTTTTTTAAAACATAGGTAGGTACCTAAACCCAAAAATCAGGATTATAGTTAGGTACAAGCAGACTCTTGTCTTTTATTTTGTTGGAATATTAATTCTGTTATCAAGATTTTTGCATTTCTTAGCCAGTGTTATTTGCTCACGCGGAAGAATGGAATACGATCTTGTCGAAATTTCTAGATTTTGTTCCTTTCTACCTAGAAATCACCTAACTAGAGAGAAGAGGGCTTTGTGTGTGTTTTAAAAAAAAATGTATTTTACCAAAATTTTTTCTTTCAAAATTCACCAAGCTTCACTTCTGCTCATAGGTACCATAATATTATTGTACCTAGTGACCTGTTATCTACCACAGGCCCGGTGTTTACTCTCGGCATTTCTTTAATTTGACCGCCATATCGTTAACCCTACCACTTACCTACCGAGTAAACGTTTACTGGGAACAATTTTCACGTCTTGTAAATAACCGGGCCGGTCGCCGGACATCTTTTCCCGGTGCCTTACATATACGGAATGTCGCCTCGTTGCTTGTAAGTTACAAGCAACGAGGCGATATTCCGTATAGGTATGTTTGTGTGTAGGTATAGTTACAAGTTGTAACTGAGTAATTGCGTGCTATTTATATACTTACGTGTGTGGCACCGTATTGTAGGCGTGTTTCTTTAACAGCTACTTACCTACTTAAGAAAATGTTTAGATGAAATTCGAACGGAATGTCTCATAAAGGTAAAAAATACCTTGAAGGCTGTTTTCTTCCCAATTGCCCCTGAATGCTTGCGTTTAAGCCTCGTCGAAGGAACTAAAAATCAGCAACACCCAGTTGCATTGACTGTTGTGATATCTAATCAGGTAGGTACAATTCCAACTAAACGCTTTCGGTGTTCTCAACCAGATAGGAAATTCTAACGGCAACACTCCCGGTTTAGACACAAGAGTTTTTAATGACAAAACTTTCTTTCCTTCAGGTCTACATAATCTACCTGGCCCTCTGCACCCTGACACAGGCGGTGTACATCAGCCGCATGTCTTCGGTCAACAGACTGCGACCCCCCACGCCGTTCAGACCGGGGGTCAACCTGCAGAGGCCGTGGTCTCACACCAGACTCGTCCAAGCCGCCTCGCACCGAGCACCCTATGTGCTGTACAGGAAACCCCCTCAAAGGTAAGACAAATAAAAGAAAAAACATAATCGAAGGATCTAGATAAATGCTTTCAATCATTAAGGGCCTATACTACCTCAAATTGCTTAGCATGATCCTCCGTTATGTCGAAAATACTGCAGCATTAATTTTGAAATAAATATATGGTAAAGTTGAGGATTAATGTAAGGTACTATGTTTGACGAAAACAAGATTTTCTCGAGGTTCTCCTCATCTGCCATAATTAGCAATAGAAAACTAAGCTTTTTGAAAGTGAAGACCTGCTTTTCCTATAAGCATAGGTAAATGGGGAGCTTAAAATTGTTGATAGGTAGGTCTTGTAATTGGCCACTGTGTCCTTTACATGGTCAGACAAGTACCTAGTTATGAGTATATAGGAGGAAAACAGTTACCGACTGTTAGTCGACAAGATATCCAAGTAAGATCTGCGGTTTAATGAATAGGTACTATCTACATGGAGAATATTTAAATGTGATTGCACCCAAAGTAGATAGGTAGTAATTAAACCTACCTACTAAGTACCTTGCCACCAGACAGCAACGTTTTGAGTGTAGTTATATACATACTTCAGCTACAGCATAAAATCCTTCCATTGGCGATTAGGTACATTGCATCATTCGCCAAGTGTTTAATAAAGAAAGAAAGATTTATGTTTATTTGCGGTAAATACGATACAGAGAAAGAACACAAATACAAAAAAACAAGTTGGGGAAAATATGCGTCACATAGGTACACGCAAAGCGGCCAGCAGTCAGCATAATGCTGCGACCCTATGCTAGACCCAGCCATAGATAATATTACCAAATGTATGACCCAGCGCTGGTTTTCAACGACAGCCGGCGTTGACGTGATGACGTCAACCGACCCCAAGACCTTACGAAGTCCAAAAACCTCTACAGCAACCTCATCATGTTCCAGGTACGCAGTAAAGCACTTCGCTCCATCAGCTACTCGCAACATGTTCGCGGGCGGACCGTGGAAGACCACTGGTCGCTTGCCCCTGTCGCCCGTCACCCCGGAGTACGAGTTCGTGAAGGCAGCATCGAACGCGCCCGTGGTGCACACTGACGGTGGTACAGGTTGACTGGCTATGTGCACTGCACTTACTATTTTATACTCTTACACGCTTACTAATAAACGTTGTATAGCGTCTGCATAGTTACACAACGCTTTGTCTTCTTCTTTCGAAAGTCAAATTACTGACGACTGAAAGAGAGAAATCGGTGTGTGATTATTCATCTCATATGATACCTTTATTAGTACCTAAGGGGATACTTTGGATGAAGGTATCCACTTCACTTTTGTAAGATCGTTTCCTAAAACGAACTGATTTGATAGGGGGGCACTATTCTTATTGGATCTTTTATTTTCATTATGCTTTCTTTTTCATTGTACAAGATGTGGTGGTGGAAGCCTAAGGCCTGGGGCCTAGGATCATTTGAATTGATTTATTTTCTTCCAATGTAGGTACATTCCTTCTCTATCTACTGCAATATGCTTTTCTTGTGTACCTAGAGGTTGGTTTTTATTTCAACTTCGTGCACTAAGGGCACAAAATTAATTAAGAATTCGTCCACGGCAAGAAATTACGTCACAAGATTTATGTACAAAATAACTATCATAAATTAATAAGTTCAAATCTATGGAATCCCCTTCTTCGTCCTCTTCTTTAATCGTCCATATTACCAGTCGTTAGAACATCCAGTAGACTTCTTTTGTTCCTTTCTTATGCATGTCTTGTGACGTAACCATCGCTGTGGTCGAAAGTATTTTGGTTCAGGCGTGTGACCATCAGGTGCCATCCACACGATACCAGCACCCAACCTCAGCCTGTCCGAGAAGCCGATTGTGGTCATCGAATCCTCTGACAATCCTGTCTCGGAACTGGTAAGTAGGACTTTGATTTATAAGACCTATACCTAAACGACCGCAAGGCGTCTATTCATATTGGTAACTTTTAGGCGCGACCAATTAAAGGTCAAACAAGGAAAGGGGCCACGTAGTCAGATCGCATAGTCTGCTGTGGATCTAACGATAGATTTTGAAATCAAGATAATCAAGGCTGCGAACGAAGCAGAGACAGGCAGGGAGGTATTTAAAGAACCCTGGCTAAGTTCTAACTATAGTAAAAATATGATGCCGTTTTCACTCCCAAAAGGTACCCTGCCTACCGAAATAATTGTGGATTAATAAGCAGTTTCTGGTCCATGACGGAAGGTTCCATTCACTTATCTTACACACTTCATTAGACACAAATTTTTGATAAAAATGGGGATTGTTGAAAATTACTGAACTTTTTGGATGAATTGATAAAATTGGAAAGAAATTTTGCGGTTTGGTTAAGCCACAGGCTTATAATAATATCGAAAACCACATTAACCCAATATCGAGACAAAATCATTATTCTTCGATCTATAATTTCAGCTTAGACCATCATACGAAGTAACAGAAAAATACCCGGAGGCTGAATACAGCGTGGCCAAGATAGAATCGCCCATAGGATTTTCAAAAGCCACAGTAAGTTTTAGAAAAGTTTTTTATATGTCACAACATTTAAGAAATCTATCTATACTTATAATAAATCTGTAGAGAGGTCAATTCTGTACATGATATATATTTTCAAAATAACTATCAGGGGGTAATAAGTGATTGATACTGATGCCAAAAATGCAATCAGTAAAATTTTTGTCTGTCTGTCTCTATGTTCCTTATAGAAACAAAAACTACTCGACGGATTTTAACGAAACTTGGTACAATTATTCTTCATACTCCTGGGGAGGTTATAGTATACTTTTCATCACGCTACAATGAATAGGAGCAGAGCAGTGAAAGGAAATGTTGGGAAAACGGGAGAAGTTGCTCCATTTTTTAAGGTTCCGTCGCGTGTGCAGCCTTAATGGTTAACGCTACATAGAAATCATTTATGACGGAAATGTTCTACATAATATTATCTAAAAAATATCCCACGACAGCATATGTCTATCTTTTATGGTTGACTCACAATAACACGTGTAACTCCCGATAGCTTAGCAGTTCGGAGCTTTCTGATTATATTTGTTTACTCTTACGTTTATAATACTCTCACTCATCCCTAATTAAAAGAAGTTAATATTATTACCTATTCAATAAAAAAAGAATCATAGTAATCGGTATAGAAACACCAAACTTATACATGAAATCGCTAATAAGCCATCGCGCCGTCGCACGTGAATACTGAATCCACAGAGTACTTTTATTAGACGGACAACTGAATCATGCCATAAGGATTATTTTTGTGTAACGGTTGCCGCGCTCGACGCGGGTCGTGGCGGTAGGGTATAAAAAGGCGGGAGGTCCGAAAGCGCGAGCTTCATTCAATATTTGGCTGTTGATGCGTTCAGAGCGTTCGACCTTATTGACAGACAATAATTGCTTATCAGCGCGACTTTTAGTCTTTAAATAGTTTATTTGAATTTCTTTTGTTGTCTAAACGTATAATAAATCTGTAGAAGTGAAAATTCTGTACACTGAAAATATCAAAAAAATAAATGGCAGGGGGTGTTACTAGACCGACACCAAACCCAAAAATGTAATTAAAAATTTTTTTGTCTGTCTGTCTGTCTGTTTGTTCAGGCATCACGCAAAAAGTACCGGTCCAATTACGATGAAACTTGGTATTATTATTCTTTAATATCCTGGGCACCACACTGTGTACTTTTTATCCCGGAAAAGTATACACAATAAAAAACAAACTTAATTTTGCGGTTCGATCCCTAGACCCGATTACTGAACCAACCGCAAATAATAAGTTTGTCGTAGGTTACGTCACCCGCACTGTAAATGTAGTGCTGAAGGTTGAATTTGGCTTGCACCGGAGTCTGAGCGCGCGCATCATACATTTTTTGAACTTTGATTTGAACGGACGTGTCGAGTGGCGAGCGTTCGTTCTTATTAGCATTCTATAAATTGTATGTTTTAACTGCTACTTGCAATTCTAAGCCGTGCTTTTCTGTGCGACCTTTTTAATCCTTTTAGTTTGTACTAAGTACACTTTAAGGTAGAGTTATTTAGGTTTATTTTTATAAGTCGTAGGTATAGATTTTAATTGTAAAGTATGGGAAGTATATTTGATAGTGTACGTAGTGACCGTAGGTTATTTTAAAAAACTGTTACGTAGGATTAGTCATTCGTATAGATATTAGTTTTTAGGGATTTTGCTTATTTATTGAGTTTAGATTAGTTTTCATCAGAAATAGGTTTATTTAGGTAGGTAGGTATTTTATTTTCTGTTATTGAGTTTTTTTTTTATTAGGTAGGTACTTTTTTTTTTTTTTTTTTTAAGGATGGGATATCATCCATTGACCCCTCCCGCTCTGGGTGGAGCGGAAGGGAGTGTCAGACTCTTACTGACTAAAACCCATCCGTGTTCCTTCCTTAGCCCTTTATGTTCCGGGGCAGCGGTAACCCTTTCGGACAATCCCGCTGCTTCAGACAATCCCGCTGCATTAGGTAGGTACTTAGGTTTACTTTTATAATCTAATATAAAATTCAAAGTCCTGTGATCCTGTCTGACTGATTATATCAATGCACAGCCTAAACCGCTGGTCACAGAGACATTAAATTTGGAGAGTGTGTTCTTTGTGAAGTGTTTATAGATATCCACTAAGAAAGGGTTTTTCGAAATTCCACTCCTAAGAGGGTGAATGGGGGAGGGTGAAATTTCACGCGGACGAAGTCGCGGGCAGAAGCTAGTCTATCATATTAACCTTTTATAATATTTCCAGTCCTTCACAACACCAGAGCTACAGACACTGATAAGAAACGGAGCGGCTTTGCAGCTGGCATCCGAGTATTCTTTGCCAGCTATTATAAATCAACATCAAAACTTACAGCACCAAGCCTTACAACATCAAGGCTTACAACACCAGGCTATACAGCAGCAAGCTGTGCAGCATCAGTATCCTTTGCAGGTAATTAAAAAAAAACTTTTAATTAGAGTGCGACCCGGCGAGCAATATTAGTGGCACTCAGAATGAGTTGTTGACTCAGTTAGAATTAATTCATATCAATTTTCCATTACCATTAGCAAGGAAGGACAGACATTATAAAGCCTTATCTAAATACTCTCCCCGAGAAAACTTAGTAGGTAACTACGGTCTCTGTAAACATTAATAAATCTTATTTATTGCAGGGTTTGCAGAACATCTTGCCAACGCAACAAGACTTAATAAACACAGGAGCAGACGGCTTATTTATACCACCTAACGCCTTATACCAACATGATCCAATGTTCTTACAAAAACTACAAAACCAGCCTCTGCAACGTTTTCCTTCCGTGGAATTTATTCCTTATGCAGCCGAAGCCCCTAATCAAGTCCATTTACAGCCGGAAGCTTCACAGCTTCATGCTCAAGTGGTCCATCCGCAAATGACGCATCCCCAAGCAGTTCACACGCAAGTCATGCATCCACAGGAACTTCATCAAATGATACTTCTTCAAAATGAGAAGTATGACAGACCATTATTACAACAACACATTGAGCCGAAAACGGTGGTGCAAAGAGAAACACAAGAAAACACGGTTGTAACGTTAGTACCTCAATCGTTCGTTGTAGCAAATACAACGGAGAAACAAGTGGAAGATACTCCACCTCCTCAACCAGAAAATATTACAGAAGAAGTAGTAGCAGCTGAAACAGAGCCACCGACCACGACGGTTAAATACATCATTGAAAGTAACACAGAACAAAATACAACCCCAATTTACTACGCACAGATCGGTCAAAGCGTGGGTAATCTTATCGCCAATGGATTTTACTCCGCTATCAATGACGTTAGAGCTGCAGCAGCACTAGCCCAAGTAGCTGAAAACTCACCAGTCTATAAGCCTGAAAACGTGACGACTACGACCAGCAGCTCAGATATGAAAGCATACTTTTTGCAAAACGAAGAAAAACCTGAGAATAAAACAGCACCTGATGTGAAGGCACTGCGAGGAGTTCCGTTTTCAAAATCAACAGATTCTGTGAACGTAGCTTACACATTGGTGAGGGCGGATGATAAACAAGCCAAAATGAATCAAGAAGGGGCTGTGTATGCAGGACAAATTGTAGAAGCAACCATTAGCGAAGATCAAGATTTCAATAAAGAAAAAGCTACGTTGATATCTCGCAGGGCTCCAATTAGACTATTTGCTGTAGCAGACACTAAAAAGATTGTCAGTTCAGCGAACACATTGCCTCAAATGGCCGTGGTGAAGGCAAAGATTCCTCCAAAGAGCAAGTTAACGTTTGACGACAAAACTGGGGAACCTATTCTAAGGATATACGCTAGTTATGTTGACAGTCCAAAACAGGTTGGTGATTTCACATAATTAACTAATAATAAAAATAATTTTCGACAGTTTCTTTTAAATCAAAAAGCGCTGCTCTCATTCTTATGATTTCAAGATTTATATCGACTGAACCGTTTAGATTAAAAACACACATAAAACAAATTCAAGATAGTCTGTAGACACGACTACCTAGAATTCGTTTTGTGTGTGGCGTTGGCAGAAGTATAGGAGACCAACATTCTGCAGTATATTTTTTTAAAGAGATTGTACCAATCAACAACACGTGTGCGATCACCTAAATCTACAACCTTTAAATTACTTCCAGAAAGATGCAATAGTATCAAAGCTGTCGAGCCTGAAGCAAGTAAAAGACGCCGCAGCCAGGAAAGATGCAGTGGACAATTGGAAGGCGGCGACCATCAAGACTGCTGACAAAACTCAGGGTGTCGATATCAACCAGGTCACACAGTTTGGGCTCAAGCTAAAAGATAAGAATGACTACTATGGTGAATTTGTTGTTGAAGATTATGATGATTTGTGATTTTTATTTGGTAGACCGTATTTATTATACACCTCAAGACATAAGTTCGTTCGATCTTATGTGCTTTTACTTTTGAAAACACTTAGGCCTGTTTTCACTAACACTCAGCACTAACAGGAAGCGATCTATTGGATTTTCAACGCTCGGACTAGTGCCAAAAGTTTAAAATCCAACAGTTAGCTTTTATTAAGGACTAGATAATGAATTGCAATGCCTTTTTTATTTTTGGTAGGAACCTTTTCCGGCGCGCACGCAACTTACAGCCCGATTCAAACTTTATGGCGTCTCTGAAGTACTCTGCTCCCTGCGCAGTACCTCAGCCCTCGCCCCCGCTGACACGTGAATTTGTTACTGCGTACCAACTCGCCTCATATTCTGAGCCGCCATAAAGTTTGAGTCGGACTGTGCCAAAGTTTTATCACAATCGGTCGAGCCATTTTTGAGTTTTTGCGAGACTAACGCACAGCAATTGATTTATATATAATATGGAATACTTTTAGGTATCTCGCGTAGTGTTAGTAAAAACGGGTATAACACTCTTAAGGCACCAGGTAACGCTAATGATGAATTAGGTGCTGCTTAGGTGACAAATTTTGTAAAGAAGTACTTATACGTGCTGTGTAAAGCATTGGAGATTCATTCAGAGATGGAGTTTATCTACAAAATGTTGTCTATTTGCTAACTAATCATATTTTGGTGATTTTTAACCGGAAAGAAAATCGTAGTGTTGACTAGAGCTAGTAATAAATATACCGGATATATTTATTGCTAGCTTCTATCAACGGATATGTGTATTAATTCTATAGATTTTGCAAGCATAATAACAACAAAGTGATTAGAAATATTAGCAGACATGATAATATATCATAAATTATTATACTTACTTAATTTATCTTTTGTATTCATAATTCATGTAAATATGCATTTTTTTTCCTCATAAGTAGTTTTAGATAGTAGTTGATATTCGTAAGATTTACAAGGGGTTATTTTATCACTTCTTTGGACAATTTTCAGTTTAGATAGAATCCAACATAACGTTGAGTGGTATGGGTAACGTTTCATTTACATTTAAATTTTTGAGCTACACATTACAATGTTCTGTATCATTTTTGATATTGACATTGTTAAAATAAAATAATCAGAGTTGAGACCAACAACACTAACAGTTTTTTACTGCTGAAGTGATGAAATAAACCCTAATGTTTAACTTAGTTGGATTTAGGATAGTTGTTATTTATTGATATAAATGCCAAATTGTTATTAAAATAAAAACAATATAACTTTATATTTATTTATTTTTCATCGCTATTACAATTTACAAAATCCTATTTCTCATAAATTTTATTGTATTTTGGTTTAACGACGTTCTTCGTCTGTTTCTGGTCTTAAGATACATAAAAAAATATAGAAAATTATGCAAATTATTGCACAAAGTTGTGAAGTTCAAAATGATATAAAGTAGGCATCTAAACTTAATAATATAGAGGTGTGTCAAGGAAAACTATATCCAAATTACAATAATATTCAATTTAGAAAAATGATTCTTATTTTTTTTTTGGCGACGAGAATATGTAACCTGTGGGTTGGGAGGCTAGCAGCCTTGCTGGCAAGCCTAAATCGAAGGATCATTGACATGAAGCCAGTTTCTCGCCCAGTGAGTTCGTTTCGGCTGAACAAAAAAACATATTGTCAGTTGGTTTATAGTTTTCAAGCAACATCAAAAAAAGGAGGTAAAGTATGCATATTTTGCCGAGTGGCTCATCAATACTGAAAAGATAAATGCAAGAAAGTGACGTCTAGAGCTCGAGAAACTGCCTTTATTAATTTATTTGAGCACTGTACTTCATATTGAAACCAAATAAGTATCCATAGTATTAAAGATTCAAACTGGTTGCTATTTTGGTTACAATGTTAATTAAATCTTTCTCATTTTAGACATTATTCATAAATAACAAAAATATTATCTTCATACACAGTCTATGTCAACCTTTCATAGCAAGTTAAGCTAAATATGAGTTACTTACAAAACAAAACAAAGCATATTCTTGAAAAATTAGCCCAGAGACTGTACAAATAACTTATAGAAATACTCCCATTTTATAATGGACAGTCTTAGCATTTGAGACATGTATAATAATTATGTATTACTACCAGCTCAGATAGTTTTGAGAACAATTAGTCAAAAAATGACCCTTAGCTGCTGAACATTAAGCGCACTTTTCGAATTTCAGTCATACGATGGGATGTACGACCAGCGAACTCTCGGCAGTCAGTCCTACTACCAGGTTGCTGGCTAATATTTTTAACAAGACTTGCACTTTTTATAGTTCGGGCCATTTGACTATTTTACCTTATTATGCGTATTAAAATGGACAAATTCAATTAATAACTCAGCCCAAATATCATTACGTTTTTTTTTTACTAGCGCGCCAGTGACAAAGTAAAAATTATCATGTCTCAAATTCAAAAACAGGTTCATGAAAAAATCATATCAATCAAGTTTCTTATTTAATTATTTTTAACTTTCCTAAATTATGCTTCCACTGAGGTGGAATTCTTGTATTGCACATTATGATTAAATATGTAAGGAGTCTTTGATAGATTGGCTTTTGTATTGTATATCAAATACGGTGTGTAACAAAAATGATACATCATGACAGTTGATTGAAAAAAAAAAAAAAAAAAAGATCTGGCCATGGCGAATCTTTCGGCGTACAAATTATGCTTAGCAGTGATGGTGTCTAAAACATCATTAATTCTAGCATTTATTGATGATCTTCTTATGAAATTGTAGCTATATAAATGTATGAAAACGACTATAGTAATACTTAGTCCATAATATATGAAACTTGTATAATAATTTGAGTCTGTTGGACAATTTAGATTGGAGATATGGAATTTCCATTAAAGAATAAATCAATGTAGACTATCGTCAAAACATTCCATTTTAAAGCTTGTTTTAAAATTTTGAATAACACTAGCAGTCTAAATGATTCAGAAAATAAGACGTTAGTACTCCACCAGTAACAAAATAATCATGTTTACTATTTTAAGAGCCTCCCAGAGGCATTTCATATTCAATTTTACGGTTAAGGTTTACGTTCACCTCAGTGGATGAGGAGTAGTGTGGTCCCTAGGGGTTGAGCTTCTCCAATTGGTCCATGAACCACGGCCGGCCCGCGGCGCGTTTTGTGAGTATATCGCAACCAGTCTCCGTCACCAGTAGTGTTTGTTCGAACTGGAAAATAAAAACTCGTTTTATTAATATACAAAAGTCTTTTTTTTTTATTCCAAAAAATATCCCATGAGACGAGTGTATGATTCTTTGTTGGCACGCATGAAATAATTAATACAAGGCTCACCAAAATTATGATAACAAAAATAAACCAACATTGAATGCTAATAGAGGATTTTGATTCTAGAGAGGACATGGATTTTTTGTGGCCTAGTATGGACAAGTTAATAATATTATTAAAAAAATAACTGATAACATTTGAAATCCCACCACAGCTTTAGTTACTTGGCAGATCTTTGCAGAAAATATTTCAATTTAAAAGATTATTATTTTGATTAAAGTATTCGGGGAAGTCTTTATGTTGCCAGTTTTTGGAAACAAGGTGATAATTGGGACATGCTTATTGTAAGAATTAACATGATTTCACGAGTATTTTTAGAACATAGAATAGCAAACTGTATTTTATGAACATGATATTTAATCATTGATTAATGTATCAATTTTATTTTTAAACAAATAGATAAGTCCAGTCTTTAAAGTATGTAATGGCAGCACCTTCTCGTCGTTCATGATAATAAAACTAACATAGAAGAAGCAATCAAAGATAAACAATGCTGTGCAATATTATATTTTTTCTATACAAAACATGCTGTGTGTTAGAAAGAGTACCCTTTAGTGCTTATTTAAGCCATTAGTTATTTTTTGACGATCCCAATACTTACTGCCGTAAGTGATTGACTATTGCGACCGTAAGTGATTGTTGCACTGTCTCATACACACTTTTGCATGTTACCTTTAGCATAAATCAGTTTCCACAATTGTTAGTGAACCAATAAAAATAAATAAATGACCGTGGTGACCCCAAAGGGTCATATTTTTATTTTAACGTAGGTACTTAAAACTTTTTTCACGACTATTGGGTTATAAAGTCAGCCATGTCGATTTTTGTGAGAAACCTCACCTATTGAATTTCCTTAAGGCGCAGATATACGACTTCTAATGATTTTATATTCAACATCACGTCTAATCGACCGGACTGATTTCTTTGAAAAAAAAAAAATGTTATACTAGACCATTTGCTTCGTAATTTGATATGTGAATATTTTCAATTATATTTTTGTAACATAGTGTAATTAATTTGTAAAGTAATGTCTACCGCGGACATAAAAACGATAATCACGCAAACACTATCGGGTGTATTTTCATAAAACTTTCACCATATAAAAGACAATTTAATACCCCGAATTTTAGTAAGTATACGGTTTTTATTTGTTTGGTGTTTGATAAATCAACAATAGATGATTGTTTCATATTTTGCAATAAATTACCAGCGTTGTGTCATCGCGCTTCTCTTTCTTTTCTATGCAGTCCGATAGTGACCGCGTTTTAGTTCATGTAGTCGCCTTAAATATCCTTCGGATGATTGAAAGCGACGTGCGTTACGCTTGGCGGTCAACACAATCCTAACGACATGTAAATCATTACAATGCATCCAAGACAGACATCTGAATGCTATGAAAGAATAAAGAGTCCTACATACACAGAGCATAACTACACACATCAAAAGTGTCTAGGGATCAACATATATTTTTGCAATAACTTTTCTCCTGATTGATATTAATTAAAATTTTCTTTAAGGATTCATCAAATAAAGTGTTTTCGTTTGTCACAGTAACGATAAACCAAGTCACCTTTGCATTAATAAAGAAATTTGCCATTTTCCTAATAAAGGGATTTTTGACATTTGAACCACTAACACAAAAGTTCGAAAAAAAGACTGAAATAACAGTTTTCTTTAAAATTTTATTGGGTAACTTAAACAATTAATAATCCGTGTTTCTACCGCGAACACTAACAACACAAGAACATCGGTTTGGCATACTCAAAATGAGTTCATCCAAATCACGCTGTGGAATGGCCGCCCATGTTCGTTGCAACAACAAAAAAAGGTCTTCTTGCGACTGGATACCCTCCATATTCGGCAGAGCTCTTCTCTGTAGCATATCCCATGCATGCTCAATCGGGTTCAAGTCTGGCGACTGAGCAGGCCAGGGCAGGACATTGATGTTAGCTGCGGCGAGAGTCTGTCTTACAACTCTTGCGGTGTGCGGTCGTGCATTATCATGCATTAACTGAAATAAGGGACCGATTTGCACTTGTAGAGGAACGATGACGTCTGATACAATCGTCTCAGCATAAATTTGAGCGTTGAGGTTGCCTCTGATCCAAATCAACTCAGTTCTTCCGCCGATCCAAATACCCGCCCATACCATGATGGTTCCACCACTATAAGGATGGACTTCCTGGCAGGATTTTAATCGCTGTTGGCGTCCAGGGGTTCTCCAGTGTCGTATACGTCTTGTATCCGGTCTCATACCAAAACGAGACTCATCAGAAAAGCACACGAAACGCCATTGTTCTTCTGCCCAATTTCTGTGTTCAAGAGCCCATTGATATCGAATCCTACGATTGTGCATTGCTATAGGTGGTACCCGTAGCGGTCTTCGGGAATGAAGGTTCACTTCATGCAAGCGGTTTCTGACTGTTTGGTCGCTAATTAAGTTCCCTGAAGAGTGATGAAGCCTCACGGCTAACATCATGGCGGTTATTGTTGGAGCTCTTCGAGTTAAGATTTGAATGTATCGGTCTTGTCTCCGTGTGGTGCAGCGATACCGTCCTCCATGGCGCTCAGCCACGGTACCAGTGCTTCGGTAACGTGTCCAAAGTCGACTGATAACACTCTGACTTGTATTCAGAGCTAAAGCCACAGTACGTTGCCGGGAACCAGCTTCTATCATTCCCACGGCTCTGAGCATTTCTTCCCTGCTTAAATGACGTCGCCGCTCCATAATAACGTTGGTTTTAATCAGTAGTAGGGAAACAGTAGCACTAATAATGTCTTCAATGCGTTGTATGTTTTTATAGGGAAAATATTGACAGCTGATTTTCATCTTTTACTCGAATTTGATTCACAGTTCCTGATTCAAATTATGAAATGCACCAAAAAGGATCCATATAAATTTATAAAATCATAAATTTATTACAAAGCCACATCTCAATCTCAAGAAATCCGCATAAAAATGCTTGATCCCTAGACACTTTTGATGTGTGTATGTATCATGCAAAGACATGTGCTAAAACATAGCCCTTCTTGTCAGCTGGGTTTGATGCTTTCTATTTTATTTATAACTCTGTGGTGCCGCGTGTGACAGCATCACAAATTTTTTGTTGTGAGTTCTTGTGGTTTGTACAAAAATATTACTGGCTGTGTTTCTGGTTATCTTTTTGCATTACTGAGTGATTTCGACTCTTGGACTATGGATTTTTGCATTGTAGTTTACCTCGGCTACAATAACAATACCTATAACTCGCATCTCGGACAATTCTGATTTTGCTGGTTTCCAACAGAGATCCAAAATTCTATAAACTGGGGTATAGCAAATGTATCATTGAATTTCAATTTGTTGGAAGACAGTGGATTACTCCGTGAACGACAGGTTTGAAGGAATTTTTATTGACAGGTTTGAATTTACCAGATTTGGGAAGGGTCTTTGTCCCTTCACCCAGTTTTACGATAAATGAAAATATACAGGGTTTTGAAACACTATTATTGCTTCATAATACATTTTGTTTTATTTGTGTCCACTTATGGGCCAAGCTTGTTTTGGGGGGAAAATCCATCTCCTCTTCGTAATTATGATGCCAGTTGTTAAAAGAGCAGGCAACAACAAGAAAAAGTAGTGAACAATGCAATAATGCACTTCGTGTATGTTAGTGTTAGTTTTTTTTAGTATAATGATGTATGTATTTATAGTATTTTTAAGTTACTTATACAGGGTGGCAGGGACATCGACGCGCAACCGCTTACCATGGATTCAGTACATGATTCTGGACCCCCCTGCGTTGAAATTTTTCGTCGGCTTTTTCTTAATTTTTAGGTTTTTTTCTGCAATTTTTTTTATTGTAAACCGTATAAAATCATTATTTCTATCTAACCCAATGAGATTTTTAATTAAAAAATAGTAAATTCACTTATTTCACTTAAAACAGCAATGTAAATAAAACTCGAAAGGGCTACCTGATCAGCTGTTTGCAAAAGTTCATTTGCGAGGTCAACACTGGCTTAGTACCTTGACGCTATTCGTTTTCAAATGCCGACAAAGGGACCGCGGCGGCGGCGGCGGCGGCGCGGCGGCGGCGAGCGGTCTCGTAAGAAGCTATGCGACGTATCCCAATGAATCTAACAGACGCGTCACATGAGGCATTTTAATCATCTACATAAATGAATGACCCATTTACTACTTTTATTTTAGATTCATTATGGGGATAATTATTTTTCTAATGCTTCATCGATTTAAGTAAAGAAGATTAAAAAAAAAACGTGTAGAAATGTATTGATAGTCACGTAATTTTTCTAACTTTTTTTATTATCAACATTAATTTTAGTTTTGGATGCAATTCAACAATGTAATTTACTGTTTCATAAAAAAATAATACATCCATTTTCGCAATTAATTTCGTGAGTAGGTACCTAGGTACAACTAAATGTGTTTGTACACTCTATCATTTTGTTGATCTGTGTTCGGTGTAGGCACTGTATTCACAGAAAAAATGCAAGTACTAACTGTCGGCAGCAAGTGCGGCAAATTGAAAGAAAGATCAGCTAAGTACATTTCTTTTGATTTCGCCGATTTTATCGGATTTTTGCCCGTTCCTAGATTTCGTTGATCGCAAACGGGCGTGCTGTTTGTCGCGAATTTGTGATCTTAGCGTAGTTTTTAAAATCAAAAGTAATTTTCTTTCTCTGTGTGTGTGTCGTGTGTGTTTGAGAGTGACGTTCAAAATGCCTTCCAGACCTGAACAATTCTTCAGGCACCAAACCCGATGGTCGGTAAATGTGGGCCGGTATTTATAAAGACCGCGTGATTGGACCCATTTTTCTCCCTGAACGACTAAACGGGCCACGATATCACGTGTTCACGAGTTCCTAAAAACAACTCTCAAGGAAATAATCGAGGAGGTGCCTGTGCTCCAGTTCCGCGAGACATGGTTCCAACACGATGGCGCGCGCGGAGCTCCCCCACACGTGACCCTTCCTGTCCGAAGCTGCCTCACCGTATCTTTTAGAGACCGGTGCATTGGAAGATTCGGTCCACAACCCTGGTCAGCTCGCTCATCGGACTTGACTCCATTAAATTTTTTTCATTGGGGTTACGTCAAGGATAAGGTGTTTATGACCGAGTGCGATACCGCAGCAGAAATGAGAGATCGCATTGTGAATGTGTTTGCGACGCTGCGTGAAGAGTGTATCCAGGATCCCACTTTTTTGTCCCGTGTCCACGCTGAAACTGCGCCGCGCTCAGAGGGGCAATTCTGGTAATTTTAAGAACGTTCACAGTCTGATCTCAGTCTCAATCTGTCAAAAATGCCTCAAATTTCAGTACATTTTGACAAGTTTTTGACATTTGTTTGTCGCTGAGATGAGACTGCGACTAGATTTTGAACGTTTTAAATTACGAGAATTGGCCTACAGATCTGCGAGCGGGTTGGTGGCGGCCACTTCGAACCCTACCTACCCCCTATCTCATTAGGAATGAGCGAGATTAAGGTAAGTTCATCAATTAAACATTACTGGATCGCTAAGTTCTTATCAAGCATCTTTTTTGTTATCTATCCTCATCGGTATCGCTATTTTATGGGAATAAGCGTATTGTTATCGGTTATCAAAACTAATTAAACATGATTTTATGTGGTAGGTACCTATCAATGTTGTCGTTAGGCGATATTTCGTAGGTACGTTCACGTTCGTCCGGTCGCGGCGGGCGGCGGTGGCGGCGCGGCGGCTGCGGGGCGGGCGGCCGCGCCACAGTGCCGTATGTGTGTGTAGGTTAGGCAGCGCGCGCGCGCTCGCCATCCGCGGAGCGTTTTAATCGCGTTGTTTGCAATACATTGCGCGCTCAAAAATGTAATTTTGTTTTAACCGGTTATTTCCGAGATGAATGACTTTCGTAATTTAATTTATGGCATCAGGTGTAACCTTTTGACAACGTTTGCGCGTCGATGTCCCTGCCACCCTGTATTAATATTGTATTTTATGTGTTTATATGGGCCTTGATGCCTGAAATAAATGGATAAATAAATAAATAAGAAGAATTTTCTAACTGAATAGCTTTAATAATACCAGTGTGAAAAGTACACACCTGAGCAGACCGACTGCCATCAGCTGTGACTGCAGTCCAGTGGTCGGGCCACTGTTCGTCGCGCCAACCTCCCTCGTTGATCATCGGCTCAATTGTGAAGCAGTGGCCTGGCTTCATCACTCCAATTGCTTTGTTTTCTGAAATGAAAAGGAAATAATATTACTGTCTGCATGTCTGAAATTGAAACATTTGTGACTATTCCGCAACTAGTCTTTAAAGCAGCATCTTGTTCCAATTAAAATTTATCAAACAATAAATAGTCTTCTTCACAAACAATTATAATTAATTACAAAATATTGTAAAACTATTGAAAAGAGTAAATATGAAAATTTTTTGTCCATTCTTCTCCCTAAACAACTACTTTTTGGAAGGGGCAACTATAATCAGTTTTATTCTTGTACATTTTGAAATTCACTGGCCTACTTGAAACAAATCATTTGACTTTTAATTAAAAAAAGTTTAAAATACTCACTGGCATAATGTGGCACATTAGGTGTGGTATGGAACAGCCTATGTATTCCATGTCCACAGTAGGACCGCACAACACTAAACCCATTAGCCTGAGCATGTTTCTGAATAACATTCCCAATTTCTCGGTACTTCTCACCAGGCTTCACAATGTCAATAGCTTTCGATAAGCATTCATAGGTAACTTGAACAAGCTTCCGGGTAGATTCTGGTACGTTACCAACAAAGAAAGTCTCATTGAGATCACCGTGGAATCCTCGATGATAGACTGTTACATCCACATTGCAGATATCACCGTCCTGTAAAAAGAGGTACCTTTATTAATTGACATTGTAAACTTTGAGTTTAAAAAAGTAATTTATTTTTAAGTACTGGCACAAAAGCAGTACTACAATTAATGTTATTGTTGATATATCTTTTGAATTATTAAATAAAAATAAGAATTATGTTTATGAGATAACTGGTAATAAAAATTAATGACTGTGTATATGACCAAGTTTTGCAAGAAAAACATAACACAGGCAAACTTGTTTTAAGGTCAATAAACTCATAACAATATGGGGTTAAGAGTTTATGCAATGTTTCTAGAACATGATACGAATTTTTAACAAGTCATTGCCAGTACACAACAGCCTCTTAGGCTTATCCTATTGTGGAGCAACAGTTTATTCACCCTGAGATATTCCATAAGCAACCTGAAATGGCAGTCTTTTTGGTTATAGTGTACATAACAACATTAACTTCTGAAGTCTCATCATACTATGTTGGACACAAAGTTTTAAGAGATATGTAAAGGGTGAATTTGTACGAACCTCCAAAGGACGTAAATCAGGTATTCCATGGCAGATCACCTCATTGACAGAGGTGCAGCAGCTGTTGGGAAAGTTGTGATAGTTCAGGGGGCTCGGGTAGCACTCCCGCTCAATACATGCCTCGTGGACAACACGGTCAATCTCTTCTGTTGTTACTCCCACATCACATGCTCTAGAAACAAAGAAATAAGTTATCATGAGTTTCTTCTTGCCAAAAGAATAGCATCATCCATCCATTGAATTTTGTGTTTCTTATGAGATTGTGTAGGTTGACATTGAAAATATTATAATGTATTTATTGTTTATAAATTATAATTTCTAATTAATATAAACAAACGTCAAGAACAAAATAAACAAGCATAAAAACATGCAACTAACTTGGCAGCCTCGTTCAGCACCTCTCTCCCGAGGCGACAAGCAACGCGCATGCCTTCGATCTCCTCATCATCGAGCACCTTGATCTGCCCGGAACCCTTCGCGGCGTGTTCCGACGCTGGGAACCCGGTTGGGTGGTCGGCATAGTCTGGACGACCGATATGCGGCGGTACCGTACGTTTTGGCCCCGCTGGGAACGGTCTCAACTTCCCAGTGAAACTGAACGACGGCCACGGGTTGTACTCCACATTAGACACATCTGTACTCTCACCCTCTAAAACAAAATTCGCATTGTCATAACGACTTGTAACCCATAGAATTAATTAATGCTTATAAACTGAGTTGTAACCTAACACCGTAACATAACCTACAACGCACTTACTCGCTAACGAATGAATTATTTTGTGATTCTTCCAAGATTTCTTGAAGCAGTCCTGGTTACAGAAAAACGAGCCTTGTATGCCGAGTTTTATGCATGTTGGACATTGTAATTGTGCAATGGATTTGCAGCCGGGTGTTTCACACATTCCAATCGCCGCCATTTTTTTGGAACAACTGTCAAACTAATTTGATGTCAAGTTGTTGTCATATTTTTTAATTGTCATTTGTCTGTACATAAGGGTGCGTTCCGAATTGGGAAAATAATCGATGTAATCGATTTGAGCGTGCTTAAACACGTACCGAATTAACGTGAGCGCGATAACGATGTCCCGTGAATCGTCATAGGTGACGTCATGACATGTCGCAGCATCATGCTGAGATAGGAGCCTTTTGGCCTCGTATAGGACTTTGTTTCATTTTTCTTTTTGTTACTTTTTTTTTATTTACTTTTTTTCTTTTTTACTGTATTTAGTTTAGTTTGTGATCCGCCTGTACGAGTCGCAATAAATACTTTTTCTTTCTTTCTTTTACATGCGCCATCTTGCGATAACGCCGACCATGCCTTGTAACAATATCACCGTGAGCGCTGTCAAACAGTGTGTGTGTGTATGTGAGGATGAGGATGTGTCAGTGTGTTTTGTTTTGAGTTGCATCAGTATATTGAAATTAAATTAACGTGGCATTTTCGAAATTGTGCTTCTGGCTGACGGTTGCTACCTAACCAAAGAAGAAGAACTGAAGAAGAAATGTGGCGTTTATACAAAGAAATACTGCTGTAATATCGTTTTGACATTGAGTAAGCACTGTGAGCGCGCTCACGAGCGCTCCGAATTGTTGACAGCTCTCAGCTGTCATAATTGTAATATCTATAAGTCGGACTTTTAACTAGCTGCAGTAAAATGACAGCTTAGGTGTTACATAGATGACTGAAATTGGCGTCCTTTTGTTTTTTCGCGGCCATCAACAAAGGTCTTGTTTTTCTAGTACAGAATAATGTAACAAGCGAAACTTATTTGACATGCATATCTCTATATGCAGTCCGAAATGAGTTATTAAGAAGTGTCATTTTACTGCAGCTAATTAAAAGTCGGGAGTATTTTATTACGGAACGCATGTGAGACGATTTGAGTGCTGAGAGCGATTAAAGTCAATTCGGAATGCAGCCTAAGTGTTACCAACAATGCCTTGTAAGCCAAAAAGCGGTATCGCAAAAACCTAAAACTCGATATTTGCATGATGGCATGAAACATTTTGCATAATCAAAATAACCGTACCTATCTTTATTTGAACATTGAAAAAACTAAGACTAAGAAGTACAAAATAAAAATGAAATAATCTGATTATTTTTCTTAGTATTATGAGCTGGCCGTAAACTATATTGGAGCAGCAGGGAACTTGGCGTTTGCCACCAGGTCACCAGTCCTAGGCTTCGTCTACCTGAGATAGGTACCGCTACACTACAGCCGCCTAAAAAAATGAAGGCTAATTATTATAACATTACGATTGAAGACTTATTTGAAATACAGATTAGGACACGCCTCGTACCTAAAACACTAATAACATCAAAGAAAATGATGATAGGTAGATGTCGTTACCTAACCATGACAAATAATCTTAGCTATCTTATTGAGAATAATATCTTCAAAATCCTGTAATGACTAACAAAAACATCAGCATTTTGGACAAAACTACTCTAAATTTTGGTTAATTACGACCATTTTTACATAATCAGCCTATAATGTTTCTACTGCTGGGACATCCCTCTGTGTGAGAGGGAGTGGGCCGTAATCCACCACGCGGACCCAGAGCGGGTTGCGATCATTTAGGTACATACCTACATTGAAAAACTTGATAAAACTTTATTACCTATTTGAATATTTACTAAGTATACAACATACCTACCTATTGCCCTTCTTCAGTCTATCTTGATTTTCTACCTAGATTGAACCTGCCTTTTGCGTAGGTACCACAGACGACAAAAATACTACATATCTACCTACCTACCTGCTTACAAAAAAAATAGTTTGATTAGTCACTTATCACTTAATGATTAGGTACACACGGCTACACATCAAGCTATACATAACCAGTATAAGCTGACTTCTGATTGTACGAGAAACCTATACAATGCGAGATCAACTCAAACTGGAAATGCATAGCTTGATGTGTAGCCGTGTGTACATGCATCCAATAAAATTACCGTCAATATCTGGTTCATTCAAAGGTAAGATGATAACCTCAGATACGGGTAACTCCACGTCAACCATCATTGGACTTCTCTAAAAGATTCTGTAAGACAGAGCTAGGCTGTTACATTAAAAATTACAATGATTAGCGTATTTACCTAGAGCAAAAATAAAGTTTAATGAGATACGTACTTAACTGGTGATCCCAAGGTAAAACAGCTAACGAACGGTAAGTACTTACTGAATGGTTTACGAATGCTATGCAACCACCCGTCTGGGAGGTCCCAGGAGCGGATTAAAGCGTTCCTAGACTGACAGTAGAAAAAATTGCACGACGAGATGAAGAACGCGTAATCACTGTCCATTGCACATTAACAAACAACACAATTTTCGCACAATAACTGAAAAGGTTCAGTGTTATAAAGGTAGATACTTAACGTACTGGAATTTGTAAATAGATCTTTTCTAACACCATTAGTTTTTAGATATTTTATTACCTTACAATTTTAGTTTTAGTAAAGAAATCTTGAAATACACCAGTCAATACGTGTTGCGATCACGTTGCGATTCGATTGACGTACCTATTTGCTTTTAAAACTACGTGCTCTATTTTTAAATCGTTTATTTTCTTACAGTTTCCAGCGCTGTCCAGAGCGTATTCCAGTAATTCCAATCGGTCTGGCAATATTTTTATTGGCGTTCCACGTTCCTCACTTGATTGAAAGAGTTCGCCGCAAAAAGTTCTCATCTGGAAAAAAGTAAAACCAACCTTTTTTGTTGGGTTCTGTTCAGACGTTTTAACGTACTCGTAAAAATATTAAGGACGAGTATTTTAGGGTCGTGATTTATCCTAAGCTACGGTGTTATGATGTCAAAAGGTAGTTGAAGGTTTAACGAACTCTAAAGAGGGTAAGAGTAGCTTACCTACGCTTCTAAATTAGGCCAATGTTTGCTGTAATGCGGTTTACCTAATGGGTCTAAAACACGGTTGTTTACGTCTTATAAGATACAACAAAATTGGGTTTTAGCCTCCTGCTTAGGTTTGAAGGCCCTTCCAACACTCGAGCACTCGGGTAATGAAATAAGGCTAAATGTAACGGCCGTGGAAAGAAAAGTCTGAAAATTGTTACTCACGCGATCTTGATTGATGTGGAATGAGCGTTCGTTTATGGATAAACGGTAGGTACCTAAGCCGACAGGTGAACTAAATAATAATTAGGTATCTACTCAAAGCAATTAGAATAATCTTGCGTACCTAAATACAAAACAAAATTGAGAGTTAGGAACCTGCATAAAGTCTTCTACATCGGTAGGTATGTCCTTCGTAAAACCACGCGGTAGGTACGCACGGTACGCACGGGCGCGCTTTTCCCGCGGCGATATTATTCGCGTACTGGTTTTTCAACGCTCGGCTCAACACCGAGATTTGAAAATCCATTGCGCGATAAAATACCGCCTCAACAGTTTTTTTACAGCCTGTGTGTAGTGCGGCTAAGTCAAGCCTACTATGATTTATTTACATTCGCATTGTTTTGTTACACTGTAGGTAGGTAGGCATCACTGACCTGTATTACACCTACAAGTACTGTTTAATAGAGGTCAGTGGTAGGCATAGATCATAATTCATAATATAAAATAGTAAAAGTGTGAGTCTATGACTTTTTTTTTTAATCTTTATTTATTAATGAGGGTTTGGCATGGACTTCCATGGGGTTTGGTTCGTAGACAGAGAATAGCATTCTCTTCTACGGTTTGGTTACACCACGGTAAGGTACGATTTGATCACATATGCTCAGTTCCTATAAACAAAAACGAAGCGTTTTGCTTACCAATGGTAGCATTTTTGATTGCCAAACTGGGCATAATATATAGATTTGTAAACTAATTTTACCTGTGATAGCTACTTCCAAATGCAATGGGAGGGTCTACTATGCAAATCTATGTGGTCATTGCTTCATTATTAGTAAACATACAAGAGTTTTAATTTTAACCAATAACGGTCCGTAAATTATAGGAATCGGCCAATAGTGATAAATGATAAATGATGATGATAAATGATTTTTATTTTGTAAGTAGGTTTGCACAAACACTTTTACACGTCATTCATATTTTTTATAAAACTAGATGAGGTCGGCGTTTCCTATCTGACTACTCTGAGAAGAAAGGCCGAAACAAACTCAGAGGTCACAGTCTCTTTTAAAGTCCAGACATAATCTTGGTCAGGTTATATGAAGACCATGTAGATCAATGTCTGAGATGGTCTTTTGAGGAAAGAACCACACAGATTGAGAGGACCTGTCCAGTCAGTGCAAGCATTTGTCAGAAATCGTGCAGCTCAACTCAAGGCAGGCAAGGCAACTCTGGCAGTGAACATGCCACCCTCATAGTCTATGTCTTGATTATGATAAGGCTTTATCCTAAAAGCAAATTTACAAAGAAAGCATGTTTTTTAGAAGGTGATGTAAGACTCTTCATTAAAACGGAATTAATACAGTAGGTAATTGCCCTTGAGGTTTTCAGCGGGGTTGTTTCGTATAAAGCCGATTAATTGTTAAAAGGAGAGGCAAATGAACCCAAATTAATTTAATTTTCGCAGAAGACTTCGATACAACGTAGTCGCAACAATTGGGTGAGGTATTAAATTAATTGCTCTGTCGTTTAAGCTTTTACTAGTCTGTCTGGAAAACTTTTGGGTGATTTCGTTTAGACACTATAGTCGGACTTTTATGCATAAATGAAGGAAGGAAGCCGAAACCCAGGGAGTGAATATGATAGACAATTTAACTACTAATTTCGTAGTCGTAGGGATTTAGGCTAAGGTCTATAAACGTTACTTAGCTCATACTTAGGCCACTTAGGCTAAGCATTATTTCTGTCACTGTTGAGACGGAAATAAACACATCAAAAGTGTCTAGGGAATCAACTACGTTTTTGCTAGTTACTAAAAATCAGGTTTTCAAATTACATTTTTTGTAAATCCTGTGGATACTTTTTTGTAAATTTCATCATTTGAAAAGGGAGTAGTTTTTGAATTTCGGTCAAAATGTGAACATCTTCTATCAAGTCATATTTCTATATAATCCTGCAACGGGTTTGCAGTCAAATCAGTAAAGTTTCTGCCATACTTTTAAGTGGCATCAATATTATACAAAATAACGAGAAGAAACAGAGCCGTGGGAATGTTGGAAGCTGGTTCTCGGCAACGTGCTGTGGTAATGCCCTGGGTATAATGTTACCGCATCACTGGCAGCGTTATGATATGGGCGGGATTGGTTTGATCGGCTGAAGAACCGAACTGATTTGGATTCGACGCAATCTGAATGCACAGACTTACGCTGAAATGATTGTATCAGATGTTGTCATTCCTTTGCGAAAATAATTCGGTGCTATATTTCTGCTTATGCATGATAATGCACACACTGCCAGAGTCGTTGCAAACACACTAGCCACAGAAAATATCAACGCAACGTCCTATGGTCTGCTCAATCGCCACAATTGAAACCCATTGAACACGCATGGGATATTCAAAGAAGAGTTCTGCCAGATATGGATGCCGTACGCACACCAGAAAAACTTTTCGGCCTGTTATTGGTAACAGTCGTGGGCGGACATTCCGCAACGTGATTTGGATGAACTCATATTGAGAATGCCGAATCCATGCGATTGTTATACGCGTTAAATATACACTACTAATTGTTTTTTTACGCAATAAAAACCATTAAAAACTTTTATTCTTATCACGTTTTAATGGCAGGATTAACTAAAATCCAGCATAATCAAAAATTGCAAAAAGTCTTTATTAATGCAAAAGCAGAGAGTACTCCGTCGAACTACACATCCAAAAACATTTTATTTAAAACCTATTTTGGGCCTGTTCAGTTCAGATGAATGAACGCAAACAATGAAGTCCCGAATTTATATTTATAACATCGCTCGTAAAAATAATAATAGAGCCATCAACACATTATTCATGCAAATTTAAATGTATATTCAGGAGAATTTACTCAAAGGTCGGTCACAGAAATAAACACAATCCATACAAATGGTGAAGATTACAATACAAATGAACTTAGGTATAATCTAGGGGATTAGGAATATTTATAGTCCGCTTTCTTCTTTTGCTAATCCCCGGACATTTTCGGGGGTTGTGAAGGGATTGGTAGTGCGTTGCCCGCTTCAGTTCTATAATTGTCGGGATTAACTTAAATGCATCAAAAGGTCGGCCAAGCGTGGCTTTGGAGACAGCGACGATAATATTTTTATCATTTTTAGCCACACATTTATAATCTTTTTTTTAAATTGCTAAATGGGTCCGCTCTTGACCCCGATCACGATCATTACTTGTGTTTTATGAGTGTTTTAAGACATTTTAAGTTTAATAAGTAGGTATTACTCATCTATTTTAACTATCTATCTATAGGTATTATAAATAAAACAAAGTCGGGTTAGCTACACCATTTACAACTCAAGAACGACTGGACCGATTTTTATGATCTGTGATTTGTTGGATTTGTCTCCGCATTGAATAGCAGAATAACGATTAAAACAGGAAAACAATTATAATGAATAGGTAGATATTATTCATTCAAGGATTATGTAAGGATCGTAGCAGTTGGCGTTGTGTAGTTTCTGCCTGCCCCCGTGGGAAGAAGGCTCACTAATAATAGTAATCCATGTCTGGAGGACTTTATTTACACAATGTGATTACAAGTTTATTTTCTGCGAAACAACGACTAATATAGTTGGAATTTGATGATAGTTTAATATTACAATAGGTACCAACTTCTGTATTTCTTGCTAAGAATCCGCTAACTTTCAAGCCTCGCTCTATAAATCTTTACACAAAGGCGGAATGTTGCGCACAAAACAAAATCTCCTTTATATCTTGGATTTTGTTTTGTTTTAGTATTCCGTATTCTAATTGACACCAGAGTGCAGGTTAAGGCTGCCTTGCTACCAGAGATGAGCGAGGATGCGTAGCGAGAGATGTGTGTAAAACTAACCAATAACAACGCTAACTTAGTTCAAGCTATAAAAATGAAGCGATTTCATTTGTTGGTTTCACACATATCCCTCGTTACGCATCCTCGCTCATCTCTGGTGGAAAGGCAGCCTTATACTACACTCTGGTGTCAAATAAAAAATCTGGTGATCCATACATTTTGGTCTAGTAGGTATTGAACTTTTGTATTAAACAGCTGATAATTTTTTCGTGATTTCAGAGTTGGTCCCATAGTGAAAGTTGATCATATTCATGGGTAGAGCAACCTGTAAAAATTTCGAGACGGTAAAAATAAACAGCCGGTAACTTACTTATTACACCTGTGTATTACTCAATAGAGATAACCCTTTTTTCGTTCTAATAATTTTACGTTTTTTACTAGACAACTTCAATCTAGGTTTCTTTAGTTCTCAAACTTCTCAACAACCAATAAATTGCTAAACTAACACACAATATATTATAACATAACATATAATATAACAAATAAAATATAACATAACATATAATACAACATATAACACAACATCAAACCTGTTCTCCCCAAAGGGTTAGACAGAGGTGTACCTATAGTACACCCACATTTCGCCAGTTCTGTTTAAGACCCAGTCCTCTTTGATTGCAAAAGTAATGACAAAAAAAACAATTAAGCATTATATGTCACAATTACTCACATTATATTACAATTACGACAAAAAATATTCCCAACAGAAAAAATGTCGTCAGCATAAAAGTTTGAATAGGCTTGAAGGTGATAAAAATATATAATATTTTCACCTCCGCGGTGGCAGCCGTGAATGGAGGGACCAAATAAAGGTTCTTTTTCCAAGGCGCCATGAAACTGCCATTTATTTATTCAACAGCCTTAATATTTTGCCTACTGATTGCGATGATAGGTAAAAATGTCCGACAGGATGAGAGAGATAGTTATTTTGCTGAAATATTAAAATTGATTCTCTACTAGTTGCGTGATGTTATTACGGTGAGAAGATAATAAATAAAATAGACTTTGTTGTACACTACAGGATGAAATTGAAAACTTACATAATCATTATACATTGTCAATTCCCAAACACAAATTCATGAAAAAAAAAAAGCAAGTAAGATGCCTTTAAGTAGACACGTATTATCGTTGTTCCAGTAAACATTGTTTTTTCAACAGTTTCAAAACAAAGAAAATTAAAGTATCAAGTGTAGCGCGCGCCCGATGTTCAATCCATTCATCGCAGACTTCACAGCATGAAGCAAGTTGTCAACGCGTTGAACTAGCGATGCTTACCTAATCTTGACCGTCCCTACGGAAAAAGGGCGAACGTTGCCGAATCGCTTGCCTACGCGCACATAAGTGCATCGCTTTCCTTAATGACATTACTTTAAAACACGTTGAATTAGATGTTTTAATTTGGCGCACCTATTTAATTACATCCCGTATACCGGATGATTTTTTTACCGTCTCCAAATTATTACAGAGTGTTCAACCCATGAATGAACTTTCACAATGGGACCAAAACTGAAATCACGAAAAAAAAAATCTGCTGTTTAATACAAAAGTTTAATACCTATTAGACCAAAATGTATGAAACAGCAGATTTTTTTTACGTGATTTCAGAGTTAGTCCAATAGTGAAAGTTGTTCCCTGTAAAAATTTCGAGACGGTCAAAATATCATCCAGTATTAAATTACTATTAAAAGTTTTAATTTTGAAAGTTTTCATCGCGGCGTACTTTATTATCTTCACTTTTTGTATTATTTCTGTAAAAAATGCTAAGTGCAATATAAATAAAATACTCGTACCACCAGCCTTTATTGTTCCACTGAAGGGCAAAGGGCCTCTTCTCAATACTGATAAGCCTCGAGCACTGATCACTACGCTTGCTCAAAATGGGTTGGCGATTTCAGACTTCTATTAACTCCGTAAGTCCAGATTTTCAGGATTTTTTTTCCTTATCTTGTCAGACATATTTCCTTTTTCCTCTTGGAAAGTAAAGAATTGAAAAACTCATATTGGTAATTGCGCGGATTTTAACCCACAACGTTGTGCAGTGCACTAGTTTATTAGGAATGTTTAAAATAGACTGCATACATCTTACCTAAATAACTACGACCTACACGATTTATTACTGGGAAGTATAAAGATTACATTAGTCAATGTCTTGGGTGTAATAGAATTAAATACCACCTGACCAGATGATAATAGAAAAGGTCAATTTTGGTCTCTTTTTATCTTCTTTCAAAGAAAGTCCACCTTGACCTTAACCAAGAGATAAAATATAATAAAACATTCAATAAAAAAATAAAAAAAATAGCAACAGCAAAATATTTCGAAATGCCTGCTACGCTCGTAGCACCGTAGCACTCTCGTAGCGGGGCGGGCGACCAGTCGTAGCGCGTAGACGGGCCAGAGCGCTTGTCCGCGGGGCGCCCAACTCACGATCTAAGTTGTATCGTACTTTGTGCTTTTGTATCGGTAAGTGGATTTGTATTACGTTTTTCTTTGGAGGTTTTTTTATTGTATTTGCAGTTTAATGAATGAAAGCCTTCTTTAAGGGTTTTTAGGTGTTTTTCGTTGGTGGAAAGCAATTAACATTTATTATTGTTTGAAAAGCTTTGGACTGGATTATTACGTGAGGAACTTTTATTATTTTGATACTGTATTTGTTGATATTTTACACATTTTACTTTTAGTTCTAATCCTTCATGGATTGGAAACACATTGGGTACTGTAGGTACCTTAGTCTAGACTGCATTTGCAAAAGCAGAACAAATATAAAAAAAAATATCACAATAAAAAAGTACTTATTCTTATGTTAACACTATTGTATTTTGCTGATTTAAAACAACGCGTTGCTTAATAATTACACATTATTAACACGTTGACTGCCAAGCAACAGACAAAATAGAAAATCTATTGTTCGCGGTCACCGGTGACCGCGTTGGCAGTCAACGTGTTAATGATATTATTATTTTAACCACGGGACTTAAAGAAAGGAAACTGAACAACACCCAACATTTCGGTTTATTGTTAGTAATTAACGGTTACCCCACTACAAAAATCACCTTCCATAACGAAGTACCCACACAAGTGGCGAGAGTAATGTGTTTTCTTTCCCACCATTACATCATGGAAGCTAATGGTATAATGTGCCTCCTTCCTTATGGGCAGGGAGCCAAGAGGTCGTTAATAGGCACCCGCCTGACCTTTATGGTGGATATAGTGTGATGCATGTGGTGCTAATATTTGGACACGGAATAATGAGGTTGAATATAAATATAGTTTACTATGGCATAACATCCCCGGGGGATAAAGCGGAGTTGTATAGTGCAACCACTTTTTCACTTTTTACCGTTATGTTTGTCCCATAAAAATTAAATCAAGATGAATTGTTTAAAAAAATAAAATATTTTTATAATTACTTACATTTTTTTTTTAACAAACTATCTAAGATATAAAATATATATCTGAATTACTGCACATTATGGAAGTAGTTTGTTGAGAATCGTTTACTGAATTGATTTCAGTAATTTTTAATAAGTATAGGTAATTTTTTATCCCAAAAATAATACTGCTACGTAAATTGCAGTCACACTTCCGCTGTTCAGTCAAAATAAACCAAACTGGACAAAGTACCTATTGCGCTAGACCCTATACGTGTGCGACTGTGTCCGTGCCTCAGACCAGTGAAGCATGCCAAAACTACACCTCCGCTCTATGCATATATACACGCTCACATGCACCCATTTACAATCAAACTACACCTCACTAAATGCACACATGTTTACGAAATCGGCTTCACTTTACTGTTGACAGCCCTCTGTCTTGGATTTATATTTGGTTTAAGGTCCGTGCGTGGGTTTGTAATGTGACCATAATTTTCTCCAACAGTCAGTGCAGCAAATTTAATAAATAAACAATGTTTTATACATACAGTAAAAATTCAGTGTATGTATTATGATTATAACATAATATTCTAATTGGGATGTTTGGTGGGACATGTTGTATACGTATCGCAAGAACAATGTGCCTTTTGAGATAGGCCATAGCGTCATAATATGTGCCCAAAAGTTTCTGCAAAATAAATGATCGGAATAACATCAAATTGAATAGACAAGCTCTTTTTTTTTGAAGTCCGTTAATAAAGTAGTTTGTTTTTCGAAAGCGACTGTGATTTTGTGAGGAGAAGATTCGTGTGAGAACACAAAATGGTTAATAATAATTATATGATTAACGATGATTTTTATCTACTGTCCTTTACGGGCAGTTTGGTCAAATCATTCTACTCAGTGCAAAATTTGTGAGTAGAATTAAAATAGGGTATTTTTTGTGATGTTATGCAGCTATTCAGTGCAAAATATGTGTGAGATTAAAATAGGTTTTTTTTTGTGATGTTATGAAGCTTATATTCTCCTTTTGAAGTAGAACTTCTTAGGTGACGATTCGATAATTGGACCAGAAATGAAAGTGAAATTTCAAGGACGAGTCACGTTTAATGCAGATTTCGTTACATAAAAAAGAAGAATGTTAAAACTCTTTGCGTCTCTCACACTAAATGTGTCTTATTATTTATTTTTGAAGCAGTTTAACTTTATTTTTATCACTACGGTACAGCACGCGCTAATTTTATAAATGTAAATACCTATACCAAGATTGAACTTTAATCTAATTTCAAAACTCTTTTAACGTAACTATCCTCAAAATATCCTTAACCCAAAAAGCCGTGTTATCTTCGCAAAAAATTAATTCACCCATTAACTTAATATACCCTATTAAATTCGAATATTCCTCGATTGAGGTGAATCTCGCCCACTTTGTAATGGAAAAAAACTGATCCTATCTACCCTGATTCAATTTTCAAGACTTGAAGATTGCTCACAAGAAATTAATAACGTCCGGTAATCCTGATTCTGAAGCAAACGGCATTCCCTTTGTTGAGCACGCTTTTATTTGTATAATATTGCTTTGTAGCGAGTTTGTTTTGTATTTTATTAATATGTGAATTTAGTAGGGTTGATAACATAACATAGAATTACTCCTTTTAATCCTTTTCAAATTCCTATATTATTTAAGGGGGCGCCGACCACCTATTGACGCCCTGATCGTTTGTTTGGTTATTTCTAATCATAAAAACAGAAAATTGTGGCCACTATTATCCGTTTTAAGGATTATAATAAAACTAAACAATGTAAAACTACTGTTTGTAATAATATTAAAGTATAATCTTGTAAAGCACAAGTTATTGCTTATTTTCTGCATTTTCATTCTAAAATTAAAGAAATAACCAAACATACGATGAGGGCGCCACTGCGCGGTCGGCGTTTGGTCGACGCCGTCTTAATTTCTAAAAAAGTTTTTTTTTACAAAATAATAGTTAAAAATATCTATTATAATATTAGAAATTATTATAACAATTAAAAAGAAATTCGTTATTAAAATTAGTAAACTTTTTGATGATGCCTGCATTCCCTGATGTGTTGGGCAGAGTAGACCTATAAATGTACAGACGCACATCAAGCTACTACAATCTGTCAAATTTCTTTAATAGATTTTCGACCTTATCGCTGAAGCATAAGGTTCATAGTTGTTTGGGAAAATTTGACAGTTTCGAGTAGCTTGATGTGCTGGCGTCTACAAAGATAGTGGCATCCACGAAGACGCGCCCCACTCTTCTTCCTAATCGTTAGTGGTTATCGCTAGTTAATTCCGCTAGTGTTTTAGTTTTTTGATACACACTAATTACCCACTAATAAGTAATTACTGTGTATTGACCAAACTAAAACACTAGCGGAGTGTTGCACATTTGTACTGTAAGCAATTAGGTAGAAGAGTGGGGCGCGTCTTCGTGGATGGCGCTATCTGTACAGGTACACCCAAATTTTATCAGTTATGTTTAAGTTATAGTAGGCGATCCTATTACCGTCAACCAGGCACAATCGAGACTCCAGACTGCTACTGAGAAATTCCAGATGAAAAATCGTATAACACTTTGCCCGACTCGGGAATCGAACAAAGGACCTCATGCTGAGCAATACCGCTTGGGACAACTAGACTAACGACGCAGCAGGGTTGTATATATTTGTGTATCTGATTTATTCTACGTTCGTCCCGAAGTGTTGTTCCACATTTTAAAAAATCCTGGTTCGTCCCAAAAAATATGCTTCCTTCGTCCCAAAATACATTTTCTATTATTTATTCCCACTTCGTCCTATTTTATATTTCTTCTACAGCCCTTTTTTTTTGTATATTTCAAAATTATTTTTTTACACAAATAATTGAATAATTATGTGACTTCTTTGACCAACTATAAAAAATAGTCAGTTGTTGACGATACTCTGCTGCGTTTGAATAGGTTAGGGTATCATTATATTTCGTTTTGGGACTACATCATGTCATAACTAAAAAGTCTGATTTATAAAATTGCATATCTATCATGTTAAAGAATTCCAATATCTTCGGCACCACCACTTGGCTAGTTGAAAAACTTCTCCGTCAAAATTATTTTTCAATACATGTAATAGAGGTATGACGAACAGGGTGTAAAGTTTACTCATCCTCTAATAGAAAAGGGAGGATCCTCCGACCAGACGGTTGGTGTGTCTGGCGGGCAACTGCCCGATGATTCATTTCGGGCCGTTGTATCTATGCTGCTTGCGAGAAGCAGAATTTTGCGTGACGTCAGTATGACGCGTTGTTTGCATGTGGCGTTGTAGATACCGCTACAACATCACATACAGATAAATAAAATTGAAGTGTCTGTTTGTAATGTCAAAATAACAGCTTTTACTAAATTCTTATGAAAGTACATACGATGCAATATTTTTGTCTGTCTGTTCCGTCTAATCTGTAAAATGGCTGGAAAGATTTTGATGAAACTTATTTATTTATTTATTTATCAGGGACAAAAAAAAGTTACCTACATGCTACAATATACAGAAAAATACTTAAACTAAGATTTAACAAACATGTAACCCACACCATTGTCCACGTTATAACTAAAGGTTGGAAGTGCTAAAGACATAAAAAAGTAAAAGAAAAATAAAACATTAGTCGCTGCGACAGTAATATTGCTGTGTTACTCGATATCTGGGGAAAGACAAAGGCTACTTTTTATCGACAGACTACGCGGACGTTCTAGTGCGCACATAATAATATGTGCGCACTAGAATAGAAATTATGCTAATAAGTTGGTTTAGAGTTAGATCTAATACAATAGCTAACTTTGACAAACGAAAATTTCATTAGAAAGACCTACATTACTACTTCACAAATTAGATTGTGACTGCTTGATTCTCATATCCTAAGTGCAGCTGCTGTCAAACTAAAGTAAAACGAAGCAACTTTATGTATTGATTTTTTATTTATTTATAAACAAACTGACAAACATTGTTAAGAACATCCCAAGAATTGAATTAAGTTAAGACATCCAAAATCCGCTTTTTAAATAATGAAAGTTCCTTTACATTTCAAAATAAGGCGGAACATTGAGCCAATAAAAAGTGCTTGATCTCAAATTGAGTGTTTTGTTCAGCCGAATTGTCCAGAGAAATTCAATCTCGCAAGCCTGTACTTTTGTGTGACCCCACAGACGTGTACCATTTTAGACTTTATTGGTTTAGGATTTTATACGTATGGGACGAACGGGGAATGCTAATTCCTGAACGAATTGTGAGCAAATACGTTCTGAAGGATGCTTTATAATGTCGTTACGATTCCTGAAGGTTGGGAGAATTCCAAGTGGGTGTATGTACCTACTGATTGATATCGCTTGAGTGAAATGTATCGGTAACATGCTTACGGTTTGATCGAATTTCATTACAATTTCAATGGAATGCCAGACGTTGTCATTATTATAAGGAGTCAATCATGTGGATTGGTAAGGAAAGATTTTTAGAAATTAATCGACTGAGAATCAAGCACGAATGCTTCTGAAAGTTTCTTTATAATTAAAACTGATAACATTTTTGGGAAAACTCAAATAAGTTCAGTTCTTCAAATGTATTTAAAGACAAAAAGAAAATACATATTTTGTTTAACACAAACTAAAAGACAATTAAAAAAAAAAAACAAATAAAAGGTGTAAAGTGCGTTGTGAGAAATAAGCCGGGAAGTCCCAGTTCAGTACAAATGCCAGGCAAGTAGTGCTTGGCGCGGGTTTCCATGTTAAAGAAAAGTAATTCCATAATGTTGCAGATTGCAAACTCAAATTAGCAACACATTGGCCCCAATCAAATTACAAACAACTTGTATTGGTCAGCGTCCCTTTCAAACTTTAAAGTCCGAAAGTCGTGCCAACTGTAAATCGATTTGGCCAACATTAATCGCAAATCCAAAAGCCGGTGGGCGGAAGTTGCACAAATTAATGGGACGTCAAAGCCAGCCAGATTTCCGAATGCAAAGGTCCACTGTTTGGAAGTCCGCGCTGCCCTAATACTGTGGTCTAGGCAGAAGAATTAAGCGTTTCAAATAAAATTGTTTTTCCTACAAAAAAAAACATCACTGATAACTTTTAAGAGGAGTAATAACAACCGCATGGGTCTGCCGCTGTTGGTCTGTGGGTGGGTGACCATCTTTACATACCAAGACCGATTCGTGGCTCGGAAAGCACGTTATAAGCCGTTGACCTCCCAGCTGGTATTCGTGGATCTTTGACACGTCGTTACGGGTCGTCAAAAGCCCGAAAGTCTTGTCAAGCGGTTTCGTATTACCCGGTAACTGGGTTGTGGAGATCAGATAGGCAGTCGCTCCATGTAAAATACTGGTACTCCGATGCATCCGGTTAGACTGGAAGCTAACCCCAACATAGTTGGGAAAAGGCTAGGCAGATTACTGATAACTTTTAAGAATAAGTACACTTAATAAGTAGGAAAGAGTCCTATTAGAATATACCACAACATAACACCATGCCTGTATTTCTTGAAGAGTTCGCCAGAGGTGCAGCTATAGTACACCCACATTTAACCATTTATGTTTAAGACCCGTGACCAACCCATATAAGGGACGATCCCGTGCCCCGTTGCCATCAACCGAGCACAAACTCAGATCAAGACCAAGACTGTGAATTGATTGGTCATTCCTGTTTCGGCTTGTTTACGAAATGATTTATTAATTTTCGGATTACTCACAGAACAGTTAAAAGGGATTAATAGATCCATAGGTAGTCGAACTTTTTAGTTCTTACACTGGCTTTCCTGGGATAGCCGTAACAAAATAACACATAGAATTGATGATTAAACTTTCTGAAGTATAATAATATTATAATGTTCCCACTGCTGGGACACAGGCTTCCTCGCTTCGAGAGGGAGTGGGCCGTAATCCACCACGCGGGCCCAATGCGGGTTGGTAGGTGTATCATCTCTTCGAATTTTTTGTCCTAGGATATGCCCATTTCAGAGCAGTGGTGATGAAATATTTTACACAAAGTAAAGCATCTGCCAGCAGCAGCTGCAGATGTAGAGCAGTGGTGGCCCAGTGGTAACGGCCGCGACTTACGAAGTGTAGGTCGTAGGTTCGAACCCAGAGAGGCGCTTTATTTTGTGTAAAATAATCCGTCACCACTGCTCTCAAACCGCTGAAGGAAAACATCGTGAGGAAACCGGCATGTCCTAGAACCAATAATTCGAAGACATGTGACATCTACCCGCACTGGGCCCGTGTAGTGGATTACAGCCCATTCTCTCTCACTGAGAGGAGGCCTGTGTCCCAGCAGTGGGAACGTTATAGGCTGATTATGTATGTTATGTAATCATCTGCCTAGGTCGAACCCAGGACCTACAACTCTTAAGTCGGGGTCGTTATCACTAAGCCACCACTTTCTGAAGAGGGACGAATTATTTAACAGATAACCGTGGCAAGCTTGTAAGAGTTATTTGAAGCAACGAAGTGTTCTAAAACGATTATTAGGAAACCTGTTCGATGGCCTGGTTATCTCTTTTTACTTACACCACATTTCACCTCGCAGTGGGCGGCTAGTGAAATATTATTGGAATTCCTATATCCAAGATAATCCAGGGCTGGTTGTCGCGCGTCGGCGTCGCGTCACTGCGACCTTTAGCAACGGTGCCTTGTAATAACGGAAACTGGGTGCTGTTTTATTTGTCTGTTTGTCAATCGTTCAGTATGCTAATGATCATACGCTTTTTTGTAGCTTCAATAAAATTTTGAAGGGAAGGAGCTGATTTTTTTTCTGTTAGAAGGTTTTTCCTCTTACAATAGACAACTCATTACTCTCTTGTTGTTGAAATTAAAAACTTTGAAAGAGGTAGTATTTTTTGATGAAATTTGAGGGGCTTGTGGCTTAACAATAATAGCCGCATGTTTCGATCGATCAGGTTAAGCTACGGTTGCTGCAGCTGGTCTGTGGATGGGTGACCATATTTACATATCAAGATCACTCCGTGCCTCGGAAGGCACGTTATTCCGTTGGTCTCGGCTGTCATTCGTGGATCTTTGGCAGTCGTTACGGGTCGTTAGAAGCCCGAAAGTCTGACACCCAGTCTTACCAAGGGAAATCGTATTGCCCAGTAATTGGGTTGTGGAGGTCAGGTAGGCAGTCGCTCCATGTAAAGTACTGGTGCTCAGCTGCATCCGGTTAGACTGGCTACTGACTGCTACTGACTAAAAGGCTAGGCAGATGCTGACGTTTTTTGACGAAACCTATGCATTTATTCTTCTTCGTCCTGAAAGTTTTCTTAGTCTGAAAGAATGGTTGAATGCCAAGGAAAAAAGTTCACATTAGCGTAGATGACACAACAAAATATACAACAATCGGTTTTGGTAGCAGTCCAGATGACCTCGACCGAATGTGGATTAGTCCTGGTTAAAGATTTCTGACCATTGTTACACTATTTCAACGAGTGTGGAGCTAAATTACTTTAGCTATTTAATAAACTTTACTGCAGGTACCTAAACATCACGTATCGACAGACGTTCCCAAAAAGAAAAATTGAAACGTTTTTACTTGTGGCAAGCTCGTTTTAGCTCTTAGCTAAATAAAAAATCGTCAAAGCGGGGTGTGAACCGGACCGAGTGAGCCGTATTGCAATACATTTCTTTTTTAAATTGTTTTTTTGTTTCTACCGCTATTTCGGCCAGTCGCTGGATTTACTTTTTTAAACCTTCTTTGCTTCGTTCGATTTTGAGTTGCCTTGGTAGTCAGATAAGTTGTGGTTTAGATCTTTTTGATATTATTTTGGTAAAAAGCCGTCCCTACAGGTTTTTTACCGCTGTGTTACATGGCATTGCTGGTGGTAGTTTAGGCTGAGGCGTATTTTATATTAATTAATTGCATTACTTTTACAAATAATATCCTTCTAAATGGTGTTTTCGACCACAATATTTGCCTGCTCATTTTCCTGCAAACAAAAATTACCATTTAAAAATATATACCTATGAAATTGGTCGTCCTATTCAATAGGTACATATATCTATGGCCATTTTGTTTCCAAAATCTAGGATTAAAACATTTGTGTTGCAGTAATGAAAGAAACCCTAAAAGCATTTGTTTTATGTCCACTTCAGTGTAGGTTGCGGATTTCTCATAAAAGTGCCTTTTATTTTTAGAGTCCAAGCATGACGTAAATTGTGTTTACAGTACTTACGTACGTACAAACACAATAAATACTCGTAAAAGGTACCTAAGTATTTGTGTAGAAGTATTCTTGGACATTTCACTCTCTCAGGATTTTTTTCGTTTCTGTTGTGGCACTCGTATTTATATTTAACATCAGCCGGTTTAATATTTAAAAATATCACCGTGATAACATAGGTGATATGATCTTGAACTGAGTTGTCATTCCACCTGATGTTATAGGAATTGACACTAGTGACAGCTCACTTCACCTAAGTTCTCACGGTGAGATCTTTACAGAATCGGTCGGCAGTAGTAACATTTTAACAGTGACAGAATCTTTAGGTATATCGTAGTAAGAGCGGTTTTCATAGTATTACGGTTATTAGTTACCTATCACTGTTGTGTGGTTGATTGTACCTTTACAGAGAAAGAACACGGTTCAGTGAGCGTTGAAAGACAAGATAAAGTCGTCAGGCATTGATCCATGTATGAAGGTTTCTCATTTTCTCTTCCTTAAGTTGGAGATACTGACCACTATTAAAAAAGCCAAATAAAAAAGGTCTTGCACAAAAAAGTTCCTCTAGATTCTGCTAGGTAACTTCAGAGATATCTAGAATAGTTGGCACAAGTGGGTTAGAGTCAGCTGTTCAAAAATATTTAATGAAAGTCAGTATATTCATCTATCGGCTAGGACTGAAACTAGCCACAATAAAAACCACTAGACGGCTTATAGTTTATACAAAATAGATCCCAACAAATTCACATATCATCCATTAAAACATTATGCTAACGTCTATTAACTTTCGGCCCATGTATGAATCGCCCTAATAGCCCCACATTACCGTCACTAATGTCAGCATAAAGTTTGACCGGTGCCTTAATATTAGTTTACTTTCGCTGAAAAGGATGGTCTGCGTATATTATGCGAGCCTGGTACAAGTATCGCGGGGGACTTTGCTTTTAGTGAGTTATGTGGGTTATGAAGTCAATTAATCTTTGTCATTGAGGTAAATGTTGGATTTTAAATCAAAACCATTGAGAAAGAGAGGAAATGCGTTTTAAAACCTTAGGTGAAACAAAATAATACTTAAAATGTGACCTTTTTTGTGAAAAGTTGCTAATGAAATAAAAAAATCCACCATTAATCTCAAATATACCCACGTCCGGTTTGCTTAGGATAATCAACCCTCAATTTTGGTTATTAGCTAATCCATTTAACTCGTTAGGAACTATTCCTGCATAGCTCGTTCGGACACAAAAGAGAATTGCAAAGTTACGATGCCTCGAAGGCTTTTTGCAACTTTAAATATATTTTTTTTACATTCTAGCTTCGAGTTATTCCAGTATGATCCCCTGCTAGTTCTCCATAAAGCAGATGAAGTTTCAAAAAGGCCATGATTTGTTCTTAAAGTATAGCAAAGATACCCGTGTTATATTTTTTCAACTATAATTATCTCTGTTTTGCGGACCATAGCGCCCTCATTGACACCATGCAAGTTTATGGCATACATTAAGCATCAAATGATTTGCATCGTATACACTTTTTAGAAGGTGTAACTTTAATAACTGTTGCTCCAACGTAATTGGTATGTCACAGGCAAATCGCATCAGGTTATACCTATAGTTAATATTGTTAGGTACCTACGTCTTTCAAGCGAATGGATCGTAACAATTCATATGAACTTCTCTACCTTTATAGCACATAGTTTTCCTCACAAGTTGTATGACCTTGACCTCGACCTTATCAATCATGAACTTTAAGCGACATGGGTTCATAAATAACATCGCCATTAGTTTAGTTAACTGTTCTATATCGGATAATACCTAAAGGAAAATGTTTTCGAATTATAAGAGTAATAATTACTTATAACTTACGTTTATTTAGTGCTAATAAGATGATGCTTAATTGTTATATTTCATAGCTTGAAATGGTTTGTTTCGATTGAAATCTGAGGGGCAACTTTCGTAATTTTAAGAACATTCGCAGTCTGATCCCAGTCTCAATTTGTTAAAAATACGTACCTCTAATTTCCCTACATTTTTGACGAGTTTTTGACATTGATTGTTATTAATTACGGGAATTGGACTTCAGGGCCTACACAAAGTGACATTCTATCAGCGATTTAAATATCGATGATGGAAACGTCAAAAATGTACGGGAATAACATAGGTTCCAAAAAACTTATATCAATCCAGTAGAAAGTAGTTCTAGAAATTCAAAACGCATTCAAAAAGATTATTACCAACCTACTTGTGTAAGTTCTCTGCTTGATAAGAATAATCTCCGTTAGAAAACCTCAAAAAAGAACTAAAAATACCTAATACAAGAGTGACAATCGTAATGGAACGAATCTAACTATCTAAGTGCTGCTACAGAAGAAAGCCCTGTTTCGAATTTCAGACATTGTATCCGATTCAGTCTTATTAATTCAATAATCTATACAAAAAGCTTTCTCTTTGAAACCTTTTGAATTTATTATCGAATCTAAACGAACTATTAACTTAGAGATATAACTGGACCACTTGGGTACACTTTTGGGACCTTTTCGCGTTGCGTAAGAAATGGTTTTGACTGCTAAGGGTCAGTTGATTAAATCTTTTGGTGAAATGGAAATTGAGAAAATTTTACTTTTATTGATCTAGTAGTGTAGAGTAATGAAAATAATCTATTAATAGAAACAAATCCGGCTAAACTCATCAGCAGGCGGTGAATGGTGATTATAAACTGGATAATATCTCTTGCCCTAGGAATCATAAGTGATCAGAATAATTGAAGAGTATGTTCTAAGGTTTATATTTTATTTTATTTGCTAATATTTTACATAATTCTATTTTATTATTTATTTATTTCTGTATCTGCCCGTGACATCTCAGCGGCCTCTATCAGAATACTAGCACCACAGAGTACTTTTTGATAGAGTGACTAGCACAGAGCATGTAATCTTAATATCAGCACTTTGACATTTATTTTTTAAATGTCGCAGCATCATGCTGAGATAGGAGCCTTTTGGCCTCGTATAGGAATTTCTGTTTAAGAGTTTTAAGTTCTGTTGTGGAATATAATTTGGTTTTTATTTTTGACTGTGTTTGTTTAGTTTAGTTTGTGATCTTCCTGTACGAATCGCAATAAATACACTTTCTTTCTTTCTTTCTTTCTTTCTAAGGAGACTTCAATTCTACGAAAAATGTTTTAAAACATGTGGTTGCAGTGGTTGGCATTTATTCCATACATATTCCTGTTTTCTCCCTGGTTAGTGATACTAGTCTAAATATTTAATTACTAACGATATAATATATATCTTCTACTGCCACGTGCTATGTTTTGTTTTTTGAAAAATATGAACGCCACAAACGTGAGCGCATTTCCTCACGAGGCATAAATTCACTGCCACCGCGGTCACCAGTGATCGCGAACAATAGATTTTCTATTGTGTCTGTTGTCTGGCAGTCAACATGCTTTGAAGTCGCTTACTTTACTATGCTTGCCACCGACATGCGAAAAAGAGGTAGAAAACAGTATCTTCAAGCAACAAAAACACTGGCAATTAGCCAGACAAAATAAAGCCTAAACGTGAAGCAAAAATGCGGTCTTTAAATCTAGCAGCAACTGCAGGTCGCCTGAGAAAATGATTCATAAATCAGCTTTATATTAAAACAGCTTTATATACAGACACAAAAACTGTGAGTTAACTAATGCAATTAGTGAAGTGACCCAAGTTATACATTTTTCGTTCCTTTTACCGAGTTTTTATGGAACTGTTCTAAATAAAATAGACCTTTTTTAGATAGCTGGTTTATTAGGCTGTTTTAAATTGATATATTTTATTCATTATTTAATCCATAGAACTTTTCTAGTAAAATATTAATTTCACCTTCATCATAGAGGTAGAAGTTATTTTAAATAGTTAAATTAGGTATAGAAAAGAATAAAAAATAGTTTATTTTGCATTATATGCACTTAAATTTTTACACAGTAATACAAAAAAAAAGCCAAAAATCAAGTAAGAAACCACCACGCTTTTCCATAATTTGAAAACCATAATTTACTAAGTAACACTGCAAAGACTACAGACCTACTACAAAGTAAAATAGTTTTGTAATTATTCGGAAAATTAAGTAAATCGGTAATAAATGGTTCTTATATAGGACATATAAACAAAGAGGCAATGCGTTTTCTAACTTTTCAGAAAACGTATGTTATCTGTTCTGTGATCTTAAATTTCACTAAAACGCTGTATTGGTTAAGTAATGCCACTGCAACAATGTAACGAAGTAATTTGTAGCGTGGCCTCAGCTATATATTGGCGCGAAATAGCTTCAATTTCAACGTCGATGCGTTGCTCGATCTGACCTTAGCTTGGCCCTGACCGTTATAGCTTTGATGAAATAATCAGAATAGCATATAGAGTTGGAGTATCAAGGTAGAATGCAGAGACTAAGAGAGAAGGAAAGAGGTATAATAATCTAATCTAAAGGTCACCACGACATAACGTTAACCATAATATTACTCCACAATGATATTTCAATCACACTAAAACACTGCAATGCTTTACTTTGTGTAAATTATTTCATCACCATTGCTCTCAAAACGGTGAAGGAAAACATCTTGAGGAAACCGGCATGTCCTAGAACCAAAAATTCGAAGACATGTGACATCTACCAACCCGCACTGGGCCCGCGTCGTGGATTACTGTCCACTCCCTCTCACAGAGAGGAGGCCTGTGTCCCAGCAGTGGGAACATTATAGACTAATTATGTATGTATGTTATGTAAAACACTGAAGTTCATACACAACTTTCAGGATAAACTGTGAAACACGATGTCATTACCCTTATAATCTAGGGGTTAATTAAAAATTTCCAGTTTGTTAACACTGTGCGTGAGAGCACCGCGCTTGCGAACAATGAACATAGTGTACACGTGTACTTTACATACACAGATACAGTATACTGTACTGTACATTCGCTACTTGCAATAATGTGGTGCTCTTAGGCAAGTGAAAAGAGTGAATGAAAAAATGCAGTAAAACTGGTTTTGTTTTTTCATTCCTTTTCGGCTTGTTTTTTTTTACATTTTACTACGAATCTAAACAGAAGGAGGGTTACAAAAACATTGTTTGGTCACTCACTCACATATATCGAAAACCCAAAGGGATTTTATAATTATTCCTTCCTACATGTATTTTATTTATTTATATTATTTTACCATTTATATACACACATATATAGACAGACAAGAAAAAAACAGAACAGAAAAATAGGTACAAAGGTGATGCTTATTTCATAAGAAATCTCTTCTAGCATAATCTGCGATAGGATGATAAATAGAGAGATGTAGACAGCGTGTGAAAAACAAAAAAAAAAAACAAAATTTAAAAATAATTTTGTAGGTATTATAAAAATTAATGTTCGGTTCCTATAAACAATAACGAATCGTTTTGCTTACCAATGGTAGAATTTTTGTATCTACATATATAAAATTCAAAGTCCTGTCTGACTGCTATATCAACGCACAGCCTAAACCGCGGGTCTAAGAGACATAGAGAGAAATTTGGAGGGTCTGCTCTTTGTGAAGAGTAGGTATCCACTAAGAAAGGGTGTTTCGAAATTTTACCCCTAAGAGGGTGAATGGGGGAGAATGAAATTTCACGCGGACGAAGTCGCGGGCTGAAGCTAGTTGCACATATAAATAGATTCGTAATGTTACCTGTGATATTCCATATGAGAGGGTCTACTATGCAAAGCTATGAGGTTTTGCTTAATTATTGGCAACGATACAAGAGCCTTAACAACAAACCCTAACAGAAACAGTAACTGGGTTGTGGATATCAGATAGGCACCCGCTCCATGTAAAATACTGGTGCATCCGGTTAGACTGGAAGCCGACCCCAACATAGTTGGGAAAAGGCTAGGCAGATGATGATGACCAGGACCCTATTTTTAACCAATAACGGTCCGTAAATTACAAGAATCGGCCAGAGCCATCCAATGAAATGTAACACAGCCCATCATCCACAAAACAGGGTTAATCTTGTATGTAACGACACAAAGCCTGAAATATCGTATTCAACTGAATGTGAAACCGCTAACCCGCCTGCCGCTGACAGACCATTAATTTATATCGATTATATACCGATATATCGATGTTACATCGATTTTGGAGTGCTCAACCTGAGAATGTTTCTGGCAGGTTTATATTTTGTTGTTTAACTGTTTAGACGGAACGTTAGTTCGCTACCGATATGGCTTTTAGCCCCGATTGCTCGATAATGTTGCCCGTCTAGAAATAGAAGGGCAGGCTAGATTGCGTGTTTATTTGGTTTCGTTAGCTTTCCTTTGAACTAGAAACAGCAAAGTAAGTGTTGCTGTTTTTGACGTCAGACATAGAAATGGGTTAGTAAACCAGACAGTTTGCTCCCCTAAGAATAGTTGACACGAGTATCGTAAAATTATTACTGTATGGTGTAATAGGGAAACAAAACATTTAGTAAAGGTAAGGTGTTTGAGTGTTTTTTCTACTTTTACAAAAAGTGTAGGCTTGTAAATTAACGGTGACATCAATTATTCAATTCAAAAACATTTTACCTACTGGTCAAAACAATATCAACGTAGATACTGCATAGGTAATCTTTTTCTGCCAAGCTTAACGAAGTATCAAATTGGTTTAAAGGCGCAGACCCATCGCGGCGCATGCTGTGCACGGGAACGCGGCACATGTCAGCGCCATATTCGAGCAAGCCACGCAAGTACTAATGACGTCAATTGATGCGTAGCGTGTCTGTGGTTTGCAGTGGTCACAATCACATACATTTTCTTGCGTTACCTATCCGTGCGCCGCGGTGGTTTTGCGCCTATAATACTAGTTCAGCAGCCTAAATTCTTAAACACTCGAAAATATGGATCAAACTTTGTTAAACCTAAAAAATACTTAATTGAATCTGAAAAACAAGAACTCAAAAACGCTATTTAGCGAGAATTCGCGAAGATACTTGTAACGAGAAACTGCGGAAATTCTCCAATAAAAGTAATTTGTTATGCGCTAAGCCAACTTAAACCGTTCGTTAGTAGGGCTGTGTTTATCAAATTACCGATTTATTTTGTTCTTAATTTTTGGCTGAGCCGCTGAAGGCTTATTAAGGTAATTATATCGGGCCGACGCGTCTGGAAGTTCGTCAGGAGTAATTAATTGTAATCTACGTAGACGTGGCTTGACAGGAGCGGGCGATGAAAGAATTAAGTTCACTTTGAAGCGAAATTGTGGTTAGAACGTGTGGTTGCGTTTGATACTGGAGGTATTTTGTTTTCTTTTTAAATAACATGTGTACCTTCTTTTTTTAATAATTTAAAGGGTTGTTACTGTGACATTACAGGGATATTTAGGTAACTGTTTTACAAAGGGAAAACGAAAGGTTTCCAAATAGGTCACACGAGATTAAGTAGTTAGAAACCTACTTCAAAACAGGGTTTTTTAAACTAATAATAATAATAATATCCTTGAACATTTCACACAACGCCATTTAGTCCCAAGCTAAGCAACCTAATGCTTGTGTTATGGTAACGAGATGGCTGATAAACTACTTATATATTTTTTTTTTTTGTAAATACACACATATTATAGATAAAACACCCAGACCCAGAACAAATACTTGTAGGTCGTACAAATATTTGTTCCGTGCGGGAATCGAACCCGCGACATGCTGCGCAGCAGTCAATCGCTCAACCACTGCGCCAACTGTGTCGTCAATCAAACTGTTTGTGTAGTCAATCACAGATTTTTTTTACTGAGTTTCTGTAAAACATTGTTAAGATCAGTTAAAAGCCTTTCTTAGCACTTACAAACTGTGAAAACTGACAAAAGAGACTGCAAAAACAAATTTACGTATGCTTTGAATTGAAAGCCTTTTCCTTGCTTCCGTATTTGGCTCCTTGCATAGGCCTTATCATTGTACTTATATGCAAATAGGAGCACACTTGTTTCTACTTACTTTGAATACGTCCCTACATACTTTTTCACTTAACGTAAGCTAGGACTGTCACGCCAGCATCAAATGCACCTGATTGTTTGAAACAAATTAACGGGCAGGGGTGACAACGCTTCGTCCGGTGACACCCCTGAAAATTGCCAATTTTACTTATAGCCGAGGTGGGAGAAAGTATGCTAGAGACAGTGACAAATTAATTAGAATTTATATACGAAACTGTTTCAATAAAGATGTAGGGCGGTTTGTTTTTAATTAAAGGTCTTTGTTGTGGCTTTTATTCCGATTAAATCTTTGAAGTCACCTTTGAGATGGCTTCGTAAACTTCTGTAATTATTTTAGCTGAAACAATAGTTTCTTAGTTTCGAAAAGGCAGAATATAATGTTACAATAATAATTATTATAATATGGAAGCGTTCAGAAATAACTGGGTTTAAGTAAGGTGTTTTAATCTGCTAACATTTGTGTTCACGTTTACGTTGGTTATATGTTTTTTTTTTATGAAGTGAAGAAGTACATATACCTAAGATATATGTGGTCTAAAGCATTATTGGCTAGAGGGGCAACTCCAGTATTCTTAATAACGCTGGCATACTAATCTGTCAAAATAAATTTATAATCCCTAACTTTTTTAAATTGAATGTCGCTATGTGATTGCCACTAGATTTTAAAAGTTTTGAATTACGGGAATTGGTCTTCAGTAGGTTTCAGGTTTTTTAACAGGTACATCTTGAGTGCCAAATTTAGCTAAAATACTTACAAACATTTTCTCAGTAGTTTGACTGCTTGTTGATGTAGTGGTCCTGAAATCTTGGGTTTAATTCCCAGGTTAAGTAAAGTGATATTGGGTTTTTCCCTCCAGTTTCCTCAGTAGCAGCTAGGTAGCAACCCGGAGTCTCGGTTTGTGCCCGGCTGATGACAAAAGGCTCGCTCCCTTTTACTTATGACCTAAACAGAACTGGCGAAATCTGGGTGTTCACTGGATAGATACAAGTCTGCCTAACCCTCCGGGAATTGCCTACACTCGTGAAAATGTTATGTAAAGTCTATTCAAACTTATAACTTTTGAACTTTATTTTAATGGCATTTAAGTTGATTTCAGAGTGACTAGCACTATTGAAAAAGTTATAAAAATGTTTGAAGTTGTAGCGTAAACTGAATTTTATTGAGTAGGAATTAAAGTAATTTTTCCATAAACTCATAATTGTTTATATTTTTGGCAAATAAATCGTGAATGCAGATTATGTAGTTTAGAATAAGATAAAAATAAGTAAGTAATCATTTCAATATGAAATTATTTCATGAGAAACCAGCTTTTCATAGTTTAATTATGATACGACAGGTTTTCAAATCGTCGCGACATTAATGTCCATTACCATAAGCAGAATCTTTTCATAAGCAGCCATCTCATTATGAACGAAGACAAGTTTTGAGTCGATTTTTATGCTCCGTTCAATATCTTAATGGCATAACTTGGAATTTTATTATACAGAAAATTCTTGAATTTGATTGTAGCCATTGGTTAATTTAATGTTAGGCAAGCAACAGAATAATATTATAAATTTTCCGGAAATTGATTGACAGCTCGTGGCTAAAGAATAATAGCCGCATGGGTCTATCGAAGGTTAAGCTACGCTTGCCGCGGTCGATACGTGGGTGGGTGACCATACATTATTTATATTGAGACCCATCCGTGCCTCGGAAAGCACGTTAAGCAGGTCCCGGCTATCATTCGTAGATCTTTGTACGTCGTTATGGGTAGTCAGAAGCCACGTCTAACAACCAGTCGTACCAAAGGTACCCAATAACTGGGTTGTGGAGGTCACACACACAGGTAGTCACTCCATGTAAAATACTGGTATTCAGCTGTACTCGGTTAGACTGCAAGCTGAGCCCAACATAATTGGGAAAACGTTAGGCAGATTGATTGACTGTCTTGTCGTTTCGTGTCGACTAGAGTACCTACATAGGTACTGATTTTACTTTTTCAAAATTTATACATCTTTCGACACACACAATAATAAGCGCTAATCGGAAGTATAGCATATGACCCTAAACAGAATCAAATAGAATTAGCTAGCCAAACTGCGCAGACATGATGGTTAACGAAAAAGAAATTAATTTGATTTGAGTTTTAATTTTTTGAAATATACTTGAAATATCAGTGTAAAAATCAGTTTTCTTTGTGTAAACTTCACAGACATGAAGGGTATCGATACTTTAACACGATACTCAGATAAAAACAGATTTTATCGACTTCAAGTAGGATACAGCCAACGACCAACCAAAAAATAAAAATCATATATTTTTTATTTTGTCGTGATTAGATATCGATAAGTACCTATCACGTCTGCTAAGTTTCGCTAGCTAAATTAATTTGAACCTGTATACCTATCTTTTCTTAACTATTAAACTGAGTAGATATACCGGACCTTCCTGCTTTCGCATATTCGTAACCCAATTACCCAAGCAGACATTTTCACCTCTCCCCTACATTTTCAAACAAACGTGGCACCTATTAGCATAATCTTTTAAAAACGCAAAGCGAACGAACAGGCGCAGGCGGCGCGCGGCGCTATCAGCATCACTGTCCAATTAATAGGGGATTGCTATCGGGATCGCAATCGGCATCAAAGCGATTGGTATCTCTCTCGTGATATGACACGTAGTGCTTTGTAGTGCACTTTGATATGGTTGGGCATGCGTGGCAGTGTTGATGCAAAAATTTGTTCGTTGTTTTATAAATGATAAATAATTTTATTTCATAAATAAATTAAGTATTTTTTGAAACTAGACTAGTTCGGTGTTTCCGAGAAGAAAGATCGAAACAAACTGAGAGGTCACAGTCTCTTTTAACGTTCAGATATAATCTTGGACAGTTCATGTGAGGACCATAATATAGATTAATGTAATGCAAAAGAGTGCTTGCGACATAGCTCGCATAATAAGCAAGCTGAAGAGGCAATGGGCCATATTTGACGTAGAATCGATGACCATTGAGGTAGACTTGTTCTTGAGTGGAGACCATGAATCGGCAAACGTAAGGTAGGACCTCAGGCTAGGTGGAGCAACGATCTTCGCAGGGAGGCAGGTAGCAGCTGGATTAGAATGTGCGGAGACCAACGGATTCGACAGTATCAAGCAGGAATTACAGTTCCTGAAGTTAGCTGCAAGTTTACATTTAGCAAAAAATCGCCTATTGCTTTTACCTTCCAACGAACGGGATACCTCAAATCCGGTCAGTTTTTCTTTAAATCTGTACCGCTAGTGTGTCTGGTTGACGTCTAAACATACACACATAATGTATATCCTCACGGATATGCGAACTTTATTACACTGCTTGAACGTTTTTCTCATTTAACGACGACAAATAGGTAGGTACCCAGTCTTTAATGTTGTCGCATCTCGCCCTTTACTTTGAGGTATTCCACTTAGAGCACTGATTTGCCGAGTAATCCCCGAAATTAATGCGTTTGTTTTTTGACTTTGATCTTCGTGTCTTCGTGTATCGTGCGTTTACATAAAAGAATGGGTATGGTATGGAGTACGGTCTAAACAACTTACGTGTCTCTTTAGAAAATTCATACCTAAGTAAGCAAGTGCCTACGGAGACGCCTTGCCGCTGCTAGAGGCGGCATTGTCAACGTTTCCCATACAAACCATGCGTGTCACCGTTTATGCGCACTACAACAGAAATATAGTATAGAAATTGTCGCCTTGAAAGGCGGTCCGTGACAGATGTTGTGCGCACTTTCTACGCCACGAATTTTACATGCACTGCCGTCTCAGACACTGCTAAATCGCCGATCCCGAGCCCTGTGTTATCTACCTTCATAATTTATCAATTTTATCAATCAGCCTTCTGTAGTGAAGTACATACCTAGGAAGGTTCTTTTATAAATTAATCTTGAAACAAATTCCAACAAAGTAGGTATAGCCATAAAATTGAACACGAATTTACCAAGAACTAGGTCGACACCATAAGTTAGGCACGAAAGCCGTACCGATGCTACTATTACTTCGCATAATTAAATTCGTTTGCCAAAAAGAACAATATAGTCAAAGCTTAAAAAGGATTTGGGGGAACAATTGACAAATGCTGAGATAAAGTAAGGAGAGTTAACGGTATTGTTACAAGGACTTTTTCTTTTTAATGTAATGCAGTTAAAAGCTTTGAAATAATCCAATGATTAAAGTAATAGGTAGGTTTGTATATATAGTGGCCTCGTGACCACGAGGCACTGGGTCGGGGGGCTTTTGGGACCGGGACCGCGGTCCCGGATTCCACCTATAGTACAATTGAGTGGTATTTTGGGACCACAAATAAAATAAACAAAATTATGTCTTGGGAAAGTAAGGTCAACCAAAAAAATTAGAATATTATATTCGAGCAAGCACTAATAAACAACCGTCAATATTTAAAATAATAATCACAATCAAACAAAGTAAAAGACAAAATAAAAGTTTGGGCTTTACTTTTTACAGTTTTGGTTTTACGCACATACAGGCTTCGTAAATGCACTTTTTTTGTAAATGTGTTGAAAAGGTATTAAAATTAAATACAGAGGTATTTAATTTTAATACCTTTTGAACACCCTTTCACCAACCTTTTAAAATAGTTCCATGTTACTGTATACAAATCGCGAAAGTTTAAAAAGAAACATTTATACTAATTGTTAATTAGCAAACGTATGATTGAATTTATTTTATAGCTTATTTTAGTTTAGCCTGTTAAAGAAAAATCATTTATTACTAAAGAAAAAGTAATTACTCTTACCTTTTTAAGTAAGAAACACTACAGCACTAAATATTACACTTCCTGTTTTTCACACTTTCTCTTCAAGATGCATCTCAAAACTGCACATTTAGATAACCACTACCGTTATTAGAACCCGTGGCCCATGACAAAGAAGCGACTGCGTATAGCTGCATGGCAGAGAAATAGCACTACGTGCGCGCAAATCATAATTCTCCTTACTTCTCTCTCTTCTCTTATACTTACATGATTGAGATATTTATATTATTATTAGCCTGTGATGTCCCACTGCAGGGCAAAGGCCTCCCTACTCTCTTTCCACTTCTCTCTGCTCAAAGCTGCTGAGGACCAGTTCTTGTTGAAGGAGTCTAGCTCATCCCGCCATCTCCGTCTGGGCCTGCCACGATGTCGCGTGCCATAAAGAGGGACCCATTGGGTCGTAAGTTATCTTTGTGATGGAACGGATGGTCGTATTCCTAACCCGGTCTGTTAGTTTGATACCGAGAATACTCCGTTCCATAGCCCTCTGGCAAACCTCAAGTGTGGACCTCTGCTGATTTGTCAAAGACCATGTCTGACCACCATATGTGAGGATGGGAAGTATACACACGTCCATGAGTCTTCTCTTAAGGGACAAAGGAAGATCACCCTTCATTAGGTCTTTCATGGCCCAATAGCTCTTCCAGGCATTTTCGGTGCGTCTTGCAACTTCTTTATTTTGTCTTGCCTGGAAAGTGACTATTTGACCAAGATAGAGATACTCATCAACGTATTCAACCTCCCCACCCGTTACTGTGATCCTGCGATGCGCGCTGTTCGTCATCAACTTGGTCTTTGACATATTCATCTGAAGTCTGACCTCTAGGCTTGCCGTGCCAAGATCGTCTAGCATCTGTGTCAACTCGGAGGCTGAAGATGAAAAGAGCACAATATCGTCGGCGAAACGGAGATTAGATAATCTCTTATGGCCGACCATAATGCCTCTTTCTGTCCAGCCCGCTGCCAGCTTTCGGAAGACTTCCTCCAGCACAGCTGTGAATAGTTTCGGAGACAGCGGGTCGCCTTGCTTAACTCCTTTCTCTATCTGGAAGAACGGTCCTGTCATGGAACTGATCTTAAAATCGCTGCAGTGCTGTTCAAATAAATAATTTTTAGAAGATTAATGTAAGTGGTGTCTATGTCTTGATTCTCCAGGGCGTTAAAAATTGAGCTATGGGTGATACTATCAAATTGATTGAGATATTGTTATTTTATTTTATAGCTAGAACTATCCTTTTATAAGTGCAATTAAATAATATTACCCTTTATTTTGTACCGGTACCTACTTTAATTCATGTAATTGTTGATCAAAATATTATATCAGCTTTTTGTTAACTGTACTTTACCTTCTTTTGTTTTGTGGTCCCAAAATACCACTTAAAAATAATTATAGGTGGAATCCGGGACCGCGGTCCCGGTCCCGAAATCCCCTCGACCCGAGGCACTAGAGACAGATTCAGGCCTAGAGCTAGATGGGTAGATGAGATAGTGGAGATGGCAGGTCAAAGCTGGCTGAACACAGCCAGTAATAAAGACTACTGGCATTCCTTGGCTTTTACCCGAAGGGCGTCCGTATAAACTACATAATATTTTATTTTATAATATTGTACTTATTCTCTATATTAAAAACTGTATATTTTTTTTTGTTATTGGCTAGGCAGCTGATGACGATGATGATATTGTGGCCTCCAAAATTTAGTTATATAGTTAATAACAAAATAACTACTTTAATATCTCTGTTATGTAGACATTAGACGATTTAATTGAATGTGTTAACACACACACAAAGAGTGGACTGTTATTTTTAGCTAAGCATGCCTTGGTCATTGAAATTTTCTTGTGCCTTGTAGAGATTCTTTTACGAAACTAACACCATAAGATCGTTTAACTTAAACGTTTTTTTTTTATTTAATTTCTTTCTCAAATACGAAACCATCTTAAGTAACTTTAAAAAATGCAACTTCCTCACGTATAATCAAATCGACAGGAAACTAACAAGTATAAGTCAGCGGGATCCCCCCTCGCTTCAAAAAACAGGGATTTAACTCTTAAAAAGAAATGAAATCACTTCGCAAATAGCCAGGAAATAAAAAGGCAGGGTTCTGCAGGGGTGACTCATTATTCGGGGATAAAAGGACGGCAGACGTCTAAACACGCTCGTCTCGACATAGATTTACATTTTTATTAAGATACCCCTCGTTACAAAATTCAAGTTGAAAAAACGTTTACTTAAGTATCGCTTTTTGTTGAATTTTGGTGTTGATCTGAAAATGGGAATACATTTTTCTTTTAAAAGGCCTTGGAATTTTTAAATTACGTAATTTCCGTACTAAAGCTGTAAACTTTTTTTCTCTTGGTTCTATTTTATCTGCCGCTACGTAAAGGTCTCCTTTTAAGCACATTTTTAACAACACCGTAAATTATATTCTCCTCATTTGACCTACCTACAAACAAAATCGGGTTAAAAAAGAGGTTTGACGAATGCTTTTGTATGAGTAGATATTAGAAATAAATAAGCTTCTTTATATTTAACTTGGCTATCTTTTCTAGGCTATTGGGGCCCATTCACACGTACCACAACCACACCACATCACAGCGGAAAAACCGTGGGCATGCAGTGGTTACGTGTGAATAGTGTCGCTGCAGCTTCTTGCAGTTGTGGTTATGTTGTTTGTAGATGGACAAATCGTAGCGTCTGCGATGTGGCCGACTTCGTTCGACTTTTCACTGGTGATTGCTTTGTGGCTATAACGTGGCCTTGATGTGTTGATTTTGACTGCCAAATGTGGTCCGCGTAGATAAAGTATTCATTTTCATACAAATTAGCGCCCGCGGCCACATGTTGTCGTTGTACTGTGGTTGTGATCGGGCCCTAAAGATTAAAAAAATGTGATAATCCGTAGCGTTAGACCAGAATTAGATATACCTAAAGTGTGCGGGTGGAGGGGGGGGCTCGGGGGATCAGATCGGAATAAATCTAAGTTACATACAACCTTATTTTATTGTCTTTATTTTTTTTCGGAAGGTAGTCCGTTTTAAGTACCTAGGTGCCTAAATTGGTTCAGCTAAGCTTATCTAAATATTAGTATATTCTTCGCAAGTAAAGAAAACTTATATTAATTATGTAGGTAGTCCAACTTCAGAGGAAAATTCTTAAAGTAGCTGTAGCTTATTACATAAAAAAAGCTCATATTTGAAATACTCTTTTTCATTTTTGTTTCACGAAGACAACTTTTGTATGTTAAATCCCTAATTTAAAAAGTAAATATCGGTAATGAGTGCATTTTTCCAGAACTGTGTTAATAAAAGAGAAGTAAGCGCTGCAAGCGATGATAATCGCTTAAAGCTAATGCCAATCGTTTGAATTTAAATGGCGGCTGCCTTGCAATTTGTTTCGTCTGCTTTAAATGGGGCGAAGTTATTGTGTGGCCTGGACAGTTTTATCTCACTGGGTGTAAATAAATGGTTAATTGAAAGAGTGTTATTGGTTAGCTCTATGATTAAGGGCGCTTTCAATTTAGACGTTTCGTGTCGGACCACTGCGGTGCCGAAGCGGTGCGTTTGTCGTATTGCGCACGGACGGTCGTTTGTTTTGACACAAAGCGCGCGGTGCGGCAACAGTGCGGAGGCGTCGCGTCGGTACCGCGAACGCTCGACAACCCGCACCGTAGCGGTCCTACACGAAACGTCTAAATTGAAAGCGCCCTAGACCAAGACCAAGACCAAGACCAAGACTATTCCAATATACTGATTCCTCGTTGGTCTAGTGGTCGCAGGCGTTACTATTGTGTGTCGGGCAAAGTGTTATTAGGTTTTTTATCTGGAATTTCACAGTAGCAGCCTGGAGTCTGAATTTGTACCCGGTTAATCTCACACACGTTTGCCCGCCCGCCTGTCGAAACACCTCATGCGTCGTAGTAGTTTTAGCAATGACAATAGAACAATGACACTGTTGTGTACACTTGGTGTACTTGATGCTTGAGGGGTTAAAGGCAATAGGCTCGACCTCTATCGGGCCATTCAAGTATAACGTAAGCACCAAAAGGTGGGAGGTCTTTGCATTGATCATTTTTGATGAATTAGGTGGGTTGAGAACCTCCTCCTTTTTTTTAAGTCGGTTAAAAATATTATTTATTGTTTAAAAATATTTTTTGGGGGATTGTTAAAAATCCGCTTTCGTAATACTTGAATGGCCCCATTATAATTTATTATAATTTATTTCATCACCACTACTCTCCAAATCGGTGAAAGAAAACGTGAGGAAACCGGCATCTCACAAAACCAAAAATTCTAAAAGATGTGAACGTGACATCCACCAACTCGCACTGGGTCCGCGGGGTATATTACGGCCCACTCCCTCTCACCGAGAGGAGGCCTGTGTCCCAGCTGTTGGAACATTATAGGCTGATTATGTGGTGAAGTTAATTAATTTATGTAAATATTTTAATATCAACAATTAATTGCTTGAAAATTTACTCATTAATTTTAAAGCTACTCAGATGTTGTCAACACAGATAATTAACTTTAATATCCACTTTTTGATGGATGACCGACAATGGAAACATGAACTTAAATTATGTATAAGCACTTATATAACTTTTTATTTCATCGTGAATTTCGTGACGTCACTTAGTCAGCTGATGACGTCATTTATCAACATTTAAATTTCTAGTCGAGTGAATAATGAGAGTCTGAGTTGAGTAATGAGTGAGAGGAAAAAAAATCTCGTAATCCATTAATTAAATCCTAATTTAAGTCAGATTTCCCATAATGTTATTAGACAACCAATTTTAATTGTTCAAGTAAGATATAGACATCATTTAGAAAACCTATTTGATTGTCTGGTTCTTCTTACTTGCTAATAATCATTTTAAAATACTTCGTAGCTCGTATTGCCGCTGTTATATTTTGAATAATAATTCGATTTTTGTACGTAAGCTGGGCACGCGAAGTAGTTGCTCTTGCGTTATCTAGGTGTATCTATATCTGTAACAGAACCGCTCTCATAGGAAACCAAAGCTGTAGCGCCAAGCGTAACTCGACATTGTCTATGACTTATTTAATATGGGATGGGACATTAGTTCTTTCAATTTAATAATTACCTCCCTACAAGAATTTTGAAAGGACACTGATAAAAGAGTCTGAAAGCTCTTCTGAAAATCTTACCCACCATTAAACCTTATCAGTTAACAGCTCAAACTATTTAAAACAATGAAAGCAACACCGCTATCACCAATTACTCCGTTCACGTTCATTTGAACAATCACAAAAGCGCGTACATTACTGAAACTGAAAACAACACTTATTTTATCATAAAACTGTTTTATCTCACTCTCTTTATTTTCACCCCATTAAAGCCACCAATCCACTGTGAGTTGAGATATTTCTGCTATTCATTTTATGTTTGTTCCCGTCATGGGTTTATAGTCTTCGTTAGACGGTTGAAAGATATGGGAGTTTGCCTACGTTTCTAGACAAATCTTTGGAATTATACTTCCTAGGAATTTATGTACGATCCTTTTTGGTGGACCGTTTCATTTGCTCTTTACAGTCAGGGTAATGGGGTAATTCAGCATATTGACACCCTACGTCAATTTGTCGTGTTAAACCCATTTCATCTCTCACAACTGTCAAAGACTGACAGTTGTGATATGAATACAGGGTGGCAGGAACACCGACGCGCAACCAGAAGGGAAATTCCCGTAATTAAAAACGTTCAAAATCTAGTCGCAATCTCATCTCAGCTACAATCAATGTCAGAAACTTGTCAAAAATGTAGAGAAATTAAAGGTAATTTTGACAGATTGAGACTGGTATCAGACTGTGAACGATCTTCGAATTACGAGAATTGCCCCGCCGTTACCATGAATTCAGTACATGATTCTGAACTCCACTGCGTTGACATAATCAGTCCATAATGTTTCCACACAGGCCTCCTCTCTTTGAGAGGGCTATAACATACAGTGAAACCCAGTAAACTCGAAAGGTACCACAATACCTGAAAACCAAATTTTATGGACAATGTGTTTAGCCTACAATGACGAACGGGGCCGAAACATGGACGACATACAAAAGAGACTGTGTACAATGTTAAGATTGCACAAAGGGCTATGGAGCGCACCATGTTAGGCATAAAGTTGAAAGTCAACGTAAGATATACAAGTAGGTAAGTCCAAAATGTCTGAATACTCGGTAGCGGCTCTAAAAAGGAGGTGGGCAGGACACTTGACTAGACGTGGTGATGGCGGGTGGAGTAGAGCCCGCACTGAATGACGGTAGGAGTGTTGGGAGATCAACAGCCAGATAAGTGGGTGACATTCAGAAGATAGCGGGTAGGACCAGGTTGAGACTCGCACAGACCAGGGAGGCATGGCACAAGAGGGAGGACGCCTATACTCAGCAGTGTGCAAAACAGAGCTACCAAGATGATGATGATGAAAACAGAAAAAGAAAGAATAGAAAGAGAAAGTCTAGAAAAAAGTCTAGAAAAGCTTTGACTTTGGATTAAATAATTTTCCTCATTTATTTACAGTTACGCATCGTAGGACTTCATCATAGCTGCAAGTATACTATCGTCCTAAGCACACTATTCACTTTAACGATTATTTTTAGAGCGAGAAGATCTATGTAATGGGCTTAATTAAAAATACTCGCGCAAATGACTCTGTGATGGGCTGTCAGTTTTATAGCGCTGGGGCCAAATGACGAGATGCGCGGGGTGAGGTGGAAATTCGACTAGGGAAAATGATTATTTACCTGGTTCATTTAATTTTTTTTATATTTAGACTTGCAGCTAGGAGGTTATGAATTCGTTGTCATGTGATTTTATTAAAGTTCAAGTTGAAAATTAACTTAATTTAGTTGATTACTTATAGGCCTTTTTATTAAAAATGGTTTATCAAACGCAGACATACTCGTAGCTTTTTGTCTAAGATTTGGAATTTTCTGCTTTTTTAATCATTATTATGGATTTCTATCGTGTTACGGTTTCAAGATCTAACGCCTCTGTGATGACCAGAGCGGTGTCTCTGTGAAGCGGATTTTTGGCACTGTTGACATTGTTTCGTGAATGCGCACGTATCTGCGAAGATCAACCTGGTTAAGGTAGGTTTGTCTGTTTGTATTGGCCTTTTCATTTAATTTATTGGATTTTTTTTCAAAGAAAATCCCATAAATTCATCTGTCTATATATATAATACCATCAAACCGTAATCGGCGTCTCGCAAACTACAACACTCCCTGCAAGTAATATAAAAGGTACAAAATTCGTATTACTTCCGAGTTTCAACTCCTCATGTCCGTCCTATGACGAGGGTCGCCTATTCTTCAATATTTATATAGAAATAAATCTCCGTGGTATCGAGACATTTAGCCGTTTAGATATAATTTTGTATTAATGGTCGACAGTTTAAGGTTTTGGTGTAGCTTTATCTTTATTTACCTCGTCTGGATTTGTGTCCGGTTGATGGCAAAAGGTTTGCTTCCTATCACATGGGGCTTAAAAATAACTGGTGAAATGTGGGTGTATCTGCCCAACTCTTTGGAGAAACAGTCGTGTTGTTATGTTATGTCTATTTACCTACATGTATAAGAAAGGAGTTATAAACTGCACGTTATAGATATCTACTGGATTGCATCGACGCGAAAACTGTAGCCATGAATTCATCACATGATTCTAGACCACCTAGCGAATAAATCTTTCGTCGGCATAGAATAAAAAAAAAAAATATCATATATCTCATCTTATCTTATTTTTTTTAATAACCCACCAAATATTCAGGTTCAGAATCAACTGAATCCATGGTGACATGTACCTACATCGATTTCCTTGCCACCCCGTATTAGCACTCCTAAAAATCGGCTAGAGCTTACCTACGGATTTTGTAAACTATGTTGTGGTTTAAAGATCAGCCAGTCAGCAGGGTTTGGTTCCCGGAATCGTTGCCAAAAGTATTGAATTATAGATATGATTTCAGAAGCCGTCTAGTGCGGACAAAAATTAGACAATATTATACTTAGAAGGCATAGCGATTATTGACATACCTGCAAAACATAATAAAGATAATTATGGGTTCGATTCCCAGATTGTGTAAAGTTTTATTCTGATACATTTATCAGAAACTGCCTGGACCTGGGTCCTGACCTGGACCGCTTTTTGGACCGACCGCAGCGGCGCCGTCCATCTTCAGGCACCCATTGCATTCAGACATAACATTACATTACATCGGCATAATAAATAATATAATAGGTACAAAAAATAGAAATTGGTGCCTAACATAAGAGGTATTTCAGCAAGACGTGACGTACATATATATTCTTCTGTAAATTGTATTCTAACGAATCAGACGAACATTTAAGTGGAAAAACAATGGATGAAATGTGTCATCTGTCCATCAAATGGAATTTATTCCGTGTTGAGTGACGGCTGCGAAATAAATCTGGCTGAATTGTGGCGGTGCTCAGTCGCGGGGAAACTGTCTCACATTTTATGTGGCGCTTTTTATATTCAAGTGTTTTTCTAACGAGTAAATAAACGCTGAGGATTTCGGGTGATGAATTGGTGAAGGTTTTGTAAATATACAAAGCTGAAAGTAGTTATACCCACTACATCAGCTGTTTCGGAGTGTCATCATCATCATTTCAGCCGAAAGACGTCCACTGCTGGACATAGAATTCCGCCATGCATTGCCACTTTGACCGGTGCTGTGCTTCTCGCATCCAGCGGATTCCTGCGGCCTTCACAAGGTCAACGGTCCACCTTGTGGGAGGCCTTCCAACGCTACGTCTTACGGTACGCGGTCGCCACTTCAGAACCTTTCGGTCCTATCGGCCATCTGTTCTGCAAGCAATGTGCCCTGCCTGAGTTTGGCAATTTTAATTTTCTGATTCGAGAGTGTGGTAAGTAAATAAACTAATTGAGACTAGGAACGGTGATTACTTTGACAGTTCGTAATGAATGAATTCGCAAGTTTTGTATCCCCACTAGCTACTTTAGCAAATAAGTCATTAATTTTCATTAGAGTTTAGTAACTAAATTATGAGAGTTAAAAGTTTATAATATGTTAAATAAATATCCAAATAATCATTGTAAGTGTCAAGTCTCCATTAAAGGGTTGTCTAAACGAATATTATAAATAAATATAATTATAAACAAAAATAAAAAAATATTATATTTTTTGTATGTTTGTTTGTTTGTTACCCTTTCACAGTAAAACGGCTTCATGGATTTGGATGAAATTTGGCTCTTGGGTAGAGCATAGCCTGGATTAGGACATAGGATACTTTTTATCCCGATATTCCCACGGGATCGAGACTCATACAGGTGAAACCGCGGGATGCAGTTAGTAAGCAATAAGATACCCTACACCAATTTTCCGTATTATAACCATTTCATACAACTGTCAAAGAAGGAAAGGATAGTCGTGATTGGACGAAGTTGGTAGTCTATTCATTTAACAATTAACTTCTCATACTATACATTACATATTAATTAGTATAATAATATATCTACATATATATTAGTATAAATATCTACCACCTGCCATGATTTTATGAAGCAACACGTGGTACAACAGGTTTATGTACCTACTCAAAATATCATCGGATTGGAAATTGTGTAGCCCACTAAATTGCCTCTACGTTCAATAAAACAATACTTTGTCGGTACATTTAATGAGTGTTTCATTCGATGTAATAATTACTTAACTAGCTAGTAGTTAAATGAAAACGATGTTTACAATGCGAGATAAACTTTAACACAGGAATGAATCGTCAGTTGTGAGCGCTTTTGACAGATGGTTAAATAAAGGACAACTGATGTACAGTTGGCAACAGAAGTCGAATTTAATACTTGTGACGTTTTAATGTTGTCATTTGAGAGCAGTCGTGGCCAAGTGGCAACGGCCGCGACTTACAAGTTGTAGGTCGTAGGTTCGAACACAGACAGGCGCTTTACTTTGTGTTAATTATTTCATCACCACTGCTCTCAAAATGGTGAAGGAAAATTTCGTGAGGAAACCGGCACGGCATGTCCGAGAACTAAAAATACGAAGACATGTGACATCTGCCAACCCTCTCACAGAGAGGAGGCCTGTGTCCCAGCTGTGGGAACATTATAGGCTGATTATTAATGTTGTCATTTTGGAAAAAAAAATACAATTGCTTGGTTTTCAAGTTGGATTAAATTAAATCTTTCTGCATGATGACGTCTTAGTCTAGTTGTCAAAGGTATGAAAATAAAATTCAGGATTGAAATTACTCCGAAGCGTGACAATATCTGAGTTTTGATGTGTTAAATTATTTTTTGAATTAGTTAATTGAAGATATTAGAATGCCAGGGCAATGGAATGCCTTGCTATTTTAGTGAGAAGAAGTTTATAAATAAGAAAACTACCGCAGCAGATAGTTCATTGGCTACAAGTATAGAGGATGATGAGAAAGTAATGTCACAGAAGAGGTCTACAAAAAACTAGCATACTTAAACGAGAAAAAAAATTAAAATAATAATTGACAGTTTCAATTTGAAAAAGTGCATAACACTTGTCTTATCAGGAGTACCGTCTCCCGAGTGTGACGCGCTCAGTTGCCCTCGGGAGCCCGCCGTGACCGTGTGTCTGTAAGTGATAAGTGATTGTGATACCGGACGAGTGCACTGTGCGACTGGACTGTGTTTTATTTTGCGGTGGGTACTTTGAAATTTATTTAAAAAAAAAAACATAGTCTTTTTTATTTTTTTGATAGGAGGTATAAACAAAAAAAAATTGTTGTTTTCTGGTTTGTTAAAAAATATTGAATTAGATAATCATTAAAAAAAAGTATGAAAGTTAATATAATCTACTTTAACTGTTTATTTTTTCAATTTGATACTTTCGGTAAGAAAACATCTGGACAAATGAATTAACAATATAATTAATCGCGTAATCTAGAAAATACGTACTCACAAAATTATATTGAGTATCAACAATAAAATCAAGTGCTGACTACCCACATATTAATTCCGGGTTCCAAACTCAAATAATCGCCGAGCTGTTCACATTGCCGTGTAAGTTGGAACTCGCCCACTGCGAGTAGGTTACTACTAAAATCTACTACAACGAGTTACCTGTATATAGCACGTCATAGTGTAGATTACTTAATACACGTTTTATAGCGCGACGTCAATTTTCTCATTTATAGCTTAGTGACAGAGAAATGAGATGGGAAGATTATTATTAGATTGTTGATTCATCTTGTAGGTCTTCTTGTTTTTTAGCTGAATTTAGTACCTTAGTCTTATATTCTAGACAGAATTCTTACGAAAATCGACGATTATGGAAAACTCTAGAATATATAGGTTTTTTTTTTTAAGCGGCAATAGTTCAACGGTTAAAACGTAGATAGACTCAGAAACTGCGAGGTCGGGTGTTGGATTCCTACCAGATGCATTACTAAAGCAAACGTAACGTGGCATTACAAATATACCTCGTAGAGTTAGACTGATCATTTTGCCAGTTGTCTCAAGTCTTATTAAATCTATAGCCGAAAACCCCGTAATACTTTACTCGACCTGTAAATCGAACTGAAGACTCCACTCTCAGCGGTCATGTTGGCCACTACTGCATCATCGAGGCAGTCATAACTTTAGATCCTATAAACAAAAGGAATTGGTACACTATTAGGTACTTCACTTGGGAAACAGACTGATGATCCCAATCCGTGGTCATTAAACAAAACACAAAAGCGGAAGGGTCCTGCCCACCCTCTGGAAACCCCCAAAACAATTACATCCGTACCCTATTAATAGAAACAAAAGCTTTATAGTTAGATAATATAATAGGAAGCTAAACAAACGGCTGTAGTAATTAATGGTTCGGTCTCAGGTGTCAACACATGTATTATGTTATGTTCAATGTGATTACCAACACATATGTACATGTTTGTTTTGGTGGGGGTTGTCTATTATTAAGTGATAAATAATAAACGATGATAAATGATTTATTTTTTATAAGTAGGTTGTACAAACACTTTTACCACGGCAATAATATTTTTTTTAAACTAGATGTGGTCGGCGTTTCCTTTCCGACTATTCTGAGAAGAAAGGCCGAAACAAACTCAGAGGTCACAGTCTCTTTTAAAGTCCAGATAAAATCTTGGTCTGCGGTGCTATTCTGTAAAAATCTCACCGTGATAACTTAGGTGAAGTGAGTATAAAGTGAGCCGTCATTCCACCTCATGCTAGAGATTGACTCTATTGACAGCTCACTTCACTTAAGTTTTCACGGCGAGATAAATTACAGAATAGCACTACAGATCATGTGAAGACCATGTCTGAAATGGTCTTTTGAGGAAAGAACCACACAGATTGAGCGGACCTGTCCAGTAAGTGCGCATTTGTCAAAAATCGTGCAGCTCAACTCAGAACTTGAGGAGCTCAACGATCCGACGAACAATACCAAAGAAAGGACATTTGGGTAGGCCGCGAAAACTAACTAAGAAGGAAAACAGAAAAAAAGAAATGACCCACATAGTCCTCACATTCACAACAATTAAATAAAAAATACTTTACAAAGTAAATATGTTGTATATGATTTTGGTGGATATAGACCTTTTTGGCTTGAATAGAACAGGATGTAGGTTTGTTTGTGATCCAGGGCCCAGAGAGGGTGAGAATTGCAGATAAAGTGGAATTATTTTGCAAGTTTTAAGTAATCATAATCAGCCTATAATGTTTCCCACTGCTGGGTTTTTGGCTGGGTTAGAAGGAGTGGGCTGTAGTCCATCACGTGGGCCCAGTGCGGGTTGGTAGATGTCACATGTCTTCGAATTTTTGGTTTTCCTCGGCGTTCGGCCAGTTTCCATCACCGTTTTGAGAGCAATGCTGACGTAATGATTTACATAAAGTCAAGCACCTGGCTGGGTTTGAACTCACGATCTACAACTCGTAAGTCGGGGTCATAACCATATGACCACCACTGCTCATGCTCAAGTTTTGAGTATATAACTGCAACTACAATATAAATACATGACTGCTGTTAACTTAGCATTCAGTAACATTTGCCTGTCTTGGCTAAAATACTTTGAAATTGTCAACATAAATTAAATTATTTGATGAGTTGGAAAAGGAGTTCCCGGAAGGATTTCGGGGAGGCCTTTTTGCCCAGCAGTGGGTAAACATAGGCTAACAAAAAAAAAAAGAAATAGGTATGTCTTTTCCTCTATTCCAATTAAACAAACATATCTACATTTTATAAACATATCCCCTTACTAATAAACGTTGTATAGCGTCTGTATTGTTACACAATGCTTTGTCTTCTTCTTTCGAAAGTCAAATTACTGACGACTGAAAGAGAGAACTCGTTGTGTAACTATTCATGTGATATAATACGTTTATTAGTGAGGGGGTTAATGTGTAAAAAGGTAAATAACTTAACCTTTACTGTAATCGTAGAAAATTTAAAAGCTTTAAGACTGACATAACAGTAAAAGCAGCTACAGGAAATAATTTTCATCCACTGTCCATTAGACCGTGTCACCTACTGACGATATTTTATCTTGCACTTTTAACTTGAAATTAAACCTTGCCCTGAAATTGATACTTTAGCTACAGTTCTCTAAAGTTAATTTTTGCTTGACAAAACAAAACTATGCACGCCTTCCTTGATTTAATTTTATAAACATAATCTTTAGAATAGGAGAATAAGTTGTCTTATCTTATTTTCCATACGACAAATACCCCTGTATTTGCTTGATGTATTAATTAATTATTTAACACTAAGTTATTAATAAGTATGGTTCCAACTGGGTTACCGCTTTGTTGTTTTAGTAAAAAAATAGATAAAAGCTTGTTGATATCTATGTTAATGTCTAATTATAGTTATGGTTTTTTTCATATAAGTTAAGTTTTGAGTTGAGCTGCACGATTTCTGACAAATGCGTGCACTGACTGGACAGGTCCTCTCAATCTGTAAGGTTCTTTCCTCAAAAGACCATCTCAGACATCGATCTACATGGTCTTCATATAACCTGACCAAGATTATGTCTTGACTTTAAAAGAGACTGTGACCTCTGAGTTTGTTTCGGCCTTTCTTCTCAGAGTAGTCAGATAGGAAACGCCGACCTCATCTAGTTTTATAAAAAATATGATTGACGTGTAAAAGTGTTTGTGCAAACCTACTTACAAAATAAAAATCATTTATCATTTAATTGAATAAAACAGTGTTCCAAAATATGAAAATGGCGTATTTTGAGACTTTTTATTATTAATAACTAGTTTCCGCCCGCGGCTTCGCCCGCAAGGTATGTCGATGAAAACTATCCTAGGTCCTTCCCCGGGATGCACTCTATCTCTTTGCCAAATTTTATCGAAATCCGTTCAGTGGTTTAGGCGTGAAAAGGTAACATACAGACAGACAGAGTTACTTTCGTATTTATAATATTAGTATGGAGTATGGATAATATATAGATGGAGGGGCCCGTGGCTAAATAATAACAGCCGCACAGGTCGATCGATCAGGTTAAGCTACGCTTGCCGCGGTTGGTCTGTGGATGGGTGACCATCTTTACATACCGTGTCCCCTCCGTGCCTCGGAAAGCACGTTAAGCCGTTGGTCCCGGCTATCATTCGTGGATCTTTGACAGTCGTTACGGGTAGTCAGAAGCCCGAAAGTCTGACAACCAGTCTTACCAAGGGGTATCGTATTACCCAGTAACTGGGTTGTGGAGGTCAGATAGGCAGTCGCTCCATGTAAAATACTGGTATTCAGCTGCATCCGGTTAGACTGGAAGCCGACCCCAACATAGTTGGGAAAAGGCTAGGCAGATGATGATGATGATGAGTATGGAGTATGGATAATAATTTATAATAATATTTTTAATTTGCATAAAAATAAATAAATTAAGCTATCTAGAAAAATAACAATTACATCAAGCCTGTAATCCACGAAGAATTATGCAGAAGTGTACCTATATTACACCCACAATTCTGCAGTTCTGTTTAGGTCCTATGTAATAGCGGGCAAGCCTATTGCCATTCTTTTGTCTAGTTCTCATATAATTTGCATTCTCTTGTTCAACATGTTTCATGCACGTCTTTTGCATGCTGGGCCACAGCTTTTATTGGCCACTGTTCGTCATCACTATTATCCTATTGGGGGTAGGAACCTGGCAAAAAAGACCACACATCAATGCGTAAAATGCTGCAGAGTCAAGGCCAACACAATTCAGCCTATCATGGGTAACCTGCCAGAGCAGTGTTTACATTTGGAGTTTCCTTTTTTAGACACGGGAGTCAGCTGTTGCTCGCCTTCATGCACGGCTGCGCTTGCGCGTTTTGTCACCTCTCTTGTATACATTTTAACCGACCGCTTGTAATATCTTTTCTTTTCTTCAACATTATATTTCTTATTATACAGTCCGCTATCCTTTTCATTTTGCCACCACGATCTATCGTCGCGTTGATTGCACAAATCAAGACTCCGGGCTACTATGCTCAGCAATAGCGCTTGTGACAACAATACCAAAGAGGCAATCTAAAAAAAATGTTGTTACAAAATATCATGAACCTTATTTAGCTGTAAGAATAATATTACAACTCAAAACGGTGAAGGAAAATATCGTGAGGAAACCGGCATGTCCTATAACCAAAAATTCGAAGACATGTGACATCTACCAACCCGCACTGGGCCCGAGTGGTGGATAACAGCTCTCTCCTTCTTACATAGAGGAGGCCTGTTTCTCAGCAGTCCACATTATGGCTGATTATGCTTATGCTTAAGCTTATTACAACTACATTTTTACAAAAAAAAGTCCTGAAACACGTTTCAGCGCTACAATAGAAAATCATAAAGTTTTATTAGTATTCAAAACACTGTGATTAAGTTTTATGCACGGATACGTGTGGACACAAACCTATGTAACATTTTGAATTAAATTCCACTTTGAACGGAACTATAATATTTGTATTACGCAGTCCTGTAGTGAAAATAACATTTTCAATGTTTTGCCCCTTTGTTTAGTTTTACTGATCAAACTGAAAATTAGCAAACATTACTTTGAACGCGAAAACTAAAAACTAAAGGTTCCTGAAAGCTTTCATGTTTTTTTTGCTGGTCTTCGCTGAAGTTATTTTACTTCAGCTTTTTCATTAGCCTAAACGTAAAAGTTTGACAACGATTTTATCAGCATGTTAAATGTTTATTTAGCTTGCCCCAAGTTATATAGATTGAAGTGTACGTTTAATTTTGGATAGTTTTTAATTAAACTTTTTTTATTAATAAGTAAGGTAAACGTTACAGACAGGATTGTTCCACACTAGCTCAAGACAGAGAGGAGTGAAAATTAAAAAACGAGGCCTCCCTTTCTCCTTTTCGCTCCTCTAAAACTAAATAATACGAGTATATTGAAAAGTGTGTCGTTACCGCTTTGTGAGTATCGCAGAGGGCAATATGGCGAGTTGGCCACACACGTGGCCATTGCTTTCATAGTGTTTCATATTTCTACAACGACTTTCACCAGGATTGACATAAGCTTTTCAGTAGCTTTCAAATTCTGAGTTGAGCTACATTATTTAAAAATATCATGTCAGGCACTAATCTACATTGTCCTCCCATGATCTGACCAAGATTATCTCTGGACTTTGTTTCGCCATTTCTTTTCAAGGGTAGATAGGAAATGTTAGCTAGCTAGCTAATTTTAGAAGTGAAAACTTAAGGCGCGTGGGGCACTTTTTGAGATGGGAAAAACCATTGAACTCGCGCCACTATTACCGTAACCGACACCGCTTCGGATGTATTCGGCTGTCCTCGGGATGTACTCAGTTTTAATGTATTTATTTATTTATTTAATACTTCAAGCACAAAAATGTACAGAGGCGGACTTAATGCCATAGGCATTTTCTACCAGTCAACCTTTGGGTGATGCAGAGACAAACAATGGTAGGTGCAATCATGAAATTTGAGGAATAAATATTTTAAATATAAAGATTCGCATAAACCTATTAAAACTATGAATATAATATATACCTAATTACATATAAATATAAGCACAGATAAATATACATAAATACATGAATATACCTACTCATTAAAAAGAAATGAGACAAATAAAGCGAAAATATTACCGTTGTGATGATACTGCCAGCTTCTTGCGAATGTGCTCGCGGACCTTAACTTTAAAATGTATATCCGATATGTCAGTGATAGATGGTAAAGTATTCTATTTGTGTTTTGTTTTCAGTTCTGACAGCACTCCCGGAGTGCCAGTGTTTTTTATCTATAATACTAGCTGACCCGGCCACGCGTTGCTGTGGCTAACGTTTTTGTCATATTCTTTTTATTTTATTTTTTTCTATCCTGTCTTTCAAGTTGGATCAAACTGCACACGGTGTACAAATTTGATTAAAATCGGTTAAGTAGTTTAGGAGTCCATCGCGGACAAAAATCGTGACACGTAATTTATATATATTAAGATGACGTGTAAAAGTAATTACGATGTCCTATTTACTTACAGAGTAAACAATTTAATTTCAACCATTTTTGACTTAAGGCCCTCTTGACTCATCAATTTAAGTGCTTATCTATAATTTGGCTTCTTCTACTTCGTGTCGCTGGCACGACTGTATTTTAAATCTTGTTTTCCCAAAACTTCACCATTTCCACGGCGTTGTCAGTGGCAGCGCAGAGGTCACTTTGACTGCATGTTTTGGGACACAGAGGGCAGGATTGAACTAGGTGGAGCATTGTTTGCGACATAGTTCCACAATCACACCCTACTGCGGTTCCGTATAATTTGGCTAAAATAATTTATTTAGTTTCATCATTTACGTACGGAGAAACAATTCTACTAACGATTCAAATACCACATGACAACCATTTTAGATCTGTTTCATTGTTAATGTACAGTCGCGCACAAATTACACTTAAGCTCTTAACTTGACAGTTTCATTTACGTCCTGTCAAAATTGATACAAATATCTGCGGCTTGGTGACGTCATGACGTAAAGGGCTTAGCTTTGAGTACCTACGTCATGCATGTTAATTGTTAGTGTGTTATGAGTGACTGTAATGTTTAGGCTAACGAACGTGGTTACATTGTGTATGTTACGAACGAATGAACCAGATTAATTGGATGTTATGTAACGTAACATATATTTCGCAGAAACTGGTTAAATAAGCCGTATGATTAACCGCCTGGCCTTTGGAAGTAGTGCTCGCCTCGCTTCGCTCTCTCGGCTCGCACGCGGTTGATCACAGTTCTAACCACGGGGTGCCCTTGCGACCAAATTCGGCTCGCGCGTGATTGGTTTTACATTTCCAACCTAAACTGTAATTGAATATTACTTATTTAATAATGTAATGTAACACACTGTAATTGAATATAATATTATAAATTAAAGTCGCTTTTCATGTTTGACTAGATATGTGACCGCGTTGTTCTTCTAAACTACGCAACAAATGTTGATGCGGTTTCACAATTAAGTATTTAGAGAATTTATTCCGGAAGGTTTATGTGTTTAAAACATTAAATATTAAACTAACATAATAATATTAAAGAAATCTCGATGTTTAGTCAAGACGAAGAGGGACGGGTCGCTAGTTGTAGGTGTTATGTTTAAAGTTATCTTAAAATGTTGAGTGATAAAAAAAGAAGCTTCTTGGTCCCTCGTCTTTAGCTACCTATACGAGAAAAACTCATCAATTAATCAACTCAGCCTATCTCAGTCCACCTAGCCTGTCACTTCCGCATCCAGCCTGTCCCAGCCACCTTCTTAAGTTCGTCGGTCCATCTAACTGGGTGACGTCCCACACTACGCATGCCGTCTCCATTCCAGGACTCGTCAGCTCCACCGGCCATCGGTCCTTTGACAAACATGGTCTATCACTACCACTTCAACTTGCTTACTCTGCAAGCTATGACAATAACTCCAGTTATATTCCGGATAACTTCATTCCTGATTCTATCCTTTAAAGAAACTTCGAGCATGCTTCATAGCGCGCTGACCGACCTTAAATTTAAACAAGGCAACACTGTGTTGAAAACATTAGCCCGTCAGCTATATGTAGGTAGCTGCGGGCGAGTCTCGTCTACTTGTCGACATAGTCAGGGAAATTAAATGTTTAGCAAATTCACTACCAAACTAAATTGTCTGTATATTCAAAGCACAACTGTCAATGGCAAATTGACGTAGGAATTAGGCACACTTGGAGAAATCAATTATATAGCAAAATTCTATTTGCGTAATAATCAATTTCTCCGACTGTACCTTAGTTCGTAGATACTAGATTATGAAGTACTATAATGCACTTTTGAAATGAAACAATTAAAAGTAAAGTTTCCTTATATAGGTATTTTTCATGAAACAAACCCATGTTATTACAACTGAATACAAAAATATTCTGAATAATGTCACCACAGATAAGACTGAACAACTTGATTTTCTCTGGCAAGTTTCAGCTATGTCGTCATAAATAATTATCTCAGTCTAAACATGATTGTTTTTGAGTTTTTCTATTTCGTGGAAATTAGTACTGGTAATAAACAAACATTAAAAGACCAGAAGGCCAATTCTCATAATTTAAAAAGTCCAAAATCTAGCCGTAATCTCATCTTGGCGACAAACAAATGTCAAAAAACTTGTCAAAATGCAGGGAAATTAGAGGTATTTTTAACAGATTGACGCTGAGATCAGACTGTCAAAATTCTTAAAATTACCAGATTTGCCCCTCTCTGGTTTATTTTTGAGGAAAAACAGGTCAACACAAAATAGTTTTCAGTCCACACTAACTGCTATAATACAAAGAAAGCATCCACTTTATTATTGGAATGTATCATTCTTATCACCTTCTGATAGCGGTGACCAATGCTCCATAATAAAATACGCGTCATTACGTCCTACGTAGCAGTGTTCCACAAACAAAATTCACCCTAATCAACATGACATAAGGTTCGTTCTTTAGTGGAGTGTAGTATGGAGATGTTTGAATGAATACAAGCTTAGAGGTCAAAGAACATTGGCTGATTAGGCATGCCGATTGCTGGTACTTAGGACAAACGTGCTGTTTCGATGATAATGTATTTATGAGAGTGTTTCAATACTTTTAGAGTAGCTTTTAGTTTGAGGCAGTGTGTTGATAAAATAAGGGTGGGACTCACGTGGACGAAAAACTATTTACGACGTATGGCATTTCATACAAACTTTCAAGCCCTTGTTTTTCGAAATAAATGAACCGATTTTAATGAAACTTCATACGCATAGGCAAGGTACAAAGGTCTAAAAAGTTAGTAAAGAAAATTTAAAATTGGTCTTATTTGGCTGTAACACAATTTTTCGAAAATGTTCTGAAACTTTTTAGACCTTTGTATCCTGCGTAAGCTTATGAAGTTTCATTAAAATCGGTTCATTCATTTTGAAAAACAAGAGCTTAAAAGTTTGTATGAAATGCCGTACGTCATAAAACCTCGTGAAATTGAATGACTGATGAACCCTATTGAATTACTATTTCATGAAATATCAATTGGGTTATATACGAACGAGTGTTGTAATTTATGATTTTAATGATTAGGTATCATATTTCGCGAATCACATTTTGTTCAATATAAAACCTAATAGATACTGACCTGAAAATTGCAAAACATTTAAGAAAATTTGAATTTCGCGGGCGCTTAACCCTTTTTTACTCGCCTGCATCAGAAGGAACGTTATATTAAATAGCCATCACGAGCATCCCTTTAGGGTATATATGTTCTGTGATCACGAGGGCCTATTCTTAAGTGTAGGTAATTACGTCCAGCGCAGCCTGGACGCTAGTTCCTTGCTGAATATCTAATAAAGTCAAAGTTAAAGCATTTATTTCAAATAGGCACGTAAAAGGCACTTTTGAACGTCAATACTATACCTAGAAAACAAAGCTGTACTCTAAAAAGAAGATTAATCTAAGGTCAGATAAATTAATTTATTGTTATATTGTTAATCAAATTGACTACCAACTTAAACTGTCCTTATATCCAAATCACAACTACGTAACATAACTCTCTGATAGTTGTATAAAATGGCTATAACAGGGCAAATTGACGTAGGGAATCAATTAGCTTAAAATTATGCATTTATTTTCCTGGCTATATTTTAAAGGAATTTTCTCTTTTTTTCTCTTTTTTTTTTCTCTTTTTCTTTCTCTTTTTTTTTCTTTTCTCTTTTTTTTTTCTTTTTTTTTTTTTTCTTTTCTTATGTTTATTAAATGCTTTCTTTACTAGTAAGAAAATTTCAACTAAGCCGTTGTGATTATCAGACCGCAATAACCAGCCAATCAAATCACTTAACATGGGTATTGACAAGAAACTAAATTGAATACTGCTTTCAGAAACCAGGGGTTACTGTTGTGTAATTCGTGCTCAATAGAATCATATACCTTTATCTTAAACGAGTTGACATCTTATCTCAATTCCATCTCAACCCGGAATTGAGTACCCCTCAAGGTGGCTTCGACTTTATCATTTCAATATAATCACTTAATTATCATCGTTCTTCAGTCCTTATCACAAGTTATCTAGTCATTTTCTTCCATACTTTTCAATTTATCGTCATTTCTCTGTAGTCACTCCCTTTCTAACCATATCATCTTTCACACAGTCCATCCATCGTTTCTTTTTATCTTCCCCTACTCGTATAGCCATCCACGTCATAATAATAACTATGTCTTCTATTATAATAGTAGTTTGTGTCACGTGATAACACATCTTGTTGATAGAGAAAGAACTTGTGGAAAAACTTGGCCAGTCAATAAGGCCGAGATCTGAACGTTACTTTTTTTAGCCTATATTGTCACATTGTAGGGCAAAGGCCACCCTTCCTCCTGTCCACTCCTCTCTTGAGCTAATGTGGACCATTCCTGTCTTTAGGCGTCAAGCTCGTCTCGCCATCTTCTACTGCGTCTGCCTCGATATCGCCGGACGTTTTCTGGGACCCTGGTGATAGATTTGGCGTTAACGTTACTTTGGTTATGCTTTATTCCTGTCACTGTCGCACAACTGTCAAACTAAAAGAGCAAGATAGAGCCGCGGCGAATATGTCTGAGCCAAAGCACCTGCTGATTAACGTTTATAGATCTTGGCCTAAGACAGCTCGACAGCCGAAACATTGCTCTCACCTAGCTTAGAGCACAACCTGTACCATAAAAAAATATAATTTTAGCAAGAAAAAGGCTCATCGACCACGACGCTTCGCAAAAGTAACATTTAACAAGCTCAAATCACCAATGAGTAACCAGAATGTACCAGTAAACAAAAGAGATAAATATGCAGGATCGTCGGATAGAGTTGAAGTTTAGTAAGAAACCGATGATTGTTGTCGACTGAAATTTAATTTGATAAATGAGCTGTTTGTTTTGTATTAATAAAACAAAATTTTATTCGAGAACATCGGTTCCTTACTAAACTTCAACTATATCCGACGATCCTGCATACTTATCTCTTTTGTTGACTGTACCAGCTTTAGTATTTCAATGGTGGTCCGTTCACGACGCGACTTTAGAATTCGGATTGGTTGTGATACTAGAGCCACGACATTCGGGCAACTCATTTGTAATTTTTACCTGATTACTTTTTAGTAGCGTTTCTAAACGACGAGCCTCAGCGATCACTAAGCTGGAATGATGAAGTATTGACGTCATTGGAGGCATTAAACCTACAAAATAAATGCCCAGCAAAAACCTATCAGTAAACAGTCATTAGCCTCATCCATAACGCCCATATAAGCAAACATTTCTGGCCAAAAACAAAATTAAAATAAAAAGTCGTCCATCAGCCGGACGGCCGGACAGCCGTATCTTCCGGCCCTGAACTCGGGCTTATCGCCGAAGTTCATAAACACTCTTTATCCTGTATCGTGGATGAACAAATTTTTTGTAAGTACGTCAAACTTTTCGATAAAGCTACCTTCGAGCCGTAGGTTTTGAGGAAAGAGGGGAGGATGCGTCATTTCCTTTTCTTGATTTCAGGAAACTGGGGAATGTTGCTGGTACTTATTTTTGTTCCATTATTTTTGTAATGTTATAATTTATACAAACGTTACTATTAAAAGATTTATATAATGTTGAGATAATTTTCCAAAGCACCGCTTAAGATCGAAAATAGCAATGTAGGTATCACAGTGAAAATTGCTAAAAATATTGTAAGATTAAGACAATTTAAAAATAGACAGAAAATTGTCGCCCCATGCAACAACCTCCTTTTCATAGGAATTTTTACTACAATCGGCTCACGTTGCCAATTCTGACTCAAACCAACATAAAATACAACACAAATGCGTGAACGTGACGTGACGTGTTTTAACGTGAATCTCATTTAATTAGACATACAAGAAAGCTTTGTGTAGCCTTACATGCCTGGCAGACAACTTAGGGTCTATAAGGCAGTGTACAGAGGCCAGCTTATCAACCTACCCCAATCTGTCAAATTTTCCCAATTGAATATAAACCTTATTCCATTGTGGTAAAGTTGAAAATCTATCACAGAAATTTGACAGATTGGGGTAGCTTGATGTGCTGGCCTCTGTACATCTACGAACAACAGTGACTATTTGCTTCGAGATAGGAGATAGCCATCCATGTACCTACAGATTTTGATGTAAAAAAGTAACTAAATATGTCTAGCAAATGGGTCAGTCCTATAAAAATAGTTTTTATGATCTAATTATTAAGTACTGATGTTTTATTCCATTTGTATATTTACGAGTAGGAATTGTTTATCCTAGGAACTGAGTTGTGGAGGGCAGATAGGCAGTCGCTTATGTAAAATGTACTGCCGGTCGATTCTGTTAGAATCTCACCGTGAGAAGTTAGGTGAAGTGAGTTGTCATTCTATCTGGTGCTATATAGATTGACACTAATGACAGCTCACTTTAAGCTCACTTCACCTGAGATAACACGGTGAGATTTTTACAGAATGGCACTACTGGTATTCAGCTGCATCTAGTGGGGTGATAGCGTAACACAATAACTTAATTGCGTCATTTACGTTATTGAGCACACACATTTTTCGAACATATCAAGCAATGGATCAGTAATATCCTTCAAAATGATTCAGATTCTGATTGATTGAGTGTGTTACGCATTTAGACTGCTATCTCTTAGAAAAATACCTGGCAGATGAGGATGACAAGTTGATACTTATGGGTTGTACTCGTATGTTAACAAAACACACTTATAAACAACTCTGCTTACCTAAATTTGAAGGCCAATTTCTGTTAATTTCAAACGTTCAAACGTCACAGTCTCATATCGGCGACAAACACAAAAACTTGTCAAAAATATAGGAAAAATAGAAGAATTTTTGATAGATTGAGACAGATCGTTCTTAAAATTACGAGAATTGTCCCTCCCCTTTTTTCCTGTGTACCCTTGCCTCTGGTCTTGTACATCCTCATTACTACTAAACCATAATCACATAACCTATGGAAGCCAAAAATTACCTTTCTAGAGAGACAGAGAAGCCCGCCTCTATGCCTAAAATTTCAGACGTATTCACAACCATACACACCCAAGTATAAAGCCCTATCTCCTTACCCTCTTACTAATAAACGTATTATATCAGATGAATAGTTACATACTGAATTCTCTCTTTCAGTCGTCAGTAATTTGATTTTCGAAAGAAGAACACAAAGCGTTGTGTAACTATACAGACGCTATACAACGTTTATTAGTAACTGGGTTAGACTAAAACAATAAACACGTTCCAAAACAATACGTGGGGAAACTTCTGACCCTCGGTAATCACTTGGTATTGTTTCCCTATTAAAAAACATTGGCAGCACTCCGCTACAAAGCACCAAACTTATCTTAAACGAAATTTCACAAACTTGCGAAACTACACAGCAAGTTGGTTCGGTAGTTTGCAACCGCAAATTATTGTTACAAAAGGATATTTTGAGCTGCATTAATTTTGTTTGTTTTTGTTTTTAGGGACTAAAGACTTGGATAATTAAATCTTTGATAATCAAATATTTTTACTTTGTCTTTAAAAGAATCCTTATTTAGTTGAATGCAAAAAGGAATATAGTTTTACAGTAGATATAATATAGGAAAAAGTCTAATGATTTGGTGACGGATAAAATACATTTCGCAAGTTGTTGGAAAGAAAAAAATGTGATAACAATTCCAATGCACAAAACAAAAATCATGCCTTTGTCAAGTGATCACCTCAAAAATAGATAGGTATGTGGCGCCATCTGCTTCGCCATATGCAAACTACGCATCACACTGACGTCACACCAAATCCTGCTTCGCTCAAGCAGTATACTTTATTAAACGTCCTGACATCAATCGTCGGGGAGTAGCCGACCAGACACGAGACCCGTCTGGTCGGCTCCCTTTTCTATGGAGGATAAGTGAACATTACACCTATGTCATACCTCCATAGGTATATAGGAGGTTATTCAAAAACTACAACAATATCTCAATAAATACGCATTAACGACCGAAAAAAAAAATACTTCAACCAAAACTTCGATACAAAAACAGATGACCATTACCATTCTTCCCGTAGCTACCCGTTGCTCGTATTAATAGCCAGTACATTACCGGAGCAGGGTGCTCTCTCTAGGCACTGCCTTGGCACGAATGCACAATGCTATGAAATGTTGCAAAAAAAAAAAAAAATTTGCTTGAGAAACTGAATTGAAATTGTGGACGCTTGTTTCTAACATTGTTTTATGTTATGTTGTGTTTTAGTGAAGAAAATTTATAGGGCTTTCATTGCATTTAAATAAGTTATCGTTTTTGTTATTTGGAAGTTATCAGTAGGATACCCTGGAGCTGTGCCGCAAGGGCCGGGTTCCACCAGTTAATGGCAAAAGGCGCATACCCCATGATTTGGGACTTATAACATAACCAGCAAAATGGGGTAAAAGAAAAACTCACCTCTGCCTGACCCTTCCAGGGATACAGGCGTGACGTTATATATTTCATGAGGCCTTGATTCTCCTCTTCTTCAACTGCATGATTGAGGCATAACAACAGGTTTTTTTTTTTTTTTTTTTTTTGAATTCTTTCCATACGGTGAAGGAAAACATCGTGAGGAAACCAGCATGTTCAAGAACCAAAAATTCGCAGACATGTGATATTTATCAACCCGCAGTGGGCCCGCGTGGTGGATTACGGCCCACTGCCGCTCAAAGAGGAGGCTTGTGTTTCAGCAATGGGAACGTTATAGGCTGTTTATGCATGAATTGAAATTGAATGAAAACACGACAGAGACAATTGCAAAGTGTAAAGGTTGTTATCATCAAGTCACTTGGTCTTCTATATATAGCTATACATCTATACAAATAAATAAATTTTAAGTTTCTGTTTGTAATGTCAAAATAACAGCTCTTTAATATATGCATAGATATTTTATTATATATTTATTATTTTATATTATGTAAATATTTTTTAATGAAGAATAAATAAATAGATATATTATGAAAATATATACGATACTTAAAACAATTTATTTTTGTTTTTGTCTGTCTGTCTGTTTGTTCCGGCTAATCTCCGAAATGGCTAGATCAATTTTGACGGGACCGACTTTCACTGGCAGGTAGCTGATGTTATAAGATTAACATAGGCTACTTTTTGACCCGGTTGCACGTTCCCGTGGGATAATTTTCGACCGATCTGTATGAAAACCAAGCCTGCCATTTTATGACTACCTATTGTGACGTCACAAGCATTATTTAGTGATGGGAAAATTAAATCGATTCAAAGACGCCGCTGCGTGCGGCACCCGTCTCGCCCCACCCCCGGGGCCTATCGACAGCGCTCACGCTCACCCAGCCAGCAGTACACAGGACTGAGTGCAAAAGTGGCGGTTTACGATTTTTGTACGTAAGCTGGTGCGATTTTTGGCACGCGAAGTAGTTGCTCTTGCGTAATCTAGGTCTATCTACATCTGTGCCTTCAATCAATCAAGTAAGATAAGAGACAGCAAAACCTAAGGCTAGGCTTATCAATTTAGGTCTATCGTCAATCACTGTATAGTCTACGAGTCATAAAACTTTTTGTCAGAATGCCACTGCCCTAAATGAAACTAAGAGACTGATGACCAATGTACTAGATGACTATAGATATGTAACATATCTCCTAAGTGGATGAGATTTTATTAAGCTCGTTGTTAGATTGCTTCGGTTGGTCCGTGCATAGGTGACCATCTTTACATACCGAGGCCTCTGTGAGAAGCCTGATAACCAGTCTTACGAGGGGGTATCATGTTACCCAGTAACTAGATTGTGGAGGTCAGATAGGCAGTCGCTCCATGTAAAATACTGGTATTCAGCTGCATCCGGTTGGACTGGAAGCCGACCCCAAAAATAGTTGGTTAGGGTAGATGATGACCTCAAATATTACTAGTAAACCACTCAATTATCTCAAACGCTAATTCATTATCACGTTAACGTAGACTGATTTGTCACACATAATGGATCGGATAGCAACATCATGAAAGTTTGACCCTCCGCAACAAAAAGTATTCTAAATTAGTCATGTCCAAAATAAGGTCGTACAGAGATAAACTTTATTGAAGCAATTTGTTTTACAGGGATGAGAACATTTAGTCTGTCTGGTTTTGTCCATTCCTGTATCAAGGTCTGATGGCAGGCTCTATTTTGAGTAGATCCATATTATTTGAGTATGAAACTACAATTCGATTTTAAATTAAAATATTTTTGTTTTATTACAAGCGTATGCATATTTATATACAAAATCTTAAGGCCAATTCTCGTAATTAAAAACGTTCATAACCATGGACTTATAATGTTCATAACTCTAGTTGCAATTTTATCTCAACGACAATCAATGTCAAAAACTTGTCAAAAATGTGGGAACATTAGTGGAGGTATTTTTGATAGATTGAGACTGAGAATGGACTGTGAACGTTCTTAAAATTACGAGAATTGCCCCTCAGAACAAAGTAAGTAACCACAATCAGACGATGTTTCACGGCTGCCAGAGCCAGGTCAAGCAGATAATATTATGAAAATGAATCAAAGAAAGCGCACAGAGTAAGTACCTACTCTTAAAAATGAGGTCAGAATCGAACCCAAAAGTCTTCCTCACTCTTAACTTCTCATCCGTCTTTTCTATATTAAATATATAAAGTTACCGTTTTTCTAACCTCAAGAGGGGCATGTCGTGATGATAAGTACGGAGGGGGAGGCCTCTTCAGCCACGTGGATAGGTTAGGGGCGGCCCTGCTTTGAGCCGGGCCCCTGGGCCCCTTGACCCCGTGAGAGATAAAAGCATCATGATAGACTTATATATGTTACATGTAGGTACGTACAAAAGTCTTGAGTGGACTTCGATGTTATTTATTAAGGTTGTTTCCTTTTAAGGGGTCAGTGACTTTGGAATGGCCATTACGGTCACAAATTGCGGGAAAATTTATGAAATTATGCGGAAGTTTTTTTAAATAAATTCAGAAAACATTATGGGGTTTATTTATAAACGATGATTAAAGTTAAGAGACGTTTAAAAGTCAAAAATTTATGGTTAAACAGTCGCTAATCATTACTTAAATTTAAGCAACGTTTATGAGTAAAGGGGTAAATCTACAGTGGTTTAAAAATTATATCCGTAAAATAATTCGGATTCTATCAAATTTGGATGTTTTCAGAAAGAATTCATAAATATTATGAAAAAAACTATTCGAAAGGTAAAAAAAGTCTTTGAAGTACCTTAGGTACCTACAATGTTAGACCATCGTGTTCTAACTAAGCATTGTGTTACCTATTTTCTTGATATAGGAAAAACATAAACTATTACTAGATTGTGACTTAGCCAATCATTGTTAGGTACATTTAATTATTTATTAAGGTTTGCACAGCATTACGGAATATAATCCCAAGGCGTTATGTGAGCAAACACTGTTGCTGAGCTAAGATAAGCATAACTACGATTAGCCATTAATTTTCCCACTACTGGGACACTTACCAACCCGCACTGGGCCCGTGTGGTGGATTACGGCCCACTCCCTCTCACTGAAAGGAGGCCTGTGTCCCAGATTTGGGAACATTACAGTCTGATTATGCTAACAAAACTTTGATAACTTGCCTATTGACTTTTGGACTAAATGAGTAACTTTGTGCGACTACATCTCCATTGTTATGTTCTTAGACAAGGTTTGATTATTTTGCTATGTTATTATTATTATTGTTATTTTGTTTGTTATTGTTATGTTGCTTTATTTGGTAGTGTCAGTACTGACAGAATACTCATAGATACAGAGTCAAAATATTTAGTTTCAAAATGTTTTTTCTTTACTGATACAAAATTGCTGTTGTAGGTGTTGTTTCGACTTTCATGAAAGCACATACCTATCTCATTTGCCTAGCAAGCGAAGTTGGAGTGTCTACACATACAAATTAAATTAAATTCCTCGTCTCGATTTATTTGCTCATGTAGGATTGAATCACGATTAAACGAGCGTGTATATGTCAGCAGATATAAAAAATAAATTCATATTTATACATTGCTGTTATTCGTTTTTAATACATTTCATCATGTGTCGTAAACTTGTGTCTTTTGTTTGAAAAAAATTTGTGGACTATTCATGTTAATAAACGTTTATTCTCAGAATGCCGTTTGCTCAGAATTTCTCTTTCACAAAATGTATATTTTAGCAAAACGCAAAATGACTGTCCTCAAAAATCTCTATCATTAAAGATCTCCTATTTCACAACTTAATTTCCAAGATTCTTCACTTACAACAAGAGGCACTATACCAAGAAATATCGCGTAATATCGCAAGGCAATTTTTGTCAAGTGGTCAAGTACCTGAGTCATTAAAATTAATTGATAATAAAAAAAGATAAATCACGCAGAAATCCATGTTAGAAGAAGCACAATTTCAATTAGAGAACTTGCGCTAGGGAAATTCAATTTGTCTTACGTTTTATTTTCAATTTTCGGGTCAGTGTCAGGTTGTATGTAGAACAAAATATGATCCCCAAGCGTAACAATTGTTATGTTAGGTTATGTTGTTGTGATATGTATGTATTTACAGAATTATACTCATTAAAATCATCAATACAACCCTCTAAGATGAACTTAGAGGGTTGTATTGATGATGATTGTATATATGATAATCATATTGAATGACTATTTTATGAAATATCTCTGTAAATGAGACAACTAACCTGTGACAAAACGAAGAGAATCACCAACCAGTTCTATTTATATTTAATTCGCTGTCACTGGAACTAGTCTAGAGTAAATGCAAACTAGAAAAACTAATATTTGTTAGCGAGTATCTGTGGTTAGTTGCGCTAATGGTGGACGCTGTCTTGTGGTGCCGAACCACTTTATTTGTTTACTACGGTTTAAATGTACGGACATTCACTGGAATACAGGACTGTTCAGGTTTTAAATGTAGAAAGAGATTTGTGGGAATGCTGTTTGATTGTTGGTTAAAAAAATCTGTATTCTGTGTCAAATAGCGACAAAACACCGAAACTGCTGAGTGAGAGGTCCTGGGTTCGATTGCCAGGTCGGGCAAAGTGTTATTGGGTTTTTCCATCAGGAATTTCTCAGTAACAGACCGGAGTTTGGATGATGGCGGTGTGATACCCCGTGTCTCAGAAAGCACGTTAAGCCTGCGCCTGATCTCTCTCCGGTCGTGTTGGATTGCCGTGCCATCGGACTATGAGAGTGTGGAAAGAGAGAGTGCACCTGAGTCTGCGCACACACTTGTGCACCATGATATCGCCCCGCCGAAAGCTACTCTCCGTTGAGATTGGAAGATGTGGCCGAAATACGATCTGGAGGACTATTATGTTACGGTACAACTGTATGACACCTACAACATATTCCTTTGTACTCCCTTGGACCTTAGATTTGCAGTAAAAGTTAGTTAGTGTCTTTTACGTACCTATGGGATGAACAAAGTATGTGTGGAGCGGTGAGGGTCAGTAATTAAGAAAAACGATTGTGCAAAATGGTATTCTTTACAAAATATCTAATTACATTTTTTTGCTAACTCGAATACTTATAAATTACGTATGACTTATTCCTTTTAAGAAATCAACCATGCTCTTTCATCTTTGATAAATATTCCTTGTTTACTTTTGATTACATGTATATGGAATGTGATGATTAATTTGCCCTTGCTTTACATCATTAATGTTTCATCAGCGAAATAAAATAAAGAGCGTATTTGCTTCAATTTGGAAGTTTTATAAATTAGGCCCAGTTTTATCTAGGTATTTGAAATGCTTTTGAATAGCAGTTAGGTAACTACTTTCGCTTTTGTGTACTGAAGTGTAATTTATCCATTGAACCGAATCGGATTATTTTTTACTCCTTATGTTAATTACTTTTCGAATATTGATTACCTACATTAAACTGTGAAGTAAAAGTAGTTAAATTTATAAACACAATTTATTTAAGTATTGTAAACATAAGCTCTATTTTAAAATGGTTGTTTCTTTGTTTCAGATAATTCCAAACATTAACAGTAATATGCCATAGTGTTCAAGAAAGTGTAAATTAAAATGTTTTTCATAATGACTTTACGGCATAATCGTGCACCCGCTGCGGCGGTCAGCGCGTTACTGACGATATTAGTGTGTGCGGTGTTTGATGTAAGCTCGGTGCAGGGGAGGGAAGAACCACATAAGTACACGATAGACGACTTATTGTCTATGAATTTTGAGCACAAAGACTCTGGAGACCTTGGAATGGACCCGTGTAAAGCTGGTAAGTCATTATTCTTTGTATTTAATTTCATTTTTGCTTATCAGTGTTATTCTTCAAAAATTTAAGAAATCTGAAATACTTGAATCTAAACGGACGATACTATAACTTTATTCCTAGAACGAAGTGCAAATCAATTTTACATATAATAATACGTAGAGTACAAATATTAAAAATATAATGACATCATAAACTCACAAAGAGATCAACTCGTTAAAGATCATCCGTTTGACGAGCAACAAAGATCTCTTTTCCAAAAAATCAGTAGGTGTTGGAACTTTTTACGTCTCTTCTCGTAAAATGACAGTTTCAGATCCTCATTTTTTCTTTGTCGATCATATAAATCTGTAGTAAGGGCACGAGACAGACATAAAATGTAGACAAATTCCTAGCGAGGAAATGTGAGAAAATACTGTAATTGAAAACCGGTTCAGTGACGGGGTTCTGGTTTTTTAAATCAGGGTGGCCAATTTGATTCTTGCATTTCTAAAAGCACATAAGTAGCTGACCTGGCGACCGCACCAGATTTTTTTTTTGTTTTTTTTTCCATTTTTTAATAATTATTCTGCTATTCGGGGCGAAGACAAATCATCATCTGCCTAGCCTTTTCCCAATTATTTTGAGGTCGGCTTCCGGTCTAACCGCATGCAGCTGAATACCAGTATTTTACATAGAGCGACTGCCTATCTGACCTCCACAATCCAGTTAGATACTGGGTAATACGATGGCGAAGACAAATCCAATAAATAAAAGATCATAAAAAAGGTCCAGCCGTTTTTAAGTTATAAATGGTGTAACTAACCCGACTTTGTTTTATAATATATACAGGGTGAAATTGAAAACATGCGACAAATCGAAATGGGAGATTGTACTCATCATTATGAACAGCTTTTACTATGGGACCAAACCTGAAATCGCGAAAAAAGAATCAGCTGTTTCCTACAGTTATGTTCGCATAACTCGTCAAAATGTAGGGAACAGCTGTTTTTTTTTTGCGATTTCAAGTTTGGTCCCATAGTAAATGTTGTTCATAATGATGAGTACAATCTCCCATTTAAATTTGTCGCATGTATTCAATTTCAACCTGTATATATATATACTAGTTAAACCGCCTAAATGTGTGAGAAAATGAATTATTTTCATTATAATTTTTTTCGTGAATTTTTTCCATGTTTTAATAATTATTCTACTATTCGGAGCGGAGACAAATCCAAAAAATCAAACTTCATAAAAATCGGTTCAGCCGTTCTTCAGTTATAAATATTGGAACTAAACCGACTTTGTTGTATATAGATACACAACGTGCCGCTACAATGGTGACATTAAATCAACACAAAGGGGCTAGTGGCCTGTAATCATAAAAATTATAACAACATAAAATAATTCGTAATTTGATAACTACCGTCTGCGCCGCTTGCCGACATAGGGCTCTCTCTATATCCTTTAATTTGCCACTATTTACACATTATTCATTTTAATTTCGTTGATGTGACCTTCCTGATGTGATCCGTGATCCGGCAAATGACCCTGCTCTAGAGTTCTTTAAGTACAGGTTGCTCCAAGATGCCATTTAAAAAAACGTTAATAAATAAATAATAACGTTTAATGAAATTAAAATATGTTCATTAAACGAAAACGCGAATCCGTATACGTGTGTTAAAAATGATTTGAATCTTTGTGCGAAATCTTTGTTTTTTTCATTTAATTTGATAAATTTATTTTGTAAGCATGATATCTGTATGTGAAGCTCTTACAAGACTATTATTAAAATGTTTTGCTTCGTAACATCGAGAAAAACTTTGTAACACAAAAATTAGAAATTACTTCAGCATTTAAAACTTTTTTATTTAACGTTAAAAGCTTTTTAACCTTCCAATGCCAAGATAACACAATAAATAAAATAGGTACTCTATAAGAGCGTTTCATTCAAATACGTAATAGCAACAACAAAAACCATTTTACGAAACATTTGCCTTATAACTTTATTCTCACCAGCCAATCTGTCTGACCGTTTAGACTCTGCCTCCCTAACCATATTGCCACCACGGGTATCGGGCAATGTCGGGCAAAGTCGGGCAATGTCGGGCAACGTTGGGCAATTCGAACAAACAAACCGTGAAAGGACTGTCGGCAGACAGGTACAGATTTTCGTCATGGACAGCTTATATAATTCTCGCTGATTATCTACGCACGGAATTTGACACAATTCCGATCGCGGTGTGGTGCGAAGGATGAGTGACAGCGAGTCAAAAATGTTGTTTGTAATGTTCGCATCAAGGCGTACAAGCTGCAATCCATTTACTTGATGTAAGGTGTTTTCACTAGGGCAGCGGGATTGTCCGAAAGGGTTACCGCTGCCCTGGAACATAAAGGGCTAAGGAAGGAACACGGATGGGTTTTAGTCAGTAAGAGTCTGACACTCCCTTCCGCTCCACCCAGAGCGGGAGGGGTCATTTGATGATTTCCCATCCTTAAAAAAAAAAAAAAGTTGTTTTCACTACCACAAAACACTCCAATTTTACTTAGAGTTGCGAGGTTTTCTTCAATCATTTTTTTAATTTATTCATTTTGTTATTGATTATGATATGAGATTTTGTTATTTTATCTCTGCAAACAACAGTATGATCTTGCAATAATGTGGTGTTTACCCTACATACGCTACAATATATAATACTACCAGCGCCCCGCAGTTACACCCGTATAAATCTCGATCCCGGGAGAATATCGGGATACAAATTATTCTATGTGTTAATCCAGGTTATAAGCTATCTATGATTCTACTTGCCACATTTTATCCCAATCCGTTCAGCTGTTTTTGCGTGATTGAGTAACAAACATACAAACTTTCACATTTATAATATTAGAAGGATTTAGTAATATAAACTGAATTGCTTATAAAAGGAGACTAACACCACAGACCATAAAAATACCTACCTGCTAAATTTTTATACTTGCACCGTATTCTTTCTGAAGCGAGCGAAGAGGGTCCGTTTTTATCGTCCACCGTTGATTTCTGTTTTAGCACTTTTTAATAGTACCTCTGGCCGAGATTTAAATACCCTACATTGTCCGCCTTTACTCGCGGGCATAGTTTCAACAGCCTTTTTGAAACGGTTAAAAGTTTTAAATTTCGCTTTTGTGAGGGAGTTTTTTAAATTTATGTTGAAACTAGGTTGGTAGACTTTTAAAATAATTTGGACACGTTTTTATTTTATGTTCACTTGAAGTTGGAAGAGTTTTGGCATCGCTTTCTGTTTAATCAATTTGCGCACTTTAAATAAGTAGAAGGTAAAGAACTTCTCTCTTTAGAATAGATACTAACTTACGACAACACGACACGACGATTGTGTATGTACATATATACATAATGTAGTCATACACTTGTATTTGGACGTACAAGAATGTAACCCGCAACCTTGATGTTAGGGCATCACATTCCTCCACGCATTGTAGGACTCCACATTTCTATGTTGTGATGTTATACTTGCAAAACATGGTGATTTAAGAAGGTTTTTGAAGCAAATGAATGCGGAAGGCAGCTTGGAAAACTTGGCAGGTACCAAATCACAACAGCGACGTTGATAATTTTATGTAGGCTAATAAAATGACCTTAATATTTTTTCTTCACAAAAAGCAGTCGTTGGATTTTTACAATCGTTTCAGCCAGTGTCAAAAATAAACATTTTAAATCGAAACCCACTCCATCTGGCGAGCAAATAAATAGGGCTGCCTGTTGGCATTTTAAAATAAAATAAACAATTAACGCATCCCAACCCGACGGATGATGGAAAAACCGTCAAAGTTTATCGGCACGAAACGGTCGCACGCCACTAAATTGGAATCTGGCACTCTATAAACCTTTAATGTCAATAAAGCGGTCCCTCATCAAGTGAACCGTAAAAATCGGTGGAATACCGGTTTTTACACCCCTCACCACGACCGACGACGTTTTTTTTTTTTTTTACTTTTTTCAATGTTTTTGATCGTTGTCGGCTGCAGCGCTGCCGCAGGTTTTGCGAAAAATATGAAGGCACGTAGAACTGTCGATATATTCAGCCAACTTTTTTTATCAAAGCCAAAATAATGAAGATGAGAATAAACCCTTATTGATACAGATTTTATATCGTTTTTGAGTCCCAGAACAACTTTGAAATGAGGTTAGAAATATTTAAATGAGTATTTTACATAAAATTGATGAAGCGTAAAATGTAAGTCAAAGAATCTTTCGTATTTCGTAGACGACGGCGCTACGCTACGCATGAACAGCTACGCGATTAAAACTCGTAGCACGTCGTAGCGTCGCGTAGCTCAACATTTGCTTTGCAATAATTTTATACCAATTTCTGTAAAAATAATCTTTTTAGTGAAACGGTTTTTAATTTTTGTAAATGATTAAATAAAAAACTTGTATAATTATTATTCAAGGTACTGTGTAGAATGCATGTGAATGACTGCTACAAAAACTTAAACTTAATTGAAAATTAGCAGAAATATAAATAATTATTATGTGTGGTGTGTAATATTGTGTATTAATGTACCAAAAAGTTCTTTTAGAACTAAGTCCTGTAATCGTTAACATATGTACATACTTATCTAATTTGCCTACCTTCCTAGTTCACTAGTGGGCGTTTCATAAAACCATTCACTACAATATCGTTCCTGAGCAGACCCTGGCACAATTAATAGCTATTGGATTTATCACTTAAGTTCCGTATTGTTGGAGTTTGAGTTCCATTGGAGCGAAATTTTCAACAAGCATTTAGTTTTACCCCGGTAGAGATGAAGTTGTATTTTTTTGTTCAAGGATCTTGTAGAACGTTAAGGTCAAATCTGAGCTGTAGTCGGTCCTTCTTTGTACGTAGAGATGAAGATGTCACATTTTTCCATTCCCAGATAATTTTAATGTGTTGTTGCGTCACTGTTAAAATCACAATGAACATTATCATCGTTGTAATAAGGTTGCTGTTGATTTGCTGCTATTAGAAGTTTAATAACAGAAAAAGGACATTACAGCTTTGTTTTCATTGGGAAGAACAGTTGTGCAACATTGTTCAGCAACATGTTTTTGTGTTGCGGATGTACCTCGCTGCCTGGCTTGAATGAATGACGTGCGAGTTTTATATCCATCAGTGGACGGCTGTAGGCTGCAGATGACGAAGATTGTCTTAGCTAACAACATGGAATGTTACTGTGTTACAAGCAACATAACATTCTAATGCTCCGTATTCATGGTTATAGTACAAAAGCTGCACAATATCATTGCCAGTAAATTTTGTTATGGGGAATAAAAATTTGCCAGGGTAAGAACTATCCATAGCAAAACAAGTTAATGTAACCCCGGATAATAATAGAAATTATTCCAAAGCTTAAATTTAATAATTATTCTTCTGAATCATATTCAGCAAAACTCTTCATTTTCACAAGCAATAAAAACTATCAATAAATATCAATAAATCGTATCACCGGGTTTTGTAATAAGAATGTGAATCCTGCGCCGTGACGCTCATACTGAAAGATATCTGTCACGCCTGATATGAATGGTGGTACGTATGCTATGGAGGGTATCTATGTATGTAGGAATTGCACTAGGTAAATGGCGATTTTACTTTGTGGCGTAACGTCAGCAGAACGAGAAGGGGTAGTGTGATCGATATTTTCTTTATGTGTTCGTGTTTTAAAAGTTGTTTTCTATTGTAATAGGTAAAGATATTTGAAAGAAGATAATCATGTTAATAATTGCTGTCTAAGGTTATTATAGGTAATGTATGAGGGTTGCGTTCAGCATACCTACCACGAGCTCTTAACGCGATCCACTTTAGGACCTAAACTGAACTGTTCTGCTAATTCGTACCATGACGTCAGTTTAACGATTCAATTTAGGCCGTGCCATCTGGATACCTACCACGAGCTCTTAACGCTCATTCACTTTCAACGATCCAAATGCCGCTGAGCGTATTGGACGTCATCGTACGACTGTGAACGATGCAGTTTAAGAACCTAAACTGAAATGTCTTGCTTTTGAATTGTTTTTAAATAGATCATGGTAGGCCTCCAGGTTCTCGTAGAGTACGACTGTCTTGTTGTTGCTAAATGCTTTTTTTTTAAATCAAGTTTACTTACAGAAGAAAATACATAGGATAACCATTTTAATCAAATGAAAATAACGAAAAAAATAATTAATTTACTTAATTAAAATCCAAACGATGACAACTAAATAAAACTCACACACAGTATTCATGTAAACAATAAAAATAACCCAAACATTTACCTACCCGTTTGTAATGTATGAGAACAAATTAATCTTCGACGTTTACGACTAGCTTTTTATGTTCCTAAGTACAGGGGTATAAAATATTTAGGGGTTAGAATTTGTCCCTGCTCGGAAAATTACTCGGTTTTCGGAATATTCGGTATTCCAGCCTTAGGCGTAGGAATGTTTCTTTGGCCACAATGTGTGTTGTATTTTTATGTAAATTAACGGTCGTAAAAATTGGAATATTTAAAATTTTGTAATGTTTCCATTCTAAACTAAAGGCTCAAATAAAATTAGTCCGCAAAATTCGACAGACATGATGAAAATTTTATAAAAATGTTTTATAAAAAAAAACCTTTTTTTTTTCGTTGCCCTCAATTTTTTTTTTATCTAATATATTTTTAATTTGTTTTATCATATTTACATATCGATATCCATCCCGTCTATACATAGTATAAAATAAAACAAAGTTGCCTTTTGTGTCTGTTTGTGTGTGACTACTTAGATCTTCTTAACTACGCAATGGATTTTGATGATGTGACCTGCCCAATCCCATTTGAGTCTGGCAGCCTTCTTTCATACATAAGGATGTATGCCCGTATCTAGTACGCCCGTTTTGTGTGTGTACAGTATTCTGTCCTGTCTTTTAACATCCAGAATGCTGCGTTCCATTGCTCTTTGGCAAACTCCAAGGCGGAATTTTTGGGATTTTAATATTATAAAGAGGTATTTGTGAGTTCGCATGAAGGGATCTGTCTGTCTTCGGAACTGTCGATGCGATTTCAAAAAATATTTTTCTAATGAGATGCTACAGTAGGTATTTCCGCGTGCCATTGGGTATATTTTACGTAGAAACAAGAAATATCTTTTTTTTTTAAACGAATTTTTCTGTTGAAACAGTATACACTCTTGGTTTATAATCCAACGCTGTCCAGGGGGAAAAGACGATATGACCCAGTGGAGCGCCATCATCTACGTCACAAAACTATTTTTGCAAAGCGTTGCTTTTGCTATCTAGGTGGCTACTTATATAATAAAACTAATAAGGTGTTACATATCTAAAGTATCACAAAGCATAAATGCAAAAAGAGGCTAACTGACTGGCTACTAAAATTAAATTATAATGAAACTGAAAATATCCTTACAAAGACCTAAACACAGAATCACACACTCTAACACACCCACATACTTACACACCCACACACCCACTCAATCACACATACTACACATCTACTAACATTTGTCTCGCATACTTAATCTAGATATTAATTAAATTAACTAATTATATATATTATACTGCATTTATTTACTTCATTAACCATAATTGTGTTCTAAAATATATTTATACTATATACAAGTGTTTAAAAAAAAAGGGAAAAGAAAAAGGCAGGAGCTCATTGGGCATCAAAAAATTCGTCCGCATCGCTGTCAATGGGATAAGTGCCCAAAAGGCTGGCAGCATTGCCACGTTGAATGGCAAAATATAATTTATTAATTAATTAAAATAAAAACTATAAAATTTCATACCTTACTACATTCTGTCAGCGCGCTTAGTACATAATTTGTAAAATGAAAATGTAAAGGGGTGGGATCCTGGTGTCCTGAAACACAGGCCATGAGCCTAACTTAGGCACCAGTCTCCCACAATATATACACAACTGAATTATATGTCATTGTCGAATCTGACCGATGTAAAATAACATGTATATTGTGGTGAGAAATAAAGTTTATTATTATTATTATTTCGAGGGCAGAACCTAGTTCATTATAAAAGTATTTTGTCAAAAACATCATTTTACCTACCTGTTATAATACCAACCCCTGTTTTAATAATATTTACTTCAAAAATGTTTGTTTGAAGCCTGCCATTACCTAAACAAGGTCTTTAATTTTCAATTCATCGGAACTCCGCTTAATATTCAAAGTGTCAACATTCAGAAGTTTATAGGTATTATGTAATATTGAGGCATGTTCTATCTTTTATCTGAAAACGTTTCAGTTTAGGAACAGCATGTTTTTCATGTAGGTTAGGACCTACCTGTTATTTTGGAAGATAATAGAAAGGTTCTCAAAATATATATTTTGTAGGTGTAATGAAGGTTTTAGGAAAAGCTTAATACAGACAGGACTGGTAAAATCAGCATATATAATACACAATGATCAATTAAACAGTCGGTGTGCCTACATCATGATTGAATGAAGAGGTACCTTTGCGAATCAATCTGCCTAGCCTTTTCTTATCCAAGGTGGGGTCGGATTCCTGTCTAACCGGATGGATGCAGCTGGAGCTGTATACCAGTATTTTATTTTCCTATCTGACTTCCACAACCCAGCCTACTGAGTGACTGGTTGACAGACTTTTGGGCTTCTGACTACCCGTAACGACTGTCAAAGATGTACGAATGACAGTCGGGACCAAAGGCTTAAAGTGCTTTCCGAGGCACGGAGGGGTCTCGCTATGTAATGGATGTTCTCCCATACAGGAACCGTGCGCGGCAAGCGTAGCTTAACTTTCGATTGACCCGTGCGGTTGTTATTATTTAGCCACGAGACCCGACGAAACATTTACGACACCATGTAATCTAATTACGTGTACAGTCGCTTAGCTAAAAACAAATAAGAAGCACCAAGCAACGCGACCTTATACCACCCTTTCCTGAACAGCAAAATCTCCCCAGCCACACATACGTATAGTTAGATACACGCAACTTAACAATTACAAACTTGTCAGAAGTTTAATTAAAATCGGGTCAGTAGTTCCGAAGATTATCGCACACAAATATGCTAACTTCGTGAAATAGTTTCCATCAAGTCTGCGCCACTTGTACTTGAGCGAACTTATGAGAAAATGGAGTTTCTCAAGAGGTATTCGGCCCATTGTCCACGACGCTACTCAAAAGTAAGCCGACATTCGCACGAACATAAAATTATCATAAGAAAATCCAACAGAGGGCATCCCAGCGAGTCAAAAAGCCATACTTTTAGATTTTCAACTCTCGGCGCTAAGCAAGTGCGCGAAAAAATCCCGCCAACTAAAATCACCAGTGAGCCATAATGTCATAGCACTAGTATTTCCTATCGCTGGGACACACGCCTCCTCTCGATGAGAGGGAGTGGGCCGTAATCTGACCAAGATTATGTCTGGACTTTAAAAGAGATTGTGACCTCTGAGTTTGTTTCGGCCTTTCTTCTCAGAATAGTCAGATAGGAAACGCCGACCTCGTATAGTTTGAAAAAATATGATTGACGTGTAAAGTGTTTGTACAAACCTACTTACAGAAAATAAATCATTTACTCGTATCATTTATCAATCCACCAAGCGAGCCCAGTGCAGGTTGGTAGATAAAACATGTATTATTTTTTTTGGTTCTAGGACTTGCTCTCTCACGATGTTTTCCTTCACCGTTTTGAGAGCAGTGGTGATGAAATAATTTACACAAAGTAAAGCGCCTGTCTGGGTTCGAACCTATGACCTGAAACTCGTAAGTCATGGGCCACCACTACTGCGACGCGACTTACTAACGCGTTATTAACTGTTTTGTGATTAGTTGCGATTTAGCTACTCATTAGTGATTTGAACTTGTAACTGGTTACGTTTGAGAGGGGCCGTGGACGACATGCCTTATATTTTTTCACGTCGGTAAAATTCTTTGTAAGTCCATTGTCAAAAGTTGTCTCGTCAAAGTTATATAATTTCCATGTGTTTATCGTTTTGGTGTCCTAGCAGTTTAAAATATCTTGCTTGATCATTTCTTCGCATCCATGGAGGTTTTTAACGTTTCGTTTTTCATTATTGTACCTTAAAGCCCCATTTACACGGTGCTAGCTTATTGCCTGTGGCATACCATAAAATTGAACCAACTATTGACTGGCACCGTCTAAACAACACGTACTTTACTACTTAACATCATTGCACGATACGGGCAAGTTAGTTGCCATTCAAAACTGGTGTAGGTGTAAACAGCACGTTCAACAAAATAGCACATACAATAAAATCGCATTCATTTCTGGCATATTTTTTCTAATATGTACAACAAAACATAAATCAATTGTACAAGGACGTCCAACTCTGTGTGCAAACGAGGCAAAACTTGAATGCAATAATGGTCTTGCAATAATGGCTATAGTAAATAAATTGGACCAGAAAAAAGTTCAATTCCATTGATAGAGATAAACAATGCATGAAACTAACAAACAATCAATGGGGTGGGATCCAACTTTCCTCACATATTTCCCAATTTTCAGTTCGAATATTTTTGAAGTGAAAACTTCTTTAGGCGTGTTGGGCATTTTTTGAGATGGGAGAAAACCTTTGAACTCGCGCCACTGTTACCGTAAGTGACACCGCTTCGGATGTGTTCGGCTGTCCTCGGGATCCAGTGAGTGATGGCAAAGTATACTGTTTGTGTTTTGTTTTCACTTCTGTCGGCACTCCCGAAGTGCCACAGTTGTTTTTGATTTTTTAAATCGAACTGGTCATCAGGCATGCACTTAACATTGAAAAGCAATTTCAATTTCAAGCAAAAGTCAAAGCAAACCTAACCAATTTCATGCCTAAAATCATAATTCAAAATCGATGAAAAACCAACATTATGTACCTAAACTAACAACGTGCCAGCCTGCTGTCTATCCTATCCGCAACAATACCTGTCGTGATAGATGGCGTTGTGTGTCATCGTTCGCGTGAACGTTCAACTTTTATTGTGAAAACTTCGGAACGCTTTTATTCACAATTTAGACTTGGTGTTCAATTTACAAATTGATAAGTTTGACTACGTTTTAAAAAAAACACTCGTATTTTGCATAGAGTAGGTCTTATTTATGTACGAGTAGCTATAATTACGATACAACGTTAGCTTTTAAGAAACGAAAAACACATTACATTTTAATAGCAGGCTATATTGAACCTTACATAACCAGCCTATAACGTTCCTACTGCTCACAGGCTTCTCTCGGTGAGAGGAAGTGGACCGTAATCAAACACGAGGGCCCAGTGCGGGTTGGTAGATGTCACATATGTCTTCGAATTTTTGGTTCTAGGACATGCCGGTTTCCTCACGATGTTTTCCTTCATCGTTTTGAGAGCAGTGGTGATGAAATAATTTACACTAACTAAAGCGCCTGTCTGGGTTCGAACGTACGACCTACAACTCGTGAGTCGGCTGCTACCACTGGGCCACCAAGCTGCTCTCATTATTGAACCTTATTTTATGTAATTCAATATATCATGTCGAAAAAATATACTGGCCCTACGAATTAAGTTGTATGCATAAGAAATATCGACGTCGAACTGAATATAATTATGTCCGTACAAAGTGGCAATTGCATTGTTGTAGTTTTAGTCAGATATACACTGCTAGACACGGGCTGATTGGAGCTTTGTATCCTAACTACAAACTGGAATAGCTGCTGGACAGTTGGGATAAATTGTGAAAAAGCATGCCTTGACCTACTCCCTTTTAGTTGACCCCAAAAGAGAAAAAGTCGCTTTGTATCAATCATTGTTCATACCGCGTTCAAACTACGCTTAATTTGCGTAACACACTTTATCAATCATATTGCTAATCCATTGCTTCATACGTTCGAAAAATTTTGTCTGCTCAACAGCGTTAATAACGCAATGAATGTTGTTGAGCTGTCAAAATTAAAGCCATTCCTACAGTTTTCGTGATACCCCGCTGACCAGAATAAAAGGGAGCATTATATTCCACCTGGACACGGAAATCAGGTTTTAATCCCTACACCCAATCTTCTGTCCAGTACTCATAAAGGGTGAAACGTTTAAAAGTAATAACATCTGTTATCACTGCATCATTTCGGTGCGAATGACTCGCGGGCAGGCCGCTCAGGATATGAGCTCTTTCGAATGACAGATAAATGTCTGACACACTGCTCGACAGATTGGTGAATGAATGAATACTCGGAAGATGATGATAGTCAGCTAAAAACCTTCTGTCCGGTCCTGATTCACAGAATCCAGATAGTATAATTATCTTTGTACTTACAATATTATCTGCCCGTTAAGCTTTCCGTAGATTAATGTACGGACGAGCTACAGGAAATAAAATTGCATTCTTTGACACACTAAAGGAAGGTCAATCAAGAATTTTATAACTGAACAGACAACTGTGCTGCTGGGGAGTTTGTTGCGCCACTTCTTCTCCCCAGCGAAAGCACTAGGAAGTGGTGAAGGGCGGGCGTTTCAGGGGACTGTCTTTTGTAATTTTGACGTTCGAAAACTGCTGATTCTCAGCCTAGTTTTAATAAATGACATTTTGATTTTAGGTATATGATAACTAGGCCCTGCCGCGTTATTAAGTAACATACTATCAGTAACAATGGCTTTAATTTTGACAGTTCAACAACATTCATCGCGTTATTTACGTTGTTGAGCAGACCACTTTTTTGAACATTTGAAGCAATTGATTAGCAATATCCTTGATAGTGTGTTACGCAATCGCAGGTGCAGGACAAAGAAAATAATTTAAATATTCTAATGAAAATCACTGATTATTTTGAGCCAATACGCCAATAATTTAAAACATCCACGACCGCATTGATAACCAACTATGCTAGTTTGGTAGCTAAGCGAAATCCTTATGATATATGATACTTATGCCAACAAAGTCTTCTTTGCGTATCAAAAAGAATACCTACTGTTGATATAAACTCGGTATACTTCTAGGTAGGTATAATTTTGTATAAGTACTCCTAAAGTGACGTAAACGGAAAGTAATTTGATATGCGAGGACGTGCGTCTCGGCGACACGCAGTCTGCGGAGTATAATCAAATTAATCGAGATACACACCGAGTTGTGGGTCCGGGAGGGTTAAAGTCAATCCTTAGGAGAGTCACACTTGAGTCAGTAAACTTTCATGTTGTTTTAGGTAGACACGTCACGGGGTTTCCAGCAGCATTACGGTTTATCTCGTTATAAATAGATACATGGAAGAAATATTAATCTATATAAATAAAAAAGAATCCCCTAAATGTATATACTTACGCGCATAACTTCCGAACGACTACACTAAATTGGATAATTCTTTTTTTGTTGTGTTCGATATTGCCGGGACAAGGATTGTATGAAAGAAATTTTCAGAAATAAAAAAAAAATTGCACCCGTGCGAAGCTGGGGCGGGCCGCTAGTTTTTAATAAAATTACTTTAATAGGTATGGATATTTTCACATTATTTAGACAAATCACATCTCGAGGCAAAAGGAGTATATAAGGATCATAACAGGTGGCATTCTGTAGTTTCTGCGTACCCCCTTTGGAAGAAGGCGTGAATTTAAATATGTATGAGTGAAAATCGATATCAGTTGACACTTGGGAGCGGCCTATGTCGTCTTTTGTTTCATGTGTAATAATAATACAAAAAATTTTTACTTACATAAAAGTGACATTCAATCATATTCCAAAGTTAGCTATGAAAAGAGTTCGAAGCATTTTATCACCTTTACCCTAAAGAATAATTCGGTGTGTCGCAACAACTTCGTAAAAATAATTAAGGAAGTAATATTTATATTCTATGCAAAGTTTTTACTTGACACGGATGATAATAAAATAACAAAACAAAACAAAACAGAATAAAACAAAAAACAAAAAACAAAACAAAACAATAATAAAACAATAAAACATGAAACACAAACAAAACAAAAACAAAACATGACAAAACAAAACAAAACAACAACAACAAAACAAAACAAAACATGACAACAACAACAACAACAAAAAAACAACAACAACAACAACATAATAAAACATGTATGCTAACCACACAAACAATAAACAAGTAAACTTACAGTTTCTAGTCTGTTTATATGGTTTCTGTCCTTTTGGAATACTTACTATTATATTTTTTACATATTTTCTGCCTATGTATGAAAATTGATGCTGAGATGTGAAATAGAAAAGCTAGTGTGTATAAATAAAAAATTAAAAAGTGAAATGTTAGTCCTTTAATTTTTGACTGTATTTGCACTACGTGAAATTGTATTTTTGTGTATTTACACAAGTCACTTAAAGTAATTAGTATTTTTATGGACTGCTGTAAAACGGACGTAGGTACATAAGCTCAAGCTTTTTCCCAGTGCAATGCTTTCTCTAATTATATTTTAGATTGACCCACTTAAAAGTTTCAATTGCCAATCGAATCTAAATTGATTTCATCTTGGCTTTCCAACTTCCTAATTGGTTTAAGAGTCGGTATTTCTGTAATTGTATTTTACCGTCACGTTTTTATTGGCACGAAATAGTCCCAGGCATGAAAAAACTGTGTTGAATTACTTTGAGAAATAATAATAAGTTTCAGTTTTCCTTTTGTACACTTTTGATACACAAAATAAAATAAAGTTTAAAAAAAAATTCACTGTGACTAAAATAATAACAGCCGCACGGTTCGATCGGTCAGGTTACTACGCTTGCCGCAGTTGGCAAGTGGATGGGTGACCATCTTTACATACAAAGACCGTGTTTTGCGGGTTGTGGAGGTCAGATAGACAGTTGCTCCAATACTGGTATTCAGTGGCATCCGGTTAGACTGAAAGCCGACCCCAACATACAAAAGGCTAGGCAGATTGTTTTTTTTTTATAGGACGCTATCTTGATACATCTTCCCCAAATTCACCAAAAATAAAAGCTAGCTATTCTTTCTGCCTGTATGTATTTCTCTCATTTCAAAAATAAAAAATGCTAAGCAGACATCTTGACAAGCACCTACGGGTGACAGTTTAAATGCGTATTTTTTGCTGGCAGTCCCAGCCGAGATGTGTGTCGTGATTTACTGCTTATAACGATTACATATGAGCGTGAATATATTAAGAAAAAGGTGATGGCGTAATGTGTTGCCTTGATTTGGGTTGTTTTTGTTTATCCTCTTATTATATTATTTTCGTTTTATATGAAGGAAAGATGAAAAGGTTTTATTTAAATTGATGATTTATGGTGGTGTATGAGATCCAAATATATAAAAATATAATAAAGCTGAAGAGTTTGTTTGTTAGAACGCGCTAATCTAAAAACTACCAGTCAGATTTGACATCACGCTATGATCCTTAGGAGATGAGCAAAAAAAAAAAAAGTTATCTAAAACGAAGTACATAATAGTGCGGGTGGGCGATGCGATGCGACGGGGTCGGGGGAGTCGCGGGTAGAAGCTTGTCTGAGATAAATTGGGTTTCGGTTTTAAAGAACCCGTCCATGGTACCAATACTAATTACACATTCCAAAGCGTAGTAGGAAATTTTCCACGGAGAGAACGGGCAAGAAACCCTAAGAACACTCTTTTAAATAAAAAACTCTTCTTAATATGTAGTAATTTCTTCTGATCCTAAAGTAGAATATAAAACAAGACTTTATCAAGCCTAAAGCTAGGGCGTAAGTACTGACGCACTTTCTCCCGGCAGAAATTACTATTTTTTATTGCTGAATGGGCCCGCTCTTGACCTCGATCACGCCTGATGGAAAGCGATGGATGTGGTCTATGATGGAACGAGCGTGCCCAAAAGATGCCTAAGGCACTGGAACTCCCACGCATCGACGAAACACAGCAGGCTGCTTGGCGCCGGACTCCGGTGGGAGGGTGGTCGCAAACCAGGCGGGCGTTAGCTGGGCTTGATTTGACTGGCTAATTCTTCCCTTGCAGTGGTAAGCCACCGCAAGGGAAGAATTGGCCAGTCAAATAAGGTGTTGAGTTTGACTGTCCAGGACGGTTCAGTTGAGCAACTGGTGGAACAAACTGCGCTACTTCATAAAAAAGTTCCTTAGGCAATCCATATCTAGAGTTAAAAGCCGGATTCTCTTAAGCCTGATTGGTGTGGGTCATTTGTTAACCCTTCCTCCGTCTGACCCCGGCCGGAGTACATGATAAACGGCCGAACTTAACACTCCATTTAATTTTAACTGCCGTTTGTATGGTGACGGGCTAATATTTTAATTGACAGCTCACTCTACGGGTTTTGAATGTTTAAAACGGATTGTTTGTGTTGTTTTAGTCGTCGAATTTAAATTTAATATGCATGGTAGCATCGACACAATATAATAATTCGTGCATATCTGTTTCGTGCGTGACTGATTACGAATAAGATTGCTAGTGCTAAATTCGACGAATACTTGAGGATTGGAGATGATTGCTTTGCTTAGAGTACTTGTATATGTACAGTATCTCTACAGGGCCTTCTCAAAAACGTCATGCAGATGCAGTGTCCTTCACTCCCCAGAAAAGAAATCGACGATCATTTGAAGTTATTTTCTTCAAGGCGGTGTTTTAAATTTATAACTTACTAGTTTCTGTACGCGACTTCGTCTGCGTGAAATTTCTTGTTTCTCCGACCCACCCCGTCGCATCGCATCGCATCGCGTTCTGTCTTTTTTTTTTTTCTCTCAGTTCCTAAGGGTCCTAGTGTGATTTTAAGTAAGCATATAGTCTTCCTCAAGAATTGGGCTATCAAATGCAAAAATATTTTTTTCTATTCCGTCTGGTAGTTTCAGAGATTAGTGCGTTCAAAACAAGATAAATTCAAAATTCACATTGTAGTCAATTGTTAATAAGTAGCATAGTAAAAATAAAATAAAATAGCACAATAAAATAAAATAAAATAAAAAGCTTCACAATAATTAAACAATTGTAACACTGTTCAGTCTTCATATCGCGTGGCTGCCATTTTTAATGTAAAACAGTTTATTTATAAAACGCTATCTTTCATTTATTGTTAATTAACTTGTTTGTGTAAAGCGATAAGTTAGTTTATTATATTAATGAATGTAGTTGCATCAATATTATGTCGAAGATTCTTGCTGGTAATAATCATTTCTATACTTAGGTATGTGTAAAAAAACAAGGTTGAACAGATTATAAGTAGGTATGGTTAATTTAGATTGGAATAATATTTTTTTTTGTTTTTATTATTTCTACTTACTGGTGTTTTTACAAACATTCGTGGAGTTAATGTTGCCCATGAGCAAATGCATGACTTATTTCAATATTATAGATTGTGTCAGTAAATCAGCCTGACATAAGCAATCCTCAATATTTTTTTTACCAAGTAGCTGTATTAAACTGCATCGCTTGTCATCAAACTACATCGCTTGTCATCAACAGAATATTCAGTCTAGGAAAAGGGAATAGAGAAGAAGCTCATAGACAAAACATAATTCTTTACATAACTTTCGGGTATATACTTAGCTCATTTCGTCATACTCAAAAACATGTTACTATATACGTAGCTTTTACCTAAGCATTGAGCAAGCAGAGCTGCAAAATGCACGTTAAAACAGCCATTCACACAGTGCGAGTGTACTTAGCGTCCTGGCACAGCTCACATCCAGGCTAAGGCTTAAACGGGTCAGAACTCAAACGCACGCTAGCAATTCATTACTGCACCGCCAACCAATTAGAGCCAAGCAAAATTATTGCAACACCGCCCTCATATTTCATTGTCAGAGCAAAAAATCAAAAGGATAGCGCGAAGCAAAGTGCTTGCTCCGTCATTGTGTTCCGAAAAATGATGACCGAAATATTTCGAGAGAAAAACCCTTTTTTCATAAAATTACAGAGCTTTGTTCGAGTGCGTATGTTGTTTTTATTTATTTCGATTTATTCTTGTTCGCTATTTAATCTGTGTGACACTTGATGTGGGTTGGGTTACTATATGGCTGTGTGTGCACTGTATAAGCGTTTGTTTGGCGATTGGCCTCGGACGATATTGGGTTTTATGTCTCTTTTAATAAATGTTAATGTCGATTTATTGAATAGGGCTCAGGGTATTATGTCACACTTCATTATTGCAAATAAGTACTTACCTAAGTACCTACTTACAATTTTTTAGCTTCCTTTTTGGAGTGAAATTGTAAGCTGTGTATTTGTATGTGTGAAACTATGAAATGTGTGTATCTGTGTAAGACAGATGTAGTAGTATAGTAGGTATGTATTAAATACTCACACCTTTTTCCATCTACATAACGCAAACTAGCTTTTGCCCGCCCCTTTGTTCGCTTGAATTTCGGAAATTATACCATGTATTTTACTCCCTAGAGTGTGATTCTACAAAAACATTAAATACGTTGTTTTTTTTTTGCCAAATAACATATATTTGAATTTTCACATTATCCCTAACTTAAGAAATACTGAGTTTCCCATACAAATCATTTCATTCCCATATCATCCCTTTTACGATAATTTTTGAGACATAAAGCAGCCTATGTCCTTCCCCAGGACGGCATTTACCTCCTTGCCAAATTTTATCGAAATCTGTTCAGTGGTTTAGACTTAAAAAAGCAACATACAGACAGACAGAGTTACATACTTTCGAATTTTATTAGTATTGACGTACACCTTTCCTAAATAAAATCAAACAGTCGCATGACAGAACTCCTCGTTAAGGTCCACGCTATATTAATAAAGTAAAACAAATATTGACTCTTTATAATGACTGTTAGCTCGAATTAATTAAATAATTCCACATTTATTTGATGTTCAATGTTGATAGTCACGCGTCATTTGTTTTCGTGCTGACAAAACACAATATGTTTATAATCAACTGTTAATTAAAATAGTTTTTTTTTTATCACATCTATTCAAAAAGAGCTAGTGTATTCTTCGTAAACAGGGACTAAAATAGCTCTTTTATCCCTAGGGAATAAAAGTGATTTGAATTTGGAATGTGGATATTGTTAGTAAAAGTTCCAATAACCAAAGAGATCAATCACGATCATTATATGAACAAGTAACAGGCTATATGATAAAGTAAAAAGTGCGAGCCAAATAAAAAAAAAGTTTATGTAAAAATAAAAACGCTTGAAAAGCATTCTGCCTTCGTTCGTAATTGTTTACTCAAAATTGTATTTAAATAAATAAACGTACTATTCTTATTCATATAACGTTACAACGTTGCTGTAACCCTTTGTACATGGCTTGAATTAATAATTGAAAAAGGTCAGATATTATAGAGTCATATGTAATTTTGACGTTCAAAAAGTGCTGATTCTCAGCCTAGTTTTAATAAATGGCTTTTGATTGATAGACGCAGTATCGTTTTTGTTACCATGTCTCTTAAACCCGCGAATTAGTATCAGTAGATAAAAATAAAACGAGCTTATAAATCTAACAGACAAATTGTGATGGAATTTCACACGTCAAAATATATCACTCCACCAAAAGCGTCGAATTGCTTTTTATCGACACGTTTTGTTTTACTATTATCAAATATTTTTAATCAGCCTTGTATTCAACTCCTCTGCTAAATCCTTTGAGGATTACACTCGTGATCCCTATAAAAATCGACGAAAAAAATGGTTGTAATATTTTTATTCAAACGGCCACAACATAGCGATACAAATACGGGATGAGACACTCCTTTTAGGGTTCCACACACATAGTTGCCTATGTTACTAAGCCTAGGTAGAGGCCCTTTGCCTGTCAGTCGGTCTGACCATCACAGGATTCACAAGGCTTTATTTTTTTACAATAAAAAAAATAAAATATATACATATAATATATTTTGTAATAGTTAGCTTGAGAGTAGTTATGGCCGAGTGGCATCGGCCTCGACTGACGAGTTGTAGGTCGTAAGTTCAAACCCCAGGCAGGCGTTTTATTTGTGTATAACTTTCATCAAAACGGTGAAGGAAAACATCGTCAGTAAAACGGATGACTTAGAACCAAAAATAATCGAAGACATGTGACATCCACCAACCCACACTGGGCCCGCGTGGTGGATTATGGCTCCTCTCACAGAGAGGAGGATGGGTGCTGGGATACACCAGCATTGAGAAAATTATATGCTGACTATGATAATAGATAGCTATATTCACAGAATACTGTACAAAATAAAGGCCTTTATTACATGGCATGGCAAACTATAATAGAAGTTAATCTACAATAGTTTTCGTGACACAGAAACCTTAGTGCGCTGGTTCGATTCCCACTTGACCGTTTTTTTTATTATTTTAAACTAGCTTTCGCCCGCGGCTTCACTCGCGTAGAGGTCTGAAATTATCTCACGGGAACGTACTAACGGGAAATCTCATCCAAATCTGTTCAGCCGTTTTAACGTTAACGCGTTACAAATAAACAATAGGTAAACAAACTCTTTCGCATATAATATTAGCTAGGATTGTCGATCTACCGATTTAACAATGTCAACGTCACAAAGAGAAGTGAAAAATGGGATAAAGTGAATGTTTTTTTTATCAAACTTTCCCTTACATTGTATAAGTTACTTACCCAACGTCAGGGAAAAAAACCTTTGAAATTAGATATGATACTTACCGTACGTATCATATCTTTCAAAGATTTTTAAATGGTAGCATGTAACGAAGGATATCGGATGCATGTTTAAATTTAAACCGTTCTTCCAAAAGGTCGCGGTCAGCCATCAAATAGTTAGAATTTTCAATTTTCTCAAATTAAAAGTGTTAGGTTTTTACAAGGGATCTCCTTTCAACCTGCTTTGATGTGGCTGTAAGAGAACCTTTGCGTGTTAAAATTTTCCCAAAAAGCAAAAGTCTGGGGAGGTAGGTAGTTTGTGTTCTATTATAAAAATCAGTCTGTGAAGGTATACATTTCTCGTAAATATTTTCCTGCAAAGAGTTTTTTTAATGTCATAAATAAATATACAGAAAACAGCTATTCTGTAATACATCAGACATATATACATGAACAAAGATCTTGAAGCACTCCCCACCAGAAGTCTGTTGACACACTCGAAGCGCAGAAGTCGCCTGAAGCTGACATGGACACAGCACAGATATCTCGATCAATCGAAACTCAACTTTACACAAAAGAAATAAAGTCTACACAGTCTGCAAAGTAAAAATTGCTCTACAGTCCAAAAAACCAAAAGCATATCGAACTGACGTAAGCAATATTGAACTTTATTCCATAGCAGTAAACATGATATTGACTGCACTGTAAAAGTTGTATGGAGACACAATAGCATCAAATGTGGACATGGCCACGCAAAGCTGTACCTCATTTATCGATATTGTATCTACCTTAGGATAGGCGATCATGTCGCTCAATGTGCTCGTAAGCGGAATAGTGAAGGGAAAAGAATCGATAAAGTGACTTGTAGAAGTTGTAGATCTTTTCTAGGTGGATATACTCGTATGATTGATACATGATAGATTTCTGAAATAATCGTATTCTTGCTTCTTGTTTTGTCCGTGGAGTTTCTTGCTCGTTCTTCTCCATAGGTACCTACGCTTTAGAATGGGCAACTAGTTTCATCTTTCTGACTGACTGACCCCTTGAAAATTCAAAATTGCGTGTAATTGGTTTATTTTAAATAAATGCTTTGAGTTTGATACGATTCAGACCTCTAAATGTCATGACTCTTGAAAGATTGTAAAAATTCGACGTCTGCATTCTATTAGGTTGCAATATTGTAGTTATGTTGTTGATTTCTTAATATTAATTTGTTGTTTGCCGCAAGCTACTGAATAGGGTGACAAATTTTTGACAAATATTGCTTGAAATTGGATTACTTCAAAATGAGATCAATTGAGTTGACAATAATCTTATTCGTTCACTTCTTTCGACTGAGCATCTTAAATTGACAATATCAGTAATATTCCAAACTGACTGAGAAAAATATTTTTCTTATATTGTTTCGTTTTATGAAAGTTTTACTTAAAACTGTTACTGTTGCTGTTAGCATGTATCATCCCACTGCTGGGCAAAGGCCTCTCCCTATAACTTTCAGCTCCTATAAAATCTATCGATGTAATAACAACACTACTTATAGAAGCCGGAAGCGAGTGGCATTTTACGATCAGTGCAACTGTCCGCTAATGTACAGTCAACCGCATGTCTATGATAACAGTTTGACTTTGAAAGCGCCTTCGTGTCGTAGCAGTAAGGTCGGCTTTCGTAATTCACAGCGCCACCACTGACTGTTCGCGACTGTCCTTGATACTGGCCACTGTGAGAACACAGCAGCTTGTCTTCGTTTATTGAAATGTATGGGAAGTATTATCGCGCGCAACTTCTTTTGTGATAGCATTACTGAAATAACGCTGTCGTTGTGTATCAAAACGTGCATGGTACGTGTGAGACAGTTGTGCACTGAAGTGTTTCAGAATCAATGGAACTGCTTGACAGCGATACTTCGAATTCTTTTTGTGACAGAAGAGAGAAAAAGGCTTTGTTCTAGTGTATCAAAATGTTCTACTGAAACATTCATGCGCTAATGTGTTATTGATGATTTAAACCTGAGACGTTATGTTTTTTAGCCCTCTGGAACATGCCAGCTTCCTGTTCTCATGGAAAAAATATGTATTTATTCAAATACTATCGCGTACATACTACCTACTCGTTTTTTTAATGAATAAGTTTATTACGTAAACAAAACTGCCTGATACAGTCACGAACAAAAATCATTACATAATTACAATTCTATTATTATATGTGTTACTAGCTTCTGCCCGCGACTTCGTCCGCGTGAAATTTCACCCTCCCCCCATTCACCCTCTTTGGAGTGGAATTTCTTAGTGGGCACCTATATACACTTCACAAAGAACACACTCTCCAAAAATGTCTTTACATGACCAGCGGTTTAGGCTGTGCATTGATATAATCAGTCAGATAATATAAAATTCAAAGTCCTGTGATCCTGTCACAGGACTTTGAATTTTATATTAGAATATAAAAGTAAACCTAAGTACCAACCTAATTAAAAAAAAACCTCAATAACAGAAAATAAAATACCTACCTACCTAAATAAACCTATTTCTGATGATAACTAATCTAAACTCAATAAATAAGCAAAATCCCTAAAAACTAATATCTATACGAATGACTAATCCTACCTAACAGATTTATAAAAAATTAAAATCTATACCTACTTATAAAAACGACTTATAAAAATAAACCTAAATAACTCTACCTTAAACTGTACTTAGTAAAAACTAAAAGGAATAAAAAGGTCCCACTGAAAAGCACGGTTGAGAATTGCAAGTAGCAGTTAAAACCTACAATTTATAGAATGCTAATAAGAACGAACGCTCGCCACTCGATACGTCCGTTCAAATCAAAGTTCAAAAAGTGTAAGCCAAATTCAACCTTCAGCACTACATTTACAGTGCGAGTGACGTAACCTACGACAAACTTATTATTTGCTGTTGGTACAGTAATCGGGTCTAGGGATCGAACCGCAATATTAAGTTTGTTTTTTATTGTATATACTTTTCCGGGATAAAAAGTACCCAGTGTGGTGCCTAGGATATTAAAGAATAATTATACCAAGTTTCATCGTAATCGGACCGGTACGTTTTGCGTGATGCCTGAACAAACAGACATACAGACAGACAAAATTTTTTTTTATCACATTTTTGGATTCGATGTCGGTCTCGTAACAACCCCTGCCATTTACTTTTTTGATATTTTCAATGTATAGAATTTTCACTTATACAGATTTATTATAAGTATAGATTTGTAATTTGAACGAATATTTAAACACTACCAAAACAACTAATACCTATTTTATAAAATAACAACAAAAGAAATTCAAATAAACTATTTAAAGACTAAAAGTCGCGCTGATAAGCACGGTTTGTTAATATCAATTATTATCTGTCAATAAGGTCGAACGATGATAGAGACCGCTGGTCATCTTTGGAGGAGGCCTTCACCTTCGAATAAGAGGGGTTCTTGCTAGTAAAACTTAGATGTAATCGTAAATTTTTATAAAACTTAAATTTATAAATCAACTAAATAATCCTTTAATAATAGTAATTTAATTTAATTTACTTTTTATTGTAATAATTATAAGACAGGCATTGTAAATAAAAGTTAAAACAAAACAAAAAAAAATGTTAGGAATTGAAGTGTATAAATTTAGATTGCATGCAGTGTTTGTATCTTTAAATTGAATCAGCAAGAAATAAAAGGCTATTTTATTTTTTATTTTTAAGGTCGAACGCTCTGAACGCATCAACAGCCAAATATTGAATGAAGCTCGCGCTTTTTTTTTTTTGACATGACCACTCGCAGTTGCAACTCGCTAAGGTTGCCCGGACCTCCCTCCCGCCTTTTTATTATACCCTACCGCCACGACCCGCGTCGAGCGCGGCAACCGTTACACAAAAATAATCCTTATGGCATGATTCAGTATTCACGCGCGACGGCGCGATGGCTTATTAGCGTATTTCATGTATAAGTTTGGTGTTTCTATACCGATTACTATTATTCTTTTTTTATTGAATAGGTAATAATATTAACTTCTTTTAATTAGGGATGAGTGAGAGTATTATAAACGTAAGAGTAAACAAATATAATCAGAAAGCTCCGAACTGCTAAGCTATCGGGAGTTACACGTCTTATTGTGAGTCAACCATAAAAGATAGACATATGCTGTTGTGGGATATTTTTTAGATAATTTTATGTAGAACATTTCCGTCATAAGTGATTTCTATGTAGCTTTAACCATTAAGGATGCACACGCGACGGAAGCTTAAAAAACGGAGCAAATTCTCCCGTTTTCCCAACATTTCCTTTCACTGCTCTGCTCCTATTCATTGTAGCGTGATGAAAAGTATACTATAACCTCCCCAGGAGTATGAAGAATAATTGTACCAAGTTTCGTTAAAATCCGTCCAGTAGTTTTTGTTTCTATAAGGAACATAGAGACAGACAGACAGAGAGACAGACAGACAGACAAAAATTTTACTGATTGCATTTTTGGCATCAGTATCGATCACTAATTACCCCCTGATAGTTATTTTGAAAATATATATCATGTACAGAATTGACCTCTCTACAGATTTATTATAAGTATAGATAGATGTCATTGCAATAATACATATAAGTGACCCTACCATGCGCTCTATTTAATGTCCACTATTCACATAGACGACCACAACAAAGGGTGTCACAATGTTCTACTGGAACAATCACTCGCTGATATCTTCTTGATGAATTGGCCCTGCCTCTGATACACTGCTGTTAATTTCAGTCATCTGGAACGAGCCGGTATTTTGTACCCGTGTAACAAAATGTACGGGGGTACTGTCGCGTACTACCTGCTTTGGTAACTATAGAAATCCTGTGACTAAAACGTTTTCAAGGAAACAGTCGCGTACTGAAGTCATTGCTCAAGAACAATATTTACCTTATAGTAGCTGCATTAAAGCGCTCCATTTAATGTCCACCACACTGACTTTAATATTCACGTTATTGTATAGCCGAGCACAGTAAGGACAGGACTGCACTGTCTTTATGTAACTACAGCAATTTCACGGCTAGGAGACTGTCCTTTAGTCCATTTTGGTAATGCACCTATGAGGCTTCGTGTACCGAAACGTGCTGGTAAGCCGCTCACACGTGGAACATGCTTTGTCCTGGGGTTGTTTAGTAAGCATTTAAGCCATTACACGTCGCAGAATACAATGATGTCAGGGTGTAGGTAAATGATGATGTTTGATGATGATGTTTTTAATGATGATGTTTTAATGTATTTAGATAGGTACTGATGTCTGTTGCTGACCGTACCTACTTTTGAAGTAAATAAACTAGAAACTGCTTTATTCCTCTTTCATATGTAGGACAGTGGAAAATACATAACATAACGAAATCAGCCTATAATGTATATACAGGTGAGAAAGTAACTTATTAATTTATCATCGGTATATTTTGACAACATTTATTGCAGTAGGTAAACTCAAAATGGGTACGCAGCACGACAGCTGTACGCGTCTGTACCTTGCAATGTCAATCGAAGGTGCGACTCCATTCATCAATTTAAAGTGTTGATGCACTGCCGTTGTACACTCGCGTACAGCTTCCCTAAATATTGATAGAAATATATTCCCAACAGTATGATAAACAGTGCCAAATAGGTATGCTCTACTCTACCTACATTATTGACAATTTTACAGTTCTTAAAAATGTAAATAAATGGTTGGTATGGTAATATGAATTACAAAGATCATAATTATTTAGAAAACTAAGTGTCCACTTACTAGTGTGCTTAGACCGCCCGGCCGACCAGTTCTTACCTAGCATCAAATTATGGCCCACTCCCTCTCACAGAAAGAGGAGGCCTGTGTCCCAGCAGTGGGAACATTATAGTCTGATTATGATGTGCTTAGACATTGACTTGACGACGATTATATTTGGATGAAAATCCAAAAAGAAACCAAGCAATTTTTTTTTTCTTTTAAAAAGAATTTAAAAAAATGCGTTTATTACCTATACGCTATATAGATAGGCAAGTATCTATACCGCACTATAACATATCAACATTACATCACCCCACTTACGTAGTTAAGTGAACTGTGCAATGTTACCTGTATTGTACGATTTTATTCAGCCATCGGATTGAATAGCTGTGGGTTGGGGTCGACGCTCTCTATTGTCATCCACTATTATTACTTTAATAAGAGGAATGGGCAGGTTTGCACTTCAATGGACACATTGAAAATCTTTTTTTTATTTTTTTATTAGTAAAGACACTTACTACTTGTTAATTTATTAAGTAAAAATAGAACATTCCAGAAATACGCTTTTTTCTAGAATAATCTAATTTTGCTTAGACATTGGTTTTTTCTGAAATAATATGTAGATATTATTTATTTTATGTATTTTTTTCGTATAATCCCCAAAAGGATTGGACTAATGCCTGTTTAAATACTTGTTTCTCAATGTTATTACAGTTATTTCAGAATGACTAGTAGTATTGAAAAAGTCATAAAAATATTAGCAGTTATAGCACATACTGAACCTTATATTAGTTTTAAAGTTCCAAAAAACATATTTGTTTACATTTTTCGAAACTAAATCAAACAAAGTATACTTAGATGTTTTGTTGTGCAGGTATATCCACGTTTTGCCTAAGGGTAAACCTTTTGCATCTTCGATCGTGGTTCAAAACTCCGAGCGGCTATAGAGAGTTTCCAACAAAACTTTGATGAACTGCCTGAACAAAGGTTCGAACATGGACGTCCTGAGACTGTGTATCCGACAACAAGTACAAGAACAAAACAGGTCGACGGCAACTGGTAGTCACCGATAAAAACGACCAGAGATACTGAGAAAGACCAGACCAGACCAAAGGGGGGGGGGGGGTACTCCACAATTCTATTGAAATATTACTAGGAAATATTTATTTTTTTCTGTTCATTTAAAATAGACATACAATTAACGATTGCGATAATTATCATAAAATAGGTATTCATAATTATTACCTACTTTTTCATTTTTAACATTTAAAATTCCTCAGTTCAAAAGCTTAATAGGTGACTATCTACCTACCGATATCCCAGAAGCCAAAAATATTTTTATCAAAAGCCGTATTTATTGGTAACAGCTGACAAATTGATACCAATTATTATTTGATCCGGATGAAACCGGATTAACTTTCAACAAATAACCATTTCACGTCAATTATCATCAAAGTGGCTGGTGACGGCTGCAGGGTGGTTATTTGGACCAAAGACAATTATGGGAACAAATAATGATTTGATTTTTATCTCAGAATCACGGCAGTAATCAAACTCTTTGTTTATCGCCAATAAAGAATGAAAGAAAATTGTTTATTTTGCACAAACAAAACAAAAATAAAATCAAAGGTTTCCATGAGGATGCTTCTGATCCTTTAATAATTGAAGAAAAATATTCATGATGAAACATATTATAGTGTATTTTACGACGTGGGACGACTACGCAGAGAGAAGGATTCCGTAGACATATGCCTAAGTTTGTTTTGCTTTGATTTTTTCCAAGAATCTGTTAAAGAAAGTTATTTGTGCGATCCCTAAACTCAAAATGGCGTGTAAGCGACCGTATTACAGTCGTTACAGACTACCTACACACCATATTACCTATTTATTCTAACCAATTTGCGTTGAAAAGGATTTTTTAAGAAATATAATACTAAACAAGCTGCTGACCCCAATTAAATCGGGATCGACGATAACATTAAATGAAAAAAGAAAATACACTGAGTGGTAGATACAACGACGATTTTTACATAAACATTCTGGTAACAAAGACTAGAGAACAAATGGCGAGTGTGGTCAATGTTTCCGCGTCACATCGATAGTTTATGTCGCACAGGATAGTGCTCTATCGTCGTTTCAAGACATTACACACGTTCCACTGTGTATCAGACTTATAAGCTCTTCCTCTTATATATTTTGTCATTAGTAGGTACCTTCATATATGTACTTTCTGAGTTTTCAAAAAGAAGAAAGACAGAAAAATATTTTATTTAGGAAACGCACAGGAAATACAACCAAACAAACATCTGAAGCAATACATTAGCGATTTCCTTCGGATTGTGAGTGTGTTCCTGTTGATCCTGTTATATAAATTCTTTCTCTGATAGAAAGCTACACTATTGTCCAGTGCCACAGAGTATGTTTCATGGTTTAGTTGACTTCCACACGAACGAAATCGCAGCCAGAAGCAATAATAAAACTAAGTAAAAAATGTAAAGACCTCGATACTAAGTGAGAATAAAACAAGTTAAAAAACTCCACATTTTTAAGTAGAAGCGTATGTAAATCCGACTCAAAAACCAGAAGGTCCTTTCTGCAAAAATCACCGCGGAAACTTAGTTAAACTGAGCTGTCAATAGTGTCAAAGCATCACGTGGAATGACAGCTCACTTCAAAGAGTTTTAACGTTGAGGTTGTAACAGAATATGCCGGCTATTACTGAGGCCTGTCACAGCCCATGAACTCAAATTATAGACTAACCCCTTACTAATAAACATTGTATAGCGTCTGTATAGTTACACAACGCTTTGTCTTCTTCTTTCGAAAGTCAAATTACTGACGACTGAATGAGAGAAATCGGTGTGTAACTATTCATCTGATATAATACGTTTATTAGTAAGAGGGCTTGAGTTTTTGAATCGCTTAGTCTCTCTTCTTATTACACCAGAGATACCTCTCACCCAGACATTTTGGCAGCATTACACATTTACACAAACTTCGCATATTGCACTGAACATTGAAGTGACTGGAACAGAGGACGCGCTTGCAGCCAGCCGTACGCGCCTTTGTATGACTCCTACGTATACCTAGGAAAATAGACTATGTTTAGTAATGCTAAGATCTAGGTAATAGTTTATGTGTGTAATTTTATTAAATGATAAATGATTTAAGTAGGTTTGTACAAACACACGTCAATCATGTTTTAAAAACTATACGAGGTCGGCGTTTTCTATCTGACTACTCATGAGAAGAACGGCCGACACCTCTACACAACATTCACACATTAAGTAACCGACAATTTCCTATATGATGTGTATATGCGTTATGTCTGTATTTATTGTATTATGTAAATGGTACATCACAGACTACCTACAGTATTTGTCTATCCTTCCCCTTTTTAATCCATCCAAAGGTAAAAAGATCACTCTTAGCGATAAGACCGTCCATTGTGTCACCCTTTGTAAAATTTCTATACTTGTATCTATAATTTATATGGTGTACGCACAGCCATACAATTCCAGTATAAGCTGATCTCGCATTGGTTCAGCTTGCCATACAATAAGAGGTCAGCAAGCCGTGACATATAATAATAAAGAGTATTCTATTCTCGGTGGTGTGAAGTAGCAAGCACGACTACTCAGCGTGGGGTTCTGGTTTCGATCCTCGGATTAGGCCGTGTTTGGAAATTCTAGCTAAAAACTGGACTGGAGTCCGGTTTGGGCAATATGCTTGCCTCACCTTATTACATGGGAGATAGTCATTATTACCGGAATGTCGTTTGACTTATCGGTGATTATAAGCATAATGGTCAATGAATAATAATATCCTTATGTTCACGAGAAACAGGAAATCATTAAAGTAAATATACCTACATAATAAACCGAGCCAATGACCCTTCCGTTTTTAATAACAGCTTCATTCATATCGAAAATATGCATAAAACATTTATTTGCTTCAGTTAATTCAATCATTCCTTTATCAAAGGAAATATTATAATGCAGGACAAAGGATGGTCGAATATGACAAAAAGTATGAATAAAAGTGATCTCCGGAACGCAGTTAAGAGCGTTTACGCCGTACGGCATTTCATACAAACTTTCAAGCCGTTGTTTTTCGAAATAAATGAACCGATTTTAATGAAACTTCATATGCATATGCAGAATACAAAGTTCTAAAAAGTTAGCTAAGAACATTTTCGAAATGTCTTATTTAAAAGAAGATAACTGGAAATCTCTATTTCTATGGAAACTTTAAAATCTGGCTGTAACACAATTTTTCGAAAATGTTCTCTGCTAACTTTTTACACCTTTGTATCCTGCTTATGCGTATAAAGTTTCACTAAAATCCGTTCATTCATTTCGAAAAACAAGGGCTTGAAAGATTGTATGAAATGCCGTACGGCGTAAACGCTCTTAAGGTTCCGTAATGTCAACATAATGAAATATTAATCTTTAATTAGCGTACGTCGGAAATACGTGAAAAGAATCCTTTATTAATTTTGATCCCCATTTTAATCTTGTTTGTAGCTTAAAGAGGTTGACTTTGACCAAGCATATTATGGAAGGATGGTTTTTTCACCGATATTTCAGGGCTCACTTATCATTTATATACCTACACACATATACATATAAACAGACAAGAACAAAGTTTCAGAGAAATAGGTACAAAGGTGATTTCTAAAGAAATCTCTTCCAGCATACCTGCGATAGGAAAGTAGATAGAGAGATTTAGAGCGTGTGTAAGAATAAAAGAAAAAAATAACATAAAATCAAAACAATTCACTTAATTAAACAAACAAATAATATGTGAACATACTCAATCTTTGTCCACTTTTAAAATTATGATAAAAAAGCACTTCCTCTCTCCTTAAACATCATAATTATTTTTTATTTAGATGAGTATAATATACTTTATATTATGTAAATGGTACACCTTAGACTACCTACAGTATTTGTCTGTCCTTCCCCTTTTTAATCCATCCAAAGTATAGTCTTTAAAAGATCGCACTTAGCGATAATACCACCCATTGTGTCACCCTTTGTAAAGTTTCTATATTTATGTCTGTAATTTATATGGCGTACATAATAAAGAGTATTCTATTCTATTCTATAATAATATACATTCAAATTAACATATTTACAAACTTCTAAAATAAATATCACTAGAATGTTAATAATTATAACGTTATCAAAATAATAACATACATCAACTATGATGAAGTGGAAATATAGTGTTCTTATACTCTTCTTTTAAAAACTGCAACAGTTTGGCAGTCCCTAATATCAGGGGTTGCTTACTTTGTAAAAGTTGTTCGTATTCATGAATACTTTCACCCCCTGAAAGATTGCCGGTGAATACAAAATCATCCTGTATATTATTATAATGCAGGTATAACTCCACTTGAACACTAGAAACAAAGTTATTAACTCATTGAACTGTGTCCGATGAGAACATTATGGTAACGTCGATATCATTTAAAGTTTAAGCGATCCTACAAACTTATATACTTTACCTAAAGTACTTTATAGCACTCCCAGAACCACTTACGTGTGATACTAGTACGACACACAAGTGAATAGCACCACAATTATTTTGTATACCGTCTACGATATTCTGTGTCAATACAAATAAGTGTCACAAAGGAATCTCCAATCATAGACATCTTTGTGACGAAAATAACAACCATTATACACAGACCTGTCCCACAAAACAAGATGCCTCCTTTTTATTCGCAATCTAAATGAGAATGGGAGGACAGGCAGCTCGTCTTAAACTGGCGCCGTTTATTTCGCGACAGATATTTTCTATACAAAAGTACTCTCTAAATATTTGTTAAGAAAATAGAAAAAGGTGCACGAAACATGTCACAAAAAGGTTTAGCCGCGTAAAGTCGGAGTACAAAACGTCTGTGATAGGATTTTCATTTTAATATCGAATCTATTTCTAAGTCTTAAGTAATGAAATCTTCCGACTTTGTACATAAAAACTAAAATGTTGAGTACCTCAAGGTAGTCAGGGAAATAAATTGTTAACCAAATTAACGACCAACTTAAAATGTCCTTAAATTCAAATCGCAACTGTTATTGAAATGGCAAATTACGTATATTATATAATTAATTTTCCTGACTGAACCTACCTTTTTATAATATTTAAACGTTTCACACAAAAAATGTACAAAGGCGGACTTAATATGCCTTAGGCATTCTCTACCAGTCAAGCAAATGGTAAAGAGATGAAAAGGCAGCTGCTTTGGTTCAGAGGAACAATGCTAAAAAAATAAATAAAAAATATATCTTAATAAATTATTATAAATAAAATATGTAGACAAGTAAAAAATCTCGAAAAAGAGTAGGAAGACGCCTTTACACCCGGTTTCGAATTGAGAATTTGAAGTTGAGAGCTTAGCGTAAGCACAATCAGCCTATTGCTGGAACACAAAGTGCGCAGGCTAGTTGAGAGCTTCTCAAACTCTAATTTAGCATTACTTAAGGTGAAAGCCGACAAAGTTTAAATCTCTTTGCTTATGCGAATTTTGCATATGCGGGCTACATTGAAGGAATCACCTTAAGAGTAGAGTTTGACAAGTTGTTAACTTCAAATTCTCAATTCAGAAACCGGGTGAAAATTACTAGAACAACAATGCTTACACAGCTGAAGAGCTAGGCAGAAAGAATATTTAATATGCAATACAACAACAAAAAAATACACGCAATGAAGCGTTATCCGACTCAACAAAAGCGTTTAAACTAGTCAGAAACTGTTCAAGAAATTCATTGAGCTGCCAACTACCACACCTCCATATGAGTAATGCACTCCACAACAAGTTTAGTCCAAGTTTTACATGCGAGAAACAAGCTCAGAACAAGTTTGTTTGAACATTTGTTTCTTTATTATTATTATTTATTCTCTTGTTGATTTGGAACTTTCATTTTGTGTGACATTATTACGGGTAGTTCCGTATTTTTGATGGTGGATACTACTAGTTTCCTGTTTAGGAGAACGGAGTTTTTTTATTATTCAACTAGCTGTGCCCGCGACTTGGTTCGCGTGCATGGCGGAAAACAGATTGGATTTCATGGGTTTTTTTTTGCGCCGAACTTTAAATCTTTTTCTAAAATAACTCCATCATATCCTCCATTATTATCATTAGCTATCTGCCAGTGAAAGTCCCATCAAAATTAGTGCAGCCGTTTCGGAGATTAGCTTGAACAAGCAGACAGACAAAAAATTTTAAAATTGTATATACTATATACTTCCATATGCATTTAGTAAAAAGCTGTTATTTTGAACTTACAAACAGACACTTCAATTGTATTTATTTTTATGTAGGTATATGTAGCAGCCCGAGTCTTTATTTATGTCAATTAATGGTTATTAGACTCATTATCACTTGGAACTGTGATTCTGTTGATGCTCGTTAGATTTAGGGGGTTTTGCAGTCATTGAATCATTAGGTAATTAAGTCTCATTAGTCAACATAACTGGTGAAATGTGATTAGTAAACATTTTAGAAGGAATACAGACATGAATTTGTGTAGTGTATTATGGTGTAAATCAGTGCATGCACTACAATACAACAGTCCTAAAGCAGAATAGGGATACCTACAGGCTGCCTAACTTTCAGGATAAGTTCCTGAAACTTAGGCAGCCTGTAGGCATCACTGTTCAACTTAAAGCTAGAAGGCCAACTCTCTTAATTTTAAACGTCCAAAATTTGGTCGTATCTCATGTCAGCGACAATCAATGACAATGTCAAAAATGTAGGGATTTTAGAGGTATTTTTGACAGATTGAGACTGAGATTAGACTATGAACGTTCTTAAAATTACAAGAATTGCCCCTTTGTTATACCTACTCTACTTGTGGTGTTTTCTAGTGCTTCTGCCTCCTTCATCGTGATCATCAGCCTACAGCAGTCCACTGCTGGACATGGCCTTTCCACAACATTTTGAAAAGTTTTTGAAAGGACATTGTAAAAAATGGCCTATGAATCAACACGTATGAAACCTTCAAAATAATTACTAGTTTTTATTATAATTTACATTACAATTATTAGAATAGAACGGACACTTCATAATTTTGAAAACATTTTAAAAAGTAATTCAGTTGGGTCTTATTCCCCGGCGTCATTATTTTTGTATCAATTTGACGTTTTGAATAGGCAAAGGGTATTAAGCTCATTTAGCCAAGACTTTGTATGCAGCGGAGTGTAATTACAAAACTCAACACCCTCAGCGCTTGATCGATGAATAAGTTTTTTAGTTACAAACAGTATAAAGCGCTTGAATGCGCTGTGTAAAACGAGCAACATCGACACTGACTTTGACATTTGATTGTAATGACAGTCTGTGTGACTGCAATCTGTGCTCGGTCTTGCTACATATTATATTAGTAATCTGTGGCTCGGTCTGCGTTGGTTGTGTGTATTCGTTTGTGTTATTGTATTTTCTTGGTATTCTGTTTTGATTTTGTCCAACAACTTGGCGTGGACAAAGGACTCTGATTTCTTCTTTGAAATATCGACTTCTTGCTGTGATTGGCTAATACGGACCTACTAAGAATGACGACTTGGCATTGTAATAAATGTTAATTATAACCTCAAAATCTGAAAGTTTTTTGGATTTTTTACAATTCTCAGAAGTGTCCGTGACTTTAATTTAGTTTCAATCGAATATATGCATTATTTAGAACACAAAAAGTATATTCACGTCCCTGTTGGTTCTTAGGAAAATTATGTATGGACGCCGAACAATGTCCTTTGTTTGTCGCCGAGATGAGACTGCGACTAGATTTTGAATGTTTGAAAATTACGAGAACTAGCCTTCAGTTTGAACCGTCATCATTGTCTGTCTAGCCTTTTCCCAACTACGTTGGGGGTCGGCTTCTAGTCTAATCGAATGTGGCTGAGTACCAGTATTTTACATGGAGCTGCCTATCAAAGCAGTCTTCAACCATAAAGTTATTCATTCAAAGGGCATTCACTAATTCAGCAAGATATGATTAAAGGTTTAAAACGAAAACACTGTACGCAAAATACGGATTTATTCCGGTCTGATCCCCTGAGTCCCCCTCCACCACCCCCCTCCTCGATCCCCTGCTAGTTCTTCTTCTGTTTTGAAATCTTTCTTACCCAATTTTATCTAAGTTTCTCTTTATGACAGGTAAGTACAGTCAAGAGAAAATAAACGTTTCATATTTTACAAAATTGCGCATTGACCAGCCCGTATTACCTATAAAAAGAAAAGACTATCCTATTTCACACACAATCTTTAAACTCAAGAATAAAACCTCGAGGCAACCTCAATACTCATTCACGCAAAGCAGCACTCATTTTCAGGCGCATCTCTACGTTGAAAAGACGTGTTCCTACGCTTTGTGCTCGCTGTTCCGTTGAGACAAAGCTATTACATACTGCCTGATGAATGTTGGAATACCTCACAGTTAGCTTTGCAGTTTGTGCTAACGTTTCTATGTTCCTATGTGGTGGGAGGTTAGCTAGTAGTAAGGTGGGATGTATACTGTGTTTACTGACGAAAGATTTTGTGTAAATAGTTGGACCACTACTTTCCAGGGTACAAAATAGAATTAGTGCTTTCTAAATATTTTGAACTTTATTGAAACCTTGTAAACCTCTGTACACACAGTATATAATCTATTTAGAAACATTTATCCAATTGAAAGAAAGAAAAGAAAAGTAGGTTTAGGTTTGAGTTTCAGGTGGTTAATTGGACAAATATTCCTAAAGTAAGATTTAAAATGTACCTAGTACTAGGTGACTAGGTATGTAAAATTTAGGTCTCACTTTTGGGAATACATAAAAAATTTACAAGTACGGTTCCTCTCCTAACCTAAGTATTGCACAAACACTGCTATAATTGCACCCGTCTACCAGCATAACATTAAACAACAAACTGATAGATATATTATTTAGACTCGAGAATCCTTTGAGAAAGGCCCCGAAATCACGTCGCCAGGGAAACCTTACATAAAACACGGTCGCCACTTAGATGCACATTACGGGTTATAAGCGGATAATACCGGATTAAACTAGCTGAAACTGGTGCAGGCAGTTCGTAGTTAACGAGATTTGAATAATGTGAGACTTGTCTACTTACAAAAGAGCCTGATTTTATTCTCGCCTACATGTTCCAGTCTTTCTTTTTTGTTCCAAACTAAGCAGCCAAAGTCAAGTTTTAGTTTTGAATTAACTTTTGTCCGTCTGAAACGTCTGTTGTGTCCCAATGTCCCTCTTCCTATTAGTGTTGAGACCATTCTTATCTAAGTTTTGTTTGCGGTTCGGTTCGTCTAAGAAAGTAGGTGCCTCAGCAGGATTAACGGTAACACTTTAATTATTTTTACGTGTGTCTGTAAAGTCTACGTATCGAAAAATAAAAGGTAGGAATCAAGGCGTACCTACTTCATTGGTCCCGAGAGAAGGAACAAAATAAGCTACTAAAAACAAAGCACCATCGCATCCATCAATTACTTACCTTCTTCCACTCTAATAATATAATTTTCACATCAAAAATATAACTTATTCAGAATATCAAATAAAATATATTTTGCGGTGTATACGCCTAAAAATTGGCATCATTTCTTCGATATACGATATATCACCTGTGACCCGCCGGCGGCGCCAGGACGGGGATCGGCTGGCTTGCCACCTTTGCGAATGGTGAAATGTGGCTAGGGCTGGCGAGAAAGTAAAACATTATTATTTATTATTATTTCCGCACCCCACTACGTAAAGTACTCAGTGCATTTATTTGAAACTAGCTTGGACCCGCGGCTTCACCCGCGAGGTGTGTCGATAAAACCTATCTTATGTCCTTTCCCGAGATGCAATCTATCTCTCTGCCAAATTTTATGGAAATCCGTTTAGTGGTTTAGGCGTGAAAAGGTAACATACAGACAGACAGACAGAGTTACTTTCGAATTTATAATATTAGTACGGATTTTCGTGTTGTGTCAGCCCTGTAACCACCAAGGATCGCGCACCGATCCCGAGCTATTCGGAATAAATATCCGTCATATTGAAATATTTTAAAACGGAAATAAAGAAAATATAGTGGCGGCTTACATTGCAGCCTCCGGTATTTTACACGGGTTATATCACCTGGGAAATACATAGAAGACTACGATAAAGTATCGCTAGTTATTGAGTTGTTTGAACTTTTTTCTCAAAGAGTTTAGATCAAAGTTCACAAGGTAGAATAATCTACTATTTTCGGGGGACCTGTAAAAGGAAAACTGTACCTTTACCTACCCCGCATCAACCGGAACCGGAACCCGGAACAAAATGTGACATGAACGCGGCGATTGCATATTCGCGCGACGATCGCTTTCTATTAGGACGCGGGGTTTGTTTTTCAGTAAGTTATTTTCATCTTTTCTATTTGATAATAACTCAATCTATCGCATATACTTTAAAAACAATATTATTTCAGATATTGAGAGCTTACTTTACTCCAAAAAGAAATACCTATCTAAGATAAAATTCCATAGTGAACAAAATGGACACAGTTCATCAACTTTGTTAGCAATATATCAGTTTATTAACTTTGTTCCCAAACAGTCCCCTATTGTATAGCCATATCAATCCCACACAATTTCCTTTAAACAGAACAAAACAACAATATGTAGCGAACGCAATCGATTGCGTTCAGATTGCATGCAATGCGGCGTCCCGATTAAATTATACAACGCATTACGGCCCCTTTACATTAGACTGTGCGATACGACTGCGGGTGGAATGCGTGTGATTACAGAACTCATGTGATGTAGGCTGTTGGTTGCACAGTCCATGTTCAGGATATTTGCGAAAACGTAAATTGTAAATACATAGAGGACGCAGTCATTTTGAAATAGATTACAGCTGGACTTACGATCACATTTCTACAACAAGATTTATTTCAAGTCAGGCCCATCGCTGATGACGCAACTCAAAAGCTATTATCTGTGTCAAAAGTAACGTATTACAATGCCAAATCACCAATGAGTGGCAGAATGTCATATCACTAGTATTTCAATGGCGTTGTGAACGACGGGCTTAACTCCAAACTAACTAACTAACTAACCTATATCGTCTCACTGCACGACAAGGGCCTCCCTCTCCCTTTTCCACACAATTCTGTCTTTTACGAGCTCGTTACGTTGTTTTGAAAAACAACAAAAAAACAGAAAAAGAGCGATAATGTTAATGTAAACCGGACATTTTATCTCTCTCGTAATCCATCATTTTGAATTCAAAATGGTGGGTTACGATCAACACCTGACTGCAATTTGAGCCCCTGCTGGGAATTTATTACAAGGCTCATGTTCAATGTTCACAAATCAGAGGAAACTCGCACGCCGATAACTGCGTTAGTGTAGACGGGCATTAATAGTACCGATGAGCAGTTGTCGGAAAATGCATAATTAATACATTGAAACGGCTTTTAACTGTGACACTTTAGACTACGACACAAATTGATATGCTAATGTCCTACACTTATGTCCAAGCTCACTTGAATTTATTTTTAGAGTAAAATTCTATTCCATTTTTTTGCTGAAAAATTTAATTTTTTCGACGAATGGTTTTACCAAAGGGTATAATTAATAAAAAAAAATAGAACTCATTAGTCCTTATTATAGCTATTTGTTTGCACGATATCGATTACGATTAAACATAATTGGATCCGATTCGATTACTAGTAGATAATCCTAGAGCTAGACTAGATAGCAGGTTTTCAAGATCAATACATAGCACACAATCAGAGTATCTGTCTGTTATACTAACTTGTGTTACATTACAATAATATTTGGTAAATTCTGTTGATCTACGCGCGTAGCATTACAACGTAGTCTCGTAGCACTACCCATACACGTGTCGAGTGCTACGAAGTGTTTGCGTAGCGGTTTCGTAGCGAGTTACTGTAGCATGAATTTACGGTGTAGTGCGAAATGCCGGTTGGTGGAACTTTATTCTGGGAAAAGTTAAGGTAATTCTACCAAAATCAGAGACTGTTCCCGGTATACGTCTTTAGGGTTTCTGATATAATTTACTGAAATATTCTTTTAAAATACATCTTGCAATAAGTATTAGTTAGTACCTACTCTTTTTTACCACTGCTGCCAATCTGTACTTCGATTATATTCTAAATTTAATCAAAACCATAAAATACACGAAAGTAACACGTAAAAATAGCTAACCCTTTTTTATGCACTGTAACTTTCATATACATTTACTCAAACTCACACACGATTAAAAAACAAGTCGCCAACTTAATAACCACAATTAAAACAACATTAAATGCGTGACAAACATTAATTAAATTAACAGCTGATTTGAACAACCTACGCAAAACCTCTACCATAGTCAAATTCAATCCTCAAACACGGCCGCACATGAATATTCATGCGGCCGTACTATCGTAAACCGTCATGTCCAATACGCGCCGTGTAAGCATACATACGCAATTAATTAATTGCCAGCCAGCGTTAGGCAACATCTGGGACATAGACACGGGTCGGCGATTAAATTTTATGATCGCAGCAGATGTACGGCGTTGTTAATGGCCGCATGCAATCGGTGACGCGTTTCGGTAAATATCGAATTTAGAACTTTCCGAATTTGAATGCAGCGTGGTCTTTTATCAAGAAGCTTAAAGCTTCTTGTCTTGTATGTATTATATGTGGATTTGAAAGATAAAATGTTTCTGTATTTATAATCTGTGGCATAGATCTAATATGTCTAAATTTTAACGTGGGATATTTCATAAAATCCAGAAAAAACTACTATCAACCAAGACAAACTTTAAAAACACCCTTAATAATAAAACTATGTAGATTATGCATACAATTGGAGCGATGTTCCACAGTAATTGGATGACAACAGTTCAGCGCAGTGCACCTAATGGCCTAACTTAATAGCTGTCACATACCATTTAGATTATATTGCGTGTTAAGGATGTTGTTGATTTAGTGGAAGATTAGTTCAGGCAATATGATTGCAATGTAGTCTGATAGAAACCTAGACATGCATGTTCGTAATCAAGAGTCATTCGCTTTATGCTTGGTAACTAGGTTGTGTAACTTAATGGTCATACACATAAACGACACACGTCGACGACAGAGGCAACTGCATCCGTTGACACGCGTAGACGATAGCCGTCGACACGTCGACGCTCGTCGTCAAAGCGTCGGTGACTGCCGTCAGTGCTCAAATACGCGAGCGGCATGTTGTTGACGGCAGTCGACGCGTCGTTGCCTCTGTCGTCGACGCGTGTCGCTCGTATGTACGCACACATCAATCTATCTTATCTTACTAATAATAAAGCTGAAGTGTTTGTTGTTCACCTAGAAAATTACTATCAAGTATTAATAAATCAGCTTCTTGAGATTTTAATTAAGTATAAAATTTATTATTTAATGTTTCTCCGATATAATAATTATTTTTTCGAAATGTCATTTGTTTATCACTAAGAAGTAAATAATTTTATAACCTTGGACTTAATACTTGTTTTGATTAAACGCTATGAGTCATACTTGTTTATTGCTTAAGTACAAAAGATGTTTTCGAAATAGAGAATGACAGCACATAACATGTGTCTCACGTAAAAAACCCTTAAGCCATGTATGCAGGAATGAACAAAACATGGTGAACACGAACATCGATCACGGAACATTTGGTTCGTACGTGTGCATGTGGACGTAAATTAGCAAAGCGAACACGAACACCTTGAGAACACAGTTCTACTTGTGTTCGCGCTCAACCCCCAGTAACCATGGATTCACCGTTGGAAGTGGTCGACAGTGAAGTAGCATCAAATTTCTCCGAACACCATCCGCACACAACCACCAAATTGGATCGCCACGAACATTTTTGACGAACACAGTGTTAGATGTTCGTTAGTGGTGTGCTGTTCGCTAGTGATGTTGGAACAAAGTGTTCGATGTTCATGTTCACCATGTTTTTGTTCGTTCGTGCGTACATGGCTTTATACGATTAACTGGGCATTCGTTTCCTCTATCATCATCATGATTATCATTTCAGTCCGGAATCAGTATTACTGGGTATAGGCCTCCCCTCTTTCTTTTTTTTTTTTTTTATTTGAAATGGATTCGCTCTTGACTCTAGTCTAGGTCAGAGGTGACAGAGACAGAGTCGACGATGGAGTGAGCTTACCCAGAAGAAGTCTATTCACTCTCACTTTGAAGAGATTCGGGTTGTATGCGCTCGGATATATCTCGCTTTTGCTATACTTCCTCTATTTTTATTTCCTCTATCAGCATAATCAACGCAAAAAATACCATAACATACCTTTGAAAACCCACAACATACGGCAAAATGTTTGTTGATGAATAATTTCCAAAGCTAGTTCCTTAATAATAATAATACTCTATAAATGCGAACCCTATAAAAATCTCGTTTCTTTACAGATAACTTCCAAGGCGACATCGCGATCCCCAACGTGGACTACTTCAAGCCACCGACGAGTGCGCCAGTCAACAAAATAAACAAGTCCCTCCAGGAAGAAGTGGAGAGGTTGAAGAAAGAGGTGCTATTAGAAGGACTGCAAGTAGAAGAGGAGGGACTTCCAGATATACTGAGGAAGAGGACGAAACAACCTCTGCCATTGTCGCAAGAGAAGCCAAAGAAGTACAATGATGCTGTACTGATGACAAAGGTAAGGAAGTAGAAATGTATGTTGGTCTGGCATGAATACAAATAGAACGTTGTGGTAAATAAAACCAGTATTTTATATTATTAGTCTTCAAAAAACATAATTAAAGTAACATGTGTTTTATAAACGGTAATCTCGAATATGAAAGGCCTTAAATTACAAAACTTCTGCACGCCATTAAACATTTTTGATAGATCCTCTGAAGTTTGTGCCGTCAAAAAACATTATAAAAGCAATTGCCTGTCTTTCACAGTCACAAACTTCAATTACCACCTGTTGCGAACGAAATTGATAAGAATTCCTAATGTTCTAAATGCTGAGAAACGTGAATATGCCTTTATCCTGATGGCAATTTAGATTTTTGCTTTAAGTAAATTCACAGGTGCAAAAATATTTCGTGCCGTGTTTGTTTTGTAAGAATAAGGAAGAATAAACAACAAATTGTTTAACATCGTAAATAAAGAATCATCGTAAATACTGAACCACTTAACTTAACAAGACATTTTCCGTTCCAGATTTTACCTTCAGGTTTAGACAAATCGCTGCTGTTAAAAAACGGCAAATTACCTCCGGAAGAAATGTTAGACAATTACACTAATGCAGCCAATCAAACTAAAATAGACCACTTAAACCAAACTACAGTACAGGACAACCTGACCGAATCTGAAAGTTTAGAACAAGACGGAGTTCTAGTAGTAAACGTTTCAACGAACCACATACTTAATTTAGAAGAGTTTTACCCTCTCATACAAATCACTAATGTTTCTAATAAAATGGATGAGATTACAAACAAGATTCAGAGTAATAGTAGAGAGATTACTGGAGATTCTAAAAATAATCTAAAATTTAAGGGTATTCCTGATAACATAATTGTAGCTCCTGCTCCAACTAACGGTGTTTTGCCTTCGAATGAGCAAGAGGAAGAAAAAGTTATAAACAAGACAGACTTTGATATGGATGGAAAGTTATCTGAACCGAACCTGCTGAGACCAACGGAGAGTCTGCAGAGTTTGATGGACGAGACTGGCGGAAGGAGAAACAGACGAAGAAGACGGAGACACGGTAATGGAAGACGGTATGGCTTTAACTTTCCTATCTTCTTTTCACTTTGCTGCACATAAATTCTTGTTAACTGAATCTATATATCTTTTTCCTATCTTAAAATTTTTTCATCAGTCGTCGACAGAAAACTGACAGGAGTATCTAAGTAGCAAAGTTTTTATAGAATCACTGAATTACAGTTCCGGTGGCCTACCATAATCTATTTAAAAACGATTCAAAAGTAAGACATTTCAGTTTAGGTTCTTCAACTGCATCGTTCACAGTCGTACCATGACGTCCAGTACGCTCAGCGGCATTTGGATCGTTGAAGGTGAATGAGCGTTAAGAACTCGAGGTAGGTATCCAGATGGCACGGCCTAAATTGAATCGTTAAACTGACGTCATGGTACGAATTAGCAGAACAGTTCAGTTTAGGTCCTAAAGTGGATCGCGTTAAGAGCTCGTGGTAGGTACCCTGTTATCAAACATCGTCGGTTCGCAGTCACAAAGAAATTAACTGTGTCAAAGCTAAGAAATATAATACTACCACATATTCATTTTCTCGCTTTAATAAATGCATAAAGTTTTAATTAGGTATTACCATCCAGCAAAACATACAGAATTAGAATTCTCAAGTATCTTCGTTGCGTTCATTTATTACCTACTTAGTGCAGCGGAATGAGAAATTTGAATAAAATTCCTCTTTATTAAACGGTCTATGATTAAATTCATTTTGAACGAGTTCTCAAGTCGACGGTTATATTGCATTAGAGTTCAGAGACGTATTCAAACTACAAGACAAGATTAAACTTATTCGGAAGCTCCATTTCACTTTAAGTTATTTTTTATCGCTTGCTTTGACCAGACTGCAATCAGTTGGTTGAAGAATATTACCATGAATGTTTCATGCAGTTAATTTACCTAAATAATGCATAATCAGCCTATAATGTTCCCACTGCTGGGACACAGACCTCCTCTCTTTGAGAGGAAGTGGGCTGTAATCTACCACGCGGGCCCAGTGCGGTTTGGTATGTAGATGTCACATGTCTTTAAATTTTCAAATTTTCCTTCACCGCTTTGAGAGCCGTGGTGATGAAATTACTTTTACTAATTATAGCGCCTGCGAGGGTTCGAACACACGACGTGCAACTCATAAGTTAGGGCCGTTACCCCTGGGCCACCGCTGTTCCCAACTGAGTCTAATCCACTGAAAATTATCAAGTGATCACAGTAATCAGAGTTGATACTCATTTTTCTCATTAAATATATAATTTAACCACAATTGACTCCATAAAGAAAAATACTTCTGTCTAGTCAATAAAATCATGATACAAATTGATTTGACCCAATTTTCTTTGTTCTCGATGTCACAAACAATTTATAGTCAATAGCCTATTTCCCACAATAACACGCTTGGATGACAATAATATTTACCTCTTTATTTTCCACGGCCGCGTTCCTATAGTAAGCGATTGTAGCGCGAATACGCGATTATCGCGTTCATATGTCATTTTTTGTTCGGTGAATCGGAACGCATGGTCTCGCCGACAGAGGGCGCCTTCCATTTTTCCGAATAAAAAGTGGGGGTTAGTGTCCAAACGCGGGGTTAGTGTCCAAATTTTGTTGCCACAGAAGATTTGTATAGTGCCACAAACTAATCTGAACCAGTGACTTTAATTAGAACTAACGATATCCATATCAAAAGTGTCCTTCAGATTTTATTTACCAACAGCAAAGCCGTTACTGCCGGTGGGACTGTAAGTCGCTATAATCATCTTGATTTCGAGAATCCTCATCAGTAACAGATATTTAAGCTAGCATAAGGTCTTATTACAATCCGAATCTCTCAAACTTTCCAGACAACTTTCTTCATCTCCAACATTATTTTTAAACCAATACTGGTGTTCTAATATAGACTCATTAGTGTCTGTTCACTGCGCACTTTTTACTTCGCCGTCGTGCAAAGGATCGGCTCTATTGAATCCTGTGAATAAGCCTCGTACCGTAATTGCGACTCCAACTCCTTCCTATACCATGAGTTCTGAATCTAGAGTTATGCTCGGATTATAAGTTGTTCTGTTTAAGCATTTTCTGTGGATTTGCGTCCATAAATGTCTGCTTTGACGTTTGTGGATTAAGTTATTTCACAAAAAAATATAACGGTCTTGAATGAATTTTGAATCTGTCTAGAATCTGTCAAATATAGCTCTATAGATAAACAATTGGTTTCAAACGAGATTTTCTATAGTAGGGGTCTCTTAAAAATACAGATAGCATACTTAGATATGCAGTGCATTTAGATTTGTAATCTACATAGCTTTAATACCTCTATTCATTAACTTTATTTAAACGAGACTCGACTTACGAAGTGCTTGGCTCATCTATTTGCCTTTTTTCTAATGTTTAATGAGCCTGTGGTTTCTTTTCTGTCTTAAAATTAAAATGTCGGAAGAATAATAATGAGGATATGTACCCTGATTGAAAATAATAATGAACATCTTCTTTTTAGGCTTCGAAACATTCACTCGGGCGAGAGAGTAAGCCAGAACACCCTAAATACAGCAGAGAACAAAACAGTCTCGCAATTTGTCAGAAAAAAGTTTTTTCGTCACCACAAGAAGCACAACAGTAGGGAACATAGAACGGAGAAGAAGTTCGAAATACCTGTACATGAATTTGAAGAAAGATTCGAAGCAAAACCACCGCCAAAAAACTTAAGTAAGACACAAACACAAAATTTTGATAACTGGTTTTTTCGTGACGACATGGAAGACTTAGAAGCCGCTGAAACTAGTTTTTTTAATAATACTGAGGTAAGTGACTAGTTTAATGAAGTTTTTAACGGTGATAGACTTAAAAAACTACATAGGAATGAATATCAAAAGCTTTAATTTAAGGTACCACGTTATGATTCCCGTTGGATGTTGAGGACAACAACAATATTAGTATACATTCAAATCGTCAATACTCACCAGCTTAAGTTTTATCATCAAACTGACAATATCCCTTGAAATAAAAATAAATAAATAAATAAATGAATAATAAATGAAACCCAGCCTCGAATCACAGAAGACGTAACTCCCCACGCAATCATTTAGCTCCCCAATATAATTAAACTGCATGTAGATGACAAAGATATTCCAATTCGGGCTCTGTTACCGCGTTGTCAGCGATTAAATCAATTACCGTCCATTATGGTAATCCGGTAATTGGTACCCTAGCTTAAAGGCATTCTCATTGAAGCCATCTACATAATAACGGATTATAGAATTACCTTAATGAGTGATTTTGAACGAGATTTAGTTGATTACATCGTATTTGATGAAGTAGACCAAAATTTGATAAAAGAAAATGATTAGGAGAAAAAAGATAATGCTTTGAATAAATTAATATTTCAGGAGCCACGAAGAAATGTAATCATCTTTGAATGTAATAATGAAGTACGAAATTCTAAGAAGTTATTATAGAGGGGAAAATGTTTATTAATACATTTTCAACGCTATATTCAAGCTTATATTACCAAGCAGTATTTAGATTGTACCTCGTTATAGACTAATTAGCTTTTATCTCTCCGTCAATAGACTTTATACTTAGACTAACTGTTGCCCGCGACTTCGTCTGCGATCAAGACAAAAGATACGTGGCGCCATCTATTATCATAATAACGTTATTGTTGTTTTCCTCGGGAACAGCACTTTTTTTCGGGATGAAAGGTGGCTATGTCCGTTTCTGTACACCTGACAACGTATAATATGCAAAATTTCATGATGATCGGTTCAGTGGTTTAGTCGTGAAAAGGTAACAAACAAACAAACTTACTTTCGCATTTATAATATTATAGTTAGGATTAAGATGACTGTCGAAAGTCTTGGGTTTGGTAAAATGTTTCGTTTTCTGATTTGCGTGATTATTCTACATTTTTCTGGTTGAAATTCCCCAGAAATTCTTTTTCGGCATCAAAAAAAAAATATTTAAAGGATCTGTGTAATGATATTATAAGTGTATTAAGGGGATCTCTGCTAGAAACTTTACAATCACACAGTGCCCAAATGTAACAGATTTTTTTGAAATATGCTTCAGAATTTAACCGAAATACGTTATCAAGCGATACAGAAACAGAACAGGCCGTAACTCATAATCAATAAGAGTTGCAAACTCAAGTGGCTATTTGGTGACAAAATACTTCCACCAAACACTTCAATATTATGTCAATATCTTAGCTCACATCCTGTTACAGGCAAAAAAGCGTCACCGCTCAATACGAGCAGCGACGAACAGGAAGGAACGAATTTGGGAGAATGGCGTGATTCCCTACGAGATCGACGGCAACTTCAGCGGGGCACATAAGTCCTTGTTCAAGCAAGCCATGCGACATTGGGAGAATTTCACTTGTGTTAAGTTTGTGGAGAGGGACGCCGATCTGCATAAAGATTATATTGTTTTTACTGAGAGGCCTTGCGGGTAAGTGTTTTGATTATTTTTATTAATTAATTATCTGAATCAATCAACTCAGCCTATCGCAGTGCACTGCTGGACATAGCCCTCTCCCAGACTGCGCCACAACACCCTGTTCTCCGCCTTCCGGCCAGCCCACTGCCGCTTCAGTTTGCTTACTCTGCAAGCTATGTCGGTAACTCTGGTTCTTTTCCGGATAATTTAATTCCTGATTTTATCATTCAAAGAGATTCCGAGCATAGCTCGGTCCATAGCGCGCTGAACGACCTTGAATTTGTGGACCAGCCCGACCGTCAGTGTCCAATTAAATATCTACAACGAACAAAACATCACAGGTAAAAATTTAGAGGTTTGTAGAACAAGATACAATCTTGACAAGTTTTTAATTGGTCTAATGCTCTAATGGTCACAAACATGTTTCCAAAGCTAAAAGCGGTGGTCACCATTATAATGTCTGCCATTTATCGGCGAATGACGTCACTGAAGCGTTATTTATGAAAGTACAGATAATGCCATCCACGAAGACGCGCCCCAGTCTTTTTCGTAATGCTTACAGCACAAGTGTGCAACATTCTGCTAGTGTTTTAGTTTTGTCGATACACACTAATTATGAGTAATTAGTGTGTATCGAAAAAACTTTCCTAGAGAGCGTTTTTGACACCGTAAAGTTAAATCCCGCTGCCGTCGTTTTCATGACAGCCGTCACTGTGGCCGTTATGTGGCGGCCACCGCTCTTCTGGGAAACCGTGGACTAAGTCTTTTATCTTTATATAAATTCTTCGATAACAGTTATTTATGGAAACCTGGATAATTATGGAGATTGGCTCTGGTAATAGGCCCAAATGATGCATCACCTGGGAAGAGAGACATTGGTTCAGTAAAAAGTCTTAACCTAATGTTAGTAAAAACCACACTCTATATACAAAATCGAAACGACTGATACCTATTTGTGCAGCCGTATTCAGTGAGCCACCATGGGGCTGTCCCACCTATCATATAATACATTTGATTTAGAAAATTATTTTTGCATTTGTCAGCCCAATTCTTGAGGAAAGCTATAGACTATTTAACATGCTGGGACTAACACGGTAGGACTCTTAGGAGCCGGGCAAAAAGTAAGAAAGAATGCTAAGCCAAAACGAACTACGGGCAGGCGTTACGAAGCGGGCAGGGTGGATTGGAAGAACAAGAAACACGCGGACGAAGTCGCGGGCAGAAACTGACTATATTATATTTCTGGTCATGACTGGTGATGATCACAGATCCTGTGTTGTCACCACCTCATAATATAATCCGTTTTATGAATAAGGATACAAGCAGAATTTATTTGATAAAAATAAATGGCACATGGCATCATAGTCAGTAATATGATGTCAGAACTAGCGAATAGCTATAAGGTGTAGTAATCAAATAGTACTAGATCTGAACTACATATGCACGTTTTGTTTATATCTATTAGCATCTTTAAAATGGCTGAGGTTCTCCACTACAAATCGGCAATATCTATGTAGGTATATGTTACCGTTTCACGCCTAAACCACTGAACGGATTTCGATAAAATATGGCAGAGAGATAGATTGTATCCCGGGGAAGGACATAGGATAGTTTTTCACGACATACCTCGCGGGCGGAACCTAGTCTTTCATAAGTCTGCATTATCATACCTAATGGAAAATAGCTTATCTCTATTCTTGTGAATTTGAGTATCAGCAGGCATTTTAGAACTCTTTTCCAACTGGTAGCTTCTGGTATATTAGGACCGTACTACCGATGACCTTGTTAATGTCATGGACATCTGCTGGAGACGGTGAAGGACCGGTCGTCGTGGCGGTGCTTGGGACAGACGTATGATGTCTGGTCCAATAAACACTGTCGGTGGGATTCAGCCATCAAATAACCTGCTTTCTGCTCCATAGATGTTGCTCTTTCGTCGGCAAGCGCGGCAGTGGTGCTCAAGCCATCTCCATTGGAAAGAACTGTGACAAGTTCGGCATCGTTGTCCATGAGCTGGGGCATGTGGTCGGCTTCTGGCACGAGCACACCAGGCCTGACAGAGACCGACACGTGCAGATCATCAGGGACAATATTATGCTTGGTAAGTTTTACAATAGGCTTTATACTTCTGTCTATTTACAGCCTTTGTTTACAAAAGCCTAATTTGTATTTGTTCGTAATAATTAATAAAAGGACGCTGTTGGATTTCCAAAGCTCGGTTCAGTAATGGCATGTCCTAGAACCAAAAATTCGACGACATGTGACATCTACCAACCCGCATTGGGCCCGCGTGGTAGATTACGGCCCACTCCCTCTCATTGAGAGGAGGCCTGTGTTCCAGCAGTGGGAACATTATAGGCCGATTATGTTATGTTATGTTCAGTAATATCATCATCATCTGCCTAGCCTTTTCTCAACTATGTTGGGGTTGTTTTTCAGTCTAACCGGATGCAGCCCAGCTCTACAACGAAAGATAAAAATTAAACAGCGCACTTTTAAAAACGAGCTTTAAACTGTGTTTTGTAGTTGGTCTACCAATCTTAGACTGTGGTCTTACAAATAACTTCAATGAACCGTCGAAACATACTGGTGGTGTTTATGCAGCACGTTAGACCAATATCCGCGGGGGCAGACATGTTCTTGAGTGGAGATCGAGAATCGGCAAACGTAAGGTAGGACGCTCGCAGGCTAGGTGAAGCGACGATCTTCAGGGGGCGGCTGATAGCAGCAGGGTGTCACAAAATTAACTGTTTTATTCATTTGGTGATATCGTTCAAACCATTGAAATTTACTTAAATTACTGTAATGGTGGTTTTCCTTGTTTTTTGTTTTTTTTTTTAGTAAATAGTATGTTCAATTATTAGTTACTGTTTTGTCTTTTACTGTATTAAAAAAAATTCATCTTACTGTGTGTAAAGTCAGTAAGTCTTAATGAAATCGCTTTAATGTGATGTATTAAGAATTTTTTTTTTCAGTGTATATGATTGAACTCTGCTGTTTTGTATTACACAATGCTATTGCTAATTTACAACCTTTTTTCAATCAATAGTAATCTTTTTTATCCTCTACGGTATCATAGAAAGCGGATTATTTCAGAGAGACACGAAATTCTTGCGTCTCCCTAGGGAACATTTTTTCTGGCGATACTGTGGAAAACAATTATGTTAAAATTATAGCCTATACAGTTCACTTGGTTAGGTTCACGGCTGTCAGACCAAAACAGGGTCATGACACAAGGGGCAATGTCACGGTTGCTTGTCTAACTGGTTGACCTCTATTGTCATCGCTTACCAACAGAGTGAATAACTGTGGGATAGGTTACGTGTTATTTTTGTCATTTCCTGCCTACTGATTATTTTTGTCAGATAAATGTAAAGACACATAATGTTTTACAATCATATTTAGAATCAGTTTTAATAAAGGCCTAAATTAAGATCGTTAATTCAATTCAATCCAAGAGAATATTAATATTGAGCCACATACGTAAAAGTTTCCTCAGTTTCAACGATTCATTCCGGTCTGATCCCTGAGCCCTCCACCCCCCCTCCTCGATCCCATGCTAGTTCTTCTTTTGTTTTAATTTTTTTCTTATCCAACTTTCTCATTCCAAGTTATTCCGGTCTGATCCGGTTTTTTCTTTTGTTTTATTCCTGAAGGATCATCATCAACAAAATATACATACAGGGTTTATTGAAGTCTTAAACTAGTTTTAACTAGAATACCTACATGAGCAAGAAAATGGCAATAAGCCGGTTACATCTGTTTCTAAACCGAAACAGTTGGGATTCATCATTACTGTAACTGGATAGATAATGTAGGAAGCTGCAATGATGGCTTCTTCAATTTCATCAAGTTTGAGCTGAAATGCTAATTTCTGGGCCACAGACCGATGAGCTAAAGAATTTTCGCTTTTATCGTCTCTAACGTGACGATTTTATCGTGGACGTCCACGTCCATAAAATGTATGGGAATACGTGCACGTTATGTCCTGTGGACAGGAGATTGAAGATTTTTATGGAACCTGGAAAAAAAAAAACAAAATGGCAGACAGGTGGGTATGACCTGTCTGCCATTTTGTTTTTTTTTTTATGGCAGCCACGCATGATACCTATATAAATCGATAGCTGACATCAATGCAAATAGAAAACATGATAAGACCAAACCCTGTAAGTAAAGTGTCATGTTTCCGAAATATTTAGGTACGTTCAAAGACGTGACATCCATAATTTTTACCTAGCGTACATCTTGTTGTTTAGATGTTTACTTATTTTTCAAATATTCAGAGTGATTATTTCAAACATCACAACAACAACAACAAATCAAGCGCGGACGCCATTTCGAAAAAAAAAATTGTTAACTGGTAAGTAGGTATGCCACGGACCTTCAAGGCCTTTAAAAGCGTCATCATAATTATATTTCCATACAGTTTTACTTCCCTGTGTTATTCTTATGCAGTGACATGAACGTCCACGATAATAACGTCACATTTTAATTATATAACCGCACATTGAATCTATATTTCACCATAAAATAAGAAACCTACCCTAATTATAATACACATTCGAGGGCGGAAATGAGTTCTTTTGTTGCTGTGACAAAAGATTTTAAGACAGTAAGTACAAAGAAAAGATGTTAAAACAGAAATCCACCCAAATATTCCGTCACACAAAACCGAAATTAATTAACGAGTTCTCCTTTAAATAGCATTCAAGTCTCTGATTATAATCCGGTATGATCTCTTAAGCACTTTACGAGTGCGTAGCCCTGAACAATACGCACGCACTTACAGTACGCAGTTAATGTGACTACGCAGTGTACGCATACTTGACCCGAATACATAGCGAACATCTTCCCGTGAATCTTTACGAGGGGTGGCTTTTACACCGTTGCCGAAAATTATAAAAAAATAAAAATATTTACTGCTAGAATTATGAACGACTTGTTTATTTCTATAGTCCGGCCGTCGAGAGAATGCGCTCCTGACACCTGTCAGTGCGACAATTCTAGTAACTAATAGAGATCAAATTCGCAAAATACGTACCTATTCGTTTGTATGAAACTGACAGGACGATGGATCTCAAAAAGTGATATTTTTTATAGGCCTTAAAGGTCTTAAAAATAAAGTTGTTACCTAGTGGCGTAAAAGAATAGCAATTTTATCGTATAGTAGGTAGGTATTATAATTACCTAAATAGCTGTTTCGTAATTAACTTTAACATAATTTTGTTTTTAAGTTAAAAACATCATATTCAAATTATGCACGCCCACGTTTTTGAAACCTCATGCTTATTTTATTTACAAGTGAAGTTTATTTGATTTCCAACACAAACTTTATAAGATTTTCACTTAAAAGGCTACACAAACCCCAAACCAAATTACATTTTATATAAACTTGTTTTATTATGTGAAAATTTTTTGACGTGATTGGATTATGATAAACAGTTTTCAAATATTTGGCCATAAAAACGTTAATAGATAATTTCAAACCATCAGCATTTTTTCCCAAAGTGACTTTGATGTCAAAATAAGTTTATGAAAGAAGTTATTGACGTGTAACATTATTAACAAATCGTAAAAAACAAGATAAATTCTTGTCCATGAAAAATAAATGCAGACATGATAAAGGAATTTAATTTTATTCACTTGATGAAAAATCGAGACTGTTTTTTGTGAAAAAGTGAAGACACTGGAAACTTATACCTAAAAATAAACTATAACATAAATTCTTTGCTGAACAATAAAACTACGAGTGCTCCATTTTCTGCAGCAAATTGGGGCTAGAGCAGAACTGATAGGATCGCAGCCATTCAGGAATCGTAATACCTGTTCCAACGAACCGGGCGCTAAATTATAGATACAAGCCTGCAATATAATACCTTCTGTGAAATAGATAAGTTTCGAGACTAGAATTACGCAATTTATTCGTAACATGAATGTTATACCGAACTACCAACCCGCACTGGGCCCGCGTGGTGGATTACAGCCCACTCCCTCTCACAGAGAGGAGGCCTGTGTCCCAGCAGTGGGAACATTATAGGCTGATTATGATTAACTTCAAGTTTCGCTGGAAATATAATAACTAATTTATGTAACACTAGCTGCACCCCGCGTTTTCACCCGCATAAGTCTCTATCCCGTAAACTATCGAGATAAAAAGCATCTTATGTCCAGGGTGTCTTGTATATCCAGGTCCCCAAATCCGTTAAGTCGTTTTAGCGTGAAAGCGTAAGAAACAAACATGCAAAAAATCAAATCTTATCTCTTTATAATATTATTACTAGGTGGGCCCCTCGGTTTGACCCGCATAAGTGTCGATCCAGTGGGAATATCGGGACAAAAAGTATCTTATGTGTTAATCCTGGTTATAAACTATCTGTGTGCCCATCCAAATCCGTTCAGCCGTTTGTGCGTGAAGAAGTAAAAACATACAAACACGTCATGTCAGTGACTCTACTTCTTTCAACCTTTATAATACTATGTACTGACGCCAGCACATCAAGCCCGAAACTGTCAAATTTTACCAATCAACTTTGAACTTTATGCTTTAGCAATAAAGTTGAAAATCTTTTAAAGAAATTTGACAGATTGTAGTATCTTGTTGTGCTGTTGTCTGTACCTATATTACCAAACTTTTAATGTCCTACTCTGCAGTAGGCGCGAGAAGAGGCCTTTGCCTGCGCAAGGGCCTCCTCTCGAGCAGAGAAAGCACGAGCATTGATCACCACGCTTGCTCAAGACGAGATGACGTTTTCAGTTTATTACCTATAAGTCGATGATTCAGATTGAGATTAATTGTGTGTTACGCAAATTATGGTGCAGCTTTCATGATCTTTTCCCGGCACCAATGTCAATAATATCCAACTCCAAAGTCCAACTAATGTCGTGAACATGGACCGATAATCACTACATTTCTTAGTCAAGACTTCCGCTCACACCAACCATATAACCAAAACAATCAGCATGACATTAATTCCATCCTTTATTACTAACACCGTTACGGTTCGGTGTGACAGGCTCCCATCATGACACTGACACACACGTCCCACATTGAGCGCGTCACGTCATCGCACATCTGACACATAATCGCTCCGGAACCAAAACATGATCCTTCTTCCTGTTTATTGTATTATCTGTTGTACTGAAGGATTGATTTATTTCTTAAGGTAATGAGGTCGATGTGTGGAAAGGACAGTTTTGTTTGGAGATGTTGATGTATCCAATTAGTAGGCGGGTTTATCGGGTTGACTTTAAAATTTAGGTTATTTGTAAGTAAGAGTTACCATTTCTTATCCTAACTTATAAATTATAAATGCGAAAGTAAGTTTGTTTGTTTGTTACTTTTTCAAGTCTAAACCATCTAACCGATCACCCTGAAATTTTGCATATAGGTACGTTGTCAGGTGTACAGAAACGGACATAGGGTACCTTTCATCCCGAAAAAAAGTGCTGTTCCCGAGGAAAACAACAATAACGTTACTATGATAATAGATGGCGCCACGTGTCTTTTGTCTTGATCGCAGACGAAGTCGCGGGCAATAGCTTGTTTCCACATAAATAGAAAATTAACATTTAGGCTCAGTGGTTAAAATAAAGACACTGTAGCGGTAGCTATGCCAGTAAACGTAGGTTCGCGTCCCGCTAATCTATAGGTAGAGTACCTACCTATTAATAAAGCTGAAGAGTTTGTTTGTTTGAACTCGCTTATCTCTGGAACTGCTACTTGGATTTAAAATTAACTTTTGCATTTGATAGCCCAATTCTTGAGCAAGGCTATTTAACATCATAACAACATCTAGGCATCCTATGAGTCGAGCAAAAAAAAAAATAAGCAAGAACGCGGAAACAAACTAATAGCGCGGGCTTGCGATGCGATGCAACGGGGTGGGTCGGGAAAAAGAAGACATTACACACTAGTGACATTGACACTAGTGTCAGTATGAAATGTATCAAAATATTCTACCCATACCGCTGAAATTAATTTCACTCGGCTGACTGAATTCTGCAATTATTTCGGATTAACTTGGAAAAGACAAAACTATTGTTAGAAAGTACCACTTGGACCCATTATCCACTTCCTTCATTCCTGTGGAAAACATAACCATGTCAATTACAAAATAAGGTTCAAAATCGTTTCAACTTCGAACTACCTATTAAGACCGTCTAATATAGGTCGTTTGTCCAATTTCACAATTCGGAATTGCGCGGTAATCGCGTTATCAACTGGACTATCACGGTATTACCCGTTATAATCTAAACTATGTGCCTGACTTCGCAAATATGAAGGGTTATAGGTATTGTAAGAACTGCTGGTGTTCCAATTAGAAGGTAATGTGTTGCTAGCATAATATCTTTTTAAGTGTCCCGAATCCCGAGTCCTATTCAATGACATTCCCAGTCTTTTTACAAAAATTCAATCAAATAATATCCAATAGTTTAGTCTCTATAGTTATAGATCGGCAAAGTCTGTCCATCATTACTATTAAGTTTGTTTGAAAAACATTGAAATTCTATATTATTTGATAAATTATTTTATAAATATTGCCAGTACTTTTTTATTTATTGCCTCCGTTCTGTGAGAGAGAGTGGGCTGTAACCACGCGGGCCCACTGCGTGTTCGTAAATGTCACATGTCTTCGATTTTTTGGTTCTCTGCCATGCCGGTTTCCTCACAATGTTTTTCTTCACCGTGTTGAGTGTAGTAGTAATTTTTTTTTTGTATTCTTTTAAATGCAACAATCTCTCCTTAGACATTTAGCTGCTCCTTTGTTCGAAGTTATTCTGTAATTGGTCTTTGAAGCAGTGAGGAATTGTCCATTGACCACTCTCGCTTATTCTATTGGGAATCGGTTTATTAGAGTAGAAACACTTTTCTTCCTCAGTCTTGTGTATACAGTACTTCCAGATCCCACTAAATCAGCAACTTACACTATTTATAGCGCCTGTTTGGGTTCGAAACCACGACACTCAAAAGTCGCGGCCATTACCACGCTACGGGGCCACCACTGCTCATCGTCCTACTCATTGTATAGTATATTTCTAGATCCTACATATTAAAAATGCCCAAGTTCCAAAATAGAGGCATTTCCAGTAGATTCTACCGTGACAGCTAGATTAATATAAATTTAGAACAGTGCAAGCGAAACCCTCCATACTTATTCTCAACTACTGCTTTTAAAGCAAGAATCAACAGTATGCAATAGCGAACACGAGAAAAATGTCGTGAAAATGAAGTTCAAGGAAACCCGGAGAAATTATTACACAGACTTGGAAAATGCAACTAAATTAATCAGAAAAGAACAAAGATATATTATATCCACTTTCCAATGCAAATAATATATAAAAAAACAAACCTGTATGTTTATTACAAAGATGCACTAACATTATTGTGAGTTATATTTAGACTGAGACTTGAATAGATAACCCCAGAAGAGGTCTTAAGTGCACACAAATTGATGCATGTGAAGTCCAAAGTTATTGTTTACGTTAAAGCACTGTCTACACGAGTATCTAATCTATCTTTTACAGTAGGAAATGATTTATGCTTACATGTAAACTCTGATTTTGAATTTGCTAGACTAAAATTACAGCTTCGATCGACCTTTTTTTGTCAACATGACATTAATGTGATGATCGCAGCAGTCGTTTTGTCAAGCAAATTGAAAATCAGAGTTTCAGAGAGGCTTTCGCAAGTAAGGAGATGGCGAGAGACAAAATTATTTCCTTAATGTTAAAACTAGGTTGAATGTCTAAAGAGTCTCACTTTTATTATTCCAAACTTCTTACCAAGCATTCTTAATTATTTTGCTTTTGTCGATTTAAGACTCTAGTCACATAACTTACAAAACTGTAACAGAGTGCAGTTATTTCTACTAGAATGCCTTAATACTTAAACTATGATAAGTTTAATAATTGACATTGAAGAACCCAACTTCCTACATAGTAGAAATCTTCATATCTTAAAGAAACGTTAGCGCCTAATAAATTAAGGAGATAACTAAAGCGTAGACAACTAAAATACCAAGTGAGCGTGCCAAAATCTCAGACATTCTGCCCCAAACTTAATAACTTGTTACAATCAAAATTGAACTTTAAAACAACTGTGTATAGTTTAGGTTTAATTTAACAGGCAAACATCTAGAAGTTAAAGAAAATTGCACTATAAAGTTGAAGAGGTAGAGCCTAATTTTAAATGAGGTTGTTGCTGTTAAAGGCTGCTCAAATAGTTTTAGAGTGAATCGCTGGCGTGTCTTGCGATAGCTACTTGAATAGAATTCTCTAACAATGTCGCCCCAAACATTTTGTTCTCGTGGCAGCTTTTGGTGATCAGAGTATCGGCGACTAACAAACGGTATTTACGAGGAAGATGTAAGTGGAAGCGCCGGGACACCCTGAGAGAACTTAATTACAACGACCACATTGTTGATGTTCTTTAAAATGTTCAGGTGCGTAGTACCTACTCACAACCGGCGTGTGTATGACCAGATACTATTCAGGAGACCTGTCGCAGTAAGATGGTTGAAGCCGTGTTATAGTTATTTTCCTAGGGACATACCGCCAATGCGTTATTTCTAACGCTTTTTTTATCCAAAGGTCCGCGGTCTACTTTTCGTATCTCAAACAGAACTGAAGATCCAACTTCAATAGAATTTTATTTAAAGGCTCTTTTATAATTTTCAAAAGCAAAAGCTTCTATGTATAATTTATCTTAAGTACTATTGATCACAAAAGTCTCCGTCTTACACAGTCGCCAATTACAGGTTTACCAGCAAACTCAGAAGAAAAGTGATCACACGTAATAATAAAAAAAAAACAAAAGAAAAAGTCTTTTAAAAACAGTTAGTTGATTGGACAGTTTTATTGAAATTATGTAAACAGTTGTGCAAACCAAAGAAAAGAAAATATATACCTACGAGTGTACTTATAATTATTATTTTAGTGGATTAGTCTAGTACTCTAAGTAAGATAGCTCGTGTTCGTATCCTAATGATGAACCGCTTTCATATAACTATATTACGGTAAATAGCCATATCCCTAGGCATATAACTGTATCACGGGTTCAACCATCTCACTGCGGGAGGTCTCCTGAATAGTATCTTTAGAGTTAAGGGGCTACTAAGATTAAATTAGAGCGATGGAACCAAGTATCCATACGGTCTCTTATAAAGTTATGAGGCGATGACCAATATCGATTTTGTCTAAAAGCTTCAAGCTGGAGAGGGATTCAAATTTTGGAACTAATAAATGTATGAAGAGATATACCAAATGGCTTTTAATGTATAGTTTAACTTTTTACTGCCTCTGGAGTAGGTAGAAATCGTATTTTTTTAAATTGGACGTCACTCCACTGCTTGTTGCATAAACATTTCAAATCTTTGTATTTTTTGGAGGGGGGGCGTGCATTTTTAAGCTATACCATCTCTACCTACTTGTCGGAGTGTGTTACCAAAGTGAAAAAAACTGATGTGTTGCAACTAATATTAATTTCTCTTAAAAACTGAACTATCGCCTAAAGATTAAACAGTACTCAATGCATTCAGCTGTCGTTACCTAATAGGTCCTACCACCATATATTTGGTTTAGGTACCTACTACCAAAAAATATTCTTGCATAGTTCTGGGGAAGTTCACCTTGGAGAACCATAGCGGAGTAAGGTGATTGAACATAAAAGAACGTAAATATAACTAACAAATTATCGTGGAAATGCAGCATTTTCTTGTTGCGGAAATGCAGCATTTCATTCAACGATGTTGGATCTCGGCACTCGGCATCTTTCACTGGTCTACCGAATGATCAACAAATGAAATGAAACATTCCTATGTTATTTTGTCGGTGTCGTATGAACATGGAATGAAACAAAAATAAACAGTCTAACATCAGTTTTAGTAGGAATGTCGAGCGGGGCAGGGAGCAGGGCTAGGGAAAATGTGGCAAATAAAACGCTTTCCGGCGCGGTTCATTATTAGGGAAAGACAGTACCTAGAATGTTTCATACAAAATTACTATACTGTCACAGCCGTACTGAAACAATATCACGGAAAATTAAGTCGTTTACCTAGGCCAGTAGACGTTTACAACCGTATCCGTATAGAGCGTTGTGGATGAAATCTGTTTACGTGTCGGCATGGCACAGAGCTTGTACACCACTTGTTTTTTTACAGTAAATCAACGTGATCTCAGCCTTAATGCTTTATGCATAAAGTATATACAATAAGCAAATAAATTTTACACTGCGGTAGCCGTGTTCCATGACCTTTTAAAATACGGTTACAGCCGTTACCGCACCGAGCGGGGTAAAATTATTTTGATTCTAGTTGCCCCTTCCAAAAGGGTTTCGTATGGAGAAGAAAGGGCAAGCAAACTTTACCGTTTCCTACTCTTTTAAAATGTTTTACAATATTATATACATTTATGTATATTATGTGAAGATGATGCACCCAATTTATAATTACTATATCACAATAGATATGTTATGGGATAACCAGGGGGGTAATCTCTTATCACACTAACAGTAGTCGGCTTTCATTTTGACAATAGAACAATTTTCATTGCATTATTTAAGTCATTGAGCAGACAAATTTTTGGAACATAATTATGAAGCAATGGATTAGCAATGTCCTTCAAATGATTCAGATTGAGACTAAAAGTGTGTTATACAATTAGGGTAGGTAATAGGTAATATGGGCTGGTGTCAACTCCACGTCAATACACGTATTTTGCGTAAAATTAGGGTACGTAAGTGGATATTCTAGCCATCCGTCACTCAAAGAAACGCTATCTTCTTTTAATCAAAGTAAGTATTTTTAAGTAAAAATACACAATTCATAAACAGCCCGTAAGAAAACAGATTTTTTTGAGACTGTAAAATGTAGAAGGTATCGAACGATTTAGTTTTATTACGAGTCTTGACATAATTTAGTTTTATTACGAGTCTTGACATAGTCTTGAATAAAAATCATTCGTGTGTGGACACTCACACACACAGTACGTGCCACTCAAAAGAAATAGATCGCCAACCTTTTTGCGTTTTATTTCGGTTCAATCTATACAGAATTTTGAAAATGAAATCGTGCGCAGTTTGTAACGTGCAATTCAACGATGGCGTCCAGTGTGGCAGTTGCAAGAAGCACCTGGATTTTGGATGTGCAAACATCTCAGAAGCCGGATGGAGAAAGCTGGGAGCCAATAGGATGGCACAATGGAAATGCCCCAATTGCAGGACCTCATCACCAGTTGTCCCTGCCCCGGAACCTGCGTCTTTGGATACCATATTAAGCGAGATACGTGACATGAAGCGGCAGCTACTTAACTTGCCGACCTTGGTAGAAGACATTCGCGACATCAAGAGTGAGTTGGCTGAGCTGAAGTTGACATGTGAGGGCACTGTAGGGAGACTTGATGACTTTGACACAAGACTCGTGGAAGTTGAAGCAAAAGTGTCTGAATTTGAAAAGCTTCAGGAAACGGTGAATTGTTTGCAGACTGATTTGGCGAGCACTAAGTATCTACTCTCGACATACGAACAGAGATCCAGGCTAAACAACGTTGAAATTAAGGGGGTTCCTATTAAGAAGGATGAGAATTTGTATTCAATTATCGACGCTATCGGCCGTCAAGTTAACTACAGCTGTCCCAAAGCCCAGGTGAACTATATTTCAAGGGTCCCTATTTTTGGTTCCAATGAAAAGCTGATAATAGTGAGTTTTTTAAACCGGTATGTAAAGGAAGATTTCATTGCGGCGGCTCGTGCTAAGAAGGACCTATCCACTTGTGACATCGGGTTTCAAGGCTCATCTCAACGTGTGTATGTTAATGATCACCTAAGCGTGGAGTACAAAAAGCTTTTAACCAAAGTTAAAACCATTGCCAAGGACAAACATTACGAATACGTATGGGTTAAACATGGTAAAATTCATCTACTTAAAAATAATCATTCGAAAGTTTTTATTGTAAGGAAGGATTCAGATTTAAACAAGATTGTCTAAGATGCCGCGTAATCTTTATACTTACTTTCCTATCTTACTATTATATTTTGCCTCAATGGCTGCAAGTGATTGATACCGTTTGTGTCTCAATAACTTTTTGCAAACTGTTTAACACCTCTGCCATACTAACGAGCTGTTCGACACCTCTCTTTTGTTTAGCTACCTGCTTGCTTTGTGTTCGTTATCGCGCTGTTCACTTTAGAGCTTTACCGCAGTACAGTATGTTTTACTCTCTCGCACTTGGACGTACCATGCATTATTGCTTGCTTTTTCGCACAGCTGTTTACTACATAATATCGTATGATTCTTGCGCTCGCACAAATATTATCGACTTTTACCTTCATTATACTTATTTTTTTATTTTTTACCGTAATTTACAATATTATTTAATGAAATGCTTTATTTTAATGGATTATACAGATTTATACTCAATTATTAGCCTTGCCTTTTAATGGCTCCTAAGTTAAATATATTTTATCAAAACGTTCGCGGGCTTAGAACTAAAAGTGATTCTTTCTATCGTCAAATGTTATTAAACTCGTACGATATTATTCTTCTTACAGAGACGTGGTTATTAGATGGCGTTTTAAACTCCGAATTCTTTGATGAACGGTACATTGTGTGGCGTCGTGATCGAGATTATGTTTTGACCGGGCAATCGCGTGGTGGGGGTGTGCTTATTGCTACACGTAGGGAACTCTCAGCTATATGCCAACCTACCTTCCATTCTACAGCAGAGGATTTATGGCTCAGCATACGACTGAAAAATACTAATACACGTAAATATATTACCTTACATATTTGTGTTGTTTATTTATGTCAACAAAACTTAGGCCTTTCTTTTTCTTTACAACTTCGCAGCTACCTTACAAAATTAAACCAAATAGTTATAAGTAATTCTTCTGATACCTTTCTCATCATTGGTGATTTTAACATGAGCGGTATTAACTGGGTCCTATCTGACAATCTATCGCTCGTCCCAATGAACCCGATTAGACCTGACGAAATTTTACTTGGTGACGAATTATGTACCCTAGACCTTGGTCAATATAATGGTGTTCTTAATAGGTATGGCAAAATTTTAGATTTGGTACTTTCAAACCAATTAGTTAATGTGGTTGAATGTTCAAGTCCGATGGTTCCCATCGACGCCTACCATCCAGCACTATTAATTACTATGGATTTCGTTGAAGCTCCTCTATTAGAGTGCGCGCCACGGATGAAATATATGTTCGACAAGGGTGACTATGAATCTATCAACAAGGACATCTTCATGACTGACTGGGAATCCGAGTTCGCGGCGCGATCAATTGATGAATCATTAAACTTTTTTAATCAAGCTATTCTCAATTTACACACAAAATACATTCCACAAAAAGTTAATCGTAGCAAAACATATCCAACTTGGTATGATTCGGCATTAATTAAAACTATTAAAGAAAAATATAAATATTTAAAAAAATTTAAAACCTACGGCAATATTGCTGATGAGTTAACTTTTAAGCTTCTTCGTGAAAGGGTAAAGGTTTTAGAATCGCAATGTTATGAAAACTACCTGAAATTAACCGAGAAATCTATTAAAGACAACCCCAAGTATTTTTGGACCTTCGTTAAAAAACGACACAACTCAAATGCAGTTCCGAGCACTTTTAACTATAATAGCGAAGTGTTGCGTACCGGAGAAACAATTTGCGAAGCGTTTTCTAAGTACTTTCATTCTACATTTCTAGATACTAGCCCTAGTCATGGAACATCTTCACCCCCTCTCTTTACTGAATCTTCCAGCTTGTCTGATATAATATGTAGCATTGTAGTGAACGTTGAAGAGGTTTCTAACTTGCTTCGCACATTAGATACTTCTAAAGCGGCTGGCCCCGATAATATTTCTTCTAAGTTTCTTGTACGATGTTCGTCATCGGTTGCCCATCCTATCACGATTCTCTTCAGGAAATCCTTGGATACTTGTGTTGTACCTGAACTTTGGAAATCGGCTTTCATAACGCCTATTCACAAAAAAGGAGTCAAAACCGAAATTGTAAATTATAGGCCGATATCCAAGCTCTGTACTGTGGCAAAAATCTTCGAAAGGATCATCTATAACCAAGTGTATAGTGCTCTTAAAAATTCCTTTAGTTCGTTTCAACATGGCTTCCTGAAAGGTAGGTCTACCGTCACCAACTTAATTCTGCTCAATGATTCTCTCACTGAAGCCATGGATAACGGTAAGCAGGTTGATGTCGTTTATACCGATTACAGTAAAGCTTTTGATCGGATTGACCATGAGATCTTACTATCAAAGTTATATGGTATGGGAATACGGGGTGATTTACTTAGATGGTTTTCTTCTTATCTGGAGAACAGGTCCCAAGCAGTAGTATTAAGCAATTATATGTCTGGTTGGGTTCCTGTCCCCAGTGGAGTCCCCCAGGGTTCACTGCTCGGCCCACTACTTTTCATCATCTACATAAATGACATTAACTCTTGCCTGACCTCGTCCAGTCTGTTGTGTTTTGATGATGACATGAAAATCTATGCTACAATATCATCACATGCGGACGTGATCGCACTTCAGGATGATTTATGTCGTCTAGAGGCTTATTGTCGTGGGAGTAAGCTTGATCTTAACCCAGCTAAATGTTCGGTTCTAACATATTCTCGAAAGCGCTCAATTATACCTTCATCGTATATCTTAGGTGATCAAGTACTACCTAGAACGAATTGCATCCGAGATCTGGGGGTTTATCACGATTCTAAGCTTACGTTTGAATTTCATGTCGATGCCATAATCGCTAAAGCATCTAAAGCACTAGGCTTCATAATGCGGATATCCAAGTGCTTCACTCAAGCCAAAACTTTAAAAATACTTTACTGTACATTTGTTAGAAGCCACTTGGAATACGCGTCTGAAATCTGGAATCCATGTTATCAAAAATACATTGATCGGATAGAGAGCATCCAGAAAAGATTCATCAAGTATTTGTGTTATCATCAGAAAGTGACCTACCGTTCTGAAGATTACCTCAATCTCTGTAAGAAGTATCATATTCTACCCCTAATCAATCGGCGAGTAATCTCTGACTGCATTTCATTATTTAAAATTTTCAATAATTCTATTAATAACCCCGATATTCTATCCAAATTTTATTTTAACGTTCCCGGAAGGTCGAAGCGATGGAACGAACCGTTGCGTGTTCCATTTACATCTACGAATTATAGACAAAATTCATTTATAGTGCGTGCAAGTAGAAACTTTAATAACATGTGTAAGCAGCATGATTTTGATCCTTTCATAACAGGTGTTTCCTCGGCCAGAAAGTGCCTGAGCTTTAGCTTTTTTAATTAAGATTTTGCATGTTCAGGTTTTATTCTTGTATTGAATATGTAATGTGAATTTAGTTTAAGCTTGAATGTTATACTGCTTTTTTTCTTTTCTTTATTTTTTGGCAACTGGGTTGTGTTGTTCACACTCTTTCTTTCCAATCTGTTTTTAAAAGTGATGACTTTTAATTGGCTGTCAGTCTCACATACTATTTTTTATTTTGTTTGTTTTAGCTGTAAGTCATCCATAGTTAATAAATAAATAAAAAAAATAAATAAATAAATTCGAAGTTGAAAGATTGCTTCTAAAAATATCTTGTCTTGAAAAATTTTAGGGAAGGTTGCCTTTGATTTATTGTTTGAAGTAATAATTACTTAAGAGCGCTTACGATGTTCCTACGGTATTTCATACAAACATTCAAGCCATTGTTTTTCGAAATGAATGAACCGATTTTAATGAAACTTCATACGCATAAGCAGGATACAAAGGTCTAAAAAGTTAGTAAAGAAAATTTTATGCGTATGAAGTTTCATTAAAATCGGTTCATTCATTTCGAAAAACAAAGGCTTGAAATTTTGTATTAAATGCCGTACGTCGTAAACGCTCATAATAAAACTTTGTATTTATATTAAGTACATAATAAACTATTTTTGTGTTGTGTTACCTAATAAACAACTGACTGTTGTCAATTTATTCATCTTTGACGGCCCTGTTCCCCTCCTACCTTTTGTGCAACTGTGCTGCTGGGAGTTTATTCCGCCACTTCTTCCAGCGAAAGCACTAGGATGTGATGAAGGGCTGGCTTTTTGGGGGACTGACTTATGTAATTTTGACGTTCGAAAAATGCTGATTCTCAGCCTAATTTGTAATAATGACTTTTGATTTTATGCCATGCCTTCCTGCAATGCCTGCTCTCAACCAGATCTTCTGAATGTCATCCACCCATCTAGCTATTGGTCTGCTGTTTTCAATTAAGTAGGTACCTGATGAATCCTCAAGGGTTAGAGATGTAATAAACAAGGTATCGTGTTTTTCCAGTGCAGTCCAAACTTTAACAGTCAATTTTTTAATTGTGATGTCCGAAGAAGTTTTGACTGGTCGATTTTTTTCAACTTAGGTATTTAAGTAAAAAAACTTACGTATTAGCAGTCAAAGTTAAAAGTGCTTTATGACAAGAAAGTGTTATGACAGTAACATGAAAATGAAAAACAAATAAATACGATCTACAATATCTTGAGCGAAAAACCTGAATCATGACAATGTGAAAGTTTCGCGAAAATTCATCAACAATTCCAATTTTATCTTTACTAACCGTTGAAGTAATTTGATTTGAGAGAGACTTAATATCTGATACTCTTGTACCTATAATAATCCTTCGAAAAAGTTCTTTTGAATTTTCAAGTTGTGTTCCCTTGATTTACAAGTTGTAGACATATTTGATTGTCATTGTTATTTACATACTTACGAAGTTACGAGGCCTATTGATCTTTATTAAAATTCTCGATATGTATACCTACTCTTTTCAATTTTTATTTTATTTTAGCCCTTAATGTCTCACTGCTGTGCAAAGGCCTAGGCCTACTCACATGCATACATAAATATAATATAACTTATTATATCTGTCGTCTTTTTGGTTAATAACTGTTTTTCTAATCCAGACAAACGTAACATCAATTTGAATACACTTTTCTTTTCCCGTGTTTTGTCAATTGGAAAAAGATGTGCAGCTGAATCCTGTTAACCAATGTCCTCTTGTTCTGTTGTGCAATTATTTTGACAAGACTTTAGGGTCGTTTGCTGGATCAGTCTACACTGGCATACATACTCAGCCTATCGCAGTTCACTTCTGGAAGAACGAAGGCCCCTACTAAACCGTGCCACATCACCTGGTCCTCCGCCTACCGCATCCAGTCTGTCCCAGCCACCTTTTTAATGTCGTCGATCCACCTAGTCAAGGTCCTACACTACGCTTGCCGACACGCGGACTTCACACTGCAAATACGTAATAAGCAATAATTTAATAAAGTTGCTTATCCAAACATTTGTTTCATTCACAGGCCAAGAATACAACTTCAACAAACTAACAGACGAAGAAGTGAACTCTCTAGGTCAAACCTACGACTACGACTCCATCATGCACTATGCGAGGAACACCTTCAGCAAGGGCACGTACCTGGACACCATCCTGCCGCTGGAGGTCCATGGCAAGAAGAGGCCGGAGATCGGCCAGCGAGTAAGACTGAGTGCCAGTGATATCGCACAAACTAATCTCCTATACAAATGTGCAAGTAAGTTCTGAGAAGTGGGTACTTATACAGGGTCAAATTTAATTAGTTAGCGAAACTCCGTAGACGTGATAAAACCAAAAAAAGGAATTGATGAGTTTCATTTTTAGAGTCAACGACCGCAGTTTCTTGAAATATCAGGTTAAAATATCACTTTTTTGTTGTGTAAACTTGTACCGATATCTGAACACAATAAAACAAAAAAAGAACAGATTTTCATCATCTAATAATTTTTGTTTGTTTTGTTGTTTTTAGATATACGACTACGACACCCATCACGTCTGTGGAGTTTAGCTAGCTAATATATATTTAACCCTGTATTTTGCTAACCTTTTTGTACTAAAGTTGTCGACATAGTTTTCTTTTCAAGATTTCTGGTAAAGTGAGTTGCACACTATGGTTGCATCATTTTCATTTAATTTTGTTAATTTGACGCTCATCATTAAAATAAAACTTATTGCTATAATTTTGAGTGAATCATTCAAAACACATCAAATCTTTATTTCGGTTGATACAATTAAAATAAAAGTCTATCTTGAAACAGAATAATTGAATTGTGCCTCCAGAAAATCTAATATCTTAAATCAATACGAATAAAGCAGACTATTATTTCTAAAATCAAATTACCTACTTCAATTCACAAAACTGCTGTTTGAACAGCCAATATTGTTGCGATCAAAAATCCCTTACCATCCGTTCATATTCTTATTCATTTATTAATTTTGTCCGTCCGTTAAATAAATAATCCTTTAAACAAAGGGACGCAGTTTGATTACGTAAATAAATCCCCAATTTAAAGAGTGACCGTACTAAATTAGCTCGCATCGGTGTTTACAGGTAATAATTATGATTTAATATTGTCAACAGAATGCGGAAGGACTTTGCTGGGTAATTCTGGGTGGTTTAACTCACCCGGTTGGGGTAGTGAGACTCCTCCCACGACCCCGGAACGGTGTGAATGGAGAATAGTGGCTACGCATGGTGAAAGAGTCGTCCTCAATATTACAGGTAAGTTTAAGCATAGGTTTTGTTGATAAGTTTAGACGGAAGAAATCAGCATCGTTTTCATTTTGATGTTCAAAAGTGCCTTTTACGAGGGGCGTTCAATGAATTCTCGGTATCAGGGTGATTTACTAATGATGTGGGTAATTTGATTTATTAATTAATTAATGACATTCTCTAAGGGTATTAAGGTAAAATTTTATATAGTTGTGATCATTAGTTTGCTAGTTATCCTTAGTCAACGACAACTGGAATGGCTAACGTGACAATGTTAAAGAAAATCGAGCACCGTGCTGTTATAAAATTCCTTACCAAACAAGGAAAAAGTCAAAAAACTATTCACGAAGAGATGGTGGCTGTTTACCAAGATTCTGCACCTTCGTTATCTACGGTTCAAAAGTGGTCAAGTGAATTTAAAAGGGGCAGAGAGAGTATTGAAGACGACACTCGCCCGAGCGGCCCGGTTACTGCCTCTACGGAAGAAAACGTGAATAAAGTTGAGAAGCTTATACTGGAGGATCCACCTCTCTGTTGGTTCCGTGCACAGTATTTTTCATGACCTTCTATACCTTTCAAAAGTCAGTGAAAGATGGGTGCCGCGAAAGATTACGGCGCCTCAATAGCAAGTGCGAATCGTGTGCTGTAGAGAGTTTTTAGAACTCTGTGATGATTTTTTTCGAAAAAGACCTTCGTGGGAAATGATTTTCCAATGATGAAGAGCTCAAGGCGGCATAAAATGGGCATTTTTCAGAGAAAGAGGAAAGTTATTTTTTACAGGGTATTGAAAAGTTAAATTCGAGATGTAATAAATGCATTGGGGGTAATGGGGGATTACATTGAAAAATAAAAATAATTTTAATTGAATTTACGTCTTTTTTCATGCCGATACCGAGAATACATTGAACGCCCCTCGTATGTGCCTATTTGAAATAAATGCTTTGACTTTGACTTTGACATCAGCAGGGTTGGTAATTGCGTGACACACATAAAATGGCAATTGATCGCAATTTGTTTCATTTTGACAGTTCAGCGACATTCATTGAGTTATTTACATTGTTGAACAGTAAAATTTTTCAAACCTATGGAGCAATGGATTATAATAACATATCCTTCATAAACCTTGGATTGCGATTTATTTATTTATTTAAGAAAGCACAACCACATCACGTACATTAAACTTATGCTAGAATAATTTTAATAACTAAAGGTCTAATGTACATGACAATTATGGCGTACATAGCATTGATGATATATCTTGCTGCCTTAAAAAGATTGAAAGTGTACGGCATGGATATGACAAACCCAATGACATATCTCAAATTGAGATCTTACTTTCCTTCATGGGTTTTTGGGACTCACACAGTTCTCGTCTTAAATTTCTATATTTATATTAGGTACTGTTTTTAAATAAATTATATATTTTTATTTTCAATGATGTTCCTATGTGAAAAGAACAAAAGGGTTTATGTCTTAAATACTGAAACGCTTTACTATCTGAATTGGTAGATATAAGATATAATTAATTGAATTGATTGACAGTTTGTTTTTATTCATTGTTGTCAATTGAATTGATGGACAGGAGATTTATTTGTGGTCGGCGCTACATGTCTTATTTTTTCTTCTGTACTTCTCTATTAGTCGCCATCTCGACAGTCACCCCCTTTCTAACCATATCATCATTCACACAGTCCATCCATCGTTTGTTTGATCTTCTTCTACTTTATGTAGGTATTTACTTATCTTTATTATGACATTTAAATGTAATATCCTTTAAAACTGGGCCAATATATTGTATACATATACACTCAGTCTCCACAGCTTTAAATGTCAAGTGCTCATCAACTTACGCAAATCGTCTCCATCTCATCGGGACGTACTTCGCTACATTCTAATTGATTGAATTCATTTCCAAGTGTAAATTGCATATTCTCACCTTTTACTTTTAAATGTGTTTGCTTCGTCTGCAATTCTAAATACATTTTACTTTTGACTATACTCTGTTAATTTTATTAGTTAATTTTCATTTCAAAATTTCATTTTAAACAACATTTTGTGTTACTTTGGGACCAAGTTAAATTGATATTCGTACTTCTGTACAGCTACTTTATAGATTTATAGGGAAAAAGATTCTATAAAAGTCCCTCTTGAATCATTCCTCGTATTGGGAAGCCATCTTTGCGACATTACATCTACAGCCTGCTGTTAGCCAGAAGCAATCACTACCAACAACAAGGCTCAAAAAATATGTGGCTCGTTTAGATGTCATGCTATTATAATAAACTTCCAAGCCGCATTCAAGAACTAAAGCCAAAAAATAAATTTATAAAAAAATATTTATAACAAAGGTGATTGATTTTTATTATTAACAATTTTGATATAATTTGTATTATACACGTTGACATTTTACGAATATTATTACACAATTGCATGAATATTTACTTTTTGATTCAATTTACATACAGAAATAAATAGATTTGTCATTCATTCTATGTTATTTGAATTCGAATTCTCTATGAAAACGGCAACAGGCGCAAATTTCGACCTCAACGGAAGCGTTTTTATACAGTTACAGAGAAACCAGTCGTGTCGCTGCGGTCTGTCGTAGCGATTTGGTGCCTTTGCCGCTGCAGCTTGCTGTTGCAGTCACCTACGAAATAGTACCTTTACACAACTTCCTCCCAATGAGACTAATTTTTATAACCATTCTCTATCATCATCATCTGCCTAGCCTTTTCCCAACTACGTTGGGGTCGGCTTCTAGTCTAACCGTATGCAGCTGGACCAGTATTTTACATGGAGCGACTGCCTATCTGACCTCCACAACCTAGTTACTGGGTAATACGATACCCCTTGGTAAGACTGGTTGTCAGACTTTCGGGCTTCTGACTACCCGTAACGACTGTCAAAGATCCACGAATGATAGCCGGGACCAACGGCTTAACGTGCTTTCCGAGGCACGGAGGGGTCTCGGTATGTAAAGATGGTCACCCATCCACAGACCAATCGCGGTAAGCTTAACCTGATCGATCGACCTGTGGATCGACCTGTGCGGCTGTTACAATTTAGCCACGGGCCCCATTCTCGATGTAGGAGAAAAAATATTATTAGATAATTCATAATTATTTGTCTGTCTTTACGCTTAGCACTTATACACTATCACTATATAAGAGTGTTGATGCAGTTTTCACCATCATTCAAAGCATTTCTTCAATATGCTTTATGTATTACATTCAAACTTCGCCTATGCAAAGCCAAGAAGCGGTCTATAGTATCTTATAAAGACGACATACAAGACATCACTCGAATATCCCTATTTTTAGCTCCATTTCCTTTCTATTGTTTCGGTATTGTATCCAAAAATCCATACAGTACTGCTTACTCCTCAATAAGTATAAAGGAGCTCTCTCCAGAATGGCTCTGAAGTGTTTGCAGAGAGGTTTGGCAGCTCAATTTTGTTGGAGAGCTCACTCGAGACGTCCCTCGGCTGTAAGCGAATCGTTAATTTTTATAAATACACGCAAATTGGCGCTTTATGTCGCCAAGTTCTGAGATTTTAATGATATGAACTATACCAACTAGGACCAACTAGGACCAACCTTCTCGCCAAAACACCATTGACCCTCGCTATTCGGCTAATTAACGAACTTCACGTGAAGATCGATGTATTTACATGCCATTTGAGTGAACTCGCAAAAATACTGATGTTCATTTTATGTTATAATGTAGATTAGAGTAGGCTTTAAGTATGTTGTTGTTTTTATATTATTTTATTTTTTTTTATTTTATTTAGGGAATTTGGTACTTATACAATTAGTTTTAACGTTATTCATAGTTTTAAATTGTAAGTTATATTAATTTTAAGACCACGCTATCGCATTAGGTATAAACCTGTAATGATAGTGGTAGGGAGATTTTTAATAAATAAATAAATAACTTTAAATAGTTGTCTGCCAAATTACGATGAATTTTTGGTAAACTATTTCACGATTGCTTTTCTCCGCCGTTGTTAATCCTTAGGTGACAGAAAATTGGTGCTTCGTTCACTACATTGAGGAAACTTGAAAAATTTCGTGACATATAAATAAAATCCACCAGAAAAATTTCTAACATGGCAACCAATAGTGCACAAGTGTATGCGCAGACACAGGTGAACTCCCTCTTCCCTCACTCTCATAGTCCGATGGGACGGCATTCCGACACGACCGGAGAGAGATCAGACGCAGGACCAACGGCTTATCGTGACATAATAGCAAAGTGTTGATAACGCAATATGTCTGAAAGAAACCACTTTTCAAGCCAGCACATAAACACTTGTCATATTTTAAACGTTCTCACCCATATGCCTACATAAACAAGGAAATCAATTTACCATGAATTTTTAAGGCTCTGTAAAACCGAACACCTAAATACGAGTACATCATAAACCTGAATCCACCCTAAACTGTTACAACCTAGACATAACATCTTAGAGTTTTCCCTCCGAATCGATGGTCCATTACATTCTGTCCATAATTTCCGTTTGACTTGTTAGAGCACCCACTAACTCAAACCACTCACAGGAATCTTCAGTAGGATCCTTTCGAAAATCTATACAACCTTCCTTTATTTATATAATGCGGAGATGACGCGACGATACGACAGTAAACTATACTTCATTTGCGACTTATTTGCCAAAAATGTAAACAAATATGAGTTTATGGAAAAAACATCTTTAATTCTACACAATAAAGCTCTGTTTCAGCTACAACTTCAAACATCTTTATAACTTTTTCAATAGTGCTAGTCAATCTGAAATTAACTTAATTACCATTAGGTTGAGTTGAGTTATTTTAATAAATAAAGTTGATATTTGTTTAATTTGAAATAACATCAATTTGAAACATAAGTTTGAATAGGCTTTAGCCCAGTTAGCACTCAAAGATTCAATCAAATATCCATACTTACTAGTATCAATTAAAAATGCGAAAATAAGTTTGTCTGCTTGTCTGTTACCTTTCATGCCTTAACGGCTGAACAGATTACAATGAATTATGGCACACAAGTAGACCATGGTTAGGACATACTTAGGATACTTTTTATTCCAGTAGTACGTTCCTCAGGGGTAATTTCAAACCCCCGGTCGAGCGAAGCTGGTAAAAGGTAGTATCTAGTCCAACAGTTTAGTCACTATCGGCCTAATTCCAAAACGAGTTCTAATTCTAGTCCAAACTTAAACCATCGAGCCTGTTATTGTATTTTGAACTTTATTCCGATAAACGTAAAGTTCTTAATTCAAAATTGTCAACTTACACTCGGGTTCAACGTCAGTTTTTGTAATAATAACTTTAACTTTGGGGGATTATAGTTCAAAATTTTAAAATGACTCGATGAATAAACCTTGATCTAAAGATACACCTTGTTTTGTAATGGCGTAGGTAGTGCTCTAGTGCTGTCAGTGTTTTTATAACGTCGTATTGTCGTCTCATCATTGTATATCGATAAATTAACTCCACAGTATTAATCCTCCTTTGTCATACTTGTAGATATACTTTGACGGCCGCATCTCGTTAAGCTGTACCTAGCAGACAAATGGGTGTTTGGACAAGCGGTTATAATCCAGTTTATATTGTTGGTAAGCTGCTGTCAAAGGAAGTTATATTTTTTGTGGGAAACTGGTAGACAGATTTGTAGAGGGTAAGGGTTTGGTTAGATTGAGAGCGGGGCGTTTAGCGGATTATACTATCATAGAACTTGATCGTGTCTGACAACCAGTACCTTACCAAGGGTATCGTATTACCCAGTAACTGGGCTGTGGAGATCAGATAGGCAGTCGCTTCATGTAAAATACTGGTATTCAGCTGCATCCGGTTAGACTGGAAGCCGACCCCAACATAGTAGGGAAAAGTCTAGGCAGATGACGATGAAAAGTTAATAGTGTCAGCATGCATTTGGGTATGCGATTATATCTTGACACTATCAACATCTGCAAACGTAATCAGTCAATTATGATTTATTCCGGTCTGATCCCCTGAGCCCCCCTCCCCCTCAATCCCCTACTAGTTCTTATCTATGTAGAATTATCAGTCAAAGTGCAACCATTATTAATTTTGTATGCAACTAGTAAGGCCTGAATTCCTGTTACGCTGACGTCGGACGCGTACGTCGGTCGCGCGTGTGAATATACATTGTGTACTTTATAGTACCATACTGCGACGCGTATCTTGGTAGGTACTGACCGTCGTCACCATAACAGGAATTCAGGCCTTACACTGACGTCGGTCGCCTGGTCGTCGGGCGTCAGTACCAACATACGCGCCGCTGACGTCACGGTGAAGGAAAACATCGAGTCCGGAAACCGGCATGTCCTAGAAACAAAAATTCGAACACGTTTGACATCTACCTGATCTACCAACCAGCACTGGGCCCGCGTGGTCTACTCCCTCTCGAAGAGAGGAAGCCTTGTGTCCCAGCAGTGGTGGGAAAATTATAGGCTGAATATGCTTGTGCTAGTAAAGGAAATGCGAAGGATAAAACTAAAAACTCCTGTTCAGCTATTATCATCATCATCTGCCTAGCCTTTTCCCAACTATGTTGGGGTCGGCTTCCAGTCTAACCGGATGCAGCTGAATACCAGTATTTTACATGGAGCGACTGCCTATCTGACCTCCACAACCCAGTTACTGGGTAATGCGATACCCCTTGGTAAGACTGGTTGTCAGAGTTTCGGGCTGCTGACTACCCGTAACGACTGTCAAAGATCCACGAATGACAGCCGGGACCAACGGCTTAACGTGCTTTCCGAGGCACGGAGGGGACACGGTATGTAAAGATGGTCACCCATCCACAGACCAACCGCGGCAAGCGTAGCTTAACCTGATCGATCGACCTGTGCGGCTGTTATTATTTAGCCACGGGCCCCTCCTGCAGTTCAGCTATTAATTACTATAATAATTAAGCTATAGTATAACTAAAGATAGGACATCTAGTTAGACGAGGAGATGCTCGATGGAATAAAGCTGTGACCGAATAGTGGCTATGGTTAGGGCTAAGAAACCAGGGCTGTCCAAAAGTGCGTTGGGTTGATGATATCGTCAAAGTCGCGGAAGACATCTGATGATATCCCGACGAGTTGTACTTAGCGCTTCTCCTCCAAGTTTATTATGCGCACAGCCAAAGTGTGGAACTCTGCCGGCATCTGTGTTCCCTCCCACATTTAACCCGTCTGCCTTCAAATCAAGAGAGAACAGGCATCTTCTGGGCTCCATCATAGAGCTTTCATCCATCGCTTTCCATCAGGCGTGATCGAGGTCAAGAGAGAGCCCATTTAGCAATAAAAACAGATGAGAGACGCACGGAACCGGTAAGTATGGCAGAAGAAAGGGAAGGCCTATACCTACCTACTCGCGCCCAGCAGTAGATGATTCCGGGCAAAAATGATGATGATGATGATATCTTTACACCATATTGCGCAAAAAAACAAATTCTATCTTATCAAGAGTGCGGTCTAGTTCTAAGTATGTTGATAGCATAGTACGACGCACCTTGATTGTCGCACGCTGTGGACGTGCAGCCGGTCGATTCTGTTAGAATCTCACCGTGAAAAGTTAGGTGAAGTGAGCTGTCATTCTATCTGATGCTTTAAGGATTGACACTAATGACAGCTCACTTTAAGCTCACTTCACCTAAGTTATCACGGTGAGATTTTTACAGAATAGCACTACCGGTCAGAAGACCCCACATTTTTTTCTGTTTTTGTTTCTGTGTTTGTTTACTAACAATAGTTTTTAAAAACAATGCTACTAATAATTGGGCCTATTTGCCATAAATAAACAAATAAGTATTTAATTTAATAACTTATACTGAATAGGTACTATTTCCAACAGGCTGTGGTTCCCGCTTTTGCTCCCCGCTCTGCTCTCCAACACGTAGATTCCCTTTACGAAATAATTATTTTACAGAATAGCTACTATTCTCAAGAATATTTTCTAAGAACCAGAATCCACCTTTAGTTAGTAATTCTTCAACATAATGAAGAATGACTACCAATAGAAAGTATAATTATTTCTTTCAACTTGACACTCGTTTCTTAAGAAATGGGCTCAGTAATTGGTGTAATTAAATAAGAAACCTATCTGGGCGATTGGGACAACTTAATAACGAATTATGGCGTCGTTAATTTTCTTTTAGAAATTTTATGCTGTTGTCTTTTGTGATTTATGGTAAAAAATGGTAGATAAATATTTTCATCAAACATCTAAAAGGTTACCGCGATAAATTTATAAATGAGTTACATTGCGATAGGGAACTCACACCCTAACACACATGATTAAAAAACATTACTTTGTGAAACATTTAGTGTTATCAACCCGAACTTGTAAGAGATTTTAGTCGTGGTCTGCATTCTAGGGCTCCTAGATTGAATCTAGATCAATGACTGCCCATCTAACCAAGACGAAAATCAATCAAAATAAATATTTATTGGCCTTTCACTTTTATTCCTTATAAAAATAACTTTGTATTGATTGCCGTCATGACATTGAGCAAAGCATCTTGAAGCCTTATTTATCTATTAAACGTTTTCGTAAAGTTCCTTCCAAGCAAGGATTCATCTTTTTCGGTGCTCTCGTCCAAAAATTTAAGGGATTTGATACGGGTTTGATCCTAAATACCAAATTAACGTTATAGGAAAAATATTCCTTTAAAAGATCTTTTAAGCGACCTTTATCAAGTACCGTAAAATAGGATCCTTTACCTACACACACATGGGTACAACGTAGGCACATTATGTGTAGGGTGTATGTGGGGTGTGTGGGTGTGTGTGCCTATCTGCACAGGTCCAATACATGCAAATAAATTTACCATTTCGTTTGTCCGTTACGAATATAAATGGATTCTGGTGAATTAATGAATTTATTACCAGCTTTTATTTTAAGTGGACTACGCCCCGTCACTCGCGACTATAAATCTTGGTGGCCGTACCTACCACTGGCTCCAGGGACTGGATTCTTTGTGATTCTGTAAAATACAGTTACTATAATGTATGTTTTAAATAGCGAGGTTAAAAGTAATGTTGTCGAAAGAAAAGGAATGGATATGGACGTAGTTTGGTGATAAAAGTTAATACCTACCTAATATTAATTTAACTTATCTAATAATTATAAATGAAATTGTTTATCAACGGGCGAAACTGTTTAAATAAAGATAGTTTCTTGACCCGAATAAAATAATAATAATACCTATCTTCTAATTGAAATTTTGCCAGATCTTTGTACATTTATATGATAGGTATCTTATAAAACTCCCCCTCACAGAGAGGAGGCCTGTGTCCCAGCAGTGGGAATATTATAGGCTGATTATGTATCTTATAAAACACAATAACCGGTATTTTTATTAAGTTTGTATTACGATCGAAATCCCACTGACCGGCGCAATTCGACGTTCACAGTCTAATTCTCAGTCTCAATCCCTACATTTTGACAAGTTTTTGACATTTGTTTGTCGCTGAGATGAGACTGCGACTAGATTTTGAACGTTTTAAATTACGAGAATTTGGTCTCAATCCAGAAAAATTTTCAAACTGTACCTAATAAAATTAATATACGTGCCTAATGTTGTGTCTCGTTCAGATAACTACAAAAATGTTGACGAATGTAAATAAGAAGACATGAAATAGGGTATCTAGGGACCCGTGGCTAAATGAGGGGCCCGTGGCTAAATATTAACAGCGGCACAGGTCGATCGGTCAGGTTAAGCTACGATTGCCGCGGTTGGTCTGTGGATGGGTGACCATCTTTACATACCGAGACCCCTCCGTGCCTCGGAAAGCACGTTTAAGCCGTTGGTCCCGGCTGTCATTCGTGGATCTTTGACAGTCGTTACGAGTAGTCAGAAGCCCGAAAGTCTGACAACCAGTCTTACCAAGGGGTATCGTAACCCAGTAACTGGGTTGTGGAGGTCAGATAGGCAGTCGCTCCGTGTAAAATACTGGTATTCAGCTGCATCCGGTTAGACTGGAAGCCGACCCCAACATAGTTGGGAAAAGGCTAGGCAGATGATGATGATGAAATAGGGTATCTAGACAAATAGGATATACATCAGGATAATCTTATTTGTAGTAAAAATAGCAGTTTTTTAGCATTTTCATGTATGATCTGAGAGGCTAAGGAACCTTAAATAAATCTTATCATTGTAATCTATCAGACATGTTATAGATACGAAACGATAATGCAACAACTAACACATACCTGAAAAACACTATTTTACAGAAACATTATAATTAACCGAACTTGAAAGCGATTCAGCTGCAGACAAGGTATTATTAAACTAAACTCTTTGAATAAATTTATCTGAATAGTGATTACAAACATAGTAGCTGCCTTCAATATGCCTTTAAAAAGACACTTGTTCATTAATCCAATGCGATTTTTCATAGCACCAACAGAAATGCTTTCGAATTCCTGCCAGTAAATATGAAAAATTAATACAGACAGAATAACAGACTTTGGCTACCAAAATTTTGCAATGTAGGCAACACTGCAGAATTTTAGTGGCCAGTCTGTGTAGGATATATACGACTGAAAGTTTCATAGCAACAATAAGGCATCACGTTGTAACAAAGATGCCTTTAATTACAACTATTATATTATAGTATTAATCGGTACAAAATGCACAGACCCCAACCAAAATAATATTTCGTACCTATCTAGTGAATTCACAAAATTCAAACTAATTAGGCGATATTTATTCCCCATTGAATGAATATTCAGCAATCAAATTATTCCTGAAACATTATTTGTCAACAAGAATTCATCAAATAATATTATTTTGTGAACACTAATTGAAATAAACCACTGAACTAACTATACTGTTTGATTTCATGTTTGATTTACTGTTTGAGTTCATGTTTGGTGGAGCTTATTGTAATTTTACGACCATAGACACATTGTGGCTGGAATTTCGTGAATAAATACCTGCAGCCTGTAGTTGATTTGAATATTTCAATGGCTATACTTAAGCTGGCGACCGCGTACCGAAAGACTTAGCGTTGGAAGGCCTCCCACAAGGTGGACCGATGACCTTGTGAAGTTCAGTGAAGGCCGCAGGAATCCGCTCTGGATGCGGGAAACAAAAAACCGATCGAAGTGGAGGTGCTTGGGGGAGGCCTATGTCCAGCATTGGACGCCTTTCCGCTGAAATGAATGAATGAATAGGTATGAGCTGTTACAGTTCATGTACCTATATAGCTATTGAAACATTATAGGTATCAATACAGTAACGGTACATACGTACCTATTGAAATATTTAAATCTACTAAACACAAAATCAGCCTATAGTGTCCCCACTGCTGGGGCACAGGCCTCCTCTCGGTGGGAGGTGCCTAATTATAATTATGTTACTTATTATTTTTGGCTGCCCCGTTGTTCTGTCGCAAGCGCGACTGCTGAGCGTGGAGATCCTGGGTTCGATTCCCGGGTCGGACCAAGTGTTATTGGGTTTTTCCATTGGGAATTTCTTAGGAAGTTAGCGGTGTGATACCCGGGCCTTGGAAAGCACGTTCGCCCTGCGAATGATCTCTCTCCGGTCGTGTCGGATTGCCGTCCCATCGGACAATGAGAGTGAGGGAAGAGGGAGTGCACCTGTGTCTGCGCACACACTTAGTGCACTATAAATGTCCCGCGCCGAAGGCTAGTCTCCGCTTAGATTGGTCGCCATGGCCGTAAATCGGTCTGGAGGACTTTATTTGTTTATTTATACATACAGTCTTTACACAGGTTCATATTTGTTTTGTACCATTAAAACAGAAATGGTTTGTATGTTATTCGCATTCGCTATAACAACACTGCTTAATTACTACTAAGTAAATATAAGCAAATAATGTAGATTCCTGAATAATATTTCTCACGTAACGTCTACCAGTAAGTACGTGAGTCACGTGTAATGTTTCGAATCTGAGCTGCTTGCTACTGAGCAAACACAAAACACAGACATGTAAACAGAATCGCAATAAGTAAATGTGTCAACAGTCATTAAATATCCAATTAATTTCTACAGTACTTCAGCAGTGGACTGCTTTCGAGAGAGGAACAGTGATTCATAGCTAGGTATATTAAGAAAAAGTATCTATTTTCCCATAAGTAAATATGTACAACAGTATAAAAAACCCCAAAAATGTAAAACAGCACTCAACCCGTACTTTGTTTATCACTCGCTAGTTGGGCAGTCGAGATTCAGATTTATTCAGAGACATATGGGTTGACTAGGTACAAACCTTACAATGACCTTTACAAAAAAGGACGAAGGTTTTTTTTTAATAATTATTCATTATTTGCCTTTTCCCAACCATGCCCTGTACTTATTGTTGCTGACGATCCGTCAGGAATAAAAACAAAAGAAAAAGCGGATCGAACCGGAATGAGGAAGTTTATAGTGGATATGTCGCAGGCAATTTGTATGATTCCGTGTTTTACAAACGGCGTCGCTCGCTGTTTCAATTTAATTATATTACCTACGGCTAATAGCCGAAGTGCGGCTACACTTAGTTTTAGCCGACACGTCCCTATTTCTGTGTCAAGGGTTTAAAGTAACCTAACCAAACCTAACCTCGTCGTCAATTTGCCTTTTTGCCTTTGTGGCATATTATAAAACAGCGAGCGTTTAAATGGACGACGCTGTTTGTAAAACGCGGAATCATAGAAATTGCCTGCGATAGATATAAGACAGATTAAAACACAAGAAGAACTAGCAGGGGATCGAGGCGGTGAGGTTGGGTTCAGGGTATTAGACCGGAATAACTCTTGTAGTCGGCTTCCTGTAAGTACAACCTGATGCAGCTGAATAACAGAATTTTACATGGCCCATATGAACTCCACACCCCAGTGACTGGGTTGACAGCCCCTGGTTGACAGACTTTCGGGCTTCTGACTACCCGTAACGACTGCCAAAGATCTAATTCCAATGTAGGGGGAAGTTCCGAATTTATTAGAAAACTTATCAAATAATCGTCAATAAAACCTTCTGACTTCGCCCCAAACCCCTTAATTTTAAAATAAAAGTATATAGTAGACTCAGACTCACAAAAACATCATCCATTACGTGTAGAGGAGTGACAAATACAGCAAAACAAAGGCGAGACTTGAGATTTATTGTGCCTCGAATTGGACGGAGCGGGCTATACGGGTTACAAAGGTCCGTAGGTATGGGACCGTAGAATAAGAAAACCTTATAGAAGAATACAACCAATTAAATTCAGTGTGAGTAAGTTTAGGGCAATAAAAGAAGTATCGAAAGTGGAAAGCGAAGCATAATGGGGTTCATTTATAAACGATGATAAGTTAAAGGACCGTTCAAACGTCAAAAATGTAGAATCATATCAAATCATTTAAAAGTGACATAAGACTCATTATAAGAAGGATTACTATAATAATTATTATTATTTATTTATTTATCAGATTACTTGATCCATTATGGTTAGTAACAACAGGAGCTTAATAACTATGTTAGTATGTACGGGATTTAAATATAAATAACAATTACAATTAAAACATTTTATTTTACCGTCCCAACCACGATGCTTACCCAGAGCGAGTGTATCGGACACTGATAAATACTCGCAACTACCTTCAAAATAATAATGTCATAAATTATAAATGTTCAATACGAAAAATATCCAAAAATAAAAATATCTAATACGAAAAATGTCTAAAAATAAAAACGTTCAATACGAAAAATGTCCAAGAATAAAAATGTCTAATACGAACACACACACACACAGTCACATTAATTTACATTACATACAATTACAACTACACTTAATGTCATCTACTTTTTTTTAATGCCTGCAATGATGCCCTCTGTTATAAGCGCCTAACTACCTCGCCTCGTACTGCTACAGCTTCTGCTCCAGAATCATTTTTCAATTTGTCGTCAGTCAAACTCCCGCCTCAAACGCTTTCTAAATGCATGAATGACATTTAGAAAGCGTTTGAGGCGGGAGTTTCACTTCTATACTTACTTCATCTATGGGGGGGACCCGTCGATACATGGCGGCATGAGTGCCGTAGCCTTGACTGATCCCATAATTGTACTGAAAAGAGTTTCCTTATACTTAGAATAGTGCCTTTGTTGTTTAGAAAAATGGATTTCTTGGACGAAATGTAGGTAGGTACATACTAACGGATTTCTTTAGTATGTTTCAATCTTTTACTATCGCTTTTGCACTTCATGATATCTTCTGTGAGACCACATGGTGAAATCTAGTGTATTTTCCTAATATAAACAGAACATTATACTTATTGATTTACATGCTTATTAAGAAATCTTCAGTACAATATAAAATCTTACACTAATATATATATATAGGTTACCATATAAAGGTATATATAGGTTATATATGTTATACCATATATAGGTTACCTACGAGTTTATGTACGAGTACATAAAGGAAAAAAAAGGGAAGAGCTCATTAGGCATCAATAAATTCGTCAAGTGGCAGAAAAGGCTGGCAGAGTTGCCACGTCGGATGGCAATAATGCGGCCACGTGAAGAATCGACCAACGGTTTGGCGATGATTTTCCAATTAAGTAATACTAGTTAAACTAATAGGCCCATAAAAAAGTAGTTAACGTATACTCCATAGTCCTGAAACCACTTAAAATGTCTAATCCGCAACCAAAATATAGGTAACACAGCCATCCATTACATAGTCAGCTACCTACCTATAGCTACATCTTCGGTTCTACCACCTATTTGGCCAGCAATTAACTGATGAACTAGCGCGTTGATTGATTGCTCGCTTCATCAGCTAGAAGGGTCCAAACTAACATAGACGGAACCTCTACTTATAACGCTGAAAATGCCGATAACAATCCATAAATGTGTTTCACGGGTTTTCTAAAACTTTACGGGTTGAAAAGATTGAAACGAAAAAAGCCTTGCGTAGCTTTTTTGTGATTAAGCTGTTTAAGCCTAAAAAAACTATTTTGTAATCAAAATATTTATTTAGATTTGAGCCGAAGGTTGGCAAAGTCTTTATTTTTATCACAGAATATATTTTTATTAAAAAGTGATTGATGTTTTAGCAATAAAAAATAAACTTTCACTAAATTGAATTTCACTTTTCGATGGTACCTACGTAATGCTTTAATATTTCATTCATTATCTAAAAAGAAAATTTAAAAGATCGAATTCCCAAAAAATGAATCCTTCGTTTAGACATCGACGTCTAGGGAATTCGGTCTTAAAAAAAATGTTTTGGCCATTCTATTTCGATACCAACAAAGTCAACTAGAGTCTGCCCAATATCCTGCTCCTTTTAATATTCGTGGGGTCGCCAAACAGGGCAACATCAAACGGTCTGTAAAACACGCGTTTAAAGAGCCTTATGGGAAACCAATCGACTGAAATGTAAAGCAAAGCGCAGCTATTATGGGTAACTTTGAAGTCGTATGTACGATTGAAAATAGGTCGAATATACAGGATGAAATTGAAAACATGCGACAAATCGAAATGGGAGATTGTACTCATCATTATGAACATCTTTTACTATGGGATCAAACCTGAAATCGCGAAAAAAAAATCAGCTGTTCCCTACATTTTGACGAGTAATGTAAACATAAATGTAGGGAACAGCTGATTATTTTTTCGCCATTTCAGGTTTGGTCCCATAATAAAAGTTGTTCATAATGATGAGTACAATCTCCCATTTCGATTTGTCGCATGTTTTCAATTTCATCCTGTATATGTTTACAGTTCGTGGTTCTGTGGTTCGTGTAGTACCAAAAATGTGCTGAATATGTTCCCTCTAAAATGAGAGAAAAATTTTTTTTAAATAATGTTTATTATTTGTATTATTTTTGGTTTTACTTGATTGAAAATTCAGTCGCCAAGAAAATCTTTGCGTTTTAATTTTTATCCTTCGTTAATGAGACTATTTCCTAGTACAGACAATTACAAAAAAATTGAGGTAGGTACTTTAGTATCATCCTATTAACCGTTTTACTGGTCAACGATTTCCTTGTATTGTTAAAAGTCCTCAAAACAACTGAAAACCTCAACCCCAGAATAGGGCCATCGAAAACAATAAGTTTCCACTTCAATTCGCAGCGTTTAGTGGCCAGTCCTGGAATCCTGTTCAACACAAACTTTCCAACGTAACATGAACTCCGCGCTTCACAACCTTCTCCAAATACCTGATCAAAGTTAACTAATGAAGGAGATAGAGGGATCAACGTACACTGGTCGGTTAAGAATGGGCCATCGTAAATTCCCACTGGTCACTACACCCTAAGTTTACGATTGCGGTTATACTGCTAACTGCTAAACGCCATTAATTTACGGGCTTGAATATAGAAATAAATTGGTTCCGAATACAGTTTTAATTGAATCAGTGAGTCGGATTTGCCGACTATTGTTTTAGCAATAGAGTGTCCTCAACCGCTTCAGTTTCAAATTTGGCACGAAAAGCGTTTTGTATTTTGCATCAGGTTATTTCATTCGGTGCGGAAATTCAATTTCCATATTGTAGCATGCCGTAATGGCTCAGGTAGGTATCAAATCATTTAAACTTTGTTAGTAGTTTGCGTAAGATTGGTAAGACTATATATGTAGGTGCATGAAGTTTATCTAACTTCACACATCATGTAAGTTTATGATATGCATCGTAACCTTTCAGCGAAATCACTTTTACATAAAAAACAGACAGTCAGTTAATCATCTTATTATTTATTTTAGTATCTATAATTAAAACGATACAACACTAAACATTAATTAACATTAATAAAACATGAAACGACTCTTCAATTATTCAATTCTTTTGTTTTATCAGCTAATTGTAAACTGAAAATACGCTAAGTTGACACTTCAATATGTAAACGTTTAATTTTTGGTAATATTTTTTCGTTCATTGTGGTTTCACAATTTTATCATGAAACTAGTTTGTCGGAGCGGTGTCACAGTCAGTGGTCGTGAGTTCCCACGAGACCAATCAGTGAATTTACAACAACTTAAAAAATAATAATTAGGTAACCTCTATTGGATGCCACTCAATTCGATCTTTCACCAGGTAATCAGGTCTTACCACCAACACATTGCTGAGAGATTACCAATAACCAAAAATATTTACTTACAGAAATTGACATCCACAAGTCAGAAGAATGCCGATCTGAATGGGTTGAAGTGAGGGATGGCTACATGCCGGACGCTCCTGTGCTTGGCAGGATCTGTGGCTCCGGGAAAGGTCCCATGATGAGGTCCACTGGCTCAAGGCTGACGGTTGTGTATCAGCCTGGACCAAGACCTAAACCTCATAGAGGATTTAGGGCGTTTTACGAAGGTATGTTGGAGGACTTAGCAGAATTTCAGCGCTTTCGTTTATAATCTAAGACTTTTCGTTTAGGTTACTTAAATAATTTCAGACATAGCAATTAATGATCTTTTGGCACAAACTTTCATGAGTCTTGATTAATGTCTTTATTAATTTACGTCCTAGTAAATTATTTCTATTGATATTTAGACGAAGGTCTCAGATAAGATTTCAGTAAGAGTGATTGATCCATCACTATTGTGGAAAATAGTTTATTTTTTATTTCATGGTTCTCCAATTATCTTCTGTTTTCCATACCAGCGTTAAGCGCAAAAACTTTTTCCAGCTGTATGTGGTGGAGACATAGAAGTGGATAGCACAGGACACCTGGAATCCCCGAACTATCCTGATGACTATCAGCCAAACAAGCTCTGTATTTGGAGACTTTCGGTACCTCAGGTAAATCATCATTTTTATGTTTGGAAACTACCTATGAAGACATTGTTATTATTTTCGTCTTCAAGCTCTATCGAATCTCCTATGCACACTGCAGCACTGTGTGATCTAAACCTGCACTTAAGTCGCTCATCTCTGTGACTTAAGTGGTCCATTTTTACACAGTCAAGCGTGACTTAAGTGCGAGTTTAAGTCACACGAGCTATAAAATAGTATACGATACGTGTGACCTTAGGCCATTACTGCATGGCGTGAAATTAGCGCCTGAGCGTAGCGAGATCGTATCGTAATGAGCTAGAGAGATTTATAAACTAGTTTTTCCTTCTTTCAGGATTATCAAGTAGCTCTTCGATTCCATTCGTTCGAAGTGGAGAACCATGACACTTGCTCATACGATAAGGTTAAGGTCAGAGATGGTGACTCCATGGACAGTCCACTCATCGGCATGTTCTGCGGACACAAGATACCTCCGGATATCAGGTTAGTACCTACATTTCAATATCCCAACTCTGCAGAGGTGATGGGTATTGATATCCCATCATCTGCCTAATCTTTTTGCAACTATGTTGGGGTCGGCTTCCAGTCTGACCGGATGCAGCTAAATACCAGTGTTTTACATATAACGACTGCCTATCTGACCTCGACACTCAGTTACTGCAGGGTAACCCGACACCCATTGGCAAGACTGGAAGTCAGACTTTCGGGCTTCTGAATACCTACCCATAACAACTGTCAAAGATATACAAATGACAGCCGGAACGCTTAACGTGGTCTCCGAGGCACGGAGGGGTCTCGATATATAATGGATCCATCCACGAACCAACCCTGTATGTATGTATATATGTATTTAGACACGAGCCCCTCCCTTAGAACAGAATACATTTCTTAGCAGTAGAAAATTTCAAACCAGATACTAAAGACTAATCCTCCAATTACTAGCTAATTGCTGCTTAATTTATTTATTTTTGGGTTAAAATACCGTTAAACATTTCTCTGGGTCAGCTACTTTACTGTTACGCCGTTGTTGCTGGTTGGCCTTCTTTCTAAGCCCCGACTTTCTGGTGTAGCAGTGGTGCGGCAGGATAGTACCAAAAAACCATACAAACGCTGCTCATCCAGACCAATCTTCTCCTGTTCAATTTCCATACCTACAACACCTCCAACATTCCAGGTCTACATCCAACAAGTTGCTCGTCATCTTCGAGTCGGACAGCACAGTGCAGAAGGCTGGGTTCTCCGCGACCTTCATGAAGGAGTTCGATGAGTGTGCCTCCATAGAGCATGGGTGTAGCCACTCTTGTGTCAACACCCTCGGAGGATATGAGTGTGCCTGTGATATTGGGTACGAGCTGCATTCTGATGGGAAGAAGTGTGAGAGTAAGTAAACTTCGTGGTTCCAAGAAATTGGTGATTTCTGCAAGATCGACCTGCCTGGTCGATCTGCATAACTTTTGACAACTATTCGATACACTTCCGAATCGAATATCAATCAATAATAATAATATATACCTACATAATAGATAAATTATAATTGAAGTGTCTGTTTTTAATATCAAAATAACAGCTTTTATTAAATATTGCATTAAACCATTTGACATTAATTAAGAACATTATACGCTACTTTTAACATTTATTTTTTTGTTTCTCTTTCTTTCGATCTGTCTGTTTGTCTGTTTGTTCCGGCTTATCTACAAAACGGCTTGGCCGGTTTTAACGGGACTTTCACTGGCAGATAGCTGATGTTATTATAAAGTAACATAATATAGGGTTCTTCTTGTCCTGATAGCACATTCGCGTGGGATAATTTCCGACAGCCACGCGGGCGAAACCACGGGCAGAAGCTAGAATTACTTTTCACAAATCCGAAACCTAAGTATGTTGTAAAATGAAAGTAAATAGACGACTTAATACATCTTCCGACGACTATTTTTGTCAGGGGCTAGGCAAATCAGGTAATCGAAAATGTGTCACTTTCGATACAACAGCCTAGCGACCTGTCGGCGTTCTTAGCTTGTTTGAATAAATTCAATTTAAACTTTGGGGGTACATCCAAATACGTAAAGATATTGACATCTTGGCCGAATTGAAATAATTGAAATTATGGCCACTAATTGGGGCTGTACCTATAAGGCTGCCATCAGACGGACTGCAACGCAGCAACCTCGCGCAGTCGATATATTCAACTGCATGCAGGCAGCCTAAATGTACTTTGTACCATACAAATTGTAAAAGAGAAAGTAACTACATAACTGCCCAAAAAGGTATCCAGATTAAACTAATCAAACATTTTTGAGATAACTTGAAAAGTATTAGGTACCTACTTAAAAAAATACTCCATTTTCATTTCTGTGAAACTATTTTTGAAATACCCTTTTTTGAACCAGATGCTTGCGGTGGATCTCTATACGCGCCAAACGGGACCATCACATCACCATCATTCCCTGATCTGTACCCGCCTTCAAAGAACTGTCTTTGGGAGATAGTCGCCCCACCACAGCACAGGATCACGCTCAACTTCACACACTTCGACTTGGAAGGAAACAATATGTATCAGCAGGTAAAAAACCCACAACTAATCTACATATTTTCCTATAAATGTACTGTAGTTAGATTGGTCCACCTCACTTAGAATTTCTCTCCATCTTATGTACCCAATTTTTTTTACAACAACTCTAGACAATCTTTAACTTTCAGTCTTTATAATTTCAGCCAATCCCACTAGTGTTTGTTTTCATTAAATGTTCTCTATTATACCTACTTCAATCTTGTCATAATCATTGACGCTGTACATATTAAGTCAGAGAAATAAATTGCTAAGTAAATTGACTACCAATTTAAATTGTCCGTCTATTCAAATCAAAGGCATTATTATACAGTTAGGTAATTGTATAATATGAAATGGCTATAACACGGCTGATTGAGGTAGGTTGCCAATTTGCTTATCAATTAATTTTCTAGACTTTACATCCATAGTTTGGGGCCAATGTAAAATCTCTGTAATCTTTTGAGTAAATTTTTTTTTTTTTGGATTTTTTTTTTTCATTTTTCGAAGTCTCTATTTTTAAAAGAATCACAGTCACCTTTTACAATAGCCCCCTTCCAAAAGCAAAGGTACTGCTTATAGTCACCACGGAAAGTTTATGTATTTCCAGGAGTGTGAGTACGACAGCGTGACGGTGCACTCGAAGCTGGGAGCGGACGTGTTGAGGAGACATGGCGTGTTCTGCGGCTCTGCACTACCTCCGCCTGTCACGTCTGATGGATCGGTGCTGAGAGTTCAGGTTTGTTCATCATATTCTTATAAGCTCACTTTAAACTGCTGTTCTCTGCATCCTTCTTTAATTATTCGGCCCTTATTGACTAGCAGTAAGAAAGTTAGGAAAGGTGGTCTTGAGATTAACACACTTGGTACAAATAAAGACTTTACTTCTTTATGGTGTCGTTACCATGCGCATAGGTGGAAGACAGCTCTTGCAGCTCCCCCGCTTATCTAATGCATACGAGCCAATGGCCTATTTAACAAAAGCTCTACACATCCAATAAGCCCAATTTAACCACTTATTTAACTGCACAGTTCACATCGGACGGCTCAGTCCACCGCTCGGGTTTCGCTGCCGCATACTATATCGACGTGGACGAGTGTGCCGAAAACAATGGCGGCTGCCAACACGAGTGTCGCAACACGCTCGGCGGCTATGAGTGCGCGTGCTACAGCGGCTTCACGCTGCACCCCAATACGCACGACTGCAAGGAGGGCGGATGCAAGCATGATGTCACGCAGCCACACGGCACTATATTCAGGTGAATTTTCTTTGTCGTGATTTGTACTAATTTCCAGTATCGCTGATTTTAGTAGGCACCAAATTCTTAATCTTCTCTAATTTCCGTCAATACCCTTTGCTTTTGGCCATTCTTTATTTATTTTATTATTTATGTACACACAGTAAAATACATAGGGATATGTAATAGCTCCGTTCTAGTAGCTCCTTAGCCAAAGCGATGCCATCTGCAAGATCACCCTTTTGAAACTTTTTTGGAATATAAGATACCTGGCATTTTTATGGAACAGCCATTAAATAACATTTAATTACACCTTCCACAGTCCAAACTACCCTGCTACATACCCACCAAGGAAGGACTGCGTTTGGCAATTCTCTACGACACCTGGACATCGAATCAAGCTCATCTTCCAGAAGTTTGAATTGGAGCCACATCCAGTAAGTACCTCTCATTTAAACGTAACTTAAGCGTGTTTTAAAGCGTAATTTATCATCTTTTGGAGCTCGTATTATTAATCACAAAACTGCAAAAACTATTGCACCTATTCAAGATCTATCCAAGATAGAATTATTTCTTGACTCAAAGGGAAACAATCATAAAATCGGTACTGCAAATTATAGGACACTCCAAGTTTTCCACCAAGTCTCTAAATATGTATAAATCCGCAGCAGAGTGCAATATAACTTGCTAAAATTACAGCTCCTCATTGTCTCCCACAGGAATGTGCATACGATTACGTCACAATCTACGACGGAGCTTCAGCAGACGAGAAGACTTTGGGTCTCTTCTGCGGCAACAGACTGCCTCACCCAATCGTCGCGTCGCAAAACCAGATGTACGTGGTGTTCAAGTCGGATGGCTCCGTGCAGAGGAGCGGGTTCCTGGCTAACCATTCTACTGGTGAGTTGGATTTCATCTATGCCAATCGTGTGCTTAGAAATTTGTGCAGTACCTAACGCCCACTATAAGTCCATGATCTGCATAGCTCTTTCTAACGTCCTATAGACTTCAAGATATTTATTTATTCATTATTTCAATGTGGCAATTAGGGCTTCCATCTAACCTCCAGAATCAATACAGTAGGTATCAGCCCTTAGATTTTGGAACGTAGCTCATAGTATCGGTGGCTATTATACTGCTCTCTTTCAGTTTTAAATGCTGCCAGGAATGCTATCCATAAATAGACTCTAATCTCTCATCTTTTCCTTAGCTTGTGGTGGTTACCTTGGAGCAACCGAAGCAGTTCAGCATTTGTACTCTCATGCTCGCTACGGCGACAACGCGTATGAATCCAGAGCCAACTGTGACTGGAACATCGAGGCTCCAAGGAACCACTTCGTGAAGCTGACCTTCCTGACCTTCGAGCTGGAACCTGAGGCCAACTGCCATTATGATTATGTTCAAGTGTTTGGAGGTTTGGACGGTAGTGGAGGAAACTATGGTACCTTCTGTGGAACTAAGGTAATAATCACAAGTTATTGCAAGTTTTTTTTTTTTTCTATAAATTTATAGAAAAAAAAATGGTCAGTAAGCTAGTGAGAGAAATAATCTCACAAAAAGTAGGAAAGCGCCTACCCAAGAAGTATCACACAGCGGATGTTTTAGATCCACACCTACTTAGTTGGAGAAAAAGAAGTAGGTACCGATTTGTAATGAAAATGATTTTACATAACCCACCTTCCTTATTCCAGATGCCGCCTGAAATAGTCTCAACATCTGAAGCCCTCCTCATCAGATTCCGAACAGACGATTCTCTAGTTTTCAAGGGCTTCTCAGCCTCATATCAGATGGTCAAGCCAGTGTGGAGCGAAGAAGACAGTTCAGAGGGCGCAGAATATGACGAAGAAGAAGACGAGAGGATGCCCCCCCTCGTGGTGGGGCGGCGCGGCCTGCGCGCGCCGGCGCCGCGCTTCGTGCGCCGCCCCGCGTGACGCTGGCCGCGGCCCCGCCACCCGCGCCATCGCCGACCGCACCGCAATAGCCGGATCTAATCGGTTTTACGGTTTTCAGTTTTTGTAATCTAGCAGCACTGACGTTGAACTGGAACAGTGTTGCCGGTGTTATATTGTTTTGTTGACGTTCAGGAATTGTAGTTGCCATATTAAAATTTCAGTACAATTTGTAATCAGTTTGAAAAAAATACAGTGCTAGAAGGATATTTTAGCTCTGGAATAACAGGAAGTTGTTGATAAACATCAGTGAAATTGTTTTTGTGTAAATTTATTGAAAAATAAAACCCACCATTTTGTTTTCAATACCTACATTTTCGTTAGTTCCAGTTTTATTCACGGGCCAGACGATCCTTGTGCAACTAATAGTTACTGTTAGGTTTTTTATTTTGTTAAAGTATGCAGCCTGTTACATTAATGTAGTGAAATGCGGTCAGTTGCTTTTATATAGTTGCGATAAAGACACTATTTGAAATATTATTTTTTACGACTGAATAAAAAATGTAAATAAATTAATATTCCTAGTCTAATTTAGGTCTATTACTTAAATAGTGGTTACCATTACAATACTCGTACGAGAAAGGTATGAATCACGTAATAAAATACAAGTGATGTTACCTACAACTGTTATAATAGCCTATTACCAAAGAAATGTTCATATTAGACTCATTAGTCACAATAATAAGATATTTTTTACTTTATTTACCCGTTTTTACTTCGTATTCTCAATTATTGTGTCAACTAATAAATGTTAGACAAGCGCACATTGAATCATTTTGCCATTTACAAGCATTTAAATCCAATTTAAATTAGTGATAGAATTTGAGACAATATATAAATTTAAGAAATAATAATTTAAGATGTAAAAAGTTATTTTATAATATAGGTGTTCAATTCATATCAATATTTGAATACATTTACTGTTTATTGTATACTGGTAGATAACCATTTTACTGAATTAACGTAGGCATTTTGGCAGTCAGAAATCAATACTCGTTTTTTTTTATAACAATGTAATTACATACATGACACCAAATACTTGTAGAAATTATTTAGGTAGAGGTACAGAGGCCAGCACATCAACCTACCCCAATCTGTCAAATTTTCCTAATTGAATAATATGAACCTTATGCCTTTGTGGTAAAGTTGAAAATCTATCAAATAAATTTGACAGATTGGGGTAACTTGATGTGTATCTGTACATAATCTCTGTACATAATAATAAAAAAATATTAGTTTCGTCAGCTGGAGTTTTCCTCTGATTTTTTCTACAGTTTTTATTTATGACTTTTGTATTTTTTTTTTCTATTCAATCTGAAAGATAGGTAAACCAGTTACTTGCATTATTTGATTTACATTATTTTGTACTTAATTATTAAGAACGTAGTTACGAACAAAACGTAGTTTCAGATTATTGTTTTTCTCAAGTGAAATGTAGGTACAGACGACACATCAAGCTACTACAATCTGTCGAATTTCTTTAATAGATTTTCAACTTTATCGCTAAAGCTTAAGGTTCAAAGTTGATTGGGAAAAATTTACAGTTTCGGGTAGCTTGATGTGCTGGCGTCTGTACGAATAAAAGTGTTTCCAATGTTATAGGTTATCATTGTGCCAATTTGGGATACTTAGTTACTGTTAATGCCATAGAGTAAAATAGGCTAGCGTTTTGTAACTTAATTATGAATATTTATACGTAGGAATGTTATTTTTATTAAAATGCAATGAAATGTAAATTTGTTTGATTATTTATCCATATTCCTGAATACTGTAAGACCATTAAAGAGAGAGCAGAAGCAAGAGATTTGCAATTTAGCACCCACCAAACCATTCACCAGAGAAACTACACTGCCACAAATAACATTGCCATGAAAAAGCAGCCGGTCTATTCTGTTAGAATCTCACCGTGTAAGTTAGGTGAAGTGAGCTGTCAATCCATCTGCATAGCTATTCACAAAGCTACGACACGGTTTGGTACCGTATCGAATGTCAATGTTATCGACGAAATCCTATAATCGCTATTCACAAATCCGAATCATTACAATTTTGACAGTTCATATACGGTATGAAGACATCAATTCTTCCGACAGGTATTTGCTGTCGGAAGTGTTATCGAATAACAAAATATTGTTTTAAAAAGAATAATCTAAGCAATAAGTATCAAAACACGGCTCCGGGCAAGGTCCTCGTGCCCTTGCATGAATGCAAAGAGCATCTGCCGCTGCTCCAATGACACTCTTTTCTGAAAATATGCATTTTCAATATTAGGTACCACGTTTTATAAAATGAAAATGAGGAAATAGTAATTTGTTTAAATACCGATAAAATTCATACAACCATTTTTCTGTTTAAAAAAAAAAAAAATTTTTCACTCCTCAATTTTTTGTTTTAATTTTTTTTTTAATTCGTCTTTCGACCATACCGCCTTGTCTTCCGAGTAGTTCTCAATTATCTCTATAGCTCAAAACAAGATTCAGAAAAATAATTATTCCAGATTTCCAGGTTTGACAGAAAGTTGAAGTTTACAAAGTTGCAAGTTTAATAGAAATCAGGTAAATTTTATTTATTAGCTAGCTTCTGCCCGCGACTTCGTCCGCGTGAAATTTCACCCTCCCCCCATTCACCCTCTTAGGAGTGGAATTTCGAAAAACCCTTTCTTACTGGATATCTTTATACACTTCACACAGAACACACTCCAAATTTAATGTCTCTATGACCAGCGGTTTAGGCTGTGCATTTATATAATCAGTCAGACAGGATCACAGGACTTTGAATTTTATATTAGATTACAAAAGTAAACCTAAGTACCTACCTAATAAAAAAAAACTCAATAACAGAAAATAAAATACCTAAATAAACCTATTTCTGATGATAACTAATCTAAACTCAATAAATAAGCAAAATCCCTAAAAACTAATATCTATACGAATGACTAATCCTACCTGACAGTTTTATAAAATAACCTACGGTCACTACGTACACTATCAAATATAGGTACTATGGGTAGTAATCGGGTCTAGGGATCGAACCGCAAAGGTACTTTAAAATTAAAATCTATACCTACGACTTATAAAAATAAACCTAAATAACTCTACCTTAAACTGTACTTAGTAAAAACTAAAAGGAATAAAAAGGTCGCACTGAAAAGCACGTTTTGGAATTGCAAGTAGCAGTTAAAACATACAATTTATAGAATGCTAATATGAACGAACGCTCGCCTATTATTATTATCTTCGTCGTGTACTACGACAAACTTATTATTTGCGGTTGGTGCAGTAATCGGGTCTAGGGATCGAACCGCAAAATTAAGTTTGTTTTTTATTGTATATTTTTTCCGGGATAAAAAGTACCCAGTGTGGTGCAAAGGATATTAAAGAATAATTATACCAAGTGTCATCGTAATCGAACCGGTAGTATTTGCGTGATGCCTGAACAAACAGACAGACAGACAGACAAAAATTTTTTTAATCATGTTTTAGGATTCTGTGTGATTCTAATCTAATAACACCCCCAGCCATTTATTTTTTTAAATTTTCAATGTACAGAATTTTCACTTATACACAGATTTATTATAAATAAGTATAGATTTGTAATTTGAACGAATATTTAAACACTACCAAAACAACTAATACCTATTTTATTACAAAAGAAATTCAAATAAACTGTTTAAAGACTAAAAGTCGCGCTGATAAGCACGGTTTGTTAATATCAATTATTGTCCAGCCAAATATTTTTATACCCTACCGCCACGACCCGCGTTAGTAACTATTCAGTAATCTGTGCCCGCGTCGAGCGCGGCAACCGTTACACAAAAATAATCCTTATGGCATGATTCAGTATTCACGCGCGACGGCGCGATGGCTTATTAGCGTATTTCATGTATAAGTTTGGTGTTTCTTGATTCTTTTTTTATTGAATAGGTAATAATATTAACTTCTTTTAATTAGGGATGAGTGAGAGTATTATAAACGTAAGAGTAAACAAATATAATCAGAAAGCTTCGAACTGCTAAGCTATCGGGAGTTACACGTGTTATTGTGAGTCAACCATATTCTATTCACAGATCCGTGTGGAAGGGTTTTTTAGGTGTGTATACGGGGAACGCTACAAAATGGTAGTAAATAGATATTCGTGGTAGAAAATTTTAAGTGGTACATAAATGATTTTTAGTGAGTATTTCATTATGGGCAACTATATATTATTTATTCAGTAACTATTAACAAATAAAAAACAGTAAACAATGATTTTATTAATAAATAAAATTTACCTGATTTCTATTAAACTTGCTTTGTAAACTTCAACTTTCTGTCAAACCTAAAAATCTGGAATAATTATTTTTCTGAATCTTGTTTTGAGCTATATAGATAATTGAGAACTACATGGAAGACAAGGCGGTACGCTCGAAAGACAATAGCCTGCCCTTTGGGCGAATTAAAAAAATAAAAAATAAAATTGAGAAGTGAAAAATTAGTTTTTTTTTTTACAGAAAATTTGTTGCATTATTTTATCAGTATTTAAAAAAAATACTATTTGTTCATTTTCATTTTATAAAACGTGGCACCTACCTAATGTTGAAAATGCATATTTTCAGAAAAGAGTGTCATTGGAGCAGCGGCAGATGCTCTTTGCATTCATGCAAGGGCATGAGGACCTTGCCCGGAGCCGTGTTTTGACACTTATTGCTTAGATTACTCTTTTTTATACAATATTTTGTTATTCGATAACACTTCCGACAGCAAATACCTGTCGGAAGAATTGATGTCTTCATACCGTATAAGAACTGTCAAAATTGTACGGTTTCGGATTTGTGAATAGCGATTATAGGATTTCGTCGATAACATTGACTTTCGATACGGTACCAAACCGTGTCGTAGCTTTGTGAATAGCTATGCAGGTTATCGAACAAGTGTCATTGTCGATACGATAGTGAATCGTATGTTTGTGAATAGCTATGCAAGAATGTCTATAATATGCAATTTTAGTAACTATAAAAAATCTAAAGTTTCTTTCGATTAAAACATGTTAGCATCAATATTTAGGGGACTTTCCCTCCAAGGCCCACTTTAACTTTCCATCCTGTATAAGACAGCACGCCGTGAGTGTTTCATAACAACAATTTATTTTAATTTCTATGAAATAACTACATATGGCTGTAGTAGGAAATAGGTAACTGTCTATTCCTGCCAGACTGATATCAATTTATTCGAATTACAGGGTTGAAATCAACGTATTGTGTAACCACTAAATAAGAATTTATTTGAAGTGTTTACATAATATAAACAGCTAACAGAAACCACTTAGTTGTCAATTTGTTGTTTTCGTAATTTTTTATTAACCGTCTCTTACCGTATTAAACGAAAAATATTACGTATTATGGGCAGATTCATTAAAATTTTGCTGTGGCAACATTTTTCTTAACGTCATCTTGTTGTTTTGTCATTTCAATCAAAAAGAAAAAGTCAAATCTAGTAATTTATTTATTTCATCTTTAGTAGCGTCTTTTTGACCTAATTACGAGAAACATAACTTAACACGTATTAGATTACTTACGGAGCGTATATCTTGCTAAAATGACTGCGTTAGCGTTTAAAGTTAAAAGTAAAAATGGTCAACAAATACTTAAAGATTTGACCTCTGATAGCACCGTGGGCGAATTGAAGATGTTTTTGTCGAGTATATCGGACGTGAGCGCTGAGAGAGTTGGTGTGCTTTGTGGGTATCCACCGAAGCCTTTGGACATTAGTGATGACAGTCAGAAACTCTGTGACATTGGTTTGAAAACTGGCGAGACTCTGATAGTGGAGGAGAAGCCAGCGCTCACGATCGTTCCAAACAAGTCCACCGAGTCTAAACCACTAGAAAACGGTATTGCGTCACACGAAACTTTAGCACCCATTAGACCAGGAATTTTAATGAAGAAGGTGGTCCCTTCTGATAATTCTTGTTTATTTACTAGTATAGGTAAGTTTCATAAGATTTCTGAATGACAAAGTACTTTTTTATTGCTTAGTTAATTAGTTTCAATCAATATTATGTAGGAGGCATTCATGTCTAGCTACCATAATAATAGTTATAATGTATAAATGGGGTATTTTAAGGCCATGCAGATGGTAACCACAGTCGGTAACTAAATATAATTGTGTGTTTCTAATTAACAGAACATGTTTGTGATGTGCAGTGATTGAAAAGTACATTATTAGATGTCATGTGGTGTAACAATGGATCATAAAAGTTTAATACTCAAACTAACCTGCTACACTGCACTCATGTAAAACTAAATTGATGTTTTCATAATAGATAATAGCATTCCTCTCTTCAAATATGGAACTTCGGTATATAAACACTTAGATTCCAGAGAAGATAATCCTTTAGTCATATCTTGATTTTATTTGTACAATTAAATAAACATTACTTATATAATGATTATTTGCATATTTCCAACATATTTTTTTTTTGCAGTTTGTATTAATATTTATTTATCATACTCAGTTTGCATACTAAAAAAGTTTTTTTGCTAAAGTTTCACCATTGTATCAACTTATTTTGTGTAAATTCAGATACAAATTATTGTTAATGAATGACTAAATACAAAACAAAGTTTTAGAAGATTGGAGTGGGGTTAGCTTGTCTTCTAACTTTTTTACATTAACCTTTTAACTGCTTATTAATATTGCAGATTAATCAAACAAATACTTTCTTGTCTATTTCGTCAGGGTCGTATATTTACGACCAAATACCACCGCTCGTTTAAACCAGCATTTTTATTTAATTATGCTATTTTCTATCAGGTATAAATTTTTCGAATTTTTTTTTCGGGCTCTGGTGGCATGTCAACTGATATGATGTTGGGCGGTTAAAAGGATAAGTTGAATTAGTAATTATCATTTAAGATTTAGTCAATTCATAACTAATATTTTATGTTCTAGGTTTTGTATTAAATGGAAATGTAGACACAACAGTACATACTCTAATGCGGGAGATAATCGCAATGGAGGTAGCTAGTGACTTAGATACTTACAATGAAGCGGTGCTTGGTAAACCAAATGCTGACTATTGTGTGTGGATCCAACAGCCTAGTTCGTGGGGTGGTGCTATAGAGGTATTAATCTTTCTTCGCAAAATATTTGCATATCCTACAGATACTTTTTTGTATGCCGGTGGTGCTATGGGCTCCCACGCAGGCCCAGGAGGAGATGGCAGGGCAACTTAACTCTTTCTTAAAGACTGACAACATACAGCAGTAGATAAGGTTAAGTGGAAAAAGGGAAGGGAGGCCTTTGCCCTGTAGTGGGACACAAACTGCTGATAATATAATACGGATAGCATTGGTTTTCTAGAAAAACAGTTCCAACATATAATAACGACCATCATGAAAATCTGTCATTTACCAGTATTTGACATTAAGTCAAACCCCACTACCCAAAGATTTACATTGATAGATTTGCTCTCACCGTACTTAGTCACGCGAAAAAGTCTCCATACTGAGAAGAGTTTGCACATAATGAAATAGCGTTTCCATCACAATAAAGTCAAGTCACGGCGTCATTGTGTGTCAGAGTGTCAAAACGAAATACAAACGCAACTATGTTTTGACGCGGTAGGGCGAATCTAACGATTTAAATCTTTGTTGCTGACATCATTTTCATGACGGGCGTTACTAGTGTTACTACGGCTGTTAAGTGCGGCCACCGCTGTTAGGACACCGTAGCTTTAGCAAGACTGGAAAATTACGCTGGCCAGTAAAGTCGATGTAATAAGTTTTGATAACAAAGAAATAAGTAGTAGGTACTTACCTTATTATTAGTAGTAGTATCTTATTGGAATATAATTTGAATAAATAAATGATAACATTGGCATGAATTATGCCTTGCAATAAAATCGTAATGAAGTTTATTGTTACAGTTGCTTATTTTTGTTATTAAGTACTCATTCAATGTAAAATAATTTATAACAAAACATTATGCCTGTACAGGCGTGATCTTTTTTGATTTAATAAGTAATAATTTTCTTATAAAAATATCTGCATGAGCCAAATACCAATTTCAACATAAGTTACAATTTTTAAGGACCCCTTGCACACTATAAAATATAAACACTTCACTTCCTTAAAAATATTCGAAGCTACAATACAGGGTGGCAGTGACATCGAGATATGCAACCTGCAACCACAGATTCTAAATATGATTCTGAACCCGGAAACCCCCTGCGTTGAAATTTTTCATCGGTTATTAAAAAAGAAATTGCTGTTCCATACATTTTGACCACGTAGCTGTAGGTATTGCGCTTTTTTAAGAAACAGATGATATTTTTTTTTTATAGAATATCTAGAATCATGTGCTGAATACAAGGTTTCAGTTTGCGCGTCGATTTCCCTGCCATCTAGAAATATATAGTGTAGCAGTATTCTATTGGATAATAGATTTTTACGTTCAGATAGCAGTTTGTTATATCACAAATACTTACATAACCTTGATTAATTCCAGGTAGCGATCCTATCTCGTTTCTATGGGCTTGAGATGGCTGTTGTAGACACACTGAACGCAATCATTAACAGATTCGGAGAAGACAAGAACTATGGACAACGAGTCTTCTTACTATTTGATGGTGTGCACTACGATCCCTTGTATTTGGAACAGGTTGACGTGAGTTCTACTTTTATTTATTTAATTAGTACTTATAATTTTCCTATTTGTCTCCATACGGTGGGTGCCTGGGTATGGAAGGCGCCGCCGAGTCCGGCCCAGGAAGAGGTAGCGAGACGAACTAGACGCGCACCGCTAGATTTCGTTCGAGGTGGCTCTAGAAAAGGAAACCTGGGAGGATTCAGAGGAGGCCTTTGCTGAAGAGCTTTTGCTTTGACTGAAGAGGCTAAATAAAAAAATTAAGGTACTTACCTGTCCTTCCGCCGGCGATGAACGAGAAGCGAATAGCTAGCAACTTCAACGAGTTGACAAGCAGCCAGAACACGACGCGACGGAGACGAACGATTACTCGCTGGTTATGCGTATGTCTATCGAGCGTCGCTGAGTACCTACTCTTACTTTAATAGCTCATGTTGCTGCGACACAGTAGTACTCACAGGCGGAGTAAATTCAGCGATCCACTATAAGTAAATGTAACTCTTTTACTTTCCCGGGACATACAATATTTTGTACGTTTCTTGGATATCGCTCATGACTGCAGGTCGGTTTCCCGTCAGTGGTTGGACAGGTGCCTTAATTAAGCACTATGCAGTTGTTCCATACTTACATTTCTGCTGAATAGTGTTGCAGGGGAATTCAGGCTGCATAATGCCTATAAGCTGCAGTAAGGCGCAATTCTTAGGATGGAGAGAGGCCGAAATGACCACTCCTTTATTTCCTTTGTGTTGGATAGGAATGCGACTGGCAATTTTACCACGAAAATATGGCAGCTACCATCCCTTTAAAGTTTCAACTCTAATAAAGTAATAATAACATACTCAAATGATTCAACCGATTGTAAATTGTCATACTAAAAACAAAACATCAAAACATTTATTTCATAGCTCCTACATTCTCCTATGCATTAGTATTGCTAGTTTTTTCATTTATCATTGCATTGTCGTCTCCACATTTTATAATATCCTCACGAAAATTTCCATCACTTACTGACAAGTAAATCGTTGTTTCACAGGGCGGTATCCAAACGATATTCCCAACGGAAGACCTGGAGATATACAGAGAAGCAGAGCAGTTGGCACACGAAGCCAAGTCGTCCAGACAGTTCACCGACGTCAACAAGTTCACCCTCCGGTGTAACGTGTGTGATAAGCTAATAACTGGCTACGTCGAGGCACAGAAACACGCCAAAGAAACTACACACACGAATTTTGGTGAAGTTTAGCGAACAATCAGTTTATAAGGTGAACGTATGTCTAAATGATTGTGTCTGCTTGTTGGAAATGTTGGTGATGATAGATAATTATTAATAAAGCTTTTAACAAGACGATGTTATGTATTTCTGTTCTTTGATTTCAGTGAGTTTTATTGACTGATTCGTGACTATCGTAGCATGTCTTCCAACCTTTCACACTTCTTTTCGTTGTCAAGACTTCGCGTCGACTATGATTATTTAGCTTTTTCAAGTTTGAATTCCATTTTGGTCTTACAACACAATAACCTCATTTTTACTTAGTATCAAGTGCACTTAAACTAGAAGAAATATTCCTATTAAAATAATATAAATGTCAAGCGGACACAATCACATAAATTAGCTTAATTTTGTTAGGATTTTGAATAGTTTTTCCAATTCTCGAAGACCTTTATCCTAAATGACATAATTATGAACTTAGTAGGTACATAGTTCAATCCAAGATAAATGTTATAACATGTTTATAATCTCAAATATTAATTGTTAAAGCGAGATTTATTTATATGAGATAATGCACATATCCTAGTAACATCTATTTTTTACGAAATATATATTATTTGCGAGCGAGGTCTTGGGTGAAATAAAACAATTATTTTTACATTCTCACAAGCCCGTTCGAGTCTAATATTGTTAGGAACGGAGTGTCTTTTTATAATAATGATTATTTGTTTTTATGTTTTATATTTGTTAGACGCTGAATGTTAATTTCACCAAAGTAGATTACTGAACGCAGCACACTTAGTATATAGTCAATTATTAGTATCAGCTAGACACATGAATGTATCGTGAAAACAATCATTCATAGCGCCAATTCTTAAGGAAATGTGGATTGTGATAAAATTATATGCTGTGTTACAAATATAACATGATATATTTCTCAATTTCATTATTACATCTATTGTCTCGAATGTAAGTTAATTTTAACAACGAAATGATTCGTGTACAAAGTTAATGTATTTAAAATCGATCGAAAACGAAATGCATACTGTGCATTTACTTAGCAGACAATAAACATGAATGCTATATTTATTGAAGCTTGTCATACTCTTGGTATAATTCGCTTCATTTAGTTATTCCGTCAGAAGGTTTATTACATTGTGTATAGAAATGCAAATAACGGGTACCGTCGATTCTGGCGATAAGTCGACGTTCAGCGTTATTCTGGGTTCTGTGGTTACCTAGGCTTGTGCAACATGTAATGTTACTAAGTGGTGTATTGCAACATGGTCATGCGCGTTGCATTACACGACTGACAATTTGGGCAAAATTTGGCTTTCAAATATACTGGTGACACAAGTCTGTATCTTTGAAGATACATTAAAAAAAAATCCTAGAAAAATATTTTGGTTCTACAATGGACCCAGAAACGAAATGTTAGTAAGTAATTTCTTCATGTATGTTTTTACCTACAACATTTTGTGTCATCGTAAGATTTATGAATTGGCAAGAAAAGAGTTGTTAATAAGGCTCGTTGGCGGCTTAAAAACGTAGAGGCGTAAGCTATTTATTTTTTGTATCACGTTGTTGAGTCGCCAATGTAAAACATGACTTGTAAATTGTAAAATAAGGCTCAAAATGGCATAAATAAAATTTGATAAATGAAATATTTATTTAATTTAGTTTATGGTGAAAACTGATTGCGTTTTATTGGATTCCTTTTAAACGGTGTGATACTTTGAACTTTTGAAGTAGCTGGGAGTGAAAGTTTTATAAGAAAAACTCCTGAACAGGTTTTATTCGATTTATTTATAACACAAATGTACAATATCAATAAATATAGTCACATCGGCTTTCTATCACCTGTCGTAACACTTTGATTCACTTTATACAATGTTGTCATACAACATTAACTTATCTTTACGCTCAAAATAACAAAATTGTGCATTAGAAATTGGGCCGCCCTTTACTTTGTTCGATTTTAAAGCAAGAAATGTGTATTATTTATCATTGTACGATTAACCGTGATATTTAGGCTGCGTTTCCACCAGAGATGTGCGAGGATACGTAGCGAGGGATGTGTGTGAAACAAACCAATAACATTGCTTCATTTTCATAGCTTCAACTAAGTTAGCGTTGTCATTGGTTAGTTTTACACACATTCCTCGCTATGCATCCTCACTCATCTCTGGTGGAAACGGGCTTAACGTCGTGTTTTAAAATTCGTTATTAAATATCTGCCCGCACTTGTGTCGGTTCATTATTGGACACAGTACAGCAGGGTAATTGTGTAATACACTAAAGTAACAAAGGCTTTTATTTTGATAGTTCAACAACATATATTGCGTTATTTACGTTGTTGAGCAGCAGACAAATGTTTCGAACACATGAAGCGGCGGATTAGCAATATTCTTAAAAATTATTGAGATAGAAAGTGTGTTACTCAATTCGGGTGCAGTATTATAAAACCGGCCAAGTGCGAGTTGGACTCGCACACGAAGGGTTCCGTACCACCATACAATATTTGACACTACATATAAAATAACGGCAAAAAAATCTTAGTTGTATGGGAGCCCCAATTAAATATTTATTATATTCTGTTTTTAGTATCTGTGAAAATTTCAACTGTCTAGCTATCACGGTTCATGAGATACAGCCTGGTGACAGACAGACAGACGGACAGTGGAGTCTTAGTAATAGGGTCCTATTTTTACCCTTTGGGTACGGAACCCTAAAAATGGCATACTTCTTGCCTTAAAATTAACATTTCGATACAGTTTTAGGAACCAAACGGCGTTAACTTATGTTTAAGCGTATACACAGCTTTTATTGCTAAATATGTGAAGATACAAGAAGACGTGCCCAAGCTAGCTCGCGATTATATTCAAAATATTTTAATTTATCGCCTTGTTCATGCAAATCTTATTTCTTTCAAGGTTTGTCAAAACAAGGCGTTTCTATTCTAAATAATCTCAGTATTCAAACTGATAAGTTTTAACGATTTGTCCTTTATGCTTATCTGTACATGTTTTTATTGGTATCTACATGTTGATTACTTTTAATAATTTTATTTTGAACTTTGATGGTTAAATATTTCTTGGGGACATCCTATATAGATTTTTTTCACTTATTTTTATTTGCTTTTAAATATTTAAACAGCTTAAAAAATAAAAGAGTGATTGGTAGGTTATCTATAACTTATTTAGAAAAATATATAATATTATAATTTAGATATTTAAAAGCTTTATGAGATATGGACATTTCGGATAAATCTAAGCCGATTCATATTAAAAATAATTTTACAATCTAGCAGGTTTACCCCACAAATTCTTCAAAACACAATTTTAGTTTGCACTCAAGCCAAATTGATAGACCATTTGTTGTAACAAATAAAAAATAACAATAAAAAGTTCGCTTTGATTTCGATTTTCGCTTAAACTAAAGGCATTCTGATATGTTACAATTATCAAGTTAATAAATGTTATTTTTCACAGGTAACTATGTAAATAAATACAAAACGTTAATAACACAAGATCTGTTCAAAAATATTAGTTTATTTTAATATTCTAAATGCAATATCGAAAAGGTTTTCGTAAAAATATAGTGCTTATTGTATAGTACCATCTTAAAGCAACTAATCGTGGATCTAAAAACATGGCAGTTTACAAAATAAAAAATGCACACGTAATGCAACTGAAAAAAAAAAAAAGTTAGAAACACCTTAAAAGCAAGTAAATAAATAGAAAATAAAAGCATAATGTGATTCTTAATATGTATAAATCTCTAAGTAATTCTTATTTGCTAGCTGTAACATATCGAATGCTAAAAAAAACAAATCTAAAAATCTGGCCTTCTATGTGAAGTACCTCTTTATTAAAATGCTATTAGGTGCGAGTAGACAACGCAATTGTTGTCTTTACCTATGTTATGGCGTAGGCCATAACATAGGTAAAGACAACAATTGCGTTGTCAATACAACGGTATTCTAGCACATATTATTATGTAGATAATAATATGTGCTAGAATACCGTTGTATGAAAACCCCTATAATCAAAGTTTTCATTTAGACTTCTTTTTAAAATATAGATTCTTTTTTTTGGAATTAGGTTCGTTTATTATAAATTTTAGTCACCAAAGAGAGCGTGAAGCATATCAAATAATGTTAATAATCTCTTTACAATAAATTAATTTAAATAAAACAGTTACAAAAATAATTTCATTTGAGTTTAGGGCTACACTGCCAATTACGAACCCATTTGTAAACTAATTCTACCTTTCACAGTTTTTAGAAAGCAGAAAACAGGGATGTCCCAGCTAACGTGTTCGTTTTGATTGATGAACATCGTGACATGTTTTTTTTTTTATTACTGTTGGGTCCGCTCTTGACTTCGATCACGCCTGATGGTGAGGTCTATCATGGAACGAACGTGCCCAGAAGATGCCTAAGGCACTGGAACTCCCACGCATCGTCGAGTTTATTTAAAAAGTTCTATATTTTACAAGGGGTTTTAAAATAACTGGTAAAACGTGTGTCGTACTATAGGGTGCACCTCTGCCTAACCCTTTGGAAAATAAAGGCGTGATGTGGTGGTTTTCTATATTTCCTTATCATTACTTTAATCTCTTACACAGTCACAAGGGTTTTCATACTACGCTGACGAGCAAATACAGCAGGTCTATAGTGTTGGACCGCCTTAGTAATGGACACCATTGCTTTGGAACTTTAAAAGTAAGCAGATTATTCTTATATTCATTTTAAATCGTGACGCGTTTCAGGGCTCAAAGATTTTAAACATACTGAAGATGTTAACACAACATTTTAAACAAAACTTTTCGTATTGAAATGCAAAGGTCTTTGAAGGTCCGTGGCATGCTTACTAGTCCGCCATTTTTTTTTTGTGTTTTGAATCGATAGCTGATATCAATGCAAACAAGACCAAATCGTGGTGTTACGTTTTCGAGATATTAACGTCAAAAAATCAAAATGGCGCGACAATAGGTATGGCAGGCTCCTTAAAAAATACTTTAATCCACTTTCATATTATGTGAGGCGATAAATTAGCATCATAGATACATTGCGATATAGGTAACAGGTAATACGGGCTGTTGTCCGCGACTCCACGCCAATGCGCTTATTTTGCGTACAATTGCGTGAGCGTGAGCGCTGGCGCAGGCCGCGGGGGTGGGCGAGACTAGATTTTCCCATCACTAAATAGTGCTTGTGACGTCATAGCAGGTAGTAAAAAAATGGCAGGCTTGGTTTTCATACAGGTTATCTAGGTCTATCTATATCCGTGATATGAACCCTACTGAATATAATTTTGTGTGTTTTAAAATGTAGTGTTATTTAAGTATTCCTTAATCTCACTTGTTATGCCTTATCTTCAAATATTGTTATAAGCTTACATTTTTATTAGGTACCATGCAATTTGATAGTGCAGGACTTCTTTGAATGGTTGATATTCGTTCTAGCAAACTTTTTCGTATAAGAAAATACATTTATTTTATCTAGTCAAACTGGATCATGATAATCTCTACTTTTTTTCTTATATCTAAACGTTTGCTCATCAAAGTATTTTGGGTTATAGCCACTTCATCATGTCTGTCTCCGCGTGGTCTCGTTCAAATGTCTTGCTGTCTCGCTAGCACAGTCACAATACCAATACCCAAGCGAGACAAATGGTTCTCGCGAAACTGTAGAAATTCAGTTTCACGATACTCATTTGTCTAACAAAAAATAAGTCTTGGAGAGCGTTTCCGTCATGTTTATAACGGACGTCATGAAAATCTGTAATTTTCACCAGTATTTGACATTAAGGAATCAAAAAACGCTCTGTATTTGGACAATACGGCAGCATATGGCTTTATGGCTCAGCTTAAGCTTTAGTGACAGCCGGTGACGGCGCTACTGGTTACCAGTCTGCGGTCGACGGCCGACCGCAGCGTCAGGCGGAAGTGTCGCCATCTTTGATGTATTTTCATAGTTACATAGAAACTAGTCTTTGGAAGAACACCTTAACCGCTTAAAAGATTTCCTGCCCATAAAAACGCCAGTATTTAATTACTTACTCCTCAACATATCTACGTACTTCCTAAGCTCCACGCTATCACATTGCACTACTGCGCAGGCGCAGGTTTGGCTGCGGACCACCTGGGCAGTGAGATACCGAACTTGGTCTCGAGCCCCGTCAACACGGGCAGCGCGACCTGGTACCCGCCGATGTGTTGCGGCTTCTTCATGGTTTCTTCGATAGGAGTTGCCACGTTTAGTTCTGAGCCGGCTGGGCGACTGTAAAGGGAATGTCAGGGTTAGCTAATGTTAAAATTATACAGTGTAGACTGAGCGAAATGTGGGTGTTCTATAGGTACCATCGCGGCCTTTTCCGCCTGATCACTTAAAAATTTTTTCGCCTAAATCTTGCGGCGGCGCCAAGCCACGGCCCCTTAAAATTTTCGCATGTTAGAAAAGCGATAACGCAATTAGTTGCAACCTGCACTGCGCAGCTTAGTGACCCATCACGTGCACTCCTTTTGTGAATTTTACGGACGAAATATTTGACCTTGGCGCGCTTACTTAAAAAAAACGAACTTAGTGGTGGTCAGGCGGGAGTGTCCGCGATAGTACTACAAGGCCTAGCCTTTCCGGGAATATTGGCTTGATGCTGTTACGTTATCTACAAATCCAGACTCCGGGGTGCTATTGAGAAATTCCAGATGGAAAAACCCATTCTCAATCCCATCCCAATCTAGATGTGCCCAGGTAGTGTGTGTGTGGACTCAGGACTCGCCCCTACACGGGACTAAAACTACTTTTTTTTTTTTTTTTTAAGGATGGGAAATCATCCAATGACCCCTCCCGCTCTGGGTGGAGCGGAAGGGAGTGTCAGACTCTTACTGACTAAAACCCATCCGTGTTCCTTCCTTAGCCCTTGTGTTCCGGGGCAGCGGTAACCCTTTCGGACAATCCCGCTGCCCGGACTAAAACTACTTACGACACACCGTCTCGGTTTGACCCCTCGGGAAATACAACACGGTGTAATGTAAAGTGTATTCAAACGTATGTTTCAATTTAATATCATTTCAAGTTAAACAAATATCAACATTATTTTAATGGTCATTATGTTGATTTCAGAGTGACTAGCACTATTGAAAAAGTTATAAAAATGTTTGAAGTTGTAGCGTAAACTGAACTTTATTGTGTAGGATTTAAAGTAATTTTTCCTTGAATTCATATTTGTTTACATTTTTGGCAAATAAATCGCGAATGCAATTTAGGTTAGAAGGTATACTCACGATCCTCCGAAATCAACGAAGAACAGACGCTGCAATATCTCGTACGTGACTAGAGTCACACCGAACTGCGGCGACGAGCGCATCACTCGCGCGACCGCTCCCTTCCAGAACGCTCGCGCGCCTTCCTCCGCGTAGATCTTACGCGCGGCGTCTATCACACCGTTGTATGTCGTCTGGCCTGAGCGGGCTACCACCTGTTAGTAAGGTTGAAAATTGCAAGATTTAATTTTTGTGATAGGAATTTGGGGCAATAACTGAAACTTTAAATAAATAAAGCAAAATGGTGGAAGAAACTATTAGGTGGAATTTGGACATTTTTAGATTGTTGTACCTACTCATAGTCAGACATCAAAAACTTTTTTTTTACAGAAGTTCTAGCCTAGACTTTTCCCTACTATGTTGGGGTTGGCTTCCAGTCTAACCGGATGCAGCTGAATACCAGTATTTTACGTGGAGCGACTGCCTATCTGACCTCCACAACCCAGGTACTGGATAATACCCGTTGGTAAGACTGGTTGTCAGATTTTCGGGCTTCTGACTACCCGTAACGACTGTCAAAGATCCACGAATGACGCAGAGCTTAACGTGCTTTCCAAGGCACGGAGGGGTCTTGGTATGTAAAGAAGGTCACCCATCCACTATACTTTCTATGTGTCTGTCTCCGGGCCACTGACTATAGGTACCCATAATTAACTTCAATGTTATTGCACACTCTTTTTATTGTTATTATTTTATGTTCTATACCTGTAAGCGCGTCTTGATGACGTCAGCAGGCGTGACGAGCGAGGCGGCGGGTATGCCCGCGATGGCTCCGGCCGCTAGCAGTGTGAGCGGGTGATTGTAGCCGTTCTCGTCCGCGAACTTAGCCTGGAATGTTAGTTTGCAGTGTTATTATTGTAGTTTTGCTGGTGCAGTCAATATGTCAGCACATTTAAGGCAATTTCTTCAGCGTCTCTTTAGTTCACACTGAGTTTAGTTGTCAGGGAAACCAGGATAAGACAATGGGTTATGGTTTCAATTCATTCATTCTGAACTGTCTTCTACAGCCTCAAATGAGTAAACATCCGAGTTCAGAGTCGGTCTATAAGATTCTGATGATCGTCATCAAACTGCCTAAAATAGTTGAATAACAGTTCTAAATAACAAAATCTTTTGTTTTACTCAAAAGTTGTCATCATCATCCTCCAGCCGCTCTTTCAATTTATGGGGTCAACGCAGAACGTTTTTTTTTTGGTTTTAGTGCATTTTCTTCATTTAACACGCCTTATGGTTACTGGTTACTGTTAGCGTTGCATCATCCCACTGCTGGGCAAAGGCCTCTCTCCCAGATCTTTCGATCCAGGGCTAAAGTGGACCACAAACCTTATGACTTTAAAAAAAGGATAAGTACAGCCCAATTTAAATTGTATGGCGGCTCGGAACATAAGTCGAGTCGCTGCGCAGTAATACATGCACGTGTCAGCGGGGTGAGGGGTAAGGTACTGCGCAGCGAGTAGCGCACTTCAGAGCCGCGATAAAGTTTGACGCGAACTATGTCACAAACAAGCTCATACTAACCTTAACATGAGCATAAGCAGGGAAGTAAATAGCGCTGAAAGGCACATCTCGTAGCAGACATGCCTTCGCTCCCTTATACAGTCCAAAAAGACCTAAATCTTTGACAACGGACCAGGCCCGTACTTTAGTACCGCCCGCGATCTCTCCCGCCACTTGCAGACGAATCTTTACTATTTCTAACGGATTTGTGAATACTACTTGCGAACCACCGGCCTGTGGAAGGAAAATAGGTTATTTTAATATAACGTCATGCTTACATAATAATAATAGCGACCGCTGTGCGTGTATGACCAGAGGGGCAATTCTGGTAATTTTAAGAACGTTCACAGTCTGATCTCAGTCTCAATCTGTCAAAAATGCCTCAAATTTCAGTACATTTTGACAAGTTTTTGACATTTGTTTGTCGCTGAGATGAGACTGCGACTAGATTTTGAACGTTTTAAATTACGAGAATTGGCCTACTGATGTATTAACGTAAACGAGGCAAAAGGAGTATGTAAGAATCGAAGCAGTTGGCGTTCTATAGTTTCCACCAAAAAAACTCATGCCTTCAAGTCAAGTTACTACAGGTGTAAAGTCTGGTGATGCAGGTCTTTGGAAAGAGACCATAAAATCGTGCGATGACAGTCAGTTCCTCTTCAGAAAACATGAAATTATAGGTATTTTGGAAGTAGGATTTATCTCACATAAATAGGTAATACAATACCCAGTAAAGTAAGTCTGGTTGTCTGACTTTCGGGCTTCTGACTACCCGTCTCGACTAGTACGAATAGTATTATCACATTGAAGGGGAGAGAGACACAATAGAAGTTTTATTGTTATTACGTCGAGGGGCGTTAAGTGTCCCGCACAGTGTTAAAAATGTATTTGTATTTATTTTAAAAATATACTTACGCAACCACCAGCCAAGATTTCAGCGTATATAGATATATTGCCCTTTTTGTCTGTGAATTTGTCACGAACTAAGTCGTTCATCTAGAAAAGTAAATGCAAATATGTAGTTATGATCATTCTTTAGTTCTGGAAAACGAAATACCTTTAGTAGGGCCATTACAAACGCCATGTCAAAAATACTTAATTATAACACAGTTCCGAACAACACTGGCACTCCCTTAAACTGTCAAGAAATCTCCTAGGGATCGGTAACAATAAAAAAAAAAGTAATTCTGTCTCATTAGTGACAGTTGAGCTACAACGCCCAGGTTTAAGTGCGAGTGAGAGATCCGATAAAATCTGTAATGGCCCGAGTATAACGTTTTTAAGCCTAACAGATTTCATAACAAACTCAAATCCAGTTTCAAGTCAAAATTCTTGACTCTAAAGGGTGCGACTATTTATTTTCGAAATATATTTAACGACATGAAATAGGCTAAAACACATCTAAAATAAGACATTTTCTAATACTAACCGTCAACTTAATAGCCTTCTCAGGGGCCACTCCTATCAACTGCGGCACTAGTCCTCTGTACAGGCCGAACATGCCTTCGTGGCGGATGACCTTCTTGAAACAATCCCAGGAGTTTCTATACGCCACCTCTCCGATGAAGGAGCCTGTGCGTTGGTTCTGCATACGAGTCTTTACTAAGTCGATGGGATACACTGCTGATGCTCCGACGGCTGGGAAAGAGAGATTGAGGTAAACAACATCATTAAGCCTGTAATCCTTGAGAGGCGAGGCAGAGGTGTACCTATAGGATTCGATTCGACGATTCGCCTGAATGCATTTTCAAACAGGGATTTTTATTGGAGCTCTGCCTTGGTATATTAGTTATCTGTGAGCTATGGTAACCTGCTAGTTATGAACTCAGAAGAAAATATGTATTTGTTTCTTGGATTATGTTGTTCTTATCTTGTGTGTTTGAAAGTATATTTCTATAGAAGTATATTTCCACGTTGGTCTAGTGGCCGCAGGCGCTACTGCTGGCCCATGAGGTCTCGGGTTCGATGCCCGAGTCAGGCGAAGTGTTATTGGGTTTTTCCATCTGGATTTTCTTAATAGTATCCCGGAGTCTGGATTTTTGCCCATAATCAGCATATAATGTTCTCACTGCTGAGACACAGGCATTCTATCTTGGAGAGGGAGTGGGCTATAGTCTAGCCCAGTGCAGGTTAGATTTGTGCCCGGTTGATGGCAATAGGCTTATAGAGGTATGAGGAACAGGGTGTAAAGTTCACTCATTCTCTATAGAAAGAGGAGGATCATCCGACCAGACTGGTGTTGTGTCTGGCGGGCAACTGCCCAATGATTCATGTCGGGCTGTTGTATCTATATGCTAGTTGCTCTGCGGTAAACTCTGCTTGCGAGTTGCAGGATTTTACGTGACGTCAGTATGACGCGTTGTTCGCATTATGTGGCTCACCCCAAATTACGTGGGACTGAACATAACTGGCGAAATGTGGGTGCACCTCTGCTTATCATTGTTTTCACATATACCTAGAAGCAACAAGAATAATATATCCAGGATTTTGTTTTGATTTAAAAGAGTATCTTAGAGTTTCTAGCTCGTTCTTCTCCATAAAGATCTACGTTTTGGAATGGGCAACTAGCTTCAACTTTCTAACTGACCGACTCTTTGACAGTTCAAAAGGGCCTGTAAATGGTTTAATTGAAATAAGTACTCTGAGTTTGAATAAAATAAGACTTACCACCAGCAATCGAACCGAGTACGAATCTGTAAGTGCTCTCCAATATCTGAATCAACACGCCTCTTTCCTCTGGACTCTGCAACAAGCATACACGAGTATTTACCGAGACTCTTGGTGAAATAACATGAAACTATAAGAATTATAAGAGTTGTTGAATGGTTTGTCGATACAATACTGAGACGAGGCATAGATGTAGATATGCAAAGTATTGTTTATTGGTTTCAATTGTTTCAACACCAAAGAAATTGCGTTTAAAACCGGCAATTTTACTTTATCGTGGTTAAGTGTCCCTTACTCCCACTCACCGAGAGGAGGCATGTGTCCCAGCAGTGGGAACACTATAGGCTGATTATGTGGTTAAGTGGTCTTTTCAGGCTTGTCCACGATTAATGGAAAGTGGTCAAATTCAAGCAAAGCAAATGCTATCATATTAAGTTATTATCGCGCACTGGATTTTCAACTCTCTGTGTCGAGATGAGCATTGGGAATCCAACAAAGTGCATCCTAGCGAAGAATATACACTGTTCGACTTTCAACTCTCGGCGATAAGCAGTGCGTTCAAAATCAAGTGTGCGATAAAAAATCGCCCGTAGGTACGAGGGCTTGGGCAAAAGTAAAAGACACCGTTTCTTAAACACAAATCGTTGTTCTACATTGTTTGGAAAGGTTTCGCTCAGTATTGTAAATGTATTGCATATTAAAGTGATGCTGGCTTACTTGATAGTTTAGTGTAATGTGGAGGAGCCTAGCATATACTTAGCAATTAGTGGCAGGTGGTAATGTTTAGATTTATATTTAACAAGGTAGAACATGCTGTAAAATGACCTGGGTAAAGTAAGACACTCACGATCAATGTAAAACCATTAGAAAGTTATTGCAATGTAACTCTTATTTCGGTAAGTTAAGGTCTAAATTACAATGATTGCCGAGAGTATTATCAAATTCACGACAATTATTCTAATTTATACGAGAGACGAGGAGACGCCCTATGACGACATAGTGACCTTATTGGTGACGTTCTTCAGAAAGATTAGGTTTGTATTACTCAATGTGCATGTATGACATATATACGAACGAACAAAACAAAAGAACGAACGAAATGAACGAACGTAAACGAAGTAAAAGGAGTATGTAAGGATCATAGCAGGTGGCGTTCTGTAGTTTCTTCTTATGGGAAGAAGACGTGAATTTATGTATTCTATTTTATACTTTATTGCAAGGACGTAAGAGTTAAATTGCAATGACTTACTAATGCTTTTACGTCGTTCAAATTTGATCGTGAATACAATTCGTTTCTGAGGCACTTGGCGATTATTTTTAATATTAATTAGGTTGGAATTTTGGTGGGATTTTATGTTTTGGTTTCTTAAGCTGTTTACAAAGTCAATTATGTAGCCACCAGTGCCTTGAAGTGTTCAAAGGTTTTAGTCGTGAATTATGTAGGTACGATTAATCAAGAATTTGATAATAAGTAATAAAACGAAAGAATTGAGTGTTTTGAATAGTGGCAGTGAATTTTTGGTGGTTTGAATTAAACATTCACAATTTCACACATGGTTATGTGCAAGGTTTTTTTTTAAGGTGCGTTTACATACACAAATATCACACGCACAAACACTCAGACGCTAAACATATTTCTTCCAAGCGGGGATCGAAGCGACGATCTTTAGATGAAAAAGCCTAGTGTTTAGCCACTACGCACACACGGTCGTGTTTTGTTTAGCTATGTGTGCAAGTGAGCCTAAATTATGACGTCACAGAAAAGAAGGTTTAGGTTCATTTTGTTTCGCGTGTTCAATTGGAGGCAGTCTTCCAGACTAGGTCTGGCCTGTGGACTTCATTACAAAGAATGCAAGCTGACGTCACACCTACCAAAAATCCACTGTCCCAAGAAATGTAAAAGACAGAAACATCATAAACTCCGCCAGCCTTACTTACCAGTATTCGTTCCAAACAGTTAACAAATTCACAAGGCTCTAACATAGTTACCTCCTCCTTTAATAAGCATTGAAAGAAAGAGAACAATATACCTGTCAGTTAGTGATGTTTCCAAACAAAACACAACTCTTATGTCATAAACATTAGGTCTCAATTACACTAAACATACATTTGAATACGAAGGCTGCTCCTGGAAGTTTAACGAAACAGCGTTATGCTGGTTAGTAAGAGTGTGAAAGAGATGGCGATACTCACGGAGACTGCTTTGATTTCGGCGACGCGGCGGGTGACTTGCTTGAAGTATTGTTCTGGTGTAATCGAGTTGAGATCATTGTAGACGATTCGGCTGTAATGGGAAAATAATAAATGTAAGATCTATATTCGTTGACTAAACATAAGTAGGTACAGTCCTTTCATAGTTATTTTACCTCTGATTTTGCATCACTGTTAAAATAGCAGTGATCTTTATTCTCGTTCTTTTAAAGTTGGTGTTGCCACCAGGGTGCTCAATCTTAGAACAAAAAACTTGGTACAGCAGTGTATACAATGATATAAAATCACGAAGTATATATTGTCTCTGTACAAAATAAGTTTGAATGTGTTTTTTAATTTTGTCGGATTATAATTGAACTTTACGCGAACGCTGGTTAAGAGATGGAACTCTGAAGCAATGTTCACTATTAATTCGAATAGATGGCTCTAAACATAATCGCAACTTTGATACGTCGGTAACCTATTTACTACTAAAATAGTATATTTATAACTGACTTCTGTTTTAGTGTATCCAAAAAATATTTTTAATTATGGATCATTGTCAAGGGTTTTAATTACATTTATCGCGCAGTATGACATTCAATTATTTTTCTATCAATGATTATCACCTATTGCAATAATTTACACAAATATTTTGCAAACATTCATAGGGATCCTGGTAGAATTACTTTGGAGGTTTTACTATCAATAAATTGGTATCCCCAATAAAAATGTCTGATAAGATAATGTCTCACGCTTGCTCTAGTGTTGAATTTAGCCATATTTTTGTGATCTTTCTGTGTAACGTTGCGCGTTTGTCGTTGAGTTGAGCGAAAGTTCCTACGACTAATCCATATTTGTGACCAGAAAGTGATTTTGTGAGTGGTTATGTCAAAGCCAAGATAGGACTCCAGTGTAGTGCTAAGTTTGAGATAGGAGTCTTTTAGTGCATCAGGTCATCGGATAAACACTGCTGTGTAACTGTGTTCCTGGGTGCAAGGACAGTGGAGGTATGTCACATTGTCATAGCTGAATCTTGGAACTTGGCCTTTTACTTGAATGCAATTCAAAATTACGTTTTATCAGTTGTATGGTTGTCTTAAATTTTTGTTTCTTTTCAATATAAAATTAAATTTGTTTCGAAACAACAATATTATGGGTTTACTAATGTTTGACAAAAAACGAATCACAAATTAAATATAAATAAAAATTAATAATTGTCTGCAATTTTTTTCAGACATGCATGCAGTTCTCCATGGATTTCCGAACCCTGAAAAAGACCGATTTAGATTCAATACGTGGCTTTAATCAGCCAATTCCATTAACTTCTTCAGGTATATTGTTTTTTTTTTATTTGACTCATATAGGGTTCCACATCAGAATGTGTCCCTGTGGTCTCTATCTATCCATACTAATATTATAAATTCGAAAGTAACTCTGTCTGTCTGTATGTTACCTTTTCACGCCTAAACCAATGAATGGATTTCGATAAAATTTGGCGGAGAGATAGATTGCATCCCGGGGAAGGACATTAGTTATTATCGATATACCTCGCGGGCGAAGCCGCGGGCGGAAGCTAGTACCAAATAAAATGAAGGTAAAGTGTAATAGTCTTGATGGAATAGAACCCTTAGGCCTGTATTAATAAACGTTACTCAGCCCAGGAGCTCGCACTTGATATCGATCTTGAGGTCATGATCGTATTAATAAACATAATAATTGACATACTCAAACTACAGTTTGGGTTTACGAAATGAAAAAAAAAATTCCTCTAGCCTTTCCAAGTATGTTTTGGTTGTGGCCAAGATTTCATCTTTTACCGAGTTCATCTGAAGTTGGTTGTGAATTTCAGTATATAGTAATCTTTCGACATACCTAGCAAGAACGAAATGTGATGAATGATAATTCTAAACTTCGGCAATGTGACGTACAGCGTCGACGAGCTGAGCTTGGTAACTGAGATACTGTTTTCATGTGTTTATTAATTAGCAATGATCTTGAGATGCTGATATCGTAATAATGGCGTTTCAAATGATAACGCACTTGAGTACGTCCGTCGTTGAGAAACGTTTATTAATACGGGCTTTGCGCTTGCACTTGTCAGGTTTGCAATTTAATTGTTGAATTAATGTAATAATCCTACTGATTACAAATTATTTAAAACAGATTTACTTTTGCACTCATACAAAATCATTTTCTACTTTACAGGCAGGAAAATATCTGCCAGGACGCTTAAGCTCTCCAGGGCAGAAAGATCTACAGCTGAAAATAATGGCTGCCAAAAGAAGAATATGTACATTAAAAAATAAAGTTAAAAAGCAGACAGCGGAAATAAGGCAGCAAAAAAATTGTCCAATCCTGCAGTACTAGATGTACTGCAGAATTGCTCAAGCACTGCAAAACTATTAATGCGGATGCAGTGGAGAGAAGACAAAAAAAAAGGATAAAGGACGACGATTCACGCTGCAAGAAAAAATTGCAGCATTATCGGTTTTTAAACAGAGTCCAAAGTCATATAGATTTATAAGAAAAATATTTATATTACTCGCAAATCAGACATACGCCAAAGTTATACAATTTTTTTTTAATGATGGCGTTTCCAAAACTGCCAAATGATCTCATTTATTGCAGCTTCTTAAAGAAAAAATTGTGAAAATGACTATTGTGATGCTTTATGCTCCTTTGTACTCAACGAAAAATCTGAAACCACGTCGACCTGTACAGTTGATCTTGAAAATATTTTAGAAATTAATTTTGAAAATAAAGAAAAAGACCCAAGAATACTGGCACCTCTACAGTACGTAAGCGGATATCGTCAGTTGTAATATCAATTAATGTAACCGCCAAAATGACGAAATTGAGTTAAATATACAGTTCGATTGCAAATTTTCCGCTCTATCGATTGGTGTCTTTAAAATCACGATATCTTAAAAAAAATGGCGAGTACGTTAACAAAATCAGACCAGTTTTTTTTTTCATTTCAACTCATTTTTGTGATGTATGGCACATTTTATGAGAATGAGCAATGTATGGGTTAAAGTAACGACTATTGTAATGCTTTATGCTCCTTTGTACTCAACGAAAAAACTGAAACCACGTCGACCTGTACAGTTGATCTCGAAAATATTTTAGAAATTAATTTTGAAAATAAGGAAAAAGACCCAAGAATACTGGCACCTCTACAGTACGTAAGCGGATAATAATTGTTTTGGAAAAAAAAACTTTTTTGTATTGCTCTGTCTGCAAAAATGATTTCACGAGCGAAGATGAAATTGAATATAAACTTGTATCCAATTTCCAATATATAATTAACCATATTCTAAAAGAAAACTTAGATGCTTATTTATATTATAAAAATGTCTATATTGACCTTAATAAATATCGATTTTATAAAATGTAATACACATTTTAAAAAAATGATAGATTATTTAATAAATACTGTGATTCGATTTATGAATTATAATTATTGCAAAGTAATCAATAAAATTTTGTCTGGGAGAAGACAAGTTGATAAAATACAAAATATGAAAGCTAAAAAATATCACAGTAAATGTTTTAAAAGGAAAATGAAATAAATCGAATCACAGTATTTATTAAATGCTTAATCTATCTTTTTTTTATCTATGTGCCTTTGGACTCTGTTTAAAAACCGATATAGCTGCAATTTTTTATCTCTCGAAATCACATCCTAATGTTATTGCCGAATAATTGACTTAAAAACTAGTTAGAAAAATACATCTAAAGGGTTATAAAAATATCAAGTATATTTTACGTTCTATTATTAACCTTAAGCTCTATGAATTCAGTCAGTGTGTTAGCGTCAGAATGGCTGGTTGCCTATGGCAAGCGGCTCTGAAAGTATATTCAAGAATTGCTACCCAATTGCTTAGATTTGCTACATTTCTTCAATAATTGCTACTTATGATACATTCAGAGAAATATTAATATTTTTTTGACCAGCCATTCTGACGTCAGGATGGCTGGTGGCCTCCGTGTTCAGCATGAAAGACGCAGAATTTCTAAAAGTTTGTTGTATCAATAATTGCTTACTAATTGCTACTTTTACGAATTTTAGTTTGAGCTTCGTACATACATTAGGTAAAAAAAATATAGATTTTATTAATAATTGTACGCTCTGATATCTTCTAAGATTTTCATTTTAATGATATGCTGTAAAGGGCAATTTTAACCTACATGAAATGCACAACGTATCTAATGTATTTAATTGGAAAAGGAATAATACTGTATTGTTTAAAATAGCTTGGTAAAATATTCCATAATTTTTATGTAATATGTAAAAGATGAAAATGGTTAAGTACTGTGGGTTATATGTAGGAGATAAACATATACCATCGCGGACTTTTTTTATCGATATTTTTAAGTTATACAATTCCGTAGAACCTAAGTAGAACATTAATTTGATCTATCTCGTAAGGTTTAGCCGGCATTTGCAATGTAAGCGCACAAAAACATGTTTGTTACGACAATCACTCTTGAATCACTCTTATCACACTCTTATCTATTGCTGAAAACTACATTAAAATCCGTTGCGTAGTTTGAAAGATCTAAGCTTACAGACAGTGGATGAGACTTTGTTTCATACTATGTAAAGATTTTGTACCCAAACTGTTTTGCTTTAGCTTTTGCTTTTAATTTTGTTTTCCTTTCTATGATATTCGTGTAAGTACCTACTGTACTTATTGTGATTTATTTTAATGTGTTCGTCCTTGTCCTTAAAACTTGTACCTCCATAAATGTTAGGTGAATGATGTGTTGGCTTATATTTAGAAGCGCACACTTGTATTTTGTTTAAATAAAAACATGATTAGCCAAATAAAATTGTATTTCATTTATCAATCTCTGAAATGAACACTTGAATAGTACCGAAAAAAAAAAAGCAAAAGTAAAAAAAAAAAGTACAATAGTGGTGTAGTTCTAACGATAAAATATGGGTGGCGCTAGTTTCTTCACAAACGCAAATGACCCGTTCCACGGAACAAGATTGGTCTCTATCTCACTCTATTAAAAAGTACTCTGTGGTTGCCACTGACAAGTCTGTCAAAATTATTGTGATCTTTATTCTCTATTCTCTTCTCAATAAGGTTAATACTGTTAGGATGCTGCTGTCAAGATGTAAAATAACTGTGAACGGTCTGTACAAGGACCTTTTTGCGCATGGCCAAACTCGGAAATAAGTCCGCCATCTTGTTTTTTCAATACAATTTTACAAATGTTTACCAACAACGCCCCTGACAATGCCACTGAGGCGCAAAAAGATTCTTGTTGCACTCAACGCCTTATCGTTTGGTACCTTATTAGGTTTTCTATTTGCGTTTTGTGGTTATTATGTAACATGTATAACATAAGGTACAATTTAAATTGACTTAGGTACGGATCGGTAACTATCCGGGAATGAACCGGAGTTACCTTAGCTTGCAGAGTAAGCAAACTGAAGTGGCAGTGGGCTGGCCATGTTTGTCGAAGGACCGATGGCCGGTGGAGCAGACGAGTCCTGGAGTATAGAGACCGCGTATCGGCAAGCGTAGTGGCCGGCTAGATGGACGGACGACCTAAAGAAGGTGGCGCAGCGGGACAGGCTGGGTGCGGAAGGCGGGACAGGCTGGGTGCGGAAGGCGGGACAGGCTGGGTGCGGAAGGCGGGACAGGCTGGGTGCGGAAGGCGGGACAGGCTGGGTGCGGAAGGCGGGACAGGCTGGGTGCGGAAGGCAGGACAGGCTGGGTGCGGAAGGCGGGACAGGCTGGGTGCGGAAGGCGGGACAGGCTGGGTGCGGAAGGCGGGACATGGTGTTGTGGCACAGACTGGGAGACGCCGATGGCCAGCAGTGGACTGCCATAGGCTGAGATCATAGCGAATTTCAACGGTGCATCACGATAGGGGAAAATTGTGGTTTTGTAGTTTATGGTATATTTGTAATTCCCCCAAGTTACCTGACAACGCATTACTGTCATTTATCGTCAATAGCAACAGACCACGTAAGAGGATACTTACACAAATATTATTCACTTAATTACCGAATAAGATCGTTTCGCTTACGTAATTAAAAAGTATATCGTTCAACGAGTTCGGGATGCTGTGATGTCATCAATTAGTAATATTGTCCTCAATGGCAATAAAATTAATAATTGTATTTCGTTTGACAATATTGTTAATTTTATGTCAATGAAATAATGGGGACAAATAGTTAAATAACTAATAAAGTATGGTTTGTGGTCGTTAATTATTACCGAATGTTTCTAGTTAACTTATGTAATGAAAGACAATATTGCAGTAAGGATACTCTTAAAGGTGACGTCACAGGGTACTGTGAAAAGGTATGTTTTGTGTTTGAACTACTTATTATAACGACTTTGACTCTATACGATTGCAGCACGGCGGCGGTTGCCTCCATTTTTATTACTGTTTCATAATTCCAGGGCTAATGATGACGGTGACATTTTCAGAATGTATTGTAATTCGGGTCGTTCTGTTCGGTTGAAACCAAAGTTGCAACAATTACATTTCTGACGGATTGATGATAACGAAAGATGTTCTGACTGCAATTTTTCAACTTTTATGGCTTTCCCACGCAGGCGCACTTCACGACACGACAGTGAGATTACCATCCAACTTATAAACGTAGGGCTGATTTTTCAACAGTCGGATAACTTTTATCAGAAAAATAAATATGACAGTTTTGACAAATCTTCTATACAAAAGCTGTCAAACGTCAATCATTATTCCTCCGACAAAAGTTATTTGACTATTGGAAAATCAGCCCTTAATATGATTGTTTATATGTGAGAGGGCTCAAATAGGTAAAAATACAGTCAGGGAACAGCCTGTCAATTAGCCGTGTAATAGCCATTACATACAACTGTCAAAGAATGACACTTGCGATTTGAATAAACAGACAATTAAAGTGGCTAGTCAGTTTGCTTAATAATTAATATCCCTAACTTTACATCAATATCAACTCGCAGTCATGTATACATTCATTCATTCTTTCTACGTTTATACCGGGTGATTTTTTTTACCAGTTCCAAATTATTACAGGGTGTTCTACCCATGAATATGAAAAACTTACCCATTAGTGTGATGTATCATATCACACAAAGTGAACAATATATCGACTTCCAGCGGCGTGATCTGTGACATCATCTGAGCTGAGTGTAGGAATTCTTCCTTCGTCACTTCTTGAGTTCGAGTGCCGTTAGTCGCGTTGAGGTAGACTCGCTTTATTAGCTCCATGTTATTTAGGAGCGAGTTGAACGCCATGTAGTAGGGAAAGCTGATCTTACGCTCGCCTTGGGGGAAGCCTGAGGCCTGAAAATATGGGTTAAATAAGTATTATTAGTATGGTGGGGTTGGTCCTAAGAGGACGACAAAAAAAAGGTGGATGCACTGTGTGATAGATGATATTATGGCTAGCACCCCCCTCGGGTGACGATTAATAGACAAGTAAGAAAAAAATGTTGCGTGACCCCAAATAAATTGGAATAAGGGAATTATGATGATGTTAGATCTACCCAAGGGGTATCGTGTTTTCCAGTAACTGAGTTGTGGAGGTCAGATAGACGGTCGCTCCATGTAAATATAGGTATTCCGCTGAATTCAGTTAGGAATAGAAGCCGACCCCAACATAGTAAAAATGAATCAAGTTAGAGAACAAAAAAAAACTTCGTCAATATTACATCTTAGCTACTATAATTAATTAAGTATATTATAAGGTATCAAAAAATTAACCTTACAATCATTAAGAGGTGCTTTAGACCATCGAACTGAACAACTTTCACTATGGGACCAACTCTGAAATAACGAAAAAAATCATCTACTGTTTCATACAAAAATACAATACCTACTTGACCAAAATGTATGAAACAGCTGTTTTATTTTCCGTGATTTTGGCGTTGGTCCCATAGTGAAAGTTGTTCAGTTCGATGGTCTAAAGCACCTCTTAAAGTTATAAGGGCAATTTTTTAACACTTTGTATAATGCAAGAACTGTAAATCTTAGATGATACATATAAACTTTCTTACACAATGACATACTTATTGGGCAAACTTGTCCGACTTCGAAGCTTTAGCTCGAATATACTACGCTTTTCCAGGTATCATAAGGACAAGACCTTTGTGAACATAATGAGATAAAAAAAAAAGTAAAATTTAATCGTGAATATTGATTGTATCATCAATTTCTATGTCATTGATATTGTGTTTTGTTGTCATTCTCTTGCAATGTATTGGTATTGTTTGTGCACCAGAAAACCAAAACAAAATGATTCATAGTTTACAAAAACAATTCGTCAATTAGCCTAACTTACGTCTTGATATTCAATCATATTTCTATATAATAACGCAAAAACAACTCGAAATCTTTGCTAATACGCACACTTTCTTACAGGAAAACTCAATGACGACATTTCATTGCGTAAACTTGATCGATTTAAAAGCTGAACTTGGGATCTCGACGCTTTGCAGGTATCACAAGTACAAGGACATTGAGAAAATAATGAGAACAAAAAACAAATGGAGCAGCAATGTAAAATAAAAATAATGACGTAACGTCACATAGTTCCCCGCAGGGCCGAGGCGTACCTATAAAATACCCATATTGGGCTGCATAAGAAATTCCTGTTCGGACACCCAATAACACTTAGCCCGACCCGAGAATCGAACAAAGGACCTCATGCTCAGCTATAGCGCTGGTGACCATGCCCAACGAGGCAGTAATAAATATGAAAGTAAAAAACCGGCCAAGTGCGAGTTACGCACACGAAGGGTTCCGTACCACCATACAATATTTAACACTACATATAAAATAACGGCAAAAAAATCACGTTTGTTGTATGGGAGCCCCCCTTAAATATTTATTTTATTATATTTTTAGTATTTGTTGTTATAGCGGCAACAGAAATAACATTCTGTGAAAATTTCAATAGCCTTTGTTTTGATACAGCCTGGTGACAGACAGACAGACAGACGGACAGTGGAGTCTTAGTAATAAGGTCCCGTTTTTACCCTTTGGGTACGGAACCCTAAAAATGAAGAAGTTTTACTCACATTGATAACCTTCGAATTCAAATCCTTAGTTAGAAGATGCTTCTTGACAGTCAGCATGATATCCCTAAAGTCGCCCGCAGTGATGAACCCAGATCCATCGCTATCACACTTCTTGAAGGCCTCTACTCCATACTCCTCGTGGAAGTCGTGGAGGAACTGGCTGAACTCAGGGTACGTTACCAGTCTCTTCTTGTCTTTACCGAAATATAGTCGGACGAAGGTGCTCTCCATGTTAAATGGGAGTTTCTGGTGGAGAGCTGTTTTACGCATAACTTCGGCGAATTCGTCTGGAATGGTTAAAGTGTTTTTTGTAGACGAAGGGTTAAGAAGGGACTTTGATTATTGAAATTTTTCCGGGTGATAGGCGGTGAGCCTAAAGCCTTGGTTTCTGCTAAGCGTTTTAAGATGGTCACTTTTAACAGAAATTAATATTTAAACTCTTAAAAGTCCACTTTGCTAAGAGCCAGATCCGCAAGCCGTTATGGCGACACTGAATTTAAGTAGCAGAAAAGCAGGCCATTTTTAAAGTAACTGTTTTTATAATAGTCTACTTAGAGGGTACGAGCAAATAGTAATAAAACATTCTACATCCTAACTTTAAAATGTGTCTTACCAAAAGCGACAAGTCCATTGCCATTAGTATCGAACAACTGGAAGGCGGTCTTGTACAGCGCATCGGGAACGCACAGCAGCCCCTCAAACGCCTGGAACTCCGAGAACGAGATGAACCCGTCCTTGTCCATGTCCACGATGCCCGCGATGAGCTTGACTGATTCCGCATTGTAGTCATCTGGAAAATAGTAAAAAAAAGTTTTATATTAACTTGTTATCAATACAATTGTATAATGTATGCCTCAGGGGTGGTCTCAAATAAATTTAATTAACTTTGCTTGGGTACTTTTTGTGTTAGCTTCAATGATATGATTTTTTCTACTTAGTTTATATTGATGATGTTTTAATAAGTTTCTGACACTAATATTGAATTTGTGTGGGGGTTTCACTTTGTAGTGTTTTTTTTTGGAAGTAGTTTTTTTTTTGTGTTAAACCGTTTTTTATTGCCATCGTATCGTATGGCATGAATTGTTGCTTATTTTATATTGCATGGTTTTCCTTAAGCATTCTGCAAAGCAATCATTGCTTTGCAGAATACTTTGTTACGAACGAATTAATAAATAATATATCACCTTTGTGTTATTTTCAAGGAAGCGTCAATAAATTCCCATAAAAGGGAAGGGAAAGACCACATCGACTTGGTTAGTTATGCTTTAAAGGAAATTATCTAAAAGCGGGATCGTAATGTACGTATGAACCTGCAACCCATGCCGTGAGCCGAGCCGATCAAGGCGAGTCATACCTATACCCATATTCAACAGCTAATGCTATGTGAAGAGCTGTATTTTTATACAATACATAAAACCTAGAAGCGTATAATTTGAAAAACGACTCATGCATGGTGTAATTTCCTCCTGTGAGACGATCGAACCTGTCATTACAGGGTGGCATGAATTCAGCACAAATGATTCCACCCCCGAGCGAATATTTTCTTCGGATATAAAAAAAATTAAATCGCTGTTTCATAAAAAAAAAATGCAATACTTACCTACGCAGTCAAAATGCATGGAACAACAAATTAAAAAAAAAACATTGACGAATAATTTCAACGCAGGGAGGTTTAGGTTCAGAATTCAGAAGAGGGGTGCAGAATTCATGGTTACAGTTTGCGTATCGATGTCCCTGTCACCGTGTGTAACCACCACTTTATCAATATTATGTATTCTAACACCTTGAAATAGCTAGCGATTGTCTGTGACTTCAAAAACAATGGACTCATCGTGTGATTTTCTCCTTATGTGACGGTAGAATCTGTCATTAAATAGTTTAACATCGTCTCGTTATTGAGCTACAACTACGTCCAAAACCTATGACTACACATGCATACGCTTAAATATTTATTACTGCACCAGTATAGATCGTTTGTAAACACAACTTGGCACTGACCAAAACACGAAGCTGTAGGTAACAATTATTATTCTCGCTTACATTTGCAGAGGTAGAATCTCAAACCAAATAAAAACCAAGACTGTCAACAGTAAAGTGAGGCCGGTTTCGTAAACATATGTGCACTTAGTGAGGTGTAGTTTGATTGTAAATGTGTGCGTGTGAGCGTGTATGCACAGAGCGGAGGTGTAGTTTTGGCATACTTCACTGTATCGTTCTCAGCGCTCTGTCTTAGTTTTTTATTTGGTCTGAGACGAAAATCGGATAACCAGGAAACAATCGATATACTATAAAGGGGGTGAGTACTGAGATGACGGTAGATAGATTTGTGTGGAAGATGACTTGCTGCGCCAATCCCGAATAAATTTGAATAAAAGGCTGGAGCATGATGACCCACAATGCTCAATGATATTCTTAAAACATGTATTAACTACCGAATTAAAAGGTTCTAGGTAGTAAAACAAAGTATATAATATGTCACTCAAAGTAAAAACCATAAGGTAGAAAAAGCATAAACAAAAGGTATAAAAAGGTAAAATATCAAAAGGAAGAAAATACCTTGCACAACATGACTACATAGGTACTGGTTTTTTTAAATTTTGTAGCCTGTATTTTTGGTCTGCCGTTTACGACAGCCAAACACGAGATTAAATAACACTTTTCCTTATCACATAAATTAATTAAAAATCCAGGCATTCCATTTGCTGATTCATCGTCATCATCTGCCTAGCCTTTTACATAGTTGGGCTATGTTGGGGTCGGCTTCCAGTCTAACCGGGTGCAGCTAAATACCAGTATTTTACATGCAGCGACTGCCTATCTGACCTCCACAACCCAGTTACAGGGTAATACGATACCCCTTGGTAAGACTGGTTGTCCGACTTTCGGGCTTCGGATTACCCGTAACGACTGTCCTTTAACAGTAGTTACGGGTCATCCAAAGCCGCTGATCCCGGCTGTCATTCGTGGATCTTTATCCACGGATGACAGCCGGGACCAACGGCTTAACGTGCTTTCCGAAGCACGGAGGGGTCACGGTTATGGAAAGATGGTCACCCATCCACAGATAAACATCGGCAAGTCGATCGACCTGTGCGGCTGTTATTTTAGCCCTCTCATAGTAATAAGTATCTCAAAATAATTGTTTCTGATTATAAATCTTCGTGATAAGTCAGTCTGCTATTATTTACAAGTATTACATTTAATAGTAAGTAATTTACTTTACATTCAGCGTACACGATGCGCGCACGCATGGTTGGGCCGTGACGTCATAATTAAGATATCGTGGTCGATAAGGTAATCATATTTTTTTTCTTATTACCATGATTACGGTATCACCTTGTATACGACTTCTGCATAGGATTGTGAATCATTACAATTGATCGTCTTCTATTGTAGTACGCACGCGCGCACGATTACATATCAAACTATACATTTCCAGTATAAGCTGACTTCTCATTGTACGAAAAGCTTACACAATGCGAGGTCAGCTAAGCGAGGTCTTCGAGAAATCGGGGAACATACATAAAAAAAAAAAAAAATCCGACGAATTAAGAACCTCCTCCTTTTTTTGAAGTCGGTTAAAAAGTGGAGGCAACACTCTAAATGCCTAAGTGAAGACGACTGTGGTCGGACACCCTCTTTCTAAATGCACACATAAGAGCGAGACAGTGATGTGTTTTCTTTGTCATAATTATATATATTATGTATTTAGAAAGAGTGTCCGACTATTCGTCTTCACTATATATATATATATAGGTATTTAGTGTTGCCTCTATTTTTTTTTATCTATAAGTACGCTTCTTGAATTTTTTGGCCTAACCTTGGCAACCCGACACGGGTATAATAAAGTCAATAAGTTCATACTACTACCTTCTTCGAATAATCCTAAGAACTTGCGTACAAAATCTTCACTGGTGATGTACTTTTCACCGTTCTTGTTAACGGTGGCGTATTTCAGGAATATCTCATGGAGACGGTCTCGGTCCGCCCGCTTAAGATAACCAGCCCCCTGTGGACAATTTTAATATATTAGGAAAAAACATAAAGGCTTGTTTTATTAATTGGCGCATAAGCTTTCCGCCCACCTATTGGTAAGTGGTCACCACCGCTTATAAATACGAGGTTTGATCGGAATAATTGAAAGTCCTTTTAAGGGGTCCTTGTACTCATCATTATGAACAAATAATCGCGAATACAAAATCAGCTGTTACCTACATTTTGTACGGAAAATACGCGCATTGACATGGAGTTGCGGACAACAGCCCGTATTAGGTACCTATTACCTACATTTTGTCGAATGCGAACATAGATAATATATATGCACAGATATATGGAGCAGCTGATTTATCTTTTGCGCTTTCACTGTATCATTCTCAGCGCTCTCTCTTGGTTTTTTATTTGGTCTGATCTAGCGACCCGACCCTGTGTCTGCGCGCACACTTGTGCACTACCTACAGGTTGAAATTGAAAACATGCGACAAACCAAAATGGGAGATTGCAGTCATCATTATGAACAACTTTCACTACGGGACCAAACCTGAAGTCGCGAAAAAATAATCGTGCCGGATACTAAATGACAATACATTAAAGCTGTAATGTTCAATTGTACATTCCCCTACATTTTGACGAGTTATGCGAAGATAAATACAGCAGCTGCAGAACAGCAAAACAGCTGATTTTGTTTTCGCGATTTCAGGTTTAGTCCCATAGTAAAAGTTGTTCACAATGATGTCTATGATGCTGGTCCTGCTCCATAGGACATCTAGAGTCTACACAAGATCAAACTGGTTGCTTATTTAATTGTAAATTTATTCTAATTTTTTGGATATTGTTTTACATTCTGTAGTTGCTCTGACTCACACCCTGACTTATTACTTGTATTTTTATTTTTTGCATGAAAATCGTTTAATTTTACCATATTTGTAAATATGTGAGCACCATGTATCTATCAGATAATTAATTTATATGTCATGGTTTCATTTTTAATTCTTTTACCTATCGTGGTATAGTAATTTTATTTTAGGTGCATCGTCTTCACATATTATTTATTATATAATTGATGTACTTATGCAAAATATTGTAAAACATTTTAAAAGAGTAACGGTGGAGTTTCTTGCCCATTCTTCTCCATACGAAAACTACCTTTTGGAAGGGGCGACTAGAATCAATTCTATTTCATAATCATTTTTGACGTTCTAAAGTGCCTTTTATGTGCCTATTTGAAATAAATGCTTTGACTTTGACAAAGTCAAAGCACTCTACTCGTTACTCTTTTAAATGAGTAAGTGTTATCTCCCATTTCGATTTGTCGCATGTTTTTATTTACATCCTGTATAATATCTCCCGCGCCGAAGGTTAGTCTATTGAGATTGGCTGCCGTGGCCGAATTACGGTCTGGATGACTTTATTTTTTACTAGCAGCGCCCCGCGGTTTCGCCCGCGTTAGTTTCCCGTGGGAACATCGGGATAATAACTATCCTATGTCCTTTCCTGGGACTCAAACTATCTCTAAGTACCTATACCAAATATCATCTAAATCGGTTCAGCGGTATAAGCGTGAAGAGGTAACTCACCATATTTTCGCATTTATAATATTAGTAGGTATGGATTTGCTGATTTTACCAAATTCAAAATTCTTTTATCCGTGGAATAAAATTGACGTCTGACAGTACTAGTATGGAAAACCTGTCAAAAATTCCAAGTTTATTCCGGTCTGACCCCACGAAACCCCCCCCCCCCCCCCCCTCGATCCCCTGCTAGTTCATCTTCTAAGACTTATTCTAGGTATACAGGCGAATGGGCTGGTTCGAGCGCCTTGTAATGCGTTTTTATTTATTTTCTGATTTGGAAACTACAAATCCCCCACTGTTTGTTGTTGTTTTGATTCTATAACAACATATCTACTGAATGCATTCCTCAATTATTTAAAACGTACCTACAATAACAAGTTCACTATACTGGGAATTTCTGGATCTAAAAAAGTCCCAACCTAATCTAGGTCTCTGTGGTACCTACTGGCACCAATGAAGGCCAGTTTCCCCTGCGCCGGGGCACTGGGAAACACGACTTCCAAAAGTAGTTCCAAGAAATATGAACATTAATATGATTTATCTGATTCGTCATGTTCATCAGATCCTGCTGGCTAATGGCGTAACACACTGACAGTAGGAATGGCCTTCATTTTGACAGTTCGACAACATCCATTGCGTTATTTACGTTGTTGAGCGGACAAATTTTTCGAACATAGAAGCAATGGATTAGCAATATCTTTCAAAATGATTCCGATTCTGATTGATAGTTGGTGCTGCCCCTCGTCTGTTAGGCAAGCTTATTAAGTTCGATAACAATAGAAAAAAGTAATTGTGTCTCATTAATGACAGTTGAGCTTAATTTACTATTATTACCAAATGAAATGACTTTTATATTTAAAAAAAAGAAGGGCAGTGAAAGCGGTTCCAAATATGAATCATAAGAATCATTCGTTAAGATGCCTACCTTACCTTACATCTTTTACTTTTAGGATAACCAAAATGTTGTGAGTTCCTACTTCTAAAATAATTTAAAATATAATACTTAATAATAATTATAAAAACCTATTTTTTAAGTTTATAGATTCTAATATTGAAAAAAGTAATGTGCGTATTTATGAAATACTATTTCGATATTATTCTCTTGATTGAAAAAAAGATGCGCTTGGGCATAGGGCACGACGAGGGCATTGCAAAGGCACAATAAGAGTCATGATAGTTATTGACTCTTCTCTTATTACATAATTATTACGTAATAAAAGATACAAGAAATATGCAACACGATTAACATACTCCGTCATAATTAATTGACGTTACAGGGAATATTGAATACGTAACTTTTACATACTACGTACATATCCGGTTACGCTACGAGGGATGCCAATAAATTAATTAATTTTCCCCGTGAACAGGAAAATAATGAATTTAATGTGAGAATACTAAAGCAGTATATATTAAGCCGGCAGGCCAAGGACTTGTCATTCGTTATTTAGAACTGCCATCAAGGCAGTCATAACAATAATCCAATTATTTAATTATTGTCATTAATCCTTTCATAGTGCTTTTATAGCCGTTGGTTTAAAAGAAAAAAGTTTGAGTTGCAAATAATTGTCTTGATTACAATGGCGACTTTCACATCAGTTTTATTGACGGTAATTTTTTTTTTTCATTTTATAGGAATTTTAAGTCGATTACATTTTTATAATCCTACCTATCAGAATACCAGCGCGGCGACATTTAATTTTTAAATGTCGCAGCATCATGCTGAGATAAGAGGATTTCGGCATCGTTGGTAATTTAAAAAAATATACAATTTGTTTATTTTTAGTTTGTGATCTTCCTGCACGAGTCGTAATAAATACTTTTTCTTTCTTTCTATCATCAAATTATTCAAGAATGGTTATTAAAATTGTGTTTTTTTTTTTAAACAGGTGACGATTTTAGTGGCTGCTTGCAGTGCCGCCCCTAATAAGCAGAGTAAGTTTTCTCATTGTATCGCTTTCCCCGATATTTTTTTTAAATTAATTAATTCTCTTCTTTTAAAGTCGTTTTAATTATTTTGATGAAGTTTCCCGAAAAAAGAACAAGCAATAGGTACTTACTTGATTTTCCCCAAGTCTTCTTGTGTAAAAATTAACAAAACATAGAATTTTATTTATTTATTTTATTATGTATGTGTCCATTTTTTTCGCAGAGCAAGGCCTGAAAATTCCTGACGAATGTAAAGGCAAAGGTTTCTGTGCCACCAAGCCGGAAGGATATGACGAAATGCAGGAACTGATCAGCACCCTTCTGACACCCAAGATTATTGCAGTAAGTTATTTTATTTATTTTTATGTTTTTTTTATGATCTTTTGAGCAGTAATATGATAATTACTACTATGATACCATGTCATGAAATTTGAATGCATGCCTACCTACTAAAAAGTGTTTTACATGTTAGCAAATAAATAATTAAACATATTGGTGCGCACACGCACCCACTTAAGATTCAATGCTAACTAGAGCAGTAATTAGTTTAATACAAGCTGTTTCTATTTGTATTATTTACACATGCTCATTTCTTTAACTTCCTCCTGTGCCTTTAAATTTTTTGTAATAATATTTGGATGTAAATGAAAAAAAAAAAATGTAAACATATTCCTAACAGTTCTACATATATATTTTTAGCAAAACATGGGAGACCGGATGGGAGGCATAATGCCAGAGGAACTTTCTCCTGAGGCGGACTGGCATAACTGTCCTTACAGAAAAAAGGTAAGATTTCCAAAAGTAAATTTATTTCATAATTATGATCCCATGTAAAATACTGGTATTCAGCTGCATCCGGTTAGACTGGAAGCCAACTCCAACATAGTTGGGAAAAGTCTAGGTAGATGATGAATTATGATCACAAGATGAAGATAATTATTTCATAATTTCGAGCCGACTCGAAATTATTGTGCAATATAACCGCCCATACGAACTTTGCTACTAACTCTTAATCATCAATCAAGTTTTACTTTTTCAGAGGGAGGAATCGCTGTTTGCCTACAGCTACTCGAACGATTCGGACCCAGATTATATCATCCAACATGACCTACTTCGTCAGCCCGTCGATATCATCACATGCGCGTGAGTATATTGTTTTATTGTTTTTATTCCTTGTCATTGATCTATCTATGGGTTTACCTAGTTTATGTTCTTTTTAAATTAAATGTTTTGAATGTGGCAGTGGACTGAGATTTGATTGATGTCCTGTTACCATTCTACTATACAACACAAAAATTATTTTTCTAGAAAAGACTGAAACGTTACCTAACTTTCTCCAATTCAAACAGATTAATTAGTTACCTACATGATAAGAAAACACATAATTCATACGTGTTTAAGTTTTTTGTCAAAATATATTTTTGTCACTCTAAAAGATATTATTGTTTATTGCTATTTACTTAGGGAGAGACCAACCTCATAATCTACACAATATAGTTCTGTCGTCTCAATCGCGGATCAAATAATTAACAATGTTTTTATTGCCACAGGTACGATAAAATCGACGTCACCTCCTCTGAACAGTGCTTCCAGCACATGGGCCTGGGCGATTTCCACATGAAGTCCAGTTGTCAGTCCTCGACAGCGAGGCGCAGTCTTCTTGTGTTGGATTATAAGACGAAAAAACTGCAGAAGAAGTCCTACGATGTACCTTGCTGCTGTACTTGCCAGATTATTAGGTCCGATAAATGAGTTCAACTTTAGCATTATCAGAAAAAATTTAAGCGTGGTCCTTTTTGGTTTTAGTGTCGTACCCTGTGCCAGTCCTTAAGAGAAATCAAGATTACTGATTTAATTGACGTAAAATCTTTTTACGATTTATTAAAATATGTTCATAACTGGTAAAAAGACAAAATCTGAAATACCTTTGTGACTAAAACCAAGGACCATGGCTGAAATTGAAAATATATGCTAGCGATCATGTAACGAATCAAACGGCTATGTAATAGTATTATTTTAAAGACTGACTTAACTATTTTTTTGTCTTTTGTAGTAAATTTTTATTGATCTTAATATATTTGAACATAAAATATAGACCCTTAATTTATTATTGTAAAACTTACTCATTAAAAGCTATTAATTATTTATAATACTATTTATTAATACTTATAAAAGAACCTATTTAAAAATAAAAACTATTGTTTTGTATATTTATTAATTATAAAAATATCATTAGACCAATGTTATAATAAAAATATGTCAATTATTAAACACAGTTTTTAATTTGGGAAAACACAAAACGTAAATTCTACATGATTCACAATAAGATGACAACTTGTTTTCAAATATACGTCAATGTAGTAGTTAGGTACGTACTTCTGGAACAAAACTGCTTGAAATTTAAGTTTTCCTGTCAATTATATTATTATACTATCTGAATTATAATGAATTATTTAATAATAATAACTTTGAGGAAATTTTTAACAGTTCAAAACTTCAAACATTGCAAAGCCAATACGTTTAGTGGAACAAATCAGTCAATTATCTAAGTCAAAGTCAAATAATTTATTTCAAATAGAAAAAAAAGGCACTGCGCGTGCCTGTTTGAATTAAATGACAAATAATGGACCGACCAACCACCAATGGATTAATCGCGCGGTAAAACTGTCTGGCTTTTTGTACATAACACTATTTAATAAAAGAACCCTTTATCGTCATTATAAAACAACATGATAAATTATTCCATTACGTATTTTGATTAAACACAATTCATAGAGACATCGATCCGAGTAAAAAAATGTATTGTATTCATGCGATTTTGAACTTTATGTCTCAATAACAATATTTATTACCCCTTACAGAAAATTTGTTGGTATCTGATAAGGAAGTGTAGGTATATCGTTAGACTAAAGTTCGCAAGGAACTTTCGACCTTATGTTGAGCACGGAAGGCTCAGATTTTGGTTTTGTTTGTAGGAAACCGTCGATCAGTTTTATAAGAGCCTTTATTGTTAGCTTAATGCTCGAGTTACGTTTGCATTAAATGATAGATAGTCTTATTTTGAAAGTCTTTATATCGGTAACATCGTTATCATTAGCTAAATTATTGTGCTTCTATTACCAAACCATTAAGGCACCCGCAGACAGGTGCGACGCGAGTCTGGTAGAACTTTCATGAAGTTTTCATACAAATTGTTCTACTAGTCGCATAGCGCCTGTCTACGAGAGCCTTTATAGCCGCCATTGGTGTCAATGGGGGGTGCGTTTAGAAATCATACCGCATTTTATGGTGCTCCCACACAGCAGTTATATAACGTTATACAACATTGTGTAACACGATAACATTTAAATGTTACACGATAATATTTAAATGTTATCGTGTTACACAATGTTATATAACTGCTGTGTGGGAGCACCTTTAGACACAGCAACATTTAATTAGGAAGGTATATGTGCACTTATTTAAATGTGAGTGGCAGTTTACAAGGACGGTCCTAATTTTATTGTGTTATTATATTTCGATGAACTGACACTGAAATTAGAATAAAAAATAGTCTTATCAGCGATCGCGTGTTTTATCAATGTAAACTTTTTACTCCCCCCCCCCCCCCCCTTGTTTGTTACCGTTGGCAGTGATTATAGACAAGGTTGTGGTTGCAAGGCCAAGGCCAAACAATATTCTTCCTACAGCACATGCAACCGACATTATGTAATAAAACCGACTGAAACTGACCAAATTAAAAATAATACAGAAGATAATGATTTCTTATCTTTTTACATAATACTTTTATTGATTGTGCATAGCACCATGTATTATGTATAATTATATGGGCTTGTGCTGCACTGATATCATGCCTGTTTTCTAATACTAGGAAATAGACCTAAATTAACGCCTAAATATTATTGCACTCACCGAGCACTTTTATTTACGTAAGCATTCACTTGCATGTCACCTGCTGTCAGGGAAAATAGGCATTAGAGCATCTATATTTCCAACATATCATATAATGTCCATTAGATACCTCATAGGCTGTTATAGAATCAATTTTTATTGGTTTTTTATTTGACCAATTACAAGTTTAAACATTATCTAGTGCACAGCAGACGCTTTATCAAAATTGCTGAAGGTAAATTCATTGTTTCCTTTCTCAATATGGGGGGAACATTTCCTAGTGACTGTCACGGTAGGTGTCTTAACCAGCAAATAAAGGCATCTAATAAGAATTTTTAGAGACAGTAGCAACCACCTGCATGCCAATAACTAAACCAACCAATGTCACATTTTCCTCATGAAGACATGGTTCAATTCTTTATTGGATTCCATAATGTGGGTAAAACAGTTATTAGGCTTAAAATTATGAAACAATATGGACCCCGTCGGGCACAGCAAAGTAGGAGAGAGGAGGAAAAGTGCTTACCTATGGTTTGATTGTCATGGTATCTTTTGGTCTTGAGGAGACCCATGTTTAGTAAAGGATTGTAACATTCTGCCTAATAAACTGATTCAGATTTTTTTATATTTGTTATTTTTGGCATTTTCATAGGTTATATATTTAGGTACAAACGCCAGCACATCAAGCCACTACCACTATCTGTGAAATTTCTTGAAGATATTTTTAACTTTATTGCTACAGCATAAGGTTCAAGGTTGATTGGGAAATTTAACAGTTTCGGGTAGCTTGATGTGGTGGCGACTGTACCTAGACATCCAAACCATGCCATTGACTGATAAGCCATCATTCGCCAAAATATCAAATTTTGATGGAAAAACTGGACACATTTAGATAGCATATGCATATTATATCATCATTGCTTACATATCTACAGGCTATAGATAACAATATATTTTAGTTTAAACAATGTTGAGCCATGATAGATGGTTTGACGAAAATCTTAAGGTCAAGGAAGGTGACTTTTAACATATTTTTTTCAAAATAACTGTGAAAGACTGAGTTTTAAAAGGGTGTAATTCATTGAGTAAAATTCAAATTTACTATTGATTGTCTATTATTCTAGTTTAGGTTTGCATGCAGTTGTAGGTGCTTACACAAAAAACTGATATTTATATGGATATTTCACGAAGTGACCAAAAAGTTTATGACCGCTCATTATTCAGGTAAACTAGTTGGTAAATATTAACAGAAAACATGTTTTAGGTGATCAATTAGCATAAGCAGGTTCTATCTGATATGTGAGAGTATAAATAGAAGTATTTATATTTCAAGGCTTCATCAGCTTGTTAGTGAGTGATAATAACCACACATCTAAAAATATACTACTAACATATAGGAACAATAAGGTAATTCTGCATTCAATAATATTCATAAATAATTTGAAATCAATGACCGATTTATTGCAAAGAGGTTGTTTATGATATTTTTCATAACTTAAAATAACTGCCAATAAAAAAGATGAATTGCCAATAAGTGTTGCAATAAAAGTCATAATAAGAGTAAACTCATTCCAAACCATGTGACGCTGACATTAAGGCACATTTTTCATTAACAAAAACACATAATAATCACTATTGGAACACAACCACAGGCACATTTGAAAAAAGAACTGCATTTAATTACTGTTTCATTCTTGAATTAGTGGGATGCACAAGTATAAATAAAAATAAAAAATTACCCGACGAGTTGACATTTTGTTGTGAAGAATCCTACTGAACTGAACTAAGGCCATCACCACGTTGACGTAACTGATAAGAATAATATTATCTTGTGTACTCAAGTAATATAAAATATTTCACATGCTCTTATCTTACATTTAACAAGTTTCTTCATTCAAGATTGACATGTTTTCAATATAATATTGTAAATAAATGAAAGGTTTTGGATTTAATGAATATTAGGTAAGTGAAATACTTTAATAGTTCATGCAAAATAAGTGTTCTTCTTTCTAAATTCGGCAATTCAAATTCGTGTGAATTTTTATCTTCATAAAGTGTTGTAATTGTAATATCATATTTATTTTTTATTTCCTCACAAAAGGTCGAAGAGGTTAGGTTGGTTATCTAATAATGTTTGAACTTGGACATGGCTTGTCAATTTGAATAAGGAAAGTAATAGGTACAAGATGTTTATCTCGATCATTGTTTAGAACTTATCAGGTGTTTTCGGTATGCGAAGGTCGCAGAGACGCAGTGACGTACCGCTGCAGTTCAAGGGCGGACAAATCAAGGGCATCCATGTAAAAATATAGCGCATTGACAACATCACTCTTGTCAACAACGATACGCATTAATTAACAGACTAACTCAATTAAACCTTTTTAATTATAATCAAAAACTTACCCACCTCTTGACAGCTGGCCTGAGTGATTACAGAGCTCAACAAAGATTTAAACATTACAGTGTTTTTTTGTCACAACACAATTTTTTTGAAAGAATACTGTAATATTTAACTCGGCAACAATTGTATAAACTACGGTAGCCCTGATAACACGTCACGATACATAAAAATGTACAAAATTCTATTTTTGTTAGACACGCACTGTACTCATGATCGTCTTAGCCGCCCGGCTATGATAATGCGATAATATTTAAAATGTCTTTTGTTTAATCGCTAACCTAAAATAATTTTGCACTCTTCAACTTGGCCGCACAGTTCGACGTTTTTTTGCAAATTTTGACGTAATAGTGATGTGTACTAAAGTCGTTTTATGCTTTTTGTAGTGATGTAACTTCACGTGTTGTTGTAGCGGTGTTATTTTGTACCTACAACTTTCAGATTTGACGTTATTAAAAGATCAATGTTTTCTTTCAGTGGCAGTTACGAGATGGTTTAAAAATAATTATGTGCTTTATTAGTTTACGTATTTTATTTAAGTAAATAAAAGCTTTTTAAAAACATTAAAATAACTTCATTTTGATCCAAACAGGAGTTAAAAAAACTTGTTTTGAACTCCTGCTTGGAATATTCATTCATTCGAAGCATTATCCTAGTACTAATAATATTAAAAATTTGAAAGTAACTCTGTCTGTCTGTCTGTCTGTATGTATGTATGTTACCTTTTCACGCCCAAACCACTGAACGGATTTAGATAAAATTTGGCAGAGAGATAGATTGCATCCCGGGGAAGGACATAGGATAGTTTTTATCGACATACCTCGCGGGCGAAACCGCGGGCGGAAGCTAACTAAACATAATTCAATTTTGAATTACATAAATGTATTTTGCTGTTGTATCCGACATAAGAAAATGACTGTGAGCTCTTCTATATAAAGTTTGAGATAATAGAGGTAAGTAAGTACTTTAAATTATGTTTTCGTTGTTTGACAAATTTTTCAACCAATCTACAACCCTACAGTAATTTCTAAGGTTGAATGAATCATAAAACTTGGCTTATCATAGTCATTAAATGATTAACGTTTTTACGACACTTACTGATTTACGTGATTCTTAAATAACAATCGGTGATTCGGTGCAACTAGCTCATAGTTCATAACTCTTCAATGTTTTGTTTTTGTACAGACTGCATTCGGAACGAAGCTATGTCTTACTGTTATTAATACAAGGTATAAAACATAGATGTCACTACTCACTAGTTGTGTAGAAATATGTTAATGTTACGATTTTGTTTTTTGTTTTTACTCTAATATATATTTTGTTATATATTGTTCTGTAAAGATTTATTGTCCCGTGAAGTTTGTGAAACGTATTGCAGAGAGATCAACCGTTGTGTTATTGACCGAGCTTTTCTTTATCTACCAACTAAAAAGAACAGGTACAGGCAGGATAATGAGTTTAAATTTGTTCACTCTGCTCAGTACTTTACTTCTACCTAAAAATGAAGGCAATGCCCTTCAGATACTGAAAATAGGCACCTAAATAGGCAGGACCTACCTACTTACCTAAGCATTTGAATGTAACAAAACAGTAGGTAGGTAGTACCTATAGCGCCCAAGCTCAGCCAAGTCTATTACAGAACTAATAACCAAAACTACATTACAGCTAGTCAGTTTAAAACAGACGAGCAATTAAATAAAAGCCACAATCCTGAATGCCTACCAACCGAGCAAAGTAAATTAGGCACAAATCACCTGTATTAGGTACCTACTTATATGTATTTGTTTACTGTTGCTCATTAGTGGCCAACACTAGACTTGCTACTAGTTATCTATTTATAGTAAGAGTTTGTTTGTTTGATCGCGCTAATCTCTGGAACTACCTACCAAACGGATTTGATAAAAAAAAAAATGTATTTGATAGCCCAATCCTTGAGGAAGGCTATAGATAGGCTATTTAACATCACGCTAGGACTCCTAGCAGCCGAGCATAAAGAAAAAATAAGTAAAATTTTATTTTTTGTTATACGGTTTTTTTAATGAAAATAATGATGTAAGTACTTAAATAATCTTATGTACTAAAAGTCAAAAAATAATTCAGTAGGTCCTAGGTGCCACTCATCACACCACTTTTCTCATCAATTTAAGGTATTGATCAGACAAAAAGAAAAATCGTGGGGCGCGTGAAATTTGTAACCAACAGTCATAATTACGCTATTTACATATTTACTCAGGTTATGCTAGGCCCCACGATTTAATTTTTTTGTCTGATAAATGCCCTAGATCGATGAGGAAAGTGGTGTGATGAGTGGTACCTAGGACTGATAAGAGATTGTGACCTCTGTTTTTTTTTCGGTTTTTATTCTTAGAGTAGGCAGTTATGAAACAATGAACTCATCTATTTATAAAAGTAAGTTATTTATGACGTGTACATAAAAGGTTTTTTTTTTAACCGACTTACAGAAATACCTACATATTATCATTTATCTATGCATTTGCCATGGAAATTTAAGATCTTTTTAGGTAGAGTGTTTAGGTGCAGGTCTAGCTAGTGGCTGCTAGGTTTGAATGGTTTGATTTCCAATTCGGAAAAGTTTGGTTGCGTTTTTCTTGACTGACACTGTTTTTTATTAAGTTACAAATGGTTACAAATGGGTGCAATATTAGATACCTACGTACTGAGGCTGAGACCTCGTCACAAAATAAAGAACAAACTTTACAAGTTCATAATATTTATAAATGTTAAAGTTAATTATTAATTAGAGTTAATTCATGTGTGTCATGTGTTCCGTATTACTGACAAGTTTGAGAAATTATATTGTTTTACACGAAAAACAAGTTTATTTCGTCGGCTTTTGAACTAAGCATCTAAGAGGTACTTTATCTATGTCTTTTTTTTTTTTTTTTTTTAAGGATGGGAAATCATCCAATGACCCCTCCCGCTCTGGGTGGAGCGGAAGGGAGTGTCAGACTCTTACTGACTAAAACCCATCCGTGTTCCTTCCTTAGCCCTTTATGTTCCGGGGCAGCGGTAACCCTTTCGGACAATCCCGCTGCCCCGGCAGGCTTCGGCCCCTCCATGTCTGCTGACATCTCTTTGAGGTGCGCGTGGAACACGTACGCGCCGTCCGGCACGGGCCTGGTCCTGATCGGACGGCGAGCTACCCATTACTCGCCATCCGCAGGCCCGCGCCTACGGTGGCCGGGAGTCGTCACGCGGCTCCCGACGCCCGGAGCGTCTACCGCGGCGGCTGGGACGGGCGGCCCTCTCGGCTCTCTCCCTCGCCCATCCCGCCACCTCCTACGCTAGCATGACTGCTTCGCAGAAGGAGGTGACTGCCTCCCACTCCCTCTCGCCCCGGACCATGGCTTGGACCAGGGCCGGGCGCGAGAGGTCGCCGCCGCTGCCGATCGCCTCTACGAGGACACGGCGGTGCTCTGCCCAAGCGGGACAGACCTCCACCGTGTGCACCACCGTGTCCTCTGGGCGATCCTCGCAGTGGTGACACCCGGGCGTTTCCTCCCGCCTGATTATGTGCAGGAACCTCCCGAAACATCCGTGTCCGGTGAGGACCTGCGTCAGGCGGTAGGTGAGGGCGCCGTGACGCCTCTCTAGCCACTCCTCAAAGAGGGGCCTTACCGCCGCTATCGCGGCGTGCCCACTTTATCTATGTCTTGTGTAGGATTCGTAGAGGTTACATTCTATTATAACATTTTAGTTTAACAGTCTATTCAGGTTTATCCCCAGTTTGGCTTTCTTCAGTAGGTTTATTCTATTACGTACATATAACTTAAGTACCTACCTATTAATTCTAAGTAGATTACACGCAACTTTTCTGTAACTGACCTGTTGCCATAAAGTTGCTCGTTTGACAAGCCAATCGCTACACAAACGTAGGAACATTACCTGCCAGTCCACATTGTAGTTACTTCCAACCTCCAGTTCTGCGGATTACAATTCGAATTTCGAATAATAAGTTCGTTAGCGAATTCGCTGTTGCGGTCTCGACTGCAAACAAATGCACGTCACTATTTCGCTTCGGGCCTGCGGAATATCCGTGCAATCTATTTCAAACCTCATTTCTAATGTGTTAAGGTCTTGAATAGGTTTTCGTTGTTTAAAAAGGCATTCTTAGTTTATCGGTAGGACCTACTGTACGTTTGGTGAGGTTGCTACATTGTAAATCACACTTGTGTACGACTACATTCCGAATTTGAATTTGCCAATACTTTAGCCCGTGTTAATGTGTTTTTCTCGTATGTTTTTCTGCTTTTTATTAGGTAGTGAGATACTCGTACTGCTTGCGCATTGCCTGACTTCGTTCAGGTTGGCTTAGATATGACTTTAAATAGGTATTTGCCTAGTTACCCTCTGATATTATCGAAGATATAGGTACTTATGGCAGACGTTTTATCAGTCTTCATTGTCATCTGCATCGATATTGACACTTTATCGTGATAGACTTACGTAGTTGGTAGGTTCATTGATCTTTTTCTATTCATTCATTATTATTAGCCTGTGATGTCCCACTGCAGGGCAAAGGCCTCCCTAATCTTTTTCAACTTCTTTCTGCTCAAAGCTGCTGAGGACCAGCTCTTGTTGAAGGAGTCCAGCTCCCGCCATCTCTGTCTGGGCCTGCCACGATGTCGCTTGCCATTACTAGGGACCCATTGGGTCGTAAGTTTGGCCCATTGTTCGTCTGACATGCGACAAATGTGTCCAGCCCAGTTCCATTTTAGCGTGGCAGCTTTCCAATTGACATCAGTTATCTTTGTGATGGAACGGATGGTCGTATTCCTAACACGGTCTTTTAGTTTGATACCCAAAATACTCCGTTCCATAGCCCTCTGGCAAACCTCGACGGTGGACCTCTGCTGATTTGTCAAAGACCATGTCTGACCACCATATCTGAGGATGGGAAGTATGCACACGTCAATGAGTCTTCTCTTATGGGACAAAGGACACCCTTCATTAGGTCATTCATTATTATTATTTTAATTTTCATACATTCACGGATTTGCAGTCACTTATCCTATAGGTACCTAAGTCAATGGCCACGCTGCTGAACCTCTTGAGAAATAAAGCGTGATGGTGTGACTAATATTAACGGGTGTAGGATATTACTGCTTCGTCGGTCTAATAGTGCTGAGCATGAGGTCCTGGGTTCGATTATCGGATCGAGCAAAGTGTTACCTATTGGGTTTTTGCATCTGGAATTTCTCAGTAGCAGCCCGGAGTCAGAAGTTGTGGCCGGTTGACGGTAATAGGCTCGCCCTCTATTACTTACATGGGATTTAGACATAACTGGTGAAATGTGGGTGTACTATCGCGGACACTCCCGCCTGACCATCACTAAGTTAATTTTTGCTTGTACTCAAAAAATAGGAGCGCTCTATAATGAGCGCACCAAGGTCAAACAGTTCGTCCGTAAAATTCATAAAAGGAGTACACGTGATGCGTCATAAAGCTGCGCAGTGCAGGTTGCAACTAATTGCGCTATCGCTTTCCTAACAGGCGAAAACTTTAAGGGGGCGTGACTTGGCGACGTCGCAGGATTTAGGCATTTTTTTTTTTAAGTGATCTGGTTGAAATGGCCGCAATGGTACATACCTACTGTAGGTGCTCCTCGTCTGGCTCTGCCCAACCTTTCGTGGATAATTGGCGTGATGTTATGATAGTAAGATATTACAGAAGGTTATAGGTACAAGGATAGTTTGCCGTGACGCATTTACGATCGTAATGTATCTTCAAGATTGCTACAAATAAAGATAAGAACAACAAACAAGAAAAAACATAATAGGTATAATGTCGGGGCGTCGTCGAGAGAATTGGTTCGGCGATGCCAACCTCTTTGATTAATACCTATTGTTTTTTTTTAGAAGATAATTATGTCAACTGTCTATTTGTCGTAACACAAAGTACTCGCTTAAGTATAGTATTTTTTGATAGGAGACGGCTCGCCATATAGAATAACAATAAAAAGAATTGAGGGACACATTCATATACCTATGGATTGATCGTAAAAGACGATATTGATTGGAATAATGTTGCTATGATATCTATCCAATTGTGAGTAAATTGATTGCGCTCGCGCCGTTCACGCATTATAGTTAATTAAATAATTGGGTTAGACATCTTATGATTTTTCATAAAAAAATTCATATAGGTACTTTCAACTCCTCGCCCGCAAACCCATGCAACATGGCCTCTTCTGATAAAGATGATCTAATGCCTTTAAATATAAGTTTTTTGCCTGTACTTATCTAACGAATGTATCTTTACAAAACAAAAGGTTATTTTAAACTAATGAATCCAAATCATTCGATTTAAGTTTAGTTGTGTGCTATTCGGTTGGCATAAATCACGAAGTTAAGCAAACGTTTGGTTATTGTAGTTTTTAACAGACGAAAAAAAGGAGGAGATTCCGAAGTCGACGCATATTTTTCTTGCACTCTATTCAATAAGGATGTTATTTCGCAAGGCTCGATCGATCAGGTTAAGCTACGATTGCTGCGGTCGGTCCGTGGATGGGTGACCTCGATGGGTGATCTTGACATACCGAGACCCCTTCGTGCCTCGGAAAGCACGTTAAGCCGTTGGTTCCGCCTGTCATTCATGGATCTTTAACAGTCTAAAGAAGCCCGAAAGTCTGACAGCCAGTCTTAACAAGGAGTAGGGATTGTATCACCCAGTACCTGAGTTGTTGAGGTTCAGTTGCATCTGGTTAGCCTGGAAGCCGACCTCAACATAGCTGGGAAAAGGCTAGGCAGGTGATGAACCAGAGCAGGATTACAGGAAACTAGAAACTACCAAACTCCAATAAACTTGATGCCATTGTTAAAAATGTATTTCTCCGCATTTAAACAAAAAACTACAACAAAACAAAAAAGTTTGTTCCAGAAACAAAGAAATAGTAGCCAACCTAACTCCCATACATCGTGAACAAGTAAACACAAAGTATGAAACAATTTCACAAAGATTTTTATGCAGTGAGGTCTTCAGAAATTCTATTACCTACGGTACACAGAAAAGTACTGTGTGTAGGACATTAAATATTTTATAGATGCATAGATGCCTAAGTGCATTCAGCTGTAGGGGCTCAAACGCTACGAGTATGGCCTGTACGCAATTTACATAATAATATTCAATAAACGCTGTAAGGGGACTTCCCGAATAAGCTTTCAGACCTTTATGACGTAACTGCGTTAATCTATGCCCGGTATACGTATACTCCTTGGAGAATAAGGAGGTTACATTGTGAAAAGTGTTGCCAGACAATATTAATATTTTATTTTAAAAAGCTGTAAGTTATAGGCCGACCGCATATTATATTGGCTGAGATGTTGCCTGAGGTAACAGTGCTTTGATACGTTTCTAGGAATGGCATCATTGTCTATGCGAGGCTCCCATTGGGTTTTATGTATAAAATAACGAATATTTATTAATATAACATAACATCACGCCTGTATTTCCCAAGGGTTAGGCAGAGGTGTACCTAGTAAACCCACATTTCCCCAGTTATGTTTAAGTCCCTTTTAATATAGGGGGCGAGCCTATTGCCAATTACTCCTGGTTGCTACTGCGAAATTCCAAATGGAAAAACCCAATAACACTATGCTCGACACGGGAATCGAACCCAGGAACTCATGATCAGCAATACCACTTACGACTACTAGACCAAGGAGACAGGCGTGGTTTATACAATACTACCTTCCGCCCTCAGCTTCGCCCGAGAGGTATGTCTATAAAAACTATCTTATGTCCTTCCCCAGAATGCAAACTACCTCTCTGCCATTTTTATCGACATCAGTTCAGTGGTTTAGGCGTGAAAAGGTAAGACAGACAGAGTTACTTTCGGATTTTATAATATTAGAATGGATATTATGGTACATCGCTTCGTATTTAACGTTTGCTGCGAAAGTGGTTCCAACTTAACATCTATTTCAAAACTACCCCAGTGCGGAAAATAAGGATATCTTCGAAACTAATCTAACAGGACGGTCAGGAACGTTTCTCGTTTGGACCAGCCCCATTTATACTAAAACGGGGTTGCTTTTAGAGGCTTTAAGTTCAACTTGTGAGATAATAAAACCATTCATGGAGATGTAATCTGGACATTTCACGTACGATTTTAGTTGTGAAATGTTATGTTACATTGATACAGTGATACTTAGATAAGAGTTATTTAGTGTTATTGCGTTCGAATCAAAGGTTTTTTCTTCGTAAAAAAATGGCGCTTGGTTGTGTAGTAGGCGGAACCACTAGCTCGGTAGGTAGGCATCCTTTTTGATCATCATCATCATCATAATTGGTCTCCTGCCCTGAGGTATCCCAATTTGTTTGGCGTCTTTTCTTCCATACCATCTCGCACAGAGCATGAAACCATCAAACACAATTATAAAAGAAAACTTCTTGAAACCATCCTCATTGGCACAGCTCATAATGTTCATAAAAACAAAAGAACCGAGAGCTTCTGTCTCGTTTTCTAACCATATCATCATTCACACAGTCCATCCATCGTTACGTAGGCATCCTCTTTAATATAGATATATTAAAAAGGAAAATAATAAGTTGAACAAGAACACAACTACTGTTTTTCACTCCCGTCTCCATAGATCTGCGTTTGTGCACCTTCATACGGCGGGGTAATTGTGTAACACACTAACAGTAGCAATGGTTTTAATTTTGACAGTTTAACAACATTCATTGCGTTATTTACGTTGTTGAGCAGACACATTTTTTGAACTTATGAAGCAATGGATTAGCAATATCTTTCAAAATGATTCAGATTAATTAATGATTAGATCGTGTTATTTCAAATTGTACCTACGCCACTACTTGTGGCATACACTTTTCAAATGTTCGTATACATACCATACATAGAAATTTTAGTAGAGGGGCCCGCAATTTTAAATTAACGTGTCATACTTATGCGATACGTATGTGGAATGTTGTTTTAGTTAATAATAACAAGCTTCCACCTGCGGCTTTATTCACGTGGAATGTCGATAACAAGCAGCCTATGTCCTTCTCCAGGGTACAAAGTATTCCTAAAAAACTGTCATTTTGACATTACACAAAGACGCTTTAATTTTATTTATTTGTATGTGTTAAATACCTAATTAAAGGTTCGTAAATGAAAGTAAAGTGGACCGTAAGTGTAAACACTTATAATATGGTTCTAAAAAAACGCAGAAGCTAAATAAAACCGTTTAAAAACTGTAGAATGTTAGAACTAAAACTATGGACAGCAAGATTGCGCGCGCGTCGACGACTGTGTTCGGTACTAGGTACTTTCATTTACAAACCTTTAATGAGGTCCTATATACAAACCCCACCATACTAACACAAGAAAAATAAGTGCAGTACATTAGTCTTTACATGACCATTCCACTCCCTAACGCAACTCTTTGAAGCCACTAAAAGTACCAAGACAAAGACTAAACAAAGGTCGCCGTGCCACTAGGACTCCAGTAGGTTCGTACCTACAATAAATAAATCGAATTTAGTCGTCTCGGAGCCAAAAGTTTATTTCCACAAAGGTAGAAGATATGAAGTTAGTGGAGTTTCTATTATTCCGTACCAGGAGTACAGATCTTGCTTCGTACCAAACGCTGTGTACAATTTAAATGGAAATTGGTTTTACATACTTAATTTTAGTTGTTGAGACTTTCTTCTCCTGAGATTTATTTACCTGGTTATGGTTTTGTTTCATGATTCCTGAGCTGTGATAATTGTTTGGGAACTATAAATTGTCTTTGTTTAGGAGATATCGAGATGTGAACTAATGTAAAGAAGTTTGGCCTGGTGAGAAAGCAATGGTTGAAAACGAATGGATTTTAGGTTTAGTGGAAACGAGGAATTCAGTGGTAACGAGTCTAAAAACCGATTGCAATCAATTCGCTAGCTTCTTTTTAACTATTGATCAACTGACACAGACATCATACAGTTTTTCACAAAGGAATGTCGCGTAGAGCCTTTTTATTGAAATGTTTATCGTTTCTTTTCAGTTTGTCGATACTTTAGTAGCTTCTCAACCCTCAAACAAAATCTCACCATATCACAGACACGAATAAAAAAAGAAACAAATGTCAAAAATATCGCCTTGACATAAGCGTAGGAGTCGATCCGTCACCCGCCGCGTTATTCTGTCGTTACTGGCCATAAACCCTTCAATGTATACAAAAAGATTCATTTTCAATTTCGTGCCGGTTCGTTGGCCGGCAATATGTCGGTCGGGTACGGTTCTAAAACATATTTTACGCGTTCGCTTCGAGATCGTGAAGGGTTTACTATGGTTTATGTCTGACTATCGCTTTCGATGTGCGGATGACCTAATTCGGTTATTTTTACGTAGCTGGGTGTAAATTCGTTTGAAATGTTGTTATGGTTTGAGATTGCTTCTGAATTTTGTTGTTTATTTTGATGTTGTTGTGGTTTTATTGAAAAAAAAAAACACCGACATATAAAAGTAACTGAATAAAAGAAAGGTAACAATAATACACTGCACAATTATGATGAATATGCAGTATAATACGTTACGTGTTTTATAGCCTGGTTAGCCTGTGAGAGGGAATGAGCCGAAATCCACCACGTGGGCCCAGCGCGGATTGATAGATGTGTGTCGATGTTCGAATTTTTGGTTCCAGGACATGCCAGTTTCCTCACGATGTTTTCCTTCACCGTTTTTGAGAGCAGTGGTGATGAAATAAATTATGCAAAGTAAAGCGCCTGCATGAATTCCAACCCACGACCTACAAATTGTAAGTCGGGGCCGGGTTACCACTGCTCTTAATGTACCGGCACTCTTTATATTTCAATCATATTAGTCTTAGTTTCTCAAACACACTCACATTTTCTTATATTGTTACCCTATTGCGAATAACACAGCCAACAAAAACCTGTAATTACGAACACGGCAGGAAACCCTATAACCTCCGAGGAAAAAATTATTACACCCCGAAGGCATGTTAATACACAAGAAGCAATCTATTACAGTCATTCTAATCTTTATTACAATGTATTATATCTGAGTATCGACATCATTTTATGGCGTCTCGTATCCTCGGGGTGTAATTTCCGTAACACCCTGTAGCAATTTACGAGGGACAGGCTTAAAAGCTATCTGGACGTTAAAATTTATATTATAGACCTCTACGCTTCTTATTTTTGTTTTCACAGCATTTTCATAAAGATGCTCTGCGTGTTCTTATACTTGAATGTTAATAGGATCGTAAATATAAATTGTTCATGATTATTTTTAAATGTCCAGTTGCTTTCACTGATGGCTGCACTGAAAAGAAAATTAATATTTCGCAATTTTATTGTTACAGGATCTTGACAAGCTGAAGAAACAATATACAAAATGGAAAGTAATATAGCGCCCAGCTGCATGGTGGTGACACCCCATCACCTGGCGACACAGAGTGCCGTAGCAATCCTCAGAGACGGCGGCACTGCTATTGAAGCAATGGTTTCAGCAGCCGCAACAATAGCTGTAGTGTACCCACATATGAACAGCATTGGAGGCGATTCATATTGGCTTATTGTTCCACCTGGTGGTGATCCTATAGTGATCGAAGCTTGTGGAGCAGCCGGCTCTTTAGCTACACCAGAATTCTATGAGCATTACCATAAAATTCCAAGTAAAGGTCCAAAGGTGGCTAACACAGTTGCAGGCACTGTTGGTGGATGGGAAGAAGCTCTGGAATATGTCTCTGAATGTGGCTATCAAAGAATTTCACTAAGCATGTTACTAGCAGATGCCATTAAGTACGCAGAAGAAGGGTTCCCAGTTACAAAATCTCATCACGTGAGCTTAAAGAATTTACAAGCCGCAGGGAATCTCCCAACTGATTTCGAAAGTGTTTTTTTGCCAGACGGAGAAGTGCCAAAAGTTGGGGAGACATTCTGCCAAAAGCAACTCGCTGAGACTCTGAAAAATCTAGCTGAGAATGGTCTAAACAGTTTCTATAACGGCGATTTGGCAAATTTGATTGCTGAAGACATAGCATCGTTAGGTATGCCTATCACCAAATCAGATCTCGCTAACTACGCTCCGATTAGGAAAGATCCTCTACGATTACTGCACAGTCACGGCGAGTTATTCAACGTTCCTCCACCATCTCAAGGTTTAGTTTCACTGGCGATTCTTGGACTCTTGGACAAGTTAGGCATTGATGGTCAAAACGAGGGGCAATTAATTCACACTACAGTAGAAGCTACTAAACAATGTTTTAAGATGCGAGACCAGTACATTACTGATCCAGCGTTCATGAAAATTGATCCCAATTCATTGTTGACGAGCCAAAGTTTGTTTAAAATGGCCAGAGATATTGATTTTGAACAAGCATCTAGTGCTGATGTGACCAAAGGTTCTGGGGACACAATTTGGATGGGAGCAATGGATAGTAAAGGTTTTTCAGTTTCATTTATTCAGAGCACTTATCATCAGTTCGGAAGTAATGTGGTGCTTCCGCAAACAGGTATCTTATGGCACAATAGAGGTATAGCATTTACTTTGGATAGAGACCACATCTTATGCATAAAGCCAGGAAAGAAGCCTTACCATACATTGAATCCTGCTGCAGCACGTCTTCACGATGGTCGGATTTTAGTTTACGGGACCAGAGGAGGCGATGGGCAGCCCCAAACGCAAGCAGCAATCTTCCACAGATACGTTGTGCAAGGCAAAGACTTGCAGCAAGCAATTTCAGAACCTAGATGGATTTATGGAAGAATTTCTGGTGATCCACAGACGACTCTGAAGTTAGAAGGAAGGTTTTCGGAGGAGACTGTTGAAACCTTAAAAGAACTGGGTCATGACGTTGTTATGTTACCGGATTATAGTGAGGATGCTGGTCAAGCTGGGGCTTTAGTCAGGCATCCTGATGGAAATATGGAAGGGGCTTTCGATCTAAGAAGCAATGGGAGTGCTGCTGGATTTTAATTATATTTCTGACAGAGTTTCATAAGTGTATGTAAATGTACACTATCAGGTATTTGCGATAGTTTCAAAATGTTTCATACTTTACTAAAATGGTCTGAGAATTAGACTTTGTGCGCCTTTTTACAAGCGACTATCGAATTATTTTATTCCGAAGTGTTTACCAATGCAGCAGCTACCTGATTAAATAGTTTTAATCAAACGAGTTGGTTGTAAGGAGGTGTAAACAGACGGTGCTTTATTAGTCCCAGTTCTACTAACTGGTATACGCAAAAAATCTTAGAGAGTGGTGCAAGAGACGGCTCATAAACTTTTCATTCTAGTCCTCATGTTGTTATGATAAGGTAAACAGGGTTGAAAATTTAAGCAGGGTTGATAATATAAAACAGCATTTGCATAGCATTTATTGACATTTATATGTAGGTTAGAAATTGTATGGTTATTTGTTAAAACATCGAGGACTTATTTTACTGTCTTAATTAGTTTTTAATTGCGTACTTAGTTAATATTTAATCAACCGGAACATAAAAGGAACGAAAAGCTCTTCCAGTTTCTTGTAGAATGGGATAATTATTAAGTTCTATTATAAAAAAAAAACTTTTTTTAATTCATCGCTCGAAAGACACAGGCTTTACCGGGAACTTCCTTGGACATTTTTGGAACTGTCAGAACCAAAAGTAAAATTTGCAAACTCCCAAGACTTATTCCAGAGGAAACTTGGAAGTCTTTTGTCTTTTAAAAAATGGACCGAAAGTGGAGCTTAAAATTAACAGTCTAGGAACAGTTTTAAATTAGACAATCTCTTTGAAATATATGGTTTGCTTCCTGAACAGTGGTCGACGATAATTCACATTTATTGGAAAGATAAGGGAGCGAACAAAGAATGGATGTAAATCAAAAAACGACGCTTTAAAATAATATTGGAGTTTGACGTGGTATTGGTACGCACTGCGAATTTTTTGATAAACGAAGCAATAAATAAAATTAATGGGAATGTTATGGAAGGAATCTCATCAAAAAAGTTTTTTTAAATTTTTGTGGTTTCCATGTCCTTGTTTGAAGATTGTCGATGATTTGGGGCTCGTATTAGCTAGGGACAAAAACAATCGCATCAGCTCCCCGATATAGATATTTTGATAACGTAAGTACTACCTACGATAACCGAGGAATTCTAGATTATTATCAACATTGCTTGGCAAGTACCTAATTACCAACAATATCGCCAATCTTTTTTAATGTATTATTTTCATAATCGCTATTTAAAAAGCTCAAATGTACCTTCAGGCTCAAAAATGTGTTAAAGTATGCTCAAATAAATTAGTCAGTAAGCTTTTTTATTAGTCTTGTATACTTGATTTATTATATATTTACAAAACCTACGAATGTAAGTATTAATTAATGAAATATCCAATATACATAAGTTAGAAATATCGTTAAGGTACCTACAATAAATTTACGTAAATAAAATATTTTTTGGAACTTTTCTGTTTTATTTTCATAACAACCATTACATATTATATACTTTGCTCATTACGATAGAATATAATATAATTGTTGGTAGGTATATAAAATAAATTCTAGATGGAATATCTGAAAAATTAAGAGGACAAAATTACGAAAAAGGCTAATGACAAAAGTCGCTCGAATCAAACGGTAGTCACAACCCTAAAACCTTATAAATTTAATACCTACCCACGTTTTCAAAATAAGAACAGACAAACAACTCCAAACTCAATATACCTACCAACAAATTTCACCAACATTCACGGGGCGTATTGGCCCGAGTCCTCGAATTAACCATGCCACAAGTAGCACGCACAATACCCATAGACAACAATAAATCTGTATACGATTCGTATCAGTTACACTGTCTATTGTCTACCCGTCAGCCCTATAGTTTCAGTTCATTGAAGTGATCTTAGGAACCTATCGATTGTGGAGTCAAAAGGATCGTGATTGGAGAATCTCTGTGTGTTATGTAGCTATTTTTGGAACAATCGGGATTATCCTATGTACTTGGTTTACAAATCGTGTTTTGTCTCGTTGAGGTGGATTGATTAGATTTTGGAACAATGTGGGATGTTGAAATTAAACCCTTAAACTTAAGGGGAAGATATACATATAAAACCATGGTTAGACCTGCTGTCTTGTATGGATCAGAATGTTGGGCCACAAAAGGGATGAATGAAAGGCAATTGCATGAAGCAGAAATGAAAATGCTAATAAGAGGGAAGATGTGTTACACGAATGGATAAAATAAGAAATGAGTTCATAAGAGGAAGTCAGAAAGTGGCACCGGTAGCTGAAAACTTGTGTGGAAATCGGTTGTCATGGTATGGGCATGCGTTACGCAGGAATGAGGAAAATATCATAAGGAAAGTTTTGAGTATGAAAGTCAATGGCTATAAGAGTAGGGGAAGACGAAAGAAACGATGGATGGACTGTGTGAATGATGATATGGTTAGAAAGGGGGGGGCTTGTCGAGATGGCGGCTAATAGAGAAGTATGGAAGAAAAAGACATGTTGCGCTGACCTCAAATAAATTAGGATAAGGTAGGTAGGTAGGTCATAAGGCGCGATTCTTGTCTTTGTTTTCTATAAGATATTTCTTGGACGAGACAAATAGAAACAAACTTTTTGGGTGTTAAGTAGCAGGTATTGATGGATCTGTTTGTTAATGTGTGTGTTGTTTTATTCTTTCAATCGTTTTCAGTTGTATTTAAGCAGCAAGAAGAAACAGGATCGGTCGATGCGGGAGGTAAGTTCAGCATTGGATGTTTTTTGACTGAAATGTTGATGATGATGATAGCAACAAGGTGCGTTCAATAGGTGTACAGAGAGGAAGGAAAGAGCTTGCGCTGTAAGCTTGGTATAATAAATTGATGATTAATATACAGTAGGTACGATTGGTGTACGACTTTACAGAAGACCATACGCTTTTCGTATGAGACTAATGAGAGCTCATGAGGCGAGTAATGCCATCCGTATCACGCCCCTCAACGGTAAGGAAGCGACTGAGAAGAAGAAAAAAAAAAAAAAAACGAAATAAAAGCGGATAGTTTTGTAGTTAATTAGTGTACATTCTTAACTATCTATCTATTTCTATACCTACTAATAATTAAGCTTAACCTATTTACTAATAAACGTTGTATAGAGTCTGTATAGTTACACAACGATTTGTCTTCTTCTTTCGAAAGTCAAATTACTGACACTGAAAGAGTTTGTTTGTGAACGCGCTAATCTATGGAACTACCAGTCGGTAGTCTTGAGGAAGGCTATATGCCATTTAACATGACGCTAGGACCCTTAGGAGCCGAGTTAAAAAAAAAGTTAGAAAGAACACTAAAATTGCCATCAGATGGACTGCATTTCAGCTGCATCATCGCAGTTTAGATGCACTGCTTCGAAAGCTGGCATGCAGTTCAAATGCAGTCCGTCTGTTTAGTTGAATATATCGACTGCGCGCGGTTTAAAATATATATTAATTGTTTCGGTCGCGAGTCATATCTTTTAATCAACGTGTTATACGTTGAATACTGACCAGCAAATTTAAATTTCGCGGGCAACCTTAGCGCTTCCCCCTTAATGTAAAAACAATACACAAACACCTTTAATGCACATGGTCTAATGCTTACCTAAGCTTTCGAACATCTAATGCAGTCCGCGCTACAACCAGCAAGGCACCATAAATTACATGAATACTGCGCAATGTGCAGCAAAATCTTTATAACTCACATTCGTTATTACATAGTAGGCCCAACCTCACCACTTAAAATAGATAAGCACAGAAGAGCAACAGTCAAACAGTCAAAATGCCACTAAGAAAACTTAGGTGAAGTGAGCTGTCAATAGTGACAATCTCTGGCATCATGTGGAATGACAGCCTATCCATTCGGGTCTAATCTCAATCTACGCTTGCAGCGATTGGTCCGTGGATGGGTGACCATCTTTACATACCAAGACCCCTCCGTGGCTCAGAAAGCACGTTAAGCAGGGCTGTCATTCGTGGATCTATGACAGTCGCTACGGGTCGTCAGTAGCCCGAAACTCTGACAATTAGTCTTATCAAGGAGTCTCTTATTACCCAGTAACTGGGTTGTGGAGGTCAGGTAGGCAGTGGCTCCATGTAAAATACTAGTATTCAGCTGCATCCGGTTAGACTGGAAGCTGACTCCAACATAGTTGGGAAAGGGCTAGGCAGATGATGATGATGAACTAGAATCAGGTGGAATAGATGAATTCACTTAAGTTTTCACGGAGTACTTAATTTTCACTGAATAAATGGGCAGTTGCGTGAGTGCGCGTGCATTTTCGCTTGATGTATGAAGTTGGCCTTCTGTACCTTTCTATTTTGTGGTAACGATTAAATTAAGATGAATGCGGTCACTTCATTATTCTGTAAGTTTAATTTTGCAATGTTTAGACCATTTGTTCAAATTAGCAGGCAGCGTGACAAATAAGGAATCATTGCCTTTTTTACACGATAACGGAGTTTGTTTTCGAGTTTCGGCAATGAACGTCCCTTGCATTTTGTTTCGAATAAAATATGTTCTATTCAACTGTTGAAATGCAACAATTAATAATAATATCATTGCTCATCGAATCGTTGAGCTCTGTAAACTTTGAGTTGAGCAACACGAATACCTAATATCAAATTCGTGCACTGACTAGACAGGTCCACTCAAACTGTGTGGTTCTTTCCTCAAAAGACAACTTCAGACATCAATCTACATGGTCTTCATATGATCTGACCAAGATTATGTCTGGACTTTAAAAGAGACTTTGACCTCTGAATTTGTTTCGACCTTTCTTCTCAGAGTACTCAGAAAGGAAACGCCGATCTCATCCTAGTTTTAATATATGATTGACGTTAAAAAATATTTATACAAACCTACTTACAGATATCATCATCTGCCTAGCCTTTTCCCAACTATGTTGGGGTCGGCTTCCAGTCTAACCGGATGCAGCTGAATGCCAGTATTTTACATGGAGCGACTGCCTATCTGACCACCACAACCCCGTTACTGGGTAATACGATACCCCTTGGTAAGACTGTTTGTCAGACTTTCGGGCTTCTGACGACCCGTAACGACTGTCAAAGATCTGCGAATGACAGCCAGCACCAATGGCTTAACGTGCTTTACGAGGCACGGAGGGGTCTCGTTATAAAGATGGTTAACCATCCACAGACCAACCGCGGCAAGCGTAGCTTAACATGATCGGTCGACCTGTGCGGCTGTTATTATTTAGCTACAAGCCCCTCCTACTTACAGATATATAATCATAAAATACTCGAAATAATTAAGCAAAGTATCGGTATGCTTTTTCACAACAACACAGTTTTGATTTGCGAAGTCTTCGGCAAACTGTTCCGATATATAGGTAAGTTGGCTGTTCACTTGGATGCTTGTTTAAGTTAGAGGAGTCGAGATCAATGCGGAATGAAAGTTCTTTGTACTCTAGAGAAAGCAGGAATTAAGTAATTGTGAAAGTTAAAGTCAATTTGATACCATTTTGCAATAGACCTAACGTTCTGAGTTAAGCGACTTTTGAACGTCAACAAATGTAAGGTTAAGTCGACATTATTCATACTCCCTTTTATTTATAAACGTTGCTTAATGCGACTGTTTGACGTTTAATCGTCTATTAACTTTAATCGAAGCTTATAGTTAAGCCCCTGAGTACTTAACGTTAAGCAACGCTTATTAATAAACCCCCTATTGTGTACCTAGTGGTATAACGACTCTACGTGAATGCGACGTAAAATAACATATAGTAACAATCGACCGTGTCAAAACATAGATTCCTACATAGAACGGATAAAAGAGGTTTTATCTGTTCTGTGGATTCCTACATCGCTAAAACCCACAAATATCATTCTTAACATTTTCAAATTAGGAAGGCACTCGAAATTCACAAAAGATTTTTTAGCGCCAAAATGACGTCGATTTTGCGGAGAATCGACTAACGAGGTCAATTGCAGCAATGGAACGCTCGCATGATGTAGAAGGCAGAAAAAAAAAACGCCTTTGCCAATTTTCTTCTTATGAAACGTTTCCCGCCTAATGCTATCTTTTATCTTCTTTTCACTCTGTAAGCTTTGAGAATACGGAAATACCGTGTTTAATGTTTTTGTAAATAATGGTATAATGGTTTGGTGTTCTGTGTTGCTGGGGGGCTCGTGGCTAAATAATATCAGCCGCACGGGTCGATCTTGAAAGTTACGCAACGTTTGCCGAGGTCAGTCTGTGGATGGGTGAATATCTATCACATACCCCTCGTCAGAAGCCTGGAAGTCTAACAACCCGTCTGGCCAATGGGTATCAAGTTACCCAGCAACTTGGTCAGATAAACAGTCGCTTCATGTAAAATACTGGTATTCAGCTGCATACGGTAAGACTGAAGGCCGGCCCCAAGATACCTACTCGTAGTTGAGAAAAGGCTAGGCAGATAATAAGGCTTGATGTGTTTTACTTCTTTATATTCTTTATTGCTGTAATAATGGTGACAAGTATGAGGAATTTGACGAGGTTTCATCGTATAATCAGCCTGTAATGTTCCCACTGCTGGGACACAGGCCTCCTCTCAGTGAGAGGGAGTGGGCAGTAATCCACCACGCAGGCCCAGTGCGGGTTGGCGGATGTCACGTTTCCTCACGATGTTTATCCTTCACCGTTTTGAGAGCAGTGGTGATGAAATTATTTACATGAAGAAAAAGCCTGTCGGGTTCGAACATACGACCTACAACTGAAAATTCGTGGCCATTATCGCTGGGTCACCACTGCTCTATTAAATTGTGTGTTAATAAATGCGTCACCGAAAAGGTTTCACCAAATTAAAATTATACCTACCAGCAAAATGAGGACTAAAAACCTCTCAAAACCTCATAAATGCATTTCCCCGTTATAAGCCACGTTCTTAAAACTTAAGTTAAGCTCTAGTTACTTGCAGGTAAGTTGTATCACACTTTTAACTAATGTTAATGAGTTCTCGTTTATGAATAACTGAGCGTAGCTCCTCTTGGCTTGTTTGCGCTGCATCTAGAGTTAAAGTTAGTGTGTTATTACTGTTTGTTTTTTCATGAATGTTTAATTAAAAAGAAGTTCTGTTTTGACGTTCAATCTACATAATTATTCATTGGTAACTTCATGGTTACTTACAATATTAAGAACAGTAATTGTAGGTTGTAGGTTGTGGGTCCGACCCCAAACAGGCACTTTACTTTGTGTAAATTATTTTATCATCATTGATCTCAAAATGGTGAGGAAACGTGACATCCGCCAACCCACACTCCGCCCGCGTGGTGGATTATGGCCTACTCCCTCTCACAGATAGGAGGCCTGTGTCCCAGCAGTGGGAACAATAATGAATCTGATTGCAAACGATTGCAGGAGGATATACATAGGGTAGTGGAATGGAGTCAGAACAATGGGCTTTTCTTTAACGTGTCAAAGTGCTCGGTGATGAGTTTTACGCGCGCGCGTACTCCTCTAGTGTACGAGTACGTGATGGGCGCCGCGCCTATGCAACGAGTTTCTAAGGTGCGGGATTTGGGGGTTATCGTCACTCCCGAACTATCGTTTCGCGATCATATTACGGGAATCTGTAGAAGGGCGTTTAGAAACTTGGGATTTATTCTGCGACAGACAAGGCACTTCACTAACATTGCAACAGTCAGAGTCCTGTATGACGCACTTGTCAGGAGTCATCTGGAACATAGTGCTGTCATATGGGCTCCGCATGAGGCCAAGTTACGGTAATGCTGGAACGAGTACAGAACAAGTTCACGCGCCACTTGTACAAAAAATTGTATGGGATATATCCTTTTTACCCGTTGATGTACCCCACTCTGTTTGTGCTCGGTATGGTCGGGTACAACCAGCTGAGGGTACGACGGGAATTCACGCTTGTAGCGTATCTGGTTAGGTTACTTCGTGGCATTGAGCATAACCCAGGAATACTGCAGCGCCTGAGTGTATGTGTACCAGACCGCTATGTGTGGAGGCGGCGCCGCCCGATACTGTTGGCCGTGCCGGTTGTCAGGACCAACCTTCTCGCCAAAACACCATTGACCCGCGCTATTCGGCTAATTAACGAACTTCACGTGAAGATCGATGTATTTACATGCCATTTGAGTGAACTCGCAAAAATACTGATGTTCATTTTATGTTATAATGTAGATTAGAGTAGGCTTTAAGTATGTTGTTGTTTTTATATTATTTTATTTTGTTTTATTTTATTTAGGGAATTTGGTACATATACAATTAGTTTTTAACGTTATTCATAGTTTTAAATTGTAAGTTATATTAATTTTAAGACCACGCTATCGCATTAGGTATAAACCTGTAATGATAGTGGTAGGGAGATTTTTAATAAATAAATATATAAACATTATATTCTGATTATGCAAGCCTTTTGCATTTTGTTTTAGCTTCAACGTTACATACAATAAAATTCCTGATAGCATGAAAAATTAGAATTTGCACAACTTTAAGAGCAAATTGAAGATTTTTTTTAATAGAAAAATGCTATTATTCAGTCACCGAATATTTGAATGACATGCTGTTATAAAACTGACATCTCTTATGTAACAATTATTAATCTGCCTTATTGACATTTAATTTATGACATCATTCAATTTCTTAAATAAGTAAGTGTTGACAATTTTCATTTTATTACAATAAATGCTGACATTTTTTATTCTTTCTCACACATAATTAATCAAGTTATCTTATCAACATTGTTCAGTGTGATTGACAATTCTTAATGCAATAGATGATCTAATTTGTTTACTTATATATTTGTGGTTCTTCTTGTTTTAATTACTAAATTGCATGTATTACTACTTTTGTACGCCCTAGAGGTAAAGCATAGCGCCCTCAATTTTTTTTTTCCAAATAAGAACTTATAATGTACCTATGTTTTACAATAAATAAATGAATTTGAAAATTACATTATGTAACATAATTAATGCAAGACCTCATATACCTACCCCTAATTAGAGTATTGAGTTAAAAGGTAACTACAATGAAAAAACTTATTTTAAAAAAATCCATTATTTTAAAGAAAATAGTTTTGATCCCAGCATTACTTTATGCATTTAAAATTGAGTCTTATTGCCTTGAAATAACATTAAATTTTCTTTGGCTCAATCGGCCGTCAGTATGGTAAAATAAATAAGTAATTAATAAAAACCCTATTTCAAAAGTTACTGAAATCGATTCAGTAGTCAATTATGGACAAAGTACTTTCAGGACTTGCGTTTATTTTGTTACACCTTGTAAGTATACTTATAATTTTCACTTATATAATTTTTATATAATTTTTTCTTTAATTGTATTTCAGTTGTGAATGCGAGAAGCACAGAACCGGTCGAAGTGGCGGTGCTTGGAGGCCTATGTCCAGCAGAGGACGTCTTACGGCAAAAATGATGATGATGATTACTCCAGGCACAAATCCAGGCTTCGGACTGACTGCTACCGAGTAGGTATATCTTTACAAAAACCGACAAAAAATTTTCCTCATTCGGAGTTCGAACACAGGATGTAGATATTACAATCAGTCAAATTTCTTTAATAGATTTTCAACTTTATTGCTAAAGAATAAGGTTCAAAGTTGATTGGGAAAATTTGACAGTTTCGGGTAGCTTGATGTGCTGGCGTCTGAACATGTAGGAACTACAAGTAGCAATAATGCTAACATTGCTAACAATGCTAAATGCAATGTTGCACATAGTGTAATTGGCAGACGTCTTCCCAGCGCCGTAGCAACAACTTGTGTTCTGAATAGATTACCTAAGAAACGTCACTGTGCTAATTAATAGTCAATAGACTTTATACTGGAAACTTGAATTTTATTTACAACCTTCTCCAACCACGATATTATCAAAGGTTCCAACAATTCATAAAGGTGAAGGAAAAAAATGCAAAAAAAGACATACCTAGGTTGTTGTTGTGGAGGGAGTTAGGGAGTTTGTTACGCCCTCAGACCAAATAAAAAACCAAGACAGAGCGCTGAGAACGATACAGTGATGCCAAAACTACACCTCCACTCTGTGCATATATTTACAACCATTTACAATGAAACTACACCTCACTAAGTGCACACACGTTTACGAAACCGGCTTCACTTTACTGTTGACAGGCCTCTGTCTTGGTTTTTTATTTGGTCTGAGGTGACGCCACTTCTTCACAGTTATAGCACTCGGAAATGGTGTAGTGCGGGCTGGTATCGCCGAAACCGATAAATTGTGACAAAAGGCTTCACGTCCGCAAATATCACATAGTTAAAGGCCACAAGTGTTGTAACGCATCTCGCTCAATAAAAGTGGTTTTAGAGACATCGCAAAGCGGACTCTTCACGAAACTAGAGTGCTGGCTTTATTTTTTTTGCCCAAAGTATCAACATTGCCATGCAACGTGGCAATACAGCCAGCCTTTCGGGCACTTTTCCTGTTGACAACGATTCGTAAAAAAAAATTCCTATTTTTTTTATCCAGACGTTAGTACTTACATTATTATAAGACTGAGTGTTAGCCTATGTATTATAGAAGCATTGTATCGCATTTGTTGCGACTATTACACCAACCTTTTATTACCAGTATTTCACTTCAGAATACCAAAACATAAATAGAATTCGTACAAAAACAAACCACATTTCTATCTGTCACAAAATTTTCAGACGTCCATTTCTCATTCCTCGTTACCAATTATATGTTGAAAGTTTGTCTGGAAGCTGCGGTCTTGTGATATACAATCTGAAGTTACGACCATTTGTCACTTATATCTTTCAAGGTATTCTGTGAAAAAATCATACAATATGGTAAAATGTATAAAATAGGTCGCTTTATTTTTATCTTTGTTTGAATCCACTAATGTGTTCTGTATGAAAACTTTAACAATGTAGTGATACTTGTACGACTGACAGCATGTTTGTCTGTTTGTCAATCTTTTTTTTTTTTTCTTCCTTATTGTCCCACCGCTGGGCAAAGGTCTCGCCTTTAGATTTCATCTTTATCAGAGTAACATGAAAAAAACAACGCTCTAGATAAACCCCTTTTTTAATTCCAATCCGAAAATATAATAATATAAATATGGCAATCGCTTTTATGAAGTAGAACTGTAAATGCTCTTCTCAGAATCTTTATTACGGGTCGTCAGAAGCCCGAAAGTCTGACAACCAGTCTTATCAAGGGGTATCATATTATCCAGTAACTGGGTTGTGGAGGTCAGATAGGCAGTCCCTCCGTGTAAAATACTGGTATTCGACTCTAACATAGTTAGGAAAAGGCTAGGCAGATGAGATGTTGATCTGACAGGGAACCAACCTTATTACAACAACAATAAAGATCACTGTAATTGTGATAGACTTGACAGTTGTAGCAACCCAACAGTAACCTTATTGTCACGATATTAAAGATGTTACAAATTAAAAACAATTTAAAAACAGAAGAAGTTACAAATTAAAAACAATTTAAAACATAATTGTAAGTCGAAAATTTTTCATCAAAATCAGCGGAAATCGCGAAGCAACTGATATGCAATATGAACATGCATAAAAAGAAACATGAAATACAGAATAAACTCTTTTTTAAATCGGTTAAATAGCTTACCCTTAAAATCAGTACCAGAAACGTTACAATTCCGTAAATCCTAATTAAAGTATCCAAAACAAATAACTGTATGCTGAAACAAACTTCGATTCGTAGTGTATTTTGTGAAACATTACCTCACTAAGCCCTCGTGGAAGTTGGCTAACTAACATAATTGAACTAAAGGAGCTTTTGTTTGTACCAACTTGCTTTTTATTCGCTTTGTTGTCTAGGAAACGTTGCCAAGTTTAAATCTCAGTTCTTTTTAATGTTATGTTCCGTTTGTGATGGATGATACGGTTGTGTTTGTGTTTGATTTTATGTATTTTTGCCAGTTTCAATCGAGTTCTTATTAAAATACCTATGTATCCCTTCATGTACTTTGACACATAATTATCTTCCTGACCTTGTCCTGTCTTACTTGGGGTTGGCGTAACACATATTCTTCTTCTATGCTCCCTTGTCAACCGTCCTTGTGTTTGATTTTATAATAATAAAATTTAATTAATAATAATTAATATTATTTAATTAATAAATTATAATTAATTAAATAATATAAAATAAATCATTAATTAAATAAATTATTTTAAATAATGTTTTTTTTTTTAATTAAATCGAATTATAATTAATATTATTTAATTAATTGTAATATGATTTAATTTTATGTATTTATAACTGACTATTGCCGGTTTCGATCGAGTTCTTATGTTAAAAAAGTACTTTTTAAGGTTAAGTTATTTGTTAAGTTTTTTCCAAGATCATACGTAATTACGTACCCTGTATGAAAAAGCGACGGTATGTTTTTTGTATCGTTCGACGCTAGAAAGTGTTCGAAATCTGAGCTTTTTTTTTTTTTTTTTTTTTTAAGGATGGGAAATCATCCAATGACCCCTCCCGCTCTGGGTGGAGCGGAAGGGAGTGTCAGACTCTTACTGACTAAAACCCATCCGTGTTCCTTCCTTAGCCCTTTATGTTCCGGGGCAGCGGTAACCCTTTCGGACAATCCCGCTGCCCCGGCAGGCTTCGGCCCTAACGGGCCCCTCTATGTCTGCTGACATCTCTTTGAGGCGCGCGTGGAACACATACGCGCCGTCCGGCACGGGCCTGGTCCTGATCGGACGGCGAGCTACCCATTACTCGCCGTCCGCAGTCGAAATCTGAGCTGTGCTCACTTATACTCATGGATCTTGGTACGGCCCGTACCTCGCGCGGCATATCCACAGCAATACGATCCTTATCGTGCTTAAGCAATTTTGATTCTTTACTGTACTTATTACCCATCATCATCTCCCTGCCACGTTACTTGGGGTCCCATCTGATTATGATACTGAGAGAAAAGAGAGTGCACCTGTCTCATACTTTTTACTACAATATCTCCCGCGCCGAAGGTTAGTCTCCGCTGAGATTTTCCATAATGGCTATATATACCTACTTGAGGTCGGTCGTAATAAATTTTCTTCTTCGATGCTCCTCTACCAACCATCCTGTACCTATTTACCCATGTTCAAGTGGTACTGTAAGCCTCGAATGGTTCAGCAGAGGTGGGATAAGTGACACACGCTTCAATTTAAGATATTTCAACTGTTATTAACTAGACACAAATCCAGACCCCCTGGATTATACTGAGAATTTCCCAATGGCAAACCGAATGGCATTTTCCCTGACCTAACAATCAAACCCAGGTCTTCTTGTGATCACAAGACAGACGCGGAACATGAATAAGAGACACCGCGAGTCCCCGAATCTGTGGGCTAATAGGAAAATGTTATAGTCTAAGGCTAATAGAAAGGGCAGCGGGATTGTCCGAAAGGGTTACCGCTGCCCCGGAACATAAAGGGCTAAGGAAGGAACACGGATGGGTTTTAGTCAGTAAGAGTCTGACACTCCCTTCCGCTCCACCCAGAGCGGGAGGGGTCATTTGATGATTTCCCATCCTAAAAAAAAAAAAAAAGGCTAATAGAGAGAAAAAGAAAGACAAAATACAGAAATATGCGAGTTTAATATCGCGTTTTATTTGGATTTAGCAAAATAATGTTCAACGAATTCTGGCGAATCACAAGATTTGAAGATACCTAACATTATTGGTTGGTTAAAATTTCTTAGAATTCCTCTCGTGAAACTTCAAAAGCTGGCTTTTAAACCATTTTCTTTCATCCAAATCTTCTAAATCAAAACCATTACTTAGTTTACTTTGCCTGCTTTTAGAGACTGATGGCCTAAAACCTAAAAACCTACTGATCATTGAATTATGCTTAGTTCCCTACTAATAATATTATAAATGTGAAAGTTTGTATGTTTGGATGTTTCGATGTTTGTTACTCAATCACGCAAAAACGGATGAACAGATTTCGATGAAATTTGGCACACATATAGTTTTAGGCCTGGATTAACACATTGGATACTTTTTATCCCGGTCGAATGTTCTCGTGGGATAATTTCCGACTTCGACGCGGGCGAAGCCGTGGGGAAAAGCTAATAATGAGATAAAGATTGAGAACGGTTATTGTAATGGCCTATAAAAGATAGGTCAATTTATGACTCTCTACAAAGTCAGCTTGGTATCATATTTACTTAGTTTGCGCAAAAACGTTTGATTAAACTGAAAGCTTGGTTTACAATCTGATTAATCTGTATTCGCTATTTATTTTCCAAAAATGTAAACAAATATGAGTTTATGGAAAAATAACTTAAAATCCTACACAATAAAGTTCAGTTTACGCTACAACTTCAAACATTTTTATAAATATTTCAATAGTGCTAGTCACTCTGAAATCGACTTAATTGCCATTAATATAAAGTTGATATTTGTTTAACTTGAAATAATATTAATTTGAAATAAGTCTGAATAGACTTTACATACACATACATCATACCCTCACGCCTTCTTCCCACGGGGGTAGGCAGAAATTACAGAACGCCACCTGCTACGATCCTTATATACTCCTTTTGCCTCGTTTACGTTCATACATCAGAGGGGCAATTCTCGTAATTTTTTGAACGATCACAGTCTAATCTCAGTCTCAATTTGTCAAAAATACCTCAAATTTCCCTAATTAGAGGTACTTATTTTTAACCTTTGTTTGTCGCCGAGATGAGACTACGACTAGATTTGGAACATTTTAAATTACGAGAATTGGCCTTCTGGCCATACACGCATGACGCTTGCGAGTGCTATGCAGCTGAACTCGAATCTTTGTTTCGAATCTGATTACTATCTAACCAAAATTGCTGTTAAACTATGAGTTTGGAAACCGGGTACTTACCTGTTAGTTGTACGTTCCACTGTTCTATTGAGCATTAAATTATGAGCCAACCAAAACATTGAATCAAAACGCATGCCACTTCACGATCACCAGAAAAATTACTTACAACTTATCACACACTCAACGCAGCACGCGACGGGGCGCGGGAAACGGAGCCAAAGTCCATGTTTTTACCCAACCATGGCAAAGCTGGAAATTATGATTTTAGCAGTCTAATAGACTGCTGGACGGAAAAATAATACTGCACAAAAATGGTCAAGGTAAAGCCGTGGTCGCATGCCATTATAATTTTGTAGGTGTTCTTGGCACCCATATACTATACAGGCATGCGACCATGGCTACTACACCTTGACCATTTTTGTATCTATCTTGATTTCTGTCTGAAATTGTACTTTTTACATCCCTTTTATTTGTCCGTAGTCGAGCTTAATTTTTTATTGAATTTGTGTGTGAAAAATCACGCGCCGGCGCGATATCTGCGCCCAGTCGCTTGTGATCCGACTTAGCACTCAATTGTTGAGCTAAGCTAGATTATTCTACCAATTCCAAAGTCTAGTTAAACTGTGGTTATACAGTGCATCCGGTGCTAGTAGCTTAAGTGGCAACCTCTCAAACTTATTCCTATGTGTCGCTCCGTCCGCGCACAGAGTAGATACGGACAGAAGGCTGGTTCCATACAACGAGCGAACACAGGCGCATGCACACATTCACGCGTATCATCATCATCCTTAGCACGAGTTCATACACCGCTGGTCACAGGCCTCTTTTTTCTTGTTTCAATCCATACGCCCTGTGCCGACTGCATTCAGGTTCTTTTAGCGATGGTAACAATGTCGTCCGACCATCTCTCGCCGCCGGCGCCGGACAACCGACACTTTCGCGTATTTACAGTCAGCGATCTCAGTGACGAGTGAGCGATTACAGTCGACGCGGGTGCACCTGCCGTCGCTGTTCAAAGATACATGTCAAACCTGTTGAGAACTCGAGTAAGTTTTTTTTGATTGGTTCCCTAAAAACTGTTGGATTTGAACAATGTTGATGGCCACTTTGCGTGGACATGACGCATGTTTTTCCCCAAATTGTTCTTACTTGTATTTGTGTAGGTATTTTCGTTTCGTCTTGTTTAACGCAAATAAACGTATTTATATTCTTTCTTTGTTGTAGACAATGATGGGTCTTAGGACGTTTAAAGAGCGTGTATACAACGTTCTGAAAATAGTTTGTTCATAATTGACTACTGAATCGATTTCAGTAACTTTTAATATAGGTATAGGTACTTATTTTCTTTACGGTATTTCGATACTGACCTCCGATTGAGCCAAATAAAATTAAAACTTATTTGCAGGAAATAAGACTCAATTTTATAAATGCACAAATTAATGCTAGTCTACACAATTTTTCAAAATAAACGCTTTAAAAAAATAGTTTCGGCCATTGTTTTATGCTTTTCACTTAATGCTCTTGTTGCTCTTGTGTCTTAATGCTCTTGTCTTGAAGTCTTGCGTTAAATATGTTACATATTGTATACGTGTGTTTTCGCTCGTGGTATCGAGTTGACCTTCTGTACCATGTACATTGTCGTCGATAACTCATATTACCATCCAGTTGGAAACTTTGGATTCGATTCCTGTGTTCCTAGACTTAGCAGCTTCGACAATTTATAAGCTACTCTATTCAGCTCATCAAAGGAGCCTGTATTATTACTACATGGTTGTTAGTATCATCGGTGTTGCATTGAGTTACCCATCTCTGAACTTCTAGCCTGTTCTGCGCGGTTATAGCTTGAGTTTAAGGTATATCTAATTTATCATCTAACCCTTTTATTTATAAACGCTGCTTAAAGTTACGAGATGTTTAAACGTCAAAAAGTTATGGTTAAACAGTCGCTGATCATTAACCTCCTTACTAATTAACGTTGTATACCGTCTGTGTAGTTACACAACGCTTTGTCTTCTTCTTTCGAAAGTCAAATTACTGACGACTGAAAGAGAGAAATCGGTGTGTAACTATTCATCTGATATAATACGTTTGTTAGTAAGGGGGTATGACTTTAAACAACGCTTATAAATTAACCCCAAAATTTTTAGTTATAAGCATAATATACAAAAAACATACCTGGTTTCTGAAAGTCTGATAAGTAAATCTTGCAATTGGCTGGCAGAAATAACACTCAATCTTATTTGACTTAAGAGTAGACTTAAAAACCGAAGATTGGAAGGGTAAAATAAAATAACATTACTTTCTTGTTCCCCGGACCACTCCTTCGCATCGCATCGCCCGCACGCGCTGTTACTTCGTTTCCGCTTAGCGTTCTTTGCTCGGCTCTTAAGGGCCCTAGCGTGATGTTAAGTAGCCTATAGCCTTCCTCAAGGATTGGGCTACCAAATCCGAAAAGAGAGTGGAGATTGGTACAAACAAAGAGATTTATATGACCACTGTCCGATTGTGGGTGAAGTTGGGTTTGCCCAAAAGTGAGACCTCAACAGCATAACTGTAATAAATGTATTATTATGATAAATATGAAGTAGAGAATCAATAAATTGCGAATCGTTGGTAACGGAAGCATTCAAGTAGTTCGTCTTAAGAGACTTTACAGTTCACGCCGAGCAATAGCGGGAACACTTTGACGTAGCGTGTAACTTGACTTGATTCAGCTCGATAGATCTTGTTTCACATATTCTCCCTTTTACAGCCTATTTGAAATTCTCGCCAGAAATAAACCTCTACACAATATGGCATACTCTTTCGTCATCTGTCCAGCCTTTTCCCAAATATGTTGGGGTCGGCTTCTAGTGTAACCAGATGCAGCTGAATACCAGCATTTTACATGGAGTGACTGCATCTGACCTCCACAACATCAGTTGACAATGATGTCAGACTTTCGTGCCGTAACGACTGGTAAAGATCCACTAGTGACGTTTTCTGGGACTCACATGGTGATCAATTTGGCCTATGACTCGTTGCAGGACATTTGGCAAACGTGCCAGTCCCACTTAAGCTTGGCTGCTTTTTGGGTGACGTCAGCGATTTGTGGTTTTGAGCGCAGTACAGTGCTCCTTTTGCTCTGGAAAAACTGACATCACGTGCCTGTTCGAATATATAGTCTCTCTATGGTCACCAGCTGTATGTTAATGTGGGAGTTGAACTGCCTGCCTAGTGCAGATGTAAACTATAAGTTCATCACCATCATTTCAGTCGAAAGACGTTCACTGCTGGACATAGGCCCTCCACCAAGCACCGCCCGCCGCTTCAAGTGGCGGGGTAATTGTGTAACACACTAACAGTAGCAATGGCTTTCATATCAACAATTTAACATTTATTGCGTCATTTACGTTGTTGAGCAGACAACTTTTTCGAACATATGAAGCAATGGATTAGCAATATCCTTTAAAATGATTCAGATTGTGCTTTAAAGGTTGCTGTTCTGTGTTTCTTTGTCATCCAGCGGAGTCCTGCGGCCTATACAAGGTCATCAGTCCACCTTGCAGAAGGCCTTCTAACGATACTAATAATTATAAGTGAAATCTAGCTTATTGAGTTTTCACACTCGTTTACGTTCTCCATCTTATAGTTCGGTGACGTATCGTACAGGGTCCATATTCCCACGTCTCATTTCGACGCTGTATTTTATTTCGCGAAAATGTTTAAATAATATCTTCACTTCGTTATCTGTGATGTTTAATTTGCTGTTGAATATGAAGCAGATATTCCTGTTGTAGAAGTTTCCTTAAATAATCCTAAGAGGTTTATAAAATTATTAAGTTTTATTCAGTGAGAAAGGATTTTCTTACATTGGATAGAACAGTTTTTTTCGTGTATTCGAGATCGAGATAGCCATAGACCTTATAACAGATGGTTACTGACCCTTTCGACCAACCTTAGGATATCGGCGTCCCCCATTATTAGGACTATTGAGATCAGATAGCACTCGTTACATGTAAAATAGGTCAGCCACAGCTGGTAAGACTGGTGTGGCGGCATCTACATACTACGCCACATGCGAACTATGCATCACACTGAGGTCACGCAAAATTCTGCATCGCGCAAGCAGAGTTTAGAGCACAACTAGCATATAATACAACGTCCTGACATCAATAGTCAGGAAGTTGCCCACCAGACATGACACCCGTCTGGTCGGAGGATCCTCCCTCTTTTATGGAGGTTGAGTGAAATTTACACCCTGTTCCTCTATACTGAATTTGCTCTAAAGTGTTTATAATCTTGTCAAAGTATTTTTGAATTTTGGGACTATTCACAGAGCAGATATTTTGAACTTCAAGAACGATATACCTACAGAAGCGGTAACAGTAGATAGTCACTTTAAGTTAAATAAACTCTCAGCACAAACTAAAGATACTATAAAAGTCGTTGCACATCCCAATGAGTGCAGACAAAGCCAGCAATAAATGTGCCAAGAAAATGTGAGGAAGAAGAACAAAACCTTCGCAGACTACCCTCATTCATGTTTACGAGTGTGAAGTTACATGGAATCTATTGCTCCCCAACAAACGATAATCGCTGCCTTAGGTATTCGTTGCTCGAAACGGACCAACTTTCTTTACCATTAGCAGATTAGTTCACTTCGGCGTCGCAAGAAACTTACCTATTGTCGTTAGCCAATTTACTTCTTACACATAAACACGTAACAATCAACCTTAAGTAGAATGTTATAGGAGTTTTGGTAAGGCAGGTTTAATTTGGTATTGTAAGGTATTGGTATTGTAACTTGGGTCTGTGAAACCACAAAAACAGGTGTTTCTGTTCGCGGCTGGTGTAAATTTGTCAGGGATAGATTACAATGTTTAAACTGTGCCTACATCTGTTTTACAGAAGTTTGTTTGAATGTTTTGAAAATTATTTATGGATGATATATAATCTTAGAACGTAGGCGAGTATTCATTTACCTCACAAGGAAAAGCAAATTCAAGCCTAAACTCCACCCAACAATGAAAGTACTGACGCTGTACAGACGGCTCTCTCTGTAACTTTTGAAATTAAGTAGATAAGTACTTAGATGCTTTTAAAAACGAAGCCAATAATAATGCAGTTAACTATGCCAAAATTGACTTGAAAGTCAGTTTTCTTATCAGTGGCCGGGGTGTTTTGATTATTTTGAATGGATGCTTAGCCGACGTGGTAGTGAGGTCTTCCCACGGGAAGATACTACCGGGATATAAAGTCCTATGTTCTAAGGTGTACCTGTGAACAAAACAAACCTATATACGACCTACAACTCGTAAGTCGGCCCCGTTACAACTTGGCAAATGATCAAATGGACACACGAGCAGTGCTCGTGTGTCCATTTGATCAACGATTCATTTTTCTGACTACTATAGGTGAACAAGTTGACGTGTAGCCTTAATGTAACCATAAACATAGCCAACATTCTGCCAACCTAAGCCAAATCTAAGTGGCCCCAAGCTTGTTGTGTACCTAATTCAATCGTTAGGTTACTTAGTAGTTAACGTACGTAAACTAACTATGGTTAACGCCGCTTTGAGTACATTCTGTGCGGTGAACTCTCAGCTCTTGTGAATTAGCCACTGATGCGTTAATAGCATCGGGGAAGCGATTATGTTACCCAGTTTACTAGAGTGTTATATTATCTGTGCCCAGTTTAACACACAGACTAACTAAGAACACATTACATATAAAAGAGGTACTTAGAAAGTGTGATTGTGTTTTGTTTTCGGTGTCTGTCTTTTTTCTTGTTAGTAGTTTCTAAGTGTTAGCCGGTTTGTTAAATGTATTCTTGATCACGACGCGTTTACGTATACTTTAGCCAGCGGGGTAATTGTTAAACACACTATCAGTGGCAATGGCTTTAATTTGGGTAATTCAACAACATTAGTTGCGTTATTGACATTGTTGAGCAGATAGACAAGAGCGGCTTGTGGCTAAGTAATAACAGCCGCGCGCGTCGTACGATCAGGTTAAGCTACGCTTGCCGCGGTTGGTTCGTGGATGGGTGACCATCTCCTTCTTTACATACCAAGACCCCTCCGTGTCTTGGAAAGCATGTTAAGTCGTTGGACCCGGCTGTCATTTGTGGATCTTTGACAGTCGTTGTGGGACGTCTGAAGCCCGAAAGTCTGACAAATAGTCTTACCAAGGGGTTTCGTATTTTATTATTAGTATCTAGGTTGTGGAACTTGTGGAGGTCAGATAGGCAGTCGCTCCATGTAAAATACTGGATTATTATTGCTTCCCACTTGTCTAAATTGCGATGATCTTTATACAAAAACACATAGCTAGAGTGACCATGAAAAAAATATACCCGTTTTCGTAAAGCTTGTTAACTATTTCTATTAAAAATACATTTGACATTGTTATTTTTAATACAAATAGTTCCTATGCGTCTAACAGCCCATAAACTTAGAAAAAATAAAGTCACTATTTTCTAAACTACCCATTTATATGCAACTACCTACCCATTCGCATGCACATTAGCAAATAACATCAAAATAGTCCGTTTAATAGGGCATTATTGTGGTCAGCGTATCGATTGCATGCTCTCTTTTATGACCACAGACTAACAAACATCCTTAGAGTTCCACAATACTTTCAGTAGACCAAACAAGTTGTATGAGATTTTTGTAGGCTGTGGCGCCAGTTTGATATGGAACGGACCACGCGTTCGCAATATGTTTTTACGAGTGGCATTGCCACCGTAACTGTTATTAGAATTGTTTCCATAGTCTATGTATGTTTACTGCATGCACTAATGGGATGCAATCCACACATTTTGATTTTGCTGCCCCAATAAGATACGCCCGAGTCGGCTTTAAAGTAGATCCGTTATTTATTTGTTTTGTTTACCCAATTTTAGGACTATTTTCATTGCGGATGTATATTTTTCCGGATTTTATGTGTTGGACAAAAGTTTTGTTAATACAATACGGAATACACTGCATTTTACGTTTTGTTTTTACCTGTGAGCTGTGCCAAATGTTCATAGCCCAGTTTAGGTAGCGCGGGTTACATTGCCTTGCGGCTAATGTACTGACAGGCCGACATTCAGTCAGTCATAATAAAATTATAAGTAATTTTATTACCTCACACGGAAACAACCCTAAAAATACTGAAATAAACAAAAGGGCATTTCAGCACATAATTGGCATTTCGCAGCAACATCACAGAGATCCCCAACACTACATTAATTATTCACGCAGCCCACAGACACTTTCGATATAAATAAAACACGTGTAAAATATTTGTTTTTCACCGTGCCGTGTCGGACATCGGAATGGCGTTATTTACATGCCAGTGAGACATGTATGTTGAGCTTCCATTCTTCTCGTCAGGGGTTGTCGACCTGTTTTATTTGGGTTGTATTTAAATGGTCTTTTGCTGTTGTCGAGTTTCAGATGGCTAAAGGGATATACCACAAATCACTTAATGTGTTAAGCGTTCAATATAATTATTTAATACATGATTCTGTCTCTGATTTGACTGAAACAGAACGACGTTTTATTCAGTTTAGCGCTAAACGCATTTAGTGATTGGCGGTGCAAGTGGACCTCGTGCAAATACACATACAACTTAGCTAACCTTGGACAGTCCCACACGTTCTCGATTCTCATCAATGTAAATGACATTTTTTTTTTCTTTATTTTTATGCTCTTGACCTGAATCACGTTTGATGGAAAGTTATGGATGAGGTATATGATAGAAAAGCGATGGATGAGGTCTATGGTAGAAAAGCGATGGATAAGGTCTATGATAGAATTGCTTTCTCATAATACAAAATACGAGAATTCCCTCAATTTTCTCTTTATCATAGGCAGGATGAAGTAGATTAGGTATCTACTACTTAATCCCGTCCAAACATAACATAATGTGTGTATTCCCCAAAGGATTAGTTAGAGGTCTCAAACCCCGTCCATCCCCACAAAAATAAATTAAAAACTTAATTTCATGCCACGCAAAATTTGTAGCTTCACCGCAAGCCGGTGTGAAACTGTCCATGTGACGTCATAGTTACCTACTTGAATGTGGTATACATTACTCATTTACCTACTATATGAAACAGGTACGATGTATACTTACCAAAATCTATGAAATCCTGTAATTCGGAGAGATAGTGGTCATGTCGCTGGCATCTGTGATGAGGTGTCCGAACGTTTAAATGCATTTACTTTAATAATTAAGTAAGTAGCCTGTGCAAATCAGTGTCAGCATGTATGTTGAACAAAATATGATTCGACCATAAGATGTACAGACGCCAGCACATCAAGCTACTACAATCTGTCAAATTTCTTTGATAGATTTTCAACTTTATTGCTAAAGCATAAGGTTTAAAGTTGAATGGGAAAATTTGACAGTTTCGGGTAGGTTGATGTGCTGGCGTCTGTACGTATTTACAGCATTATAATCATTAAAATCACCAATGCAACCCTCTAAGTTTATAACTATGATCCTATTGAATGTTTATTTCATGAAATATCAATTGCAAAAAATTTAAAAAAATTGGTATTTTGCGACCTACTCTCTGCTTCTCCCTTAAGCTTGTGACTTTCTTGTTACTCACACCTACCTAAATGCAATATCAACGAGAGAGTCCATGGAGTTTCTTGCCCGTTCTTCTCCATAGATACCTACTACGTTTTGGAATGGGCAACTAGCTTCATTTTCTGACTGACGGACTCCTTGACAATTCAAAAGTAAATTGATAGCTGTAAATAGTTTAATTGAAATGATTGCTTTGAATTTGAATGCGCTTTTATAAATTTTAACGTCACAATATTATCGTGAACGGCTCTGCAGTCCACGTCCATAAAATGTATGGAAGTATGTTTCCATACATGTTACTTTCCTGTGTTACCGTGATGCTGTGACGAGGAGTGGACGTCCACGATAATAACTGCACGTAAAAAAAAATATAACAATGTGTGCGTCAAACTGCAGTGGCACCATGAAACATACCTATTAGTTGGGTATATTTTATTGCCACCCGCTCTAGCCCCCCACACCTCCTCATTTTGTTATGAAGTACTTACTTATCCTAACAGGGGCCTAAAAAGGCCACTTTGGCAGAATCATAAAACAATCCATATCACGCAATTTCATCTATATGATAGTTTTGTATGGAGATTCGTAAAATGCTATAGATACACCTCTGCCCAACCCTTCAGGGATATATAGGTGTGAAACTGTCAAACAAATGAATTGCGTGATATTAATTATTTTATGATTCTGCCAAAGTGGCCTTTTTAGGCCCCCTGATCATTTAATATCTAACTTGAGCTTATTTTTGAATTTTGTAAATTAGTTCATTGTTTTCTCGGACATCACTATACACAAAGGATCCAAAGTTCAAACATCGCTCACCAAGTTTACCTTCAATATTCCGCTCAACCCCGTCACAGGGTTGCACCTCAACTTAAAATAAATATAAACATTAGCGAGATGAATCAGTGTCCTCATAGTACAGGGAACTTCACTTATCTCCACAGAATACAGAATAAATCAGAAGGCGAGGCGTCGTCGATTATAATCCCATGCGGCGCATAATCAGCCTAGGTACCTACAATGTTCCCACTGTCGGGACATAGGACATTCTTTATGTGAGAGCGATACCATGGGTACTGTACTGTGTTCAAAAACAATGCAATCATCAGGGCGCCTGCCTCTCTTCCTATTTGGGGTCATATTACCATTCTTTTTTGTCACTTTTAGAGATAAAAATGTCAAACAACGAGCAAGTTTTGACGTTTCGGTTGCTTCAGTTCTTTGCGCCTTCTAGTTTGCTCAATACTCTGTGCTTATCTCTAACTTCGCTGGCACTGCATCAGCACTCATGAATAACGCAGTTGAAGTCGTTTGAAAGTGAATCAACGTTTACTTTTTACGGCTTACAGCGTACATAATAGTGCTTTATACAGCTTAATATATTGGGCCTTTAAGATTTAAAGCACTCTTTATGATTGAAGTGCTTGCTGGGTTAAGTATGTTTTACACTGAATGGTCACTTCAAAATGAATATTCTAGAACATTCCTGGGTAATCTTTGATTTATTTTAGTCATTTATTCTTTTAAATCATTTCTCGTTGGCGTAGCAAATGATAAATGTTTTTATTGCTGTAAGTAGGTTTGTACAAACACTTTTATCAGTAAATCCCTACTTCAATTGGAATGAATTGGTAAATAAAGCAGTAATCGGGCTACTCGAAACAATAAAGAAATTATATTTTAATCATCACAATAGTTAAGGATCAATGATAACAATGAAATGATTGGTGAATTAGTAGTTAATCATAAAAGTAAAATGTACTTATCAAAATTGTATCACAGAAAATGCAATCAATCAGTTACGATTGCCACAGAATTATTTCAATAATAATTGATACACAATTCATCGAATTCTCTGAAGTTTCAAGTGGATTTCAGTTAATTGGTGTAATGTTGTGTAATTGGTTTAATACAACAATCGGGCATGATCATTGTAATTAATAAAAATAATAAAATGTGGTCTTGATCGAAAAAGGGTCAGGGTAATTTCGGGTCGCACTTTCATCTCTTCAAAATGCAACATAATATTAACGAAAGCAAAAGTAATAATTAACAGCTTCTCTGGCTTGGCAAAAGAGCCATTTCTATAGCAATATAAAACGAAACTAAATCATAAATGTCTTCCTGTCTACAATAATCATCATCATCTTTTAAAACACTTACAAGGGCCTTTTACGCTTATTTAAAGTAGTTTATTTCCACATAACGGCACGGGAGTGTAAAACTTCGAAGACACAAACATCGGAGGCGGCGTCGGTGCGCCATCTTCGACGCGAGACACCATGGCTTGTCTGCGCGAAGTGGTGCAACTCTGTGCCACTAGCAAATCTTCGTACAGCAGGTGTAGATTGTGATGCAAGGGCAGCAGCATCCACCGCAGCAGCCACCACAACAACCGCAACAGTTTGACAGTTCAACAACATCCATTGCGCAATTTACGTTGTCGAGCAGACAAATTTTTGAACAAATGAAGCAATGGGTTACGAATTTCCTTGAATTAAATACTCTGCGGCCATTATAAGGAACTAGTGAGTGAAGCGTTTTAATAAATAAACTTAATTAATAACATTCAAATAGCTAACTAATCATATTTCCAAGATGCATTACGATATAATTCAGTGATTTCGTCTATGATTGCCATTAAAATGGCTATTTTTGAAAAACCAAAACCTATATGAGCAATTGGTTTTTTGGCTTTGCAATAAGAGTCATACTAATGTAAACTAAATCACAAATCCATAGACTTATAAAAAAAGATGGACTCCGCGCCACGCATATCGAAAGTAAAGCACAGTAAGTATGCCGGGACCGCTTGTACAAACACGCCTCACGCTCACATTTACATCATAGTATGCCGACCGGCCGCTATTACGTGACACGACAGCGCCAATCGTCAATCACGCACACATAGATCGGTACGGTGCTTCACTTTCGATATGCGTGGCGCGGAGTCCATCTTTTTTTATAAGTCTATGCACAAATCATATCTTTTTTTCTACAATCATCATAAAATAAATAATTACAACCAGCCAATTCGTCACAGCCGCTCATTAGTTCATTTCGCTCCTCTAAAAGAGCAGTAAAAGAGAATAGATGGCCAATAATAACATTAAGTACTCTGCAGCCCTACAAAGGACTAGTTAGTGAAGCTTTAACTCCATTGTTACATTAAAATCAATTTGCAGTCGTCGGCGCGAGCAGGACCGATAATTCACGTATAGCTAATTGTACGCGACAACGCGAAAACAAACGAAATGGTCTGTAGGGATTATTTTGGGGAACGATAGTATTACGATATTTATTTATTTGCTAACATTTAAAAGACTGGTTTGTAGGCACCCCTATAACTCGACCCCAACACTGATGCCAGAAAAGGTACAGAAAACTTTCTTAAGGCGCAGATATACGACTTCTAATGATTTTAAATTCAACATCACGTCTAATCGACCGGACTGATTTCTTTGAAAAAAAATAAATGTTATACTAGACCATTTGCTTTATAATTTGGTATGTGAACATTTGCAATTATATTTTTTTAACATAGTGTAATTAATTTGTAAAGTAATGTCTACCGCGGACATAAAAACGATAATCACGCAAACACTATCGGGTGTATTTTTATAAAACTTTCACCATATAAAAGACAATTTAATTCCCCGAATTTTAGTATACGGTTTTTATTTGTTTGGTGTTTGATAAATCAACAATAGATGATTGTTTCATATTTTGCAATAAATTACCAGCGTTGTGTCATCGCGCTTCTCTTTCTTTTCTATGCAGTCCGATAATGACCGCGTTTTAGGTCATGTAGTCGCCTTAAGATGCATCTTCCAAAGGTGTGTGCTGTGCTGCTGGGGAGTTTGTTGCACCACTTCTTCTCCCCAGCGAAAGCACTAGGAAGTGGTGAAGGGCAGGCGTTCTGGGGGACTGTATTTGCATTTGATTTGATTTGAATTACTTCCCTTTATGTACCCTACCAACTATATTTTATCGACGTTGGGTTTTAACTCTAATTAATACCTACAATTTATTACATTATACGAGTACTAAACATCAATAAATAACTTATAACATTTTATTTTAAAATTAATCATTGCTATCAATTCGTTCATTAATTTTAGTCATAAGTAATACCTATAGAATTTAGTTTTGTTTGAGTTTTGGTTGAGCTGAATGGTGCTGATCTATGCGTCATGTTCGTGAACGGGCGCCGTCAGTTGGGACTGGTCATCACTTGGCTGCCTCGGCTTATTTTTAATTATTTTACTTTTGGATTATTGTTTTGTTAAGTACTATTTGCTGTACTCTGGACACTTTAACGCGTACGTATATTTTTTTTTTACATCGTTCTCACATATAATTATAAATTCAACATTGATGATGTAACTAATATTTTTGTAAAATATAATTTAAAAGAGTGTCCATGGAGTTTCTTGATCGTTCTTCTACATAGGTACCTACGCTTTGGAATGGGCAACTAGCTTTATATTTCTGACTGACCTATTGACAATTCAAAAGTGCCTGTAAATGGTTTAATTGAAATAAATGCTTTGAGTTTGAGTTTTGAGTTTGAGTTTTTTTATAATTTTTCATTGGCACTGTTCGTCCCATATTTTGTTCCTTATTCATAGCATAATCAGCCTAAATATTCCCACGGCTGGGACACAGACTTCCTCTCAGTGAGAGAAAAGGAGTGGATCGTAATCCACCACACGGGCCCAGTGCGGGTTGGTAGACGTCACATATCCTCAAATTTTTGGTTCTATGACATGTCGGTTTTCCCACGATGTTTTCCTTCACGGTTTTAAGAGCAGTGGTGATGAAATAATTTACAAAAAGCAAAGCGCCTGTCTGGGTTCGAACCTATGACGTGCAATTCGTAAGTCGCTGCTGTTACCACTGGACAATCACTGCTCCTTATTCGCTCCAGTTTTTGTCAGATGATTTTTTTTTAGCTCTTTCTATAATGTTTTTTTGAAGCCTCAGTGCACTGTGGGTGACTATTCTAGCCTCATAGAATCAAACACATCATATCACAATTGCATGCTGCCAATTTTACCATACTAGCACCTACTCAGATCTATTTTAATCTACTTTTATTGATATTATGCCCTTAGCCATAAAATGTTAATCCTTTGACAACCCCGAATCCAAGAAATTACTTTTTTTCAGCCAGATGCTACAAAGTTTTGAACCTTCATCAACTTCAATAAAACAATCTAATTCCATCCAATCAATCCTTCTTTTGTCTCATTCGATTTTCAAAACGTTTCCCCATCACTTAATTATCGTCCCCTCACATACATCCCTCTGTCTCCTGAAAATGTTTTACAATTCAATCGAGCGTCGCTCCCAGCTGTTAATTGGGGGCGTTTTAATGAATATCAATTGACCGTGAAGGGTGCCCCTGCGCACATCCAATAGCTCCCAGATTCACTCGTTCTCGTGCGGCACGAGTTTGATTGTCTGCGAATATTGTGATTTGTGATGCATTTCATTTTGAAGTTCTGTCAGTTGGAACGTATGTTCGATATTTAATTATTTGTTGATGTTTGCTATTTTAATTTGAGGATATATGGACGGTACAACAAAACAATGAAATAAAGAGCTAAATTTATAACTCTGAAATTCATGTTGATAATGTATTAGACTTACCTACTTTACTTCAGCTGCATCCGGTTAGACTGGAAGTCGACCCCAACATAGTTGGGAAAAGGCTAGGCAGATGATTATGAATGTAGGTATTACACTTACAAATGTATTGCCACCGGAATATAATCTCTCACAATATTAAGTAACCATTCTAGGTTACGTTAAATTAACATTTAGTAGAACACCTGCTTTTGTAGACGTCTGTAATTAATCCAACATGCTTCAAAAAAATCTCTGGTGAAGCTAAACCCACGAATATCCACTCTATTACGCAGAATCATGTACGCGATAAAGCCAAGACGCAACTGTATTAAAATATTTGAACAGTTTATTAAAATACTATATTTAATATTTGAGATACCCAACGCGAGCATGCAAGAAGTAACCCGGGAGAAAAATATGCAAAAAAGTAAAGAAAAATTGACATTAATTTATGTGACAAGCGACGTCTACATTGTTTTATTGTAGAGAGAGTAATAAACGATTTTATTAATTTTTTTCATGTTGTTTTAGGTATATTATCTATTATTATTGACTCATAAACATACAAAACATGGGCACGACTAGACTTTGTAATAAAATATGTAGAAGCGTCAAAGGTGTTAATCAGTCAGGGAACTTAATTATTAAGAGGGATGCGCTAAGGTAAGCCGTTTAATTCAAAGAATAATGTGCATTTTTGTATGGAGCCTGGACTGATGACCAATAGAGTAAGAGAGTAACGACTGTCAAATATCCACAACGGCTTAACGTGCTTTCCGAGGCACGTAGGGGTGTTGGTATGTAAATGGTCACCCATTCAGGGACCAACCTCGGCAAGCGCAGCTTAACCTAATCGATCGATCCGTGCGGCTGTTATTACTTAGCCATAAGTTATTGACACATATTGAGGGGGCTCAATATGAGTTATAACTAATATTATTAAGAACTGCCGTGAACATTAGCGTTATAAACTAATTATTACGTTTATATGGTACTTGCAGGTCAGAGGGCAATTCTCGTAATTTTAAGAACGTTCACAGTCTGATCTCAGTCTCAATCTGTCAAAAATACCTTTAATTTCCCTACATTTTGACAAGTTTTTGACATTTGTTTGTCACCGAGATGAGATTGCGACTAGATTTTGAACGTTGTAAATTACGAGAATTGGCCTTCTGATATCTCTTAAACCCGGTATTTCACAGCCTTCACAGATCATTGTCAGTTTGTATGTTGATTAAACTATGATTCGCGAGCGTAACAAAAATAGCAGAATTACAATCATTAGAATCAGCAATACAAATCCATAAGTTAGAATTGACCTCAAATGTTATGATTTCATGAAATAGTCATTCAACAGTAATATGAACTTAGAGAGATGTATTGATGATTGTTATGATTATAATAATTCTATAAATACATATTTTTACGGCCGCGTATTATATTTGGATCGACATACAACCTGAAAATGACTAGCAAATCGCAAAAAAACGTAAGAAAATTTTAATTTCGCAAGGTAACCTGACGCTTTCGCCTTAAGTAAATTGCCTACCAACTAACATTTTCCTTATATTCAAATCACAACTGTAATTTTCTAACAGTTGTATGGAGGAAGGAGTTTCTATTTATACACGCAACGTATTGCCGACCACCTTTGAAGATACAAGACGGAAATGATCAACTACTACTGTCTATATTTCGGAAAAATAGATAAATCTTAGTCTCAGATCTGGAATGACAGCCGGCAACGACGCCACTTGGACAGACAAACGTCAATAATGTGTCCAATTTAGTACATTGTGCCGTTTACCGATATATCGTAGACGAAGAGCTTTTTTTTTTTTTTTTAAGGATGGGAAATCATCCAATGCCTCCTCCCGCTCTGGGTGGAGCGGAAGGGAGTGTCAGACTCTTACTGACTAAAACCCATCCGTGTTCCTTCCTTAGCCCTTTATGTTCCGGGGTAGCGGTAACCCTTTCGGACAATCCCGCTGCCCCGGCAGGCTTCGGCCCTAACGGGCCCCTCCTTTGATGCTGACATCTCTTTGAGGCGCGCGTGGAACACATACGCGCCGTCCGGCACGGGCCTGGTCCTGATCGGACGGCGAGCTACCCATTACTCGCCGTCCGCAGGCCCGCGCCTACGGTGGCCTAGACGAAGAGCTTAGAGTATATTCGCTAAGGCAGACATTTTGTAAAATAAATTGTTTTCCAACTAAACATAAAACCACCATTTGTGAACTGCCTCATTATTCTAGAGGTCGCAAACGCGACTGCTAACCATAGGGTTCTAGGTTCGATATCCAGCCTACCTACCACGAGCTCTTAATGCGATCCACTTTAGGACCTAAACTGAACTGTTAGAAGAACAGTTCAGCTTAGGTCCTAAAGTGGATTCGTACCACGACGTCAATTTAACAATTCAATTTAGGCCGTGCCATCTGGATACCTACCACGAGCTCTTAACGCTCATTCACTTTCAACGATCCAAATGCCGCTGGCGTATTGGACGTCATGGTAGGTAGGCAGCAGGTCGGGCAAATTGTTATTAGGTTCATAGATTTACAATTTCAAATTAACATCATCAGTGGATGGCAATAGTCTCGCCCCCTATTAAGTATATGGAATTTTCATATGATTGGTATAATATGGATGTAAAAGCGTGATGTTATGTTATAAATAATCCACCATTATTCTAAAACACCTCATATTTCTTACATAAACAATAAAATACATACAGTTTTCGCTCAATTAACGCCCTCGCTCCCCAGATAAAGCGGGTCTTAAGCGTCCAGGCAAGATAATACCAAACCATTATTTTTCTCATTAGTCCGGGACCCAAGATAACATTGCCTATTACTGACGGTGGAGAGGTATGAATTGCTTGACTAATCTTTTCCCTTATTGCTTGAGATTAAAAGATAACACTCTATAATGGAGTCTACCTTATTTTTACGTAGTTTTGTTGATGTTTTATTGGTGAGTGTGTGTGAAATATATGGGAGGATAAGCCCGTTATCTTTTATTGGCAAGTTATTTGGAATTTTGGTCAAAATTAGGACTTGTGATCCAGGATTTTTTAGATCTAAAATAATGGAAGTCTTTTCTTGTTTCGAAATAAATATCTGTTGCCATGATAGACTTTTCTAAAATTGTCATCGTCATCAACATTGGCAATTTGGCAGTCTTATTCTGTACCAACCCGCACTGGGCTCGCGTGGTAGATTATAGCGTACTCCCTCTCACAGAGAGGAGGCCTGTGTCCCAGCAGTGGGAATGGGGCTGATTATAATGCCACACACTGCCGAGTATAGAAAGAAAACGTAGGTCGCAGGTTGTCCGTTGTACTAGATCGCAGGTTTGCATGATGTACGAATTTAAAGTAAGCTCGTTCGTAGCTGCTCGCTTGCTTTTTACACGTGCACCCTGTGGGTGAACTTCACTGCACGTTCAATATAATAATGCACTGAGAGCACTGCTGCGGCTGCCGTGGCGTTATAGTGCGTCAGGGATGTTTTCTGATAATAATATTATTAGATGACGCGTGTTCTCAGTTGGTTCGATGATCGGTGGGTTCCCCGATGTTGCGGAGGTGGGTGCAGTTCCAGCCCGCTAAATTTTAATCGTATTCTATTCTATTCTATAAGACCTCCTATCTTTTGTGCCATGCTTTTCCTAGTCTGTCAAAATGTTAACAAGTTGGTTTTTTCAAATATTTTAATTCGCTGTAATAGAGGAGATTATAAAGCTTTTTGTTTCAATAAATTATTTTATGCCTATTTTCGAAGCTCAACATTGCAAGCGTCTGCGCTGATACAAAGTTCGGCCACGTATGAAAATGCTTGCTTTAAGGCGAAATTCTTCATTGAAGCGCATAATGAAATTGCTCGCGTGTTCTGGACAAAGACTGGCGATAAAGCTATGCTATCTAAAATGAGTGATGACATACGTGGGAAGGTACATTATTTTGTGTTTACTCAGTTAAGAATGAGCGATTTAAAAAAAAAGCGACCCGCCCCTTACTCGCACTGTTTTTGAAACTTGATAAAACATCGCTGGAAAATATTTTAATCTAGAATCTTATCCTGCATTCGTGGTTAAAGTTTGCACATTGGTTAATTTTTTTCCTGTTGTACCAGAAAGATGTGGTGAAATTGGCGATGTTGGTCTCATTTAGAAAGTTTTTCAATTTGATGGTATGTACCACACCCTTAACGGCCTGGCCACAGTCTCTTAGTCACACTTAGTCATACTTCATAGGTTGTCTACCATTTGTTTTTGCCGCTCACCGCTTGCCGCGCTTCACGCCGAGCCGAAATCCGCGCCGCGCTTGGCTGTGGCCAGGGGGTTAATATGACCACATATTTGTGATACAGGTTGTGTCTTGCTACACCAAACGCTTCCACTTATCGCTACTCTCTTCACCGTAACCTAGCCTCTACAACACAAGCAACATCCCATGGACCTTTGTTAGCATCAAAGCGGATGAATATTTAAAAAGACCACTCAAATTCAGTTCGACCACATGCGTGTCGCGCTTTATTGTCATATATGTTTGTACGTTTTACGGGTAAGCAGAGAACGTAGATGTGGAATTGTATGAAAAGAGAAGTTTTAAAGATTTTTATGTACTTAATGTTTTTTTGGTGAAGGAAAACATCGTGAGGAAACCGGCATGTCCTAGAACCAAACTTTTTAAGACATGTGACATCTATCAACCCGCACTGGGCCCGCGTGGTAGATGCCCACTTCCTCCCAGAGAGAGGAGGCCTACTGTGTCCCAGCAGTGGGAACTTTATTGGCTTATTATGTTTTGCTAATATTTATATTCATTATTAAATATAATTTTATTTATCACTGTAATGTGTTCAACACAATGTGACTATTTTGTTATGAAATAAATAATAATAATAAGAGGCTCTCGTTGGGCAGCTGGATCAAGGGCTTGATTATGAAAGCGGTAATTCTGGACACGGCCCGCATTGTTATGAGGTTCCTCTCTCTGGAGCCCTGACCATCGGTAGCTTGGACCCTGTTCCCGATACCGGTGGGCTACTAAGCAATTTTTTTATATTTTTAAATGTTTTTATGTTTTTTTTTTCTATATTTAAAAATATAATTTATATGTATATAATGATGAAATAAAGGAAATAATAATAACAATAATAATAATTTAGTTTCACCAAAATGTTATGTGTTAGGAAATAAATAGCCTAAGACTTATGGTTGTTGAAGAGCAGGTTCATGAAAACTGGTTGAAGCGAAAATAACGGCTCTTTACGATATCTTTTTCTCAGGAACGCGTGGAGTTATCAAATTGAAATTAATATTAAATACTCAGAACTGCAATCCCTTAAAGCAGTGATAAAATCAAACTTCTAAGTCAACGCAATCAAAAGATACGGGCGTTTATGTTCCGAAATCAAAACCTATAGGGTACTTCCCGATGACCTAGAATCATGAATCTTGGCAAGAAGCAATGTCATGTAGCACAAGTAAAGGAAAAATTAAAACAATTTACATACATGGACGGCGCCGCCGAGGTCGGCCCAGAAAGCGGTGGCGAGATGACCTGGACGCGTACCGCGAGGGCTGGTTTGACTTGGCGCGGGAAGGGAGTTCCTGGAAGGATTTGGGCGAGGCCTTTGCCCAGCAGTGGGACAGTATAGGCTAATAAAAAAAAACATACCTACAAATTTGTACGGAGCCCTCGGTGCGCGAGTCTGACTCGCACTTTACCTTTTTATTTTTGCTCAGCTCCTAAGTGCTGTTTTACATCCTAGCATGGTGTGAAATAGCCTTCTTCTTAGACTTCCTCAAGAATTGGACTATTAAATGAACAAATATTGTTTTAAATCCGACTGGTAGCAGAGATTAGCGCGTTCAAACAAACAAACAAAATCTTCAGCTTTATTATTAGTATATTATAGATAGATAGATTAACTGAATCATGTTTGATGTACAGACGCCAGCACATCAAGCTACAACAATCTGTCAAATTTCTTTCATAGATTTTCAACTTTGTCGCTTAAGCCTAAGGTTCGTGGAGAGGATCCGGCAGTTGGGTCTCGAGGTGGCTCTGCACAAGTCCGAAGCCATGTCATTTCATGGGCTTCGGAACGGGCCACCATCGGGATCCCAACTAACTAACTAACTAAAAGGTAGGAGGGGTTCACATCGGCGTCGAGACGGCGAAGAAATACCTGGGTCTCGTCCTCGACAGCCGGTGGAACTTCGTGGAGCATTTCCGACGTTTGGCCTCCAAACTGGAATGGGCTGGGGCCGCTTTCAAGCGGCTCCTGCCCAACCTGAGGGGGTCAAACGCCTCCTGCCGGAGGCTTTACGCGGGGGTCGTGCGGTCCATGGCCGTATATGGCGCCCCGGTGTGGGCGCGTTCACTGCGGCTTCGAGCCGCCCACTACCTGAACGCGCCCCAAAAGGTAGTAGCCATACGGCTAATACGGGGGTACCGCACGATCTCGGGCGAGGCGGCAAGCCTCCTTGCCGGACTGCCGCCATGGGATCTGGAGGCGATAGTCCTCGCGCGCCTCTATGAGTGGCGCGCGGAGGCACTACGCCGTTACCCGCTTCGCGGCAAATTGCTGCGGAGCGGACGGACCTCCGGCGCGATCTAATGGCGGCATGGAAAGCGCGACTGTCGCAACCCAGCGCAGGGCACGCCGCGATAGCGGCGGTAAGGCCCCTCTTTGAGGAGTGGCTAGAGAGGCGTCACGGCGTCCTCACCTACCGCCTGACGCAGGTCCTCACCGGACACGGATGTTTCGGGAGGTTCCTGCACATAATCAGGCGGGAGGAAACGCCTGGGTGTCACCATTGCGTGGATCGCCCAGAGGACACGGTGGAGCATACGGTGGAGGCCTGCCCTGCTTGGGCAGAGCACCGCCGTGTCCTCGTAGAGGCGATCGGCAGCGGCGGCGACCTCTCGCGCCCGGCCTTGGTCCAAGCCATGGTCCGGGGCGAGAGGGAGTGGGAGGCAGTCACCTCCTTCTGCGAAGCAGTCATGCTAGCGAAGGAGGTGGCGGGATGGGCGAGGGAGAGAGCGGAGAGAGCCGCCCGTCCCAGCCGCCGCGGTAGACGCCCCGGGCGTCGGGAGCTGCGTGACGACTCCCAGCCACCGTAGGCACGGGCCTGCGGACGGCGAGTAATGGGTAGCTCGCCGTCCGATCAGGACCAGGACCGTGCTGGACGGCGCGTATGTGCCTCAACGAGATGTCAGCATTAATGGAGGGGCCCGTCAGGGCCGAAGCCTGCCGGGGCAGCAGGATTGTCCGAAAGGGTTACCGCTGCCCCGGAACATAAAGGGCTAAGGAAGGAACACGGATGGGTTTTAGTCAGTAAGAGTCTGACACTCCCTTCCGCTCCACCCAGAGCGGGAGGGGTCATTTGATGATTTCCCATCCTGAAAAAAAAAAAAAAGCCTAAGGTTCAAAGTTGATTGGAAAACTTTACATTACAAATCTCATACAATGGTGCTGTTTTATAATATAATACCTATCGCATTCAAAGCTGAAAATAGACCTTGTCGAGTGCTACCATTCTAAACATACCAGTAACACACATGTCTGGTACATATTATTACTTTATACCCCACAAAAATAATATCCAAAGCCACTCAAACTTTCTTCAACTGTTAAGCGTACGCACGGGTTTTTATTACAGCGCTGTAGCGGCTGGATGTGGAAATACCTAGTTATGACTCCGTCAGTACGGTACGAGAATACTAATGTCACAATTTACTAAAGTCGGTTTTAAGAAAATACTCGCTGAATTATTAGCGGGACGAGAATGAATTTTACACTATCTGATGATTTATTTTGTTAGGTGAAATTATTCAATTAATAGCTAGTACTAGCTTCATTGTAATGAGAATTTTTCTTGTACTAACATTTTTCCTTAGAACAAAGCGTATCGTATTACCCAGTAACTGAGTTGTAGAGGTCAGATAAGGCAGTCGCTCCGTGTAAAATACTGGTACTCAGCTGCATCCGGTTAGACTAGAAGTCGATCCCAACATGGTTGGGAAAAGGCTAGGCAGATGATGATGACTATCATTCTAATTTGTTACTAAGCTAAAGCCGTCTACTTCCGAATGAAGGACATTGCCAGAATCAGTTTTTTGCAAGATCATCACACCACACATGACGAGTTGACGAGAATTTTAACTAGTACAATAGGTACGCTGCACAACCTTTTGCAGTTATCCCAAAATCACCTGCAGTTGCGGAAGTGGTGAAATATTTTGCCAGGAAGCACATGCAAAAATATGATAGCAGCTAAAGACCTAAGTTTCACCAACTCCAACAGCACTATCACTTAAAAACTTTTCCCACAGATCCCAAGAAAATGTCGAAAAAATGTGGACTGAACCCATTTATCACTATTAACACGGGGCCAGATTAGTCCACAAATAAGAGCTTTATCCCTTGCCTGATAGCTCTTAACGAGGGTGGGGCTTTAGGCTGCAGATACACTGTAGATTTACCTCCTAGAAGTGAGGTAAAGCTGGTTATCTCGACTAACGAGGGGTGGTGCTTTTTTTCATAGGGAGAGAAAGAAAATAAAGGAAGAAAATAAAAATATTTTATTTGGGACACGCACTGGAAATACAACAATAAAAAAAATTACATTTAAACTAACAAATACAATAAAAAAACTACATTAAAACTAACAAAATAGTCAGTCTCTTGGGTACATTACCAGCTGACAGTACGGTACTACACTCCCTTAAAGTATGTCTCTCGTTTAACCTGACACACTGTATAATATATTACCAGTAAAGGGTGACTTCTCATTGTACGAAAAGCCAAATGCGAGGTCAGTTAAAACTGGAAAAATCATATTCTGGTAGGATTCCTACATGGTAGGGACAGGCGCATCCTACAGTCATCTCATCACTATTTAATAAAATAAAATCGTTACAATTCAATAAAGACCAAAAAAAAAAACAGTCCAAGTGTGAGCAAACGGCAATGCAATATTCGCAACTCTAGTAACTTCCACAAAAACATTAAGTTTTGGGTGACAACACACCAAAAACAAAAACATCCAGCCAAAGTGACCTCTGCGCTGCCACCGATATCGCCATGGATACGGCGAAGTATTGAGCCAACAAAATTTTAATAGGTAACTCAAACTCAAACTCAAAACATTTATTTCAATTAAACCATTTACAGGCACTTTTGAATTGTCAATAGGTCAGTCAGAAAATATGAAGCTAGTTGCCCATTCCAAAGCGTAGGTACCTATGGAGAAGAACGGGCAAGAAACTCCATGGACACTCTTTTAAATTATATTTTACAAAAATATTAGTTACATCATTAATGTTGAACTGTTGTGCCAGCAACACGAACAAGAAGAGGAGAATCCAAAAACAACTTTCAACTTCCCGGAATAGTGTTCCCAAACAAGGCCGGTGAGGCGATGATCATTAATATATCCTAATAACAATTATATTCGTCTCACCAGTCTGTCCTCAGCCGAGGTCCCTCCGTCATCTTTAATCGCCGCCGACAGCTCTGCACTAATGAGAAAAATAATGATGAGCTACAGACTCAAAGGGAGCTTTAATCAACACCTACGTAGCTCTTAGTACTCTTTTTTCGGCTCTGGACTCGGAAAATTGTGTAATTAAATTAGGTGCGCTGCTATTTTGTGTATTAAGTTCGTAATTGTGATTTAGTTACGTGACTACTTACTTTGGTTAGTATGAAGTTTGTCTATGATAAGCACATTACATTTTTTCATCTTGATACTCACTCACTGAATTTTTTTTTTATTTTTTTTTATTTCGTGAAAAAAAGATTATGACAAGTGGGTTATGCCAAATAAATTTCTGAAAAAAAAAATCTGCCAGATAGAGGGAACCCTCGCACGAGACTATTGACGAAATGGTTTAGACAAATAGGGTATCATTAGATTTATTAAGGTGGGTAGTACCGCCGTTTAGTGTTGAAACCCTAAGTGAGCGGATTATGTCATCATCATCATCATTTCAGCCGAAAGACGTCCACTGCTGGACATAGGTCTCCCGCAAGCACCTCCACTTCGTGCGGTTCTGTGCTTCTCGCATCCAACGCGTTCCTGCGGCCTTCACAAGGTCATCGGTCCACCTTGTGGGGAGGCCTTCCAACCAACGCTACGTCTTCCGGTACGCATTGGCCACTCCAGAACCTTTGTTGAGCGGATTATGTAACATGGTTTAATTATGATATTATTTTAGTTGTGATAAATGTGAATTTTGAGTAAGTAATAATATAGGAGTTATTACTTACTCAAAATTCATTCAATCGTGGATTGATGAGAAGGGTATTTTGGGTAACAGCTGGTTCTAGAGGCTTTCACAAAAAAGTACCAAAAATTATCTTATAGGACTTCTCGAGGGCATTGTACAGCGGGGCTGACTGTCGTGATTTCTTAGATTTAATTTTTAAAAATGTATTTTGTTTAATACCAATTATACACACACTGTAGCAAAGCTGACAAAGTACAAATTATTAATATTGTATCAAACTTTTAAATGTATTTTCATTAAGGCAACTGAATGTATTATTCTATTAACACTTGAAGAAATTGCGGTTATGATATTAGTTATTTCTGGGTAGGGAAAAACTCATTTTAAATGGTAAAACGTAGTGCAGACGCAGTCGTTGTTAGATTGTGAATAAGTACAGTTGTGCGATTAAAAAGTATTATGAAGAAAAGAGTATTTTCTTACAGTCCGACCGTCGAGAGAATGCGTTTCTGACATCTGTAAGTGTACAATCTAATAAAGATCAAATTCGCAACACACGTATTATTTAGGTATGAAACTGACGGGTCTCAAGAACGCAGTCTCTCGACGAACCGTAATATTGTAGTTACACGTGGAGGCTGTTTTATAAGTCTATGGCTGAATACTTATCTACAAAAAACAAATATTTGAGAGACAATCAAGAACATCTTCAACAAAAGAATATAAGTACCTACCTACATAATATTAAGTAAGTACGGTCACCAAAAGAGAAAAATAACCAGTATCAAAGTCAAAGTCAAAACGTTTATTGCGAACTAAGTGTACAATGTTGGTGTTATGTTATGTTAGTACTACTGTATCGTCGGATATAGTTAAAGTTTAGTAAGAAACCGATGGATATTTTCGAATAAAGGACTTTGAAGGTACGTGGCATACCTGCATGTCCGCCATTTTTTTTTTCAAAATGGCGGCCTCGCGTTGACCTTATATAAATCGATAGTAAACATCAATGCGGACAGAAAATATAATAAGACTAAACCCCGTAAAGTGTCAAGTTTCAAAAATAATAACGTTCAAAGTCGGTCACGTGACATCCAAACTCAACTCAAACTCAAAGCATTTATTTCAATTAAACCATTTACAGGCACTTTTGAATTGTCAATAGGTCAGTCAGAAAATATGAAGCTAGTTGCCCATTCCAAAGCGTAGATACCAATGGAGAAGAACGGGCAAGAAACTCCATCTTTTAAATTATATTTTACAAAAATATTAGTTACATCATTAATGTTGAATTTATAATTATATGTGAGAACGATGTAAAAAAATATATACGTACGCTTTAAAGTGTCCAGAGTACAGCAAATAGTACTTAACAAAACAATAATCCAAAAGTAAAATAATTAAAAATAAGCCGAGGCAGCCAAGTGATGACCAGTCCCAACTGACGGCGCCATCCATATTCATATTTTCCATAAGTTTCATCTGAAAACGTCCATCGATTTCTTACTGAACTTCAACCTTTAACTTTATCCAACAACTCTGGTTACTTATCTCCTTTGGTGACCGTACCTAAGAAAAACAAAAAAAAAGGCAATCATTTTATTTTAGTAATTTTTTTCTTGTTGGTCTCTAGAAAGCTTTGTTACTTTAAAACATCCTTCAAATGTTTAGATTCAATTACCATTAGGATCCTTTTAACAATTTCAAGCCATCTCTAAAACCAAATTCTGAGAGTTATTAAATAACTAGACGAAGGGGAAAAAAAGCTTTTGGTAAATAATAAAAATTTGGTTCATTCTTGTTCTTTTACGAGAGATGTGAAACCAGCGCGTAAAAATAAGATAATGTGTACCTTTGCTCCATTTGAGCTTTGGCTCTTCTCTCTGAGACCTTTGACTTGTACCTTGGTGTAAGTCACAAACTTACCTCAAGGTTCTTTTGTTTCATCTTTTGAAGTATTTTTAGTTTATCTGCAGTGAGTGTTCTGTTTTAATCAGCCTTTTCATTATAAAAGGTTTATTACTCTGTTTTGTTGATTAAACGAAACTGTTTGTTTTTACTATATACTTTAAGCTTTAAAATGTTAATTGTGTGCCAGGTAGCATTTGCTCAAAATTAGCATGCTTTTTGTTACACAGTATGAGTTTAATCATATCCAGTTTTACTGACCTTTCTTTGACGAATGTTCTTTCGCCTTGCTGTTCATTCTGATAACACCCTTTTTGCATGTTGGTGCTGTTTGCATTAATGTCAGCTATCGATTTATATAGGATTCAAGTTTGACCGCCATTTTGAAAAAATAAACAAAATGTCGGAAAGATAGGTATGCCAACGACCTTCAAAGCTCTTTCCGTGCACGATAATGTTATAACGTGTACGTATTTCCATACATTTTATGGACGTGGACAGGGATGTCCACAACAATATAGAGACGTAAGAAATTATAAAAGCACACAATGACATAAAAATCAACAAAAAAAAACAATCGTCGTTGACAATACGACACACATCATAACACCCGCTCCACACTTGAGGACAGACCCGAACCCAAGCAGGCGTACGCCACGACCTCCCGAATCCCGTTGTAAATCTCGTAAAAAGGATTTCCCCTGTTGTATTCGACGCCGATTTACCACGATACATACTCGTATATAATTCAAACGTGTTTAGTTTCGGTGTTGGCTCGTAATGGCTGACTTTTAGAGGGGTTGTCTTGTTTTTAGTTTAGTATAGTTTTTTAGACATGATATGGAGATGTTTGGGTTCATTTGAGTCAGTTCGTTTCATAAAAATTTGTACCTAAATAATTTGACAAAATCATGTTAGTGTAAGGTTTGATCAATAATTAAATACCTTACCAGAAGATTAGGTGTATAACTTAAAGACCTAATTTTCACAAGTTTTTCACAAGAGTACCAACTTGTGAATTGTTCTTGTGCGTCTTAAAAAAGACTTATACTGGCTACCATGCCTTATTGACAGTACCCATGATGTACATAGTATATCATTATTATTGTTGATAATTTTTAATAAATCTAAGTATTCCCAGCATAATATCAGGGCACATGATCCCGCACATAGCTCAGCATCCAATATTCAAATTCGATATTAAACCAATATATTATTCAAAGCCAATACATTATCTCTAATATCCATGTAGACATAGACGGCTCGACGCTAAACCTCGGCTATGTTATCATTACTTACAACTGCCATTCAAAAAGAGGACGCTCATGAAATGATGAAATTTATGAGAGCTCTGCAGGTTATAGAATTAAAGGACAAATGGATGAATTCGGGGTATTTTAATAATAATTATACCTTTACTAGCGGCCCGCCCCGGCTTCGCACCGGTGCAATTCTTTTTCGAATTTCTGAAAATATTTTTCATAAAAACTTTATCCTGGCAATACCGAACACAAAAAAAAAATATCCAATTTGGTGCAGTCATTCGGAAGTTATGCGCGTACAGACATTTTGGCGACTTTGTTTCATACTATGTTCGGATACGTCACACGTCAGATTAATTGTATTAAGTTTGGTGGTGACTAAGTGTATGTATACACACGAGCAACACGCGTTAATTGCAGAGACAATGCAGCCGCCAACGATGGCGACAACAACGACGGCTGCAGTATGCCTCTGCCAATGACGCGTGTCGCTTGTGTTTATGAGCACTTTAACACCTTCTTTTGTTTATTAGATTTACACTAGGCCTTTCTTTACTAGTTTTTCTTGTAATCTATAGCTACTTTTCAACTGGAACTTACTTTGTCACACCTTCTACCACAAAACTATTAAAGGAACCTACTTTATTATTCTCAAAATTTTCTAAAGGGCAGTTACCGTTTCAACGAAGTTCCCGGAGTCACTATCATTATGTTTAGTACTGTCACCCTTCGGTTTTATTCGGTACCCTTTCACGGTTGAAGAGTATAATAATATAGTAAAAACCGACTTATGGTAAAGCTAGGGTTTCCAGACTTTGGTGGCCGTCACTTAGCGTCCGCAATATACTGTGAATTTCGTCTCTGAAACGTTTTATGTGAAAGTAAGTTAAGGGGTTTTCCTAGAGAGCGATTTTTGATACCGTTAAGTCAAAACCGTCAGTTGCTAATTGTAAAGCTATTCCTCAAATCCAATTACAAAAATAAAACAAAAGCAATTATCTCAAAACCCACTCGGAGATACCAATAAACTTCAAAAGACCAACTTATTTATAGAAAAGGGAGCAAAACCAAAAACAATACAAACAAAAAGTTTTGAACAACAACCCTACCTATTGATCTCGAAGTTAATTTCCCTTAAACTATGACAAGCGAGAGTTTAAACACGATTCACGGATTAGCGGCGAGATGAAACGCCTTCGGTTGGAGGCCTCCCAACTTGCGGTTACGACTAGTTTAGTCGTAATTGATTAATTTCTATTTTCGAAGTGTTGATGTGAATTATGGATGTAAACCGTTGAAATTGGGCAGTTTTGGTTAAGGTTTTCATGTTTGAATAAGCTATTGGTATTTGGAATTGCTAGATTACGTCAACAGAAATTAAGGCTGTGTGCAGACTGAACTTGACGAGTTGCAGGTCGTAGGTGCGAACCGTGTCATGCAGGCACTTTACTTTGTGTAAATTATTTCATCACCACTGCTCTCAAAACGGTGAAGGGAAACATCGTCATGTGACATTTGCCAACCCGCACTGGGCTCGCGTGGTGGAATACGGCCCACTCCCTCTCACTGAGAGGAGGCCTGTGTCCCAGCAGTGGGAACATTATAGGCTGATTATGTGTATTAAGTGTACATGTGCAGACTGGACTTAGACGGACCGACTGACTACGACAGACTATCGTTTTATGAAAACAATGAGTTGCACTGAACTACTAACAAAACAGTCTCACTCTCAAATGTTTTTGTATGTTCTTCTTAGCGTGACGATGGGAATCTAATTGGACTCAGCCCAGAATTCGGCAAATTTTTTGGCCCTATAACCAGCATCCATCAGTTCCTGTAACGTGCAGCTGACAGGACACGCAGGCCACGATAAAGTGTCCCATCGTTTGTGGAACAGCACCACATTTTCACTCTAAGGCCAAGTCGTCTATGAATCTCCATCTGAACAGGTTTTCCTTGCTTCGGCCAACCTGGGTCCGGTTGCATGTTGATAATTTGTGTCATTTTAATAATGTTGTGTAAAATGTTGTTGTGATGATGGTGTATGTTTAAGTGTTATTATTTTGCTTGATAATGTGTCATCATCATCTGCCTAGCCTTTTCCCAACTATATTGGGGTCGACTTCCAGTCTAACCCGATGCAGCTGAATACCAGTATTTTACACGGAGCGACTGCCTATCTGACCTCCACAACCCAGTTACTGGGTAATACCCCTTGGTAAGACTGGATGCAGACTTTCGGGGTCGTAGACTTTCGACACGTAACGACTGTCAAAGATCCACGAATGACAGCCGGGACCAACGGCTTAACATGCTTTCCGAGGCACGGAGGGGTCTCGGTTTGTAAAGATGGTCACCCATCCACAGACCAACCGCAGCAAGCGTAGCTTAACCTGACCGATCGACCTGTGCGGTTGTTAATATTTAGCCACGGGCCCCTCTCGACAGACACACATTACCTGTTTGATAATGTGTGTCTATTCATATTTTGTTTAATATGTTGCTTTAGGTATGTACCCATCTGTCTGTAGTGTTCATTTTAAATATTTTGCAATTTCACGTATGTATAGTTACATTATCTACTGCCGCGGCCAAACGTGGAATGTGGGTTGAGACGAAGCCGAGTCACACATACGTGACGTCACTAATGCCTGGTTGCGGCCAGTACTTTTCTCAAATAATGCGGAAAAATTCCAACTTATTAAATTAATTATAAACTCCAGAGCTAATGACGAACAATGGTAACTTTTCACGGGTCAATATGAATGTTCATTTTTGTTTCTTTTTTTATTTTAAACAGCTCTATTCGCAAGCCAAATCGAATAATTGATAAGTTACATCCTTGGTTGCCATGTGTCGAAGTAACAGCATTGTTAAATTACACGACAGATTTTAGAGTAATTTATTCGGCCGCTAAACACGACAGATAAGGATTTTCATACTAACATTGCCGGAAGCCTGCTAGCATTGATTTGATCAGTACCTACAGCATTTTCCATTTATTTCGAAGAAGGTTGTCAAAATACCTAATGCTCGAATATCTAAGCATGTTTGAGAAACAAAATTAAGCCTGTTTTAAATAATTTACATGCTATTATAATTATTACGGCACTGCACTAAAAATATCTGTAACATCCTTTTTAACAAAGTTTTTTCAAAAAGCATAAACCAAAATTATTCCGTGTCTACTCGTATTAGGCAAAACTATTTTGTTTGTACTATTGTATGTACTGTCGTATGCCCTGCATTTGCTAAGCCACAACCTGCCACCAAGGTGTTCAACCAAACGAATATAGATAAAGAACAGAGATAGAACTAGAAAATTACATCTCGGAATATATAAAAAAGAAATCGACGTCCTGTGAATCCTGGTTTAATCCTGCGCTCTGCGGTGTTGAAGATTTAATTAAGGCGAACGAGGAAACGTTAGGATGAACTAGCGTTTTTCTTTTTGGTTTAGGTACTGTGTAAAGGCATTTTCATGAGTTTTTAGTACTGAATTTTTATGTCGGAACTAGTTGAGGTTTTACAAATGGTCAGTTTGCAGTAGTCAAGTTTATAATTTTAGAAAGGATTAGTTGAATACTCAATATCTTTATTGCTTTACCATAATGTGTACTTAGGTGGTACTTAACTACAGTATAGTTCAGTACCACCTAAGTACACATTGATTCTTTTTACAGTCTCGAATTTTTTACAGGCTGTTTTAAACATTAATATGAATAACTTTCAATAACTACTTGACCGAAATGTATGAAACAGCTGACTTGTTTCGTGATTTCAGAGTTGGTCCCATAGTGAAAGTTGTTCATATTCATGGGTAGAATACCATGTAAAAATTTCGAGACTGTAAAAAAAAATAATGTGTAATTTAGATCATTATGGACCCTGTAGGGCACATCAAAAGGGTAGGAGAGAGGAAGCCCTGTTTTAGGTGATATTTAATTATAAATTTTGTTATATTATTTATTAATAATTACCAAATCATTAATATATTTAAAACTAGGAATAAAAATAGAAGTTATCCTATTCCTCAATATGTTTTTTGAAGAAGCTTCCTGTAAGCAAGATTGTTTTCTTAACTAATGAGGGGTGGAATATCGACGCGCAACCATGGATCCAGTACCTATATGATGCCTGTCGGGGCAGCGGGATTGTCCGAAAGGGTTACCGTAGCCCCGGAACTTAAAGGGCCAAGGAAGGAACACGGATGGGTTTTAGTCAGTAAGAGTCTGACACTCCCTTCCGCTCCATCCAGAGCGGGAGGGGACATTTGATGATTTCCCATCCTAAAAAAAAAAGTACTGAAATTTATAGTAAAAAATAAAATTGTTCCATACATTTTTGGCCGCGTAGGTATAGACGTCAGCATATCAAGCTACCCGAAACTGTAACATTTTCCCAATCAACTTTGAACCTTATGCTTTAGCAATAAAGTAGAAAATCTAGACTAGAGTCAAGAGCAAAACCATTTCAAATAAAAAAAAAAAAAACTACTATACAAATTTGACAGATTGTAAGTAGCTTGATATGCTGGCGTCAGTGAGAGTCAACAGTTATTTTTTTTTATAAAAGACTCAAAACGTCTGAATGGGTATAGTAGTAATCATTTGCTGAAGTCATGGTTACAGTTTGCGCTTTAATTCCTGTTACCCTGTAAGTACAGCTACTGTTAGAACCAATAAAAAATTTAAACAAGGTAAATAAAAGCTTTTAAAAATCCGCTGGTTTTGGGAGGTGCAAAACCACTTTTTGGATGATCGGAGAAGGGCTATGTCCAGTAGGGGAAGTTTTTCGCCTGAGATTATGATAGTGATTATAATAACCACTCTACTATGGTCGATAGTTTTACAAACTTGATGGCTAACACAACCTTTAAACAGAGTCCATGAAGAGTCCCATACTAAATGCTTAAATTCGTAAAGCTAAAACAAACCTTTTAAAAACAAAGTTATTTAGGTATTTCAATGTCAACACCGCACGATTTTTCTTCCACCTCTAAAATGGTACCGTCAGTTCGCTGTCGACAATTTCGCGAGGTTCTCTCTACATTACCGTATTTGCTTAGATAGTGGCTCGACTCAGTCAACGAGACGACGCCCCGTAATGGATTTCTGACGTTGAAATAAATGATAGATCGCCGCCACACGATGCATTACCTGTGGACAAGTAGCTGAGCTACGAATGTGGTTGGAGGGAGCTGATTTAAAAAAGGAATCAGAAATGTCAATGTGACTTCAAATGTTCGGTGGTGTATTTGATGAAGCCAGATGATGACACCCAGAGGGGCTATTCTCGTAATTTTAAGAACGCTCACCGTGTGATCTCCTTCTCAATCTGTCAAAAGTAGGTCTAATTTCCCTACATTTTTGACATTGATTTTCGCTGAGATGAGATTGCGACTAGATTTTGAACGTTTTTAATTACAGGAATTGGTCTTCAGGTGATAGTTTGAAAGTGGGCTATTATAAAAGCTAAACTTTAAAGTTTACCTTAATTCATTTTTATGTGTTTGGTTTTATCATCATCATTTCAGCTTAAAGACGTCCAAAGCTGTATATAGGTCGCTACATTGACAATTCCTTGTGTTTGGTGTAGAAAATGGAAATTTTTCCCAAGTGCCACAAGTTTTAAATGCGAAAATAATAGTTTTCCAAAAAAATTTTTTAAATGACTTCGAGTAAAAATAATACCATGGGTGCTATTCAAATCTTTAACTCCAAACCAGAAACCACCTACTCCCATATTTTTTTTAACAAAATAAATGTTATAAATCCTCCTCTACCCAAACTCAACACACGTCCCGCATAACGAAATGATCTGTATCCGAAATAAATCCATTGGAATAAACTTTTCCGTCGCACGTAGACATTTGACTGGCTCTGATCGATTGTAGTCTCCCTGTTTATTGATGTGGGCTCCCGATAAATAATGGCAATGGCCACTTCAGATGTTTGTGTTACTTATGCTGCAGTGCTGAGAGTAATTTTAAGTGTCAAAAGGTCTGGTATGAGAAATAGGTATGCGAAAATATAAAGAAAATGTTTTTTGGAGAGAAAAAATAGGAAAATAGTGTTTGAGAGACAAGGTTTCAATTTAAGTAAAAAATATATGTATGTTCATGTGTAATATATCTGCAGTTTTGATTTTTAGATTTGGTGTTCTTCTGGAGACATTATTTTTCTTTTAATTTTAGGAAACCTTAACAAGTGATGTTGAGCGAATAGTACCTCTATCAAACACTTAAATTTTGCACTCCCACCCCATCTGCATTGGGTCGGCTTCCAACCTTATAATTATCCAGTCATCATCATGCACAGCCTGACTTCACCCACTCACTGCTGGACATAAACCTCTCTTTCCTTGCGCGATGGCAACATGCAATGGCGTCTGCCCATCTCGTCGCCTGACGACCGACATCTCGTATTCCAGTCCTAGGACGCCTTAAACGTGATGCAGCTGAATACAAGTATTTACATGGAGTGACTGCCTGTCTAACCTCCACCCCCATAGATACTAGGTAGCATGAAAGCCCTTAGGCGAATAGCACACTGCACCGCATCACGCAGCGGGACGCAGATATTTTTTACATACAAATTCAATAAAAATTGAATTAGGCTCCGTTTCACGCACCTCGTTGCATGATACGGTGCAGTGTGGGCCTCCCCTAAGACTGGTTGTCAGCCTTTTGGGTTTCTGACTACCCGTAACGACTGTCAAAGAATTGCTTGTTTTAAAAGAGTGTCCTTGGAGTTTCTTGCTCGTCCTTCTCCATAGAACCTACTACGCTTTGGAATGGGCAATTAGGTTTTTATTTCTGATTGACCGACTCTATGACAATTCTTAAGTGCCTGCAGTTGGTTTTTATTGAAATAAATAGTTTGAGTTTGCCGTAACAATGACATGCTTGCATAAGCAAGAAAGCATTGCAACTAATTACGCCAGTACCTCAGTGTGCCAGCTACAGTACAAATGGCGAGCCTCGCCCGGGGTCGGGTCGCGCTCGTGATATAACACGGAGTTGTTGTAACGATGCAACCGGGAGCGAAGTTTGTCGGTGCCAATTAATTAGTATTTACCGCGAGTCGGGCGAAATGTATATTTTAAAGTAACCTATGAGCTTGATTATGAGGGTTTATTTTGGAGATATTGTTATGAAATATTACATGCGATATGAGATTATTTTTTTAAGTGTGTTGGGTACTCAGTAAAAAATATGATATTAGTCAAGCTATACTTTAAGAGAAAATCGCTTTTGAATCTTTTATGGTATTTATTCTTGTGACCATCCTACCATCCACCTATCATCTTAATCATTTACATCCTAACTTCGAGACTTCGAACTGCATGGGCCTATCTTTGCTTTTACTTATTCTTTCACGTGCCAATTTCATCCTGAGGGCCTAAACATAGACAATTTGCATTCCATAATTTTATTGGAACCTAGAACCAAAAATTCGAAGACATGTGACATCTCCCTACCCGCACTGGGGTCGCGTAGTAGATAACAACTCACTCTCTCTCGAAGAGAGTTCAGGTTCAACATGTGTTCCAGCAGTGGGAACATTATAGGCTAATTATACTATTTAATACATATATCACTGATAGAATGACAATTTTTCTAGGCTCTCCGGTTGACTTATGTTTAGCAATAGGTACTTATGTAGCAGTATCTACAACGCCACATGCGCCACACGCGAACAATGCGTCATAATGACGTCACGCAAATCCTGCATCGCGCAAGCAGAGTTTACCGCACAACTAGCATAGATCGGCTCGACATGAATCATCGGGCAGTTGCCTGCCAGTCACAACACCAGTCTGGTTGGTGGATCCTCCCTTTTCATGGAGTAGAATGAAATCCTGAGTGAAATCCTGTTCCTCATACCTCTATACTTACAACAAAATAGAATTGGTGTCCTTATTATACGAGTATCTGAACTGGATAAAAAACATAGACTAAACCAAACTGAAATGGATCCAGATACAAAAGAAATGAAAGTAGGCCAGCAAAAATTACCCAACCAGTGCCTTTCGGTTCGAATGGACTAAAACTGAGCAAAAATAAACCTGATAAAGAAATAGAAGATAAAAGATAGAAAAACTTAAATAGAAAAGAAATTAAAAAACGATCAACCAAAACTTTGCAACCTCTGTCACTTAAAAGCTCACCTACTCGATAGAAGATGGATTAAGGTATATTTTTTTGGTATTATATATTTACGACAAGCTTTTAAATTAGTTGATCACCATGGATATTGTTTCGTCTTCCCGCCGGGGTCGTAAAACGAGATTATGTAAATGTAGCCGTGTTTGTGACTTCACCTGACTGAAAATTTTACTTTATTTTTATGTGGAAAGAAAAATGGCAGGACTCCATGTAATCTGGGTGACACACTCTAATGATGGATACTTACTTTTTTTAAATAATTGAGCCTCTTTTTAACTTTAATAACTTTAAATAATCAGCCTTTAATGTAGGAACATTATAGGCTGATTATGCTCGGAGACGGGCTTCCTCTCTTCGAGAGGAAGTGAGCTGTAATCCACCATGCGGGCCCAGTGCGGGTTGGTAGATGTCACATGTCTTGGAAATTTTGGTACAAGGACATGCCGGTTTCCTCACGATGTTTTCTTTCACCGTTTCAAGAGCAGTGGCGAATGTGGTGATAAAATTATTTTCATAAAGTAAAGCGCATGGCTGGGTTTGAACAGATAACCTACAACTCGTAAGTCGGGGCCATAACTACTGGGCCACCAGTCCACCACTAATCTCTACACAACTCACCCTAATTTGGCCAGTTATGTTTAAGGCTCATTTAACAGAGGGCGAGCCTATTGCCATCAACCGGACATAAATCCAGACTCCGGGCTTATACTGAGAAAGTCTATATGGGAAAAACCTAATAACACTTTGGCCGACCCGGGAATCGAACGCAGAACCTCATGTTCTGCAGCAGCACCTGGTACCACCAGACTAATGAGGCAGAACTTCGAAGAAAACGAATTCTGTAAAGTCTTTCTTCATCCTTTTGTAAACTTAAGCCATGGTGTTTAATAACAGATGATTTTGATAAATATTTTATAGTGCAATGTGGGAAGTTAGGGTCTAATGAGAAAATAATGAATTTCCAGCATCGCGTCGTCATAAGCTGTGCCTTAGGTACTGCCGGTGGGGAGCAAAGATGAATAAATTGCTTGTGGCTGAGTGGATATGGTAAAATATTTTTCTAGTACCTATAATATGTTTCAAACAAATTACTGTTAGCAATTGTAATTGTTAGCCAAATACATCTCATTAATACTTTCATGACTTTAAAAGATTAGAGTTTGTTTGTTTGTTTGAACGCGCTAAGCTCTGGAACTACCAGTCGGATTAAAAAAAATAATTTGCTTTTGATAGCCCAATTCTTGAGCTATAGGCTATTTAACATCACGCCAGGACCCTTAGAAGCCTACAAAAAAGAAAAAAAAAGTCAGAAAGAACGCTAAGGAATAACGAAATAATAACGCGGGCAGGCGATGCGATACGACGCGGTGGGTTGGGAGAATAATAAATTTTACGCGGACGAAGTCGCAGGCAGAAGCTAGTGTGAATATAAATAAAAATTTATAAAAAAAAATTACTTACCACATACATAAACTCTCGTTTTATTCCCGTGGGGGTAATGTTTAATTAAACAGTGGTTCTTACCTAGGCAGTCTGTCGGTTCACTTTGTAATAGACCTACTTTAACCACGATTCTTTACTTTTTACTCTACACTAAGAATTTGTTCGGGATTGGAACATAGATCGAAATTTGTTTTTTTTTTAAAGACTTTATTTCTTTATTTAACACATAATAAGGGCGCTTTCTATTTAGACGTTTCGTGTCGGACCGCTGCGGTGCCGAAGCGGTGCGTTTGTCGTATTGCGCACGGACGGTGGTTTGTTTTCATAAAAAGCGCGCGGTGCGGCAACAGTGTGGCGTCGGTAACGCGAACGCTGGACAACCCGCACCGCGCGCTTTGTATGTGACCAATACGACAAACGCACCGCATCGGCACCGCAGCGGACCGCCACGAGCGACGAAACGTCTAAATTGAAAGTGCCCTAATTATCCTCCAGACCTTATTGCGACCCTTTAAGGAAAACATTATAGAGCACAAGTGTGTGCGCAGAGACAGGTGCACTCCCTCTTCCCTCACTCTCATAGGCCAATGGGACGGCAATCCGACACGAACGGAAAGAGATCAGGATACCTACCACAAGCTCTTAACGCGATCCACTATAAGACCTAAACTGAACTGTTCTTCAAATTCGTACCATGACGTCAGTTTAACGACAACGTCACTTTAATGACGATTCAATTTAGGCCGTGCCATCTGGATACCTACCACGAGCTCTTAACGCTCATTCACTTTCAACGATTCAAATGCCGCTGAGCGTATTGGACGTCATGGTACGACTGTGAGCGATGCAGTTTAAGAACCTAAACTGAAATGTCTTGCTTTTGAATCGTTTTTAAATAGATCATGGTAGGCCCCCTGGCGCAGGACTAACGGCTACACACGACATGAACGAACGACGTGAACAATGGGCTATTTTAACACATTTTAGCCTCTCTTTCATAATATTATTTATTACCACATTCACTAACTTAGCTTAGAATAGTTATAACTTTTCACTCATTACGCCTATGGTCTACTGTTTACCTTGCAAATTCCTAAAATCTATAATTTTTTACGAGAACCGAAACGGCTCTCAATATTTATGAAATAGTTACTAATCGTGGCAAGCCACTGCTGGAAAAATACTAGGCAGATTGAAATACAGGTGCCCTATCCATTTTCATAAAATTTTAAGACCTAATATAACTTGGAGTACTTTTGTTTCTCCTAATTATACTTTCGCATAACATTATTTACGCATAACAGCTTACGCATAATTTTTTAAATTATAATAATAAATGATTTTATTTTTGTAAGTAAGGTAAGGTTTACACAAACACTTTTACACGTCCTAAGCATTATTTCCCGCATAACATTCTAAATCATCTAACCAAACCGAACCTCGGGGTGCCCTTCGCCACAGATAATATAATACTCTAGTACCTTCGCTCGCTCTTACATCCTACGTCGACTAGTAGCACAATGAGCACAAGATATTGAATTTTTAAGAAAATACTATAATTTTAATTTTAAGTAAGTACATTAGTGTTATGAAAATTAAAAAATAAATTAGCCTTCAAGATGATTATGCCAACATAAACCGTATGGCAAAAAAAATATGGCTTAGTATTATTATGGCAAAACAAATTATGCCAAAGTATATTAGGAAAAAAGAACATTATGCGAAAAGAAGGGATCCCTGAAATACATCACACATCACACAGGCGGGCCGCACTGCACTGTTTTGTACTAAAAAGTGATGTACCGCCCCGATGCGGTTGTAATTATTATTTTCGTTTACTTCAGGTATTAACCATAGCAATTATAATGTTACAATATTTACATTAAATTAAATTATAATTTCAATTAAATTAAATTACATTATTAAAATTAAATTATATCATTAAAATTAAATGACATTATTTTAATTAAATTACTTAATGTTCTCTTGGTTTAATACTGTAATTTTACGAGTAGTAATACGTACAGTTTTTTTAACACCTCGGTTTCGCTTACCTAAGCTCTAGATAATTCTTCAGTTTCTAAACCTTACCGTCGTCAGTTAGTCGTTAAGCCCCTCGCCTGGGTAACACCGGGCTCCTACTAATCTGTCGCTTTTGCTGCCTTTGTCAACGTCTACCCTAAGAACTGCCATTAACTACGTCAAATTGTCTAGTCTAGTTAACATTTTAGATCTGAAGCTAGATTTTCGACTTGAATGTAATGTTTGGTTGAGGTTTTGAATTGGGAAAGGTGAGAAATATTTGTAAAGTAAGTGAGAGAAGTTGTTTCTTAAAAATAACGGACATAAATAAGCATAGATGCCTACAGATATAATGCTGGGTCAAATACAGAACCTCCTTTAAGGGTTCCGTACCCGAAGGTTTACGGAACCCTAAAAAAGGAGGTTCTGCCAACGGTGCCCTAAGACTCTGCTGTCCGTCCATCTGTCTGTCCCAGGGATGTATCTTTTGAACCGTAATAGGTAGACACTTGAAAGTTTTACACAGTGTAAACTAATATGGCCGCTATGACAACAAATAATATAAGGCCTATTCATATTTATTCCAATTGATATTATTTCAAGATAAACAAATACCAACTTTAGTTTAGTGGTAATTAAGTTGATTTCAGAATGACTAGCATTATTGTAAGTTACAAAAATGTTTGAAGTTGTAGCGTAAACTGAACTTTATTGTGTGGCAACTAAGGTTATTTTTCCAAAAACCTTATATTTGTTTACATGTTTGGCAACTAAATCGCGAATGCAATTGTTATAATAATAAACTGTTCAGTGATACCCTTCTTGTGCGAGTCCGAACCGCACTTGGTCGCTTTTTTGAAGAAAATTAATAAAGTATGCAAAGTAGACAGCAAATAAATGGATACTATTTTTAGAAAACGTCAGAACAAACTTTTTATCTGTGTTTATGCTTTGCCACTGACACGCTGCAAGAACTAATAAATGCTATTAATAATCAGTATTCACAGGTAACTTCTTCACAGCCACAATTTAAATTAAGTATGACGGCGCAGCAAGTGGCGCCATCTAGTTTTGTTAAGAAGTTACAGGAATCACCGAAGAGGTCGGATAAGAGTGACACTGGCTGATTACTGTCACTCTAGCAGAGCGTGGCGGTTGTCTCTGATGAAAGATGATGATGATGACGTGAGGAGATCCGCTATCGTACCACGTCTACGAGGAACTGCTTAGTCCGGCATTATCCTGATGATATTGAAGCTGCTGAACCATTAATACGAAGACCACTGCTGGTAAAGCCTATCCTGCGCCGTTGAATACCTACAGAAGATAATTTTCATCCCTTTATTAAAATTTATTTAGGGCGTGATTGAAGATGTCAAGATTTATTTGACGACAATCACAATGTTGCAATAAACATCTATAACATAAATATAGAATTCACTAAATTACCTAAAATTTTTGGTTTTTCCATCGGAATTTTTTTATTCACAGTCCGGAGTCTGGTTTTGTGCCCATTTGATGGCAATAGGTTCGCCTCCTATTAGATAGCACTTAAACGTAACTGGCAAAATGTGGATGTACTATAGATACGTCATACACCTCTACGTAACGCTTCAGGGATTACATGTGTGATGATATGTTACTTATAACGTTGAAGTCAACAAACTTCAAAGTTCTGAACACTTGAAAGTTCCGTCTATAGACGCTTATACTCGTAAGAAATTACTGTGCTAAGTTTCCGGGACTTAAAGTAGAGTCTAGGTATTCTGAACAATATACAGCCTTCAAACTCGACGCGTAATTTGTGTCTAAATTCATAACGAGAGAACCTACAACTTCACAATAATAATTATTTATCACAGAAGGTAATTTAAGTTTCTCCAGACAGGCGAAGAGGTTCTGGCAAATGGCATTTTAATCATTAAACCACCTGGTACACTATGCGACATGCGATTGCGACAGCCTGATGACAAGACGCTGACCTGTCGCATGCGATTGTCATCGGCTGTGCGCGTCCACCTTGAGTCTAGAAGCTGCGACAAGTAGTGAACGGGTGCGACTTATTTATCGATTGATATGTAAGTACGATTCAGCAACTCGATGCCAAGTTTGAGGAGCTTTGAACAAATTATTTGAAAAATGTCGGCCGCAGCTTGACGTTGCGCCTTGTCCTCTATAAATAGCTATCGCAATCTCATGTCATGCAATAATTGAAAATATATGATGTACAAAGACATTTTCGCTCAAAGAAACCTAATTCTAATTCATTTATAGGCTACTTTCACAATGTCTATCATGAAGTACTTACCTACTGCGATCAACTAGATAGCATTAGATGAAAGATTAGGAACAAAAATACATCGCTCAAGTGGCCGTGATTGCATACAACGTTATTATAAACCTTAACTTTCAAACATAATGTTTATTATCGTTTGCAATATATTAACCACGCCACGGAGTAAACTCCGTGGTATTAACTACTCTGGCTGAAAAGTAAGCGTATTCTTAAAATAAAAACAAAAGTATTTATGGAAAAATAAAACATAGTTTGTAAGCAATAAGGTTGAAAAAACTATGTTATATAATAGGACCACAACATTGTTTGTGGTCTTATTTTTCCGGACGTTTTGAAACGCTCATCGGAAATCTAGCACTACTGTTGCTCGAAGTATTCCTACGAAGTTTGCCTTACAGCAGAATTGGGACGTGAGAGTTGGATTAGAGAGCGCAGACGTAGGTAAGTAATATTTTTCAAGAAAAATCACTTATTTTTTATTAGCTTCTGGCCGCGACTTCGTCCACGTCGAATTCCTTGTTCCTCTGACCTACCCTGTCGCATCGCATCGCCTGCTCGCGGTGTTACTTCATTTACGCTTAGCATTCTTTATTACTTTTGTTTTATTTTTGCTCGGCTCATGAGAGTCCTAGCGTCCTAGCATATTTTTTCAAATCCGCCTAGTAGATCCAGAGACTAGCGCATTCAAACAAACACTCTTCAGCTTTATTGTTAGTATATATACAGGAGCGAGGTATACAGGGTGCAATTGTAATCACTGTTTTCCTCACATGGGGTATATATGAGGAAAACAGTGATTACAATTTCACCCTGTATAACGAGGAAAGATGGCAATAACCTCGAATAACTGATGGTTACCGGCAAGGTGGATGGTAAACGACCACGAGGTCGGAGCCCTTTGCGATGGTCCGACCAGATAAGCTCTTCTCTTCACACGAAATTTCATGATGCGCTTCACTTGGCCAAGCTCTTCAACAATAAAACAAAGTCTCAAAAACAAATGACGCAGACTAAACACTTAACAGAGTGTACAAGTACACAAATCTTCTGTACAATTTTTCCGCTCCTTGAAAGGCGCAGGTGTTATCCCAACAATGAAATATAACAGTTGGCCAGAGTTGCCGTGAAACTGAAATTAACTCAACTCAGCGGGGACTGTTAATTTCATTAGCTGGTTAACGTAGCGAACACTTTTAGGGTTGGTAAAAAGGAACCCTTATGGTGTGATTCAGTCTGTCTGTCTGTCCGTCTGTCACAGCTGGATATCTGAAGAATGTAAAAAATATACCGTTTCGTTTGTTCGTAAGTTTTCATATAGAAAAATCTGAAATTATTCTATGTGTGTGTGTGTGTGTGTGTGTGTATGTGTAGGTATTTAATTGTTCATGTAAAGATTACTTGAAAAATAAAACGATGTCTCTAAATAGCACACATTTTGAGACATCATTATCAAAAGTTACATTAGTTCTACTATCGGTCAAGAGATGCTGCTGACCTAAAACTGCAACATTCTACACCGCAGTGCAGTCTTAAAATTCTCTGACGAATAAAGGCCTCGCCGATGAAAATTTAGAAACATTTGATGGTATAATTCCAAAACCTTCGAGCGCGAGTTCGACTCGCTCTTGACCGGTTTTTCTTGTTGGATATAATTCCTGGTAGCTTCATACTTTTGGGGTTCTTCGGAAAATATTTCCTATGGTAAAAAATGTACGAAGTGGGTACCTATAATATGGAATAGGGGTAAATATTACAGGTTTATATCATACCTCATCATATTTGTAGGCTTTTTTAACATTCAAAAAAGAGGAAAAATATTTTGCTGCTTTTTTCGAGAAGAATAACTTGACTAAATCACTGTTTTAATAGTAGTGACTATTAAAACACAGTCATTTGCAAGTTATAAAACTCTGTTTTTTTTTCCTTGGAATTTGAGGCGGAGGTGCGAAGTGGCTGGTCGGTGAATTTTGTACTTTGTGGTAGATTTTTGATTAGTAGCTGTAAGTGTGCATTTTTTGCAAAATTATGTGCAAAATTGTATTGAGTACTGTAGGTACATTAATAGAAAAAAAAAATGCACTATGTTAAAAGAGACGGCGTGCGTTTATGAATGTAGATAAGAGCGTAAACGAAGCATAAGGAGTATGTAAGGATCGTAGCAGATGGCGTTCTGTACTTTTCTGCCTGTTCTAATAACACTTTAATTTCACGCGAAGAAAGTCTGTCATAAAGGTAGGTACTATTTCTGATTTCATAATGAGAACTTCACGATATAAGAGAACAGATAAAATTATTAATATCATCAATTTATTTTAGCCATAATAAATACCTGGTTTCATACTCATCTTCAGTGGAAAATACTTAATGGAGGAATGTCAGGTAAGGTCCTTAAAAATGCTTTCCAAAGGAATAACGGCTGTCATGTGTTAGGTCTTGCTTAATACTCTTAATTATCTGGCCGTGCCTAAATATCGTGATAGAAAGTATTCTATATCCTATCATATCATGGTCTACCCATGTGTCAAATTTCATCCCAATCCGTTCAGCCGTTTGAGCGTGAAAGCGTAACAAACAAACATACAAAAGATCAAATCGTTTCTTTATTGATATTAGATTAGATAGCCATGATATTTTGACGTTTCATAAACCACTTCAGTAGAAATTACTTCAATAAGGAAGATCAGGTTCAGGTCCTTAAAAATGCTATCAAAATAAAAAAGAATACTGACCGTCACGTGTAAGGTCTTACATAATACTCTTAATTATCCTGGCCACAGCGAGTGAAAAACTTGATAAAGTTTTATCAAGTTTTTAAGAAGATAAATAAAAAAGAAATCTTAATGGCATCTGCATGTTTGTCTAACTGGACAGTAATTTTGCATTTTAGGTCTTACATAATTCCAAATTAATTAGTCCCCCGAAAACAATATATCACGCTAGGTCTATCACAATACTCGAAAACGTTAAATATTTTACAGAATCATGAAAAAACTGACTTTAAACGGAAAACAAACAAAGGATCTTTGAAAATATGAGCTTAAAAGTTTTAAATTTTTGTTGAATCGGACAATGCTGGTTGAAAATAAAATAAAGAATGCAACGCGTCTTATTTGTGCGGAATATTTTTTTTACATTTTTTTCTCGGAAATATTAAAAGCTGTCTACTTTTTTGTAACTGCCGTTTAAGTTTTAAAATCAGTATTTGCACTTTATACAGCCTTATGGTCCCTAATAAAGAACAAAAAATAGGTCGAATCTTCGAAATCTCCATGAGAGGTAAAATCTTATTATAACCCAATATAGGTACGTTTATCATAGTCAATAAAGATTTTTTCAGCAGTAAAATAAAACACTACGGAACCCTCATTACTTTAATTTCCAACATCTTTAGCTCCTAACGAACTGCAAGTAATCGTCGAGAAATAAAAAGTGTCCCTCTTTCTTTTACTTTTTAATATATTGTGCACACTCAAATTTTATATTTTATAATTTTCTTGCAGTATTTAAATTAATATTTTTTTCCCTCTTCTTGGATGAACTTAAGCGGAATTGCTTCACACTAAACCTTGTTAGTGTGCAATGTAATTCATTATTACGTCCATTACCCAATCTGCGAAATACCTAAATAAAAAAAAATGGGATGGGTAGATAGATAAATCATTTATTTGAGCAAGACAAGAAAAAACAACACATAAATGAACAAAAAGTACGTATTATAAAAATACAAGCACAATTTTACCGAGGTACTGCCAATACAATACAATATTAAAAAAGGATAGGACGGCACGCCAGAATAAATGACATCATCCGTCGTGCTCTTGTCACCTCCGGTGTGCCAGCTGTTTTTGAACCCAACGGCCTGGCACGCGACGATGGGAAGAGACCAGACGGAATTACCATAATGCCCTGGAAGTTAGGCAGACCTTTGGTGTGGGATGCAACATGTGTCGACACCCTTGCGCCATCTCATCTTCCTAGCACGATGAGCTGTGCTGGAGCGGCTGATGCAGGTGCAGAAATCCTCGATCGGTGAAAATATTCTAACCTGATTGGGAGTTATGTGTTCGAGCCGTGTGGGGTTGAAACACTAGGGCCATGGGGTCCGAGTGCTCACTTGGTTTTTCGAGATATCGCCAAGCAGTTAGTCGACTCTTCATGTGACCAGAGGGCTGGCCTATTTCTTGGCCAAAGAATTAGCATCGCCAAACAACGTGGCAATGCTGCCAGTCTTTTGGGCACTGTTCCTGTTGACAGCGATGAGGACGAATTTGTTGATGCTCTATGATTCTTTTGCTTATTTTTTCATATAAATGTACATATCATTATTTTATATGTTAGCTTATATTATGTAAATATAAAAGAGAAAAACAAAATATAAAAAACCACATTTATAAGAAAAAAGGTGACACTATGCTACTTCTTAATTTGAATTTTATTTACTGAGTAGGTACTCGTATGTATTTACTCAGTAAACAAGATTTAAATAAGCAAAATGCTGTGTGCGTCTCAAGTATGCTTTAAATGGAGTCCAGCTCAGCAGAGCGAGTGAAGGCTTCGTCTTCTTCCAGTATAATCTTTCCAAACCAATCGAAACATTTTTGAATTGTCCCCTTTTATTCATTTAAAATAAGCTTCGACCAGATTTTTTAAATTTAAATCTTCAAAGTAGAACTACTTGCGTAAGTTTGTCAGTAAAAGTTAAAACTTTTCCACATTACCTCGGCTGAATAACAGCTACAAGGAGCTTTGCGTAGAGTGCCTGAATGTGAGTCACAAGACTTTGCACTTGTGTTTAGGTAGGAGAACCCCTTTTAAGTCCTCAAAACAGTTCACATGCATAAGGCGAACTTGGTCATTTGGCACTCTCTAAGTACCAGTCCGTTTTTGGGTTAAAAAGAAACACATCTTCAATCTTCGTGACGTCATCCCTTAGCTGAATTTTAGAATCCTTCCAGTGACCTAAATTTTTACCGGAAATATCCCACATGGAATTTTTCCAATTTTCAATTTCACATGCTTATCACACCTCGTACTTTTTCACACAAAACGGTTTTCCTTCCCCAAAGAAAACTTCCCGAGAAAAGTTCTCAAGGTTTTAAAATAACGTCGTACAATGGCGAACTATTTTATTTCTAGCTACGCCACGTCGCGCAGTTCAATCATCACATGTATGGTCTCCGAGGGGGGTGGGGGGAGAAAGAGTTTGAATTACCACTCTTACCTCACGGGATTACTGGACCACTACCACTTGCTTCTATAAAGATAACACAACGTGTTTATTTTTAGTACAAATCATTAAACACTGGCTGGTGAGAATAAGAACTCCTTTTGAAAGAGTTTTTTCCAGAATGTAGGTCCTTCCACATTGATTTTACCTCTAATTTTGCATGACTGCCAAAATCAAAGTGATTTTTATCGTCGTTGCAATAAGGTTGTTGTTGGATTGCTGCCACTGACAAGTCTGTCCAAATCACAGTGGTTTTTATTCTAGTTTTATTAATGTTGCTATTGGTTTGCTGCTGTCAGAGGTAAAATAACTATAAAAGGACTGTTCACCCAGTTTGATTCCCAACAATTAGCTCCTGCTCATTGGTTTTCAAATATTATACCTATATTGCATGTATGTATGGATCTGACGGTAAGTGACACTATCTAGAATGTTTATTCGGGATATTTACCTCTTCTTTCTCACCAAACTGTGAGGTATGCAAAGCCACTTGAAGCTTATGCACTACGATATTTCGACTGGGAGAGAAAGAAATAAAAAAGTCAATCAGCAATGCTTCTCCATATTTTTTGAGCGTTCGATACTCAAAAAATACCAAAAAATGTTCACGAAGGTGAATGCGAACACATAGTACGCCAAAGTAGAATACAGTTCGTGAAAATTTTAACTCGGCTATAAATGCTCCGTGGCAATGATCGTAAAGCATTTTCACGGTATTGCGCAGCGAACACTGATCCAGATCAAACTGGTCTGAATCGGTTCAGACCAGTTGAAAGCGGTTCAAAGCGGTTCCCGGTAACTGCCGAGTATTTAAATGGACTTTGAGCGAGAAGTCACGTTCAAAATCGGTTTGGTTTTGGCATATTTTGCTACGTTTCTAACTCAATAGCTTGTTATTGGCTTTGACGTTGATGTAGGTTTTTTTAGAAATGTTTGTGTTGTTGAATAGTATATTAATTATAATTTATTTCGGTTAGGGTCATGGTTTGTTAATGTGAAGAAATTGAAAATAAAGGGAATTAAAACAATTTGAATAGAGTCAATGTGTTTAATGCTGCTTTTGATATTACCTAAATAATTATGAAGTGTTCCCTTAGAATAAAATTTTCATACAAAGAAAAAAGACCAAAATCTATTTACTAAATTACACAACATTTACAAATGCAAATGCCATCTGATTGGTGGTAAATCGGTTTCAGTAAAAAAAAATAAAAGACTATTTTTTTACGTCCTCTTTTTTTTTGAAATTGGTGCCTTGTCAGTGTACTTAGATTTTTTCGTTTTGCTTAAATTGTTGCTTTAAGTTTCAATTGTTTGAAGCATAGTAAAACATTGGTAGCTCGATTTGAAGACCTGGAAAAATAAACAAGAAATTGTTAGTTACTGTTCTGAGTCTGAATTTGTGCCTGGAAAATGTCTGTAGTCTCGCCACCAATAGGCATGACGAAAGATTTTGAAATCCTCTTCCGTAATTTAGGTACCTACACATTTACTATTTACGAAAAAACCTTTATTTCGGTTATAAACTAAAGTTTAACGAAGTATAAAGCCATTTTTCAAATATTGTTTCATTAGTGCGCGAAAACAGCTCGCAGTGTCATGGCGTCGGGTTTGACGTCACGCCTAGGTAAACGTGAAATGTGTCTACGCGCAGTCAGAGGAAAGAAAACTGAAGTTTACAATGTTTACATAGGCGTGACGTCATGCGCTGTGATTGTTGTTTCAGTCAAAATAGCCGATTGCAGTATTTCAATCTTTTATTTTAATGAAAATCCGACTAATCTCAAATTTTTAAATAAAACTAAATCAGTGTTTTAAATCCTTTTAATATGTATTTTCCCCTAAAATCATTAAATCCTTGATTATTTGATACTGTCGTCACGCCTATTGCCATGCCATTTACTTTTGGGACTTAAAACGTAACTGCGGCAATCGATCGCGATGCTGAATACCGCTTTATGTGCCGATGAAGAATTTCAAACATACGGAGCAATAGATATCGAAATGAAAGGCATTGCTATCGATTGCCATTTTATGTGTATTACGCAATTACTCCGCAGGTGAAATAATTATGGGTTGGTTAGGTATACTGGTTTTTTTATTTTCATGTGTGGTTAAAAGTAAGATATCTTACCGAGGTCATTGTCACAAGAGACAGGTCGTTTCCCAATGCTGTCTTAATCTTGAGTTCTTTGTTAATGTAACTGATGATAATAAAGTAGTTCTTTTTATCTTTGGGACTCATGCTTGGCCAATCGAACTCCATTAAGGCCATGTAAAATGCAGTTCCCTTTTTAAAGGTAACAAAGTTTGGATTAATAAATGTCATCATTTCTATTGTAGAGCAAAATATACAGGGTGGCAGCGATATCGACACACAACTTGTTACCATGGATTCATTCAGTAAAAGATTCTAAGCCGTTGAAAATTTTCGACGGGTATTACAAAAAAAACGGCCAAATGCGAGTTGGACTCGCACACGAAGGGTTCCGTACCATCATACAATATTTAACACTACATATAAAATAACGGCAAAAAAATCACGTTTGTTGTTTGGGAGCCTCCCTTAAATATTTATTTTATTCTGTTTTTAGTATTTGTTGTTATAGCGGCAACAGAAATACCTACATATTCTGTGAAAAATTTAAATGTCTAGCTATCACGGTTCATGAGATACAGCCTGGTGACAGATAGACAGACGGACAGTGGAGTCTTAGTAATAGGGTCCCGTTTTTACCCTTTGGGTATGGAAAAATATCCCTAAAAATATGTATCTAAAAATATCCCTGTCCATCTGCCTCATATCTACGCGATTTTCTTTCTAGAATTATAATATGCTGAATTCATGGTTAGGTACAGGTTGTCGATGTTCCTGTCACCCTGTATAGTATAATTAATTAATTAGGTACCTACCTATATTTCATAAAATGTCGACATTTTTTAAAGGTGAATGCTATTTTGATATTAAAATTTTATATTTTCTCCCTACCATAGTTTTTAAAATTTGTTATCAATGTTTGTTATAAATGTAAATAAATATAGTTTTCTATGCAATAGGCATGTGTCTTGAATTGATATAGGAAAAAAAAAAAAAAAAAACTATTTCGGACTTAAGATAGCTTAACTTTTGAACATATTAACAAGAACTATAAAGCCTTAAAGTTTTAAGGTCGTGTGTATACCAAATAAATGGACTACACATTATATGGGTCCGAAATTTTTTAATTAAATTTAATTTAAAGTAGATAATCTCTGAACTGGTTGGTTGGTTGGTCTGATATGGCGGTGGACTAACTGAAAACACATTTTTGGAACATTGGAAAGACAAAATTGGGTAGCTCACCTTATTTTTTACTTGTTCACCAAGAATGTTGTAGGCAAATATTTCTATAATTATTGGAACCAAATTACTCAGAAACATCCATTGAATTTGCTAGAAAAATATGAAAAGAAAAAACTATCAAGATCAAAATGGTACTTTTAAATAAAAGGTATGGAAAGAGTTTAATGATCTGTTGTTAAAATGTATTTAAAAGATAAAATCTCTAATATATATTGAAGCGGTGAATAAAAAAAAAAGTACATACCTCAGACATACAAAGAAGTATTAAACAAATTGCGCATAAAACGCTCACGAGAGGGATTACAGTCGGCCACTTGTACATATCGCTTGTAATGTTAAAATATCTGAAACAAAATACTGAGCTGAATGTAAGGGCCAAGTAAGCAAGATTATACATAGACCCACGTTAATTACACAATTTTATCACACAAAGTGACGCGCGCTTTACTTGTGGTAACCAAATATACAAATACGTTGTAGATGTATGCGGGAAGACACTTCCGACTTCTGCATTTTCTCGGAGTTTCTGCGCGTGCACACACATTCACAGCGTGTTTTTAATACTTGGTAACTACAAGTACGTCCTTCGCTTCGTGAAATAAAATGACTAAACACTTATGGTTTGAAATTGCCAATTTGTAATACTTACTCCATCAAAATCGAATGATTTTTATAAAACACCCTGAGCGTATTGTTCAGACGATCCATATATTCCAAGTCAGTTTCATCAGATCCTTTACCCTTCACTTTCAATCCATTTACCAAACTGTCACTGGCCATACAGAAAGTAAACATCAGTATAGCAAACCACAGATCTATCATACAGTAAGTAAATGCCATCTCGAACAAAAAAATCGCATGCAGGATCAACCCGATTTCGTAGTAAGGGCTCGTCATGGGCATCAAAATCGACGTCGTCTTCGACAAAGTCACCCTCGTACCCAGAATATAATTCCAAAACGCATACACAACGTACATCATAACTGGGCAAAGTACCCCAGCAATCAATACTCTGACAACAATCGTCACTTTTGCCAACATTTCGTTTGATTTCTCAATAGAATCTGCCCTTATCATATCCAACAACGATGTTTTGACAATCAAGTATGATTTTCGAAAAGTTTCACGGCTGTAGATGAAACACGTGTATTTTAGCGAAAAAAATAAGGTTATTTGGAACGTGTAGTAAGCTTCGCCTATGACTGTGATGTCTGTCGCATCTTTGAGGAAGTCATTCGTGCCCAAAATCACGTAAGTGATTAAGGCGATAATGAAAATGTGCTTCGCCATTCTGGTTCTAAAATTCCAATTAGGATCCAAGACATTTTGGCCGAGGATTTCTTGGACAAATAGGGGTAATATCATGGCTCTGTCGAATTCGTTCCTTTCTCCTACGGTTTTAGAATAGTATTTTATGATGTTGGAAAATATTTTCATTTTCGCAAAAACGTTTTCAGCGCGCGGTGCAGTTAAGAATTGTGATTCGAATCGGTGTGAAAGTAGGTACTGTCGTCGCAAGGAGTGGAATGAAATAATATATTATTTGAGAACGTGAAGTTTAGCACAGTCGAGTATTTGTATGATATGCAAGTAACGAAAATTTATTGCAATATTACAGTTTGCGTTCTGATATTTACTTCAAATATCTCCTGACCGCTAGTTCAGATACAAATGGAGAGTTATTAGTTTATTTGTCAAACATGTCCTTAAGCTATGGTTTATGATCCCCATGGGTCGTGATTCGAACCATACCATTTCCTGAGTTTTGAAAAGTAATAATTCTGAATTTATACGTATGGTTCGGTGTGACGTAGCATTATGAACAATTACTATACCTAGGCATTATTAGGTAGGTAATAAGTAAGTACAGTGGTGACACAGTGGCAACAGTCTTGACTTACGATTTCTCGTGGGTTCGAAACCAGGCAGGCACTTTTCTTTGCCAAAATAATTTAATCACCACTGCTCTCAAAACGGTGAATGAAAACATCGTGAGGAAACCTAGAACCAAAAATTTGAAGACATGTAACATCTACCAACCCACACTGGGCCCGCGTAGTAGATTATACCCACTCTCTCTCCAAGAGAGGAGGCCTGTGTCCCAGCAGTGGGAACACTATAGCTTAAATATACTAATTAGGTTCATTATAATGTGGTTTAAACATAATTGTAGATAGGACTTAAAATTGTAAAACTTCATTTTTTATTGAATATTTCACTTTTATATGTAAGTGTACCACAGATAATAAGTGGCGCTATTATTCAATTAGTCAAATTAATCTTTTGCCGCCTTAGTTCTGTAACGTAACCGTTCTATGCAATTTAAGACGGTTTAGTTAGAAATTAACGCAATCATGACGAAGTGAATAATATAAAGTCGTTTATTAAACGAATCGACACCTTATCACAAGCAGTTAAGGTGTAGTTTCATGTGAAATATGGTCCAATTTTACAGTTAATTACAGTGAATCAAAAGCCATTTCTCTAATTAGGCTGGGAACTTCAAAATTGTGCAATAATAGTTTTCCTTGGCAATAAAATAGCTATTAAAAGTAAGATTTATGGGCTAAAGGCGCAGTTCTAAGAGTTTACTATTTTGTAATTACTTAAAACAATTTGGTCTTTATTCGTTTTAATTTTATGATCGTCGTTAATAGTGGATCATAAAATTGTGCACACGCCATCTTCGATTTAAACGGGTGACTTAATTAAATTGTTATTTTATAGTCGTCATGTATTTTATTGAACCTCCAATAATTCCTATTTCGTGCTTCTAAAAATATTATTGAACACTCTAATATAATGATTGCGCCTCTTTTAGTGAACCTCAAACAATTTCTATTTTGGGGTCCTAAAATACTAAATGACCAAGTAACTAGGGCCAACTTGAATGCAGCGGTTGGTGTCAGTTCTAACCTTATCTAACCCATTTGGTCGGGGACCCCCAGCTACCTAGCTACGGGTCCCCGACCAATTAGTCTCAAATTAGGTCTTAAATTTAATTGGGTTGGAATTGAGAAAAAAAGACCAGAAAGTAAAAACGACGACGAGTTCAATTATTTAAAAAAAGTGTGCATCATTACGAGCGTATAACTTATTAGAGGTTCAATAATTTAAAAAGTGTTCATCATTAGATGATCAATAAGTTTTTAAATGATCAGTTACATATTTCCCTGTATAATAGTAGTTGTCATTATGGTAAAGAAAAGCCACTATCCATTACCTTGGTTTCTTAAAAATAAATCTTGAGAATAAATGTCAATTTCGTCCTTGTGTGATAGGTACTCGTATCATAGCTATTCACATAGTTCAGCGGCGTAGAATGGCTCTTAGAGTCGTAGAGCGTTTACGAACGTACGGCATGTCATACAAACTTTCAAGCCCTTGTTTTTCGAAATGAATAAACCGATTTTAATGAAACTTAATACGCATAGGCAGGATACAAAGGTCTAAAAAGTTAGCTAAGAACATATACATGTCCAAATAAAATAAGCTTACTCCAGTCAGGCTGAGGTACAAGCGCCAGCACACTACCCGAAACTGTAAAATTTTCCCAATCAATTTTGAACTTTATGCTTTAGCGATTAAGTTGAATATCTATTATAGGAATTTGACAGAATATAATTATATGACTTAGCAGTCAGATATGTAACATAATTAACGCAAGACCTCAAACACCCTAATTAGAATATTGAGTTAAAAGCATAATACCTACAATGACTGAAACTTAAATTGTTTAAAGCTAACTATTAGGTATTATTAAGAGAATTGCGTTGACCCTAGTATTACTTTATGCATTTAAAATTGAGTCTTATTGCCTTGAAATTAGATTTAATTTTCTCAATCGGCGGTCAGTACAGCAAAAAAAAAAAGTACCTGTGATAAAAGTTACTGAAATCGATTCAGTAGTCAATTATGAACCTCCTTTTTGTGTGATAGCGACTCGCTCAACCAGGAAGTATACCCTAAATTATTAATAATTTGTCAAATTAATATGAAAATGTTTTAATATCAGCCCAATAATTGCCCTAAAACTAAGCTGCAATAAACTACGTGATTAAAAATGCTACGAAAGCACGCGACTGCTACACGACTGCGATTGTTCGACAATCGGTCGCATGCTGCCGGTTGCGTGTTAATTAAGAGGACCATAAAACTCTCAAATGGGTATGACGTCACGAAACAATAGTTAAAAGTTGTAATTAAAAATAGGTCGTAAAGAGCACGGTTCAAAGCATTTTATGGGGTATATTATTTACTTTTAAAATGATGGATTTTAGTAGCTCGAAACTATAATGGGTGTAAAAAGATACTTAACGAAGCCGAGTGTCCCTTGTACTCCCCGCCATTGCATTTTTTTTTGTACTGCATCATACCTGGGAACCTTCTGGTTACGGAGATATTGAAGGCCAAAATTCCATCTTTTACTGTATTTTTTTTACGAAAACAAGTTTTTGATGATATATAACTGTTGGCGCATCACATATGCGCGTGATTGACCGAGGGGACGGCGCGGGGCGTCGGGGTACCGAACCCGGTACGCGACGGCCGCTGCGTGCCCTTCACTCCACTCGGCTCACAGACGCGCTCGACCACGGGCATTTCATTGTTATATCTTATAAGTTGATTAAGTAAATTATGGTATTAAAACCTATCTAAAATACAGTCCACTGCTTCTTTTATTATAAAGTCCCGATTGAGCCCATTCAGTGGTCCTTCGATCGAAGAAATATTTACCGGTATTGCCGTAATTAACGCCGTCAACTTCGTCGGTCGTCGTGTTCACTTTTGCGGACTTTGACCGCTCGCGAGCACCACGCGGTACGACCACGAAGAAGAGAACAAAGAAGTCGTTCCCGAGGCAGCCTGCATCGTCATCGTGGGAGCTGATGTCATTCTTTGGGAGTATTTTACTGTTTATGAGTGAGTCCGTTCCAATTAGTTATTTTTCTGCTTTCTTTTTCTTGCCGAAAATCGTTGTTCATCTTCCTATCTTTCAGTTTTCATACAGTGTGCTTCAATATTAGTGTTTTCTACTGCACTGCTTGTTAAAATACGCATATTTTGTATCGAAAACGCTTGGTCATTAGCAAATTTACACTTTGTTAACACGTGTTGAGTCATTGACCTTGACACTGATTCTCGATCCCTTTCATTAACGCACAGCTGTTTTGCAGTTTTTTATCTATTAAGTTTATTAGCATCAGTACATCCAGTTGTTATTTAACTTTACAATGGCAGATAATTTAAAAACATTGATAAAGAAACGTAGTTCAATTAAATCGAAGCTTACTATTTACAGCAACTATTTAAATTTGGTAAAAAGTAGTTCCGCAATGTCTGAGTTGCAACGTTTAGATTTAGAGGAGCGTTTTAATAAATTCGAGACCATACACAGCGACTTTGATGCCTTGCAGACACAGATCGAAGTGCTTTCCGATGACGACGAGTCTGCGTTGGCTGAGCGTGAGGACTTTGACCGCCAGTTCTTCAACCTGGTGGCACTCACGCGCAGCCTCCTCGGTGTCTCGGCCAACGGTGCTGCGTCGGAGGCGGGCTTCAGAGATGCTAACTCAGGTGCACATGTTTCATTTAGGAATTCTTTTGTTCGTTTGCCTAAAATAGATTTACCTCATTTCGATGGGAACTACCAATGCTGGCTTGAGTTTAGGGACACCTTTGGGTCATTGATTCACGACAATTCTAACATAAGTGACATTAATAAGTTCCACTACCTGCGAGCTTCACTCCAAGGAAATGCGGCTTTAATTATAAAAAATATTGATTTTAAAGCCGATCATTATAATCTTGCATGGGACCTGTTGTGCGAACGTTACAATAACAACCGACTTCTTGTGAAAAATCATTTTCAAGCTTTGTTTGATGTCGAACCCATTACAAAAGAGTCAAGTGTTTCCATCAGAAACCTTGTTGATGTTATTAACAAAAATGTAAGGGCACTAACTACATTAAAAAAGCCCACTCAGTATTGGGACGATATTATTATTTATTTCATGGTTAAAAAATTAGATTTAATAACAAGTCGAGACTGGGAAGAGCATAGAAACAATACGTATAAAGATGATCCTACATTAATACAATTTTGTTCATTTTTAAGCAGGAAAGCGGACTGGTTAGAATCAGTGGAGTCTAATCATAGTTCTTCGGAAATCGATACTATTGTCGCTTTGAATAATAGTCATACAAATAAAACTGATTCTAAACAAAATCAAACAAATAAAAAATTAGATAAAAACAGTAAATGTCCACTTTGCTCCCAAGCACATACATTATTTAAATGTGAATCTTTTAGAAACTTGTCCGTAGAAAATCGCATACAAAAGGCAATTGAATTTAATGTTTGTATAAATTGCTTACGCTTTGGACATAATTCTAAAAAATGTAGATTTTCACATTGCAAATATTGCAAAACAAAGCATAATACGCTTTTGCATTTGGAAAGTAACGATCCCAAACTTGCTTCCGATCCATTGCCTTCTGCCATGCCTTCTGCACTGCCTTCTGCTTCGCCTTCTTCAAATGTTGTGCTTTCAGCCAATTCCATGCAGCTTGCTACTTCTGCGCATGTTTTACTGTCCACAGCTATGGTGAACGTGACTGGCGTGACGGGTAAGAAGTACACTGCGCGCCTACTGCTGGACAACGGCAGTACGGCGAACTTTGTTACGCAGAGCTTATCAGAGAAGCTGGGTTTGTTACGACGCGGTACGAGCACCAAGGTAACGGGTATTAATAATCACATATCCACCAGTACACAGTCTTGTCACCTCTCTATAGAGTCTTTATGCTGTGCCTTTACTGTAGATATCGAGTGTCACATTTTGCCTGAAATCACAAAGGTTCTACCGTCTTCATTCGTGCATATCAATCACGTCCCTATTCCTTCAGGTATCAAGCTTGCAGACCCGAACTTTAACGTTCCGTCGGTCGTAGACATCCTGGTAGGGGCTGAAGTTTTCTGGAATGTCTTAGGTAGCAAAACGATAGACTTAGGGAAAAACCTACCTAAATTATGCGAGACCAAGTTAGGATGGTTAGTTTCAGGTAGTATTTCGCACCAATCATGTTTTTCCGCTAATCATTTTTGCCATCATTCCAACGTCACTCCTGACCTCACTCAATTTTGGGAGCTTGACAACGTCGCTTCAAAACATTCACTCTCACTTGAGGAGAGAATGTGTGAGCAGTCTTTTGCTCAAACCACCGTTCGTAATGATGGTGGGGGATTCGTCGTCACTATGCCATTAAAAGGGGATCCTAGTACATTAGGTCATTCTTTTAGGAATGCTAGGAATCGTTTTCTTTCCCTTGAACGGCGATTTAAACGCGATCCATCATTTCATAAAAAATACAATGAGTTCATGAGAGAATATGAGCGCCTAGGTCATATGACGTTAGACTCAGACTGTACTCCATCACCAGAAAACTCCATGAGCACATATTACATTCCGCATCATGGAGTCATTCGCAGTTCTAGCACCACTACACAACTACGCGTAGTATTCGACGCATCAGCTTCTACCAGTTCGGGGGTGTCACTTAACGACATTCAGATGGTCGGCCCGGTAGTTCAAGACGAACTGTTTTCTATTTTAACACGTTTTCGTCAGCATAGGTACGTGGTCTCAGGTGACGTGGAAAAAATGTACAGGGCCATAGAGTTAAATCCAGTCCAACGACCTCTTCAAAAAATAATTTTCAGGTTTGAACCTTCAGAACCACTTAATACCTACACTTTAAATACGGTTACCTATGGTACCGCTTCTGCACCCTATTTAGCCACTAAGTGTCTAGTAAGTTTGGCTGATAACATTGAGGATAGTCGTGTCCAGTGTGCCATTCGACGTGACTTCTACGTCGATGACTTTCTTAGTGGAGGGAATACCATAGCTGAAACTGTTGACATTTCTAAAAAGGTACATTCGGTTCTATCATCTGCAAAATTCAATTTACGTAAATGGCGGTCAAATAAATATCAAATTCTTAAAGAAATTACACATAGTAACGAGTTACATAACACTTTACATTTTTCTGAGCAAGGTCCAAACTCATCTCAATCTAAGACTTTAGGTCTTAACTGGGTTTGTGACTCTGATTCACTTACTTACACTATAAATATCACCTCCACTACTAAAGTCACCAAACGTCATGTTCTTTTTGTTATCAGTCAAATCTTTGACCCACTAGGCCTCGTAGGTCCGTGCGTCGTCGAAGCAAAGATAATCATGCAGCGTCTATGGCTAGACAAGTATGACTGGGATGACGAAGTATCGCACGAAGTCAGAAACCTTTGGTCTACATTTGAAGGCACAATAACAGCATTAAACACCTTAAAAATTCCTCGTTGGGTTTTGCGTGAAGGCTCTATTACGCATGAAGTACACGTCTTTACCGATGCGTCCGAGAGGGCGTATGGCGCTTGTGTGTACATTCGGTCTTGTAATGGTAGTGGATCCATAGGCGTACAACTTCTAGTCTCTAGAAATCGAGTAGCGCCCATCAAACCAACGACGATACCGAGGCTTGAACTTTGTGGAGCTTTGTTAGGTGCAAGGCTGTGTACTAAGGTTCAGGAATCGCTTACCATGCCCATTCATAGATGTAGATTCTGGTGCGACTCAACCATAGTCCTGGGTTGGCTCTCTACTCCTTCTAATCAACTTAAACCTTTTGTCAGAAACAGAGTCAACGAGATACAGGAAAGTACTTGTGGTCATACCTGGAGCTACGTACCGTCGAAGGACAACCCGGCGGATCTTGTTTCCCGTGGTCTCAGTGCCAACGTTATCATAGACACACCTCTGTGGTGGTCTGGACCCTCATTTTTACAGCATAGTGAAAATGAGTGGCCCAGCATGCCAAACAACGGGAAAGATAGTCTGCCGGAAGTAGTGACTCATTTCATTGGTAGTGATAGTAACAATCATTCATTAAGTAATTATCATTCAGACGTAATCATTAATTCATCAATCATTCATGATTTGTTAGTAAAGTATTCTAGCTTAACAAAAATTCAAAATATATTTACATATGTACAACGCTTTATTTACAACTAGCTGTGCCCGCGACTTCGTTCGCGTGGATGTCGGAAAACAATAGGTAATATGTCGCTTAGGAAAGGTGTAATTGCCACTCCTTCATTGAAAAGGAAGAATCATCAGATCTTGCCTGGTAACGCTTTCCTTACCTAGGGTTCTCTACCACAGCCCTTTCGACTGCAATCACTGCGTCTTCATGGTTCATAATGACAATGCGACGAAGTGTCACTTTGATTTTTGAGAACAAATTAAAATAAAAGCGCCTGCTCGAGGCTGATTATCTAACCAAACAGCCATAATTATGTCCATTTTATTTTGCGTCTGTCTTAGAATACCAACTTGTAACATCATATCACCATTTTATCTAAAGTATATCTGAGATTAGTAGGTGAAGTTTGAAGTTAGTTTTTCTAAGTCTTGTGTTCTTCTCTGTGGTAAATTTAGAATTTCTTAACTTGGTATTGAAGATATCATATATACCTACCAATATTATGCCTTATAAAGCATCGAGATATATATATGATAAAAGGAAGAATACATTAATTGTAAGAGCTTCTACATAAAGTTGCCCGTGTAAAAAGCAACCCATTAAACTTTGGTTATATTTGACACCGGCCGCCATTTAAACTACGAAGATGAAACCCATGAAAACTTTAGACATGATTTTGATTTAGACCTTATACTGCCGAAAACCAGAAAAAAAATTGTAAAGATAATTACAAAAAAATATAACCGACTTCCATAAAAAACCCTACAAAGTGCAAAATTACCTTAGTTTGGGAAGACGTTGCGCGTTGGCAAGAAATTACAGACTTCTGTAACCAAAGGTCTATTGCACTTTGAAGTGTGTTTTTAAGTCAGTTGTATTTTATTTTATTTCACACAAAGTCGTGTAAGTTTATATTGAAAACCATGAAAACGACACACATGATAAAAAAAGAAAAAGAAAATTGCAGCCGCCATCTTCGATTTTCATTTTGACGTCACAATCGGCTTCAGCACTCTCGAAAACCATGAAAACGACACACACTACGAATTTTTCGATTTGCAGCCGCCATCTTGGACTTTCATTTTAACCAGTACTAAAACGGTTTACCAACAGTCGATTGGTCCATGAGCCGTTGGTCAACACCATTAACTTTTCATCCAAAGGACTTGTGACCCACGAACGTTTCCCCAACAGAACTCTACGTCAGTGAATGCTTAACCAACAGAATGTTTTGACCAATAACTTTTCACCCAAAGAACATTTGACCCATGTCAAATAGAACTAAGGATGCAAGGGCGAGCGAAGCGAGCTCGGGACTCGGGGCACCCCGACTCGGACAGGTAGGGTTCGAGGGGATGATGGCGGCTCAAGTGAGCGAGCAAAGCGAGCGAAGGGCACCCCGAGGTTAGGCTTGGTTAGGTTACTTTATACCCTTTTCACAGAAATAAAGGACTACGTCTTATTGTTATTTTACTTTCACCTTTCCCGGCGTCTGTTGGCCTTGTTCTTTGGGTGAAAAGTTATTGGTCAAAACATTCTGTTGGTAAAGCATTCACTGACCTAGAGTTATGTTGGCAAAACGATCGTGGTTGAAAATTGCAGCCGCCATCTTGGATTTTCATTTTGACCTGACTATCGGCTTCAGCACCCTCGAAAACTATCAAAACGACACCCATGACAAAACATTTAAAAAAAATGGAGCCGCCATCTTGGGTTTTCATTTTGACCTGACTATCGACTTCAGCACCCTCAAAAACCATGAAAACGACAAACATGACAAAAAAAATTGCAGCCACCATCTTGGATTTTCATTTTGACCTGACTATCGAATTCAGCACCCTCGAAAACCATGAAAACGACACCCATGACGAAAAAATTAAAAATTTAGGGAACCGCCATCTTTGATTTTCTTTTTGACCTCACTTACCGGGGTCAGGATCCATGAAAAATAGCTCTCTTTCTCTCTCTGTGTGTGTGTGTGTCTATCTATCTATTACTATGAAAAATGAGGCATAACGCTTTTTCGTAATTTGACGATTTCTCCCTTAGAACTCCTACCGCAAGCTCCATATAAGAACTTCGTTAAAAAACGAAAAAAAGCGATTTTTTTAATATCACTATCATTACTTTTTAAAATAACATAGACATAAGTAGGTATCTGTGTTATTTCGTCATTTAAGTAAGCATAAACTAATAGGACGTGATTACTCACATCACAACAACAATATGTTTTCGTTAGTAGGTACTATATCGCGCCAATAGATGTCGTTACGTGTTACTAAAAAACGTAAAAAGTTGTTCCTAGAATACTTTAAATTGATTATATCTTTTGATAGAGTGAACCGATTGCGATGAAACAAAAACTAATCACTGCTCCGAGTTCTACACCATATTTGAGTATAAAAAGTAACCGTATTGGTTTGGTACTTTTTACGTTTACCCTGTTCAAATCAATAATCTGTCACATCCAAACAGACAAACAGACAAACCGACAAACAGACAAAAATTCCAAAAATTGATGAAATGGCATCTGTTGGTTATCCTTTAACACCCCAACTATTTTTTTTGGAAATATTTTCAATGTACAGAAACGTCTCGTCTACAGATTTATTATATGTATAGATGTAAAAAATAAAAATAAATTGTATGGTAATTTCTCAACAACTGAACTAGAAAACTCATTACATATAATTATACATTATTCACAGCTTGAAATGTTTCCAGAAGAGTATAATTTGTTAAAGTCTGGACAAAAATTACCACGCAAAAGTAGATTGCTTCCTCTGACACCGTTCATTGACAATCATAACCTTATTCGCGTGGGCGGGAGGCTCGATAACTCCCCCTACGATTTTAGTGTAAAACACCCTATTATTTTATGCAGTAAGCACATACTTACAAAACTTCTATTTCAAATGCAACATTTACAGCTTGTACATGCTGGTCCACAGTTGTTATTGTCACATATACGACAAACTTATTGGCCTCTAGGTGGCAGAAACTTGTCTAGATTTGTAGTGAATAAATGTCTTAAATGTTTCAGACATAAGGCTCAGAACGTACAGCCTATAATGGGTCAACTACCTAGCTCAAGAACAACTCTTGAGTTTCCTTTTTTAAATAGTTACGTTGACTATGCTGGGCCAGTATTGGTGGCCAATCGTAAAGGCCGAGGATGCAAACTTACAAAATCCTATATGTGCATCTTTGTCTGCTCGGCAGTGAAAGCCGTACATTTGGAGCTCGTCACCGACCTCACCACTGAGGCCTACATGGCTGCTCTAAATCGTTTCGTGGCGCGTCGTGGCAAGCCTCGAAGCATCACGTCCGATAACGGGACTAACTTTGTAGGCGCATCAAACGAGATGCATAGGTTCTTGCAATCATCAAATGTTGCATCTGAAATGGCGCAGCAAGGTATCGAATTTATTTTCACGCCTGCATACAGCCCTCATTTTAATTCATTGGCTGAAGCTGCTGTAAAATCATGTAAGCATCATTTAAAACGGTTACTGCATCTTACTCATTTCACCTTCGAAGAGATGGCCACCTGTCTCATTCACATAGAGGCGGTTCTTAACTCACGCCCTCTTATTCCTCTTTCTTCAGACCCTAACGATTTTTCGGCACTCACTCCCTTCCACTTCCTAATTGGACGGCCATTCTTATCAGTACCACATCCTCAGGTGACTGAAGCCAACATCACGCGGTTGGATCGCTGGAAGAGAATCCAGCATATCAGGCAGCATTTCTGGCGACGGTTCCATAATGAGTACACTTCTCTGCTGCAGGCAAAATCCAAGTGGTTTCATTCCAGAGGTGAAGTGAAGCCGGGGTCCTTAGTCCTGATAAAGGACAAAACAACGCCACCTCTGCTCTGGTCCCTGGGCCGGGTCACGAAGACCTATCCCGGCGTCGACGGGGTCACGAGAGTGGCCGAATTGAAGACGAAGCGGGGCACCATTCGTCGTGCCTTCAACTGCATCTGCCCCCTTCCAGTCGAAAATTGAAGACTTCCCTTCAACCCGGGGAATATGTTGGCGCATCACATATGCGCGTGATTGACCGAGGGGACGGCGCGGGGCGTCGGGGTACCGAACCCGGTACGCGACGGCCGCTGCGTGCCCTTCACTCCACTCGGCTCACAGACGCGCTCGACCACGGGCATTTCATTGTTATATCTTATAAGTTGATTAAGTAAATTATGGTATTAAAACCTATCTAAAATACAGTCCACTGCTTCTTTTATTATAAAGTCCCGATTGAGCCCATTCAATAACAGAAGTTTAAATACCCCCCTCGACCCTTGTACCGTTGCATGCTCTCTTAAGCGCAATGTTTTTCAAGTGTTACATTGCGCAAACAGCAAATTTTCACACCAAAAATAAGAATAGTTTCACAGCAATTATTTTTGCATACATTTTGACCCCGTAGGTATATTATATTATTGCCCTCTTTTATATAATATATTTTTCTTTTCTTTTTTTAAAAACAGCAGACTTTTTTATTTATTTATTTTAGTTTACAATCATGTTGATCGTTGTTCATGTTGATAATATGTATCGATTGATCAAACATCAAATCTATGTATTTTTTATTTTATCGTGCTTATGTATCGATACCCATCGCATCTGCGGAGTTTTGAAGTCAATGTTTTATTTTCTTTGTTTTAGAAAGAAAGAAAGAAAGAAAGAAAATACGTTTATTTGCGGCAAACATGACGCATCAAAAGAAAAACATATATATAAAAAAATTAAAAATAAGGTTTTAAGGCTGATTTGTGATTTCTCAATAGTCATCAGAATATTACAGTTTCACAGCTTTTTTATGGAGAACATGTCAAAGACCCAGAATTATTCTTCAGTTATAAGTTATCTGAGTATTGAAAAATCAGCCCTTAGGCAACTAGAAAATTTTTTTATCCTGTTGATGATATCGTGTCTTTGTTTTATGTTTATGGCTCTATGATATCAAACAAAATAAAAAATGGCGGTCTTTAAAGATAACGTCGAAAATTTTAAGTTCATTTTGTATTAACAACTTTAAACTCTCCAAGTACATAATATTTGATGTCGTACCCATATACCTAAGTGTTCTTTATGAGTGGTCGACGTAGCGTGTAACACAATTTCATTACTGGGTCCTTTACGGTGTCGTTAAGCCATAATACGAGGCACTGCAGACATTACTTCTTAGTGGAAGTCTCTCATACGCTTCAGAGAAACCTCCTTTGTGCGTCATCAGTAAAGAGAAAATGTCAATCAGGTAAGTTGACATTGGCTTGACAAGTATGATGAGTAGGCACTTGTTTTATGGTAAACGAGTGGTAAGTAGTTTCCTTTGTAGCTTTATGTTGTAGTAAGAAGTTACCATGTCTGTTTTAGTGATTCTATGAGTTGTGCAAAAACTCATGTTTCAATCCCTTTTCTGTTTGCTTTTGGGCGCCCACGAGCAACTTTTTTTTCCGCAACTAACTCTCACATCAAGTCTACGGGTTTGTATGAAAGAGACATTAATTTTGACCGAGCAATGCAGGGGCGCGCACTACGACTAAAAAGTTGCCGGCTAGCCAGTTGCTGCTCAACCGAAAATGCTGTGCAATAAGTTGCTCGTGGGTGCCCCTTAAAAGCATAACACCTAATATCTACTTATTATTTTTGTCAAGAACATCGGAACCTTGACTGTCCTAAACCTTTTGCAGCGGCTTGTAACACAGGCGATGCGACAATATTATGACGACCTGATGCGTTATTTTATTACTTAGTTTTACCTAGGTACTTATGGTATGATCATTCTATAATTTTCCCATTGTTGGGACGCAGGCCCCCTCTTTGTGACAGGGGGAGAGCTTTAATCCACCATGCGGACTCCTTAAAATTAAGGCATCCTCAAAATTTATGGATGGCGATGGTGATGATCACGGGAATCCGTTGGTTGCAGGCATCACCACTCTTTAGGCGATGCTTGTGGATGGTCACCCATACACAGCTTGAAAAATAAGAGCACTGTTATTCCAATAAGGTTAACGCATTAATTGGACTTTAAAACGATTGAAAAATTCCATAAAAGTCTCAATGTAAACAGAACCAAACGCTAACCCTAGTGTTATAAAGTAGCGGTCAGTATCGCCCCGCTGTTTACCACCGCAATATACTTAATCGTGTCTCCTATTAAACTGGACCTTTCAATTATTACTGCAGTAAACCGAACAACTCAAGTAAGCATCGTTAAACTTTTATTAAAAGTTTCATTATTTTCTTTGTAGTTTGATAGCGTTATAAAGAAATTGACACTCATCTCACTCTAAAGCAATCACGTTCTATGAAAATCATTATCATCCCCTATTTTGTCGATCAATCTCACAGCCATTTACAATCAAACTACAACTCACTTTAGTTCGTGTTTTAATCTCAGAGACTAATCTGACAGGTGTAATGTCAAACTTCAGTAAAAAAACGCAAACACAAAAGACTTAAATGTCAGATTAGTCTCTGAGATTAAAAAACGAACTTTAAGTGCACACATGTTTACGAAACCGGCTTCACTGTACTGTTGACAGCCCTCTGTCTTGGTTTTTTATTTGGTCTGAGAGATCAATGTGAAGAGTTAACTTTCTTAGTCTTACTGTTTTCTGATTTCAAGGAAATTGGTGACAAGTAAAGCGAAGGTTATTCTTCTTTTCTCATGTATAATTTCATCATCATCTGCTTAGCCTTTCGGGATCGGCTTCCAGTCCAACAATAAAAATAAAAATAAATCGCAGCCGCCATCTTGGATTTATCATTTTGACCCAAGTTTAGCACCCTCGAAAACCATGAAAACTCTCTCTCTCTCTCTGCCTCCTTCTATTATATACACGTTTGTGCTTGCGAGTCTCGCATAAGGAACTTCGTTCTTGACGGAGGTTCCCCGACAGACAGCGTTTTTTTTTTTAATAATTAAATCTTAGGTACAAGTGGGTGTACCACAAAACTTTGCACAACTGTAACTGTAAATTTTTATTTCTGTGTTACCCATTTTTGTCTACAATTTAACAATTTTGTAGAATTGTAAGTAGACTTGTAAAGTTTGGCTGTATAGGGCCCAGTACACTAATTGCGTAACATTACTATCTATCAGAATCTGAATAATTTTGAAGCATATTGCTAATCCATTGACTCATAATGTTCGAAAAATTTGTCTGCTCTACAACGTAAATAACGCAATGAATGTTGTTGAACTGTCAAAATAGTGAGTTACGCAATTACCCCGCATTTATTTATCGTTAGCAAAAAGTAGAACAAACCACGATACCTGTATCAGCAGTGCGATTCTGTAACCATCTCACCGTGAAAACTTAGGTTTAAAACTTAGGAAGTGAGCGTGGAGTGAGCTGCCATTAGTGTCAATCCCTATAGCATCAGATGGAATGACACATCACTCCACGCAAGTTTTCACGGTGAGATTTTTACAGAATCGACATGCAGGAACCTACTTCAACAAATTGAAGTCAGGTTGGGAACATCAAAAAGGTTTTTATTTTTACACCTCGTTTTGTTTGTGTATGCTCAAAATGTTTGCAATCACAATATTGAAAATCAGAGTTTCTTTATAGAATCCATTTTTCATTTGACACAAAAGAACGGTATTTTTTGCATATATATAAAAAAAAATATCGAACACGTTGATGACTCTTCATTTTCAAGTAGGTACACTTTTTTGTATATTTTTTCAACGGTTTTATTTTGAAAATTGCAGTTTTGTTTTTTTAACAGTGGGTTTATTTTGTACTGAAATAATTTAGTAAGTATACCGATTAAGGGGATTACAACTTTGTAATTAAAATGATGTCTATAACAGACCTTTAATTAACGGATCTAGTTACGTTAGTTAATTTTAGATATTAGCTGTAATTATTATGACCGTCTGACGTGGCAACCTTTACGACTTTCAACTTAGTATTTTAAAAAGTAGCTAAGTTAGGTTTTGTCTCATAAATATAGCATAATCAGGCTATAATATTCCCACTGCTGGGACACAGGCCTCCGCTCTGTGAGAGGCAGCGGGCCGTAATCCACCACGCGGGCCCAGTGCGGGTTTGAATATTTAGGTCTTGGACATGCCGGTTTTCTTACGATGTTTTCCTTCACCGTTTTGAGAGCAGTGAAATAATTTACACAAAGTGAAGCATCTGACAGGGTTCGAACCTACGACCTACAACTCGTAAGTCGCAGCTGTTGCCACTGGCCACTACACTGCTCATAAATACATTTAAATAAAAGCACCCCAAACTATTACTTTTGAACAAGGGCCTCTCAATAACCATCACTATTACTTATCTTTCTGAGCTTTTTTAGGATTCCGTAGCCCAAAGTGAGCCAAGGGCTCACAATTACTAAGGCTCCGTTTTCCGTCCGTCCGTCTGTCACAGGGCTGTCGATCTCTTGAACTGTAATAGGTAGACACATGAACTTTTCACGGTGTGTGCACTACTTAGTCGCAATAACAACAAATAATACATTATAAAATAAAGTTAAAAATTAAAGGGGGTCTCCATGCAAGAAACGTGATAACATTTTTGGCTTGTGTGTTACGGAACCCTTCGTGTGCGAGTCCAACTCGCACTTGGCTGCTATTTTTTGTAATAAAAATACTAAAAATGATTAATTCTTTTTAGAAATTGTTTTGAATTATAACAAACAAGCTTAGCCGCAGCTCAGACAGACTTAACATTTTAAAAAACAAAAACTTTTAATAAAAATGGTATTCAATATCTACGAAAAAGTTTGCGCTTTTATAACCTGTTAAAATAATTAACGAAACAAATCTGAAATCTGTTCCGTCTTCAATCTCAGGTTCAATTTCCCAATGAAAAGCGTTCCTGACTCGATCTCTTTGACAAAATCTAAATGGAGGACAAATTCTGCGTTGTCCATGATTTATAGCAGTTTTGTTAATAACATTTGGATGAAACCCGCTTCGACTGAAATTATTAATATTTGTTTATTTTATTGCTTTTGGATCGTTGCGTCATCATTCATAACGTAACCTAACGTTTTATTCCGGTCTGATCCCCTGAGACCCCCTCCACCCCCCTCCTTGATACCCTGCTAGTTCTTTTTCTGTTTTAATATCTTTCTTATCCAACTTTATGCTAGGTTACTCTTTTTGACAGGTAAAGTACAGTCAAGAGAAAATAAACGTTTCATTCAAAATCTAAATCAAAAGTAATTTATTCAAATTAGGTTGAGAATCAGCAGTTTTCAAACGTCAAAATTACAAAAGACAGTCCCCCAAAACGCCCGCCCTTCACCACTTCCTAGTGCTTTTGCTGGGGAGAAGAAGTGGCGCAACAAGCTCTCCAGCAGCCAATTCCCCGAAGGGTAAGACTGAGGTGTGTGTGTGTAATAACTACACCCAGATTTCACATTTCATATTTGAGTCTATGTAATAGAGGGCAAGCCTTTTGCCTTCAACCGGGCACGAATTCAGACTCCGGGCTCTCTCTCTGTCCTCTTCAGACTTTCGCCATTCAATGCTGAGTGTAGGCACCCTGCAATGCAGGCCACTCTTCTCTGTCTCTGGCCTTATCTTACCTCATCGGCTGTCTGCCCAGACTTTTACCAGGTTTCGGTCTCCAGTCCAGTACTGCTCTACCCCATCTGCCATCTGTTTTACGCCCTATGTGGCCCGTCCATTTCCATTTTCTTCGTGCAATGTTATGACGTTAAAGCTATGTCGGTAAGTTTCGTTGTTCTTCGGATTTGAGTGTTCCTAATTCGGTTTCGAAGACCTAACATAGCACTACCGGGCTGCCACTAAGAAATTCCAGATGAAAAAACCCAATAACAAGTTGCCCGACCCAGGAACCGAACCCAGGACCTGATGCTCAGCAGTAGTGTTTGCGACCACTAGAAAACGAGAAGTCTTCTTGTTCATAAATATTGTTTGAGAAAACTAAATGCACGATTTGTGAAATTATGTTTCTGTTAAAATGCATTTTCAATCTCATGGCAGTGTTGGATCAACGTCATCATCTGTCTAGCCTTTTCCCAACTATGTTAGGGTCGGCTTCCAGTCTAACTAGATGCAGCTGATTAACAGTATTTTACATGGAGCGACTGCCTATCTGAACTCCACAACCCAGTTATTGATAATACGATACCCCTTGGTAAGACTGGTTGTCAGACTTTTGGGCTTCTGTCTACCCATAACGACTATCAAAGATCCACGAATGACAGCCGGGACCAATGGCTTAACGTGCTTTCCGAGGCACGGAGAGGTCTCGGTATGTAAAGATGGTCACCCATCCACCAACCACCAACTGCGGCAAGCGTAGCTTAACCTGATCGATCGACCTGTGCGGCTGTTCTTATTTAGCGACGGACCTCAGTGTTGGAAACACATATTCGGCAATAGTCGTTGAGAACCTTAAGCTTGTACTGACTGGACAGGTCCACTCAAATCTGTGTGGTTCTTTCCCAAAAATACCATTTCAGTTACCAATCTACGTGGTCCTCACATGACCTGACCAAGGTTATCCCTGGACTTCAAAAGAAACTGTGACCTCTGAGTTTGTTTCGGCCTTTCTTCTCAAAGTAGTCGGTTATGAAACGCCGAAAACTAATAGAGAAAAAAAAAAACCTACTTAGAGAAATAAAATCATTTATCATTTATCGATTAATTGAATCGGACCGATTTTCAGAGGGGCAATTCTCGTAATTTTAAGAACGTTCACAGTCTGATCTCGGTCTCAATCTGTCAAAAATACTTCTAATTTCCTTAAATTTTTAACAAGTTTTTATCATTGATTGTCGCTGAGATGAGATTGCGACTAGATTTTGAACGTTTTTAATTACGGGAAATTGCCCTTCTGATCTCAGTCTCAACCTGTCAAAAATACCTCTAATTTTCTTAAAATTTTAACAAGTTTTTGACATTGATTGTCGCTGAGATGAGATTGCGACTAGATTTTGAAAGTTTTAATTACGAGGATTGGCCTTCAGATGTAAGGTATGGCATGTCAAGAAGAATGAAGCACACCCTTTCATCATCAGCATTTGCCTGTCCATATCCCAATATAATTATGGGGACTGCGTCACATGTCCTTCTCTTCCATACTTCTCTATTAGTCGTCATCTCAGTATTCACCTCCTTTCTAACCATATCATCATTCACACAGTTGTGTAGTAATTACATACACAACTTAAACCTACATAAATAATATTGTGAAATCCATTACTTATGATATAGTTATGAAACTAATTTATTTACCTGTACCTTAAATATAGCCTACCTAAACAATCAGAACCAAATAATACAATACCAAGATAAACCCGGCCATTCATCATGCGACTGAGCCACACCTCAGCTATCCGCACAATAGTTGCAGCAACCAGTCGCAGTCGCTAACAATGCTTGCGGAATGTTAATTGCTGTCGTTTGTCGCAAGACACTGATAAATGTTGACGCTTGTCACTTGGAGATTTGGGTTTGACGCACTGGGTTGGATAAACGTGGCAGGTTTTGTGAAAACTTCTTGTCAGACTCAACAGGCTTTTTCAACGACTATTGAACCCTGTGGAAAGCTTCCAAAATATAATAAACGAGCTTCTGCCCGCGATTTCGTTGGCGTAAAATTTCTTGTTTTAACATAAAATATATATGATACTCACAAATAATGTGGCTTTCTATTAGTAAAATAATTTTCAAAATCGGTTCAGTAGATAGAGAACTTTACCTCTTTGTAATATTAATATAGAAGTATAGATTATACCTCATTATTACTGTGTTGAAATACTAGTGTTGAAGGTAATATTAGTAGTTCTACGTCCCATTAGTAAGACAATTTTATTTTTACCTCAATATATTATCGCGTTGAAGTACAATGCCCTGTTTCCTTAACGATAAGGACCAGTACCCAAAATCAAAATTCTTGTAACATGATAAGGTCAGGTGTACTATTTATAAAGCGTTTATAAAAAGAGATAGGTGAAGGTCAGGTCAACCGCTGACCAATTATGTTCGGGAACATGATGATTAAGAAGTATACATTTTCATCACGCCTTTCCACCCAGGCATTTTGTTTAAGTTATAGATATTACACCCATATTTGCCAACTACAGAGTCCCATGATAAGGAGCAAGCCTATTGCTGATATGATACAATAGAAGTAGTATTAAAACTATTTTGCCTTACCATGAAATCGAATCCGGGACATGCATGCCAACCACTGAAAGCAAATGGATAGTAATTGATAAAACAAAATTATCTACGGTTCTCATTTCCAGGGACCAAATTTTTTTTTTTTTTTGTATGACCACTCGCAGTTGCAACTCGCTAAGGTTGCCTTACTGCTTAACCGGACTATCCTGTGGTGGCCAAAAATTACTTTAAGGCCCCCAGCCAGGGCTTACAAACTAAGGATATTGAATTAAATGAGCTACACTAAGGGCACCTCCTGTGGGGTTCGGGCCTCGGCTTAGTGAGTCATTGAGGGGAGGGCAGCAATGGTCAGGCTGGGTCTGGTTATTATTATTTGGGGAGTTTCAAGCTATTTGCTCAGCGTCGCGGGCTGGCTTGTCGAGCAAGGTCCAGGGATCAATAAAATTTACATTTAGATAGAAACGCCCTGGTAAACTGCAACGTTAAACGCACCGAGTGCGTAAAACATTCCGCGATTCTGTCTCGAATATAATCTTGTGAATAGAGCAAGATTCACCACAAACATCTTGCAGGCATCTCTACAATTTGATAGAGCTGGCGAGACGATATTTTTAATAGAGTTAGCCTCCCTGTGGGATATATTGAAGTAATTTCACCGTTTTGTTGTTGTTTGACGAAATTTTGTAGAAAAATAAAAGTAAGAGATTGCGCCGAGGTATGGCAGTTTTATAGCAGAGTCGGGAAGTTGTGTGTCTTGTGTCTTTTTCTTTTGATTCTTTTTGTGAATTCTTTTTCAAAACTGTTGTCTGAGAGGATTGAGGTGTTTCATAATTTATATTTTTGGTTCATATAGCTTATTTGGTACATTCTGCCATTACAAAAAAGATTATTGAATGAAGAGATTTATAGGATTGACTAGCACACGACTTCGTATGCGTGTATTTCGTACTTTCCTCAAAAAAAAAAAAACGCAAATGTATTTGGGCCAATTTGTAAGTTTATAGATCAAAGGAAGAAGGTTTTTCAAATAAACTGTGTCGTCTCTTTTCACCACGACAAGGCCTGTTTAAAAAAATGCGTTTGGTACGTTTCCATTGTATGACTTAAATATTATTTAAACCCATTTTTGAGTTAATGGAAGAAATCTGTAAAATCCACCCCTTAAACTTTATTACCATTTTCCACCCCGGCAGGAGTCGATTTTTTGAAACCCTAAAATACATACGTTATATTTTTGGAATTAAGTATTATTACCGAGTTTCGAATTAATAAAAAAGTGAGTAAATTTGTTTTTATCTAAACTAAAATTGTCAATCTTTATTATTTTATTACTGAAGCAAAATTAAATATTGCCAAGTTTCAAGTTTATTACATAACATAAAGGAAAGCATAAGCATAAGTTTATTAAGCAAAGGAAAAAGATTTAACATGTTAACTGTATCCCGTGTTTTCGGGTGTGACGATTTTTCAAAATTCCATCCAGGTGGGGGTCCACAGGGGTGGAATTTTGAAAAATCGTCTGGGGTGTAGCCATAACTTGACTCTATGGTTATTTGTAGCAATTCTCCCTTGTAAAATTAACTACTCTATTGTAGAATTTTGATAAACATTGATACAGGTTATTCTTTATTTTTGGTCATCATCTTTCATACAAACTATGATACCCCCAATCCCCCTTTAGGGGGTAGTTTAGAAAAATATTAAACGACAATCTTAATAATTTACATGAATATAAATTCTTGGACTGATAGACGCGGCGGGTGATTTTGTTTTAATTAAGTAATAAATTGTTTTAATTAAGACAGATCTCGTTTTGCTCTTGCTATTGTAAGTAATTTATTTATCATTTATTTCAGCCGAAAGACGTCCACTGCTGGACATAAGCCTGCCCCAAGCACCGCTACTTCGACTGATTCTGTGCTTTCCGCATTCAGTGGATTCCTGCGACGTTGACAAGGTCATCAGAACCTTTCGGCCACATCGGCCATCTGTTCTGCGAGCAATGTGCCCTGCCCACTGCCAATTAAGTTTGGCAATGCTTATAGGGCTACGTCGGTTACCTTGGATCTCCTGTGGATTTCTTCATTTCTGATTCGATCACGCTTCTTGAAAGGACCTATATTCTGCTCGTCCATACTTTAACCTACGTCTGCTTTGAAGGTTATCAAATTGGGCAAAGAAAAAATTAGTTAACTGCAAATAATTTTCAACACCCGTCATAAGCAAGCAATTTCGTACGGCAAAATTTCCAAAATATGTCCGCCACCCAACAATTTATTTACTTAGCTAACACGTAATATATTTCTCTCCCACGCACCCAGCTATGTAAAGGCTAGTTCTAAATATAGAACAAAACTAATGTGTGTGAAGTTGACATTGAATTCTGTGAACGTTGAAGGTCACGTTGCTACGTAATTTTCTAGCCGGTCGATGGAGCTCTAATGCAGGCTTTGCACAGGTGACTATAGCCTCACGATTCGATTTGATTCGATCACCGTACGGCGAAAATCGATTAGGTTTCGTCTTGTGCGGCGACAGGTCGCGGGTGACTAAAATCGACCGTGAAAATGCTCAGTCGAAGGCGATTGCCCACCGCATGGAAGTCAACATTTTGAAGTAAAACGAAAACAAAATTCATCTTTGATTTTATCGACCTGTTTAAATGGGGTGGAGATTGGGCTGTCAGGCGATTTGGTAAGCGATCAGTGACACAGCAAAAATCGACCTAATGTAAATCCCCCGTAAGACTAGGTTTAGAAATTGGAAAAGTGACTGTTCTTTACAAAGCCATTAGTCCTAGCTTTGAAACAGACATCTGTCAATCCTTATGGCCAATTAATTATCTGTCTAAAAATGTAGCAACTGATTTTGTGAGTGGCGGATTTGTATAAGTACAGCATGATTTAGATTTCGCCAATTATTTATATGTTACATGTAATGGGGGCGAGCCTATGCCATCAACCGGGCACAAAATTAGACTCCGGGCTGTTACTGAAAAAATTAAGACAGAAAAACCACTTTGTCCGACCTGGGAGTCGAACCCAAGACCTCATGCTCATCTGTAGCGCTCGCGACCACTAGACCAGCGAGGCAGTCTATATTTTTCCAAGTTGTTATTGTAAGTTCTTTACTCTTCTAGAAACTACTTTAGGCTAAACATTTTCATCGAAATTGGAAAAGCACCTTTGGAAAGGAATAATCTTAATAAAGCATTGCAAAGCCAAGCAATTTTTAATCCTGCATCAGTAGCAGCATGCTGTAAGAATAATATAATAAACAGCTTTATCTCAAAAAACGTAATAGTACCCTCACCGTAATACACAAGAGGTACCTAAACCCTCCACGGAGCAACTATAGAACTAGTATAGTATTCTACATGGTTCGACATAATGTAGCATGTAACGCGCTGGAGAGGTAATGTCTCCGCAAGGGAACTTTTTCACTGCTTTTTACCTAAAACTAAAGTGTAGTTGGAAACTTTTTAGAATAGTAGCCCGGGAGGCGGGACCGATTTTCTTAAAAATATAATTTAAATAGGTACAGCCGTTCGATTCTGTTAAAATCTCACCGTGGGAAGTTAGGTGAAGTGAGCTGTCATTCCATCTGGATGCTTTTAAGGATTGATACTAATGGCAGGTCACTTTAAGCTCACTTCACCTGAGTTATCACGGTGAGATTTTTACAGAATAGCACTACAGTTCTTTGGCAGATTGCTCTTTGGCAGGACCATAGAATGTTGTAGTTATCAAAAATTTTTGTTGACCCAAAACTCGGCAACATGCTCTTGTAAAATAAACGATATTTTTTTAAACAAGCTTTACTCGTAAATGAACTAAAAAGTACTCACCCACTCAGTCAGAGTAGTCTTACTTACTTTGTTTGAACTTCAATATTTTCTTAAAATCAAAAGCTAGCTAGCTTGGCTTATCTTTAAGTGTATGTGAGTGTCCTTGGAGTTTCTTGTCCGTTCTTCTCCATAGGTATCTACTACGCTTTGGAATGGGCAACTAGCTTCATCTTTCTGACTGACTGACCCCTTGACAATTCAAAAGTGCCAGTAATTGGTTTATTTGAAATATAAATGCTTTGAGTTTGAGTTTGTAACAAGAACGTTTACGCTTCAAGCTTTTATGAAAATATGTATGTTTTATTTAGTACTTTTTACTTAATTAAAAGCTTGTAATAATAATAACAACGAATACAATGAAAACCTTAAAGCAGATGACGTTATAGTGATTTTGAAAATTTTATTAAGAGCATTTGTCTCTTTCATCTTGTTTGACTAGATGAGACATAGATCCACACATTGCAGTATTTCTGGAATATCGTACATCTGCCATCACTCACAGTCTCTTTAACCTCAAAAAGCTATTACAAAGGTTGATGTCAACCGTGTCCCGCTTCGTATTACGTAACGACAGTTACTCGACAGTCAACAGATGGTAGTTTTAGAACCATTTTATTCATTTCGTTTTGTACTGCAAGTAGGTAATAGTAGGGTTGCAAAAGTAAAAAAAAAATGGAAAATCCAAAAGTGCACGACTCATAATACTCATTTAATCGTATAAAATACCATAGAAATAGATATTACATTAGTTAGTTTTTTATTAATTATAATTAAACTACTTTGAATAAAATAGCCATTTTCAATAGTGCTCCTCTCATGGGTGAAACGAATCTATAAAAAAAAATTACTCAATTAATAAATGTTTTTGCAAGCTACAATGTTTTCTGGTTTCACACTTGATTGACGGAAAAAATTTAGAAATATTTTGATGACTTTTTTGTATCTACTGCATTAAATTAATTTTAGAAAAGTATAGAATTAATCTCCATTAAATTATCTATATAATGGTATATAAATTAAGTAGGTTCTGTGTACTAACAGGAGTATAACAACAGAAACAGTTGCGGAAAGGAGGCAAAAATTTTTTTTTTATAATGTTCTCTAATGCTTCGCATTATGAGTCGTGCAATACACACCAGTATCATTGTGTTTCAAGGTTTTTTAGCTTTAAACAATACCTGTCATAATCTTGGTAGTGTATACTTCTATCAGTACTATTATTGATCGAAGAGTGTATTTGTAAATACATAAGGGTTAGGCAGGGGTCAACTAAGTACACTCACACTTCACTTTAATTCTTTTTCTAGAAATTATACGTAAGTAACAGATTGACATGGATGACGAAGGTCCAAAAGGACATGTGAGGAGGATGGGACTTACAGAAGATGATGCACAAGACCGAAATAAATGGCGTCACATGATTAGGAAAGCTGACACCGCGTAACGTGAAAAGGCGGGGCCGAAGTAGAAGAAAATATGTAAGTAACAGATACAGGATACATATTTAACCAGTGCGCAAACTGAAACCATGAATTTAGTACAATGATTCTGAACCCACATGCTTTGAAACTTTTCGTCAGTTATTTAAAAAAAAATTTGCACTGCCATACATTTTAACCGCGTCGGTATTGCACCTTTCTATGAAACAGTAGTTTTTTTTTTTATAACTGACATAATATTTCTGTGCTAGAATCATGTTCTGAATTCATGGTTACAGTCCACGAATAAGCAATAAGTCATAGGTTACAGTTTTCGCACTAGTTAAAAAGTTAAAAATGTATTCTTTATTCAGAACATTTATCTCCACGGATCAGAGTTTCTCATTTCATCCAAAGAGACTCAAATGATCCACGTATCATATTCCATCTTTTTACATGTCCGTGCAAAAAACCACAAACAAAAAAAAAGTGTCAAAAAGTATTGGTACATTTATTTTCGTTCCGACTCCCGTCCCAAATGTTTTATGTAATGCTGTCAAGGGGTTGGGACATCCAAACTCCTCGGTTCACGACTGTACAACGGAACTCCATTACTTGGCCCACCTTGGCCCGTCCCTGGACCTTTTTAGGAGATTAATGGCCATATAGCATTATTTTTCACGTCAACCTTTTTAGGCAAATATTTTGATTAAAAACGCTGATTTTCCGTTAATGGGTGGTGGACTTACGAGTTGTATTGTGTTGGGGTTGCTATTTTGTGCGATATGTTGTCATGAGGAATTTTTTTATGTAAAAATTACCACAAAAAACACTCCAAAATGAATAGTTTCACTAGAAATTCGCTCATTGCTATAAACTGGGTTTTATCAAAAGACTATGAATTCTGCGTTGTCAAGCCACAACATACTGAGATAACTCTGTCCATTACAAAGCAATTGTTGAGACATTGTACAAAGAAAATAGTTGACGGTCGTAGCGCCCTCTGGCGGTGGCGTGATTCGCTTAGTTTGGCTTGCATTTAAAGTAATCTTAGGATTCCGATTTAAGTTTATTCAAAAATAAACGTAAATCGAAATTCTCTTACTTTGGAGAGAAAAGATAATTTACTCGTGATTGGATTGAGTTATGTTACAAAAGGAATCTAAATATCTTGTCTTATCCCTGTCATACGCCTGTGTCCCAGCAGTGGAAACATTATAGTTGATTACGAAATATCTGCGCTTTTAGCGATAAGACCGCTCATTGTGTCACCCCTTGTAAAATTTCTACATTTATATCTGTACCCCCTTACTAATAAACGTTGTGTAGCGTCTGTACAGTTACACAACGCTTTGTCTTCTTCTTTCGAAAGTCAAATTACTGACGACTGAAAGAGAGAATACAGTGTGTAACTATTCATCTGATATAGGTAATACGTTTATTAGTAAGAGGGTTAATATTTTTGGTCTACATAATAAAGAGTATTCAATTCTATAGTATTCCATTCTTTAAAAAAAAAAAAGTCCTAAAAGCTTTGCCATTTTAGTAGGTACCCTTTGTCCTAGTGTATCGTACTGCTGAACATAGGCTACCATTTTATATTTTCAGCCATCTGGCTCAAGTAAAAACTTTTATGATTAACTTGCAAACAAAGGCCTACTCATACATATTTCATTAGTCTTCTAAGCTTCTAGAATGAAATTACCAAAGTGTAATCGAGTGTAACATAACATACTCCAAAATTAAGGCAAAACAGGGCATTACAACTTGGAGTAGAACCTGCGGAACTATGTTTACGGTCAATTTGTAACATGGGCTGGCACTAAGGGGCATCACGTCACGGTGGCTGACACAGGCACGAGTTAAATTGTGCGGCCGCGCTGCCACTGTAAGCTCGTACGTACATTATGAGGAGGGTGCTCGCGTTGCTGTTGTTGAGTTAGACTTGTTTGAAATTGAGCTCGTGGATTTTTTTGTGTTGTGGAGCATAATTTAACACTTTTAATCTTATAAAGGTACGAATCTACTAAGTCCTGACAAACTGGTAAGAATGAAGAAAATCTTACGCTGACCTAATGCGCTTACATAATCAGCCTATAATGTTCACACTCCTGGAATATCAGCCTCCTCTCTTCGAAAGGGAGTGGGCTGTAATTCACCACGCGGGCCCAGTGTGGGTTGGTGGATGTCACATATCATGTCTTAGAATTTTTGGTTCTATGACATACAGGTTTTCTCACGATGTTTTCCTTCACCGTTTTGAGAACAGTGGTGATGAAGCGCCTGCCTGGGTTCGAACCCACGACCTACAACTCGTTAGTCGGGACCGATACCACAGGGCCACTAATGCGTTTACCACAGGAATAACATAGCATAGAATTAGAATCTTCCGCTGCCACATACCTGGCTTCCTCGGACTCATAACATGACCAAAAGAGAGCTGCACCACGTAAGGGTACCGCGAAAAAGTTTTCAGAAACAATTTCATATCCCCAGATGACATTGAGGAAACGTGGTTGTTATTTCGCAGATGAAAACTATTCATGAGGATTTCTGTTGTGTGAGTCTACAAAAAAGATTGAATCTAGATGCCTTGTATGAGAAGAGGTCTTTGCCCTGCATAAGTACAGTCAGCCGCTGGTATAATTTGTAAACTATTCAAAGTACTAGCTTATTCGCGCGTGGATGTCGGATTTATTCCACGGGAACGTACATCCAGAATAAAAATCGTAAGTGTTAATCCAGGTTATAAACTGTCTGTGTGCCAAATGTAATCTAAATTGAGTAACAAACACACAAACACCTAAACATTCGCATTTCTACTATGGACGTGTGAGTTTTACAGCTTCTTGAATTTTTTTTCGTCACAAAACTTTTACTTATTTATTTATTTAACTATTTACACCAGGTACTGAATTAAAAGACTAACTAAATAAATACAGAAACAAAAGGATATTTTAGGCGTCGAAGTACTCATCCGGAAACGTGCCCAGAACACTGGCAGCATTGGCACGTTGAATAATATTAAAGTAGGATAAATGAAACAAATTGGTAGGTACCTACATAATGAGCATCTAATTTTCGATTTATTCTGATATTTATCGAGTAAAAAACAACAGTCATCTTCTTGTAGTTAATCTCCCATCCTTAACGAGGATAACAAACAAGTAATAATTAAAGACGCGGTACCTACGTCAAAATGATGGCTGAAATATAGCGTTTACTACATATATTAAATTATCTCTCTGACCATAATAATTATTTGCTCAGCAATGTAAGCGGCAAAATGTAATGAAGTTTTTAGTAATTTGCCATTTCATGTTGATGAAATGAGTGAGTTGGGTTGTTTTGGCTTGCTCTCGTCTTTCTTGCTAGTGTCTTTAACATTGTACCACGGATGTTTACCTCGAAGAGGTGGCTTAGTCTACTGGTCGTAGAATGTCTCTTTCACATAATGTCGCTTTCGCAGAATCACTCTTTCTTTCTCAAAAGGTCGATTTCTCACAATGCCTCTTCAAAAACTCCTCTTCAATACTGCGAAAGATTCATTCGTGGATCTTTGGTAATCGTTACGGGTCGTCAGATGCCCGAAAGTCTGACAACCAGTCTTACCAAGAGGTATCGCGTATCGTATTACGCAGTTACAGGGGTTCGGAGGCTAGATAGACAGTCGCTTTATGCAAAATACTGGTATTCAGATGCATCCCGTTAGATTGGAAGCCGACCCCAACATAACTGAAAAAAGGCTAGCAGATGATGATAGGGTCTAATTAAGTCATTCTGATACCTACTTAAAATACTGCGCCCCGCGGTTTCACCCGCACCAGTGTCGACGCCGTAGGAATATCGGGATAGAAAGTATCCTATGTGTTAATCCTGGTAATAAAACATCTGTGTGCCAAATTTCTTCCAAATCCGTTCAGCCGTTTGTGCGTGAAGAAGTAGGTAACAAACATACAAACACACACACAAACTTTCGCCTTTGAAATATTAGTGTGATACAAAGTTTGCATTATAAACAGAATTTTAAACGGACGTGTCAGAAACAATTCCCACTAAATGCATTTAAATTAAACGCGTTACTGAACATTGCAGTTGACAGGTACATAATAATAAAGGTGCAGTTTAGCCTGTTACTAGGATGGCAATATAATAAATTAAATTATTTAGTATTTTGTGTGACCTATACTGCCTATCCTGTCCAACAAGCCACTAGTGTAATCCTAACTAATATTGTAAATGCGAAAGTAAGTTTGTTTGTTATCTTTTCATGCCTAAACCACTGAACCGATCATCCTGAAATTTTGCATATACGTTGTCAGGTATACAGAAACGGACATAGGGGTACCTATCATCCCGAAAAAAGTGCTGTTCCCGAGGAAAACAACAATAACGTTATTATGATAATAGATGGCGCCACGTGTTTTTTTCTTGATCGCAGACGAACTCGCGGGCAACAGGTAGTATAATTTATAATCAATATTCTTTATTTCAGACTACTCAAAATCCTATGTAGTATATTAGTATCAATGATTTAAAAAGTATGTTAGTAAACTTTTACAAACTAAAACACATTGGCACGTGCCTCCGTACCAAGTGCCTTATAAAGGGACTGCCCACTTTGTCTAATAATGTTTGTTGGAGCTTCCGCGCAACCTAGCCATTATTGACGCAGTTCTCTTCCTCGCCAATCGTCAAGACGGACTTCTGCGAACATCTGCGAAGCGCTGCAGAAGCGCGGAAGCCCCATCAACATCCTGAATCGATTATTATATTACACGCGCAAGACGTTGTAGGCTCTCTGCGTATATTTCACCCATAAACTGCACGTGTAAAAGCTTTGGCAGTATGCTTTGAAAACCGCGACATCCTTATTACAAAGTGCAAACTACAACTACCATATTACTGCTGCGTGTATTGCTGCTATTAATGATAATGCCATACATTTTAAATAATTTTGCTCGTTATAATTATGGACAGTAAACTGTATTAATTGTAACTGGATATGTAACAAATTGATAACATTTCTAGTTACCAATCAAATAGTCAACTGAAATTAATAAAATGACTTGCCGGAATTTGTACAGTCAACAAAATAGATAACACACCAAAAAGTTTTTTTTTTTATGTTCTCCGAAGTAAAATCTTTGACATTGATGTATTGGAGTGCGTTTAGAGTTAAACAGTCTATGTTTTTGCTATCCATACCTGAAAAAGTTTAAGCTTTTCGTTCTAAATACTGTATGTAACGACATAAAAAAGGAAGCTTCCTTCAATAGGAACTAGGCCGCCCAGGCAAACCTATTAGGACCTAAACTTCTCACTAAAGCGCTTATTCATGCAAAATTACTGTAGCAAAATGAATTGGACGTAGGTGTCAGTGGAAATCTTGAATGGCAACACATTACTCCGTGAACATCATCCAAGTCGGCCTGGGGCGAAATTTATTGACGTTTCACGAAACGTGTGCGTAAGTCCAAAAGTTTTGAGGTAACCCTATGAGGTATTCTTTAAGGAATAAGCGGACGCGTTTTGGAACAGGCCACAGTGCTACACTTTAAGGCTACGTACGCACTGATATATGACGTGCTCACCGCCTAGAGCATACTTAACATCTCATCTCATCAATATTATAAAGGCCAAAGTTTGTGAGTGTTTGTGTGTGTGAGGGTGTGTGTGTGTTTATATATTTGTTACTTCTTCACGCTCAAATGGTTGGACCAATTTTGATAATAATTTTGTATGGAGGTAGCTGACACCCTGGATTAACATATAGGCTACTTTTTATCCCGATATTCCCGCGGGATCGAAACTTATGCGGGTGAAACCGCGAGTCCCAGCTAGTCCTTCAATAAATACTAGGTGACAAGCACGCAGCGCGGCCGGTTACGAAAATTCTAGAGCGTTCGTTTCATTTCGCTATTAGAAAGTTTTTAAATTTAATTCGGTTGAAGTAGTAGTAATTGACAATGGAGAAACTTACATCCAACAGTAGATAGCACTTATTTTGGGGTAGGTACTTTTACCTCCTACAATAATTCTTATAACTTAGACCATCCACCTAAGGTCTTAAGGGACCGTCATACATTATAGTTGCGTATAAATAGCGTCGGTTGCTGAAATTTTGAGTACTACGTCACCGTTCGACGAGGTCATAATTAATTTGTTTCGTGACGTCATGACTGAAGCATCTACATAATAAATTGTATGGAGATGAAGACTAATTTATGGACAAGGGTGTATTGTTATGCGCCATATACAATACGTTATTGCTATTATCTTAGGGATCATGATAAAGGGTCGCTCTGCATTCGATTTGATGGACGTGTGAGGGTTGGGATGAATTTGTTATAAGCTTATTGTTTTAAATGGTGGATATTTTATGGCGACTATTGATAGGGTTAGTTTTCGACAAAGTGGGAAGGTGATCTAATGTGTAATGTGCGTTTTGTGTGTGCAGAATAACCATTTTTTCTTTCTTTTCGTTTATTTCATCTATTCTTTATGTATTTTTTGACGAAACTTCAGAATTGTTTGGTAAAACTTGTACTGTTAATGTTGTTTACAAAAGTCGACCTTATATAGTGCAGGCTGGCAGTAAAATAACTCTGGTTGCATTCGAACAGTCACGCGAATTAAGAATCACCTTTAAAGTTTTTGTATTAGGTTTTTGTTTGGATTAAACCAGTGATGACATAAGCGCCTTCATGTAAACACGTTAGACTGGAATAAACTCAATAAATATAACTTTGTATAATTTTAACGCCCCCACATAATATTTTACACTATTCATATATCACAGTATTTAAGTACTTATGTATAACATCTCAAATTGAAGTTTGAAACCTTTTTAAGCATTTCTGAACTCTGTAGTAAAGCTAAGAAATGTAAAGAAGTGTTCATGATCATTTAACTTGTTAACTCAACTTACAGCTTGTTGCACTTTCTTCAGATAAGCTTCGGTTATCTTAACTTTAGGGCCGGCGCTGACTGACGATGCGGCACGGCACGGCACGGTAAAGGATTTTATTTCTGATCAAGTTCTTTTTATCCTTATTTCAATGAGTTAAGAATTCATATTACTTTATTTCGATACAATTATATCGTGGCAAGTCGTGGCATGCCGCGGGATACCGCGCCACCTATTGCCGCGGCGTGCCACCGCAACCCGCGAGCCACATTAGGTCACAGGATTATGACAGCTAAACTAATTAAAAGAAAAAAGGTTTCGGCAGGCTGGGCTTTCTGCGGGATGCCACGACGTGATGCGGTATGCTCTGGCCCTTAGATAAATTCACACAAATTCTATATATAATTTTTGTTGTTATCAACATAACATAAGATCACCTCTGTAATTCCCGAAGGGTAAGGCAGAGGTGTACTTATAGTAACACCCACATTTCACCAGTTATGTTTAAGTGCCATGTAATAGTGGGAGAGCCTATTGCCATAAGCCCCAATACATCTGGATGCAGACCGGAGTCTGGACTCTGGACTGCTCCTGAAAAATTCCTGATACAAAAACCCAATAACACTTTTCCCGACCTGGTAATCGATCCTTGGAGCCTCATGCTCAACAGTAGCACTTGCGACTCTAGACCAGCGAGGCAGTTTTTTTTAAGTTTTTTCTAGTAATAAATAAATAAGTAATGCCAACCCGGAAACTGTCAAACAGGCCCCTAATGTTTACCAAACAGTTATCTCCGTCGTTATTCGGGTGATATCGGTCGGCTTCGCTAGTTGTAGATAAGTTAGGGTCCCTACAAATTGATACATGTGGCGAGGTTACAAGTTGGGATCAACTATAGGGAATTGGTCGAGAGAGATTATGATAAACCTGTTACATCAAATTGTTTGCTTCCTACTCAGTTTCAAGATCAAATTATAATATTTATCTGAATTAGAACTTTGTTTAATTCCGTTAAACTAATATTAAAGTTATCTATTTATAATAATAAAGTTAAAGAGTTTTTTTGTTTGTTTAATCTCGCTAATCTCTGGTCAATCGGATTTGCATTTGATAGTTTGAGCAAGGCTATAGGCTGTTTAACATCACGCTACGACGGAGCCAAGCAACAATAATAAAAAAATGGAAAGAATGTAAAACGAAGTAAACTCAAACTCAAAGAATTTATTTCAATTAAACCATTTACAGGCACTTTTAAATTGCCATGAAGTCGGTCAGTCCGAAAATATGAAGCTAGTTGCCCATTCCAAAGCGTAGGTAGGCTCCATGGACACACTTTTAAATTATATTTTACAAAAATATTAGTTACATCATTAATTTATAATTATATGTGAGAACGAAGTAAAAAAAAGACGTACGCGCGAAGTAATAGCACGGGCGGGCGATGGGATGCGACCCGGTGGATTGGGGGCCAAACTTTTACACGGACGAAGTCACGGGCAGAAGCTAGTTTGGATGTTTCATATTCAGAAACATAAGGTCACGCCTGTAATCCCAGAATGGTTAATTATCTCGAGAAGTTCCTCAAGGAAGAGTTCTGGCCGAAGGGTGTTGTGTACCGCCAGTTTCGTGGCCGGCTATATGACACCAGTCAGTGAAACACGACGCAGACACTTCGTGTGCGTTAGTTAGTTTTTAGTGTAATTATAATGTTGTATGTATTTACAGTATTTTCAAGTCATATTAATATTGTATTGTATGTATTTTTATGGGCCTTATGCCTGAAATAAATGAATGGATAAATAAATAAGCAGTTGTTTACTTAGATAGATAGACAAACCATTTATTTGGCGCACACATGACAGAACAACCACCATCCAACCATCTTTACTCGTACATACCGAGACCCCTCCGTGCCTCGGTTGGTCCCGATGTCATTCGTGGCATGGATCTTTGACAGTCGTTACGGGTAGTCAGAAGCTCGAAATTCTGATAACCAGTCTTACCAAGGGGTATCGTATTACCCAGTAACTGGGTTGTGGAGTTCAGATAGGCAGTCGCTCTGTGTTAAGTACTGGTATTCTGCTTCATCCGGTTAGGTTACACATATATGGGAAATACGACATAACATAGTTGGGAAAAGGCTAGGCAGATGATGAAAAGAAAGCACAACACACAAAAGTACAATATTAGATGATAACCAATTACCAAAACCAAAATAGTTTTGCTACATCCGGTAGGATAGGGAGCCGACCCCAAAACAAAAAATAGTTAGGTAAAGCCTAGGCAAATTGATTTTTTATCCTGGCTACACAACATGGAATACTTTTTATTTTGATACATGACGAGTACTATGCAGTATTTATCCAGTACTGGTTAAATTACTCTAGGAAATATTATTGAATAGTCCAGGAACGATAACAATACTACGGTAGAAACCCCTCTGTAACATGCCTGTCAATAGCAGACGTAGGTAAAGGCCTTGAAGCCTCCGAAACAACGCCACGTGACTTGTCCGTTGGTTGTCTTTGACGGGTTGTCTTTGTCTTGGCATAGACAATCGAACGGTCACGTCACCGGTAAATGTCTATGGAATACATTTCAATGATGTTCATTTGTTTGGGGGTTTGGGTGATTGGAGATTGTCGTTTGTTTTTATTTTTGTACTTAATTGAATGGCTTAGTTTCTCGGATATGAATCAAGAAAATAAATTTACATCATAGTTTAAGCAAGCGTTCCCGCAAATTATAGTACAGACGCCAGCACATCAACCTACCCAAAACTGTCAAATTTTCACAATCAACTTTGAACCTTATGCTTTAGCGATAAAGTTGAAAATCTATCAATGAAATTTGACAGATTGTAGTAGCTTGATGTGCTGGCGTCTGTACATTACAATATGTGTGACCTAAACCCGCACTTAAGTCAAGCTTGAAGGTCAAACTAAACTGAAAAACACTCACGACTGCCAGAATCGTATTGTTAAAGTAAATACCAACGTTTTCACGACTATTGCAGACATCATTTTTCTAGCTGCTGTGTCTCGTGCGTCATGTCGATCACGTTACGCATTATGCATCGACAATATTATATTCAAGAGTGTGTATCCGAACGTACTAGTTATTTTGTTCACGTCTATCATCTGTCACTCAGTGCCCTGTGCTCTGTGTAGTTTTGCGTTGATCATGTATTACTGTGTTCTGTATGTTACCTATTCTCTTGGATATTTTAACTCGTCCCCACGCTATCGTTTATCGAACTTTTGTTTACGCTTCTAACGTTAATATTCTACTGTACATAATTATTTGACTTGTTTATTTGCGATTTGGATTCTGACACTCACGATGTCAAGGTGCCTGAATTGTAGTGTGGCTATTAATCCAATGCGAAGGCATACCTACTGTAACTTGTGCCACATGTTCCGTTTTTCCTTTTGAGTCAAATGTATCTACTAAAGAGATTTTTTTTTTTTTACTTACGTAAAATATCAATGCTTTTGGGTTGAGAACCATGCCCTGAATCCAGGGTAATCAGTTTGATTTTGACAGTTCAACAACATTCACAGCGTTATTTACGTGTTGAGCAGACAAATTTTTCGAACTTATGAGGCAATGGATTAGCAATTCGTTTCAAAATGATTCAGATTCCAATTGATAGCGTGTTACTCAATTAGGGTGCCTATATACAAATCATAGTACAGAGCCCGGTATTAGACTTGATTTTTTTGCGTGACTGTTTACTAATCGAGTGTTGGCTATCTGCTTAGACCAAGGTATAAAAATGACAATGAAAGGTTGCTAAAAATTAATTTTGATAATAAGAACACCGGAGAACATCAATGACGGCCATTTTAGAGATAGTTATTATCTACACCTATAAAATAACGTAACAACAAATACGAAATTCCTACATCCTTCTAATCATAAACTTTCCATTACTCCACACATTTACATTAAAAACTTCACACAAACTGACATCATCAAACTCCATATTTATTTTAAGACCAACTTTCAAGTTTGAAGTACAAGAACGGGCTTCCAAAACTTTATAGCGAAATTAGCATATACGGAATAGACAGTAGTGCAAACACTTAGATGCTGAAGTTAGACGCCAGCGCTTTATACTCAGTCACCCACCTATGCACGAACTAAAGTGGCCTCCATAAATTCAGACGGTGTAAGTTTAAACGGTAATTCGGGAGTTAGGGAGAATGGAATGGTTTGTTTGTTGGTGAATGTGGGTGTACAATCGATAAGGTAATGTTCCCGATTGGACTTCTCATCGGCAAAAATTATGAATTTCCACACAAACTTGAATCCCTTTTAAAGGAAGAATTCTTAAAAATACTTCCATAAGGTTCACTTTTGTTAACTTTTGTGAAAAATCTCATGCTGCTAGACTTAGCGGTTTAGACGATGCGTTCTCCGTCGGTGAATGAATGTGTTTAAGATTTTTATTAAGAAGATTTGAGTAAAATCTTTAAGTGGGCCAAGATCAACATTAGGTCTAAAGGAAAAGTACAAAACTTGGTAAATTGGTAAATCAATGTAATACTATAATGAAGGGAGAAAAGTATGAGACACTAGGCATACTTCTTTTAAGTCCTTGAATTACGTCAAGGTGTTCATAATTACAAAGTACAAACTGTTGTCACCGCTCCCTCTAAGCAATTATGGTAATTTCTCTGTCCTTGTAACGGTCATTGGAAATCCCATGTTCAGTCGTGAATGTTCATGGAGAAACTTTACATAATTATACCGATGGTCATGAATATTCCTTAGCCTATCCCAATTACTGTACTTAACGAGGCAGGAATGACAAGAATAAAAGTCGTCACCAAAATCATTCAAAAATTTGCTGAAGCCCACGAACACAGACTTCACCGACATGTGAATGTCGAGGCGCTTCAGTTGTTAGAAAACACGGACATAGTGCGTAGACTAAAGGTAACTAAACCATTTGAGTTAGTGTAGTATTTATATGGTGAATGAATAATAGTGCGGTGCTAATGGTGCAATACATGTAACACATGTACAAAGTGTTTTATCAATTTATCTGGGGGCCTAAAAAGGCCACTTTGGCAGAATCATAAAACAATTCATATCACGCAATTCATCTGTATGACAGTTTCACACTTATATATCCCTGAAGGGTTAGGCAGAGGTGTACCTATAGCATTTTACGAATCTCCATACATAACTGTCATACAGATGAAATTGCGTGATATGAATTGTTTTATGATTCTGCCAAAGTGGCCTTTTTAGGCCCCCAGACCTAAGAAAGTGCTACGAAACTGTGTAAAAGTACAAACTGGCACTATTCTTAGTTATGACATATCTCGTAAAATATTAAGTTAGAGTTAAATTGCTTATGAGTCTATTAGGCTAGATTGTAATCAATTACTAAGAACTTTAGTTCTGATTAATAAAGAAAAAAAACAGTGGCACTCCGGGAGTGCCGAGAGAAGTGAAAACAAAACACAAACAGAATACTTTGCCATCATTCACTGACATATCGGATATACATTAAAACCGAATACTTCCCGAGGACAGCCGAACACATCCGAAGCGGTGTTGGTTACGGTAACAGTGGCGCAAGTTCAATGGTTTTTACCCATCTCAAAAAATGCCCCACGCGCCTAAAGAAATTTACACTTAAAAACACAACAAGGAATAACTTAATTCCACAACTTTACACGTGCTGGCCACATCCTGCAACCCGACATCCACGCCGTAAGTTTTCCCTGAAGGCGTATATTTCTCTATACACGGGTGTCTGTGTCTAATAAAGTGGTCACAGTCGAAGCAAGATTAACAGCGTCTCTTTATTATTGTTTGCGTTCGGGCGCGCGCATAATGGAGCCTTGGAAAGGCATGGCGGATTGGGAATCGAAGAGTATTGGTATTATTATGATGAATGAGTGTTTTGTGGTCTTTTGATGTAAGAAAGGTTTTTGGTCTGCGCTGGGAATTGAATTTTGTTTTGTCAGTTATGGTTTATTTTATGAAAGTAAAGTAATTTTGTTGGGTTTTGTTGTTTCTCTGTCCTTTAATGTATCTGTTTGTATATGAGTCTTGTTACTTGATTAAAAAAAAAAAATGCTATGTTGGTCAAAAGAATTGAAGATTGTAAGGACGTCTGTTTTATTGTAGCACAGGGGGTTTGCTCTCCATTTTGTTGATCTAATGCCTTCGTTTTTGTCATTGTAGTCCAAATTACGAAAACTAAAACCACTATCCCCCTTACTAATAAACGTTGTAAAGGTAGCGTCTGTATAGTTACACAACGCTTTGTCTTCTTTCGAAAATCAAATTTCTGACGACTTCTCTCTGAAACTATTTCGTCAGAAACGAAACTATTCATGTGATAAAATACGTTTATTAGTATGAGGGCTAGTGTATAAGTGTCGCTTTTGCATAATAATATGTAACATATCACATTACATAACGAGAGGCTAAGCAGAGATGTAAATATAGTACCTACACCCACATTGCGCCAGTTATGTTTTAAGTCCCATGTAATATAGGCGAGCCTATTGCCATTGGCCGGGCACAAATACAGACGCGGGGGCTACTACTAATAAAAAAAAAGAAATATATTTTGATACTTCAATATTTTCTATTTTAATACATCGATCAAGCTAGTTGTCATTATTAATCGGTTCGTTTAACCGGTCAAGTTCCGCGCGTAACCCATGAGTTACGATACAATAGAAAATCAATTGTGTCTCATTAGCGGAGCTTAATGAGTTAATAAAATTACGAACTGGAAATAATAAAAAAATACTATCAAGGCTTGCGTTTGTTTGGAAGTCCCATGTTTAGTATTTGACACGTATGGAATATTTTGTGATCTACACTCTTCTTAGCGTGCCAATGACAATCTAAATAGAGTCGGCCCAGAATTTGGCTAGAAGTTATTCAAGTATGTTTTTGTGTATTTTTAAACAATATAATATTTACATCTAATATATAAAATTCTCGTGTCACAGTTTTCGTTGCCATACTCCTCCGAAACGGCTTGACCGATTTTGATGAAATTTTTTGTGCTTATTCAGTAGGTCTGAGAATCGACTACTATCTATTTTTCATACCCCTAATTCGAAAATTACGCGGGTGAAACCGCGGGGCGCAGCTAGTAATAGTATAAGCTAACAGACTTAAAATAATAATAATTTATAAATAAAATAAAATAAAATTAAAGGGGGAAAGAATCAAGGTATCAAAAAATTCGTCTGCATCGCTGTCAACAGGAAAATTGCTTAAAAGTCTGGCAGCCTAGGCCACGTGAAGAGTCGACCAACTGAAATCCTACTTCATACTAACCTACTAATCCTACTAATAATAATATATTATTATAAACGCGTAATATTTTAAATGCGGAAGTTTGTAAGGATGGATGGATGTTTGTTACTCTTTCACGCAATAACTGTTAAACGGATTTGGATGAAATTTGGCAGACAAATAGTTTATAACCAGGAATAATACATAAGATACTTTTTATCCCGATATTTTCACAGGATCAAAACTTATGCTGGTGAAACCGCGGGGCGCCGCTAGTGCAATTGAATTTTTACCGATCAAGCTAGTTGAGTAAGCAAGGGTTGTTATTTCGTTTAATTACAAACTGGAAATTGGACATTATTTTTCAAAGCCTATCAACGTGGACACCCAATCGAAAAGAGATCCCTTTTTTTCAATTTAACAAAAATAATCGACTCGCCACATAATATCATCGCCATGAAACATTCAAAAACAATTTTGGACCATCGCAAAATAGGGTTCTATTTCCTTCTTGTTATCTCACCATCGGGGGCTATTATGCGATGCCTTTCCAAATTATATTCGTGAATAGGCACAATGAGACATGGTCCAAATTTGTTATTAGGTGTTCGTAAAGAGGTGGCTATGTTTGTGTCCAGGTGGAGTTGTGACTCTATGCTTGTGGAAGTGAGAGGTATTCATGTTGAAAACAATCAGTAGGCCAATTACCGTGATAAAAAACGTTAAAAATCTAGTCGCAATCTCATCTCAGCGACAGTCAATTTTGTCAAAAATCTAGGGATATTAGAGGTAATTATGTTTGACAGAATAAGACTTAGAATAGGAATTGAACGTTCTTAAAAATACAGGAATTGCCCCTCAGCTTATTACCACAATCAACATTTTAATTTATAAAAGCTCAATCTGATAGCCTAATATTTGTTAAGAAAATGTTCCATATGGTGGTCTTATTTCATCTTCATCTTGAGTGATTTGACTGACTGAAATCAAACCCCAAAATCAAAATCAAAATATTTTATTTCACATAAACCTACATAGGCACTTATGAAACGTCAGAAGCTAGGTGCACGGTTCCAATTGGTCGTTTCCTATGGAGAAGAACCGGCAAGAAACTCCACGAGTACTCTTTTAAAAATAGTTGGTTATTACAATGTTTTCAAGGTACAATAGGTATGGGAGGACAGCGTAGGCCTGTCAACAAGTACCAGGTACTTGATAATATAAAAAAAATCATCTACAGATCTAAAGTCTAAAAGGCCTACAAAGTTCTCACATTTACAAAATTAGAATCCATCAAAAGGATAAAGTAAATAACAAAATTTATAAAAATCTACTAAAACCAAGTGACATGATTGCCATTACAACCACTAAAATGTTTCACTGGGATTAATAATTCGCAAAACTTAACACTGAAGCAGATTTCTGCCACTATACCAATGGGAGCATCAACGTCCCGAATTCAGTGCGATATCCAATAAAAAACAAAAGCTATTATCAACCATTATGTGCACACCTTAACTAGCGCAACACTTGGGAAGAAATTTGTATAAATTAAATGAAAACGGTACAAATGAAAGAATTTATCATTTTGTACGTGTCCCGACTTATATTGAGTATCGCTTTTCTTTATTTAATTTGTGCCGTCTGTCCTAGGGAATTTCATTTTCTATACATACGTGACAAGTTATTGGCTCCGTGTGACGGTTCGGTATATTTAAATTGGAACCGTGACACGAGTTTTCTGAAGGCGGTGTTATAGACGAGTGTAATATGCGTCGTTTTGTTGGCTCTTAATATTCGGTAAAGGAAATATTTGGCGTACCAGCTGATTATTACTTGGCAATTTTTCTGTGAACTCAATATACAAGATATATATGGAAACGCAAGGACGCATTTTGCCAATACAAAGGCTGTGTGAATATCGGTCGGTGTATCAGTATCAGAAACGCGTGGTCGTATTTAATAATTTGGTACAGATCATCAAACTGAACAAACTCAATTGTACCAACATCGCAATGACAAAAAAATAATAATCGGCCGTCCCATACAAAATTTCAATACCTACTCGACCCAAATGTTTGGGAACCTTATTATTTTTTCGCGATTACGATATTGGTCTGATGGCCTGTACCTCACTCTTAATTTCTGATACCCGCTGTATAAGCCACTATACCTTATCGTATAAATAAAAGTTTGTTTAGGTACCAAATGTATGGAAAGGTTTACAAAGCTTTACCATAGACACTGATCACATTAGCCTAATCGGATTTCTTAAAGCTTGGCAAAATTCATCCACCAATAAAAAAAACCTTTATTTATGCCTGTTTACCTATATCCTGTGACGGTAAGAACTATAAAAAACATAGTTTCAAATTATTGAAAAGGTTCTGAGAAAACCACAAACACTCTTTAGAACATCTCAAAAACAACAGAGCTAAACGAAAGTAAACACGAAACGAAATACAAATTCCCCACCGACCTTTTCCCCGTCTCTTTTAAAACGAAAATATCAAAACAATGTCGTGGACGATGGTTTTCTTATTAATTTACTTTAATTAAAACTGACTTTTGCTGAAATAACTTGATTACTACGCTGTGGAACGTTAAAAAAAAACGTTATTACAAAACACTTTGGCACAAAAGGAATTCTCATTCTCTCGATTATACTGAGTTTCAGTAAAATGTTTCTGTATTAAATTGCTTGAAAAAGTAGACTGTTTTAGCTGTGCTGTCGTTTCTTCTAGATATTATGTAGACGCTTGTTTTAATTACTTAGGTGAGTTTTAAATGTTTTAATATTCATTCAGACTAATAAAACAATTTACTAACTCTCTTTTCTCTTATTTAAATCATACAAATCAATTTCTTTGATTAAATCATGAATCATTAACTGCGATAGCCTTAAAAAAAATATCAACTTATTATGTTATATATCATCATCAAAATCATCTAAGGTTTTATCTCTCCGTAGGAAATTAAACAATAAACTACGTATGGCTTTAGTTATTAGAATATGTTGATGATCACGATAAAAATTGATTCAGGTTGACCAGAAGATTGATTGTTTTTGAAGTAAAAAATGCTAGAAAATGTAGATGAGTCAAAGACCGCTATCAACTCAGCCAGTTAACTCAGCCTATCGTAGTATACTGTAGGTCATAGGCCTCCTTCTTAAGATCGTCGTTCCATCAAGCTGGGGGGCGTCCCACACTACGCTTGCCGATACCCAATTATGAATAACCGCTAATTGCCGTCCTAAAACGCGACAACTTAGTATATTATCCCTTACATTATTTTCTACTAAACTTTCACTTTTTTGAGCAGGCATTTTAACCTGACCCTTTCACCCATATGACCATCATTCAGAATCCTCATATAACTGGAGATCTAAAGGCGGCATCACACATTGGCTATATCGTTCTGAAATAAGGTCCGATCTACATACTCCCGCTAGGTGGGACACATGTTTTACATGAAAAAGGAACGGTCCTTTATGGGAAAAAGCAATATCGTGTTAGTGCTTGTGTTTTGTTTTTGGTCCAAGTTTTGAGAATATAGCGACTACAGAAATACAGAGAAAAAATGCCTCTCGTAGAGAGGTTTAAAGTATTCTCAAACAAGTTTTTTTTAAATACGGAGATCTTCCTAAAATAAATATTGAAAAAGCAAAACAAATTCCGTTGAGCTTTGTTATAATGCTACAAAAGCATAGCAACCTCAGCTACGCTGTTGCTACGGCGAAGCTGGAATTTGTTAGGCTATGCGTAGCGTAGCTCATTTAACTGATTATTTTTACAGGAAAATCTGTGTCTTTCATTCAGATACCTATCACATTCGTCAGCATAATTTATGATAAATCTTCCTAAAAAATATCGGCTAGGTAAAGGAGGTTTTCGATGTGATATACTTCTTCAGGCACGTTGAGCTATTTTTGTTAAAAATGGCGGAAAATCTTACGGGATCGCGCTTTTCACATGCCAATGATAACAGTATAGCTATGAGTATAACGCGTTGCGCTTGGCAAGCAAATAGTTGTAAGTTTTCACTTCTGACTGTTCAAAATATATAGCCAATCATGAGGCTGGCCCTCCATGACTGCCTATATATTTTGTTCTAACACAATTTTTTCACCCGTGGTTCCCTAAAAACTACACCACCACCTAAGTGCACTTGTGATAAAACGACACTATGTTCAGTAGGGTCATTGTGAAAGTATACCAACAATGTGCGGCGCGAACTAGCGTACCGGTATGTTCACAATTATTGTTAACTAGCTGTGCCCGCGACTTCGTTCGCGTGGATGTCGGAAAACAACAGGTAATGTGTCGCTTAGGAAAGGTGTAATTGCCACTCCTTCATTGAAATGGAAGAATCATCAGATCTTGCCTGGTAACGCTTTCCTTACCTAGGGTTCGCTACCACGGCCCTTTCGACTGCAATCACTGCGTCTTCATGGTTCATAATGACAATGCGACGAAGTGTCACTTTGATTTTTGAGAATAAATTAAAATAAAAGCGCCTGCTCGAGGCTGATTATCTAACCAAATAGCCATAATAATGTCCATTAATTTTTATTTTGCGTCTGTCTTAGAATACCAACTTGTAAAATCATATCACCATTTTATCTAAAGTATATCTGAGATTAGTAGGTGAAGTCTTGGTTTCTTCTCTGTGGTAAATTTAGAATTTCTTAACTTGGTATTGAAGATATCATATATACCTACCAATATTATGCCTTATAAAGCATCGAGATATCTAGATGATAAAAGGAAGAATACATTAATGGTAAGAGCTTCTACATAAAGTTGCCCGTGTAAAAAGCAACCCATTAAACTTTGGTTATATTTGACACTGGCCGCCATTTAAACTACGAAGATGAAACCCATGAAAACTTTAGACATGATTTTGATTTAGACCTTATACTGCCGAAAACCAGAAAAAAAATTGTAAAGATAATTACAAAAAAATATAACCGACTTCCATAAAAAACCCTAGAAAGTGCAAAATAGTTTAGTTTGGGAAGACGTTGCGCGTTGGCAAGAAATTACAGACTTCTGAAACCAAAGGTCTATTGCACTTTGAAGTGTGTTTTTAAGTCGGTTGTATTTTATTTTATTTCACACAAAGTCGTGTAAGTTTATATTGAAAACCATGAAAACGACACATGATAAAAAAGAAAAAAAAAATTGCAACCGCCATCTTCGATTTTCATTTTGACGTCACAATCGGCTTCAGCACTCTCGAAAACCATGAAAACGACACACACTACCAATTTTTCGACTTTCATTTTAACCGGTATTGAGACGGTTTACCAACAGTCGATTGGTCCATGAACCGTTGGTCAACACCATTAACTTTTCATCCAAAGGACTTGTGACCCACGAACGTTGCCCCAACAGAACTCTACGTCAGTGAATGCTTAACCAACAGAATGTTTTGACCAATAACTTTTCACCCAAAGAACATTTGACCCATGTCAAATAGAACTAAGGATGCAAGGGCGAGCGAAGCGAGCTCGGGACTTGGGGCACCCCGACTCGGACAGGTAGGGTTCGAAGGGATGATGGCGGCTCAAGTGAGCGAGCAAAGCGAGCGAAGGGCACCTCGAGGTTAGGCTTGGTTAGGTTACTTTATACCCTTTTCACAGAAATAAAGGACTACCTACGTCTTATTATTATTTTACTTTCATCTTTCCCGGCGTCTGTTGGCCTTGTTCTTTGGGTGAAAAGTTATTGGTCAAAACATTCTGTGGGTAAAGCATTCACTGACGTAGAGTTATGTTGGCAAAACGTTCGTGGGTGAAAAGTCCTTTGGAAAAAAGTTAATGGTTTAAAGATAATGTTCACCAACGGTTCATGGGCCAATCGACGGTGGGTAAGCAGTTACAGTTTCATTTTAACCTCACTATTGGCACTCTCAAAAACCAATAAAACGAAACCCATAAAAAAAAATTGCAACCTCCGTCTTGGATTTTCGTTTTGACCTGCCTATCGGCTTCAGCGCCTTTGAAATCTATGAAAACGACATCCATGACAAAAAATCAAAACAAAATTGCAGCCGCCATCTTGGATTTTCATTTTGACCTGACTATCGGCTTCAGCACCCTCGAAAACTATCAAAACGACACCCATGACAAAACATTTGAAAAAAATGGAGCCGCCATCTTGGGTTTTCATATTGACCTGACTATCGACTTCAGCACCCTCAAAAACCATGAAAACGACAAACATGATAAAAAAATTGCAGCCTTCATCTTGGATTTTCATTTTGACCTGACTATCGACTTCAGCACCCTCGAAAACCATAAAAACGACACCCATGACGAAAAAGTTAAAAATTTAGGCAACCGCCATCTTTGATTTTCTTTTTGACCTCACTTACCGGGGTCAGGATCCTCGGAAACCATGAAAAATAGCTATCTCTCTCTCTCTCTGTGTGTGTGTGTCTCTATCTACCTATTACTTTGAAAAATGAGGCATAACGCTTTTTCGTTATTTGACGATTTCTCCCTTAGAACTCCTACCGCAAGCTCCATATAAGAACTTCGTTAAAAAACGCTCTGCGTTACTCAACTTTCTATATCAATAATGATCTAATTTCTTTTTCGCTCAGAACACCACATTCATTATTATTATCTTACATTATCCTCACTTTTTGTTTAAAATTATTTTAGCGCCACAGGCGCCACTAAATAAACCATCAATGGAAAGCGATTTTGTTTAATATTATAATCATTATCATTACTTTTTAAAATAACATAGACATAAGTAGGTATCTGTGTTATTTCGTCATTTAAGTAAGCATAAACTAATAGGACGTGATTATTCACATCACAATAACAATATGTTTTCGTTAGTAGGTACTATATCGCGCCAATAGATGTCGTTACGTGTTACTAAAAAACGTAAAAAGTTGTTCTAGAATACTTTAAATTGATTATATCTTTTGATAGAGTGAACCGATTGCGATGAAATAAAAACTAATCACTGCTCCGAGTTCTACACCATATTTGAGTATAAAAAGTAACCGTATTGGTTTGGTACTTTTTACGTTGACCCTGTTCAAATCAATAATCTGTCACATCCAAACAGACAAACAGACAAACCGACAAACAGACAAACAGATAAAAATTCCAAAAATTGATGAAATGGCATCTATTGGTTATCCTTTAACACCCCAACTATTTTTTTTGGAAATATTTTCAATGTACAGAAACGTCTCGTCTACAGATTTATTATATGTATAGAATAGATGGGGAACGAAATATTTCGGATGATCGGGTATTCTTTGTATTTGAAATCTTACTTTGACTAGTCAAAATCTTAGTTTATATAACAACTCAACATCACGCCTGTGTTGCCTGAAGCATAATAATAGTCAGCCTGTAATAGCCCACTGCTGGGACACAGGCCTCCTCTCGGTGAGAGGGGTCTCGGAGGAGCGTAATCCACTACGCGGGCCCAGAGCGGGTTGGTAGGTCATATGTCTTCGATTTTTTTGGTTTTAGAACATGCCGGATTCCTCACGATATTTTCCTTTACCGTTTTGAGAGCAGTGGTGATGAAATAATTTACACAAAGTAAAACGCCTTTCTGGGTTCAGACCTACGACCTACAACACGTCGTCGACCAATTGGCTACCATTGCACGAAGTGTTAGGTGAGTGTAGTTTCGGGATGGTTCACCTTCTAGCTTTTTGGACTATCCTTAAAACGGATAATAGCGGCTACTATTTTCCGTTTTAAAGATTATAATAAAACTAAACAATGTGAAACTGCCGTTTGTAATAATATTAACGTATAATCTTGTGGAGCACAACTTAACGTGCTTATTTTCTGCATTTTCATTCTAAAAAAAAAGAAATAATCAAACAATCGATGAGGGCGCCACTGCGCGGTCGGCGTCACCTTAAGTTTTTCACAACCATAGCCGACTTCTAGTAGACACAGATGCTACTGACGGACTATTTGGGATCCTGAATACTTACCCGTAACTACTGTCATAGATTATATTACGTCACCCATGACCGGAGTGATTTATCGTGCCCTCTGAACCACAAAACTAATATCTTGTTGTGTAAGGCTACCTACACACTGACAGGTGGTTTTCCTAGCGCCAGAGCCTAGCGAGTCAGCTTGTGAGTAGCGAAGTGAAACGAAGGCTCTCGAATTTTCTCAACCGGCCGCACTGCTCGCTTGGCACCTTCGCAGTCGCCTAGCGTGTAGGAAGGATGTCACCTGTCAGTGCGTACTTAACCTAAAAGAACAAACAGTTAAAACTTTCCTATTAAAATTAACTGCAAATTCAGGTCTTTTTTTCATCAACGCAACTCAGTATCACATTTTAAATCCCAATCTCTAAAACGTGTCCCTTTTCAATCCTTTTGCGAAAACAAAGCAAAGTTTCAAAGTTATCTCAGTTGAGCCTGACAGTCGTGCGACGTAACGAATGTTCCGTCTCATAGTAATTCCTAATCTAATGTAGTGACGTCACTTTAGCAGAAAGATAATGTCCCGTCATTTCCATTATTCACTCTCTTTTAGAAGTGAGTTAGGGCTGTTACATAAATGCGGTTACTTTTGACCAAGTGAACAGTTTTTGCGTGTCTCATTTTAATTTTAATAAATCTATTGACCGTGGCTTTCATTTTGTGGTAGAGAAGATCCTGTGTAAGTGTGCACTTTTCTCGTCGTGTGTATTTTTTTTATCTTTTAAAGGTAGATCTCATGTGGAAGCTTGCTTAAAACGTTGATCACAAATTTATTGTTGATGTTATCATTCTACATGGCGGGAACCTCGTGTAAGCTGAGAAAAAAAAAATGCAACCGAATTGATAACCTCCTCCTTTTTTTGAAGTCGGTTAAAAATAAATCTAATATCTTTTTTTTTTTTTAAGGATTGGAAATCATCCAATGACTCCTCCCGCTCTGGGTGGAGCGGAAGGGAGTGTCAGACTCTTACTGACTAAAACCCGTCCGTGTTCCTTCCATAGCCCTTTATGTTCCGGGGTAGCTGTAACCCTTTCGGACAATCCCGCTGCCCCGGCAGGCTTCGGCCCTAACGGGCCCCTCCTTTGATGCTGACATCTCTTTGAGGCGCGCGTGGAACACATACGCGCCGTCCGGGCCTGGTCCTGATCGGACGGCGAGATACCCATTACTCGCCGTCCGCAGGCCCGCGTCTACGGTGGCCGAGAGTCGTCACGCGGCTCCCGACGCCCGGGGCGTCTACCGCGGCGGCTGGGACGGGCAGCTCTCTCCGCTCTCTCCCTCGCCCATCCCGCCACCTCCTTCGCTAGCATGACTGCTTCGCAGAAGGAGGTGACTGCCTCCCACTCCCTCTCGCCCCGGACCATGGCTTGGACCAGGGCCGGGCGCGAGAGGTCGCCGCCGCTGCCGATCGCCTCTACGAGGACACGGCGGTGCTCCGCCCAAGCGGGGCAGGCCTCCACCGTATGCTCCACCGTGTCAAAATCTAATATCTTGACTTAGCACACGAGGTTGTTGGCATGTGGAATGTAAGCTCGACTGTTAATTATGCTGGTTATCGTATCTGCCAATGGCTGATGGCCAAAAGCCTCGATCTACATCTATCGAGGCTCTCGTTATAGGCGGTTGGATCGAGGGCCTGATTCAGAAGGCAGTACTCCTCGAAACGGCTCGCATTGTAATGAGATTCCTATCTCTTGTCCCCTAAACAAGGTAGCTTGGACCCTGCTACCGACACCGGCAGTTCACTTTATTTTTCTATTTCTTCTTTTTTTTTTAATTTTTTTTTATATTTAAGTAAAAAATTAAAATGTACTAAAATAAGATAACTAAAAAATAATATTAAGTAGTTAATTCTTTATAACACACATAAAATAAAATAGAAGACTCTTTATTATGAATTCCATACGAATAGCAGATAGAAATTCTAAAATTTCTGTTGAACTACTGCCACTGACCAAAAAAAACCTATATTAAGATTTTTTTAGCAAGTCGCAACCCTACAGTCTTCATTTAACAATCAGCCTTATTCTGTTATCAAAAATTACGTCAGTACGCCCGAAGGACTTCTCTCATTTGACTGGCATTTGGAGTTTGTAGCAAATTATTTGTTTCAATCTCATAAAGACAGAAACTGGTACTCTCACTTCGATTTAATGAAACAAATACAGACAATGTAATATTTCAGTGCTTTTCATCAAAATATGTTTGTGTTTTGTTTTGTTTTAGTTTTTTTATGATATTTGTATTGTCTCGTTTATAACATTTATTCATATTGTTATAAGTACTGTAAATATAAATAATTATTTGGAATGTGAATTAGCCAAAAACGATTTAGAAGGTAGATATATACTCATCATCATCTGCCTAGCCTTTTCTCAACTATAATATTGGAGTCAGCTTCCAGTCTAACTAGATACAGATGAACACCAGTATTTTAGCGAGTGCCTATTTGACCTCCACAAACCAGTTAATGGTTACTGGTAAGGCTGGTTCTCAGACTTTCGGGCTTCTGACGACCCGTAACGACTGTCAAAGATCCACGAATGACAGCCGGGACTGCAATAGCTTAACGGGCTTTTCGAGGCACGAAGGGTTTTTGATAATAAAATAATAAAAAGATGGTCTCCCATCCACGGACCAACCGCAGCAAGAGAGTAGATTAACTTGTTCGATTGATCTGTGTGGCTGTTATTACTTAGCCACAAGCCCCGAGCATAAGTATATTCAAAACTTGAAAACATACTAAACAGACAAAATAAACTCCTATTTATTGACAGTCAAGATATTTTTGTACTAAACATCATACGTAGGTACTTACTGGATTTTAAAACCGCACATAACGATGTTATTTCAATAATCCATGTTAAGCGTACTACACTAATTATAATAATTGTAATTTAAATTATTGTAATATTTAATTGTAATCCAAATTTTCTTATAAATTGTAATACCTAATACAAATAGTACTAATAATTGTAATTTTTTTCAAATAATTGTTGTAAATTATCTATAATTTTGCATGCCCGTAATGAGGGTGACATATGTCCTGCGCTATAATTTAACGTCTTGTGTACCCACCATATTTCAGGAAAATAAATGATTTAAAGTAAAAACATACTAAAACTAACTTCAAAAACCAATTTAAACACAAACCTAGAAACAGTTTTAGTGTTACTTAAGCCTCAATCTAAAGTATCCCAAAATATATCTACATATTTTAGTGTGACCCAAACTAAATTATACCAACAAACTAAATAAGCGCCCATTACAGCCGAAAGCAAAATTACTAAAGGCCGGAGCTAATCAAGATCTATTGGACTCATTAGTGGCTAACGAGAACTTAACTAGGGTCATCCCTATGGGCCTCTACCCTAAAAGCTAAGGTAAGTAATTCTTATTGTAGACCCACGCTCAGTGATGCACGCAATGTTTTTTTTTTGTCTTTTGGTTGTAAGGGTAGCTACTGGACTGCTATTTGAGGGAAGGAAGACACGCAGCCGCTCCATGTAAAATACTGGTCACTGCATCTGGTAAGACTGGAATCAACCATCATGATGGTTGTAAGGATTGCTCTGTTTACCCAGTAACTGGGTTTTAGAAGTAAGACAAAATCAAAAGTCATTTATTCAAACTAGGGTGAGAATCAGCGCTTTATGAACTTCAGAATTACATGAGACAGTCCTCCAAAATGCTCACCCTTCACCACTTCCTAGTGCTTAAGCTGGGAAGAAGGAGTGGCGCATTAAACTCCCCAGCAGCACAGTTGTCTGATCAGCAGTGCGATTCTGTAACCATCTCACCGTGAAAACTTAAGTGAAGTGAGCTGTCATTAGTGTAAATCCCTATAGCATCAGATGGAATGACAGCTCACTTCACCTAACTTCTCACGGTGAAATTCTAACAGAATCGACCGGCAGTTACAATCATTTGATTTTATACAATAGTAAGTAATTAACATTACGAAACACGACACATTAGGGCGTTCGATACGTCAAGCGTGCGCACGCGGCGGGTCACCGCCTCGCGTGTTTGTATTGAAAAATTATAATGAGCAGCGCTCTCTGGCGTGGATGCGTGCGTACTCAACCGTCTCATGCCGAAAATCGACACTGAACGAACATGGCCGAATGTCCCAGTGCCAGAAATCGACACGAAATTTTTAATATGTCAGCGCCAATATACCAACAAAAACATTGATGACTATACTTAAGCTTCTTCTGTTTATTTCTTTAAATAATAAAAACGTAAACAGAATTAAATACCTAAATAAAAGCCTCCAGGCATAAAGCGCGTGCCCGATTACATATGCAATGCTGCATTATGTCCATATAGCTATAAGTCACAAATTATAAACTAGGACCTTCGAAGTACAGACGCCAGCACATCAAGCTACTACAATCTGTCAAATTTCTTTGATAGATTTTCAACTTTATCAGCTAAAGCATAGGGTTCAAAGTTGATTGAGAAAATTTTACAGTTTCGGGTAGGTTGATGTGCTGGCGTCTGTACAATAAATAAACATTTAATTACTAATACCATAAATAAAACCACGGCCAGCAAGACGACCACAACAGCACCCATTCACGAGCATAACGCAAATATCAGCCATTACCCCCTCACCATATTTGAAGCAAGGAGGACGAGCAGTCGTTCCATGTAAAATACTGGTAGTCAGCTGCATCTGGTGAAACTGGACGCCGACCCAAACATAGTTGGAGAAACACTAGGTAGATATATTGGACTGTTCTGTTTGTTTAATCTTCCTAAGCGCGAAATTACGGGCGGATCTTACTCCGTATCACTTACCGACATATAAGTCGGGCCCCGAACTAAGAATGAATGACAATAGGATTTGACAGTAGTCCATAATCCCAGTGTGATTTTGCCGATCCGAAAAATTTTGTTTACGACTATAACCTCAAAATTAATCGGAAAATTATAAATACCTCTACTGAATATTACAATTACCAGAAAATGAGTAACGAATTCAAATTTGCGGGCGTGCGGCCGGCGACCGCGTCATTTGCAGTGGGTTTTGTACGTATGTGTGCGGTTCTCTATTTACGCCCAACGAACCCTGATTACGGGTATTGCTAATTGTGGGCGGTCCATGCGGTATAGAAATGGTATTTTGATTTGTTTATCTGACATATGTTATCGATTACATCCAGTTTAAACGTCACTAATAAAATAATTAAATGTGTGTTTATCTATTTGAATACTAATTAACTAAACTTTATTTTGGTGAAATACATTAAGTCAAAGCTAGTACCGCTAAACAAGGTTAAATTCAATTAGCTAGCGAAACTCCGCATACATGATGGGTTTCGATATCTGAACATAATAAGCAAAAAATAAATTTATTTAATGCCTTTTTTAGGTCATCGACCGCAGGTATTGTAGTCACTTACAACGTCAGTTTAAAAATCAGTATTTTTTGTGTAAATTTTATAGATCGTGATGAGTAGGGTATATCTAAACACAATAACACAAAAAAAAAAATCACAACTTATAAAAATCAATATTTTATTTTATCGTGTTTAAATAACGATACCCATCACATCTACAGAGTTTCGCTAGCTAATTTAATTTGACCCCATTTAGGCAATATTTCATTCAACAAATAATGACAAGGAGTCATGTAGTTCCCTAGAGAAAAGACAGACAATTTCTGTAGTCTACTCACATTTGACCGAAAACGTCAACAAGATTCTATAGACCGACCAACTGACCGGTCTACTGTCAATTTCGGGTATATTGATAAAGGTAGGGTATTTTCTGAGAATTAACCTAACACATAGGTGAGCAGTGGTGGCCCAGTGGTAACGGCCGCGACTTACGAGTTGTAGTCGTCGGTTCGAACCCAGACAGGCGCTTTACTTTGTGTAAATTATTTCATCACCATTGCTCTCAAAACGGTGAAGGAAAACATCGTGAGGAAACCGGCATATCCTAGAACCAAAAATTCGAAGACATGTGACATCTACCAACCCGCACTGGGCCCGCGTGGTGGATTACCGCCCACTCCCTCTCACAGAGAGGAGGCTTGTGTCCCAGCAGTGGGAACATTATAGGCTAATTATGTATGTATGTTATGTAACCTAACACATAGGTGTTTAGTTACTTTACTACACAACACCCGTGATCGTATGGGATAGCCCATGAATCCAACTCTGTATTTCACGTTCGGCAGTCGCTCTTTGACTCAAAGATCAATGAAAGTTTTTGCAAGAATTATTGATGTGTAATTTATAGGTACATATCGACGGTTAAGAGGAAAGGTATAAGTGACAAAAAATTAAATGTTCAGGAGAGCCGTTCAAAGTTTTAAATTTTAGAAAAACTGACGTATTTTGTCATTTAGGATTTTTTTTGTTGGGGCATAAACGCCAAAAAAGTCATCGTAGAGCCATGAGAGTAAGCGCATTCGAAAGAGCGGAAAATATTCCGTAGGATGGCATATATAACTCATTTTTGACCAAAATGTCGCTTACTTCCTTTTTACCGTCGATATGTAGTGTAATACAGTCGGTTTTCGTGTCTCCCTGTGTGATCGCTTAGTTTTTTTTTCTACACAATGTATTTTGATGTGGTTACCATTATTAGAGCCTTTTTCCTTGATGGTTTAAATCCATACTAGTCCAGCCATACTAATACTCGTATTATAAATTCGAAAGTAACTCTGTCTGTCTGTATGTTACCTTTTCACGCGTAAACCACTGAACGAATCTTGATAAAATTTGGCAGAGAGATAGATTGCATACCGGGGAAGGACATAGGATAGTTTTTATCGACATACCTTGTGGGCGAAGCCGCGGGCGGAAGCTAGTGTATAATAACGGTGGAGTTTCTTGCCCATTCTTCTCCATACAAAACTACCTTTTGGAGGAGGTGACTAGAATCAATACAATACGTTAAAAAGCGCCTTTTAACTTGTGCTTATTTGAAATACAAAAGTGCCTTTTAACCTGTGCTTATTTGAAATAAATGAACAAATAAATCTCGATGTTCTGTCAAATTGCGTGCGAAGCAGTCGCGTCGCAACAGTACATTAGGATAATACCAAGTCGTTTTTCGTGTCTTTTTCCGTTTGGATGTACACCATGGATTTTGATATGGTTTTTACCAGAATATAGAACATTTATTCCGACAGGTTAATACATTAATATTTAAGTAAACATGGAATCTTGATGTTCTGACTTGTCACCATTGCACTCGTGTAAAGCCGGGACGGATTGCTAGTAATAAGATTACTAAGGTACATACATAAATTCACGCCTATTTCCCGTGGGGGTAAGCAAAAACTACAGAACGCCGCCTGCTACGATTCTAATATACTTTTTTTGCTTTATTTACGCTAGTAAATTCATATATTGGGCCCTATCGGGATACCAGAGCAACGGTATTTATTTTTTAAATATCGCAGCATCATGCTGAGATAGAAGCCTTTCTGGCCTGACACGGGTCTTTTGTATTTTTTTAGTAAATTTTTATTGTGGTTCTTATGTAACTTTGTTAGTTTTAAATGCTCCTTTTTCTTACTTTACTTACTTTTCTGTGCGTGTCCCAAATACCTAATAATTTACTTTCTTACTTTCTCTATTTCATATCAAACTCTAATCCGTGTAGTATCATCATCTGCCTAGCCTTTACGTAACTATGTGGGGGTCTGCTTCCAGTCTAACCGAATGCAGCTGAATACCAGTATTTTACATGGAGCGACTGCCTATCTGTACTCCACAACCCAGTTACTGGGTAATACGAAACCCCTTGGTAAGACTGGTTGTCAGACTTTCGGGCTTCTGACTACCCGTAACGACTGTCAAAGAACCACGAATGACAGCCGAGACCAACGCCTTAATGTACTTTCCTACTTTAATTCGTGTAACAATCGAATAGAATGCTTACATGAAGGTTATTAAATATTTAAAATTTTCTAATAAATTTTTTGTTGATAATTTATTTAACAAACTCGAACTTCGATTCAGTATACATACATTTATGGTGCATACCTATTATATATCTAGTTATTGTTACGTCAGTTGTTAGTCTGTTGAATACAGAAAACTATGTTCTGTGGTTTTTGAACCAACTGTTAACATTGGTGCTGAATATTGGTTTTCCCTGTTCAATTTGGAAATTAACATTATACAAACTGCACAGGCACACTATTCACTTCGTAACTTAAAACATTACCTAAACACTACGCCATACTGAACAATCCTATTACGATTAACCGGGAACTTTAGGAAGTCCCGAACTAGTATTGATCACTAGTTATCAAGAATAACAAATAGGATTTAGCCGGATTTCAGTTGAAGTTCAGTTTAATGCCCGTCATAATAATCACGATAATAATTTCCAAACAGAAATGAAAAAGTCATTTCATTTCTGTAAATGGGTGCTTGCATAAAGATGCGGGTTCCTGGTATAAAGTTATGAGTAACAGGATATAAAGCTCACTCATCCACCATAGAAAAGGGAGAATCCTCGGACCAGGGATCCCCCTGGTCCGAGGATTATATCTGGTGGGTTGCCAGGGAGATGTTATATCTGGTGGGCTGACTGCCCGAAAATTGCTTTTTTTTTTTTTATTAGGCATCTCGTGGTTGACCTTGAGAAGTCGTGACTATTTAACCGGACTATCCTGTGGTTGCCTTAAGTAAACTCAAAGCCTCCAGCCAGGGGCATATATGCCCCAACAACATATTGGCTACACCGGTAAAGACAAGTCGGTCGATACCGACTTGTCTTTACCGGTGTGGTGGCCATATACATCGCCGATCCGACCGATCCGACCGATCGATATCGGTGCGGGAAAATTAGCCATAATATAGAAACATGACGTAAAACATTGCAACCGTCTCTTTCCGTAAATCAACCTGCGTCTGTCCCAGAAAACCCGCTGCTTTATGTTAGCAGGTACCCAATCGTATGAAGTGGGAAGTAACAATGATTCCGTCGTTCAAACAAGCCTTGACTGTTAAATCAGAGTTACATCGATTAGCACTATGATAAACAATGTACTTTTGGTAATCTTGATTGATAATAGCTTTGATTTAAGTTGATTCCTACGTTTGAATTTAAGGATTAAATCCTTTAAATATAAAAATACATACATAAACTCACGCTTTCTGCCCAAGGCAAAAAGTACATATCACCACCTGTTACGATCCTTACATATCCTTTTGCCTCGTTTACGTAAACACCTTAAAATAAAAAAGGTTATTCGATTAATATAGCGGTTTGTGAATCAACTCATTTCCATATCAGTTAACCCTATTCACTGAAAAAAAAAAACTGAAAAAATCTCTAAAAGAGGCTTCATCAATATTCACATAAAATGTTTTCAATAAATACATACGACTCTGTATCATTTACATTGGGACAATGGAAACGTGGACTTTTTACGGGAGCTTTTAATTTCAACTTTTTCCGAGCTCGGAAGCACTGAAGGTTATTGATCATCGGACCGTATTAAAACGTAAACACGGGGGGGTCTTAATTTGCATGTCTCTGTAGGGTTGGTGATGCGAAGCTTTTTGCTTTTGTATTTATCTTTGTGCTTGTTGTTTTTATTTTTGTGTGAAGATCGATAGTCGTTTGGCTGTGTGTAATATGTTGGCTTTTTTTTAGTTTGGTGTGTTGTATGAATGATAAAAAGTATATTTCTGTCCAAATGCTGCTATGATTGGATTGATTAGTTATGCTGGTCAACTGTTTTTTGAAAACGCCGAGCTATTTCCCGACTATGTTGGGGTCAGCTTCCAGTCTAACTGGATACAACTGAATACCATAGTATTTCACATGGAGCGACTGCCCATTATACTTCAAATTTTACTTCAAAATTAAACCTAGTTGTGGTAGAAGTGTTCAATATACAGTGATTACAAACGAATAAACACTCGTTTTAAAAACAAACTTAAAAGTTATTTAAAAAAAAAAGTAATTGAAGTACGTACTTACCTCTAATCACTACCAACATCACCAACCATGTCAATGCAAATCAAGGTCACAAAACTCACAAACATTTAAAACAAAACCAATTGTAATTACGTAATCCGATTGTTACAGCTGTTAATTTTTGTAACAATATTATTCATGTAAGCCCCAGCAAAGCGTCAACCCTGCAAAATGAATATGTAACGAGTAGATATTAAAATATCAAGTGTTATTTACAGCGAGCCAGAGCTGTGCGTGTAGGTAAATTATTCCGTGTCTGCTGTTGACGACGGCTTAGTGGGTCGTGATGTTTATTATAAACAGTTGACTTTACTATGGGAAGGGTTTTTTGAAACTCATTGTTTGTTGGATTGTCCGCATCTATTGTAACTGGCCATGGAACAAACGAGTGCTGAGGGGAAATTCTCGTAATTTTAAGAACGTTCACAGTTTGATCTCAGTTTCAATCTGTTAAAAATACCTCTAATTTCACTACATTTTTGACAAGTTTTTGACATTGATTGTCACTGAGATGAGATTGCGCCTAGATTTTGAACGTTTTCAGTTGGTATTCTGGAATGGCGATCACCTAACGGCAAGCGTAGCGTAGGTTGTCCCCCAGCTGGACGAACTGACGAAAAATTTATATCAGAAGGCGGAGGATAGAGTGTTGTGGCGCAGCTTGGGAGAAGCCTGAGGTTGCGATGGGCTGTGTTGATTGTAACTACGTTACAACTCCATTCAGACTCAAGTAGAGCGCTAATACACGGGCGATATCAAAACAAGGATAATCCCGCCATGATTTACAAATCGTAATAAACATGAGTTTATTTGCAAAACCTGACATAATTATGGCGGTAGATTTACCCATTTATATACCGGAACCTAAAACTAAGACAGTCCCTTGTATTTTTTTGTATGAAATTCCAGATAAAAAATCAGCTTGATATTTAGTGTTTATGTGCGTAGGCGCCATAAAGTCGCTTTTTATGCTCTAGTACATAAAGTATTTTATTTTTCTAAGACTAAGATAATTAGGCCCAACAGCCATACGTACAATAAAATGTCGCAGATTAAAGTCGTTATTTTATTTCATTTGCTTTAATTTAATATCACTTCCGCGTTTTCTATCGTTAATTTAATAAAACCAGATATAATAGTTGTCATTTATTATTCAAAAACGCAAATAAACGTTTTTATGACATGGCAGTATGAAGTACCCAAGTCGAATGACACATTATGTTGAAAAAAAAACTTTGAAAAATTTCGGGGAGGGAATTAGCTATTCTCTTCTTCAATTTTGCAACATTCCATATGCCTGTTTCATTTTCTCGCAATCGAAGTGAAAAGCAGAGCATAACTCGGGCATAAACGAGCTATTTTACCCCTCGACTTAACTATACACACTCGCCTGCGGCTCAGGTAGATATACGTCTCGGGGTAAAATGGCTTCTTTTATGCGCTAGTTGTACAATCTACTATTTTCATTACCAAATAATCGAGCCGACAGCATAGAAAGCTTTTTAGTAACCCATCGGATCATGAATACGCTGTACGGAATCAAAAAAAATCAATCTCCCCCTAGCCTTTTTCTAACTATGTTGGAGTCGGCTTCCAGTCTGAATACCAGTATTTTACATGAAATGCCTGCCTATCTGACCTCCACAACCCAGTTACTGGGCAATACGGTACCCCTTTGGTAAGACTGGTAATCAGACTTTCGGTCTTCAGACGACCCGTGACGATTGTCAAAAATATGCGAGCGACATCCAGGACCAACGGCTTAACGTGCTTTGCGAAGCACGGAGGGGTCTCGGTATGTAAAGATGGTCACCCATCCACAGACCAACCGCGGCAAGCGTAGCCTAACCTGATCGATTGACCCGTGCGCATGTTATTACTCTTAGCCACAGGCCATTGAAGATTGTCCACATATGTGTTGTATAAACTTGTTTGCGTCGACTAAAGGCTTTTCAATTTTTTTTTAGGGATGAGAAATCATCAAATGACTCAGGGTGGAGCGGAAGGGAGTGTCAGACTCTTACTGACTAAAACCCATCCGTGTTCCTTCCTTAGCCCTTTATGTTCCGGGGTAGTGATAACCCTTTCGGACAATCCCGCTGCCCCGGCAGGCGTCGACTAACGGCTGGGTCGGTTTCTATGTCAAAAGGCGGATCTTTGAAACTCCCTGAATTGAACCTAATAAGATCTACAATCCACTAGCTAACGGTAGCTTCTCGCATTCGTGAGACCTAGATAGTGTAAATAAGGAAATTGTTATTTAATTATTTTGTACAGAATATACTTCATGATTTTTTGTACCATTCCGAAATTTTTACAGGACCCATGATTATGAACAACTTTCACTAAAGGACCAACTCTGAAATCACGAAATAAAAAAAAAACATCCGGTATATACGATAAAAAGTTCACACTACATCTTCACCAAAAGTCCTGAAATCATAGAATAACATAATAACAAACAAAAGTACTTAACAAAATTATAAATGGTTACTCTGATATTAACAAGATTTCCATCAGAATACCGGTATTTAAGTCTGTCCTACTTCGAGTTTTGTTTACAAGTCCTCCTCATCAATTCCAAGTATTTAAGATTTAGTCTGTGGTAAAGCAACTCGACTCAACAACTCAACTTGGCAACTTCTAAAGCTCAACAACACCTGTAATGTTGGTATTGTTGTAGATTATGTTTACTTGTTACTAAATAGTGTGGGAGTAAGGCTGCTATTAGAAGTCTATGTAAAGTACTTCTAAATAACTTAAGGTTCTTAGTGTTTGTTCTGTACCTAAAGTACTTAAACAATTTCAAATTTGGGTCTACAAGAATGCTACGACGTAGCTGCTGTCTACGCTGCTACGTTGTCGTAGCCGATTATCGAATTCAGTTGTGTAATAGCATGTGTGTGAGTGGTATTTTATTGATTAGATACCAACGTTTTTAAACAGTAATTAATCCGTAACTATAATGATTTAATCTACCCTGTAATAGTAAATTGTACAACTACACTCCGCTTTTCACTTCAATTGAATGAAACAGGCCTAAAGTATCTAACAGTATTTTCACTGCTCAAAAATGTTGCAAAATTGAATAAGAGAAATAGGTAATTCCCGCCACGAAACTTTTTAAAACTTTTTTTTTATATTCAACATGTGTTATTCAACTTGGATAGTTCGCACTGCCATGTAATAAAATTAATGCTGATGGGGCTACCGCGCTTCTGCAGCGCTTCGCAGATGTTCGCGGAAGCCCATGTTGACGACTTTCATGCCATTATGAGGAAGAGAACAGCGTCAATAATGGGTAGGTTGCGCGGAAGCTCCAACAGCATCCTAAAAACAATATTCTTTAGACAATCTTAGAAGTGGACAGCTCCTTTGTTAGGCACTGGGTACGGAGGCACGTGCCATTGTTTTTTAGTTGTATTTGTTTGTAAAAGTTTACTAACATACGGTATTTAAGTCATTGTTACCAACATGCTTTGGATTATGTGTACTTGTATGTGTAGTCCGAAATAAAGAATATTTACTATTATTATATAAAAACGTTTCTTTGCGTTTTTACATAATAAATGACAACTATTTTATCTGGTTTTATTAAATTGGAACGATGGAAAACATGGAAGTGATATTAATTAAAGCAAATAAAATAAAATAAAGACTTTTATCTGCGATGTTTTATTATGCGTCTGCCTGTTGGGTCTAATTACCTTATTATTAGAAAGAAAAAAAATGCACTAGAGCATAAAAAGCGACTTTATGTGGCCTATGCACAACATAAAGACGAACTTTTAGAGCATGAGAAGTGAAAAGATAGGTATTTATATTTTTAATATAATATTTCGTCTTAAAAATACTATTTAGTCCACACCGAAATCTAATGTGAGCACGTTTTCCTTTGTGCTTAAGAGGTTGGCTATATTCTACGTGGCCTGGTCACAAGTAGCCGTGCATGCAAACCGCACGGGACCATTAGTTGTGACAATTTGTGGGAGGCTTACGTCCTACTCCTTGGTACACATCTTAACTAACGGCATAAGGTAGCATGCATGTGAAAATGGGAATTTGGGGACGTGGGAGAAACTCGGAGATTACGTCATAAGGGTGGAAATTACTGTTTTGCTGTGTTATAATTAAAACAAATAACGATCACCAAGAGTTCTTTGTTCATAAAATTCGCTTTTCATTTGTTTCGAAATAGTTATCTGTGAAATCTGTGAAGAGCTGTCAAACCCTTGGATGGTTTCGAACTACAGTTTTTTTATAGTAATTTTACTTCTGGCAGCTGCAACCCAACAGCAACCCTATTACAACAACTATAAAAATCACTTTGATATTGACAGTGATGCAACATCGGAGGTAAAATAACTGTGGATGGACTGCACCTCTTTGTTTTAACTAAACGAATTAACTTGTTTTGTTAAATCTAACAACATAGTGTTATAGCAATCAGAAAGCACGCAGCTGACTTATGAACTTAAAAATATATAGCGAATAAAAATTACTCAAGAAAAATTTCATGAACTAAGCATTTTTTTGCACAGAAATAATTCGCCTTCCGTATCAATACAGTAAAATTACATTAAATCATTATAAAATTATGCATAAAGGTACAGATGCCAGCACATCAACCTACCCGAAACTGTCAAATTTTCCCAATCAACTTTGAACCTTATACTTTAGCGATAAAGTTGAAAATCTATCTAAGAAATTTGACAGATTGTAGTAGCTTGATGTGCTGGCGTCTGGACATTAGTGAAACAAACCACGTAACTTTATCCCAAAAACCGATAAATTAAGTTTTAACGATCAGATATTAATAAAAACCCGTGCGCTGTAAATGGAGAACCCAATTATTTACGAAGATGAAATGGTTTATTGAAACATAATAATCGTGCTCGCTGTTTGATGGGAGTTATTGACATTAACACTGTTAATTTTAAGTGGGTGTGGCAGTTAATGTGCAGTGTGGATGAGAAATGGAGGGTACACATTGTTGTGGGAAATGGCAAAGGTACATTGTAGTCTTATGTATGTTTAACCAGGATTATTGTCAGCCACGTGTTAGAATAAGTTCTGTTACTAAACTGTGCAGTGTGTCAGGTTAAACGATAAGATTGACGTGTAAAAGTATTTGTGCAAACCTACTTACTTACTTACAAAACGAGGGACATACTTTAAGGGAGTGTAGTACTCATGAAAATTATCAACTTTTACTAAGAGACCAACATTGAAATCGAAAAAATTAAACCAGCCGTCCTATACATTTATGTTCGCATAATGTAGGGAACAGCTGTTTTTTTTTTCATTGTTTTCAGTCCGCCTCTTAATAAAAGTTGTTTATTATTCACATTAGAAAGAGTCAGAGAGAGAGTTATCATGGTTTTCGAGGGTGCCAAAGCCAATAGTGAGGTCAAAATGAAAAACCAAGAAGGCGGCTGCGAAAATGTTTTAATTTTTCTTCAAGTGTGTCTGTTTCATGGTTTTCGAGGGTGCTGAAGCCAATAATGAGGTGCCATCTTGGATTTTAATTTTGTACTTCTTTTGCCAGGGGTCCGCCGACCCCGCACATTTTTTTATTTGAAAATCTCTATCGATCCCGGTCCTTTGGAAGGCATACGACGGGCCTTAGCCAACTCGTGATCACCAAATTGGGCAATAACCGACGATTATCCCTGTATGCACTCACAACCTCCAATTGCACATTGGTGCAGGATTTCTGTGATTATTATTATTTATTTGTTCATAAAGTGTTACATGATTCAATAAACTTTTTTTTTTAGATTTATTTTAACTTCAAACGCCATTACATTAACATTTCTTTATCGTACGAGTCGATTTGATAACAAAGGGCTTGATCCTAAAGTGACCTCTTGACAAACCTATGGAGAAATAAAATAAGGTTTCTTAACCCGCGCAACAGATTTAAACATAAATAAATAAAAATATCATAGCCTAAATCTGTTACAAAGCCATGAATAAATTTCGCTCAGTTTACCTGAAAGTATCTTATGATACCTTAATCATCTCGTATCCTATGATAAAGATTAGGTAGGCAAGGCAACTGAACAAAACCCCACATTGCGAAACTGCTACTTCAGATTTTCACTCATAAATAATACCTAGAATTAAACTTCCCGCCACCGTTCTCCGAGAAATATTAATAACAAAGAATTTAGTATAGCTTTCATTACTTGACCAGACCAGACTCTAGTTATGTCTAGAACTGGTCTGCGCATGCCCTGTACTTAATGTTTTCATTAACTGAAAACAGTTTTCAGATAATATCTAGCGTTGGGAATGAGTTTGTATTAAAGGAAACTTGTGGAGGTACTTAAATAAATAGATGTAATAATATGTGTGTATATATTGTAAAGTTATATATGAGGGAAAACCGGAATAACTTGAACTGAGAAAGTTGGATAAGAAAAATATTAAAACAAAAAAAGAACTAGCAGGGGATCGATGAGGGGGTGGACGGGGGGGGGTCTCAGGGATCAGACCGGAATGAATCACTGTATTCTAGTTAATATGGACGTAAATGTTAGACTATAATACTAATGTCTTGTTTGATATTTAGTATTTGGTCAGGAGCAGTGGACTAAGGGCTGATTTCACAAAATCTTTTATCCGTGGATTAAAATTGACGTCTGACAGTTCTAGTAGGTATGGAAATACTGTAAAAAATTCAAAATTTATTCTCATGATAAGACTTATTCTAGATATAGAAGTTTGGTGAAATTCGCTCCTCATAAGAGGTTTTATACCTAATCGAACGTTAACGTTCACTGACGTCAAATTGTATGGGATAATTGTGTTTCATATTATTGTCACTAGAGGGCGCCACTTCAGCTTCAGAATAAGCTTACAGTTGACGTTAACGTGATCGAATAACTATTAAAACTCGCAATCGCACCGACCGCTCTTTATACAACATTATTTTTAGTATATGAGAAACCCGAAACACGTGTCTAGTATTTTAATGTAAATAATCTATGTACAAAATTTCAAAACTGTATCATGAAAAATCACAAAGTTATAAGCTTGTTATGTTACCTGGTTGTCCGTTCAAAAACATGCTCACTACGCGGCGCGGCGTGGGGTGACCATGTTTTGTGCTCCTCCAGCATCGTACGCTCATTGATAATAGTTTGGCAGTAGGTACCTAACTGTACGGCGATTTTACTGTAATTAACTAGTGATTAAATATTAGGAACCTCAGTACAAAATTATCTAGAACTAAGTTAATTACCTAGTTGTAGACAATTACTGATCGTTTCGTGTAGGGATTGCATCCTCTTTCACGAAGAAAACTTAATAGTCGTGTGGTCAAAACTGCACATATCGTTCTTCCTGATTCTTTAACTGTAACATAGCAGCATATACTTCTAAAAAAAGATGGACTCCGCGCCACGCATATCGAAAGTGAAGCAAAGTACCGATCTATGTTTGCGTGAGTGACGATTGACGTTGTCGTGTCACGTAATGGCGGCCGGTCGGCATACTATGATATAAATGTGAGCGTGAGGCGTGTTTGTACAAGTAGTCCCGGCATATTTACTGTGCTTCACTTTCGATATGCGTGGCGCGGAGTCCATCTTTTTTTATAAGTCTATGCATAACAGCTACAAAAACATTAGTTCACTTATATTTTGCTCTTAACCCCTTACTAATAAACGTTGTATAGCATCTGTATAGTTACACAATGATTTGTCTTCTTTAATCAAAAGTCAAATTACTGACGACTGAAAGAGAGAAATCAGTGTGTAACTATTCATCTGATATAATACGTTTATTAGAAAGGGGGTTAAAGTCCCGGCTGGTGCGAGCAACTTCTTGCTTCGTCGCCGGGGGATCAGCACGAAGGCCAGTACAGAGAGGAGGCGGCGGGGGTTTTGTCCGATGGATCCACCACCGACTAAACCCTCCCCCTCATCACCGTCACCACCACTCAACGTCATCCAAACAAACCTCCAACATAGCCAGACTGCCACGGCTAGCTTACGCAGGGCACTGGAGGTTTACCCCCGAACAATTGCACTGATCCAAGAGCCGTGGATCAGGAACAACAGAATATGCGGCCTCAGTAACATCGGAGGTAAGCTAATCCTCAACACACACAGCTCAGACAAACCCAGATCCTGTGTCTATATACCCAAAGATATCCCTACCACGCTGCTCACTCAATTCTGTTCCAGAGATCTGACAGCTGTCAGGCTCCACACCGTAGGTGAACTCCCAGATGTTGTACTCGCCTCGGTATACATGCCGGGCGAGGACATAGACTGTCCACCAAAAGAAATGGCCGACCTGGTGCAGCACTGCGAGAGCACCGATCTGGACCTGATCATCTGCACCGACTCAAACGCCCATCACCCGCTCTGGGGTAGCGAGGCATCGAACTCCAGAGGAGAGGTACTATCCACCTATTTATTCTCTACTAACCTAAACATCGTTAACCGAGGCTCTGAACCCACTTGGGTCACAGTCCGAGGACAAACGATCATTGACTTAACTCTTGCTACAGAAAACGCGACTAATCTTATAGCAAACTGGCATGTATCGGACGAACCTTCTTGCTCAGATCATAGAAGGATCCGCTTCACACTAACTACTAACACAAGGAGACCCGAACCGAGACGTAACCCACGGCGCACCGATGTGCCCGGGTACAAGCGCCTCCTAGCCCTTATGCTAGCTAGGCACCTATCACAAATAACCATAACAGAACCGGCACAACTGGAATACACTGTGACAAAGCTGTCAGAATACATAACCGGAGCATACCATGCATGCTGTAAACTAAGAGCACCAAAAACCAACAGTGAGAGAAATCCCTGGTGGAACGCCGAACTTGGTAAGCTCAGAAACACACTACGGAAGCAATTCAATAAAGCCAAAAACACCCGACTCCCGGAAGACTGGGAGCGATACAAAGAAACCCAATACACATACAAAAAGCGAATCAGAACTGCCAGAAGGACAGCATGGCGGAAATTCTGCGAATCCATCGAAACCAATAATGAAGCCGCAAGAATAAGGAAGATCCTATCAACAGATCAGGACCGAACCCTTGGCGCGCTGAAAAAACCCGACAACTCATACACACTAACGGACCAGGAAACCAGCAAGGTCCTTCTCGAGACTCACTTCCCAGACTGCAAACTCCTAGAGGACAGGACCTGGGAAGCTGTGCCCAATTGGACCCCAACGGAACAGGACTGGTCTAGTGCCCACAGTCTAGTAACACAGGACCGAATAAAGTGGGCTATCAACACCTTCCAGCCTTACAAGTCTGCAGGACTAGATGGCATTTTCCCAGCCCTACTACAATGGGGGGTTGACTATATCACACCATGCCTGGTAGAAATTTATCGGGCCTGCATAGCACTAAGATACGTACCTCTAGCCTGGCGCGAAGTGAAAGTCATCTTCATACCAAAACCGGGAAAAGCGGACTACACACAACCCAAGGCGTACAGACCCATAAGCCTCACATCCTTTCTACTAAAGACCCTAGAGAGACTCTGTGATCGATACATCCGAGACGGACCTCTTCGGGCAAAGCCACTCCACAAACAACAGCATGCGTACTCCACAGGCAAATCAACAGAATCCGCACTGCATAGTGTGATATCCAAAATTGAATGCGCCGTGGACCACAAATGCTCAGCACTGGCTGCCTTCATTGACATCGAGGGCGCCTTTGACAAAACCAGCTTCAAAAGCATCAGCACGGCTCTAGAAAGACACAACATAGACCCGACCCTGAGCGGCTGGATCACCAACATGCTCAAACAGAGGGCAGTACAAGTGACCGTAAACGACATCACAAGGGCCATCGTGGCGAAGGGCTGCCCCCAAGGTGGCGTCCTTTCGCCGCTTCTATGGAACCTGGTCGTGGACAGTCTAATAAAAGATCTCAATGACAAAGGTTACTTTACTGTAGGATACGCCGACGACATAACCATAATAATAAATGGCACCCACGAAAACACACTGTGCAACCTAATGCGCCAGGCCCTGAAAATTATAGAAAATTGGTGTGGTAAACACCAACTATCAGTGAACCCCACAAAAACCGAATTGGTTCTCTTTACAAAAAAGAGGAAACTGACGACACTACAACTACCGCGTTTCTTTGGTACAACCCTAAGCCTATCAACGGAAACCAAATACCTCGGCATATTTTTGGACAAACAGCTGAATTGGGCAAAACACACCAACTACATTACTACGAAAGCCAGCATATCACTGTGGCAATGCAAGCGAATGCTTGGAAAAAATTGGGGGATTAGCCCCAGGGTCACTCACTGGCTATACACCACAGTTATCCGACCAATCATCACACACGGCTCACTAGTCTGGTGGCCCAGAACAGACCTGAGCACAGCCCAAAAAGACCTTGAAAAGCTGCAGCGGTTCGCGTGTGTGGCAATCACCGGCTGCATGAGAACTACACCCACTGCTGCCCTACAGACCATGCTCGGACTACCGCCTCTACACCTTGTAGTGCGGGAAGAAGCGGCCTTGGCTGCCTTCAGGCTCTCTACATCAGGAACCCTGAGCAAAGACTCTAGGGTCAAACACATACGCTTAAAAGAAAATGCGATCAAATGGCAGCCAATGATGGCATCACCCTGCGACAAAGCCCCGAAACAATACTGCTTCCAAAAGCACTACAACATAGTGCTTAAAGAGGAGCAGTACGACTACTCAGGTTCGAAGGAACTGAGAATTTACACTGACGGTTCAAAGACCGACTGCGGAACTGGAGTCGGAGTCTTCTCACACGACCTCAACATAAGAATATCCAAACCGCTGGGAAAGCGCAACACGGTCTACCAAGCGGAGTGTGTGGGCATAACACAAGCGGCTTATGCCATAGCAGCCAGAGGAGTTGCGGACACCCATATTCGCATACTCTCTGACAGCGCCTCAGTCCTCCAATCCTTAGATAAAAAATGCATCACATCGAAACTAATACTAGAATGTCACAATGCGCTTGAACAGGCAACTGTATTGAACCGCAATATAGTGACACTACAATGGATAAAAGGACACAGTGGATCGCTAGGTAACGACGCAGCTGACGAGCTGGCCAGAAGGGCATCGAGCATGCCAGTCTGTGGACCGGAACCTATCGTGCCCATCCCCTTCAACCAACTACGCAGGTGGCTACAGGAGTACACCCACACACAAGCAGAAAGCTGGTGGACGTCGTCACCAGGCTGCAGGCAGTCCAAGGAAGCTATGCCATCACTGGATGGCAAGCTAAGCAGTCGCTTACTACGATTGGACAGGAAAGACCTGCGCCTGGTGACGGGGACCATCACGGGACACTGCTCGCTAAACAAACACTTTCACACTATAGGCATAACGGACAGCCCCCTGTGCAGAGCTTGCATGGTGGCTGATGAAACCATTGCGCATGTGCTCTTTGAGTGCACAGGCGTCACCCAGATCAGGACACAAACCCTCGGGACACCCAGATCGTACACAGATGTTCTCAAAAGACCAGGAGACCTAATCAGCTTCTGGAGGGAGGTGGGCTGGTTGGAATAACCGCCAACGGCCGCCATGGCCCACGCACAATGGTCCACTGAAGGACTAAGTGCGGAAACCAAACCCATAACATAGAACATAGAAGGGGGTTAAAGTTTACCACTTGTATTCGTTCTAAATTATCCCACATTTTCCAATTTCTGTTGGAATAGACCAGCACCAAAACGGACTCATTTTAATTATGATAAATTATTCTTTTAAATAAACGGCCCATTGCACCCGTAATGTTGTATTCTATAGGATTATTAGAGAGGATAAAACGTACCCAGTAGCCTTATACTCGTTATTTTATAATAAAATGATTCTAGCAGGTCTTAGAGAATATTATATTTCTGTGCAAATAGATATAAGTAAGAACAAATCTGAGATTTAAATCTGCTGCTATCTCTTTAACAAGTGGAAGTACTTACTTAAATAGATGAGTAGTAGAGGGATCAGTTCATCTTCCTTCTATTTTTGTTGATTTTTTTTTATGCCGAAATAAAAGATTTATTCCGGACTGATCCCCTGAGTCCCCCCTCCCCCCCCCCCCTCCTCGATCCCCAGCTATTTCTTCTTCTGTTTTGAAATCTTTCTTACCCAATTTTATCTCCGTTTCTCTTTATGACAGGTAAGTACAGTCAAGAGAAAAAAAACGTTTCATATTTTACAAAATTAAAAAACGATTTTTTTTTATGTCCGGGTATCATGCGTGCTCGAAAATAAAATTGTTTTTCTTAGCGTTTACTCTTTCAAACTTTCAAGCCCTTGTTTTTCGAAATGAAAGAACCGATCCTAATGAAACTTCGTACACATAAGCAGGATACAAAGGTGTAAAAGTTTGTAAAGAACATTTTCGAAACGTCTTATTTTAAAAAATATAACTGGAAATCTCTGTTTATGGGAAAGTAAAAATTGCTCTAATTTGGCTGTAACACTATTTTTCGAGAATGTTCTTAACTAAGTTTTTAGACCTTTGCATCCTGCTTATGCGTACGAAGATTCATTGAAATCGGTCTATTAATTTCGAATAACAAGGGCTTGAAAGTTTGTTTGAAATGGCGTACGTCGTAAACGCTCTTAATCAAAATTAACGTGGCTACCTGCTGGGCTCATCATCTTCTGACGAACTGTAACGACTGTCAAAGACCCACGAAAGACAGCCGGGACCAACGGCTTAACGTGCTTTTCGATACATGGAGGTGTCTTGGTATGTAAGCGTAGCTTAAGGGGGCGCCGACCCACTAGTGGCGCCCTCATCGTTTGTTTGGTTATTTCTTTTATTTTCGAATGAAAATGCAGAAAATAAGCACGTTAAGTTGTGCTCCACAAGATTATACGTTAATATTATCATAAACGGTAGTTTTATATTGTTTAGTTTTACTATAATCCTTAAAACGGATAATAGTGGCCACTATTTTCCGTTGTACGGGTTGGTACTTTTTTTCGAATTTTTGGTTCTAGGACATGCCGGCCATTTCCTTAATGTTTTCCTTCACCGTTTCGAGAGCAGTCGCAATAAAATAATTTACACAAAGTAAAACGCCTGTCTGGGTTCAAACCTACGACCTATAAATCGTAAATAACGGTCCACCACTGCTCCATAAGTACTAGGTGGGAATAGCTGTATTTTAGATTCCAAAATCGGTTGAATTTACTTTACGTTTACGCATCGAGTCACCTCAGTTTGTATTTACCTTTCCAACATCAAAACTCTCTGTCGTTTCAATAAACACTGCCGTCACAGAAAGCACACGCTGTTTGCTGTGCCTTCATGTCGCACCGCTGCACGTCTCCAATTCCTCATACTCTGGCCGCACTAAACAACGATCTCTTGAACTCCAATCCAACTAACGACTAGTTTGCGGATAAATGGACGAAGATTTTATTGGCATGTCAGAAGTACAAACTCTTAGAGGGATTCATGAAAGAGTTATTATTGTTTATATTTTTGAAGTGAAAACTTCTTTAGGTGCGTTGGGCATTTTTTGAGATGGGAAAAAACCATTGAACTCGCGACACTGTTACCGACACCGCCCTACATTCGGATGTGTTCGGCTGTCCTCGGGATGTACTCGGTTTTAATGACTATATCCGATATTTCAGTGAGTGATGGCAAATTATTCTGTTTGTGTTTTGTTTTCACTTCTGTCGGCACTCTTGGAGTGCCACTGTTTTTTGACCTAATCTTTATACCTGGCTGTAGGAAAGAAGGTTACCAGGCTCAAATGGGATTGGGCGGGACACATAAGCCGCATGCACAATTACCGCTAGACAAATGTCTCCACACAGTAGGTGCTTGGAGATGAAAGGCGCCGCCGAGGCCGGCCCAGAAAGAGATGGCGAGTTGACCTGGACGTGTAGGTACCGAGGGCTGGTTCGAGGAGACGTGGGAAAAGAGTTCCTGGAAGGATTTTGGGGAGGCCTTTCCCCAGCAGTGGGACAGATAGGCTAACAAGAAAATTGTCATATTTTCCTTTTTTTAATGTATGATGACTATCTGAATTTAATTGTCTAAATCTAATTTAATTGTAAAAATCGTTGACCTCCTTAAGTTTTGAGTTGAGCTGCACGATTTCTGACAAATGCGTGCACTGACTTGACAGGTCCTCTCAATCTGTATGGTTCTTTCCTCAAAAGACCATTTCAGACATTGATCTACATGGTCTTCATATAACCTGACCAAGATTATGTCTGGACTTTAAAAGAGACTGTGACCTCTGAGTTTGTTTCGGCCTTTCTTCACAGAGTAGGCAGGTAGGAAACGCCGACCTCATCCTAGTTTAAAAAAATATGATTGACGTGTAAAAGTGTTTGTGCAAACCAACTTACAAAATAAATCATTTATCATTTATTGCTTTAAGTGGTTTTTAACCGTGTCAATAATTTAAATAACACTCAAACAATATATTTTGAAAAAAAAAACCCCTTTTGCTTCCATCCAGTGAATACGGCCGGTCTCTTTTATAAATCCAGTGCGAATCGCAGAGAGGTTTCTTTAATGCTTCTGATTAGTTCCTTTTAAATCCAAGCTGTGAAATTTTAACAGACGTTCAAGTTTCTTTTGAAAGTTACAAAAGTTTGTTGCAGTGGAAGAATCTGTGGAGGTTATAGGTATTCAGATTTCATGTGGTTTCTTTGATATTTTTAGTAAATTAAGTAAGCTTTTATTAGAAAATTGTTTTAATTTAAATTTAATTACTGAACATTGATCAACAATACCACTGCGCGTTGGGAACTTGAGAAGGTAAACTCTAAGTATGACATGACTTTTGGCGTCAAATTTTCATTGCACATGCAGGCACATGCAGAAATGAAAATATGATATGTATTAAGTAATCCGTACTAAAACGTCAGAACAGATTTGGATGCAATTTGGCACATGAATATACCATGACCAGGATTAAGACATATGATCCTTTTTATTCAGACTTATGCGGGTGAAATTGCGGGGCACAGCTAGTATTGAATAAGATGACAAGTGTAGCTCTCCTGTCCTCTTTTGTCGTTGATCTGAAAATTACAACGAAATTCACGAAATGTTATATTGCTTCTTTTCTTTGCTATTTTATGAATTTATATGAGATGATTTATATGTTATGAGGAACAGGGTGTAAAGTTCATTCATCCTCTATAGAAAAAGGAGGATGAATTGCGCGGTAAACTCTGCTTGCGAGATGCAGGATTTTGCGTGACATCAGTATGACGCGTTGTTCGTTCGTTGTGGATACCGCTACAAATTTCTTCGGTTGCTATATTCCCAATTTTCTCGAATCTTCATCAAAGTATTCTTCCTCTCGTCGTCATACTAACAACTTATAGATAACCGTCGCGCTAACCGTTTCCTTGCAGAGTGCAGTATTTGTCAACGTCTGGCTTCAAATAGCTCACATTAACATCCGCCACTGAGACGTTGTGACGATTGCAGGGGAATACTGTCTGGGGGGATGGCGATCAGGTACTGTGTTCTTTTACATATTTACATAAAGCGAGTATGCATGACTAGCTGTTGTGCTAACGATTTGTCGGAAAACAATTTGTATTTCATCGCTTTTCTTTTTCTTTTCATGGAAATATAATTCTTGTTCTAAAATTAAAGTATAACATTAGCTATATGCCAGTGAAAGTCCCGTCAAAATCGGTCCAGTAGTTTTGGAGATTAGCTGGAACAAAAAGACAGACAGACATTAATTTTAAAAATTGTTTTTTTTTTGTTATCATATGAAAGTTAAAAGCAAAAAAAAACCTGCGCTGTGTTGCTGTGCTGTGTGTTACTAAAACCTGTTATTTTGACATTATAAACAGACACTTCTATAATATTTATTTGCATACATTGCATAGATAGGTATGACATTGAAAAGTGCAGAAGAGTCACAAAACACACGGTGTCTACATCTCTTTTTATTTAATTTTCTATCGCAAGTACGCTGGAAGAGAATTCTTTAGAAATACGAGCTTTGTACATATTTTTCTGTTCTTTTCTTCTTGTCTGTTTATGGTACATAATCAGCCTATAACGTTTCCACTACAGGACTCCACTCTATAAGAGAGAGTGGGCCATAATCCACCACACGGATTGATTGTTACGGACACGGACAGGTTGTTAGAATGAGGTCAGATGTCTTTGACGTTTTGGTTCTAGGACATGCCGGTTTCCTCACGATATTTCCCTTCACCGTTTTGAGAGCGAAGTAATTTATAGAAAGTAAAGCGTCTGTCTGGTTTCGGACATACGACCTGCAACTTGTATGTTGCCTGCTCATGTGTGAGATAAATGATTAAAAAAAAGATAAACAGTCGGAATTTTTGTACATGGTTGGCTGTGAACTCTGTTATGGTGATTTAATTTATTTCTTACCCGCTTTATTTTTTTACAGATAAGGTTTTATATCTTTGAGAAGATATAACTTGAGTACTATAACCTTAAAATGCAGAATTAGAGCTCTATTGACAAACAAATCTCACTATGGAGCCTAAGGGCTGGTTATTGCAAACGGTTGGTTAACGTAACATACGTACGTCAAATAATAACGATTACGTACTCGTTATTATTTGACGAACGCCAAGGCCATAGCTTTGTAATTGTGATTTGAAACAAAGCTCTTTTTGGTTTGACAATAGTAAGCGCCATTTTTGACGTATTATACGCGTGCGTCAAGTAGACGTGAAACAACATTTAAAAAAAAATGGATATAAGTAGTTTATCAGCCATCTCGTTACCATAACACAAGCATTAGGTTGCTTAGCTTGGGACTATATGGCATTGTGTGAAATGTCCAAGGATATTTTTATTATTTTAAAGAGCCGACTATAAGGCGCTATTTACATTCAATTACTTGTCTACTTGACAGACTCATTCATTTCATTCTTCTTTTTCTTCGTTTCCCTGGCACGACTGTATTTTAAATCTTGTGGGCCCAAAACTTCACTAACTTCATGGAGTAGTTGGTGGCAGGCCTAAGAAACGCTAGCGTGACGATTTGGACTCGTTCCTAACCGATTGGATGGAGAGGGCCACAGCACAAGGAAATGTGAAAGAATATGCTCAGCAGTGGGACAGCACAGGCTAACGGAAAAAAAAGAAAAGTCGGTGGCAGTGCAGAGGTCACTTTGACTGCATGTTTTGGAACACAGAGGGCAGGATAGGATTATGGTTAGGATGCAATCAAAAGTTTATTTTAGAGGAGACTTTCAAATAAGAACGTTTTAGTTATTGGTACACACGGCTATTTCCAGTTTTGATTGACCTCGCATTGTATAGGTTTTTCGTACAATCAGAGTCAGTTTATACTGGTTATGTATAGCTTGATGTGTAGCCTTGTGTACGATCTTAACTATGTTACATATAGCGTGTATTATAAAGGTGTGGTCAAAAAGGGTGTGGTACAGGCCATTCAACTGAACATCTTTCTCCATTGGACCAACATTGCAATCGAGAAAAATAAAAACAGTCATCCCATACATTTGGGTCTGTCTGTACCACACCCTTTTTAACCGACTTCAAAAAAGGAGGAGGTTAAAAATTCGGTTGTTTTTCTTTTTTATATTTGTTAATTCAGAACTCCATCATTTATAAACTTATTTCAAAAATGATTTTGTTTGAAAGGGTATACTTATAGGGTGGTCCCATATAAAATTGGTCAAGTTCTGATGAGTGGTTTTAGAGTTAGCTTCAATAATACGTATTTTTTCCATTTAGTGTATGTTGATGATGTTTTATTAACTTCCTGTCACTGTTATTTACTTAGAAAGTGAAGGTAATTTTGCGTGAGATACCACAACAAAAAAATTGAAAAATAAAAACTATAAATATTTCAAAAAAAAAAACGACTTCCTTCGTTATAGAGTTTTTTGACCACACCTTTCCGATAAGTGTTGTATAAACTAGGAGTGCTCCTGTTATGACTCTGGTTGGCACGTCACTTTTTATCAGCTGATTTGAAACTATAAAAGCTTTTCAATCCACCAGTCCGTATGTCCGTCCTCTGTATAATGTGCGTAGCAGGGCGTTATACCGTCGTTATCCCATTGAAATGATTGCCTCTTTATATAGAATTATGTGTTTGTGATGTCTACACTTTTTTGTTTCTAGCACTTCGCGTTTGATTCGGACGTTCACCCTGATTTAAGTGTTTGGAATTGCTTTTAATGGGTTTAACCTTCGTAGTTTTGGGGGAGTAAGATGTGGGGAGTTGGTTTATTTATCGATTGTTTTGGGTATGTTACAGCAGTTTCCGGGTTCAATATTGACTAGAATGAATTAGCGTTTATTGGCGTTTTACTTGGCGTAAATTATTTCAAAACAACGAAAACATCGTCCGGTTTTCCTCACGATGTTTTCCTTCACTTCACTGAACTTTTGGTTCTAGAACATACCGGTTCGAAAAATTGTGACATCTACCCGCACTGGGCCTTCAGCTGGGCTTAAGCCTCTGTGGCCTTGTCACCCAGAGGAGGCCTGTGTCCCAGCAGTAGGAACATTATGGGTTGAAAATGCTAGAATTAAATACTTTTTCAATGAAAAGTGTTAGGTACTGTAATTAATCCTAAGCTAAATGTTCTTAAAACACCATTAATATCTAATAGTAGAATTGCGTGCAAATCCAAATATCCTAATAAAGAACTTTAATGCTCCGCGCTTTTCACTGCTTTAATTCAAACTGCAATTTCTTTGAATACATTTGAACTCACAATTACAGATATATGTTTGAGAATATACGCAAGATAATTATGCTGCAACTAAAAGAAGTAAAAAAACAGAAAACAATCTCATTATAATCCTTACTGCTTTGTTTCTTTCTATACTCAAATGTGCGAGAGGGGAAATAAAGAAAAACAGTAGCGTATATATATACGTCGCAGCCAACTGGTTAAATTAGCCGTTTAGTCAACCGCCTGGCCTTTGGAAGTAGTGCCCGCCTCGCTTCGCTCTCTCGGCTCGCACGCGGTTGATCACAGTTCTAACCTAACCTAACCCATTTGATCGGAGTGCCCTAGCTTAGTTAGGTACTGCCACCAATTCGGATTGCGCGTGATTGGTTACAGGCTTCCAACCTAAACTATTCAGGCCGTTAGTTGTCACGGCCGCCGTTTAGTTGAAATGCTAGGCGGTTAACTAAACGGCTAATTAAACCAAGTTGGCTGCGATATGTATACACAAAGAAAAAAAAACGATTCCTTTACCTAACAGTTACTTAAACAATGATGAGATAAAACCTCTACCGTATTTCGGCAGGCCTTAATACCTATTTAGACCAAAAAAGAAAAGAAAAAACGTTCTTATTTTCTTAAGAAACGAGTTTGCTGCTTTAGTAGGTACGCGATAATGTTGGGTAGATTAGCGCGATAAACTGAATTTTTGTGGCCCTCTTTATATACATCATAAAAAACAACGATTTAATTTAGAACTTAGTTTCGTTCAGGCGTTAATTCCGGCTTTTCGAATCCATGCTCGCTCCAATCCGAGTTATACTTTTCAACTTTAACGGGAAACTTTTAGCTCGTAAAAATTGGAGTAGTTTTATGCGCCAATAAACTAGTCCATAGGTGCTTTATTTTTATTCGAGTTATTTTCGAAAAAATGGAAAAGAATAGGTAGGTGATTAGGTGAAAAGTGGAGTTTGATTTTGAATAGTAGACCTGTGCTAAGTTAAGGTTATATGTTGAAAAAATGTGGTTTTTCTATTTCGTATAACTTGTTAAGTATATGGAATAGGGATTTAACATTTTGGTATAATATGTTTTTTGACTCTTTGGCTAGACCAAAGAGTCAAAAACGTACGTAACGTACGTAAAAGGAATATACGATTCAATGAATTTTTTTCGATACAAAAAAAATTGCAAAGTTATTTCATCAATTTTTTTTACTATTTTCGACATCACGGCGTAACGCTTAAGAGTTATTCAATGGAATTTACTTTAAAACATAGAGAGTTATCATATCAAAGTTTACTCAAAGTAGTTTTAAATTTAATTCATTTAATTTGTTAAACAAAGGAGTAAATTCGTTTTGGCACCTACGTCGTTTTATTCCGAGCGCACGCACATTATAGCCATCACTCTTCTTTTGCGTTTCAAAAGTAATTGCATCAGTTTCGCTCGCTTAGTAGATTTTCGAGGACTTTAGATTATCGATGTAGCGCCTTAACCAGAAGGAGAAAGCGAGTGACTAAGTAATTCAAATAGTACTTATTAAGCCACATTTTCAACAGGTTTTCTTTATACAATTGTTAGAGCTGCGCTTACTAGAAGTTATAAGACCTCTTTTTATATTTCATTTTTATTATTCTTAATTTTAAATACTTTAAATATTCTTTTGTTTTTTACTTCTATAGCTACAATGACATCAGTTTCATGTATGCACAAAATCTAAATAAATATTTTATGACATTTCATTATTTGTTTGCATATGTCAACCAAAATTGGTGCCGGAACCAGTGCTCTAATAACAATACTATCTGTTTGTAGGATTGCCTAGGCTCTTTTGACGATTGCCAATCATCTTGCGCGGTTTATGCGATTGGCATAAAAACACAAACTTTATTTATAGAAGAGTGTTTTCCTAGTCAGTAAAAAGAAGTATTTTTTTAAATCCTTGCCAAAAGGCAATTCGAAGACTTAAAATAACTTCCAAACAAAGTCACGTATAACATCTCGCTACATTCTATTATAAATGCAGACTTATCACATCATGATCCTCGCCTGCCTCCAATTTCACAGCATATTTCACGTGTCTCTTTGAGCCTGATAGATAAGGTTTCGTCTCTCATATTCTCATTTACTCTTACGATATATTACAATCATTTATCAAAAACCATCAGAAGCAGGAAGTTGAAAACGGAGAACCGTATGTTGTGAGACAAGTTTAGAGGGAGTATTTCTGTTTGAGCACCTATTTTTAAGGCACCTATTTTTATAGCACCAGAGGTATTCCCATTTGAACACCTATCAATATTTTACCGTGGTGCCCAAAGGGTAACAATAAAAATATTCAACTTTATTCCCTTTTGAGCACCTACGGTAGCTTTTAGTGATGAGAGATAGAAAGGGAGAGAGCAGAACTTTCAGTCAAAATACGGAGAAATTGTTTATAAACTTATTATTTATTTTTATTTTTTTATTGGCTTATTTGTCTAGTATTCGCATGCGCTACTGTTGAGCTAGAGGTCCCGGGTTCGATTTTCAGGTCGGGCAAAGTGTAATTGGGTTTTTTCATGAGGAATCTCTCAGTAGCAGCCCAAAGTCTTCATTGTGACCGGTTGATGGCAATAGGCTCACCCTAATTACATGGGACTTAATGTCGGTGTAGTACAGGTTCACGTCTGCCCAAGGGGAGGGGGCATAACGCTTTTTCGTTACGTGACGATTTCTACCAGTTTACTACTACAGCAAGCCGAGTTAAAGAATTTCGTTCTATTAATAAAAATAAAACGTATCAAGCAACTGAGGTCGAGTGAAGCATCATAGTAGATAGATGGGTTGAGGTGCTAATCTACAAAAAGTGGTCTTAATCTTCCAGTTATCCTTTTATAAACGGCAAAAGGTAGATGAAGTTCAGCGCATTTCACTAGCACTCGGCGCGTTTTTGTTAGCGTTTCTGGATTCTTCTGAACAAGCTCTTAGAGTCTTCCGACTGGATGGTATCTACTGTTCACAAGTACTACAAGTAGATACTATTCCTATCTGCTAGCAACCTGTTACAGCAAGCTATTGGTATTTAAATCCTACAAGTTACTACTTCACATTACTTTGTGGTTCATGGACTAGTGTTTGATTCCACTTGGGATTTTAAAAAGCTAGGCAAATAAGGCTGCGTTTAGATGGTCGTTTTTTTGTATAGTGTGTACGGGGACAGTGCAAAAGTTTCTTCTGTTTATATCTTGGTCTATGCAGTGACCTACATAAACTCACCTCCTTCCCATGAAGGTAAGCAGAAACTACAGAATGCCACCTGTCGTGGCTGCCACAATCTATACATGTTTTTTTGTGCGGATGAAACATCGTATAATAAAAAAAAAAAATGTAAAACAAACACTTGTTTTTTTGCTTCATTGTCATCATCTGCCTAGCCCTTTCTCAACTATTTTGGGGTCGGCTTCTAGTCTAGCTATGCTGAACGCGACTTCGTTTCTCGTGACATTAATACTTTTTGATTTTCTTTCTTTTTGTAAAATAAACATAAATATAACATTAGCTATCTGCCACTGAAAGTCCCTTCGAAAGCGGTCCAGCCGTTTCGGAGATTAGCCAGAACAAACCGACAAACAGACGGATAAAATTTTTTTGTTATGTATTCGTTAATTTATTTGTTTTGTTTTATTTGTTATAATATGCATTTAGTAAAAAGCTGTTATTTTGACATTACAACCAGACACTTCAATTTTATCTTGGTACTTGTATCTACTTGTATAGTTGGTCAGCGTAGCATGATTTCTTCTTTCATGCATCGTTATAGTCATTTCAGTGGTCACCCTTCATTTTTATTAAAGTTAAAAGGCATAAGTATCAACTCGGAAAATTCAACGAAAAACGCAAGAAATTGTCTTGTTTCAGCAAACCTACCAAGACAAGACACGCCACGAGCACTGCCAACATAACATAATCTGCAGCCTATAATGTTCCCACTGCTGGGACACAGGCTACCTACTCGTAGTTGAGAAAAGGCTAGGCAGATAATAAGGCTTGATGTGTTTTACTTCTTTATATTCTTTATTGCTGTAATAATGGTGACAAGTATGAATAATTTGACGAGGTTTCATCATATAATCAGCCTGTAATGTTCCCACTGCTGGGACACAGGCCTCCTCTCTGTGAGAGGGAGTGGGCCGTAATCCACCACGCGGGCCCAGTGCGGGTTGGTAGATGTCACATGTCTTCGAATTTTTCGGTTCTAGGACATGCCGGTTTCCTCGCGATGTTTTCCTTCACCGTTATTGAGAGCAGTGGTGATGAAATAATTTACACAGAGTAAAGCGCCTGTCTGGGTTCGAACCTACGACCTACAACTCGTAAGTCGCGGCCGTTACCACTGCTGGGCCACTACTGCCCTTCAATGCCAAATCTTGGTTAAAATGCAGTTGTCTCAACTCTTTTCCTTCTCACATGAGTATCAGTATGGTTGAGTATACCTACAAGTAGGTACACATAATGTAACACGCGGTGTCTCCGAGGCCGCGAGGCAAGCTAAATCTCTTGTAATAAATGAAGCAAGTTTTAATTGTTCGCTACGAAGGAGACCGGTCGCGTCTGTTGAAACACTGTCCCATGATTTGTTCGACGATTTGTTGGAACAAATGTTTGTTCCATTGTTTGACAGTTTGCGTCATATATTTGTCATGCGTTTTGATGTAAGGGGGGGGGATTAATTACGGTATGGAGAAAACGATTTTTCATGTGCGACTGTTTTTTAGGTGGCTGGAAGCGTTTGAACTTTTGAATGGTGAGTTAGGTTTATGTGGTAGATTGATGGAAAATAAAGAATAAGTAATTGAAAGACTGGAAGTTTTGATGTGAAGCATATTTTCCCCCGACTTGTTCTTTTTTGTGTCTGTGCCTGGTGTCTCTTAACCGCAAATAAACGCATTTTCTTTATTTCTAAATTAATACAGTAAATGGAAAGGAGTTTAAGTATGTAGATGAAAATACCAAACCATTTTTTGCACTTTTCAATGTAGCTAAGTTTAGAAAAACTCACGCACGTAACGTTGTAATTAGGTACTGTTGCTTTACGACAAAAGTAATGAGCAAAACTACACCAACTTTTTAGACGAAATTTTCCCTCTTAATCTACATTTTAACCAGCAAATCTTATTTAGTGCAAGAAAAAAAAAACTGCAAGCCAGAAAAATATCGACAAAATAATAAAAATCCACCTAAAAGCTGATGTAGAAATTCTTTTCTAGCAAAAATATAGTAAGTAAGCTTCCGTTTGGTTCCAAGATGGGACTAATTTATTTAATGAGCGAAGCCGCCGGCTCTCACTCCAGTTGGGATTTAGACTACGAAACTTTATTTTGTGTTGAAAAGTTTTATGTTAATAATTCTTGTTTTATATTGTGAAAACAGCAATTACCTACCGACGGGGATTTATGTTTAGGAAATTATTTATTTCGAGGTGAGAGCATCCAATTATTATTGATGTTTGTCATTTCTTTTGGGAAAAATATTTGTTTTTTTTTTTTTTAACTTGTAAGGTACCGAATTTTATTCACCAAGTAGATATTTTTGTAAGACAAGTGTTTAGATACATACCTACCATATTATAGCAACTTACCCCCTTGCTAATAAACTGTGTATACTGTCTGTGTACATACACAACGCTTTGTTTTCTTCTTTGGAAAGTCAAATTACTGACGACTGAAAGAGAGAAATCAGTGTGTAACTATTCATCTGATATAATACGTTTATTATTAGTAAGGGGGTACCTAAGTGTTTACACTAGGTACTAACTTAAATTAATAACTACCTAAATACACCAGAAACAAAAGGATAATTAGGCATCGAAGTACTCGTCCACATCACTGTCATCTGGAAACGTGCCAGAAGACTGGGCACGTTTACATTATCGCATTATTACATACCTACATATTATGTAGCTCTTCAACGTCTACATAAACACATTGGTTGACTACCGTTCCTCAATACATCACACTTCCAGAATTATGGAATTGGTTAGCACTAAGGATACACACCGTGGTGCGGAGCGGAACACAAAAATGCAATACATATTTTTATTAATCCAAATTACTGTTGAAAGAATAAGCTTGCTAAAATAGAAGTATTGAATTTTATATATTAGAACGGAACAGCTTTTGTAAAGAAGACAATATCGAGGTGACAACAAGTAAAGTGTACAAACCATAACTTTTTGTACAGTCAACAAAAAAAGTATTCAGGATCGTCGGATATAGTTGAAGTTTAGTAAGAAACCGATGGATGTTGTCGACTGAAATTTAATTTGATAAATGAGCTGTTTGTATTCTGTCCTGATCCTGCATACTTATCTCTTGTTGACTGTACATATGTACACACCTAAGAAATAAGTATGAATAATATAAAGGTACAACAGTTACGAACTATGTTTAGTAAACATCAAAATACTATCCGTACACAAAAGTAACGAAATAGTTAATTTTTGATAACTTGGGTAACAACTTATGATATACTAGCTGTGCCCTGCAGTTTCACCCGCATAATATATAAAAACATTAAGAACACACATGGGGACTGCCGACTGAAGTAAAAACTTTCAAACTATGAAATGACAGTGGGTTTTTTAACGCGTCTAAAAAGTTTTTACTTTAAAAAGCCTGTTATAAAACATAGAATCTAGGATGCAAGAGCGAGCGAAGCAAACTCGGGATTTGGTCTTGATCCCGTGGGAATATCTGGATCAAAAGTATCCTATGTCCTATTCTAGGTCAACCTCTGTCCTAACCCATGTGCCAAATTTCATCCAAATCAGCTTTAGCGTGAAAGTATAACACAAAAACATACAAAAAACAAAAACTTGTCTCGTTATAATATTATTATTGTATATTATACTAACTTAGTTCGCGTGTATGTCGAAAAACAAATTGGTTATCATGGTTTTATTTTTTTCTCGGATTGCCAATCTTTTTCAAAAATAAAAGTAGCCTGAATTGCTCCTTATAAAATCAGCTATCTATCAAAGAAAGTCCTGTCAAAATCGGTTTAGCCGTTTTGGAGATTAACCGAAACAAACAGATACAGACAATTTTTTTTTATAAGTACCGTGTATACATACTTTCATGTACATTTAGTAAAACGCTGTTATTTTGAAATTATATAATTTATTTATATTTAATATATTATTTTTATGCATACCTCCTCACTAATAAACGTATTTTAACAGATGAATAGGTAACACACCGATCACTCTCTTTCAGTCGTCAGTAATTTGACTTTCGAAATAAGAAGACAAAGCGTTGTGTAACTATACACAACGTTTATTATTAAGGGTGTTAGAGTTTAGATTACTGGTAAATAACAAGTAAAAACAACTCCAAGCCACGTGTTAAATAACATAAAAATATCTATTAACATCATCGTGCATCGCTTTTAAACTAATAACCCACTAAAAACACACTCATTGCACTCTTAATTGTAAAATAATCTAGCTCTCGGCTCTGCTATAAATCCGAGAGTGCTCAGATTAATGAGGCGAGATAAAGGGGAGGAGGTATTCAGAAAATGGCCGCCATCGCCTTTGTCTGTTACTAAAACGATGTACTTATGTGTGGGAGTTTTTAACGTGTTCGTTAGGAATATTTTTAGAGGACTAAAGTTACATATATTTGAGAAAATGGTACAGAGTAAGGCATGTCCTCTTTTGCAGCCTTTTTCTGAAACGGCTAGATAACCCAATGCGGTGTCAAGAGAACTGGCTGCTGCGTCACTCTGTCTGCTGAAAATGACTTATGGCCGATTCCTACTTGTATAATTTACGGTCTGTTATTGGTCAAAATTAAGTCTCTTGTATCTTTACCAGTAATGAAGCAAATACCTCAAAGCTTTGTATAGTAGACCCTCTCATATGGAGCTATTATAGGTAAAATTAGCTTACTAATCCTATCCTATCTTACTTTCCTACCTACTATAATAATACCTATTATTTATTATAATATATTATAGTAGGATTATGATGGATGGATGTTTGTTACTCTTTCACGCAAAAACTACTGAACGGATTTTGATGAAACTTTGCAGTAATATAGCTTATACTCCAGAATAATACATGGGATACTTTTTAACCCGATATTTCCACGGGATCGACACATATGCGGGTGAAACCGCGAGACGCCACAAGTCTATTTTTATGGCCAGTTTGCAAAAAAAAAATGCTACCATTGGTAAGCAAAACGATTCGTTTTTGTTTATAGGAACCGAGCTTAATTATGAACAACTTTTTATAAGAGCAACCCTGAAATCTCGAAAAAAACTCGCTGTTGCCTACATTTTGTCGAGCTAGGCAAATGTATGAAGCAGTTTGTTTTTTTTTTTACGATTTCGTGGTTGTTATATAAATTGTCATAAGTTACTACAAGGTTTGTCGTGTCTCTCAAGGGTTCTGGTTATTTCGAATTCTGAAGTATTTTTTTACAGTCTTATTCAAGGTTTAAAATACTCCGTAGATAAGGCCTCCACTAAAAACTTTCTCCCTGTCGTATAGACCTTCTGGAAAAAGCTTTTATAATATGAATACCATGTAGATTAAAATTCGTCTTGAAATCCCACTCACAAACTGAACAATATTTACCTACTGCCATGTTCTTATATGTGTAATTCATTTTACAGCGCCACAGACTGTGGCGCACAGTATAATTTATTTGAATCGTAATCGTATAATTTTCTTATCCACCGGAACACGCGCAATGCGTGTAAAATGTGTGAGTAAAATCGTACAAAGTGTGATGTATCACACTTTGTACGATTTTACCCACCCATATACATCCCATATAGTATTTTTATCTCACGAACTGGCGCGTTCTTTAGTTTTTATAACCAAGTATATAAACATTATGTAAATACGTGCGTGAAGAAAATACACATATTCACTGCACTTGGTAACCACAAGTAAACCGCGCGTCTACTACTATGCAATACTACACATAACAATAACATCACCCCCGTAATCCCCAAAGGATTAGACAGAGGTGTACCTTTAGTACACTCATAATATTTCACCAGTTATTTTGGTCCATTGTACCTAAACTACTCACATACTTTACTATGCTATACTATTTTTATATTACAAATGCGAAAGTGACTCTGTCTGTCTGTTACATTTCACGCCATAATGGCTGAACACATTTCGATGAAATTTGGCACACAGGTCCATGACCTGGGACATAGGATACTTTTAAACCCGTTAGTACTAAGTTAGTATAATTGCCGCCCTACATACGGGTGAAGCCGGTGGCAAAATCTAGTATTCTATAGGTGCATGAGACCAAACACAGTCTCATACAAGGCCTTACATATTCTATACATGAGGCCGCTGCTAATAGTCCATTAAGTTGCCACGGCACGCGATGCCACAGATCGGTTTGTGTTCATATTTATTGTTGGCGACGAAGTATTGGGGTCACGAAACCAGCGGGTTATATTAGATAACTGAATATTTTTCTAGGGAAGTTTCATGGGTTTCTTGAAATCATACTAGGTACTTGCTTGTTCGTGTGGTCCTTTTGCAAATTAGTAATGCAAGACAATAGTATTATAAAAGAAATGTCTGAAATGTAAACACGAGGGGAGGCTAAATAATCTTCAAAAAAAAAAAACATGGAAACTGTAATTTCGGTAAATAAAACGTTCAAAAGCTAGTCGCATTTCGTCCCAGCGATAATCTATTTCAAAAACTTGTCTAAGTGTAGATAAATAAGAGGTTTCTTTGTCAGATAAAAACTGATATTAGAATGCAAACGTTCTTAAAAATTCGTGAATTATTCAAAAAGGTCCAAGTAATCTTCGAACAGTTATGTCACATACGGGAGAAAAACTGTTTCCTATAAAAAACGTAAAATTACAACTGTTTAATCTTAATTATAATGATTCTATCTGCTTAGCATATTATTATCATTCATTACTATCCACTCTAGCTAATGTATGACATTAATATAAATTAAAAACAATAATTGCCATAATATTCATTACAATGTTTTAATAATGAGTTGTATTGCAATAAGGTAAATTATTTAATTTAATGTTTTTGTTTCTTTGTTTTGTAATGTGAATTACTTTGTATGTTATAGAATCAAGTTCTTCTAATTGAACAGACAGCTGTACTGCTGGGAGTTTGTTGTTTTGGTCTTCTTCCCAGCACTAGGAAGTAGTGAAGGGTAGGCGTTTAGGGGGACTGTCTTATGTAATTTAGACGTTCAAAAGGTGCTGAGATTTTTGATTTTGAAAATACACCATCCGCTCGACTCCTAGCCCTACACCAAAGATTTACGCAGAATCGGAACACGAAGCATGTTGACCTAGCAGTTGAAATCTGTAGTTATGTGTGTACCCACCACGTACCTACGTATTGTTCGTGTGATTCCGTGATTTCCCGCAAGTTACCGATGTGCCATCGGATTTGGTGTTCCATCACTGTTGGCATTGTTTTGTTATGTTGGATAATGTGTTTTGCTGCATGTCTGGATTTGCATGCGTCTATTATTGATAATGTAGTTTGTATATTAGGTTCTGTGGCGTTATGACATGTATCTATTAGTTGGCAAGATTTTTAAACGAATTTCGATGCATACAAATAAACATACTAGAGGGCTAAGGAAGGAACACGGATGGGTTTTAGTCAGTAAGAGTCTGACACTCCCTACTGCTCCACCCAGAGCGGGAGGGGTCATTTGATGATTTCCCATCCTAAAAAAAAAAGTTGGCGTGGAACACCCAAATGGAGCGAAGTTCCTTTCGCTGTTTATTATGTATTAAATAACAGGCACAATGAAATAAATTAGTAACGTTTGAGAGTAACTAAATGAAAAAAATAAAATAATTTACAACATAAAAAAAATAATATTTTGAAAGAAAAATTAAAACCGAAAAAAGTTTAACATGTTGACTGTCGTGACGGTCAAAATGTTGGTCTTTGCTAACTTGAATGTAAAGTCAACGAAAAGTATGAAGGAAAAAACACGTTTTTTAGGCACGACGGATTAGCTGAATACGATTCGGCACGGTTTTATTTCGTTGAGTACACAGAATTATTTATCCCAAAATTAATACAGACTAAGAGCTTAGTGCACTTTGCACTTAGTGAGGTGTAGTTTTACATTGTAAACTTGTGCGTGTGAGCGTGTATGCACAGAGCGGAAGTGTAGTTTTGGCATGCTTCACTGTATAGTTCTCAGCGCTCTGTCTTGGTTTTTTATTTGGTCTGAGACTAAAGGCTGATTTTTATTATATTTATGGTGATGATAATGTTTGTTCGTGGAATAAAATTGACGTGTGACAGATTTTGTATAGCAGAACTCTCAAAAATTTAAAATTATTCCTTGGATAAAATTATCTGGTGTTGAAAAAATCAGCCTTTAGTCATTTTCATGATGACAAACCAACAAACTAAATCAACTAGGTTTAGTTTTTATAAACCAACTTATAAAGTTTTTAAGCCCAGACATCTGAAGTAAAACACTTAAAAATCCTTCGAACGACCGAACACAATGTCGTACAATCAGTCCGTCCATTTCAAAGGCTTTTCTTGGAAACTTTATTCATTAAATTTTGTCAGAGATGTAATCTATTTGTCACACCTGACGGTTGGCGGTGATCTGCTATTAATTGTAGAACGTATAATTTTGAGATATAGCGAACATCGGTGCGGATTCGGTATCTCGCCATTAGGACGGCTGTCGTTAGGGGAGACTGGTGATCGGTTCCACGTATGGTGAGAGGATTTGATGCTAAGAACTTGTTTTACAGTTTCTGGATGCGGCACTAACAAATTGATAAATTATAATGTGAAACAGTAGTTGTATCAATATTATAAATCTATAGGCCTGTACTAATAATAAAGCTGAAGAGCTTGTTTGTTTGTTTAAAAGCGCTAATCTCTGGAACTCTCTGAAAACTTGAGGATGGCTAAATGTTTAGCATCACGCTAGGCCCCTTAGGAGCAGTACAAAACGAAGAAAGTTAAAAAAAATGCTAAGCGATAACGAAGTAACAGCGCGTGCAGGGGCGATGCGATGCGAAGGGGTGGGCCAGCCGGAGCAACAACAATTGTCCCGCGGACGAAGTCGCGGACAGAAACTAGTCTAAGATGAATGATACAGAGCTTATCCGGAGATAATGGAATTCTAACTGCACTGGCATCTAAATAAAAATATTTTGAATTAAATGGATTATTATTATGAAAGATAATATTAGTAAATATTAGTAAATAATTAAATTCCTATTTACGTAACTATACAAACTCATTTTTGTTATATTTTCTACGAAAATTTATACAAGCAAACATATTTACGTTTAAAAATACCTATGCCGTCTGTAAATAAGAATCTATTTCATAAAATTGTGTTTGCAGATTTTTGTTTGCGTAAAAATATGTTTTTTACTTATACGTGTTTACTATTTAACTTGGCGCTTTTTAAATAGAGCTAAGCACACAAAAGCTTAATATTTAGCGTTAGAATTCTGTGAAGCAAATGCTTCATTTTTGTAAAATATGTGTTGGTATAAATTAAATAATAAATTATGGTTGAACACAAAATGGCGGTCTCTTTATAAGATAGCTTAACATTTTAAGTTCTAGAATACGTTATTTATAAAATTCAATGGATTTTTAATCAACAGAAATTCCATTCTGGTGGAATATTATAAAGTAAAGTGACTGCTTCATATCACCACAAAATACAGAGAGTACAGAAGTCAATCTATATACAAAGTGCGCTCGAGCAACGCACACATAGACACCGCTCACGGACTCGATATCTCGGATCGGTTGGGATCAGTGTGAGCGCGAGTGCCAGCCGCTTGAGACCCAAATATTACGTAAGTTGAAAACATGATTTTTTGTTTGTGTAGATATTGTGTTGTTTGATAGTTGTTTGATAGTCATTTGATAGGTTTAAGTCTAAAACGGATAGGGCAAAATAAATTGTGTAAATAGGGTATTCCGTTTAGAAGTTATTAGGGATTTTCGATAGTGAGAATTTACAAATGTAAAATTTTATGTTTTCATTCTGTAATCTTTCACAACTTTAAAACAATGAATCAAACAACTAGATACGAGTGCCACTACCACGATAGTTTTCTGTGCATATGCCAAAGTTTACCACTCTAACTTGACCGCCGAGCGTAGGCATGAAAAGTGAAGTAAGTACATACCTACATGTGATTGACTTCTGTACCCTTCTGTTTTGTGATATCACTTACTAATATTATCATATCACTTATTTATTTGCTTGAATCAGGATACATGAGGTAGTACAGACGCCAGCACATCAAGCTACCCGAAACTGTAAAGTTTTCCCAACCAACTTTGAACCTTATACTTTAGCGTTAAAGTAAAAAATCTATTAAAGAAATATGACAGATTTTAGTAGATTGATGTACTGGCGTCTGTACATACAACACGTTACCTAAACAGGTGCGCAAATATCTGTCCGCGACTTCGTTCGCGTGGAATTCGTAAGATTAGCTTTCTTTCTGACTTTTTACTCTTTTCTCGGCTCCTAAAGGGCCTAACGTGATGTTAAGCATATGTAGCCTTCCTCAAGAATTGGACTGTTAAATGCAAAAAGAATTTTTCAAATCCGACTGGTACAAACTCTTCATCTAAATTGTTTGAATCAAATCAAATAAAAAAAAAAAAATTCACATAAATTTACATGGGCACTTATGAAACGTCAGAAGGTAGGTGCACGGTTCCAATTGGTCGTTTGCTATGGAGAAGAACCGCCAAGAAATTTCACGGTTACTCATTCAAAAACAATTGGCTTTTACAGTGTTTTAAAATTACTGTAGGTGTGGAAAGACAGTGTAGGCCTGTCAACAAGTCTCAGGTACAAGTACTTAATAAAATAAAAAAATGGTCTACAGATCTAAAGTCTACAAGGCCTACAAAGTCCTCACATTTACAAAATACATAAAATATAAAAGAGTCTATCAAAAAATAAATAAACAATGAAATATAAAAACATAAAAACCAAATGATATAATTGCCATAACACCCACTATACACGATATATAGATAAAATAAAAACATGTCCTGTCACCTCTAACTGCCAAACAACGAAAATTACTCTCAAACGCTTGCAAAGACAAAACAGTATCATATTCTGCCCTTGGTAACACGAGTCCATTTCGAAACCGTTTGATGGTTTACGCTAAATTTGCCAATGAGATATCGTATCGGATTCATGGCTTGTAAAATCAATGAAAGGATACCCCGTCTCGGTGGGAACTGGGGACTGAAAAATGATATATCTTCATACATTGCTTTCACTGAGGGATAATCGTTACGGTTGGTATTGTGTTTTGTTACTTTGAAGGTATATTTTGAATTTGTGGTTGGCAGATAGATTTGGCAAAAGGATTATACAGGTTTTCTTCAATATGTAAGCAGAATTGAAAAGGTGATCGGTAGAGGGAAAAGTACAACCCTAAATAATACTGACAGTAGCAATGGCTTTAATTTTGACAGTCTAACAACATTCATTGCGATAAGTTGTTGAGCATGACGGCGCGACGGTAGCGTCACCTGCAATTTCTAGACGAGAATGACAGATTAGATTGTCATTCTGACGGAACGTCAAATGGGCAACCATCTTGTGGCGCACTTTTTCAATGAAGCGCGACAGATTGCACGTCATCGACGAATTGCCTTTAATCTGGGTCAAATTACGTTTATACGAGTGTTAATCGATATGGATTGATTAAATAAGTGTGTGTGAATCATATTCCACCTTAATTTTGATCTTACCTGCCCATATACTCACGCAAGATGGACCCACCTAATGATGACGGTACAGAATTGCTGTTAAGCAGATAAACTTTTGGAATATATGAAGCATTGGATTAAAAATATCCTTCAAAATGATTCAGATTGTGATTGATACTGTGTGAAAAAAAGAACTGTAATACCTTGCTGATAAGGATCAAAATTCTACGGGGTCTTGATGCACTGAAAATGAAAAAACACAGAATTTACAAAAACCCTTACCAGAATTAAAATCTATGCATGCACATAATAATATACCCTCATGTATAAATACCATCATACCCATACTTTCTTATGGTGCAGTTATGTGAGCGCCTAACGGTCCTTATAATGTCCTAAGGGCGAAAGCTACTCAGTAATATTAGGCTCGTTCCAAGATTTAATATACTTATAGCTGTTCTAAAGATCATCGATTTTTATGCTGATCCTACAGGACCCCGCATAATTTTATAATAACATACTGGCATGGTCATTGCGGCGGTGTATTAAGTTTCTCCAAAATGAAGGTCGTCTTCCGATCTTCCGTTGTGTTGTGTATATATATATGTATTATGGAGGAAATATATTATGGCTGTGTATATACAGGGTGAAATTGAAAACATGCGACCAAACCTGAAAAAGCGAAAAAAAAATCTGCTGTTTCCTACATTTATGTTCGCATATCTCGTCAAAATGTAGGGAACAGCTGTTTTTTTTCGCGATTTCATAGTAAAAGTTGTTCATAATGTACAATCAACATATTCATTTCATAGTAAAAGTTGTTCATAAAGTACAATCTCCCATTTCGATTTATCGCATGTATTCAATTTTAACCTGTATATTTTGTATATTTTAAAACATTGGTTTTTAACTTACTCTCGAGATACCTACAGAGTCTCGAGTGACAAAATAACAGTGTCCTAACCAATATTATAAATGCGAAAGTAAGTTTGTTTGTTTATTAACTTTCACGCCTAATCCACTGAACCGATCATAATTGAATTTTGCATATACGTTGTCAGGGGTATAGAAACGGACATAGAGTACCTTTCATCCCGAAAAAAAGTGCTTTCCCGAGGAAAACAACAATAACGTTATTATGATAATAGATGGCGCCACGTGTCTTTTGTCTTGATCGCAGACGAAAAAAGTCCGTACATTGCTACTTCAGATACAATCTTGATCGGCTTCTAAGTTCTCTAGGACCGAAAGATTGACAGTCTAATACGAGTACTCGTGGAAGCTTCGTATCCCCACAGGTAAATAATTCATTACAGTCGCTAGGCGGAAAATGGTAAATGTTTGTAAGATTTCGTGAGAAATTATTTGTCAATAATGTGTTTATGGTAAATGATTATTATAAGTTAGAAAGGAGTTTTGGGAACTTAGAACATCAATAATAATTGAGGAAAAAAATTACTTGGATTTTTTTTCTTGCTAACCTTTGTAACTAAAACATGTTTAGGAAAGAAAGAAATAAAATTTCGTGTAATAAGATTGTGTCATCATCATCTGCCTAGCCTTTTCCCAACTATGTTGGGGTCGGCTTCCAGTCTAACCGGATGCAGCTGAATACCAGTATTTTACATGGAACGACTGCCTATCTGACCTCCACAACCCAGTTACTGGGTAATACGATACCCCTTGGTAAGACTAGTTGTCAGGCTTTCGGGCTTCTGACTACCCGTAACGACTGTCAAAGATCCACAAATGACAGCCGGGACCAAAGGCTTAACGTGCTTTCCGAGGCACGGAGGGGTCTCGATATGTAAAGATGGTCACCCATCCACAGACTAACCGCGGCCAGCGTAGCTTAACCTGATCGATCGACCTGCAAGATTGTGTATAAGCATTATAAAATATACAAGTTGTGCTTGACGCTCGAATATGCTTTAGTACTGAAGATATTCCTACTTAGTGAACCTATTATTAATTGACAATTTAATAACCAAACGACTATTTCAAAAAAGTATCTTCTTTACTACTTAGTACATTTACATAAGTACATCTCTATACAGGTAGCAGATGCAAGATGAAAGACGAAGATATATGTGGAAACGCCCTAGAAGAAATAAGTGTATAGTATGTTATTGGTGTGTGATGTTCTTCAGAAAGTACAGGTACGTACTTGCACGTCCCGGCGTGCGTGAATGACTTGCATCCTAATCGCTTAACACACTTTCAATCATAATCTGAATCATTTTGCTTCATATGTTCAAAAAATTTGTCACAATGAATTGCTACTGATTGTGTGTTACGCGATTACCCCGCAGATGTTTGCAGCAAACGGTAGCGTTATATAGTTCCTGTCTACCCCCATGGGACGAAGGCGTGCGTTTATGTATCTCTATAACAACATCCGCCACAGTTTCATTACCGAAATTACCCGAAACCAGCTCCATTCAACTATTCATACCATCACACATCCCTAAACGTCATTATCCATCCACACATTATAATCCAGGGTAATAATAAAGTAGCCAATGTTCCATTAACAACGTCCTATGTTGACACAGTCGTGCATTATTTAGGCTTCAGCCAGAGGACATTTTAATTTGGTTATAGATATTATTTAGCGTAGGTAACTTAGTTATAAGTTACGATAAATTGATGTGGTTAATAATTTAGTGGTAGGGTTGGCACACGCTTTTGTTTGAATTGTTTACATATTTTTGGTTTATATTTCATGTGTTCGGTGGTAAATAAAGCTAGGTAACGATAGCGAAACATGTTTTGTTTGTTTGGTTACGATGCACAACAGCGCGTAACGAACTTTAAAAAACAGTAAGCCTTGTTGTTGTACAGAAAATGTTGTTTAAAAAAAATTGCCAAACGTTCTTCAACATGTTGAGTTACAACCTAAAGAGTCACCTAGAGTCATACAGCGTTCAATGGCAATTAGTAATATTCATTATTATTTGCCTTAAGTGAGTCTATTTTTTAGGGTTTCGTACTCAAACCCTTTGAGTTGTCCGTTGTCCGTCTGTCTTTCCGTTTGTGAGCGGGCTGTATCTCATCAGCCATAACAGGCAGACAGTTGAAATTTTAACAGTGTGTATTTAAAAAAATAAATAAAGGGGTTCCTTATAGAAATACAAGAAACGTGTTTGTTTCTGCCTTTTTTTGACTTGCGGTAAGGTACCCTTTGTGTGCGAGTTCGACACGGCACTTGGCCGCTTTTTTGTGTTCTGTAACTCAGTACCTCTACACACGCGTAAGTACCTTCCGAAAAAGCAAACTAGAATGAACAAAGACTTTTTTTGTTCTGTCTGCTAATAAAACCAAAAGCGTTCACCAATCACTCGGCAATGGTGTCGATTCCCTTGTTTACAAACTAAACTAAATTTAAGTTCAGTGCATCTTTTTCTTTCATTAAGAACCATAAGGTGGACCGACGACCTTGTGAAGGTCGCAGGAACCAGTTGGATGCGAGAAGCACAGAACCGGTCGAAGTGGAGGTACTTGGGGGAGGCCTATGTCCAGCAGTGGACGTCTTTTGGCTGATGATGATGATGAAGAAAAGGACAGAAGGTAAATTTTAGTTGAGTCCTGTCAAATTAATCAGCTCCTGACACTACTCCATACAAGTTTAGACGTGATTAAAAACTTGCCTACTAAAATTACGTCAATTTAAGTCAGGTGCAGAATAATTTTACAGCACTAAATTATTTATCTTCTGTCCGTTTCTTAATGAAATAGAAAGAAAAAGATGCATTGAACATAAATTTAGTTTAGTTTAGTTTAGTATGTGAACAACAGAATCGGCACCAATATCTAATGATTCTGGGAAACTCGATTAAAAGTTACCGTAATCACTTTTTTCAGTATTAAAGCTGTTTTAAACTTACAGGATGAACAGGAACACACGCTGAACTAACTTAAATTACTATGTTACCACTTAATTAAAGCTGCGTTTAGTTACGTTGCAGTTGTGTTGATGAGTAAATGAGTGCTGTCAGGTTACAGAATTATTTTAACTACGATTTTTAAAGCAAGTTATAGTTCCAAGATGGGGTCGAGGCTAAATGATAACAGTCGCACTGGTCCATCGAATTTCGAGCTACGCTTGTCGCAGTCGGTTCATGGATGGGTGAACATCCATTACATATCGAGACCCCTCCGTGCCTTGGGAAGCACGATGATAAGCCGTTGGTCTCAGCTGTCATTCGTGAATTTCATTTCATCATCATATCAGCCAAAAGACGTCCACTGCTGGACATAGGCCTCCCCCAAGCACCTTCACTTTGACCGGTTCTGTGCTTCTCGTATCCAACGGGTTCCTGCGGCCTTCAAAAGGTCGCCACTCCAGAACCTATTGGCCCCATCTGCCATCTGTTCTGCGAGCAATGTGCCCTGCCCACCACCTCTCATTACACAGGACTTAAACATTACTGGCGAAATGTGGGTGTAGGTACTAAAGGTGCACCTCTACCTTACCCTTTGAGGCTAAAAGGCGTGATGTTATGATGATGATGTACTCTCTACTTTGTCTGGGTTATTCGTCTAACATTCAGTTACAGGTCCTCATGCCACAAAACCGCTAAATAACAATCAATTACAGTTCTTAAACATACCCACTTACCAATCTGTTATTGTCACACGCATTCGTTGATAAATATACCAGAAATAGCGGTACAATACCGTTATAATAACGGTATTACCGGAGCTGTGTGTAATGTAACAAATCGACACCGTTATAATCGCAACCGCGATTTATAGCTGGTCACAGTGGCGGGGTTATCAGAGAATCAGTTTGGTTTTGTGTTTGTAAATTTTAACGTCATGTAATTTATTTATTTATCAAGAACAAAATATCTTATTATAATAATATAAATGCTTAATTTAATTAATAAACAAAAAGAAACAACAATAAATTCCAATTTAATTTAATTATTTTTATAATTAACTTGAAACGACCATCTGATAATATTTTTTTTTTTTACTACCCTATGCTGCCCCACTCCTGGCAAAGACCTCCCTCCACTCCTTCCATCACTCGCGAGCCCGCGCATCCTCTGCCAAGATCCCGCCTTACAGTCTCAGGGCACAAGTTCTGTGTTATCATAAAATTAATATGAACAGTTTACACATCAACTCTTTTTCAGAGTTGCTAAGTTTTAATCTAAAATGAATACCTCTCAAATTTTAATTAAAAAAAAAATATAAAAAAAAAAAATTGGTATATGTAAATTACAATTTTGTTTTGTCGGTATACTTTGAAACTAGATTATATTTACAACTGTTGTAATTCGCAAATTATTTGCCCCAAGATGCTCTTAATAATCAAAATAATAAAAATAATCACTTAATAATCTTTATCTAAGACGAGAACCTTTGTCATCAAATATATTCTCTTCGCCAGTACCAACAGAGGATATTACACGTAACATTCTCAAATTGAATGCTAAGCTTGACGCCTGCATAACTGATGCTCGATCAAATATCTATGTGCTGAGCAAGCAAAGCATGCAAGTGTAATGATCCCCTTATCTAGAGGAACTGGGTCCTTTGATAGATAATTCCCCTTTAAGATATGAGCTGGCTTGATGCAAAAGTGGTTTAGACATTATTTAAGAGAAAATTGCTGTTATTGGATACGGTTTAAACAAGTGTCAAAATATTCATTCTGGTAGCTCAAATTATTCATATTTTCATCTACTAATCTGCGTTTGCGATTTAGTTTCCAAACATGTAAACAAATATGAGTTATTGGAAATATAACTTTAATACCTACACAATAAAGTTCAGTTTACGCTAGAACTTTTTAGAACTTTATAATAGTAGTAGTCACTCTGAAATCAACTTAATTCTCACAAGAATAGAGTTGATAATTATTTAACTTGAAAAAAATCAATTGGAAACATGAATTTGAATTACACCTTAGAGTCTCTGCAGTTTCGTTCTACTATAATTTAATGATTTCATGTCAGGCAGAGGTGTACCTATAGTACACCCACATTTTGTATGTACTATATAATTAAATAATTCATTTACTAGCAAGTTCACTCTAAATGCAGTGTAACAGTACTTGCTTGTACCTACGTCATTTGAGATTGAATCTGTAATTTGAGCATAATAATGATGTAGCTCACTACGCTGCTACGACAGCGTAGCAAGCGTAGCCGTGACTTCAGCTACGCCGTAGCAAACGCTAAATGATTTATTTTTAACAGTATATAATATAAAAGACAGATAGAAATAATTATCTGTGATCCCTAAATACCCAGATTCCTGGTAAAAGGGTATTATTGGATACTTTTCTGACATCTTTAGGGTTCAGGGGTGATATGGGCTAAGTGGTTAAGTACCTACAACTTGGTTTGATACGGATAGCGTTTTCTGCTTATTAGTAATACTTGATGAACGTTGGCGCTGAAATTAAAGCCTTTGTGTGTTTTGCAGTAAATTAAGCAATATTATGTAAACACATATCGATAAAACTTGAATCAAATATGATTGTCCTTAGAACCTAGACAAATTGGCAATTACTTTCAAACCATTTCGTATTTGTACAACGACTTTCAACAGGATTAGAATAAGCTTTTCGGTAGCTAATATCATTATAATTTTTTTTCACTTTTCCATAATCGCTATCCCTGATAGAATGTCACTTTGTCTATGACAAACCAAAAGAAGATTGATTTCAAATCAACTATTATCTTTTGATATTTATTAACATAACATAACACGCCTGCAATCCCCACAGAGTAAGGCAAACGTGTACCTAATAGTACACACGCATTCGCCAGTTATGTTTAAGTCCCATGTAATAGGGAGCCAATTGCCATCAACCGGGCCCAAATCCAGACTCAGGGCTGCCACAGAGAAATTCTTAATATAAAAACAAAACTTAGTCTGACCTGGTAATCAAACCTAGAACCTTATGCTCAGCAGTAGCGCTGGCAAACACTAAACCTGTGATTTGATATCCATCCATACTAATAATAAATATGTGAAAGTTTGTCTGTCTGTCTGTCTGTTACCTCTTCACGCTTAAACCGCTGGACTGATTTAGATGAAATTTGGTACAGAGATAGTTTGAGTCCCGGGAAAGGTCATAGGATAGTTTTTATCCTGATATTCCCACGGTATCGAGACATATGCGGGTGAAACCGTGGGGCGCTGTTGGTACTACATAATATTATAAATTCAAAAGTGTGTCTGTCTGTCTGTCACCTCTTCACGCTTAAACCGCTGAACCGATTTAGATGGGTATAGAGATAGTTTAAGTCCCGGAGAAGGACATAATATATAGTTTTTATCCTGATATTCCCACGGGAAACTTATGCGGGTGAAACCGCGGTGCGCTGTTAGTTTCTTATAATTATTATTATTTCTTATCTTGATCTACTGTATCCACCGCACTATGTCTAAGATTTATAGCATTATAAGTGTTATGAAGGTCCAAAAAGTTAAATTACCGCAATCTGTTGCCGCGGTGCACCCGATTATTTTTCATTCTTCAGACCGCTTTCCGTTTGACCTCAATTTTCGACGGTTTTGCTTATGAAAATCATATTCATGTCTAGGTTTTTTTTGGGACGAGAGAACCGAGAGTAAAATTGAAATGGCCTGTAATAGGCGGCTGGTAGGGCTGTTATTCAGGGATTTTGTGTGTTGATATAGGAATGAATAGCAGTGGTCTTTTATCTGTTCTGTGGGTGGCTCAGTGGTAACGGCCACGAAAAACAAGTTGTAGGTCGTAGGTTCTAACCTAGACAGGTGCTTTACTTTGTATAAATTATTCCACCGCAACTGCTCTCAAAATGGTAAAGGAAAAAATCGTGAGGAAACTGGCATGTCCTAGAAACAAAAAATTGGAACCATGTGACTTCTACTAACCCGCACTGAGCCCGCGTAGTGGATTATGGCCCACTCCCTCTCACAGAGGGGAGGCCTGTATCCCAGCAGTGGGAACATTGTAGACTGATTTGTTGTTATTATGTATAAGAATGAATAAAAAGGTTTTAATTTACCGTAAATACTCTGTTTTGTGCCTATGGCACTGAAATATGGTCGCTCACAAAGGACCTCATTAAAAGTTTCTGAAAATCACCCAAAGGTTAATGGAGAGGGCTGTACTTACGAAGTTACCCCAAGAGATTGAATCAGAAATGAAGAGATCCGCAGGAGAACCAAGGTAACCGACATAGCCTGATTAATTGCCTAACTTAAGTGGGCACATTGCTTGCAGAACAGATTTCCGATGGGGCCGAAAGGTTCAAAAAGTGTTTTCATAAATTATTAGTTGTATAATAATAACAGCCGCACAGGTCGATCGATCAGGTTAAGCTACGCTTGCCGCGGTTGGTCTGTGGATGGGTGAACATCTTTATTTACATAACGAGACCCCTACGCGCCTCGGAAAGCATGTTAAGCCGTTGGTCTCGGCTGTCATTCGCAGAACTTTGACAGTCATTACGGGTCGTCAGAAGCCCGAAAGTCTGACAACCAGTCTTACCAAGGGTATCGTATTACCCAGTAACTGGGCTGAGGTGGTCAGATAGGCAGTCGCTCCATGTAAAATACTGGTATTCAGCTGCATCCGGTTAGACTGGAAGCCGACCCCAACATAGTTGGGAAACGGCTAGGCAGATGATGATTAGTTGAAAAATGTTACTATGCCCTAGATGATTTCACTAATGTATTGCATGCATGTATTTTCTTTTGTTTTGAATTTTTTTCTACAGTGAATTTTGTTTGTCTCTATTTTATATAGTTGACACTGATATTTGTATGTCATCAATGATAAAACATAGCGCAACATATAATTTTAGAAGACCTTAACCTTTAACCTATGTTTTACAAATAAATTATTCTGTGTAGTGACCGCGTACCGAATGACGTAGCGTTGGTGGGCCACCCGTAAGGTGAACCGATAACCTTGTGATCGCAGGAATCCGCTTGACACGAGTAGGTAGCTCAGAACTGATCGAAGTGGCAATGTCTGCGGGAGGCCTATGTCCAGAAATGGACGTCTTTCTGCTGAAATGATGCACGATGACACTGATGCACTATACGAAGGTTGTAATCTCCATTTAAGCGTGCGTTTAAGCTTCTCATCTATTTAAAACCTATGCCTAGGGCAACTGGCTTACCATTCAAGAGCCCTACAGGATTGCCAACCTTGCAGCCTTGCATAGGCATCACTTTGACGGGCCCTCTTTAATAAGCAGCGCCCATATTTTCTACATTCATGAGGCAATTTTTTTGTTTTGAAATACTATTTTAGTATCATGCCAAACCTTTCATCATTTCCTCTACTCACACATTTTTTCAAACGCCTCTCATGAGTACAAAAATTTCCTCATTATTCAAAATCAAGAGGCAACGATAACCTAAAATGGAGCCCTCAAATGACAGTGATTTATTAATATAGCGCTCGAAGACAACAATCTTAATTATAATCGTTTCCAACTAAACGTATTAATATTACTAACATTATATTAATGAATATTTCTGACCAAAAAATGGGAAATTCAGGTTACAGGCAGTCGTAAGTTATCACAGATATCCAAGTTATTATTACAATACGAATTCCCGGGTGACGTCGAGTGACATGGGTAGTGAAGCCCCGAATATCAGCCGCTTTGGGAATACTTTAACTCCAAAATCCATGGTTTATGTTATAATTGGGGAGAATTGTGATGTGGCTGCCAAGGATGGAGCGTTTTGGACTTTTTGAATATGATTTGAATATTTTTTGTAACTTTGTCTTTGCTATAATATACAGGATAAAAATTTACCAGTGCCCAAACTGTAACCATAAATTCATCACATGATTGTACCCCTACCTTAGAAACTTTTCGTCGGTTATCAAAAAAAAATCAGCTCTTTCACAGAAAATTACAATATTTACGCGGTAAAAATGAATGGCATAGCTAATTGTTTTTTAATAATCGACCAAAAAATTCAACGCAGGGTTGTTCGGAATCAAATACTGAATTTATGGTAGCTGGTTGTGTGTCGATGTCCCTGCCACCCTGTATATTGCTAGGTGTTTTATTTAGAGGTAATAAAATTGCGTAGGGTTATGATGATTAAAAGAGCCTCGGACGGTACAAACGCCTGGTGCAATCAGTAATGAATTCTTTTATCATGACATGATTTATTCTTCAATAAGTCGTGTCAATATCTAGAGACAAAATCATCTGCCTAGCCTTTTCCCCAACTATGGGGGGTTTGGCTTCCAGTCTAACTGGATGCAGCTGAATACCAGTATTTTACATAGAGCGACTGCCTATCTGACCTCCACAACCCAGTTAATGGTTAATAATAATCTCCTTGTTAAGACTGGTTGTCAGACTTTCGGGCTTCTGACTACCCGTAACGACAGTCAAGCACTATCATCCTTCTCCCAATTTATTTGGGGTCACAACATGTCCCTTTCTTCCATACTTCTCTACGTCATCTCGGTAGTCACCCCCTTTCTGGCCATATCATTATTCACACAGTTCATCAATCTTTTTCTTCTCCTTCATCTTTTTCTTTGGTCTTCCCCTACTCTTATAGCTCTCGTATTCACGGTGTTGTGTCTATAATGTGTATGTATTTACGAAAAAAAATATATATATAAGTAGTTTATCAGCCATCTCGTTACCATAACACAAACATTAGGTTCCTTAGCTTGTTACTATATGGCGTTGTGTGGAATGTCCAAAGATATTATTATTCACTATTTTATATTATTATTATTATAAGCCTGTGTTGTCCCACTGCAGAGCAAAGGCCTCCCTTCCCTCCTTCCACTTTTCTCGGTCTACTGCGATTGTAGGCCAATCCTTTAAGAAAGTTTTTTTTTTATTATTCACTACTTACATTATTATTCATACCAGTTTACTTCTTACTGCGAATAACAATGCATTTTCCAATAACATTATGTAGAGAGAAATACGAGGTAAAGTAATAAATACCGATACAGTAACCCGTATAGTTTTTGTAAAAAAAGTCCTCATTCCAACGAATAAAATGGTCCCAACAAAAAAAAAAAAAAAAAGGAAAAAAGTACCGCAGCCCGGAAATGCGCGCGTGACCGGTATACCGCATCGTATATTTTTTGTAAATTTTTACTTCGCTTTTGACTACAGTTTGTTTAAAATACGTGGTATCAGATTTGCATATTACGTTGTATGTCAATTTAACTGCAAGTTAATCATTCGGTTTCGTCGAAGTAATTTTATTTTTCTCGTGAATGTTGCTTTCGGCAGATTATTTATGGAAAATTGACATTTTATTTTGGGCCATTTCCTATGAAGAAAATACACTTCCAGCTTTATTTTTTATTCGACACGTTCACTGCCAGGCAACAGACACAATAGAAAATCTATTGTTCGCGGTCACCAGGTGACCGCTTTGGCAGTCAATGCGACATAGGCACCTATATAGTCCTTCGATATTGAGTAACTATGAAAAAGTTACATAATATCATGTTCTACGTATTGGATAACGTAAAGGTTGCGTTACATTTACAGTTATATGAACTCAATATTGTAACTTACAAGGGCACATTCCACATGCCCACAATTTGTTAGTCAACATTGATTTGTAGCGTTTCAGAGAAAAGAGTTTTGCAATTACTACCCTCGAAAAATTACTAACTGCACACACCTCATGCACATCCAAATCGCTAGAGAGCAAAACTTACAAAACTGGCATCTGAACCTGAAAAAAATGCCGGCACGCGTCCAGTAATCCATTCTACGCTAAAAAAGTTAGTGCGGGCGTGCACCACAATTCGGCCATATTAAATTGGCTGGTAAAAGCGGATTGCTTTTGGTTTATTAGCGGGCTAATTTGATTTTATGTCCGACCACTGCGGTCTTGCCCCGTGACTGGAAAAGTAAACAAATGAAGCACGCTTTTGGGCGTGCCAACCTACATTCGACTTTATTCTATACCTTGAAACACTCCGTTGAAAAAGGATTTCCATGTCGGGTGAATTCTTTAAACTTGGATTGGCATGTTTGTGTTGTTTTTTTTTTTTAAGGTAAGCGGTACTTAAAGCGGTACTTATGTGTGGTTTTGAATGAAGGTAGTGTCGGTTTATTTCCGGGCTGGGTATGATTTAACTTATGACTACATGACGTTATAAATGCTGCATTTATTACGTGTTTTTATTTTCAATCATTTTTACGACCTCTATGTTTTGTATGCATAGAACTCTATAAAGGAATAAGGCGTCTATTTCTATGCTCAATAAATGAAAAAGCCGGTCAAGTGCCAGTTGAACACGCGTGGAGAGGGTTCCGTACGATGCGCACAATATTGAGAGATTTAACATGTGTTTTTAAGATCACAGACTCTTATAGGTTTTACTGTAATCTATAGGGATAGAAATATCTTCTGTATTTTTTTTTTCAAAATTTTAGGCTCTCTAGTTTCGGAGATAAGGGTAAATTTTCGTAAATTTTCTTAAATAACTTTTAAGACTTTTTACTTTAAAATTATGATAAAAATATATTTGAGATCCTCACAGTAAGTTCTTTAATTTGATATGTCACACGGTACAGATTGCGAAACTTTTGTTATTTTTTATTTTCTATTTGTCCCCCATAAATGACCCCCATATTCAAAATTCATATTCATTTATTTCCGATACACGTCTGTATTTGGGTCACAGAGATTCATTCGTGTACCAAATTTTAATTTAATCGATCCATTTTATTCGGAGCAAATTGTCTGTGACAGACGGACGGACAGACACACGAGTGATCCTATAAGGGTTCCGTTTTTTCCTTTTGAGGTACGGAAACCTAAAAATCTCGTTTAACAAACGAAAAAGTGATTGAATACGAGTTATTCCGTTTATTCATTTATTGGATCATTCCCCGTCATTACAATGTATGTCGGGCCACAAAAAGGATGAATGAAGGGCAATTGCATGCAGCTGAATGCTAAGACGGATGTGTGGTGTTACGCGAATGGACAGAATAAGAAATGATAACATAAGAGAAAGTCTTAAAACAGTTGTTGAAAAGTTGTGCAGAAATCGGTTGTCATATGCATGTGATACGAAGCAATGAGAAAATGTCGCGAGGAAAGCTTTGAGTTTAAATGTCGATGGCTATAAGAGTAGGGGAAGGCCAAAGAAAGGATGGACGGAGTGTGTGAATGATGATATATTTAGAAAGGCGATCACTACCGAGATGACGACTAATAAAGAAGTATGGAACAAAAAGGTATATTGTGCCCACCCCAAATAAATTGGGATAAAGGCAGGAGAAAAACTATTTATTTATTGGATCTCCAACTAAACACAATTATATACAAGTGTGCATAGAAAAGGTACAAATATAAGTGTGCGCTTCCAATTATAGGAGACTTTATCATTTACAAGAAGCGCCTCGCGGTTTCACCCTCATAAGTTTCGATCCCGTGGGAATATTCGGATAAAAAGTATATTTTGTGTTAATACTGGTTATAAGCTATCTGTGTGTCAAATTTCATCCAAATCCGTTCAGTAGTTTTTGCGTGAAAGTGTAACAAACATCTAACCATCCATCTTCACAAACTTTCACTTTTATAATATTAGTAGGACTCTTAATCTAGGTACAGTAGGTTTGGCAATGTTAAAATATTAAATTTTATAAAAAACCATAACACGAAAATTATGCATAGGAAATAAAGTAAACTTCTTGAAACAATCATCAACATATACTGTCTAAAACAAAACATTGGCCCAATCTAAAACGCAAGACACCAACCTTAAAACCACCACATTCCAGGTCAAACTAAACAACATCAACAAAAATAAAAAGATAGTTCAAATAGCTATGTTGAGCTCCGATGAAAATGCCAGGGAACATGAAATATCGTCAAAAGACCTCTGGAGGTCGCTGTCGACATAATAGACGATCCGACGTACTGCATTCTGCTGCAAGGCAAGTTATTCCAGATATTTTCGGAGTTATGATAGTGTAAATCTTCTCTTTATTTTGCGGAAATTTTTGGAATTATTTGAGTAGTTTGAATTGTGGGTTGTTTAAATTTATTTTCGCGGGAAAAATTTTCCTGGAATAATTTAGGGGAGTCCTTTGCCCAGCAGTGGGACAGTATAGGCTAACAAAAAAAAAAAGAAAATTGTGGGTGCTGGTTTTGGAGTTCATTTTATGGTTGGAATTTAAAATTGTTATGCACAGCTTATTAAGAAGCAAATATTTCTTAATCCAGTTAGCTTTTTTCTTCATCTGACTTGTCAACCGTTGTAATTATAGATGCATAGATAGAATACTAACTGCCTCATCGAGTGGTCACCAGCGCTACTGATGAGTATGAGGTTCTGGGTTCGATTCTCGGGTCGGGCAAAGCGTTAGTAGGGTTTTCCATCAGGAATTACTCAGAAATTTTATTTTTTCCCTATTATTTTCATTTCAGCTTGATATGAGTCTTATTGCCTTGAAATAAGATTTAATTAAATTTGACTCAATCGGCGGCCAGCATGGCAAAATACATAATTTTTTGAAAAAATACCTAAATTGAAAGATACTGAAATGTATTCTGTAGTCAATTATGAATAAACTATAAAACACACACACAGTTTGTCGGCAGGATTAGCGCTCGTCTTAAATATTTGGTACTTATCAGGAATAATCTATACTTATAATAAATCTGTAGAGAGGTCAATTCTGTACATGATATATATTTTCAAAATAACTATCAGGGGGTAATAAGTGATCGATACTGATGCCAAAAATGCAATCAGTAAAATTTTTGTTTGTCTGTCTGTCTGTCTGTCTGTCTGTCTGTCTGTCTGTCTGTCTGTATGTTCCTTATAGAAACAAAAACTACTCGACGGATTTTAACGAAACTTGGTACAATTATTCTTCATACTCCTGGGGAGGTTATAGTATACTTTTCATCACGCTACAATGAATAGGAGCAGAGCAGTGAAAGGAAATGTTGGGAAAACGGGAGAAGTTGCTCCATTTTTTAAGCTTCCGTCGCGTGTGCAGCCTTAATGGTTAAAGCTACATAGAAATCATTTATGACGGAAATGTTCTACATAAAATTATCTAAAAAATATCCTACTACAGCATATGTCTATCTTTTATGGTTGACTCACAATAACACGTGTAACTCCCGATACCTTAGCAGTTCGGAGCTTTCTGATTATATTTGTTTACTCTTACGTTTATAATACTCTCACTCATCCCTAATTAAAAGAAGTTAATATTATTACCTATTCAATAAAAAAAGAATCTTAGTAATCGGTATAGAAACACCAAACTTATACATGAAATACGCTAATAAGCCATCGCGCCGTCGCGCGTGAATACTGAATCATGCCATAAGGATTATTTTTGTGTAACGGTTGCCGCGCTCGACGCGGGTCGCGGCGGTAGGGTAAGGGAGGTCCGAGCGCGAGCTTCATTCAATATTTGGCTGTTGATGCGTTCAGAGCGTTCGACCTTATTGACAGACGATAATTGATATTAACAAACCGTGCTTATCAGCGCGACTTTTAGTCTTTAAATAGTTTATTTGAATTTATTTTGTTGTTTTTTATAAAATACTTATTAGTTGTTGTGTTATTAGACCGACACAGAACCCAAAAATGTGATTAAAAAAAAATTCTGTCTGTCTGTCTGTTTGTTCAGGCATCACGCAAAAACTACCGGTTCGATTACGATGACACTTGGTATAATTATTCTTTATTATCCTAGGCACCACACTGGGTACTTTTTATCCCGGAAAAAAATATACAATAAAAAACAAACTTAATTTTGCGGTTCGATCCATAGACCCGATTACTGTACCAACCGCAAATAATAAGTTTGTCGTAGTACACGACGAAGATAATAATAATAGGCGAGCGTTCGTTCATATTAGCATTCTTTATTGTATGTTTTAACTGCTACTTGCAATTCCAAAACGTGCTTTTCAGTGCGACCTTTTTATTCCTTTTAGTTTTTACTAAGTACAGTTTAAGGTAGAGTTATTTAGGTTTATTTTTATAAGTCGTTTTTATATGTAAGTATAGATTTTAATTTAAAAGTATGGGTAGTATATTTGATAGTGTACGTAGTGACCGTAGGTTATTTTATAAAACTGTTAGGTAGGATTAGTCATTCGTATAGATATTAGTTTTTAGGGATTTTGCTTATTTATTGAGTTTAGATTAGTTCATCATCTGCCTCATCTGCCTAGCCTTTTCCCAACTATGTTGGGGTTGGCTTCCAGTCTAACCGGATGCAGCTGAATACCAGTATTTTACATGGAGCGACTGCCTATCTGACCTCCACAACCCAGTTACTGGGTAATACGATACCCCTTGGTAAGACTGGTTGTCAGACTTTCGGGCTTCTGACTACCCGTAACGACTGTCAAAGATCCACGAATGACAGCCGGGACCAACGGCTTAACGTGCTTTCCGAGGCACGGAGGGGTCTCCATATGTAAAGATGGTCACCCATCCACAGACCAACCGCGGCAAGCGTAGCTTAACCTGATCGATCGACCTGTGCGGCTGTTATTATTTAGCCACGTATCATCAGAAATAGGTTTATTTAGGTAGGTAGGTATTTTATTTTCTGTTATTGAGTTTTTTTTTTTATTAGGTAGGTACTTAGGTTTACTTTTATAATCTAATATAAAATTCAAAGTCCTGTGATCCTGTCTGACTGATTATATCAATGCACAGCCTAAACCGCTGGTCATAGAGACATAAAATTTGGAGTGTGTTCTGTGTGAAGTGTATAAAGATATCCAGTAAGAAAGGGTTTTTCGAAATTCCACTCCTAAGAGGGTGAATGGGGGGAGGGTGAAATTTCACGCGGACGAAGTCGCGGGCAGAAGCTAGTCTGATAATAAGTTTAATCTGTTACACCTTGTTTATGAACCGGGAAAAAATAAACCCTATAACAATCACAAAATAAGTTGACTACAAATCCTGATCAGTAATTTCATAATTTTTTTTTGGACGGAGTCATGAAATTTAATAAAAATATATTTCATGACTGTCCAAAAAATAATCGGAAAATTTAACGAACGTTTACTCTCCCTACATCTTTATCTATTTATTATCTTTTCCTTTTTCCCGCCTACCGCTTACATTGTACGATAATAATGTAAAAAAATAATAATTGTCAAGTGGAATTCTTAAGGGGACGTTTTAGGGGAAAAAAGCTTCAAGAAATAATAAAAATAATGTTGGAGAATTCTTAAATTACGGTCACTATCCTTTTAAATTGTGGCTGGTTTGTTGAGTTGGGGTCTGATTTGCGTAAACCACTGGATTAAAGTTAAATGGTATTAAATGAAAAGGAGTCCTGACTAGATCCGACGCTACGAGGCTTTTGACTACTTTGTATGTGTATATTTTGTCTTTTTTTATTTGTAACTAGCTTCTGCCCGCGACTTCGTCCGCGTGAAATTTCACCCTCCCCCCATTCACCCTCTTAGGAGTGGAATTTCGAAAAACCCTTTCTTACTGGATATCTTTATACACTTCACACAGAACACACTCCAAATTTTATGTCTCTATGACCAGCGGTTTAGGCTGTGCATTGATATAATCAGTCAGACAGGATCACAGGACTTTGAATTTTATATTAGATTATAAAAGTAAACCTAAGTACCTACCTAATAAAAAAAAAAACTCAATAACAGAAAATAAAATACCTACCTACCTAAATAAACCTATTTCTGATGATACGTGGCTAAATAATAACAGCCGCACAGGTCGATCGATCAGGTTAAGCTACGCTTGCCGCGGTTGGTCTGTGGATGGGTGACCATCTTTACATATGGAGACCCCTCCGTGCCTCGGAAAGCACGTTAAGCCGTTGGTCCCGGCTGTCATTCGTGGATCTTTGACAGTCGTTACGGGTAGTCAGAAGCCCGAAAGTCTGACAACCAGTCTTACCAAGGGGTATCGTATTACCCAGTAACTGGGTTGTGGAGGTCAGAAAGGCAGTCGCTCCATGTAAAATACTGGTATTCAGCTGCATCCGGTTAGACTGGAAGCCAACCCCAACATAGTTGGGAAAAGGCTAGGCAGATGAGGCAGATGATGAACTAATCTAAACTCAATAAATAAGCAAAATCCCTAAAAACTAATATCTATACGAATGACTAATCCTACCTAACAGTTTTATAAAATAACCTACGGTCACTACGTACACTATCAAATATACTACCCATACTTTTAAATTAAAATCTATACTTACATATAAAAACGACTTATAAAAATAAACCTAAATAACTCTACCTTAAACTGTACTTAGTAAAAACTAAAAGGAATAAAAAGGTCGCACTGAAAAGCACGTTTTGGAATTGCAAGTAGCAGTTAAAACATACAATAAAGAATGCTAATATGAACGAACGCTCGCCTATTATTATTATCTTCGTCGTGTACTACGACAAACTTATTATTTGCGGTTGGTACAGTAATCGGGTCTAGGGATCGAACCGCAAAATTAAGTTTGTTTTTTATTGTATATTTTTTTCCGGGATAAAAAGTACCCAGTGTGGTGCCTAGGATAATAAAGAATGATTATACCAAGTGTCATCGTAATCGAACCGGTAGTTTTTGCGTGATGCCTGAACAAACAGACAGACAGACAGAATTTTTTTTTAATCATATTTTTGGGTTCTGTGTCGGTCTAATAACACAACAACTAATAAGTATTTTATAAAAAACAACAAAATAAATTCAAATAAACTATTTAAAGACTAAAAGTCGCGCTGATAAGCACGGTTTGTTAATATCAATTATCGTCTGTCAATAAGGTCGAACGCTCTGAACGCATCAACAGCCAAATATTGAATGAAGCTCGCGCTCGGACCTCCCTTACCCTACCGCCGCGACCCGCGTCGAGCGCGGCAACCGTTACACAAAAATAATCCTTATGGCATGATTCAGTATTCACGCGCGACGGCGCGATGGCTTATTAGCGTATTTCATGTATAAGTTTGGTGTTTCTATACCGATTACTAAGATTCTTTTTTTATTGAATAGGTAATAATATTAACTTCTTTTAATTAGGGATGAGTGAGAGTATTATAAACGTAAGAGTAAACAAATATAATCAGAAAGCTCCGAACTGCTAAGGTATCGGGAGTTACACGTGTTATTGTGAGTCAACCATAAAAGATAGACATATGCTGTAGTAGGATATTTTTTAGATAATTTTATGTAGAACATTTCCGTCATAAATGATTTCTATGTAGCTTTAACCATTAAGGCTGCACACGCGACGGAAGCTTAAAAAATGGAGCAACTTCTCCCGTTTTCCCAACATTTCCTTTCACTGCTCTGCTCCTATTCATTGTAGCGTGATGAAACGTATACTATAACCTCCCCAGGAGTATGAAGAATAATTGTACCAAGTTTCGTTAAAATCCGTCGAGTAGTTTTTGTTTCTATAAGGAACATACAGACAGACAGACAGACAGACAGACAGACAGACAGACAGACAGACAGACAAAAATTTTACTGATTGCATTTTTGGCATCAGTATCGATCACTTATTACCCCCTGATAGTTATTTTGAAAATATATATCATGTACAGAATTGACCTCTCTACAGATTTATTATAAGTATAGATGTGCGTTTTGTGCAGAATAAACAATTTTTCTGTCTTTTTTTATTTTCTTTCAAGATACATCTTCAGTAATACTGTTTTTATGCATTTAAGGTGTGAGCAGAAACTCTATTTATATATCTTCCGCTCTGGGTGGAGCGGAAGGGAGTGTCAGACTCTTACTGACTAAAACCCATTCGTGTTCCTTCCTTAGCCCTTTATGTTCCGGGGTAGCGGTAACCCTTTCGGACAATCCCGCTGCCCCGGCAGGTAGAACGATCCCTACATTGATCATTAGGTCAGTGGTCGGGACAATAGGTAATGAACAAGACGTTCTCTGAGTCGTAATTGTCTTGGAAAGAAGATGGTGATATTATTTTGGACTGAGTTTGATAAGGTTAGTTCGCAAAGTTCTTACTTAATAAATAATTTTCGTAAAATAGTTTCACTTGTAAAATTGTTTTCAACTAATCAAGTCGTACCGCCTCAGATTTTTTTATCGTTACTTTTCCCATGTTTTAATAATTATTCTGCTATTCGGGGCGAAGACAAATCCAACAAATAAAATATCACATAAATTGGTCCAGCCGTTCTTGAGTTATAAATGGTGTAACTAACCCGACTTTGTTTTATATAATACTAGCTACGCCCCGCGATTTCGCGGTGATAAAAAGTAGCCTATATTAATCCAGGGTGTCAGCTACCTCCATACAAAATGTTATCAAAATTGGTCCAGCCGTTTGAGCGTGAAGAAGTAACAAACATATAAACACACACAAACTTTCGCCTTTATAATATTAGTTTGATTATGTTCCTCCAACTTTTCTTTACGCGGTTCGGCCAAAACACTTCGTACAAAGGCTTATCCTAGTTTCTATAAATACCTACTTCTTTTTACGACGTTTTTTTGCCCTCTTTAAGCAAGGTTAGTAAACTCACTAGACCTTAACAGAAGTCCCTTTCTTAGATCATTAGGCATCTAATTTAATTGCACGTTGAATCTAGGGGTCTAACCGCTTGCTTATGCATAAAACTCAGTAATATTGTAAAGAATTGAATTATGAAAATTGTGGGGGTCACTTTTTATGTAGGTACCTAATGTTATAAATATGGAAGGTTATGGTGTATTGTTTACATTTTTAGGGTTTCATACCTCAATAGGAAAAACGGAACCTTTATAAGATTACATTGTTGTCCGTCTGTTATGACCCTTTTTCTAAGGAATGCGTAAGATCGCGGACTAGGACTCTCGCACCGAGGGTTCCGTACAAAGTAGGTATGTAACTACAAATTTACGGTTTTAGATTTTTTTCCTTTATTTGTGCTACATGAAATTGCGTCTTGCCAAATTTCATGATTCTAGGTCAACGGGAAGTACCCTATACATTTTGTTTACCTTGAGAGTGTCGAAATATACTTTTTTGCGGCATAAACGGACGTGGGTGTTTTTTTTTCACGTTAACTTATAAATTTGATTTTTTCACAGATTTAAGAGACTTTGGACTTGAGTATATGGTTTAAATTTCAACTTGATACCTCCACGCGTTCTTAAAATAAAGGGTCTTCACAGACAGACAGACGGACAACAAAGTGATCCTATTAAGGGTTCCGTTTTTTCCTTTTGAGGTACAGAATCCTAAAAATAAGATAAATGGAATCGAAATTTCCTATCTGACTGCCCCTTTTTTTTTTTTTTTTTTTTTTTTTTTTTTTTTTTTTTTTTATTTTTTTATTTTAAGGATGGAAAATCATCAAATGACCCCTCCCGCTCTGGGTGGAGCGGAAGGGAGTGTCTCAAACTCAAACTCAAACTCAAAGCATTTATTTCAATTAAACCATTTACAGGCACTTTTGAATTGTCAATAGGTCAGTCAGAAAATATGAAGCTAGTTGCCCATTCCAAAGCGTAGGTACCTATGGAGAAGAACGGGCAAGAAACTCCATGGACACTCTTTTAAATTATATTTTACAAAAATATTAGTTACATCATTGATGTTGAATTTATAATTATATGTGAGAACGATGTAAAAAAAAAAAATATACGTACGCGTTCAAGTGTCCAGAGTACAGCAAATAGTACTTAACAAAACAATAATCCAAAAGTAAAATAATTAAAAATAAGCCGAGGCAGCCAAGTGATGACCAGTCACAACTGACGGCGCCCGTTCACGAACATGACGCATAGATCAGCACCATTCAGCTCAACCATTTTAAAGGGAGCTAAATGATCCAACACACACGCCACCGTCAGCGAGACATTTTAGTGAGCATGACATACTATCAGCCGCCAGGGCACATTCAAGTCAATGAAAGACATTATTATCATTACCCGGTAAATGGTAGCACTACAGTACATAGAACTCACATTTGTGCTATGCAATTATACAATATAAAGGAAATTGAGTTTATACAATGCAAAGATAGTCTTACAATCTTCAACAGCTCCAACAGTATTTTCAAGAGTTAATCAATTAGTTGTGGTTGTGGAGCAGGACCAGCATTGAGCCAGGCATCTTTATCAACGATGTAATCCCCTAACTTATAATATGCCTGCCTGCATAGTGTGCGTTTTATACAAGACTTGAATTTTGTCTCATTCAGTTGAAGAATGTGGGGAGGTATTTTATTATAACATTTTAAACAGTACCCCATAAAAGATGAGTCTACTTTAGCCAGTCTGAAACCTGATTGAACTAATAGGTCCCTATTTCTAGTACTATAATTATGTCTTTCACCTCTTTTGCTAAAAAGATGTAAATTTTTCCTTACATACATGATGTTTTCGTAGATATATTGACAAGGCACCGTCATAATATTAATTTCCTTAAACAGTTCCCTTAGAGAATCGCGCCTGCGAAGATTATATATGGCTCTAATGGCTCTTTTCTGCAGAATAAAAATAGAATCGATGTCTGCAGCCCGTCCCCAAAGTAAAATACCGTATGACATGATACTATGAAAGTAACTAAAATAAACTAGTCTCGCGGTATCTACATCAGTAAATTGACGGATTTTTCTGACAGCATAAGCTGCTGAACTTAACCGTCCTGAAAGAGATGTTAAATGAGGACCCCATTGTAGCCTTGAGTCGAGCGTGATCCCCAGGAAAACAGTTTTATCGACGAATTCTAGTTTCTCTTGATTCAATATTATCTCACAATCACTACCTTTGACATTTGGTAAAGAAAATCTTATGCACTTAGTTTTTTTTCCATTTAATACTAAATTATTAGCAGTGAACCAATTTTGAACCTGCATTAGGGCGTTATTTACGTCGTCAAAATTTGTAGCCCGTCTATTTACCTTAAAAATTAAGGAAGTGTCATCAGCAAATAACACCATTTGAGGTTGATTTCTTAATAAATGGAGTAGATCATTAATATACACTAAAAAGAGGAAAGGACCCAATATCGAGCCTTGTGGCACACCCATTATTACTGTTAAACCATGTGAATTGACACCATTTATTTGAACTTGCTGCTGTCTATCATTTAAATAAGAACTAACTAAATTGAGCGCAAGTTTTCCAAGTCCGTAATGCTCAAGTTTCAAAAGCAAGGTTTCGTGATCGACGCAATCAAATGCCTTGGAGAGGTCACAAAAGATTCCTATGGCGTCTTGAGCCTCTTCCCACGCGTTAAAAATGTGTTTTAATAAGGTTACACCGGCGTCGGTCGTACAACGTCCTTTGGTGAAACCAAACTGTTGATCGTGAAGGATTTTATTAGTGTTAAAATGATTGAGCATCTGATTGAGTATTATTTTTTCAAACACCTTGCTGAAAACCGGCAACATGGATACGGGTCTATAATTATTGGTGTCTTTACTGTCCCCGGATTTGTAAAGTGGTATTACCTTACTGTATTTCATTAAATCGGGAAAGACTCCTTGATCAACACACGAATTAAATACTAAAGCTAAATAAGGCGCTATAGTCTCAATTATGGAGGTACAGACTTTAATGGACATTCCCCAAACATCTTCGGTCAATTTGATCTTAATTTGCTTAAAAGCTTTTATTACTGTTACAGGGTTAATATGTTTAAATTGAAATTCAACCGGGCAGGCTTGAACGTTCGTTCTTAATAAATCAATTGATACGTCGGGTGAAGAATTTAAGGCTTCCGTCGTTTTTAATGGTATATTAGTAAAGAAATTTACAAATTCTTGAGCTACTTCTAAGTTAGAGCTTATGGCACCACGTGAAGTCTCCAACGTGTAATCAGTGTTTCGTTTTCTATTCCTACTAGTTTCGTTATTTATAATTTTCCAAACTGTTTTTATTTTATTTTCTGCCGATTTGATTTTATTGCTAATGTACAGGGCTTTGGCAGATTTGCAAGTATTTCTAAAAATTTTGGAATATGTAGTAACATACTTGCTGAAAGTTTCAGTATTGATGTAAGGCTTAAGGCCATACAGCTCGAACAGTCTTTCCCTACTTATCCTTATACCTCTAGTTGCCCAGTCACTAAATATAAAATTAGGGCAAATGTTTTTTGATTTCTTTTCAAAAGTTTTATTGAATTGAGTGTGCACTAGTGAAAAGAAATCCTCGTACAATTTATTTGCATCACCAATATCATGGCACAGATCATTTAACTTATTATTTAGGGTACTATTGAATCTAATTAGTTTACCAGTCGTTATTGGTCTAAATTGAATTTGCACTTTTTGCAAAGGTGTTTCAAACTTAAAAGTGACCGTTTGTCCACTATGATCAGACGGCAGATAATTTACGATGGCTTTATCTAAATAATCACAGTCGCAAAAGACATTATCGATACAAGTAGCAGAAGTAGGAGTTACTCTAGTCGGTTCTGTAAAAACATTAGATAAATTGAACGATTTGAATAGGCTTAATAATCTACTGCTATTTGAATTATTTTCTAAAATATTAATATTAAAATCACCACAAATAATTGCGGCTTTGTTATTTGATGCAAGTTTCGCCAGGACATCCTCCATCACTGACTCAAACACAGAAAAGTTCTGATAATTAGGGGGTCTGTAAACGCACACTACAACATGCTTATCTAGCTCAACACATGACAGTTCGATGCAATGTTCAATTGATAAACTCACTATGTCATTTCGTTGCTTTGATTTTAAACAATTTTTTATCAATATTAGAGAACCTCCACGCAGCATAGATTTACGGTTAAAACAACTGCCTACACTATAGTTCTCATAATTGATTAACATTTGGTAATCCTTTAACCAATGTTCAGTACAACAAACAATGTCAAACTTTGTTTTTTCTAAAAACATTTCAATTTCTAATAATTTGGAAGAAATGCCTTGAATATTTTGATGAAATAATTTCAAGGCATTCTGCTGATCTCCTTTTTGATATTTACTTATTTTAGAGCAAGAAGATACCTTGTTGTTGTTGTTAGGCATAAGAATATTATTACTGGTACCTTCTGTTGTCTTACAAACTAGTTTAAATGATTATCCGGAGTTAACCCCAAGACTTCAATGTTATCACCAGGCAGTGAGCTCATAGTGCGTGAGGGAGAGGGAACCTCCGTCGTACAATTTGTATAAACATTTATAGCATTTGAGCTACATTCATTCAGGCATACCACCTTATTATTAGTATTATTACTAACTGTTGAGGTGTTAATAATACAAGACTTCGACATAATACTTATGTCTGAGTTTATATAAAAAGCTAATAGCCTTGCTATTATGTGTCTAAAACTAATAGGCAGATACACAGTATCCCTAGTCGATTTCAAAGTTTCTACAAAACTGTTGGTGTCTAAAAATACAAGCTTGTCACTGTAATGACTAACTAAAAAGTACATATGCTTATTTAACATATCAGAGTGTCAGACTCTTACTGACTAAAACCCATCCGTGTTCCTTCCTTAGCCCTTTATGTTCCGGGGCAGCGGTAACCCTTTGGGACAATCCCGCTGCCCCGGCAGGCTTCGACCCTAACGGGCCCCTCCTTTGATGCTGACATCTCTTTGAGGCGCGCGTGGAACACATACGCGCCGTCCGGCACGGGCCTGGTCCTGATCGGACGGCGACCTACCCATTACTCGCCGGGCCTCGTAGGGCCGGGCGCGAGAGGTCGCCGCCGCTGCCGATCGCCTCTACGAGGACACGGCGGTGCTCTGCCCAAGCGGGACAGACCTCCACCGTGTGCTCCACCGTGTCCTCTGGGCGATCCTCGCAGTGGTGACACCCGGGCGTTTCCTCCCGCCTGATGATGTGGAGGAACCTCCCGAAACATCCGTGTCCGGTGAGGACCTGCGTCAGGCGGTAGGTGAGGGCGCCGTGACGCCTCTCTAGCCACTCCTCAGAGAGGGGCCTTACCGCCGCTATCGCGGCGTGCCCTGCGCTGGGTTGCGACAGTCGCGCTTTCCATGCCGCCATGAGATCGCGCCGGAGGTCTGTCCGCTCCGCAGCAATTTGCCGCGGAAGCGGGTTTTCCCCCCGGCGTAGTGCCTCCGCGCGCCACTCAAAGAGGCGCGCGAGGACTATCGCCTCCAGATCCCATGGCGGCAGTCCGGCAAGGAGGCTTGCCGCCTCGCGCGAGATCGTGCGGTACCCCCGTATCAGCCTTATGGCGACCACCTTTTGGGGCGCGTTCAGGTAGTGGGCGGCTCGAAGCCGCAGTGAACGCGCCCATACCGGGGCGCCATATACGGCCATGGACCGCACGACCCCCGCGTAAAGCCTCCGGCAGGAGGCGTTTGGCCCCCTCAGGTTGGGCAGGAGCCGCTTGAAAGCGGCCCCAGCCCGTTCCAGTTTGGGGGCCAAACGTCGGAAATGCTCCACGAAGTTCCACCGGCTGTCGAGGACGAGACCCAGGTATTTCATCGTCGTCTCGACGCCGATGTGAACCCCTCCTACCGTCAGTTGGGATCCTGATGGTGGCCCGTTCCGAAGCCCATGAAATGTCATGGCTTCGGACTTGTGCAGAGCCACCTCGAGACCCAACTGCCGGATCCTCTCCACGACTATCGCAACCCCGCGTGTCATTGCGTCGGCCGCCGCCTGATGCGACCTCCCCTGCGCCAGGACCAGCGTGTCGTCAGCGTAGCAAACCACGCTGACGCCATCAGGGAGGTCGGCCCGCAGCACCCAGTCGTAACCGATGTCCCACAGGAGCGGTCCCAGAACCGATCCCTGTGGGACACCGCACGACATCTCTCGCCGGTTCCATTCCCCATCGCGACCGGGGTAGATGACGGCTCTGTCCGTCAAATACGCCCCGACTATTCGACGGAGGTAGGTCGGCACCCGGTGATACCGGAGTGCCTCCCCAATGCAGCTCCAGGGCAGGGTGTTAAAAGCGTTGGCGATGTCGAGTGACACCGCCACGACCACCCCACCCCGGGACACCGCGTCCCCCGTCGTGAGGGCTCTCACGCGCATGATGGCGTCCACCGTAGAGCGCCCCTTGCGGAAGCCAAACTGGCTATCCGCAAGATCCGGCCCCGTCCTCACCAGGTGCCCGACGAGGCGGCCCGCAATCACTCTCTCAAAGAGCTTGCCGACCTCGTCGAGCAGCACGATGGGCCGGAATGCGGACGGAGAGTCCGCAGGGCGCCCTGGCTTCCGAATGAGGACCAGCTTCCCCGTCTTCCAACGGAGTGGAAACTGGCCCCTCTCCATACATGCGCTTAAGAGCGCCTCCAGTCGGGGTCCGAGAGCCGTCGAGGCCAGGGCCCAGGCTTTGCCCGGCAAGCCGTCGGGCCCTGGGGCGGTATTTTTGGCCTTCAGCCTGCCTACCGCCACTCTCAGATCTACCCCGGTCACTTCAGGGATGTCGTCGTCGTCCGCGTGGTCCGCTTCGGACACCGCAATTGGCGGAGCCATGGGCGGGGGAGTATGCTCCCCCCGTGAAGGGAACAGAGCGCTCACCACCTCCTCCACCAGCTGTGGCCGGAGACTCTGCGTCAGTGGGGGGGCCCAGGTGCGGAGTTTATTCCGCACCATTTTGTAAGGGCGCCCCCATGGATCTCTGTTCAGAGTCTCCAGAATCTCCTCGCGGGCCATATCTTTGGCCCGCTGTATCTGACTACCCCTGAGAAGACATTTCTTCAGTGAGCTGTCGTTCCACCTTCTTTGCCATTGCAAAGAACTTGGAATGACAGCTCACTCAATGTTCACTTCACGTAAGTTTTCACGTTTACTACTTATGTCTCACTTCCTCAATTCCATCTAGCTTTATGAACGATAACACTTGGGTCGTACTTTTCGGAATTACTATACAGAGGATCGTCATATATTTTTCATTACCAGACACGATGCCGATACTGTCTTTATTATTGACATTATCAGTCGAGTTTACGACCTTGCCACTAAAGTATGTTAATTACCAGCTTTTGCCAGCGGCTTCGACCGCATACGGGAACGTACTACCGGAATAAAAAGTATCCTACAAGTTAATCCAGGTTATAAACTACCTGTGTGCCAAATTTCATCCTATTCCGTTTAGCATTTTTTGCGTGAAAGAGTAACAAACATCTACCCATCCATCCATCCTCACAAACATCTACCCATCCATCCATCCTCACAAACATCTACCCATCCATCCATCCTCACAAACTTTCGCGTTTATAATTTTAGTAGGATGTTTACGAGAAATTTTCTTTATAAGTGACAGCCAATAAATTGAGACATTTGTAATGCTGTTTAATCAAGCTAAGTAAATTTCTTGATACTTGCTTTTGCTTGAAATTTACTTAGCTGAACAAAATATGTATCTACATAAACCCTAACTAGTTGTTTCTTCTTTCTTTATTAACTTTGTTCAAAGATAAAATAAAATACAGTTTAAGGTAATTGTATGATTTTGCTTAAGCACGTTTTCACTTTATTTCTCTCATAAATACTACTCATAAATAAATTCTGGTATTTTATTTTTTTTCTTGTTGAAATTTTTACTTAATAGAGATTCAAATATTTACATAATTTAAAAAGCTAAAAGTCATAAAATAATAATAAATAAATAATAATTATTAATTTAGAATTGTATTACTGTTTTTAATATCCAAGGCTGATACATAATTAAATAAACTATTTAACTAGATACTTAGATGGTTTAATAATCATATTATTAGTAGAATATTCGAGCAAAATCATACAATTATCTTATAATGTATTTTATTTATTTTATCTTTGAACAAAGTTAATAAAGAAATAAGAGAGATCGCTAAATAGGTTTAGTCCACTCTCGACGCCTCGACCCCTAAAAAAATATTTGTCTATTTGTTTCCTCTCAACCCTTAAACATAGTTCACTCTCGACCCCTAGGGGGCGAGACTGAATTTTCATACAAAGGACAGGCATACCTCGTCCACTTTCGACCCCTAGTATAGGTATGTATTATATAGTTCCTTTGTCTGTGTAGATTCATTGGTACATTTATTATTAGCTCACAATACATGCAGTACTTTTTGTAATACATCTATGCACAATAATTAGTTACGCTAGTTCATTTTGTCGCAAATAATAAAGTAGAAAATTCTAGCTAACATTGTTTTCTATATACTTTATTTTTCGGTATCCAAGATTTGTTGTCTTATTTATGTAACTAACAGCACCCCGCGGTTTCACCCTCATAAGTTTCGATCCCGTGGGAATATCGGATAAAAATTATCCTACGTCCTTTCCCGGGACTCAAACTATCTCTATACCAAATCGGTTTAGCGTAACAGACAGACAGACATACTTTCGCATTTATAATATTAGTATGGATTTGTAGATACTTATAACATAGACTTATAAAAAAAGATGGACTTTGCGCCACGCTTATCGAAAGTGAAACACCGTACCGATCTGTGTGCGTGATTGACGATTGTCGCTGTCATGTCACGCAATGGCGGCCGGTCGGCATACTATGATGTAAATGTGAGCGTGAGGCGTGTTTCCACAAACGGTCCGGCTACTTGCTGTGCTTCACTTTCGATATGCGTGGCGCGGAGTCCATCTTTTTTTTATGAGTCTATGACCTAATATAATTATTTCGTCATTCTCCTATCCTTACTCCGATTAATTTGGGGTCGGCGCAACATGTATTTTTCTTTCAGACTTCTCTATTATTCGTCATCTCGGTAGTCACCCCTTTTCTAACCATTTCACACAGTCCATCCATCGTTTCTTTGATCTTCCACTACTTCTATAGCCATCGAAATTCATACTCAAAACTTTACTCACGATATTTTCCTCATGACTCCGCATCACATACCTTGACAACCGATTTCCACACAACTTTTCGGTTACCGGTGCCACTTTCAGACATTCTCTAATATGTATGTACAGACGCCAGCACGTCAACCTACCCCAATCTGTCAAAGAACAAGGGCAGAATTTGGTCTGGACTTTTTTTTAGCGTCCATAGATTTCATAAATATGAATCAAATTTACTTAATTTTCTACGATTTTTCAATTATTTACTCCTTCTCGTAAAAGCCGGAGTTATTATATGTTTTTAAAAGTTTATCAAATGATGTTCGAGTTATGTACGTTCGAAATGTTGCCATTAAAATAGTGGTGTGAGTAAAATAGTATGAATGCAATTTATCTGTATCAATAATTGAACGAATGATCGATATAATCGACCGATCGATCTACCCATGTAGAGTTGGTTTTGTTTTTAACATAATTATTAAAAATGCTCTATTCATTCGTCTTTAATCAATAAGAAGAAATGTTTCTATTTTTAAATCCAATTAATATTGGATCAAAATATCACAGGATTGTTTCAGTGTTGTATCGATTCATAAGAAAACCGAATCGAAACGTGCAGCACTACTTTTGTCTTTGACAGTGACATATTGTCTGTGGTTGTCTGTCAAGACGCTACAGAATCCTTCCGCGTTTTTCATCTCGGTTGTGTTTTGTGTTTCTAATTGGCTTTCTATTTATTTTTACCCGACCTGGACTGCTTACGGACTGATTGATACTGCCCTGTGTGACTAGTGCGTACCCTTAGGACTCCGATATTGCTTTTGCATGACCTTAAGCTAATCTTACTGTGCTCCGATTGTGCCCAGTGAATTGGATTTTTGTTATAAACCCGGAACAATCATGATGGCAGACCCTTACGAACCTCTTGATGGAACCTTAGAGGAGGTAGTGAACAAAAGACCCTTACAAGAGGGAAAATAAAGTCCCGACACATATCACGGAAACAATATTATGTGTACATTTTAATTGAAAAAATAGTTGAATATTGCTGTAGTTGTTTGGTTGGCCGGCGCACTGTAGGCTGCTGCGCACACTATGACCTTAGTGTGGTATCTAGGATGGGCCAGACATCGAGAACATATCTCAGCACCAGCAGGTTTTCATGATGAGATAATAATACGAGATGAGGATGAGGAATAAATAAATATGTTTAACAAAATGTGTTTTTTATTTGCCCTAACATTAGATACTATAATAACCCTCAGTTTTAGTGTTTACGGGGCAAGTGCTTTTTTTTTAAATACGCGCCCTGCTTTCGTAAACATACAATTGAGTAGGTACTACTCTACACCGAGCGTTGAATTTATTTGCGTTTTTCTCATTTTATCCGTAAATACTCTTATCCTCACTTAGACCACAGATTTAATTTCAATCCACGATGTTCTTGTAATTGTTGTTTGACGTGCATTCATAACCTAAAAATTCAAACACCGAAATCTTTTTTTTCCGGCTTTTCCAATTGAAAATAGTCTCATTTATAGATTCTGGAGCTGACGCCAAATCTTTTAACATATTTTTCATTACGGGACGCTTCATTTTGATCCCAGACAATTCTTAGTATGGAGACCTGCCATTGTTCTTTCTTTGATAGAATTTCAACTTTACTACAAAGGAATAAGGTTCATATTCAATTGGGAAAATTTGACAGATTGGGGTAGCTTGATGTGCTGGCCTCTGTACCTACTGTGATATTTCATTTTTGTACACCGTTCTGTTAGAAACGGAATACATCGTCCAAATCTACCCATAGCCACATTCGCCACTTATTGCTACAAAAATTGGGGCAAAGAAAAATATGTATCTTCATGTTTACAGCACAATATACTCATCATTATACACATCAAATGTCAGTCAACACGACAAAGGGGCTCCGAACTAACGCCTCCCTTTCATACCCCTTTTCTCAACACATAAATGCTTACTACCAGTTTACCACTTTTTTTCTGCACGAATTTCACCCTTCGGTACATCGAGATGTATTCATATGGCATAAACTACGTATTCTTGACCAGGTTACACTGGCCTCTGTTACAATACAACTACAATGAAAAGAAGGGTCAATTTATTCTGGATGTTAAAGCTTTTAAGGAAAGGTAGAGATGACCCATTTTTCCCGGTCGTTTTAGGTCCACCCCTAAAGATTAGTAATACTAGGACGGTCCTTAGATATATATTCATATGGTTACGAGGATATGAATGTTCAGTTCGGTTATTGCTTGGATATTTGGCTCAATAATGTACATTTATAGAAATGCGAATATTTTTGTAGGCTCGTTTAAAACAATGGGTAAACTTGTCCTTTAGTGTTCGTATTTACAGGATGACTTTCAGCTTTTGTGCTTTTGTTATCCAATACGCTATTTATTAAAGGAATTCGCTATTGACTATTACGGCGACGAATTAATTAAGCTGATTTGATCTGAGGACAATGACAAGTATTGTATGAAGAGTTGGCTAAAATTAAATTGGATTGTACAAGAGTATTAATTAAATATTCGCTGGTAATAGACGGTATGAAAATTTAACAATGAATATCTAACCGAAGAACTTGATTTTGTTTCTGTCTCACTGCTAGAAGAGGCTTCCCTTCCGTAATTTCAATTGTGTCTGTCTACCGCTTTCACGGGCCAATCAGTTGAATAAAACTCCAGCTTATTCCGCCATCTTTTGTTTGGAGTTGCAGAAACATAACAAATACGGTTTCTAACTCACTGCGTGTTCTGTTTTTGTTTAGGTAGCCTATAACATAATGTGAACCGTAACATGAAATGTAACTTATGTTGAAACCAATTTAGGCGAATTTTATTTTTAACAGGCTCAGTATAAATGTTTTCATATAAATCATCCAACTCCAAATCCATCTGAAACATCAAAAAATATACGTGAGTGCTTTTAAATAGGTTAAGAAGGTAGGTTTTATGGCAAAAAAACATACATGAATTAAGTACCTAGACGATACTAAAAATTACTTATTCTGGAAGTAAACTCGTGGCTCCGGTTCAAAGACGTTGGATGAAATGAAACAGCTGATGAGTCTGCGTTTCTCAGTAACTGGTATTTAGTAGTTCCAAGTGCACTTTGAACGAAAATCGTGGAGCATAATGTTAAGATCCTCTCAAGATTCTCATTAATAGAATTCAGGAGTGAGTTTGCGGAATGAGAACCTGCAACTGTATTTAAGAGGTCTTAATGCATTGGAGATTACCTTGATTTTATTTAACGGAAATCTGAAAATTCCAATCAATGACTTAATAGTAATAAATTATTTACGAAACTAGCTTTTGGTCGCGGCTCCACCCGCGTGGAGATCGGCAATTTTCCAACGGAAACGTATTACTGGTACCTGCCTATAAAAATTATCCTATGTGTTAATCCAGGTTATTATAAACTATCTGTGTGCCAAATTTCATCCAAATCCTATTAAAAGCATAATACTAATGATTGAAACACTATCGTGAATTCATGCAAGCTTAGTACTTTTTATAGAATACTGCTCCTAGCATCCAAAAGCAATTGCGACCGTCAAAAGTTATTGTTCTTTTCTTCGGGAATAGTATTTTTTTTCTGGATAAAGGTACTCTTTGTCCTTTTCTATACCCCTGACAACGTATATGCAAAATTTCATTATGATCGGTTCATGGATTCGGCGTGAAAATTTTACAAACATACAAATTTGCTTTCGCATTTATAACATTATAGTTAGGATGATATTGTAGAGGCTGGAGTAAATCTGTGGTGATGGCCCTTTAGGTTCATATTTTGTGAGAGTAATTTGCTTGTTACTTTTGTAGTTTTTGCTTTTTTGCTTTTTCAGATTGTTGAAACGAAGTTCTTTATCGCACTTTGTAATCTGCAGACTTGGTGAATGAGAGTTAGATCAAAAGAAGTGTAACATTTTGCTTTTGCATGTGTGTGTTCATGTTCCTTGTTTTTTTTTTTTTTTTTCATTTAGATACTTAACTTCCGCCTCCTATCCTTCTAAGTCTCTATACATTTATGTGGTTAAAGTATTAAATAAGGAATACTAACTAACTTCATTAATTTAGGTACCTATTTCTTTATTAGCAGCGACGCGCGATTTCACCCGCATATGTTTCGATCCCGTGGGAATATCGGAATAAAAAGTGTATAATATGTGTTCATCCAGGGCATCAGCTATCTCCATACTAAATTTGATCAAAATTGGCCCAGCCGTTTATGCGTGAAGAAGTAACAAACATACAAACACAGTCACAAACTTTCGCCTTTACAATATTAGTGTGATGTGATGCCTGTTAATGAATACATAATATACGTCAGGTGGAGAGGAGCCCTAACGGAATGGTTGCCGAAAAATGGTAGAAGGAGCTTTGGCAGATCAATGGCCATGTGGGTGGATGACCTACAGAAGATCGCGGGGAAGACCTGGATGAGACTCGCACGGACCAGGAAAGCTTGCTACAAAAGGGAAGCGGCCAATTACTCAGCAGTAGGAATAAGGCTGCCAACGATGATGATATAGCGAAATGAACTTTCACCGGTTGGAACAAAGTTTACTTTCGCTGTCGTGTCCCACTCCTCTCGACCTCTCGACTTTTTTCGATACTTAAAGCTTTAGACTCTTCTACGCTTAAATACGATACTTACTCACAATCACATTGTATCCAAGATATTAAAATATGTGTGTGTTCGAATTGTGTCTCATTAGCCACAGTTGAGCTACTACAGCACATAATGTATGTTTCATTAATTTTGAATAAAAAAAAAACACGTTTTCTTCAAATGTTTTAATTTCATTTACTTACACTGATTCAGTTCACTTATTATTATATACAAAAATGTCAATTATCACAATCAAATTAGCGACGAAGATCACAATAAACAATTTCTAATTACACTCAATAATTATGATTTATAATCCATTTTTACTTTTATATAAATTAAAGCGTTCGTTAATGTATTTTACAATAATCAAGAGACAATGCTTTCAGGTGAAACAAATGATAACCCTTAGCTAAGTTTTCCAATTAATCTTGTCACATTGAAATTAAAATGATTTAGGAAAATTACATTTATGATTTATGAGAAGTTTGTCATAAATATTATTAGTCCAACTAATGCTTGTGAGACAAATGAATACAAAGATTAAATATGTACAGACTGCTTTATCTCGCAATATAAAATATTTAGGAATGTACAACTGAACACTGATACTACTGCAGACAAAAGTCCATTTAAAAAACACAGAAGCTTTCACACAAAGTACTACGATTTTAATAAAATCAAAATGGCGTAAAGTAATATGGCGGCTGAGTTATGAGCGGCGCGCGACGCTAGCGCCGATGCTGGGTTGCGCACGCATACACGAAAGTCGTGGTAGTCGGCGCGCGTTATTGCACAGAAGTGGACGTGTACACACGCTGAGTCACATTCTGCAACGTCTGCTGCATGCCGAACACGGAGTGCTGTGAGATACCTGGACAAATATTAGTTACATTATGTTGTGAATGTGAAACTTACTATAATCTGCTCTAGCCTTTTTCCAAACTATTTTGGGGTTGGCTTCCAGTTTAACCGGATGCAGTTGAATACCAGTATTTTATATGGAGCGAGTGCCTATCTGACCTCCACAACCCAGTTACTGGGTAATACGATACCCCTTGGTAAGACTGGTCATTTCTTGATCTTTGATGACCACCGACAGTCGGGATCGACGTCTTAACGTGCTTTCCGAAGCACGGAACGGTCCTGGTATATACAGATGGTCACCCATCCATGGACTAACGGCGGCAGGCGTAGCTTAGCCTGATCGATATACTTAGCAACAAGCTCTTCCGTGAAACTTATTATGTTAAAGAAAATTTAAGGAGATTGTATAGAATTTTGAAAAAAAAAAGTACCTACATTAATTATGGTTATATAAAAGTAACTCACTTAGTGAAAACACCACGGTCGTTATGGTTCCGTATCCTCTCAGCCAATGCGTCTAGTGACGCCGGGCTTACTTCTCTCAGTCCATAGTATTGAGTAAGGTTGTATTCTATCGCCCAGTGAGCCTCCCCTCTAATGTTATTTACATCTAAGTAATACTGAGTGTAATCCAAAACCTGTAAAAAAAAAACTATTAGAATATCGATGAAAGAATACCTATTGTAATTACACATTCATCATCTGCCTAGCCTTTTCCAACTATGTTGGGGTCGGCCTCCAGTCTAACCAGATACAGCTGTATACCAGTTTTACATGGAGCGATTACCTATCTGATCTCCACAACCCAGTTACTGGTAATACGATACTCCTTGTTAAGACCGGTTAGTCAGACTTTGGGCTCAAGATTCTGTTGTCATTACACACAGTTACACTATAAATACTGTAGAATTTTCTAGAAAAATAACAATAAATAACACGAGAGCAAAAGTAGAAAAAAAATTAAGCACAGAAGTAACTGTAAAATGTAAGTACAGACGCCAGCATATCAAGCTACCCGAAACTGTAAAATTTTCCCAATCTACTTTGAACCTTAAACTTTAGCGATAAAATTGAAAATCTATTAAAGAAATTTGACAGATTGTAGTAGCGTGATGTGCTGGCGTCTGTACATTAATAATTGTCGATTCAAAGAATTGTTAATCTGATCTTATTACTAGCTAGGTACTCTAATTAATCTGTTAATAATTATGTTAAGAAAACTAAACCGTACCTTTCCGGTATTAGAGTCGAACTTATAAAGTCTTAATCCTGGATTTGAAGTACTGCCAGCACCTCTTGGGGTGACCGAAGGGGCCAACAATGCCCAAGATACTGGTCGACCTGTGGACAATATTTTGAGAAGATTTAAAAGAATGGCGACACTTCGGAGAAGCCTATGTCCTGGACACACTGCCCGTAACATTACAGCAAGGAATATATTTACTTAAGTAGGTGTTATATCTATAATATGATGTATTAAAAAAAAAACAATTTAAGCATTAGGTTGCTTAGCTTGGGACTATATGGCGTTGTGTGAAATGTCCAAGGATATTATTATTTACTCTAGGGGTCACCCATTCACGGACCGACCATGCAGCTACTATTACTTATCTACGAGCCCTTCTAAAATTACATCTTTTAATGAAAAAATGGACACTAATACAAATATTGTACCACCGTCTAATCTTACAATTCAGCTTATCCGCAGTTCACTAAACAACAAAGAGCTTTTAAAAATGGAGCCGATGCCCTAGATTCGTACAGACTGAAAAAAGGTTATGAAAGCTTCTAGCAGATAGGAAACAGATAAATAACATCATAAACATTTTTACGACACAAAAGAACGGTATTTTATTCATATTGTAGCACAAACGTTGCTTGCAACTTGAAGAAATGTTATTTACCGTACTCTTTATTTATATCTACGTCAAAGGGGATAGTTGTTTCAATATTACTGAAGGAAATTAAATTATATTATGTTATGTTAAATATTGTTCTGAGTGTCTTTATTACATCAAAGACAACAATTTTATTACGTTTTATAAATGAAGTAACGTATTCGTGTTTTAATACTAAAGGAGATGTTCCAAAATGTATGGAGCCTGGGCCAGGTCCTTGTACACTATACTTAAAAATAGGGAAATTCATTTAAAACAGTTCTCAACTGTCGAATTACTTTAAAATGGCTTGGTTTGCTGGTAAACATAAGAAATTACACTTGAAATTGCAACACAACAAAAACCCGTCATGGTGGTAAGCTGTCATTAATGACGTTTGACATGTATACTTCTGAAGTAAAATGACACTGTTGTGACAGCTGACAGTTCTCTTTCTATGATCTATGGTTTACTGTCATTCTTTTTAAGCACAGAGTAACTAAATCGATGAGACGCCATGTTGAAAGTCGATAAAAATAATTGATAAATATCAATTCACTCCCACAACAGTATACATTTAATTGAATTATCTGTATTTTTCCCGAATTCTACGGAATTTTGTCTTTTTTTTGAGTTACTGTACATAGACCTGGCCCATTTTGAAACATCTCCTTTATAAGATATTTGTAACTCTGCTTCTATTTATAACAACTTCTACAAATCTATGGTACACCATATTTTTAAACCTGGCAAACCCAACACTAATACAGAATAGGGCTCAAGGGCTCACTAAACGACCACAAAGAGATATTGCCATAAACACAACACCGCAAACGAATGTGTAATAGTAGTTTATTTCTATTAGCCCACAAGGTAGATAATGCTATCAATCCTCATAATCCCTTAGTCCTTTTACGATGCTCCAGGGAAGTTTTCTGTAGTAAGAACCACTGCACACTCACTTACGTCATGGGGAATGGAGAGAATAGCTTTCCTGTGTGTTAATAAAAATTATACTGAGCTTAAAAATCCATCTGCTAAGCGTCTTTGTTAATTTTCTGATCAGTTTCTCTTTGATGAGTTAAGAAAATAAGTTTATTTTTGTTTTGTCGTGTGACCCTTCACGTCTTTGAAGTTTACACAAAAAAATTTTTAATCTGATATTTCAAGTTACTATGCTACCAATTTAATTTTACTCCACTCTACTTCTTCTTCAATTTGAGAGCTACCCCTTTTTTCGCGCAGAACTGAATACCTACAAGGTGGAGACACCAACACCAATGAGAGTTCATTCAACTTTGTATACCTAACTGATGTCATTCCCAGCTCGTATAAACGAAAATTCAATCATTTTTTTTTTTTTTTTTTAACAATGGCATCTCGCAGTTCATCCTTTATGAGGATGGCTACTGCTTAACCGGACTTTCCTGTGGATGCCTCGAATTAAGGCCTCCAGCCAGGGCATACAATAACTTAAAAACTAAGCGACAGCGCTAAGGGTAACCCCCTGCGGGGTTCGGACCTCGGCTCAGGGCGTCGCTGGAAGAGGACAGCAAGGGACAGGCTGGATCGGTATTATTATTGGTGTTTAGGGGCGAATTTAAAACTACAGGCTCAGCTGCGCGGGCTGGCTCGAGCAAGGGTCGGGGGGGGCACGGTGATGGTGCGGGGCGTCGCGACGGGCCTCGGCGGCGAGGACGGAAGGACGGATGTCTGAGCTTGTTTTTGTGTTGTCGACTGAGAGTACTCGTGGCCTTACTGCTCTCCTGGAGGAGGGTAGTGGCGTCGTCGGGGATGGTGAGGGTATGCCTTGGTCGGCGAATCCTACTTATGCGGGAGGGAGTGTATCGGGAGGCCGCCGCAATCAGGGGATTGGGGTGCTTTATGGCAGAGTCAAAGAAGCGCTTGGAAAGGCGTTTCATGAACTGCTGGATGGTGGGGAGTCTGAGATCTAGATGCAGATTCACATTTCGGACATAGAAGGGGGCTCCCGTGACCTTTCGGAGGAAACGGTTCTGGAGGGTTTGCATTTTATGCAGAAATCGCGGCTTGGCGTGTGCGAAGACTACGCAAGCATAGGTCATGATGGGACGGATGACCGCGGTGTAGAGGCGCAATTTGCACTTGAGTGACAATTTGCTGCGGGCAGTTATCATAGAGTGGAGCCTACCGAGAGCGAAAGAGGCGCGCGAACGCGCCGTCTTTATGTGCTCGTTGAAGGTGAGGTTGTGGTCTAGGATGACACCTAAGTATTTGGCTCGCTTTCCCCAGGGGATCGGCTTGCCATACATAGAGATCGGGCGCGGGAGGGGGGGGGGTAGTTTGCGCGGTTTCGAGAAGATGACCGCCTGACTCTTATCGGGGTTGACCTCGATTCTCCATTTCCGGAACCAATCGCTCAAGGCGCTTGCGGAGGTTTGGAGGTTTCGAGCTATGGATGACTGGTTGACACCCGAACAGTATATGGCAGTGTCGTCGGCGAAGAGCGCCAACTGTGCCTTTTTACTGTTCGGGATGTCACTAGTGAACAGGGTGAAAATGAGGGGAGACAGAACGGAACCCTGGGGGACTCCGGCGCGGATGGGGTGAGGGGGAGAGAGAGCGCCCTCGATACGGTAGCGGAAAGTGCGGTCCGACAGAAAATCTCGTAAGATGAGCACGAGACGGTCTGGCACACCTAGCAGGTACAGCTTATATAATAAGCCATTGTGCCAGACCTTGTCGAACGCCTTCGCTATATCGAAGAACAGGACGCCTGTCGAAGCACCTCGCTGAAAAGCAGCGCTAATGTGCTCGACTATGCGGTGGAGCTGGTGGATGCACGAATGCTTCGTGCGAAAACCGAACTGTTCGGGGGGGATGAGGCTCTTTGCTTCGGCATAGTCTTTGAGGCGCTTATAAATAAGCCTCTCGTAGACTTTACCGAAAACATTGAGCAGACTGATGGGGCGGTAGCTGGAGGGCTCAGACTTGGGCTTGCCTGGCTTTGGGATGCCTATGACTGTGGCTTCTTTCCACATTTGGGGGAAGATGTTGTTGCTCAGGGCGCCATTGAAGATGGCGGTCATGAGCAGTATGAGGGGGGCGGGGAGGAGTTTGTACACCCTATTGGTGATACCGTCCGAACCGGGGGCTTTGCGGGTTGCGAGCCCTTTTATGATGTCTTGCACTTCGTCGGGAGTGACGGGAGGCAGAGGATCATCAGGGTCTTCGACTGGCGGGAGGGAGGCTCTCCGTTCGACTTCAGCGTTCACCTCGTCGAGGTGCGCTCTGTCTACTGGTTGAGAGCTGGGAGTGCATTGAGCCTCTAGGCTGTCGGCTAGGCATTCGGCCTTTTCGAGATTTTCGAAAGCGACCGTTTTGTCGGGGCGTGTGAGGGGAGGAACTGTGGCCTCTTCAGAGGAGCGGAGCTTCCTCTGGAGCTGCCAGAAGGCGTGGTGGGTGGGCTCGAGTTCGCCGATCATCTTATCCCATCCCTCGGAGCGCCATTCCCCTATGCGTTTCTTTACAGCACGCTGTAAATGGCGCATGTGGGATTTGTTCGCGTCGCAGGGAAAAGAGTCATAGGCACGAATGGCAGCGTTCTTCTCGGTCACCAGTTCACGTACGTCATCGGGCAGTTTCCAGCGATGGTCTTCCATCACTGGAACGAAAATTCAATCAAATACCAATGCAATATTTATCTAATTTGTCACTTTAGCTAGTCGGCGGATAGCAAAACCCATAGTTGGTTCATCACAACTATTTCGAATATAAAAAAAAAATATCGTTAGGATTTAGATTTGATTGTTTCAAAATACGAGTAATCCTACGCTATACTATTGCTAGTGTTTTCATTTATTGTAGCTTTGTCGTCCCCACATGGTATATTTCTCTAATATTTCGTGCTAGTTCTCAAACCTAAATCTGGAGGTTCACCTTTATTTGTTTACTAACAGCCAGTTTCTTCATCAATAGTAACAGCCAAAGTAACGTCACAAAAGTCAAAGCACTATTTTAGTTATTACTTGAATGAAGAAACACATTTGCCGTAGTATCAGTAAAGGTCAAGTAAAAGTCAATACTTTGAATAATTACTTTAGTTGTTGATGAAGAAAGTGGCCGTTAGCAATACAACATACAGATCACACTAACCTTCACTATAAATAAGTCTGAACGTGTCAGCATGTCGATGCCCGTAGAACTGGCCAGCGATCACATCGCTGAACGCCCGGATGACGTGCACCAGGTGCGCGTTAGCAGTAGGAGTCAGTTCCCCCCCACCTGCCGCTGAAGAACTGCCTGCATTGTGCCGCTCCTCCACTCCTGGGCCGGCGTGGGCAACTAGGTAGACCTTTGGAAGAAATAGGTTGTTAGGACATGTGGAAAGTCCAACTTCGAGCCTTAGACCAGATTGGATTGGACTGGACTCGAGTCTGGATTGGTGCCCTGTTAATAGGGATTGGCTCGCTGGCCGCAGCACATGGGACTTACATATAACTGGCAAAATATTTGTGTGTACACACACAATAAACAACACGATGTAATGATAATTATGTTATGTTTGAATTAAAACCTTAATTTGCTATGGTCTGTAACAATTTCATATTCGCAATAAATCGCTCTCTGCCCACATAGAGTAGTTATTATACCTTTGCCTTTGCTTTTTTTTAGTGCCATGGGCCTTACCATTTCATTTCTTCTCCTAGCTTTGCTGAGGACCTGCTCCAGCCATTCCCACTGTTGCCTGCCTCTGTGAGGACCATCAGTTCTGGCAGCACCACCTGCCCACAGCACACTGTTCAAGACAACGATCCTCAGCCTGCTGTGGGATTGTTCTATTGTGTAATATCCACCTGCAAACAAAGCTTACAATCAGAATCGAGGATTCAATAAGAAGTTTTAGGTTGATAAAGATGATTATACCAGCAAAGGTCAAAAATATGTAGGCTAGAGTAGAAAAAAAATAAGATGAAAACTAACACAACCTGCTTAAATCAAGAATCAATTCAGCTCATTGTTCATTGCTCAACTCCGCCTCTCCTAAGTCGCACCACGATTCCCAGTACTCTGCCTTCTGCATCCAGCGTCAAAAACTAAACTGCTTTATTACATAATAGGCTATCTCTAAAAAACTCAGGAGATACTTTACTAATTTTGAGACATCCTTGGCAGTCAGCCCAAACTTGCACAGAACTTTATCATATATGTATTTCAATACTAGCAGCGCCTCGCGGTTTCACCCGCATAATATTCGATCCCGTGGGAATGTCGGGATAAAATTATCCTATGTCCTTTCCCGGGACTCAAACTATCTCTATACTAAACTTCATCTAAATCGGTTCAGCGGTTTAAGCGTGAAGAGGTAACACACAGACAGACAGACAGACACACTTTCGCATTTATAATATTAGAATGGATTCAGAGCACCGAAGTAATCCATATTAATATTATGTGTTCTGTATTAGTGTCTGTCTGTTACCTCTTCACGCACCGCTGAACGGATTTAGATGTTTGGTATAGAGATAATTTGAGTCCCGGGAAAGGACATAGGATAGTTTTTATTTTGTTTTTTCTTTCGGTATCGAAACTTATGCGGTGGAAATCGCAGTGCGCTGCTAGGAAAAATATACGTAATACTTACTAGTTTCAAAAGTCTGTAAAGCTTCCGTGGGTAACCATTGCATCCACATGTCCACCAGCTTCTTAGAAGGTGCAGGGTCATTGTGTCCTAATGCTGGGAAGACAAACTGACTGCTGAATGTCCTGCTCAGAATGTCTGTGACGTTCCTCACGGCTTCCAGCTTTGTTTCCTCGCTTAGATGCTCCATTGATGAGGAGAGGATGTCCCTGGTGGAGGAAAGATATTTATTAATTCTACTGTTCCATGATACCTAATAATACCTATCATTACTTCATACGTGGTTCTGCAGGAGATGCGGTAATGACTACAGCTGTTAATGAGGCTTGGTGTAAATTGACGAAGATATAGTAGCCTCCAAAAATGAGTTGACATTTTTCACTTCAGCTGGGACACACAACATTACGGTTTAAAATTCTAGTTCCAAACGTTTGAACTCAAATCAAAATCAAAATGTGTTTATTAATCACAGTCTGTACAAGAACGGATTATACGGTGATCTCCAAACTAGGCAATTTCCTGTATCTCGGGAGTCAAAGTTGCGACATTTATTGCCAAGGCATAAGGTTCAAAGTTGATTGGGAAAATTTGACAGTTTCGAGTAGCTTGATGTGCTGGCGTCTGTACTTTGTGATCATTTCAAGCCAGGAAAACAAAAACTAAAATTTAACTAAACTAAAATCAATTAAAATAAAATAAAAAACTTAGAACACATAAACACCATCTGCTTGAGATCTGCATACTATAGCGTTTTTATGGACTAATTCATGAATTCAACCTATGACTCTTCATAAAAATAATGAAGTAACAGGAGTACCAGATTATTTTATTATTTTAAATTATAATATAACATCACAGCTGATGTGGAAAATTATCAACTAAATTCACACTGGTCACTCACGTGTAAGGTACGAGCTTTTATTGACTTTTAGTGTTCTTTGGTACCTCAATGTACTTTATACAGAGCTTGGAAAATCGTCGTTCCTCAACAATGATGGAACGACACTGAAGAATAAGACGTTAACTCAAATATCAGTCAGTGGTGAAGCAGTACATACCCAGTCCACAGCACAAACTCCAAGGTGTCAGGATGCCGCTCGGCCATTAGAGCGGCGGCGCTTTGTATCAGTGGCCAGGAGCTATCACACGTGTGGTCTCTATGTCGGCTATTCCGATGACTGTGCTCGTTGTTGCCGCGATTATGGCGGCAACCTGATAAGAAGGTGGACAATTATAGATGATGTTGAAGATGAATTGGATGATATGTTTAAGAAATAAGGTATGGGTAGCAATGGAATAAATAGGGCTTCTAAGGTCGAAACATGCCTGGCAGAATTAACGTCACCGATCTTTCGTCGCGTAATGCTTACAAATATTCCACACCGTACACATTTTACTGCAGATGCGTTACTACCAAAGCAAAACATAAATTACGCGACGGATGATCAGCTATGTAAATTCTGTTGCAAGATGTGTCCTTAGCCCTTTGTCTAACCATAAACAAACGTAAAAACATGCAAAAGATGGTACAGTAACAGTGATGGTTTTAAATGTTTTATTTTGCTTTTGAAAATATAGTGGTAAATAAAATAACATCTATAATATGACAGATTCCTTCGTCATCTGCCTAGCCTTTATCCAACTATATAGGGGTGCCTATCTGATCTTTAAAACCCAGTTACTGGGTATTACGAAAGAATAGACACTTTCATACTTAAGCATAATCAGCCTATATTGGTACGACTGCTGGGGCAGAGGCCTTCACTCTTCAAGAGGGAGTGGGCTGTAATCTACCACACGGGCCCAGTGCAGGTAGGTAGATGTTCACGATTATAATTATTCCCCATGATTACACCCATTCATCAAATACAGAACAACAATTAATAATTCAGAAATATGCACGAAGATAAAACATGCAGCTTTGACATTCATCAGAAAACACTCGAAATAATTCACTATTACGTACACTATCGTATTTTATGAAAGCTCACGTCTCTACGTCAGCGAACAAAAATAATAAAGTCATCAACATAAAACAACGGAATACGTTTCATATAGTACCTCTATGTAACTCCTGGGAGTTGTGAAACGGGTCATAATGAAGATCTGTGATGTGCCAAAAGTACCCTGGAACAAAATTATAGGTTAGTTTTTCTAGGAAGGCTGTAGAAGGAAGTTTTGCTTCTGTTTTAAAAGTTGGTGGTAGTTTTTTTTTTACTTGTTTATTTATGTGTTGGAGGAAAAAGATTTTGTGCACGGGTTGTTCTTCACAACTTTATTTTTAGACAAATGAATTTGTCAGTATTCTGTGTAGCTGCATGATGGCTTTAGTGTGCTTCGTTTATTTCAAAACTACTTAAAAAAATAAAGTGGTTGTTCATGCAACGTGTATTTTTTTACTCAATCTATGTTTTTAGTTTTAATGTAACTACATCTTGTTGACTGGTGGGTGCAGATATTTTTTTTATGTTAATTAATTTAATTGAGACATTTTGCGACTAGGCCTTTTGGACACACATGTTTTTCTTGCCGTGAAAAACTACGGTTTATTCGCACGGTCGTCAAGCTTGTTGACGGACACGTTTTTTGTACGGCTCGGTTTACACGCCGTGCCGTAAAGAAACCGTGCCGTGTACAAAGGGCCTTATGGTGCTGTAAATAACCTGTCCGGTTAGTAGATATATATAGATAGCCGATTGCAAACTTAATTAAAATTATATTGAATATCCGGAAGTTGCTTGGCACGCTACTTGCAGTTTTTAGATGTATAAATTTTTAAAAGCTAACTAATGTTAGTTCCGCGTAGAAAAAAAGAGCTATAACGTTACGCAGCTCGTTTTCTTGTCCCAAAACCTTTTGATTTATTGCATTAAATAATAACATCCAAATGCCAATCAAGCGCAATTTAATAAACATGCATGCTGTGGTCTATTATAAGTGCAGGAATACACCTTACACAGAAATAAAGTGCTTTGGATATTGTGTATATATTTTGTTGGAATACCAAAATAAATAAACTATATGCTCTGCAATATCCATACAACATAAAAATGCAATTATAACAAAACATTCCGTTTCGAATAGTAGGTTTTTCCAATTATTCCTTATAAGTTTTTAGCCCATTAGTTTTATCCCAAAAAATGTCTTGTGAAGAGAGAATAAAAAGCTGACAAGCCAGACAGATTGGACGGATTTAAATGATTGATAGATATAAGGCGGTTTTGATATTATTTAGTACATTACTGCAAGGGCCAGCAAAAGAGGTATTGATCGACTTACGTATGTGTGCCTCGGCTTCGCCTCGGCCCACATTTACACGTTCGTCCATCAATGCCTAATTGTGGCCAAAGCTTGTATAATACTTTCTCAAATAATGCGCGGAAATTAAAACTAAGTAACTTTTCTAAATCAATGACGAACAACGAACAACAATAATTTTTGATGCGTTATAGTCTTTGTTTTTTTTTTTTCAATAAACGGCTTTCTATTTGCAAGCCAGTTCAAAATTTAAATAAAACCTTTGATAAGTTACCTCATCGGTTGCCATGTTTCGGAGTAAAAGATCGTTCCATTTTTAAATTACACGACTGATAAGAGTTTACTATGTAATTTATTTGGCCGCTAAACCACGACAGATTGGATTTTCATACAACTTTTGCCGGCCGCTGCTCGCATGTATTTGGCCAGTAGGTACAGCAATTTTGATTTATCTCGAAGAAGGTTGTCAAAATAATGCTCAAATTTCCAAGCATATTTGAGAAAATGAAATATGTTATTTTGCAGTGACTCGTTAAACTACTGGCGGCAATCGAGACTTTTTCAATACCCTCTGGCATGTGTTCTTAGATTTTTTTACTCCTTATGAAGCTTTCAACAGTAGCCCTGAGTTCGGATTTGTGCCCTGTTAGGCTAAGCAAGCGCGCAGTACGAATTTTAATCGTTACGGATAATAATCGCCAATCTGTGAACAATACCAATATTCTAGAGACCGCACATTGTAGTAAAAAATCGTTACAAAATTCACTTGAAAAATTATTTGTGTTTGCGATTTTATTACGTATGAACATGCGTAGTGCGAGCTTAGCCTTAGTGGCAATAGACTCCCTAGATGGGACTTTTATCACCGTTTTTACTAATACTAAACGACATCTAAATGAATGCCAGAATAAAGCGCGCTGATGGATTTTTTACGCTTGATACAGCGCCGAAAGTTTATCCAACAGCGCGCTTTAGGCTGCGTTTCCACCAAAGATGTGCGAGGATGCGTAGCGAATAAGGATGTGTGTGAAACAAACCAATAACATCGCTTCATTTTCATAGATTGAACTAAGTTAGTGTCATGTTTCGTATGGTATTACTGAAAATTTGAAAATTAATATAACAACCGTGATGTGGTTGTGCTATACACGCCCTACCCCCCTGTCTTCTCTATCGGAGAATGCAGGCTTGAAGCTACGTAATATTTGATACAGTATTATAAACACAGCTTTTGTATGAGAAAGATTTGGTAAATTGTGAAGGTTAAATCCAATGACCTCTTGATTGATAGCCAGGGCTCAAGTGAAGACAAATGAATTATTACTAAGAAAATTAATTGAGAATATCCCAATTTGTTTCTATTGTAGTAGAAAATAACTATATGAAAAGTTATTACTTAGACAGTCGACCTTCAGAATTTTAAAACTTTTTTTTAACGAACGCAAAGACTGATTAATTTCAATTATTTTCACTTCAAAATTTATTTAATTTATTTTGTCAGAAAAGACATTGAATAAGATAAAAATAATGAAGAAGATTAATTTCAATTAGTTTTAGTGAATGAAGTTAATTGAAGTTGGTGGAGAGGGTATGACCCTTTCACTACGAAATGATCCGAATAAGCTTCGGCTAAATAGAAATTCAGCCTTAACTTAAATCCCTTCTTCTGCTGAAAAAGGATTGTAAGGACGGAGTTGAATTTGATTTCCAATTCAAATGTCCTTTAATATTTTTGTATTTCGGCGATTTTTCCGGTTTTTGAGGTAAAGTAATCCGAGTTGGAATATTGATTTGTAGGTAATGGAGTTACTAATTTGATTAAAAAACACGATAGTATATACGATTTACTCCGGTCTGATCCCCTGAGACCCGTCCCCCCCCCCTCCTCGATCCCCTGCTAGTTCTTCTTCTGTTTTAAAATCTTTCTTATCCAATTTTATCTAGGTTACTCTTTATGACAGGTAAGTACAGTCAAGAGAAAATAAACGTTTCATGTTTTACAAAATTAAAAAACAATTTTTTTTTTATGTCCGGGTAACTCAAAAGAACGCAGTCTGTCGTATAAAAACATAGTTTTCACTCTAGTAAAATATTAAGCGAAGTGGTAATCCAGTTATAAAAATACATACTCCGTATTTACAGATTCGTTGCGTAGCTACGAGTACCTTGGCTACTACTAGTATTTGTAGCAAAATGGCGTCAGCTACGGGGTAGCAACCAAGCCGATATTGTCGTAACTCATGTTTTCATGTTTTTCCTTTTTGGTTTGTTTTCACATATTTTTATAAAATAAGATGACGTGCCTAGCTCATGAATTAATTATTATTTTTATTTCTGAATGGAAATAATTCAACAGCAATTGAAGCAATTCTACTAACATATTAGAAATATTTTCCGGAACTCTTATCAGATTCAGTAAAACGAAACGGTACGTTAGGCAATCATATAGGTTTTTATATTTTGTTTATCCTTTTGATAGATTCTTTTATATTTTGTAAATGTGATGATTTTATAGGCCTTGTAGACTTTAGATCTTTAGACCATTTTTACTACGCTGTCCGAAACACCTACTGTAATTTGAAAAACATTGTAAAACCGATAATTTTTAAAAGAGTAACTTTTGAGTTTCTTGCCGGCTCTTCTCCGTAGGAAACGACCAATTGAAACCGTGCACCTAGCTTCTGACGTTTCATAAGTGCCCATGTAGGTTTATGTGAAATAAAATATTTTGATTTTAGATTTTGGTTATATTTTCCTTTTTTGGGACATGAGTTATTTGAATTTTTGGAATTAACCTGTTTTCATTTAGACCTTAATTATTATATCTTTAAGTGTATATGTTAGGTAACTAGCAACCAGCTTCTTCGCACGGTTACCACTTGAATAAACATCGAGGTTTTCTTCATTGTGTTTATTATTAACTGGTTTGTTAAGCCGTGTAAATCAAATAAATAAATAAATAATATCTGACCAGGCGGCCTTCGTACCGCCTCAGAATCAATTTATGTTGTATGAGAAAAAAAATTGTCCTTATATTTTTTTCCGTGAAAATTTTTCCTGTTTTAATAGTTATTCTGCTATTCGGGCGGAGACAAATCCAACAAATCAATGTTCATAAAAATCGATCCACCCGTTCTTGAGTAATAAATGGTGTAACTAACCCGACTTAGTTAAACGGTTTTATTTAGCTTGCCCTGTTTGTTGTTATTTGGGTCAAATTTACTACTTGAAATTTTACCCCCTTCCTGTTGGCAGATTGATCTGAAGGCCAATTCTCGTAATTTAAAACGTTAAAAATGTAGTCACAGTCTCATCTCGGCGACAAACAAATGTTAAAAAAATTTCAAAACAGGAAAATTTTCGGATTTTTTTTACAGATTGAGACTGAGATCAGACTGTGAACTTTCTTAAAATTACGAGAATTGCTCCTCTGACATTTGGTACATACCTTTAGTTTTGATAACAATACAATTTAATTTATTTATATACATGTACAGACGCCAGCACATCAAGCTACTACAATCGGTAAAATTTCTGTAATTGATTTTCTAGTTTATTGCTAAAGAATAAGGTTCAAAGTTGATTGGGAAAATTTAACAGTTTCGTGTAGCTTGATGTACTATGTGTAGAAGTACTTTTCAGACTCACCAATCTTAGCATCAGTGAGGTTCAGCCATAGCAGGCTCGTGATATAAACGACGAAGTTACTTAGATTCATATTACAGTGTTACATGACGCCGGTCGGCAGCGCTATGTGTTCCCTCTGATTGACCTCGTCCACACGTCACATCGCCTGCGGAAGAAAATGTTCATTTAGTAGGCACAATTTCACTTTAGACTTACGATACATTCAAACACTTTATATTTATTTATAGTGATAAGTCTTGGCTGCTTGGAATTGAGATAATTTTATGTCTCATATAAAATAATAATCTTTGATAATTTTGCAAGAAGTTCATTTTTTTTTTTGTAATTTTTATCTCTCGAAGCGACGCGCTTTTTTCTTGTGGTAACCAAGTGTAAAAACTAAAAGCCGACTACTCAAAAGGATGAAACAAGTACCTTCCCGTGGTCGCATGTCGCTGTACTTACCTACATACTTATAAGCTATGTTAGCATGCGGCTTTTAGTTTTGAAACTTATTTTTTATTTAATTATTTTGGGGCTTATTTCAGTAATATTTATATTTTTGAAATGTGCTAATTAAGCCCTTTCATTTGATACCCCACAAGGCACCATCCCAAAATATTTATTTTTAAATTCATTACTTTATGTCCTCTAGAGACCATATTGAATTTAGTGTGACGTCACATAGCCTATAACTAGCGGGTGGTCAAGACGCTTGTAACGATTCCTCATTTGTCAAATTATTTTGAGTACTTTTGAAGTTATGAGGGAACAGATGAACATACATACATACCGGTCAAAATCATAACCCTCCTTATTGTTTCGCGGTAGTCGGGTAAAAATACGCTAGGAAGTGCAGGAGCTCTCGGTACTGGTGAAGTCAGAAGTGTGTGTCATATGTTTTGACGCTACTTGTCTTCACGCACACATTCACAGCGTGCTTGTACACTTGGCTACCACAGTTAAAGTAAAGTAGGTACTTTCAACCGTACATCAGACGTAACAATTTGACATTGGCAGCGCCTTTATGTCATCGCAGTAAGGGTGATTATCGTAGTATTAGTGTTGCCACTGATGTCGGGTTGGCTTTATAATTTCAAAAAGGCTAAGGCATTAAAATATTAAATAACATAATACACTTTTACTTTTAGTAGTAATAACCCTTAATTATAGGCAAGAGTTGCGAAGGTTAAGTACTCAGGTCGTAGCATAAAGTATTTTTTTATATTAAGAAACTTTTTAATTATAGTCTGGCCTATAGTACCTAATTGTGGTCTAGAAAATAAATTATAACAGCGATTTCCAATCTGTCTCTAAATCACGGTGCCTACTCATGCGGTCACCACAGCGGTCAATGGTAATGGTACGGCCACACTGTCGCGATAACGCTGACTAGACTTCACGTGCTCTCTCTCGCACATCGCTCGATGGCTCGCTGTACAACAGAGGGCGCGCGAAGTGTAGTTTGCGTTATCGCGACAATGTGTCCGTAGCATAACAGGCTAAAACACCACTATTATTATGATAACATCACCGTGTAATGATTTTTTCTATATTATTATTACCTAAAAGGGTTGTGTAGTTTTTTGTACAGAAATTCTCTCATCGTTTCATTTTGATTTGAAATAGGTGTTGGTCCTGTTCTGGGTTTTGTTACTGTATTGTAAATGCGATTACGAACTTCATCTTCTTCACATATAATCCATACTAATATTATAAATTCGAAAGTAACTCAGTCTGTCTGTATGTTACCTTCTCACGCCTAAACCACTGAACGGAAGCTAGTTTATTATATGCATAAAGCTTCCGCCTGCGGCTTCGGCCGCGAGGTATGTCGATAAAAACTATCCTATGTCCTGCCCCAAAATGCAATCTATCTCTTTGCCAAATTTTTTTGGAATCCGTTCAGTGGTTTAGCCGTGAAAAGGTAACATACAGACAGACAGACAGATAGACAGAGTTACTTTCGAATTTATAATACACACATCAAAAGTGTCTAGGGATCAAGCATTTTTATGCGGATTTCTTGAGATTGAGATGTGGCTTTGTAATAAATTTATGATTTTATAAATTTATATGGATCCTTTTTGGTGCATTTCATAATTTGAATCAGGAACTGTGAATCAAATTCGAGTAAAAGATGAAAATCAGCTGTCAATATTTTCCCTATAAAAACATACAACGCATTGAAGACATTATTAGTGCTACTGTTTCCCTACTACTGATTAAAACCAACGTTATTATGGAGCGGCGACGTCATTTAAGCAGGGAAGAAATGCTCAGAGCCGTGGGAATGATAGAAGCTGGTTCCCGGCAACGTACTGTGGCTTTAGCTCTGAATACAAGTCAGAGTGTTATCAGTCGACTTTGGACACGTTACCGAAGCACTGGTACCGTGGCTGAGCGCCATGGAGGACGGTATCGCTGCACCACACGGAGACAAGACCGATACATTCAAATCTTAACTCGAAGAGCTCCAACAATAACCGCCATGATGTTAGCCGTGAGGCTTCATCACTCTTCAGGGAACTTAATTAGCGACCAAACAGTCAGAAACCGCTTGCATGAAGTGAACCTTCATTCCCGAAGACCGCTACGGGTACCACCTATAGCAATGCACAATCGTAGGATTCGATATCAATGGGCTCTTGAACACAGAAATTGGGCAGAAGAACAATGGCGTTTCGTGTGCTTTTCTGATGAGTCTCGTTTTGGTATGTGACCGGATACAAGACGTATACTACACTGGAGAACCCCTGGACGCCAACAGCGATTAAAATCCTGCCAGGAAGTCCATCCTTATAGTGGTGGAACCATCATGGTATGGGCGGGTATTTGGATCGGCGGAAGAACTGAGTTGATTTGATCAGAGGCAACCTCAACGCTCAAATTTATGCTGAGACGATTGTATCAGACGTCATCGTTCCTCTACAAGTGCAAATCGGTCCCTTATTTCAGTTAATGCATGATAATGCACGACCGCACACCGCAAGAGTTGTAAGACAGACTCTCGCCGCAGCTAACATCAATGTCCTGCCCTGGCCTGCTCAGTCGCCAGACTTGAACCCGATTGAGCATGCATGGGATATGCTACAGAGAAGAGCTCTGCCGAATATGGAGGGTATCCAGTCGTAAGAAGACCTTTTTTTGTTGTTGCAACGAACATGGGCGGCCATTCCACAGCGTGATTTGGATGAACTCATTTTGAGTATGCCAAACCGATGTTCTTGTGTTGTTAGTGTTCGCGGTAGAAACACGGATTATTAATTGTTTAAGTTACCCAATAAAATTTTAAAGAAAACTGTTATTTCAGTCTTTTTTTCGAACTTTTGTGTTAGTGGTTCAAATGTCAAAAATCCCTTTATTAGGAAAATGGCAAATTTCTTTATTAATGCAAAGGTGACTTGGTTTATCGTTACTGTGACAAACGAAAACACTTTATTTGATGAATCCTTAAAGAAAATTTTAATTAATATCAATCAGGAGAAAAGTCATTGCAAAAATATATGTTGATCCCTAGACACTTTTGATGTGTGTATTAGTATTTACGTATTTATTGTTAAACAGTTTAAAAGAGTAATGGTGGAGTTTCTTGCCCATTCTTCTCCATGTGAAACTACCTTTTGGAAGGGGGGACTAAAATCAATTCTATTTCATTGTAAATTTGACGTTGAAATGTGCCTTTTATGTGCCTATTTTAAAGAAATGCTTTGACTTTGAACACAAACTTTAAGGGCACATACCTGCAACCTGGAACAACTTTGTGTCTATGTAGGACATTTAAATATTTTATTTTTTATGCCAATATATATCATGCAACAAGTTGACAGAACAAAAGCCAATCGAACCGCCAAAATATTGTTTTCCGTTTATTTTATTTTCATCCCATCCTCCGATCAATAAAAATTCGGCCAGGATCACTTTGTAAAATATTTACAACCGTCCGCTTTACCTTACTCTCACAAAGTAACCAACTAATCGTTTGTAACAGGAAAAATAAAAATGTTCTTCCTTAAGCTAAAATAAAGGAAATAATGTACCAAAGAATATCTGACGGTAAGAAAAATAAAATTCCTTGTCCTTGTTTTTTTACCTTTTTATGTTTAATAGAAACTGAACTACGTATTTACTGAAGTAACCGCGGTTCAAGTCAACAATGACCGGCCGAGGTTATTTTATTTGAACAGCTGGATAATGCTGGTAAAGAGTGGATAATTTAAGGTTGTAAGTTACGGTTTGTTTAGTTCTGTTTTTTTTTGGGAAATTATGACTAGGTTGTTGCTTAAGCTTATTTTCCTTGTTTTCAACTTAGTAATTTTCTGAATAACCAGCCCTTTACATTTTTGGGAATTGCTTTCAATGATGAATGTGCGCGGTGATCGATGCTCGAATCCGAATTTAGAGAAAATCCTTTGGTATTTCGTGAGACGGCCTTATAATCTTACAATACTATCAAAGATTTTTTAAATACATTTTATTATCTAATCAAATACTCCCACGCATAATAAAATGTTCACAAATCTCGGGGCCATGGATTCCGGTCATTGAAAGGCGTCCGTTAGCCCCTTAGTCAAATTAAAATGGAATGAGGTACCAAAATAATAAATAGTATATTATTATTTAATTATACACCCTTCATCTCCGCACCACGAGTACCTACAAATACAAAGCAATCTTGAAACAGCAAACATGAGCCCTTAAAGGTTCCTCCCTAGGTACTACTTAGGTATCTTAAACAACCCTTCTTACCCCAGCCCTTAACACGCTAGACATGTAAGTAGGTACACAGTACACAGCTATACTTTTAATTAATTTAGTGTAGCCGCATTCATTTTGCAAAAGTCGTATGCCATCCGTGTCTGCCCTTTCTGCTTGCCCACGTGGGATTTAAATGGTCATATGTGTACCTCTGTAAGTTTCTACGTTACTGGTTGAGATGGAGATGTGTCTTTTACTGCAGTTTCTTCTTTAAAAATCCTTACATAACCCAGAACACACCAGCTCTAACGTGATATAATTTCACGTATCAGCTGGTTTGTTTTGAGTTGTATATTCTAGAGAATATTATCTTTATATTGGAATATATTCGCCCCACAACATGCTGGCTTGTGGTGGTATGAATCTAACGTCTGTTTGTTTTGAAGAACTGGGATGTGTCTATACGGACTTGTAACCAAATATCGCAAATGTGTTTGATGTTTTAACGTTTCTATACCAACTCCAACAAAAGCAAAGCGTTGTAGATTTTATATAACTTTAGTTAAACCGATGTTTGATTATGACGATGTATGTTTTTATGTGATATTCAAATGGAAATATTATATTGTATCTAAACCTAGAAGCCTCTCTGGAAGTGATGAATGGAATAGCGCTGCTAGACAAAGAACTAAACTAATAAAAAAATTACATTACAATGGCTTAATTATATCATCTGTGAACTTTTGACTATTAATTCCAAGATACATTGCGTATAAGTGGAACAAGTATAGTCGAGGGCTAAGGTAATTAATAAAGTGTAACATAATCAGCCTATAATGTTCCCACTGTTGGGACACAGGCCTCCTCTCGGTGTGAGGGAGTGGACCGTAATCCACCAGGCGGGACCAGTGCGGGTTGGTAGATGTCACATGTCTTCGAATTTTTGGTTCTAGGACATGCCTGTTTCCTCACGATGTTTTCCTTCACCATTTTAAGAGCAGTGGTGATGAAATAATTTACTCAAAGTAAAGCGCCCGTCTGGGTTCGAACCTACGACCTACACCTCGTAAGTCGTGGCCGTTACCACTTGGCCACCTCTGCTCTCAAATAAAGTGTAAGGTTCATTATAAATCATAACCATTCAATTTTGCTTGCTTAGCGCCTAAACTAAAGCATTCGTTTCACTTCGCTACTCGTAAGGTCGCTCGCTACGCTAGGCTCTAGGCCACCTGTCAGAGTGTACGTAGCCTTATTAAAACGGTCCCGTATAGAAAGCTTACCGAACCGAAAACCCCAGTTTTGACAATTTCAATTTTAAATAAACCAATTGTACCTAGCTAACCTATCTATATCTAAATTATGACAAAATTGTTTGATTCATTACTGTTTTATAAATTCGTGACACACAACCGTAACTTATCTGTTATAAATGGAAACAAGTTTTTTTCCGCGTCAACAAGAGTTATGTGTTTTGAAACTGTATCGATACATTCCTCGTGAATTGTAGCACTTTGTGACAGTAAATGATGACAGATTGCTTACACACACGTCAAACTTTTGTACATTACAAATGCCTAGCTTTATCAGAAGTAAAGCCGTCTACTGTTTGCTTCGGCCCATTGTATACACACGTTTTTTCATGTCGTGAAAAACTGCGGTTTAACCCCGTGTGTAGGCACGGTCGTCAGTTTTGTATGGGTCACTATTTAGAAGCTTGTTGAAAGACACGTTTTTCTACCGCGTGAATTATACGCCGTACGTAGGCACGGTTCGTCAGTGTTGTATGGATCACTATGGAAGCTTGTTGACGGACACGTTTTTTTTACGGCCGGTTTATGCGACAAACCGTAAAGACACCGTGACTTGTACAGAGGCCAGCACATCAAGATACCCCAATCTGTCAAATTTATTTGATAGATTTTCTACTTTACTACAAAGGAATAAAGTTCATATTCAATTGGGAAAGTTTGACATATTGGGGTAGCTTGATATGCTGGCCTCTGTACATGTGCAAAGGGCCGAAAGGTATAAAATCAAACAAGCTTTTATAACATCCATGATATTCCCAAAGGGGTATGCAGAGATACCTACTTTTCGCCAGTTATTAAGTCCCATGTAACAAGGGGTGACAACAAACAAAGTCAGACTTCGGGCTGCTTATGACGATCACATGGTACAACAGATGTTTACAAAAATAGAAGTCAATTTTCATTTCGTAGTAAACCAAGCTCTTTCACTAACACACAGTAGTGCTAGCTAAGATTATATTCTTAAAATTCATGAAAATTACGGGTTGGGAATATCGACGAGCAAACAGTAACCATAAATTCAACACATGGATCTAGACTCCCTAGCGTAGATTAGTTGGTTATCAAAAAAAAAAAACTCCTGTTTCGTAGAAAAGTATAGTATAGAAAAGAATAGGTACCTACTGAATACATGGTGGTGGGTTGCGGGTCGATGTCCCAAACCCCCCCCCCCCCCCCCGTACCATGTGCATTACAAACCGCTTACGTCATACTAATATTATAAAGGCGAAAGTTTGTGAGTGTGTGTGTTTATGTTTGTTACTTCTTCACGCTGAAACGACTGGATCAATTTTGATAAAATTTTGTATGGAGGTAGCTGACACCCTGGATAAAAATATAGGGCTACTTTTTATCCCGATATTCGGTAAGCGAGGCACAGCTAGTAAATAATAATTGTACCCATTTACAAAGGACTTATCCGTTATGTATGCAAACACCATCAGATTAAATAAAATCAGCATGTATCAAACATTTTAATTTCATTCACAGTCATAATCAAATAACAACGAAACGAGATAATTATTTTCACTAGCAAAACACCTGAAACCGACTGAAATGTCTTCATTATTTAACTAAAATTGACGACTTTCCCGAGCGTACAATTTAACTGCGAATTCATTAAATTAAAACTAATTACTTTAGGTCAGTATCGAGTACGGTTAGCAAGTTACTGTAGCAATTATGTGCTGGAGAGTAGAATTTTACACGCGCCCCAGGAGTGGACTAAACAAAACAAATATTCGGGACAACACTCCATAGACACTCCACGCGGTCAGTGACGGACAAATGGGCACTGGAAGCGAGTTACTCGAGCCACTACAACGAGCATAAGGCTCAAGTTTAAAAATAAAGCGGATTTGTATTCTTACGTATTGAAAATCCGCGAATTCGTGTTGAATAGAGGTTTTTAATACCCGAGAGGCAATTCTCGTAATTTTAAGAACGTTTACAGCCTGATCTCAATCTGTTAAAAATTCCTCTATTATCCCTACATTTTGACAAGTTTTTGACATTGATTGTCGCTGATAAGAATGCGACTAGATTGCCTTCTGATATTTATTGAGCTTTTTACTGCACCTTTCCGCCGCTGGTTTCTTATCTTGCTGGTTGGCCAACGTATCTACATGTCATTATGACATTAGCTATTCTGACATAGGTCGTATTGACACAAAATATGAATATTTTGATCAAAGCCAAGAGAAGACTATTTTAACCATACCATGCTGTATGGGCCTCGTATCGTGCTAGGTTTGCTGCTAAATTAATTTGCTACACGAGAAAAAAATATTTATGAGACCGAGCATACCCCTGACAAGACGAATTCCGTTTATTTTATTCAACCAAATATCAAACTTAAATTTTGTAAAAATCTCTCCGTGAAAACATAGTTGAAGTGAGCTGTCAATAGTGTCAATCCCTGTTATCAGATGGAAATACAGCTCACTTTACGAAGACAATCTGTCTACCTGTCTAAATTAATTTTATAATAAAGGGAAAAGATTTTATTTTTTGTATGTTTGTTTGTAACGGATAAACTCAAAAAATATTTAACCAATTAACTTTTTTTGATAGCCCATTTCTTGGAGAAGGTTATAGGCTATATATTACATCATGCTATTTTTAAAACAAATGCCAGGAAGAGCGAAGAAACGAAGGAAAATCGTAGTAATTTAGTACATTGTGGTGTCTAACGATTTCCACGAGAACTAAGTCGCGAGCAGATACATGTTTTTTATAAACTTGCTATATTTAGATAAACCGCTTATAACTTACACCATACCTAACATACCGATCGTCGTTCTGAGAGATTGACGCGCCGCCGTACAACAGTTGTAGTGTGTTTGAGTGCAAATGAGTTTTTTTTGTTAAATGTACCTAGTTTATGTACTCAAATGTAGGTCGATTCACACGTTCACACGTCGCAGCGTTTTGCATGTTTTATTCAGAAAGGTGATCTGTTTGTCATTCGTCGTTTTTGTCGTTTTTTTTTTCCGTGTTTATTTTTCTTGTACTTTGACGTTTAGTATTTTTGACATGTACGGGTATTATGATGTTGTCTTTGAGCTGGATAGTACGTGTAAAAAGATTGTGTGATTAGATGGTAAAGATATTCAGAGTTGCAGGGAGACGCAAACTGTTAAAGTTTTCGTCAGTTATAAAAAAAAAAAAACTGTTACACGTACATTTTTACGTACACACGCACGTACATTACGTACACTTAGGTATTGCAATTTTATATGAAACTGTAGATTTATTTTTTGATAATCGACGAATAATTTCTGCGCTAGAGGGTATAGAATCATGTGCCGAATTCATGGTTAGAGTTTGCTCGTCGATGTCCTGGCACCCTGCAGATTGTAAGCTTAGATGGTGTTACTATGTTATAGCGATGCAATAAGGCTTCTCAACGAAGATGGCTAACTAGCAATGACTGGTTAGTCATGTGTTGTAATCATTGTATCTATAAGCTAAATCAATAAAACAATATAAGTTCCAGTAAGAATATCAGCCCTAAACAAAATAAACGGATTTTCTGTTGAGAAGTGCTTACACAATTTTCATGACACCAAAACTCGTTTTATTCCCACTATCAAAAACAATGAAAAAACAAACACAGCAAAATCAATATACAACACAAGTTTGCGCTCTACATCGCTAAAAAACAAAACAAAACAAAACTAGTACAAACACATCCCAATACTTCCAAAAAGAGTAACAACTATCGCCGAGGGACTACGCAGTAAACATCCCAGAAACTCGTAAAACAATTCCATTCAGCGAAACTGAAAACCAGGGCTATAAAAAATAATCGTATTCTTAGAGCAGTCACAGAGAAACTTTGAATAGAACACAAACTTTTAATTGGATATACAAAAAGAATTATTCCGTTTCAAGCTTCAATAAAGAAGTTCTCTATTTAACAATAGTGGCCTTTTAATAGAACGTTTCTGATTTTCTATTTGAAAGAATAATGTATTGGTTTGCTGAAAAATTGGTGTGACTTCTGAATTTATGCCCGGTTAATGGCTATATAGGTCTTCGACCAGAGCGTCCTACCTATTATGATATACGGAGCCGAAACGTGGACAGTTGGGCTGGACAGTTGGGCTGGTCCACAAATTCAATTCAACGCGATATATATGGATCGGGCTTTGCTCGGAGTTTCTTCAAGGGATAAAATCAGAAATGAAATTATACGGAAAAGAACCGGAGTAACCAACATTGCTTGCAGAGTAAGCAAACTGAAGTAGCAGTGGGCTGGCCATGTTTGTCGAAGGACTGATTGCTGGTGGAGCAGACAAGTCCTGAAGTGTAGACCGCGTATTGGTTAGACGCCACCGACACCGACACACCCTAAAAAGTGACTGGGACAGACTGGATGTGGAAGGCGGAGGACAAGGTATTGTGGAGCAGCCAGGGAAAGGCCTATGTCCAGCAGTAGACTGCAGCAAAATGAGTTGATTGATGGCAATAGGCTCGCTCCCTATAACTATGATGTACTATACACATCTGCACACATCTGCTTACCTCTTCGTAGAAACTAGATGCGATGTTATATTACGTGAAGGCGTGCGAAATCGTAGTGGCAAAACCACTTCGGGCCATCAATTTGCACCTAATTGAGGGGGTAAATTTTCTCCACTAAAATGAGATTATATAACCGCGTCCCTTGGACGAGGCTGCTCGTAATAACTCTACCGAGAAAATGGCTTTATGTCTGTATTTGATATACATAATCAACCAATAATGTTCCCATTTCTGGGACATAGGCCTCCTCTCGGTGAGAGGGAGTGGGCTGAAATCCACTACGCGTGACCAGTGCGGGTTGGCAAATGTCACATGTCTTCGATTTTTATTTGTTCTAGGACATGCCGGTTTCCTCTGTAGTTGATATGACATCGTCAATTTGTTACAAACAATATTATAAATGGTACAGTAGGCCGTCTGTCGGCACTGTGACCTTGAGTTGTCCTAGCGTACGTACGGAGTTTTTGCAGAATACGAGACCAGTTATTAATGGTTTATTTTGTAACCACTGACATGCCGCCTACTACACAGTTACTCGGTTTAGTCGTTATAGAACATGCTTGATAACTAACTTCTAAATTATGTCAAGTTAAGTCTGAAACTTGCAAATTATTAAGTAATAGCAAAATATTCATCAAATTTTATCTTTTCAGGAACTGCGAATAGGTTGAATTTAGGTTGTTGTAACAGGTTTTCAATGAACTACTACTAACTTACTAATTAGTATTCTAGCCGTCAAATTGTCAGACCATATTTGCAACGCCACACTGCGTTCCAAAACACAGATTACTAACGTTGTTCAAAAACCCGCTAAGCTGAAGTGGGACTGGGCTGGCCACGTTTTTCGTATGCCCAATGAGCTGTAGGCCAAAATAACAACCACGTGGAGCCCTGACAGCCACACCACTAGCTTGATAGTTGGAGAAAACAATCGACCAGTGGTGTTTTTTACCCCTGGAACGATAGAACTGGAAGTCATGGGGAGAGGCCTTTGGCCAGCAGTGGGATGTTGCATGCAGGCTAACAGTACCCTATTTAACTGCGTTAACGTACTTCCTTTATCATGGTCGCTATTTAACAACAAATAACTTTACTCGTAGACCCATTATCGAATCTCAGAAACCAATCACTCTTCAACCTTTATTATGTAATGTTCCGCATTGATTTGTATCGAATGAGGGTAGTTAACATTTATGAGAGCCGACCTATCACGCGAGGTGTCAATGTCTGATGTTAGTTAGTTTTGAATTAGCTTTCTGATTAGTCACACGCTATTTTAGTTGTTAGAGGAGAATAATTGAATGAAATGAGATATTTTTTATATCATAGTTTTTTTTTTCTTTTTTGCATTTGGCTGAAGTATAAAAGTGTCTGACGTTTATTTTTATCCTTTTTTTATTTATTATGGCGAGTTCCAGCGATTAATTCACATACACTTAACAGAGAGTTTAATCTTATTTTATAAAGTACTACAGTGAACTTATCACATAAATTTGTGCACAGCACTTACATAATGTGCCTAAATTACTTACTAGGTAATTAAAGTGATAAAAAAAACAATATAATCAAATAAGTTTAAATAATTAAATTAGGTAAATAAATTAGTTATAATAAAATCATATATGTAAGATTAAAAAAAAATAATTACATCAATTTAAAGTTTACATGTATCAAAAAAATTCAGAACAAAACGTGAATTACGGGAGATTTTGGTACGTAATAGTGGCGCATATTCTAATGAAGTGAGTCTGAAAAACAGAATGTACTCAAATAATTCCTGGTAACATGACTTAATAAAATGTTATAGTAGCATAATTTTTACCGAAAACCTGTACGTAGGTGTCATTGTCCTTTTATACTTCATAATGAAGACAAAACTATACGAAAGAAAACATGCGCCGTTCTTTATTTTGTGCTGCTTACTATCTTAGACTAACGACTTACTTGCTCTTCTTTAAATTAAGTCTGCCAGTGGTATTTCTCCCTTTAACAGAACTTATTTTATACCCTTTGAAGAAAAATTGCTCTAACATAAAATAAAACTAAAAACTTCCATCTTACACACACCCTCTCATACATACACACACACACACAATCACAAACTTTCGCCTTTATAATATTAGTGTGTAGTAGTTAATAACAATAACAATTAACGAAAAAAAGAACTAGCAAAAAATCTTTACAAAACACAATCGAAGCCATTCATTTCTCTTTTCTCATCCATCTATTTTTACGAAAGGATCGTCTGAAGAAAATCCACTGCGAGAACTAATCTTAACCACTAATCCAGAGGAACTTAATGTTTTCGTAAAAATAAACATGGGCATTACTCCAGTGGGTCCAGTGTCCCAGGTGGGCTGGTGTCCGCTTCGTTTATAATTTAAGCTGGGTTGGCAGGTGGATGGGATAAGAGGAAGCGTACAGCGAGTTGGTTTTGATAGGTTAAGTTTGTAGACGTTTGTTGGTTTAGTTTTCGAGGGTAGATCTTATTTTGTAGGTTACGCTAAGCTATTGTTGTTTATTACTAACTTAAAGGCTATTCAAATTTGTTTCAAATTGATTTAATTTCAAGTTATAAACAAATATCTACTTCATTTTAATAGTAATTAAGATGATTTTAGAGTGACTAGCACTATTAAAAATGTTATAAAAAGATTCTGAAGTTGTAGCGTAAACTGAACTTTATTGTGTAGGAATTAAAGTTATTTTTTCCATTAACTCATATTTGTTTACATTTTCGGCAAATAAATCGCGAATGCAAATTATACAATGTTGAAAAGCTGAAAGATAATTAGTTTTTCTTCTGGAATATGAATAAAAAGGGGTGACTACTGAGAAGGCGACTAACCAGTCACGCGGCCCTCACCTTAGTGAAATTGTCGAGAACGTCTCAGAACACTTTTTTTCAGCACGCCGCGGGGGTCTCGCCACTTATACACGACTCGTACACAAACAATTTCTATGGACCGCTGTTAAACTAATGATTGTATCGTCAAGTGGATAGAACAGGGAACATTACACAGCTTGTTTCGTAACTTTAAATGACTTTGATGTTTTTCAATAAATGTTTATTTTTAAAGAAATGTTGCGCCAAGTTTTAAAAAGTCATGTTGTACTAAGTACAGTTAAATTGGAATAAGGTAGGAGAATTATAACTTTTAGATATAATAGTTTGTTATACGAAACATAATTATTTTAACCTTTGATGACTGGCCAGTAGATTGTAGTCCTTTCACAGTTATTTTGGCTTTCATTTTCCATCACTGACCACATCACAGTGATCTTTATTCTCATTCTAATAACATTGATATTGGATTGCTGACAGTGACAAATTTAAAACATCGTTGTGATCCATAATCTCTTTACATTAAGGTTGCTGTTAGGTTGATGCTGTCACAGGTAAAATATCTGTGAACAGACTGTACTAAACTTAAAATCCTTTCTATGAGAAAATCTCATAAAGGACATACTGCGGGTAAGTAGGATTCTTGTTAGCCTAACAAACTTTTTATGACACACCATTTCATTCCCTAGACAAACCGTTTGTACCGCGTTCAGCGGACAAAAAGGCTTTTACCAGAGTAAATTTTAGTAAAAGCCGGTAAACATAGTCACGTAACTACACAGTAAAATGCACTGTTGTTCTCTCAACCCTCGCTCACATCCTAAGACTTCAGCCGCATTCAAAAAGGATCTCCCCGGGGCACTTTCAAAATAATCGTAAAAACGTGAAGTCCCGAAGAAGGGCGGCTACCTAATAGATAAAAGTGTTATATTCACTTCGTCTTGTTTACATAATTTTCTCGATGTTTGCACAAAGAAATACAAATTCGTTTTGAAAAGATCCGATTGAATAAAGCCGGTTTGAAAGTTACCGAATGCAAAGTTGTTAGGTTTTAGACTTATGATTTCTTGAGTGAAGACCACGGAAAAGGTACGTTGCTGAGGCCCTCAGGCTAGTTCGAGCAACAATCTTTACAGGATGACTGCGTTTAGATGGATGTAAGTGGCCGAGGATTTTTATCAGAGACGAGAATTTAGATAAACTTTCGTGCAGCAGTAGACTAGTGACTATTGATGATAATACATGTTTGTTTAGCAAAGTGGCGCTCAAAATGCACGTTTTCATACGTAATTTGCATATCTATTATGATGCGTAATACGTGCACGCAGAAAGGGGTTTCCTTTTAGGTTATGTTTCACGTAATACAGAGTAATCCCGGGTGCGTAAACAAAAGGCTTTAAAAATACCCTAAATAAATAACATGCTGACCATTTTCGTTTTCAGTAGGTGCCTACCACAATCAGCACCTAGACATATATTCAAGTTTTACCCTCAATTTTGTATTTAAATAAATTGCTGGTATCTAATCCGGATCACCACCACAGATAGTCCAAATTCAAAATAATGTATGAACAAAATACGACACTATTTCATAAATAACCCTTCTTTAACTAATCTTGTTCTTTGGGAAGTCGGTTAAAAAAACAGACTAGAGTAAAAAGAGCTTATAAAACTCAGAACATGAAAGCATTTGTAACGTAAGAACCTCTTTGAATGAAGTCATGAATGTTGGGGAATGTAAAAAGAGCTGATATAAGGGCTGTTCACATTACACTTTAGGCTTCGCGGGGCTATTTTAAGGAGCGCTTTTTGGAGATGTTTTATTAGTGACTCTATAATGTTTTTAAACGCTTTATTATACCATATGTAACTGAATTAATGCATATTATAAAAGTAGTTTGTTCAAAATCGATTTCTGTCACTTTTAATATACCTAGGTAATTTTTTCTCTCGAAAATAATTAAAATTACGTAAATTACAGTCACACTTACGCTGTTCAATCAAAACAAATCCAAAATGGACGAAATACCTACTACGCCAGACCTCTAGACGTGTGCGGCTGTATACGTGCGTAGATTTGTAATGTAACCACAATATTCTCCCATTATCAGTATAACAAAGGAGATGTTTCAAAATGTATGGAGCCTGGGCCAGGTCCTTGTACACTATACAAAAAAATAGGAAAATTCATTTAAAACAGTTCTCCACTGTCCAATTACTTTAAAATGGCTTGTTTTGCTGGTAAACACAAGAAATTACACTTGAAATTGCAACACACAACAAAAACCCGTCATGGCGGTAAACTGTCATTTTGATTGATTAATGACGTTTGACATGTTTATTTCTGTGGAGGAAACCACACAAGAAAGTCGAAGTCCTTACAACACAAGCCGGGTAACAGTCCAAAAACGAAAGCTAGGTAAACAGATGGGAAAGAAACGGTATTAAATTCAAAAAACGAAAGCGAGGTTGTTAAAAAGAACTCTAGGAACTCAAAACAAAACGAACACAATCACGACCGACGACAAGACGAAAGTGACTGAAGTGACACTTTTGTGACAGCTAACAGTTCTATTTCTATGATCAATGGTTAATTGTCCTTGTTTTTAAGCACAGAGTAACTAAATCGGTGAGACGCCATGTTGAAAGTCGATAAAAATAATTGATAAACATCAATTCACTACCAGAACAGTATACATTTAATTGAATTATCTGTATTTTTCTTGAATTCTATGGATTTTTCTCTTTTTTTTGAGTTACTGTACATAGACCTGGCCCATTTTGAAACATCTCCTTTATTAAATAAACAGTATTTTATACATACTAGTAAGAAAATTAGTGTATGTATTACGATTATAACATAATATCTAAAGGCGCAGACCCACCGCGGCGCTTGCTGTGCACGTTAACGCGGCGCATTTTAGCTGCGTAGATTCATTTGTTTGACAACGTGAGTCTACGTTTCCACTGCAGTACACACTACACACCCACAACCATGTTCAACTGTAGCGTGGCTCACCGCGGTGCATCGTGCTGCAATACAGTTGTACATAGTCGTGTGTAAAATTCGTGTATAGTGTGTACCGCATGCACAGTGTGCATGACTTTGACAGCGTTGAGCTATGTGAGCGCCATATTCGAGCAAGCCACGTATGTACTAATGACGTTAATTGATACGTAGCGTGTCCGTGGTTTGCAGTGGACACAATAACATACATTTTCTTCCGAGGCGAAACTTAACACAGGTGCGTGACCTATCGGTGCGCCGCGGTGAGTCTGCGCCTTAATTGGGGTGGTTGTTGGTGTGCGTTAATTCCGGGACATGTTGTATAGTACCTGGCCTCGATGGTTTAGTGGACGGAAACACTATAATGTTCCCACTGCTCGGAAACAGTCCTCCATTCGGTGAGAGGGAATGGACCGTTAACGCAGGTCCAGTGCGGGTTGGTAGACGTCACATGTCTTGGAATTTTTGGTTCTAGGACATGCCGGATTCCTCACGATGTTTTCCTTCACTGTTTTGAGAGCAGTGGTGATGAATAATTTGCAAAGCAAAGCGCCTGTCTGGCTTCGAACTTATGACCTAAAACTCGTAAGTCGCAGCCGTTACCACTGGGCCACAACTGCTTCTAATGCCAAACAAAAAAGGTCATAACACAGTAATTAGGCGTGTCACGTTTTGAAACTCGTTCTCTCTCCCGTCGTACCGCTCTGTATTAAATAAGTAAATTGTACAGTTACCCTAAAAGGGGTATAAAATTCCATTCTTAATAAATTCAGCAACCAGCTCAGCGTAAACGTATATGTATGGCCGTACAAAACTCTATATGCAAATTCAGTTTCCACAATTTAAATTTTGACTTAAGCCAACCATTGAGTGCAAACCCGACCTTAATGTAGCTATGAAGTCAGTAAGCCTTAACATTAAGAATAAAACCGAGATGATCGATTCTCAACCTTATTAGCATAACCACTAGGCTTCTAATGGTTTATAGCACGAGTACTGCCTTGATGACGCTTTTAAGGCGACTACGGGTTAAATCTTTTACGATGAACATAAAAATGTCGTTATTTTTTCCGGACAACCGGAATGTGAAATTTTTGGGCGAAAAAAAATCGCTATTGCTTTCTATCAGCGATGTATGTGTATAATAGCTTATATATATGTTCGAAACTGTCATACCCATACCCATAAAGGATTAAAATATGTATTGCATAGTCGAATTGGTGTCAAAGCTATCGATTCAGTTGTAACGGCTATGGATTGGACAAACTTTATAAAAACAGTTATTGAGTTGTGTGTACACAGATTGCTGTGTACACACAACTCAATAACTGTTTTTACTTATTCCGATATTTTTTACTTTATTAGTATTGACTAATAAAGTTAAAAATATCGGAATAAGTAACGTGAATACTTAAGAAGGTAGCTGGGACAGACTGGATGCAGAAGGGTGTTGTGGCGCAGTCTGGGAGAGGCCTATGTCCAGCAGTGGACTGCGATACGCTGTGTTGATAGGTATTATACTATTTTCCGATCGGAGAATGTGTGCAAGGCTATTTTCATTTTATTTCTTAACAAACTTACAGCTAGTTGACAGTTAGTGAAAGAAGGCCAATTAAAAGGTTTCAATGACAATATTAGGGTAGCACAAGAAACAGTAGAATTATGAAAAGACTGAACAGGTTTTAGTGATCTTCAAAGAAGTTTTTACACGGTATTTTTTAGTTTAAGATTATGGCTTGTGTGAGAGAATGTAGAGATTAGGTATATATCGGTTTAATTATCTGAAAAATAATTTTATGATTATACTGGCTCGTTGGTCCAGTGGTCAGTACAAGGTCCTTGGTTCGATTTGGTCGGGCATAGTGTTATTAAGTTTTTGGATCTGGAACATCTCAGTAACAGCCCGGAGTTCGGATTTGTGCCCGGTTGATGGCAATAGGTTCGCCCCCACAGATATAGATACACCTAGATAACGCAAGACCAACTACTTCGCGTACCAAAAATCGCACCAGCTTAGGTACAAAAATCGTAAGCCGCCACTTTTGCGCTCAGTCCTGTGTACTGCTGGCTGGGTGAGCGTGAGCGCTGGCGCTAGGCCCCGGGGGTGGGGCGAGACGGGAGTCGCACGCGGCGGCGTCTTTGAATCGATTTGATTTTTCCATAATCAAATAGTGCTTGTGACGTCATAGTAGGTAGTAAAAAAAATGGCACGCTTGGTTTTCATACAGATCGTGTTACTTGCGTTATCTAGGTCTATCTATATCTGTGCTCGCCACTGATGAAATGCAGGACTAGGTGTGTACCTATAGTAGGTACTCCCACATTTCGCTAGCTCTGTCTAACACTTCGGGGATTACAGGTATCGTGTTGACAGGTATGTTAGCAGCATGATGTCATATAGTAATACTGTCTATTTTTTTTTTAATACGAAAGAGATATTGCAAAGTTACTCTTAAGAACAAAGTTTACTACTAATGATAAAAACACGGACAATGCAGCCGTCATTAGCCCAAAAAATCCAGGATAAGAATTTTATAAACGAAGCATTATACAGGCTGGCCTTAAAAAGACAATGTATCCTTAAGAGAGTTCAACGAACATTATGTAAAGGTATGTACATAAGCTAAAAGTATTTACGTAATGACAGCGTAATGGGTTCAAGCTGTTAAAAGTGCTGTGGCACGGCACTATGATGTTTTATTTAAACATACGGGAGTAGAATGTCGGCAGGAGCGTGGCGCTTGAGTAAAATAAAATAAGTAGCTGAGTGGAAGCTTATTTCAATATTTTTTTCGACTAGACGGGTGTCGTGTCTGGTGGGCAACTGCCCCACGATACATGATGTAGTTGCGCGGTAAACTCTGCTTGCGCGATGCAGGATTTTGCGTGACTTTAATGTGATGCGTAGTCGCATGCGGCGATGATGCTGTCACAGGTCCATCTTGACCTACTTATTTAGTTAATCCATTGTTATCCTAACATAATACTATCCATTGTAAACTGTTAGTAGTTACGGAAAGATTTTCTCCATTAACACGTTCTCTGTCGTGTAGGTCACCGGCGACCGCGAACAATCGATTTTCTATTGTGTCTGTTGTCTGGCAAACAATTAGTTACAAGGTAGGTAAGTATCAAATATTTCTCAACAAATGGTGTAAAAATAAAAATTACACTTAGCCCGTCTCTTTTTAACCTTGCTGTATCCTACAGGTTTAAGAACAACTTGACGGTAGCAATAGACGCATTAAGTCAATAGGTATTCAAAGTCAAACAAATGAATACCCCACGAGCAGCAGACACGCTCTTAATGCAAAACCGTATGTTTACAAACCCGAGACCCGCGGAGAAATACTATTACATCTTTTGTTAGAACATGAAAACTGACAAAAACAGAATGAATTCTCATTGGTACAATGCGTATTAAATGGGCTAGTCGTAAGGGCAGAACAAGGAAGCGATTTAATTTAATCTCGGCCGGGAACGTAGAATTAATTTCGTTATTTGGACATTTTTCAGTCTCGCCCCTCCTGAAAAATGAGCGCACAAAAATATAAAGCTACAATTTTTCAGCGTCAAATTTCGCCTTTGGAAAGTAAAATTATAAAAATTAAGTTTTTTTTTGGGGCGACGACGCCCTGGTTTGTGAATATTTTATTTCTGATGTTTTACGTTTTTTGAATCGCTAATCTATTATTCACTGGTTTCGGGTATAAAGTCGCAATAACATGGTTATTGGTTTTTCGAACACCAGGAATATTAAAAATAGATGTTTATTGTAACGTTTCCCGGGAATAGAATACCTAAATAGCTACCCTAGTTTAGCTTGTGGGTTCAAGGTTTTATATACCTAAGTATTTTATGTTATGGGTCACGTATTTTAATATTTACCTATCAGGGGGCAGATATTTTAAGAATATAAGTTGCATATTAGGTCCTGGAATCATACGTCACAAGTCAGACTCTTTTCATGAAAAACGCCCTCAAGAGCCGTCACTCATGGGTTTTTCCTTAAAAGAGTTTTTTGACGCAGTTCGCTGGACGAACTGTATCGTCATACTAGAGCCGTCGCTATCACAAACACGTAGTTAGAAAAGCGTCTGTCGTGAATGGACCGCCATTGAAATAAGTACTAGTGCTGTAAAACGTTTGTTTAACATTGCCCATACAGTAGTTACGGTCACCACAGATAGCTATCCGCAGGATCCACCTTGCCGATGACCCAATCTCGTATCTACAAATCATGTTTAATGATGTAAGTAGCTGCAATAATAATTATGTACACGTTCAATATGTTTGTGCACTCTTATAAATCTTGCATCACCATTCGCAGCATTTTCAAACTTACGTAACCAAATGCAAGAATCTTGCGGCTGTTACCTACTTTCTGACGGACACGTTAGTACCAGGTTTGCAGACGCTCTAGTACCACTCAATTACCACGGATAGTAGGCGGAAGAATGCTTTTGACCGCTAGGCTCTACGGGCAAAATTGCCAGGCTGCTATGCCAAGTATTTGGCTACCTTCCCTAGGAAAGCTACTGTGAGAGAATGATGGATGCTGAAAGGTTTATAGGTACGGTATTGCTGCACCAGGTGCAAGTTTGAATGTATCTATGATTTTATGTTATGAATCTTACGAAGTACGGCATTTCATACACACTTTCAAGCCCTTGTTTTTCGAAATGAATTTTTATAAAACATTTCGATTTTAATAAAACTTCGTACGCATAAGCAGGATATAAGGTCCAAAAAGTTAAATAAGAATATTTAAAAAAATAATGTTATACCCAAATTAGACCGATAGAAACAGAGATTTCCAGTTATCTGTTTTTAAATAACTAACTTTTTTGACTTTTGTATCCTGCTTATGCGTATGAAGTTTCATTAAAATCAGTTCATTCATTTCGAAAAACAAGGGCTTGAAAGTTCTTGAGGTTATCTTATTGAATTATTAATTTAGGCCAAATTATCTTATATTTATAGTTATCTGGCTTGATGCCCAGTTTTGAGGAACATCTGTTCCACGAAGCTTTGTTTTGTAACCACCCGTTAAAGTTGTAAGCAAAACATGCTGTTTATAGCATTTTGACTTAAATAGACTAACAAAACAGACTTGTTACAGGCGTACAATAACCTGCCCTACCCTTTACGATATACCAGCCTAAACAAACAACGTGTAAGATAATTTTGAAGCTCTGTTCCTCCACAAGTCTTCGAACAAGTACTCCATTCATCTCTTTCCATCATACTACATTTTCAGCGCCATATTTCAATCTCTTGTTTCTTAATTAAAACTTTAAATATGGTTACTCACGAAGTACTTACAGTACTCCTTCACCTAACAATAGGGGTGACCTCTAATAATAATTAACCTAATTTACTTCTGTTATTCAAATTTAAACTATTTGCCGTTGGGTTAAGTTACATAGTAGCAATTAAGTGGTCTAAGTCAGTAATGACAGAGCGTTGAGGAGACGCCAAATTACAGGCAGACGAGTTTAATACATGTGTATACTGTTCCTTAAGTAATTACTGTTAATTAAGGTTTTTAACTTGTACTACTATTTTCTTTACCATGATTTTTGTGTAGTTTATTGTGGAGCACAGTAGATGTTTAATTACTATTTATAAGTTTTTTGTTAAAGAGTAGACGCATGCGGGTTTATCTGATGTGGACTGCTTCTGTTGTCTTTGTGGCTGTCCAAGTTAACGCTATGGCGAAATGTGTCGTAAAGGGTAGTGTAGGCCCAGGGTATGATGGACGTACGTAAGAGAAATAAAATATCGATGAAAGTGTGGCGGCATCTAAGTCACCACATTCGAACTGCGTATCACACTGACGTCACGCCAAATCCTGCATCGCGCAAGCGAAGTTAACGCGTCAACAACCCAGTTACTGGGTAACACGTTACCCGGTTGTCAGACTTTCCGGTTTCTGACGACCCGTAACGACTGCCATGATCCACGAATGACAGCCGGGACCAACAGCTTAACGTGCTTTCATCCCTGCACACATGTAGGAAATTAAACAACAATTAATCATATATGTGGTCGCACTCCGTTGCCAGTTGGCACAAATCCAAGCGTACCAGCATTGCCATTGGATGCCATTGCTGATTTCAGATTAATAAAGAAAAAGGTTGTAAAAATTGTCAAGCACTCAACCTACCAACCAAGCGCTTGGCAAAACCTTGTGTTAAAAAGATTTCAATCTGGCAGGTTTAAATTTTAATTCATGAATCTATTTGAGAAGTTGAACCTGTTTAATAAATGAAAGTTACTTTATAGGTACTTTATTCTTGTTGAGAATAATTGGATATCGTATTATTTCTTATTAGAAATGGCGTCGTGAGTTTGGTTGGATAGTAACGGATATTGGTTGTAATTTATTACGATAATAATCTTAATTTAATTAAAGGTTTTGATTAAAAAATAATACTAAAATACTATTCAATTAATTCATTGAAATGCTATAGGTTAAATACTTAAATAACCCATTATCTAATAGTTCTTTCTGTCCGCGACTAGATTTCTTGGTGCCTGAACCCACCCCGTCGCATCGCATCGCCCGTCCGCACTATTACTTCGTCTTCGTTAGCGTTCTTTCAGTCTTTTTTTTTATTGATATCGGTTCGTATGTGTAATAATGTGATGGTAAATAGCTTAGGTATATCCTTAAGAATTAGGCTAAAATATGCAAAAATAACTTTTTAAATCCGACTTGTAGTCTCAGTTAGTCCGTTCAAACAAACAAAATCTTAGCTTTATTTCTATAGATAGATTAAAAAAACACATCAATCTATTTTCATTCTAACAATAATATGAGATAAATCTGTTTTATTTAAGAAATCAAGTACATAAACACCGTCTTCCAGAGCGTAAAACTTATAGTTCTTTCACGTAACATGTGCCTTTGTGAAGGACAACAATGGACACAATTTCCTTGTAGAGAATAAAGAAGGCAGGCTTGATTATCACATAAGGATGTCATTGTGTGAGTTCACGGTGTGCGTACTACCCACGGATAAAACACCTCCATCACTTTCCACACCGTCGAAAAGGGATGGGCTATTTTTAGCTGAAACTTTACGACAACAATGCAGAGGAACTCATGTGATAATGTGGATAAAGTAAAGATAATCTTTGATTTTTACGTAATTATTTTGGGTACAAAATACATACCAATACCCCTTCGTGCCTCGGAAACAAAATACACATAAGTACCAATACCCCTCCGTGCCTGGGAGCTCGTTAAGCCGTTGGTCCCGGCTGTCATTCGTGGATCTTTGACAGTCGTTACGGGTCGTCAGAAGCCAGATATTCTGGCAACCAGTGTTACCAAGGGGTTTCGTATTACCCAGTACAGTCGCTCCATGTAAAATACTGGTACTCGGCTGCATACGGTTAGACTGTAGGCCGAACCCAACATAGTTGGGAAAAGGCTAGGCAGATGAGGAGTTACTTTTTATATATCTCGGTGAAAGATAGTGATAATAATTAATATACAGGGTGGCAGGGATATGACGCGCAAACTGAAACCATGTCATGCCACTCTGCCACCCTGTAAGTAAAAATAATAGTAGAACTAACGTTGACGCGAATATTATTCTTTTGAAGTGTAAATGTGTCTTTTTGTATCCATTTACAAAAAAGAAATAATAAATTTGTCAAATTGTAGCCCTTTTCTTCATTCTCCCTACTACTTCGCTGTGTCCGACAGGGTCCACTATGATTATATTATCTTTGAAAAACCTACATCTTAGTTCACATTTTGGAATGCCATCAATATATTGAGTATTGTATATTATATACATATTCATAATCAGCCTATAATGTTCCCACTGCTGGGACACAGGCCTCCTCTCTGTGAGAGAAAGTGGGCCATAATCCACCACGCGGGCCGAGTGCGGGTTGGTAGATGTCACATGTTTTCCGAATTTTTGTTTCTAGGACATGCCGGTTTCCTCACGATATTTTCCTTCACTGTTTTGAGAGCAGTGGTGATGAAATAATTTACACAGAGTGAAGCACCTACGACCTACAACTCGTAAGTTGCGGCCGATACCACAGGACCACCACTGCTCTCCATATATTTTATACATATATACATATTATTATATTTATATATTTAAAAATCAAAGTCCTAACTAACTGATATATCAACGCACAGCCTAAACCGCTGGTCCTAGAGACATGAAATTAGGAGGGTGTGTTCTTTTTGAAGAGTAGGTATCCATTAAGAAAGGGTTTTTTGAAATTCCACCCCTAAGAGGGTGAATGGGAGGAGGGTGACATTTCACGCGGACGAAGTTGCGGGCAGAAGGTAGTCATATTATATTACTTAAAAAAATTATTATCCCTGCTCTCAAAAAGGTGAATGAAAAGTTAATGAGGAAAATAATAAAGAATGTCCTAGATCCAAACGAAGACGTGTGATATCTATCAAACCGCATTCAAACCACGTGGTAGATTACAGCCCACTTCCTCACGAAGAGTGTAGGTCGGTGTCCCAACAGTTTAAACAGTTGTTAGTAAATAAATGTTATGTTAATATAACCAGCCACCACCAACTATACCCCTTACTAATAAACGTTGTATAGCGTCTGTATAGTTACACAACGCTTTGTCTTGTTCTTTCGAAAGTCAAATTACTGACGACTGAAAGAGAGAAATCGTTGTGTAACTATTCATCTGAGATAATACGTTTATTAATAAGGGGGTGTGTATACCTAACTAAAAATCACAGAAACCCTTCAAATTCAAAGTTCATACGTATCACGCTTTAGTACTTTCGGGGTTAATACTGAAACTAATTATTGTTCAGCGCTAGCTTTGTCTGTGAAACTTGCTTATGGAATTCAAAGGATGAGAATGCGAACATAATTAAGTATGTTCGTAGAAAGGTCATTATTTACGTTATTCATTATTAAGCTACAAAATAATAACATCACACCTTGTTTCTGCGAAGGGTAGGGCAGAGGTGTACCTATAGTACACGTACAATTCGCCAGTAGTGGTTTCCATGTAATAGAGAGCGAGCCATTTGCCTCGACTGGGCACAAATCCGAACTCAAGCCACTGCTAAGAAATGCCAAATAGAAAATTCATTAACTGGTACTTTTCCTGACCTGGCACTTAACTTATTTTTTTTATTGCTGAATGAGCCCGCTCTTGACCTCGATCACGCCTGATGGAAAGCGATCGATGAGGTCTATGATGGAACGAACATGCCCAGAAGATGCCTAAGGCACTGGAACTCTCACGTATCGACGAAACACAGCAGGCTGCTTGACTTCGGTGGGAGGGTGGTCGCAAACCAAGCGGGTGTTAGCCCTACCACCGCAAGGGAAGAATTGGCCAGTCAAATAAGGTGTTGGGTGCAAGTTATTCTTTTCTAGGGTTGTAATAGCTATAAGATTGAGATTTATTCACAAAGTCATCGAGAAAAAGAGCAGGTAGGTACTAAGGTGTCGTCATTCGTGGAAGCAACTCTATGAAAATATTGTTAAACAATAAAAACAAGCTTTTCTTTATTTCGTTCTCTGGAACTGTAAACATATTTACCAACAAAATTTTATAATAATTACAGTCTTGCCAAACAACTATATTCCATTTCATCACTGGTTTCAAAACGGTGAAGGCAAACATCCTGAGGAAAACGGCATGTCCTAGAACTAAAAATTCGAAGACATGTGCCATATACCAACCCACACCAAGCCCGCGTTATAGATTACAGCCTCTCGATTAAAGGAGGCCTGTATCCTAGCAATATAAACATTACAGGCTGATTATGCTTAAATTACGTTATTAATTTAAAAATTACATTACAGTAAAGCTACAAAACTACATTACCTGCAATAAAGTTACGAGTCCTGGCACTAATAACTCTAAAAAAACATTGACCAAACAAAATCTTTTAAAAAATCTCCGAGCAAGCCTCCACAGTATTTTTTCCCTTAAAAAACTGTGAAGAATATTAATTAAGTATGCAAAAATAACGACAATCACCATTGGGACCCTCACAATGACAGCCAAAGCGTTTAGCGTAATCTTTAGAGGTGGAGAGGTCCAAAACGAGGATAATATAATATAATAGACCTCGAGTTGTTTAGCCTAAAATATTTTAAGTGGGATGCTCAAACTTGGATAGCGAATATTTTTTTGTTGTCTATAATTGACTGAAAACGTAATATTTTCTTGAAATAGTTATATTTTCGTCAAATAATTATTTAGGGTGTTGTATTGATGATGTTAATGATAATCATGCTTTTATTGTTTAATAAAATAATAAGTAAGCAATTACTAACTAATACCTATTTAATTAATAAAAATAAGAAAATTAAATCCTAACATAACTAAAACTATACACAAACTAAACTGTCGACTGGTAATGTACCCAAGAGACTGACGGCATTACCACGTTGTATTATGGTCATTGATTATTTTCAGATATTACATAAAACAGTCATATTGTTATTGTATTCTTTGTGGGTGTACTGTAGAGGCTGTCTATGTAGCATAACCTTACATAGTGCAGGCTGGTTATAATTTAGCGCGGGTTCCATTCGAACATTCAAGCAAGCTTAGAACGGGATGTCACATATTTTATTAGGTTTTTTTGTTTAGATAAGTCAGGGCTAGTTTTAGATGAGATTGTCCAAAGGGTGTTTAATTAGTTTAAGGGGCTCTTCAAGTCCCTTACAGTACCCACTTTGGAGGTATGAAGAACCGGGTGCAAAGTTCACCAATCCTCCATAGAACCGTTTAGTCGCGTATGGTCAAATACTTCTTCATGTCGGATTGTTATACGACATTATTTTTAGTATATGCGAAACCCGGAACACGTGTCTAGTATTTTTATGTAAAGAATCTATGTACAAAATTTCAAAACTGTATCATGATAAATCACGAAGTTATAGGCTTGTTATGTTACCTGATTGTCCGTTCAAAAACATGCTCACCACGCGGCGCGGCGCATGTTTTATGCTCCTCCAGCATCGTACGCTCATTGATAATAGTTTGACAGTAGGTACGAGTACCGTACGGCGATTTTATTGTAATTAACTAGTGATTAAATATTTTTGGGACAAAATATAACATGGTGTAAAAGAAATTGAAATCGATTCAGTTACTTATTCTGAACAAACTACTCGTATATTCAGGTTTCGAATATACTAAAAATAATGTTGTATATGCCAGACGCGCGGTAAGCTCTGCTTGCAAGATGCTGGATTTTGTATGACAATGACGTCTGTATGATGTGAAGTTAGCATGTGGCAGTGTAGATGACTACTATGGGTACACCACTGCCTACTCCTTCGAAGAAGCAAGGTGTTATGTTTTTCAGTCATATTAGTTATACTGAGTTGTTAATTGCTAAAAATAAAAAAATAAAAATCGCAGGCATGGCAATCTCTCTTTAAAGGAATGACCTTTGACCTTGACCTTGACCTTGTAACAGTCTACTGTTATTCGGGATCTACTGTGGAGTTAGAATGGCTTGATAGTGTATTTAAACTTATAAGGCTATTATACTTTAGCTATATTGTATTCACATGAGAGTTATTGTTAATAAAAAAAACTGTTTAAGGGGGAACGTCAAGGTAGCCCGATATTGATTGATATTTCATGAAATACAATTATATGAACTTAAAGGGTTGTATTGATGAATTTAATAATTATTATTCTGTAAAGTATTTTTTTTTTGTCAATATGAAACCTAACACCGATTTGCAAAAAAAAGAAATTGTCGCCAGTCAATGCGAATCTTAAGAGTAATCTAACATAATTATGCATCATTATGTATGGCACAAAAGGTACTGGTATTGATTCCCAAGCTTAGCTTGAGCTTGTATTAAGGGAATCAGTGTTCAGCCACAGGAAGTATCCCATACAAAAATACAAATACATTGGTGTGAAAGTTTGAATGACGCTGCAGTAAAAAACGTAAGAATATTTGAATTCCGCGAACTACCTGGCGCATCCCCTTTAAATGATTACAAAAAAAAAAAAAAAAAACTTACTTATTACTTTTTATTGATTACTATAAGTTTCATAATTTTTGCGTTTACATAATATAGATTGAATGTGATTTCTTAAATAATTATTCTCCAGCCTTTGGGCAGTCGCTCCATGTACCGGTATTCAGCTGCATCTGGTAAGACCGGATGCCGACCCCAATATAATTGGGAAAAGGCAAGGCAGATAAAGAGTATCTTAAGGATACATCCCTAAATGCGTTTGATTTCCATATGAACATTTTTTTAAATGATTAACCCTGAGTCTTTTATTCTTGGTCTCACTCCCAACAATCACACTAAGCGTAATAAGTAAAGTAAAACAGTTTTATTACAAGCAGTAATCGTGGAGACACCAAAATTAAATTGAAAATATACTGAAATGGAATAATACTCAGAGTATTATGCCGTTTCAGTATATTTTAAATTAAACCGTTTAGGTTTAATCCAACTCCGTTCCGTTTCTTAATCCAAAAGATACCCTATTTAATAAATAACAACAATTTATATCCCAAGAACAACAATCTAATTAGTTTCTATAAAACTTTAAAATTAAACCAGAAAACGGTTGGCTACGCATTAAAACTCGTAGAGGGCTACGAGTGCTACAGTGCTACGGCGTAGCAATGCTACGAAGTGTACTTAGTAACTTTGTAATGCGCTTACCACCGGAACTAAAATAGCTTGTAACCGGTTCAAATGAAAAACCGCTGGTAAACTATAATATAAATGAAATCGTGGACGGTTTGTATTTTTTTCTTCGTAACAGTGTAGACAGTGTTATTATTTGTAGAAGAGTTTTATTGGAAATAAATACAGAGTTTACAGTTCATAAGTCTTGCTGTCAGTTATGTGAAATTAAACTTTTTTTAAGTTGGTATTATAGATCGGGTGCCGAGTTAATTTTGCTGCTGTATGCAAGTGGGATCTTAAACAATCATCCTTTATTGACCTTTTTAGGGTTCCGTAGTCAACACGGAACTCTTATAGTTTCGCCATGTCAGTTTGGGGTCCTCCCTTACACGTAAAGTGAGGATGATTTTTGTTGTTGGAAAGGTCACTTAAAAATATTGGAGGTGTGTTAAAAATGTGGTGTTTCAATTTAGGGAACAGTTTGCGAAATATTACGCTTTAAATTGCTAATTTTTATTAGAGTCTAGTGAAGAACCCCCCCCCCCCCCCCTTGACAGCTAAATGGTTGTTAAAATTCTATCTTGTGGTTATGCACACACATAATGTTCTAACTATTTATAAATTATGTTGTAATTTAATGGTCGAGGGAGGTAGAGTGGTAGAGAGCTGTAGTGTCCCAGTGGTAACGGCCGCGACTTACGAGTTGTAGGTCGTAGGTTTGAACCCAGACAGGCTCTTTACTTTGTGTAAATTATTTCATCACCACTGCTCTCCAAACTACGGAAACTACTCCAAACGGTGAAGGAAAACATAGGGAGGAAACCGGCATGTCCTAAAACCAAAAATTCGAAGACATGTGACATCTACCAACCCGCACTGGGCCCGCTTGGTGGATTACGGCCTACTCCCTCTCACCGAGAGTAGGTCTGTCTCCCAGCAGTGGGAACATTATAGGCTGATTATGTTATGTACGAGTATGTTATGTTAGTGATCGAATCTTTCGTTCTACCACCGTTTTTCGTGAGGAAATACATCCCTAAATAAAAAGTGACGATCACTCCGGACCGCGAGTGTGACCCACTTTTCGACGGCAGTAAATATGGGCTCGCAGTAGTTTATAGAAACGAATGTCCATTGGTTTGGCTATAAATACGCATAGTAAGACATATCCCTTTTTCCCTATTTAGACAGTGTGAAGAGTGCACGTCAATTTGTTTGTTTTTGTAGTGTTCTAGAAGATCTACTAGACACACTTTTTATTGTTCTCCTTTGTCTCTAATATTTTTAAGCTGGATGTCATGCATACCTGTAGGCCAATTCTCGTAATTTAAAACGTTCAAAATCTAGTCGCAGTCTCATCTCAGCGACAAACAAATGTCAAAAACTTGTCAAAATGTACTGAAATTTGAGGTATTTTTGACAGATTGAGACTGAGATCAGACTGTGAACGTTCTTAAAATTACCAGAATTACCCCTCTGTTATTTGCATGGTTACTGAAATGCTAATTTTAGATGATATTTATTTTGAATTTTAAGTGACTGTGACACACCAACAGGTGTGCTTATTATAAATAAATTAATATTCAACAGACCACACAAATGCTTATAATTGTTTTAAAAAAATATATTAGTAGTGTCATTAATTAATTAGAGAAAAGGCAACGCAAACATTAAGGCTTTTACCACGATTTTCTTTAAACATTACGAGATCTGAACACAACCATACATCCCTAATACCTTAATTTACATAGACACAGTCAAACATGTTTCACATTTAAACCTTTTTCCTACAATAATTACAGAAACGTGGTTAACGTATAAAAGAAAAATATTATGAGTTTTGTTTCAGACCTTTGCGGAAGGGTTGGTGTAATAAAATATAATTTTTTAAGCCATGGGTAGGTGTACAAAGTGTCAAAAAACAGTGCTGAAAAGACGGAAACATTTTAAAATATGAATAGGAAAACAAAATACTCGTAAATTGATTAATGTTGAATAAAGATTTTTTTAGCAAATAAACTTTAACATCGTGGAAAAAATAAAAGTTATTTAGTTATTTTATAATTATTCTATTATAATTGAGAATTATGAAATAATACCCAACCAACCAAGATAACTGAAGTTACCCAGAAAGCTGTTTAACTTGAGTGGGACTGGGCCGGACATGTTCGCCGCATGTCAGATGACAATTGGGCTAAGAGAACCACTGATTGGGTCCCACTAAACGCACGACGCCATCGCGGCAGGCCAAGACGAAGATGGCGGGACGAGCTTGACTCCTACCGTAGGGACTGGCCGTAGGGAGAGGGAGGCCTTTGCCTTACAGTGGAGCAATACAGGCCAGTTACATGAAATAATAACGCTATCGCTTTTTACAATGTAGAACTAAAGTATTGTCGAAATGAAGACGTGTCGGAGTTCCATAATGTCGAATTGAAATCTTGTCGTATTACGGTTTGTCGAAATTTAGTTGGTCTGGATTTTAATTATTGCTTATGAATTTCTACTATTTCACATAATTAATATAACATTATAAATAGCCTCTTATTTTAACGTTTTGTAATATGACCTTTTTTCTCCCAAAACCAAGGAGAATAAAAATCGAAGGATCTAATCGAGTTCTTTATCCCATCTTGTACAAACCATAAAGGTCTGTACTGATTGGGAGCATGTAGTAGGTACTTATTGACCTATTTCGTTGTATCGTGTAACATTCGGGTCCCACAGAAACTTAATTAACACTTCTATTCAAGTTTTACAGTGAGCACAACAAGACTAGTAATGATACAATTTGGAACGAAGCCTTTAATAAAATAACCGATTTTTTCTTAGAATGAAACAATGCTCTAGAAATCGTTATAATAAAATAAATTTAGATGATGTACTAAAAGCCTATTGTGTTTGTGTCACAAGCAAATGATTATTGTTATAATTGAATTGAAATTCTTACTATAGCAATTCTCCATTGTGTAGTACATCAAAGTAATACTAATGTCCAAAACTAACACACAAATAAAATTCTAAACATAATCTTTGTTAAGAAATGTTAAATACGTTATACTCGTACAATCAAAAGCAAAAATATATTAGTATTATGTACAGACGCCAGCACATCAAGGCTACAACAATCTGTAAAATTGTTTAATAGATTTTCGACTTTATCGTTTAATTTTTTGGTTGAAAGTTGATTGGGAAAATTTTACAGTTTCGGGTAGCTTGATGTGCCGACGTCTGTATAAGTATATAAACGAAAAAAAAGGAAAGAGCTCATTGGGCATCAAAATGCTCATCAGCATCGCTGTCAGTGGGAAAAGTGTCCATAATGCTGGCAGCATTGACAAGTTGGATGGTGCTGATTCTTTAACCTAAAAATAGGCCAGGCTTCAGAGGGGCAATTCTCGTAATTTTAAGAACGTTCACAGTCAGAGGGGCAATTCTCGTAATTTTAAGAACGTTCACAGTCTGATCTCAGTCTCAATCTGTCAAAAATACCTCTAATTTCCCTACATTTTGACAAGTTTTTGACATTTGTTTGTCGCCGAGATGAGACTGCGACTAGATTTTGAACGTTTTAAATTACGAGAATTGGGCTTCTGCTTACGTAAAGAGTCGACAAAACGCTTGGCGATGTCCCGAAATACTCGATGAGCACTCGGCCCTAGTGTTTCAACCCCGAACAAAAAATATTTCGTTACAATCAAATATTCAGTTAGTTCCTACCTTTACATCTTTTCAAACAGACTGAGTGATGCGACTCACAAGCCTCACAAAGGTATTTCCTATTGCTCTGTTGAGGATTTTTTCGTATATAAAAAAAGGTAATAAACTAATATTACGGAGATAATAATATATAGTAAGGCAATATAACTATAGTAGTATGGTTGAAGGTAAAAAGGTTCTATTGAAATATGTCAGTTACGAGTATGTGTATGTATTGTGTGTGTGTTGTGTGTGCTTTGTTTGTGTAACAAAAATTGCGTATTGGTAATAGGACTTCGTTCGTGTGAATATCGGGTATCACGGGTTTTTTTTGTGTGGAACCCTAATTGTTTTTATAAAATAATAATAGTACCCGAAGTTGCTCCTTATAAAATCAGCTATCTGTCAGTAAAGTCCCGTCATAATTGGTCCAGGCATTTTGGAGATTAGCCGGAACAAACAGACAGATTTTATGGTATATGTTGCGCATATAGTTTCATATGCATTTAGTAAAAAGCTGTTATTTTGACATCACACACAGACAATTAAATTTTATTTATTTGTATATATAGATGATTGGCTTAGTTATCTTTATTTGCCTCGTTATTAGACGCTGAAAGTGATAAACTAGTACTAGATCCAATGCAAAAATTACAAAAATGAACTGGCCACGTGCGAGTTGGCCTCGCACACTAAGGGTTCCGTACCACCATACAATATTTAACACTACATATAAAATAACGGCCTGTATGGGAGCCCCATGAAATATTTATTCTGTTTTAGTATTTGTTGTTATAGCGGCAACAGAAATACACATTCTGTGAAAATTTCAACTGTCTATCTATCACGGTTCATGAGATACAGCCTGGTGACAGACGGACAGACGAACAGTGGAGTCTTAGTTATAGGGCGCCGTTTTTACCCTTTGGGGACGGAACCCAAAAAACGACTGCAAATGAATCCTTCCTACACAGCATAGGTACTCCATACATTCATATACAAAAGGTCCATCAATGTAATTTATCGGCCATTTTGTTCTGGCATTGCCATTAAAGTCAGAAAGCCATAGCTTTTGTCATTGGATTTTTAGCTCCGCATGTTCAGCTATTATTAAGACATAGTTACTTATTTGTACCGCATTTCAACCCGATCACGTACCGCATAATAGTACCAACATAATGGCATGCAAAGTTGGCTCTAAACAGCTCGAATACACCCCATATGTGTAATACTCTGAGCTTTACCTTGTTTGAGAGAAAGAATAAAAGCAATACATACAACGGTGAGGGGACATGCCACAATTTCACAGCCAATTTGCAATAAAGGATCTTTGCAGTACGCCCTCCGTTCTTTTTAGATATATTTACGCAAATTGAGTAGAATGGTGAAATATTTGAGGGATTTATGTAGCTCATTAGCGGGTTATATTGCAGGTGGGATGTTTTGTTATCTGTGTTTATGAGACACTAGTTAAATAAATGCGTTGAAATTACATAACGTCATGTATTTGTCAAAGGGTTCGGAAAATGTGTATCTGTAGTAAACCCACGTTTCGCTAGTTAAGTTTGAGTCCCTGAGGCCAACCAGGACCTCATGCTCAGCAATAGTACATGTCACCACTAGACCAACAAAGCAGTTGAAATTCATTTTTATTTTATAAAAAGGTGACTTTTCGGGAGCGTTAACGCCGTACGGCATTTCATACAAACTTTCAAGCCATGTTTTTCGAAATGGATATAGGTGTGAAACTGTCAAACAGATAAATTGCGTTAAATTAATTGTACGCAAATAATATTATGAATTGTCAATTTGTCACATTAAAAAATCGTTTTATGATTCTGCCAAAGTGGCCTTTTTAGGTCCCTTGTCTTTGTGTCCATGTGTCAGCATCTTTGTGTGTGATAAATACAAAAACCGAGATAACACGTTTGTCATTGTTTTGAAAATTTTTTTTTTTATGAAAGTATAAATTAGTAATCATGGACCTTTGAAAATACAACATAAAGCCAAAGAAACAACATACCTAGATGATTTTAATATAAACCCATACTTAGTTCCACACACACTTATTCAAAACCCGCAGATATTTTGTGTAAACAAGCTTGCGAAGCCGTAGCGGTCTCTATTTGGCTTGCCTTAAAATTCAGTGTGGGTACAAAGAAACGCTGCCTTCATCTGTCCGACCGGGATTTATCGCTTAAAGCTAATATGTGGTCACCGTTGTGGGTCGCTTGGAACTGCTTGAATTTGGAAGAATGTTTTTTCTGGAATGTTTTTTTAAAAATCACTCTCTTATTTTTAGAATTAAAATTACAATAATATGTACTTGTTTAGAAACAAGGAGAAAAAGAATCATAGGGTATCAAACATTTCGTCCGCATTGGTGTCAACAGGAAAAGGGCCAAAAAGGCTGGCTGCATTGCCACGTTGTATGGCGAAGCTAACTCTTTGGCCAAAAAATAAGTCAGCCCTCAGGTCACGTGAAGAGTCGAGTAACTGCTTGGGGATGTCTCGAAAATAAGGTTGGAATATTTTTTTTAAGTAATTTGTTTATTACTTCTCTTTGTAATAGTCTTTATCTACACCCATGCTATAATCCCTCTAAGTTTATGAAACATTTAGCTTATTGCCAACATTAAAACAACCAGTGTAACCATAATATCATCCAAAAGAGTGTTATAATGTTGTATAAAATTATATAATGCAACTCTTTTTAAAAAAACGAACATTGAAAAGAGAACTTATAGGTTATTCGAATTCACGTCGTATCCCGTCGGCCGCCATTTCCGTTCGATATTAGTATTGCAAAAAACTGTTTTGTATGCAACTGTACATAATTAGGTTTTAAAACACTCATTTGATACTATTATCACACTCGTGTTTTAATACCCCTCATTATATAACAGTTGCATAAATAACTATTTCCTAACACACTATTATATATTTCATAAAAGGCGAAATTTTGGTATATTAATAAGTAATTATTTAAAAGCCTTTCAGCGTAAACAAGCCAACTTTTCCGTCGCGTATACACTTAGAACTCACACGAGAAAGTGGTTGGTCACTGCGGGCTTAGCACGCGTGAATGTGACTGCGGCGACAAATATCGGTCGATGTTTCACTTAGGGCTGATTTTTCCAACGCCAGATAGATAGATAGATAGAATACTCTTTATTATGCACACCATATAACTTTAACCAGATAACTTTATCGGGGTAATAATTTTGAATTTTTGCCAGTGGGGATTGTCCAAAATTTCTAACCATTAGATTTTACATAATTTTTGGAAAATTTTGAGCATTTTGAGAAACTAATTTGAATATTTTGATGGTTGGCTCATTTTTTTATAAATATTTAAAAATTTTAAGGTAGGATACGTCATCAGTGGCACTAAAGATTAAGTGCTGTTGCCTCACTAGTACAGAAACAAAAAAATTCAATCTGTTAACACAACGTCATCCACACCTATCAAAGTGTCAAAGTATCAATCTATTAAAATTTTTCATTCCATAGCATTTCATTCCATTTTTTTTTTTGTATTCCATAGCTCTTCCGATATAATAAATATTGACGATTGTTGAAACAATGTAATCAGATTTATAAACGAGATGAATAAGAGGCAAGTCGGAATGTTTAAATTTAATATATTTTTGACATATTATAATTTTACACTTGACACTGACGGATTGTAGACAATACTTGCCACTTACTTTTTATTTTATTTTTGAGGTAACCATACTAAACTGTACGGTCGCAGGTGACGTAATTTGAAGGGCACAGAAGGTCAATCGTATTTTATCAAAAATATCAATAAATATTAATATTTTTCGTAAAATAATTAGTCCATAATGATTAGTAACTCTATTCCTCGAAATGGTTTTTCAATTACAACATTTAAAAAAATATGAACAATGCCCGTTCTTCCATACAAGAACTGTCAGACGTCAATTTTATTCCACGAATAAAAATTATCGGTCGGTTGAAAATACAGCCCTGAGTGTTTTGTTCACTGTCCCTTAACACGTGTACAACATAAGATGAGAACATGGTCTTTACCTAGTACTGTTGAGGTGGTCATACATTACACTATAATATTTAAATTGAACCATTTGACATGAGAGAAGAAGACAGGAAAAATCTCATTACCATTATACAAATTACAGTAAAATAATATATCGTAGCAACATATTCGCGCATTGGTATCGTATGTAACCGCAATGTTCGCGGCAAATGTATAGCAGGGTTTACAAATTAATTTATCATCACAGGGTTTACCGTATGAATACATTAATCATCGCAGAATATCATAGAAGTTTTGTTTGTTAGGGTTACGCCAAAACGGGTTATTGTATTAGTTTAAAAACTTTTAGTATTAGGTGTTAGGGTGTGAAATTGCTAGGGGAGAAACTTTTTCTTTACGCAATAGAGTGAGAAAGTATCGTACTCTTGTTAACCAATTGTGTCAAGTGATTTTATTAAAATACTCACTGTCTTGCGCTTGGTGACTGTTCGGTGGTATGCTCTAACCGAAACCTGAAACAGTAATAAAAATATAATAGAACCTCCTTTTTTGAAGTCGTTTAAAAAAAAGTAAAAAAAGTAAAGTAAGTTTATAAAGTCAGATCATAGGTCAATAGAAAAAGAAGAAGTCAAAATTGTGAATTAGACTTTGAAAGTGAGGGAATGGAAAATGGTGGGGGTGTAAACAGACAAGAATTTGAAGGAAGACGAGGAACGAGGAACGAGGAACGAGGAACGAGGAAGACAATATTCAAGAGGAACATTCAATTACAAGATATATGAAAATTAATTTCGCCTAGGCATGAGGCCGCAGAAATACGCTGGATGCAGGAAGCACAGAACCGGTGTAAGTGGCGGTGCTTGGGGGAGACCTGTGTCCTATATGTTAATCCAGGGTCTCAGATCCGTCCATACAATTTTTTATCAAAATTGGTATAGCCGTTTGAGAGTGAAGGAGTAACAAACATATAAACAAAAAAACATTTAAAAAATTTGCCTTTCATATTAGTGTGAAGTGTGATTATAAGTTTATCCATAAATTTTAAAAGTATATTTATTCTAATAAATGCAAGCTTAATGCTGTTCAAACATCTCTGTTTACGGTATGATACGTATGCATGAAAGTACTGGCCTAAAAGCTTCAGATAAACACACCCAAATATGCATTCATACTCTGGACCACCTCGAGCATCTTTATTAAGACAGTGAACTTAGCAAACGGCACGGATGCAGCAAGAGCGGTGGCTGTACGGCTTATGAGCGTTTTATATTATTTTTACGAGAGTCTTTCTTAAAAGTTATATCTGTTTTAGCATTAGTGAAATAAGAAGCTGAGCTTCTTCAAGGAGGTTTAAACGGGTTTCTTTTTAATATTGCACTTATTAATACATATATTATTATAATCCTTTCGACAGAACTGGTCGTCTGGAGTGAACAATGACGAGGAACAGCTAGAGCTCCCTCCTCTTTCTTGCCGTTTTTGGCCGGCTTGAGTGGAGATTCGCAACAGCCAACGTGCTCGGAGGAACGAAGTATCCCAGTAAGAAGCTGGTAGGGATCTTGACCGTACTTCCGGGATTGTTCTGATAGCCGTGGAATACCTCTCCACTCCTCATAAGCACCTCAGGAACTGTTGCCCCCTTGTCGCTACGACGCATGAGTGTGCAAGTCGGCCTGCCATTTTGAATCGACTTCTAAAAAAGGAGGAGGTTCTCAATTCGGATGATTGTATTTTTTTGTTTGTTTGTGCATAACTCCGTCGCTTGCTAACCGATTTGAAATATTATTGTTTTGTTGGAAAGGGTATACTTCCCAAATGGTCCCATGGACAAGCGGTTTTTGGAAAATCAACAAAAATCAAAAATTTTAAAAGCAATATTTTGTAAAAGGTGATGAGCAGTTGACTTTAGGCTATTGTAACTTAAACCCACCAAACCCATAATCCAATATCTTTGTTTCCATATCCTGCAAAAGTCCTACACCAAACGGGGGTTGCCCTTGCGCGCACTTGCATAGTTCGAACAAGGATAATCTTCGGTTGGTGCCTCATTTAATTAAAAACATCTAATAGGAGTACGGCGGTACGCCTTTTAAAGGTCAGTTAAAGGGTCTCGAGAAATGTCAAGAGACGTAAAAAAGAATAAAAATGTTTGTATGTAAGAGGTAGTCTCTAAAAGTACTAATAAGGTTACCGACCTCATCTAGTTTTAAAACATAATTTATTTTGGCCATGTAAAAGTGTTCTCTCATCAAAATAGTTCCAATGTTTGTTTCAAATTGCTTTTTCTCGTATCGACAAAGCAACATTTTAATTAATATTTTATCGAAGTTATAAGCTTGACGGCTCTATAATGTAAATTGTGCCTAAATTGAAGCAGCACCACACACGGATTATGCGAAATAATTTCATACAATTTTAATTTTGCGATATGTTGAGCGTTATTCGTTGAAATTGCAGAGTACTCATATACGCGTCATGTAAATATGTTGTGGTTTCTCAAATATTAGGTATATCTAATATATAAAATTCTCGTGTCACAGTTTTCGTTGCCATACTCCTCCGAAACGGCTTGACCGATTTTGATGAAATTTTTTGTGCTTATCCGGTATCTATGAGAATCGGCCAACATCTATTTTTCGTCCCCCTAAATCGAAACTTACGCGGGTGAAACCGCGGGGCGCAGCTAGTTTTTATATAATATTGGTAATCTAGGCAACCGTTAATCTTATATAGTTTCATTTACAGGAAAATTATTGTGGTCTCAGTTTCATCAAACAAAAACAAGAAAAAGAAACGGAAGAAAAAATTAATAAAAACAAAAAAAAGATGTCAAAAAAAAAGATTAGTAAAGAGATGAAAGGTGTTGAGATTTTAAAGATTATTTATTGATCAAAGTAAATCTGATAGAAGCAAACACGTCCCAGAGGAGGACGTCATTCTTTATATTAAAATTAAACTATTCACCTCTAAATCACACATCATGACATATAAACACAAACAAAACGTAAATTAGTTCTAACATTTGTCATACATTCCAAGATCTTAAATATTTAACTATGCTTAATAAAACGTCTAGGTTGACACTCCAGTTGTATGAGTCAGGTTTCCACTTAGCAAGGATCAAATTACATGTTAGGTAGTAATAAATAGCTTAGATATACGTCAGAGCTGAAAAATAAATGTCTGTACTAAATCCATTGAGGTAATAATGTACTACGTACTACATTATTACCTCAATGACTAAATCTAATTTTGTAATGTCAACTACGTGAAATATATCTAATGATATCATTAATATTTGCTTTCATTGTTTTATTTACAGGTAAATTAATTGTGACCCCAGTTACATTGAGTAAAAAATATTAAAATAAAATATCATTGCCATTGAAAAATGAAGCAAAGACAAAAGTGGTAACGAATAACTTAGATATACGTTAGATCTGAAAAAACACAATCATGTGTGTACTAAATCTAATTTTGTCAAGTCAACTACGTGAAATGTGTCAAATCATATTAATAAAAATCATATTAATTTTGCAATGAAAAATAAACAATTATTTTACACTGCAAATGATGTGAATCCTCGGAACAGACTAGATCCCTATAAATTAGTGTTGAATGATTTGCTAAGTACAATAATAACTGCCTAGCAAAGTGTGTGCGCATTTATAATAAAATACCGAGGCATTTTAAAGCATTATATAAAATAAAATAAAATGGTGTAATATAAATGGTGGTACCTACTTGAACATAGTTTTTATAGCTTTAAAGAATTTATAGATATTTTTTTTTTAAATACCTATTAATATTGTTGATGCCTCCTTACCTATTTGTCTGACTTTGAAATGTTGCATGCTTTGTCTAATCTTAGCTAAACATGTTTGTGCCGTGTAAATTTGTATTTAACTCATTGTATACCAAGTTTTACGCCACTAAATATTTTATTAATTAATTAATTTTATTATTTATGTCAGAAAATGTGAAAACTGCTTTCATAGGTGTTGCAACGCCCACAGTTTCCTTTAAAGAAAATAAAACTGCGGATTTCCTGATTAAATTCTAACAGAAAATCTCTTTCCTAAAACATGGACTATCGTTTAGGCTGACATAAAAAAAAAAAAAAAAACTAGTTCCTCCGACAAACCTCGTCGCATCACATCGCTTGTCCGCGCTATTACTTCGTTTTCACTTAGTTTTCTGTCTGGGTTTTATTTATTTTTACTCTTCTCTTAAGGGCCCAAGCGTGATTTTAAATATCCTATAGGCTTCCTCAAAAACTGGACAATCATATGCAAAAATATTTTTTCAAATCCGACCAGTAGTTCTAGAGATTAGCGCCTCCAAACAAAAAAACTTGTCATCTTTATTATTAGTAGGTATAGATTTATTATCCGTTATTAATATATAAAACCACCAATAATATCGATATCTCTGTCTAAAACTGAGACGAAACAACAAATACACGACCTGACTCCTTTTAACAAGGGATGGCGTCCCTTTCGTAAAATAGGCGAAGGAAATTGTAAAACGGAGACATTACAAGAAAACACCACGTTTATACCTCCATTTCAAAACACTAAGGGCCGCCATTTCAATTACATCAGCCAGTAGTTTTCAGCCAAAATAAACGATTTCACAAAATATCCTTTGATTACGAGGAAATTATTTCGTGTTCCTGGCGTAATTAGTTTTATAATACAAATAGGTCGGAAAAGTAAATTTGTTTTGTTTTTGGAACCATATAATAAGGTTGGTTTCTTAGCTTCAATGAGGTTAGCCATGATTGAAATGTCAAATAAATTAAATAAAGTTTAATTTTGATTCGATTTTCCAAGAATATATCGAATTGGATTTGTAAAGGCCGATACTAAAATGAGTTCTCTGAGAAATTATGGCATGTTTAATCTATGAGACGTAACTTTGTCAATAGTAAATTTAGGGAAATTCAAAGGAGCAACTTAAATTATCCGTATATTCAAATCACAGCTGCCATTCTTTGACAGTTGTATGAAATGATTATAACACGGCAAATTGCCGAAGGGTGTCAATTTAGTTAACATAAATTTATCTGACTGTGCATCGAGAAATCCGGTTGACGTTTGATTTAACTTTGTACTTGGGATAGCAACTCCTACAACAACAACAACCTACGATGCTCATTATAGGAGATGGTCGCAACTTATCAACAGCCTATAATGTTCCCACTGCTGGGACACACGCCTACCCTCTATGAGAGGAAGTGGGCCATAATCCACCACTCGGACCCAGTGCGGATTGATGGTTGTCACTTATCTTCGTTTCTTTTTGGTTCTAGGACATGCCGGTTTTCTCACGACGTTTTCGACGAGTTGCTAAACTACCACGTAAAATACACGTAATATTATTTCCTATTACATAACCTTAATATACATACTCCTTGCTTATTATCTAAACTGTAAAGTAGGTATATTCTTGTTGAAGCTCCAACGAGTGAATATGTTTACTTGTACTTTTGCCAACGTACTCACAGTTACGTACATATCTACATAGCATGGTACATAAGTTTACTACATTAGTATAATTACGTTATGAGAATATGATGTTGCTAACGTGTTATTTAGTTACCCCCGGGCCAAATATAGTTTCTATTTTGTATTAAAATGTTAATAGGAAGGTAATTGGGAAAACGAGGTGCTTTAAATCTGTATATGTTAATAGCTGCGCCCCGCGGTTTCACCCGCGTAAATTTCAATTTAGGGGTATGAAAAATAGATAGTAGCCGATTCTCAGACCTACTGAGTATGCATATAAAATTTCATAAAAATCGGTCAAGATATTTCGGAGGAGTATGGTAACTAACATTGTGACACGAAAATTTTATACATTAGAATATTAGATGTAATGCCTACACATTCTAAATGCTTATTGTAGCATCTTAGATAAGGTCCCATTAAAATATTTGGACAAACTTTTAGAAATCATTTAGACTACCAAAATAAGGACGATGGTAAAAAAATATATACCTAAAATCACTTTTTTTTTGCTAGGACATCTTTGGTTAGACGTACTGAGCGCTGTTTTAACGTCTATTTTAATGGGACCCTGTTTATATTATACTAATATTTATCATCTGCCTAGCCTTTTCCCAAACTTTTTGGGGCCGGCTTCCAGTCTAACCGGATGCAACTGAATACCAGTATTTTACATGGAGAGACTGCCTATCTGACCTCCACAACCCAGTTACTGGGTAATACGATACCCCTTGGTAAGACTGGTTGTCAGACTTTTTGGCTTGTGACTGACGGCCGGGACCAACGGCTTAATGTGCTTTCCGAGGCATGGAGGGGTCTCGGTATGTAAAGCTTAACCTGATTGATCGACCAGTGCGGCTGTTATTTCTCAGCTATGGGCCCCTCAAATCCATACTGATATTATAAATTCGAAAGTAACTCTGTATGTATGTTACTTTTTACGCCTAAACTACTGAACGTATTTTAATAAGATTTGGCAAGGAGCTAGATGGCATCCTGGGGAAGGACATAGGCTACTTTTTGTCCTGAAAGCACGTTCCCGTGGTACAGTTTCCGATATGCACACGAGCGAAGCCGCGGGCAGAAGCTTTACCAAAATATACCTGAAAAAATTTGTGATGAAACATCGGTTGTTATAGTACGGGCATGTTGTGCGGTAGAGTGAGTAAAATGTCAGTTTTGCATGAGTATGAATGTAGATGGCTATAAGAGTAGGGGAAGACCAAAGAAACGATGGATGGGCTGTGTGAGAGATGATATGGCTACAAAGGGGGTACCGAGATGACGATTAATAGAGAAGTAGGTATGGAAGAAAAAGGCCGATCCCAAATAAATTGGGGTTAGGACAGAAGAATGATGATATACCTAAATATAACCAGTATCAACAAATCAGTCCAATCTGAGGGGCAATTCTTGTAATTTTAAGAAAAATTCACAGTTGGATCTGTCTCATCTGTCAAAAAAACCTCTAATTTACCTACATTTTTGACATGTTTCTTTCATTGATTGTCGCTGCGATGAGATTACGAATAGATTTTGAACATTTTTAATTACGAGAATTGGCTTTCAGACTACAAAGACGTATTGTCTTGGTAGTTAAATGATTAGTTACGGGTTAGAATAAGAAAAATAACTGAAATACTAAAATAAATTGGATTGCAAAATGTTTTTAACAAAAGAAATGAATTTGTTTTTTTGAGTAACTAGCTTTACTAAAAACAATTTCAACAGAACAGTTTCCTAATACCGAAGACCTTTAAGCGATTATTTACATTACAAAACAATATTAATCAAATCTTAAACGTATTGATTCTTCAAACTTCGATATTAAAATTAAGCGAACAGAAAACAATTTCAAACATATATTTATACAGGGGAAACTTTAATAAACGAACAAGATCGGAGCCGACCAAACTTTATAAAAGATCATAACATACCATTACCAACACAACAAAGTAAACAACGAAAATGATTGTGCCAACATAAGAAGATGTAACTTGAACAACCTTCCTCGGAAATTCAATATTGAAGTTGATACAGAAATCAAATTATACTAACAATAATGTCGAACTTTGACTTGGTTGGCGCCAACTTTTTGTTTCATCCTGACACGCGTGGATATCAGACATAAATCTGAATTTATTTACTTTCATTTTGTTGTTTTTTAGGTAGGTACGTTCAATTCTGGGAATTGGAATAGAATAGATTCTATTCTAGAATATTTATTTGCCAGAAACACGGTGTTTACAAAGGTGTTCGTAACATTGCATAGTGCTACATGTCTCACCGTTGTAACGGTATGCAAAATTTATTTACAATTAACAGTTAAGTTCAGTTCTAACATTTGAATTTAAGTACATTATTTACATTTTTTTTAAATATTATTTCACTTATTATATTACATACGTATATACTACACACTTCCAATTTTACCATATTATTATTATTAAGTAAAACAATACATTTAACAATTATTATCACTTAAATAATTACTTATGCCTGTATTTTGATACCAGATCTAGAGAAACAAAATTACAGGTACACTTTACAAAAAACTCGTGAATTGAATAAAAACATTCCTGCAACAACCACTTCCGTAGCGCCGAACAAAATAATTTGAAGGGTAGTTGGGTAATTGACTTCGGCAAAGCATTATAAATTGGAGTGAGCGTATAAAGTGAAGTTCTGATATTTGTGAATATTGATAAATCCTACAACACAAAACATATATCTCATGACATAGCCAAGGGGCACCCTTGTGTCGAACAATATTCAGTTCACTTCACAAGAAAAGAAAGCTTTTATCGTATTTTTCCTCATACTTACCCAAATAAAGGTGAAAAAAAAAATCCATGGTGCTATCATATACGTAACCGTATCAAAGAGCTATGCAAAGGTAAGGTAATATAATTATAATAACTTGCATAGTGCTCATTTCATTCAAGATGTCTAACGGGCCTCATTGGGTTGGCTTCGGGCCCTCGTACGCCTTCAAAAGGACTGGGATCCATTGTCCGAGATTTGCAAACATAAAAATAATAATAAAGTCTGTATTCTCTGACCAAATACGTACATTTTTAACTTATAATCATCCTATATCTTAGAGGAAGTGGGCCGTAATCCACCACGTAGGCCCAGTGCTAGTTGGTGGATGTCACATGTCTTCGAACTTTTGGTTCTGTTTTCCTCACCATGTTTTCCTTCACCGTTTTGAGAGCAGTGGTGATGAAATTATTTACAATAAGTAAAGCTCCTGCCTGGGTTCTAACCCACGACCTACAACTCGTAAGTTGGGGCTGTTGCTACTGGGCCACCACTGCTCGTTAACTTATGTAAATGTCATTTTATTTTTTTAAGTATAAATATACTTCAGCAACCAATTTGTTGGTCAGGTTGTCCTTCGACATAGGCCTCCCTAGTTTCTTCCACTCATCTCTATCACGAGCTAATCTTCTCCATTCTTTCGGTAAATCATCTTCCCGTATTGGGATTTGACATCCCTTTTTTGTCTTTTTCCAAATGTAAGGTAAATTAAAGTAAACATCAAAAGTAAAGCACGATCGTTTCATTTCGTATTTACTTATAGATGTTGCCAAGCAATTTTTATAATTTTTGCCTTAAATTAAAAAATATATTTTTATCAATAATTAAATTTTCCCCGTGATTTCTTGTTTTAACGCATATTCTATAGCTGTGCCTCACGTTCTGTCTACCCTTTTGTCTTTTTGCTCGGCTCCTAAGGTTCGTAGCGTGATGTTTGCCTTATTTTTTTGCCTCGTATGTTTACCTACTATGAATTGCGCTACCAAATGGGAAATATTTTTCCAAATTCGACTACAAGTTCCGAAGAACGAACAAACCTTTCAGCTTTATATTATTAAGTATATATAAGAAAGCTACTGTACTGTACTGTACTGTCAATAATTTCTTTGTTATTTTATGTTTAAAAAAAACACTTGAATAACATGTTATTTCCATTAGAGGCCTTTGTTAAGATGAACGCTGTCTATTTAGAATTTATATTCATGAAAGGTTCCATAAATAAAAATGCTAAAATTAGACAACGAAATATATTATAAAAACAAATGCTTACAATTTACTTTTAATGTTTTCTTGATGTCAAAATCTCACGTTAACATATTCAAGGTTTATTTATAAATATTATATAAACTACACTTACAGGCACAATTAACCGCCCACCTTGTATTTCTATCAATTTCTAACCTTAAATTTAGACCACATTTGATAAAAGTTGAAAGCGGCCTTTAAGGTAAAGAAAAAACATGAAAGTAAAAAAAAAGTCGTTTGAAAATCATTTATGAAAAAACCATTTGATAGAAAATAAAGCAGTAGATAAACTGTAGTTAACATAAACAAACAGGCTGACGAATGATACAGGTGGGCGGTTAATTGTGCCTGTAAGTGTATATACATCTAAATATTTATACTAGGTCATCATTATTCTGCAGCCCTTAGATATTTGGGGTCGGCGCAATATTTATTCTTTTTTCGATTTATTCCGGTCTGATCCCCTGAGTCCCCCCCTCCACCCCCTCCTCGATCCCCTGCTAGTTCTTCTACTCTAGTCGTCATCTCGATCGGGCACTCCCTTTTTAACCATATCATCTTTCATTCAGTCAATCCATCGTTTATTTTGTCTTCCAGTACTCTTATAGCTTCATTCGTATTAAAAACTTTCGTGACGACATTTTCCTCATTCCTCTACATGCCTGTACCATGACAACCGATTTCCATATACTAGGTACCTACTTAAATAATACGTAAATAAATAATACAAAAATTAGAATTAGTTTTAAGGACACAATACCAAAAACAATATCGAAGTTTGTTAACACAGATTCGAAACATTCCCATTGTCTTACACTATTATTATTATTATTTGTTATTATTTGGTTAGACACACTAGCAGCTAATTAGCTGATGCTGTGTGTATCGTATACCTTGGAGATATTTACTATGTCCAGACGATTCTTGAGCCGTCATAATAATAACATTTTCCGGGAGCAACTCGCTGTTACAACTCGGTTGGACAAGAATTGCTTCAAGCGCTGTATATAATACTAAAACCATTCTGTAACAGAGCAACCTACGTCCTTCAATCCTTCAATGAGGACAAAGAGTTGTAAAAGACGTTAAATGAGGACAGCAGCAAGATCTTACTTCGCGTTATTGGAATTTATTGCTATCACCAATGCTTTAACTCTAGTAGCGGACTTTTAACCTCTCACATGTTTGCCCGCCTATCTGTCGAAACACCCCACGCGTCGGAGTAGTTAAATGGGCGCAGTATAGTTATTGTTTTAACAATGACAATAGAACAATGACACTGTTGTGTACACTTGGTGTACAGTTGACGTTTAGAGGATTTTTTCTTAAGTGCTTGACGCTTGAGGGGTTAAATAAACCCATGCTTTTTAGGGTTCCGTACCCAAAGAGTAAAATCGGGACCCTATTACTAAAACTCCACTGTCCGTCTGTCTGTTTGTCACCAGGCTGTATCTCATGAACCGCGATAGCTAGACAGTTGAAATTTTCACAGACTGTGTATTTCTGTTGCCGCTATAACAACAAATACTAAAAACAGAATAAAATAAATATTTAATGGGGGCTCCCATACAGCAAACGTGATTTTTTTGCCGTTATTTTATGTGTTGTATGGTGGTACGGAACCCTTCTTGTACGAGTCCAACTCTCACTTGGCCGGTTTTTTTATTGTCTTTGTGGTTAATGGCAATAAAAAGTCCTTTTTGTCTTAATTTAGGTGTTGTAGAAATTAAAGGGACAAAAATAAATCGATATTAAAGAGTATCTATGCGTCTAAGATAGGTAACAACGATTTCCTATTTCAGCATTGTACAGCACATCAACCTACTACAATCTGTCAAATTTTCCCAATCAACTTTGAACTTTATGCTTTAGCGATAAAGATGAAAATCTATTAAATAAATTTGACGGATTGTAGTAGATTGATGTGCTGGCGTCTGTACTTGCAAAGCGTAGTGATTATTGTAATTACCGTTTACAGGCTACTACATCAGATCGTGTAATGTATGTTAATTTAAATCACTGACTGTCCTATTTAACAAGTTCTTTCGTAGAGAGATGGCCTGAAACACAGGTTTATATAAAACTAGATCAGGCAACGCACTACATTACCTTCAGAGTTCTATTTTTGACTGTAATCTCATATTTCTCATACCATTGTTTAAATCCAAATTATTATAATCCTATTATAGGCCTAGATTAATATATACTACTGAACCATAATAATGTACACTTTTTGTAAACTTATTATTTCAATAAATTTTATTTATTATTATTTAATAATAAAGCTGAAGCTAAAGCTGAAGAGATAAAGATGAAATATGTCGTCAACTAAACGGGTTGTGCAGGTTTCCCAAACTAAAAATGGAATTGTTGGTATGGTTACAAACCTCGGACATTTAATTCAATGTCTCAAAATCCACAATCATCATTGCTGCCCAGCAGACGCAATTTTTGCACAAACGGCCCTAATCTAATTTTAATGAAGACCTCTCTCTCAGATAGCCCAAGAAACCGCTAAAGTGCCCCAAAAAACAAAGTAATCATTTTTTCATTGTACGCAACCCTAATCAACCTGGGGTTATTTAATTACTGGCAAGTAAAAACTCGAGGTTACGTACCCTTACATTTAAATGCCTAACCGCTTAAATACCCTAAAAATGTCGGAGATAATTACACAATTCATCATTGTCACGTGGCTTGATATATATCCGGCGAATATATATCCGGATGAATATATATCCGGCTTTTTGTGTTAGTAACCTTTTTGTGTCTCTGGTTATTAGGGGAAGAAATAAATCGGAAAAGTAATTTTGCTTGTCCGGTGTAAATGTTTCGCTCTGTGTTTCTAGTTTTCAGATGAATAAGCATCTTTTTTTTCTTTCTAAGACTGCTTACTGTAAGTACGTTCAAGTCCTTTTTAAATTGTATGTCTTTTGTTTTTTATAACATGAACTACCCTGTCGCCAGTTCTGCTGTCCAAAATTGCATTGCTAATTCACTTCGCGTTGTCGATTCAATATGAAATAACGTTCAATGGAAATAGAATGCGGATATTGCATGGAATTCGAGGTTTATGGGGATAGCACATGTGTAGGCAGAGTTTCGAGGACACAAACTCGCAATTTTTGCTCTCATTGAATGATGTTATTACTAGACACTGAAATAAAATGTATGAACAAGCAATAGAATTTTCTACATCACGATAAATGATTTATCAAGTCATGAAACGAAGGAGCTGAATACACGTCAAAGATTATAATTATTATCTAAACTTTATATGAAATAAAGTAATGCTTTGATGTAAAAAGAGTGCTACAGTCTTACTGCAGTTTCATATTGCTTTACCAAAGTGATAAATTATTTCACAAGTCTAGATTGCCTCCGTAGCTGTCGTAGCGCTGCTACGGCGTAGGCAGCCACGAATGCTATATTTGGTGAATTGAAATTAATAGTCAAGTCTATGTTCAAGGAAATATTTAAATGCTTCATCATTTTAATGAAACATGAAACAGAACTTAGTACCAGGCTAGGTGATAAGACCATACGCACGCGGAAAAAGTCGAGTAGAATAAAATATCAAAAGTGATTGTCATTCAGATTACCTACTGGCGCAAATAAAAAGTCACAAACCTAATTCAGTAACCGTTACCTCGCAGTAATACCGACCTTCGACCCCAAACCTTAGCCCACAATGAAACAAAAAAACAAAGCTTTTAACATATTAGAGAAACTCACGTTTAACAATTCCCATCGGCTATTTATGTGATCAAAATTCCAGGACAACAAAAAAGTCACAAATCACGAAATTAGAACGTAAACACCGTTCGAGATTCACTCGCGAGTCGCGACCGATCGGTTTCGGGTAAGATCGGAGAAGTTCGGTAAAGCGTCCGCTCAGCTCGGCGGTCGGACGTCGAATGTCTGGCCTGCAGGTGTAAAGCGCGACGCGGATCCGAGGATAGGGCTGTCGCTTCATGATATTATCGGATATCGAGGATGCCACCCATAAAATATGTAGGGACCATAATCTATTTACCTAAAAATAGTTGTTTGTGTATCAAGTTAGCTTTTCTGTATTATATCGTCTGGTATATTATTTTAATAACAAGAATTATTTGACATACTTTTTTGTACAGAACAAATAGTTTAGGTAAAAGTAAACAACATAATATGTTTAGCTGCGTGGAAGCGGATGGGTTTATCATGTTTTCTTTGTCGTTATGTAATCGTCTGAATATATTTTGTTAATAATATTTCTATTATGTTTGTTGAACGTTCGAACTTTCTCAAACCGTTAGTATCGCTGATACCGTGAATATTTTTTCAAAGTTATTGTCAATCATATTGGTAAGTCTCAATTTGTCCATAGTCTAATGGAACTGATGTGGCAGTGGGCTGGCTATCTTTGTCAAAGAACCGATGGCCGAGTCCAGCGTCCTGGGGTGACACCAGAGTCCTGGGGTGGAGACCACGCATCGGCAAGCGTAGTGTGGGACGCCCTCCAGCTAAATGGACCGAAAATCTTAAGAAGGTGGCTGGGACAGACTGGATGTGGAAGGCGGAGGACAGAGTGTTGTGGCGCAATCTGGGAGAGGCCTATGTCCAGCAGTGGACTTTGATAGAATGAGTTGAACCAAATGGGACTGCAGAAATAACGGTCGTTTGTCCATTTTATTAGAAGACGCATTAACCCTAAAGAACAAGCTGGTATAATTAAAAAAACCGGCTAAGCGCGTGTTGTACTCGCACACGAAGGGTTCCGTACCACTATAAAATATTTAACACAACATATAAAATAACGGCAAAAAAATCACGTTTGTTGTATTAGCCCCCTTAAATATTTATTTTATTCTGTTTTTAGTTATAGAGGCAACAGAAATACACATTCTGTAAAAATTTCAACTGTCTAACTATCACGGTTCATGAGATACAGCCTGGTGACAGACAGAAGTACAGTGGAGTCTTAGTAATAGGGTCCCGTTTTTACCCTTTGGGTACGGAACCCTAAAAAGTGTTTTAATCCATTTTATAATTTAAAAATATCTTATTTCACCTGTACAGATGGAGATGAAGAATGGGTGCTGTTTATCCCATAAATCTGTAATAAAAAGAAAAGCTTTAAAGCTACTAAAATAAATCTTAAAAGCATGTTTAATACTAACAAACTCCATATTTAATAATTTGGACGCACTGTGACCATGAGCATGAATATTTTATGAACTTTTACAAAGTTAGCTATAATGTTTTAGTTTTAGAAATTAGTGTATTCCTTAACACTGGCCTTTTTAAGTGATTATAGAGTGGAAAGGCACTTTAATTATAATGAATTTACACAAAATACTAGACTTAAGTGTTGTCACATTATATTGACTTTTTTTGGGTGTTCTTTGTCACATAATCATCCTAGAATGTTCGCACTGCTGGGGGACAGGCCTCTTCTCTGTGAGAGGGAGTGGGCCGTAATCCACCACGCGGGCCCAGAGCGAGTTGATAGATGTCACATTTCTTCGAATTTTTGGTTCTAGGACATGCCGGTTTTCCCATTTTTACTTCACCATATTGAGAGCAGTGGTGATGAAATAATTTAGACAAAGTAAAGCGCCGTCTGGGTTCGAACCTATGACCTACAAATCGTAAGTCGCGGCCGTTACTATTGGGCCACCACTACTCTGCATGCAGTTTTTGTTTGTTGTTACTAACACAAGTCTTTAAACCTTGACTTTATGCAAAAGTAACCTTCCCGCTTTATTTGAACGTATTTAACGCGGACTTGTCTCAATATTTTGTCCACAACACGGTAACCCTACGGTAGGGTTAATTAATCTTTTCAATCAACTAGGTTAATTAGAAATCTTGAGCATATTTATTGGGCTTCTCGATCATAGAGATGATTATATAACTGAAATCTGTTTTTATTAACTTCATACCTGCATATTAAAATTAAATCTTAATTAATACGTATAATTGTGTGACACAATCGAATTTAATGTAAATTTATTTATTTTCATGTAAAGTGTATGTTTAAATAAAATCGTTTTTAATTAAACTTTTGTAAATTAATATTTATATACCGCATGCAACTGGCAAGTGAAGCAGTATTTGACAATTATTCGGAGAGTTATACGTCAATGAAGTTAAAAACACTAATAACAGTAGATGATAATTTACATACAATACCTACAGAATTTTATGTAGTTAAAACGTTGGTAACCATACCTATGATTGGCAAGTAAAGGCTAGTATCAGTGCTGTAATTAGTAATTATAGTAATAATTTCTATTAGTAATAGGTTGGCAAACAAGCCGTCGTCGGCCCACCTGATGGAAAGTGGCTACATCCTGTTATATCCTGTAAAACCTAAAGCGTTGCTGGTGTGTTGCCAACCTTAGAGACAAACTTTTATGCCAGTCATTTTTTTTAAACTCGGGGCTCGTGGTTAAATATTAACAGCCGCACGGGTCGATCTCGAAGGTAAAGCAACACTTGCCGAGGTCGGTCCGTAGATGGGTTATCATCAAATAAAAAAAGATGAACTCCGCGTCACGCATATATCGAAACCCCTTCGTGTCTCGGAAAGCACGTTAAGCAGTTGGTCCCGGCTGTCATTCATACATCTTTGACAGTCATTACGGGTAGTCAGAAGCCCGAAAGTCTGACAACGAGTCTTACCAAGGGGTATCGTGGTACCCAGCAACTGGTTTGTGGAGGTCAGATAGACAGTCGCTCAAAGCAAAATACAGGTATTCAGCTGCATCGGCTAGACTGGAAGCCTGTACCAACATAGTTGGTAAAAGGGGAAACGGCAGGGCAGATTGATTAGATAGATAGATAAAAAATACGCGCATTGACGTGGAGTTGCGGACAACAGCCCGTATTACCTAGATAGATAAAACGTTTATTCAGTGCAACAAATGACACAATACAAGTATTAAAAAAACATCAGAAAAGAAATAAAAAAAGGAAAACTACGATTAAAAAGATAAATTGACCCATAGACACCTCACATCTATAACGGTCGATCACTACTGTGTGTCTCATGGTTGCACCAAATGGAAAACCCAGCTCAGCATAAGTCAGGTACAATACCTGACGCTGGTATTCTGCTGTATCCATTAAACATTTCAAATTAGGTAGCAAACCAGATAACAATAGTACTTCTTCAGGAACTTTCCATTAATTTTTTACTAGTTCCACTACTAAAACCTTACCACAAATTTACACAAATTTCAAATATAAAACTGAGCATAACACTTTTTCGGTACGTGACGATTTCTACCAGTTTACTACTACCGCAAGCTCTGTACAACGTTCCAATAATTGTAAAACAAGAGCAAAGAATTTCAAATTACGCTAAAGAAGAGAGATAGTGTGAAAAGAGTTTCTCAATAGCGTTGCTAAACAATAATCAAAGCTTATATGTGTCATTCAAACTGGAACAGAAAAATTGCAGCAATGGACAGTATTCCCGGAAAAACATATTTAATTTTTAAGTAGCTCTATTAAAACTAAATACCTATACATAACATAATATCACGCCTGAAATCCCCAGAGTTAAGCAGAGGTTGCCATCAGCATGACATAAATCCAGACTCCGGGCTGCTTCTGAGAACTTCCTTGTGAAAAAACCCTATAAGACTTTACCCGCCCCGGGAATCGAACCAGGACTTTATGCTCAGTAGCATATACAGCCACAAGAACCCTGATTTAGTAAAGAAGGAAATACACCCATGTACTAAAATATCCCATTCATCGTATTTCAATCAGTCTGTAAAGCGTTGCCAAGTCAATGCTAAGCATTTGGGATTTACGCAGTAATTAATCAGCGAATTAACGCGAGATCAATATCTAGATAGATTGTTGATCACCCTCAATGACTGCCATGTAGAAGCCGGCTCTGCACGTAAAATCTGTTTTATAGACTACTAAAGTACGTTCTGCTTTATATCCATAAAGATTGCAGGTATTAATAGGTAACAGTTTAAAGTCTGTATACATAATAATAAAACTTTTATGAACGATTTTAATGTTTTTCATTGTGTTTTGTTTCTAAGAACAATTTGTTAGTTAAACATAGTCGTGTCTGTGTGTTAACTGGGTAACACAGATAAAATTACAATTGATATCATTTTCTTTAATTGATATCATTTTCTTTAATTTTGACAGTTCAGCCACGCTCTTTGTGTTATTGGAGCAGAGTGGTGGTCCAGTAGTAACGGCCCCGTCTTAGAAGTAGGGCGTGTCGTAGCAGATAGTGGGTTTGAACCCAGTCAGGCGCTTTACTTTGTGTAATTGCGCACTGTTCTTAGAACGGTGAAAAAAAACATCACGAGGAAACCGGCATGTCCCAGAACCAAACATTCGATGTGTGTCAAATATTGACATGTGACTTCTACCAACCCGCACTGGGCCCGCGTGATGGATTACGGCCGAATCCCTCTCAGAGAGGGGGCCTGTGTCCCAGCACTGCGCACGTTATTGGCTGATTTCCTATTATGCATTGCGTTATTAACGTTGCTGAGCAGATTAATTTATTAAACCTATGAAGCAATGGGTTATAAATATCCTTCAAAACTCTCTGATTGTGATTTAAACTGTGTGTATGTTTATCTTACAGTCACAGTCGCAATGTCAAAAGTACACATATTTAGTTAAATTGTGTGTTTAAATTGTTTAATATAATAGGTACTCAAAGTCAAAGTCAAAGCATTTATTTCAAATAGGCACATAAAAGGCACTTTTGAACGTCAAAAATTACAATGAAATAGAATTGATTTTAGTCGCCCCTTCCAAAAGGTAGTTTTCGTATGGAGAAGAATGGGCAAGAAACTCCACCGTTACTCTTTTAAAATGTTTTACAATATTTTACATACATTAATTATATAATAAAATAATATGTGAAGACGATGCACCTAAAATAAAATTACTATACCACAATAGGTAAAAGAATTAAAAATGAAACCATGACATACAAATTAATAATCTGATAGATACATGGTGCTCACATATTTACAAATATGGAAAAAGTAAACGATTTTCATTAAAAAAAAAAAAACATAAAAACAATTTTTACAAGTAATAAGTCAGGGTGTGAGTTAAGAATAATTACAGAATGTAAACAAAGGAAAAAATAAAAGAATAAATTTACAATTAAATTAGCAACCAGTTTGATTTTGTCTACTATCTACTACCTTCTGACAGCGGTTTCGTACTCGTGAATTTTCCTATTCCCCCGACCCACCCCGTCGCATCGCATCGCCTGCCCGCGCTATTACTTTGTTTTCGCGTATCGTTATTGATGACTTGTTTTTTTGCTCGGTTTTTAAGGGTCCGAGCGTGATGTTTAGTAGCCTTACTCAAGAATTGGGCTATCAAATTTATAAAAAAAAAATCTAATCCGACTAGGGCGACCGATTAGGGCGTTCAAACAAACAGGCTCTTCAGATTTATTATCTATTTTTTCAAAACTTAAACCTATACGAGGTAGACCAAGGCGAAGGTGGTGTGACGATCTAATATCATTTGCAGGGCCAACATGGCCAGAGATTGCACAAGACAGGGAGGTTTGGAAGAAAAAAGGGGAGGCCTTTACCCAGCAGAAGGACACAAAATAGGCTAACAAAAAAAAAAAAACCTATTTACAATTATTGTACCTTAAATTAGACTTAGTGATCTTAGTGGCAAGATACACGACATGTGCAACTAGTTTTTTTTTTATCGGTAAGTTATATGACTGTGTATTTTTACTTATTTTATTATAAAGGCATTGACCCATGTAGCACGGTTGTTTCCTGAAAAAGTCTGTTTTACACGGTTTCAGGTCAAAAACCAGGTCCTTCCTACGTTTGTTTTTTAGCTTTTCCGGGTCGCACGTTGAGCCTTTATACCTTAGATATGTATGACATCTCTTCATTACGAAATGTACAAATTAAAGCAAAACATAGCTATTATTAATGTTAGTCCAAAATGCGATACCTAATTATAAGTGTCTCAATATCTGCAGTGGTAATAAATATCTGTACTGAAATAAACTTTATTTTTATCTCGATCTAAAATTACAAATATAATGTCGTTGTAACTAAGTAAGAAGTGCTAGAGAATGTTTTTATCTTGCATCAACGTCAAGGAATTGTGAAACTTATTACTTGAAGACAAAAGTCAGCGTGGAGGAGACATTGTGGGAGGGTGACATGTCACACTAACAATCTACCAAGGATAAAAGTCATGACTATCTTTTTTTTATATTTTTTGTTCTTATACCGAGAATATTGCGGTATCGACGTTGCACATAATATTATATTACTATAATTTATTATCTTTCAGATCAGAAATGTTAGTAGTGGTTTATCTTATAGCTAAGGTCTTCGTTCTACACGAATATTATGAACATTTAAGGTACATAAGGTCCTCTCTAGAAGTAGGTACTGATCTGATTTCGAGAATTCTTTTACAGGCAGAAAGCTGCCTAGTGCCATAGAGTGTTTTATAGAAAATAGTAGAATTTGATGTTTTATCACTTTGACGTCGTTTAGGTATTTCATTTAACGCTAAAAGCCAAACATACGTAAGCGAACAAACATCACACATATTGTCAACAACTAATATTAGTTCCGTTTTTTTCAATAAACATGTTTTCTTTTTGTAACAGTATTTAACCAGCAGCAAAACAGTGGAAATGGTTTGGCATGTTGGTTGTTTTAAGCTTAATAAAAAAAAAAAAAAAAATATTGTACTTTGTATTTTATTTTATTTTGTAATTTATGGAAAACTTACAGCTAATCTGACATAATAGTTATTAAGTTTTTAACATAATGATGGCCAATTACAAGTTTTTACACATAGAATAACAATTAACTATGTATTAGGTAGCAGACAGTGTTACTTTCACATACTGTATATTGGTTTATAATGCAAGAACTATATTATTTTGATTTATTCCGGTCTGATCTTTGAGCCCCCCCCTTCACCGCCCCTCCCTCCGCGATCCCTTGCTAGTTCTTCTTCTGTTTTAATATGTGTCGAAGAAGCGATAATAATTGCAAAGAGCCTTCTTTAATTTAGGCACACTAGTGTTAAAAAGATCTATGTAAACTTCCTGGCAGGTTTCATTATACATGCGGTTTCATTATAGGTACGTATGCCTGAAAATTTACTTTTTACAGCAATTACTGACTGAACAGAATCAAGCAACATATTTAAAACTCAACTAAAAAATACTAAAATACGTTATTTAACCATTCCTTCCTTACTGCGAAGTGAGACCGTGGTACAAAGGAATAGTTCGCCATAGTCCACACTCCGTAACTCCATAATATTGTTTTATATTTTTTGTTCATAATGTTTTGCCCACCCCTAAAGTTTTGCTCCGAGATGAAAAAGTATGATTAGGTGGGAAGTTTAGGGCTACCTTTTTTATTATTAATGTCGACCGGACGAGCTCCGAAATCTTAGTTTTGAATAGTTTTTGACATGGTTTTCCTTTTTTATTTTCGTTACGCGGAAAAGAATTTGCGGTTGGATTTTCTTTCGTATTTCCTGATACGTATTTTTATGAAACCCAATATTAACTTTTTATTCGCTTTTTCCATCTCATTCTCTAGCCCTTACTAACTATTTCTTTTTCCTCCATACTTCTCTATTAGTCGTCATCTACATAGTCCATCCAACGTATTTCGTCAACATAATTATTGTATTTGTGCCTTGAAATTAAAATAATAAATATCGTGAGGAATCTGACATGTCCTAGAACCAAAAATTTTATGACGTGACATTCAAGCCGAACTGGGCCTGCGTGGCGGACTATGGCCGATTCCCTCTGACAGAGAGGACTTGGCCGGACTTGCATGGACGTCGCTTGTGTACCAGCAGTGGAAACAGTACAGGCTGATTATGCTGTATGCTATGCCTTGAAATTATTACGCACACAAAAATTTTATTTGATTCTATCAAAGAACATAAAAATAAAATGGAAAAGTTTCATTGAAAAGATTTAAACATCACAGATAAGCTACGCTTGCCGCTGTTGGTCCATTAGGTGGGTGACTATCTTAACATACTATCGGGATAGCCTCAGAAGTATTGCAGAAATGAAATCCAGTAATATCTCCACAGCACTTTAATCACACAATTCACCTTTTTGTACAACGGTTGCGAGATGTCTGCCGATCGTAACGACTGTCAGTTATGACGTTAACTTCGATTATGAATACACTATCATAAATTAATATAATAGCTATTATCAAACGATTACTTATCTACAATTAGTTGATAATTAATATTATATTTAATTATTATTATTTAGATTCACATTGTAATATATTTCACTATAGATTAAAAATGTTTAAACTTTTACATCTGCCTACCTGTTGCTACTTAATAAAGTCAATACAACATCTATTAGAGGTATAATAATTCCTTCCTAAATAGAATAATATTAATCAGACGTACATTATACTACTTAGGCTTACAATACCAAGATCCAACCGTGCCTCGGAAACTACATAAAGCCGCTGGGCCCGGCTGTCATTTGTGGATCTTTGACAGTCATTACGTGTCGTCAGAAGCCGGAAAGTCTGACAACCAGTCTTACCAAGGGGTATCGTATTACCCAGTCACTTAATTGTGGAGTTCAGATAGGCAGTCGCTCCATGTAAAATACTGGTATTCAGCTGTATCCGGTTAGACTGGAAGCTGACCCCAACATGGTTGGGAAAAGGTTAAGCAGATGAGATAATAAAAACACTGGCATACAGCAACGACCCAATTTCAAATAAAAAATGCAATAATAAACAAGCATAAACTAGGTGCTCAATAGTGAAAAAAAAAAGTCGTGTAAAGTTAAAAGTAGCCAGCCACTAACCTGTGCTTATGGTGTGATAATCAATTCGGTCACGCGATGAAACTGGCTTTTTAAACCCAATATGTGGGTTGTTTTCGTCAAAATTTTATTTGACGTACAAAATATAACATTTAACATACTTATGCAGGAATAGTAATTTTATAAAGTTTCTGTTCTGCAGTAGGTATAAATAATGGACCCTTTACCAATCAGTAAGTTAACGTTACTGAAAAGTGATAAAGTTGGTTTTGTTAGGAGCAAATGATACTCGTAACTTGAAAAGAAATCGAAATCTATGGATCTAAAAACCACAGCATTATGCAGGAGAAAGTCAGACAATATCACTTTGGTACATATTTCTTGTTCGTAAACAAATACTAGTTCGTCACCAATTAACAAGATCTACGTACCAAAAAACCGATAAAATATTTACAGTAGGTAAATATTTTATTGGTTTTTTATTTCTAATTGATTCCTGAAGCCCAAATAAAAAGTGGTCGTCTGTCTTTGGAGTGACCATTTAATAACACTATAGTGACATTAATTAATGTTACTAATGTGTGGAGCATTTTATTAATTCTTTTAGAAAAATACTCTAAAAACTTATTGAACTATTAATGATGGAGACTCTTTTTTTTTAATTAATGAACCTCTTCAAAGTTTTAACGCTTCTAATGATGCACACTTTCTTAAATAATTGAGCCTTTATTTAACTTTCTGGCCTTTACTTACAGTTGGTCGAGTAACTAAGCTGCCCCGACCAAATGGGTTAGGTTACAACTGTTACCAACCACGCGCGAGCCGTGCAGCGCTTCATCGAAGTTGTGCGGCCGAAACTGGAACTAATCTTTTGCCGCCATCTTGACGTTTATGTCAGGTGTTCATCAAGTATTCATTTCCATAGAAAATAATTGCCATCATTATGCCGAAAGTGATTAAAAGTGCTCGCAGGGATATATCTTAAAAGTCAAATCAAACGTGCTTGTGTAGAAGAAAGAGATAAAAAGGCCCTACGGTATCTTTTTCCAAAGTTGAAGTCGCGTTGCATATTTGACAGCAAATTTTTAGGGCTGCCATAACAATAAAATTCGCCTATATTATTACATTCGCCCTAGCGGTGCCTAACGGTATTGGTTTTTGACTCAATGTACCCCCTACATACAAACAAACAAATTTTACCTCTTGATAATATTAATAGTATTGATATCAAAAAATTCTGATATAAATGTAGAAGAACTATTAATAAAATTATAATGTTGTGTATGTTGTATGTTGTGATGTTGTAATGTTGTGTTGTGTGTTGTGTGTGTGTTGTGTGTGTGTTGTGTTGTGTGTTGTGTTGTGTTGTGTGTGTGTGTTGTGTTGTGTTGTTGTTGTATTATTATGTTTCGGGAAAAGAGTTCCTGGAAATACTTGAGGGCCTTTGCGCAGTTGTGGGAAAAAATACAAAAAAAATAGATATAGGCTCGACCAATATTGAATGGAACTTAAACATCACAATCAACAATCGTTGAGTTCCTTAAGTTTTGAGTTGAGCTTCACGATTTCTGACAAATGCGTGCACTGACTGGACAGGTCCTCTCAATCTATCTGGTTCTTTCCTTAAAAGACCATCTCAGACATCGATCTACATGGTCTTCATATAACCTGACCAAGATTATGTCTGGACTTTAAAAGAGACTGTGACCTCTGAGTTTGTTTCGGCCTTTCTTCTCAGAGTAGTCAGATAGGAAACGCCGGTCACATCTAATTTAAAAAAAAAATTATTTACGTGTAAAAGTGTTTGTGCAAATCTACTTACAAAATTATAATCATTTATCATTACTGGCGAAATGTGGTTGTACTAATAGGCACACCTCTGTTTAACCCTTTGGGACATACAGTTATGATGTTATGATTTCATGTACCTAATTAAATAATAATAATAATGAATATTATGGTCTATTGATTTAACTTCATATTTTTAACTCGCAATAATATTCTTGTAAAAAAAAAACTTTCTTTGTCAAAACCTTTGATCGTAAAGTAATAATTGGTGGCACACAAATAAAGGAAAAATCTTTGGGTAAGGCAAGGACACGAATAAAATTGAAAACGTGACGTTTTGCCTCCAGAAATATACCATAGTGTTTATATTGAAATATGGCCGCGAATTCCTATTACAATTTATTCGTACCAAATTGGAAGTTTGTACTTTTATTTGCTAAACAATAACGTGAATCATTTCGAATTTGGTTTTCGAATAACGTTCGAATAATTTTGTGGTTAACGTTTTATTTATTGTTGTGAACCGGTGGTTTCAAAACAAATTTGGTTTGTGAGGTGCCAAATGTTCATTCTACTGAGAATAATTAGGTATACTCATTATACTGGACTAGCTGCGCCCCGCGGTTTCACCCGCATACGTGTCGATCCCGTGGGAATATCGGGATAAAAAATAACCTATATATTAATCCAGGGTGTCAGTTCCCTCCATACAAAATTTTATCAAAATTCGTCCAGCCGTTTGAGTGTGAAGAAGTAACAAACATATAAACACACACACTCACAAACTTTCGCCATTATAATATTAGTGTGATTAAAATCGATATAACTAATTAATATCAAGTAGCTTACGTCAACAGCCTATAATGTTCGAAAGCAAAAGGCTTTTGGAAATAATTGGGAGTAAAGACGGAACGGCCGCGACTTACGAGTTAGTTAGGCTAGCCAGGCAGGATAATGTTCCCACTGCTGGGTCACAGGCCTCCTCTCAGTGAGAGGGAGTGGGCCGTAAACCACCACGCGGGCCCAGTGTGGATTTTTAGATGTCACATGTCTTCGAATGTTTGGTTCTCAGAAATGCAAGGTTTCCTCGATTTATTTCAGTTTGATCCCCTGAGTCCCCCCCACCTCAACCCCCCCTCCTCGATCCCCTGCTAGTTCTTCTTCTGTTTTAAAATATTAATTTTCCAATTTTATGCTTTTTTTCATTCATCGTTTTGAGAGCAGTGGTGATGAAACAATTTACACAAAGTAAAGCGCCTGCCACGACTCAAACCTTTGACCACCATTGCTCTCACTTTAAATAATTAAATGCTTAATTTGCATTTTCCCTTAACTCTCAAAATAAACATTAAAACCCAACCAAATAGTCGAAGCCATCGATTTTCCGATGCACATTACATGCAAATTCTTTCTAACACTCAGGCTATAAATAATTCTGTAACCCAGTTTATTCTGCCAACATAAACGGTACGTTACGCGAACGATCTTGCACGAAACTGTTTAATGTGATTTATTTTAAACGTTTTTAGTCTGAAATGCAGCTGTTTGTGTGGTCTTTTCCTTCGTAGACGGTTTTTAGTTTCGGTTATGATTTCTGGAATGTGACGGATTTTTCTGTCGTGTTTTGATTAATTAAATAACAACATTTAATAACAGCCGCACAGGTCAATCAATCAGGTTAAGCTACGCTTGCCGCGGTTGGTCTGTGGATGGGTGACAATCTTTACATACCGAGACCTCTCCGTGCTTCGGAAAGCACGTTAAATGGTTGGTCCCGGCTGTCATTCGTAGATCTTTGACAGTCGTTACGGGTAGTCAGAAGTCCGAAAGTTTGACATGCAGTCTTACCAAGGGGTATCGTATTACCCAGTTACTGGGTTGTAGAGGTCAGATAGGCAGTCGCTCCATGTAAATTACTCATCCGGTTAGATTGTAAGCCGACCTCAACATAGTTGGGAAAAGCTAGGCAGGTGATGAGAAGCGAATAAAATGATTTTGATAATCATTTTATATACCAAATTTCTAAGTCGCCTAAAAGAAAGACTATTTACAATCAAGCATGGAAATATTGAACTCGTCTCAACTTATTAGAATCTAAGGGCACCGGGCGAGGGGGGGGTATCTTTGTAGGAGATACATCTTCAGTGCAACAGCTTGGTTTTGAACTCTCGACCTCCAGCCGTCCAGGTCCGTCGCTTGCCGCTAAACTATTTCCACTTTTAAAGTTGATTTATCAAACTCACGTTTTGGCCACAAGTTAAGCGGTACCCTGACGTGGATTGATCGGACGAAGCATGCAATAATAATGTGATTGATTTAGATCCTTTGCATAACTCAGTGAAATGCAAACCATTACCTACTTTAAAAGATTGGACTCCTTAAATCATGAAATATATTCAATTGCCTAAGGACGGAGTAGAGTGCTTAAGTCCAGGGGTTTGTTTGTGCCAGTTTAATAATGAAGGTAACAGAAGTTTCATGTTAAAATAGTCACATTTATCAAAAGAGACTTTATTTATTTATGATTTTAAGAGGCGGACTTAATGCCATAGACATTTTCTACCAGTCAACCTTTGGGAGATGCAGAGACAAACAGTAGTAGATGCAATCATGGAAATGACACAAACAATGAGTTTGATGTCTAAGAAGTGTGAAAGTGTACTTCTGAATTTTTCAGTTGAATGTCGTTTGAGAAATCGAGGGTTATCCCCTTCATAATATATAAATATCTGCTTAGCTTTTCCCAACTATGTTGGGGTCATCTTCCCGTCTAATTGAATGCAGTTAGAATACCAGTATTTTACATGTAGCGACATAATCTGAGCTCCACATCCCAGTTAAGAGGGGTGTAAGTCCTAATGGCTGACAAATATCTACGAATGACTGCTGGAACCAGTAGCTTAATGTGGTTTCCGAGCCACGGAGGGGTCAATGGATGGTGATGATGAGGACGCGACCACAACAAGCGTAGCTTAACCTTCGTTTGTTTCGTGTGGCTGACATTAAACTATTTTCTAAGAGGCGAGACATAGATTCTGGTTTAATAAAATAATCAACTGCTCAGGTAGAGATAGATAATACATCTTCCATAACTTCACAATGCCCCATTAATAATTAGGCTATCATTTTCAGTTATCAAAACCAATGTCCACCCTCCGTTCATGGGCGGAGAATCCTAACATAAATTACGTTCTTAATTATGAATTTCATAAACGTTTTCAGAAGTTTTGATTTTGATTCCAGACTTTAATAGCTCTGACCTAGTTTCAAATAATAATTATTATTCCTAGTCTTTGCCATGATTAAATTGGGCTTCTAGTGATAATAAACTAGGTCTGTATCCTGGTGAACGTGTTCATTAATTAAGTTCCGTACGTAAATTCAGCACTGGCTTGCCCTGGCCGGTTCAACTGGGTATGCTGTGGGATATTGTTACAAAATGAAGGATGGACGGGTGATCGAAATCTGTTATTAGATCAGGTTGATATTGTAGGCAAGACGGGGGTTACCTGATGCTTGTTTGGTTAAATCTTGAAAATATGCATGTAATAGATAGTCGAGCAGCTCTTTCGTGTTTGAAATCGGTTCACTTGATGAAAGCTTCCTGATTTTTCTAAAGAAATTCATACGGGGCAAAATAATTATGATAATGTTATCGTGGTCATCATCTGCCTAGCTCTTTCCTAACTTTGCTGGTTCGCTTCCAGTCTTACCGGATGCAGCTGAATACCAGTATTATACATGGAGCGACTGACTATCTGACCTCCTTAACCTAGTTACCGGGTAATCCGATACCCCTTGGTAAGATTAGTTGTCAGACTTAACTTCACTTCAGACTTTATTCTTTTTCTTTATTGATTATGCTAACGTATTGTAAAAGAACGTCTTTAGTGATGATTAGAAAATAGTAGCTTCACTAAAGTGCTTATTGACTTCTTTGAAAAAAATAAATGTTATACTAGACCATTTGCTTCATAATTTCATATGTGAATATTTGCAATTATATTTTTTTAACATAGTGTAATTAATTTGTAAAGTAATGTCTACCGCGGACATAAAAACGATAATCCGCAAACACTATCGGGTGTATTTTCATAAAACTTTCACCATATAAAAGACAATTTAATTCCCCAAATTTTAGTATAATACGGTTTTTATTTGTTTGGTGTTTGATAAATCAACAATAGATGATTGTTTCATATTTCGCAATAAATTACCAGCGTTGTGTCATCGCGCATCTCTTTCTTTTCTATGCAGTCCGATAGTGACCGCGCTTTAGGTCATGTAGTCGTAATTACATATTGCCTTCGGCTTAGGACCTAGAATAAAAGTCAACTTTGTTACATTAATTTATTCGTAAACTCCACTGCTAAACAAAGCTTTCCTTTTCATGAGCAAACACGTAATTTATCATTATTTCTGACGTATACCAATATAAAAAACCGTCCAAGCATGTGTCGGACCACGCACAATGAAGGGTTCCGTAGTTGGAATGAATTTATCCCAAGAACAAACTTAACATTGTATTTGAAAAACGTGTTCTCCCATACATTCCAACTGAAAATGTAAGTTTGTACGCACAATATTGAGAGATTTACCATTTGTTTTGTTCCAGTTGTTTCAAGATCATAGACTTCTTATTAATTTTCCTGTAATCTATAGGTATAGAACTATTTTCTGTATTTTTTTCAAAATTTTAGGCTCTGTAGTTTCGGAGATAAATTTACCATTCCCCCCCCGGGAATGGTAAATTTCCGTCTATTGTCTTAAATAACTTTAATACAATTTACTTTAAAATTATGAATTAAATATATTTGATATGTTACACGGTACAGATTGCGAAACTTTTTTTTTATTGTCTATTTACCACTCAAAAATGACTCCCATTTTCAAAACTCATTTATTTACGTTACACGTCTGGGTTTGGATCACAGAGATTCATATGTGTACCAAATTTCAACTTAATCGGTCCATAAGATTCGGAGCAAATTGGCTGTGACAGACGGACAGACAGATAGACAGACAGACACACGAGTGATCCTATAAGAGTTCCGTTTTTTCCTTTTGAGGTACGGAACCCTAGGCAAGAAAACTGATTCTTTTAACAAAATCTTGTGAAACTCATAAAATTGTCGTCAAAATTCGTGGTCACTCTTAACATTCACGGTACGACTGACCTGCTATTTTTCAGCCACCACACGTTCCCTTAAAATCCCCACAATAAAGAAGCACGTACTAAAAAGGTCAGGACACATGTGACGTCATATTCACAACTAAAACCTTTATACCGTTATGCTGACTTCAATGGAGTAGTGTTGGCATAATGCACTCAAGCGAATTGATATACTCGACTAACCAATTGAGTTTGTACCGACGATTTACATATATTATGGAAGGAAATAAGCGTCGCGTGTTGGGTATATCCTGTGATAGTAAGGTATTGATTGTATTGGTATACCTAATGTAGTGTAATTTTGTGGGAAGTAGATGATTGGATAATTTCATTGATTGAAAATGTTCATTAAAAGTAAATGCATAATGTAATCCATTAAAACGCTGTCAATGGATTTTTTTGTGGATCTAAGTGCATGTTTTGATAAAACACTTTATTATTATAGTGGACACAATAAGGCGGCTCGAGTTACTATCTTAACTTCTAACGTAAGCGATGTAAAACATCAATTTAATTGAATTTGTAACCCTAGCGATTATTTTCACTAAATTGTATCATATCGTTAATCTGTGAACAGCGTTGTGGGCTGCAATATTGTAATGGTGTTGTGTTTTGTGTATTTTTTTCTATGTTTTATATTGTAGCTGTTTGTTGTTCCTCTTGAATAAAAAAATAATTATATAAAATCATGAAAACTCAGCATTCTCGAAATAAAAACACGTATATAGTTTTCTGTATAAAGCATTTTTTTTTGTAGCCTATACTGTCCCATTGCTGAGCAAATGCCACCCCCAAAGCCTTCCAGGCATGCTTTTCTAGATCCAACACTAACAAACATTCATAATTTTGTTAAAAATGAAATAACCAACTCACATCACTAAGCTCGCGCCCACCGGAAACTCGCGCCGCCCCTTAGTAACAATGTGCCGGCGTACATTCAGCACTTCCGGTGAAGCGCAACCTACATCCGGTTACTTCTTCAGGTATGTGGTTACAGTGCTGAACATTTTCTTTTCCTAAAAATAGTAAAAGGTCGCATTTTTCATTGTGACTGTATTTTTGGTAGTTGGTATAATTTAAGTCAATGTTTATTTCATGAAGGATAGTCTTTTTCTAGTATGCATACTTGCATAATCCGCCTATGATGTTCCCACTGCTGGGACACAGGTCTCCTCTCTTCTTAAGGGAGTGGGCTGTAATCTACCACGCGGGCTTAGTGTGAGTTGGTAGATGACATATGTCTTCTTTATGTGTCATGTCCATCCTTGCAGCCCAATAAAATTGTGGACTTACATTGTGTTAACAGTTAATGAGTGTCGTACATTCTTTCAAAAGTGAGATCCAGGCCTTTACAAATGACTATCTGTTGCCCGCGACTTTGTCTGGGATCCAGAATGAATATTAGCGTAGGTATGTGCTTTCCCAGTGCATGGTCTACCTGGGCGCCAAATTTCATTTAAATTTGTTCAGCGGTTTTAACGTGAAAGCGTAACAAACAAACATACAAAAAATCTTTTTTTTCTTCTCTTTATTATAATACTAGCTGTTGCCCGCGACTTCGTCTGCGATCAAGACATAAGACACGTGACGCCATCTATTATCATAATAACGTTATTCTTGTTTTCCTCGGGAACAGCCGTTTTTTCGGGATGAAAGATACCCTATGTCCGTTTCTGTACACCTGACAACGTATATGCAAAATTTCAGGATGATCGGTTCAGTGGTTTAGGCGTGAAAAGGTAACAAACAAATAAACTTACTTTCGCATTTATAATATTTTATAATATTATAATATAAAAGTATCAATACATAATTATAAATAATAGAATATAATATAAATAGTTAAGAAAGTTAGGATATACTTCATGTTGTACGTGACTTAGTCTACGATCCAGGATGAAAAGTAGCCTATGTCCTTACCCAGATCATGGTCTATCGGTATGCCAAATATTAGTTTCGAAATAGACAACCAGCGTGACGATTCCATGTCCTGTGAAAAACACGATAAATAATGTACCATCCTAGAACGAAATTGATAACATGAAGCTAGCAATGAACTAACAATAAATACTTTAGCATCAAGTCTAGTAACTTCAAGTAGGTACTTACACACAGTAGTACGCGACATTTAATCCTCCATAATACTCCTTCCATTTCAACCTACACTTAAAACTTTCAGACAATTACTATAATAATAATTGCTTGTTAAAGTTGCGAGGAATCGAGTTCAATTGTTTGTTTCCAAGAAAAGAGACGGGAGTATTACTAGCAGTCACAACACAGTTTCATTGTGCAAAGTTAGGTGATACATATATATATATAAAGAACCTTTGTAGGTAGGTATGTCGGTAAATTAAAGTTAAGTTTTACTCGCTGGGTCAAAAAAGTTGTATATTTTTGTACTACGAAGACTGGCCGCAGGAATCCGTTGGATGAGAGAAGCACAGTACCGGTCGAAGTGGCGGTGCTTGCAGGAGGCCTATGTCCACCAGTGGACGTCTTTCGGTTGTAATGATGATGATTATGATGATAAACGCTGGTTAGAGATGGCGCAGGATAAAAGAGCCTAAGGAAGGTTTATGCCCAGGCAATATAAAAAAAGTGCAGAATGTTTTGCAGTACCTACTCGGGTTCCTAAACCTATTCAGGTACTCAAATCAAGCTACCCGAAACTGTAAAATTTCCCCAATGAAGAAAGAAAGAAAATACGTTTATTTGCAGCAAACATGACGCATCAAAAGAAAAAACACAAATAAAAACATAAACAAAATAACAATTTGGGAGAAAACATGCGTCACTCTTACGCAAAACGGCCATCACTCAGCATAATGCTAAAACCCTATACGAGAAAGAGCCCCAGCGCTGGTTTTTAGCGACAGCCGGCGTTGACGTGATGACGTCAGCCAGAGCGGCATACAATTAAATAAGAACAATCAACTTTAAACCTTATCCTTTTGCGATAAAGTTGAAAAGCTATTAAATAAATTAGACAGATTGTAGTAGCTTGATGTGCTGGCGTCTGTACATATTTCGGGAAAGTTCAATAAGACTCAGACTGAAATTAATTTGTAGTAAGTAACGCTTGAATTCTGACCTACATAGATAACATTCATAATTTATTAATTAATATCAAGTTGGGACGAGGTCGCATCAACATACGCAAAACACAGAACCCATATTTCGTAACACACTCTCACAATCTCTTTGATTTTGATGGATATTGCCAATCCATTGCTTCATATGTCCGAAAAATCTGTCCGCTCAACAACCTAAATAACGCTACGAATGTTGTTGAACTGTCAAAATTAAAGCTGTTGCTATGGTTAGTATATCAGGTACGGATTAACCCCGCTGGTTAAATCGCAAAAATGTAGCTACCTAACATTTTCAGTGAATTATAATTACATATACCTAATGTATTCCATTCAGCTTTTACCAAGTAAGTTCCCCATTTCTCTTAATACAGGATGGCCTTAATATCGTACCTCACAATGTAAGCCCTTAAATCTAAACAAACAAAAATAAAACACCAATTTACCGCTAACGTATAAAAAGAGGGGTGTTGTGTTTACCCCGTAAAACCAAGTTAAATGGCCAATGAAACACCATGTACATTTTAAGTTGGACAATAGAATGTAATTCTGTGGTATATTGGCCTCAATGATTTAGCATAAAGTCTAAGTGTAGTGGCTGAGTGGATAAGAAAAGCGGGTTTACTATAAAAGAAACGATTTCTTGTAAAACACAAAAGCTCTTTGTATTTAAATGTTACATAAAATCATATTTTTTCCCAAAATGCTTCAATGAATAATCACTACATATAACTTGAATAGCATAATAATTCGCGTTGGAACATATACTTACGTCAAATTGTGCCACTCTTTGGGAGTAACATAAATCCAGCAGTGGACATATTTCCGTTATAATGACGATAATGCCACCTTCATCATCATCATCATTTCAGCCGACAGACATAGGTCCTCCCCCAAGCACCTCCACTTCGACCGGTTCTGTGCTTTTCGCATCCAACGGGTTCCTGCGGCCTTCACAAGGTCTTCGGTCCAACTTGTGGGAGGCCTTCCAACGCTACGTCTTCCGGTACGCGGTCGCCACTCCAGAACCTTTCGGCCCCGTCGGCTATCTGTACTGCGAGCAATGTGCCCTGCCCACTGCCACTTAAGTTTGGCAATTCTTCGGGCTATGTCGGTTACCTTGGTTCTCCTGCGAACCTCCTCAATTATGATGCCATATCATGTATATTTTAGTCAGAGCATAATATTTAAAATCTAAAGATACTTATTTGAAAATCTACATTGACTCTTTTCCACAATGTATTAAACCACATTTTTCCACATTGTAAACACACATTCTCTAGCTGAATCTATCGAGAATCGAATGGTAAAAGCCTGCTCGATACTACTCGGCTCTGTACTCGATGACTCGATGACTCTGTCATCAAGCCTTATTGAAGTTTGTTTGTCTGGGTTAAAAATACTTTGAGCTTTAAAAAAAAATCTTTAAAGGAAATTATACTGATCTCCAGTTTTATAGCATTGCAGAAATTATAGCATGTGCTGGTATAACAAGATTCTCCATTAAAAATGTTCAATGGCTAGAGGAACTTAAAATGTATTAATTTTTTACATAAATTCCATTATATTTTTATATTAATATTCTCTCTGCACCAAACCATTGAACCAAACGTTGTTCAGGATTAATGTGTCATTAAAAAATAAGGGAACTCCCTCTAAACTGCTTTAAATAAAAACTACACAAATGGCTTATTGGTAGTTTTTAAGTTATTGTTTGCCCTGGCTGGAGGCCTTAATTCGAGGCATCCACAGGAAAGTCCGGTTAAGCAGTAGCCATGCTCATAAAGGATGAACTGCGAGATGCCATTGTTAAAAAAAAAAATGGCTTATTGGTAATTGTTTTTATAGTGTTAAAGATTTTTTTTATAAAAAAGTAGCAGATAAATATAAGATAATTATGATCCTGAGATTTAATTATATTATAAGTTTATATACCTTTTATTCTTATATGTTCAAATAAATACGAAACCATAATAACCAATGTTACTAAAAATGTTTTAATTTTAACAAATTAATGTGTTAAATTTGCTACATTTAACATATTTAAATATTTGTATGCCAGTCCATGGCGAAACATGTAAGATCATAACTTTATTTATAAGACCTTAATGTACCATGTTTTAAAGCAAATAAATATATTCTATATTCTACAGCCAAACTTGAAAAATCAGCTTGGACTTTTCAAGCACACACAGCCCCGAAATTTTAATCAAATCATCTGAATAATTTTGAAGGATACTGCTAATTCATATCTTCATATTATGTTTGAAAAATTTGTCTGCTCAACAACGTCAATAACGCAATGAATGTTGTCAAAATGAAAGCCATTCTTACTGACAGTGTGTTACGCAATTACCAAAAAATCTTAACAAAAATCTTCCCGCTAATCTTCCCACCACATCGTCAGTCTAATCCAAGGTAGAACGCAAAAACCGCTAGGGTGACCATAAACTTTGATTAGATTTTGTAACACGCGGCTCCGTCCTACATTAGAATGCGTGAATTGGCGCCGAGTAATTGGATTTTTCGCGTCATCGCGTCTGATCTCCTGTATCTTGGTTACCCTAAAGTTCTGGAGTAAGGGGTGCTTCATACCGACGTGACACTGACATGTTCTGAAGGTCAAGTCTCGTAATTTAAAACCTAAAAAAACTAGTCGCAGTCTCATCTCGGCGACAAACAAATGTCAAAAACTTGTCAAAATATAGGGAAATTAAAAGTATTTTTGACAGACTGAGACTGAGATCGTTACTGTTAACGTTCTTAAAATTACTAGAATTGCCCCTTCGACTTATAGTCGGATATCTATTTTGCATGTCATCACTGTCACTAACACTCGAAAATTAGGGAGAGAAAATAGAAAGAAGAAAATATATTTATTTAGCACAGTCTAAAAGGCATACTTGAACAATCCATACTATCAACACTGCATACTAATATTATAAATGCGAAAGTGTGTCTGTCTGTCTGTCTGTTACCTCTTCACGCTCAAATCGCTGAACCGTTTTAGATGAAAGGTAAAAAGATAGTGTGAGTCCCGGGAAATAACATAGGATAGTTTTTATCCCGATATTCCCACGGGATCGAAACTTATGCGGGTGAAATTTCGGGGCGCTTCGATATCCGTGGGGTGGCTAGTACAAAAATAAAAGAGTTTAAAAGAAAAGTGGTTAGATAATATAAATAAGAAGAGTGGTTAGAGTTTATCCAAAATCCTCTATGCTTCAGTGAAACGCATCGATCTCTTTTCATGCAGAATTGTCCTTTTGAGTTTTTTTTTTCTTTAGCCATTTTGGGAAATAGTCCATTAGAGACTCAGTTGCCATTTTAAGAAGTGGGCATTCTGCGCCTAAATCGTTTCACGGGAAGACTAAATCGCCTATCGGGAATTTGAAACAAACATAGCATAAACAAAATCATGTTTTGACATTGGAAATGTCTTTTAGTTCGCACCAGTGCAGGCTCCGATTTCACGGAAAAAGTGCGTTCCCCTTATATCTCGGAGAGTTGTGAAGATATGATATTCAGAAAAAGACGCGTATTCACGAGAGCTGTAAGGTGCAAAAATAATTATTCGATAAGTCGCAAATAAAAAAAGTTATGGCTGAAATAATAAAAAAGATGATTTTTTTTCGATTTGTTTATTTTAGCGCTCGATATTTTGGAAACGAAGAATGATATCAAAAATTTGAGAAAAATTCCTCTGGACAATTTAGTCAGCTACAATTTGAGCCTCAAACAAACACGATCGGGTTAAGGGTTTGCCCAGTAGCCTAACCTTTTTGAAAAAAGGCAAAAAGTCAGAACAACATTTTGACGTTTTTATTTTGTAAACTTTCTCGTCGCTCTGATTCCGTAGATTCATTTCCAATGTGCTCGATAGTCGTGTGAGGCCCGAAATCTGTGATTTTCTTTTCATGATAGTAATACAAAAACGTAGATCATCATGATCCTTTCATAGCTTTTATTTCGTCCGCAATCATTAACATCTATTTCTACGCACGCTTCTAAACTTACGGAACCAACACAACTTAAAGGAACTACACTAGTATTCCATAATGCTACGAAAAAGTAACGTGTTACAAACTCAAATCACCAATATCTGTAGCTTGGAATCACAACTCTGGTATGTCAATGGCGGTCCGTAAACGACGCAACTTACTAACGCTAGTTTGTAATTGGTTGCGTCGTGTACTTGTCTTTGCTGGTTTGAGTTTGTAACTGGTTTATTATTGAGTAGCATCGTGGACGAACGGGCTACTGAATTAAAGGGAGAAACAATTGGTAAACCTCTCCACGATAATATTCTTCTTATTTTTCTTCGTGTCGCTGGCACGATAGTTTTGTTGGCCCAAAGCTACGCCAATTCCACGGCGTCATCGGTGCTAGCGCAGAGGTCACTTTGGTTACATGTTTTGGGGCACAAAGGGCAGGATAAAAGATGAGCATAGTTTGTGACACAGCTCCATATCCACACTCTCCGGCCGTTCCGTCGAGGTAGCCCCACTTTATGAGGTTCGACTTATATTTTCCCACTTGGGTTCAGAGACGGCTCAAGGACTTCCAAGTGGACCACGGAAGGTTATAGTTATTCATTTCCGTTGTTAATGTTTTGTACAGAGATATCCATGTGAACTTCGCCTTACATTGTGAATCTCAAACTCGAGACTTTTTGCATTTTGTACTTAGGTATTATTTAGAAGGTTTTTTTTTAAGGGATTAAGTAGGTGAGAGGTGGGGACTTTTTATTTAAATTTAGACGCTTAGTAAAAAGATTTGAATTATCCTAACTAATATTATAAATGCGAAAGTAAGTTTGTTTGTTTGTTACCTTTTCACGCCTAAACCACTGAACCGATCATCCTGAAATTTTGCATAACGTTGTCAGGTGTACAGAAACGGACATAAGGTATCTTTCATCCCGAAAAAAAATGCTGGTCCCGAGGAAAACAACAATAAAGTTATTATGATAATAGATGGCGCCACGTGTCTTTTGTCTTGATCGCAGACGAAGTCTCGGGCAACAGCAAGCTTTTCTTATAAAATCTTGTATAAATACAGATCTAAGTTCTTTTGAAGTTTTTGCATAATACGCCTGAATTGATTAGATGAGGTTTAAGATTAGTTTCAATTTGTTTAAATAATCACAACACCTGTATTCCCCAGAAAATTTATTGAAGTCAAGATTACAATCCAGTCTGAAACATTTGCAATCAGGAAAATTAAACCAATTTCGAATGAATTTTACAAATAAAAGCAATAAAGCAAATCAAAGAAAACCAATTACCTCTTTACGTAGGATGTATTAACGTACCGGTCTACCTACGTCAAATTGAAGTGAAAAGGTCATTTCTTTCTTCAGAGACCCTTTTTATACCTACCTACTTTCTTACATAAATGAAACCAATTTGCAAAATGATTCGCGACCGCAACAAAATAAATACGGCTTTATAGAATTTTAATAATTAGAATTAGCAACACAACTCCATAAGTCAGAACTGGCCTCAAATGTCAAGATTTCATGAAATAGTACTTGAATAGGGTAATATGTACTTAAGGAATTGTATTGAAGATTTTTATGATTATAATCATTCTATAAATAAAATATTTGTTACGATTTATTCCGGTCTGAACCCCTCCCCCCGCCGTCTCCTGGATCCCATGCTAGTTATTCTTCTGTTTCCATCTGTCTTCGCAGATGTTCGCGGAAGCCCGTGTTGATGATTTTCATGTTATGATGACAAAAAGGGTGGCGTCAATTATGGCTTGGTTGCGTGGAAGCTCCAACAGGATCAGCAATCCTAAAGACATTAGTTGATAAGGTGTACAGTCCCTTTATTAGGCACTGGGGTGCAGAGGCACGTGCCGACATATGTTGGGCCACGGAGCTATTAGTTGTTGTTAGGTTAGTTTGTAAGTTTTACTAACACAGCTTTTTAAGTTGTTGTTACTAATTCTGTATGGATTGTGTGTATTTTTATATGTGATCCGCAATAAACGAAATGATTATATTATTATTTACTACTTTTAATGCTTTAGCTGGGAAGAAATGACTTAGCGGTTCCCCAGTAGCATATCTGTCTGTTAAGTTAGAAGAACTTGATTCTTGACTGCCGCAAAACATACCAGACCCATTTATTTCCACATCCCCTTCCACAGTAACCCCGAAATATCCTCAGAGATAAAGACATGCCAATGAAGACAGCTCATGATAAACCGACCTCACTGCCATCCCTCCCGATATAAACCTTCATAAATACCCCAAAAACATATAGTTTCCCATAAATCTCAGCAAGGCGTTCGCACGATTTTCTTATATTTCTCTCTCATACATCAAATTACAGGTGAAACAAATTGCTAGCCACCACTATAACGCGACGTATATTTATTTATAAAGGGCGCTGAACGTGACACGACTCCGTAGTTTTGGGGTGAATATTTCTTTATTGTATTTATGTAGGACGTGTTATTGATTTAGTGCGGTTGTTTTGTAGGTGTGAAAGTTTGGGTTTTGAAGTTGGTTATGTTTATTTTGTTTGTAGGAGTTTAAATGGACGGTGATAGACGCAATCATGGTACGTGCTAGTTAAGTAGAATATCATAATGAAATCTCGATGTTTTGCTGCGTCTTGAAAACCGTGCAAAGCAGGGGCGAGGTCGCTAGCTCACAATAATGTAAGGCCTGCTCTAATCAGCAATGAAGAATTCAGAAAGTTCATGTATTCTAGGCATATCGCTAAGGCTATGCTATAGCGTGTTCAGGTGACGTCAGTTCGCATCCATTACGACGTATTTACACTGGCGTAAATGTAACCCAGTTCAAGGGATTCTTGGAAATAATGTCGAAGGTCCATTAGCTGCTTTTTGCGTTAAAATTTTTAATAGCAACTAATGTTAACAACGTTTTTGTATTGGAAAAGCGGTAAAGTACGATTCGGACCCGCACACTAAAGATTTCGTACTACAGTACAATATTTAACCAAAAAACTGCCAAAAAACCCGTTTCTTGTATGCCGAAAAACCCCTTTCACGTTTAACTTTATTTTATATTTGTTATTTGTTGCTATTGCGGTCATAGTAGTCTGTGAATTTTAAATGTCTACCTCATAGACCTATAAAAAAAGATGGACTCCGCGCCACGCATATCGAAAATGAAGCACAGTAAGTGAGACCGCTGGTACAAACACGCCTCACGCACGCTCACATTTACATCATAGTATGCTGACCGGCGGCCATTACGTGACACGACAGCGTATATCGTGAATCACGCACACATAGATCGGTATGGTGCTTCACTTTCGTTCGGTGCTTCACTTTAAAAAAATATGGACGCTACACATATTGTGGCGCAGAGTCCATATTTTTTATAAGTCTATGGTCTACCTATTACATTTCAAAAGATACAGTCCTGTGAAAGGCCGACTGACGGATTTACGGACAGCGGAGCCTTAGAAATAGGGTCCCCTTGGCACCCTTTCCCCCTTATTACAAAACAAGATTTTTGATTAGATCAGTTAAACCACCAAGCCAGTTATTGAATTAAGAACATTACTGTACAGAAATGCAGTTCTTTATACAAATTTGACAGCTTAGTTCGGTGCTAAGTTGTCATTTTATTATTAAGTACTTTGCCTACATCGAAATAAAGTTCGAAATACAAGGCGAAAAGGTTAAGGCTAGAACTAAAGTTAGATTTCGTTTTGTAATAATACGGTTTGGGTACGGAACCATAAAAAATATATTTTCTTATTACAAGATTAGTGAAGGATCAAAAATTCTATGGTGAAGGATCAAACATTCTAGGCACTCCTTTGATCCAAGATTTAAAAAAAAATTGAAACAAGACGAATGAAAATTTCAGGAAATGCTGTTCCATGCGATGTTTCCGGAATTTAATTTGCAACAAGCGATGTTACTCTTTTATTAAACTAAAGATAGGATGCCGCCACCGCTGACGTTGTTTTTCCAGGAAATTGTGACAGTGTTTAAAGGAAACGTTCTAAGATATAGCTTTATCAGAATGAAGCCAAATAAAAATGATTTAATTAACTTTTTTTATTACAAGCATAAATAGCCTACAATGTTCCCACTGCTGGGACACACCAGCCTGGGCCTACTCTCGGTGCGAGGGAGTGGGCCGTAATCGACCACGCGAGCCCAGTGCGGGTTGGTAGATGTCACATGTCTTAGAATTCTTGGACATGCGTAATCCTCACGATGTTTTGCTCCATCTATTTATTGGTGAACTTATAAATAGCAATTTCTGATCCTGAACTTTCTTGATAATTGGAATGGCTCGTGGCTACATAATAACACCCACACGGGTCAATCGAAGGTTAAGCTACGCTTGCTGCGTTCTTTTCGTGGATGGGTGACCCCTCCGTGCCTCGGAAAGTACGTTAAGCCATTGATCACAGTTGTCATTCGTAGATCTTTGATAGTCTTTACGGGTAGTCAGAAGCCCAAGAGTCTCACAACCAGTCTTACCAAGGGGTATCGTGTTATCCAGTAACTGGGTTGTGGAGGTCTCGTGTTTAGTTTGTTATACTGGGAGCCGACCCAACATAGTTGGGAAAAGGCTACGCATATTGAACCTTTCTTGATAATCTACTATTTAAGGTTCATGTGGCTAATAAGGTAAATAAGACGAAGGTTACTTACTGAGAAATGATGATTTAAACATACTTTTTCTGAGACCTTGGTAAAACTATTACCTAAGATTTGAATGTTTCCCAAACTCCAGTCAATTTTAACTAAGCGAAACAAAGTTTAGAGAATCTAGTGCTTACAAGCAATGCTCCAACCGGACGCTAAGTCCATTGTTACAGGTGCTTTAAACAACAATTCAACTTGTTTAAGTCCACTTGGAACTCTGTTCAACTCTGAAGGAATTATGTATGAACAAAGTACGTAAGCAGAGACATAATATAAAGTACAGCCATGAGGACTTATATCTACCTACCTATTTACTTAGATAGTTTTTATAGTGATTTTCTTCTACTGTATTGATTTTCATTTTTATGTTGTTATGAACATAGTATTTTGGAACCAATACTATAATGGAATACATAGAGGACTTAATTGTCTCAAAGTTGTAGGTAATCGTTATTCTATGAGAAAATTGCTTTTGAAATTTATTTAGCTTAGTGTATACATATTTGTGTCCACCTTCCACAATTTTTTTTTTATGTTTTTTTTATTGTTATCTGCCCGTCGTCATGGAAGAAGACTTGTGGCCGCAGGACGTGGTGTGCCGTCGCTTCCGCGGACAAGTACCACAGAACAGCACAAGAGGAAGCTAGTGAAGTGCGTGCACTATGCTTAGTTAGTTTTTTATAATAAAAAAATATGTATGTTTAGGTTAAGGTATTTATCTATGGGCCTGCGTCGCCTGAAATAAATGGATTATTATTTATGTTTAAGTCCCAAGTAATATGGGGCGACATTATTGCCAACCTTGTTTAAAACAAGCTTCTAGGCTGCTACTGAGAAATTCCTAATAGAAAAACCTCGCACTTTGCAGTCATGCTTGCGACCATTAGAACAACTGTTCAGTTACCTCTAATCAACTATCTACATCTCTGTAGCCTAACGTAGGTTCGCATCTGAAGAAACAGATGCGAACCTACGTTATGCAAAGTAAGTAAATAAGGAAGAAGCGTGGAGCAAAATTTAATTAGTCCAAGTTTGTATCTATCTTATCAAAATCAAATTCAAGTTCTGCACCTCCATCCACGAACGCCGCGAAATAATCAAACTACGTTTAAGTATGTAAATTTTGAAATATTATTTGCCTGAAAACTGAAAGGTGGCCTATAATACAGGGTGTACATGAACGTTAGATAGTTGCTTTAGTGTGTGGTGTTATAACCTCATTACAGCTTAGTTAGTATCTACCTCCCTCTCGCAGAGGAGGTCTGTGTCCCAGCTGTGGAGACGTTATAGGCTAATTATGAAAATATCTAACTCTGTAAATACCTACACGAAGAAAACCATTAGGTGAAGACCAAACATACGTTCATATTACAACACATTTTGCTGGAAAGATAGAAAACCTCATTCCGGAGAACTTATGAATAAAATACTTGCAAGAACAAGTTTGAGATATGTAATGGATGTTCACCCATCCACAGACTGACCTCGGCATCCACGGACTGACCTCGGCAGGCGCAGCCTTACTATCGATCGACCCGTGCGGCTATTATTTAACCACGAGCTCCTTAAAATATTAACAACGTTATGGCCAATCTCAGAGGAGATTAGCCAGGTGCGCAGGAGATATTATAGTGCACAAGTGTGTGCGCATACTCAGGTACACTCTCTGTTCCTTTACTCTCATAGTCTGATGGGACGGCAATCCGACACGACCGGGGAGAGATCAGCGCAGGACCAACGGCTTTACGTGCTATTCAAGGTACGGTGGCCTCACGTTACTGATACATTCCTACTGGAAAAAACCCAATGACACTTTGCTCGACTCGGGAATCGAATCCAGGACCCCTCGCTCAGCAGTTGCGCTTGCGGCCACGAGACCGGGCACCGAGGCATTTATTACACAAAAAAACATCATAAATTATGGGTGCATTATAATTTTTTCTTTATAAGCAGGTGACCTAAATTCACAGTCACCCTGTATTGTTTGCCATAATAGAGTTGAAAGTTATCCTACCAGAAGGGATTAAAGTTTTATCATAATCCTGATGAGTATTGAAGCGGAAAGTGTTGGAATTTCACATAAAGTAATAAAACATAGTAATTCGCTGACGACACGTTCGGGTGGGCAACTGGGCACAAATTTGATAATCGCAGGGTTGGATTTTGTGAGGTCCAGTAATTCGTAATGTGTGTTAGAGACAGCCCATCAACGAGAGGAAATGGAAAGGTAGGGAGAAGTTAAATTAAGGCTATAATAATACCAGTCTCGTTCGAGTACAAGGGAAAGGCGTCTTCTATTATAGGAGGCACGAGCATTAAACACCATGCTTTCTCAAGACGTGTTCGCGATTTGGGACTTATATTGACTGTAAGTCCAGAGGGGCAATTCTTGTAATTTTAAAAACGTTCACAGTCTGATCTCAGTCTCAATCTATCAAAAATACCTGTAATTTTCCTACATTTTGACAAGTTTTTGACGTTTCTTTGTCGCCGAGATGAGACTGAGACTAGATTTTGAACGTTTTAAATTACGAGAATTGGCCTTCTGGTTTCCTCACGATATCAAAGTCAAATCATTTGTTTCAAATATGCACTAAGACACTTTTGAACATCAAAATTACAATAAAATACAATTGTTTCTAGTCGCCCCTTCCAAAAGGTAGTTTTCGTATGGAGAAGAATGGGCAAGAAACTCCACCGTTACTCTTTTAATGTGTTTTAGAAGATTTTGTATACATTCATTATATATAATTGTATGTGAAGACGATGCACCTATAATAAATTATTACTCTATCACAATAGGTAAAAATAATGAAAAATAAAGCAATGACAAGTAAATCAATTTAGAGATAGATACATGGTACTCACATATTTACAACTATTGTAAAAGTAGATGGCTTTCCTAGAATTTTAACAAGTGTGTGAGTTACAGTTGTCACAGAATGTAAAAATCAATGTCATAAAAATAAAAAATAAATAAAACTATTATGAGATGTTTTCCTTCACCGATGTCAGTTATAGCCAAGGTAAACTCTGAAATATTTTCCAGCTTTAGGTACCTGTCCCACTGCCAGCGATTAATGAGAAGCGAGTAGTTATAGCAGCAAGTCTGACGAGCGATTACTCGCTGGTATGCATGTGTACCAAGCGTGAGTCTCTCAGCGAGTGTTCTGTCCGCCAAGCGAGCGTCGCTGTGCGAGTAGTCTTTTTAAAAGCTTTTTCGCAGCAACAAACGAGTACTCGCCGGCGGCGGTGTGAACAATTAGCGATCAACTGTTAATATTTATGTATCTCTTTCACTTTTTCCTATAATCTTTTGTATGTTTCTTGAGCGAGGAAATCGTTGGCAGCTATAGGCCGACCGCTTAGCTGTGAAGTTGCAGGCAGTCTCAGTTAAGCGGTCAGCCTATAGTGCGGTGCGGGAGGAGTGTGGTGACGTGATGCGAGAGCTCAGTGATTCGTCAACTTGTGACAACTATCACCCCTCCCGCACCGCGCAGCTACCTCAGGCAAAGTCTCAGTTAGGCGGCCGGCCTATAGCTAGTCACTTCCTCGTCGGTGATGCCATTTGCTAGTGCCATTATGTCCAAACTTCTAATTATTCTAACTTCTACAATACGTCATAGATCATGTACGTACCTAATGCGCAATGGGTTTGTCTCCCAGGGGCACCTAAGTAAGATTATCCCTTTCCTATCTAGTTTTAATATTACACGAACACATTACATGTCCGGATAATTTCGCGATTGATTTAACTCTATTTCAAGGGATTCCCTTGCGATTGAGCGCTGCGAATTTGACTCCTCTTCATTTATTTTACCTTTCCTGGTTTCTTGTGGAAGTTTTTATAGTTTTATAGATATTTTTATCATAGTTGATATGACATAATTTGTCTGTACGAAAAACGGTAAGTAGCGTTGGCAGAATAATGGCCAGGTGTACCTGGATGAGACTCGCCCAGACCGGGGTAACATGCCACCAAAGTGAGACGCCTATACTCATCAGTGTGTGGAACAAGGTTGGCAATGATGATGACGAATATGCCTATCAGCTTATTATAAACAGCTGTATCACATCACACTATAATCATTATAAATGCGAAAGTTTGTTATTCGTATATTTGTAAGTTCTTCACGCTCAAACGGCTGGACAAATTTTGATAAAATTTGGTATGGAGCTGATACCCTGGGTTAACACATAGGGTACTTTTTATCCAGATATTCCCACGGGATCGAAACATACACGGGTGAAATCGCAGGGCGCAGCTATTCGTACCATAAAACGGAAGTTGTATTCGACTGTATATTGTTTCCATATAGAAACTAGTCATTATTCATCTCCCTTTAAACTTTTACGTACACATTTAACATTACGTTTGCATGCGCCGAAGGAGCAAGGAACTGCTTTTGTTTTTTATTCCAATTAACTTACATAAATATATCTACATACGAGTATTTGCTCGTGTTTTTTTCTGATACAAATAAACATACTTTTCTTTATTTCTTTTCCATAAAAATTGCTCGTAAAAACAGGATATTAGAAATTATTAATGAACAAAAGCTGTCATTCGTGGATCTTTGACAGTCGTAACGGGTCGTCAGAAGCCCAAAAATCTGACAACCAGTCTTACCAAGGGGTATCGTATTATTACTCAGTAACTGGGTTGTGGAGGTCGGGTAGACAGTCGCCCCATGTAAAATACTGGTATTCAGCTGCATCCGGTTAGACTGGAAGCCGATCCCAACATAGTTAGGAAAAGGCTAGGCAGATGATATAATGAAAAAAAAGCTATCTTTACCTTTTGACTTTGTTGAATACAAAAATAGTCTGCAGATAAAATATCGATAAATAAAAAGCTCCAAGATATTCGGGTCAGCAGGAAATCTAATTGGAACGAAGAGCAGAACCTAAATAAAACGGTGCATTTTTCAGCGGATCTTGTATTCATAAATAGCTTCACTACCTGTTTTCTAGGTTGTTATTTTGCACGGAATCTACTATTTGGAATGGACAACTAACTTCAACTTTCTGAATTCTATAAGCGGCTGTAAATGGTTTAGCGCGCTCGCACACAGCTTATTTTTTGTAGGTCCTACAATCGGTCAGATTAATTCGAGCCGAGTTGGTCACCGACGTTTTGTAGAACCTGTGTGTAGATACGTTATTTTGTGCGATGTTTTCTGCTGTTTTATTTAGCTCCTGAAAAAAATTGTATACCGTCTGCGAACGCTCTAAATTAAAATACAATGCTTTGAATATGAGTTTGCACGCAATAAATTAATATCAATAAGAATATATTTTTAATAAAAGTTTTTTTTTTTTGAATTATCGCCGTAATGACTGTCTGCTTCTTGATAGTCTATGTAATTGCAGATATAATTGACATGAGTTAGTTTTGCTAGACGACATCATTGCAGACCAAGACAAATAAGGATGGACGAACTTGACTCCTACCGAAAGGACTGTCCCGCAATTTCAGAGAACAGGCGTGTCGGGAAAAGAGGAAAGGAGGTCTTAGCCGCAATCGCAGCAGTGAGATTAGTAGAGATTACGGGCTAAATATACAGAATGTTTTTTTTTATTTTACTTTTTTTCTAAATTTTTTACAGGGTGTTCTACCCATGAATATGAACAACTTTCATTATGGGACCAACTCTAAAATCGCCAAAAAAATAAAAACTGCAGTTTAATACATACGACCAAAATGTATGAATCAGCAGATTTTTTTCCGTGATTTCAGAGTTGGTCCCATAATGAAAGTTGTTCATATTCATGGGTAGATCACCCTGTAAAAATTTCGAGATGGTAAAAAAAATATTCGCTATGGATAAATAGTTATTTTTAACCGACTTCAAAAAAAGGAGGAGGTTATTCATCATCATATCAGCCAACGGACTGCTGGATATTATCCTTCTACTGAGATAAAGTACTACGCTAGTAATATTAGTTATATGTAGCCTTCCTAGAAATGCCACAGTGACTAGTGGGCACTGATTTGTCCAGTTCCAGAGCCCGCGACGATTGATTTGATGGATTATCTGCGCAGGACAGACTTTACCAGACATGTTCATCGTATCAGTGGTTCAGCAGTTTCAATATAAACAGGTTTGTGCTGTAATATAGTATGGAGAGAAAGAAAAATAGGTTTATTTGTCACAGAAACACGTGCATACAAAGAGATAATAATTATTAATTCTAATAATAAGGAAAAATAAATAAAAACAAAATATATACTATCTGTAATTACGACCACAAAGCAGGATAGTCGACGACTGCACGTCATGGCTGTGAAAGGCTCCACTCAGCATTATGCTGAGCTATAGGGGACCCACAGCACAGCGCTGATTTTCACTGGTTACCCTATAGCAGTTCGTCGTGGACATGGTACAAGTCCCGTCACGGAAAAAGAACGCTAGCGTTTATACCTGCGCACTGAGTGATTTAACGCTCAAATTGGTGGTATGAAGGGAGCGCGACTCTAGTAAAGTAACTAGGTATTATGATTCTACAATAAAACAATTACACTTATATTATTATAAAACAATAGCATAGTACTTTGGGACACGACTGTACCCGTGCACAGACAGACCCCTTTCACTGTCGCTCAGCGTTCTTTTTACGATGACTGTACAATACCGGCTCTCTTGACATGATCTGTCACCAGAAGACAGCCGCCGCTACGCAACCATCGATGCGAGGCTCTGGTAGAGTGACAGTCACCTTTATTTATTTTTAAATGGCATCTCGCAGTTCATCCTTTATGAGGATGGCTACTGCTTAACCGGACTTTCCTGTGGATGCCTCGAATTAAGGCCTCCAGCCAGGGCAAACAATAACTTAAAAACTAAGCGACAGCGCTAAGGGTAACCCCCTGCGGGGTTCGGACCTCGGCTCAGGGCGTCGCTGGAAGAGGACAGCAAGGGACAGGCTGGATCGGTATTATTATTAGTGTTTAGGGGCGAATTTAAAACTACAGGCTCAGCTGCGCGGGCTGGTTCGAGCAAGGGTCGGGGCGGGCACGGTGATGGTGCGGGACGTCGCGACGGGCCTCGGCGGCGAGGACGGAAGGACGGATGTCTGAGCTTGTGTTTGTGTTGTCGACTGAGAGTACTCGTGGCCTTACTGCTCTCCTGGAGGAGGGTAGTGGCGTCGTCGGGGATAGTGAGGGTATGCCTTGGTCGGCGAATCCTACTTATGCGGGAGGGAGTGTATCGGGAGGCCGCCGCAATCCGCCGCGGGTGCTTTATGGCAGAGTCAAAGAAGCGCTTGGAGAGGCGTTTCATGAACTGCTGGATGGTGGGGAGTCTGAGATCTAGATGCAGATTCACATTTCGGACATAGAAGGGGGCTCCCGTGACCTTTCGGAGGAAACGGTTCTGGAGGGTTTGCATTTTATGCAGAAATCGCGGCTTGGCGTGTGCGAAGACTACGCAAGCATAGGTCATGATGGGACGGATGACCGCGGTGTAGAGGCGCAATTTGCACTTGAGTGACAATTTGCTGCGGGCAGTTATCATGGAGTGGAGCCTACCGAGAGCGAAAGAGGCGCGCGAACGCGCCGTCTTTATGTGCTCGTTGAAGGTGAGGTTGTGGTCTAGGATGACACCTAAGTATTTGGCTCGCTTTCCCCAGGGGATCGGCTTGCCATACATAGAGATCGGGCGCGGGAGGGGGGGGGGTAGTTTGCGCGGTTTCGAGAAGATGACCGCCTGACTCTTATCGGGGTTGACCTCGATTCTCCATTTCCGGAACCAATCGCTCAAGGCGCTTGCGGAGGTTTGGAGGTTTCGAGCTATGGATGACTGGTTGACACCCGAACAGTATATGGCAGTGTCGTCGGCGAAGAGCGCCAACTGTGCCTTTTTACTGTTCGGGATGTCACTAGTGAACAGGGTGAAAATGAGGGGAGACAGAACGGAACCCTGGGGGACTCCGGCGCGGATGGGGTGAGGGGGAGAGAGAGCGCCCTCGATACGGTAGCGGAAAGTGCGGTCCGACAGAAAATCTCGTAAGATGAGCACGAGACGGTCTGGCACACCTAGCAGGTACAGCTTATATAATAAGCCATTGTGCCAGACCTTGTCGAACGCCTTCGCTATATCGAAGAACAGGACGCCTGTCGAAGCACCTCGCTGAAAAGCAGCGCTAATGTGCTCGACTATGCGGTGGAGCTGGTGGATGCACGAATGCTTCGTGCGAAAACCGAACTGTTCGGGGGGGATGAGGCTCTTTGCTTCGGCATAGTCTTTGAGGCGCTTATAAATAAGCCTCTCGTAGACTTTGCCGAAAACATTGAGCAGACTGATGGGGCGGTAGCTGGAGGGCTCAGACTTGGGCTTGCCTGGCTTAGGGATGCCTATGACTGTGGCTTCTTTCCACATTTGGGGGAAGATGTTGTTGCTCAGGGCGCCATTGAAGATGGCGGTCATGAGCAGTATGAGGGGGGCGGGGAGGAGTTTGTACACCCTATTGGTGATACCGTCCGAACCGGGGGCTTTGCGGGTTGCGAGCCCTTTTATGATGTCTTGCACTTCGTCGGGAGTGACGGGAGGCAGAGGATCATCAGGGTCTTCGACTGGCGGGAGGGAGGCTCTCCGTTCGACTTCAGCGTTCACCTCGTCGAGGTGCGCTCTGTCTACTGGTTGAGAGCTGGGAGTGCATTGAGCCTCTAGGCTGTCGGCTAGGTATTCGGCCTTTTCGAGGTTTTCGAAAGCGACCGTTTTGTCGGGGCGTGTGAGGGGAGGAACTGTGGCCTCTTCAGAGGAGCGGAGCTTCCTCTGGAGTTGCCAGAAGGCGTGGTGGGTGGGCTCGAGTTCGCCGATCAACTTATCCCATCCCTCGGAGCGCCACTCCCCTATGCGTTTCTTTACAGCACGCTGTAAATGGCGCATGTGGGATTTGTTCGCGTCGCAGGGAAAAGAGTCGTAGGCACGAATGGCAGCGTTCTTCTCGGTCACCAGTTCACGTACGTCATCGGGCAGTTTCCAGCGATGGTCTTCCATCACTGGAACTTCCCGTGAGCAATCCGTCAGTACGGATTGAACGTGCTCTGTGAACGAGTCGATCGCCCCAGTCGTGTCTGCGACTGAGATAATTTGCTCGGGGATGGAGTCTAGGTGGGGAGACGTGGTGGATTTCAGTCTTTCGCTTACTTTCCTCCAGTCGGTGACTATTTTGGTCGGGGGGGGCTGGTTGGGGTCGTGCGGGGGGCCCGAGTAGGGGGCCAGGTGCAAGATGACCGGGCGGTGGTCAGAATTAAGCTCTTGTACCGTCTCGATAGACTGCAAACGGAGGTTTACATTCTTGAGAAGCGCTACATCGAGAACGTCAGGAAGTTGGGCGGGGTCGCCCGGGAAATGAGTGGGATACATCGGAGCGATGATATCGAAATTGAGGGAGTCGCCTAGTTTGAACACGATCCTACCTCTGGTAGAGGTCGTGCTGCTATTCCAAGCGGGATGTTTGGCATTGAGATCCCCCGAAATGATGACGGAGTGACTCATACCGAAGAGGGTAGTGAAATCGGTAGTGAGAGAGATGGGATCCTCCGCACCATTGATGGGCGGGATATAGGCGGAGATGATGGTGATTGCGGGGTGACCGGTCATGCCGAGCCGACAGATTGAGATCTCTAGCTGAGAGATAAGGGCGGGCGGGTCTATCGGGATGCAATGGAGGGACTTCCTATAGTAGATGAGGGTACCGCCCTTGTGGCAGCGAGACCTGTCATTGCGAACTATCTTGTAGTTGGCAATGTTCGGGTTCCGCAGATGGGGCTTCAGGAAGGTTTCCTGGACTAAGAGGACATCGAGCTGATAGTGACAGTCACCAGCCAGTGTCACTCTTATATCCGACCTTTTCGGTGATTCCAGTAGCAAGAAAACTAAACAGCGCCACTTAATGTGGTGTTCCTTGAAGACTGCTACACACTGGTGACCAAACGAACCTATGTTTAAAAAAAATCAAGACAAACCCTTCAGCACATAAATATTCAAGTAACCGATACAAAAACCTTTAACAAAAATATAGTTGCTTGTATATTTGGCAGACGTTTGCAACTTACGCTTTTTCCACGCTGCCGATTCGTATGAAATGCAAATGAGGCGGTCGTTGCTTGTTTGTCATTTTGTTTATACAAAAAATACTGGAGAACGAGTGGCTACGAGTGTGTAGGATAAACATTCGTTCTGTATTTCTGCGAAAATGTAGAGTTGTTTTAAAATTCTATAGTATTTTTATTGGGGCTGTAGAATTGAGTTTATGTTTGATAATTTATTTATTTCAGACAACAAATAAGGTCCAACAAATAATGACTGCTCTTGGGAACTAAATTAACTGAAGCTACATTTTGATAGTGTATGTATTTATTTATATCCATAAGAATTTTCAAAAACCGGCCAAGTGCGAGTCGGTCTTACACACGAAGGGTTCCGTACCACTGTATAATATTTAATACAATTTTTTTTTATTTGTTGTTATGTCGGCCATAGTAGTTCATACTCTGAAAATTACAAGAAATAAATTTCAAGTATCTGCCTATTATATCCGGTTCAAAAGATATACCCTGTGACAGACAGACGGACGGACAGCGGAGCTTTAGTACTAATGTCCAGTTGGCACGGAACTCTTAAAACTACTATTTAGGAAAGAGACACAATACGTTGCCAAATTTAATTTGAAATGATTTTGAAAATTTTAAACAAAACCCAGAAAATTCACTATCAACGATATTTAAAATCACAAAAAACAACACAGAAAACCGGCAAAAACTCTTCATATTCCTCCATTTCGTAACGCTATTGTGATTACTGATGACTTGACAATTAATAAGACTGTCTAACATTTCCATCATCGTCTCTTGGGTACATTACCAGTCGACATCGATGCATATGAATATTTCGACGGCATATTTTAGTTTGTTAATAGTTTTAATTAGTTTTTTGTTTTTGTTTAGATATAATATTTTTATTTACATGGTTTGTTATTTTATTGAGTATTAGAAGTTTATCCAGTTAGTGTACACATCTCTCACATATTTTCAAAACAGACAGTTGCACAAGCCTAATAAACCAGCCTCTACAAAGATCCAACTAAAACAACAAATATTTCTAAATACCCGCTCGACTGAATCCCTGGTTACGGTTGACGGCGCCTGGCACGTTACACTGCAGTAGACACCACAAATCGATGCTTAGTTCTGTGTTCTGCTCTTTGATGTCTGTTTTAGCCCGCCGTCTCATGCCAGTCAAGCGAACACGAAAACTTTAAGATGCAAATGGTTTTTATGAAACTGAGTTGGTTTCTGTTGGGGTTAGAGCTGTAGTTGATTAGAGTTTCTTTAAATAATTGGATACAAAAATTATTTTTAATTATACACTATTTATACAAGCTGTCAAATAACATTAAAATATTCATAGGCGGGTATCGATTTCAAAACACGATTAAACTATAAGAAACTATTATATGTTAATCTATGTGTCAATAAAACAATGTTATATCAATTCACCAATCATCTCAATAAAAAAATATTAAACGATAATTTTTTCAGTCAAGTCATTAGTGAATCAATTCGCATTTCACGTTAATAAATAACTATTTTACCGAAATCTGCTGAAAACTTTATTTTTCAGCAGATTTCGGTAACACTTTTTCACGAATCAGATACGAGTTTCATAGCGACCGTTGTTTAAAATGACGGATAAAATTAATGACTCCCTTGACAGATGCAGGTGACTAAATCGCCACCCTGTATTATCAATATTGCCTTCAACAAATATTGATTTTATTTGTGTCATCTAGATACTTAAAGCTGCCACTTCTTCTTCCCAGCAAGGCAAGGTGAAAGGCGGACATTATGGGGGCAGTCTTATGTAATTTTCACTTTCGAAAAGTGCTGATTCTCACCCTAATTTGAATATTTGACTCTTGATTTTGATTTTGGAAGTCAATTTTAATGTGCTATAGCCAATCAAAAAGCTTTTCTAAGCTTGCAATATAATTTCAGAACCAAGGGTTTCCTGAGCAAGTTTTTTTTTTAAACTCCCAACACCCGTTTCTCATAAAAAAAAACAGTATTCAAGATTAACTTACTACTTAGGTACTCTTAAGATTTTCCTTATGAAACTGCATTTCTTAAGAAAGAATCTTTTTAACTTCCTAAGAACTTGTGTTTAAGTTTTAACTCCTTCCTTTTAATCCTCCATATCCTGTTCATGTTTCTTGTCGATTTTCTCTACTCTATATACAGCTATAATGCGCGTTCTAACGAAAATAATGCCTTAATCAACATGCATTGCACAAGGCTTAGTATCGCAGTACAATATCATCAGTGGGGCGCTGTTTGTCTCGTCTGTTTGTCTGACGGTTATCCAACTCGTCGTAATCCTTTAGGCTTGGTTATATTCAGCAACCTGCTTTAAATCATGTATTGTTTGACTGTTATTAATTTGAAAGGAACTTGCCGAACGATGCAGACACTTTAGTAGCATTTATAAATGAAACTAGCTGTTCCCGCGACTTCGTTTGCAATCCAGGATATAAAGTAGCAGTAGTAGCACGATAGACCGTGACTTGGAGATGTCCTTCTCCAAGTCACGGTCTATCCATGTGCCAAATTTCATCCAAAGCTGTTCAACCGCAAACAAACTTACTTTAGCATTTATAATATAAGTTAGGACACACGAAGAAAATAAAAAAAAAACTTCAAAAGTTTCGTGGCGGGAATTAGCTATTCTCCTCTTTAATTTTGCAACATTTTTGGACAGTGATAATACTGTTATATACTTTACGCCTGTTTCATTTTCTCGCAATCAAAGTGAAAACCAGAGTGTATACCTCGGGCATAAACAAGCCGCTTTACCCTTCGACTGAATTATCCCCCGAGCTGCAAGCGAGGGTGGATATAAACGTCTCAGGGTAAAATGGCTTCTTTTATGCACTAGTTGTACAATCTAATATTTTAGAATTGTTGTCCGTTTGTCTGGATGTATGTTCCGGATTGGCGCAAAAACGACTGAACGGATTTGGATGAAATTTGGCACACAGAAAGATTGATAAATGATAAATGATTCGGTTAAAGTTTAGAAATGTGCCGTCGCGCTAGAAAGAATGTGAGACTGTATTGGTGTTCTAAGGTGTCTTCTAAAACGTACACATTTTTTTTATAATACTGTGTGACCTAAACCCGCAATGCACATATCATCAAAGGCTACTTAAGGCACACGTATCGTATACTATTTTATAGCTCGTGTGACCTAAACCCATACGAGCTATAAAGTAGTTTAGGATACGTGTGATTTAATTTGTCTATTAATGCACGGAGTTTAAATGGACTACTTAAGTCACAAGTATCGTAATGTACAATTTTTCCGGAAATGCGTATTCATTTTTTAATTAAAAAGTAGTATTTTTAGGACGCAGTTGGATGCGAGAAGCACAGAACCGGAGTGTGAAGGTGCTTGGGGGAGGCCTATGTCCAGCAGTGGACGTCTTTCGGCTGAAATGATGATGATGATTTTTAGGTTAGGAACAGGGGGTTTTTTAGGTAGGTGGAGGGTTTAAAAGACCCTCTACCACCCCTAAATAGTCTCACATTCTTTCTAGTGAGGCGGCGGCATGTTTCTAAACCCAACCCAGTTATTCTTTTAGCAGAAAAACCCACAAACCATTTTCTACTTCATCAACATATTATGTTCTTTATCATCACTTTGTTCATAATTTCATATAAACACGTAGCCGCGAATAGTTTTATTATTCAACTTCGTCGGCGAATATCTTATGAGGTGGCGTTACGAAGTTAGCCTTACTAACAAGGTTTCTTGAATTAGATTCCATAATTCATAGTTTGAGGCCCATTGAACTAAATATGCTAATGGTTAAGAGAAATATGGGGGTTGACTTAGAAATATTACCATTTGTGGTAGTATGGTTATTATGAAAAACAGTTTTTAGGTTTTATTACTTCGACTTCGTCCGCGTGAAATTTCTTGTTATGCTATTACTTACTTAGTTTTTGCAAAGCGTTCCCTCTGAATTTTTTAAAATTGATTTTTTTCATAATATTGATTCTTTTTAATATTGAAGCCTTCCTCAAGAATTAGGCCATCAAATACAAAAATAATTTTTCAAATCCGATTGATAGTTCCGGTGATTAGCACTCCTTCATAAATAGTAATGTCAAAAAGGATAATGTAACGCGGATAAATATAATGTATGTTAGGTAATACGTGCTTTCTGATCAAATACCAATAAATTTTCCACACAGCCATAAAACAGAAATAGTAAATCACATACCAATACTCTGAACCCGGCAACGTTGATAAACCCTCCCTAAGACACCTTGACATCGCAAATTTCAAGGCCTCATTCCGAGGTGCCAAAGGTCAGGCAGCTTGATTCGTAAATAGTAAACTTTGATTAGATTTGTTGTATCCAGTCCCAACTCGAACATTAGAATGCAAGCCAGGGACAGTTGTGTAATTGAATTTTTCCAAGTCATTGAGCATGAATATATTCCTCTTTTTTCGTACCATTCGTATCCGCCACCTCTTTTATAGTTCGCGTCTGTGATGCGTGGAATATAAAAATCGAAATGGATTCTTTTTTTATGACTGTACCACGTTCTCAATTTATGATGTTCATATTTAATGCAGTCCGTGAGTGGTCTGGTAACACCTTGCTCGATTGGGATGTTTACCTACCTGTGGCCGGATAGAAGGACTGATCAATATTCGATACTGATCGTGATACTTTTAATGGAGGCATTTTGTGAACTGTTTGATTTAAATCGGTAGGTATTGATTTGGTTGTTAGTTATAAGCAAAAGTTTACATTTTTTTAAATAGAAATCAAAAGTTCGATCTTTGAGGACACGTTGACTACTACCATGTACTTAATACTACTCAAATAAATATTCAATTTAGTTTTTTTTTTGTTTTTGTTTAGGTTTTGCCATAAGAGCGTATCCGTAAACCAACTGTGGGATAATTAATTCATTTTACTAACTTAATGAAAAATCTTACTGAAGATTCGACCAACCGTTCGATCATTGACAATCAAAATAATAAAACCCAACAAAAAAAATATATTCAACAAAGAAAAAAACTAAAATACCCGATAAAAATTGCATGGCTATTAAACCTAAATTGAACACGAACTGAAATGCAGTTAAAACTAGCACACTACGTACACCATTTTAATTGGCATCATAAAAAAGTACGCAGTTAGTACTTCAATTTTGTTTTGACACGAGTCTCAAATAAAATTGCTATCCGCGCCAAAACCAAGCTTCGTACGAAAAAAGGGATTTCGTTCGTTTTGTGTTCACAAAGGTTTCAGTATGTAAGCGGATTTACTGGAAGATTAAGAAAAATAAGCGAAAATATAAAGTACGCACAATATTCTTAACAATATCAGTGGATTGTGGTTTAGTAGATTTATGAATAAAATGTAAGAAATTGAATATTCCCTTAGATAAGTAAGATTACTTTTTCTTCACCCACTTAATATATTCTCGTTACTTTTTATGTTTCACAAGAAACGGACTGGGTTCTTTGAACCTTATAGCGGTTTACACTAAAGGTTATGTGCTTTAGTTAAGCCTCACTTTTTCATTCTGTTTTAACCTAGAGAACATTTCCTTTCGTGTAAATTACTACCAACTTATATTGTAAAGACGTATTTCAATTAATTATATAAATTACTTTCGAATTAATTACAGGGGGCCAAGTTATTTCCTTGAGGCACTCCAGAAACCAAATAACTACATGACAACCCATATCATTCAAAATTTAATGACCTAATAATTTCGTTGATACAATCTTGAAACTGTCACGATCAACGACCTTTATCGGGGTATTATCTTCTATTTTTCCAAAAAATATGCTATGGCATACTCTATCAAATGCATAAGGTAAGTCACGCTAAGTGGGGTGGGTACTGAAAATAGCTTGTATTTTCTATCGGCACGTTGCTACCACGACTGTGAATAACCAAACAGACCTGTTCAAGTAGAATTTAATCAACTTAGACACGCGACCTCTCACGCGAGCGCTTTCCTCGTTGCCAGCAATTATCATGTCGATTTTATACTGATTGTGTTTTTGTGAGCCTTGAGTGGCGGACTTTCCCTTGACTTTTTTGTAGCGTGTAAAGCTTATTGATTTTGAAACGTGTTAGTTTTTATGCCTACGAAAGTACCTATCCAGTATTTGTAAAGACACCATCAAAATGTTTGCGCTTTAAAAACAAATGAAAATGCAGACTTGCAGATGACAATGGTACACGATTTATAGGTGAAAAGTATTTCAAATCGTCATAAAACACAGTGTTCCCCAATACGTTGTAAATCTATGTTCGAATGGACTATCCCTGGCTTTTTTCTTTATTGCGCGGCTCGCAGATGTCACATCGCATTGATATACAGCCTATGCAGCCATTAGAACATCATAAAACGGGATATTCTGATGGCGGAAATAAAAATACTCCCATAATGAATGCTTTTTCGATTTAGTCATTGCAGCAAATGCGGCGAAGTTACATAAGTTCTTTAAAATAATGTATAATTATAACTTTATATCACTTTAGCCACTTAAACCCATAGTCCAACTTTTTATTTTTCCATACCTGCAATAGTCCTACACCAACCGGGGTTATCCTTGGGTGCACTTGCATAGTGCACAGGGATAATCGTCGGTTGGTGTCACATTTCATTAAAATTTCCTGGGGCCTCTGCGAGTTGACTTCGGCCCCTCTTACGCCTTCCAAAGGACCGGGACTCAATGGTCCCGAGATATGAAAAAGATAATCTTATATATAAAAAGGAATCGCTAAATATGTTGACCGATTTCCTTAATTCTTTTTTTATAATATTCCTTGAAGTACGAGGATGGTTCTTAAGGAGAGAAAAAACATTGTTCGAAAAAAAAAATTTGCAGCCGTGCGAAGCAGGGGCGGGCCGCTAGTAATAAGATAATAATTGCCAGTCATATAAGAAAGCTTTCAAAATTTAGTTACTGCACGCGGTGATCATTTTACCCAAACGTGTATCAAAAATTATACAAATAAATTGAAAATACTTCTGTTCAGCTACCATTTTCAGAAAATCGTAGAATCTAAAGTTGTGACCAAAAAATTGGACGTCAAAAGCTTTTTCTAACTGTGTATCTAAGTTGTAAATCTATGTTCAAACGGAATCCCGCGGCGCCTCCCGCTTTTTTCTTTATTGCTCGGCTCACAGATGTCATATCGCATTGATGTACAGCGTGTGCCACTATTGGGACACCATAAAATACGTCAATAGATGGAACTGAATTTGTGAAACGTCGATTCTTGATGGGACTCGTTGTAAGTAATCTCTTTGCGATAGATTGTGAACGTTTTTAGTTTTTAATAGATTGCTTTTATACATGTTCCGAAGAATATCATGCTCTCGGATATTTATAACTTATTTAAGTAACGACCTAACGACGATAAAGACTAACGATAGCCTGACCTCCAGAAGACAAGTGGTCATCGTATTATTGGTTCAGCAGCTTCAATATCATCAGAGAATATGATATTTGGATATTTGTTCGTCGTGGATGTGGTAGGACAGCGGCTGCCCTGACTTGCTGCTCGTGTCCTCTCTGTCATCAGAAAACAGCCGTCACGTACATCGATGTGACGCTCTACTGGAGTGACTGTCACCAGCCAGTAAAACATCGTAAGATATTTGGGGAATATTTGTCTTTAATGTTATTAATACATGTCCCAAAACGCCTCGTCACAACTCTCGATAATACTTCGTGAAGGTGTGTTTGATTCCTAGATGCAGCATTGTTATTAAGTCTATTGGTCTCAGTAAAACAGTGTTTTCAATTGTGACCGGTAAACACAAAAGTTTACTACAAAGCAATAAAAAATATATAACCTTTCGCACATAAAGCTGTCAATTCCCGTCGTGTTGAATTTCTTCTTGAAACTTAAACTTATAAATCCGACCGGCAGTTTCAGAGATTAGCGAGTTCAAACAAACAAACAAATTCTTCAGCTTTATCATTAGTACATATATAAAGATAGATACCTAATCAAAACTAACGGTGTTTTATTAACATTTTTCTTTAAAGGAATTAACAATTTTGAAAGTAACATATTTGGAATATCGACCAACCGTGCCCGTGATTCTCGTACTTAAAATTCAAGACGCATCTCAGCGAAAATCATTGTCAAAAACTTGTCAAAAATGTAGGGAAATCAATAGGTACTAATATTGTAAATGCGAAATTCTGTGTATTTTTGACAGATTGAGAATTAGATTAGAATAAAAACGTTCTTAAAAATAACGGGAATCGCCCCTCTGTAGGTAGTCATATCAAATCTGGAATGGGTTGTGAAGATTAAATAGGCAGTCGCTCCATGTAAAACGCTGGTATTCGGCTGCACCCGGTTAGACTAGAAGCCGACCCCACCATAGTTGGGAAAGGGTTAGGCAGATGATAATGGTGACTTAAGTCAAAGTAAATCAAAATAATTCATTCGCCATGTATAGATATGTAGCGGTATCTATAAACGCCACATGTGAACAAAATCTACACAAAATCCTGCATCTCGCAAGCAGATTTACCGCGGAAGTAGCATATACAACGGCCCGACATGAATCATCGGGCAGTTTCCCGCCAGACACAACACCCGTCTGGTCGGAGGATCCTCTTTTCTATGGAGGATGTGTGAACTTTGCCCTCTATAGATACTTCATCATTTTCCTGCACTTATCCTAATTTATTTGGGGTCGGCGTAACATGTCTTTTTCTTCCATACTTCTCTATTAGTCAGTCGTCATCTCGGCAGTCACCTTATGAGCGTTTACGCCGTACGGCATTTCATACAAACTTTCAAGCCGTTGTTTTTCGAAATGAATGAACCGATTTTAATGAAACTTCATACGCATAAGCAGGATACAAAGGTCTAAAAAGTTAGTAGAGAACATTTTCGAAATGTCTTATTTAAAAAAAGATAACTGGAAATCTCTGTTTCTATGGAAATTTAAAATCGGTCTAATTTGGCTGTAACACAATGTTCTTTTTAGACCTTTGTATCCTGCTTATGCGTACGAAGTTTCATAAAAATCGGTTCATTCATTTCGAAAAACAACGGCTTGAAAAATTTTATGAAATGCCGTACGGCGCCGGCGTTAACGCTCTTAATATGTATATAAATGTTAATAGTACAATATACTACAGATCTGCCTACCCACAAATAAAGTCACGACTACACAGTACAGCGCACATTCCCGCGTGATTGACACAATACACGAAATGTTAACAAGCCACGCTTGTGAGTGACAGCCTATTGTAGTTAATATTAATAGCGACGCCATTGAACAGCCTGATGGCTTGTCATTACAGGCAAGTGTACGAATGTTTTGTCACGATTTCTTTTTTTCTGTTTTGAAACGTTGTGGTTGGCATTGTGGTGAAGTTGAGTATTTGTGAAATGGTGATTGTGGAAATCATTTTTTGGATGGGTGATCTTCGCAGGAAAAATTGTTAACCAGTGTGCATACTGTAGCCTTGAATTCAGCACATGATTCTAAACTTGCTAGATTAGAAATTTTTCGTCGGTTATAAAAAAAAATCAATACGGTCAAATATATGGCAGAGCAAATTTTTTTTACTGACTTAAAATTTTAATGCATTAAATACAATGCAATCATGTACTGAATTCATGGTTATAGTTTGCGCGCTGGATTAAACTGGATTACAAAATATCCTGTAGATGCTGTTAATTCAATTAATGGGTTTTATTTTTAGGGTTCCGTACCCAAAGGGTAATAACGGGACCCTATTACTAAGACTTCACTGTCCGTCTGTCTCTGTGTCTGTCACCAGGCTGTATCTCATGAACCGTGATAACTAGACAGTTGAAATTTTCACAGAATGTGTATTTCCGTTGCGGCTATAACAACAAATACTAAAAACAGAATAAAATAAATATTTAAGGGGTCTCCCATACAACAAACGTGTTTTTTTTTGCCGTTATTTTATATGTACTGTTAAATATTGTATGGTGGTACGGAACCCTTCGTGTGCGAGTCCAACTCGCAATTGGTCGGTTTTTTAAATAAAGATTTAGCTTCGCAAATTTTATATACAATGTGTAACTGAATTAATACACATCATGAAAGTAATTTATGTTCAAAATCGTTTACTGAATCGATTACTGTAATTTTTTTATAGGTTATTTTTTTATAAATTATTAAAACTAAATCTTATTTTGACATGTTTATTACGATTAATAGACGTCTGTCTCTTTTCCCTCAGACTTCCACTGTACAGTCAAAACAAACCAGAATGGACAGTAAATCCCGGACATAAGACTTTTTTTGCGACTGTGTGCGAGCAAAGATTTGTAATGTGACCACAATTTTCTCCAATAATCACTTTATCTAATTTAATAAATAAACAATGTTTTTGACATAGTAAAAATTCTGTGTATGTATTATGATTATAACTTAATTATATTTATGCTAATTGGTGAGTGTAGTAGTGTCCGTTAATTCCGGAACTTGTTGTATAATGGGTGTAAGCAGACATGTGTGGAAAAGGAAACGAGAGAACTTTGCCCATATTACGGGCTGATTACGGGCTGATTGGTTAGAGTTAGATATACACAGAGCATAATATACGTTTTTACGTAAGCACGTTTTTCAATTGCTTTCTTAGCTTACCTACTGGTAGCAAATAATAATCTGAAAACAAAACCTAAATACATAGTTTTTAAATAGAATTTTCTTTTTTTAGACCGTGAAATTGATATTATGCCTGGTTTTCGACGTCATATGGATATGAAAAGTGCAGCAAGAGCTGTTGCTATGCTTCAAGAGGGAATTAGGGAGGTATTTTTGCTGTAACTGTACAATCCAAGTTAGCGTTGGAGTGACTACCATCCACAAACTCCAGGCAAAATTCTTGGATGTCAAGTTCTAAAGCATTAATAAATAATGTCGAATACGATGGAAAGCGTCTTTTGTTCGTACTCCACTCTTTGTAGTCTACGAAGTTTGCGCAAAGTTCAAACCTTTGTGGCCGCCTCACATTTCACTGGGATTATTACAAAATCATTTGAGAAGTTAAATTTTCAATTTGTTTAATGGATACATGGGTACCTACTTGAGCTAAGACTAATCAAGCTCTTCGCTGTAAAGATAATTTAAGATTAAAGCAAAGTGAATGAGAATGTAATTAGTGAAATAATTGTTTGCTGAGACTTTGTTAATGAACATTGTGGAATGGATGCGTTGTATTATTAACAGGGTTTCGTTTGTAAAATAAAGAAGTCTTTTAATTGGTTATTTAAAAAACCGGTCAAGTACGAGTCGGACTCGCACACGAAGGGTTCTGTGTCACCGTACAATATTTAACACAACATAATATAAAAAATACCCCCTTTAATTTTTAACTTCATTTTATTTTTATTATAAGTTGTTCTGTGCACTCTGAAAATTTGAAGTGTCTGCTTATTACAGTTTAAAAGATGCAGCCCTGTGACAGACAGAGAGACGGACGGACGGACTTTTAATAGGTTTTTTTTTATTTTATTTATATTTTTGATGGATTCTTTTATATTTTGTAAATGCGAGGATTGTAGACTTTAGATCTGTAGACCATTTTTTATTTTAATAAAACCTGGTAATTGTTGACAGGTTTTAAATTGTTGTATGTATTTTGGTAGAATAAAGGATTTTTTATTTTATACTTGTTGACAGGCCTACGCTGTCCTCTCATACCTACTGTAAATTGATAACATTGTAAAAACCAATTATTTTTAAAAGAGTAACCGTAGAGTTTCTTGCCGGCACTTCTCCATGGAAACGACCAATTGGAACTGTGCACCTAGTTCTGACGTTTCATAAGTGCCCATGTAGGTTTGTTTGAAATAAAATATTTTTAACTTGATTTTGGACAGCGGAGCTTTAGTATTGGGGTCCACTTTGCACCCTTTAGGTACAGAACCCTAAACATTAATAAGTACGTAATATTAATGTTAGTCTGTGTTAATTGATTGTACCGTTAATATGTAGAGTAGGATTAAACTTTTAAGGGCACTGAAACAAATCAAGAAAAAAGGTTAGTGAAAGATGATTACAATGATTTACTTTGTATAAAACGCCTACGTTTGATTGGTTAAGGTATTTTAGTGTTAAAAATTATAGCTGACTAGCTGAGGCCGGAAATTATCCCACGGGAACGTATGTCCGAGATAAAAAGTATACAGGTTATAAATCTGCAGTTTCTGCATTAAAGAGTAACAAACATCTTATCCATCTATTCATCCTCACATACTTTCGCGTTTATAATTATTAAGTAGGATTCAATTAATTCAATTTGGTCTAGCCAAGGATTGGGTTGTAAAAAATGGTCCTTAACAGACGTCCGCTGTAATGGTCATAGTCAGTGCGATGCTGTAGAAATCATAACATCACGCCAGTATTTTTAAAGGTTAAGCAGAGGTGAATCTATAGTACACCCACAGTGCGCGAGTTATGTTTAAGTATATTGTAACAGGGAACGAGCATATTCGTGATCGTGATGTTCGTAACTGCCAGTGCTTATTTTTAACCTTGTAAGTATTTTCAATTGTTTCTTCATTTGATTTTCTTACATTGTTCTCACATATAAAAGCAAGTAGAATAATGCACACAGCATTTTGTAATGTATTGATTTAAAGGAGTGTCCTTGGAGTTTCTTGCCCGTTCTTCTCCATAGAGATCTACGTTTTGGAATGGGCAACTAGCTTCAAGTTTCTGACTAACTGACCGACTATTTGAAAATTCAAAAATGCCTATAAATGGTTTAATGGAAATACATTCTTTGAGTTTTGGTTTATTACCATCAACCAGGCATAACTAGAGACTCCGGGCTGCCACTGGGAATTTTCAGATGGAAAAACTCTATAACACTAAACATAGATGGAATGATTGTGTGTCACAGACAAAACAAAATAAATCAGACGTGTTTTTTTTTACATTACTACGAATTCCTAAAAAATGTAATGCAATTTCACGATTAGTACGAATCAAGAACATAGTCCATAGCATATTTTGACCATGATTGAGAAAAATAAAATTCGGAAAAATTTCTTATGCGATTATTAAAAAAGTAACTGTTCCTCGCAGCTTCATTCGCGTGAATTTTAATACCAGTACTAGCAGAAGACAGCAGACGAGACCTGAAGCGGAGACCCGGCAAGTGTTGTGGGGGAAGCGCCCTAGCTAGATGGATGGGCGACCTTAAAAAGGTAGCGTTGTCAGACTCGATGGGGAAGCTAGAGGATAGGGTATTGTGGCGCAGCCTGGGAGAGGCCTATGTCAAGTAGTGTTCTGCATTAGGCTGAGTGATTGGCCAGCACCTGTTAAGAGGTTTAAATAATTTTCGTGAAAACAACATCGTTACTGTCTTCTAGTTTCCATTTTCGCTGGTTTTAGGCTTTATCCATCTTTATACTTCGTAAAAACTTACAAGCCCTTGCTTTTCGAAATGAATGAACCGATTATAATGAAACTTCATACGCATATGCAGGATAAAAAGGTCTAAAAAGTTAATTACATTTCCGAAAAATAATATCACAGCCAAATTAGACGGATTTTAAAGTTTCCATTGAAACAGAGATTTCTAGATATCTTTTATTAAATAAGACATTTCGAAAATGTTCTTAAGTAACTTTTTAGATCTTTGCATCCTGCTTATGCGTATGAAGTATCATTAAAATCGGTTCATTCATTTCGAAATCCAAGGGCTTAACAGTTTGTATGAAATGCCGTACGGCGTAAACACTCTTTAACAAAATAAATATTATAAAGGATTAACCAACACCTACCGGTTTTCGATCTGACACAAGTTCGTTATCCAAACTGAATTTAAATATTTCCATTAAAACTAGGAATAGTTTAGGAAAAGCTTTAATAACATGTACGTTTTGATGCTTATTAAATATCTTCTTCTTTTTGTTTTCTCTCTAAAGATAGTTCGATGCGAATATTTTAATTGACTTGATTTAATTTTATTGTACTGACAAAATTCCTGCAAGTTTTTGACAAAATATAACTTTTAAACAGGTTTTAAACAAGTCTCAAAATTTAAATTGATTGGACCACTCAAACTCAAAGCATTTATTTCAAATAAATCAATTACAGACAGTTTTGAATTGTCAAGGGGTCGGTCAATCAGAAAAATTAAGCTAGTTGCCCATTCCAAAGCGTAATAGGTACTTATGGACAAGAACGGGCAAGAAACTCCACAAGAAGGTCCAGAAAATACCCATCAAATCACTTACAATAGAAATTCGATAACGAAAAACCAGAACACCAAGGTATATTTAATAATAACATGAAAAAAGTATATAACAATCAACGTAATACAAATGAAGTCCCAAACAGTAACACAAAGGCGTCGCGTGCTACGAAAAGAAAAATGCTCGAGAATTCCTGAGTGACGTAAGGTAACAAATAATAATCATAAGTTGGCCTTATCGCGCCCTTCATAAAACCATCAGGCCGTATCTTCATGCAAAGTTGAATTTAATGGAAAATATCAGAGAGTTCGAAGTAGGGGAAAAGTTGCCTTTTATGAGATTTTGCAAATGGTTGAATTTCTGCGATTCTTGTTTGAAGTGATATCGAGAAACTTATTGTGGTCATTGTTCCGAGCAAAAAATGTACTGTATATTATACATTATAGATACAGTACATCATAGTGAATAGCTGCATAATCCGCCTATATTATATTCATAAAGAAATAACAATAAATATAATCATAATATCTATTTCAATTCTAATTTCCATTTTTCTATTATTTCTAATCTATTATCTATTTCATATTTATATTTTTAATTTTCTATATGGGTGTATGTGTAAAAACTTGCCTGAAATAAATGAATTTTATTTTATTTTTATTTATTTATCTCATAATCAGCCTATATTGTTCCCACTGCTGGGACACAGGCCTCCTCTATTCGAGAGGGAGTGGGCTGTAATCTACCACGCGGGCCCAGTGCGGGTTGGTAGATGTCACATGTATTCGAATTATTGGTAGGACATGCTGGTTTCCTCACGATGTTTTCCTTTACCAGCAGAGCAGTAGTGATGAAATAATTTACCCAAAGTAAAGCCGGTCTCGGTTCGAACCTACGACCTTACAACTCGTAAGTAGCAGCCGTTACCACTTTAATCTTTATTTCGGACTAAAAGTACTCACAATCCTTAAAGTATTAGTAACAATGACATAAAAACTATGCTAAAAAACTTTTAAAAACTTAAAGAACTAAAAATTACGTGACCCAATACACGTTGGCACGTGCCTCCATACCCAGTCTCATATAGAAAAAAAAATCACAAACTAAACTAAACACAGTCAAAAAACAAAAAAAAAAAATATGTATTATAAGTATAAAAAAGTAACAAAAAAAAATAAAACAGAAAGTCCTATACGAGGCCAAAAGGCTCCTATCTCAGCATGAAGCTGCAACATTAAAAAAAAAATGTTGCAGCGCTGGTATTCTGATATAGGCCGCTGTCATGTCACGGGCAGTTGCAGAACTAAATAAATAATAAAATAGATATTATGTAAAAATATAAATACAAATAAAATATTCATTTTTTAATCTGCGCCAGACGTAACCTCATTACTTGTCTATGATTTGAGTGTCAGAGGCACTCTGTGGCATATTGCTGTGACAAGTAAAAGGTAGCACGCGCCGACCCTCCGGCGAAAATAAATAAATACATTATACACTTATAAAGGGACTGCCCACTTTATCTAATAAAGTGTGTAGGATGCTGTAGGAGCTTCCGCGCAACCTACCAGTTATTTCCGCAGTTCTCTTCCTCGTTTATATGTATGTATGGGTCTATCTATGTATTAGTATTTATTCTTGTATTTTATAGTCATTTCCCAGCTATTTATCTCGTAGGTTGCACCTGCCATGTTTTTTCTTTGCATCACCCTAAGGTTGACGGGTAAGAAAATGCCTCAGGCATTAAGTCCGCCTTTGTACAGTATTTCTTTTACTTGTACGTAAAGTTTTAATAAATATTAATAATGTTCCTACTACTGGGACACAGGCCTGCCATCGGTAAGAGGGAGTGGGCCTTTATCCACCACGCGGGTCCAGTATGATGAAGGGTTCGACCCTACGATCTGCAACTCGTAAGTCGCGGCCGTTACCACTGGGCCACCACAGCTCTCACAATTGCTCTCTTTCTGTCAACAGAAAAAAGAAGGCTTAAGAATCGTAACTTACAACAACATGTCACAGTAAAGCATGAGGGTGTTTACATAAAGAAGCGGGTTTTTGGTCCCGACTCCCGGTACAGGTATCTGCAGGTGGATTAGGAAGAAAACATGTTTTACCTGTTTTTGTATGTATGAGTGTATAACTTAATGTGGGACTATTTCACCTGCACTGTTCGGTACCTACCCGCACAGACTCGCCTGCACCGGGAACCTGTTACCTTATGTCAGCACGCTGAGAAAGGAAGAAAACAATGAAAGCAAAGTGGTACTGGTACGTCACACGGCCGGCGTTGCGAGAAATCACAAAAACCATCATGATTTTTGCTCCCACGAAGTTTTTTAACAATGTGACTAACCACATTAACTCGAATACATCCTTTTACTTCATTACCTAACGTACGTAAATACACTCAAAATTTCCATTAGGCTACACACGAAATAATTAATTAGGCTACCAGGTTACCTGTCAAAATGACTTTTTAACATATCAAAAACAACGGGCAAAAATGGAACAACTAAGTTTTTGTGTCCAAACAAAATACCTCGAATTTTAATGAAGGTGAGACGGGAGGACAATTAAAAGTTTTACATAATTCAGTTGTGTGTCTGAAACGGGGAGTGAGGGACACCCTTGGCATCCAGCCCCCCACATCTGAGCCAGAGTTGATTACGAGATACGACTTTTGGAAAATTTAATTTGCTAAATTCTGTTGGAGTTTTGGCATGATCGCTTTGAGGTTTCTGGTTATTATTTCGGGATTGTTGTTGTTAAATTGTTTTGAAGCTTACTGTTTTTCCTCTCTCTATAATTATGGTATATCATTTGGCCAGCTACCTCACTTCAATCACTTGAATATCTTACAGCCCAAATCATTGGCCACAATGCAGTGCGTGGTAACGTTAAAATTCTCTCAACTAAATGTTACACTTCTTTCAGTCTAGCCATTTTGACCTTCACGACACTTTTTTTACGTAAGAAAAGTGTCTAGCTCTCATTTGTCAAGTGTGCAAAAGCGAAAGGAACATCGTTCCATCCAACCAGGTGTCCCATGACACCTCTCGACTGTTTAATTTAAGGATGCTTATATTCTTTGTATTACAGCAGTGGTATAGCAGTATATTTAGGTTAATGATTTGCTGATTCATGTTTTTGTTCCTCAAATCATACGCCTAGCAAATGACAGATCGAAGTTCAATTGCGCACTGTGGACTTAGCTACCGAAACAACCAATTTCCTTTTGTGCTACAAAGTGCCATATGTATTTAGGATCGGAAGAATTTAGGGCTTAAATGTTCTATATTTTATACACCGTATCTCTTGCCTATATGAACCAACACTTTATGAGTTGGTAGCAACCAAGAACATAGTAGGTACTAACTAAGTCGAAAATAATAATTATCTACTACAATTTTCGATTCTGTCACACCAGTACAGCATGGTCCGTATTAGTTTAGTTTTTATTCTACATAGATGTTTAACCTTTTACCTGATGATTAAGCGACCCGATACCTAGCTAACAATCAAATCAAAGAACCTGCAAAGAAAAAAAAACATCATTTGGAAATCCTATCTCAAGGATGATAATATATTATAATATTAAGTAATTATATAGATTATTATAGCAAATACATGAAACTGTAAGTACCGAAAAAAAGAATTGGTAACATGAATGAAAGCCTTCTTCATTATATAGACGTCAGTTTTCTAGTTAAAACTTAATTATTTTTTAACCCGCAATTAAAGTCATTACAGTCGTCAAGCAAAGGGTGGTAATAATATTTTTACTCATTTAATCCCTTACTGCAAACAATAATGTTTCCAACGGACCCAGTGAATTTAAATAACCATCGTGTTAGTCACGCGATTATGGCGTGTGTAACTATACGTAACTTTACGTTATAATTGACACCTTGAGGGGGAAAAGGACCAGCTGTGTTTTTTAATTGATCCTCTTAACTTGTTGATAAATCATTATGCGGACTAAAGGGACATAGAATGTTTTCTAAGAAACGAGACTCTTTTTTTTCTTTGAAATATTACGGACTCAGTTACAAGAGCTATGCTGTTACCAAGCTCTTGTTTCAAATTGCTGTGTTTCGTGGATATTTGATAATCGTTACGAGTCGTCAGAAGCCCGAAGTCTGACAAACAGTTTTACCAAGGGGTTTCGTATTACCCAGTAACTGGGATGGAGGTCAGATAGGCAGACGCTCCATGTAAAGTACTGGTATTCAGCTGCATCCGGTTAGACTGGAAGACGACCCCAACATAATTGGGAAAAGGCTAGGCAGATCGATTGAACTTAAAAGACAAGTCTACAAATTCATGACGATTTTTAACTTCGTGATGAATCGATTCCACAGATAATTTTCTTCATTCTTCAAAGCACCTTTAACTATAAAACCAAGTAAGTGCTCTAGAATTAACTTCTAGAAAGCCTTCAGGGCTCTTCACGAATGAAGAAATGCTTAAGCTATCGTTTGATGTGACTTTTCTTCGTGAAACGTTTTAAATTGAACTTCCTTTTTTCTTCAGAACGTAGATAATATGGCGCTTTATATTTTTTCCCGTATTCTGTTTTGATATAACCAAAAACGCTTATTTTTCTGATGGCGTAGCCGCGCCGCACTTCCTCGCGGTGATAAGAACTGCTGGGGGGCAAAATTTCCGTAATTTTAAGAACGTTCACAGTTTCTCAGTCTGTCAAAAACACCTCAAATTTGAAACGTTTTTAATAACGGGGATTGGCCTTCAGAAGGCCAATTCTCGTAATTTAAAACGATCAAAATCTAGTCGCAGTCTCATCTCAGCGACAAACAAATGTCAAAAACTTGTCAAAATGTAGGGAAATTAGAGGCTTTTTTTTCAGATTGAGACTGAGATCAGACTGTGAATGTTCTTAAAATTACGAGAATTGCCCCTCAGATGTTGTTGCGTTGTATGTAAAAATTACGGATATTGGACTTTAGTAGTTTTGAAAACAATTATGAAAATGATGATAAATGATTTTTATTTTGTAAGTAGGTTTGCACAAACACTTTTACACGTCAATCATACTTTTTATAAAACTAGATGAGGTCGGCGTTTCCTATCTGACTACTCTGAGAAGAAAGGCCGAAACAAACTCAGAGGTCACAGTCTCTTTTAAAGTCCAGACATAATCTTGGTCAGGTTATATGAAGACCATGTAGATTGATGTCAGAGATGGTCTTTTGAAGAAAGAACCACACAGATTGAGAGGACCTGTCCAGTCAGTGCACGCATTTGTCAGAAATCGTGCAGCTCAACTCAGAACTCAAGGCGACTACATGACCTAAAGCGCGGTCACTATCGGACTGCATACAAAAGAAAGAGAAGCGCGATGACACAACACTGGTAATTTATTGCAAAATATAAAACAATCATCTATTTACAAACTACTTAATAATAATTAATCCATCACTGGATGCAGTTTGGCATTAGCAATTTAATGGTGTATTTTTAATTATAATTAAAATTATTAAGGAAGGAATGAACTGCTTTTAAAGAAATGTCAGGGGTGTATTTGAAGATTTTTTTGATGCATTAATGTACATTTAATTGTGATTTGAGTTCCATCACTGTTTTAAAATAAGACTTGAAAATATGACTATTTTTTTTTGGACAAAATTATTTACGGTTTAAGAGATACACTGCTTTAAAAACCAACTTTTTAGCATTTTCAAGAAACCTCCGCCTTAAGGAGCTCAACGATTCTCGATTCGAACTCAACGACAAAAGAAAGAGTTCCTTCCAAAATGCACAATCTTTCTAAAATAATATATTTCAAAGAACGACTTAATTATACATTATCTATTATTATCATGCGTGACATCATGAATGACTAACGTACGATTCACAGAAGCATACAATGGGCAGGCCCCACCAAATACATGTTTATGTCATAAGCAGCCCAAAACCGTGGTTTGTTGTCACATAATTAACTCAACAACGAGTTTAAGCTCTATTTTTTGTCCTGTAAAGTTTATTTTTGTGTAACAACGTAGCAAAAAGGCTTAGTTTCATTTCATGTTCATTTATCTTTGTGACTCAACGGTCGTATAGTCAATTAAAAACTGACGGATAAAAAAAAAGCGTGGTTTTTTGCCGCTTGTGGGATGTGTCGCCTGGAGTTGATGAGGAAATGGTGTTATGCTTGCCATGGAAACGACAGTTTTTGTTACATTTTTGGTATTTCCAAGGTTCGTCTAAAATATACGTTCGTATTTTTTTTTAAATATTTGTGGAGAACTTTTATACCCAGTTAGCACGGCTTACAACTGACAACTCAGTTTTCCTTACTTTACTTGCATGTAGTAGGAGCGAGCGTAATTAAAATGTAATTATGTCTTCTATCTGTGTCAACTTCAAATTATTGGCGTAAAGACAATGATGTTTTATTTATGTTAAGCTTTCATTGTGCACGGTAGGGTTTTGTCTTAAAACTACTTAATAATTTTTTTTTTATTGAAATACTATTCAATTATTCATTACTGTGAATAAACTTCAAATTAATTGTTCATCTAGTAAACTTTATGATATATCGTTAACTTATCTTAATCATGAAATTTTAAAATAAAAATACATAATAGATATTGTAAAATAAGCTTGTTAAAACAGAGTTATTATCCAATTAAAATCTCCCCTCGTAACAGCATTAAAAATTTGTAATAAAGATTTGTATAATGAAACTGCGTTTTTCGTGTTATAAAACAGGTAAACACTTAATTTTAATAAAACAAACAAATCATATTTTTACAAAAGTTACCGACAAGAAGATTTAAGTTGTAGTGAAACTGTAGCCAGGGGGAAATTCTAAATATTATTTTAAAGCAGTAGTTTCCTAATTTAAACAAACAGCAGGAGTACTACCTATTAGTACACAGAAGTGGCGAAGACTGTAAACATGTTTTTATGGGATGCATGAAGAAGCCTCTCAACTAAACCGAGCGCTCGGCGCATCTTGGTGAGTCACACCCAACACCTTATTTGACTGGCCAATTCTTCCTTAGCGGTGGTAGGACTAACGCCCGCCTAGTTTGCGACCACCCTCCCACCGGAGTCCGGCGTCAAGCAACCTGCTGTTTCGTCGATGTGTGGGAGATCTAGTCATTTTCTAGGCACGCTCGTTCCATCATAGACCTCATCCATCGCTTTCCATCAGGCATGATCGACGTCAAGAGGCGACCCCATTCAAAAGTAAAAAAAAATAACAATTGCCGTGCGTTAGTCTCGCAAAAACTCGAAAATGGGTCGATCAATTGTGATGAAACTAAGGTAAGTTTTGTGAGGCCGCCGAAGAAGCGTTGAAAAGGATTGCAACGCATTAGCTAGTATATTATAGTTTTAATGAAACCATTGATTTCTAAAATTCTTAGGTAGGATTTTAGCCAACTTTTTTTATATATCACTAATTTCTTTAACATTTGTTTTCACAGATGAGAACCCAGTCACCAATTTCCACACTCAAAGGCGTCGCCCAAAAACCAGTTTAACACTACCACCAACAAAATTGAAATGTTTTAACCTGTCATATTTTTAACTTGAGTACTATTAAATGTTGTCAATCTTGTCATCGAAAGTGACCCTACATTTTTGAAAGCCCCATTCATCTCATTTTCCTCATCAAAAGCCAATTCGATGGTTACCTTTGACTCTCTTGATTCTACCCCTGATGTCACTTACAAAAAAAAAAAAGAGCCAGCCCTAACGAATAATTTTACACCCTATTAATCTTTAATGCACAGGCATTTCGGAGCAGCCTACGTTTTCCAGCTTTAATCGCTACTCTTAATCAATAAATTGAAGTTATTATAAGAGTACCAAAAAACCTTCTAAAATGTCCCCAGATTTACAACAATTGAGGTAAAGTTGTCCAACTTTGAGTGGTATTTTTTCAGGGGCGTAAATAATATTTTTTTAGGGGTGGCACGTATTTTTCAAATGGATTTCGTTGGTGGTTTCATTTCGGATTGGCTGTTACGTAAATGGAAACTTAAATTGACATGCGAATGGTTTCACTGTTCACTCACTTTTACTGTGAAAATAGGATTATCAACCCGTATTGTGATTTCTTTATATCCTAAGCGACGGTTGTACTCCGCTCGAATTTAAAATTTTCGAAGAGCAATGCAATGGCACTTAATTGCTGAGCGTTAATCGTTCCTAAAAGCACTTCCTAGATTCTAGTATTGAAGCAGTTATCTTTTTTGACGTGATAACGTCTTATAAATTGATGAACGCCGGCTGCACGCACGAAAAAGCGTGACTCATTGTCACGTTCCGCCTGAGCCGAGCGTGCAATCGAGAGCGCGGAACAAGCGATAGAGAGGCACGATCGGCCTAAGCGTTCGGCTTGTGACGCATCTATCTCTTATGACGTCATCACGTAAAATTATCGTCCGTACACCGACTTTACAGACCACCACTTTTTATTCTATCTAAACAGACGTAATGCGCAATAATGTAGGTGTACGTAGGTAGTATTAGTCAAACGAATATAATTTTTAAGAATTGTCCATTGAAAATACCTATAAGTCATAGCAATAAAGTAGTTTTCGTAGTGCAAGTGCAGTGGTAGACTGATGTGCAACAACACACACAACAACAACAACATCTATTTGCAAATAAAAAGGTTGTAACTGAAAAAAAAAGTAGTCATCATCATGTCGTGCCCGTGTCCCATGTACTTGGGGTGGGCGCAGCACGTTTCCTTCTTCCTTTCCCCTATCAACCGTCACGGTAGCATTCACTCCTTTCTCTTTCAAATCATTTTTCATACAATGCATCCAGAAGAAAGTAGTATTTATCGTAGAATAATCACCAACTACATATAGAAAATCAACCTCCAGTCCTTTAAAACTCAACCCTCAAACTTCCTTACACGTAAAAATAACATTCTTTTTCATGCCATCGGAACATATAATCCTTTTTTCGCTCGCAAAGCTTTTACATAGCAAAAAAACACGGTAATTCATTTGTCGTTGAATAATTGAATAAATCACGGTAATGGAACGGGTTTCAGCGAATGGATCTGTTTCCAAAATGGCTTCCGTTGCTGGATCATCTGTGAGGGGTGTGGCGGTGACAGCGACGCGGTGGAATTCAGTTATTTAGTAAAAAAAAACGGCCTTGTGCACGAGTCGGACTCGCTCATGAAAGGTTCCATTCCACAAGGAAAAAAACATGTATCTTATATGGAGAGTCTTTAATTTTTAACTTTGTTTTATTTTTTTGTTTTAGCGGCAATAGAAAAACACAAAAACCCTGAAAATTTCAACTGTCTTCATGAGATACATCCCGCTGACGGACAGATGGACAGACTACTCTAGACTAATGTCTAGAGTAATAGGAGTCATTAGTAGTCTAGAGTAGTAGGAGTCAGTAGTAGTCCAGAGTGGTAGGAGGTAGTAGTCTAGAGTAGTAAGAGTCAGTAGTAGTCTAGAGTAGTAGGAGTCAGTAGTAGTCTAGAGTAGTAGGAGTCAGTAGTAGTCTAGAGTAGTAGGAGTCAGTAGTAGTCTAGAGTAGTAGGAGTCAGTAGTAGTCTAGAGTAGTAGGAGTCAGTAGTAGTCTAGAGTAGTAGGAGTCAGTAGTAGTCCAGAGTGGTAGGAGGTAGTAGTCTAGAGTAGTAGGAGTCAGTAGTAGTCTAGAGTGAGTCATACAGGGCCAGAGTAGTCATGGTGGATTACAGCCTACTCCCTCTCACAAAGGGAAATCTGTGTCCCAGAAGTGGGAACATTATAGGCTGATTATGTTGTTGTGTTATGTTAGTCCAGATTCGTGCACTTTTAATGGCAATGGACTGGAACCCCATGCAATATTACATGGGACTTAAAGATAACGGTTAGGGTAACAGTGGCGCGAGTTCAATGGTTTTTTCCATCTCAAAAAATGCCCTACGCGCCTAAAGAAGTTTTCATTTCTATAAAATAAATGAAAAAATGTTTAATGCATCAACTATTCTGGAACAATTACAATGGGGAGAATCCTTTGAAACAAATAGTTTGCTGAGATTATATAATTGTTATTAAGTTATTGAGCCTGTTCAAGATATGTAAACACAAATAAAAATAAAAGAATGAAATGGACACACAGTACTTTTATGAAATCCAAAAAAACGCGCTGGGATGTGTGCTCGTATGTGAGTAGGAGATGGTGTGGAGGTGAATGTGTATGTAAGTAGTGTGTGTGAGTTAGTGTGGGACTAAGGGTTGCACCTACCTACACAGTATACATGGTGGAGAATACTGAATGAGAAGACTGTAATTTGAGGTAAAATGCAGATAAATGTACATCTCTGCCTAACCCTTTGAAGATTACAGATGCGATGTCGTTGATGTTATGATATACATAAAGAATGATGCTATTGCTAGGCTTACAACGTTTGGCAAACATGGGTAAGTATATGAATGAATATTTTCATCTCAATACAACAATCTTCTGCCTCCTTTTGTGGGACCGTGACGTCATCTTTGATCCCAACTCAATTCTTTGTGTGCATTCACGTAGAAAATAGGTAAACGGCGTTGATATGCCAGCGTTTATCAACGCTGGTCGGTGCAGGCAGTTTAGCAGTTTTGGACAGTTCCTATCTAAATTAGTCAGCGCCGGTCTGCGTGGGTTCGCTCTGATTTGGCAAAAATTTCACGCAGCACGTCAGCACAAAGTACCTATAATACTAAATTTACCACCTCAATATCAGCACATCCCTAAAGCCACTCATACATCACAATAAAGTACCCTCATTCTTGACACACGCGTTAATAAGCAATCGCGAAAACAATTAACTGTTAGCGATATCCATCGGTTTATTAATCCTACAGAAATAAATACCGACAACGAGGCGTTGGGTATTAATATCTAATTATGTCTTGTCTACTGCCAGTATAAATTATTCCGAACCGTCAGTGGAGAATTTCGAACAAAGGCGGAGGCAAGACTAGACTATAATGATCAGTTTATGTCGACACTTCGAATTGTTTTTTTTTTTCCGAAGTTATTTTTATTTATTTTTTTATTCAACCATTTTGGCCAATGGGGCCGAAAGATTCGGGAGTGGCGACCGTGTACCGGAATACGTAGCATTGGAAGGCCTCCCACAAGGTGGACCGACGACCTTGTGAAGGCCGCAGGAACTCGTTGGATGCGAGAAGCACAAAACCAGTCGAAGTGGAGGTGCTTGGGGAGGCCTATGTCCAGCAGTGGACGTCTTTTCAGAATGATGAAAATGATGAACCATCTTGGATGAGATTTTGGATACAGATAGTTGATAACTTGGATTACCAATTAAGGTACTTTTAATTTTGGTGGTATATATAATATTTTCCGATATCAATGCAGCTAAAGCTAGTAATAAATAATAATGACACTTATCATAAAGTGTGCATTAAAAATAGTGACAAAACACAATATTCCCAATTCAATAATTACATCAAATTACTCAGTCTTTCTCGTAAATAGCCACACATTATAAGTATCACAGATGTTGACGTTGATTCATTTGGGTAGGTATTTTTCAGTAGCAACCCGTACTCTAACTTAGTGTCCAATTGATGGCAATATTCGATATTGGTTTCGACTACAACTGGTGAAATGTGGGTGTACAGTCGACTAAACATCAGTCTTAACATTTGTACTACGAAAATCACCCTTAGACACGTCATAAAGGCGCTGTCAATGCCAATTTGTTACCAATGATACCTACGTAGTATATTGCATCTGCTTACGCTTTTAAGGAATATTAGGTTTTGCTATGAGGAAAAAGCCCATACATACAGTTTAGTTGGTGTTCAGAATTAGGGTCAGTATGTCAAATTCAGAACTTTTGAATTTAGTTCCCCACTTCCTTGAGTGTTTAAATACACTGATCGCTTTGCATGTTGATAGGTTGAGTTAGATAGATATGAGGGTTGAAATTAGTTTGGTAGTCGTAAAATTTAATATAGGGTTATGTGTAGTTTATGTCAAAGTGCTATTGTGGTATATACTAATATGTAATATGGGCTGCAAATTATGCGAAAGTCCGATGTCATCATTCATTTTTCTTACCCAAAAATAAAAGTAGGTACGGAAGTAAAAGTACGGCACGAAAATACTTTTTCCTTATGGGAAACAACATCTTGAACATTTTTTAATACTACAGCGAAAGTCTACAATATTTTCTTTTTAACACTTTAAAGGACATTGAACGAGGCACAATAGCAGTTTTATTGTTATTACGTCGAGGGGCGTTAAGTGTCCCGCAAAGTGTTAATATGTTTTTAATAATGTGTAACATTTAAAAAAAATACCGACTTGTAATGGAAAATAACAGCCTGAAGATTTTTAAACTAAAACAACATATGTCTACAATTAACCGGGCTGCTATTTGAGTTTCAAAGTATCAAAAATCATATTTTTGAACGATTTTTAGAACGAATTTAACTTAAGAGCGTTTACGACGTACTGCATTTCATACAAACTTTCAAGCTCTTATTTTTCGAAATTGAATGAACCGATTTTAATGAAACTTCGTACGCATGAGCAGAATACAAAGGTCTAAAAATTTGTACAGAACATTTCAAACATACATTCATATATCTTTACAATACCATACCTTTAAAATTTTGTATATTTGTTTAGAAGTCCTAATGCATTATCATATGTGAATATATATATCAGTTCCAATAATATTGCATACATACTTGTCGAATTGATAACCTCCTTCTTTTTTTAAAGTCGGTAAAAATGAGTATTCATTCCAAGATATTAACTACACATCCACACAAATCTTTCTCAAAGACACATCCGAAGGTATCCACTTAATTTGTTGACCGTCTCCCTTAATACCGGGGCATAAACATCAAATATCTGGGCAGACGGCCCGTAACCCGTGAAATTAGGCCCTACATCCCTGCCTGCCTCTAATTCTTATCGTCGTTAAGTTTTATCAGTTTATGACTTTATGGAGTGCGTCAAAGTGTTAAATTTTATTGAGAATCGATTTATAGGTTATCTCATTGTGTGTTTGATTAGTTTCAGTTTATAGGCTTCATAATCAGGGGTTTTAATGCTGAAAATAACTTTGTTTGACTAAATGAACTGCGTAATGGAGTACTTGATTTTAAGGAGTCATTAGTTATATCAATTTATTGTTCATTTCAGTTGAGTGACTTACTAATTTTGTTTTTAAATTATTTAGACTCATAAAAATGTGTACAATCGAATTGACATTTTATTTTAGAGTTTTAAATAAATACATAAATAAATTACAGACATAAAACGTAGGTAATTGAAATATAAATACTTTTATTAAATAAAAACAGTTTTACGGCCAGTTTCTTCATCAATAGTAACAGCCAAAGTAACGTCACAAAAGTCAAAGTAACGGTAAAAATTTTTTCTTCATGATTTTAGCTGTTATTTCAGTGAAGAAACACATTTGCCGTAGTATCAGTAGGTCAAAGTGCACTGACGTACGTTAAATACTAGACTGCAAAACAAAATTATCTTTATTAACTGACGACGTAAATTTAATAATTTGTGATGACGTAAATTCTCATAGCACATAATGAATACTAATATTTTAACCCTTGATCTCAAAATGTCTCAAAAACAATGTGCCTTAAATTGGAAGATTTTGTTTTTTTTTTTTTTGTTGGGTTCACAAGTATGTATTAAATTTTATAGTTTAAATAAACTATTTTCTTACGAACTTTTCAATTATTTCATTGAGAATAATAAACCATTTCGATTTCTCCTTACAAACTGGGGTCTCTATAGACCCATGCGAGCAGTTACTTGGTTTCCTTCATGCGAGTAATTAAGGGTGAAGCCAATTCAAGACATGTTAGAACAATAATTTATAGATTACACAAAGTAGAGCGTAAATAGAACACGACGATACACAGACAGACAGACTACAGATTATCATCAAAACCGATTTAGTAACACACGTTCAACGTTACTAGATACCTATATCTTTCTGTATCTCAAGTCATAAAAAAAGCAATAAAATACGTGCAACACATGAAAATCACTCATAAATTCACTTAACACTTTCGTGTTCACCGAGATTTGGCATTCGGCAGAAAATCATAAAGTTACAATATTATAAGTCATGGCAAACTCATGAACAAAGTTTGTGGTATACCTAAAATGTTTCTTTTTTCGTGTGCATATTTTATTTGGATTTCATATTCAAATCTCCTTTTTAACGGTGTAAAAAGGTTTTTACAACTGAACGGCTTAGCATAAATCCAAGTGAGTTGGAGAGATTGAGAAAGTAATGGAAATTGAATGAATGTGATTTATAAGTATAAATTTTGTGCATTGATTGAGAAACTCGTGAGGGGCTCGTGGCTAAGTAATAACAGCCGCATGGGTCGATCGATCAGGTTAAGCTACGCTTGCCAAGGTTGGTACGTGGATGGGTGACAATCTTTAAATATCGAGGCCCCTCTGTGCCTCGGAAAGCACGTTAAGCCGCGCGTTGGTCCCGGCTGTCATTCGTAGATCTTTAACAGTCATTACTGGTCGTCACAAACCTGAAATTCTGACAAACAAGGAGTATGGAATTACCCAGACACTGGGTTGTGGAGGACAAATAGGCAGTCGCTTCATGTAAAATAGGTACTGGTATTTAGCTGCATTTGGTTAGACTGGAAGCCGACCCGAACCTAGTTGGGAACAGGCTAGGCAGATTGACTGATTGAGAAACTAAAAAAACCCATTGTGTTTACCAACTTATGTGAACATCCACAAAATTAGTTTAGATCGTGAACCCCGAACTAGTGGCATGAAGGGATCGCCAAGTCTGTTAAAATTTGAATTTATTGATGTAGCAAGTCTTAAGAGTTTGTTACAATGATTTTCATATATTTCTTTATTTATTATGACGGTCAGCGCAAAGCACATTTGAACGTTTTTCCATCATTGTCTCTATAACAAAGATAGTTAAATAATGTAATTAAGGATTACGTGAAAATTTATACGTAAAAATACGTAATCCCATCACCAAAAGTACCTAATAAATTCGTAGCAAGACTTACAAAATTGAACTACAAAGTTGGAGTTTCCAAGAAGTACCTGGGCCAGTGGACTTAAATTAAAATGTAACAATTTATGGTAAGACGACTGCCATAAATTTAAGCTTTCTAATTGGCTTTGCAGAGTTGCCGTAAACTCTTTTACAGCTCAATAGCTTGCTTTATTAAATACAGTGATCCGTTGCGGGTTTGCTTGAGCTTTTTTTGTGGATTATACAGCTTAATCGTGGCTTAACATATTAAGTTTAATGACAAAGTGATTATTTAAATTGATTAAAGCTTTTTAAATTAATTGCTATAGTATAGAGTATTCATATTTTTTTTTTTTTTTTTTTTGAATGAAACCTGTTGTAAAAAGCTTACCGTGAAAACTTAGGTGGCACTTTATTTGCTTAACACACAATAGTAACAATCTGAATGATTTTAAATGATAAAACTAATTCATTGCTTCATATGTTCAATAATGTTGTTAAACTGTCAACATGAAAACCAATGTTACTGCTGGTGTGTTATGCAATGACACCGCTGATGCTGATGATGATTGTCGCTATTGACAGCTCACTGCACGCTCACTACACCAAAGTTTTCATAGTGAGATATTTACAGAGCAAATCGGCAGTTTTCCAAAGTAACAACCTAAAAAATGTTGTGTTGTTATGTTTTTTTTAGCATATCTATTTTAACCGGTTGAATTCGGAAAACGAAATAAAACGTTTAGACTTAAAATTCCGGAAAATGTATTAAATGGGTAAAGATTTTCAATACTGTAGAATGTACAATGAATATTGTTAGTTCCATAGTTTCAGGAACTATTTGTTTTGCAAATATCCGATACATTGAACGTTTTATAAAAATCTCGATTGTGTATTGTTTTTATTTTGTTGCTGATGCAATCAAACAATTTGATTGCTGTCACAAATTAACAAACAATTGATTGTGTTAGTGACTGCCTAGGCCTGTATGAAGAAAATAATTAATATTTCCTGCTTTATGTTGGTCGTTAGAAAAAACATAGTAAGTATGAAATCCTCCCTTCTTGTGGGGTCATAATCAGCCTATAATATTCCCACTGCTGGGACACAGGCCTCCTCTCTGTGAGAGGGAGGGGGGCGGGGGTTCTTGAGGGGTGCCTGTCGTGAAATGGGAGACAATAATATTGTAACTGTATGAAAACTGCAACAAGCGGCAATTTCAGGCGGCGGTAAGGCCCCTCTTTGAGGAGTGGCTAGAGAGGCGTCACGGCGTCCTCACCTACCGCCTGACGCAGGTCCTCACCGGACACGGATGTTTCGGGAGGTTCCTGCACATCATCAGGCGGGAGGAAACGCAATGGTGTCACCACTGCGAGGATCGCCCAGAGGACACGGTGGAGCATACGGTGGAGGCCTGCCCCGCTTGGGCGGAGCACCGCCGTGTCCTCGTAGAGGCGATCGGCAGCAGCGGCGACCTCTCGCGCCCGGCCCTGGTTCAAACCATGGTCCGGAGTGAGAGGGAGTGGGAGGCAGTCACCTCCTTCTGCGAAGCAGTCATGCTAGCGAAGGAGGTGGCGGGATGGGCGAGGGAGAGAGCCGAGAGGGCCGCCCGTCCCAGCCGCCGCGGTAGACGCCCCGGGCGTCGGGAGCCGCGTGACGACTCCCGGCCACCGTAGGCGCGGGCCTGCGGACGGCGAGTAATGGGTAGCTCGCCGTCCGATCAGGACCAGGCCCGTACCGGACGGCGCGTATGTGTTCCACGCGCGCCTCAAAGAGCTGTCAGCAGACACGGAGGGGCCCGTTAGGGCCGAAGCCTGCCGGGGCAGCGGGATTGTCCGAAAGGGTTACCGCTGCCCCGGAACATAAAGGGCTAAGGAAGGAACACGGATGGGTTTTAGTCAGTAAGAGTCTGACACTCCCTTCCACTCCACCCAGAGCGGGAGGGGTCATTGGATGATTTCCCATCCTTAAAAAAAAAAAAAAAAAAAAAAAAAGCGGCAATTTCAGAGAGAAAATTCCCGTAATTTTAAGAACGTTCACACAGTCTGACCTCAGTCTGAATCGGTCAAAAATAAGACAATTTTTTCATAATTTTTAACAAGTTTTTGACATTGATTGTCGCTGAGTCATGATTGCGAATTGAATTGGAACTTTTTTGAATTGGCCTTCAGATATTTTGTTATAGTTACATAGAACTGTCGTAGCTGTTTGGCAGCTTTGCCGCTGCGGTTTGCGGTTGCCGTCGCCTTCGGGTTAAAATTTTACCATAATAATGCTTATATGTCCATTTCAGTACAGTCCCTTTGAATTAAAAGGAAACTTCTCACATCAGGATAATTTGCACAAACAAACAAACTCATTATCCTTTCCTGTATACTCAATACTACATAGGGACAGTTACACTGGAGAGCGTTTTAATGCTTTATACTTACCTCGTTGAAATACCTGTAATTAAGTTGTTATAAAAAGGTTGAAAGCTGATAGAGTACGTACTTTGTATTGTTATCATGCATTTTTAAAGAGACGTTATAGGTAAACGTGCTATATTATTATAGACCTATTTAGTCGATTGTTTTATAAAATACGGCAAGTGTAATGATTTTTCGTGTAGATTGGAACTTTCTGACTTCAGTCCCCGGAATCTTTTTCAGACTTGTGCGGTTTCTGAGGTACTTTGATTGATTTATTGAACAGGAGGCAGATAGATATACTCTTTGATTTAAGTGATTATGTGTGTAAAATTATTAACATGTGTGTTATATTACTGTTTAGCCCATCATGGACAGCTCTCTCTAAGTTTTGAGTAAATCGTTTTTTTTTAATTCCCGCTAAAAATTATTTTCTCACCAACAAGGCCTTACATTTTTAGTGTTTACCTACGAAAATCTACAGAAAACTCATGTATAAAACATCTCATAAATACAAAGAGTAAACGGCTCATATATTACACCTATATAAACTAGGACATTCCCTTGAGAGACATGAGCATTACTAGTTTTACAGCCAAGCTTTATGTCCACGTATAGAAAGATTTTATACCCTATTGTTAGTACTAAAATTTTATAGAAACTCACCGATACCCCTATTTTCCATGTTATCAAAGGTAGGTTATAAATAATCCGGGAAAGCTTTTTTTTCTTAAAGCTGTGGCATGCACAGACACGCTCGTACGTTAGCGAGGTTGATCCATAATATGGATACGGGTTATCCGCTGTACCGAGGCCTCAATTTACTACGAAGGTCGTTTGTTAGTGGCTACTTTATAGGTCTAGTTTAAGGATTTTCAAATTAACTTTAAGAGCGTTTATGACGTACGGCATTTCATACAAACTTTCAACCCCTTGTTTTTCGAAATAAATGAACCGATTTTTATGAAAATTCGTACGCATACTCGTAAGCAGGATACAAAGATCTAAAAAGTTAGTTAAGAACATTTTCGAAAAATAGTGTTACAGCCTAATTAGACCGATTTTAAATTTTCCATAGAAACATACATTTCCAGATAAATAAAAAAAAAGACATTTTGAAAATGTTCTTTTTGACAGACCATCGTGTTGGCGACCGGCCTCGTGCTCTCTTTTCTTTGGTACTGCCAACAATGACCAGTTTTTCAAGGCTGTCTCTCATTCAAATTATGTGGCCGAAATATGTCAAAATACGCTGTAGGCAAACTGTAGACAATCGCGTTTTATTTTTTGTGAAACTACAGACACATTTGTGCGTTTGGCTGTCCATCCTGTCTGTTATAAAACACCAAAATACAATATAAAAGAGCAAAATGAACCATTTTGAGCAGTACAATCAAGTCTGGTCTTATGTGCCCATGCATTTAGCTACTGTACTTATTTACCCAAAATGTACAATTTCCAAAATGAAACACGTACCACCTTATTTAAATCGATCAAGATATTTGTAATTCATTACACGCAGCCGCTGCAGTGCTGTGCATGCTAACCGCTCGGTTAGACTCGGTTAAATACGCTTTGCTTGGAATAGTTTCAGGGAGATATTTCAATATCTGCAACGTTGCTTGCAAAGGTTTGGGTCCTGATTCCTTTCAGGGGAGTCTGTAACTCGTTGGCTTTGACGTCATTATTTTAAAAATAATATAGTATGGAAATGTTTCAGATGTTTATATTTTCCCTTTAACTACTACTACTACACATGTACTGTGAAAGGGCAAGTTTAAGAAATATTTGTTATCCTTGCAATATTAAAAAAATTGCACACCTCTTGAGGTTTTTTTTTTCGTTTAATCCCAGAAGGATATTTTGATAAAGAGATCTGCATAAAGAGAGCAATTAACAAACGTATCATTAATTTATGTAAAGATGAAGGTCAAAATTGAAGAGCAGTTTTTTTTTTTTTGACGTGATAACGTCTTATAAATCGATGAACGCCGGCTGCACGCACGATAAAGAATGACTCATTGTCACGTTCCGCCTGAGCCGAGCGTGCAAGCGAGAGCGCGGTACAAGCGATAGAGAGGCACCGTCGGCCTTTTTTTCTAGGGATAGGAAATCATGAAATGACCCCTCCGGCTCTGGGTGGAGCGGAAGGGAGTGTCAGACTCTTACTGACTAAAACCCTTCCGTGTTCCTTCCTTAGCCCTTTATGTTCCGGGGTAGCGGAAACCCTTTCGGACAATCCCGCTACCCCGGCAGGCTTCAGAGAGCTCTGAACAAGCGATAGAGAGGCACGATCGGCCTAAGCGTTCGGCTTGTGACGCATCTATCTCTTATGACGTTATCACGTAAAATTATCGTCCGTAAACCGACTTTACAGACAACAATTTTTTTTATTAGGTATTTGTTGTAATTTTAAGAGCAGTTTTAAATAATTTATTTGGAGCGATTTTATTATTATGATTTCATCAAGCAAATTACATAACTCATACACAATATTGAATATGTCGGAGCAACATGGAGTGACACATGACATTCGCTGTCGTATACGTTGGATTAGAGTGACAATTGACAAGCTGTCATTCTAACGGAGCGTCGTATCTGTGGTAGCGAGGCGGAATACTGACTGGTGATTCGAGAGCCGCCACACGCACCGCTTTCACGACGAATCGTTAAAATCCGGCACAATCATACAAGTTTTTCAATTTGTTTTATGTGTGATTGATTATTAGTTGCTAATTACGGTGGAATATACCATTATTTAGTTATTTAAGTTACATTTCAAACATTCTAACCTCTTTGGTTCACGCAGATGTTGGATCAAACTACTGATACAGGCCATCAGGCCATCCTGAGCCTATAAATACATTACACACAAGTTTACACAACAAACAATACGAGTACATAGAATTACAATACAAAACAAAACAAAAACCATCAGACTTACATTAGTGATCGACGATCGCTGCGTGCATGTCACTGCAGCTTTGCGCGTTTTATGTATGGAAAGCCGAGCCTGTCCGCTATCACCGTCAGCACGCTGTTGGGGCTGCCGCGCACCCTGCGCACCAAAGACCCGCTCCTCTAACGCGTCGTTGCATAAAAACAGTCGCAGCTAGCTTTTAATGGTTTCACAAGAGCTTAAAGATCTACTTAACGATGAAGTCTGCAACTTTATTAAAAACAACATAACGATGAAACAGCACCTCCCCAACAATCTTGTTTATTACAAACATAAAATATCAAAAGAACTAAATCCGAAGATTTACAGCAGTATTACATTTTTAATTAAATGTTTAATAAACAGTTTGAAGGCGTTTCTGTTTTACTATCGTTACGGGACGTTGGCGCTAGGGCTGTGGGACGTAAAGGATTACCTTATTTAAAATTAGGGCTCATCATTCTTAAAGCTGCAGACTTTGGGAATTAAATGTGATAATGTTGTATTTTTCAACCGCTTTTTTGTCAAACCTTTTTTTATGGCAAGGAAAGGTGACTGTTTTATTAACTAATTTATTAAGAGATAACATTTGACGATTTGAAATATATAATATATGGTTGCATTGTTGGTCTTGTGGCTGCAAGTGCTACTGCTCAGCATAAGGTCATGAGCTCGATTCCCAGGTCGAGCAAAGTTTTGTTAGGTTCTTCTATCTGGAATTGCTCAGTAGCAGTCCGGACTCCGGATTTTGCGAAATTTGGGTGTACTATCAGAAATACGTCTGTCCGGCTTGGGCAACCAAGGCGCGATGTTTATAAGATAATTTAAATCCATACTAATAATTATAAATGCGAAAGTGTATCTCTCTGTCTGTTACCTTTTCACGCTTAAACCGCTGAACCGATTTAGATGAAATTTGGTATAGAGATAGTTTCGAGTCCCTGGAAAGGACAATGGATAGTTCTTATTCCGATATTCCCACGGGATCGAAACTGGTGAAACTGCAGGGCGCAGCTAGTATCTAGTATCACTTCCACAATGGACAATATGGACATACCTACCCTACCTACATTGAAATAATGTCTTATTAGACATTATCTCATCTCATGTTTTATTTGAGATGCGGCTAAACCCTTCAAAGAGGAACATAGTACCTATATGCTTCCTGGCGACAAAAAAGGTATACTAAAAGGTTTTTCTTGGTCGAACTATTTCACAATAAAACTCCTTGATAAATCTATACTCCGACTTTAATTAGCTGCAGTAAAATGACACTTCTTAGTAACTCATTTCGGACTGCGTTTAAAGATATGCATGGCTCCGCGAAGCCTGTGAAGCTCCCAGGAAGCTTCTGTGGTTTTTTGCGGAGCTAGGCTGGCTCTGTTAGCCAGAATCCCTACGCACAACGGACCGAATGGTCTAGAATGTCTAAGTGCGGAAATGGGAGCCCCATCATCATCATCATCATCAAGATATTATGCATGTCAAATAAGTTTCGTTTGTTACACTATTCTGTACTAGAAAAACAAGGTTTGGTTGATGGCCACGAAAAAACAAAAAGACGCCAATTTCAGTCATTTAAGTAACACATACTCGTAAGCTGTCATTTTACTGCAGCTAATTAAAAGTCCGACTATAGTATTTATACGTATATAATAAAGTAAATGTTACAAAAAAATAATCAGCCTATACCTAATGTTCCCACTGCTGGGACACAGACCTCCTCTCGGTAAGAGGGGGTGGGCCGTAATTCACCACGTGAGTCCAGTGTGTGTTGCTAGATGTCACATGTTTTCGAATGTTTGGTTTTAGAGAGCAGTGGTGATGAAATAATTTACACAAAGTAATAAAACGCCTGTCTGGGTTCGAACCTACGACCTACAGCTCGTTAGTCCAGGCCACCACTGCTCTCAAGTAAATGTTAACATCCTAATATTTGATTTTCGTTACTCCTTACAGCTGTCTTCAGTGTACAAGACGTTGTTTACTTCCATAAAACACACGAAAATACCGTGTACCTCGCATCTAAAATACCTTTTTACGCGAATAATCAGACATGTAACATCGCAAGGCGCGTGTATCAATACCAAGATATTTTTTACAACACTCGTAGAATGTATTCCATATAATTTTCAATAAAACATTGGATATGTTTATTATCAAACAACCAACATCAAATGGATCGAGTACCAATGGTTTGTTGAGTTATTTGGTCTCTTCATTCACTATAAAGGAACCTACATTTTTATAAAAAGGGAAAATGTGAGGTTATAATCCGTAAGTCCGTCCGGAGGCCGTAATCTTCGGAACTAGTGATCCGATTACGATTTTTTTTACTAATGAGAAGTTACAGTATCATAGGATATATTTTCGGACAAAGTCGCGGGTAAAAGCTATTACTTCGTAAAAAGAAAAATATTAGTAGTGCTAAGTCATATGATATCATGTTTAGTGATTCCAGAGTACGGTGCCTTTAGAGAGACATTGTCCACGATGAAAAATTCAGTTCCAAAACCGTTGTATAATGTAACATCGAGGCGTAAAACAGTGAAAATAAAAGCAAATTTTAGGTATCAAGAAAATGTACAGCATTATCATTTATTATTTTACATTTTATGCAAAATTATGTAATTTTGCATAAAATGTAAAATATTGAAATAGACACAAGGGGCGACAAAAATATGGAAGCTATGCTAGCAGGCAGAAAAAGCAACCAAAATCATTCTCATTCGTTTTCACCGCTTTATACCATATCATTTATCTTATGCATAAAATAGCAAAATATTGAAGGGGCGAAAATAATCTTCAAAACTACCTACCAGGAAAAGAAAGCATCCAGGAGGTTTTAAAACATTTTCATTAGTTTTTCACCACTTTATACGAAAACAAATGGTACTAAGCAAACATGTAGAAACAAACACGATCGTAAAAGCATGTAACGCGCATTTTACGAGAGCACCGAATAATTCGGTATAATTCACTGCGACTGGCTTCGTCTCGAGTTACGATCTGAGTTTCGGTGTCAAAACGACTACCTATATCGAAATAAGGGATGGTATTTAGTGAGACATATTATTATGTACTTTATTTTTTACCACGGTAAAGAATACTAAACATTTGCCCACAAAAAGATATCACAAAGTAAAAGGCCTGTCTGGGTTTGAACCCACGACCTACAACTCTTCAGTCAGGACCATTACTATTGGGCCACCACTAGTCACTGTCCAACAATCCATGCTGGCGCTATACTGTGTGTAAATAATTCATCACCACTGCTCTTAAAACAGTGAAGAAAAATATTGTGAAGAAACCGGTCCTAGAACCAAAAATTCGAAGACATGTGACATCTACCAACCCGCACTGGGCCCACGTAGTAGATTACTGCCCACTCCCTCTCAAAGTCCTCCTCTGTGTCCCAGCAGTGGGAACATTGTAGGCTGAATGTGCTTATACTAGATATCACACAGCGTCTATCAGAACAAGGATAGTCTCGAATACTGAAGTTCTTACGTCCTGTCTCGAGGCGGAATTATGACTCCATAGAGCATCTAGTAGTGCGAGGCAAAGTACAAGGTAAATAGTTCACGCGGGCAGTCACCGATGAGATGGACCGATCAAATTAAAACTCTGCAATCTATAAAACTATTTTACATATCAAGACTTGACTCTGTTTCTTAGCGTAATCGTTGGCAAAATCCTACTTCCTATCCTAATAATATCCTATCCTACTATCCTACTTCCTACTAATATTATAAATGCGAAAGTTTGTGAGGATGGATGGATGGATGTTTGTTACTCTTTCACGCAAAAACTACTGAACGGATTTGGATAAAATTTAGCACACAGATAGTTTATAACCAGGATTAACACATAGGATACTTTTTATTCCGATATTCTCACGGGATCGAAGCTTATGTGGGTGAAACCGCGGGGCGCAGCTAATTTTAAATATTTTGGGCCCAAAATTCAACTGCGCGAACTCCGCTCACTGACGCAGTCATAAGATTACCTTGACTTGAAACACTAAATACCATACTAACGCGCATTGACAAGCATGGGTGCTGTCTTTCAAAAGAAAATTTAACAGGTAAAAGCTAACAAGCTTCCTTTTTTTTTCTATTTTCAAATGATTAACAATACATGTCAGCTAGTAATTAAAAGTCCGTTTTCAAATTTTAGTTAACCGGCATTATATAAACAAGAACTAACGGTAAGATAAGACTAAGTTATCAAACACATTTCGATAGTCATGTTTATCTCAAAAGGAAAAAAGAACCCTTATAAGATCACTTCGTTGTTCGTCCATCCGACTGTCTGCCTGTCAAGACCCTTTTTCTCAGTAACGCGTAGAGGTATCAAGTTGAAATAAATATCAAATACGTAGGTTTAGGGTCCCTTGGAATTGTAAGAAAATCAAGGTTTTGAGAGAACGCAATAAAAAAATACAACATATTTGGATCACATCAGCATCCAAACGAATACTCGCAAATAATAATTTATCAAAACATTTCCAGTTGGTGAATTAACTGAGTGGTACATGGATGTATGGGAGAATATTTTTACATTTTCAAAGTTAAGTTTGTTCTTGGGATAAATTTCAGTGTGTGGTCCGACACATAGGTACCAGTTTTTTTTTTATGATAGTCTCACGCTTGACCATCGCCTCGCCTGATGGTAAGCAATGATTTGATCAATAATGGAGCACGCTTGTTCTAAAAAACGGAATAACAAATGCAGTTACCATATATAAAAAATCCGTACCACGAATTCGAAATGCACTATAACAGTCGTGAATAAATCCTCCTGCCAGTGCGCCGTCCGTCAACAAACTCGTTAGTGTTATCTCATTAGAGGGAAACGTCACGGACAATCTAATTCTCAGGCTGTCAACGGCTATCGGTAGAAGAGTGATGTTGGATGTACACGCATTGTGGTCACTGGGTGGAATTAAATAGATTAACAGATTTTCAGAATCTAGTAGGTACTAGAAACAAGAAGATTACTTTTTTGGATCTAGCAAGCATCCCTCTTAGCAAGTCTCTAGTCTTTATTACTAAGTCTGTGTTTCCAACCGACGCAGTCATTATAACATCATTTTTATACAGTCCACTAGTTTTATTGAAGAGCCATACACACCAGCCTAAACAAGCAGCCTGATGCAGTCGGTGGCGTTAGTTAAAGGTATATTAGATAGATTGGTTTCAATAAAAAAGGTACTTCCAAAAAAAAAAATGCAAAGTCAAAAATAACTTTAATTTTGGAAGTCGTTTGTATTTGTGTTTATTTCACATTTTAGTTGCACCTACCCCACACAAATTCTAACACTACTTGCTACATGTAAATATCAGTGATAGGAAGTTATAAAATTTTAAACTAAGTGGACAAAAATCGTATTATTGAAACTAAAACAAAAACTACCCAAGCAAAGTTAATAAAATTTATATTGGACCACCGCTACTTAATCTATAAAAAAATAAGTCCATTTTTAAATGATGGAGTTATGCCCGATAATACATAAAAAATATAAACATCCGAATTGAAAACCTCCTCCTTTTTTGAATTCGGTTAAAAATGAGTGGTTCTGTTGAAACAAATACTTAGCAGAATCTAGAACAGATTATGTTATCAACATGAGTAGCGTGGTGGCGCCGTGGTACTGTACTGGCCCTGACTTACCGAGTTGGTAGTGGTCGTCGGTTCGAACCCAGGCAGGCGCCTACACAATCCATCCATCTTTTCTTCGGCCTTCCGATTCCTTTTTATTCATCAATCTTCTATACTCCGAGTTTGAATTAGCTGCAGTGAAACAACACTTCTTAATAACTCATTTCGGACTGCATTTAGAGATATGCATGTCAAATAAGTTTCGTTTGTTACACTATTCTGTACTAGAAAAACAAGGTTTGGTTGATGGCCGCGAAAAAACAAAAAGACGCCAATTTCAGTCATTTAAGTAACACATAAGCTGTCATTTTACTGCAGCTAATTAAAACTCCGACTATAGTCACATGCGTTACCTCCATCCTCATTACATGCCCCTAGAACTAGTCATAATATTTCCCTCAGCTTGAGCTTTTGATTCATCTAAAACGAACGCCATGCTATTACAACCACAAAGGTCGAAAATACTTCACATTTTAGTACATATTTAACTTTTTTTTGCCTTCGGTACTCGAAACTCGTTGGCTATTTCCATTGTTTTTTACTACCGGACTCTTTACCGACACTACTTTTGTTTCGCAATTTGCCGATACCGGAGTGCTATTTTTTTGTAAAAGGCTATATTTTTTTTTTACAATTTGCTCCGTCACAGGCCGCAGTCATACATTTTGTTCGCGCGGCCATTCTATTAAAGTTGAAGTATGAACACAGGTGGGCGTAGAAGTTAGTTTTTCATTTGTTTTCTTTCAAAAGCTGGCGATAGTGGTGTTAGGTTGAAACAATTAGTTTGTACTGTTGTACTGATACAGCAGCAACAGTTCTGGTTTTTTTGAAGCAGATTATTATTCATTATCAGTATTAGAAGTTATGACAGTTTTTTAAAGTTATTTTTATTTGTAGATTAAACGTTACCTTGAAGCTTCCAGAAAACTAGAATTAATATTCTCATTATCAACGTTCTAAAGTGATAACCATTTAGCAGGTGCCGATTAAAATCTTTTAAAACGAAAAAGGTAACCAATTAAAGTCTCCCTTTGATTAAAAATGGTGTTGTTCATTGCCATAACTATATGTACAAAAGCGAAATGATTTTGATGGCAAGCTTCATGTTTGAAATATCTATTTCAAATATCGCTCACCTAGTAATATATTGGCATATCTACGTTTTTCACATTTTACAGAAACGAGGATCAAAGATTTTATATAAAATGTTAAAAATTTATTTATGGGTTTATATTACGTTTTTTTACTATTTTATGGGTTTGATTACTAGTATAGCGTTGTGCCGTTTTACGACTTTTTTAAATTATGCACTTTTGAACACTTATGCGGTAAAAACTCAATTTCACATTTTTTGTAGATGTGCCGATATATTACTAGGTGAGCGATATATTTAAAGAGGATCTAATTACAATGACAGCATATAAATGCAATCAGTGCTTATATTAATACAATCCAATTACCAGAGAGCTATGCAATAAATACAGATGGTTCATAAAATAATTTTATAAGTACCTACTTTACCACCGAAATGTTGTTAGTAAATTATTCAGAGTTAGTTAATTAATATTCATACATATGAACATAATATTGAGGTAAATATTATGGCTATAGTTTTAAAATAATTATTATTACATTACTGATACTATTTATATCAGGTAATTATATTTTATACGAAAGTAAAAACAGTCTATTACTAATTAAAAGCGTACCGAATTCAATTAGTAGGTCATTTATTAACATACCTACAGACTTTAGCTTATTAATTATTAAAGTATTTTTGTAAACAAAATATCATTACCTTGTAGTTAATTGAGAATTCACTTAGTTGTTTTAAAATAATGTAGTAATTTTACAGGGTTTTATGTCTAGTCTACTGTAGACAGAGAACACAATTGGAATGATTAGATGATATGTAATCATCCCATTTACCTGCTTACTAGGTAAGTACCAATTATGTATTTCCTTAAATATTTTTTTTGGGACACTAGACATATAAAAGTTAACTGTAGAACAAATATTTGGGTGTGTTTACTTACCAAATTTTAAAGCAACCAATATTGAATTAGCAATCAACTATAGGTAATTTAGATAAAAAGTCAAAATAAAAACACGAGCTTTTAGAAAAAGAAAACACAATTTAGATAACATCTAATCCTCCCACTTGGGTTCGAATTAATTGAATACGCTTGTATTCAATTAATTTGAACCCATTGAATTGCAATTAAACTGAATTGAAAATAATTACAGAAATAATAATGTATTATTTATTTTTCCTACTTAATTTTTTTAACCTTGTTTTCCTCTAACAATAAAACCTTTTATACAGTTTCGCACATCCACGTCAAGCTGAATGTTTTTTAAATGTGCGTTTCAGTCGGCTATTCGGCCAGTGTGAATGGCAAAAATGCCAGTGCAATCGTTTCTAGTTCCTCTGTTGTCCGTGCCCACACGTGTCGCAGTAGGGTTCCTACAAAAAAAAAAGTTTACGCGGATTTTTGAATATGACTTTTCGAACTCTTTTTGCAGTAATTTGAAAGTTTTTGGTACGAATGATATTGGAGTTGATTTTGTTTGGGAAGCTTGAATAAAAATACCCTTTTTTATGTAAATACATCATAAATATTACAGATATAAATGTAGAAATTTTACAAGGGGTGACAGACTGGGCGGTCTTATCGCTAAAACCGATCTTTCAAGGACAACCTTTGGATGGATTTAGGGAGAAAAGAGAGACAAAACTGCAGGTACAGATTAATTTGAAATCAATTTATTTTAGACGAGGGTATTTTCTTTGCCAGAACACAGCTGCAACAGAACGTGGGTATTACAAGAGAGTGAATATTATTTTACAGTAGGGATGTGAAGACGAACCAAATAACATGCAAGGTCCCTTAAGGCGCAGATATACGACTTCTAATGATTTTAAATTCAACATCACGTCTAATCGACCGGACTGATTTCTTTGAAAAAAATAAATGTTATACTAGACCATTTGCTTCGTAATTTGATATGTGAATATTTGCAATTATATTTTTTTAACATAGTGTAATTAATTTGTAAAGTATTGTCTACCGCGGACATAAAAACGATAATTACGCAAACACTATCGGGTGTATTTTCATAAAACTTTCACCATATTAAAGACAATTTAATTCCCCGTATTTTAGTATACGGTTTTTATTTGTTTGGTGTTTGATAAATCAACGTGGGTTCTTTTTTCGAATAAACTTGGTGCGCGTTGAAGCGGGGACTCTTGCGGGCGACGGGCGGCAGTGCATCGCTGACCACTGTCACGGGTAGACGCTAACGCTCGGAGCAATCAGAACATAATTTTAATCGCTTTTGATTTTCGTGCTGAAAATGGCTGCTAATTCCAAATTACTAAAAAAGAAACGCCTTATATTGGTAAAAAATAGATTATTGAGGTAAGTAACGTATTTTAATCGAAATAAAATTATCATTTATCTCTATCGAAAGATTAAATTAGTGTACCTAAATAAAAAAAAAAAAAATATTCAATTGTAGTAAATATACTTTTATTTTACTAAATAATAATTGTTTTATTTCTGTTTCAGGAGAATACAAAATAACGAAGATTCTCAAGTCGTAAATGCAGATACGAGGTAATTATTGTAATGTAGTATAACCATACCGCATCCTTGTAGGGACAGTCCGGATCAGAGTTTCAAAAAATACTTGAATGCTATTATTGACATAGTTGTGGTAATTATTCTTGGTATGTAAATTTAGTACGACTTCGACTGCAGTTTTGCGTCTGTTGTAGACTTACAGTACCTATGTCGTGCACAACTATCTTCTCCTACTTTCACCCATGCCTATACTTCCATGCAGATGCCTATATTAACCTATATTTTAATCCATTTATTTTGTAGCTCTGGCTGTATAGAACAGGAGAAAAAGGCAACTCCGCATATTGAAAATGAAAATGAGGACATTATTGCTGACAAGTAAATGCATATACCTAATTTATTATTCTTATTTTCACAGTAGCTCACATACAGGGGGATCTGGTACATTTGCGCGAAAGAAACTTACGCGGCTCCTTTTGCGCGACTAGACATATCCGCGAATTGACTTTTGCGAGACTAAACACGTGCGCGACTGGACGTATCCACGACTAGTTTTCGGGGGCGCTAATGACGAAAATGAAGTCAAAGTCAAAATCCAAGATGGCAGCTGCGAAATTTTACAAAATATGCGTCATGGGTGTCGTTTTCATGGTTTTCGGGGGCGCTAATGACGAAAATGAGGTCAAAGTCAAAATCCAAGATGGCGGCTGCGAAATTTTACAAAATATGCGTCATGGGTGTCGTTTTCATGGTTTTCGGGGGCGCTAATGACGAAAATGAGGTCAAAGTCAAAATCCAAGATGGCGGCTGCGAAATTTTACAAAATATGCGTCATGGGTGTCGTTTTCATGGTTTTCGGGGGCACTAATGACGAAAATGAAGTCAAAGTCAAAATCCAAGATGGTGGCTGAGAAATTTTACAAAATATGCGTCATGGGTGTCGTTTTTTTTTTTTCGGAAGTGTAGTCGCGCAAATGTCTTTCGCGGAAATGTCAGTCGCGTAAGTGTCTAGTCGCGCCAAGGGAGTCACACAAATTCCTTTCACTGTTTTTGCAACGAATAAATAAAAAATCACTTCTAGGCTTTTTTGTTTTATTTATCACTAGCTTCTGCCCGCGACTTCGTCCGCGTGAAATTTCACCATCCCCCCATTCACCCTCTTAGGAGTGGAATTTCGAAAAACCCTTTCTTAGTGGATACCTTTATATACTTCAAACAGAACACACTCCAAATTTAATGTCTCTATGACCAGCGGTTTAGGCTGTGCATTGATATAATCAGTCAGACAGGATCACAGGACTTTGAATTTTATATTAGATTATAAAAGTAAACCTAATAAAGTACCTACCTAATAAAAAAAACTCAATAACAGAAAATAAAATACCTAAATAAACCTATTTCTGATGATAACTAATCTAAACTCAATAAATAAGCAAAATCCCTAAAAACTAATATCTATACGAATGACTAATCCTACCTAACAGTTTTATAAAATAACCTACGGTCACTACGTACACTATCAAATATACTACCCATACTTTAAAATTAAAATCTATACCTACGACTTATAAAAATAAACCTAAATGACTCTACCTTAAACTGTACTTAGTAAAAACTAAAAGGAATAAAAAGGTCGCACTGAAAAGCACGTTTTGGAATTGCAAGTAGCAGTTAAAACATACAATTTATAGAATGCTAATATGAACGAACGCTCGCCTATTATTATTATCTTCGTCGTGTACTACGACAAACTTATTATTTGCGGTTGGTACAGTAATCGGGTAAAAAACAAACTTAATTTTGCTTTTATTGTATATTTTTTTCCGGGATAAAAAGTACCCAGTGGTGTGGTGCCCAGGATATTAAAGAATAATTATACCAAGTGTCATCGTAATCGAACCGGTCGTTTATGCCTGATGCCTGAACAAACAGACAGACAAAAATTATTTTAATCACATTTTTGGGTTCTGTGTCGGTCTAATAACACTTATTGCCATTTATTTTTTTGATAATTTCAATGTACAGAATTTTCACTTTACAGATTTATTATAAGTATATGTAAAGAAGGGGATGTGTGAGGCTATCAGTAGTGCGTTCTGCTGAGGCTGGGCGTAGGTGCAGTGTAGAAATAACACGGAGGTACAAAATATCTGTAGTGTAATCGGCGTTCCACAGCGAACAGGGGCTTACATGACGGTTACAACGTATTTTATAAGCGCGTACAATCAGTGTTGCTAACTTAAAAAAAATAATAATACATTAAACATAAAAAATTAAACATAATAAATATGAGCAGTAATAAAATCAATAAGTAATTATTAATTGACTAGAAATCAATCCGAGGAAATAGAAAATACATGGCGGTGACATCACTGCTTCCGCTGATGCGTAGTCTCCTGGGAAGCTCCCTGCGTTTGTAACATATAGATTTGTAATTCGAACGAATATTTAAACACTACCAAAACAACTAATACCTATTTTATAAAATAACAACAAAAGAAATTCAAATAAACTATTTAAAGACTAAAAGTCGCGCTGATAAGCACGGTTTGTTAATATCAATATTTGGCTGGACAATAAGGTCGAACGCTCTGAACGCATCAACGTTCAGAGCGTTCGACCTTATTGACAGACGAAGAATGAAGATCGATCAAGAAGAAGAAGATGAAGAATGAAGAAATGAGAATGAAGCTCGCGCTTTTTTTTTTTTTTTTGTTATGACCACTCGCAGTTTCAACTCGCTAAGGTTGCCTTACTGCTTAACCGGACTATCCTGTGGTGGCCAAAAATTACTTTAAGGCCCCCAGCCAGGGCTTACAAACTAAGGATATTAATTTAAATGGGCTACACTAAGGGCAGCCCCTGTGGGGTTCGGGCCTCGGCTTAGTGAGTCATTGATGGGAGGGCAGCAATGGTCAGGCTGGGTCTGGTTATTATTATTTGGGGAGTTTAAAGCTACTTGCTCAGCCTCGCGGGCTGGCTTGTCGAGCAAGAAGCTCGCGCTCGGACCTCCCGCCTTTTTATACCCTACCGCCACGACCCACGTCGAGCGCGGCAACCGTTACACAAAAATAATCCTTATGGCATGATTCACGCGCGACGGCGCGATGGCTTATTAGCGTATTTCATGTATAAGTTTGGTGTTTCTATACCGATTACTATGATTCTTTTTTTATTGAATAGGTAATAATATTAACTTCTTTTAATTACGGATGAGTGAGAGTATTATAAACGTAAAAGTAAACAAATATAATCAGAAAGCTCCGAACTGCTAAGCTACCGGGAGTTACACATGTTATTGTGAGTCAACCATAAAAGATAGACATATGCTGTTGTGGGATATTTTTTAGATAATTTTATGTAGAACATTTCCGTCGTAAATTATTTCTATGTAGCTTTAACCATTAAGGCTGCACACGCGACGGAAGCTTAAAAAATGGAGCAAATTCTCCCGTTTTCCCAACATTTCCTTTCACTGCTCTTCTCCTATTAATTGTAGCTTGATGAAAAGTATACTATAACCTCCCCCAGGAGTATGAAGAATAATTGTACCAAGTTTCGTAAAATCCGTCGAGTAGTTTTTGTTTCTATAAGGAACATAGAGACAGACAGACAGACAGACAGACAGACAGACAGACAGGCAAAAATTTTACTGATTGCATTTTTGGCATCAGTATCGATCACTAATTACCCCCTGATAGTTATTTTGAAAATATATATTATGTACAGAATTGACCTCTCTACAGATTTATTATAAGTATAGATTATAATTATGTTTCAGTTCTGAAGTGATTGGATCATTTACAAAAGAGGTTTTAGGTTTTTGTCATCTTGTTATTATTTTAAGTAGGTATGTCTATATTTAATTAGTATTTCCTATTCATGTATGGACACCTTTATTAGGTAAGTACTTACGTAAATATATGTAGATACCCGGTCTATCTATTCATACACGAAACAACTTTACACAAACAACTTTTAGCACAGAACATGAAAACGTGAAAAAACGTGTTTTTTCGAGGTTTTAAAGTTTGATCATTGAATTTATTATCAAAATATTACCTTATTTATTAACACTACATTGAAATAAAAATGGATGGTGATCAAATATCAGTCAGGATTATCCTCACCATCTGAAACGTATTGGTTACCCTACGAAATTACGTGCATGCAGTTGCGGGGTCGCGGGGCGTGACGCTCGCTCCTCCCATTCGCTCAAGGTCGCTGTCACTTAATGTCGCCTCAAGAACCTTTTTATAATCAGCTTACAATGAAATTATTACGGTGTCCCTATTTTGTATGTAGTACAGATTAAAATTTATGATGAGGGACCGTTGAATATGGGTCAGAGCTTTGATTTTATTTGTTGCGTAATAATTGTAGTGTAATGTGGCATAATACCCAAAAATCTTTTGTGAATAGAGATCTTCATTCTTCTGGTATCAAGAAATTAACATAATACATAATCCTGAGACCAAGTAAAGTGAAACAGGTTTCGTAAACATGTGTGCACTAATTGAGATGTAGTTTGATTGTAAATGTGTGCGTATGAGCGTGTATGCACAGAGCGGAGGTGTAGTTTTGGCATACTTCACTGTATCGTTCTCAGCGATCTGTCTAGGTTTTTTATTTGTTCTGAGACATAATCATACATTATACACTACATACACACATAAACTAACACCTTTTCCCGTGGGGGTATGTAAAATTTCAGAACGCCACCTACAACGATTCTTACTCGTACATACTCCTTTTATTTTGCTGACGTACTGGACATTCACGGATGTAGCATGCAATTTTTCATTGACTAAAAGTTAAAGTTAAAAACATATATATTTCTCGGAAAGACAATTATAACTCTTATTATTGATGGTGTCCACAAAAAGTTAAAAATACTTCATCTCAGCAACAATACTTTTTCTACAAGAGACGATGCTCTAAATAAAAATGCAAAATAGTATCTACCGAACTGTAAAATCTACGACGTTCCTTTCAACCCGTTCGTTTAATATTTTTATGCAGACAGCCTTTGTTATTTAAAAACCTTAGTATCTCGACTTTCATTAAAACCTTTGTCATTTTCTTAGCAATTTTTTCTTCTATCACAAGGTCAAATAAACTGACCGCTCACCACCTGAAAGAGAATGATTAGCGAAGAACCCGTGGGCAGCTGGAAAACCAAGGTAGTTTGCTTTTCAATTATTAATGAATTATATCGAACGATCGACCCGTGCGGCGTAAGCGTAAGTAATAACAGCCGCACGGGTCGATCGATCAGGTTAGGCTACGCTTGTCGCGGTTGGTCCATGGATGTCTGGCCATCTTTACGTTTCAAGACCTCGGAAAGCACGTTAAGCTGTTGGTCCCGGCTGTCATTCGTGGATCTTTTACCAAGGTGTATCGTATTACCCAGTAACTAGGTTTTAGAGGTCAGATAGGCAGTCGCTCCATGTAAAATACTGGTATTCGCTGCATTCGGAAAGACTGGAAGCTGTCTCCAACATAATTGGGAAAAGGCTAGGCAGATGATGATAAGATCACGCCTGTATTACCCAAAGGGTTAGGCAGAGGTGTATCTATAGTGCACGCACATTTTACCAGTTATATATCAGCCTCAGGCGTGATGTTTTGCTATAGTTAAAATGTAATTCAAAGACTAGTTTTTAGGGTTCCATACCCAAAGGGTAAAAACGGAACCCTATTACTAAGACTCCACTGTCAGCCTGTCCGTCTGTCACCAGGCTGTATCTCATGAACCGTGATAGCTAGACAGTTGAAACTTTCACAGAATGTGTATTTCTGTTGCCGCTATAACAACAAATATATATAACAACAACTAAAAACAGAATATAATAAATGTTTAAGGGGGCTCCTGTATAACAAACGTGATTTTTTGCCGTTATTTTATATGTAGTGTTAAATATTGTATGGTGGCACGGAACCCTTCGTGTGCGAGTCCAACTCGCAATTTGAGGATTTTTTTTTAATAAATGGATATCATTATTTTAGAACTTTAGATTTCCGCTACCTCTGGTAACCCACCTTTACCCCTGCTAATCCACTACAAAAGTAATCCGATTTGAAACCGTACTGCACAGCTCCCGTGATTGAAACTACACCCTTTTAAACTGTGTAATTTTTTTCTTTTGCGACTCTAGTTGATTTAAAATTCAGTGGTTTCTTTACGAAAGATATGTTATTTAAAGCTGGTTTATGTGCGCTCTTTAACGGCAAAATAAAATAAACGTAAGGCACTAAGTATTTCAGATGGATAATCTTTTCACAATACTTTGAATTCTCGTGGCTTTGGCAACAAAACAAATACCATTATTTCTTTGCTTGAAAGTGCCATTGTTAAAGACAATGGGAGTCAGGTGATGTAGGCGGGGGGTGATGGTGTACTCGTGGCGAAGAAGTGAATTAAAACCAGCTAGTCAGAGGTAAAAACAGTAGTATATTGTCTTTGCAGAAACATGATTATTACACACAATACACATAGACACGACACAGGTAAATCAGTAATAAATAGGTTCAACTTACGCACTATAACACAAACTTTATTACTTGTACTGACTGACACTATTTGAAAGCGATCGGCAGTAGGCGGAGACAGGAGATGTTCACTGGAGGATAACTCGCTACCACTAAATTTATCCGGAGACAGTCCCTTTATACCTTCAAACTATTGCATAATCATTTATGGAAAAATCCCATGTGCATCATAGCCTCACGAACAATAGAAGTACCTACTGCAGCAGTATTACAGCTGCAAACTTTACCCAAGCGTGAGAAACAAAAGCGACATTCGGTCAAGTTGATAATTGTTAGTTTCTCGAACGTACGTGTTAGGGTATTGAGAAATGAGACATTTCAATAACATAAATATGAACTCGTACTACTGTACTTCGCTTATAGCCATAAAAACAGCCAGTATTTGGAATGATAAATTCCAGTAAATAAAAACAATTGTCAATCAACATTCCATCTGACAATATTGAGTTGTTTGTTTGTTTTCAATATTTCACTACAGCAGTAATTAAGGACGCTTAATTAACATTGAAGACTTTAAAGGGCATTGAAAGACCAGCACCTCAATTACGCAATTTTCAAACTATTTTTCGAAGGAAATTCCTAATGCTGCTTCATACTTAATTTGTTTGAAAACATCGTCAGCTCGACAACGTATAGATATAACGCAATTAATGTTCATCGAATTTTAAAAATACAATTTTTATTCTATTGATTAATTAACTACCATTGCAATGAAATTTATTGTGCATACTGAGTTTTACTATACGTGAAGGAGTAGAGCTACTTAATACTGATGTTGCCATTTATTTATGTGTTTACTTTGTACATATTTTGTTGAAGATCCTAAATCAATATAGAAATCATCTCATCTGCCTAGCCTTTTCCTAACTATATTGGAGTCGGCTTCCTGTCTAACCGAATGCAGCTGAATACCAGTATTTTACATGGAGCGACTGCCTATCTGACCTTCACAATTACCCAGTTAGTGTGTAATACGATACCCCTTTGTAAGACTGGTTTTCAGACTTTCGGGCTTCTGACGATCCGTATAACGACTGTCAAAGATCCACGAATGACAACCGGGATTTTCTGAGGCACGGAGGGGCCTTGGTATGTAAAGATGGTCACCCATCCACAGACCAACCACGGCAAGCGTTGCTTAACCTGATCGATCGACCTATGCCGCTGATGAAAGTGTGGACGCCTGCACTAATAATTGATGCAACCTGTCACGTAGCCGTGGTATGTGTCAAGAATATATTGTACGGTTTTCTTGTTCATCTGTCATCTCGTGTGATAACATTATCCGGTATGTTTAATTTTTAATCTTCTAAATAAATTCATTATAACAGTTTAATTGCCCTTGTTTATATTTCTACAGGTTATGGGCCGTCCCGTACCTGCCGTATAGTGTTATCTTTGCAATCTAAACAGTATTTAAAAAATTTGTGAAAAACCGCATACATAACCTTATTTCGTTACCGGAATGATTTTAACTTATTTCCGATAAATACTGTTGAAATATGGCGAACAATTCATTGATATCAATCGAGAAACTCACTGGCAGAGATAATTGGGCAACTTGGAGTTTTGCAGTGAAAGCTTACTTACAACACGAAGATTTATATGACTGCATTTTAAAGGAACCCGTATCTACTGAACCCAACTCGATAAAGAATGATATCAAGGCCAAATCCAAGTTAATATTATTAATTGACCCATTATTGTATTTACATATTCAAGAGGCAATAAATGCTAAACAGGTTTGGGAAAGTTTAGCAAGGGCATTTGAAGATAGTGGACTATGTCGAAAAGTTGGACTATTGAAAGAACTAATAAACACTAGTTTGGATAACAGTTTATCAGTGGAAGATTATTTAAATAAAATAATGTCCGCGGCACACAAATTAAGGAATATAAAATTCAATGTAGATGACGAATGGTTAGGTACTCTGATGCTGGCAGGCTTGCCTGATATGTACAAGCCAATGATTATGGGGTTGGAAAGTTCCGGTATGAAAATTAGTGCTGATTTAGTAAAGACTAAACTATTACAAGAGGTTAAAGCATCAGACACTACCGCACTTTATACAAACACAAAATTTCAACCCAAAAATGATCAAAAAAAACCTAAAAAAGGACCAAGATGTTTCCATTGTAATAAGTATGGACATCTTAGTAAAAAATGTTGGTTCAAGAAGAACAATGCTAAAACTGATAATAACACAGGATTTGTAGCAGCGTTTTCCGCATTCACAATGAATGACTCTGTGAACTGGTATATTGACTCTGGCGCATCCATGCATATGACCATGCACCGGGATTGGCTCTGTGATGTCACGGCTCCACCTGTACAGAATATAAGAATTGCCGATAATAAGATATTAAAAGTTGAATGCTGTGGTAATGTATCTATAAAGGTAAATACAAACAACAGCACCGAGGCACTAAAGGTGAGAAAAGTTTTATATGTTCCAGAATTAAAAACAAATTTGCTATCAGTAAGCAAGATTATAGCAAATGGATGCAAAATCCAGTTTAATGAAGTTGGTTGCCAAATTTACAATCAAAATAATAAATTAGTTGCAAGAGCTAATCTCATTAATGATACATATCAATTAAAATCTTGTAAGAATGAAGAAATGCAAGCAATGACAGCAAAGTCTGATTATGATACTTACCTGTGGCATCAAAGGATGGGCCACTTAAATTTCACAGACATTAGCAAAATGCCTAAATGTACAGAGGGAGTAAAGTTGTCACCGGAAAAGGAAAATAGTATTTGTATAACTTGTCTCGAGGGCAAGCAGACCAGGCAACCATTTCCTAGCGAAGGCTCACGTGCAACGGAGTTGCTAGGGCTCATTCACAGTGACGTATGTGGACCGATGAAACATGTTTCTATTGGAGGTTCCAGGTACTTTGTTACCTTTATTGACGATTATTCCCGTCGTGTACATGTATATTTTATTAAAAGTAAAGGCGAAGTTTTTGACAAATTTGTGGAATTTAAGAATAGAGTAGAAATCGAAACGAACAAAAAAATTAAAATTCTAAGAAGCGACAATGGTACCGAATACAAAAATAATAAGTTTGAAGCCTATCTTAAGAACTATGGAATATGGCACCAGACATCTAATCCTTACAGTCCCGAGCAAAACGGTCTCAGCGAGAGAATGAATAGGACATTAATAGAGCGCGCTAAATGTATGATTTTTAATGCTGAATTACAAGATACATTCTGGGCTGAAGCAGTAGCCACAGCCGCCTATATTGTTAACCGCTCGCCAACTCGTGCTTTATCCGATGTGACCCCACATGAAGTATGGACAGGAGAGAAGCCTAATTTGAATCACATGAGGATTTTCGGATGTCACGCGATGGTACATATCCCTAAAGAAAATAGGACAAAGCTTGAAGTCAAATCACGTAAGTTGATTTTTGTTGGGTACAGTGACTCTACTAAGGGCTATCGATTTATAGACCCAGAAACAAAGAAAGGAATTATAAGTAGAGATGTTGTATTCTTAGAAGCTACTGTAAAGAGAAACAAAGTTGTTAACAAACAAGAAAAGGAAAAGGAAGAAAATATTAAAGAGAAGGTTTGTACTGACAAAAAGGAGAATAAACTGGAGAACAATAATTTAATAAAAGAAAAGAAAACAGTGGACTTACCTTTATGTGAAGATCACGATGAATCTGGAAAAGAAAACATAGATGAAACAAATGAAACACAACTTACCTCTCAAGTTCTTGAAGTTTCTTCTGATGACTCCGCTCTATTTGAAGATGTTCTTGATGAAACATACTTACCTGCTGAAACAGTGGAATCTCTGCCGCAACATAACATGACTCTGAGACCACTTCCGCATCGAATAGAAAGACATCAGAATAATAATAGTACATCATTTATGTGTTTGAATGGTGAGTCAACTATGATTCTATTAAATAGTGATCCGCAGAACCTTGAAGAAGCTATCAACAGTGATAAGGCTGATGAGTGGAAAAGGGCTATGAAAGAAGAATATCAGTCATTAATAAATAACAACACTTGGACACCAGTAAACTTACCAGAAGGAAAAGTAGCGCTTCCTTGTAAATGGGTTTTTAAAACAAAAATAGATGAAAATGGGTCCATATCACGTTACAAAGCTAGACTTGTAATTAAAGGTTATAAACAAGTAAAGGGTATTGATTATCAAGAAAAATATGCTCCGGTAGTCCGTTATTGTTCAATAAGATACTTGATTGGATTGGCTGCAAAACATGATCTCAAAATTCACCAAATGGATGCAGTTAGTGCTTTTTTGCAGGGAGATATTGATAAAGAAATTTATATGATTCCACCACCCGGCTATGAAGAACAAAATATAGTATGTCGATTGAACAAGTCCTTATATGGCTTGAAACAAGCAAGCAGACAGTGGAATAAAAAATTAAATGCTGTATTGATAGAAATAGGGATGACTCGTTCCAAAGTAGATTCTTGTGTATACTATAATACATTATACTTCTGCAATACAAGAAGCACTTTATTTAAAACAGCTTGAAGAAGAATTCTCGCCCAAACTGAAAGGTACGCCAATCACACTCTTCTGTGATAACCAAAGTGCAATTAGTCTTTCAGGTCACGACATGTACCATTCACGCAGCAAACATATAGATGTTCGTTATCACTTTGTTCGAGAGAAGATTTCTGCTAATCAAATTGCTGTTAGATATCGATCAACTGCAGACATGGTCGCTGATGCATTAACAAAAGGGCTCCATCGTCCGAAGCATGAAGTTTTCATTACATCAATGGGTTTGACTTTGAAGCGTTTGCGTCCAGGAGAGGATGATGAAAGTGTGGACGCCTGCACTAATAATTGATGCAACCTGTCACGTAGCGGTGGTATGTGTCAAGAATATATTGTACGGTTTTCTTGTTCATCTGTCATCTCGTGTGCTAACATTATCCGGTATGTTTAATTTTTAATCTTCTAAATAAATTCATTATAACAGTTTAATTGCCCTTGTTTATATTTCTACAGCCGCTGTTATTTCTTAGCCACGGGCCCTTCTAAATCAATAAATAAACTAATTATTTACCCCACAGACTTCCGTACAAATTAATCATTCTATCACTATAATTCTGTTGTTCCAAGAGAGAAAACACTTTCTTTTCACCCCGTTACTTTAATCGTAGCAATGTTTTCCACGAAAATAAACCAAGGAAATAACAGCTTTACACGTTAACATTTCCTGGTATCATTAAATTCTATAACATGTTATTTTTCTTTGGCAATTAACTAAAAGATTGCCAGTAATCGATAATCGATGGTTGGGGGGTATTGAGTGTCCGCCACTATATTTTACGGAAACTCTGTACTTATGGTGGAATACTTTTGAAGTTTTACGTAGAGAATATTTGTTTGTTGTAATATTGGTGTGTTGGTTTAATAGTTTGCGTAGTTGGCGAGGTTGGCTGTGTTGTTAACTCAAATTAAATGGTAACAACTATAAACTAATATTAAACAAATAATAATTCGACTAATAATTGTTTAGAATATAAGTGTAATAAGGGGAGGAAATGTTATGTATGTGTGAGACAAGTGAAACTACGGGCTGCTGTTGGCACCAGTTGGCACACTGTTCTATTATTGTAGGCGGTCGGCCGGCGCGCGCGCACACACACATAAACATGCGCGCACACATACATAACAAGTTCGAATAATACGTCAAAGTAGACCACGGCGAAGCTGTTGTGACGATCTGATAAGGTTTGTGGGGCCAACATGGCCAGATATTGCACATGCCAGGGAGTTTTGAAGGAAAAAGGGGATGCCTTTGTCCAGCAGTGGGCTACAAAAAGGCTAACAAAAAAAAAGAACTTCAAAACTGTTACGAATGACGTATGTCAAAATGGCGGTCTTGTAAAAAGGTAAATGTATGTGTTGATTGGGCTGTTCCGCTTCTGTATCGCATCAGGGATGTTTACTGAATCTCGTGTCGATTGCGTGCGCCGGGTGCGGGCCAGTCCTAATTTTATAGTGCGGTGTATCGCTTGCAGACTGAACTACTTGTGCATGAATCGCTGCTGAAAGCTTTTCACATCGAATTGAACTTGTAGCAGGGTTTCTCATAACTATATGGCAGTTTAAGTTTGCTAACTTAGTTGTTATGAAATATTGTTACTAACATTTTTAAGTGCATTGTTACTTGTATTGTATATCTTTCTGTACTAATAATAAACCTGAATAGTTTGTTTGTTTGTTTGAACGCGCTAATCTCTGAAATGAACAGTCAGATTCTGGAGGAATTCTATATGCTATTTAACATCACGCTAAATCCTTTAGGAGCCGATCAAGTGAAAAAAAAGTCAGCAAGAACGCTAAGCGTAAACGAAGTAATAGCGCGGGCAGGCGATGCGATGCGACAATGCGATGCGACGCGGTGGGTCGGTGGAACAAGAGCTTTGACGTGGACGAAGTCGCGGGCACAAGCTAGTTTAGTAAAATAAAAATAAATATGGAATAAAATATATTCCGCGATCCCTATTATGAGTGTGGTTGTCCCTTTTTTTTAGGGTGGGAAATCATCCAATGACGTCTGACACTCCCTTCCGCTCCACCCAGAGCGGGAGGGCCGCTCTGGGTGGAGCGGAAGGGAGTGTCAGACTCTTACTGACTAAAACCCCACCGTGTTCCTCCCTTAGCCCTTTATGTTCCGGGGTAGCGATAACCCTTTCGGACAATCCCGCTGCCCCGGCAGGGTGGTTGTCCCTGGGCAATGGTACATCAATCATCAACACAAACAAAATTAATATCGGCAGTCTAAAAAAAAGATGTTTACTTATGTATTGTATACCTAGATTTTTAATAAGACAAACATAGTTACAATTCCATTTCTTGGTTGTTGTAATAATTCAGTTATGGAATCATGCTTTAACAAAATAAGTATAGTTTACTGGGGCAATGACGATAGTGAATATATTCCATTGGATGATAATTTCTAGCAAACGCAGCTGTATTTTAATATTGGGAAAATATTGCTACGCCATTTTGTCGCCCGCCCTTTGGCTTGCTTAAATGCCACTGAGTTTGATAAAAAATATCCAACGGAATTATACCCTCAATCGTAATTGCCCCCGTAAACTTAGATACTTACATATAAATAAAACCATTTCAAGACCAAAATAGACCACTCTCAACATTTACCATGACAAATACCGTCTACAAACAAATGCAAGACGATTATTAAGGCACGTCTCGATATAATTATAGGGTAGTTTGACAGTGTCAAGAATATTCGCGTTATTAATATTCCAGTCATCGGCGTCCCCAGTCGGGACTGCTACTCGAATGTCAGCAATTAGACAGCGTGGGAGCGACAGCAACACAGCGAAAATATAATTAATAAATTAATTACTGGTGTTTGATTGGGAAAATGTTTTATGAATGTGGCTTGGTGACGAAATGGTGTGTAATACTTCAAGGGAAAGTGCCTGGGTAGTCCACGAAATTCATTTTAAATTTTTCTGCAATTTACAGGTTAGTGTCGGGCTGTATGTAATTTGAACAAAATATGGTTCGCGACCGGAGCAAGTGTGTATTTACAGAATTATAATCATAAAAAACATCACATGAAATTGATTGATATTTCATGAAATAGTCATTCAATAGGCTTATAATTATGAACTTAGAGGTTCATATTAATGATTTTAATTCTGTAAATACATACTTGTTACGGTCGCGAATCATATTTTGTTCAACATACAAACTGACATTGACCTGCAAATTGCAAAAAAAGTTAGAAATGTTTACCCTGGGCTACCCAGATGCTTCCCCCTTAACGCGTAACATGAAATGTACCTATGCAATACACTTATACTTAAAATAATAATTATATTGTATAGAAATAGGAACTGCTGGCGAACCTTTATTAAAAAAAAATACTACGTGCAACATTATATACCAAAACAATTTTTGACAGCTATTAAAATTCCAATTAGAAGAATACGGATGTTTTTGTTCTTGCGAGATGAACCATGAAGTTATTGTGTTTAATGACGACAAATAATCTGTTACTCATTGAATAATAAACATAACTTATCATGCCAGCTGTAGTTTCCAAAGATTGGATAGAGTACCTATTTATACACAAATTTCGCTAGTTTTTTTTTTAATGCCATGTAATAGGGACGACCCTATTGCCATCAACCGTGCGCAAATCCAGACAAAAAAAAACCACAGAAAAATAAATCTTGAACTTCTTCGCCTGAAAATAGCTTACCTTTTTTTTTTTTTTTTAACTATGGCATCTCGCAGTTCATCCTTTATGAGGATGGCTACTGCTTAACCGGACTTTCCTGTGGATGCCTCGAATTAAGGCCTCCAGCCAGGGCAAACAATAACTTAAAAACTAAGCGACAGCGCTAAGGGTAACCCTCTGCGGGGTTCGGACCTCGGCTCAGGGCGTCGCTGGAAGAGGACAGCAAGGGACAGGCTGGATCGGTATTATTATAAGTGTTTAGGGGCGAATTTAAAACTACAGGCTCAGCTGCGCGGGCTGGCTCGAGCAAGGTTCGGGGCGGGCACGGTGATGGTGCGGGACGTCGCGACGGGCCTCGGCGGCGAGGACGGAAGGACGGATGTCTGAGCTTGTGTTTGTGTTGTCGTCTGAAAATAGCTTACCATTTTACTCGTAATATTTTAAGTATTTCCAAGAAACACTTCTGCTGACGCTACACTTATAATAATTACACGTCTAGTCTGTGCCTAACGAGTGCCGTCACTCATGGCGTGGCGTATACCTAATGTGTTTATTCTATGTAGGAGTGGATACATAATGTGAATGAAAGCTGTTTTGTTAGTGTTCCTTGTTGTTTAGTGGGTAAGCAGGGGTGGAGGGTGATTTGGTGTTGTTTGAAGGAAGCTTCTGGTACGGTACCTTTGTCATTGGGGTAAGGTGCTAGCCTCTCAAGATCCGCTAATGAAACACAATTGATTTTCTATTGTATCGTACCACATGAGATACGCGCGGAGCTAAACATGACTAAGACTTGGTGAAGGCTTCTTCTTTCCATCCGTAAAATAATTCTTGTTTTTTTTTTTTTTTGTTACAAAAAGGAGATTTTTTAGGAATGACACCGAAGGCACGCCCTGTATTCATAATCAGCCTATACTGTTCCCACTGCTGGGACACAGGCCTCTCTGTGAGAGGGAGTGGGCCGTAATCCACCACACGGGCCCAGTGCGGGTTGGTAGATGTCACATGTCTTTGATTTTCTGGTTCTAGGACATGCCGGTTTCCTCACGATGTTTTCCTTCACCGTTTTGAGAGCAGTGGTGATGAAATAATTTACACAAAGTAAAGCGCCTGTCTGGGTTCGAACCTACGACCTACAACTCGTAAGTCGCGGCCAATACCACTGGGCCACCATTGCTCACCCTGCACGCCTTATTAGATGAAATTTATACAAACCTGTCGAATTTTGGGTGTTCCTTTAATAAGTACAGTATACCTACACTACAGCTTATCGCTTCAGGGATCAATGCAAGCAGCGGGATTGTCCGAAAGCAGCGGGATTGTCCGAAAGGGTTACCGCTACCCCGGAACATAAAGGGCTAAGGAAGGAACAGGGATGGGTTTTAGTCAGTAAAAGTTTGACACTCCCTTCCGCTCCACCCAAAGCCTTCCGCTTTGGGTGGAGCGGAAGGTAGGGTTATTTGATGATTTCCCATCCCTAAAAAAAAGGGATCAGGGCATGATATTTTGTTATACCTATTACAACACACAGTAAAAATCTTGCTCGTTATTAGGCGGTACCTGCTGCTAATCATACCCAGAACAGAATAAATCCCTACAAAAATTCAACCTCAAACGTTGGACGGTTAGAAAAAAAACATTAAAACGTTTAACAGTCATGCAGCTGTTATAATCGTGGGAAGGTTACGGAAGTTTTCTCATTTGCGACAAGCGACCAGCGCTGCCTGGTGGTCGGTTGCAAAAACTTGTGCAATCATGTTGCGACCGACTTGCGGGAGAGGTTAGCACACATTCTTTATGGATCGAGGTGTTGGAAATGCTTCGTAACATTGCTCTGTAAAATAGTAAAAATTTTAATGAATAATGAGCACTTCTTTCTTTGCTATATAAAATTAGCATGGTGGTTACTCTCACACTAAGCCTTCACTAAGGGCTGATTTCTCCATCGCCAGATAACTTTTATTCGAGGAATAAAATTGACGTTTGACATTTTTTTGTATGAAAGAACTGTCGTATCTTTTTCTTCCATAACATTTCTTTTTCTTCAATACTTCTCTATTAGTGGTCATCTCGTTAGTCACCCCCTTTCAAACCATATCACTATTCACACAGTCCCTCCATCGTTTCTTTGGTCATATCTTAACTGTATAATATAAAATATGATGGTACATAAATAGCTATCCGAAATCTCTAACATCCACAAACAAATATAAAAGAACCGTCACATAATACAATAGTTACGGACAGTCATCAAACTGCGGGTGTACATAACTTTTCTCATTTGAAACCGCTGCAAGATGAGATAACTTCAGAGCCACTGTTGTATAACGCGGTTTTATTTCTAATGAGGTCAAATACGCCACTCTTAAAGATGGTCGGTGTAGTGTTTTTTAGTAGTATTTTAATCCTATTATGCTAAGTCTTAGGTTGAGGGGTCCATGGCTAAATAATAACAACATGAATTTTGTCCCGATATTCCTACGGAATCGAGACTTATGCGGGTTAAACCGCGGGGCGCAGCTAGTAGACAAAAAAATGTCCTAACTAGTCCTAGGTCATATTCCAAAGGGCCTTACATTTTTTTTTCGAAAATATACTTGTGACTTTTTTTGAGATCCTTGGATATAACATTAGTTAACGTATTTAGTTTGTCTTAAAACTAATTAAGAGCCAAACTTTACGAAACGGATGAGGCTTTCAGGGCTGTAAGCACTACAGAATGGCCTGATTGTTGGTCGATACGCCTGTTTATCCTTGTTTAGATTATTGTTCAGAATGTAAGACAGTGATGATTCCTGGATAAGTAAACCAGACGATACATTTAATTCTAGCCGTCTTATTTTAGACTATATACGTATGCACGAAGAATTGCTAAACTTAAGTGGCAGTGGGCGGGGCACGTTGCTCGCAGAACATCTGTCATCCACCATCGTCATCCGTCATTTGTCATCGGCTATCTGGCGTTAGAAAACCAGTCCCAAGGTGGCCCGAGGACCTGGTGAAGGCCGCAGGAATCCGCTGGATAAGAGAAGCATAGAACCGGTCGAAGTGGTAGTGCTTGGGGGGGGGCCTAATTCAAGCAGTGGACGTTTTTCGGCGGAAATGATGATGATCATGACGTTTGCACGCAAAAACACAAAAATGAGATAACTTGTTACTTAAAAACAACCAATCTAATGAGTCAATCATGTGTAAATGTACTCGTATTTGAAATATTTGCCATCTCAGTCTAGGAATCCATTACAAAGCGGTGTAATTTAACCTATTTCAAAAGAACTAACAATATCAGTCACAATATAACATACTCACAGCAACACAGCTCACCCACTCAGTAAAGTGGCAACAATTAAAAACTTGCCCATCACCGTGCGATGGCGATTCGCAACTTTGCTCGTGTAATCTCCATTTGTGGTGTTCATGTTGGTTTAAGCAAACTTCATGTTTATAGCTCCCGTGCTTCAGGTATTCAACAACGTTTTGTTCGTAGGTGGGAAGTGGATGCATTAGTACTGAAAGACGTTAGTTTGAATTAGAAACGTCTGTAGAAATTACAAGATAAGTAGGTACTGAAAATGACAATGTTAGGAGATGAAAAAAGTTGAACGAAAACGACGCGTAGCCATCTGCTACGGTTTCGTAGGCAACTGCTACGGCGTAGCAAATATAGCAGCTTTGTTTCAAACTTAGTATCTTAATAAGTGTAATCCCTTTTCTTTGGCCATGTAATAACAATTAAACCACATACATCAATTAATTTACAGGTAACTAATCAATTACATTAATTACTAGTACTCGTATTATAACATTCGCAATACCCAACAACACATTTAAGCGAAATACGGTAACCATTTAATCCGATAATCCAAATTCCCTCAAACCAACAGGGAGCAAAATAGTAACGAAACTAAATTCAAACGCACGCCCGCCATATTGTTAATACGGTTCTAATTTCAAAATTTCAAATTCGACTAACATCGGATATTCCCGGGCGACCGTTGAATAGTTCGGCTACACAGATGATTAATACGTAGATATTAATCAAAGCATTATTCTGGGGAAGGGATTATTTTACCGAGACCGTTTTGTCCAGTTGGTTTCGGTCGAGTGGTTGGCATGGTGTTTAGTAAATGCCACGGTTAAATTAGAGATGATTGTGAATGTTTAACCATTGTTAGACCAAAGATAAAATTTAAAATGTAATTCTATAAATACTTGAAGAGCGTTGATGAAAACTATCAAGCCCATGTTTTTCGAAATGATGAAACTTCATACGCTTATGCAGTATACAAAGGTCTAAAAAGTTAGATAAGAACATTTTCAAAAAATAGTGTTGCAGCCAAATTAGACCGATTTAAAATTTTCCATAGAAACAGAGATTTCCAGTTATCTTTTTTTTAAATAAGACATTTCGAAAATGTTCTGTATTAACTTTTTAGACCTTTTTATCCTGCTTATGTATCTGAAGTTTCATTAAAATCGGTTCATTCATTTCGAAAAACAAGGGGTTGAAAGTTTGTATGAAATGCCGTACGTCGTAAACGCTCTTAACAATGATATTAAATTTAGTTTCTTAGTGCCAAAATTAATGAGAATTTGTCTTTATATAACCTCAGCTCTAACAAGAATTCTGAATATAATCACTAAAAACAGATTTTCAATTTACTAGCATTTGATTGGATTTAGTTCTGAGAAGAGATCCGAGAATCGGTTTTCATTAACTTCTTCAGTCAACTCAGAAAATTGGGTCAACGTCTCAGATTATTATGACTGTTATAGACAACTAGATAACACTTTGGTTTGTATTAATTGATGTTTAATGAATTACGTATACAGGACCATTCTTGGATAAATTTAACGTCGCTCAGCGCGCTAAGGATCGGGCTATGCTCGGAGTTTCTTTGAAGGATAAAATCAGGAATTAAATTATCCTGAAAAGAACCGGAGTAACCAACATAGCTTGCAGAGTAAACAAATTGAAGTGGCAGTGGGTTGGTCATGATTGTCGAAGGACCGATGGCAGGTGGAGTAGAGTCCTAGAGTGGAGACTGGGAATCGGTAAGCGTAGCTAAGGAATGCCCCCCAGCTAGATGGACTGACGACCTTAAGAAGGTGGCTGGGACAGATTGGATGCGGAAGGCGGAAGACAGGGTGCTGTGGCGCAGCCTGTATGCCTAAATCCCCCGCAGTAGACTGCGATAGGCTAAGTTGAAGGTTCTTTATTTTTTCTTTTTGAGTTTGACTCCTTTTAATCCAACAAAAAACTCGAAACAAGGAGGGACTTGGCTATAACCACATAAGTGTTTTAAGCTATTGCGTGGTAAAAACCTATAATTCCAGTGTTTTAAAGGAGATTTGTCTGAATGTGCCTGACAATTACGTATCGCGGCGCCGGAAGCCACGGTTACTAGCAGTGCCACATGCACGAACCAACTTGCTCAGCAAAGCGCCACTGACGCGCGCCTTGCACGCACTGAATGACACTGCTGACAGGATCGATTTATTTTCATGCTCGGTGAATGAATTCACAAAAACAATGTATGTGTTATGTTATTTAAGATAGTTTAATTAAGGACCACGCTACCGCATTAGGAATTTCCTGTAATGGTAGCAGTGTTTGTGATAAATAAATAAATAATTGGCCCGCAGTCGTAGTTTACTGGGAGAAGTGGAAAGAGGGAAGAGAGGCCTTAACCCTATAATAGGACAACGCAGGCTTATGGTAATAATAATATTGTACCAAATTCATTAACAGTGTACCTCATAACATTAACAGTATACCTCATAACATTAACAGTGTATCTCATGACAGCTACGTGGTATCTCACAAAATTAAATGTGCTTACCCAACGTATTATGAGATATCAAAAATAACACTCATGTACTACTAATATAAAGCCTTCAAAATTCCGACGCGGCGGGGTCTACTAATTCGTTAGTTAGTTTAATTAAGGACCACGCTACCGCATTAGGAATTTCCTGTAATGGTAGCAGTGTTTGTGATAAATAAATAAATAATTGGCCCGCAGTCGTAGTTTACTGGGAGAAGTGGAAAGAGGGAAGAGAGGCCTTAACCCTATAATAGGACAACGCAGGCTTATGGTAATAATAATATTGTACCAAATTCATTAACAGTGTACCTCATAACATTAACAGTATACCTCATAACATTAACAGTGTATCTCATGACAGCTACGTGGTATCTCACAAAATTAAATGTGCTAATTTTCGTTAATTAAGACTTTGATCGTGTTTAAAAAACGTTAAACACTTTAAGGGGGTGTTTTAACATGGCCACCTACTTCGTAAAATTAATTTCGCAATAAGTACGGTCACCAAAGGAGATTAGTAACCAGGGTCGTCGGATTTAGTTCAAGTTTAGTAAGAAACCGATGGATTTTTTTGTATAAAATTTATTTTAGTTAATAGAAAACAAAAAGTTCGTTTATCAAATTAAATTTCATTCGAAAACATCCATCGGGTTCTTACTAAACTTCAACAATATACGACGAACCTGGTTACTTATCTCTTTTGGTGACTGTACCATCGATACGAAAAAAGAAGTAAAAGTGCATTTTGAATGCTCTGAAGTTCTAAAAACAAACAAGACAAACGCCTTCCCAAAATACGGCAGCTCTGTCCACGGAAAACGTGCGAACACAAATTGGCAAATAACAATAAAGGAGAAGACTGTTACTAGGGAAATTTTTCGATTTTGTCAACGGTCCACATGGTCATAACGGGGCTCCTAATATTTTGACTGAACGTTATTAAGATAGAGGCCACAAGTTAAGGTAACGGTATAAACGTCCCGTATTTGGGCCAGCCCTGCTCTGCGAGCGAGGAATACAAATAGGATGGGGCTGGAACGGACTTGGGATTGACTGCCTTTATTTATTTATTTTATTTATTTATTAATTATTTATGTCAGTGTAACTTACCCAACATACACATCACTTAAAATTTGTGCCTGAAAATGTTTGCTTTAAAGTAGTTGCAAATAGTTATATTGAAGGGCTTATTAGTGGTTTGAACCTGTTAGTATAATTATTTGATACAGGCAGTTGATATCTTGCTTTCTTTATTTGCGCCAACATGTTTAAGACTACCTTAAAAATTCAGCGTGAAGCTATGGCTCAAAAGAGCCATGATGATGGCCAAGATGTCATATTTAGATTTTAAAAAATCTTAAGTTTCTGAATTATTTAAGTCTTTAATTTGTATTATCTCATTCCTGCTCACAAAACACAGAGTCTACTATTTTAACCTCTTTGATTTCGATAGGTTTCATCAAAAACTCTCTTTAAAGACACTTCAGTCACTCTTCGGCTTTCCCAACCATGCAACGCCATTTCATCATTCGTAAGTCCCATCTCCCGTCCTTTTGGGCTACACAGGGCACAAAGAAAAGACACTTCAGTCGCACACATATAAATAATACTTCTTCAACCACTCCACTCCGGCCCTGCATGAAGCCGACCGAGTCACGCGTATGTATGTAATATGACCCTAATAAATATCACTCGGTACACATATTTATATCACCCTGCATAAACCTCGACTGACGTATGTTGTCGATTCAATATACTGTAATGTTTAAATTAACTTGTACATGTTTGACTGTAGTGTGAACACCGCATGTTCAGGCTGATTCTGGGTTGTAAGTCTTAATTAGGATCTACCGAAAACTTTAGGTAATTGAATTATGTGACGTTAATTTGTTTTCAGAAAGTGACCAAAAAAAACTTTGTGAAATATTTTGCATTAGTCTGTGCTCGCGCGGAGGTCGGAAATTATCCCACGGGGACGTACTACCGTGATAAAAAGTCATATGTGTAAATCTAGGAACTATCTTTATGCCAAATTTCATACAAAATGGTTCAGCCGTATTTGCGTAATTGAGTAACAAACATACAAATATGTAAACTTACAAACTTTCGCGTTTATAATATTAGAAGGATTTGCACGAAGTACAGACGCCAGCTGCACATCAAGCTACCTGAAACTGTCAAATTTTCCCAATCAACCTTGAACCTTATGCTTTAGCGATAAAGTTGAAAATCTATTAAAGAAATTAATGACAGATTGTAGTAGCTTGATGTGCTGGCGTATGTACTACGAAAACTATATACAATTTCTAATTAGCCCGCTGATTCGTTGTTTTACGACTGGCCTAGCTAGTATACTCATGCATTTACGTTTCCTCCCATATTTTTCTCATGTACAGTAATAAATATTATGTTCCACTTACACCAGATTAAAAAGCGATTTCGTCCTAAAGTTTAGAAATGTTATGATGTTACGAACATAATATTTCTAAAATCAGTATTCATAATAATAATGATTGAAATAGATCTTTTCTAAAACATGCAATCGTAATTTCACGAGAAAATCTATTTTGAATATTACGTAAGGCACTTATGATCCAGACTCTGCAGTACGTGAGTGCATAATATGAGCCAAATAAAAAACAATGCTAATTGCTTCTTAAAGGAAACTAAGTTAATAGACCGTAACTATTGTTGCTTAGGTACTCGTACATATGAAAGAAATAGCCATACCTGTATACCTACTGTTGAAAGCAAAATCAAAACCATCCAAACAACCTTTATAACTTTTTGTTTTGAATGGAGCCTTGCGTGCAGTGTGCACTACAATAGTACGGAACACACTTTCTATTTGACACGGGTAATCAAATTATTGTATTCGGCCCGTGCAAAGCGCAAAAGTTTGTGACGGCGACGCGCGTTGACAGCTGACTCGCGTAACTGTATAACCGGATCGTATGTATGTATGTACCCACTAGGCAGTTTTTGGGTGCTATTATAGGGTATGGTTCTAGAACAAATAGGCCTCTAATAACGCTAATAGTCCTGTCAGTTTCGCGTATAAAGGCAGGAGAATCATCAATAACATTATAGGCTTTTTGAAGGGAAAACTTGTTTAGGCGCGTTGGGCATTTTTTGAGATGGGAAAAAAACGTTGAATTCGCAACACTGTTACTGTAACCGACACCGCTTCGGATGTGTTCGGCTGTCCTCGGGATGTACTCGGTTTTGATGTAAATCTGATAAGTCAGTGAGTGATGGCAAAGTATTCTGTTTGTGTTTTGTTTTCACTTCTGTCGGCACTCCCGGAGTGCCACTGTATTTTTTATACACTAAAAAAAAACAGTGGCACTCTTGTTTTTGATTCTACATATTATGGTAAGTACATGATTAGTACATTTTACTAGGGAGTCACGTGAGACGCGGTATCAGTGATATTTTTTTTTTTTTTCATATGTGGGTTCACAGACGACCCTGATCTCAAGTGCATATGCGGCACCTCTCTTCAAACAAAGGCCCACCTTCTATCCTGCGTCGCATTTTATGACTGCGTCAGCAGAGCGGATCGGAGATCGTGCAGCTGAATTTTATGCCAAAACTTTTTGCCATGGAAACGCTAAGAAGAAGGTAGAACAAGTAAGTAATATTAGTAATAGGCTGATGAATATTTTAGGAATATGATATCAGCTTACTCATACTTACTGATATAATCCCTGAAAATAAATCCCTGATCGTCGGAAATTTAGCAATCATGAATACATTTTCGGCTTACCCAACGTATTATGAGATATCAAAAATAACACTCATGTACTACTAATATAAAGCCTTCAAAATTCCGACGCGGCGGGGTCTACTAATTCGTTTTTTATGACGATCGTTAGACCCTTGAAAAATAAAATAAAAATCTAAAAGCATACAAAATTTTCGCTTGTCAAGAGCTCCTTAATGGTCGTTATAATGATAGGGACCGATTATACTCAGGTATTATGTCCAGGAAGTAACTCCGAAACGATTGGAATACGTAATTATGCTTTAAAAATGAACCAGGAAGGAGTCTTGTGTGATTTATAATAATTGGGAGCATCCTTTTATAAATGTGAATTAATTTGGTTTCATTCTGGTCCCAAAAAAGTTCATAGTTAAAGACGGCAAACCATGATGGCTGGTCAGCTGCATCCAGTTAGATTAGAAGCCTATTCTAGCAAAGTTGGAAAAGGGCTAGGCAGTGTTGATGATTAGCACGTGAATAGCACAATGGGAACATTGCTTCCTCTTCTTTTAATCATCGTCATAATCAGCTTTATTGTTCCCACTGCCGGGACACAGGCCTCCTCTAATCGAAACGGAGTGGGCCGTAATCCAGCACGCGGGTCCAGTACGGGTTGGTAGATGTCACATGTCTTTGGTTATAGGACATGCCGGTTTCCTCACGATGTTTTCCTTCACCGTTTTGAAATCAGTGGTGATTTGTTGATGAAATAATTCACACAAAGTAAAGCGACTGTCTGGTTTCGATCCTACGACCTACAACTCGTAAGTCGCTGCCGTTACCACTTTGCCACCAATGTTCTTTAAATAATTTGAAACGATCGTCTATTTGCAACACAACTCACTATTGTAGGCAATGAAAATATTTTCTAAAGGAACTTCTGCAGGAAGTTTACTTCGAAAAGGACCATAGAACAGAGGGGAGGAGTATTATAGAAAAAAAAAAAACTTCCACAAACACTAACGAAGGTTCAAAAATGGAAGTCTTTGACCCAAGAACTTCGATAATCTCATCTCCTGAAATCTATCCTTTTTTTTACGCTGCTTTATTCTATTTCCTCCATTTTTACAATTCAATCGTGTTCTGTTTTTAGAGATGTTCAATTTGGATGGGTGTATACGATGTGAATGCAATATGTCATGTATGTATGGTGTTATTGTGTTTATTATAAGTCGTAAGTAATTTATTAATTGTTTAACTTAAGTACAATAATAATGGTATATAAAGATAATAAAGAGATTTTATGCCAGAGGGTGTACCTACACATGTTTGTAGTAAGCCAAGTCTCAATAATTAAATTTAAAAAAATAAGCTTGGACAGTAAAAAAACAATTAGGTATAAATAATGAAATATTTCATAATACAAACTAATTAATAATAAATATCAGGTATTTACATATAGAAGGTACTGTGTCATGGAGTACGGTACGCTGAATAGTGTCTCTCATAGAAATTAATGCTATTGTCTCACTTTATCTATTTTCCTATGTAATCAAACTTCAGCCATGCTAACAGTTATTTTGAAATCTTCAAAAATGGTCCTTCGAGCCGGATAAAATTTTGGGCTAAGAACAGTCTTCAATGCCACCATAATGGCATGACTCCACAAAATATTCTAAAAAGTCATCATCTGCCTAGCCTTTTCCCAACTATGTTGGGGTCAACTTCTAGTTTAACCGGATGCAGCTAAATACCAGTATTTTATTTATTTATTTTACCATTTATATACACACACATAAAACAGACAAGAAAAAAACAGAACAGACACAAACAACAAAAGTGATGCTTATTTCATAAGAAATCTCTTCCAGCATACCTGCGATAGAATACCTTTTACATGAAGCGACTGCCTATCTGATCTCCATAACCCAGTTACTGGGTAATACGATAGCTCTTTGGTAAGACTGGTTGTCAGACTTTCGGCCTTCGGCCGACCCGTAACAACTGTCAAAATCCACGAATAACAGCCGGGTACAACGGCTTTACGTGCTTTCCGAGGCACGGAGGATCTTGGTAGGAAAAAATGCAATGGTCGCCCATCCACAGACCAACCGCAACAAGCGTAGCTTAACCTGATCGATCGAAAAGTCTAGGAAAAATCTTTAAGGACACCTTCCTCGGAGAATAAGGTCTTATTATTATGTTACTGCTCCCTAATAGAACAGCCGTCGAATAGATATTGTAGTACAAATCCAATTTTGTATCTCATTCAGGCTCGAAATACCATAGCATAGAAACAGATTGGAGATTTAATCGAATACCAATTAATTGGTACTGTCTTACGAAGATACGAGTGAAATTGGCTCTCTGGGTATCAAATTTGTTACTGAAATTGCATGCAGGAGACTAAGAACATTTGTATTGTTCGGTACCAATTTACGTTACGGGTTTTGTTAAGTTGAAGTTTAGTGTTTCGATCTTTGGTATTGTTTTTCGTTACCTTAATAATTTTGACATTATAAAGAAATATTAATTTTTAATTAATAATATTAACATTACAAAGAAAGAAAAAAAGACAGAAAAAAAAAATTTGGTCACAGTTCGTGAAACAAAATAATAGTGTGTGCCTCACGGCTGCGCCAAAAAGGTTCATTTCAGCAGCAGACAGATGCTGTCTGACGCTGGTTTTCTAATGAACCTTTAGGGACAAGTGACGGGGAAGATCTACACACAGTTTCAACATACCTACCTAATATATACATTTTATACTCATAAATAAATAAACTAGTAATCAAATAAATATCATTACAAAAACCAAACATTGTGGTTTGGAGGTACCGAGTGCGAACCCATGTTTCCCATTACATTATGGATGACAAGATGGATGATAATTTAAATGAGTAACGTATTATCATTTTGCTGGTAGAGTATAATATAATTTTACGTATAATAGCTATAGGATGTAAGGTTTTTTACTCTTTTTTAGCTCGTAATTAGCTAATATAGGGTTGGTTAATAGTATGTAGGTTGTAAGCTTAATTGCCATCCAATATATTGTTAAGGCGCGGTAAGAAGCAAACTTTTAGGTAATTTGACAATAGCGCATCGCGGCAACAAATAAGGTTCAAAACAGCGATGCGTTTGATGTTAGTTAAATCGAATGACCGCAAAATTAAAATTAACTTTGCAGTTTTATTAAAAAATTGAGAATTATGCGCCGTTTTTTTTAAACTCTGTTTTATGATTGTTTTGTATCATTATACTACTTTAATTTTATTAAATATTTTTTAATAACTACTTTCTTTGAACATTTGACAATACCTTTTTTTTAAGTATGGATCCCGCTCTGGGTGGAGCCGAAGGGAGTGTCAGACTCTTACTGACTAAAAACCCATCCATGTTCCTTCCTTAGCCCATTATGTTTTGACAATACCTACACTCATTTTTTTGGTTTTTAATATATACCAATAACTGAGCGTTTTACGGTGTCCTACGTTTGGGCAGCGCCTTAAGATACATGTCTTATTTTCTCATTTGTACCCCATAACTCCTTTAGGGAGGTAATTTCGAGCAATACCCACTAAGGTCCCAGAGTGCCCAAATCTATTATAACAGTAACGTGTCGGGTTTAATAATCACAACAGTCCCCGAAGTGACAAGTTGCTTGCACCTGTTTCACTTAATTGGTTTTGTAGGTGATAAACACTAATAAGTAGCCAATATTCCCCGACAGAGGCTTAGGGACGAAGAAAACAATGTTTTCTTCTTAAAGCTTGCGTATACATCGATTTGTGTAAGAGATTTTATGTAATTGAGCATAGATTAAGCCATCTTATTGATCGGGAGCATGGGAATCGAGTCATGTGGCAATAAAAGTAGGGGATATATTATGTCTAAAAAATATAAGCATGATGGCGGTTGATGGAGATGAATGGCAGAAAATGACGTGTTGCGCTGATCCCTAATTAATTAAGTAGGAGTAGAAAGATGATGATTGGTTTAAGCTGCCCTGTGCGTGTTTCAAGCGAGATATTTTCTAGCCGGACAACGTGGGCAGATCAAGACAGCTATCCATTATGTCCATCCACGTTGTTGTATAATTAGGTTTAAAATAAAATTGTGGTCGGCTTTGGTTCATGGCTGACTTCGAAACCGGAGAGTGACTTGTTTGCCGGGAGGATAGATGCCGGTCGATTTTGTGAGAAGATGGATGAAAGATTATATAAGTATAGATAATGTTTTTTTTTTACTTGATTGCAATTTGTTTATTTCACTAGTGTGATTATAATTATTGTGTTTTCTTTGTTAATTTAGTAATTTTCTCGTGTTAACTTTTTTTTAAACTGTATTTTACAAAACCTACTCATCTCGTATGTGTATCAATTTTTAGTTTGTAAATTGCTCTGTACAACGCCTTGGGATTCTATTTTATAATGTTGTACATGTAAACTTAAATAAATAAAAAACATAAACGGCAAAAAATATTCTTAAACAATTCTAAGATCTATTCTTTGCAGTGCTAATAGTGTGAGCAAACAAATTCTAGCGTCAAGGTCACACATCACGTGACGTGACATAAATTCAAACAAAGCTGCCGATGTCTGCTCCAGCTATTTCTTATGCGAGCCTCTCCCATATTGCCACGACTCAGTTACATTATCCCTTTTTCGCGGACGCTACATTGTATGTAGCCGTCATTTTGTTTCTAGCTTCATTCGCTGTTTGTTCTTCTGACGAGGGTCAGTTCATTAGATGTACGCAGATTAATTATATCACGTATTGTTCGTTTGTGTGGTGTGTTTAATTCGTTACAGCGAAATTAAATTTGAAAGAATTGGGTGTGCGGTTTTCTAATTATGAATGGGTGTAATTTAGATTGGATTCAGGTTTTTTGTGTTTTATTTTAATACTCCTACTGAAACGTGGCTGTACCTAACTATGGACAATGTTATGTCTGTGATCAATGTAGACTTTAGAGCAACAAGATAAGTTTTACATTCTGTTTGTTTACAAAGCCAATAAGCTAATTGCATGGTAGTGTCAGCAATTTTAATCAATTTGGTTAATTATTTGATAATAATAACATTTGTTAACTTTACACGTAAAATTAGGGCTAATTTTACACGTAAGTATTATAGAATAGCTCATTCTACTTTTCAGGAGATAAATTATGTAAACTGTTGAAAACTATACTCATCATCTGCCTAGCCTTTTCCCAACTATGTTGGGGTCGGCTTCCAATCTAAACGGATGCAGCTGAATACCAGTATTTTACATAGAGCGACTGCCTATTTGACCTCCACAACCGAGTTACTGGGTAATTCGATACCCCTTGGTAAGACTGGCTGTCAGACTTTCGGGCTTCTGACGACCTGTAACGACTGTCAAAAAAAAAAATGTTATTGTAACAACTTTCCAATCTTATTCTAGTAAACAATGGGGAGAATCCTTTTAAGCAATTAGTTTGCTTGTGTTAGGATTCTCCGCCCCTCCCCAAGGTTAACTTATACAAAGCAAAAAATAAAACAAAATAAAATAAAATAAAAATAATATGGACAAAAAGAAAAAAATGCGCGTGGATGTGTGTGTAATGTGATGTGTGTAGGAGGTATGGAGGGAGGTGGGGTCGTGGGGGTGTAGGTGTGTGGGAGTGTGTATGTGTGGGAGTGAGGGTTGTGTACACAATATACGAAATTAGTTATCTCCTGTAATTCGAGGTAAAATGCATAATGATACATTTATGTATAATATTCTTCTCATATATTCTTCTCCATAGATACCTACGCTTTGGAATGGGCAACTAGCTTAATTTTTTCTGACTGACCGACTTCTTGACAATTCAAAAGTGCCTGTAAATGGTTTAATTGAAATAAATCCACCAATGTCTAAGGTCTACCAATGTCAGCCGGAACCAACAGCTTAACGTGCTTCCGAGGCACGGAGGGGTGTCGGTATGTGAAGATGGTCACCCGTCCACGGACCAACCGCGGCAACCGTGGCGTGCGGCTGTTATTACTTAGCCACAAGCCCCTGTTAAAAACTATAGTATACTTAAAAATCAAAGTCGAAAATTTGGCACTCACATACCATAAGGCTGCGACCACACCCTCCTATTCGCAATAAATTCGACGTTGTCGCGGACAGAAAAAGCTACCGCTGAACATTGTGTTATAATGGATTTATTAATTTCACGCCCCACGCCCCCATTTTATTGCTCCGCTGTGCTTCTTGCTTGATTAATAGATTATTATTTGTTTTTATTGCTCAGAAAACATTTGAGATCACGTCGAGGAATTATTGTTATTGAGTTTTGGGAATCAGAGCAATTGCTAATTGCGTACAATGTAAGCCTGTAGAAATCCACTGAGCAAATTAATATGATACTGAGCTAAATAGGTAAACTTACCTTAATTAATCACTATTATGCAGGTAATAGCTGATGACAGATTTTATCTGTTTACAGTGTTGGGTAATTGTAGAGAATGCATAATCAGCCTATAATGTTCCCACTGCTGGGACACAGGCCTTCTCTCTGTGAGAGGGAGTGGGCCGTAATCCACCACGCGGGCCTAGTGCAGGTTGGTAGATGTCACATGGTACCGAATTTTTGTTTCTGGGACATGACGGTTTCCTCACGGTTTCTTTCTTCACCGATTGGAGAGCAGTGGTGATGAAACAATTTACACAAAGTAAACCGCCCGTCAAGGTACGAACCTACAACCTACAATTCGTAAGCGGAGCTATTTCCATTGCGCCACCACTGTTCAGAGTACACCGGACTAAAAAATCTAGTCTATTTCGAAACGGCTGGTTGATACTTTCCGTGACCCAAGGGCTGGGTTTTACCTTGGCCAAACTAAGTATTGCCATACAACGTGGTAATGCCCGCTGTCGACTGGTAATGTACAGACGCCAGCACATCAAGCTACTACAATCTGTCAATTTTTTTTATGGATTTTCAACTTTACCGCTAAATCATAAGGTTCAAAGTTGATTGGGAAAATTTTACAGTTTCGGGTAGCTTGATGTGCTGGCGTCTGTACAAGAGACTGGTCCAGTCTCTTGTACATTAACAGGATGAATTTTTCGATGCTATATTTTAGTTTCTGTATAGTTTTAGTTAAGTTAGGATTTAATTTTGTTTTGATTAGTATTTGATTTGTCTGTACGAGTAATTGTAATGTTTGGTGAATTTAAGTAATACAACTCATTGAATAATACAAAACATTAGGCACCCACTCTTAACAAAAGCAAAATTAAAAGTCGCACATTAAAGCTTTTTTCCTCCTTTTTCAACCGTACTACCATGCGAGTTACCCATGAGATCAATCCTAACACAACATTAACCGGGTCCATTTTCTAACAAAACCCTTACCATCTCATAACGGGTCATAATCACCCTGACGCAATAATATATGTCTCTCAGTCCCCTGCTAGCAGGGAATGACAGGAGACGACACAACGTTCATCTCAGAACGAATTACTGTGTGGCGAGCGGAATATGAATGTGGAGAGTATTTGGAATGTTTATGTGTGCGCCTGTTATGGTGTGAGTTTCTGTTTAAGGTTGATTAAAAAATGTTTCACGGTGTTGGATAGAAGTTTAGGTTGCTCAAGTCGGAATATGAGAGATGTTTTGAGTTTTAGAAATTTGGGAATTTTAGTGGGTTAGTATTATTCTGTGATGGACATCGTCGCATATTTTAGTGTTCAGCAACTAAGCACCTTAACCCTCAGACCAAATAAAAAACCAAGACAGAGGACTGTCATCAGTAAAGTGAAGCCGGTTTCGTAAACATGTGTGCACTTAGCAAGGTGTAGTTTGATTGTACATGTGTGCGTGTGAGCGTGTATGCACAGAGCGGAGCTGTAGTTTTGGCATGCTTCACTATGTCGTTCTTGTTTTTTTATTTGGTCGGAGCCTTAACCTTATTATTTTACTTTTTCTTCAGAGAAAATATACAAGGTGTAGACGACAACACAACAAACAATAGGTAAATTAAGCAGCGTATATCTGTCGCAGCCAACTGGTTCAATTAGCCGTTCAGTTAACTGCCTGGCCTTTAGAAGTAGTGTTCGCCTCGCTTCCTCCTTCGGCTCGGACGCGTTTGATCACAGTTCTAACCTAACCTAACCCACTTGGTCGGGGTGCAATGCCTTAATTACTGCAACCAATTCGGCTCGCGCGTGATTGGTTACAGACTTCCAACCTAAACTGTAATTGAATATCATTCAGGCCGTTAGTTGAACGGCCGCCGTTTAGTTGAAAGGTTAGGCAGTTAATTGAACGGCTAATTTAACCAGTTGGGTGCGACATATCTAAAAGTTCCCAGTCTGCATAATAAAAGTTCAACCAAAAAATATATCTAATAGTTTAGTTAGGTACTATAGCTAGACAAAGATTGGCAAAACCCATAGTCGGCTCATCACTATTATTTAGTTTGTTTAAAAAAAAATCGATGGTAACATATTTCCATAATAAATAAAAAGGTAGCAGGACCATGGGAACTACGTATAAAACACAAACGATGTGATTTTCTAGAAAGTTATCGTAATGATGTTAATTTTACGTGTTTTGGTGTGTTTGCGTTGATGTGAGGGGGTGGTGAGGGGGAATTAGGTTAGGTTAGCGGCAGAAGAGGACACCGTGGAGTTTTGTTTATTTATTTATTTATTACAGCATGGAAGACATACAGCTAAAAACACAAAAAAAGGAAACAATAGTCGACAGAAAGCCAACTACAAGTCTTCTCGTTTAGATTTATAATAGTATCTTTGTGTGTTTAGGGGGTTAGAGTCCCACATAACTGCACTATCTCCGCGTGGTAGTGAGAGATAATGCTCATGCTCACGATAAAAAAATTAATGAAGGTTAGGTTTTCATAGTTCCGAAATACTCCTATCCATTAGTATTGCCAGTGTTTTCATTTATTGTCGTATTTTCGTCTCCACATTGTATGTTTACTGAATATTTAAAAGATTAAGAAATGGAGGAGCTGTAAAATTAAGGAGTATGTTCAGTATACTGCGAAGTCACGAAAGCAATTTGCAATTTGCATGGATAAGACATTATATCTTGCAATGAAATTGGTTTGAAAAATTAATTGTCGTAATATTACTTTTGACATTTAATTATACATAAAGGCCGCAACTAATAGTAACAAAACCTCCCGATACATATATACCTATAATATAATACATTATATCATGAAAAATTAAATACAAAAATCGGCTGGTTGACACTTCACATGACCTGAGGGCTGGGTCGTTCTTTGGCAAATGAATTAGCATTGCCATTCAACGTGGCAATGCTGCCTATCTTCTGCGCTTAAGTGTTCTTTGTTTTTGTATTTATTTGTAAAGTAAATTAGTTAGTAATTTCATTTAGTATCTAGTGTAAATAGTTAGTTATCTATACCTACATACAATAAAAATTCTAACATAAGGTTGCAAATACAATAATTTATTTATTTATTTTATTATTTATGTACACACAGTAAAATACATAGGGATATGACATAATTATAATTTGAGTACAAAGGTACTGCTTATTTCTTAAGAAATTTCTTCCAGCAGACCTGCGAAAGGAGATGTAAAAAAGAAATGTAGACAATAGTGTGTGAGAACAAGAAGAGAACAATATGAATGTGTGAAGTCTAAAACTAAAATATTAAATAACACTACACATATAATGCAAAAATAAACATAATTATACTTAAATAAATACATAATGCTAAAATATATAAACTTATATTAATTATACTCACAGTATATAGGAAAGGTAATGCTCTTTTAATCGACATTTGAATAGAGAAATAATGTGAAGTACCTTAAGTAAAAACCAATACGATTTTCACAATTTTTTTAATAATTAAAAATATTTTGTACTACAATTATACCATTGCATTTCCTTCTTTTCCTTGAAAACCCCATATTTCTGAAGGTGGTTGTCATAGTATAGATTAATCAGTAAACCTAGACCTTTTAACACGTTCGCTGCCAACGCGGTCACCGGTGACCGCGAACAATAGATTTTCTATTGTGTCTGTTGCTTGGCGCTCAACGTGTTAAATAAGATACGTCTCAACTCTGTTGACTAAGTTAAAATTTTGAGGACGCTAAGTCCCATCGTCCAATAGCTTTTATTTATTTACTCACAGTAACAAATAACACAAAGCGAGCACTGTCAAAAACATAATAAAAATTTGCGAGTTACCAAACTATGGGATCGAACTTGGGCTTAGTTTGGTCCTTCTGCAACAAAGAAAACGATCAAAATCGTTTTAGGCTCGAATATATTAGACATTTTTACATCGCAAAAACGTGAGTGAGTTTTCCACGAACCTTAATAATTCAGACCTTCCAATATCGAAACTCAAAGCCTTTTATCTTTTCCAGGCCTGAAAATAAACTCATTACAAAGTGACACGAGATCCCGATTATAGAATTCACACGTGCAGAACCCATTGTGACATTTTCCTCTTATTTTTGTAAGGTTTTATTGAGTTTATTGAAAATGAGGTACCTAATGGAGAGTCTGAGGGTGCTTCGTTGTGCCTTTGTTTTATTTTTTCCTTATGAACTCAAGTTTATTAAGGACTTCTGCTCGCGGCTTCTTCCGCGTAATATTTCTTGTCACCAACGACCCACTCCGTCGTATCGCATCGCCTGCCCGCGCTTATTACGGCTCCTAAGGGTTCCAGCGTGATGTTAAACTGTAGCCTTCTCAATAATTGGGCTATCAAATGCAAACATTTTTTTTTTATCCAACTGGTAGTCTAGAGATTATCGCTATCGATTAGCGCTAATCTCTTCTGTCTTATTTATAAACGACTCTTAAATTTTAATCAATTGCTAAACAACTGATTAGCAAAATTCTAAGGTCGCTAAGTAATGGATTAGTAGCTGTCAAAATTAAACACCACCGATGCAGATTTAAAAGGATGCTAATTTCTATAGATACTTTTTATACCCAAATTCTTATGGGATCGAAACGTATGCGACTAAAACCGCGGGGCACTGCTAGTGTAAAATATTGATGTTAACCACATCTGTTTCTGATATGCTGACCCGAATATAATTTATAAAATTAATTTGCACGACAAAAAAGTCGAATTTAGTAAAACCTTATGTCACTTAACCATAAACGACGTACCTATATTCTGGCAAATAAAGCATTCATTCATTCATTAACCATGCCATAAACTTTAACTCAATAAAAATATATCATCACTTATAAATGTTTAAAGGAGGCTGTCAGGCTACACTGCTGCCTCGAGGCTCAAGTAAAGTTAAACTGTCAAGGGACAACCAAGTAACAAGCTTAATTACAATTAAATTAGAACAGCTCTGAGAAAAATACCTCTTAAAAAGCGTCCAACAAATAATGTTAAACTTAGTAACAAGTTAATATTCATTGGCTAGCAGTGAACCTAGTCCCTAGGCTCTGTAGAAGGTGAACTATATTTTTAACCGACTTAAAAGAAGGAGGTGGCTCAGAACTTCGTCATTTATATACCGATTTGAAAATTGACCTTTTGGTTGATAAAGTAATTTGGTCAAGTTTTGTTGAGTGGCTTTTGAGATTAATTTGGGTGGGGTAGGTATCACAACTAAATATTCCGAAATTAAAGTTATTTTTCACTTGATAAGTAAAAATGACACGAAGTTATTATAACATCATCAACATACACTAGGTGAAAAAAAAAACGTATTATTGAAACTAACTTAAAAACCACTCATCAGAACTAAGCCATGGGAGCAGCCTATATACCTTTTGAAACAAAAAAATTAAGTTAGAAGTAAGTTTGTTTGCCTGTAGGTTTTCTCGTCGTCACTTCAGACCAGGGGGCCTAAAAAGGCCACTTTGGCAGAATCATAAAACAATTCATATCACGCAATTCATCTGTTTGACAGTTTCACACCTCTAAAGGTATCCCTGAAGGGTTAGGCAGAGGTGTACCTGTAGCATTTTACGAATCTCCATATAAAACTGTCATACAGATGAAATTGCGTGTTAAGAATTGTTTTATGATTCTGCCAAAGTGGCCTTTTTGGGCCCCCTGTATGACGTATGGAACTAATGGCCATTAAAGTGGGCTAATTTTGCCATAATCACCGTGACTGGAAACTTGATTGATGTTCGCAAAAACTTATTTTCGTTCCTATTAGATAAATTACAAACACGGATGTTGAGGTGGTATTTTCTTTGAAACTGAAAAAGTGCAAGGTTCCACCGTTTCTTAAAATAATCCTTACAGTAGGTATAAAACAAAGTCACCGAAATGTCTGTACGCGCATAACTTCCAAATGACTGCACCAAATTGGATAATTCTTTTTTTGTGTTCGGTATTGCCAGGACAAGGTTTGTATGAAATAAAATTTCGGAAATTCGAAAAAAAAAAATCGCACCCGTGCGGAGTTGGGGCGGGCCGCTAGTTCATTAGGACACCACTATTTATTTATTTTTTTGTTTTTGTGTAAATATTGTAAGCCTTAGGTACTTAACCTGGGTCAAATAAACTTAAGTATTTTGTTTCTTTTTATTTTCTTTTATAAGAAACCATTTCAAAACTGCGCGTTCCTTCTTCATTTTTCATTTGAGAATCTTTTGGCACACATTGTTACTGCGCCAAATGGTTAACTGTAAAATGAACAATCGATTAACCTTTCATAAACACTTGTATTAAGGTTCATTCGTATCTTTTAAACAATTCACGTCTTTATCTATCTTGTATGACTTAGACACTTTGAATTTCAAAAAAATAAAGTCATTGAATCATGACAAGCGACGATAAAGCGATCGCTAAGCGTTCCCCGTCACGCCACCCATGTTTCTCCTTCATTATCATACAAATTACAATTTGTTGTCTTTCCGTCTGCCTTCCTTCAGCTTGTTAGCTCGCTGGTATTTTGAAAGCATTTTGTGAGGCTTTGTGCAATGATGAATATCGTTTTGGGTCTATAAGTTAGTGGCTTTGATATTAATGCCGATCGAAGGACCATGGATATTTTGAAGTTATGGCTGGATTTGAAACAATATCTACGTGACAAGATAGTTAGGGGCTTGTGGCTAAGAAATAACAGCCGCACGGGTCGATCAATCAGGTTAAGCTACGCTTACCGCAGCTGGCCCGGGGATGGGTGACCATCTTCACATACCAAAATACTCCATGCCTCGGACAGCGCGCCCCAGATGTCATTCGTGGATCGTAGACAGTCGTTACAGTTAGTCAGAAGCCCGAAAATCTGACAGTCAGTCTTACCAAGGGATATCGTATTACCCAGTAAATGGGTTGTGGAGGTAAGATAGACAGTCGCTCCATGTAAAATACTGATATTCAACTGCACCCGGTTAGACTGGACGCCGACCCCAACATAGTTGGAAAAAGGCTAGGCAGATGATGATCTACGTGAGTAGGTACGTGGAAACTATTTTTTAAGTATTTTATAAGTGATTTTCTAGACCACGGGTTCTCTTGTATTCGATTCGTTATAGTTTAGGTGTTAAAAGGGGTTCTAACTTTTAAACATTATGATTAGTACTATTAACGAAAAACTAAATAATCAAACCGCAACCGGAGTGCGTGTACGAGTTGGTATAACCAGAAGGCCAATTCTCGTAATTTAAAACGTTCAAAATCTAGTCGCAGTCTCATCTCAGCGACAAACAAATGTCAAAAACTTGTCAAAATGTAGGGAAATTTTAGGTATTTTTGACAGATTGAGAATGAGACCAGACTGTGAACATTCTTAAATTTACGAGAATTGCCCCTCTGATGTACTCGTATGAACGTAAACGAAACAAAAGAAGTATGTAAGAATCGTAGCAGATGGCGCTCTATAATTTCTACCTAACCCCCATGAGAAAAAAGCGTGAGTTTATGTATGTGTGTAAATCAATAATACTTATGTCTAACAGCTTAGTATGCCATATGTAGGTACTACTTTTTCACATTAATGAATAAATAATAAAATAAATTTCAATTAAAAGCTTTTTTTTTTTTTTTTTAACTATGGCATCTCGCAGTTCATCCTTTATGAGGATGGCTACTGCTTAACCGGACTTTCCTGTGGATGCCTCGAATTAAGGCCTCCAGCCAGGGCATACAATAACTTAAAAACTAAGCGACAGCGCTAAGGGTAACCCCCTGCGGGGTTCGGACCTCGGCTCAGGGCGTCGCTGGAAGAGGACAGCAAGGGACAGGCTGGATCGGTATTATTATTGGTGTTTAGGGGCGAATTTAAAACTACAGGCTCAGCTGCGCGGGCTGGCTCGAGCAAGGGTCGGGGGGGGCACGGTGATGGTGCGGGGCGTCGCGACGGGCCTCGGCGGCGAGGACGGAAGGACGGATGTCTGAGCTTGTTTTTGTGTTGTCGACTGAGAGTACTCGTGGCCTTACTGCTCTCCTGGAGGAGGGTAGTGGCGTCGTCGGGGATGGTGAGGGTATGCCTTGGTCGGCGAATCCTACTTATGCGGGAGGGAGTGTATCGGGAGGCCGCCGCAATCAGGGGATTGGGGTGCTTTATGGCAGAGTCAAAGAAGCGCTTGGAAAGGCGTTTCATGAACTGCTGGATGGTGGGGAGTCTGAGATCTAGATGCAGATTCACATTTCGGACATAGAAGGGGGCTCCCGTGACCTTTCGGAGGAAACGGTTCTGGAGGGTTTGCATTTTATGCAGAAATCGCGGCTTGGCGTGTGCGAAGACTACGCAAGCATAGGTCATGATGGGACGGATGACCGCGGTGTAGAGGCGCCAATTAAAAGCAAATTCATCATAGTAATAATACCTACTTCACTCTAAAGCCATAACATCCACGGGCCTATTAAAACAGTTTTATTTGTTTAAAAATGGTCCTTGCGGTCATTAAGCACTACTGGCCGCAATTCGCAAAGTGGTGTCAATTCACAAAATTGACACTCAAGTCGTAATGTTTATTACGAGTATTGCTATGCGTAAACGTAAAACTCGTAATTTGCCAGTAGAATCGTAAATTGTAAGAAAAGTTGACCATCAGTGGGTTTATGGGTTATTTATTATTTTTGGTGAAGGAAGATAAATTACTATGTAAATTATGGTTAAAAAAAAGGAAATTGAAAATAATACTGATTCATAATATTAGGTATGTTAATAACAACTTTAGAAGCCAATGAGATGATATAATTAACTATATTTTTATATATTACAGTCGTCAATTTTTATTTTTTTTATTTATTAAGGGCTGATTTTTCAATAGTCCAATAACTTTTATCTGAAGAATGTATGACAGTTTGACATAATATTTTCCATACAAAAGTTGTCAAACGGCAATATTTACTCTTCAGTTAAGAGATATCTGACTTTTCTGCCTAGCCTTTTCCCAACTATGTTGGGGTCTATGTTGGGGTCGGCTTCCGGTCTTAACTGGATGCAGCTGAATACCAGTATTTTACATGGAGCGACTGGCTATCTGACCTCCACAACCCAGTTACTGGGTAACGCGATACTCCTTGGTAAGACTGGTTGTCAGACTTTCGGGCTTCTGACGACCCGTAACGATTGTCAAAGATCCACGAATGACAGCCAGGACCAACGGCTTTACGTTTTTTCCGAGGCACGGAGGGTCTTGGTATGTATGTCGGCAAGGGTAGCTTAACCTGATCGACAGACCCGTGCGGATGTTATTACTTAGCCACAAACATCTGACTATAGAAAAAATTGCCCTTAGGGCTGATTTTTCAATCATCTGATAATATCTTTTTTGCTATTTTGATTGTTATTTCATACAAAAACTGTCAAACGTCAATTTCATTCCTCGAATAATTAAAATTTATCTGGCGATGGATAAATCAGCCCTTAGTAAAACAAGTTTATCCAGTGTATATTATATTTTTATCCTCTACAATAAATATGGTATGGTTTCTATTGTTACCAATCTTTAGGAGATTTCGCGATATCGGAGCGTATAATGAGATGATGTTAACAATATTGCTGATTCAGATATCTGGGGGTCTACTTCCTGAGCACGAATCCGTAGTTTCGACCGAAGTAACGGGCACTCTTTATCACGTAAGGATAATGTTATTTCGGGGCCCGAATTTTTAATGAAAGAGACAGACACTGTCTACTTGACAGTTGTGACTCCCGATTAGTAAGTATTTGTCAAACAAACACACTTGACAAACAAACATACTCTTCAGCTTTATTTTTAGTATTCGATTAGGTAATTCTGAAATCGCCAAGCCATCTTGAAAATATCGGGGTGATCAACGTCACGGGCATTGATTACCGTTCTTTCTGCCTTTGTGCTGCAGTGGGGCAGTACATGCTGCTGTGGAGTTTGTTGCGCCACTTCTTCTCAGCTAAAACAGTAGAAAGTTGTGAAGAGCGGGCGTTTTGGGAAACTCTCTTATGAAATATTGACGAAAAAAAGGGCTGATTGTCAGCCTAGTTAGAATAAATGATATTTTACATGCTTGTCGCAATCAAGTCGTATCTGGTATGCCTGAGCCATCTGGTGCTGTTCGACAGAGTCTAGACAGAGTTCTTGAATGTCAAGGAGAGCGAGCAGCGGTGTGGAGCTTCTCTTGATTATAGGACTTCAAATGGACAACATGTGCTCAGAAACTAGCTCATGATCCGTATCGTATATAGTGTCGTGTGATTCGCTAGTGTGATTAATTTGTTCGTAAGGTTTTAATTTGATTTGAACTGCAAACGGTTTTTCTATTGCGCAATAACCAACACTACAATATGGCTGATGATAACGAGACAACCAACCTTCTCCGTCATGAATAAGTATCTACGGAACATCCTTCTGTTAATCCTGTTCGTGTTTGACCCAATTTCGATAATACGGAATCAAATTATTGTGAAAGCCGAAGTTTTTTTATGTATTCGCCCGGGAAAGTTGTAAAGGATTATGATTATAGAAAAAACCCTGTTTGCTTACTTGATGTTATTATGTATTTTATTTCTTGCGGAAATGCTAAAAATATTACACATTTTTTCTTGAAATTTAGGCTAATCCGAAAAACGTGGAAGCGATTACTTGTAAGTACTATTACGCAAGATTCGAAAGCGTTTTTCTTCTGACGTACTGTTAGATAACGAACACACGAATGATTTTGTATAAGGAACACAGTATTATCGAAACCATACATAATCAGCCGATAGCCTGGGACACAGGCTTCCTTTCGGTGAGAGGGAGTAGGCCGAAATCCACCACGCGGTCCCAGTGCGGGTTGGTAGATGTCACATGTCTTCGAATTTTTGGTAAGGAAGGAATACATCGTGAGGAAACCGGTATTAACCGGTTTCCTCGTTTTGAGAGCTGTGGTGATTAGATAATTTAAAATAATTTAAACAAAACGTACGGGCCTAAAACTCGAAAGTCGCGGTAATTATCACTGTACTACCACTGCATGCTCTGCAAACGATACTATTGTGAGATTGATCTTTTCTCAAAGTAGCAGTTCATTATTATGAGAAAAACGCTTGCTAATTTTCGTAGGTAACTGTAATGCATTTATGCATGCTCATGAGTGTACAAATTTTTAACCTAATGGCTTGGCATGCGACGATGGGAAGAAGCCAGATGGAATGACCATAATGTTTTGGAAGTTGGGTAAGCCTTTGGTGTGGGATGCATCCTGTGTCGATATCATCTTCTTAGCACGGTAGCCTGTGCTGGGGCGGCTGCTGCTGGAAGAGAAAACCTCTAGCGGAGCAAATAACATGCTTTAAATTTACCTTATAGCACGCTGAATTGGATATTTTATTTTGGCATTTATTCAATTTCATCCTGTATATAATATAATATAAATGTAAAAGATCTTACCCCTTACTAATAAACGTTGTATACCGTCTGCATAGTTACGTACACAACGCTTTGTCTTCTTCTTTCGAAAGTCAAATTACTGACGACTGAAAGAGAGAAATCGGTGTGTAACTATTTATCAGATATAATACGTTTATTAGTAAGGGGGATAATTAAAACAGAGTAAGTAATTAAAATAGCAAATGAATGTATTCCCCGGTTACATTGCCGACTAAATACTTTGTAATTACTTACATCAGCCCACGATTTCAATTGAAACCCCATGATATTCCATTCATGAAGCATACAAAAGTCCCAGTAGTCAATTGACGCATTTACATATTAAAATACACACCGGTGGAAAGGCTGGATAACGTAAACAGTCAAGAAATTACTTAGCAAGAACTGGGGGTCTACATGACAGTTTTGTATGGAGATTCGTAAAATGCTATAGGTACACCTCTGCCTAACCCTTCAGGAATATATAGGTGTGAAACTGTAAAACAGATGAATTGCGTGATATGAATTGTTTTATGATTCTGCCAAAGCGGCCTTTTTAAGCCCCCTGCAATCTAATTGCGTAACACGCTATCAATCGCAATTAGAATCATCTTGAAGGATATTTTTAAACCATTGCTTCATATGTTCGAAAAATTTGTCTGTTCAACAACATAAATAACCTCAACAACATAATACCAATAAGTTAGCCAACATGCTGGCCTTATGATTTTCCAGTATATCAAAAGTGCAGTCAATCGCCAATATTAAAAATGCTGGAGCTAATATCTGCTCGTAATTAACTTCTCAGTAATAGGTTGGCACGCTCGATTAGACCGCTCTTGTTTTTAAACGCATGATGACGCCATTATGGTTGATCGACGTGGGTTAGTCAAGCCACAAAAAAAAAAGTGTTTGTTTTTCTGTTTAAAAACTTTCTTGTTTGTTTTTCGTTTATCAACATTGCACAGCGCTTTTCAAAGGTTCGATAATGTAGCTTTTAGAAAAATAAACTTTTGCATTCTTATAATGCAAAAGACGAGTTTAAAAATAAATACATACATACTGCAGTGTTACTTCTGCGGTTAAAACCTCACCTCTTAGCCCTGAGTTCACCAACATTCTAACCATCGGTTAGGTATTTAAACAGTTGATTTCCTTAGGAAATTTGACATAAATCAACTGTTTAAATACCTAACCGATGGTTAGAATGTTGGTGAACTCAGGCCTTAGGTTAAGTCCATATGACGACGAAAACCGGGCATAAACTGTGACAGAACGTGACGGGTAACGTCAACGCTTTAAATCAGACTGAGAACACAAGTGAAAGAATTCGTACAACAAAATTAAATGTTTTTTTATGCACTTCACATTTTCTGTTTACCCACTTGAATTCGACGCTAAAATTGACGCTCGAAACATTGATAAGGACCCATGAACGTGTCAAGAACAAAGTTTAGTGCTTTACTTCGAAAATGCTTACATAATTATTTATTCTTAGACAAAAATAAAATACCATTCTCACATTTAATGGGTAGGTTGAAGAGTAAGTATATATTATGAAGATAATGAGTTTTGTCTTTTAATGGATAGTTTATGATATAAATGTCGCAGCCAACTGGTTAAATTAGCCGTTCAGTTAACCGCCTAGCCTTTTAACTAAATGGCGGCCGTCCATCGCAGTAACCAGGCCAGGGCACCCCGACTAAATGGGTTAGGTTAAGTTAGAACTGTGTTCAACCGCGTGCGAGCCGAGAGAGCGAAGCGAGGCGAGCACTACTTTTAAAGACCAGGCGGTTAACTAAACGGCTAATTGAGTCTTGTTGCTCGAAATAAAATTATTATTATTATTAATTTAACCAGTTGGCTGCGACATAAACACCAAGTCTTTCGAATCATTTCCGCTGTAAATTTGAAGCCTACACCTACGAGTACCCTCTAACGCACCTACAATAAAAATCTCCATTAAATATCTTGCACACAACATAAAATCACAAATCACCGCCGTTGTATCTAAGCCTAGCATGAACATCGACAGCGATCGGAAGTCGTCACAGCCGTGAACCAGGCAATATCCGGCGAGCGCGCTTTGACGGGCGGAACGGAGCCGACTCGTGCGACGTACTACGACGCGACGATGTATTTGCGCCAGCAGCCAATATGTGACTAAATTTTTGGTTAAAATGATGCTAGTGTAAGGGAGATTGTTGGCGTTTAATAACTTCTTCGTGGGGTAATCTACACCCTGAACATTTGAACAAATTGTCGTAGAAATTCTCCGTCTGTGAATGGAAAAATTTGTTGTAATTGTACCAGCAAGGTAATAATTGAGTTTCGAAAGCTTCACTGGAACGCACCGATGCATTTTTTTACTACAATATCCTTTTTCTCAACCACTAAGGAAACATGACGAGTATGATCTAATCTGAGTCCTTCCTAGAATCGAAGGAAAAACGGCTTTATTCTCATCACCTCTGAGCGTACCTACATGATTAGAGATTTTTCGTTGGTATCAGTATAGTTACCTAACTTACATGCAACACTAATACGTGCCCAAAGGTATGATTCCGAACAACGCTGCACTACAGCCAGTTTATTCTGTAAAAATCTCACCGTGACAACTTACGTGAAGTGAGCTTCGAGTGAGCTGTCATTCCACCTCATGCAATGGATAGACACTACTGACAGTTCACTTCACCTAAGTTTTCACGGTGACATTTTTCGATCGCCATACATTTTCTATGGGTTTATATGAGATTACATTCCGAGCGCAGTAGTGCTGTTCTGTAAAAATCTCACCGTGATAACTCAGGCGAAGTGAGCTTAAAGTGAGCTGTCATTAGTATCAATCCCTATAGTATCAGATGAAATGACAGATCACTTCACCTAACTTCTCACGGTGAGATTCTAACAGAAACGACCGGCAGCAGCAACGTCGCACAGCATTGCTGCCAAGCTCGGAATGTAATCTCATAATAAACCTATAAAGAATATATGGGGACCAGTAGTGCTGCGGCAGCACTGCTGCGTGCTGTAACAGAGTTTAAACCAAAACATTAGTCAAATCCACAAATAGAACTGGCAGGTATTGATATTAACCCTAAAATGATATTGCTGTTCGTAAACTGTTTACTTTGAACAGTTCACTGTCGATGGTCAGTCGCAATATCGTGGATTCCAAATTCATAAAGCGGGATTAACTGTGTTTAGGGGCTGTCCGGTACACTATTTTGGCAAGTGCGGGTTACTATTGAGCGGCCATATTTGTGAAGCAAACAGGATCGTGGGTGATATATTTTTGATCTATGAAGTTCTGTTGATAGAGACTTTGAGACGGGTCAATTTTGCGTTTAATACCTGATAGATAGATAGATACGTGTGTGTGGATTTCTATATTGGTGGCGTATGGGTCAATTTTGTGTTTAATACCTGCCTGTGAATTTATTTAACTCTTTATCCACATGCCATTTGTGTAATGAATTTCCACTGAACGTTTAAATAATCCGTTAATTGTTTTTTCATAGCGTAGACACAGTCAAGTCATTATTTGTCAACTTGACACACTACGTCAATTTGACGTGTTATAGCAATTGCATGTCAAAGAGTGACAGTTGTAATTTGAATATGAGGACCATTTAATGTTGTGGTGAATTTGCAAAACAATATTTTTTCTAACTTGACAATGTTAAAGTATGAATAGCATCTATAGGGATCAATGAAACCATAAGTATAACATGATTTTAAATGAACAAAAAAGTGCACATCAATTTTATTTGATGGCAATAAAAAAACTATTTTACATTCTATATAGGTAAAAGTATTTAGCAAAAGTTCTTACAGCAGTTGTGTCGCTTACATTTATGTCACTGTCATAAATATCATACCAAGTGTTTTAGTGCATTTCAATATAAATGAGCTTCATAATTAATAGCCGCCAAAGTCAATAGATTGGACATAAGATTAGCTGTCAAGTACTCAGTGTTATTTGGAACTGTTGTTTTATGCAATAGTTTAATCAACTGCAATCAGCGCTGAGCTGACAGTTTAATCTATGGTTAGATTAGTGACAGCTTCTATTGAATTTTTATTACACACATAACAATATCATCACGGCTGTATTCCCCTCATTGTAAGTCAGATGTGTACCTATACTACACCCACATTTCGACAGTTATTTTTAAGTCCCGTGTAGGTAATAGAGGGCGAGCCTATTGCCATCATCGGCTGTACTCGGGATGTACTCGGTTTTAATGTATATCCGATATGTCAGTGAGTGATGGAAAAGTTTTAGATTTGTGTTTTGTTTTCACTTCTGTCGGCACTCCCGGAGTGCCACTGTTTTTTTTTTATTTTACGAGAATAGAAATGATTATACTACGTTTATTTTTTGGTGGACTTAATGACAACTCGAGATACAATATACTTTCAGAAAAAGCCATACAAAGTTAATTTGACAAAGGGCTGATTTTTCAATAGTAAGATAACTTTTATGTGAAGAATAAATATGACAGTGTGACATAATTTCTTTACAAAAGCTGTCATACCGCAATATTTATACCTCAGATAAAATTATATGTGAATATTGAAAAATCAGGCCTTAATAACAAAACGCAAGTCAGATTATGAACCAGATTTCATAAAAAACAAAATATCCTTACTATAGACAATCTAGTAACCACCAAAAAGTTTTTAACTCTAACAGCTGTATGTTAAATCAAAAGCTTTTAAAAAAAAAACTTCTTCAACATTACAAAACAATTGCCGCACTGCCGTGAAATATAACCGAACAACCTTCACTCTTATATCTTCATCTTGACACCACATTTCCATATCTCCAATGTTCCCAACGTTAAAAAACTCACGTTCACAAGGTAATTTATATCAAGCGCTAATATAAAACAGAATAGCTTTAAAGGTTTAAGCAACATTACTGAAACAGTTATTACCCTATAAATAAGCAGTCCTTTGCTTTGTCGACGCGCATAGAAAGATTATGGTGGTAGGTATTCCAGCTGATTTAGTAAGTGTAGTGTGTGTTAAATTGTTTTTAATGCAGGTGCTTTGCTTTTTTAGTAAGGAGCGTTATAAGCACTTAGTACGAGCAAAAAATTAAAAAAATATTTTTTATTTTAACTACCTTGAACCTAACGTAGGAGAGGGGCTCGTGGCTAAGTAATAATAGCCACACGGGTCGATCGATTAGGTTGAGGTACGCTTGCCGCGGTCGGTCTGTGGATTTGAATCTTATGATATCGATAACCCTCCGTGTCTCGGAAAGCACGTTAAGCCGTTGGTCCCGGCTTTTTCTTCTTCTTCGGGCTGCCATTCGTGGATATTTGACGAAGAAGATGAAGCCCGAAAGTCTGACAACCAGTCTTATCAAGGGGTATCATATTACCCAGTAACTGGGTTGTGGAGGAGATAGGCAGTTGCTCCATGTAAAATACTGGTATTCCGGTGCATCCGGTTAGACTGGAAGCCGACCCTGACATAGTTGGGAAAAGGCCTTCTTAATGTGCGTCTTATTTGCGCACATAAAATATTTTTATATCTTTGTATCTTTCTACATCCGAATTACAAACTTTCTCACAACAATATTTTTTTTAACAATTTTCTTTCACATTTTCCTCTCATTATTTCCTTTAGGTGTCAGCGTGATCAAGCGATCACGGTGGTCGGAGGTCGCGTGATGCCGTGTTTCACGTTGCGTGCGTGTTTTCACTTCGGCTTCAACCTTTTCTTGAGTGCTCAATAAGTAACGTAGGATTATTTGGTTGCTAGATGTGGCATGGCTGCTAAATAATTGCGTAACACACTATCAGTAGCAATGGGTTTTATTTTGACAATTGAACAACAGTCATTGTGTTATTTACGTTGTTGAGCAGACACGTTTTATGAACATTTGAAGCAATGGATTAGCTATATCCTTCAAAATGATTTAGATTGAGATTGATAGCTTTAAGCAGTTAAGGTGCTGTATTTTCTGAAGGAACAAGTAGATTTCTATTACTTGGTATGATGAAATCATCCTTTGTAGTAATAATGATTATGATGACCGTTGTTATAATATTTTAAATAAGTAAAGTCACGGTAATAAATAGTTAAGCTAATTGACTACCGATTTTAATTGTCCATATATTCAAACTCATTCATTCTTAGACAGTTTGTATGAAATGACTATAACACGGAAAATTTACGAAGGGTTTTTTGGTTATTAATTAATTTTCTTGTCTGGACAAAGTAGTTAGCTTTTGAAAGAAAGATACACGATTAGGTACCTACAAATAAAATAAGAAAAAAGCGGGCTAATTTGTTACTGAACAAAACGAAACGAGGGAAAACAAACCCAATAAGAATTTTGCCAATTAGAGACTTTCATTAAAGAAGTTATGCCCTTTCTTCAACAAGGTTAACTTATACGAGTAGCCACTGAAATATAACACCGATTGTTCGAGAGTCGAGTCAAGTATTCTGTTGTCCCTTCTAGTTGGATTAGCACAAGTAATTCTCTCAGAAGTACATTAAACGCTTATATTACTTTACACATAAAACGAATTATGAGATGAAAGAGTTTGCTTAACGACATAACTTCCTTTCTTCATTAAAGGGAATTCTATAGTGATTAAATTGACCCTTATACCGGCGACAAAAGATCTTAGAAATGATTATGTTGTATTGTATCTATTTGCTTGAAAATTATGTAAGATTATAGAAGATTTTCCCGACTCAAGTGTAGGTACCCATCTAATTTAATTAAATAAGAAATTGAAAGATCGCGGGTGTGAAAAAATTTAAAGATCGCGGCGCAAATGTGAAAAATCGTGTCGGTGCTCTTTGACCAATTGGTCTAGGGGGAAAATTACATGTTTCCATCGTCCAATGGAGAATTGAGAAATGTTCCGAAACTATTTTTTATAGGAAAATATAAATATACATGGTGAGGAAGATGCGTTTATGAAAGGAAATAAATATAGCATAATCAAAAACCAAATACCATATCAATATATTTTTTTTTATAGAAAAAATTCTGCCAAAATGAATTAAGTAGGTAACTCTTCACCGCCTGTTGACCCACCAAATTACATGTTTCACATTAAAAAAAACGTAAGTGTCTACAATTTCTCGTGCCCTACAAGAAATGAAAGCCAGCTGTATCCGGTAACCTTTGCAAAATAAATGGATTTACATGCTTATCTTTCCCCATGCATTGATGGTGGTAATGAGTCTGTCATCCAAAAATATCTACCAGTGTACCTTGAACACTGACTGGTAGGTACTCCCTGTGGCCAATCACTGACTAGCATACTCCTTAAGAGCAGCACTCCAGTGAGCAGTGGCCCAGTGGTAACGACTTACGAGTTGTAGTTCGTAGGTTCGAGCTCAGACAGGCACTTTATTTTGTGTAAATTTTTTCTTCACCACTGCTCTCAAAACGGTGAAGGAAAACATCGTAAGGAAACCAGCATATCCTAGAATCAAAACTTCGAAGTTATGTAACATTTACCAAACCGCACTGGGCCCGCGTGGTAGATTAGAGCCTACTCTCTAGAAGAGAGGAAGCCAGGAGTGGAGACATTATATGCTGATTATAATACTCCTTAAAAAACTTTATATCTTTCTGACTGACGTATGCATGATGAGACAGGAACTTAGTACTTTTCTCATTGGTCATCTCCAACATTACTGAACAGCTCCGAGCCCTATCTTCAGAAATCTACATACCAAAACAATTTCTCCTACTCAATACTAACGTGGTAACATTAGCTAAAGTGTGTTATGGGCAGCAATATCTCAAAATATTCCGACTCGCCGCGCGTGCATTGAACATAAACAGAGATAACAGACAACGGACCCAGCCAATATATTAGACGACACCGTTGGGTAAGGAAACTTGTGGATAAGAAGGCCAGAGGGGCAATTCTCTTAATTTTAATAACGTTCACAGTCTGATCTCAGACTCAATCTGTCAAAAATACCTCTAATTTTGACAAGTTTTTAATAGTTGTTTGTCGCCGAGATGAGACTGCAACTAGATTTTAAACGTTTTAAGTTACGAGAATTGGCCTTCTGTTCTCGTACTTAAAATCGTTCTAATGCTAGTCTCAATTTCAGCGGCAATCAATGTCGAAAACTTGACAAAAATAATAGGGTTGACAGATTAAGACTGAGATTAGAATGTGAACGTTCTTCGTGTGCAAACGAACTTGCGCCGCACGTCAACGGCAGAGGCGACTGCAGCCGCCGACTCCGTACTCAAATACACGAGCGGCATGTTGTCGACATGTAGACGGCAGCCGTCAAGGCTTGTCGGCAGTTGCCTCTGCCGTTGAAGCGCGTCGCTTGTGTGTATGTGCACTTAAAAATACGAGAATTGCTCCTCTGATGTAGTGATATATCACTAGGTTTAAGAAGGGGCTTGTGGCCAATTAACAATATCCGCACGGGTCGATCGAACAGGTTAAGCTACGCTTGCCGCGGTTGATCCGTGGATGGGTGACCGTCTTTACATACCAGTTTGACAGTCGTTACGGGTCGTCAGAAGCCCGAAAGTCTGACAACCAGTATGACTAAGCGGTTTCGTATTACCCAGTAACTGGGTTGTGGAGGTCAGATAGGCAGTCGCTCCATGTAAAATACTGGTTTTCAGCTGCATCCGATTAGACTGGAAGCCGACCACAACATAGTTGGGAAAAGGCGAAGAAGATGATGATAACCTGGGTCAAATAAAATTATTTTATTTCTTTCTTTCTTTCAAACACTTGACTATACTGTGACTTTCAATCCTAGCATTATTTTGTTTCTGGATTCAGGTGTTCTACTCTTTCAGTAGAACACAATAACCTGTCCCAATAGCTACTGATGGTAGCCATTATAATTATAACTGTCAGTATAATAATTATAATCATACAGATCGCTACTGATATAGATTATTGGGACGTTAAAATCGGAGATAAATAGGTTTTTCTACCTCCAGTATTCCAAAACTGGTGATAGTTAGGTAATTGGGTTCGGCCGATAGTCTGTCAACGAAGTTACGGGCCATCCAAAAGTAGTTGATTTGTAAAAACAATTGTCAAATTAAATTTTCGTGCGGGCACAAACACATCGGGAATATGGAAAATAGTCAAATCGTGTTGTCATTCATTCTTAGTTCGGGCCCCAAACTAATCTTACGTCCATAAGATTAGTACGGAGTCGAAAATACTGGTAACTTTAGCCGAACATCAGGACGTGCTTAGAAAGTAGACCCCCAGGGCTGCGTCAATTGCTCGATTGCAGACTCAGATTTAAAACATTGAAGAGAATTTTTTGCGCAAAGGCTTTTTAGCTCGTGTTGGTATTGCGTCAGAATTCAATCTTGTTCCCACTCCAATTTCCGCAGTGAACACAGAGTGACTGACAACTGACAGTGTGCATATTTGAGTAAACTTACTGCAGCTTTGTACTTACAACGGTTTATTTATTTATTAAAACTTTATGCACAAGTAAAAGAAATACTGTACAAAGGCGGACTTAATGCCTGAGGCATTTTCTACCAGTCAACCTTAGGGTGATGCAGAGACAAAACATGGCAGGTGCAACATACGTGATAAATAGTTAGGAAATTACTATAAAATACAAGAATAAATATTAATACATACATACATACATACATATAAACAAAACGAACTGCGAGGAGAAAAAAAAAAAAGAAATATCGGTAGAGGAGAAAACGAATCCAGCAAATCAGCGCTGAGATGCTACGCGGTTTACAATTTTTATTGCAAAATATGACATGATTCTAGTCAAGGTCTATTTTAATTCACGTACCTATAAAATGGTGAAGGCAACCATCGCGACATACACCAACTCACACTAGGCCTGCGTGGTGGATAACACTCTCTCCATGCTGCAGAGGAGTTTGTTGCGCCATTTCTTCTTCATAATTTGAATAAATGACTTTTGATTTTGATTTCATAAAGAGAGGAAGCTTGTGCATAAGTAGTAGGTAAGAATGTTATAGGCCTCTACGCTCACTAGAAAAGGCTACAATTTTGAAGAAAACTCAATAAAATAAAAATAAAAATTCTCAGTCTTATCCACTATCAGCAACCGCAGCACTAGAGGACGTCTTCAATACGGAACTATTCAAATCACAACCACGCACAGCTATTAATATCGAAGCTAGAACTCTGTTTAAACAAGTATGAACTAGACTAGAGTGAAATATATAGGTACTTGGACTGACAGTTGGGATGCTCAGATATTAAATTCTGTTATTGGTATCAAGTGTTTACTTATATCTGTACTTAAATTTGAGCAGGGATTATTATTAGATTTTGTGTTGACAATGGCCGAATTAATTTTGACGAAAGTATGACTGTAAATAAAGAATGATCTGTAAATAAAGAACGGGAGTTTTCGTTTCCGTTTTGTTTAATTTCTTTTGAAATGAAATTTATACTCTATACAAATAAATAAAATTGATGTATCTGTTTGTAATGTCAAAATAACAGCTTTTTGCTAAATGCATATAAAAAGTTAATAGGGTACTTATAATAACAAAAAAACATTTTTTTTTTTGTTGCAAACAGACGTTTGTTTCGGCTAAACTCTGAAAAGGCTGGATCGATTTGACAGGACTTTCACTGGCAGATAGCTGATGTTACAAGGAGTAATTTATGCTACTTTTTATTTTAGAAAAATTATTAGTTTAGAGACACATTATTTTTCGACATCGAAGTCGCGGGCACAGTTAGTTTCATAAATAAAGTCGACCTCGTAATTGCTTTACTACTTTTTACAAAAAAAAAAAAAAGGAAATTTAAAGTTCACCTACATTTATGTGCTTGAAGTATTAAATAAATAAATAAACTGTCACTTTGGTTTTAAAACAAAAACAGATGTTGGACTTTTAGGATTCCGAACCCAAAGGGTAAAAACGGGACCCTATTAATAAAACTCCACTGTCCGTCTGTCTGTAGGCTGTACCTCATGAACCGTGATAGCTAGACAGTTTAAATTTTCACAGAATGTGTATTTCTGTTGCCGCTATAACAACAAATACTAAAAACAGAATAAAATAAATATTTAAGCGGGGCTCCCATACAACAAACTTGATTTTTTTGCCGTTATTTTATATGTAGAGTTAAGTATTGTATAGTGGTACGGAACCCTTCGTGTGCGAGTCCAACTTGCACTTGGCCGGTTTTTTTAGTCCTTAATTAGGGATTTTCATGACCGCAATGCGTATGACAGTCTTATCGTACTCGTAGGTACCCTAAAGATATACTGCTACGGATTACATTTGGGCCATGAATCTGAACAGACTCTTCTCATAATCACTATTTGGTTAAAACAAAATTTTATGGAACGTGCCATGTCAAATTGGTTCAACCTCAAGACCCCAAACAGATTCTTTTTAGGAGACTCATATCGAACACAGTCCATCAATAAGTGATGTAAGTCTTCCACAACCCCGCACACAATTAGGCGAGTTAGGACGTTGACGTTTTATAAAGTGCAATTGACATTCAACTTCGGGGTTAGTTACGAGTTTGACCATTTAAACATCAATAGCCGGAACAAACTGTAGACGATATAAATATTGGCATGCGATGCATCATCTTAACATCAATCTGCCGAGTCTCACTGGATGCAGCTGAATACCAGTATTTTTACATAAAGCGACTACCTATCTGACCTCCGCAACCCAGTTACTGGGTAATACGATACCCCTTGGTAAGATTGGTTTTCAGATTTTCGGGCTACTGACGACTCTCGTGAATGAATGATAGCCGGGACCAATGACTTAAAGTGCTTTCCGTGGCATGATATTCGGGTTCAGAGAATTGAGTTATCATATAAAAATGTTTAAAGGTTGTAACAAAAAACAAAAATGTTCCGATTAATTGTATAAATAAGGCATAATCATCCTCGGGTTAATGTTAACACAAACAAATGTAAATAAAGGCCCTCTTAGAAAACATTATTCAATTTCGTATTTCTGGTACGACAGCCTGATACAATCTCCTAAATTCCCTTCGTAAAATTACCATTACATTTCAGAGCCCTTTCTTGTTCTATAACTAGACGAGCTTAACGTTGGGAAGCGAAGGAAACAACCCTTAATTAAACACCTACAATAAATATAAACAAAATTCTCGCATTATCTTAGAAAGGAGTAAGGCTGACTGTCTACTGGAGCGGAGAGCACACAAGTAGACACAAGTGGAGCGCCTCAAAGGAGCGGTGCAAGAGCGACAAGATGTTTGAAGTGGGAAAGTAAGCGGATAAGTTTAACATACATTCTGCGTTTGAAATAGTGTGTAATTAAACAATATTATTTGGCTCACCATCATAAGGAGAAATCAATCTGAGCAGCTGAATCGAATCCTGAACGGCTTGACGGGCTGCAATCAGGTCCAGTTGAAAACCAGCGTCAGGCACTAGCTGTCTAGCATTTTTGCTGAACTGGGCCTTTTTAGCGCAACCGTGAGGCACACTTTCCTGCTAATTTCTTACATCGGACTTTACACTTTTTATTTGATGTATTGTGTGTCTTTTAGTATGTGCTAAATAAATTTATTTTCTTTCTTTCAAAATTGTTGCAATGTAATCGCTTTTACTGACTGTTAGTTAAACTTTAACAATTTGCAATCGTTGGCGACGATGAGGACGTAGCCACATACAGTACGGATTTTGGTCAGATGATAATAAAAAAGAAAGAAACCGAAAAATTACATGTATTTAGCACATACTTAAAGGTGCACAACATATTTTGGTAAACAAAAACTTAAAAAAAAAAAAAATCCTTTCCGAAAAAAAAGACAGGTATATTTACGGAACGTGAATGTGTCACGGCTGGCCTAGATGGGCCCTGTTCAGCAAAAATACTGAATAACGTGTCTGAAAAATCTGTAGGTTCTGTACGTACAAACCCTGATCTTAAAACTAATCTCCGCTCTGCTGTGGCATGCCCACTGAAGTGGAGAGGATCAGAGACATGAATTTAGTTGAATTCATTTGTTTTTTATCTTTTATTTTTTCGCTCCTTTCACCAATGTACAGGCAGCCTAAGAAACTCAAAAACATTGCCACCTTGTTACGAATATTTGCGAACGAAAGTGGCCGACCCGTCTCGGGTGCGTGAATACACTGCTTACAAACAAAACGGAGCCAATTTAATATTTGCCCAGCTTAACTTCGTAAGGGTATGTCAATAGGGCACTACGTGTACTAACAATGGACCGGGTTCAGTAGTGTCCCAAATAAACATCGATCTTATGCGCTATTTATCTTAGAGTGAACTACAAACACTGTTTGGTTGGTACCGACAGACAGGCGACTTTTTGTAGTCCGAAAATTCAATGGTCTTTTGTGGTCCTCATTATGTAAAAATTTGTTTCTTACAAAAGGCTTTGACTTTGTAATATCTTTCACCCCCAAAGTCAAAACATATTTGCCGCCTGTTTTATATTTTAGTCGTAGTGTTAGATATATTTTTTGTTAAAAAAAATTGTTGTGTATTTTTGTTGTGTACATACAATAAAGTATAATATACTTATATAAATAAATACTTGACCTTTTTGTAGCAACTTTATGGACAGACTATTGTAATGCATGTTTATTATTTTTTTATCTTAAGAGAAATTATGAATAATATGTATGCTGGCAAATGTTAGGCAAAGATTAACTTGTTTATTTCTATTTTTTATTCAAATAAGAGTCGCTTTATGATCTGCGTTACCAAAATAATTGTATAAATAGTGTAGGTATATACCTACACTATTACAGTAATATATTACAAACTTTTTCCTATATGCTGTGCAAAGCCTAATAATAATAAATGAACTACGTTAGCACCGAGACCGCTCCGTTCCTCAGAAAGCACGTAAAATTTTGTTTGAGTGCGGTTAGTGGAAGTGCTCAGGTACTGTTCGACCTAGTACTGTTGAAGTCAGTGCTGTGAGTGGAATACCTCGTAAAACCATTGGTTCTGGCTGTCATTCGTGTATCTTTGATAGTCGTTACGGATAGTCAGAAGCCCAATAATCTGACAATCCGTCTGACCAAGGGGTATCGTATTACCCAGTACTGGGTTGTGGAGATAAAATAGGCAGTCGCTCCAAATAAAATACTGGTATTCAGCTACATCCGGTTATACTGGAAGCCAACCCCAACATAATTGGGAAAAGGCTAGGTAGATGATGATGAGATTCAAACAATACGAGGAATCTCAATCTCTATCAACCAAACTTTGTAACAGAAACGTTGCTCACAGCAGCTCGTCTGTCCAGTCAAGGCAATTTAAAGTCGAGCACACAGAAGCAAACAGCAGCAACCAACAACAACTGCTCAGTCACTCAATCAAGGAGTCGAGATGTTTCTTTGTTCCCCTTTGAGGAGTAAGATGGCGGGTCATTCGTTGTTTTGATATGAATCTGGTATTCATAGTTTAAGACACTACATGGTAATCACCATGTGGTATAATCTTGACAAAGAAGGTATCCATATTACAGGTACGAAGTAGAAAGGCATGCCGCGCCGACCTTAAATAAATTTTGATAAGGGCAAGAAATTTTATTATGATATCTATGGACACAGATCGATCGATCAGATTAAGCTACGCTTGCCGCGGTTGGTCTGTGGATGGGTGACCATCTTTACTTACCGAGACCCTAAGTGCCTCGGAAAGCAAGTTAAGCTATTGGTCCCGGCTGTCATTGGTTAATTTTTGTCAGTCGTTACGGGTATTCAGAAGCCCGAAAGTCTGACAACCAGTCTGACCCAGTAACTGGGTTGTGGAGGTCAGATATGTAAAATACTGGTATTCAGCTGCATCCGGTTAGACTGGAAGCCGACTCCAACATAGTTGGGAAAAGGTTAAGCAGATGATGATCTATGCAGGTATCACGCTGGTTTTTCATTTAATTTAATTTTGAAGTAACCATATTATACCTGTAAATTATATGCGGCGGTTTATGTCAGGAGCTAACTAAATTGACTGGACTAAACTGAAATTTATCTTCTGTCATTTTCTTAATGAAATAGAAAGAAAAAGATGCACTGAACTTAAATTTAGTTTAGTTTGTGAACAAGACAATCGGCACCACTATGTAGGTACGTATATCTTATCGTTAAAAGCGATCTTATACAGCAAACTGGGTTTTACAAACATAATATAAAAACATAGAAATAAATTGATACATACATAAATTGATACATACATAAATAAACTCACGCTTTTTCCCCTTGGGATAAACAGGAATCAATTCATACCATTCCACATAGCCAAATATCGTCCAGATCCTTGAAATTCTGTCCAAAATACAGCTCTGCGTCAATTGGGGTCTTATAAGGTAACCCATAAACTTTGAATCCTCGGTAAGTGCGAGAAACATACGTATAATATTATAACATAGGACCCGGTAATGTGTCGGTTTATACGCGCGTGATTGCAAATTCCATTACGTCTCATATGCTTTTCCCCCACCTTGGTGTAATAAAGTCACTTTGTTATCGTCTTCGTGTGTTTTTGTTGGTGTATGGACGGTTTAAATCTATTGTCGTGTAAACAAAGAAGAAATCACACGAATTAAAACGATGTTATGGCGAGGAAACCGGTCCTATGTCCTAGAAGCAAAAACTTGAAGAAATGTGACTACAAACCCGCAATTCCTCTCAAAAGAGAGGAGGCTTGTGACCCAGAAGTGGATACATTATGTAGAGCTACTTTCGTTCCAGATTACGAACTCTTTTGTTCTCTATTGCCATTGTAAAATTACCAAGAATATGTGTGGTAAAATTTTTGTGCGAGCTGCAAGAACATACTATGATCGTGAATCCGTTTTCCAAAAGGTGCGTCTAGGTAATGCGAGGCATGTACTACTTTGCATGGTAAGTCACGCATGACACTTGCCTTAGGCCCCTCGCCCACGGTGACTTTTTGTAGCAATGCTGTCGCGCGTTTCGTAACCGCGCTACAGAATCGCTACTAACGCGCGTTAGTCGCATTTGCAACGCGCTAAAGCATCGCGACTGTATCGATGCAAACGCGCGACCGCGTGACTACTGTTGCCTCAACGAAGTCCATCTTGCAACTGTGGCATTTTTGTGCCATTACCTAATCGTGTTTGCATCGCGACAGAAACGCGACAGTATCGCGTTTGCATCGCGACTGAGAATCGTGGTGTGGGCGAGGACAAACAGCTAGCGACCGCATCAAGACTGTATCGATGCGAACGTGCGACAGTATCGCTACTGCATTGCTACAAAAAGTCGCCGTGGGTGTGGCTTTAGGCGGAGGCATCTGACGTTAAAAAAACGCATACTTCGCTGTATCTGAACGCACCTAAAAGTAGTAGGTAATTTTATCGCAAAACATCGTCAATCACGCAATATTAACAATCTTCAATTGAAGAGCTAAATTGTTACATATTTCTTTGATCTCAGAATTTTGCCAAGAATAAACTCAAATGGTTATGGACATCACAACATACCTCTTCATAAATATTATTTTAGGACACCCTTCCCGGCGCCAAACAAGTAGCCGAATTCTGGGCCGAGTTCATTTAGATTGCTATCGACACGCTAAGAAGAAGAGGACACCCTTGCATCACAGACACTAAAGCCGATTCTAAGCCCGTCTCTCTAAGTTAACGTTACGTTTCATAGTATGACATCTACTACTACGATTGCCATTGACAAAATTGCAATTCCAATTGTGCCGACAATACGAGTACCTACATGATAGAGTAATCTGAGGACAGACATCACATAATGTCGCAGAATTAGATGCAGATTGGATGTTAGACCACAGTGTGATTATGTGCGGCAACTTGGTGTTAATGTTAGATGGGTTTATGACAAAATTGAGCAAGATAGACGGAAAATTACATGATAAAGCTTGACAGCAAGTTGATGATGATGAGATCTCGTAAGTCAAACACAACATGAAGACTACATCTATCCTAATATTATAAATGCGAAAGTGTGTCTGTCTGTCTGTTACTTCTTCACGCTTAAACCTCTGAACCGATTTAAATCAATTTTTTATAGAGATAGTTTGAGTCCCGGGAAAGGACATAAGATAGTTTTTATCCCGATATTCTCACGGGACCGATACTAGTTTTAGAATATCTCTCAAACTTTCAATAAAACGGCTTCTGCAAAGTTGATTGTTGATTTCGGTCAACCACAAAAAACATTTCTAGCAAGACTGATACAGGTCGAAACATATCCCGTCAGAAAAAGGGCCTTTCGAAAAATGGCAACGAAATATACATGAAACAAAAACGTACGTGACTTGGAGTCAGTCATTGACGAATGGAACAACAAGATGGATTACTTGGTTGACAAACGATGGGGGACGCACGTAGAAACATTGCTGCTATTGAGTGGTTTCTTTAACTTTTGATTGCATGAAAGGAAAGTGGAAAGTAAAGTATTAGGGCTTTTTTTCGTAAACATTCAAGAAGTTACGGGCCAATCTGGGAAATGGTAGACACCACTTGCTACTTTACATGATAAGCTTAACTTAGTCTAAAAGTCATTTTTAAATTTTATTGATGGACTTGAACGATGTAATTTGCATCATACTGAGTGTAAGCCTTTCTGTCACAGTCATGACGTGCAGCCGTCGACTATCCTGTTTTGTGCTCGTAATTATAGGTAGTATATATTTTGTTTTAATTAATTTTTCCTTATTATTAGAATTAATATTATCTTGTGTGCACGTGTTTCTGTGACAAATAAACCAATTTTTTTTTTTCTAATTCTGCCGTGCTAAATGCAAAAACCGTATCTCAGGAAAAGCTGGTATCGAGAAAATTTAAGTTTTACTTTTATTCTCATAACGATTGAGGTAAAGCTGAGATAGAGAAATCTTTTATAACTTTTTTTTTAAGTTAAGATTAACCTATATGATTACCGCTATATGGCTTAGCAAATTGGATGGCGTATTTTTTAAAGCTATCAGATGCCACAAAAATCAAATCCACGTTTTTTTTTTTTTTGAGATACCGTTTTCGAGCTTATCACGGCAGAATTGTTTGCAGCCGTTATTTAATGCCCTTCAATCGCGGGGCTTATTAGAATGGTCGAAGCCCTAATAATTACGTTATCTATTAGAACTGGCAAATGGGGTATCCCCATGGGAAAAAGGCATGAGTTTATGTATGTATATATAATTTTATATATAATAATTAGAACCCCCATGGGATTAAAAAATCCTAAATCATGATCTTGTGCAAGAACGCTAAAAACTCGAAAACTAAGAAGCAAATCCTTATTCAAAGTCTACTAGTAAATATAAATTTCAGAACTACCCCTACAAATAATTTCAGCTTCTGGTACCAGGAGAGCATAGTACCAGGAAGGCTATGTAGTGCGGATATCTAAACCTCGTGTTCAATTGCCGACTCACGAATGACACGGCTGCACACAATCTAAGGTATCTGTTACTGAATTTATAGGTTTAGTCGATATCCTTGCGGTGTTAAGATGTACGGCCCTGATTCGTTTTGATTCGGCTTCAATCGGTTAATTTAGTATATACCCTTGGCTGTCTCTTGCATTTGGTAGCAGTGCAAAATCTTGAACTAATTTAATATCTGCCTTCAGTAAATTGTCTAGGATGAGTATTTTCCACCTAACATGATTTTTTTTTATTTGTAAAATCCAAAAATGGACGACTCGTAATGCTCATTTGATCGTATTAAAAAAACCATAGCTATATTTAATACATTAGTTAGTTTTTTATTAATTAAAATTAAACAACTTTGAATAAAAGAGTCATTTTCAATAGGGTTCCTCCTATAGGTGAAACAAACATATAACAAAAAACCTAATAAATTATCTATGCTTTCTATACAATTGTGTATAAATTAAGTAGGTTCTGTGTACTAGCAGGAGTTTAACAATAGAAAGAGCTTCAGAAAATGAACAAAATTTTTTTTCGTTCGTAGAGCGAATCTCTGATGCTTCACATTATGAGTCGAGCAATAGATTGTAACTGGAAGTACAACAAGATGTTTCTAGTGTAACCTATTTTTATTACTTTTCCAAGTATCGTCTTAGAAAGTCTTAGTCGACTTCAACGCCATTATTTTTATAGAAAACAACTACCTATGAACTGGGTCCTTCTTAGATTAATACTGATAAGAAAGTTACCATTATTATTCTCCTCCCCCCCCCCCCCCTATCCCAAATTTATCTGTGGTCGTAACGCTAAAACTAGCAATTTCAAAGTTTTTTTTTCATTTCTCACTTAAAGGTCCTCAAGTTGCCCTTAAAAACACTACTTGACAAGCGGTTTGTGGGTCAAGAAAAAGATACCGTACTGTTAACACGCAAAGTATGGGCAGTCCTTGAAAACCACTAGATTTTTCTTTATAAGAACACCTCAACACGATTTAATATTGTATAAAAATACAACTGAATAAAATAATGTTTGTGATAAAAGTACGAAGAATTTTTTGAATATGAAAGGTATGATTAAAATTCGAATTTTAAATACATATCAAAGCATCCTAGGAACATTACTGTACTTACAAACTAAAATAGTCGGAATGAAAAATGCGAATATTTAACCGGTCAAGCTCTGCGCGTACGCGATATAGTACGATACAATAGAAAATCAATTTTGTCTCATTAGACATATTTCCTGATAATATTATTTTGTCATCAATAAAGAAGTTAACTGTTTTTACCCGACTGCGCCACAAGTAGGGTTATGCTTTTTTGTGAGATGTTTAAAAAACATTCGTTCAACGCGTCGTCATTCGTCAATATGATTGATTATATCGGTACGTTAAAATAATGACGAGTTTTTTTGTTATTTTTATACGAGGACAAAGTTTTCTGTCATGTTGTATGGGGTCTTGGAAAATGAATAAGTTGGTAATTGATGTTTATGTATGTTGAGTCAGCCTCCGGTCTACCCGGATGCAGCTCAATACGAGTATTTTACATGGAGCGACAAAATATCTGACCTCCACAACCCAGTAACTGGGCTGTACGATTCCCTTGTCAGACTTTCGCAGTTCCGACTACCCGTAACGACTGTCAAAGATCTACAAATGACTGCCAGAAGTACGATAACGATTTAATGTGCTTTCCGAGGCACTGAGGGGTCTCTATAAAGTATGGTCGACTATGTTGAACAAAATGTGTTTTTTCTATTTCGTGTAACTTGTTAAGTATGTGGAATAGGGATTTAAAATTTTGGTATATGTTTTTTGACTCTTTGGTCTAGTATCATGTTAAAGGAATAGGTACACGATTCAATGATTTTTTTCTCGATAAAAAAAAAATAAAATTACTTTGCAATTTTATTTTTTTCGACATCACGGCGTAACGCTTACGAGTTATTCAATGGAATTTACTTTAAGACAGATCAAATCAAAGTTTACTAAAAAGTAATTTTAAATTAAATTCATTTATTTTGTTAAAAAAGGATTAAATTCGTTTTGGCACATACGTCGTTTTATTCCGAGCGCACGCACATTAAGTATAGCCATCTCTCTTCTTTTGCGTTTCAAAAGTAATTGCATCACTTTCGCTCGCTTAGTAGGCTTTCGAGGGTTTTAGACTTTCGAGGTAGCGCCTCAAATTATTAATAGTGCATTATAATTAATGCATGTGTTATCAGTGTTATCAGTAACGTGCATAATGAAACATTGCGTTTGATTGTAAATGCCACCTCAAGATAATACGATAACTAAAGGCATGGCCATACTATAGTTTTGGAAAATATTTTCAAATTAATTTTTGTAGCCTTCGTTTAGGATTATAAAAAACATATGACGTCACGCAAGGTTAGGCAGAAGAGCACTTGTAGTACACGCACACTTCGCCGGCTATGATTAAGTCCCGTGTAATAGGAGTCGAGCCTATTGCTATTAACCGTGCACAAATCCAGACTCGTACGTACAGAAATTCCAGATGGAAAAACCCAATAACACTGCCGAACACGGGAATCGAAACCAGGACGTCGCGCTTACTTCACTATAATCTTTTCAAAAAAGATTCTTTGCAAGGATTCTCTGAAACTCGGATGAGAGCTCTAATAAGTAAGAGGATTGGCACCCATTGGCTTGGCAATATTTTCTATCATTTTTTTAACGAGACGGGTTAAAGGAAACACATTCACCTCCACAAAGATGTTTAAAAGACTACAGTGAGCGCTTCCACACAGTTTTAAGGCCTTATCGCCTTATGTTTACTTCGTTATTTGTGGCTCTGAGCTGAAATGACGAGCATAATTTAGGTGCTCCCATATTCTCTCTACAATAGAGTGCTCTGACCACTATTTAGGCAGCACAACACGCTATCTTCCATTCAATTTCATGCTCATTTGATCGTATTTCTAACCACTACAATGTGGCCATACCTTTGTATTGAGCGTCGAGATAAGCTTTCAATTATTCAATGCGTCTGACTGCATATTAATGTCAACGGACATTCAGGTAGAGATCCGCGCAGAGATTGTCATTGTATTGATTCATGTGCCTAGTTGGAGAGATATCTGTGATGCAAATAGGGATGGGAAAGATTGGCGGATATATAGATAATCTGCGAGATTATTAATTTTAAGAAAGAAAGAAAATACATTTATTTAGCGCAGACTAAAAGGCACACAATCCTATTACTAATATTATAAATGCGAAAGTAAGTTTGTTTGTTACCTTCACGCCTAAACCGACCGTTGTCAGGTGTACAGAAACGGACATAGGGTACCATTTATCTTGAAAAAAGTGCTGTTCAACAATGAAAACAACAATAACGTTATTATGATAATAGATGGCGCCACATGTTTTTTGTCTTGATCGCAGACGAAGTCGCGGGAAACAGCTAGTATATACATCAGATAAAAACAAACAAAAAATCTAATGAAAAAGTGAAAACTCCGATGTCCTAATGACTAACCGTTATGTTAATTGTTGACTAAAAGAGGTAAATGATTAAAAATATTGCTACAGCTAGAATAGGGCGCTTTAGGAGTTTGGTGTTTAACGTAAATATAAAAATCAGAAATCTAAATATTCAGAAAGTAGTTCAAAGTAATTTAAGTGTCCAAAATGTTGGCTACTTAGCTAAAATTATAGCTTTCATTTTTATTTTAAAGACAAGAATTACTGATGTGTAAGCGTGCAATTTTTGATCATGAACTTGTTTTGATTTTTTTTCGTTGTAGTTTCATATTCCTAATAAACATGTAGGCAAGTTATCAACTGTTAAATAATTTACCATATCAAAGTTCACCGTCCAATTTCTACCTATTATTGTTTGTGTCCATTGTTGAAAGAAAGAAAGAACGAAAGAAAAAGGTATTTATTGCGACTCGTACAGGAGGGTCGCTAACCAAAATAAACAGTAAGTACAAATAAAAACTAATTATATAAAAAAAAAAATAACAAAATGAAAAAAAATTAAAAAGAAAGTCCTATACGAGGCCAAAAGTCTCCTATCTCAGCATGATGCTACGACATTTAAAAAAATAATAATAAATGTCGCAACGCTGGTATTCTGACAGGGCCCGCTGTGATGTCACGGGCAGTTACAGAAATAAATAAATAATAAAATAGACTTGAAATAAATAATAAAATAGACTTTAAAAAAATTGAACATTAAAAAATTAAAATAATTTAAAATAAAATAAAATTTCTATATATTGTTGTCACAGATATTCTATATTCTGCTAATTATATCGATAATATTATCTAACCGCGGATATTGGCATATCACATCCCTATCAAGCACATGCAGGCTAAATGCAAAGCTTGATACAGCCGTGATCATTTTGTGAATAGCGCAAATCTGTTGCCGTAATTATAATAGATGCTTCACCCACTGCTTCCCTAGTATTTACTAAATCATAGACTACGATTACTAGAAGATCCTTTAAAAATATCTATGATCAGCTAACCCGACAGACCATAGAAAAAAGCACTTTCATTTTATTTATTTTTTCTTTTTCTAAAAGCCTTATTCGGACTACTACAAACATAAAAAAAAAACAAATCAGTCCAGTCGTTTTCAAGTGATACGCTTACCAACTAAACACGTTTATTTACTTATACATAGAGAAGATTTAAAATTAATTAGTTAAGATAGACCAACAGACGTTGTCAACCTAATAGTATTCGCATTGTAAACGAACCGTATCAATAGATAGTGAAGGTGCAAATTACTAAAATGACTGAGAAATTACTTAAACTAGGGAATAGCTGTTGAAATAATGACACTTATTGCAATGGAGTTGGGAGTTCTGTCGAATCACGTGGAACCTCAAGGATAATTTACACGTGAAAGTAATTACCACACCTCGTTACATAATTCTGGTTATAATCGGGACAACTCTAGTAAAACTCGGAGCTCGCCCCATCCGCCGTACAGATTAAAAATTCCCGCGCTCGCCGAGTATTGTCAACTCATCAAATCGATTCCTCAAATCGAGTATACTTAGGTACCGTTATTCGATTTATGTAATTTTATATTTAATTAAATGTTTTATTAATTGCCGTTAAAAATCATAAACCTTACACAACTAACCATTATTCTGTTAGGCATGTGGATCAAAAGTTTATAATTATGTACACGTAGGTAGTCGTATAGGTAGATGTTATTCACACACACACACAGCATTTTTTTGGGAATGGCACGTCGCAGCTCAACCTGGTTGTCCGGCTTTGCCTGTGGATACCTAAATAAATTATGGCGGCTTAACGTGCTTTCTGAAGCACGGAGATTCCCACACAATTCTGCATATAAATGTGACACGTCTCACCATTTCCGTTCATCCAATGCATTGCTAACACGCGTCCGATCTAAGATGGCATTGGTGGATAATTAACGTTTCAATTATCGTCGAGATTATCGGACATTACACCTGAATAGCGTGTTAGAGCAGGGATTGTGTCGTGATAGCTCGTCAACTGTTATGGGTCATATTAATATTAACTAGCGACTCACCCCTGGCCCTGCTTCACGGTTTAAAAAATATTATGTATTATTAGACATAGAGGGTTATTTTAATTCAGCTAGCTACACTCCGCAGAGGCGATGGGTATCGAATTATCGATATTTAAACACGATAAAATAAAAAGATTTGATGTGTTTTTTGGGAAGTTAACGACCGCTGTTAGTGTTGTTACTTACATGAAGTGTGAGTTGAGGAAGCCGTTTCTTACGTTTTATCGCATTTACTGACTGACTGACTGACTGATAGTTCCGGAGATTAGCGCGGTGAAATAAACAAACTTTTCAGCTATATCATTGAGCATACACCTGTGTAAGTACAAGATAATATTTATCATCTTTAGTACTAGAAAAGATTGTAAGAATCGTTATTCCAAATTTTACTGAGTTATAATACTCTTTTCAGCAATACGAAGTTTCATAATAATAATTGTATCATATCGTATTAAAAATAATTATATTGATACAGAAAACCTCACAAAGAATTCAAATTCAAACTAAACCATTTATGATTCAATTTTATCTACAATCTAAATTAAAACCAACCACATTTTAATAAACTTTCAAATCACGAACAAAGCTACCTATTTACTTATTAAAACAAAAAAAAAACACCGCCATGCCAAATTAAAAACAACACAAAATATAATGAACTGGCTGGAAACAAAGCAAAATAAAGTTTTTCAATACAAATATCACAAATTCAGAACTGGATAGCAAATACCAATATCCAATTACGCCCACACTTCTGTAAGTGAGCCTCTGAATTAAATTCCATTTTTAAATTAGACACGTAAGTTTTAATTTGGAGAGTATTTTTGCATTTGAACTTTTTATTCTTTTTAATAAAAGTTTTTTGGAAGACCCGTGTGGATTCTACCATAGACAGGCCAGACATAGACCACCTCTATGTTATTTATATAAAACTATAATTTCTCTTGAAAAAATGAGATTTTTACTTGAAGCCTTGTAGAGATATCCGCTGTTGGCCTTGTTTAGAACAATTTTGCTGAATTTCACGAAGCAGCAATGGTAGACCTGGTAACGGCCGCAACTTATGAGTTGTTAGGTCATAGCCTCGAACCCAGACAGGCGCTATATTTTTGTAAATTATTTCATCACCACTTGCTCTGAAAACGGTGAAGGAAAACATCGTAAGGAAACCGGCATGTCATAGAACCAAAAATTTGAAGACATTAATTTGATATCTGCCAACCCGCACAGGACCCGCGTGGTTGATTGCGGCCCACTTCCTCTCACCGAGAGGTGGCCTGTGTTCCAGCAATGGGAACATTTTAGGCTGATTATGCTTAAACTCACCATCTTTGAAACAAGACGAATGACAATGGCCGACAATTTAGCTCATCGTGCTTTTGGAGATTCCACGTCCAGCAGTTGACCGCTGCACATGCAGTTTATCATAGTTCTAGTAATTTCGAACTACGACATGTTTATGACGAACTTTTTAATAAGATAACTCCATTTTTAAACACAAAAATGGTGCTTCGAACTTTAAAAAAAAAACAGTTAATTTAATAAAAACAAAAGCAAAGCGTTCTCGGTTTTCTCTAGCCACTTTCATCTGTTAATTGGATCCACATTCTAAGGCCAGTAACAGAATAATTGTAAGAACAGATGTCTGACATTGTTGTGTGTTACTCTGCAATTATGTCAATTTCTGGCCGAGTGTGGGAAGATTAGCGGATTAGAAGTATGACTACCGTCATATGACGGTCAACGTAAATCTGGCGATAGGAAAAGAAGTGACACTGTGACAAAGATTGTCCGCGTTAGCATAATTAGCCTATAATGTTCCCACTGCTGGAACCCAGGCCTTCTCCCAGTGAGAGGAAAAGGGCCGTCTCCACCACGCGGGTCCAGTGCGGGTTGGTAGATGTTACATGTCTTCGAATTTTCGGTTCTAGGACATGCCCGTTTTTCGTGCTGTTTTCCTTTACCTCGATCGTTCTAACCCACGATCTACCATTCGGAAGTCGGGGGGCCGTTACCACTGAGTAACCAAAGTTATCGTCCGCGTTGTTACTTTAAAAAAATGTCTAGATAGTGCCAAAACCGGAAGAGCAAGAGAGATTAATACAAATTCTGAGATCAATAGAAAGTTCTAGCTTTACAGCGGCCATTATGAGTTGATCGATTAATTGATTTAAATTATTTTAGTTTATTTTACAAATGCTTTCCTACATTACATGCACAGAAATCGTTTAACAAAAAAAAAAATCTACATTACCCTTATAAATATTTTGTCTATTAAATAAAACATTGAACTTTTGAATTAAGTAAACCTGCATATTCTTATAATATACCGTTAGCTTTTTATAGCAAAAAAAATACATGCTCCGTTTAAAAGCACTGTAAACACACTGCGGTATCTGCGTTAGTTTTAAACATTCACGAGAAATTAAAACATTCTGGAATTGATCGCAGTATTCATTATTTGTGGGTGTTCCGTGGTGTAAAGTGCTAATTAGCATTAAGAGATGATTATTACTTTATTCGATGCAAAAAATTACGCTTCAAGTACGTTGAAATTGTTTTGAGTAATTGTGTATGTAGAGTGTTTAGTTACAATGTGCAACAAGTACTTAATAACATACATAAAAACTTTACATGCACAATCTGAGTGCTCTTTATCGAATTAAATTAGCGAAACGGAACACTTTTTTAAGATGTTTATTATTATGACACATCTATGTTGTACATACTACTTACCTACTTTTTTTTATTGGCCGTTAATGTCCCACTGCTGGGCTTAGGCCTGCCTACTCTCTTTCCAGGGCTGCCAAGGACCAATCTTTATGATAGGAGTCCAGCTCATCCCGCCATCTCCGCCTGGGCCCGCCGCGATGTCGTTTGCCATTAAGAGCTTTTACGACGTACGGCATTTCAATCAAACTTTCAAGCCCTTGTTTTTCGAAATGAATGAACCGATTTTAAAGAAACTTCATCCGTATACAGGATACAAAGGTCTAAAAAGTTAGTTAAGAACATTTTCGAAATGTCTTATTTAAAAAAAATATAACTGGAAATCTCTGTTTCTATGGAAAATTTAAAATCGGTCGGACCCACTGGGTCGTATGTTTGGCCCATTGATCGTCTGACATGCGACAGATGTGTCCAGCCCAATTCCATCTAAGCTGCCACTACCTACTTACCTATAATAAAACCTGTGTTACGCAAAATTACAACAATATAATTTCCCCCATTTTTCTCCCTCAGATAAATATCCGAAAAAAATATTCGCCGAACCACAAACGCCTTTTCAGGAGAACAGGAAGAAATAACCGGGAAAATAACACAAAACCGATTACCAGAAAAACGCCGCTAAATGTCTGGCGTACTGTACGATACGCAAAGATCTCAAACTCGCAGTTTTTGTCGTAGGAGGCCCTCGTAGGCCGTTAAGTTCTCGAGGCCTTTCTCCGTGTCAGGAGCCCTTCACTAATGGGCCCTTGCCTCTTTCAGCACTCCCCGTGCCTTTTTCAGTGTGAAAAAGTCGGGGTAAAGAGTATGTGTTAGATACTGAAAGATATGTGAAGTTATAGTGATTTATTTATTGGTGTTGGAAGCAAAAAAAAATGGCTTATTGTGCGAGATAATGGCTAACTATACCAGAAAAAATTCACTGCCTGATATTTCAGGGCTTTTAGTAAATTCTATCTTCCACTGGTTCGATAAAGTCAAAGACGAATCATTTATTTCAATTAGAACTTTAAAAGGCACTTTTCAATGTCAAAAACATTTTTTTTTCTCTCTAAGGTCTAAACATTTCACATTTTAACACTGCTTCATTTTCTGTACCATAGGACCAAGTTTGCTAATATATGTATACGTGTGCAAACATGTAACTTATCTAAAGCATTAATATTATAAATACTTTGTTGATTCTTTATTTGACTTTTTCTATCTTTCACGCTAAAATGACTGAATGTTCGGATTTAGATGAAATTTGGCACATGGGTAGAAGATGACCTGGATTAGGACATAGGATACCTTGTATCCCGATATTCCCTCGGGATCGAGACTTATGTGGGTGAAACCGCGGGGAGCAGTTGGTATTATACAATTATTATTGGGATCGAGGGGGAGGTTGGCGTTATTTGGTCATTACAGAAGACTCCAACCTTGCAGCGGGATTATCCGAAAGGGTTACCGCTACCCCGGAATATAAAGGGCTAAGGAAGGAACACGGATGGGTTTTAGTCAGTAAGAGTCTGACACTACCTTCCGCTCCACCCAGAGCGGGAGGGGTCATTTGATGATATCCCATCCTTAAAAAAAAAAAAAGACTCCAACCTTATGCTATCTATTCTAAGCAAGAATAATAGCTACATTAAAACTAATCATAATAACAAATTAAGTCGTACTCCTTCCTCAAAAGACTGACTTTCTAAGAATTTATAAAGAGGAACCTGAACTTAAAATAGGACTTTCTTCATTGTCCAACTGCGAGCCAGGTGTAAAAGAAACCTGCAACAAAAGACGTCTGCAGCAAAGGGTACAATTCAAAAAGACAACACCATATAAAGTTTTAACTAAGTGAAATAACCTAATATATAGTGTTACAAAGCCTTTGCTACTACTGTGTCTACTTTTATAGTGCCCCTACTAAGGGTTGAAGCTTGAAGTTAGGTATGCTTTAAGAAAGAAAACATACTTCTGATTCATCTTATCATGAGCGTTTACGACTTACGGCATTTCCCTTTTTTTTTCGAAATGACTGAAGGATCAAAGATCTTAAAAGTTAGTTACGAACATTTTCAAAAATAGTGTTGTTATAGCCAAATTAGACCGATTTTTAATTTTTCATAGAAACAGAGATTTCCAGTTATCTTTCTTTAAATTCGACATTTCGAAAGTGTTCTTTACTAACTTTTTAGACCTTTGTATCCTGCTTATGCGTTGTGGTTCTGTGTCCTGGATTCGATTCCCAGGTCGGGCATAGATAGGGTTTTTCCATTAGAATTTCTAAGTAACTGCCTGAAGTTTGAAAGTTGGCGGTTTGATACTCCCGTGCCTCGAAAAGTACGATAAGCTGTTGGCTCTGCACCTGAGGGGCGATTCTGGTAATTTCAAGAACGTTCACAGTCTGATCTCAGTCTCAATCTGTCAAAAATGCCTCAAATTTCAGTACATTTTGACAAGTTTTTGACATTTGTTTGTCGCTGAGATGAGACTGCGACTAGATTTCGAACGTTTTAAATTACGAGAATTGGCCTACTGATGTCTGTACGGTCGTGTCGGACTGCTATAGACTGATGAAAAACATAAACATAAAAAAAAAATACAGCCCATCTCGAAAGGAACTCGATCAAACATTGTTCGAAACAGCAAAAATGTTAACAAGCAAAGTGCAGTGGTACAGCCTCTGATATGTCCGCCCTCTACGTCGGTGTAAAGTTACTTCCTCCGTCTCGGCTCACTTTGATCTTTGAGAGCAGTAATTAAATCGGCTTTTGTACGAACTTTCTAGTTTTTCTGATAAACGTGTCTACAGGCGTTTTGGTGAAGTTCCTTTTATATTGGCGTTAAACTTCCAAGTTTTAACGGAATTAAAGTTTGCTGTTAATTTTGTTCGAATTAATTATAATTATATTGTTTCTATGACAACTTTAAGAAGGGTCAATTTAGAAGATGAAAGTATTTACAAAACTGTTGTCTGATTCGTCTTTTTACTTTTTCTTTTGACAAGACAAATATCAGTACAATTTGGATGATTACATCATATAAGTTTTGTAAACTAATTACTGTTGCTTACATGAGGTTTTACCGACTAAGTATCAACCTATTAATCTTGATCAGTCATTCAGTATCTAATGGAAGGTAGCTAATTGTGGTGCTACATAAATGAAATGAAAATCTGCAAGAATTGTAACTTAATCAGGACAACAAAAGTTTTTAGTGTTGGCAGTTTGTATGTGGACGCCATGACAGTGACGAATCTACGTCGTCGTCACAACGGAACGGTGTTTCGTTCTAAAATTTTGTGAACTCAAAACCTGTAGTTTTACATACTTCAATACACCAGAACGCCAATTCTCGTAATTTTAAACGTTCAAAATCTAGTTGCAGTCTCATCTCGGTGACTAACAAATGTCTGTTATTTATCAAAAGCGTTTCAAGTTATTTCACTGGCCTCAATTATCAAACAGTAGCAGCTACAACGCAGTCCCCAAAAAGGGCCCGCCCTTCGCTACTTCTTACTGCTTTGGCTGGGAGAAGTAGCGCAAGAAACTTCCCAGCAGAATACAATACTTATTATTAGATTAATTAATAGTATGATATTGTTACCTATTTGACAGCAATGAATTACGATAGGGTAGACCGGGTACAATAGTGTCGTGATTTCATTGATTTAATTAAAAAAAAACATGCATTATTTTAATACCACATTATGATAAACACTATGGCAAAACTGTCAAAAACAAATTCTTTTAAAATGTATTTCCACTATGGCAAGTAAATGTATTATTCTACTTTGGCAACACTTAGAAATAACGGTTATGATACCTATTATCGTTATTTCTGGGTGGGGCAAATGTCGTTTTAAATGGTAAAATGTAGTGCAAAGCTAGTCGTTGTTGGATTGTGAAAGAGCGCAGTTGTGCTATTAAAAAGTATTTAGCAAGAAAAGGATATTTTCTTCATAATAGTATCACGGGTCTATAGTACCATCATTTATTTCTACTACTGAGCTAAATTTTGCATGTGTCAGTACGGCATTAATTCAAGCCAATTTATAAGCGACTTTTCAAAAATATCTGATCCCTAACAAAAAAAATATCGGTGTCAAAGCGCCCGATCTTTAGTAGGATTCAATTTTTTTTTGTTGGTAACTTTTTATCAGTGGATGTTAAAGTTGAAATGTGATTGGGGAGGCCTCATAAACTCAAATGTGGGAATTTAATCATGATTGGAGTAATGTTAACCCAAGGAGCTTCTGGCTAAGTAATAACAGCCGCACGGGTCGATGGATCAGGTTAAGCTACGCTTGCCGCGGTTGGTCAACGGATGGGTAACCATCTTTACATACCAAGACCCACGCGTTTCCGAAAGCTCGTTAAGCAGTTGATCCCGGCTGTCATTGGATGGATCGGCTGGTGTGCCTTTTAAGTTTTATATTTAAACCGACTTTTTAAAAAACAGGGCGTTCCCAATTAGTTTATTTTTTTTTTTTCATCACAGGTAATTAAAAAGCGATGAAGAATATCATGTCACCAAAAATATTTAACTAAAATTCAAAGACAAGCGATGTATTTCAACCACCATTATTATAAATAATTTATGTAGAATTCAAACAGTGAAAACATAACAATAATATAGCATTTCATTATAACTGTTTATAAAGGTACCTAATGGGCCGTATAAAATGACCAACACATTTCAGACTTCCTTTCAATAATACATAATACTCTTGTTATGGACCTGTACAGCCTGCAAATAAAACTGCAAATGTTACCTACTATAGCAAAACTTATGGAATTGTCACGCCTTGATTATTTTATAATATATATATTTTATTATTTATATTCTTTAATATTTATGGTATACATAATAAACAATATTCTATTCTAACATTAACTTAATCGATTTTCTAACATTATGTGTTTAGTATTTTCTGTACCTCAAAATGGCCATATATCCCAATTTATTTGGGGTCCGTGGAACATGTATTTTTCTTCCATACTTCTCTATTAGTCGTCATCTCGCTGGTCAGTCCCTTTCTCTCTTCCACACCGTTAAAGAGTTTTGAAACCAAATACCTGTTGAAGTTATTTTCAATTTCTTGGCCTTAAAGTGATGTGCAGTGCTATTTAAATATTAGTTTCTTTATTGTCTGAGAATATTATAAGCATCCCTTTGCACACTCTCACTATTTTTTCACGTTTTAGTACTAACTTTTTTGTTAACCCTCCTTCTGACCCGGGCTATACAGGATATCGAATCCTACGAACCACAGTCACACGGACGTATAAATTCACCCCTACACCCCATAGATAACCCTTTCGTGCTCATAAATTTAAGATAAATAATCTTAGTTAGGTATTAAATTAAAGGGCGCAGTGAGTTACTGGTTGCTGCTGTCAAAATACTGGGTAAATAGATTTTTTTGGTCTGAAAAACGTTCATGGGGAATAGTGGGAGATGCCCGTTTAATTTAAATGCCCTATGATGCCTTTAGTAAATCATGTTCTTATTGCGTTTTGGTAAAAGTGTGGTTTGAAGACTAACCTTTCGTATCGAACGTGGATCCAAGCGAGACACAATGGCTTTTAAATTAGTAGTTAGTAAAAGAATAGACATTTATTTTGCAAATATGTGTAATCACACTAATATTATAAAGGCAAAAATTTGGGAGTGTGTGTGTTTATATGTTTGTTACTTCTTCACACTCAAACGGCTGGACCATTTTTGATAAATTTTTGTATGGAGGTAGCTGACACCCTGGATTAATATAGAGGCTTTTTATCCTGATGTTCCCACGGGATCAACACTTATGCGGGTGAAACCGCGGGGCGCAGCTAGTACATAATAAGTGTTATAAATAATACATTGAAGCTCAGCCATATTTCATCATTTGGCATACAACATTTATATTATTAACATTCACTTAAGTTTAACCAAAAGCCAGTTCCGTCACTCCAGAGCAATTCAGGCAATTCTTTGCTCTGACAAAAACTCGTTTTATCCTTTAAAATTTACGTAATCTACTCCTAAACAGCACTGTTGTAATAACAGCATTCAACCGGTTAATCGTAAAGTGAAAAGTACTTGCCAAGAATACTAATATCCTTGATACCTCATCTTCAGCGGTCGTGGCGCGTAGGATTCTAGGTGGATTGTTCACGTCATGGTGAAAAGATTAGGCAACGGCCTGTCTATCGAGGGGAACTGTTACTGAGTCTGAGTATCTTAAGAATACATTTTGAAATTTTGACAGATTTTCCATACAAAAACTGTCAGACGTCAATTTTGTTCCACGGACAAAAGATAACAGGAGGCCAATTTCTTTAATTTAAAACGTTAAAATCTAGTTTCAATGTCTTCTCGGCGACAAACAAAAAATTTCAAAAACTTGTCAAAATGTAGGGAAATTTGAGGTATTTTTGACAGATTGTGACTGAGATCAGACTGCGAACTATTATAAGAGGTTTCGGAGTCTTGTTTTTAAAAAAAAGAAATATTAATGAACTGGAAACAGAGTTTATTGAATTAAAGAACTTGGAATAAACAATATAAATAGTAAGATTTTAGGACCTCCGACCCGTACCGAGTTTCAAGCTGAACTGCCCATGCAAAATGCATGAGAATCGCTTCTAAGTTGTAAAATGCTGACTATGCAAGTCTGGATGGCGGTCAGCCATTCCACTAACATTAGCAAGGTATAACAGCCCCCCCCAAAAGACTGAAATTCGGGGATAGAATCCGAAATTCAGGAATTTATACAATTTCTCGTAATCTAGGCAATGGAATTGGCGAGTCTTCAGGTTCAGTGTTACTATTATGGTCATTGTCACCGTTATCGGTATGGGTCGTCGGTTTAACACAAGAGATGTAAAACTTAGATTTATGTTTAGAAATAATCTTATACAGCTTAAATACTATAAAAGATATTACTATTATTAAAATACACACGGTTAATATAGTATAATGTGTCCCGTATTTTACTAGAATAGGTTCTTCATCAATTATTTTGTTTAAATCTGAGAATATCTTGTTATTTTGTTTATTTATAGTTAGATCATCCAAGTTGATGTTTTGTAGTAAAATAGGGGCTCCATTGTTGTTTAAACTAGTAGTCTTAGTATCTATTTTGCAACAAGAATCATTGATAATACTAAAGTCTAAGCTAGGAATAGGAATGTCTATATTAATTTCGTCCTTGGACGATATAAGTCTCGCACTTTTTGTGTATACTGTACACTGATTTGGGATTCGTAATATACCGCTTCCGGACACTATGATTTCGCGTAATTCGGAGTTATCACAATCCATTGACACTTTACTTGAACGAGATTGCACGAAAATCCACTGATTATTCATGAGTGATTTCCAAATGTCTAATTCGCCGACGATAGTTTTGGTTTCACATTGCGTGGGGATAGCACTAATTGTTTTTGTTAATAGTTCACTTTCACACGTAGGATTGCCGCTTGTCAACAGTACCGTAGGTATATCACACAGAAAGAACTCAGAGCTCATTGTTTTACATTTATCTAGGTTATCTAGATTACAAAAGCTTAGCTTATCCTTAGAAATAGCAATATATGAACTAGAAGGTAAAATTAAACTAAAAGTGTTTGGATTATCTGACCCGTGAGGGGTCGGTAATGCTAAATTATGATACAAGTTAAATTCGTCATTAGTAACTAAAGGAATTTGTAAAACGAATACAAGTTTATTTTTATAATAGTAACATGCAACTTCAGATATGCTTAATATTAAATGAATATTATCTAGACTTAGCGCTATAGGAATTCCCGTATCTCTAGGTAAGTACCGGTCGTTATCGACGAGTTCGTTATATAATTGCGCCGGACTTATTATGTTTGGATGCAGGATGTTTTGACTGCTTAACATGATAGCATTTGTTATGTCTTCAAGCTGAAACGACAATGCTAGTAGAGAGCTTTCAAGGTTAGCAATTATGGAATGGATTTTTGTTTCAGATATTAGAATTGTAGAAGTTTCTGTGATATTACTTAATTGTAATATAAGTAGGCTTAAAGTATTTTTAAGCAAATCTTCGTTATCTTTTAATTTATTAATCGTTTGTTTATAAGATTCCAGAGTAGAAGTAGTAATTAAGATGTTTTCTTTCATTAATTCCGCGATCTTTTTCTCGTGGTTTTGAATGGATTCAATCGCGGAATCGTATTTTGATGAGTCATCTTCGTCTAGAGTGCCGAAAACATGTTTGAAAACGGTGCCTATTCCGCCGAACCATGCTGAACGTTTACTACGTTTTGACATTAAATGTGAAATAGAATCGAACTCGCGTTTAATATCGTTGTATCGAACTGTGAGTGGAGATAGTATGTTTTTGCATTGAAGGTTGCTTGATTTTTGACATGTTTTCCTAACTATGCCAAGGATATCATTGAGGTTAATAAGATGAGGATTTATAAGAGAAATGTTTACATGACTAATTATATTTAATTTTCCTTTAATTGCCTTAAGTTTTCCTAGGCTATCGAAGTATATGCCGGAACTAGAAGGAAGTGGCTTGATAAGGTCTTGATGCGCATTGACCGAGGCGCTGAAATAGAATTAATAGAATCAATTAAATTATGCCTAAGACCTATTATAATTACTATCTAATACGTACATGCTAATATTTAACTATCTATATTTTATCTTCATCGATTTCTAACAGTAAAACAGGGTCTGTAGCTACCGCAGGTTTCATTTGATCGAAATGATGAGTCACATGACGTCTGTTGATAAGGAGTGTAGCTGTGTTATTATCGTGAACCTTGATGATTCTATAGGGTCCTTTCCAGATAGGCGATAGTGCCTTTTTGAGCCTCAAATGGGCTTTAAGGTAGACGTAGTCGCCAACTTTGTAATGTGGTGGTGATTTAGTATGTGAGTCGTAATAGGATTTAGAAGATTCTTTGGATTTAAGTATGTTTTCCAGAGCTTTTTCTCTGGTGTATTTAAATTTATGTTGTAGCATTTTAATATAGTCTGAATATGTTGTACTAAGTTCATTTTCATAAATGGAATTAGGAATAAAAGGTTTGTGACCGAATATCAACTCATAGGGAGTAAATTTTGTAGTTGAATGTTCTGTCGTATTATAGGTTAGCATAGCTGTATATACATAAGTGGGCCAATTATCTTGGTTTTCGTTTACAAAGGATTTTAAATATTCTTTGAGAGTTGAATGACTGCATTCTAAAGCTCCTTGTGTTTGAGGGTGATAAGGTGATGAGCATAGTTGTTTGATTTTAAGAAATTGGCAAGTAGTTTTAAAAAGCTCGGACGTGAAGTTGGTACCTTGATCAGTTAGGATGGATTTAGGGATTCCAAATAATGATATAAAGTGGATAAGACAATCACTAGATTCTTCGGCGGTCGTGCTACGTATAGGGTAAGAGATAGAATATTTAGTTAGGTCATCTTGTAAGGTGAGAATATACTTTAGTTTGGCGGATCTAGATTCGGGTAAGGGTCCTACTATGTCTAATGCCACTCTCTGAAACGGGGCTGTGGAAGTAGTAGTGATCTCCATTGGAGCTTTATTTAATTTTCTCAGTGCTTTATTTTCTTGACATAATTTACATTTCTTGACATAGTCTTCTATATCACTTCGCATGCCCTTCCAATAGAATTGTTCTCGGATTCTGTTGTACATTCTTGTCGACCCTAAGTGCCCGGCTGTAGGAATGTCGTGGTTTTCACGCATGATTTTAGGTCTCTCGCTCAGGGTAGGGTATATTGTTTTATTTAGGTAAACATGGATTTGAATTTTTGTATGGTTAAAAATGTGAGTTAGGATATTGTAAATTTTTGTGTAGGAGTGATGGTCAAATGGGTTTTTGAAATCGGAGATAGCAATATCTGTTGTCTGTTCAGAATTCAGGATTTCGTTTCTTACTTGTTTCAGAGTATCATAGATAGCGGGATAAGATGATTCGTCGAAGTGATGAACTTTTGTAAAGATGAAGTAGACAGTTTTGTTGTCATATTTAGTTTTTAGAAAGTGGTATAGTTCTTTTTCAGAATTAAGGATTTCATCTTGGTTGCTGGAATTTAGGAGAATTTCGGAGATGTAAGGATTCTATGGATGTAGGAATTAGTATTATTTTGCAGGTTGTTTTTAGGAGATTTTCGTTGTGTTCTTTTAGAATTGTGTTGCAGGTATTTTCCTTATTTGGAATTGATTTTAGAAATTGAGAATAACTATCGTTATTTAACTTTGATTGTTCATTTGGCGACGGAATTTGTAATGAGTCAAAGTCAAGGTTGAGGTCGGCACTGTCCGGGCTAATGTCAAGGTAAGGTAAGTTTGGCCCCAGATCTATGAGATCTGGAGATAGTGTTGGTTCAGCTTGTGGTATAAGATTTTGTAATACACTAGAGTCGGTGTTTGTTTCTTGATTTAATAGGTCGTCATTGTCGAAGGAGAATGGAACGGGAGATGGTAGAATTATAAGAGGGTCCTCCAGGAAGTCATCGAATTCAGTGTCAAGATCTAGTAGTAGAGGATCAGGGTTTGGCGAAGGTTTACCTTGAATAGGATTAACCGGAAATCGAGACAATGCGTCAGCATTGGTATTAATTTTCCCTTTCTTGTATATAATATCATAATCAAATTCCTCTAATTTGAGTCGCCAGCGTACTAACCTAGAACCAGGATCCTTACAGTTGAATAACCATTGTAAGGGTTTGTGATCTGTAACTATGGTGAATCGATTTCCGGAAAGATAGGGACGAAATGCTTTAGTTCCAAAGATAATGGCTAAGCATCCTTTACAGTAACGCTATAGTTACATTCAGCCTTTTTTTTTTTTTTTTTAAGGATGGGAAATCATCCAATGACCCCTCCCGCTCTGGGTGGAGCGGAAGGGAGTGTCAGACTCTTACTGACTAAAACCCATCCGTGTTCCTTCCTTAGCCCTTTATGTTCCGGGGCAGCGGTAACCCTTTCGGACAATCCCGCTGCCCCGGCAGGCTTCGGCCCTAACGGGCCCCTCCATGTCTGCTGACATCTCTTTGAGGCGCGCGTGGAACACATACGCGCCGTCCTGGTCGGTCCTGATCGGACGGCGAGCTACCCATTACTCGCCGTCCGCAGGCCCGCGCCTACGGTGGCCGGGAGTCGTCACGCGGCTCCCGACGAACGGAGCGTCTACCGCGGCGGCTGGGACGGGCGGCCCTCTCGGCTCTCTCCCTCTCCCATCCCGCCACCCCCTTCGCTAGCATGACTGCTTCGCAGAAGGAGGTGACAACCTCCCACTCCCTCTCGCCCCGGACCATGGCTTGGACCAGGGCCGGGCGCGAGAGGTCGCCGCCGCTGCCGATCGCCTCTACGAGGACACGGCGGTGCTCTGCCCAAGCGGGACAGACCTCCACCGTGTGCACCACCGTGTCCTCTGGGCGATCCTCGCAGTGGTGACACCCGGGCGTTTCCTCCCGCCTGATTATGTGCAGGAACCTCCCGAAACATCCGTGTCCGGTGAGGCGGTAGGTGAGGGCGCCGTGACGCCTCTCTAGCCACTCCTCAAAGAGGGGCCTTACCGCCGCTATCGCGGCGTGCCCTGCGCTGGGTTGCGACAGTCGCGCTTTCCATGCCGCCATGAGATCGCGCCGGAGGTCCGTCCGCTCCGCAGCAATTTGCCGCGGAAGCGGGTTTTCCCCCCGGCGTAGTGCCTCCGCGCGCCACTCAAAGAGGCGCGCGAGGACCATCGCCTCCAGATCCCATGGCGGCAGTCCGGCAAGGAGGCTTGCCGCCTCGCGCGAGATCGTGCGGTACCCCCGTATCAGCCGTATGGCTACCACCTTTTGGGGCGCGTTCAAGTAGTGGGCGGCTCGAAGCCGCAGTGAACGCGCCCACACCGGGGCGCCATACACGGCCATGGACCGCACGACCCCCGCGTAAAGCCTCCGGCAGGAGGCGTTTGGCCCCCTCAGGTTGGGCAGGAGCCGCTTGAAAGCGGCCCCAGCCCGTTCCAGTTGGGGGGCCAAACGTCGGAAGTGCTCCACGAAGTTCCACCGGCTGTCGAGGACGAGACCCAGGTATTTCATCGTCGTCTCGACGCCGATGTGAACCCCTCCTACGTTACATTCAGCCTTATTAAGTGTTCGAGACGCGTAGGCAATTGGGCGGTCTTTTCCTATTGGACCTTGCGATAATATAGCAGAAACTGCGAAATTGGAAGCGTCGCAGGTAAGAATAAAGGGTTTAGAAAAATCAGGGTATGCTAGCACTGGTGAAGTTATTAATTTATTTTTTAAATTTTCGAAAGCTAGTTGTTGTTCATTGTTCCAATTGAACGGTGTATCCTTCTTGAGAAGGGATGTTAATGGTTTTGCGAGTTTAGAAAAGTCAGGTATGAAACGTCTGTAGTAAGACACAAGTCCAAGAAAAGATTTCACATCTTTTGGACATTTTGGTACCGGGAAGTCAGTGATACATTTTACTTTTCTAGGATTTGGTTGTACACCGTTCTTATTGATGAGGTGACCAAGATAAGTGACTTCTTTGCATAGAAACTCGCTTTTATCTGGTTGAAGTTTTAGGTTATAATTCCTGAGCCTATTGAAAACAGCGGATAGATTTTGGATGTGACTTGGTAAGTCAGGGGAATACACGACAATATCGTCTAGATAAACAAAGCAACGTGAGCCTTGAAGTCCACATAAACATGTGTTCATTAGTTTCTGAAAGGTTGAAGGGGCATTTTTTAGGCCAAATAGCATTCTTGTAAATTGAAAATGACCCTGGGGTATAGAAAAGGCGGTTTTAGGAGCGTCTTGCTTGGATATTGGAATTTGATGAAAGCCTGAAGCCAAATCTAAAGTTGTGAAATATTGGCTTTTCCCTAATTGGTCTAGAATTTCTGTTATCTGTGGAATAGGATATGTTTCTACAATAGTAACGTCATTGAGTTTTCTATAGTCAATAACAACTCTCCATTTACGTTGTCCCGAAGCATCCGGCTTTTTGGGCACAACCCAAATGGGTAAGGACCATGGTGAATTTGAAGGTGTTATAATGTTTTGATCTAGCATTTTGTTAATTTGATTTTCGACTTCCTTTTTGTGACATTCGGGAAATCTATAGGATTTAGTTTGAATAGGGATATCTGTATTTGTTCTGATATTATGTTCGGTAGTTGTAGTATATGTGAGCTGATCGTTTGGAAGATGGAAGACGTCAGAAAAGTCTGTGCAGATTTGTAATAGGGAATTAGATTCCTCTTCATTTAGGTGAGACGTCCTAACATGTTTGAGAACTTCGTTAGTTCTTTCAGAAGCATTAGTAAGAGGCAATGATGCATGAGGATTCAAACAAGCTTGAGTGTCTAGAGGTTCTAGTGTTAGATTAAGATTAGATTGAAGTATGACGGACTCTTCAGAGACGTTAACGACTGAAATGTTAATACGGTTATTTTCTTTCACGCTAACGATGCAATTGGCAACTAATATTGCATGAGAGATGTGTTGGTCTATTATCATGCCTTCTCTTATATTTGGATTACTTACTGTGCATTCAATTACGGTTTCTGTGCGAGGAGGAATGTTATATAATGGTTCAGCGAATTTTAGTTTTATGTAGTCATCGTCTATCTGTAAGGTTTCTTGACAATAGTCGATTTGACAACCTAGGTTTTTTAAGAGGTCATTGCCTATAATGCCGTCGAAACATAGGCTAATATCTTCAACAACGTGAAATTCATGGGCATAAGGTTTGTAATTTTTTTTGAATATTTGCATCTTGAAGCTGCCTAGTGTTGGAGTTGTTTCACTTCCAGGATCAATTCCTTTGAGGATTATTATATCATCACTTAACTTTGGGACTTTGGACATGGAATCTAATTTCAGCAGACTTATGCAGGAACCTGTGTCAATTAGTAAGGATAAAGGAGTGTCGGAGACGGAGGTATGGATTATTATGTGAGGTAAGTATCTTTTTTCTGTATTTTTATTTATTTTATAGATTTTTATATTTGTGTTTTGTTTCAGGTTCGGTAAGTTATCAGAAGATGAAATGTGGGGATTTGTAACGAGAGTAGGATCGGTGGATTTTGCTTTAGATTTTGGTAATTTACAGGATTTAGGAAGAGATTTGGTAAAAACAGAGGATTCAGTGGAATTAGTAATTGGTTTCATAGAAACAGCAGATTTAGTACGTGATTCAGAGGATTCAGAGGATTTAGTACGTGATTCAGAAGATTCAGCGGATTTAGTACGTGATTCAGAGGATACAGTGGATTTAGTACGTGATTCAGAGGATTCAGCGGATTTAGTACGTGATACAGAGGATACAGTGGATTTAGTACGTGATTCAGAGGATTCAGCGGATTTAGTACGTGATTCAGAGGATTTAGTACGTGATTCAGAGGATACAGTGGATTTAGTACGTGATTCAGGGGATACAGTGAGAATAGAGGCATCGGCTTTGATATAGTAGGACGAATTTCCCGCGCGACACCGTTCGGGAAATTTTACTCGTTTAAATGGTTTTGGTCGACTTCGTCGTCTTTATCTTCCTTGTCCTGATTTATGTTAAAAACCTTGCGGGTTGGTTGACGACCATCTGAAGTAGAAGCGGCAGATTGATTCCTGCTGTTGTTGTATTGTCTTTTGCGACAATTTTCAATAGTGTGACCTATGTTTTTGCAGTAGCGGCATACCATGTCGTTGGTATTTACTACTTTTGAATGATCGGGTTGCTGACGCGGAGTTGGAAAACGTGGCGATTGGAAGTCACGGCGAGAGGTAGTATTTTTGGATTTATCGTTATTGAAGTAAGTATTAGATCTTTTATAAATACTAGAGACGATTTTTTCTTCTTCAACTGCGAAGCTTATAGCGGAGTTTAACGAGTCTGGATTGCGGCATCTAACGACTTGTGATACCCGTGGCAAGAGTCCTATTACGAAAGTATGAAGTGCAAGATCTTGCATCGCAGCTACACGGCCTGCTAATTCCGTTTTCTTTTTTGTCGGAATGGAAATATTTATTTCCGTAAGTAGTTTCGCTAAGCATGTTTCTATTTTTAATGCAAACTGGTTGACTGTTTCAGTAGAGCTCTGCTTACAGTCCTGAAGTTCAGTGAGGAGGTGAGCGTAATGTTTCCTTTCGCCAAATTGCTGCTTTAAAAACTCGATGAATAGCTCAAAGGAATCGAACTCTTTGACACTGCATGTAGTTTCAGCTTTGTCTATTAATTGACTTAGAATAAATTTAAATAAAATAGGTTTCTGGGTTTTAGTAGCTGTACTAAAGGCGCTCTGGCAATTTGCAATGAAGGGATTTAGTTTTTCCCTGGAGCCATCAAATGGCTTAATGAATTTGAATAGAATGCCCAGATCTATTTTTTCCTCGATTTCCACCTTTGTACTCTTAGAACTACTGGAAGTTTCCTCCTTAGTTTCAGATTTGGAAGTCATGATTCGATTTTACAAAATAAAACGTTTATATTAAGCTAATCAATTATAAGAAAGTCGTCTCCACCTTATGCTACCTTGTACAATGCGAACTCAGTGGTATGGACACGTAATCGAAACGCGTAGTCTAAACAAAATGTACAGTTGCCTTACAGTAAGGTCCTTATCAGTTACAATGCATTAGGAATAATGAACAATAGGAATGAGTACATAGAAGTGAAATAAAGATATAAAGTGGCTCTGAGTTAATTCTGGTATTCTCTCTAGGATGTAGTAGGTAGTTTTTCTTAGGTCACTCACAGGAACGCCGTCATCATGAGGATACTCAGGATCATCGTGACCGCTCCTCCAGCGGTATCCAGCAGAACAGCAGTCGTAACAGACCTCTGCACCCAGCAGAGGGTGAAATTCGGTCTCGGTTGCAAGACGAGCACACAAGACAGGGTGCCGATCAGGCACTTTGATTTATTGATACACGTACACAACACAGTATTGATTTAGTAAATCACTTATTTTTCAGCACTTTTAGAACGGTTGTTTCACTGGCACTTTCAGGTGTTATTTCAGAGACGTATTTGGGTAGGGGATTTTCGTATCCCACCGCTGCCACCAAATATTATAAGAGGTTTCGGAGTCTTGTTTTAAAAAAAAAGAAATATTAATGAACTGGAAACAGAGTTTATTGAATTAAAGAACTTGGAATAAACAATAGAAATAGTAAGATTTTAGGACCTCCGACCCGTACCGAGTTTCAAGCTGAACTGCCCATGCAAAATGCATGAGAATCGCTTCTAAGTTGTAAAATGCTGACTATGCAAGTCTGGATGGCGGTCAGCCATTCCACTAACATTAGCAAGGTATAACAGAACGTTCTTAAAATTACGAGATTTTGGTAAAATCGGCACTTAGAAGAATATTGCAAGATTCGAGTATAATAAAATCTTCTTTTATTTGTAAAGGATAAAAAGAACAGACAACTTATTATGTTCTGAAATAAACAACACTCGACAAATAATTTTATTACTTTAATAAATCATTTTGTTCACGTTCCGTTCATTACGACGCATTTCTCTCACAAACAAAAACTCCCAAATATACAACGCCAACATATTATTAAACTTGTTTCAATATTATTCGTAAGAATCCAATAAATATAAGTCGGTAAACAAACATTATACGTTTCAATATGTGAACGAACAAGACGTGAACTTATTGTAGGCACAGAGCAAATTGCTCACAATAATGTGTCGCCATTGGCCCTATCATTTTGTACCAGTGTTTGTACATATTTGGTTATGAACGGGTCAAAACTTTATTTAGATCAAATTGTCAAGCTCCCGTTAATTGTTGTGATTGGTTGACTTAATTATCAACTGTCAATTGGGTCGCTTGACCTACGGATAAAATTGGATAAGAATGATTTCAAAACAAAAGAAGAACTAGCAGGGGATCGAGAAGGGGGGTGGAGGGGAGGAATCAGGGGGTCAGACCGGAATTAATCGTTTAATCGGAATAAATAGATCACCTAGCGTAGAAATTACTCTAGGGTTATCAAAAAAAATATATGGAACAGCAATATTTTTTTATAATCGACGAAATATTCTTCGCATGAGGTTTAAAAATAATGTACTGATATCCTAACAGGTGGCGCTTCGATGTTCCAGGCACCCTGTATTTGTTCCAGCCTCATCATCTGCCTAGCCTTTTCCCAACTATGTTGGGGTCAGCTTCCAGTCTAACCGGATGCAGCTGAATACCGCCCGTATTTTACATAGAGCGACTGCCTATCTGACCTCCACAACCCAGTTACTGGGTAATACGATACCCCTTGGTAAGTCTTGTTGTCAGATTTTCGGGCTTCTGACTACCCGTAACGACTCAAAAACGCAAACGATGCAAAGATCCACGAATGATAGCCGGGACCAACGGCTTAACGTCTTGTTCCTATATATAAATTACATTTTGTAATATATTTTTCAAGTTTAAGTTCGAAATTAATGTCATCATCTTTATTATTATTAGCTCCGTTTTAACAAGTTAATTAATTATTTGATGTATTTTTTTCTTTAATTTATGATATCCACAACATGAAACTCAGTAAAGGTATCTATCGTGTTTGGTTCCGGCCCCGCAACACTTAAAAAATTACCTATTAATCACATTGCCCGATGATCATGTAGCCATATTCAAAATGCCCGGGCAATGTGATAAATAGGTGAGTTTAGATTGTAATTAATCAGTTGGCCCGATATGGCTGGGCATTATTCTTACTGCCCGGGCATTATGAATACTGCCCGCATTAATCACTTGGCCCATAACATCTACATGAACGCATAACTCTGAAAACATAAAAATATATCGAATCATTGTTCTTACTTCGACATTTTTGTTAGCTTTTGTCAAATCACTGAAGGCTTAGGTCGATGTCAACATTCGTTATTTGCAGCCTTTATCAAACTACAGTGAATGGCATAACGATAGTTTTATATACTTTTTTTTTTGCGCCGATTTTGTCGAATATTGGTTTTTGCTCAAATATTGTGAAGTATTCCTTCCATCCACGATAAAGAAATGATAATTAAAGAATTATTGTTTCTTCTGTACGAACAAAACGCACATTTTAACTACTGATGCGCATGAGGGTTCGACTCCTAGGTGGGCCAAAGCGATAGGTTTTTTCCATAAGAAATTTTTCAGTAACAGCCTGGAGTCTGGATTTGTACCCGGTTGATTGCAATTATAGGCGTGCTCCCCTATTACATGGGACTTAAACAAAGCTGCCAAATTGTGGAAATGTTGGTGTAATAAAGGTACTCCTGTGCAAATAAACGTATTTGCTTTTTTGCTTTCTGTGCTTTACCCTTCGGAGAGTATAGGCGTGATGATGATAATGTCAATAAAATACACACATAATATACCAATATCCAAAAGCTAAGCCTACACCCACCACTCCACCACACTCCTACACTCCCCCGCTCACACCTATACACCTACTACACTCACTCACTCACTCCACACTCACTCTTCACTCCTACTATTTACTCTATGTTATTTTAGTAAACAGTACCCTAATCTGTACGTCTTCCAACACGACACCAATGCTTGCCAAGTCCCACACATAGACGGACATAATTTCCGATAGAGCTTGCAAATCGACGTCGAACATTTTTTATTCGAACAGACAGTTTTGCTGTTTCGTGTCGGTTTCATTCTACTGAATGTATCCTCTATGAGTATTAAACTCACTTGCCTACTTATGTTTTATTTTTCCTTTCAGGAAATTTGAATTTTAAAGGTTTTTTGTTGGTGTTGTACCTACCAGTAGGAGGTACCTACTTTAGTTGCGAGCTTGTTTATGTTACGATATGGGTATATATAATTATTTATTTAATAGAAAAAAAATCCCCTTTTTACGAGTTGAGGACATACCCTGAAATATTGTATTTTTCGAAATTTTATTTAACCTCTTTGTGCCCGATATTATTCAGATTAGGTACCCGTGCTAAATTACCGCCACAATCATGTCAATGCGTACATAGCCTAAAGGTTCTTTAATCGTTGACTACGGAATCCTAAAAACGGGATGATGTTTATTATCTTCTGGGAAGGAAAAAATAAAATCTTCTTCATTCGGGTCGATGGATTTGTATTAAATGAGTTGAGTCGAGGAATTGGACACGTTAATCGCGGCATCAGTGGAGTTTTTTACGTCCTTCCAATTGCAGAGGGGCAATTCTTGTAATTTGAAGATCGTTCACAGTCTAATCTCAGTCTCAACCTCAATCTTTAAAAAATATCTTTAATTTCCCTACATTTTGACAAGTTTTTGACATTATGTTTGACGCCGAGATGAGACTGCGACTAGATTTTGTACGTTTTATATTACGAGAATTGGCCTTCTGATGTAGGTACCTACTTAAATCGTTTTTTTTTTGCAACCGTGAGTTTGTTCTGTTAGACATGCCTTAGTAGATCCTGGCCATCTAACTTTAAGAAATAAACAATAGTTACAAGTTGAGAAATGTTTTTATATCGACGGGAATTCTATAGGATAATACATAGTCCTCTAGACCCCCAGACCGTATTTCGGCCACGGCGCCGGCGGCCAATCTCAACAGAAACTAGCCTTCGGCGCGGGAGATATTATGGTGCATAAGTGTGCGCAGACACAGGTGCACTCTCTCATCCCGTACTCTCATATTCCGATGGGACGGTAATCCGACACGACCGGAGAGAGATCAGGCGCAGGGCCAACAGCTTAACGTGCTTTTCGAGGCAAGGAGATAACACACCGACAAACTTCCACCCTCAGGGCTGTAACTAAGAAATTCGTAATGGAAAAACCCAATAACACTTTGTCCGACCTGGGAATCTCAGCAGTCGCACGAGACGAACGGGGCAGTTAACTACCATCATCATCTGCATCATCTGCCTAGCCTTTTCCCAACTATGTTGGGTTCGGCTTCCAGTCTAACCCGATGCAACTGAATCCCAGTATTTTACATGGAGCGACTGCCTATCTGACCTCCACAACCCAGTTACTGGGTAATAGCCCTTGGTAAGACTGGTTGTCAGACTTTCGGGCTTCTGACTACCCGTAACAACTGTCAAAGATCCACGAATGACAGCCGAGACTGCGAGACGTGCTTTTTCCGAGGCACGGAGGGGTCGCGGTATGTAAAGATGGTCACCCATCCACAGACCAACCGCGGCAAGCGTAGCTTAACCTGACTGATCATGCGGCTGTTATTATTTAACCTCGGGCAGTTAAATACCAATATCCGTTTTTTTTTTTAAACCTGTCGTTTGCGAGTCGGACACGCGCACCGAGGCTCCGTACTGTAGCGTACCTACTTAAATAGTTTTAATGGTTTTTTTTTTATTTAACTAAGTACATATTTAAGGATTTCAGATTTTTTCCTTTACTTGTGCTACATGACATTGCTTCTTGCCATATTTCATGATTTTAGGTCAACATAAAGTTATAATCCTATAGGTTATGATTTCGGAATATAAACGCCCGTATCTTTTGATTGCGTTGACTGAAAAATTTGATTTATTTTACTGCTTCAAAGGATTGCAGCCTTGAGTATTTGATAATAATTTAAATTTGATAACTCCATGCGATCCTGAGAAAAAGGGTCTTAACTGACGGACAAACAGACGGACAACGAAGTGATCTTATAAGGGTTCCATTATTCCTTTTATGGTACAAAACACTAAAAACAAACAATGCCCGAATAATATCTCGCACAAACGATTTTTAAACATAAAAATCGAATTACAAAACTACACATCGGTAAAATATCGCGAATAATCCGAAATCGAGTCACAAATCTTGTTAGGGACCACCGCAATCTAATACTTTGGACGAAATTTATGTTAACCGGATACCAATCACAGACATACCTTTGTAAAATATTAGATACCCGTGTCAAACTCAATGCGATCTTTTTATTAGCTAGTTTCGGAAATTGGCTTAGCATGGCCGCGGAAAATGTAAGGAGTAAGTAATTCCAAATAATTTTATGTTAGAATCTGGTCGAGAGTGAGGGGCTTCTGGTTAAGTAATACCAGCCGCATGCCGCGGTTTGTTCGTGGATGGGTGACCATTTTTACATACCAAGACCCCTCCGTGCCTCGGAAAGCACGTTATGCGGTTGGTCCCGGCTGTCATTCGTGAATCTTTGACAGTCGTTACGGGTCTTCAGAAGCCCGAAAATCTGACAACCAGTCTTACCAAGGGGTATCGTACTATCCAGTAACTGGGTTATGGAGATCAGATAGGCAGTCGCTCCATGTAAAATACTGGTATTCAGTTGCATCCGGATAGACTGAAAGCCGACCAAATGATAGTTGGGAAAAGGCTAAGCATATTGATTATATTGAGGCAAGAAAATGACATCATCGTGTCAAAGAGTACTCACAAGTTTTTCTTGCCGTGAAAAACTATATGTAAGGTTAATTCAACGTGTGTAGGCATGGTCGTCAGTGTTGTATGGGTCACTAGGGAAGCTTGCTGACAGACATGTTTTTAATACGGCGCGGTTTATAGTTATCCGCAAAGAACCGTGGAGTGTACAAAGAACCGTGGAGTGTACAAAGAACCGTGGAGTGTACAAAGAACCGTGGAGTGTACAAAGAACCGTGGAGTGTACAAAGGGCCATAATCTCTCATTTTCTTTTTCATTCCAAACATCACATCAATCGACAAAATTCGCCTCAAAAGAGAAAAAACATTCAATATTTGCATCCATGTGTTTCTTCAATTCGCGTTATTGGTAACAATGTAGTCCAACAAATTAGCATTCATATTGGAAGTGGTCCATTCTATAATTTATGCAATTACCCAATGAATATAACATGAATGAGCGTGCGTGATGGCCGCTGCTGTTTCAGAGTGGACCACTGGGTAAAACTATTGGTATTGTCCTCCTTAATTTAGTTAAAAGCGGTCAGTTTGGGATGACGTTTAATGGGTAATTGAAAACGATTTACGATTGTTTTTGTGCTGTGTGATCAATGAGAATTTCGTGCGAAAACTGTTGCAAACCTAAAGGCACGTCTGTACATAAATACTCGTACTTTGCTGCAGGTTTGAAATCGTCTAAATTCTATCTGATAGGAATCGGAAAGTCTGATTTATTCGGAGCGATTTAATTGTAAAAGTTACTTCACCTAAACAGTGTGTATAGGTATCATGCAAGTTATTTGTTGCTTCAATCTTATTGTACGAGCTGTGCCGATATGGCAAATAATGTAATGTTTTGTGCTTCGTAATGCTAATTAGTTACTATTGTATTGAATCAATTTCTTCTAACTGAACAGACAGCTGTGCTGCTGGGGACTTTGTTGGGTCACTTCTTCTGCCCAGCTAAAGCACTATGTTAAAAAGAAAAAAATATATGTTGTAATTCTAATTATGCATGTGAGAATGATGCAAAACGTTAAAAGTGTCCGAAATCACACTAATATTATAAAGGCGAAAGTTTGGGAGTGCGTGTGTGTGTTTATGTTTGTTACTTCTTGACGCTCAAACGGCTGGACCATTTTTAATAAAATTTTGTATGGAGGTGGCTGACACCTTGGATTAACATATTGGCTTTTTATCCCGATATTCCCACGGGATCGACACTTATGCGGGTAAAACCGGGGGCGCAGTTATTGAAAAGATCATAAAAAAAATAATAATAATGATTAAATTAACATAAGCTAAGAGATGACTAGTCCCTATAGACGGCGCCCGTTCACGAACAAAACTTCGTTTCGTTTCTTCGTTGTTAGTTTCATCGAAAAATACACTAGAAACTGATGGGCCTATACTACCTCAAATTGCTTAGCATGATCCTCCGTTATGTCGAAAATACTGCAGCATTAATTTTGAAATAAATATATGGTAAAGTTGAGGATTAATGTAAGGTACTATGTGTGACGAAAACACGATTCCATAAAATTTTCTCGATAGAAAAAAAATCCAAAGTTACCTCGAAACTGAACAATAAACCGCTGGTATTAAAAAAATACTTCAAATTTGATCAGGAAACTTTGTATAATAACTAAACTAACTATAAAGCAGCGACTATGTGTTTTATTTTTTTTTAATTACAATTATTTTCGCCGTACAAAGCAAAAACCAAAACTATTGGCGCTGCCTGCCGCCAAGCACCGCACTCTGTCTCGCTCACACTTAGTCCGCGAGCAGTATCGTGCGACCGAGACAAAGAGTGAATTTTAGCTGAGGTAGTATGGGCTCTTAAAAACTAAGCGGAAAAACTTTCTTGTCCCTATAATTTCAGGTTCACGGCACAAAAAGCAGGCCGCGATTATATAACTCGAGGATCTACCTTTGTCAGGCTCCCGGGGAAATACGATTAGGCTCGACCTTAATAAGCACTACAGGCTGAGAAAAAATTAAGTCAGATGAGAGCTTGCGCACTGATCTGCACTTGAGCGCCCTCATAATTAGATCAAAGGAGCAATTCTAGTAATTTTAAGAACGTTCACCAGTCTGATCTCAGTCTCAATCTATCAAAAATACTATAAATTTCCCTACATTTTGACAAGTTTTTGACATTTGTTTGTCGCCGAGATGAGACTGTGACTAGATTTTGAACGTTTTAAATTACGAGAATTGGCCTTCAGGACGACGTCCAATGTTAGTAAAATAATCTTAAAGTTAGAAATGATTAGTCCTACCCATTCAACCTATATCCTCATTCAACATTCTCCTCCCTTATACCAATTTATTTGGGGTCAGAGCAACATGTCTTTTTCCTCCATTTCCTCTTAGTCGTCATCTTGGTAGTCACCGCCTTCCATACCATAATTCACCCAACCCTATCAACATACACACAGTCTATCCAACATTTCTTTGGTCTTCCTCTACTCTTAAAGACAAAAACAAAAAAAAAACACAAAAAAAAAACAAAATGCTACATGCATGCTGAAAACTTTCCTCACGACATTTTTCTCCGTATCACATGCCTATATCATGACAACCGATGTTCACACAACTTTTCAGTTACCGGTGCCACTTTTAGAGTTGATGTACCAGGATAAATAGTATATATTCACTAAGCCTGGACATTATAGTCATGCTTAGTTACTGCGACAGATTAGGCTCGTGCGCGATTGGTTACAATTCCAACTTAAACTGTAGCTAGGCGGTTAACTAAACGTCTAATTAAACCAGTTGGCTGCGACATATGCCCCGCTGAGCAACGAACATAGAAACATCTTCACAAACCAGTTGGCTGCGACATATGCCCCGCTGAGCAACGAACATAGAAACATCTTCACAAACTTTTCACATAATTTTATACTGTTCAACTACAGAGTTTCGTTTGTTTGTAATAAATGTTAACTGTGTCACAATAATAGACACAACTTTTACAATAACCAACTCTATTTTCATTCAACTCCAAGATCAACAAGGGAATATGAACCATAAAACTCATTCAATACAAGAATAACATTTTAGAAATATTCAGCGCAGCTGCGACGAACGAGTTCAAGATTTACATTTAAAACTTAAAGTAAATAATGTTAACTCAAAGAGAACTCGTGAATGTCGGACTTAGTGAAAATTCACTAGAAACTGAAATATAGTGAGTTCCCACTCTGTCGCAGTTCCAAGTATAAGCTTCTTGACTGCCTCCGCTGTTGGGGATATACGGGTAGTGTTTGGAACGGGTCCGTTGCAACTCTTTTTTCTCAAAAAGTGACTAAGTATCATCTACAATGTGTTACAGAGTGTGACCAAACTTGGGGGTGTGGTACAGGCCATCAAACTCAATCGTCCCCATTAATGTATAAAATACATCAATGGTCGTCCCATACATTTGGTCAAGTAGGTAGGTATTGAAGTTTTGTACGGGGCGACTGGTGTTTTTTTATGATTACGATGTTGGTCCCCGGGAAAAAGTTGTTTAGTTTGATGGCCTGTACCACAAGTTTTTTCACACCCCTCTGAAGCACAGCCGGATCACAGTCGGATCTCAGTCTCATTCTGTCAAAAATATCTCTAATTTACGTACATTTTCATTGTGTGTTCATTTTTCTAATTTACAGATTTTGAACGTTTTCAGTTAAGGGAATTGATCTTCAGATACAATGGAAATGGAAGGTTCTAATAATACATTTTATGTTGTTTGTATAGTTTGAAATTGAGCGTCCCAATACCCAACGATTAATAAATTCTATGAGATTCCTCAATTTTTTTTTTGTCACTATGTAATCGTCGCCTAACCGCCCAGACCCAGTATGTTTCCTCACATATTCAAGGCTCGTGAGCTTGTTTGCTCGCATACTATAAGATATTTGCTCCACTACTTTTGTTACCCTGTATGAAGGCGCGTCTATTGAACGTAATATCTTGTTTGCTATTTTTATTTGAAATACAAAATGCTCAACATTTATAGAATTTTTATTGTTGCTTGGGACTTGGGGTGGTCGTGTAATTGCTTCGAGTAGGGAATGGATAGACAGGGGCTTTTGTGATACAGGGGAGCCTTTTGATGCAAAAAGACAAAAATAACTAGCAAAGCAATACATAGTCACCAAGATCTCCTAAAAACTAAACAGGTCAAAAATCGTCACAAATGAAGGGAGATCGTCACAAATGAAGGAAGATCGTCACAAATGAAGGGAGACCGTCAACATTTTTCTCGGGCACTTCACGACGCTCAGGTAGGAACATCAGAAAGCTCAGCAGTGTTCAAAATATTAAAGGAGGACTGACAGACGAAAGACTGCGAGTTCAGACTCACCCCTAGTTTTAACCTACGCTTGACTTGAACCAGTTTATCTGGAAAATATTTAGCTAGATCAAAGATAAATAAAGAAGCAATACATACAGTCGTAACTTGGCAAGGTTTTAGCGTAGTAAGAAACACTTGTGATGCTTGACATAATTTTATGGTTATTGGCATAATTTATTTTTAAACATGTCTGTTTAGATGAAAGTTAAAGAAAGAAGAGGAACGACTAACGACTCTTGCCAAGTTACGTGCCGGCGACTGGTAAAAGTGTGTATTTTAATGAAGTACTTAAGTTATTTTATTATTTTTTAAATTATGTAGTCCATGATTCTGATGCACGTTAAACTCCAATGAGTTTTTGTTTGCATGATCTAAAATGTATAGATGTGTTTAACTATAGAATAAATAATAATGATAAACATTGCGAGCAATCTAATTAAACTAAGAAATATGCATAAAACTTCAGACTTCTTCCCTAAGCTGCCCGTACCTACCATAAATGTGTGCAAGAATGTATCTTCAGTATTGCAATTCTGTGTGTTATCAATTTCAGATCATCAATTCTAGGATTTGCCACGATGAGTTACCTATTTATTCGTTTCACATTTCTTTTCAGTTTCGTATTTTCAAAACAGCGCCATCTATGTGACATGCCATGAATTAACACTGTAGGCATTGAGCAAGGTTTCCACTTTTTTCAAGCACGTAGGAGCAGCAATTGAAAAGTTTAAGTTCAACTTCAAGGTTTCATTCATACATTCTAAGATTACATCATTTGTTTACAAACAGGGTAGGTATGTTTTGCTTCAGTAGCAATCTATAGAAAGAAAGACATTAGTCTTTTTGCCTTCTTTGGGTAGGTACTACGAGTACCTACTTCTAATAAAAAGTGTAGTATTAATAAAGACCTCTAGCCGTCTTCTAAAAAAAGCAGTTACTGGTTGTACCTACGTACCAGGTTAACAGGTCCAAAATCATTCAGTGGATCAACTGTTTGTCTCAGACAAAAGAAATTTGGTTTGAGCTGTTAGTCTACAAATATTTAGGCTTGATCTAAAAGGAGTTAGTGCCAGTTATTATTCTAAAAGAGTTGGCTCTAGGCATTGATGTATAAAATAGGGCCTCTAGGTACGGTTATATTATAGGCGTTGTTATCGCTCTGAGTCTAATTAGTACACAAGTTAGCGTAGCGAGCGTCGAGTCAGCGAACTAAAACAAGGTCAGTTGCCGCGCGGCCATTGACGCAAGCGAACGTGTCCTCCCGTCAGTCGCGCATCCACGCAATCACCGCGGAACAAAAACAAACAAAAAAATGTCGACGCCGAAAGAAAAACAAGTGATGTTCGAAATTTTAGAGATGTACAAAAACATGCCCTGTCTATGGGATAAGAACCATGCAGATTATAAGAATAAATACAGAAGAACTAGTGCAAAAGAAATACTGCTCGAGGTTTATAAAAATCTTGACGAAAGTGCTAACATGCAAACTTTCACTAAAAAAATTCTTAATTTACGGACTAATTACTACAAAGAGCGACGTAAGGTTTGTTTTGATCTTTTGTTTTTTTGTTTTTTTGTCTATAGCTAACCTCAAACCTTTAATGTTCTTTATGAGTTTCTATTAAATGTAATTTTTTCATTTCAGGTCTTAGAATCACAGGCAAATAATGCAGATGAGGGGGAAATATATGAACCCACATTATGGTACTACAACAATTTAACTTTTCTTGGTGATAATACAAACGAATGTTGCCAGTCTAAAGCGAGGGATCCTCTAAAAACAGAGGTGAGTTAGTTTTGTGTTATAATGAAAAAAACTATTTATACAAACAAATAAAATCGGGTGCATAACGTGGCGTTAGTTTAAGATGCTCTCTACGTGGCGGTCACAGCGCGCATTACTGTGCCGCCCGCGCCCACCATTATCTTACATCGATCTCCCCTCTCGCTCACTCCTACATTGCCTCTGTCTGTCATACAGGTCTCATACACACGAAAAAAAAATCTGCTGTTTCATACATTTTGGTCAAGTTTTTTTCGTGATTTCGGAGTTGGTCCCATAGTGAAACTTGTTCATATTCATGGGTAATCACCCTGTAAAAATTTCGACACGGTAAAAAAACATCCATTTTATATTAATAGTTAATCTCTTTGTCTCAGCGACAAGAACTATCAAAGAGAGTACACTCGCTTGGCGGTCAGAGCGTTCGAAGAGAGACTCACGCTTGGTACTTAAATGCATACCAACGAGTAATCGCTCGTCCCCGCCCGCCGCCGCCGCCGCCCGTCGCGTACTCGCTGCTCGTTGCTCGCCAACTCGTTTTTAGTTGCTAGCTCTACTCGCTTCTCGTTAATCGCCGGCGGTGGGAAAAGTGCCTAAAGTCCTTATTCCACTAGATTCAGACGACTAGATTCAACTAAGTGGAATAACTCCATAAGCTTAAACAGATTGGAACAAAGATCCTGACTCTCGACTGAACGCTTATCGGATTTAACATCATTCTATCTATGTCAGGGCCCGCTTGTACCACAAATTACTTTTATTTACCGCTCGCTAAACGAATTTAAACGTCAATCGTTTGATGTCGACAGGTTATAAAACGTTCTAAATTATTCGTCACTTGGTTTTTTTTGCCGATTTCTTTGACCTGTGTATTAATAAACACCCCCCCCCCCCTACGCCCCCTATTACGTGAAACTTAAACATAACTGGCAAAATTTGAGTGTACACGAGTAGCATTATGATTCACTAGTTGGAGGATACAGGCGTGATCACGGGCGTGATAGATAGATAGAATACTCTTTATTATGCACACCATATAAATTACAGATATAAATTTAGAAACTGTACAAAGGGTGACACAATGGGCGGTCTTATCGCTAAGAGCAATCTTTTAAAGACCACTTTTGGATGTATTTAAAAGGGGAAGGACAGACAAACACTGTAGGTAGTCTGTGGTGTACCATTTACATAATACAATAAATGCATACATAAAGTATATTATAATAATCTAAATAAATTTAAACATATAATAATAAACATGAAATAGTAGCAAAGAAAATGTAATGATGAAGTTTAAGGAGAGATGAAGTGCTTTTTTTAATGATATTAGTTAATGTTACAGTATGACTATTATTTTCCAATGGCATAAAACTTTTGAACATTGTTTCCAGACTATTTCACCCTCAACATCAGATGGAGAAGGAAGTTACCAAAACTCGGAGCCATACAGCTCACCACCGATCAAAAGGAGGAAATTCACAAATCCAATCGTTTACAAAAATACTAATGACAGCCTACAAACAGGAATAGGTGCTGAGAAACCCCCATATATGAAAAATGAAGAGTGGGAGATATTTGGGAAGGCTATCGGCCTTCAGTTACGAGACTTGGAAAACAAACAGTTGACTATAGCACAGAAAATTATATCGGACGCAATTTATTACGCTAAGTTTGGGTTATTGTCTCAACAGTCTTATATTAATCTTGGAACTCCTCCGTCATGACCTAAAGATAAGTTTTTCAATAAAACAGTTTTGTGATAAAAGTAATTTTTTTATAATTTGGGGCAGCAGCTGCTGTTCCAATATTACACCAGGCAATACGTCGAGGGAGCATTACAGTATTCAGACATGGAATGTTACAACTTCGAATACAGTAGCTCTTATCGGTCGTCTCATTGGGTTTGACCGCGGCAGTGTGTTACAATGTACCGCAGTGAACTGTAGATCGTGCCGCTACAATGGCGACACTAATTTAACACAGAGGTAGGCCTAGTGGCCAGTAATCATTAAAATTATGAAAACTTAAAATAATTCGTATTTTGAAAACTCCGCCTGCGCCGCTCGCCGACACAGGGCACTCTGTCTTTTCTTCAATTAGCTTTCTCGTTGCACGTTATTTGTTTAAATTTATTGAATCGATGTTATGATACAGGTTGCTCCAAGACTACTTAAGAAAATTTAAATAAATAATAACGTTTAATAAAATTAAAATTTGAATATGATAATACGAAAACGCGAAACTGTAGGTATCCGTGTTTTAAATGAATGCTGCCATTATTATTATGTAATTTGCAATGATGGCTGTAGTGCGTTACAAAAATACAATTGTTCGCTGTTTGTTGTATATACTCGTATGTACCTACATAGACATTTTTGTAACATGCGGTACTCAATATCGAGCATTTACAAAATCGAATTTCCCTCGGTCAGTACCTAAGCTTCGTTGAGCTGGCATGAATTTTGCATTACATGTGAATGCTCATGGCGAGTACCCTGATGAGTACTCTTGGGGAGTATCCTGAATAAATTTTGCTGATGATACCGCCGCAGATGTCTATGGAAAGATAAATTAACAAAAATGCCTTGACAGTTTCTAGTATCAATCAAATCTACTTACCTCATAATTATTAGCACCTGCAGACCTGTTACACATAAGTCTCTCTCACGTTGCTTTACAATATCAGGGTCTCCGCCATTTGTATCCAGTCTGTCCCATTTGGACGTCGAAAGACGTCGGTCCACCTAGCTGGAGGGCATCCCATATTACGCTTACCAATCAACATAACATTAAAACAAACAAAAATTCCTTACCTACTTACAAGATCTTGGGTAATTAAAACATCGATATTGGGAAGTATAAGTTATATTATAATAAAAGTTTATATAATTAAATTACAGCGTAAATTTTTCAGTAGGTACATAATATCTAGCACAGTGTACGAAATACATTTTTCACAATGTGAGCATATTTTTATCATGTTTAAGTACATTAGCTTACAGTAATTATCGTTCCATAGTGAATGATCCAGTATCGGCCATACGTCAATTCTTCCCCTTAATTGAAGTATTACCCATACATTTTAATGAAGGTGATGTTATTTTTTTTTATTTAAATATTTTTCCTATACATTTTTATTATGCTTTTTGCAGATGTACATAGTTTATAGCAGAACCACTAAATGTACTCACATTTTGTGCGCATTGCATAAAATTTGGTCTAAGCATCAGAGGTGCAATGAAGTAACCTACGAAATAGTTATTACTTATTTAATCTGTGTAAATTTCCCCGGTTTACACAGTGACAAGACTAATGATACTAAAGAACTCAGTAAGTAATGAAATCTTAACTTCGATTCACAACTCTCTCTCATAGAAATTGTTTAAAGAAAAGCTATTATCGCTCTTACGCTAAAATTTAAAAGTCTTATAGTATAGAAAGCAGCATCGAAGCTTCCCACCATTTATTTAAAATATCCACCGTTCAAAATTCTGATCGCTCCCTTATAGAGGATGGTCCCCGTAAATAAATATTTAGTTCTACGATGCTTATTTTGTAAGCTAACTTTATTTCTAAGGCAGGGAGTAGAATCTAGCATATGTACTTACATGGGATACAGAAAAGAAGAAACTATTACGTCTTATCTATTAATAATCGACAATTTAAAACTATCAAACTACAAAAATGTTTGCCAAAAAGCTTCCTTTTTTATTGCTAAAAAAGCTTTCGTAAGTAAACCTAATTCTTTTAATCTATGAATAGTTGAACTGTGCTCTACCTCTATTAAATGTGAATTATATTTGGTTGTGAATGTGTTAATAACTATTATTTTAACATTACTTACTAATTATTTGTGTTATTATTTTGTTTTATTATCAAAATTATAATCATGTAAGTCAAATTTTATGTAATTTCTGAGGCACTTTCCAAGTGGCTGAATTTAACGACAGATATAGTGCGTTTTATTGCTATAAAATGGATGAATATAAGCCTAAATAGTTGTTGAACCATCGGTATAATATATCACAAGTAATTTAAACGATGGACTGGTTTTTACAGTACTTTTATAATTTTCCTGTCACTCTCAAATGGATGTTTAGCGTCATCACTTACATCATTCTTTAATATTGCTCGTAGAACTTTTCGATCTTTATTATCCTCATTCTGTTCTTTGATATCAATTTAATGATTGTCATGTTCATTTTACACATCTGGTGCGCGAATCTCGACGGTGACTGAAGTCGGTCCTGGGGTTGTAGGGGATCTAAGAGTAGCTGATCGCAGAGACGTGGCAGAGTGTCCACTGCTAGCTCTTGACCCACGCCGGGACCCTGGAAGCAAAATAAAATCTGTAAAGTCAATTTTGGAAGCAAAAATGTTGAAGGCAAAGCATGCTTAGAGCATGATTTTGAAAAGGATCACATGCCGTGAAACGTATCCTTATTTAATGGAGTATCATTATTTTATGAGTGATTAGCTATACTTGAATCAATTTTAATTAATTCTAATAGGACTTCTTGCTAGAATGTAGAACTAAAAATGTGTATATTTGAACTAAATTGTTTGGTTCCTCTTTTACATTAAATTGTTAATAAATAGTAGCAGAAATTCATGCAAGAATAACTTACATGACATTTGAATGGTTTGCTGATGAAAATTAATTCTACGTAACATTTTATTGAATTAAATTAATGACCTAGTTAATGATTTAGTAAATGTTTTGTTTAAAAAGGCAACAATAGCTTGGCCAAAGCGGTATTTTATTTTATTAGTTCTATGTAGCAGCAATCCAATTTAACTGGGCTAAGAAAATTGTCTAAAGTTTAAATCAAATGAAAAAATACCTACCTAACTAATAGAAACTACAATTTTCAATTTGGACAGGATTTTATAGAGTTGAGACATAAAATAAAAAATGGAACAGTAAACCTTAACTATTTCATTGTAAATATAGATTGAAACGGTGTATTTGCTACATATTATTTTATGGAACCGCATTATAACCTGTTAGTAATATTTTTTCAATGCAAGAGAGAGATGGACAATTTCATCTCCTACAGACCAATATCACATTTCTTTTTCGCAACGAGAGAATGACGGTTTTAACACTTCACAATACGGCCTCTATTTGCTTAAATGCTAAAATAACACACAGAAACACAATATTGTGAGGTCACTATGTAGTTGGCGTGAGTATATGTCATAAATATATTTGTATAGTGGAGGTGTGTCTAAGTTGCAAAGGTTTTCTAAATTGAATATAAATTCAATCATGGCACTCGTTTTATCCATAGTCGAATAACCAAGAATATACAGGACAAATACGATACAGAAAGTAAATGTCACACACTAGATATTTATAAAATATTCAAAAGAGTCATACTAAAAATTTAATCTACAAAATATATAGTAGAACTCAAGACAGACAAGTCAAATCTATTACTTTTATATATTAAACAGAAGATTAATGTTTAAATATGCACTATTTGCTAATCCTGACTATTTATAGAGAATTACGAAAGAAATGGCTGTCTTCTATATTTAGATCTCTCCGGATTTTCTATAAAAAGACAATCCTGTATTGAAAGAAGATAATAATTATGAATACGTGCGGTATACCTACGTTATCTAAAACTAAAATATAATATAGAGCATAACAAGCAAAATGACAGTCGTATGTAACCTGAGGGTTTTCGGTGTAGCTGATGACTTTGATGGTGGCGTGCTGCTGATATATGAAATAATCATGATTAGCATTATCAGTGAGCAGGGGAACGGGCAATGTAAATTCAAAGAGAGTATTATTGGAAATTTTCGAATCATCGTATTTGGTGCAAAATATAAAATAAATAAGATTCCCAAAACAAGTAGGTATAATGAGTTTTGTGGGATTTGTTACTGCATCATTTTATAAGTCATCTAGATTTGGCCATTGAATAACATAAAGATATTAAAGTTAAGACGTTAAATTTAATAATTATAAAAGTTAAGTTTTATAGGGCCTACAGTGTAAGTTAACTATCGGGGACTATTTTCAAATGAGATACCTATAAAAGTTTTCGTGTACTAAGCAAATAAAAAGAAAAATCTATAAAACAATTTGCCCGTTCCCCTCAAATTGTGTATCAAAAGGAGTTTAGGAAAATACACCACATTTAGATAATCAAAAAACATTTATAATTGAAAATCTATCACATCGTATTTGGTGCAGTACCTAAATTACAGTCTGCTGCAAAAATAAAAGGCGAGGCTGCTATTGCAGAAAGTGCACTAAATAATAATATATTCAAGCCTCGATACATTTCTATTACTTCTGCAACTTACTGTAGATACTAATATTAATTCAAAATAAAATAACAATCATAATCATAGAAAGAATAAAAACATAATTTTAGTGGAACTACCCTTTATTCCAAGAAACGTAAAAAAGTTCACAAAAATATATCTTTATCATTATCTGCAGTATATCTTACTAATTGTATGAATGTAAGTCTGTTCATTGATTTTTTGGCGTTGGCGCAACGATGTAACAGATTGACATGATTTTTTGCAAATAGATAGTGAATAGGAATTACCTAGTTTCTGTTTCAGGCTACTTTAATTTCCGGAAAATTGGCACGGAAGTGAAGTCGCTGGCAAAAGCTAGTAAGAAATGAATAAAAAGTAGTTCCTTCAAAAACCACAAAAATAAAAACAATACACCTACATTCTAAGGATTCAATCATATATGCTTTGGTTGGGTTTAGTACCTGGACTTGGCGAGTGAGGTCTAAGCTCCTGCTGGCTTGCCTGCCTCGAGGGGGGGCGAACACTGACGCGGGAGCCGCGGCGATCCTGGAAATGTGAAACAGAGATCATGATCAGAACTGCACTTCACCTAAGTTATCACGGTGAGATTATTACAGAATAGCACCGCTGGTACAGGTATTCACAATTTGTTTCTTGAAGATAAAAATAACTATTACGATTTAGTATTTGAATTTATTATGTTAGAAGCGAATACAATTTAAGAAGTATCTTCGCCACAGGTTTATTGCAAACTATCATATTAATATAGAAACATTTGTTAGTTTTAAAATCAAATACATTAGGTTTCTTCATTTTTATGTTCTAAGTTAGTTAACGGTTACACAAAATTTGTTAATAGTTCAGATCATGTATTAAGTATCGTGACCTCTCGACGTCACTAATTAAATAATATTTACCTGTGAATGCAATAGCTTGGAGTCTCTCAGCAACGACACGTTCATCAGTCGAGGATTGGGCGTATTGAAGATCGTGCGGTTTTCCCTCCATCTCGCTCTGAAACATGAATTATTCGATTTAACTATGTTGAAAGTACCTACATAATTATAAGGTCCAACTAAAGCAAACTGGATCAGAAAGACGCAAAATGCGGCCGCAGTTTCGTAAAAGTTAAAACATTTTTGAACCATTTGCCAATATAGGTACAGTAAAAGGTACAGATTATTTGCTCACAAAAGTGACTTACTACTACTTGTGACTAATTTTGAATAGTTAGGTATGCAGTCAAAGGATATCTTAATCACCTGCTAAACAGCCGTAGGACAACGCAGATGATCACAAACATGAGCGCCATGCCGACTAGGACTCCGATCATCGCAGGATCCAGAGTCCTCGTCGACTCCTCGACCGGCTTCACGGCTGGAAACATTTATTCAAATCTTTTAATAAATAAAACTCAAAAACAACAGGAAAAAGTTGTTCTCCAAGGAACACAACTTGACCCGAAACGTACCACATGTTTTTTTGTAATTTTTAAGAAGATTCTCAATGACTGCTACATCACATTCTAATGTCGGTTTTTAGGTTAAGATGACGGCTAACTTAGTCGAATGCAGATTTAAAAACACCAAATCACATTTTATGAACAACACATGAAATGGAAAAAGGTTTTATGATGGAAACAAAGTATTTTCGTTATATTTTACATCTACATCCTAGAGAAAAGTATCAAACCATTTCTAAAGCCACCCTTTGTTCTTTCCATCGAAAAGAACAATAAATAAAAGATGCTCAACCCCAACCGCAAAACTCATATAACATTCAAGATACAAGGAAAATATAACGTGTAAAAACTTACAAGTGCAGATGACGGCGCCATCCACCGTCACCTCTGGAACCATCTCGAACTTGCAAGCACATCGCTCGTTCCTGCATTCTGTCTTGAAGTACACGTCCTCGCATTGTTCGTTAAACATGCATGTTTCGTTGATGCTGGCAGCTGGATCCAGAAAATGTGGGCAAATGTGAGTATTAAAAGGAACGATTTAGAAAATGTATGATGGAGCTGATATGAACAGATGGACCGTACGAAGGTTCTATATTATGAGCAACGGTTCCCAAATGAATAATTAATGACTTCATGAAACGGGTAGCTGTTAATAATACTTAAGAAAGGTAGAAGAAGGTAGGAAACAGCAAGTTACGTATAAAATATTAAACACAGTAACCAGTTTCTACCCTCATAGAGAAAAGTCACTGTCAAAAACCTAACCTGTTTCGCAAACCTAGCTTGTTACATGTCCCTCATTCCAAGTCCGCGTACAGGCAGAATTCGTATTTAATTCGTGCGAGCAGAAGTTTTAATGAACTAATTAGTGAACATGATTTGGACATTTTTAATACCAGTGTTTCTCGGCTTAAGCATTTGTTGGTGAAAAGCTTTTTTATGAGAAAATAATTGTTTGCGTCTGAATGGTTTTTAGTTTGTACCTAGTAATCGATCGTGCTATTTTGTTTCCTAATTTATGTTATAGGTATTTTGTACCGACCTTTTTTTTATTGTCTTTTTTGTTTCAAGTGTTTACCAGTGTGCAGTGGAAACTTGTAAATGACCTTCAAATGCATATTGTTTAAGAGCACTGTTTAAGTTAGCTGTAAGGTTCACGAACAGAATAAAATAAAATAAATAAATAAATAAAATAAAATAACTCTCTTAGAAGACACAGTCAAAGAGAATGCAGATACAGTGGTAACTGGAAAAAAGAGACCTACGACGCATAATATAGCCAACTGTATTTATATAGCCTTTAATGTCTGCAGAGTAATTAAACGACATACTCGTACGTACCACTCACATTTAATAATGAGCAGCTAATTAACTAAGTCAGAAACACAAGTCTAAACTAAGTCACCCATTATGTTGCGTGGTACTGCGCGAACACCTAAGAACTCCTAAAGTTAGAGCTCAAACACCTCGCTCTAACTTAACCGCAGCGCAAACTAGCTTACCAAACAGCCTTGTTGCTTAGTTAGCATAAAATATTACCATCAGAATTCGGAACTTTACAGTACTAAAAGCCTGCAATTTTAAACAGATTTGACAACCTTGTTGGTCTAGTGCCGCCAACGCGACTGCCATGCGCGTTGTTTTAGTAATCGCACGCTTGACTTTTGAGCATAAGGCCCGGGGAGAGGAGATGTGTTTTGAATAACCAATCGGATTTCGTTATTTCCACATGTCTTCTCCGCTTAGCTTCGGTGGAAATAGATCAAGCGGAGAGGAGGGGAGATGTCTCATTTTTCTATAGAATTTTGTGCCGCGAGCGAGCAAGCGGCGTGGCAGAACGGAGATGTGTGTAGCACCACGTTCCCCGCTGCCTTCTCCCCGCGCCTCGCACACCCGAAAGAGTCAATCCCATCACACATCTCCGCTACGCACAGCTAACATCTACTCTCCGCTACGCATCTCCTCTCCGCTTTGGTGGATTTCGGGCCTTAAAATATTGTGTACTTTTCCCAGACCGGGCAGTGTCCTTCAATTTTTGTCATCCGTAATCTTTCCAGCCAGGATTCTAGATTAGTTCATGGTTTTGGTGGTCACATAATAAATAGGTCTTAAACATAAAAGGCGAAATGAGGATGTTGAACTAAACACCCTTGTCTTTTGAGAAATGTAGACGGGATGGTATTTTTATATCACCATCGAAATTAGTGGTAGATACAAATTTTGATCAGATACACTAACCTTCATTGGAACAACGATATGATCTTTTCTCTTAATGACCCACAATTCAAAGCTGCTTATGAAATAAAGTTGGTTTATTTTCTCATCAAGTTTTCGTGAATAAGGCCTAACGATTGTAATTAATTCTGTCGCATCTTCGTTCTGCCGCAGTAATTAACGAGCCTCTTTATCGGGTTCGTATTTACATTTATTTGAATTTCAATTTTGTACTTCGTCTTGACTTCCTATCAGACGAAGTACAAAATTGAAATTCAGTTTACAATATTCACTTAAAGCTGTGTGCAAACTACCTAAGTCAAACAAGACTTTCTAATTTATAGACTAACGCTATATGTATCTAATTAATAATGACGTGCATACTCGCAACAAAACGTCTCCCTTGTCAGTAACTATTTTGAAGCAAGACATAACTACCCCGTCTTTAATTGACAGAACTGCTTTCTCTCTAGTGTGTACTCTGCCTAAGCATTTACTATAAGACCACGTAACACAACTCATAATAGATGTAATACTAACATCATTTTCGTGTAAAAGAAAATGATACAAAAAGTCCAATCCCAATATCGGAGTTTCTTGACCAAAATAAGTTTCGACATTGAACGATTATTTCTTTGTTGAACCCTACCATAATGGTGACATATTGTCTAGGGAATACGCTGTGAAATTGAGTCACTATTTTCATCAGCCCTCAGAACCTGAAATATAATTTTTTTGTTGATATAACTAAGTCCCTTTCAGGGCTGGAACGCTTTCATTTTGAACCTGATGAAAACATTACATGGGAGTCATTTCAAGAATTTAGGCAGCAAGCCAAGATCTTCACTCAGTCAACGTAGGTCCAGTAACTGTGGCTTTATTGTTCATTGTTTTAATGAGATGAGAAACAACCATAGGTACGCATTTATAAAGCCAAAAAGGTTTTTTTTTCTTGAAGTGGAATGTTCTATTTTTATTAACAAGCTTTTTATCAAAGAGGCTAAACTATATCTATACTAATTCTAAAGCTGAAAAGTTTGTTTGCTTAAACACGCTAATCTCAACCACTAGTCAGGTTTCTTTTTGCATTTGATAGGCTAATTCTTGAGAAAGGCTAAAGGCTATTTCATCATGCTAGGACTGTTAGGAGCTAATCAAATGGGTAAAAAGTTAGAAAGAACGCTAAGTGAAAACAAGTAATAGCGCGGACGGGCGATGCGATGCACGAAGTCGCAGACAGAAACTCTACATAAAACTTTTGATTAACCATAATAACATCACGACAATTTTTCCGAGATCAAACAACAACTTACTGAAGTCATCAGTCTGTCCATCATAGAATTATCTAAGCATTATTTGGTATTTATACACTCATCATTCAAAAATTAAATCTTTCATATTCTAGCCATGATTCGATAACCCGTTGCTTAGGTAACTCTTATAAGCAATGCTTCAATATTTTACGATCCAATAAACCAGACATCGTCGATTTGTCCTATTATCAAATGTTTCGTGATCCATTCATTTCATACGATAAAAGCGACCGCATTAAACTCAGCTGAATAGTTTTCGTCTGTGATAGCTGCTGATCCGATTATAGCGTGGTTTTCTTTGTGACCTGATCGTATGATACAATCTGAGCTTGGTCCAACTATTTCATTTCAAATAAATGGTCCCTCAAAATATATTTCAACTCAAAAAGGATTATAAAGGTCGTAAAATTTAACAAAATATATTCTTCTTTAAATGACAAAAGGTAGGTAGCCCATCATTATCTGCATCGTCATTTTGGAACTTCGGCTTCCAGTCTAAATGGATCTTGCTGAATACAATCATTTACATGGAACGACTGCCTATCTGACCTCCATAACTCGGTTACTGGGCAACACAATACACTGTGATAAGACATTGTCAGAATTTCGGTCTTCCGACTACAACAAAATTATAAAGCTACTATACTATAATTGTTACTTCTAATTTTCAAAACATTATTACTATTTCTATACTGAATGATGTTTATTACCGTCTAAAAATTTTTACAGAGTGTTCTACCCATTAAGATGATGGGACCAACCCTGAAATCACGAAAAAAAAATCTGCTGTCTCATACATTTTGGTCTAGTAGGTACCTATTGAACTTTTGTATTAAACAGCAGATTCTTTTTTTCGTGATTTCGGGGTTGGTCCCATAGTGAAAGATGTTCATATTCGTGGATAGAACAACCTGTTAAAATTTCGAGACGGTAAAAAAAATCATCCGGTATATTCAATGCCATAATTTAATTTAGGTGCGGCGTTTCAACAATTTGACCCACATATTCCTTCAATATTATTGGTTAGGTAGCAGGGACTATATTCCAAAGCGTAACCGAGGGTAAAACAGAAAAGGAATCGTTGGAGTTCCTTCCTATAATGAATAAAAGATTCGCTCTATCAGCTAATGGAAACGCTGTTGATAGACTGCTTCCTGCCCTAGACTCAGGATTATTTCCAATAATATAAATCTATCGTACTAATAATAAAGCTAGAGAGTTTGTTTGTTTGAATGCGCTAATTTCTGGAACAACCTGAAGGCCAATTCTCGTAATTTAAAACGTTCAAAATCTAGTCGCAGTCTCATCTCAGCGACAAACAAATGTCAAAAACTTGGCAAAATGTAGGGAAATTAGAGATATTTTTGACAGAATGAGACTGAGATCAGACTGTGAACGTTCTTAAAATTACGAGAATTGCCCCTCAGTTGTATTACAAAAAAACTTTGAATGTGATAACCCAATTCTTGAGGAGGGCTATAGGCTACTTAATATCACGCTAGAAGCTGTAGGAGCAAAGCAAAACAAAAAAAATCAGAAAGTACGCTGAGCGAAAACGAAAAAGCGCAGGCGATGCGATGCGACGCGACAGTGGGTCGGGGAACAAGAAATCTTCACGGGGACGAAATCACGGGCAGTAGCTAGTAAATTACCTTACCTTACCTTCTCAATATTTATTGGTTTGTAATGTCGCATAATCAGTCTATGTTTCCACTGCTAGGACACAGGTCTCCTTTCTGCGAGAGGAAGTGGGACGTCGTATCGTATAATCTACCATTTATCACCTAATCGTGTGCGGGTTGGTGGATGTCAAATGTCTTCGAATTTTTTGGTCATTACTTTTAGTACGTACAATTTTGGGGTACATTTTATACTGATTCTATGTTTCTACCTATCTATAGGTACGTCGTAATAGTGAATACTTAATTTTCTATTATCAATTCCCTTACCTGTGTTAACATTTATCATAACTTCAGGTTCTTAAACTAAAAAAACTGTTGGTTCTAATACCTCCATTTCAGTTCCCAGAACATCGTTTTGACTTCAATTTTCATCAGCAGAATCTACCGTTTGGATCTAAATGGAAATTGAGGTTGCTATGTGGCATGAATATTAAATACTATTCTTTGTGTTGTTCCATTGGATACGTGATGAGCAGAATTTAACAGCAGCAGAGTTTTAGTCTAAGGTAGACTGGTAGAAAATGCCCAAGGCATTAAGTCCGCCTTTGTACAGTTTTTTTACTTAAGCATAAAGTTTTAATAAATAAATGAGCAGAATTTAAAGCAGTGTTACCGTCACCGATTCTGACAGTAATGGAAATAAGATTATTAGAGTTACTGGGGACTAAAGGATGATTTCCACCAAACGGCTCGCTCGCATCGCATCGGATCGGAAAGGATACGAACGGATGCGGCGACACCCGATCGCGTCCGGCAGTATGTCGACGCATACGACCGGCTCCGTACCGTCGCTCGCGAACGTATCCGTTTCTGCGCCTGGTCAAATACCTAGTTTCATTCCTACCATGTTGACGTGTTCTAATTTTTGAAAATGGTTGAAGTTGACGTAGTATTGTTGGCTATTGCATTAGAAGAAGAAATTAATCATAAAACACAGTAGAGGAAAAGACAGATTCGGACAACAGCCGAAAGGATTCGATCGGATACGACGAAAGGCGAACGGAGCATACTTACGGCTATGATCGCGTGTCGCGGAAGACGCCGGCGCGCGGCGGTCAAACTGCTGTGCGCGGCTTGCTAATATAGACTTTAAATACTGTGTCCACGATTTAATATCGTTTAAATATTTTAAAATCCGTTTCGATCCGATGCGATGCGAGCCGTTTGGTGGAAATCATCCTAAACTGGTTACTAGTTGCAGTTTCAGTAAAAGATAAGTTGAGAGAGGGCAACGAAACTTCATCTTACTGAATTAGTTGAAGTGCTACTATAAAGTTGCGTAGTTCAGTTTCCACCTTTGTTTTCTTGGTTGCTGTCTGAACTCTGACTTATTGGTACGTCGAGGACTTAGTTTGTTGCTTGTGTTTGTATACTTTCGATTGGTATGAACATAATAACCTACAGTTGGATCTTTGTAATTAGTGGTTAAGAGTACTAAAATGTTTTGCTACCTACCTATATGTGAGAAAAAGCCTGTCATAATAATATGACAGCCCGAACCAATTTTGTTGTAAGTACAACAATATTTGTATAAGTATACCTACCTATTTCACAGTGTTATCAAAGACAGAAACTGAATTTCTATGAATACAATATTTAACAAAATATAGACTGCAGCTTCTCCAGAAATGACAAAACATAAGATCGGGAAAAGTTACGTGTTGCAGAGCTATAACGCAAAAGTAACACCGAAAATTAAAGCGCTGCAAAGCCGAATTGTGGCGTTTCCACCTAAAACTTTACAACCCTCTTTATTCTTCATAAATTAAGCCCATATCCGGTTACCATGGCAACCCAACGCGTGTTTCGAAGAGCGTGACGCGCCTCACTTGACTGCGAATGACTCAGAAGCGTAACGTGGAAATTTCAATGCTTGATCGATAGCCGTTAAATGCTTTGTTGGTTTTGCTTCTTCTAATAATAATTTATGGAGATTTAGTAATATTTTAATATACCTATAAATATATTGTAATCAAGATATTATAAGCTTCTTCATTGTAATCCTACTGCAGATTTTTCAGAATAAAAATTTAATTATTCACAGATATTGCTACTCATGTCTATTCGTTATCTTAAGTTATTTCTAGAAATAGGTACTTTTTAATGCTTGGGTTGCTATTAAGCCGTGACCATATTTAAAATTGTTTATCGCAGTGCCGTGGTGAATATTGTGTTTTCCGATTTGTGACTAAACTCAAGTTTGCCAAACTTGAGTTTAGCCACAAATCGAAAAACACAATATTCAGACTGAGATCGCGCGTGCTCTGATTGCGTGATCTCAGTCTTCTTTTGCAAGACTACCTGGCAATCCGATACTAATTGAAATCTTTGACTCAAAATGTCATAAAGTAGAAAGTCACATAAAATATTCACATCAATAATCTCCGCACAGATCTATCTAAATATGCCAAGGCAACTTAAACTTTAAACCAAACATGCGAAGGACTAATCCTTTGTTAAAGTATCCCATTAACTAAGCCAAGGACGTCAGACTACTGCATAATATTGGGAAGTGGACACGCGACGTACATTAGGACTGCAACATCGATCTGGGTTTTTCCTTTTATGACCCGTTTTAATACCGTTTTTGGTGATAATAGATCTTGCACGCGATATTTAGCTTTATTTCGAGACAGTATGACCGAAAAAAAATTCGTTTATTATTTTTCAAAATCTTTTAGTATAATTATAAGTTTAAAGGGTTTCGGGGAAAAGAAATGTAATTTCAAAAATTCATTAGGAAAAGCTTCATTACCATAAAAGTAGCATTCGAAAGTGATTCATCTAAATTACTTCTTGAAAATTCAATTTACGTGCAAATTCTCAATTAATCATTTCAATGGAAAGGTTTTATTAATAGTTCTTAGAAAAGGTAATTTTTACGAAGAATTATGACTTCATCACCACATAGTTTGACCAAGAAGAATTTTAGCATTTTTATGAACCAACTCATTTTTAACATGTCTAGTGAACAAAGTGTTGTTTTAATTTTAATATTCAAGATTTGTAGAAGTAAAACGTCAATGATAAATGCATTTCGACCGGTACGTGTGGAGGCGGCAACGCCCGCCTCTGCTCGCTGTGTCTGCAGCCAGGACCAACCTACTGGCGAGAACTCCTCTCACTAGAGCCATACTCGTGGTGAATGAGGTTCACGGGAGGGTTGATGTATTGTGGTGCAACTTGAGTGAACTCGCAAAAGTTACACTATATGTAATAAGTTATTTAGATTAAGATATTTTTTAAGTAAGTATAAGGTGTAGATTTAGGATTTAGTTATTAAGGCCAAGCTGTCGCATTGGATTATATGTAGATCTGTAATGATAGTGTAGGTAAGATTGTTATAAATAAATAAATAAAAAAAAAATAAAAAAAAAATCTCATTAGTTCAAAAATACACTTTAATACGTCAAAATTAAATTATGTTTTTAAAACTAGACGAGTTCGGTGTTTAGTAACGATTTATTCCGGTCTGATCCCCTGAGTCCCCCCTCCACCCCCTCCTCGATCCCCTGCTAGTTCTTCTTCTGTTTTGAAATCTTTCTTATCCAATGTTATCTACGTTTCTCTTTATGACAGGTAAGTACAGTCAAGAGAAAATAAATGACTACTCTGAGAAGAAAGCCTGAAATATATCTCAGAGGTCACAGTCTGTTTTTAACCGACTTCAAAAAAAGGAGGAGGTTCTCAATTCGGTTGTATTTTTTTTATTTTTTAAAGTCCAGATTTTATTATAATCTTGGTCACGCCACTATATGAGGTTCATCTCTGAGATGGTTTTTTGAGGATAGAAACTTATTGATTTGATAGGACCTGTCCAGCCAGTATAGCTCAACTCAGAACTTATGGCTTATTACTGCATGAATATTGTTTTAACATGAGCACTAGTTGAGCAATATCTAGTATCGTAAGCCTGTACCTAACTGATGTTCTGTAGCTTCACAAAAGAAATAAATATTGAGTATTTACGAGGGAAGTTACCTTATTGACTTAATTTTATAAAGGAATAATTCAAAAAAAAAAAGTTATGAATCATGAGTTATCGAAGTATTTGATGTTCAAGCCTAACTTGTAACCTGTCAAAACAAAATATCAGAGAAAAATTTACCTTTCTTGAGTGATGCAAATCTTTTGAGTGTTACGTAGAGTGTTGTATTCGAAAATACGACCAGCGAGTTTTATTTCAATTGCTAGAATATGAGCCAAAATTTGAATATGAGAAAATCTTCTTTCTCGGAAGAATGGAGGGTTATATCGGACTTCTAATAATAGAAACCCCACTTTATTTCTCGTGCTAGCAGCGTTTTACTTTGTGTAAATTATTTCATCACCACTGCTCTCAAAACGGTTAAAAAAAACATAAAAGTAAAGAAACCGGCATGTTCTAGAACCAAAACTTCGTAGATATGCGACATTTATCAACCCACAATGGGCCCGCGTAGTGGATTACAGCCCACTCCCTCTTACCGAGAGGCCTATGTCCCAGCAGTGGGAACATTATAAGCTGATTACATTAGATGATAATGATACTAGTCCTACCAAGCTCTAGCGGGCCTGGGCGCCATTTGTGTGGTCCATCCTGCAACTACACATTCTCCAAGAGAAACGTGGACTGATCGGAGTTGTAAACAAGACTTTCGGGGTAACTTCTTGACACACAATCATTTAGACAGTTCAACAACATTCATTATTTGCGACGCTGAGAAGACGAAACCTATGAAACATTGTAGATTACAGCCCACTCCATTGAACATTATAGGCCGATTATGTTTATGCTATGCAGCCATAGACTTATAAAAAAAGATGGACTCCGCGCCACGCATATCGAAAGTGAAGCACAGTAAGTATGCCGACCGGACCGCTTGTACAAACACGCTTCACGCTCACATTTACATCATAGTATGCTGACCGGCCGCCATTACGTAACACGACAGCGTCAATCGGCAATCACGCACACATAGGTAGATCGGTACGGTGCTTCACTTTCGAAATGCGTGGCGTGGAGTCCATCTTTTTTTATAAGCCTATGTATGCAGCATTGGGTTAGCAATTTCCTTCAATATATTTTGGATTGTCATTGAACGCAATTAGGTAATATTAATCTTCAAAATCCTACAAAAGTAAGAAGAAGTAAAGTGAAAAGTGAAGAAGAAGGTGAGTGAATGAAGTGAGTGAGTGAGTAGTGAGTGAGTGTGTGAGTGGTGTGAAGTGTAAAGTGTAGGAGTGGGAAGTATCGTCCCATAATTGTTCTTAAATTCAAGGCAAGAAGTTTAAAAAAGCTAGAAAAATAATTACCACTGCAGAAGTTTAAATTGACTTTTTGATCTAGTCATTAAAGTTTATTAGTCACAAACAAGACTTGAGTCACTCTATTTGGTCTGAGGTTATCCGTAACGACTTTCAACAAACAACTTGTGATGCAGAAGTTTTAAACTAACGAAGGAGAAATGTGTGATGTGTACGTTATGCTGTTTTTGTCTCTTGGATTTTCATCACAGTGCAGTGTCCTGTGATATACATAGTGTGCAGTCAGGGAGATAATTTTATTATTAAACTAGCTTCTGCCCGCGAGTTCATCATCATCATCATCATCTGCCTAGCCTTTTCCCAACTACGTTGGGGTCGGCTTCCAGTCTAACCGGATGCAGCTGAATACCAGTATTTTACATGGAGCGACTGCCTATCTGACCTCCACAACCCAGTAACTGGGTAATACGATACTCCTTGGTAAGACTGGCTGTCAGACTTTCGGGCTTCTGACTACCCGTAACGACTGTCAAAGATCCAGGAATGACTGCCGGGGCCAACGGCTTAACTTGCTTTCCGAGGCACGGAGGGGTCTCGGTATGTAAAGATGGTCACCCATCCACAGACCAACCGCGGCAAGCGTAGCTTAACCTGACCGATCGACCTGTGCGGCTGTTCTTATTTAGCCACGGGCCCCTCTCTCCCTTTCTGCCCGCGAGTTCGACGGCGCGAAATTTCGGACCCCGACACACCGCGTCTCATCGCATCGCTAGCCCGTGCTATTATTTCGTTTCCGCTTACCTAGCGTTCGTTCTGACTTTCGTGATGTTAAATAACCTTCCTTAGCCTATAATCTTCGTTAAATTAAAATTCGGCTAACAAATGCAAAAATAATATTTCAAATCCGACAAGTTTTTCCAGAGATTAGCGCTGTCAAACAAACAAACTCCTCAGCTTTATAGCAAGTGATTAGTGTTAGTGATTACACACTACGTCAATTTACCGTGTTAACGCCATTTCATATAACTGTTAAGAATGACAGTTAAATTGTGATTTGATGAATATACGGACATTTTAAGTTGGTCGTCTAGTTGATATACAATTGACGTCACTGACTTGACAAAGTACAGTACACACTTACATAGTCATACATATCTCATGTACTCGTATGTACACTCTGCAATTTATTCAATAAAACAAAAAACTACTTAATCTTTAAAGTTCCTTATTGTTATTTTGTCTTGGACAGATTGCTCTTAACTAAATCAGAAAATCGTAGCGCCTTGGTAATATAAATGCAAGTGTAGACAACTTTAGCAATAGACTAAATCTTGACAAAAAAAATGGAAAAATAATACAGAGCAAGTTTTTAAAATATTATACACAAGACACATTTTATTTTGAAAGACAGCTACAAGCTGAACCACCGATTTATTTTTACACTGTCAGTACTAAGACACAAAACCACGAAGTTATGCATAATTTATTCAAAAGAAAATACTGAGCTTAGAATGTATTACACGCAATGTTTCCCATTACAGAGGACAGGAAAAATAATTGTACGAGCCTCATGAGGCTGAATACTGACTTAAAAATGTACATGTTCATTGCCTTCATATCGTTGAAAATATGAGGTTCTCGATTATACAGAAGAGCTGTAATACCCATACTTGAATATGACATATTTTTTTAATAAGTTATAGTTTTGTTACACAATACTAGCTGATTTGTTCTGAATAATTTGGAGATAAGGCTAGCTATTTTTCAGTTAGGAAAAAATTTAGGTATACGTGGAAGATTACGATGAAATGCGATAACGATAACCCAGGGTCTTTTCAGTAGCAGCCCACAAGATAAAATCAACACGATTATTACATTCGATATAAAAAGTCGCATTGCCGTAGGTAAATCTATGTCAGATATTTCGTTGAATCTTTTCGCATTAAAAAGAAAACAATCCGCTCTATGTATTCATATATCCAATATATGTATAAAATCAAAGCATTTATTTCAAATAAACAAATTACAGGCACTTTTGAATGGTCAAGGGGTCGCGGTCAGTCAGTCACAAAGATGAAGCTAATTACCCATTCCAAAGCGTAGTAGGTAAGGTAGCTATGAAGAAAAACGGCCAAGAAACTTCACGGACACTCTTTAAATCAAAATAATTATGGTTACATCATTCATGTTGAAAGTGAGAAAGATGAAAGATGACCAGCCCCTACTGACGGCGCCTATTCATTAAAATGACGCAGGATAAAACATTACTTTTTACACTAGGTATCAAATTCAAAAGACTAGCCAACTTCACGGTAAACCGTGCTAACTTGCTATACAAAAAAATACAAAAACAATAGGACACTATGTGCAGGCTTTAAAACGTAAACTTATGGCCATTCCCCGACCCGTAAATGTAACTGACCCACACAACAGTTTATCTGCCTACCGACGCACGCACAGAGGTCAAATCGATGTAGCCTTGTCTACCGCGTGCGGTCACTACCTATAGCAGAAACTCCAGACACCAGTTTTCATTTAAATAGAAGTGGTATTACTGGATACCTATACCGTTCCCACTGCTGGGACAATGGCCTTCTCTCTGTAAGAGGGAGTGGGTTATATATATCCACCACGCAGGCCCAGTGCGGGTTGGTAGATGTCACATGTCTTCGAATATTTTGGTTCTAGGGCTTGCTGGTTTCCACACGAGGTTTTCCTTCGCCGTTTTGAGAGCAGTGGTGATGAAATTAATTACACAAAAAGTGCCTGTCTGGGTTTGAACCCACGACCTACGAACCTAAGTACCTGTGTACTCAATGCTTATGTCTCTATTTCTGTATCTATTTTACTATGTGTACATAAATAATAAAAATTAAAATAAAATTAATTGGGGAGAAATCAACGTTAAAATACTCACGTTTCCCACATTTGTCCTTGTAGTTGCTGATTGGCACGTCGGGGTGGCACTGGCACGTCTTCTGCACGTCGTCGCACACCGCCTCTTGGAAGTGGCAGTCCTCGACCGTGGAGCACAGGTCGCCGTACAAGCCCCGTCTTAGTGGATCTGGAAGGAAAAATATATATTTTGAGGTATGTTAGTCAAGATGTTATATCATTCGTGACCAATAAATAAACAACCTAAATAGGTTCTCGTGGGTTCTATAAAAGGTGCCAGAGGGATGACCAAGATAAAAAATAAAAGATTCAATATCTTTTCACAGTTTTTATAACAAACAGGAATATGTCTAGAAAATGTAGACGTGTCGGGGATATTGTACTTAAAACGCTCCCATGTACCTACTGGCCTTTTTTTCTGTTATCACCTGTGGAAAATGGATCTGTGACCGCAGTGCATTACTAGTGCTCTTATAAGAAACCCTTGGTTAGTCCCTCGAAAGAGGTACCCATGAAGAAATTTTGTAAGAAGTCAAACAAACACTGGGTAATTCTGGGTAAGCTCACTCCACCGTCGACTCTGTCTCTGTCACCTCTGACCTAGACTAGAGTCAAGAGCAAACCCATTTCAAATAATAAAATAAAAAAACAAACGATCATACCTAAACCATAATGACGAGTCATCATCATCGTCAATTCATCCAGATCCCGAAGACTTTTAAGTACGTAATTACAAGTTTTAATTAATTAACTAAAACCACAGTTACGACTCAATCGTCGGACGGCCTACTACGAAATAAGGCGTCAGTGAACACCGGCCTATTAATGAGGGCAATTGCGGTGCGTTCAGCGACTGCAGTGCGGTTCATTGCACCGCCATATTGATTACATGCAGCCATGCTATGGGAGCTAAATCGACTCAATTGTCATTACCCAAGCAAATTATATCGTGATAATTTTTCATAAAAGAATTTTAATTACTTCATTACATTTTTTATTTGAATAAATTAAGTTGTTAAAGTTTTATTTATATGCATTAATTTATTTAGAAAATGTAGTGAATTAATTTTAAAAGTTTTACTTAACTATAAGGTTTTGTGGAAAGGGTTTTTTTTTGTATAATTTTGGGTGGTCCTCTGAAAAACTAAATAAAATTCGTCTGGCCATGTTATAAAATGAAGTCATGATGAACTACATGGTATGTAGTTAATTAGAAAGTTTGTCCATAAAACTAAAACAAACAATCTATTTTTTTTAATGTTACGAGTATGTATGATTACCATAACAATTCTAAACTAACAACGTAAACGAGTAAAATGATAAACTTTGCTAGCCTTTAACTGAAAGACTAAATTATTTGATAAAAAGTTACACAATTAATTCAGTTCAAAACTCACAGTTATTGAAATATAAAACTAATTTATATTCAACAAAATATGAACAACTTTTTCTATCACGTAAAATATAAACATGAAAATTCAATGTCTTATCTGTCGACAAGGACGCTGTTATACAATTTTTTCCTTTATGAATATTTTACTCAATCGAAGAAACAACGCAAGACTATCACAATAAAGATGTCAAGTCATAAAGGTCAAGCTTGTTTCTCCCAATATTCTAATGAACTGAATAACTTCATTCAGGGTCTGCTTCACAGTTCTGATTAAGCAATAGCCGACATAATTTAGAAATGGAAAAGATTTTGTATGAAATTATTCAGTTTATCCGTAGGTGATAAAAGTGACCATTTACCTAACCTTATCCCAACTATGTTGGGGTCGGCTTCCAGTCTAACCGGATGCAGCTGAATATCAGTATTTTACATGGAGCGACTGCCTATCTGACCTCCACAACCCAGTCACTGGATTTCACGATACCCCTTGGTAAGACTGGTTGTAAGACTTTCGGGCTTCTGACGACCCGGAACGTCTGTCAAAGATCCACAAATAAGGGTCGGGACCAACGGCTCAACGTGCTTTACAAGGCATGAAGGGGTCTTGGTAGGTATGTATAGATGGTCACCCATACACGGACCAACCGCGGCAAGCGTAGCTTAACCAGATCGATTGATACGTGCGGCTGTTATTACTTCGCCAGAAGCACAAAAGTGGCCATAACCATGCTATTCGGAAAGTATCGTGGCCTCCAAAAGTTAGTTGATATTTTTCCACTTCAGCTGTGACGTCACAATAAGATTTATAAAATACTTTTAATCAAGTACTCCAAAAAGGATTACTTGATTATTTTTTATGATAATTCAAGGTTGAATTAGTCATATTAAGGTTAAAACTGTCCAAGAATTTGGATCACTAGAATTTTAAATCTTAATGTGGTGTGTCCCAGCTGAAGTGGAAAAATGTCAACTAACTTTTGGAGCCTACTGTATGTTTGATATTTTCTGAAAAGTCTGGCAATAGTCTTTCGCAAACGTTCATCGATTATCCACTTAAACTTTTAAGTTACGTGACTTTATGATTTCCCCATGCGTTTTTATCAGCCTTTGCTGCCAATTGCCAACCAGCTGTAAATTGACTCATCCAATATAATGAGAGCGCCACCGCGCGGTCATCGTTTGGTAGACGCCGTCTTAAGTCAAAATAACGACAAGATATTTTTCAACTAATCGAATCGTTTTCTTGTAATTTATAGTTTCAAAATTTTCTAGTAGGATCAGTAGTTAACGAAGCCTTAAAAATATTCAAACGAAGTACGCAGAACCCCTAGTCATAAATTGAAATTGAACTGTTTGTAGCAATTACTATAAAACGAACGACGAAGTTTTCGTTTTGTTGAAGACGAGGCTTTCAATTCGACTGTCAGACAAAATTAATCTAACTTAGATGATGATTGCTAGAAAATGCAAAATTAGATTCAAAAAGCGATCAGGGGCGTTATTATCGTTCTAGAATGCGGGATTTAACGACGACTTAGAGTCTTGAAAAGTACCGACCTGTCAATGTAATTTGTTCAGTAATCTGCCAGACTTAAAACCCCATCAGTGTTTAATTATCTTTCTAGATTATGGGATTTTCTGGTGAGTTAAAATCTTAGAACGTGCCTATGATCTATGTTGTTTGTACCTACAGTTTCATAACGCATCTGTACACACAACTGGCAAATAAATCACCGATTTAATAACAACTGTGCCGATTTAATAACAATTATGGTCGCTTCTATTAGATCAGAAAAGTGAACTTTTACTTGCAGTAGGACAGTTAACACGGTCTTATTACTGTTGACGATAAAATCCTCTCATTCAATGAAAAGCTACTCGTAGAACTTGAGTACTATGTTACAAGTAACACCAAGTGACGTGACAAGTATTCGCAATTCGCAAGAAGCTGGCAGTATCATCACAACGGTAATATTTTCTCATTGTTTGTCTTATTTCTTTTTAGTAAATATATTTATGTATATTTATTTGTGTTTATATTTATATGTAACTAGCTTTTGCCCGCGGCTTCCCTCGCGTTAATTTAGAATTTGACAATCAATTCGTGTCGAAAGACACGTGGCGCAATCTATTATCATAATAACATTATTGTTGTTTTCCCCGGAAACAGCACTTTTTTTCGGGATGAAAGGTACCCTATGTCCGTTTCTGTACACCTGACAACGTAGGTATACTATGCAAAATTTCAGGATGATCGGTTCAGTGGTTTAGGCGTGAAAAGGTAACAAACAAACAAACTTACTTTCGCATTTATAATATTAGTTAGGATTAGGTATATATTATATTCATAGTTTTAATAGGTTTATGCATATCTTTATATTTAAAATCTTTATTCCTCAATTTTCATGATTGCACCTACCATTGTTTGTCTCTGCATCACCCAAAGGTTGACTGGTAGAAAATGCCTATGGCATTAAGTTCGCCTCTGTACGTTTTTGTACTTGAAGTATTAAATAAATAAATAAATAAGTCTACCTTTTTGATCACTTATGTTTATGGTGTAGATAGCAAGTTAATTTTTTCGCAAAATTTAACACTATCGAAAACAATTTCCTTGTTGACGATGAAAAACCTACTTGTAGAGCTTGCGTTACTTTGCAACACATTGCTTAGAAAAGCGGCTTTTTCACGATGACAGCACAATAAGTTTGATGCCTGAGCTGAAAGAGCTCGTTCAATCAAAAACTATTGAAAGCACTTACTTTGTAGGGAACAGGAGGTAAAGGTGACGTGACAAGACATTCTGTTTGATCAAAGCCGTCAGTTTATGTTGGAGTCAGCAAAATATTTTTTCGCAAAAAACTATCACTGTGGAAAATCGATTCAGAAAAACCTACGTTGGAGTTAGCTAGATATATTTTTTCAAAAAAAAATAACACTGTGGAAAATCGATTCATTGTTCGATTCAGAAAAACCTACTTTTAGAACTTGTGACCTTGTGATGTATTGTTTGAGAAAGAGGCTTTTCCTAACCCTGACAGTACCTACCTGGTTACAGCTATCCATAAAAATACCTCATTGAATCACAAACTACGGTTAGCACTTACCTACTCAGTAACGAGGGAGTAGTAAGTCGTAATGACGCAACAACTCATCTTGTTTGATCGAAGCACTTCACCTTTATGGTGGAGTTAGTAACGTGAGCCACTATCGTTATTAGATTCGATCAAATGAGCAATGAAGTTTGTAGGAAGTGTGCTGCATTGGGTATTTTTTCTCGATTAGGAATAGAATAGAGTACGTGATTTATACACGGTGTAACAGAACTACTGAATCGATTTCAGTAACATTAAACCTAAGCATTTAAAAAAAAAATGTATTTTGTTTCTATCTTTCTAATGTGTCTTAATTTTTTTTATTTATTTATATTTTCAGACAACATTATCCATTTTGTTAGTAATAAAAATAATGCTTAAAACTATGTTAGTTCCCACATAAACGCATACAATTTTTGAAGAACGGACTGTCATACCTGTCCGCTATCACACTCAGAATGCTGTTGCTACTCATACGCACTCTGTGCAGCAGTGACGCCGCCTTCTTGCGTAAGATCGCCGCGAAACCATCTGTGCGTGCCTCCATGAACATGGCGGACGCACTGCAAAACGGAGGGAGCCTCAGCAGCATCCTGAATACGTTATTATATTGGACACGCAGAGCATTGACAGCCCTTTTCGTATATACTGTCCACAGACTGCTGGAGTAAAACGTCTGACGCACTAATGCACAATTTTCTCCCACAATTAGTATGAAAAATTAAATAAACAACAATGTTTTAAATAATACATAATAGTAAAACATCTGTGTATGGTATGTATTATGATTCTAACATATTATTACAATTGGGGTGTTTGGTGATGTGCGTTAATTTCGAGACATGATGAATAAACACAGAAGCCCGTGCCTAGGAAAGCACGTTAAGCTGTTGGTCCCGAGTGTCATTCTTGGATCTTTGACAGTCGTTATATTTCGTCAGAAGCCCGAAAGTCAGACAACCAGTCCTACCAAGGGTGTAGGGTAGGGGGTATCGTATTACCCAGTAACTGGGTTGGAGTTGTAGAGGTCAGATAGGCAGTCACTCCATGTGAAATACTGGTATTCAGCTGTATCCGGTTAGACTGGAAGCTGACACAAACATAGTTGGGAATAGGCTAGGCAGATGATGATCATAAACTCGTAAAAAGATCAGGAGCCATCGTTTCGATACCAACACGTATGGAATCTTTCATTACTTCTCATATAGGAAAACGTATCGATGTCAAAGCCGTGAGACACCGAGGCTTAACACACGAATACCCACACACTCGTGAGTCGTGACTACTCTGAAATTCTGTGTAATACGAAATAATCCTCTTCAAACTGTGATCACCTGTCAGTCGCTTCACATATTGAAGAACATATTCAAAGTTAGTACGCCACGTCGAAAACGACAGCGTTTATAAGATAAAAATAATCTTACACAATCGCAACGTACTGCGCCTTTGAGAGACGAGCGAGCTTTGACGATGCTAGTTTGTCATGTACACAAAATACAAAACAAGTGACAACGCCTGTTGACTATGTCACGTAAGTAATGTAACAATGTCGATTGAGGTAGCAATACTTAGACGAGGCCAATATACAGTAGTGGGAGTCTTTCAGCTGAATAACGATGATAACTAACCGGTGAAGCGAGCGGTGCGAGCGCTGTGCCGCATGCCGCTCACAATACCCGCGTCATATAATAATGTTTTATTATTACTGTTTACTAACCGGTGGATGTAAGCTCAGCCGAGCCGAGCTGTGGCAAGCAGAGCGCTAGGAGCGTCGCGAGCGCGGCGAGCGAGGCCGCCGCCCGCTTCGAGCGCTTGCCTCGCATGCCGCTCACAGCACCCGCGTCACATGCCAATGAAGTGCCTGGAACCAAAACAAACGCTTACATTAGAGAACAGCAACAGAGAACATAATTATGACTTAAGGGGGCAATTAAACTCCAAAGTCACCCGCGAAATTAATAAAATTTGAATTTCACGGGTTACGCTTTCGTAAACGCTCTTACTTAAGTCATCATGAAAGGATTAAATAACAAGTTTGGAGTGTACACTAGAAATATAGACTGTTCAACGCGTTTACTAAACAGATACAACGTAGTTGCTCGTACGAAAGGATTTAGTAATAGATAAGTATAAAGTCTAGACTTGCAATCGTATACAAAGTTCAATAACCTGCATTGTTTTGCTGGTAGGTATTGTGTAATATTTTTCGCCTTTATCGTTGATATTCTTTTGGGTTTTGGCAAATTTTAGTCTTGGCGATTCATTTCAAAGCAAGACAAATATGTTACGAAAACACATATCCACACTTTGAAATGAATAAACTTTATTTTTTTGCTAGCCTATGCTGTCCCGCTGAATAAACTTAAACAAGAATTAATTTTATTATTACTTCATGTTTCTTGACTCCGTTTCAAAAGTCGTTATAGTTTCAATAATGTACAAATCTGGTTACCCTACAGATTTGTCACGGATCCGGAAAAAATCTTGTCTGCGCCAAACAACATACCCAAAAAACATCACTTTTGAAGCAGCTTATCGCGGTCTGAACAGCACGCACCCAAACAAGATAAGCCAAGCGGAGTCTTCAACCATCCGGAAAAAAAAAGCTAAGATAAAAATACACCTTATTTTGAGAGTCCCAAGACACCATTTTTGTCCAAACAAATCCGCTACTGATATGTTTTCTTTCAGTACAACATGTTGCTAAACACAGCAAAATGGGGGTAGGGTTTCAAAAGGGTCCTACCGTCCTATATAATTGTATTGTCTCACTGAAGTAAGGATAATGAAGTATGCTTTCGTTTCTTATGTAATAAGATCGTTGGTATTTTATGAGGGAAAACAAAACTAATATTCTATCTTTGGGACTCTAGGTTTGTTGGAATTTTTGTATCGTTTTATATTTTTACTTTTTCTGTCTTGTTATTAATATGCAAGATATGAGGTCTGTGTGACATCTACCAACCCGCACTGGGCCCGCGTGTTGGATTACGGTCCACTCCCTCTTACAGAGAGGAGGCCTATGTCGGAGCAGTGGGAACAGTATAGGCCGATTATGAATGTGTAACTGCTGGGGAGTTTGTTGCGCCACTTAAATTCTTCTCCCCAGCGAAAGCACTAGGAAGTGGTGAAGGGCGGGCGTTTTTGGGGGACTGTCTTATGTAATTTTGACGTTCGAAAAGTGCTGATTCTCAGCCTAGTTTGAATAAATGACTTTTGATTTTGATTAAGATGCAAATACATTAAATTATAAATCTCTTTGGTAAGATGTGACAGATAATATGATAAAGACATTGTGTCTTTTCATTCGAATCAATTTCAATAAAAATAAATTTAGTAAGTTTTGTAAATAAATGTCTTTATTTATTTTCAAACGAGATAATATTTACATAATATAAGATATAAGACTTAAAATAATAATTATGAATATAATTGTAATACAAAAATGGAAAGGGGAAAAGAACCTGGCATCAGAAAATTCGTCCGCGTCGCTGTCAACAGGAAAATTGCCCAAAAGGCTGGCAGCATTGCCACGTTGTATGGCGATGCTGATTGTTTGGACAAAAAAGGTACCTGCAGCAGCCGCCTCAGCACAGCTCGCCGTGTTAGGAAGAAGGGATGATGTAAGGGTGTTGACGAATGTTACATCCCACACCAAAGGCCTGTCTGACTTCCAAGGCATTATGGTGATTCCGTCTGATCTCTTTCCATCGTCGCGTGGCAAGCCGTTGGGATTTAAAACAGCTGGCACCCCGGCTGTGACAGTTAGGTATGAAATTCAAACCAGTCGGCTTCATAGACGATGTTACGTAAAATAAACGATTTACATTGGGCTAAAAAAGTTAATGCGTTTTTTGAATTAGGTACGAAAAAAGTAAAAATTTTACTTGATTTTCAATTTCACTTAGACATGTTTATAGAAATTAATACCTCCGTCTTTAATGATTTGTGTAGTTGATAAAGCCAGTTTAATATCGTACCTGTATACATCCAACAGATAGAGAGGAAGTAAAATATAAAGTAAATTACCGGTACCTCGTCTACGCCCGTCACATCGTGGAACCAAATCTTCTGAAGGAAATAGATTGCTGAGAGCTCTCGCAAATTATTACTGCGATCTATCATGATTGAGCTAAAGGGCATCTGCGTCGTTCCTCTTTTCTCGAACGCGAAAATGGCGTTATTTATGAGAAAATTATGAGAGAGCTGCGTTGAGATGATAGATGTTCGTTTGGATGTGTCTTGCTATTCTGCCAATTTCAATTATAAGATCAATCTAGTTATCGCACAATTAAATAGCAAATTAGGTATCATCGTGAATTCACGCCATATCATCATCATCTGCCTAGCCTTTTCCCAGCTATGTTGGGGTCGGCTTCCAGTCTAACCGGATGCAGCTGAATACCAGTATTTTACATGGAGCGACTGCCTATCTGACCTCCACAACCCAGTTACTGGGTAATACGATACCCCTTGGAAAGACTGGTTGTCATTGAATTCACGCCATATAAAATGAGGTTTAGAAAATAAACCTAGATTGTCATCATGGTGTGGCGTGTCGTGATATGTTATGACGGGTGCGTGACAAATCTATGCATTTACTAATGATAGTTCTACGCTGTTCAATAATCATATGTTATTTCATGAGCGTCATGTCCAATGCAAAGACTTTTTTACGATTGTCATAATACACCACGCCATTTCAACATTTTATGGCTAAAAACTATTGTGACTCAGCTAGCTTTTAAGAACAGACTGACAGACCGTTGACTTTTATTGGATAGTAACATCTGAATTGAATAATTCTGATTGCCACGAAAGACTAACATCTGTCTCGCCTTCCGGACCGTGTGCATCTACCTGAATCCTGAGTATGAAAGCGGCCATGTTATAAGAAAATGAACCGGATTTGTCCGGAACGTTATCAAATCGTGCAGAATGAAAAGTCGTCTGAACAATTAGGATTAGGTACTGAGACACTGCCACAAACTATGACTGCAATTCATCATCATAGCTTTGCGTCATTTGGATCCGACATTATGTACAGTCACAAAAGGAGATAAGTAACCAGGGTCTTACTTAATACTTATTGTTTTAAAATAACTGCATCACTAGCTTCTCGAATCATCCCCGCTGATATTTTAATATCTGCCTCTTGAGCGAGATAATTTACGTAAAGTATTCCAAAAAAAGATGCATGTAAGAGTTTGCTTGACTCTATAACGTTAGTATCCAAGCGAGTAGCTAAATACTTTGACTTCTATTATATAGCTAGTTGCCGCAAAAAAGTAACATCCGTGCTTGTCTTCCGGATCCAGCTCACACGATACGTGTCGTCCAGCTTAAAGAAGTGATTAAGTTCTGCTGCGAGCTCTCCAAGGTTGAAGCTAAACGATTTAGTTCACCGGAACGTGATAAATGGCGAATGTTATTTCATTTCCTTTTGGACACGTACACAAGTTAATGTTATGAAGTAGGTACCTTAAGCTGCTGGGTGACGCCTGCATTTCCTTGCTGGTTATTGTTAAAGTAAATTCAACATAAATATTATAAACTTAAATTTATTTGTCATTTTAGTAAGTTTAATTATAATCGATTACCAAGTCATTTATTAAGTTGCAATATTGTGATTAAACTCAAATTTTTTTATGTCTAGCAACACTCTCTCTCTGCATCCATCTTCAACCGGCAAGTCCATTGTTTCTACTTTTGTAATTTAATAATAAAAGTAATAAATTCATACTACTTATTTGCCACGCATGAGTTTCATTATACAGTTATTTTTAACAAAAATACCCTGAGTCTCCGTGCCTCGGAAAGCACGTTAAGCCGTTGGTCCCGGCTGTCATTCGTGGATCTTTGACAGTCGTTATGGGTAGTCCAAAGCCCGAAAGTCTGACAACCAGTCTTACCAAGGGGTTTCGTATTACCCAGTAAGTGGATTGTGGAGGTCAGATAAGCAATCGCTCCATGTAAATTACTGGTACTCAGCTGCACCCGGTTAGACTGGAAGCCGACCCCAACATATTTGTGAAAAGGCTAGGCAGATGATGATTTACTAGCTTTGCTAGTTGCGCGGTAAACTCTGCTTGCGTGATGCAGGATTTTGCGTGACGTCAGTATGATGTTGATGCCTAGTGTGTGGGTATGTGGTGATGTAGATCATGTATTTCTCATTCTCATTTCTGACTTTTTATTTTGTCGATTTCCATCTCGTAACATTAACTAGCCAAACGATCCGTAAAATAATGAAACCGTTTCTAAGACTTAAGTACAAAAGGCTTTCATTACCACAAGTTGCAAAGCGTGTTGACCGAAATACAAACTTTTTCCTTAATTCTGTTTAAGGCCAAGTGTTCGATTAAGCGTGTCAATGCGAGCAGCGGTCACCGTTTTAATAGTGTGGGTTCAGTAGTGGCACAGATAAAAATCGGTCGAGCCTTTATTTCTTAGTGTAAGCCACTCAATAATAAAAAAGGCAACAGAAAATCCACTCCTTAATTTATCTATTCAATAGGCCCTAGTTACATTCTTTAAATATTTTTTTAGGGTTCTGTACCCAAAGGGTAAACACGGGACCCTATTACTAAGACTCCACTGTCCGTCTGTCTGTCCGTCTGTCACCAGGCTGTATCTTATGAACCGTGATAGCTAGACAGTTGAAATTTTTACAGAATGTGTATTTCTGTTGCCGCTATAACAGCAAATACTAAAATAAATATTTAAGGGGCGCTCCCATACAACAAAGGTGATTTTTTGCCGTTATTTTACATAAAGCAAGTCCAACTCGCACTTGGCAGGTTTTTTATTCATGTTTTTTATTGAGGCCCAGGAAATAATAAATACCTAACAGCAGATTATTGTTTTATCTCATGGCAGGGTTAGTACAGCTTCCGCATAGAGAAAAAGCAAGAACATTGAGCATTACGCTTGGTCCTGCTCCTGCACTATAATTTTGAAGAATCTTGCAAATCCATTGCTTCATTAGAACTAAAAATTGTCCACTCAACAATGTAAATAACGCAATGAATGTTGTTCAACTGCCGAAATGAAAACTATTGCTATTTTTATTGTGTTTCGCAATTACCTCACTGGATTAACTACCGGGTTACTCACGACTTTTTCTTTCACCGTTTATCAATGAAGAAAAAAATATGTATGCCCAGCAGTGCGATTCTGTAACCATCTCACCGTGAAAACTTAGGTGAAGTGAGCGTGGAGTGAGCTGCCATTAGTGTCAATCCCTATAGCATCAGATGGAATGACAGCTCACTCCACGCAAGTTTTCACGGTGAGATTTTTACAGAATCGACATGCTGTATCTACTGTAAATGTACTGATCTTGGTAGATTTAATTCAAATACTCACAGATGAACCACGCAGAAAATTTAAGGGCCTCTCTGGTCACACATTACAAAAGAGAAAGAACATTCTTAACAAAGTCGATCTTCTACCCATAGACTTATAAAAAAAGATGCGACTCCGCGCCACGCATATCGAAAGTTAAGCACCGTACCGATCTATGTGTGCGTGATTGACGATTGACGCTGTCGTGTCACGTAATGGCGGCCGGTCGGCATACTATGGTGTAAATGTGAGCGTGAGGCGTGTTTGTACAATCGGTCCCGGTATACTTACTGTGCTTCACTTTCGATATGCGTGGCGCGGAGTCCATCTTTTTTTATAACTCTATGCTTCCACCTTCGTTTTTTGTACTGCCATCAGTTTAAGGGTCGTTTGCCTGCCGAACGAGGGGTTATCGCTGCCTTCACCCTTACACCGAGTGTCATACGCTTTATTCTCTTTGTGACAAAACTCCTGACTAATAAGGTTGTCCTGGATTTACGTAAATTCCTTGATGTTTGTTAGGATTTACGGGAGGTTTTCATAACATATGTAGTGTCGGGAAATTCTGTAAGACTGATAGACTCTAATACTACATGATTTTAATATCTTTGGGGCTCAAGCATTGTATTGGTCTTTGTCTTTGTGCAAAATTAGAACAGCATGTGCGTACTTCTTTTGTTTTTAGTTTGACACAAAGATTAGTAGGTTGGAACGTGAGGGCAGGTTTACTGTTATTAAGCTTTTGTTTGAAGAGGAAAGTTTTTGTAACTCCAGAGATGCAATTCTCGTAATGTTAAGAACGTTCAGTCTGATCTCAGTCACAATTTGTCAAAAATACTTCTAGTTTTCCTACATTTTTGACAAGTTTTTGACACTGATTGTCACAGAGATGAGATTGCGACTAGATATTGAACGTTTTTAAATTAAATTAAAAAAGATAATAAAAAAATTCAAAATACTGAAATTGATATCTGAGATGAAGACTAAGTAATATGACGGAGCAGAAAACTTATGTAACGATACAATTGTTCATTTTGCTAATACATTAAGAATGCCCATGGTGTATCAATGAAGTGACGATAAGCATAAGCATAATCAGTGTATGTCCCAGCAGTGTCCCAGCAGTGGGAACATTATTCCCACTGCTGGGACACAGGCCTTCTCTCGTTGAGAGCGAGTGGGCCGTAATCCACCACGCGGGCCCAATAGGGGTTGGTAGAAGAATAAAGTGACGATAGCAGACGATAACTCTGATAAAAAATTTTAACCTATGCCATTAACGTACCATAAATAAAGGAATCCTTTTCCCGTGCATTCCCTGTATCTTATGTACTATAAAACACTCGATTCACGTACACATATACATATTTATATACAAATATGTTCAACAACCGTGAGCCATAAAAATATTTATCTTCATCTATCAAGATATGTTACCTGAATTGGGCCCGAGTTTTCACCCGAAATAAGGGTGCCAAGTTTCTGCTCTATTTATTTCCTAAAATTTAGGACGCGCTTCGAAAGTACTTTTAATTTATTGATTTTCGTTTTGTTATTGAAATATTGCTGGTTGGTTTACGAAATCGTTTAGTTTATTGAGTTTTGAATCACGGAACAGATTAGTTCAATATCTACGCCGAGCATAGTTTATTTTTATTTTTTTGTGTAGTTGGTTTTGTTATAATATTAATTATGATATAAAAAAACATAAGTACAATTTTATTTTTATTTTTTTAAGTAAAGTAAAAGTAAAACTCCCAAATAAGATCTAGATACAAATTTATTTTATGAACAAAAATCGTGTTTAAATATCGAATACTCATCATGATACCCATCGCGTCTGCGGAGTTTAGCTAGCCAATTTAAAATAACCATGGTATGCTTTCTCACTTCATAAATCGATCGATCTACAGGTATGTAGATCAAAACACAGTCTGGTATGTACCAAAATAGGCACCTATTTTCTCAACATTGACGCTTACATCGCTTGACGTTAATTTTACAATGAAGACTTCATCCCGAACTGACAGGCAATTACCATGGCGCTTGCGTAGCCCCAATCAGCATAAATCACCCCTAAGGCCTGGTGCACACTGGCAGAATATATAATGTTTCCATGAAACTTTGGGAGATATTTCTGGGATATTCGCAACACGTCCTATGTACTACATAAATACTTCTGGTGGTGTTTGGTAGGACGACTAAAAGGGGTGTTGCAGGGATCAATGACCTTTTTTAGATAGGTACGTATTTGAATATATGGTTATAAAGATATTTAATAAACTACCAAAATCGTTTAGGGAACTGCCAATCAATCGATTTAATAGCTCATAGAAAAATCATTATATTATGTGAATGAGTATTTAGACTTTAAGATTCACACCGACATGTTACTATTTTAAATAATTTGACAAATACTTGACATTTAAATTTAATAACTATGATTTATATTCTTACCAATTTTACTGGCTTCATCCACATAAAATACTGGTATTCAGCTGCATCCGGTTAGACTGCACCCTGACCCCAACATAGTTGGGAAAAGGCTTGGCAGATGATGAATAATTTAGCATGATGAATATTTTTAGCGAATTGTTTTAGAAACTGTTAAAAAAACCCGACCATCTGTATTGTACTACAATTCTTGCAAATAAATTTAATTTCATTGACTTATTACAATTTTGACTTGTCTCATGGATGTTAAGGTGCGTCTACGCTAGACGAGCCGAGCACAAACGTAGCACGAGCCGAGCATAGTGTTCGCGGCGTCAAGTGTGGACGTACAACGAACCTACACTATCCTCGAACGTAGTTTGCGCGATGCAAATCCCTTTGTGTTCGTCAAAAAACCGACAATTAGCGGAGCACAGTCGAGCACGAACCAAATGCTCAAAGCGTGCTCATCGAGGCTCGTAAGTCGGTCCACACTACACGAATTTGTGCTCGGCTCATGCTCGGCTCGTTTAGCGTAGACGCACTTTTTAGAAGAAAAGTTTAGAAGAAAAAAGAGGAGCTTTCTCCGCTTCTTACACTAAGAATAAGTTGTTCTAACAATTTTTCAAGGAGTACGCAGTTTAAGAGCAGTGGTAACGGCTATGACTTACAACTTGTAGGTCGCAGGTTCGAACCCCGACAGGCGCTTTACTGTGTGTAAATTATTTGATCACCATTGTTCTCAAAACAGGGAAGGAAAACATCATGAGGAACTGTTCTCGAATCAAAAACTTGAAGACATGTGACATCTACCAACCCGCACTGTGTCTGCGTGGTGGAACATGGCCCACTCACTCTCACCCTGAGAAGGCGTATGTCCCACAAGCGGTAACGTTATAGGCTGATTATGTTACGCGTATTTTCTCTTGACTGTACTTACCTGTCATAAAGAGAAACCTAGATAAAATTAGATAAGAAAGATTTCAAAACAGAAGAAGAACTAGCAGGGGATCGAGAAGGGGGTGGAGGGGGGGACTCAGGAGAACAGACCGGAATAAATCGTTTAAAAGTTTGACACACGGCTTGTATGTGTAAGTTTGTGGTATCTATTTCAAACCTAAAAGACAATCACTACATTAATCCCAGTTTAAGACAGCGACTAGCGTCCCATCACCATAAACAGTCCTTCATACGGGTATTAAATGTACTGCGCCACTCGTCACCCAGTCAGCAGTGTCACCGCATTGTTATAATTTCAATGCCAACTACGCTGGCCACATGCCAAGTGACGTCATCAAGTCTAGACGTATACTACCATAACGTGAGGAAACTCCCTGGAGGAACTGCTTTGACCTATTTCCGACTAAAAATACTGAAAATTTAGTTACAATCAGTCTATTCAGCAAAAATAACTCCGTGAAAACCTCGGTAGAATGACACTATTGACAGCTAATTTCATTTAAGTTTTTACTGAGTGATTTTTAATGAATAGATTGACAGAGCTCTTTGCAGTTACCTACCCCGAGGCCAGCACAGAGAAACGTAAATTAGAGTTAATAATAATTACTTAGGGATAACTAGAGGGGCATATCCCGTAGTTTCAAGAACGTTCACATTCTAATCTAGGCTCTAATTTACCCACATTTTTGACAAGTTTTTCTAGATTTTGATCATTTTTAATTACGGGAATTGACCTTCAGATGTTTTTGGCCTACACAGCATGTAAATATTAAACATTTACAAAGACACACAGACACAGACAGTAATTAGGGATTTATTAATAAACGGATAATTTTTTTTACATCTGTTATTTAAACAACAAGGAGGTAATTACGATCAGTTGAAAAAATCAACAGGCAGTAATTAAAATTTTCAGCGGTTGCTAAATTAGGTATTGTATAACAGTAAAACAGGAACAGTAAGTAATAAAAAGGGAATTGGTAGGTTATTTTCAACGTCAGTACAAACAATTATCAAGTAGTGATCAATTAATGGCAGTAAAAATTTTGGAATGGGGAATTAGATAAATAGTTCGTCAGTTCATGGGTCAGGTTGGCACTATGACCAACCACGCGCCAGCCGAATTGGTGGTAGTAACTAAGCTAGGGCAACCCAACTAAATGAGTTATGTGCCAACCGTGCCAACCAACCGTGCTACTTCAGTCGTTCGTTACTTAACCAATAAAGGTCCTTAAATTATAAGAATCGACCATAAATCTCGTTCAAGAGCAATCAGTGTCTATACTCCTTAGCAATGATGGCACTCACTGATTGCGTACAGTTTTGTTGGTGAAATTAGCCGGGCAACGCACACGGACAAAAGCACGGGCCATATTTTCCCGCGGCGATGTTTTTCCAAGCACAGGATTTACAAGACGCTACTTAGCGCCAAGAGTTGAAAATCCAACTATGTGTTTTTTTGACGCGCTGGGATGCGCTATGTTGGATTCTTAAGGCCGGTTCCACATGTTGGCCTCAAAGTCGGTCCCAACGCCACTCATCCAATGTATGGATCTAGAAAATAGCATTCGCACCAGCGCGGCAGCGTTGGGACGAGCGTAGGGAGTTAGCCGAGGCGTGTCGGTTTTATCAAAGGAATCTGCGCCAACGTTCGTGATCCGTCCACATGTTAGCGCTTTGCTCAGTCCTGTTGCAACACGCATTCCGTGTTTTATGATGTGTCATCATCCACCTTCTTCTTCGACGTGGCTTTTTTTTTGTAACAAATATAAATTATAATTGGCACTCAGCACTATAAAAGCGCTAAGAGCAATTTCAATTCCTGTATTGGACATCTTCAAATTGGCTCTGATGGGACAGGACTGGTATAATAGCCAACGTGTGGACGCCTCACGAAATAAACTGACCAACGTTGGTACAAGCTTTCGCGGCAACGGTGTGATGCTCAGCTCAACACCGAGAGTTGTAAATCCACGGTATTTTTACGCACGTGCGAAAGTGGGCTAGATCGTGAATTCGTGACAAGCAAAAACCTCGCACCGAACCACAGCCTAGAAACCGTAGCCTTAATTACTCCTCTAAACTTAGAATACTGTAAATCCCGCTTACAAGCTTCGAATTGTATTTATACAACAATCGATCGTGACCTATATCCAAGTTTGCGATTCAGGAAATACTGCTGTATATTTAAACACAGAACAAACTTCAACGATTGTGAGTGTAACACGATAAACAAAAATACCTTACTGAAGTTTACACTGCCTCGATGGTCTAGCGGTCCATGAGGTCCTGGCTTCGAATCTCGGGACGGGAAAAGTGTTATTGGGTTTTTTCACCTGGAATTTCTCAGTAGAAGCAATTGATGGCTCGCCCCCTATTACATGGTACCTTAGCGAAATGTAAATGTACAGACGCCAGCAAGTCAAGCTATCCGAAGCTATTAAATTTTCCCAATCAATTTGAACCTTATTCTTTGGGTATAAAGTTGAAAATCTATTAAATAAATTTGACAGTTTGTGGTAGCTTGATGTGCTGGCGACTGTACTATTGGTGGCCCTGACTAACCCTTCGAGGAATTCAGGCATGGTGTTATGGTATTTATGTAAAAGTTTCTTAATCTAGACTTAAAGTTTTATTAAAAGAGGATTTCAAAGAGGCTAAGGACTAAGGCAGATCACAAACTGCAACGTGCCACGCGACGGGGTGCGGAAAACGGAGCCAAATTCCCCGCACAGAAGTGCGTTTATATTGAATCTGTATGTCACGCGCAGGTGCAAGTTATCTGCGTCCCGTCGCGTGGCGCGTTGTAGTGTGTGATACATCTAACTTTTGTAATTTAAAACATTGGTTGGAATAAATTAAAAACCTTTTCAAGAAAGTAACACTGGCTTATGCAACTCCAGAAGCTGTACCTTTCAAATTCACAGTATCAAAGTAGAGTTATGCTGACATAGGAGCCTTTTTGTCCTCGCATTAGTCTTTTTTATGTTTCTGTATTGACAATATAAAAAAAAAACATTTTAATATTTTTTTTTATTGTTTGTGCTTTCTGTGTGTGACCAAATAAAATATTTTTGAAACTTTTCTTTCCCGCTTTTCTTAGCCGACCCCAAAATACCTAGTTGAGAAAAGGCAGGCAGATGACTTTTCTTCTCTAATGAAGTAATGGTACTAGAAATCATGCATACCTTCTTGTAATTTCTGCCCAAAGGATTTAGTCTTTACTCCCTTTTTAATAAATCACATTACACGCTAACACACAAAACTACTCGTATATTAATTTGCAAGCCCCAAATCCATACTAATAATATAAATGCGAAACTGCCTGTCTGTCTGTTACCTACGTCTTCAACTCTTCACGCTTAAGCCGCTGAACCGATTTAGATGAAATTTGGTATATTTTTTGAGTCCCGGGAAAGGACATAGAATAGTTTTTATCCCAATATTCCCACGGGATCGACACTTATGCGGGTGAAACCGCGGGGCGCTGCTAGTTTGGTATAGAGATAGTTTGAGTCCCGGGAGAGGACATAGGGTAGTTTTTATCCCAATATTCCCACGGGATCGACACTTATGCGGGTTAAACCACGAGGCGCTGCTAGTCTAATATAATTATGGGTAACCCTTGCTGACAAAAACCAACTACCGACTGTTCTGCGTCCTATCCAATACTATACGGTTGAACTAAGTTCAGACACTGATTAAAAGGCGGAGAAATTAAGGCCTACAGCCCCCACTGAATGATTCACTCTTAAGGTCGCAAGATTAAATTGTTTGCATCATCCAAAAAAAGGCGTAAATGAACCATGCCATTCCGTCGCTTAGATTACATTTTAATTCAACCTGTACCTATAGTGGATAAACTTATTGTACCTAGGTACCTACTAAATAATTTCTGTATACCTAACTAAAATGGCGCTTATAAATTCGCGGGTAATAAACCCAAGAAACTGGTGAATCCCAGACTCCGGACTGCTACTGAAAAAATCCAGATGAAAAAATCCGATAACACTTTGCCTGACCCGGGATTAGAACCCATTGCCTCAACACACTCTGCAGTAGCAAAAAAGTTCTTGATTGAAAACCGCATACGATAGAAGGTTAGAAAGCTATACTTTGATGTACCATCAAAAGCGTCAGAATGACGTCACTATGATAACGAGTGTGTTATAATTATGCAATTCCTTTCACCTGTATATACTCCAGACATAAAAAGAGCAATCCAAGTAGAACTCACATCACGCAAATTGTTTACTTTTACTGAATAAAAAGTTCACTCTGCACATTAACACAGTTAAAAAAGAGAGAAAATCTGGCCTATGATTACATTAAAATGATGAATGATCACATTAAAAAATATAATTAAAATATTATAATTAATATAATATAACCTACATAATTTAATATAAACATATATATTGTAAACAAATACTTCTAAAAATACTTATTATTATGAAATGATAATGACCTATTGATATACAATACCTTATAATTCAAATAAATATAATGCTACCCGTATGTACACTAACATAATAATATATACATATATAATTATATACCCAATGAAATACCTAATAATTTATAATAATATTGATTTGATTAAATTGCTACTCAGCCCTCTTCCTCTCTTCTAATTTTTGCGTGCCCGACAGGGTCCATATTGATCTTTAATTTGTTTTATACCATCTCTGTAACATATGGAATGCAATAAAAAATTGAGTATTGAGTATTGAGTACAATAAATGCACAATTAAAAAGTTATTTTTTTACGTCAATTTAACAACAATTAAACGTAAACTGTTAATTTCCGTAGGTAAATTCTGCGAAGCGACAAGTCACAAACAGCGCTCGCGTGATACGTTATTATGCGAATCGTATCTGTCCTGTGCAGAAACAACGATGTGATAATGTTTATAAATAAACACAACAAGGACATAAAATGATAATAATTATGTGTGTATAAAGAAAAAAAAGAGTACTTGCATAGACACAACCTTGTAGCCAGGATAATCCATCAGCAACTTACTCTGAAATACAGCCTTGTGGAATCTGAGGTGCCGTTCTACAGGTATGTGCCCGACCCGATACTCGAAAATGGAAATATCACATTGTACTGGGATTGATCCATCACCACTGACAGGACTATTGTTGTCAATAAGCCTGATATTGTGGTGGTGGATCGATCAGAGCGGCGCTCAAATATTGTTGACATAAACGTCCCGCATGATGAGGATTTCGTGAAAGCCGAGAAATATAAACAAATCAAGTATCTTGACTTCGCTCGCGAGGTTGTCGACATGTGGGATGTGGACTCAGCGATCATTGTGCCGATAGTCGTGACAGCCAATGGGTTGCCAGCAACACATGAGGAGGCTCTCGTTGGGCAGCTGGATCAAGGGCTTGATTATGAAAGCGGTAATTTTGGACACGGCCCGCATTGTTAGGAGGTTCCTCTCTTTGGAGCCCTGACTGCCGGTAGCTTGGACCCTGTTCCCGATACCGATGGGCTATTATTTTTTACATTTTTAAATGTTTAAATTTTTTTTATATTGTAATATTTAAAAATATAATTTATATGTAGGTAAATAATAGAATAAGGAGACAATTATGTACATAATAAAAACCTAAAATTATTTCCTTATTAGTGACAGACAACACTCAGGCTTAACCACTGGGAGAAGCACTCTAGACAGTTCTTTATAAAAAGCACTAAGAATGAATTTTTGGAAGTTCGTCAGTTTTGCAGACGGGAATAAAAAGTTTATTTACAACTCCAAGTAAAAAAAATTAAGGTTTACAATCAAAATAAAATTATGCCTAAGGTACTCTTACCTAAGTAAAGTTGTTATATTTTTTCCTAAAAAGTAAGTAGGCCACTCTCATGACAATCCACAAGTTTCAATTATGAACCATTTATGAACACGTTCGCAACATGAACTTTTCTTAAAGCGATAAAAAAAAATCACGCGATACTTTCTTGCATACCTATTTAAAGGCCTTATTATTTATATTATATCTGATTGCATATACAATATACATTGCATATAAAATAGAACTCAATGGCACACTTGTTGCTTTATTTATAACATGAGGCTGTAATTGTTTTCTATTAGGACATAGACCTCTTCTAAATGCTGTACCTTGTTACCCCACTTTTTCTGCTGACTAATGAATGACACGACGACGACGGTGCGACGCGATTCTGGTAGAACAATTTTTATGAGGTTTTTACAATAAATGTCCTACTAGAGTAGCGTGGCAACTGTCTATAATCAACCTGACAAAGAGTAGGCATTTTGAGGGCCGTCTTTTGTGATTATTGACGTTTGAAATTGATAAATCACGGCCTTATTGGAACGATGTTCCTAATCGCACGTTATACTCTACACACAGGGCGAATGAGAGCGAGACCAAAAAATTTTGACATTTTGACCTTCACGATACTTTTACTATAGTAAGATTTTCTCTTTTTTTTCACTTAGTTTTTTTTTATTTTTTATTACTGAATGGGCCCACTCTTGACCTCGATGAGGCCCTAAGCGATGGATGAGGTCTATAATGGAACGAGCGTGCCCAGAATGTGCCTAAATCACTGGAACTGCCACGCATCGACGAAACACAGCAGGCTGCTTGACGCCGGACTCCGGTGGGAGGATGGTCGACACCAGGCGGGCGTTAACCCTACCACCGCAAGGGAAGAATTATTCAGTCAAATAAGGTGTTGGGTGTGACTGTCCATAATGTGCCACTGCTCGGTTCAGTTGAGTAAAGGCTCACTAGCGAGCCGTAACTGTAACCGTTGCATGTACTGTAACCAAAAAACATAGTGTGTACGTGGTTCGCAAACCTGCTGCGAGCGGTACGCGTGCGGCTTGCAGCGACCCGACGTTTACAACGTACTCATTTCTAAACCCGTAACGTTGCACGTAACTGTAACCGTTACTGTTACCAAAAACATAATGGGTACGTGGTTCGCGAGCCTGCGACGAACGCTACACGAGCGACTCGCAGCGAGCCGACGATTGTCGGTTTTTGCCTCGGATCAAAGGGCGCTCGCAGTGCGCTCGTGGACGTAATGACCACTAATTTCTTGATTTTTCAATATGAACAGTAGATCACTTCTTTCTCGATACATTCTATGCATCCACCATCTTCGTGGCCGTTTATGATCATCGAGTAAGGCATCTATAAGTAAATATGCTGCACAGGCGAGAGACATCGTGAACACTAGAACCTCGTGACTGTATCTGTTTGGTTACAGTTACAGCTCGCAAAATGAGTACGCTCGGTGAAAGCGTTCCGGCGACGTCGTGAGCCGTAATTGTAAAACGGGTACACACTACTAGAACCTCGTTACTGTATCACATAAGTTACGGTTACAGCTCGCTAGTGAGTACCCGCCTTAACTGGCGGAACAAACTGCGCTACACGAGGAGGCTTCTCCATGCATCCCACTACACTAGTATTTTTGAAACGCTGTTAAATTATTTCATTGTGCCTGTTATTTATTATATAATATACAGCGAACCTTCGTTCCAACCGTTTTCTACAACACCTCTCGACTTTTTTATTTAAACGACTGAATCTTGAAGCTGAATTGTAAATAGCACTGATCATTAAGTTTTCTTACTGACTGTGCCTAAGACATATTTATATTCTGCTAGGCTTCCGAAACCAGGCCAATCATAAACACAAAACCTGGATGAAGACGCCACCATCTCAAGAAAAGCCATGCCATCTTACTATTGGGCACAGATTCAAGAAATGATTGAGGAATTACTGACCTAATGGCCACACATGAATCGAATGGATCTTGGACAGTGGCCAACGTTGTTCTAGACACTATAGTACTCGTACAAAAGACATTACGAGTTTCGTCTGCAGGTCCAACGGAATACTTTTTGGCACCAATTATATAAAATAATGCTGATGCATAACGCAACAGATAATCATTTGGAGTATTTTATGACAAGCAAGACGGGTGAAGGTGTGTCCAGACCGCGAATGCGCCGCTTGCGAACGGCGCGCGTGCTTTTCATGTTCGTACGCAGCCCCTTCGCCGTCCGCGCGCCGATCGTGCTCAATCTACGCGCCGTACTCGAGCGGCACGCGCAAATTCACAACTGAGGCTCATAGCTCAAACGCGAAAGAAGCTACGAGTATGTGCGCACGAGGTGCGCGCGCGCGCGCGCGCACCCCTCTCGAGCCTTGCCGGAGTTGCACTAGAGCGGCGCACGCGGCGATAATTGCATAACACACTAACGGTAGCAATGGCTTTCATTTTGACAGTTCATCAACAATCATTGCGTTACATACGTTGTTGAGCAGACAAGTTTTTCGAAGATAATGAAGCAATGGATTAGCAATATCTTTCAAAATGATTCACGTTGTGATAGATAGTGTGTTACGCAATGTGTGTGCAGGTCTTCCCGGCGATCTTTTGTAGGTAAACTAATGTAGGTACCTACAAGATTTTCGCAATTTAAACTGTATTAATAAGCTAACCTCATTTAAAAAGTATTGTATGTGGTTTTGTGCTTTGATCGTTAAATAAACGAAGGCTCCAGTATCTATAGCAATCGAAACAAGAAACTTGATAGAAACGTGATAAATTGCAAAGCTGTATTTTAAGTCCCATTATAAAATCTCAGAATTCAACAAACAATGATTGAAAATTAATTGGAAGCCGTTTCAGTTACCAATTAAAAGTGCCTACTGGATACAAAACAATTACAAAGTAATAATAAATAAAACAAATAATAATAAACCATTTATTTTCAAGTAACAAATACTCATATATACATACCTTAACCTAAGTATAGATAATAATATCTATAGTAACAAATTTGACGATTTTTTTTTCAATAACGGAGCAATACAATAAAACAAGGTTGAATCTAATTAAAAATCCTGACTGACTGATATATCAACGCACAGCCTAGGTAAACCGCTGGTCCAGAGACATGAAATTTGGAGGGAGTGTTCCATGTGAACAGTAGGTATCCACTAAGAAAGGTTTTTTCGAAATTCCACCCCTAAGAGGGAGAGTGGGGGAGGGTGAATGGGGGGAGGGTAAAATTTCACACGGACGAAGTTGCGAGAAGCTAGTTTATAGTTTATTAATACTTGCAAAAAAGTTGAGTAGGTACGCATTGTAACGTCTGGTGAGCGTTTAATAATGGGAAAGACACTGCAATGTTCTCTGTAAGATATTATTGACGAGTGCCCAATATTGTGAATTTAACTTGACTTTGAAAATTGTTTTCTTAGTATTTAAATTATTTTGTAGTTTTCTACTATATAATTTGATTTAATAACTTTACTCGACTCTAGTAAAATAAACAACCAATCCTTTCAACTAGGATAGAGTTTTTAAATTCGGGATTAGGTACTAACTTATACGGCAAAGCGCAGTGATCATCATCATCTGCCTAGCCTTTTCCCAACTATGTTGGGGTCGGCTTCCAGTCTAACCGGATGCAGCTGAATACCAGTATTTTACATGGAGCGACTGCCTATCTGACCTCCACAACCCAGTTACTGGGTAATACGATACCCCTTGGTAAGACTGGTTGTCAGGCTTTCGGGCTTTTGACTACCCGTAACGACTGTCAAAGATCCACAAATGACAGCCGGGACCAACGGCTTAACGTGCTTTCCGAGGCACGGAGGGGTCTCGATATGTAAAGATGGTCACCCATCCACAGACCAACCGCGGCAAGCGTAGCTTAACCTGATCGATCGACCTGTGCGGCTGTTATTATTTAGCCACGGGCCCCTCCAGTGATGACAGACTGGCGTCCAAGGACTGGAAAACGAGATGTTGGTAATCCGGTGACGAGATGGGCAGACAACAAAACCTGGAGCTAGCACAGGAACGTGGGGATTGGCAAAATAAAAGAGAGGCCTATGCCTGGGTAAAGGCCTCTCTTGTCATACATATATAGTAAGTTAAAAAAAAAACATTATTTCAACGATACTCTATACAGTCTCGTACACACTAATGAAGTAACCCTACTGCGAAGTAATTAGAAACTCAAAAGGGATGACTGATGTCAATGGTATCTATTATACAAAACCGACAACCCAATTACACTTTGCAAGACTTGGATAGTCAACCGCAGAATTTAGGGTCACGGTATCAATTATCGGTACAAATTATCGAACAAGAATAAGTTATTTTCTAAGTATTTCGAGCAGGTATCAACCAAAATAGCCTAACTTCAATATGATTTTTCATGAAATTGATGAGACTTAGGTATAAAATAAAAATAACACGAATAACTACATGATATTTCCAAACTTATTGTGGCAACAAATCACAAAATAGTAAAATTTTCTGTAATAAAAAACATCACGAAGTTACCTCCAATTTTCACGACTTTTCGATTTGTACTTAATATGCTAATGACTACTAGAATGAAAATTTGATGATTAATTTATTAATATAAAGCGACTTAGATTGTGGAAGGATTTTATTTTATTACTTTTATTTGTGGTTTTATTACGACGATAAGCTTATAGCACTTACGACGTTCTTAGTTCGTGGAAGAAATCATCTTCCGTCGCACGTTGCGGGAACTTCAAACATATATATGTTTCACAAATCAGTCGCCCCCGCTCTGTTGAGATGAGAGGACTGCGCTCAAATTTTCGGCTGCGCTGCTATTATTTAATTTACGTAAACAATATTTTCGTAATTTATCACTTTGTAGGAAAGACACTGTGAAACAGAAAACATGGAAAAATAACTAAAACCACTCCCGAAACGATTATTAAAAACAATAAGACTTGATAAACTAAACAAATACCGAGGCAAAACTATAAAATAAAAATATTGAAATAATTCAATGTTGATATTTGAAAAGTCAAGATGACATACATTTTATTTGACAGATTTTTGACTGGTATAGTACCACTAGCGCCATTGTTCTGCATTTCGGTTCATTTTCTTGCGGAGAAAATTTGCAACATAGCCAACTAGCGTTCATTTGAAAGTTCGTGCTGGAGATTTTAGACCTTACGGTCATTAACTCAGAATCCAAATTCGTTTTCTTCCACTTTTCTCGACAAACTCCGTATAAGGTTTTAGTAAGTACTATTCCCTAAATCAAGTTGAAACTCGAAATTCAGCGTAAAGGGTATATTATTATTGGAGCATACAAAAGAAATATCGGAAATTAAATACGTAATGAGTTTATTGTGGACAAAAGTACGAAACGGCACATGAAATATTTCATACAGATAGTGTTCTCATGACTAGCCTTCTTTTTATGGTGAGGATGAGTAAAGGTTGTGACGGATCAACATGTTTGGGATTGTCGGCTTCGCCGATAAAAGAGTTAAGCTCTGAATGGGTGCTAAGTTCTATAGAGTTGAGAGAAAGTCTACAGTTCATATTATAACTTGGCAAGTTGGAAACTTGGAAAGTTTCAACAGTTACAAAAGAGGAACCTAATGAACTTTAGACTTTGGAACCCATTTACATAGATGCCATATTGGTAAATCCGACAAACATGTACTTCTTTTGTTCCGAACTTAGCCTCGTTTTCCACAAATGTTTTCGGTGGGGATTTTTTCCTACTCGCACTTCGCGCAGGAAAGGCTTTTATGACACATGCCGTTTGACGTTGCATAATACAGTGCAAAATCCACCATACGAATATCATTTATTATTTGGGTATCACTGTTGCTAATTTATTGACTTTGCACGATCCTGCAAAGAAAAATCCACGATATACAAATATAATTTTTTTCTTGGTCAACACTGTTTTTCATCAAGATGTGGTGACGTCCAACTTGTAGGTCCTAAACAAAATTTGGTTACATTGGAATTTGAACTTTGTCACATCAACATTGAGTTTCTAGTTCCAAAAAAAATACTAAGACATGATTCTTAGATTCTGAATTCAAACTTAGCGTATAGTAAGTATATGCAAAATAAACGGATGTTTTTACTTACTAAAGAATTGCATTGAAAATAAAGGGAATGAACAATGATCATATTTCGATATTGTAATTTGAGAAACCAATACGAGAAAATTAAATAGGGTTGCTCATCACTGCGGTGCGACAAGTTTTCTAAGATTTTTGATAGATATTTTCAATCATCTTTGTCCTTAATATGACCATTACAACGTCGTCATTCTAAAAAGGCTTGATTATATAACTCAAAATAAAAAATCATAAGATAAGCGATGTGATTACATTGGCCTTTATATTGTTAAAAAAACAAATTAGTTGAGTTTGTTTTCATCATGATTTATGATTAGGAGTATGTAATATAATACTTTGATGGAAGTGCTTTTGCTTTTCAGGGTTCCGTACCTCAAAAGGAAAAATCGAAAACCTTAGATACAGGATAACTTCGTTGTCCATCCGTCTGTCCCTTTTTCTCAGGAATACGTATCAAGTTGAAATTGATATCAAATACTTAGATCTACGGTTTCTTGGAGCTGTAGAAATATCAAGCCTCAAAGACGCTGACTTAGAAGCTAGCATAAATTGCCATTCATGTCGCGTGTTTTGAAATTTAAATCCTTGGGTGTACCTTATACGTTTTAATTATTCCCGTTGACCTAGAATAATGAAAATTGGCAAGAAGCAAGGTCTCACAGCATAAATAGGTACAGGAAAATATCCAAAAATCGTTCATTTGTAATTTCATTCGGAATCGAAAATGTATAGGCATTCAACTCGGTTTGCTCTCTAATATAAGTTTTTTTTTTTTACTGTATAGTAAAGTTAGTCCTTCAATCCAGAATTGGAAATTCATAGATAGGCTGTATTACATGTATGTCCGTAAATCTGTTACCAGCATCGGAACAGATTCAGGGACATACAATAATATTGCCCTATCAAGATATCTACTTGCACAGCCTGCTATAATACTTAGGTACATTGAATGGAGCCGTTTCATCTGATTATTTTGCATATACTTATTACAGAAGATGGAAATTCAAACATAAATATATATGATTTATACCGATCTGTTCCTATGAGAACCCCCCCCCCCCTCCCCCCTCTATCCCCTGCTAGTTATTCTTCTGTTTTAATCTCTTGCTTACTTGGCCGGGCGAAAAGTTTCTGCTGGCGGGAAGGGATTGTGTTTTGTTTTTGTCGTGTTTGATGAGAGGGGTAGGCAAGGAAGCGCGGGTGAAATTTGATTTTTTTCTGGCTTTATGCCCATTTTAGCTGCGATCGAATTTTAAAATTCAGGATAAGAAACTTACCAATTTTTTTTTTTGTTAGCCTATTTTGTGTCTCACTGCTGGGCAAAGGCCTCCCCTTTTTTCTTGAAAACCTCCCTGTATTGTGCGATCGCTAGCCATGTTGGCCCTGCAAATGATATTAGAACGTCACACCACCTTCGCCTTGGTCTACCTCGACGGCGATGTCCCGCTCCAGGCGTCCAGTGAGTGACGATCTTTATATAGTTGGTTTTAAGTTTGTACACAGTAATGAAGTAACTATACTGCGAAGTAATTAGATTTATATTCAAATAGACTCCGAAGGGTTGATTGTTGCGAATGATATTTTACCAAAGAACAGAAAACCCAATTACACTTTGCAAGACTTGAATAGACAACCGCAGAATTCAGGGTTATGGTTTGACAAATTTCATCTAACACGAATATTTAGAAAATATCTCAGCTTAAGTGAGGCATATCAGTCCCTTTAGAATTGTTAGGAGACATTAATTATATTCGATAAATTGGAGGTATTTTGTCTATCTACTACATTTCGGCAATTATGTTCGAGAATTTCCCTTGGGAATAATGAGCCGAATCAGGACAGTCTATATGCTTTATTTTTTGCCTTTTATTCTTGGGATAAGATTAGTTACTCAGCATGATTGTTCGGGAGGCTGCACAGAACAGGTTCTTAAAGGAAGTCGTGAGTTCATTTTGAATGGAAAACTTTTTCAAGAAAACAAAATAATTCGTATTCTATCAATAAATTACTAAACATTCCAATAAGAGCTGGAGCATGATTTGCGACATAGCTCCACAATCTGATCCTACTGATGTTCCGTGAAGGTAGCCCCACTTTACCAGGTTAGAATTACATCTTACCACTTGTGTCCGTAGACGGTTTTGGGTCAACAAGATCTAAAATACAATCGTGCCAGCGTCACGAAGAAGAAGAGTTACTTTCGCATTAATGAACTTTGTATGGATTCATAACTGCGAATATACCATTACGTAGCAATCCATCATTCCTTTTCGCATTCTCATCACAGTTGGACCCCGAAATATAAAATGTAAGTGAGTTTCCTGAAGATTTATGACCAGTTAACTACAGTACTGTCAGTATCATTATTAAATATTAATCAGCTTCAGGGCCGCTGCCTAACGTAGGGTGAAATGATTTATTGAAAAAAAGTTAGGGGTGATTGACTTTTTTCCGCAACAACATTTTTACTAATGTATTCAGAGAGAAAATACGACTCAACATGCAAACATCGGTGTTGGTTTTTGTGTGAAGCTCTGGCTATACTGAAGCAAACCCGGTGCGGGACGCGGGATGCGGGATGCGACTTGTAAGCGTCGATTGTTTTAATGATTTGGAAGTGACGCAACTGTTTACGCCAGTTTGAAGACCTCCATACAAGTGCTTATACACACGAGCGACACGCGTTAAAGAGGCAACTGAAACCGTCGACAACGTGCCGCTCGTGTATTTGAGTACGATGCCCAAATACACCAGCGGCACGTTGTCGACGGCTTTAGTTGCCTCTACCGTTGACGCGTGTCGCTCGTGAGCACACTAATTTGATGCAATCGGGGCGCGGGCGAGTTTTATCCATTGACCAGGATTCATTTCAGTTTGACCAGAGCTATACTCACATATATATATAATGTCTTTACATTATGTTCGACATTGTGTTTTTGTTCATTTTGTTTGTTAGCTGAATCAATTATGTTTTATGTAAAATTATATTAAATAGTGTAATTGGCTTCGGCCGTTCTATTGAAACAAATAATAAATAAACATGTGAAGTACTCGTAGATACACTGAAAATGTATTGTTAAAATATTCTGTTAAATCTTTAAGTAGAGCATGAATATTGTATAGCCATTACTTTTCCAGATAAAAAAGCTCTAAAAAAGAACCCCTCTCTTGTTTCTTAAAAAGAGTTTTGCAGCTCATAAATTAGATTTTCTTAAAGAGAGCACGGTTTTAATTTTCAAGCATCTGCTCCTTCAGTTGCTTTTATTAAGCTGTTCGTTGTAAACTGAACCCGTGATAAGTAGGGCTGGCTTGCATTTTGACAGTTTAACAACATTCAATGCGTTAATTTTGTGAAATCGTTTCCTGAAACTGTATTGAAAAAAAACCGATTAAGTGTGAGTCGCACTCGCGCACCGAGGGTTCCGTGCATGTAACTACAAATTTACGGTTTTCGGATTTTTTCCATTACTTGTGCTATATGATATTACTTCTTGCCAAATTTCATGATTCTACGTCAACGGGAAGTACCCTATACGTTTTGATTCCCTTGCGAGTGTCGAAATATGCGACATAAACGGAACATAAACGCCCGTATATTTTTGCGTTGACTTAGAAGTTTAATTTTTCACTGCTTTAAGGGACTTAGCCCTAAGTATTTGATATAAAGGAGACAATTTTTTTTGGGCCCACTGTTAATCGGTAACGTTTATTAATCAAATTGCACATGAAAAAAGTGATCATCTTATTATAATTAACAGACCAGAAATTATATAGAAATGTAACCGGAATAATGAAATAATAGTAAAAAAGTGTTACGGCAAAAAATGCTTGTTTAGGAGAGGTTTAGGTTTATTTTAACGTGAAAAAAAAAATTTACTATGGTGCGCAGCGGTAATAACATCGGCTTTAAAATACGTTTAAAGAGGTAATAATATCAATCAACGTACTTTAAAAATCACCTGGAACGAAACGTAATTAATAGCCCGTTGCAGATACTCTGTGGTCCAGTTTCAAACAGTTTGACAGATTGGTATAGAACGTCGAAGCCATGCCAAAGACATTTAAAAAAAAAACAGTTTGACAGACAACATAGAATGTAGGATTACATACTCTTTGGACAACATTATTATTGTTTCCTGCAATAGTTGTATGTTTATGCATCTTTTTTAGATGAAATACTGCTTTTAAGAGATGACTTTGAAAATGATGATGATGAACAGTAATAAATACTTCTTGTGACGTACCTATAATGTGTTTTTTTTTTCTCCTTGCACAACCAGCTTATAACACGTCATCTTATTATTTTAGATCTACAGGCCGGAAAAAGCCGCGCTATTTCGAAATGAATACCTACATCTAATCTATTTTCATGAATAAGTCTATCAAATCGTGTAAATCACATCAAAATCTGTCACATAGTACAGACGTGACTTTGTTTTATACTATATTATTATTGAAAAGTGCACTATTTTGACTTGACATAACAAGGAGACCTATTCACTCATTAGACAAAAGCTCAATGTGAGATTTTAGGTTATTATGAGAGTCATGTTTTGACTGTCGTATTTCACAGTATTCCGGTTACACAAAGTTTTGCTAATATTACCACTGTAATCTAGAGATTATAAGGAATAAACTAACGTACATTTCATTGCTATACGCCACAATTTGTAGTGGGCCTATTCCCCAAACAAAAAAAATTGTCTCCTTTCAACTTGATAACTCTATGCGTTCCTGAGAAAGAGAGTCTTGACAGACGGACAGGCAGACGGACAACGAAGGGATCTTAAAAGGGTTCCGTTTTTCATTTTGAGGTACGGAACCCCAAAAAACAAGATGGCAGCGTTAATTCTGATTGCGATCACCTGCTGAAAGATCCCTGTACAACTTATATCTGTTTGCAACTTGCCATCAAATTAGAGGGTGTTATTATTCGAATGTTACGTGGTATAATAATGGTTCATATACGATTACCTATCATAAACTCAAAAACAAAATTACTACTAATATAAAAGGAATAATTAATCAGAGGTTTTGTAAGGACAATTTCTATGAAATTTAGAGGTCAAGAAGGTTATTTCCATCACATAGTTATGAGTAACTCGTCTAAAGTCAAGTGCTAAAGTAACAGCTTGTTAAAATCTAATTATTGAGACGTGCAATACAATGATTTCTAGACTGAGATATAACCTAAAATGAAAGATAAAGAATGAAAACTTTATTTGTTTGTCACAAATACACGTGCGTACAAAAATAGAATTAACTCGAATAATTATAATTTTTGTCAGAGAATTATTTATTTTCGCATTATTAATCCGCACTCTCAACCTCATTGCTGATGACGTAGACATATTCTGTTGCGCTTTGGGCGAATTTGGAAGAACAGCTACTTATAGAATTTGTCATTTTACGAGCTTTGGAACTATTTAATTTTTAAGTATACTACAATATCGCATTGGGCCTATCGCCTGTAAGGATATTTGTGTGTTTGGAGTGAGAAAATAAATAAATAAAAATTAAAAAAAAATTCTATGCTCCAAGTTTGACGGTACAGGCTCAATTTATGACTGATTTTTTTACACTCTGTCCCACTGCTAAGCAAAGGCCTTTCCAAAATCCTTCCAGCATAGCTATTCACAACCATTTGATACGCTTCCGTATCGTATCAGACATCACAATCAATGTTATCTTAGGAGTCCTCTGAACGCTGTTCGCAAGTCCAAAACCCGAAAATGTTGTCAGTTTATATCAAATATGACCCGCTTAATCCCACTTCAGCCTGGCAGCCCTTTTGCCTGCGTCCAGGATCCCCGTTTTGAAGTGATATGAGTCTAAAATATTAAATATCTCATAGTTCCACATTTCAGCAGTTAAAATAATTGTGGTTCAGAGCAGTAACTTAACGAAAAAGCATCGTGAAAAAAGCAGCGGATAGGCAGTAATACACAGAAGTAATACACAAAGTTTTCATAAGCGGAATCACTAGAACATCTCACGTTTCCAAAAATACCTTTCATAAAAAGTAATGTCCTAGCTTATAAAAGATTAAGATGGTTGTTCGGAATTTACTACGCTGCGTGAAGCCTGATATCGAATAGCCATTAACTAAAACGATTTCGTCAAGTTTTTACACAGTTCAAGTCTGCAAAAGTCAAGTACCTTGTGGTACAACTGTAATAACGGTAAGCGAATTTTAATGGGACCTTAGGGTAATCATGTAAGTTTTTTTTTCTTGGAAAAAGATTATCTAGTAGGTAATGAGGGATGAAACTTTTTAACATTCGTTTTTCTATTCCAAGAATTTTTGTGTAGACATTTTATTTTTATTCTGCTCAAATATAACGCGTATTTAATGCTAAAGCCTAAAGCCTAGTATTGTTCAGTGTAGAACATTTAGCTAGAGTTAGATTTTTCTTCGTTTGTCAGGTTTGAGTTTTAGTTTATGTATATTTATAAACTTTTGTTAGTCACGAGAAACTTTTCAAGCGTAATATCGTAGATCCAACCAGACGTTTGGACTTCTAAAACTTAAGCTATTTTATGGACACTACGTTCGGACTAGCTCACGTGAACGTAAGGGGTGATCTATGACAAGATTTGCGCTCAGGTGTCCTAGACGTTAATGTAATAATATTTAAATTCAAATGATTTTTGAACCTTATGGCATCCTCTATAGCATTTTTATTTAATTTCTTTGCGACAAACACAAAGTATTTAATATTATACGGGCAACGGATTATTTGCAATTTTAAAATTGTTAGAATTTACGTTCCATTTAGTCCGCGCGTTCGTGTTGTGCCCAGTTTTAGATTATGTACATTTATAAACTTTTTGTATTCCCAAAAAGTTTGTAAAGCTACATAGCGTGGTCAGACGGGACTACCAAAACTTAAACCATTTTACTGGTCTACACGTCTTGCTGGAATGACCGTAAAAACGTCGATCAATCTAGTACAGACGCCAGCACATCAACCTACTACAACCTGTAAAATTTCTTTGATAGATTTTCAACTTTATCGCTAAAGTATAAGCTTCAAAGTTGATTGGGAAAATTTGACAGTTTCGGGTAGGTTGATGTGCTGGCGTCTGTACATGGAGTCTAAAGATAAAACATGGATTCCATCTGTATCAAGAAACGACGAGGCGCTCAACATAATAAAGTATGGTAAAACATAAAACTTGAAAACAAAATAATGTCTCTCGTTCCGATACTCGCAAAAGTTCTTGAAAAGTTGTTTTCTTCTTGCCAAATAAATTAAAATACAAATCGCCTGTTACCAAAAACACACAAGCAATAGGAACGCTATCCCACTTCTTCGGGCTTCCTTGTCAAATATGATTAACATAAATACCTCGTCCTGTGTGAGGAGCTGAAGCGGGTGCTGAGGCGGGCGCGATGTTATTTATTTATTAAAAATCCTAATTTGTACAAGAACTAGCTTCTGCCCGCGACTTCGTCGGCCTGAAATTTCACGCTCCAACCATTCACCCTCTTAGGGGTGGAATTTTCGAAAAACCCTTTCTTAGTGGATACCCACTCTTCACAAAGAACACACCCTCCAAATTTCATGTCTATAGGACCAGCGATTTAGGCTGTGTGTCGATATAATTATATCAATCAGGACTTTGAATTTTATATAGATAGATTGTATAAAACATTTTATGAAACCGCCATTTGCGTCCATAGTATAGTGAACTATAGCGGCCAGGATGCCAAGAAAGCGTTAATAAGATGGAAAGCTTTGGCCTCGTGTGTGCAGAACTATCCTCATTTTTAGGTTAGAAAACTACCGGAATAAATCCTATTAAGAAAGATATTAAGCTAGCGAGCTAGTAGTACCCCCTATCACTGATTTGACTATCCTAGCTTGTGTACGAGCCTCCTATGGCCGGCGAAGCTAGTATCTAATCGGATCATTTTACATCAAGAACTATGACACTGCAATGCTAGAGACTGACGTTACTAATAAACGTTGTATAGCGTCTGTATAGTTACACAACGCTTTGTCTTCTTCTTTCGAAAGTCAAATTACTGATGACTGAAAGAGAGAAATCGGTGTGTAACTATTCATCTGATATAAAACGTTTATTAGTAAGGGGGTTATAATTTCCTAGCATTGTGTAAACAGCTCTAGCATGTGCCGCTAGGAGAGTTAGCCAGCGACAATTGTTTACTGTCTTAGCTTGAAAATCTAGGCTCGTGTAACCCGAGCATGAGTGAGTTAGCTATTGCTGAGTAGTCTATATTTTTACCCAGTGGAAGTAGGTACTTCTACCCTATACTGTCTGGTACAACAACTCACGATGCAATGTGTCCACCTAAAGGCTAATTCACGTATTTAAAAACGTCAAAAATCGTGTCGCAATTTCATCTCAGCAAAAATCAATGTCAAAAACCCTATAATTTTTTTAAAGAGTTTTTCTTAAAAATCGCGCCCGCCACATCACCCGCTACCGCTCGAATCACCGCGCAGCCAAATATAACCGCGTCAACTACAAGTATTGCAGAACATTGCATTGATTTAATATTTTGTAGCTCCGCAATCTGCGTGCCTCACGCACAAAATAATTATAATTTCTAAGACCGTTCATAGCGTACGTTAGCAGCGAATTAAATTAGACCTTATGTTTGTGGGGTAGAGTTTAATTTATAATGTGGCGGTTCCGGATCTCGTTTGCATTTGTGTACGTAATTTGGGAGCTCGGTTGTGGCTTTAATAAAAGCTTCGAGTGTATTATAATTTACTAGCAGCGCCCCGCGGTTTCATCCGCTCACCCGCATAAGTGTCGATCCCGTGAGATTATCGAAACAAAAACTATCCTATGTCCTATCCCGGGACTCAAACTATCTCTATACCAAATTTCATCTAAGCCTGTTCAGCGGTTTAAGCGTGAAGAGGTAACAGACAGACAGACACACTTTCGCATTCATATATTAGTATGGATTTCATAATCAGTAGACCCGCAGTTTCCTCTTTATTATAATACTATTGGCTCTTTCGCCTAAAATGGCCCCCGATCGCCCGCCCGCGCTTGTTTTCGTTTAGCGTTCTTTCTGACTTTTTTCATTTTGTTTGGCTCCTAAGGGTCATAGCGTACTTACGTACGATATTAAATAGTAAGTGGTACGTGCGTGGTGTTCTATAGGTACTTCCTCAAATCAAATGCATAAGGTTTTTGGTAGCGTATGCGTATGTCAATCCAATAGATTTTTTACTTTTTTTATTTCACATATCAGGGGTCTAGGCAACCTTTTTTTTTTAATTGAAATTTTAAATAGTTTTACCTACCTCCTAAATATTTACATAGGTCAGTTCTAGCCTCGCACCTCTTAGCTAAAACACTGCAAGCTAAGACAAGTTATAAAGCTTATCTAACGGGGGTAAGCCAGGCAGATAGAAGTAAGCTCTAGATAAAATATATGTCTGTCTCATATAGGATGTCCCAGCTGTAGGTATATAAGTTAAGTAGGTGTGAGCGAGAAAGATTGCTGTAATTTTTCATACTAAGTTCCTGCTTAAATGCATGTCACTTTGGCTTTTTAACAGTTTTCTTTTACATAATTAATGTGTCGTGAGAAAGTAAAGAAAAATAGAGAAAAGTTGACAAACTCCGTAGTATTTAACAATAAATAACTAAAGAGAGAAAAAAAAACAAATGTTATCTGTGGTCCAGTCGTTGGCGCGCTCTTCTGACATCTGTCAATCATTGTACTTTTTTGTGCCGCGCGCTGTACACGTTTTCGTTTATAAAACATATTTTTGGGGCTGACTGTACCTAGTAGTACTGTAATGGTAAAATGTTGACTTTTACATAATATAACACCGTTTTTCCGAGAACAGACGCCGCCTTGTAATATCGTTTTAATAAACCCATGTACTGCGTTTGTGCCATAAAAAAGAAAAACGAGGCTTCGCATGAATAAGTAACAGTTTTCAGGAAAATAAAGAATTATTTTGTAATAAAGATGTATTACAAAATAATGATAAAAAATTGACGGTGCGTTTTATTAAAAATGTACTAGGATTTTGTAAAGCTCTTGACAGCGTCTCTGTCAGGAAACCCGGCCGACGCCCGTTGCAAACTGTGGCAGGATACTCTTCCCCCTCCTACTCACTACCTACCACCAAAGGAGCATCTCCCTGCGGGGTGTAACCTCCCGTGGCCTACTTGGAAGTCTCTGAACCGTCTCTGGACACAAGTGGGAAGATGTAAGTCCAACCTGGTGAAGTGGGGCTACCTTGACGGAACGGCAGAAGGGTGTGATTGCGGAGCTATGTCACATACCATGCTCCAACTCCTATTCTGCCCTCTGTGTCCCAAAACATGCAGTCAAAGTGACCTCTGCGCTGCCACCAACAACGCCGTGGAAATGGCAAAGTTTTGAGAAAACAAGATTTATAAAATACAGTTGTGCCAGTGACACGAAGAAGAAGAGATAAGGCTCATGCATATTTTATTATTATTAGTATCTAGTCATATATTTATTAACTTGATAACATTATAAAATATTCAAAGTCGAATAATTTAACGCTGATTAGTAAGGCCACACACATGGGATGGTTTTTTTAACGGTGCGTATAAACTGCGCCGTAGAAAACACGTGTCTGTCAACAAGCAATCCTAATAATCCATACAACACTGACGACCATGGCTACAGACGGTGAATAAGTCGTAGGTTTTGTGAATATGTAGTAGTTTTTCAGGGCAAGAAAAACGTGCGTGTATAAAAGGTCTAAGGGCCGCTTATTGAAGCCGAACATGAATGGTAACAAAATCAGTATACCTAAGCTGGTCTTCTAAGCCGGATATACACGAGGTCATAGTTGAAGCAACAATGAAAGTTGCACCCTCTCACGTCTCATCGTAATATTTTCCATCATCATCATCATTATCACTTCAGCCGAAAGACGTCCACTGCTGGACATAGGCCTCCCCCAAGCTCCTCCACTACGATCGGTTCTGTGCTTCTCGCATCCAACGGGTTCCTGCGGCCTTCACAAGGTCGTCGGTCCACCTTGTGGGAGACCTTCCAACGCTACGTCTTCCGGTACGGATCTCTTCATTTCTGATGCGATCACCTAGGGAAACTTCAAGCATAGCCCTCTTAGAGAAAAAAATTTGTATGCAAGAATCTTTCATCATGTAAATCGGGCTTAATTCTATTAAAACTCCTAACTACACTGGGCCAGATCAAGGTCAACGTGTGTTATCACCGACCCTAAGTGCAGTTGACTGTAAGTTAAGCAAGGGTTATTGCCATCAAACCCTTCACAACTTGGTTGAGGTCATAAGACATTCCGGTCTTTGACCTGCCGCAACGACTGAACTTAGCCACCACAATAACTGAGAACTACATTTTTAATGAGTTAATAAACCACGGCATTCCTTCATGTATCAAGTTAAATTGACTGGCGAAACTTCAGACTTGATTTTATAAAGGTAGGTAAGTACATAATAATGTCTTTTTCACAATGAACGCAGCTCTTCCCCTTTTTATTGTACATAATCATCAGCCCTTTCCCACTATGTTGGGGGCTTCCAGTCTAACCGGATGCTGCAGAATACCAGTATTTTACATGGTGCGACAGCCTATCTGACCTCCACAACCCAGTTACTGGGTAATATGATACCCCTTGGTAAGACCGGTTGTCAGACTTTCGGGCTCGTAACTACCCGTAGCGACTGCCAAAGATCCGCGATTGACAGCCGGGACCAACGGCTTAACGTGCTTTCCGAGGCACGGACGGGTCTCGATATGTAAAGATGGTTACACGTCCACAAACCAACCGCGGCAAGCGTAGCTTAACCAGATCGATCGACCTGTGCGGCTGTTATTATTTAGCCACGGGCAACTCTTTTTTTTTTATTGTCTCTGATATTATATAAATATTTTAATGTTCACTTATTCATTATATAAGTATGTAGGTATGTTTAAATGTGATAACCCAAACAAAAAAAAATCTAAACATATTTTTTTTTGTACTTTCAAATAACTACTCTACCTTCCGACGATGACTCTGTAATCACCTGTAGTTAGTTGAACTTAATTTTGAATAAATGTCGATACCCACTACGCCTGCAAAGTTTCACTATTTAATTTGACCATGTATAACATACAGATACCAATTCACACACAAAACTAATATATTATACATCACACAGTATTTAATTAAAATTAAAGCCTTAAACAACTTTTCAGCAAACAAAAACAAAACGTAACACATAAAACAATTTCAAAAGTGCTATGTCCGCGCTTTCAGTCCGTTATATTCTGCCCTATTAAACAAACACCAGCAGACAAAGTAAAGCCAGCTTGATTGAATTTTCCCGCTATGTCAATATTGACACGGAGCTGCATACTAGGGAGCTGCATACTAGAACTATGATCTTTCTTTTACTGCGATACCTACGTAGAATGTTTAAATATAATACATGAAGGGTGAGGTAAGGTTATTTTTTTGTTAATCCTAACTCAACATTATCAATGCGAAAGTAAGTTTGTTTGTTACCTTTTCACGCCTAAACCACTGAACCGATCATCCAGAAATTTTGCATATACGTTGTCAGGTGTACAGAGACGGACATAGGGTATCTTTCATCAAAAAACAACAATAACGTTGTTATCATTATAGATGGCGAAACGTGTCTTTCGAATCGTGGTTGAATTACCTTTAATAGAAACTTTAGAGTTTGTTTAACTTTAGATCTTTGGAGGGGCCCGTGGCTAAATAATAACAGCCGCACAGGTCGATCGATCAGGTTAAGCTACGCTTGCCGCGGTTGGTCTGTGGATGGGTGACCATCTTTACATATCGAGACCCCTCCGTGCCTCGGAAAGCACGTTAAGCCGTTGGTCCCAGCTGCCATTCGTGGATCTTTGACAGTCGTTACGGGTAGTCAGAAGCCCGAAAGTCTGACAACCAGTCTTACCAAGGGGTATCGTATTACCCAGTAACTGGGTTGTGGAGGTCAGATAGGCAGTCGCTCCATGTAAAATACTGGTATTCAGCTGCATCCGGTTAGACTGGAAGCCGACCCCAACATAGTTGGGAAAAGGCTAGGCAGATGATGGAGAAACTTTAGAGTTTATAGTTTTTTTTTATTTAAACCTAATTCATTTTGTAAGTCTAGAGTGTCGATAGACCGATTTTTCATCCTCCTAACTATCCTAACTATATATTATTAATATAATATACATATTAATATTACTAATATTATTATTATATTAATATAATATTTATATTTTCCCAGTGTGAGGGACGCTTTACTCAATATATTTTTTGCATTCCTCATTGTGGACTTGGTTGTGTTGTTTTGTTGTTTCACAAAGACATGATCACCGTCGGGCACAGCGAAATGGAAGACAAAGATTGTTTTAATTTGACAACTCAGTTGTTTTATTATATTAGCTTCTGTTTTTCCAACCCACCCCGTAGCGTCGCATCGCCAGCCCGCTCTATAACTTCGTTTTCGCTTTGTTTTTTGCTCGATTCCTATCGGGTCCTAGCATGATGTTAGGTAGTCTATAGCCTTTTTCAAGAAGTTGGCTATCAAAATGCAACAATAATTTTTCAATTCAAACAAACTCTTCAGCTTTAATATTAGTATTATAGATAGAAGATAATAAATAGTTAATAGAGCAAGTCTTTTTAGTATTAACCAGAGATAAGCTCGTATTTTGGTGCAGTGGTAAAAAAAATAATGAGCCAGATAACAATGTAGTTGCGAAGCTGGCAGCCCCTGAAAGTGATGGGGTCCGCATGGATTCATGCGGGCCAACAACTGGCCGGGGGAGCGTGACGAAACGCGCAAGCACAGTAGCAACCCGGCTAAAGGTAGCAGCAGAACACCGTGCGGTTTTAGTCAGTAAGAGTGTGACAGATCCCAGGGTGGTGGTGGACATCCATGAGGATTTCCACACGATAAAAAAAGGATGGGTCGGAGTTATCTACATTCATAAGTATCACCATTCGTGGAAGGTGGCTATTTCAATGTATATTTAGCTATTTTCAGTTTTGATTTAGCTTTGCTTGCAAACAACAAACAATACCTACGTGACCAGTATTTTCCCTTCCATGCACCAGAAAGCACGTTCCGTCTGTCCCGGTTGTCACACGAATATCTATGACAGTCATTACGAGTTATCAAATCGAAAGCTTGAATATCTGACAACCGATTAGTACTGGTATCCATTTATTATTGGATTGCAAAAGTCGATGGTGCGCTGATTAAAAATGTTTTAATATTCACCCGAATTTGATTGGTCTGAAAAACTGATACCGAAATGTTTGGAATTATGCTACGATAATGATTAAAATGAACCTCAATTAAGAATGAAGTCATTATAACAAACACCTAATACGTACATTCCCGAAAGAGATACAATGCTCATTGTAAAAACATGTCATAACTACAGTTCTTAGCCAACGGATTAGTGGTCTTAACAAGGTCAAATTAAGGCATAAATTATGCTGTTTTCATGTCTACATAACCCTTTAGGTATTCTTTGACGAAAACCACAGGAATGAGGGAAGGTTGCTAACAACACATTCTTAACAATTCTCTTTCACGACATATCAAAGGTATGAAGGTACTTAAAATCTCCCCACTTTATCAAATAATTAATGAACGCCGCGTGTTAATGAGAACAATTGAATTACCTCGACGAGGGTGACAATTAGCAGTTCCAAACAATGGCTTTAATATTTTTTGGTGGTCGTTAATTACGACAGTTAATTTTTTCGGCTTTCAATTAATAATTAACGAACTTACTGAGCCCTTAAATACCTTCATTATGAGATTAGACAGCCGGTTTTCTTCTGGTGTTTTGTTTATTTAAAGTAACAAAGGAATCAATAGTCATCACTTTCAAAGGGAATCACTAGGTATTCGCCTCAGTTTGGCGAGAGTTTTAAATACCTTCGTCACGGGATTAAAGATAGGAACGGTCTTCTCTCGGTGTTTAGTTTTAAACGAAATAAAGGAATCGCTAATCACTTGCAAAGGAAATCACTAGGTACTCCACGAAGTAAAGCTCTGGCCAAACTCGGGCGAATCCCGCCCGTGATGCGGGACAAAATTCGCTCGAGCCAATTGTGTCAACTAACTTGTCGTAGGTGTTCAAACTATATAACTCGTGTGGCTTAGTCTTTGAAATATTCGACACGTGCTATTCGCCCTAGTGTAGCCAGAACTTTATTAAATATACCTTCGTGACGGGATAAGATTTGTCCGATTTCTCTGAATCATCATCTGTCTTGCCTTTTTTGAACTATGTTGGGGTCGGTTTTCAGTCTAACTGGATGCACCTGAATACAAGTATTTTAAATAAAGCGACTGCCTATCTGACCTCCACAACCCAGTTACTTGGCAATACGATACCCCTTAGTAAGACTGGTTGTCAGACTATCGGGCTTCTGTCGACCCGTAATGACTGTCAAAGATTGCGACTTCTAGTCGTTGTCATAATAGTAGTGATCTCATATAAATATGAACCTTGCTTGGGTAATTTTCGAGTTAACTTCAATAATAGGTACGACTTTTTTCCACTTAGTTTATATTGATGATGTTTTAACTGATATTCACTTATGCTACAAAGTTCGAAATTGGTTTCCAAGTTGGTATGTACTCACCTATTAGGACCAAAATCACTTGAAACTTGGTTTGCGTTGAAGGTAATATTAGTTCAATGATATTGATATTATAGATTGTAATAAATTACATTATTCCATTAGCAATTGACACGGAATTTCCATCATCATAAAATTATATTGTGTAATAATTATGTATTAATAATCAGTCACGGATATGAACTTTGTATGAAAATATATGGAGCGTGATTGTGCACATGCCCGCTGCGTTTGAAGAAAGGCAACGTTTCCACGCTAGAATAAATGTATGTTGGGCTTTTATTAAATTAGCTTTCATTTTATTGGTTTATTGTGGTAAAGCTTTGAGTGTTAAAATAGATGGTGATTCATGCTGAAAAACTTCTAGCTAATAGGTAAATGTACTACGTAGGTTATTCGTTACACGTGTCTAGTATTTCAGGTAAAGAATCTATGTACAAAATTTCAAAACTGTATCATGAGAAATCACAAAGTTATAAGCTTGTTATGTTCTGGTTGTCCGTTAAAAACATGCTCACCACGCGGTGCGGCGCGGGGTATTTTATGTCCTCCAGCATCGTACGCTCACTGATAATAATTTGGCAGTAGGCACCTAACTGTACGGCGATTTTATTGTAATTAACTGGAGATTAAATATTTTTGGGACAAAATATAACATGGTATAAAAATTATTGAAATCGATTCAGTTACTTATTCTGAACAAACTATATTCAGGTTTCGCATATACTAAAAACAATGTTGTATAAACTAGATAAACTTTTAATTCCTACAAATTAACTAGCAACCAATTGAAATAATGTAAAAAATAACAATAATATGGATTTTTTAATTATTAAGCACTGCTGAGGCTGGCCCAGGAAGAGGTGACGAGACGACCTAGATGTGTACCGCGAGGGATGGATCGAGGTGACTCTAGAAATGGATGCCTGGAATGGTTTTGGGGAGTCCTTTATAGTTACATGAATATTGGAAATTTAATTAAAATAATCCAAAGGCCCATTATGAAAATTGGGTTACAAGCCTATGTAAATACAGAGGCTATAATCGTTATCATTTTATGACTTCCGCAATAAAGACAGCAGTTAATTTACTTTATATTGTTTGTGGCTCGAATACTCATCCAATGAACAGCCAAGAAAGACACCAAAATTGCTTATCAGCAACAAGACAAAAACATTTAAAAATATACTTTTTCCTTAAAATGTTAATAACATAACATCAAGCCTGTATCCCGCGAAGGGTTAGGCAGAGGTATGCCTATAGTAGGTACACCCACATTTTGCCAGTTAAGTTTAAGTTCACGGGCACAAGTTCTGACTCCAGACTGCTACTGGGAAATTCCTAATGAAAACACTTTCCCCCGAACCGGGAATCGAACACCACCAGTTGCAGTAGTGCTCAATAGTAGCGGTTGCGACAACTAGACCAACGAGGCAGTCAATTATCATCAGCCTAGCCTTTTCCGAACTATGTTGGGGTCGGCTTCCAGTCTAACTGGATGCACCTGTATACAAGTATTTTAAATAAAGCGACTGAATATCTGACCTCCACAACCCAGTTACTGGGCAATACGATACCCGTTAGTAAGGCTTCCAGTCTAACCGGATGCAGCTGAGTACCAGTATTAAACATGGAGCGACTGCCTATCTAACCTCCACGACTCAATTTCTGGGTAATACGAAGCCCCTTGGTAAGACTGGTTGTCAGACTTTCGGGCTTCTGATAACTCGTAACGACTGTCAAAGATCCACGAATTACAGCCGGGACCAAGGGCTTAACGTGCTTTCCAAAGCACGGAGGGGTCTTGGTATCTAAAAATGGTCACACATCTACGGTTCAACCGCGGCAAGTGTAGCTTAACCTGATGAGAGAATACAAATTCTCAAAATAAGTAGCTAATTGTATTTACAAGCATAAGTTATTTTTATTACTAATCAACTGAACGAGATTGACATTTATAAAACATTTATTCAATAAAACACGCAGCAGTCACTGTCCGAGAATCATACCGTATCATTTTACCAAGCGAAACACGACAGAATCAATCAGTTTATGAGTCTTTAAAACATTAATTAACTATTTACATACATTAATTATAGTGAGAAAACTATAATTAAGGTATGAATGCAAAGCGATTACTTTTACCAACATAACATACACTTATAGGTATCGTAATCAGCCTATAATGTTCCCACTGCTGGAACACACAGGCCTCCTCTCGGTGAGAGGGAGTGGGCCGTAATCTACCAAGCGAGCGCAGTGCGGGTAAACGTCACATGTCTTCGAATTATTGGTTCTAGGACATGCGGTTTCCTCACGATGTTTTCCTTCAGCGTTTTGAGAGCAGTGGTGATGAAATAAATATATAGGTACACTCAACTGTTAACCTTTTGCCCATGACTTCGTGCACGTGAAATTTCTTGTAGATATTAAGATAAATTATTTCCCATGGCACTCGGTAATACTGTAGCTTCCCATTAAAGAAAGAATTTTCGGAATCGGATCAATAGTTCCAAAGATTACTCCCTTATAAACAAACTCAAACAAATGTTTACCTCTTTATTGTATTTTGTCCAATAAAAAACCAAACTGCAACGCACAAGACGTCCTACCAAATATCAGTGACAATACCTCTCACTCAACAATTTTCAAATGAAACAAGATTGGATCCCACGGCAACGATGTTCCTGACCTATTTCTTTACCAGAAGCCACACGGTGACCTATATTAATCCGCATGCAGCATTGTACTTTCACTAAAACCATTATTAGTGGACTTGGCACAGAGTCCATTAAAGCTCTATGGACCCAAACAAAATCAAGATCGTATACAAAAAAAGTAAGTGGTCTCATTAGTTCCAAGGCATACCCCCTATCTTTCAATGTGTATACACTGCGTGAAATCACACTTTTTTCAATCACCTCTTATTCTTCGGAATTTCCACGCTGAAATTCTTCATGTAACAACTCAAAATATACTTTAACGCAATAAAAATAAAGTTGTTTCTGTCTTGGAAGCTCTACGCATGCGTAGTTTTGTTACCGCAGTGCGCGGCGCCTGTAAGACCCGATGGCTGAGCGTGTGGACTCCCCATAACCTACGGAAAAAAAAATAGTCCAATCATGTTTGCACATACATTTGTTCAAATGTATGGTCAATCGGAAACGGTTTAAGTATTTGGGCCAACGTTTGTCACGAAGTTTGACGTGTCGAAGTGTCATTGGACTCGACTGCAGCATTAGCGAAGTTATTTCGAAGTTATGTGCTAGTGTATTTTCTAAATTAATTGTATTTTCATTAGAAAAATACAATTCATTTCATAATGTTTTATTGTCACTATGTAAGGTTTTATTAAACTTGCCTTATTTAATAGTTACTATGTACTTAAATAAATAAGTACCAAGCTGTTGCTATATTAAAAGAGAGGTCACAGGGAGATGTTGGGTTCAAAACCGGGTCGGGAAAAGTACTGTAACTTTGGTTTACATTGTTAATTGCCAATTAGAAACTGTGTTTGAGAATTAATTCAATTAATTCCTTTCATTTGCCTATTACATGAAATCTTCAGTCATGATGATTTTCTTTCTTACGATATTATTTTAACAGAGTCTAACTCATATTTGCGAATGTATCTTTAAATTCTCTTATAAAATATGTAACATAATTAACGCAAGACCTCATTCACCCCAATTACAGTACTTAGGTATTGAGTAATAAGCTTATAACAACGACTAAAACTTTTTTTTTTAAATTGAAAACTGTTGTTATTAAGAATATCGTCTTGACAATGGCATTACTTTATGCATTTAAAATGGAGTCTTATTGCCTTGAAATGTGATTTAATTTTCTTTGGCTCGATCGGTAGTTAATAAAATAAAACATATTATTTTTTTAAAGTTACTGAAATCGATTCAGTAGTCAATTAATAACAAACTACTTTCAGGACTTGCGTTTATTCTGTTACACCGTGTTTAGATGTCATAAAATACATAAAGTCATACCTCTTTAGCATGTAGTTAAATGGTATAGGCAAAAACTACAGAAAGCCGCCTACTACAATCCTTACTTCTTGTACTCCTTTTGCGACGTTTAGTTTCATTTTCATTTCGTTTACGTTCAAATTCTGTATTCAGCACCCGTATTCACAAACATACGATTCACTATCGTATCGAAAATGACACTTGTTCGATAACCTGATTTCTGAACCGAAGGACCGGCAAAACGCTATTCACAGATCCGTATGGAAGGGTCTTTTTTTAGGTGTGTATACGGGGAACGCTACAAAATGGTAGTAAATAGATATTCGTGGTAGAAAATTTTAAGTGGTACATAAATGATTTTTATTGAGTATTTCACTATGGGCAACTATAGATTATGCATTCAGTAACTATTAACAAATAAAAAACAGTAAGCAATGACTTTATTAATAAATAAAAATTACTGATTTCTATTAAACTTGCTTTGTAAACTTCAACTTTCTGTCAAACCTGGAAATCTGGAATAATTATTTTTCTGAATCTTGTTTTGAGCTATAGAGATAATTGAGAACTACGCTGAAGACAAGGCTGTATGGTCGAAAGACTATAGCCTGCCCTTTTTGAGCGAATTAAAAAAAAAAAAAAAAATATTAATTGAGGAGTGAAAAATTAGTTTTTTTTTTTTACAGAAAAATGGTTGTATGTATTTTATCGGTATTTAAACAAATTACTATTTCCTCATTTTAATTTTATAAAACGTGGTACCTAATATTGAAAATGCATATTTTCAGAAAAGAGTGTCATTGGAGCAGCGGCAGATGCTCTTTGCATTCATGCAAGGGCATGAGGACCTTGCCCGGAGCCGTGTTTTGACACTTATTGCTTAGATTATTCTTTTTTAAACAATATTTTGTTATTCGATAACACTTCCGACAGCAAATACCTGTCGGAAGAATTGATGTCTTCATACCGTATATGAACTGTCAAAATTGTACGGTTTCGGATTTGTGAATAGCAAATATAGGATTTCGTCGATATCATTGACATTCGATACGGTACCAAACCGTGTCGTAGCTTTGTGAATAGCTATGCAGATAAAAACTCTAAAATGAAAGGCCCTCGGAGGTTGAAACAAAGTAATCAAATTCATAAATTGGAAACTAAATATTGAAACATCGGCCGAGCGCGCAATTTAGATGGTTCAACGAAAAAGAAATAAAATTTTTTTGAAGCAAAATTATCCGTAACAATATACTAAGAAAACACAAAAAGAAAACTGTTTAGAAATACGGATTGAACACAATACAAAAAGGAAATTGTAATCTTTCGTGATGATGATTTCCTTTTTGGATTGAAGACGCAGTTTGATTGGTTCAACGAAAAATAAATACCATTTTTTTGTAGCAAAGTAAACTGTAATAAGATGCTAAAAATACGCAAAAAAATAAAGATAGCTATTCATAAATATACTAGCAGCGCCCCGCGGTTTCACCCGCATAAGTTTCCCGTGGGAACATCGGGATAAAAACTATCCTATGTCCTTTCCCGGGACTCAATATACCAAATTTCATCTAAATCGGTTCAGCGGTTTAAGCGTGAAGAGGTAATAGACAGACAGACACACTTTCGCATTTATAATTATTAGTATGGATTGCTCAATCCAGAAAGGAAATTATAATCACGATGGCGTTTTAGTATTCAAAAGGTTCCCGATGAAATCTAAAAGTAAACTCAATCTACTTTTACTTCCGATGTCGAAAGTACCTAATCTGTTAGGGGTGGTACATACAAATGTTCGGGACGGCAGTTCTTGTTGAACAACAAAGCACGATTTGCGATTGCTGCACATTTTGCGTGGATTGCACGCATATTTTCTCCAACTTGTTCTTTTTGTGTTTTTTCTTTTTTTCATGTTTAACCACAAATAAACGTAATGTTTGAGTCGGCTCGGCACAATTCCAGCTAAACCGAGCGGCTCTTGCTCAAACATAGCAATGTTCAATCTTGCCGCCTAGCTGTGCCGTATAATGCCGAGCCGAACATGTGTGTAACAACCCTTACCTTTTCTTTGGCAACTCCTTGAAATAAGCTGACGTAATAATGAAGTCCGGAAATAATTGGAAGCGCTTTCGTTCAGCGCCTTTGTCGCTTAAATATCAAGTGCAAATATAAGGCTTCTGATTATTCTAAAGTTGCTAATGATATTCTTGTGTATTTAGGCAGAAAACGTATTTGATAGGCTTAAAGCAATCTAGCAGCTGAAACCTTATTGCTTTTAATTATATTTTAAGTGCTGAAGATGTGAAAAGGATGCTTTGATATGTAACATTGTACATATGAGACGTTATGTGAAATAATGTCCCTTTTTTTTTGTTTATTTATTTATTTAATTATTATATAATTACAGAGGCGGACTACACTACTACACTACACTACTACTTATTTATAGAGTCTCTATGTATGTATGAAAGTTTTAAAAGATAAAGCTTGGGGTTATTTATAAATTTTAATTCTTCGTATGCCGAACGTGCCAAACGCCTGAACGTGGATCCATACGAGACACAATGGTTTTTGATTTGTTTCTGTAATTTTATTACGGCATTATACAGAAAATTAGGAGTTCACATTTGGCAGAAAAGTAATTGTGCTCATAGATGACACTGACTTTTGTATATTCAAAATTGTTGAGGTACGGTCACGAACATTATTGTTTATCAAATTGAATATATTTCATACAACTGTCAGGGAATGACAGTTGTGATTTGAATAGTATATTATAGACTATTATACTATATATTATGGACAATTAAAGTGGTACTCAAATTGATAAACAATTATCTCTGACTTTACCTACCACAATCGATCGCTTTTTGTTTGTTACCGTTCATTTTAGATGTGTCACTGAACCCTCCTTAAAATGAACACAGAATAGGTCAATGACATAATAGATAATTATTATCAACTTATGACCACCTACATTTGTACTATAGGTACACCTCTGGCTAACCCTTTTGAGGAAACAAGGCGTGGTTATATTTTTTAATGTTAACATAAGACCCATATTGCTAAAGTTGTACGTCTAGACGCCAGCACATCAAGCTACTACAATCTGTCAAATTTCTTTGATTGATTTTCAACTTTATAAATATTAAGCATATAGTTCAAAGTTGATTAGGAAATTTTGAAAGTTTCGGGTAGCTTGGTGTGCCGCAGCTAGTCTCAGTACAACAACGCCCCAGATTTTTATCGTCTCACGCAAGTTACTACAGACAATGGAAGTTCATCAGACATTTTAATCCTTTTGGTTTACATTAAGTATTTGTTTAGTTTACAATCTTTTATTTCCTTCCTATGAATCTTACTAAAATAATAAAAGTCCTTAATTATACAAAAAATGGTATAATTATAATATTATATATTATTAATATAATATAATTATATATTATTATTATCAGGGTTGTAAAGCTTTCCTGGCGATATCAACTTAGACCCTTCTCATTTGTACCCTCATTAGTGAAGATCGAGAAGTCCTGATATAGTCGATGTCCTGTCACTTATCAGTAATGAGTTTACTTGGTATTTCACGACTTGTTTCGGCTTAGAAGTCAATTCGCACGAATTTACTCGCCCGAAACTGCGAAACGTCACTTTTAAATAATATTATTTTTTTAAGGCGACTGATGATTAAATTAATTTATTCGTGGGCGAGTCCGCATTTTTAGATTGATGTATTAGGCAATTGGCACATTTTGAATTGTATGCATTGAAATAAAAAAAAAGTAGGTACACGTTTTATAATATTTAACTCTTATCACTTCAGTGCGCTAGTGTCTTTTTTTCTTTACTTATTTTTCTATATTTAGCCCACAAATAAATGAACTTCTTGCGAGTCGCCCTTAAAAAATAATATTATTTAAAAGTGACGATTCACCTGTTTCGGGCGAGTAAATTCGTGTGAAACCTTTTTATCAGACAATCTTATTTCAGCATTAATCTACTTGATTCCTTTTGCACGATTCCTAATATCTTACGTAAAGGATCTTTTCATCCTTTAAAAGGCTTAGAATACCCTTCCATCCTTCAAAGATATACAGGTAAAATACTGACGGGATCTTTTCAAAGAACTTAGCATATCAAAATGTTACGATCGGCAAGAAAACATATCCTTTTTCTAATGTTTAGGACCGGGTTAATGATCAGTGCTACTTGTAATTCAAAAGTGGCTTTGACACCGGTAGTAGAGGGAATTTTGTAATATGATCTTTGACAGTTACCTAAAAGTTGAAAGCTGACCCGACGAAATTCGTACTGCCATTGAAATCAGTCAACCCGTTCTCGAGATATCATAAAAAAAAAAAACCATTCCATACAAGATGTATAAGAAAATTAATTATCTTTTTTTTGAGAATTTTTCACATACTTTAATAATTATTCTACTTTTCGGGGTGAGAAATCCAGCAATGACAGGCCTCGCTAGGCCTGACCTTGAGTTATAAATGGTGTAACTAACCCCGACTTTGTTTTATTTAAATAGATAAGTGTAGTAAGTAGTATCACAATAATAAACGCTTTATTCTTAGTAGTGGATGTCAAGATATTGTTCCTGAGTAGGTAAACAGGAACAATATCTGTTTTTTTTCTGCTGCAGAAAAAAATTCTAAACACCTTCCTACTAATTTGTGTATAGTTAATCTCGTACTTCACAAGGTTTGACAACATTCCCAGTTACTTAAAACTATACGAGTAGGTACTACTGAAAGTACTAGGGCTTTTAATTAGCTGCAGTAAAATGACACTTCTTAATAACTCATTTCGGACTGCGTTTAGAGATAAGCATGTCAAATAAGTATCGTTTGTTACACTATTCTGTACTAGAAAAACAAGGTTTGTTTGATGGCCGCGAAAACAAAAAGATGCCAATTTCAGTCATTTAATTATTAACACATATGCTGTCATTTTACTGCAGCTAATTAAAAGTCCGACTATAATTACGTACCCATTATTTTATTATTATTATTCCCAATACTATCATTAGTTCTAAGTATCTACATTGTTACTAACAAAATATGGACCTGGTCTGAAATAAATGTTTATTATTATTGTTATAATACCCGAATTCACAAACATTACTATGAGGTTTCACAGTTGCGCAGACGCACAGGGTTCCAAATCACATAGAAAAATAGACCTTGCAGTTTTATGCGGTGTAACTGTCATTTAATCTAGGGTGATAAATCAATGGTCGAAAATATAATAGTAAATAAAAAAAAGTCTGTAGGTAAATTGTGGGATCCAACGACAAAAATATTAAACTAGGATTCAAAAGTGGGATCCAACGAAAATAAATCCAAAATAACCTTTCATTTTTACAACACGTTGGAAAACAATCCTAAGCCGTCAAAAACACGAAAGCACTAATTACAATTCTAAACGAAGTTCAATTATGTAGAGGAAGTGCAGCATATTTGGAATAAATTATTTATTTCTAATAAATGTAATTGAATCGGAATTCGGTAAAAATATTGGACGTTTTCAATTGAATGGTTCGTATCGATTCAGCCAATCAATTGGGATCCGAGTGCCCTAGACAAGGTCAGTGATAGCGATACTTTAGTGTATTTACGCAATCAGACACGAAAGTACAGTAATTATAGACTGACGCTCAAACAATCAGGAAAAAAATGTCCACACTCGTGTTTTACGTGTTTAACTTGCATAATATTTTTGTCAGAGATGCGTGCGAGCGACGCCATATTGCACTCATTAACGCATGCGTCAAACTGAGTGTACCTAAGTACCTACTCACTACGACTTGTACTCGTAGTATGCTGATTCGGATAATAAAATATGATTTTTCCAGTGAGGCATGCGACAGACGCAAGATAAATTTATTAAATTGAGGTGAGGACATGAGTGTGGACGTACCCATTCATACATAATATCACATCTATATTCTGCGATGGGAAGGCAAAGGCTACTAGGCAAAGGCTTACTAGCTGCGGCCCGGTGTTTCACCCGCGTAAATGTCGATAACGTGGGAATATCGGCATAAAAAGTAGCCTATATATGAATCCAGGGTGTCAGCTACCTCCATACAAAGTTTCATCAAAATTGGTCCAGCCGTTTGTGCGTGAAGAAGTACCAAAGATATAAAACACACACACTCTCACAAACTTTCGCCTTTATAATATACCTAGTATATAGTATGATATACCTAGCATAATTATTGGGGAAGGCATTTGCCCAACAGTTGAACATAAATAGGATAACAAAAAAATATATAATTATAAATATCACTCACATTTCGCCAATTTGCTAGGTTTGTAAGACCCACACAACAGAGGGCCAGCCTATTGCCATCAACCGGGAACAAATTCAGGATCCGAACAGTTAGCACAAATATTATCCTTTTTGAAAACCCTAATAACACTTGGTTCGACCCGGGCATCCGACCCAGACCTCGACCCTAATCAGTCGAATCGAGTCAACGAGATCAATAACGATATGCGAGAGAACTCTTCGTTTTATTTCGTTTTAATATATCATCCTACACGTAGGTCTATTTAGTCGGCGCCATCTTTTATTGATCTAGTCTATATACCTAAGCTAAATTATTGCTATAATTAATGGGTACACCATTAATTATAGCAATAATTTAGCTTAGGATACAAAAAAAAAAACAGGGTCAAATTAAATTATCGAGAAAACTCTACTGATGTGATGGATATCGATATCTAAACATGATAAAACAAAAAATAAATTACTTTGACGATTTTTTTTTGTGTAGTAATCCTACCTCTTGAAATATCAGATTAAAATCATCTGTTTTTCTTTTATATACTTCACAGACGTGATTGGTACTTAATTGATATTAAGATGCCATTTACGACCCAAACGAAAAGTTAAATGTTAGAACATTAAGTGACAAACTGTGTAGGTCAAGTCTGTATTTTTCAAGGTATATGACAGTACTAATAATGTAGTACATATAAATGGAAATTCAATCACCATAGTTTGCGTTATGATTTTCCTGAAACTGGCTTTTAGTAACATAATGCCAAACAGTTACTTTTATACGCCACAACGTATAATTAAATAAATAGCAACCCATTAGGGTCAGATTACAGCGTCTTACTAAATGCTTATGAAAGTATACATTTACGGTACATAAAACAAAAATACAATTTGTAAAACAATTGTCCGTTTGTTTGTTCCGGCTGATCTATGAAACGGATTATGACATGACTTTTATTGGAGTTTCAAAGGCTACATAATTTTCGTCTTGGTAGCACGTTCCCATGGGATAATTTCCAACATCCACGCGGGCGAAGTCGCGGGCAGAAGATAGTTATTATTATTACATAATATAATGCAAATCAAGAAGGAAAGTCTTGGTCTAGTTATATTTCTAAGGAATCGTTATCATTGTTAATTCAGTCATAGTCATCTATCTAAGTTTCTGATTCATAGGACAGCTGTTTGAGAGTTCATCAAACTAATGCATGACTGGTAACGATAACTCCAAACTGTGTTAGTTTATGGTCAAGGTTCATGATTTTTGACAAAAACTTGGCACGTTTTCAGGTAATCCTTCGTGTGATTGTGATATGTGTGAACAGTGTGTTTTTTTTTTTTGACGCGCTGGGATGGATTGGATTCTCAATGCTCGGCTCAACAGCGATAGTTAAAATTCCAGTGCCCGATAAAACCCTGCCGCGATATTTTTACATCCGTGCGATGCGTAGGCGTACTGCCTCATAGGAACACATTGTAATGAAAAAAACAAAACAATTAAATTTAATTCAATATTTTATCAACAATGCCATCCATACCCACGACATTATGAGAAAATTCCAACCATCATGTTTTGCAAATACTCGTACATAAATAATAAAACACCTTTTTGGTTATATACATCTTCTTTTTAGGTGTTAAGCCGATAAAATACATCATTAGGTTTATAACATATTGCTGATAAATTGAGCACCTTTTGGCTTGCGTAACCTCGTAAATTCGCCTCATTCTCATAAATTACTTGGGTAAAGCCCTTTTCTGTCAGAAACGGTTATCATAAACAAAATTAATATAATCTATACAGAATCAGTGATCTTTAATAGCAGTAATAAACCCAAAACTTCGGGCTCGAGGACATTCGACGACTTGGCTTTGTGCCAAAATATACGACCAAAGTGTCGCCCCCTTAAGACATGTTTTAAAAAGTCGGGTTTTAAATCTGTACAGTGTTCTAGATATGAACGAAGAACATAAGTACCTATACAGTGAACTATATTTGCTGTAGAAATAGTAGTCTAACCCCAAACAGCCCTAAATAGTCTCCATGTAAAATACTGGTAAATGATAAATGATTTATTTTCTGTAAATAGGTTTGTACTACAAACACTTTTACACGTCAATCATATTTTTTTTAAACTAGATGATGTCGGCATTTCCTATCTGACTATTCTGAGAAGAAAGGCCGAAACAAACTCAGAGGTCATGGTCTCTTTTAAAGTCTAGACAAAATCTTGGTCAGATCATGTGAAGACCATGCTCACCGTCCGATCAGGACCAGACCCGTGCCGGACGGCGCGTACATGTTCCACGCGCACCTCAAAACAGATGTCAGCATCAGAGTAGGGGCCCGTTTTGGCTAAAGCCTGCCGGGTCAGCGGGATTGTCCGAAAGGGTTACCGCTGCCCCGGAACATAAAGAGCTAAGGAAGGAACACGGATGGGTTTTAGTTAGTCAGAGTCTGACACTTCCTTCCGCTCCACCCAGAGCGAGAGCGGTCATTTGATGATTTCACAGCCTCAAAAAAAAAAGTACGTGTCACACGAGCAGATTAAGGATTAAATGCCATTGTGCGAGTTTGAGGATAACTGAAGATTGATATTTTGTATTGTTTCTATTCACGTATTCATTTTACATAATCCATCCATACTGTATATACTAATATTATAAATTCGAAAGTAACTCTGTCTGTCTGTCCGTCTGTATGTTACCTTTTCACGCCTAAACCGCTTAACGGATTACGATAAAATTTGACAGATATATAGATTGCTTCTCGGGGAAGGACACAGGATAGTTTTTATCGACATAACTCGCGGGCGAAGCCGCGGGCGGAAGCCAGTAATATTATAAATTCGAAAGTAACTCTGTCTGTATGTTACCTTTTCACGCCTAAACTACTAAACGGATTTCGATAAAATTTGGCAGAGAGATAGATTGCATCCCGAGGAAGGACATAGGATAGTTTTTATCGACATACCTCGCGGGCGAAGCCGCAGGCGGAAGCTAGTTTTGGCTGTAAAACCAAGAGATTAACATAAACAATGAAAAAATTCTTTAGTAATTCAAAAACAACGGAATGAAACGAGATAAAAATAAAGCTTGTAGACGTGTTGTAACCATTTTAACTCGTTGAGTTGCAACACTTGAACGCGACAGAGGTTAAGAGGTAGTCTGCGCTGTCTACCTGAGAAATTCATTCATCAAATGTTCAGACGGACGGGTAGTTTTATATCTACTCGATTCACAGCTACTAAAATACTTACATGACAATTTTATATATCTTTTTGTCTCGGAAAGATTGGACGCTGTGGAAGCGCAGTAAATCATCTCAAACAATCACAGTAGTTTTCGCGCGCTTGACAATTTGTCAATGTTTTTTGCGATAATTTTCGTTCGCGAAACTGGCTCTTAGTGCTGTTTTTTGAGCGTTTAGCACACTGTTACAATTGCTCAAATTAGCAACAACGTTCGCATTAGGTTGTTATGAAATATTGTTACTAACATATTTGAGTCCATTGTTACTTGTATATCGATATATTTATAAGGAGTTACTGACTGACTGACATATCAACGCACAGCCGAAACTACTGGAACCATTAAATATAAATAGATATTAAGCAAGCGTGGATTTTTTTCTGAGTGAATATTTAACATTACTTTGCTCTGTAGTACAGACGCCAGCACATCAAGATACCCGAAACTGTCAAATTTTCCCAATCTACTTTGAACCTCAAACCAAATATGTTTTTTTTATTTGGTCTGCGCTGTGGACCTAACGCTTTAGCGATAAAGTTGAAAATCGAATAAAGAAATTTGACAGATTGTAGTAGCTTGATGTGCTGGCGTCTGTACAATGTATGTAATCTGTTACTAAGACTCCACTGTCCGTCTGTCCGTCTGTCACCATGCTGTATCTCATGAACCGTGATAGCTAGACAGTTGAAGTTTTCACAGAATGTGTATAAAATAAATATTTAAAGGGGCTCCCATACAACAAACGTGATTTTTTGCCGTTATTTTATATGTACTTAGTGTTAAATATTGTATGGTGGTTTTGTTGTTATTCATCATCATCATCCACATCTCGACTTCCCTCATTGCTGTGCATAGGCCTTTCTATTCTTGTGCTAAACCGCACGCTCCTGTGCCAGCTTCATCTAGTTGTTATTAGTGACCAAGAAAACGCTTCTATCCAATATATTGAAATAATTTCTTAATTTACTTATTCGTTTTTTTTTCATTGTTGGTAGAAAGGTGGCCTTTTTTAACCAAAGAATATAAAACACACAAGAAGTGTCGTATTTCCTAATAACATTCCAGCAACTACGATTATTTACACGATTTAGACCATTAATAATTCAATCGATAACAAGTTACTAATCGGGTAGGTAGCCCTCAGTATCCGGTGCGAGATAACGTAATATCCGCCGGCTATCCGTCACTTCCGGTAAGCAAACACCCAGTAAATGACCACTTATTTGGCGGAATATTTGTGACTGGATTCATACGAAACGATTTGTAACGATGATTAAAGGTATTTTTTGTAAATAAACGCGAGAATCTGAGTTTCCCGATATGAATGTACCTGCCATGGAGTTTTCCATGATAAATTCGTTTCGGGAAACTTAGACCAGAATTTAAATTTTACTTCAAGGAAAGCGTGTACCATCGTCGACCAGAGACCTAAAGTATATAGAGGAAATAAAAAAAAAAACACTTCAGTCTTACGAATAAAACTGAAGTGTCCTTTTTATCTTTCCTAATCACAATCCATTTTAATATTCAACGGCACAGCAACTGGTGCCGCTTATTTTTGTTACGATGTTACTGGAATCCCCGAAAAGGTTCGATAAGAGTGACAATGGCTGGTGACTGTCACCCTAGCGGCGGTCGCATCGATGATTGCGTGGCGGCGGTCTTCTGATGACAGAGATGCAGGGGAGCCACATTCTGGTACCACGTCCTCGAAGAAGTGCTATATACCAGCAAAATCCTGATGATATTCAAGCTGCTGAACCACTAATACGATGACCAGTCTTCGTAAAAGGTATCCTGCGCCGTTGTATTTATATTTTACTAGCCGCTGTTTTTTCCCTTCCTAAGTAAACCACTTTATGTATCCAGATAAAAAGTATACATTAACTCAGGGCATGGTTCACAATCTTTCATATTTATATTTTTCGTTGAATCGATCGGAAAACCGATTTGAGATAAACTAACTCAAATGCTGTTGAGCAGACGGACACAATATCATTGAATTTTGATTACAGATTTATTGATTTACGATAGAATTGTATCAGTTCTAGTTTCCATTTTATGAGATTCATTTATGCAAATCATTCGAGAATGGCTCTTCTCTAAGCTTGGTGTTCAAATATTTGCATAACGCATTACATAATTGGACAAAAGCTTTTCATCCTTCATTATTTACTTTGAGTGAACTCTCGTTTACTGATGCGATGGGGCTTTGAATTTCTGAATGCACTTTAAAGCTTAAATTAGCTTGTAAAGCCATTACAGTACAATTACAGTACGCCTCTACAGCTTTAGCCAGTTCAAACTAGTTAGAGAAGTGAACAATTTCCTGAAAAAAAAAAAGGAAATCTTACTTTGGCTTGAAAGCTATACCTACGATGATACTGAAAACCTTATCAGTAATCTCACCTTGTTGACAGTCTTAGAGCACACACACATTCACACTCCTGTCACACACCGGCAATCATACACCTACACCCACACACCCATCACACATCTTATAATAGGTTTATGCTACTCCCATTCCTAATGGTTATAATAATTACTAATATTGTAATTTTTTTTTATTCATTCAGTTTTGGTTCTCTTTTTCTTAATTTTTTTTCATTATTTTTTATTTAGGTATATTTGATATGTTTTTAGTCTAACTCTTATGCTGATATCCATGAAGCTGGAGAATCCTCAGCCCCTGTCATACAGAATGTTCTAGTTGGGGTCGAAACCTCATTGATGCAACGTATACCGATGTTTTAGAAAAAAAATACTGTAATTACTATATTTATAGTACCGAAATGTGGGAGTTGTGGAAGACCTACGTCACTTATTGATGAACTGTGTTCCATAATAGTCTCATAGAAATTATCTGTTTGGGGTCTCGAGGTTGAACCAAGTTGATATGGGCGCGTTATATAAAATTCTGTTTCAATCAAATGGTGATGATGCGAAGAGTCTGTTCAGGTTTTTTTTTTCATAGCAGCGTTTATTTTAATATTATTTATTTAGGGTATGAGAGTAGGAGACAGAAATACGCATTGCGGTTATAAGTCCCTTATTAAAAAAAAACGCAAAATTCTACCAATAATCGTGGGAATATGGTGTCATTAACACCATAAATAGGTAAACAATTACACTCCTTTTTCCCATGGGCTGAAACTACAGTAGATACGTCACCTGCTACGTCAATACAATAAATGAAGATATTATCAACATGTTCGGCGAAACATTTGATCGTAATTTAGCTACATAATTATCCATACTATATACTATATTACTATATATACCTTATATTAATATTATAAATTCGAAAGTAACTGTCTGTCTGTCTGTCTGTATGTTACCTTTTCACGCCTAAACCACTGAACGGATTTCGATAGATAGATTGTATCCCGGGGAAGGTCATAGGATAGTTTTTATCGACATCCCTTGCGGGCGAAGCCGCGGGCGGAAGCTAGTAATCTACATAGAGAGAACCATACTCAATATTACTCAAGCATGTATTTAAACTCAAAAGTAATAGATTTCATATTAATCTCGTAGATTCATGCTTGAACATCATAAATCACCTACCTACTAAAATATTTACAGAAAAGGAGCGTGTAAAATCTTTGACGTGAGCCACATTTATAAAGTCATCATTATAATCAAGGTATTATTTGATACTTGTTATTCTCAAAACATTACTCATTTTTATACTAATTGGGTATTTATACTTCAGTACATCATAATTTAATTCTACCTGTAGAATTTTAAGAGATGACAAATCGGTAGCGACCTTTCCAAAAGGCACTCCAAAATATTCCGGTTCAATTTTCTCATATTAAGGTACTTAAATGGAACTCCAAAAATATTAGCAAAAAAATTATATTTCATTTCTTTCATGATTATAAATCGTTTTACGGAGGGTCGGGTTCTGAATGATCGATTCCGGTTTCTGCAAGTAAGTAGATACGTAGATAGCACTCGCATTTTCGTCGAAACAACCACATCAGAAATCGAAAAAGCCTTACTTATCGAAACGACACGCGACGTCTTATTTTCACTGCGCATTCGGTTGCAAAACTTTATTTCTAGCTTTTTAATTATCAATACTTTTTGGTATAGCGTCATTGATTAAGACTGGGTGACTACTAGAGCTGGAGCAGTCATAGCCCAGTGGTATCGGCGCCGACTTACCGACTTGTAGGTCGTGGATTCAAACCCAGGCAGGCACTTTACTTTCTGTATTTAATTTCATCACCACTGCTCTCAGAACGGTAAAGGAGAACATCGTGAGCAAACGAACATGTCCTAGAACCAAAAATTTGAAGACATGTGACATCTACCAACCAGCAGGCCTGCGTGGTGTATTATGGCCCGCTCCCTCACAGACGGTAGGCCTGTGTCCTAGCAGTGGGAACATCATAGGCTGATTAAAACTAAAAAACAATACTGTAAACTTATAATTATCCAACTAAGTACAATACAAAAAATATGGGCCGTAGAAGGAATATAAAATAGGACGAAGCGGTAATAAATAATATTTTTTTTTAAATTGGGACGAAGGAAGCATAAATTGTTTGGGACGAACCAGGATTTATTGGAATGTAGGGCAAAAATTTTATTTATTTATTTACCATTTACCATTTATGTACACACATATTAAACAGACAAGAAAAAACAGAACAGAAAAATAGGTACAAAGGTGATGCTTATTTCATAAGAAATCTCTTCCAGCATACCTGCGATAGGAAAGTAAATAGAGAGATGTAGACAGCGTGTGAAAAGTATAGGAGACAGAAAAAAAAAAAAAAAAAATAAGTACATAAAATTTAAAAACAATACACTTAATAAAGTAGACAAATATTATGAGAATATACTTACATACATACAAATAAACATACATACTTCTAAAATAAATATCATTAGAATGTTAATTATAACGTAAGCAAGATAATAAATACACACACAACTATGATAAAGTGGAAAGATAGTGTTCTTTCACTCTTCTCTTAAAAACTGCAACAGTTTGGCAGTCCCTAATTTCAGGTGGTAGTGAATTCCACAGCCGCACCGCGTGCACTGTGAAGGAGTAAGAGTAGAAGTCGGTGGAGTGGGGAGGGGACTTAAGAAGGTTTTTAAGATGCGACCTGCAAGGTGCATCAGAAGGACGGGCGTAGGAAAAACGCTCCCGCAGATAGGATGGTGTTTTAGGATTGTGAAGGAGATTGAACAGCAGACACAATATCCGAGAGTTCCTGCGAAGTCGAATGGGGAGCCACTTGAGTATCTTGCGAAAGTTGGAGACGTGATCATACTTTTTAAGGTTAAAAACAAAACGAATACAGATATTTTGCAAACGCTCAAGTTTATTTAAAAGCTCCTCGGTGGCATCCAAGTAACAGGCATCGGCGTAATCAATAATGGGCTGAATAAGGGTTTGAGCAAGAGAGATTTTAGTGTTCAAGGGCAAGAAGCCCTGGAGACATTTCAACGAATGGAACGTGTAGTGCACTTTGCGACTGACTTGCGCAACATGAGCAGACCACGACAAGTAAGAGTCCATGGTCACCCCCAGGTTTTTAACCGTGTGTGCGTATTCAATCTGAACTCCATTCAGACAGAGTATAGACAGCGACGCAACATCGAGCCTATTGCGCATATACCTGCCGCCGATAATTATGGCCTGGGATTTCCTAGGGTTGATTTGCAGTCCAAAAGACTCCGACCACTCACTAATCAAATCCAGGTCACTGTTCATGGCAGAAACAGCGGCTTCCGCATCTTCCCTTAGGAAATTATTGTAAAGCTGCAGGTCGTCGGCATAGAGATGAAAGTAGGAAGAGATGACTCTGGTGACAGAGTTAATAAAAATAGAAAAGAGAAGAGGAGAGAGAACGCCACCTTGAGGTACACCTGAGGTAAGAGAGCACCAATCCGAAAACGACTCGTCAAGACGGACCCGCTGTGAGCGGCCTTTAAGATAGGAGTTGAACCAACTAATAGTGGAAGAGGAGAAATTTAGAGATTTAAGGATCCCTAGGAGGATGTCAAAATCGACAGAGTTAAAGGCACTGCTAAAGTCGAGAAGTACAAGTAAAGTAAGAGATTTGTGGTCCATTGCCCAGCGGATGTCATCAGTAACCTTCAACAGGGCCGTCACTGTACTATGACCAGGTCGAAAACCAGACTGAAAAGGACTAAGGAGGTCATTCGCAGACAGAAAGGCAGAAAGTTGTTGGTGAACAATATGCTCAAGAACTTTAGAGAGAAATGGGAGGATAGAAATGGGACGGAAATCAGTGGGAGAGACGGGTTTAGGAATTTTGGGTAAGGGTATAATATGAGCTTGTTTCCAGGCCTCAGGAACAGTACAAGAAAACAAGGAGAAATTAAAAATGTGGGTCAAAACGGGAAGTAGTGTAGGGAGGATAGAATAAAAATTCGGGACAAATGAAGAATAAATCCAGAATAGTCCTCAAAAATAAGCAGGTGTCAATTGAAAATGCCTACGATGCATTCATAGGGCGTCAACAAGCGGCAATCGGTTTCAAGACGTTTCTTATATTTATAACGACTTTCATACAGAATTGACATATACTTTTTTACATAATAATTATGATGATATTGTTAAATAAATCGCTAACAAGCTTTTTTAGAACTCGTTTCATTCAGAAGGTACACTGTGCAAATATCATACCGGCATCATAAACACGCATCAGTACACTTCCACGATGATATTATTCATAGAAGACAGAATATACAGAAATTCAATACGTATGAAAATAATGAATACCTTTTTCCCAGTTCGGGAAATTTTGTAAGCACATACTCGTGGGCTCTAATTAGATTTTCATTCGTGCAAATATTATTAAAATAAACTTTTCAGAGCTGTATGTTTTCAGCGCTTAATGTTATGTTATGAAAAGGGAAAATTATCTCGAATTGGGTCAGAGATTATGGAAACCATTTTTTATTCCTTTTTTGTTTAGAATTTTCCCATTCATGTTCTGCAGTACGATTCTGTAACCATCTCACCGTGAAAACTTAGGTGAAGTGAGCGTGGAGTGAGCTGTCATTAGTGTAAATCCCTATAGCATCAGATGGAATGACAGCTCACTTCACCTAACTTCTCACGGTGAGATTCTAACAGAATCGACCGGCTGGTCATTTATATATACAACATACAATTCTTTCACCATTATGTAGGTAATTGAGAAGCGTCTAATCACGATAGATTCGTCTATTATCTTGTCTTATTTTGTACGTGGTTCTCATTTTATTGTACGAGTCATATTGCGAAGCATTATCTCCTTTGATGACCTTACATCTTGAGGCCGTAACGACCACTCACATTACGGATTTTGATGAGGTCAGACCATGTATGGTAGGCTTAGACATTCATACACAGAAATGTTTTGTAATGTATTAAATACATCCCGCCTCGTTGGTGTAAAGGTCGTAAGCGCTCCTGCTGAGCACGAGAACCTGGGTTCGGTTCTCGGGTCGGGCAAAGTGTTGTGGATTTTTCCATTTGTAATTTCTCAGTAGCAGCTTGGGGTCTTGAACTCGTGCCCCAGTCCTGATTGGTTTCAATAGGCTCGCTACGTGGGACTTAAACATAAACATAACTGTCAAAATGTCGATGTCGATGTAACTACAGGTGTGATGTTAATGTGTATTAAAATAAAAATCAGCTGTTCCATACATTTTAACCGAGTTGGTATGACACTTTTGTAAGAAACAGCAGATTTATTTTTCGACAGAGACCGGCAAAAAATTTCGTTGGCCATGCCTTCGTATAAAAATTCAGTTTTACAAACTTCACAAAAACTTTAACAGCCCTCATTTATATGCCCTCTAAACATGACGCCATAAATTTTAAAACCAGAAAATCTTTGAACTCGACAGTCTCTACACTAAAACCATTAATTTAAGCATTCATTAGTGATAAACATATCCACCTAACTTTTAAAGTTAGGTGTATATTTGTCGGTGACGGTGGTACAAGGCAGTCCTTGGTACATGATTGTGACATGAAATACATACCTACTAACATTAATAGTCTGAAGTTTTAACGTGCGCTGGAGGAACTTGGTCGATCAGAACTCGTAGTTATTAAAGAACGCAAGATATCGGAAAAACTCGTCTCTACCACACTCTCTTACATGTTAGTGGGCATAATCAGGACTGAGAGTTGGTTTATAAAACAGTGGAATGAATAATGAGAGACATTGAAACGATCTCATGCACCAAAAGTCATCAATAACCTAACCAAACGTTTTCGAAATATATTGGAGTCCACTTCGAATCTAAATCGAGATGCGGCTGAATATATCAAGGCATGGTTCAATGCACTGGCTAGTTCCAGCATATTTAAGAGAGCGAATGTTAGCTGAGCGAATATATCGTGCCTAATTTAGGAAGCAGAGAACATAGAAGACAAATGTAAGCATTAGGTCCTTAATGCGATAGGTGGAACGTCTCACAGTTTATCGAGCACATTTAGCAGCTCTGGAAAATTGAGTCTTTAACATTGCTCGAGTATCTTGGAATAATTACTGTAGTAAAAACTAAGCGGAATTAGTTACAGCCAGTGCACTTTTAAGTGATTTCATCAGTTGGAGCTAAGAGAAAAGAAATAGAGAAGTTTTGCATTCAGAAAGCTTAATCTTTGATATAAAGATGAAAGAGAAGTTTTACAATGAACAAGCTTTAGGTTTGAAAGATTCGAAGCTGAAATCACAAAAAAATTTTAGGGCTGTGGTGGTGCAAAACTAATGTAAAATGTTGTATGTTACCCAAATTGGTTTCCGCACTTAAGGGTACACTTTGCCGATATTTCTCCATACAAATTTCGGGAGTGTTTTACTCCACTGTTTGACTATGTACATCCAAAGTTAAACATTCTTTCGTTTTGTCTTATTATTAATTTTGTCTGGACGGAAGCAGAATTGTAAAATAAAAAGCCATTAAAAAGTTATGAGCCAACAAAGATTCGGTTTTTCTTGCTAATTTTAACGTAACTTTGGGCGTAAATAAGTAATAAAAGAAGGATAAAATCTTCAAAACAAAAACCGTCCCGACAAAGATCAATTATCGAAGAGTTCAATAAGCTTTATTTGTAATTGATTTATGCAGTGGTTTTTTCAGAAAACTCGATCTTCCAAAGGACGTTTCGTAATTTTTACGCGCTCGTTTTACTATGGAATTATCGTGCATTTCACTCAATAATGTTCGCCCTGGCGCGGTGCGGGGGGAAGACGCTCACGCACACTTGCACAATACTGTCTTGCGCACTTTTCGAACTATTTGGACTCAGTCTGCTGCTGCCGGCTGCGGCCCATGTCGTTCGTTTGTATGTAGACTAAACTCCTTTGCGCTATAAATTATTATCATTCGCACGTGAACACTACATTGACCCCTGGCTTGAACTTTGGATTTCGATACTACCTACATTATCTGTTTGACTTCGCACTACAATTTGGACTTCGTATTTTCATTTGAAATTGGAATTGTTGGTTTGAGTGGACGCTGTATCAGTGAAGTTGTATTGGTTGATTGAGGAACTGGTGTGATTTGTGAACAACTACAAATAAACAATGGGTAAGTCGTACAATTTCTTATAACTAACCTATTTAGGTAGGGACCTCCTTGAGCATATTTTTTGTTATAATATAGGTAACTAACTTCTGCCCGCGTCTTCGTCCGCGTGAAATTTTTTGATCCCCCGACCCACCCCGTCGCATCACATCGCCTTCGCTATTACTACTCAACTCCTAAGGGTCCTATAGCCTTCCTCAAGAGTTGGGCAATCAAATGCAAAAAGATTTTCATAAATCCAACCGATACTTCCAAGATTTGAGCTTTCAAACTAACAAACTCTTTAGCATTATTATTTGTATTATTTTAAAACTATGATATCTTCTAAGATATTCATTGAAATCAAGTGATGTCAAGGGCAATTTTGTTCAACATTAAATACTTGTGATGAATAATGTGTTTATTTCAATAAGGTAAAACATGATGATAATAAAAACACCTTCACACATAATGCATTATTTTAGAACAAATTTGATTACCATAAAAAAGGTTATAGTGAGTCAACCTTATAAGGTAGACATACGCTGTCGCGGCCTTTTTTTTGTACATTTAAAAGGGATTTATTTATTTATTTATTTTTGAGTAACTTTAACCGTTTACGCAGCGTACGCACGCAACGGAAGCTCACAAAAGGAATATATTTTTTTCCGTTCATTTTTCATTGATGCTCGGCTTCTATTGATCGTAGTGTGATGTTATATAGCATAGCCTTCCTCCATAAATGGACTATTCAAGTATCGAACACAAAAATATTTTTTCAATTCGAACCAGCAGTTCCTGAGATTAGCGCATTCAACCAAGCAAACAAACTCTTCAGCTTTATAATAATAGATTATATAAAATAAATTATCTTTTAGCTAATACATTTTGTGGCTTTCTGCACAGCTAAGAGCCTAAGACTAGGGGCTTGTGGCTTGAATGAAGACCGGGCGGCGGCGCGGCGCGCGGCCGGGCTCGGCGGCGGCGCGGCGGCGCGGCGGCGGCGTACACACACAAGGTACCTTATGTAGGCAAGACGCTCGCTCAGAAAGCGGCGCGCTAGTAACTTTTATTTTGTGCTCCTGGAAATGGGGGGAGGAGTGCTCGAGTAGTATTTAGTAGGTATCCATACATAATTATATCTAACCACTATCCCTTACCTATTCCTAGCTCGTGTTGTTTGTATTTTAAGTAGGTAACAAAAATGTATAATACATACATACTTATGTATAAAGTGAGGTTTATAACATAATTTATCGTAAAATCAATGGGCAGTCGTGAACTCGTGAATTAGGTGAAAACGGTGGCCTTTTGATAACGTATGTAGGTATGTACCTGTTTTTATATCGTACTAAGTACTCATATATAGGCATACTTGTACTAGCTTTTCCCCACGCTTTTACCCCCGTTCCCGTAGGGCCGTAGGAATCTATCCCACTGCTCCGCTCCCATGAGTCGCAGTGTGATGTTTCATAATCTGTACCTAACATAATCTTTCTCAATAGATAGGCTACCTAACACAAAAAGTCGGCCAAGTGCGAGTCAGACTCGCGCACGTAGGGTTCCGTACCATTTTCTATAAAAACGGCAACAAAATCATGTCTGTTCTATCCCCCCTTAGATAAATGTTTTATTTTAATTTAATTATTTATTTTTAAAGTGAATATATAAATAAATATATATTGAATATATAACTAAATATTCTATAAATATTTCAAGCGTCTACCTGTTGCCGTTATCAATATCGAGCATACACGAGCAAAAAAATCACGTTTGTTTTTTGGGAGCCCCCTTAAATATTTATTTTATTCTGTTTTTTAGTATTTGTTGTTATCCACACGGAACCCTAAAAAAAGCTTAAACTGGTACCTAGTTTGTAAGATTTGCGCGTTCAAACAAACAAACTCTTCAGCTTTTTAATATTAGTTGGTAGGTACTTAAAAATATTTATTATAAAGACGAAAATTCTTTATTAATATTTATTATAAAGACGAAAATACCTTTTTGTGCTATTTTTTCACTCCTAAACCACTGAATCGCAGGCAAAAGCCAGTACAAAAAAAATGAAAACGGTATATAAATAAATACATTACTTTTATAAAATAAATAAATAATAGTGTGTAGGAAAATATATTACTTTATTATTACAGGGTCAAATTAAATTAGCTAGCGAAATTCTGCAGACGTGATGGTATCGTTCCCTAAACACTATAAAATAAAAATCAAAAAGATTTGGTGTATTTTTTTGGGGGTCAACGACCACTTCTAGATTTGTTACTTGAAGTTTAGTATGAGATAGAAAAATCTGTTTTCTTTTGTTTTATCGTATTGAGAAATCGATACCAACCACGTCGTGAAGTTTAAATAAAAAAAAACTGTAAATTTAAACTAATAATATTACAAGTGTCTCCTACACTGAGTTCGGTCATTGACTCCACTAAAAGTCATAAAATTATTTTATTTTTTTGTTTTATTATGGTTAGATATCGACACCCATCACGTCTGCAGAGTTTCGCTTGCTAATTTAATTTGACCCTGTATATAATGTTGGTTTTTTTATGAAACAGATCCAAAAGAGAATTGGTGAAAGGAGAATTGTACCGTAGCTGCGTAGGTATACCTAATTACCTACCGCCGAAGACCGACGCGAGGACGATCGGATCGGATCGCCGCCCGCGCCGGCGCGTCCCCCTGCGCACGGACCGCGCCCCTCGGGCCCTCGCCAGTCCGCTACAAACCTCAACGCCAATGCATTCCATAAATTCTTTCTTCCTTTCACGCCGCGCATTTTTGTTATTATTGATAATAAACATTTATATTTTATTTTATTTTATAGTAGTGTTTCATTAATAGGTATACCTAAACCTATCCTAACACACTACAAAATCACCCTTATAATAATTGAGTAAGCAACTGACAACCCTTGCAATCTGCCGCTACTCACTCAAAGTTACGAGTTTGATACCTACCTACATACCTACCCACCACTACATACCTATACCCCAATAACTTTAGGTAAGTACTTACATACTATATGCAAACAATATTGATGTGTCACGTCTTGAAATTCATATAACTCTAGAACTTACTCAAATTATTATTAATTCGTTTGTAAAAAACACTAGATTTTCAAACAGTAAATAAAAAGATGTGTCAAGATTGTTTACATTTACCTAAAGTTTTTGTGTATTGATAAAAAAATAAGATAGGTAAATAATCTTGAAAACAATATCTAGGTAGTCAATTACTAAGTAATGCGGCATAACATAAACAGTAGGTAATAATAATATCACCCCGCCCGACCGGCTGAGCGTCGGGCGACCGATGACTCAGTTGAATGGCGGTGCATGTCAAACAGAATGTACTAGCGTTATAGTGCATGTGTGCATCGTCTAACGTGTCGTTTCAGTTCGGAACGGTATTTGTGTGTGTTGAACTAGACATTGTGCGTGTAGACTATCGTCTAACTGCTCATCACTGATACCATCTCTGTCAGACACGATGCGAGTTGAGACAGCGTGCTTTTTGGCCGCGCCCACCTGTGAGTTCGAGCTCGCAACTAGTTGGCTCTTAATTCTTTAAGTGGACCATTGTACTTGATTATGTACATGTAATGCAGTAAACCAATCAGTAATAAGTAGTGGATAATGGCTGCTCACAAACAACACATTAACTTGTCACATAGTTGACATTTACAACTAACGTTCAATTGCTTTCATTATACACCATTGCACATCTAGTTGGTTCAGAATATCTTTAGATCCGTATAGGTATATTATGTATATACCTACACACATAAAGTCATGCCGTCTTCCCATGGGGGTAGAGAGAAACTAGAGAACTCCACCTGCTTCGATCCTTACATACTCCTTTTGTCTCTTTTACGTTCATAATCCTGCCATACACGCACGGCGGTTGCGACGACTACGCATCTGACCTTTATCTGGAACAGGGACCTATGTAGCTATTCTAATATAAATTCAATGAATTTGAAATATAATAAAAATATATAATTGATAGTACACGATGTGAAAGAGGAAGCCATTACTCATCAATTTGATAGTGTGAATTTTATTTGGTTGAGGAATTTCAGCTAAAATTCAAATGAAGTTTAATTGATCCAAGTCGACAATAAAGATTTTACAATAGTAGTTGATTCAATATTTTTAAGTAAAGAAATAAATCTTTCAGCGAAAGATTAAATTAATGAACTCGTTAGACTGTGAAATCTAGATTGAAAATGATAATGAAGCACTCAATAACAACAGGCCATCAAAACGTTAGTAAGAAAAAGAAGATGGTATAGTAAAGATAAACAAATCACTAATGGAAGTTACAGATAAAACGTTTTCCTTGAAATATAATATCACGAAGATTGCCAATATTCAAAGAGAAATGATAAATAACACAGCAACGAGACAGTAGTTTTGCTTAATAAACAAAGTTCTTGGAACTTTAATGAATGTTGATTAAGGAGATCTTGGCATGTTGTTGAACTAGCTAACGACTTACTTAAACATTAACTGACTCCTACAAGTTGATAAGATAACTTGTGCACTTCATATTCAATGAAGTTTGATTACATTTTGTTGTAACCATTATGATTGGGTTCATCATGTAAGATGACGTAATAACGACTGTGTAATCTGTCCTTGAGTTGGCAGATGTTAATATTATGTAGATGTATTATGAATGACTTCTGCGTTTCTTTGTAAACATCGAAATACTTAACTGTATTATTTAAAAAAATATTCTGTTACATCAACAAATTTCACCATGACATAAAAAAAAACTTTTCTAGGTTTGTATAATCCATACTAATATTATAAATTCGAAAGTAACTCTGTCTGTCTGTCTGTCTGTATGTTACCTTTTCACGCCACCACGTTCACCACGTTCACGTAAACCACTGAACGGATTTCGATAAAATTTGGCAGAGACATAGATTGCATCCCGGTGAAGGACATAGGATAGTTTTTATCGACATAACTCGTGGAAGAAGCCGCGGGCGGAAGCTAGTAAGTACATAAATAGGTAATACGGCCTGGCATCCGCAACTCCACGTCAAAGCGCGTATTTGGCATATAAAAGAGGGACACATAAGGAAAGACTGTTCTAAGGATTTCAATAATGTCAGCGGGATTGTCCGAAAGGGTTACCTCTGCCCCGGAACATAAAGGGCTAAGGAAGGAACATGGATGGGTTTTAGTCAGTAAGAGTCTGACACTCCCTTCCGCTCCACCCAGAGCGGGAGCAGTCATTTGATGATTTCCCACTCTCATAAAAATAAATAAAAGAAAGGATTTCAATAATACGTTTTTTTTTTTCTTTTATTTATTTGTATATTGGAAGGTGCGTTTACTAATATTACGTGAGACGTGTGATCTCACACAAGGCTAAAGGAGTAGTACAGTCACAATGAGAAAGTAAGAATTTCGGTCAAAAGGTAAGGGCGGGCTCGGATAGTAAAACATAATATTTATGAGTTAGAAAGAGAAAAACGATACTGTTGAAGTGGGATCGATTTGTTTTTGTTATACGAGGCAGATTTGTATACAGAATAGAGAATGAATAAATTTTATTCTTTTCTGAATTTCGGTTTCTCCGAAGACGCTGTTGTCTCTCAGTCTTTAACATCCTTGTACGGTTACAAAGACTGAAATATAGGAGACAGCAAACAAATCCATAGAACATGAAAATAAAGGTTTGATGGTACTGAAAGTTTTGAATGGAACAAGAGACGTGTTACAACCAAGATGGCAAAGAAACTGCAGTTACGACTTTCTAGACAGTAGTCTTCTTTCTACGCACCTTCACCGTTACATCATAACACATTTGTCTAAGTCGATCCAATCTTCGCAATAACCTAACTTATAGTTTCGCTACTAAGTCTTGTTTTTCAACTTGTCCGAACTATGAACACGAACGAAGTTTTTGTATTTTTCTGTATCTGGCCTCGGCGCGAATCAGATTCTCTTATCTGCCGTGGTTTCTAAAGAAAGTTGCGCTCGCTTACTATGTGATCCGCATCTTAATGTAAAAACTCTGATAAGTTCCTTATAGGTAGTAATATTGTACAAATTGTGTTTATCACGATAATATAATAATAATATGTCCTACAAATGCAAAAACTGTCCGAGCTTACATTCACCGAAAAATACAAAGCCGAACATTGAATAAAAAATAAAATACCGTCACGTTATACAAATTTTAATAAACTACTTGAAATTCAACCCCATTCCTGTAACAATAAAAAATAACTCGTCAGCGAAACATTTATTATTTCACTTCTGTTCCCAGTACTTTCGAAATAAACAGTAAAAATAAAAGAGTACATACGTACTTCAACCGGCTCACTCAATGTAACAAATGTAAGGAATCAAAAAACAGGGCGAAAACTACGTGCCAAGAAATCAGTAGCTAAAAAAACCGTGACGTTTATATTCTAAAAACTCTAAAGTTTTTCGACTTTATTCAGCTGGTCCTTCGAGTCGGGATCAGTTGGCAAACGTGACTGGAGTCCGCATGACTGACTAACAATAGATACATTTTCCTGTACCTGATGGTGTCCCGGACCATTTTACGATATATTTTTGAGTGGCTTTGTGGATAATAACTGCAAGGGGAGGGTGAATGTGGGCCGAATTGCAATTTAGGTAGAATGGGTTGTTTCAATTTGACGTATTGAAATAACGATTTATATGGGTAACTTTAATGTTCGACCGGAATATATATTTTATGAGTGTTATGAAAAAAGTGTTTCCTTCTCAATTTCCCGATTTTACACAAATCGTGACCGGTTCTTTATTGAAAAATTTTGCTCGTCTCGACACTTTTCCGACACTAATCCATTATTAGAAGTGAATGAACCACATTAATTTTCTACGTTATCTACGTCAAGAGATTTCCAATTTTATTGACTGCATCACAACATCTTAAATTAACTGCTAGTCTTCCTATAATTTTATCACTACGTGTTCATACACACAAGCGGCTAGGACTAATGGCAGAGGTAACTGCAGCCGTCGACAACGTGACGCTCGTGAATTTGTACACTGTACTCAATTACACGAGCAGCATGTTGTCGACGGCAGCCGTAGACACGTGTCGACGGCTGCAGTTGCCTCTGCCGTTGACGCGTGCCACTCCTGTTAAGGCACACAAAAGCAGGACCAGTCTAAACCTAAGAAGCAAACTACGCAGTAAGTTCCTTTAGCAGTCCCTCAGTGCAGAAATAGGTTACACTAGTTCTCAAAGGCGATGGCCCAATACTGTCAATGCTTGAACACTATTGTAATCATTTAACTCAAGATATAATAGTACGACGCTTCAGTACTTATCTCCCTTGAGGCGAACTTGAACAAAGTGTCGGATACAGTGGATAACAAAAAAAAGACATTAAAGAATTCCTTTTGACCTTTCTTCTTGATTATAAGTCTACATTTGAAAACAATGCTGTCACATTATAGAGATGTATATATATTTTTCGAGGCGAAAATATTGTAAGACAACAATGACGAAGATTTTAGGATAGAATTTTGAAATGTGTTGACATATAATTATTTGCTAGGGAAGATTATTTTTCTGTACAAACAACAACGAAAATTTTCAACCAAAAAATAAAGGAGGTCAAGCATGAGCTGCTTAAAGCCCCGTGCAAGTTTTAAGAGACTTAGAACTAGTGGTGCGTCTCGGCAACAAGCTGTAAATGTACAGTTATTGTGCACTGTAATTTTTAAAATTATTATACACAGAGAAATGGGATTTCCAGCTGAAATATTACTGCAGTGTGGGTAAATAAGTAGTGCTCACTTGGGGAATGAATCTTCGCTTACAATTGTAGCAGGAAAAATATTTTATGAGAGTAAAAACAAGCAGAAAATACTTGTACCGCTTATTGCAATCAATCAAATTCCACAACAAGCGAGTTCGGAAACCTTAATAAAAAAAAAACAAGTGAATGTGAAGCTCAAAAAGAACAATCAAAAAATTGGTCTGCATCGAGTGAGTTTTCAAACGCAATCATCGTGCAATTCGGTGAAATTGGATAATTTTCTGATATACAATTATAAATTGAAAATTAATTTATACAAATATATTCACAAAACACAAAACAACTAACAAGACTCAATAACACCCAATTTCAAAGTATTCAACACAAACAAGGATTTTGTTGTTTTCGAATAAAGGAAAAATAACAAAATTGGCGAAAAATTTAATTTCCGCGAATTTAGAAAGAGCGTTAAACTAAGCTCATTTTCGCATAAATCGACCATCTATCTGGTTTCATTTTATCAAACTTCTTAAGACACAAAATGTAAATCACATTTTCTTAGAAAGAAACGCGTAGTCAGATTTTTCGTACATTCGGATCAGAAAACATCTTCAAAGGGAAAAACATCATCCAATGTGAATAAATTTCAAGACACTTGATAAGGGTATACATGATTTTTAAATAAGCTGTCGCGTACATCGACCTGTGTATATAAATGCTGGCTTTTCTCCCTGAGAAACCGTTTCGTTGGCAAATATTTACCTACCCAGTCCAATACAAGCGACAAAGAATATACGAACGGGAAAAGTCTTTAATGTATTATGTTACTTTTAAGTTGAAATTTTACGGAAAAAGGCAGTAATTATCACGCTTGAAAGAAGGCGGAATAATTAATTCAAAGAAAACCTTTGTTGAGATGGGTGCCCTTCTTACAATGTAATCTCTTGCGTTGTTAAAGTTTTATGGAAGAAGGAAACCCTATTCTGCTTTTGAATATAAAATTAAACCACCCAAGGTTTAATTTAGCATCATCACCTGTATTCATAATATCCACTGTCATGAGCGCCACTTAGAGAAAATCTTTTTAGAATAGGTCGCTTTTTACAATCTAAGCTATATCGTTTTTAAAGTTCTAAAGAAGAGAGAAATAGTATTCTTCTTTTAACTAATTGAAGAGGTGATTTAATTTTAACATCATCACCATTATTCATAACATCATTACTATTATATTTACTGCCTTAGAATGGAGTGTCACATAGAAACTCCACAATTAATTTGCCGTCTCTGTCTTCATCATTACTCTAAAACCTATCTTTTGAATATTCAAAGTTGGGTGGTTTAGTTTTAGCATCATCACAATTATTCGTAACATTAGCACTATCCTATTAACTGCAAGTTTTGTGTCGACGGCTGCCGTCAACGCGTGTTAGTGGCAGCCGTTGACGCATCGGCGGCTGCCATCGACAACATGCCGCTTGTGTATTTGACCACCGTACTCAAATACACGAGTGGCAAGTTGTCTTCGGCGGTTGCAGTTGCCGCTTTCGTTGACGCGTGTCGCTCGTGTGAATGCACCGTCTAAAACCTATCCTTCATTATCCGAACTATTCTACCAACTTCAGTGCTACGAGTAACTAATCCTTATTCATTCTGTCTAACTTTTACCGCCAAATAGCTCAGCCGCAGCGCTAAATTACACAAGTTTTGCTTTCGACATTTCTATTGCGGATATAAGGCGTGGCATTTGGCAATCCGTTTCCCTGACTTCCCTTTGCTTCGACACTTTCTTGTCATGGATAAATGGTGGCGCTTAAAGTCACATCTGCCGTTGGACATTGATATAAAGTTTTTCTGTAACTATGTTTTGTGGATTCTGTTAATCATTTATGTCGTTGGGTGCACTATTGGGCCCTTTTTACACGGTATGGTTTCTTTACGGTAAAGCGTACTTATAAACCGCACCGTAGGAAAAACGCGTTTGTCAACAAGCTTCTGTAGTGATCCATACAACACTGACAACCAGGCCTACACACGGCGAACAAACCGTAGTTTTTCATGGCAAGAAATACGTGCGTGTACAAAGGGCCATAAGTCCCAAATTGTTCATGTCTTCGTCAACCATTATTTTATTTTCATTCATTCCTGTTTTTCTCTTCATTTTTGCTTAGAAAATGAGCAGTTACTTATCAAGCTCTAAATGGCTTACCATTAATTTAATTTAATGCTCTCTCATAACGTTCGTGAAACATAACGTGCATGAAATTCACGAAGTTTTCATTTTGTTCTATAAAAGTAAACGAAAATTTCTTATCGTCCTGATTTCCTGACACGTTGTTGTACCGACGGAGTTGCGAACATTAACGCCTAAAAAGACGTGAAATAAGTTATAAATCTTCCTTTCAGTCTCGCAAGCATTGATTTTACATCCTCTACTACGTAAAACTGGGCCCAATTGTGAACGAGGTAATTTACTGAAAAATCCTTTGTTAACTCATATTCATGTTTATTTATTTGCGTTCCACAAGGTAAAACAAAATGTTAACAAAAGGCTTATTTAGAGCTAAAAGCCGCTGTAGACCCTGTAACTCGAGAAGCGTATCCTTCACAGGCTATGAAAAACAGCCCTTATGCTCATACAATAGAGGAGAATTAATCCATTTACCAATTCATTGCAGTGATGGCCCAGTGGTAACCCCGACTTACGAGTTTATAGGTCATGGGACCCAGCCAGACGCATTACTTTGTGTAAATAATTTCATGATCACTGCTCTCAGAACGGTGAAGTAAAGCATCGTGAGGAAACTGGCATGTTCTAGAACTAAAAATTCTAAAACATGTGACATCTACCAACCCGTGGTAGGTTATCGCCACAGAACAGATAAATAGCCCACTCCCTGTCGAAGAGACGAGGCCTGTATCACAGCAGTAGGAACATTATAGACTGATTGTTATTGCGAAAGTAGGTCAAGTGGTTGTTACAATAATTGGTCCATTTTGTACAGCTTTTCCTGCTATTTAGTATGCGAAGCCTGTAGGGAAAAATCTCGCACAAAAAACAAGGAAATCTTAAAGTGAAATTGCTCATTTTACAGTAAAAGTAAGGTTAACTGAGCACGTTAAGGTGACTCCTTACCTCGTAGATAATGGACTTACGAGTTGTCATTTTAGAGTTAGAAACTACAACAAGCCAGAAAGTCTCAATCTGTCTTACCCAGTAACTGGGTTGTGGAGGTCAGATAGGCAGTCGCTCCATGTAAAGTACTGGTACTCAGCTGCATCTGGTTAGACTGGAAGCTGACCCCACCATAGTTGGGAAAAGGCAGATGATGAGTTCGAAACTACAACGATGTTTAACCAATTTGTGGAGTTTTTAAACCTCTTTAGTTGCAGATTTTCTAGGAATTTTGCTATAGAAGTATATATAGTAAAACTTGGGTACTACTTTAACGAATGCGCAATACGTACTGCGACAAAACAAACTTTTCTCAAATGTCTTACAAAAGTGTAGTTTCGTGGTATAAGAAATAAATGTTGTAAGTTATTCCTCAGTTAATAATTTACTTTCCACTTCTCTCTATTTAAAGCTGCTAAGGACCAGTTCTCCATGAAGGAGTCCAGCTCATCCCGCCATCTCCGTCTGGGCCTGCCACGATGTCGCTTGCCATGGAAAGAGAATAGGGAGGCCTTTGCCCTGCAGTGGGTCAACACAGGCTTTTAATAAAAATAATATATTTATATTTTTTTTATTTTTAAATGTTTTTATTTTATCATAATATCATAATATTTAAAAATATAATTTATATGTGTAAAATTCGAATACAATGTAAATTGTTTGATGAAATAAATGAATGAATATAATATATTTATAATATATTAGTTTACTTATCAGTAACTCAATCCATATAACCTACCGCCTTTCCCCATGGGACTATGCAGAAACAACAGAACGCTACATAAACAAGGAGTACCTACAACCAACTCCCTAATTTATCATAAGCTACCCTTCTTGCCCCACAAAGGAAAACCCGACCAACAAGGTAACTTGCTCGCCACCCCAATAACACCAACATTTTATTTTTCCCCGCGTAATTACCACCGGCACTACATTATACCAAGCAATTACGTATTAGGCGTTTATTAAAAATCCGTACAATTTACTACTATGGTAAGGCATTGTCGTTATTCTTTTAATCCGTGAACAATGGCCTGGTTTCATGGTATGGTGGTTGGCAACATGCCAGGGAAAAACGCATAGTGTTACACGTGCTGTGAATGTATGGGTAGGTATAGTGGGCGGCGACGCCGCGGTGCCGCCGTGATTTTGCAGAGGTTTTAATGTTTTGTAGTGTGTAGTGTAAAATCTGCTGTTTACATTTTTTATTTATTGGTCTGAGGGAATATATTTTTTGGAAGGTTTTAAATGTATTTTTTGATGTTGGTTTTATCAGACAATAAACGTTGGACGTATTCTTCAAATCCAGAAGAAAAGCAAGTGGGTAGGTTATATTGCGACTCATGAAAATACCACAAGGAGATCAAGTTAATCGTGAACGACGTACGTTCATTATTCTTTCTTTCTTTCACGTTGCAATATTCTGCGTTCAATTCGTAGGTACCTATTCATTTATTAATTAAAAAGTAGAACTTGAAAACTAAGTTTAACATTAGAATAAATACTCATAAAATTACAACCTAAGGTATCCGCATATTCAAATCATTACTGCCATTCTTTGACAGTTGTATGAAACGGCTATAACACGGCAAATTGACGTAGGGAGTCAATTTGATTTCTCTGACCGTACATGATAGGTACAACTGTTTTTCTATGCATACCATTTCCCTCTCCAGCTATCGCTATAAAATAGACATCGGGAAATACTTCACCCAATTGGGTTTTCCCCGATCCATGAGAATTTAAATCTTAAATCTCTCATAATTATAAGCAGGCGCGCTCTAAATATTAAAATCTGTATGTTTCCAAAAGCTGCACGAGGATGTTACCGCTAAAAAGTTATTGTTTTGAATTTTTATTTTACAGTTGCCATTAAACTTTATTGAAGGCTCATTTCATTCCTTATTTCAGGACATTGCATCGTCAATGGGACGAACTAATTAAACAAATTAAGCGTTTTAATGAGGTATCTACTTAAAGGTAGGTTCTGAATTCAGGTATGAAGTAAGATAGTATGATGCAATCTCACGTAATAAGAGGCTTGGCAATAGTTCAGGTCTATAACTATAGAGGTCAATGACATGGCTAGGTTAAAGTTAGCTGAATTAATTATGTATTTAAATAAGATAATAAATTAGCCAATGATATATTGGTGTACTAACCTTAGGTTTGACATAGCAAAACTCAGAATGTATCCCAAAAAATCATAATAATAACTTTTGTAGTAAAAAGTGCATAGTTCTAGCTAAAAGTGTAAACTTATGAACTAAGAAAGTTGGAGATAACCTTTAACATCCCGAAATAGACCACCAACAAAAAAAAACCGTATAGCTGAAAAACACCACACATTTTGCCGCAGAAAGCCTCATTTTAACACACATGATATACCTGGAGCGTATTAAAATTAGACACAGAAACTCACCGTGTCATTCCGGCGCACAAAGGGCTGTTTTTCACTGAGCTATCCAGGCTTGTGCCAAGCGGTATTGAATCTTATTCCCCTCTGCCACATGTGTCAAAATCGCTCGCACTTTTCCTCGAAACACTTGTCAAGGACGCGTCACTTGCAATTTTTTGGTAATTGCATTTTAGGTTCGGTATTAATGAGCAATGAGGGAGTGCAATGCGGAATATTTAAGGGGGAACGTGGAAGCGGGTGCGGCCACTACCGTACGGCCGCGAACTACCCTGCTCGACTGAAATAGGGATGGGCTACAGACGCTTGTTGGTAAAATATCGGTAGTAAATTATCGGTAAGTCAGAGGCGGTAGGTTTTGATTATGATGTTGACTTTATTCAGGTTCAAACAGTCGTTTTCGTGTTTTTTATGTGAACACAAAGAAAGTAAGGTACAAAAAATTAAAATTCTTTTGACTTAATAGAAAAAATTAAAATTATATCATAGTTAGATATTTTATTCTAACCGTTTTTTATTCTTTTTCTTATTAATATCATATTATTTAGGTAGTATCAAAGAACAGAGTAGAGAACTGAAATTGCTGAAAAGTTTCAGATTTGTATTATTCCATTAAGTACGTACTTATTTCATTTCTGTTCTGTACCTAACTATTTCTTAAGCTTGGGTTTATAATTACTTAGATAAAAATAAATTACACCGTCATGAATCTTCAAGCATATAAAATTATTTCTTAATCTTATTTTCTCACGAAGAATTACCGACATTTACTGCGTCAAAGTTTTACCGTCCGCGTGCCATGTCCCGTCCCTATAAACGTTCCACACATGCGCAGTCGGCACAGCAGACAAACCCCAACGCTTGTGGTAAATAATACATTTCTGTCAACTGTGGCACCACACTGCTGCACTGCTACGCAAAGCTATGTTTTTCTTTAAACTTTGTAGATACTGAGTTTTTTAAAGTTGATAGGTTAGGTTTTATATCAGTAAAGCGAATTTGAAGCATGAGGCTATTTTAAGGCATACCTGTTTTTTTTTTGTGAATAATTTGTGCCTCACCTGGAATATAAATTTATTCAGCTACTTTCTTTCCTTTTAATTTTCAAAGATATTTTTTTGATGCTACTTTAGTAGTTCAAAATTACTTAGGGGTAAAAGAAACTTATCTTTGACACTTATGAATATTAAATTATCAGGAAAAATTATCTCAAGAAAGTACCAAAATATCAAAAACAATCCTGTAAACTGTGTGACCATATTTTCTCCTAATATTAAAATCCCAACTTTTCTAAACGGGAATCGGGAATTTGGAATTGATAGAAAAAGGTTTTTCCTACGTCAATCTTACAACAAACTGTGTACGAAATCACAGCTTCTCGTTTGTCAATCCGACGAAATTATCGTTGGGCTATTTCTGCTTATTGAAATTGCTAGGGAGTTTGTTGATCCACTTCTTGAATAAATTGAACTTAACTCAACTTACTCGCTACGGGAGGAAGACCTGGAGTCCTGAAATACAAGGCTGCTTTAGTTTAGGCTCCAGTACACTCCATTTATTTTAATAATGTCTGTACTGTGTTTTCATTAGTGTGGAAAATAAATGAATTTTCAGTTTACTTTCTTCTTCCAGCTAAAAACTTTGTAAGGCGGGCGTTTTGAAGAACTGTCTTATGGAATTTGACATTCAAAAAGTGCTGATTCTCAGCCCAATTTAAATAAATTATTTTTGTATTTTAATTATATTCACGGTGGCAGGGACTTCGATGCGCAACGCAAGCTGTTACATTATTCTGAACGCCGCTGTGTTGAAGTTATTATTCGGTAAAAAAAAAAAAAAATTGTTAATAACTGCGCTTTTGTTTTTTGATAAACGACTTTTCTACGCTAGAAGGGTCTAGAAACATGTGCTGAATTCATAGTTATGGTTTGCGCGTCGGAAAATGTGAGGTTTTAAAGAATTATAAATATAATAGTTAGTAAGAAAAGTAGACTTTAGTCTAAACCAACAATTATAGATAAAATGTGCTCCTAATACCTATATCCCTATCCACATATTATTACTTATACCTATGTAGGTAACTATGTGATAATAAACAGAACGTAATGTAGGCACCATTATGAATATATTAAACGATTTATTTTCGTTGGATCCCACTTTTGAATCCCAGATTAATATTTTTGGCGTTGGATCCCACAAAACATTATTTTGCATTTCCGTTGGATCCCAAATTTTTAAAATGCAAGAGAATTACGTTTTATTTATTCCGGTTGTAATTATGCAATGTACACGACTGCACTCTTGACACGCTTGTTCTCGGTGTTCTCGCTTCCAAAGTTTGAGAGCGGCAAACATGTTCGCTGCCAAACTCAGACATTCTAAACGTTATCAATAGTTGAAGTACCTATTGGATGTACAAGATGAATTTCGAAAGTTAATAAATTTACATAATTGGGTACCGATACCGGTTGTAAAGTTTCAAGTAAGTTAGGTATCTAAGTCAAATTCAAGTCCGTATCATGAAGTTTATTAATGTTAGGCGTTAAAGGTTACATTTCAGTCCTTAAACTGTCTTCTCGCTAACTTTATCATCTTGGTGATGAAAGTTTGTTAAGTTGGAAGGTGTCGTTACGTTATTTTCTCTTATATTGCAGTGTAGTGTAAATATAAGTACTTAGGCCTGCCTGTATACCAAATAGCTTGTAGCCTGTTTGACTGTACATACAATGATAGTAATCGATAATCCAGCTTCTACTATAAATAATACTGTTTATAGTATAGATCACTGGATCCACAACACGCGTGTATGCAAATCGTTACGCTCCATCAAACATTTGCTCAAGGCAGTGTGTCACAACCACATTATGCAAGCAGGCATTCCCTAACATCAGCCGACGGTTAAACTCATAATAAGACTCTTATTTCCAAAGTTCGGACATTGTTGGAACTTGGGCCTAATATTATTATAAAGATGTTTATATCTAGTTTCGGGGCCAAGAAAGTTGAGTCGGTCTAGAAAAAGGTTAGATAAACATAATAGATATTATGTAGGCTAGGCACATTATGTAATCAACTTCAGCATTCGCAGTCAGGACATCGACTTCTCCCCGATGGCTATGAAAACCCGCGTTTGTTTGAATCTTTTACAATACTGACATCTTATAGTAATGCCTTCTTCACGATCCTTACATACTCCTTTTGCTTCGTTTACGCTCCTGGTTATACACTCAAACCGGTTGCAAGTGCTAAGAACCTGTCATTTCAGAAGAACATCATCAAACAAGGTCTTTTATAAATTTATCTTCATAACAATATTGTAGGTATTGTACCTAGAGACATAATCTGTATGTATTATCGCGGACACTCCCGTCTCTAAGTTCATTTTTGCTTTATACACTAAAAAATAGAAGCGCTCTCTAGTAAGCGCACCAAGGTCAAATAGTTCGTCCGTAAAATTGACAAAAGGAGTAGACGTGATGCGTCACTAAGCTGTGCAGTGCAGGTTGCAACTAATGGCGTTATCGCTTTCCTAAATACCTATGCGAAATTTTTAAGGGGACGTGGCTTGGCGGCGCATGCCGCCGCGCTGGATTTAGGCGAAATTTTTTAAAGTGATTAGGCGGAAAAGGCCGTGATGGTACCTTCTTCACAATGACATTAAAATTCCAAGACTTTTCGTTTACTTATAACGGTCAGAAAAATCATAACTTTTAATAATGTCTTGTAACAAAGGGAGATTGCCTTCAACCGGACACAATCCAGACTCTGGACTGCTACAGAGAATTTCCAGAGTTACCAATTAATTTATGAAATTAAATATCCAAGTTTCAAACACACATTTGTTTGTATCTCTTCTCTTGACTGTAATTACCTGTCTTAAAGAGAAACCTAGATAAAATTGGATAGGAAAGATTTCAAAACAGAAGAAGAACTAGCAGGGTATCGAGGAGAGGGGGGGTAGAGGGGGGACTCAGGGGATCAGACTGGAATAAATCCTCTATACACTAAGCTTCTCTCTTCATTCTATACCAAAAGCCATGTCCCACAAAACCGTTTTAGAGTTGCAATAGTACCTGTTGACATCTAATGATACATCATAGGCATCAGAGGCAGTACACTGCCTCTTTAGAACTTCGGTCCATTAGGCTTGAGCGGAAACCACGCAATGGTTCTCTTTCTTGCGCCTTTTCTCAAGAAAATATTACAGGCATTAGTCCTTCTGCAGACATGTTAGAGAGAACCGCTTTTTGGGCTGCGTGCACACCAAACGTAAAGTCGCCTTTGTTTTTCACATATATAATAGAATACCCTTTATTATGTAGACCATAATACAGAATAGAAGTTTTACATAGGGTGACACAATGGGCGGTCTTATCCCAAATAAAAATATTTTAAAGACAACTTTTGGATGGATTTCGGGTCACCAAGATACAGGCTGTGCCTAATTTGGGACCCGCTTTTAAATCTGTCAAAAATTCCTCTTAGTTACTTTTTTATTTTCTAACCCCCTTACTACTAAACGTTGTATAGCGTCTGTATAGTTACACAACGCTTTGTCTTCTTCTTTCGAAAGTCAAATTACTGACGACTGAAATAGAGAAATCGGTGTGAAACTATTCATCTGATATAATTCGTTTATTAGTCAGGGGGTAGTTAAGGTTAAAAACTGTGTGTAAGTTAATCAAATAAATTTGGATTGAAAGGGAGAGACTTTGGCATATTTCTTACTACGCCTTTTTTCGTATTAAAACAGCAACGTCTATATGTCGCCTTAAGGTGAGTATCAGTTACTTTGATGTCGACACATTTATGTACACAGGCCAGCACATCAAACTAGTACAATCTGTCAAATTTCTTTAATAGATTTTCAACTTTATCGCTAAAGTATAAGGTTCAAAGTTGATTGGAAAAAAAAATACAGTTTCGGGTAGCTTGATGTGTTTGCGTTTGTACCAAACTATATCGAAGAAGGAACATTGCCACAAGGTGATCACTCATAGTTTGGTATAAAGTGTATCACAACAAAGTATTTCGTACGTCGACACCCAAAAGTTGCGAGCAAAAATATAAAAACATTATTTATGTTTTTTCGATATTAGTGTAGCCATAGTTTTTCGATATTTTGGACACGTACGCAGCATTTTCCTCTCTTAAGGCGCTACCTCAAAAATCTAAAATGCTCGAAAAACTACTAAGCGAGCGAAAGTGATGCAATTACTTTTGAAACGCAAAATAAGAGTATGACTATAATGTGACGACGTATGTGCCAAAACCAATAAATTACTCCTTTTTTAACAAAATTAAATTTATTAATTTTAAAACTGCTTTGAGTAAACTTTGATATGATAATTCTCTACGTTTTAAAGTAAATTCCATTGAATAACTTAAAAAAATAGATATAGCGTTGCAATTTTTTTGTATCGAGAAAAATTCATTGAATCGTGTATTCCTTTTACGTGATACTAGACCAAAAAGTCAAAATACATATACCGAAATGTTAAATCCCTATTCCACATACTTAACAAGTTACACGAAATAGAAAAAACCACATTATCTTCAACATATCCCCTTAATATTGATGTTAGGGTACTTGATATTTCTTAACGCGTTTATATTTACGTCTCATAAGGTTAGTAACAAAACTAACAACGTGATTTGCTGTGTGTTGAAGTACTGAGCATTTTCAGTAAGTACTGAGCATTTTCAGTGAGCAAATCACATAGTAATTTAGATTTCCTGATAGACATTATTTCTGACGACACAGTTGGTGCAGTGTTTGAGCGATTGACTGCTGCGCAGCATGTCGCGGGTTCGATTCCCGCACGGAACAAATATTTGTACGACCTACAAGTATTTGTTCCGTTTCTGGGTGTTTTATCTATAATATGTATGTATTTACAAAAAATAATAATGTGTATAAGTAGTTTATCAGCCATCTCGTTACCATAACACAAGCAATAGGTTGCTTAGCTTGGGACTAAATAGCGTTGTGTAAAAATGCCCAAGGATTATTATTATTATTTCGTATTAGGTTAGGATTTCTTAAAATTCGTTACTGTTCAAGTTTATGTAGGTATCTAAGGTCAGATGGAAGTACCACTGCCTCTCTCATCTACTCATCTAATCAAAACTCAAAGTATCTAAACACACTATGCCCAAGTTCGGCATGATTACGCCTGCAATGCTATTTAACGCAACGTAATTTCGGCATAATGTGTCGTCAGTAATTCAAATAGCATTGCAGGCGAAATCATGCCAAAATTCGGTCGCGTACCTTCAGCATAGTGTGTTTAGACACTAACGATGGATGTCCATCCAGTAGCGAAGATCTACGATTATAGGTACATAGTTGCCTTTATGTCATCCAAATGGCGGAGGACAGGGTGTTGTGGCGCAGTTTGGCGGAGGCCTATCCAGTCCAGCAGTGGACTGCGATAGGCTGAGTTGATTGATTGATTGATTGATGTCATAAAAATTGAATAGGTACTCTAGAACCAATCTGCTAACCCTATTAACAATGTCACTGAACTTCATCAGCTTACTTACAATAGCCTGAAAATTCATAACCTTTATAAAGTGCTTATAAAAAAGGAGAACCCATTTCTTTCTACAACATAATTACCTTTAATCAAAGTAGACCTCCAGAGTTACCCTAATTAACTTGTAAGTGCTGAAGGAATGTTACGTTGAACTTTGTAAGATTTTATGATGTTTTCCACGCTTTATCAAGACATTGACATGAAGACATTGACGGTGAGCGATCATTGCCCATATTTTCACGTTGTCTTTTAATAACGAGGACACCTCTGCCTAACTCTTTGGAAAAACAGTCGTGATGTTATGTTGACAATAACATAGATACGTATTAGCTTCCGTCCGCGGCTGTCGATAAAAAGTAGCGTAGGTCCCAGGGTTTAAAGTATCCCCGTACTAAATGTCATCAAAATCGGTCCGGCAGTTTCGGAGATTAGCCGGAACAAACAGACAGGCAACAAGAACAAAAAGAAGATTCTTATGACTACTATGTACCTATTATAGTAGGAGCTAGGCAAAGGGTTAACAATTAGGAAGGGTCGCTAAATAATGTTTGCATACGGAATGTGTGTAAAGGCTTTTGTCCTTTGCTCTGAGTTTGAATGTTTGGGTATGTATTTACGATTGTAATCGCTAACCTAAATACTGTGTATTTTTGTAATAACTATCTACATTAGGAGATAGAGAATCATCATTAGTACCTAATTATTTGGCTAGAACATAGAATAAGATTTTATAGAAGTAAATCTCTTGCCCGAACGCATTATCTTATTACTAGCGACTCGCTCCTAGTTCACACGGTTTTCACAGCGTTTTTATTTGGGTGGGAAATTATCAGATTTACTTACTAAAACCCACCCGTGTTTTTTCAGTTGCCTGTGCCAGGGCCATGGTAACTCTTTCGAACAACCCGCGACCCTGGCAGGCATCGGCTCTAGCGGACGCCATCAATCAGCCGTCTCTTTGAGGCGCGCGTGGAACACAACGCGCCGTCGGCCCGGGCCTGGTCCTTACCGGACGGCTAGCTATCCATTGCTCGCCGTTTGCAAGCCCGTGCCTACGGTGGCCGGGAATCGGCTCTCGATTCACGACGCCCAGGGCATCTCCTGCGGCAACTAGGGGTGTGAGAGCGCAAAGATTGCCTCTCTCTCACGCGCTCCGCCCCCTATTTTGAAAAATTACTGCTTCGGAGGAGGTTACTGCTTCCCATGCACTCTCGCTCCGTACCATGGCCTGGACTAGGGCCGGACCCAAGAGATCGCCGCCGCCGATCGCCCTGAGGACGCGGCGGTGCTCCACTCAAGCTGGGCAGACCTCCACCGTATGCTCCACCGTGTCCTCAGGGCGATCTACACAATGGTGACACCCGGGCGTTTCCTCCAGACAGTTTTGACAGCTTGACGAAACATCGCGGTTTCCTTATTACTTTAATATTAATGTATTACACAAATAAACCTTCCGGAATAAATTCTCTAAATGACGATGAAAACCACATCAAAATTCGTTGCGTAGTTTAAGTTAAGAATAACGCGGTCACACAGATAGACTCGAAAAACGACTTTAAATTATAATTATGTAAGTATAGATCAATGCAGTATGCGGTATGTTAAAATTTTCAGGGCGTGAGAAACGTTCAATACAGTAGAAATATATCTTCGCTTGTGCGTACAACCTTTCAACTTTCAATGACACCACTGCTGCACTGTTATAATTTAAGCGAGTTCGAGTCGTAACAGGCTGGTTAAAAGCGGTACAAGATTATTTCAGCGGCATCAATACACATAAAAAAAAACATGAGTGTCTCTTCTATGAGACCTTGTTCTGTGGTCTAGACTCGATAACGACGCAGGCATGTAGGCTGGCAGTCTACAGAAAAATGGCGCGAAGCTGGTGACAACATGAGACCAACATGACACGATCTGTCGTCGAACATGTCGCCACCCCGTCTAGTTGTAGTCTCTTGTCACGTCTATTTGTATTCTACATAGGATGTGTAGTATTTTTTATTCTGTCACAAGTCACGTTCACGTCATTTGAACGCCACATCTAGTCTTCCTAGGGCGCGATTTACACAGAGACGACGTAACGTGAAGGCGCGGCGCAGGCATGATGCCGCTTCAAAACGTTTTTTTTGTGCTTATAAAGAGAGCAGTGGTGGCCCAGTGGTAACTGCCGCGACTTACGAGTTGTAGGTCGTAGGTTCGAACCCAGACACGCTTTACTTTGTGTAAATTATTTCATCACCATTGCTCTCCAAACGGTGAAGGAAAACATCGTGAGGAAACCGGCATGTCCTAGAACCAAAAATTCGAAGACATGTGACATCTACCAACACGCACTGGGCCCGCGTGGTGGATTACGACCCACTCCCTCTCACAGAGAGGAGGCCTGTGTCCCAGCAGTGGGAACATTATAGGCTGATTATGTATGTATATGTATGTATAAAAACACAATGTGAAACCAACTTTTTGTGAGTTAAGGACTTAAGGATTCAGGAGTAACATAAACTTATAAAGATGCTAATAATTATGATTGAAATTGTATGGATTGAAATGATAGAAGACACGAGAGAGAGAGAAGACGCTTGAAGTGACAAAGAAGGCATATCACTCAAAATTCCGCATTTCCTTTAAAACAACCCGGACCTCCTTCTGGCTTTCTAGTGTGCCTCCATAGCCAAATAAACTTATTGATTGTCTGCGTTTGGCAGGCCATCAAGTCCTATCACCACAATTCAATATGAACTTTAAACAGTGAACGATAAAGTTTAATTCGGATTGGAGATAAGTATCTCAGCTACTGAGATGTTTCCTTTAAAAAGAAGTAAACACGGCCTTAGAGATTAAAGGGGAATGGTAAAGTATGGGCTTGTTAAATTTTATTGGATCAGCCATTGATGGAGCTTATCATTGCAGATCGGTTGGCGTAGTATTAGTAGAATCGGTAGTTTTCGTGGCAGAAAAAGTGGTTTTGTGTTATGTTATCGATTTTTGAGATACGAAAATTGTGGTAACTTTATTTTTGTACATTTGAATAACTATGAAAATCATGAGGCCTACAAAATGGCTATAAGATTCGTATAAAAATATTATGTAATAAACAAATTGTTGCGGCGGCTTAAAGCCTTAGGGTGAAAAACGAATTTTTCTTAGTGGACTGTATGAGGGGCGGTTCTATGATGCAAGTAGGTGCTGGTGGTGTGGGGAAATGAGGATCGTACCTGCCTGGTGAGCAATAGCGGAGACACGGTGAGGGTTCCTTAGCCACGTGGCGATGGCGCGTCCACGATGTCACGTACGTACGGACGAGGATCTGCACTTTCCACAACACAAAGACACGCACTTGCACAGTTTAATGACAATCTTCGTTCTTCGCGAGTTATATGAGTTCTCTTCGACTCAGGGTTTAATTTTGACCCGCAAGCCTTGATAGCGGTTGAGAAACTGGCGGTTTTTTCTTCATGGCGGCACGCGACAGCGTCCGCGCATTGCGAATCTTCCTTCTCGCTCTCGCTCAGGCATTATAAGGGTTGCGGAAGGGAAAGGGAAAGCGGAAGGAAATGTGCGTTGCACAGATAATAATATTATTTAGAGTTGCCAATACTTAATTAGGTATGAAATATAAGAAATGAATTACGGCGTTAACATTCCCCGCGGCCTTAAAGGGTCACCTTTTAAAGAGTTTAATACAATAGAAATTACACTTAAAACTAACTTAAAGGGGGAATGGACTGAATAAGATATTACTGAGTAGGAAGGGGGCATAAGCGGACCACAGGTCTCACAAGAATCCCATTAGAAGTGCGTACAGACACGACTCGCGTGCTACCGTCTTTAGACGTATGCAATTTATCAATAACCCCTAGAGGCCAGGATAAAGGAGGCGCATTATCATTAACAATCACTACTACAGTACCTTCCTTAATCATGTCTCCGTCAGGTTTATTCCATTTTAAGCGCGATTGTAAACTATGAAGATACTCGCTTCGCCATCTTTTCCAGTACGACTGGACCAATTTATCCATAAGAGAGTGTCTTTGAAGCAGGTTATCAGACGATAAACCTACTTCCGCGGCTGGCAATGAGTTAAGCGGTACAGTATGTAAAAAATGCGAAGGGGTAAGAGCTTTAGGCTCTACCGGATCAGCGCTAAGCACAGTAAGAGGTCTGGAGTTCAACAGGCACTCTATTTGAGAAAGAATTGTAACTAATTCTTCATAAGAGAGGAGTTGTTGACCTATTGTCTTGAAAAGGTGAGTCTTTACGACCTTCACCATGGACTCCCAACATCCACCGAAATGCGGTGACGCGGGCGGAATAAATTGCCAATTGATGCGATGCTCAGCGAGCTCCTCTTCAAAGCGCGGGCGGTATTCTTTATTTATGAAAGTATACAAGTCGCGTAAAAACGAATTAGCTCCTCGAAAATTGGTCGCGTTATCCGAATACAAACATTGTACCGGTCCGCGGCGGGATAAAAACCGTTTCAACGCGGCTATGAACGAAACAGTTGTAAGATCTGTAGCTAATTCGATGTGAACAGCGCGAGTGGTCATACAGGTGAAGATACATAAGTAACCCTTGCGACTCTTCGCACCTCGACTGCGTACGGGCACGTACTGTATAGGGCCAGCGTAATCACACCCTGTATGAGAAAAAGCTTTGAGAGCAACATTTACTCTAGATTTTGGAAGATCGCCCATCATAGGCGGACCAAGAGGTCGCGGTTTCCACCTGTGGCATGCGTTGCATTTGTGGATTCTATGACGAATAATTCGTCTAGCGGATAAGATCCAATACCTATGGCGCAATAACGACATAGTGAGTTCTGGACCTGCATGTAAATATTTTTTATGATAATAGTCTACGAGAATTTCAACTACGCGATCATGTCGGGGCAACACTACAGGGTGTTTAGTACTATAGGCCTCAGCCGAATGAGTTAATCGACCCCCAACGCGGATTAAATCATCACCATCTACGAATGGCTTGAGTCTAATAAGAGCGGGTGAACAAAATTTATTATTTTTTAACTCGGAATAATCTTTTATGAAATGTTTTCTTTGAACATGACGCAACAAAATGGTTTCAGCGAACTCGAGGTCGCTAGCGGTAACGGCGTCAGATCGACGCGGGAGTTTTTTCATGAAACGGTATATGAAAACAATAATACGCCGCAACTTGTTCCAAGATGATGTACGTTCTGCGAGTATGAGTAGAAGCGAATTGTCCGAACTTGAGTCCGCAACTATGTGGTGCGCGTGGACCCTTTCTTCAGGAATGGGTTCCGAATTCAAGTCATTAACCTTATGTATGGGCCATTCGGAAGGATCAAGCTTAGCCCAAGCGGGTCCGTGCAACCATAATGGGTGCTCAATGAATTTGTCAGGTGTTAAACCACGTGACAAACAGTCCGCCGGGTTTTCAGTACCAGCTACGTGATAGAAATGCTCCGCGGGGACGTTGTCTACGATGCGAACGACACGATTGGCTACAAACGTGTGCCAACGATGCGGAGAAGAATTTATCCAGCAAAGAGTCACCTTTGAATCGGTGAATGCGTAAATATCTGTAACATTATAACGCGAATTATAAGTGTCGTGAACACGGCGAAGAAGCTTAGCGAGGAGCTCGGCACCGCAGAGCTCCAGTCGAGCGATAGTCAATGGTTTAACCGGCGATACCTTCGACTTGGCACAAACCAGCTGAACGACCACGTCGTCGTTGCGAGTAATATGCGCATAGATGACAGCGCCGTAGGCGACTTCGCTGGCGTCAGAAAATCCAATTAGACGAAGAATACAGTTTTCAACAATACCTAAATGGCGCGGAATTTTAAAATCATTTAAAAGGGGCAAGGCAGAACGAAAAGTTTGCCAAATATTTATGATGTGACGCGGGGGGGTGTCATCCCAATCGAGCTTAAGTAACCATAATTCTTTGATAAGTAGTTTAGCATAGAGAACTACAGGCGCGACAAGACCCATAATGTCCCACAGTCTAGCTACGGCCGACAGTATAGCACGTTTAGTACAAGTATCTGGCGGTGCGGAAATAAGAAATTCAAAGCAATCATTCGATCTACACCAGCGCAAGCCGAGGACCTTTTGCTCTACCGACTTGTCGAATTCTAGTTGATCGGTCAACCTATGCGACGCCGGAATACTGTTTAGTACAGTTTGAGAGTTACTAGTCCACTTGACCAACTCGAACTGACCGCCTCTAAAGAGATTGATCAGTTCGTGGGCAACCTGGACTGCTCGCGATTCGGAGCTTACGCTGCAGACTACGTCATCCATATACAGCGAGTCCATGACGATAGCGCTGGCGCGCGGGAAGAGATGACCATCGTCTTGAACCAACTGTCGAACTGTGCGGATCGCATGGTAGGGACTTGACTTGAGACCAAAACAGACGCGGTTAAACTGATATAGAACCAGAGATTCGTTTGTACTGAAGCGATATAAGATGCGTTGAAAGCGGCGATCGCCTTCTCTTACTTTAATCTGTAAGAACATTTGCCGGCAATCAGCCGAGAGTGCGAATGCGAACAAGCGAAAATTCAAAATTATGGTAAATAAGTCACCCTGTAAATTTGGGCCACTGTGCAAAATATCGTTGAGAGATACTCCAGTACTCGTTTTAGCACTAGCATCTAGCACGGAGCGTAATTTTGTTGTTGTTTTATCTAAACGTACAACTGCGTGATGCGGAATGACATAGTCAGGACAATTACTGTCTGAACTATCGGTAGGAGCAGGCGATAAATATCCTTTGTCAATATATTCGCGGATGACGTCATCATACGCGGTACGTAACTCGGGTGCGGATTCTAATTTCTTTTCTAGGCAGAAAAAGCGTTTTTTCGCGACATCGAGTGAGTTCCCCAATCGGAACACATCGCTGCGAAAAGGTAAGGCTACAGAGTATCTACCTGTGTCCTCGTCGCGTTGCGTGGTCGAATTATAAAAGTGTTCGCACTCTAGTTCGTCCAGCGATTTGCTCGTCGATAGAGTAACGGGAGCTTCATCGACCTGCCAGAATTTTTTCAATGTCGATTCTAATGAATCTTTGTCTGATAGTTGTGAAACATATGAGCAACAAGACAATGGAGTCTTGTTACGACGTACAGGCAACACGGGCACAGTACCCATGATGACATAACCGAGTACCGTCTGCATGGCGGGCGGCGCGGAGGAGTTGCTGCTAACTACGCGGGGCAGCAGAAGATGCGGGAAAAGCGAAGCCCCGATCAGCACATCGATGCGACCGGGTGTGCCGAACGATTCGTCGGCGAGCGGTAAACCGTATAAGTAAGGCAAAGCGGAAGTATCTACGGGAGCGGTAGGTAGATTGTCGGTGATTGCATCGACAACTAGCGAATTAACGTTAAAAGTAACGTTCGAATTAAAGCGGGAAAAGAAAGTGAATTGTACGGAACCCTTAACGGATTTTTCCGTACCACCGATACCCTTAACGGAAGGCGTATCGGATGAACGTCTAGTCAAACCTAATCGTTTGCAGCATTCTGCGGTAATAAAATTAGTTTGTGAGCCACTATCTAATAGACAACGAATTAAATGTTCTTTATCAAACGCATCTCGAATTATTACAGTAGCGGTTGACAACAAAATAGTAGTGTTCGTGTTACCTTGCTGCTTTGATACGCGGGAGTTCGAGTCGTAAAACCTCGACGCAGCAATGGACGCGTTACATTGCGGGGCGCTCTGGGCGACGGCGGCGTGCGCATGTTGCTCGCTCGGACCCTGTGCGTGCGACAAGGACAGCTGCTCGGTAGCAGCATTGCTATCCCTAGCGCGAGCCGTGGCGTTTGAACTGGCTTGTGTACGTGCGGTATTATCAATATCGTTCGATAATGCAGTCGCGTGCGATTCGCGATTAAAGTGTAAAAGCGTGTGGTGTTTATTGTTACAAGCTTTACATCTAGATTCAGATTGACAGGCTTTGGCCTTGTGTTTAATACTTAAACAGTTAGTGCATGCTTCGATTTGCTTCACTGATTTGAAACGATCACTTGGTGTCATTTTAGAAAAAGCAGGACATTTAAATAAATGTTCATGGACAAAGCCATCACACAAACATTTTGCGGATTTATCAATTACAGTGTAAGATTGCGGTTGCGGAGTTTTGGACGTTTTTTTATTTTTAGGATTGTTATTAGATTGAGTGGAGCTCGAGCTGTCTAAAGCTTTAGTATTTTGTAAAATGCGAGCTTGATTTTTGATGAACTGTACTAAATTGTCGAATTTAGGAATTTCATCCTTTGAATCCATTTCGAAAAGTCGAGCGGTTTCAGAATCGACCTTCTTTATAGCGACATGGAAAAAGATCAAATCTGTCAAATCATTTATTTTAAGGTTTTTTAATGCGTTTGCGGCGGACACAAAATTATCAGAAAAGGATTCGAAATTTTGAATAGATGCGGTATTAAAAGATTTATGTTCAAACATCCGATTAAGGTAACCAGAAGCCAACATACGTTTGTCTTCGTATTTGTCTATGAGTGAATTAAAAATCAATTGGTAATTATCGCCATTAGGGCAAACTCCTGAGAACGCGGTTTGAGCCTTAGCTGTCAATTTCCCCATCAAATAATATAGTTTCTCTGAATCAGTCAATGTATTATTTTCGTGTACCGTGCTTTTAAAATTAGCGTAGAATAGGGGCCAGTTACGAATGTCGCCGTCGAATGACATAATTTCAATGGGGGGCAAGCGAACTGTTTGCTTAATGACACCACTACTACTACTAGAAGTAAGAGCTGATTTTGAGTAATTCGAATGATTATATTTAATTCGGCAATATAATTCCTCAAAACTATTCCACGACTGTTCATCAAGCGTATTTTTAGGGTTTTGTTTTAGAAGAAGCGAATTATATTTATTAAATGCCTCGAGGAACTCGGTGCGCATCGCATCGATATTGACACACGCACACATAAACTTCTCTAGCGGTTCCATACCGGACTTCATTTTTTCCATTAAATCGTAAATAATCTGCATGCGGGCAAAAATCATATTACGACCTGACAATGCTATTTGAATGGCGGTTTCTATCGGATCATCCGAGTCAATGGTTACTTTCTTAGACATTTTCGATATTTTTGTAGGTTTATAAAATACTTACTAAAATAAATCGCAACGATCTGCGCGCGGTGTGGTATTGGTAACGGATATCGTAACGAAAGATGGCGAAGCGAGCGAGCGGTAGGTAGGTTATATTTTCCTATCTACCTACATACATTAAATAATAAGTTGAGCGGGATGCGAAATACCTATGAATGTACGCAATGGCGATGTAGGTAGGTATTGTAATAAATGAAAGCGGTTTATTATATGAGTTTATGGAACGAAGATTGAAATGAAATGTAATTGCGGGGTGATGATAGACGGATTGAATAATTATATCCGTTATCGAAAGGGTATAGAAAATAGGTATCTGTGATCGTAGGACCAAAAATGTTGCGGCGGCTTAAAGCCTTAGGGTGAAAAACGAATTTTTCTTAGTGGACTGTATGAGGGGCGGTTCTATGATGCAAGTAGGTGCTGGTGGTGTGGGGAAATGAGGATCGTACCTGCCTGGTGAGCAATAGCGGAGACACGGTGAGGGTTCCTTAGCCACGTGGCGATGGCGCGTCCACGATGTCACGTACGTACGGACGAGGATCTGCACTTTCCACAACACAAAGACACGCACTTGCACAGTTTAATGACAATCTTCGTTCTTCGCGAGTTATATGAGTTCTCTTCGACTCAGGGTTTAATTTTGACCCGCAAGCCTTGATAGCGGTTGAGAAACTGGCGGTTTTTTCTTCATGGCGGCACGCGACAGCGTCCGCGCATTGCGAATCTTCCTTCTCGCTCTCGCTCAGGCATTATAAGGGTTGCGGAAGGGAAAGGGAAAGCGGAAGGAAATGTGCGTTGCACAGATAATAATATTATTTAGAGTTGCCAATACTTAATTAGGTATGAAATATAAGAAATGAATTACGGCGTTAACACAAATTATACGAAAAAACTCTCACACAACCTGCATTATTATTTAAAAAAAATCGCCACGAACTCCGTTCAATCAAACTTAAAAAAAAAAACAATAACATACAAGAACTAAAAACATTTTTGAACTAAGGTCAGGAGGCCTACCATGATCTATTTAAAAACGATTCAAAAGCAAGACATTTCAGTTTAGGTTCTTAAACTGCATCGTTCACAGTCGTACCATGACGTCCAATACACTCAGCGGCATTTGGATCGTTGAAAGTGGATGAGCGTTAAGAGCTCGTGGTAGGTATCCAGATGGCACGGCCTAAATTGAATCTAATAGTACGAATTAGCAGAACAGTTCAGTTTAGGTCCTAAAGTGGATCGCGTTAAGAGCTCGTGGTAGGTATGCTGCACGTGCACGGACTAAAGACGGCAAAAAAACGATATTGGTTGAGAGAGCACAACAGTTCAATGATTTACCGAAGGATTTATAGAAGTGTGATAGTAAAAAACAAAAAATTTTAATGGGTTTGCTTTTGACTCTAATCTAGTATTTAAAACAAAACATAAGAAACATGTAGGTATCTATGTACCCTGTGACTTCACCAACACCCCAGGGGTAAATAGAAATAAAAGAAAATACGCTTATTTGCGGTAAACATGACGATGATAAAAATAACAATACAATACACAACAATCATGACATTATTATTGGAACTGTTCTACAACGGAGCTTGCGGTAGAAGTAAACTAGTAGAAATAGTCACGTAACGAAAAAGCGTTATGCGACATTTTATTATAAATAATGGACAGAGACAGAGAGACAGGATAGTTTGTATAAAACCCAAGATGGCCACTGCAAAGTATATAAAATTTATCGTCATTTGTCCGTCTCTGATTGGGGCCCCCCTACCCCACACGTTTTTTAAGATGTAAGCACTTTGTATCTCATTTTAAGTGAACTGTTACTTAATTTCTTACAAGGAATTAAAATCTCTTTAAACCTTGCAATTATCGTGGCAAATAGCGGTGTATTTCAAGTTAGTTTTACAAAGAAAACCTCCAGTAGATACGGAAATTTATTCAATCTTTCAGAATTTCCGGGTTTGTTTGTTCAAGGATTTGAAGGAAGGACTGTAGCTGACATAAAACTCAAACAAATCTAAGTTTTGTGAGCAGAACTTGGGTCTTTGAATTTTTTATATCATGACGTTGTTTTCACGGTATTTGAAGTCATGTCATTTCAAAGGATAGCTGTTGTAAATACGGGTGAAATTATGTATCTGAACTTTTCATATCTACTACTAACAAAGCTGATGGGTTTGTTTGTTTGTTTGTTTGAATGCGCTAATCTCTGGAACTGCCAGTCAGTTTTGAAAAATTTTTTTTTGCAATTGTTAGCCTTATTTTTGAGGAAGGCTATAGACAATTTAACACTACGCTAGGACCTTTAGGAGCCAAACAAAAATAATAAAAGTCTGAAAGAACTCTAAGCGAAAGCGCAGATGCGATGCGACGGGGTAGATCGGGAGAACAAGCACACGGTCGAAGTCGCAGGCAGAAGCCAGTTTCTAAATATTAGAACGAACATCATGCCTGCGTCCCCAAAGGTATGTGCAGAGGTGTAAAATACTACACATAGAACAAACCCTGGATCCTAAGCTTAAAAGTTAGTCCCTTGCAATATTAGGCCCCACGAGACTGTCAGTCCATTTTCGTAAAATACGAATAAGAAGTACAATTTATCTCAGATAAGCTCAGTTGATTCTATTACTCGTCTGTTAGCACTGGGAATTGTATTCAGAAGGGAATTTATTTAACCTGTGTTTAAACCTTACAAGATGTTATTGCTAAGACACGTTTGAAGTAGACCCGATTTCACCAAACTATTCTTAATTAGCCATTTTTCGTGACTGACGATGATAATTATGTGGGTATACAACTCTGCATGAGTACTCCTTCCGAAGATCTTTGTGGGAATAATTATTACTTGTTTTTATATAATACTTAAATATATCATGGGCACTGGATCTCGATAGCTTTCTTCATTAAGTCACATGTCAATCTATTTAGAATTCCCACGACATAAACACCCTGAACAAAGTCCAACAGTCTCAGGTAGCTGATTATTCTCTAGAACCTTTTTATTACACCCACAGTCTAGCGGAAAAGGGTGTACTATACCTACCTTAAATTTTCAGTGAGGACCACAGAATACCTAAGTATTTTGAGCCAAGGAATCTTTCTTGCTTGCCTCTAATTTCATGTACCTATTCATTGTTTTATTATTACCGTTCAATGCTGTAATGTTTTGAACGGTAATACAATGTGATTCACAGCAGAAAATTTAATTAAAATTTTACGAAAAAGCTGAACTGAAATAATTTAATTTTTCGACACTGACCACGAAACGGAATTAAAGTTTTAATGCATTTTATGACACGTATCTACTACGAACGTAGCACATGGAATGCTTCACAAAGTGAATTGTTGAAATTGTCGGCTAGTCCTGTTTTTGAGCCAACACAATAAGCTGTGCAATAAATTGGAATTGTGTGCCAAATAAGTTCCGGAAAAATCTAGCACAGCTATTGAGGCAGATTTGTATGTTTATATCTGTTATTTATGTTTATTTCACTACGCTACGTTTGTTCGCTATTGAGAAAAGACTGAACTAGGTACATAGTATGTATTTAACTTTAGGTTTTAACTATCAACTCGTATACTGATAATAAAACTGAAGAGTTTGTTCGTTTCGCTCGCTATTCGCTGGAACTATCAGTCAGATTTGAAAAATTCTTTTTTGCATTTGATAGCCGAATTCTCGAGGAAGGTTATAAACATCAAGCTATGACCCTAAGGAGCCGAGCAAAACGAAATGAAGTCAAAAAGACTGCTAAGCGAAAACGATGTACGAGTAATAACGCGGGCGGGCGATGCGATGCGACGCGGTGGTTCGGGAGCTGTAATTTCACGCGGGCGAAGTCGCGAGCAGAAGCTAGTTATCGATATATACTGAAGGCAACTTGGATCATGAAGTATCAAAATTATATTCATTAGCATAGGCAGCTATAGGTACGTTTATACTTGTGTATCTGAACTGATTAGGTAGATTTGGCAAGCAAAGAGCCAATTTACTGAAAACTTCATGATATGAAAGTTTCCACCAGTTGGTACTTGGCAGGTGGAAGTATAAGAAGTATATATTATAAGCAGCCTATAATATTCCCACTGCTGGAACACAGGCCTCCTCTCTGTGAGAGGTAGTGGGCCGTAATCCACCACGCGGGCCCAGTGCGGGTTGGTAGATGTCACATGTCTTCGAATTTTTGGTTCTAGGACATGCCGGTTTCCTCACGATGTTTATTTCACCGTTTGGAGAGCAATGGTGATGAAATAATTTACACAAAGTAAAGTTCTGTCTGGGTTCGAACCTACGACCTACAACTCGTAAGTCGCGGCCGTTACCACTGGGCCACCACTGCTCCGGCAGGTGGATAATATTTATATAATTATATATATTTTGACCTTGTGAAGGCCGCAGCAACCCGTTGGATGCGAGAAGCAAGGAACCGGTCGAAGTGGAGGTGCTTGGGGAAGGCCTATGTCCTTTCCTCCTTCCTCCTTCTGCTGTACGTTAGGCTGAGTTGATGTCACGAAATTTTATACAATACAAGTTTAAGGAACTTCAAAGAAACTGTGTATTTATGCAGAAAATCCACATTTATAATTATGGAAGCGTACTTGTAATGCGACACTTAACACATCTTCATGAGTTTCCCAACATGAAAACTAGCTCAACTTACCAACGTTTTCCCTTTTCCCAATACCGTGAAATCAGCGAAAATGTGAAATTATACCTGCAACCACAGATTTAGAAGACATAGACAACGCAAGTATCATGATCTGTATGAAAACCAAGCGTGCCATTTTATGACTACTTATTATACTATATACGTCACAAGCACTATTTGATTATGGAAAAATCAAATCGATTCAAAGATGGCACCCGTCTCGCCCCACCCCCGGGGCCTAGCGCCAGCGCTCACGCTCACCCAGCCAGCAGTACACACTGAGCGCGAAAGTGGCGGCTTACGATTTTTGTACGTAAGCTGGTGCGATTTTTGGCACGCGAAGTAGTTGCTCTTGCGTTATCTAGGCGTATCTATATCTGTGCCTGCAACCCAATATTATTACGGATTCCTCGAGAAAATCCTGCGAAGCGGCGTCCCTTGTAAAATTAATATTCCTTCAATATTCCGGGTTCCGTTATATTAGAAAATATCTTCACTTTCATCCCTCTCGCATTGTTTTGGGGTGCGATTAGAATAATAAGTGTGTTAGTAGGTAATAAATTATTATGTAAGAACTATTATTATATTTATCTATGTGTCATCATCATTCATCATCTTTCGCCTGATCTTATCCCAATTTATTTGTGGTCGGCGCAACTCAACTCAGCCTATCGCAGTGTCTTTGCAGTAAACGTTGAAAACCCTTAGATGTGGATTGGACTCGGCAGAACGTGTGAATTGTACATGACATTCGTCTTGTAGTCGTTGTTTGAATATTCATAATACTGATTCATAATTATTTAAAAGGTAATAATCTATAACGATTACTACCTTTAAAAGCTATCAAAGCAAAAACCTACATAACATACAAAATTTTAATCCCATTAAAATTCAAAGCAGTTATTTGTTCGCAATAAAGTGCATGCTGCCAGGCTACCAAGAACAGCCATTTTAAATAATTAATGCTGCATTCAGGAGTTTCCCTGTGGGAACCGACCGGCCCGTGGCCAGTGGCTGGCGAATCAATTGTTAATGAACAGAAGGCGACAGAAGCCTGTGTTGTGCTTTGCATTCGTAATTGTTTCATTTGTAAGGTTTTGTTTGAAGATAATTATGCCGTGGAAGTAACGTTAAGAAAATTTACCAGTTTATCATTACTGTCGAAATGTGGATTTATTATGGGTTTATGTTTAAACATAGTAGCCTAAACCGGCAAATACAGGTAGGATGATAAGATTATGACGATGATCGAGTTTTGCAAGATGGCTGCCATGTGCTTACGTTATTGTTGCATAGGAACTACTTAAAAAATAACTATAGTCGTATTACAAACAACAGATAAATAATAGAGTTATATTGCAATATTCTAGATGTGGGAGCGTGTGAAATTGGAGCCGGCCATGTCACCGCTCTGACGACTGTCATGGCCGCTGGCTGCTTGGCCCGCGGCGCCGTCGTAGGCGCACCGCACTGAAATCCTTATAATTAGGTATTCATTTGTTTTAAATAACCCCAAACTGCGGTAGTCAGCGTACTTTAATCTTTGGTAAATGTGCTGATGAATATTCAAATTAGGGTTGCAGAGGAACCTCCTTCCGCAGTCTACGCAAATGCGGAACTTGCGAAGTAATGGTACCTTCGCATCCCTATTCGCCTCCGGGGTTGTGGTGGGGAGAAAATCGACTCCGAAGCTAAGCGAAGACCCCTTAATGTGATAGAGATATAACTCGAAATTCAAGTATTGCTCCCATGTCACCTTCATCGCCAGATTTCGTACCAAGTGGGCAACTGTTTAGTTGAGTCGGTTTAATTTATAAACAACTAAGAAATGGCCTAGGAGTTGACAAAGCCGCAAAACTGTATTCTGCGAAAAGGTTGGTGGTTTTTTTTCTTTGTTTATCCACCTCCCCCTTCGCTAAGATTACCTTCGTAATATCTCTAGTCCGAATAATAAAGACTTTTGATTGGTTCGCTGCGAACTTTACTCATACAGACTTTTCTCAAAATAAGGATTCTTCAACAAACTGTGTACTGCGGGCTAGCGTTTTCGATAAGCTCAGCCGGTATATTCCGTAAAAATCTCATCGTTAAAACTTAGGTGAAGTGAGCATGAAGTGGGCTGTCAATAGAGCTAATCCAATCGAATGACAGCTCACTTCACAACAGTTTTCACGGTTAGGTGTTTACTGAATACATCTGCTGGTATTGTAACGATCATTTCTAAAAAAGGCAGATAGAGATGTCTAACATTGGCTCATCAGAAAGTAGAACATGATTAATATACTGTAAAAGTAAGAGTGCCTACCTAAATGGACAGGTTGAAAATAAGTTAAAAATAAAGGATGCCAAATAACAAATGATTTTAAATAACATTTACCTAGTCAGAGGTCAAACGTCACGCAAAATAAAGTGGGTAGCATGTGCAAATAAAGGATAATTTGAATTAAAATAAATTAACTTTCCCAAAACTATGACGATGAAATTGGGTTATAATTATTGTTTCGCTTGCCTACAATTCTGAACCCACATTATTAACTTGTCCAGTTTTAAATTTTACTGACAGCTCAATAAACCAATTATTAATATCTTATTTTATGTAAACAGAAAATACGAAATGATAGTTGTTTTTGTCTATCTAGATAGTCTGACCTGAAAGTACCTAATTATAGCAGCAGGAAGTTTTTTTTTTATATATTGTTAGTAATAGTGCCTGAAATTGTAGGTGAAACTAGCCAAGATTTTATGAGAGCTAATCTGCGCCTTATCGCTTTATATAACACATACAGTGTATACATCCATCAAATAACTGTTATTTACGCATTATGTACAGACGCCAGCACATCAAGCTACTACATTCTGTCAAATTTCTTTAATAGATTTTCAACTTTATCGCTAAAGCAATAGGTTCTAGGTTGATTGGGAAAATTTGACAGTTTCGTGTAGCTTGATGTGCTGGCGTCTGTACATCAAATTACGTAACCTGTACTTACCTGTCATAAAGAGTAACCTAGAATAAAATTGGATAAGAAAGACATTAAAACAGAAAAAGAACTAGCAGGGGATTGAGGAGCGTGGGTGGAGGGGACTAAGGGGATCAGACCGGAATAAATCCCGAAAAATTATAGCTGGGAATCAAATTACTATTTTTCGGCACCGTAAAATGTAACGCACGCAAAACATTGTGCTTATGGTATGGAATAGGTGCATGCAATGGTACAGTTGTTATTTTCGGTATTTGAAGTTTATTATAGCATTAAGAATTTATTTTCGTCAACAAAATTTGTAGTTTGGCCTTCAGTATATCTGTAACCGGAAGGTCTCCAGGTATGGTCCTGTACAGTGTACAAAATGACTGGAAGTATAAGTACCTAAGTTTTTTTTTTTTTTAATCGCTGTATCGGTCCACCCTTCACCTCGATCATGCCTGATGAAAAGCGATGGATGAGGTCTATGATGGAACGAGCGTGCCCATTAGATGCCTAAGGCACTGGAACTCCCACGCATCGACGAACCACAGCAGGCTGCTTGACTCCGGTGGGACTCTTAGCTTCGATAAGCATCTTTTTACAACCGTTATATCGTAACTACGAACCTAAGTAACAATTTGAATGCACTATCAATAAATCAAATACCAGCCCATTCCTATCCAGCCATAAACCAACCCTAAGTTACTGTTAAACGCTACGCTTAGAAAGCTTTTAATTTGAAGTTACGCCTGAACAACAACCCACAAACAGCAGAGTTCAGAAGGTCAGTTTGATATAACGAACAAAAACAGACACATGCACCCAGAGACACTTACGTACGGCAATCTCTTGGTCGTCTCTGCGCTTGCACTCACTCTAGATGAAGCGTGTCTATGTGTGAGTGCATTATCGCTTATTTTATGGAGCTGGCTTACTGTACCTGTCTGTTTTGTGTGCTACGCCTGAACAACCCACAAAGGTTTCGTGTCAATTTATCGACCGCCGATCACTCGGGTCACGTGTTCGATCCCCGCTCCAGTACACACCGCCTATTTTTATAGTGCAGGGAACGGGTTTATTTAAACTTAGTTTACCCTAGTTCATGCTTTTGTGATTGATGTTTTTTCTAGCATGTGTAAATTATCAGAGGTGTTTTATTATTACAAAAGTAGCGAAAATGAATATTTGCTTGGTGAAAGAGCAGATAAAGGCTATCAACTTACAGATGATCTCATCTACGGAAAAAAAAACTGGCCAAGTGCGTATCGGACCTCGCACACGTTCCGTAGCTGAGAAGAATTTATCCCAAAAACGAACTTAACATTGTATTTCAAAAACATGTTCTCTCATACTCGTAAACAAAGTCACGGTCAATTCTCCAAATGCAAATGTAAGTTTGTATTTACAAAAAAAAATCGGTGATAAAACTACAAATTAACGATTTTCGAACATTTCTTTTACTTGTGCTGTAAGACCTTACTTCTTACCAAACATGATTCTAAGTCAACGGGAAGTACCTTTTAGGTTTTGATTTATTTGCGAGTATCAATATACTAGCTGTGCCCCACGGTTTCACCCGTGTTAATTCGAGGAAAAAACCTACTAAAATACAGGGTGGGTAAAAAATCGTGGATCATACGAAACAGGGCGATCGTTGGGGTTATTTGCAGTAAAAAATATTTCTGTGGCAGAGCCCTAACTTGATCTCCTTAAAAGTTATTACAAATATTACAAATTATTACAAGTGTTTTTTGTACCTACACTACATTTTTAGTACACTACACTTTTTTTACAGTAAGGTTCTAAAGTTCCAAATATTTTTTCGAGAGACTTAAAAAATATTGAAAAAGTGCCAATAAGTACTCAAAAAAAGAACTTTTGTAGTGATGATACTTTTTTTTTTACTGCAAATAACCCCAAGATGCTGCGGAATGGGGCTTTGCGATTTAATATTTGGCCCTATAAATAAGTAGATACGATATTGGAGAGTGCAATGCTCTCCTGGCTTGTCCTTTATCGTCTCACTACGAGTAAAAAAATTTGTTAAAACATACATTTAAGAAGCTATTTTTTATGTAAAGTGCTGTGTACGCCTGTTAGTGACTAATTCACCATAACTCAATAGATATGTTATTTATTATTGTCAATGTTTCTAGTGAATAGGTCGTTGGTGTACCTTTTTAATAAAAATAAAAATAAAACTGCACAAACTTTAATTTTTTGTTTAAAGTAGCACCTAAGTTTATCTCTGTTAGGTTTAGTTGCTTGTGCTAACGTTACAGGGCGACGTTAGCGCTCAGCAATAAAAACCCTAAAATAAAATAAAAAACATTAAAAACTACCGTTACTAGTTGTACTCATTAGTAGGTCCAACACATCATTATAATGACCAGAATTACATGAAAACTAATAAACAACTAACTTATAAAAGTTTTGCACGCTTTAGTAAAAATATGTCATAATAATAATATATACCTAATGTGTCAAAGGCCAGGAAACTCAATTTTGTAAGTTTCACTGTAATAATGAACTTTATTTTATTATAGTTTTACGTTTGTTTTTTCAACTTTTTTTTCTTTCTTTCAATGTTGAAAATAGGTTGGTTATTTATAATGGTCAGCCACGCAGCAACACTTTACACGCATGATTACTTAAGACGTACTACGTCATGCATGCCTATAGGTACTTTACTTCTTTTATACTTTTTTTAACTTAATACCTAGACACACATACCTTGTTTTATTTTGGCTTATACTAAAATCATACAGTCGGCTTCTAGTCTCGGATGCAGCTAAACACCAGTATTTTACACGGAGCGACTGCCTATCTGACCTTCACAACAAAGTTACTGGGTAACACGACACCCCTTGGTAAGACTGGTTGTCAAACTTTCGGCGACCCCTTTTTATCGTGTGGAAATCCTCATGGATATCCACCACCCTGGGTTGGGTGGAGGGGTCTGTCAAACTCTTACTGATTAAAACCACACGGTGTCCTGCTGCTACCTTTAGCCAGGGTGCTGGAGTGCTTGCGCATTTCGTCACGCTTCCCCGGCCAGGTGTTGGCCCGCATGAATCCATGCGGACCCCATCACCCTCAGCGGTCGCATACGGCCACCATTCCTCTAGAGAGAGGCGAGCGCAACAACTTTCAACGATCCTAGAACGACAGCCGGGATCAACGACTTAACGTGTTTTCCGAGCTACGGTACCTATATAAAGCTGGTCATCCCATCCCATCCACGGACTGAACGTGGTAAGCGTAGCTTGACCTGGGCCCTAAATCACTATGACCACTTAATGATTCCATACTTAGATAACACGTCAACTCCTTAATTAATCACGACATCTGCTAATACGACACAACGAACGAAATGAACGCGAAGTTGGCGTGGTTTGAACTGTCAAAATACAATGTTGTCTGTAGGTACCTACGGTTGACATTTTCAAAATCAAAAAATCAAAATTCTAATAATAAATTAAATAATTATAATTATTATCCAATATCGTGATATTGAATAATAATTACCATACAGAATTGGAGCCCAGGGGCTACAGTCTTGACATTCATAGCGATCGCTTTAATACCGAATTCGGTTGCAAAGTCCTTTCAATCTGGATGTAGCGAAATTCGGTAGTCTCGACTCTCAAAGTCGTTTCATTGTCATCGGTATTTACCGACCTTTGTCGCAAACTTTACGATTTTCTTAATGTTTACGAATTTATTTTGCGAGCATTTTTGACAGCCCGCAAAGTGAATCGTTATAGTCGTAAAGTTATAATTTTGGGGGTGTTTGCAAGTAATTATAAACAAAAATAATGCGAAATGGGCGCACTCGAAAGTGTATCTGTACCGACCTGCGGTATTGATGATTTTCGGTATTATTTAGCAATCGGTAGTTTGCGACAGCGTCGCTATCTACGTCGAGACTGCAGGCCCTGATCGACCGACCCGTGCGTGGCTGTTAAGAAAATTATTTTCAATAATGAAGGTTTAATGTACATACAGCCCGCGTCCTAATCAAAAACGATTCCAAACGACTTTTTGTTCGGAAAACCTGAAAGCTCCCTCTGTCGGCGAGACCACGCGTTTCGGTTTGCCGAACAAAAAGTGACATTACGAACGCGACGATCGGGATAAGGCTACACCCTGTACAATTATTCTTCGAAGAATACCTACGTAAAGATGTAATGTATGTAATGCGAGACTGTTTCTTTCATTGGTCAATGTCTCAAGTTTTAAAGTGCCATTAACCATGGAAAATTTAAACAGACATTTCAACAGCTTTCCCTACCCTGCCATCTATTATGAAAATGGAGAACTTACTTAATAGTTGTTTTTTACAGACTATAGATGGCAGCGTAACCATCGTGTTTTGCATTGTACTACGATAAGCGCGACAATGAAACGTAGTACCATGAAAAATTCGTAGATGGCACTATAAGGCTCCAAAATAAAAAATGCGAAAGTACTTCACTCTGCAGTTTGTCTTTCTGTCTGTTAACTTTTCATTAATTAGCGGCTGAATGAATTTCGATGTTTGGAGCTTGAACTCAAACTCAAAGCATTTATTTAAATTAAACCGATTACAGGCACTTTTGAATTTACAAGGATTTGGTCCGCCAGACCACAGGCCAGACTCAGAAAAAGGACGGGTTAGTAGGTTCCTATGGAGAAGAACCGACAAGAAATTCCATGGACACTCTTTTAAATCAAAATCTTGTTACAGGTGACAGGTATGTAGACCATGACCTGAGTTGTTATGAACTGCGATTATTCCATAAAAAATTGACTGTTTACATCTATCTAAGTCTTATCAAAATAATCAATGAAAAAAATACAACGATTAACAAGTAATTATACTAAAAAAAACCTGTTTTCTCGACAAGCTCGTTAACTTTTGAGAAATAAATAGATCAATCGACCTAATTGACTATTAAGGGATATTTGCATAATATTCTATTATATTTCATCATTCTCTACGACAAGTTTACTGTAATTTTCCCTAAATTAATTTTACTACTTTTTTCGGAAGCCGTCTGGATATTTAAAAAATAAAACTTATTTTTTTAATCAGTAACAACGTTAATAGTACTAGCAGACTATGATGGTTTCATAAGAAGAAATAGGTAAAAATATTTCCCTGTAGCGGTAGTTAGCAGCCCGGTTGCCTGGGTGCTGACTCTCGAATATAATTCCGATAGATTGACACTACCAGAGAGTGACCTCAACCAGGGTACTAATACCCTGGTTGAGGTCAATGGGCTCGCTCGTTGGGGTAGATGTGTTCTTGAGTGGAGACCGCGGATCGGCAAACGTAAGGCAGGACGCCCTCAGGCTAGGTGGAGCGACCATCTTCGGGGGGTGGCTGGTAGCAGCTGAATGAGAGTTGCCGAAAATTGAGCTGAATGGCGTGCAATAGGAGAGATCTATATCTAGGGGTATCGTATCCCGGGGTCGCGAGATTGTGCCGGGGTTGCGGGATTGTTCGATAGAGTTACAGTGGCCCCGGAACGCAAAAGGCAAAGAAGGAACATGGGTGGGTTTTAGTCAGTAAAAGTCTGATACTCCCTCTCGCTCAACCCACAGCGGTAGGGGTCATTTGATGATTTTCCATCCTTAAAAAAAGGGTTATATGGTTATATATCGTGTTACCCAGTAACTGGATTGTGGACGTCAGATAGGTAGTTGCTCCATGTAAAATATTGGTATTCAGCTGCATGCGGTAGACTGGAAGCCGACCCCAATATAGTTGGGACAAGGCTAGGCAGATGAGGTGTCTAAAACAATGTTTTGAGTTCATTGTTAAAGTTTGCGCGGCGACATCCCCCTGCCTCATTGTACAAACACAAAAAAAAAACTCGAATAGCAACGCCTCTCAATACTATACATGAATCCCTTAAAGCCCCGAGGGAAGAAGTACTCGCATTTTAACAAAAATACACACATCTTCACTGATTACGGGTTGGAAATGCTTTTAAGTAAATTAGATGAAATAGAATTACATTGAGAATGTAATATAAACACATTTTGAATAGACGCATGTCTCATTTGTTAAAAGCCTCGTAAACATAAAAAAAAAAACAAAAGTACTTACTGAAAATAGTGGAGCAATTACTGAAATCCAGACTTTCAAGCTATTAGAATACGTGGTAGCATGAAACACGTTTATTTCGTGCATTAGAACATTTCAATACATTGCAGCAATGTTGGTAGGTAAGACGTTTAACACACAATATTAACGCCTATAGTCCCATATAATAGGAGGCGAACCTATTGTCATCAACCGTACGCAAATCCACTCTCTCTCTGACTCTGGGCTGTTACTGAGAAATTCTTGATGGAAAAAAACCCAATAACACTTTGCCCGACCTGGAAATCGAACCCAGGAAAAACACCACCAGAAATGTACCATTTTTTTGGAAAATGAATTTTCTTTTTGTGACTGCTATTTTTTTATTCCAAGAACACTAAGTCCGCCTCTATACATTTATGTGCTTAAAGTATTTAATAGAAAATAAATAAGTCAAAGTCAAAAGTATAGCACAAGCTAAAAATCGAATTACATGCCATGAAATACTTCATAACAAGTTAAAAAAAAGTTACCAATACAAAACGGATGATTGCGGGAAGGCTGGACTGCCCCTTCATCCGGCACTGTTACAGCAGACATGTTGCTGTAGCAGTATCGGAGAGAGGGTATTTATTTTATCTTATTTATTAATTTTCCTTTCTATATTCATTTTACTGTTTTGATTATTAGTTTTAATTTATTTTTATTTAATTTTATTTGAATTTTAGCAGATTTTTTTTGTACGTGTTTATATTAACCTGAAAATAAATGAAATTTATTTATTTATTCAAAGCCTCCACCCCACTAGTTTCTCTCCGTTCCGTTTCGCGAAAACCTCTTGTAAAAGGCATTATTTACCCGAATAACTAACAAGAGTAAGTAACGGCCTCACCGTTACTTACTCTTGTTAGTTATTCGGCTTAATAGGCTGTGAAGGGTCGTAACAAGCTATTTCTGGTTGACCATTTTTCTAAGGGACCCTTATCGTTTCGATTGGAAACATTGGAATGAAAAAAAAAACCGTTGACTGAATAAATTGAAGTGGACCGTGTCCTTGAGTAATGGCATGTTAATTTTAGAAATGGTTTTTTATCAGAGTGGTGGGAATTGTTAGTGAAAATAATAGATCACATTAATTTTGGTTTTGAATGCAAGAATTGTTTAACGTATTTAAACACTGCAAGATTTTCCAATTCGTGTGGCGCACAGTCACAAGAATTAAATACTCACGCCAGAAATGGTTCTTTTCTCGCTTTTTTTTTTAAACACTTGTGATTGTGTCCTCCAAGTTCTGTCTCAGGATAGTAGTCTGTGGCAGTCATGTCAAGAGCCAAAAGTCTGTCACTTGGTCAACTTTACGATATCCATTTTACCCATTAGCATCCAGATAGATCGATAGATAGAATTAGACTCTTTATTATGTACACCATAAAATACAGATATACCTAAATTTTATGTTTGTTTGTTACGCTTTTACAGTACAATGGTTGAACCGTTTTAGATGAAATTTGGAACATGGGTCCATCCATCACGATGAAAACGTCGAAGGTTGGAATAATAAACTCAACAAGGCATCAAAAGTAAAAAAAAGCCGAACACACGCTGCTTTATAAATGTTTGATAAAGGTAAATCACTTTTCATCTGAATAGTTACACATGTTGTTATAACATGGGATTCAAAGGAAATAGCAAATGGGACCCATCGTTAATACCTAAAAAATGGGATCTAACACTGGTATCCAACGAAAATAAATCGTAATTTTACAAAGGGTGACACAATGGGCGGTCTTATCGCTATAAGCGATCTTTCAAAGAAAACCCCTGAATGGATTAAGGGACAAAGAGATACAATACTGAAGGTAGTATGTGGTGTACCATTTACATTTAAATACAATATTAAATACATCCATATCTACAACATATTATACTACCAACCAAAGTTGCAAAGAAAGAGTTTAAGGTCGGGCAAGATAAACAAAATAAATGTTTTTAAAGAGGCTTACGATCACAAGGCAAATGAGGTTGGAGGACCCTCCGCCAATTAACAGAACACTGTTACTGTTACCCTGCATCATCCCACTAACACATCACACACAACATCATCCCACTAACACATCACACACAACATCATCCCACTAACACATCACACACAACATCATCCCACTAACACATCACACACAACATCATCCCACTAACACATCACACACAACATCATCCAGGGTTAAAGAGGACCACTGGTCGTTTGTTTTGTCCAGCTCATCCCGCCATCTTCTACGGGGTCTGCCACGACGCCTTCTACCCCTGTCAGGGCTCCATGTGGTGGTTATTTTGGCCCACAGCTTTGCCCATACGGCAGACGCGGCCAGCCCAGTCCCACTTCAGCTTAGCGGCTTTTTGAGCAACGTCAGTAATAAAGCAGTGTGGTATTGCGAATACGGTCTGTCAATTTGAACCAGAACACTAATGAGGCAATAACAACTGAACTAATTAGATCATTAATATCTCATTATCATTATCCTCCGAAACACAAAGAAAAATCTAGAAGCTCTTTCACATCAATGACTCACTATTAGACTGCTATTAGAGAGGGCAAAGACAGCTGATTGACTAAACTCGCTTCGTTAGGTCTTAGCTATGTAATTAACAACTTTTAGCTTCGAGAGCTTTCGGTGAAATTCGGATTCATTCGGGATTTGAATACGTTTTGGTATTTTCCGTAATAACTTTTTTTTTCTAAATGGAAGTTCCTTGTCGACACCGTGTCGACTACAGAAGTTGGTGGTTATGAAAAATAAAAACGGTTGATGAATAAAATCTGTCCTAAAAATTGTTGCCAGTGTAATAATTTTAGATGAGATTTGCACAGGACCTTTTAAATTGGCACAAGCAGAGAGTGACTTATGACCAACATTGAATAAAGTCGGGCTTTGGAAGATTATTATTTTGACTTATACTAATAATAACTTCACAAATAAGTATTACCAGTGTCAATCAATTAATAACTCACGATTCATTTTCAAATACCAAAAATAAAACCTAACAATAAAATATAAAAAAGGTCGAAGAATATAACTAAGATGAACAGGGGGCCTAAAAAGACCACTTTGGCAGAATCATAAAACAATTCATATCACGTAATTCATCTGTTCGACAGTTTCACACCTTTAAATAAATAAAAGAAAAAGACAAAATTAAATACTTTTAATTTAGCACAGACTAGAAGGCACACAATACACATAATACATACACCAGTTAAATACAAAGAATAAACATCAAGAGGATATCCATGAAGGGTTAGGCAAAGGTGTATCTATAGCATTTTACGCATCTCTATACAAAATTGTCAAACAGATGAAATTGCGTGATATGAATTGTTTTATGATTCTGCCAAAGTGGCCTTTTTAGGCCCCCTGGGAATATGCATGTATTTTTTTATTATTTTTATACGTTAGTTTACATTGCTTTATAATAGTAAAAAAATATTCAACACCACAATTCATAACATTTTATTTTGTCATCGATTTTTAACCATTTCCGTTGTCACCGTAGGCCATGCCACGAATGGCGTCACTTTTCAAATATTTGAATTTCCCACAGTTTTATTGCATATTTTTTAAATTAATTTCTTGCTCCAAAATTAATTATAATCAAAAATATTGATGGAAGTTATCCATACTAATATTATAAATTCGAAAGTAACTCTGTCTGTCTGTCTGTATGTTACCTTTTCACGCCTAAACCACTGAACGGATTTCGATAAAATTTGGCAGAGAGATAGATTGCATCCCGGGGAAGGACATACGATAGTTTTTATCGACATACCTTGCTGACGAAGCCGCGGGCGGAAGCTAGTTCTGAAATAAAACAGTTTATTAAAAAAAAAATTTGGTCCTCATTTAAATCACTTGTTTCATGATCTTCCTAGCCTTTCTCCCAACTATGTTGGGGTCGGCTTCCAGTCTAACCGGATGCAGCTGAATATCAGTATTTTACATGGAGCGACTGCCTATCTGTCCTCCACAACCCTGTTACTGGGTAATACGATACCCCTTGTTACGATGTTGTCAGACTTTCAGTCTACTGACGACCCATGACGCTTAAATATAATGCCTGTAAATGCATATGAAAGTATATACGCTACAAACAAAAAAACATTTTTTAAATTTTTTGTCTGTCTGCCTGTCCGTCTGTCGTTTTGTTCCGTCTTATCTCCGAAACGACTGGACCGATTTTGACGGGACTTTCACTAGCAGAAAGCTGATGTTATGGAGTTACATATCAGTAGTAGTATATAGGTACTTTTTGCCCCGGTAGCACGATTCCCCGCCCCAACCCTTGCTCGAGCCAGCCCGCGCAGCTGAGCCTGTAGTTTTAAATTCGCCCCTAAACACTAATAATAATACCGATCCAGCCTGTCCCTTGCTGTCCTCTTCCAGCGACGCCCTGAGCCGAGGTCCGAACCCCGCAGGGGGTTACCCTTAGCGCTGTCGCTTAGTTTTTAAGTTATTGTATGCCCTGGCTGGAGGCCTTAATTCGAGGCATCCACAGGAAAGTCCGGTTAAGCAGTAGCCATCCTCATAAAGGATGAACTGCGAGATGCCATAGTTATAAAAAAAAAAAGGTAGCACGATTCTGTGGGAAAATTACCGACATCCGCGCGGGCGAAGTCTCGGGCAGAAGCTAGTTACTGATATAATTGTAGAAATAGACCAACGACCTACTCTTTTTTTACTGTCACGCAAAAACTACTGAACGGAATTTGATGAAATTTTTCAGTAATATAGCTTATACATCAGAATAACAAATAATATTATACTTTTTATCCCGATATGCTGCTACTGTAAAATAAACTAATGCTGTTTAATAAAGCTGAAAACCAAAATGGCGGGAGTTGATAACGATAATTAATCGTTTATAGGAAACGAGCCAGCCCCGTCATTCTGTTTGTTTGGAACCAAATTAATTACTCCAAAATATTATCTACCTAGCCTTTTCCAACTATTTTGGCGTCAGCTTCCACTCTAACTGGATACAGCTGGATACCAGTATTTTATATGAGGCGACTGCCGATCCGACCACCACAACCCTTTACAATTCAAAAGTGCCTATGGTTTATTTGAAATAATCGCTTTGAGTTTGAGTTTCACGCAAAAACTACTAAACGGATTTTGATGAGCAGTAATATAGCTTATATATCAGAATAACACATTATGATAGTTTCTATAACGATATTCTCACGGGATCCACACTTATGCGGGTGTGTTAGTGTTAATACCCATAATACTATTGGCCTTGTACCTAAATAAATTCGCCCTTCAACAGAACATTATTTTCTTATTTTTGTTTTATTTGTTCAGGCTTAAAGACTTGATTCAGCTCCTAGAAACAAAGGGTTCTAGATAAGAAAATAAGACGTGGGTGTATAACGTCATTAACTAAGTTTCTCTTAGTATTTTCCTCTCAAAGGGCTCATGGTAGAACGTAGGTGTATTTAATAAGGACTTGCGAACGGTGCGTAGGAATTCTCAATAGAATCTTCGTTTTAAATTATCTAATCGACTGCTTTATGAAAGCGTAGGTTTAATTAACATACACCTACAAATGATCTGAGAACAGGGTTAATAGTAATTATCTTTTCTCTCCACTAATTTCATTTCAATGTATTCCTTACTTTATGTAGATATTTCATGGTTATAGAAAATATTCTGCGAATTTAAAGTCAGGGAAATTAATAGTTTATCAAATTGACTGCAACTTAAATTGAAGAATGACATTTAAAATTATTGTATTTGGACCATACCCAGGTTAGAGCACACAATATACACACAAAATAAATCAGAAAGAACTGTGAAACAGTACCTATTGTGTACCTACCTCACGGCTGCGCTAAATAGTCTCAGTTCAGCTAAAATAATTAGTCTCTGACGCTGTTCTCAAAACTTTACATATCATTATGTTACGAGGACATCTTGCGGATGTTTGAAAATGGCTGTAAGACTGGATTTATTGTAACGCGTACCAAGACAATGACGATAAATTAACAAACGTCTTGTAGCACCTACGGTCAGCGCTGACCGTCGATAGGGCACAAAATCCAGCCTTACGTATTAAATTGACGCAGGGTGTCAATTTTCTAAACAATTAATTTACCTGACTGTACCTATGTCTTCCGTGAAAGTTTCATTTACTCACAGTATTGAGTAGTTTTCATGTCTAAGTAAATGATGAATGACTAAAGTTTTACTTACTCAAAGTTTGGGCCCAGCAAGGATAAACTAAAGTGCTGAATAATGTTTGGAATCCAAGATTTGAATATTTTGAATGATAACTAAGGAAAGTTGGAGGATCAGTTTATTGCTTATGAACAAAATCTTTGAGTGTTTGAATCCTTGTCAAACGCGAAGTTTCAGATAATTTAAGTTGTGGTCTATTGATTTTATTGGGGTGAAAATGGAAAGAAAGAAAATTCCTTTACTTGCAGTAAACATGACGCAGTTAAAAAAAAAAACCAGTTGGGGGAAAATATGTGTTACACCCACGCACAACGGCCATCGCTCAGCATAATGCTACGCCCAATATGCGAGACAGAGCCAGCCGGTCTGGTCGCACCACTTAACCCAACGTCGCTGGCGACACGTGTTGCACGACATTTGTCCCCTAGTGTATCCTTGGCTTAATACTGTTTAATATTAAGATTTTAATGTACCGTATACTTAGAAATAAATAAATCTAATCTTATCCAGTCTTCATGTGACAGCCGGCCGGCCGGCCAACCATGCTGGAAATCTCCGTGGTAATAAATACGTATTTAGGGCATCGGAGGCACGTTGCCATCCCAGACTATATAATATAAAGCTGATTTGTCTCGTGTCCTTGTAACTGGGTATTGTATTTATACTGGTACATCTAGGCACCCTTCCCATCACGCCCCGACCCTCGCTCGAGCCAGCCCGCGCAGCTGAGCCTGTAGTTTTAAATTCGCCCCAAAATAAAACCGATCCAGCCTGTCCCTTGCTGCTCTCTTCCAGCGACGCCCTGAGCCGAGGTCCGAAACTGGGGGGGTGCCCTTAGCGCTGTCGCTTAGTTTTTAAGTTTATTGCTTGCCCTGGCTGGAGGCCTTAATCAAGGCATCGACAGGAAAGCCCGGTTAAGCAGTAGCCATCCTCATACAGGATGAACTGCGAGATACCATAGTAAAAAAAAAGCACCCTTCCCTTCAAACATGATGATTTTTTTGCAGATATCTCATCATCTGCCTAGCTTTTCCCAACTATGTTGGGTTCAGCTACCAGTCTAACTGGAATAGCAGTATTTTACATGGAGCGACTGCCTGTCTGACCTCCACAAACCACTTATTAGGTAATACGATATCCCTTGGTAAGGCTGGTTGTCAGACTTTCGGGCTTTTGACTAGCCGTAACAACTGTCAAAGATCAAAGATCTGTAAATAACAGCCAAAACTCGTTAGTTTTGGCTGTTAAGCCGTTGCTTAACGTGTTTTCCAAGGCACGGAGCCCGGAGGGTTCACGATAGGTAATGGATGGTTACCCATCTACTGACCGGCCTCGGCAAGAGTATCATATACCTTCGAACGACCCGTGCAGCTGTTATTATTTAGCCACGAGAAGAACCCCAAATAAAGTAAACTACGCATAGTAGGTATTATATTTCTGCTTGAAAGAACTGCAGAAATATTACAAAAAAAAAAGAACTTACCAAATAAAAAAAATAAAAATAAACTTGGGCCATTTATTTTCCGCACAACTAGCGAGATAAAAATAATATAAACTAAATTTAATATCCCTGAAAGTAATTTTCGTACTTTCAGTGTTGAAGATTGTTTTGATCTCCGTAAACTTTCTCGTTCTGCTAAAGTACGGTGGAAATTAAATGAGCTTGGATGCTGGATGTTGCCGTAAAACGAGATAAAGTTATGCAAACATTCTTGATATTTAATCGAACGTATAAATCTACGGTAAAGAGTTATAATAAATTTCCAACATTTATATGAGAGCAAAGCTTGCTTAAAAACAAAAATTTTTGTCTCGTCTCTTTAGACGAGACAACAATTTTTGTATTTTTTTTTTTTTGTGTACTTTTACAAAAAAGAAAAAAAAGCTTTTATTCGATTTAAGCAATGCTATTGTAATGGAAGTTAACGGTGGATGAATGACAAAAATCGGGCGTTATTTACGATTTTATCTCAAGATTTATGTAGAACATAACTGGCGTCATATAGGTGTACTATAAGTACACCTTTGACTAATCCTTCGAGAGTAAAAAAGACGTCATCTTATGTTATCTATGCTCAGACCAAACAAAAAACCAAGACAGGGCTGTCAACAGTAAAGTGAGGCCGGTTTCGTAAACATTTGTGTACTTAGTGAGGTGTAGTTTGATTGTAAATAGTTGTAAATGTGTGCGTGTGAGCGTGTATGCACAGAGCGGAGGTGTAGTTTTGGCATGCTTCACTGTATCGTTCTCAGCGCTCTGTCTTGTTTTTTTTTTATTTGTTCTGAGTATCTATGTAGAAAAATATAATGTATTTTAGATGTTTATTTTTGTTTTCCTAGTTATACATTATCCCCCTTACTAATAAACGTATTATATCAGATGAATAGTTACACACCGATTTCTCTCTTTCAGTCCTCAGTAATTTGACTTTCGAAAGAAGAAGACAAAGCGTTGTCTTACTATACTATTCAACGCTATACAACGTTTATTGGTAAGGGGGTGAAATGAAATAAAAAGTGTTTCTTAAGTAGATCTTTAAAGACAAGTTACACGTCAATATTTTAAAACTAGATGGCGCCGGCATTTTCTCGCTGACTGATCCCTAAAAAGAAATGCCGAAACAAACTCAGAGGTCATGGTCTCTTTTAAAGTCCAAACATTAGTAGGATTTTATGTGAGTCTAACAATGCAGGGCCATGTCCTGGAAGGGCCTTTTGAAAAAAGAGCCATTGCAGCGTTGAGTTGACCTATCACAACAGACGTCATGCATGCATCTGTCATCGTGTAGCTCAACCCTACTTTAGAGAGCTCAACGACCAGACACACGGCGCTACCAGATCTGTAGGACATTTGCATTGGCAATAAAGGTAAGTATACAAAATACTCTAAACCGCCAGACAGTTATAGTGTATTCAGTCTAAACTGCATGGTACTCACATTCACAGTCAGTTTTCTCTTTAAATATTTGTTAAAATATCATTTGGATTGCTTAAATTTATCTAGATATTTACAAATTTAAGTGGACCGACGACCTTGTGAAGACCGCAGGAACCCGTTTGATGCGAGAAGCACAGAACCGGTCGAAGTGGAGGTGCTTGGGGGAAGCCTATGTCCAGCAGTGGACGTCTTTCGGCTGTTTACAAATTAAATACCATTCCTAGAATCATTGATCAGCCACACTAACTAAAAAGAACTTTCTTCATTACTGTCGTTGTCAAGAAACAAAACCGATTAAGCCACATACAACAGCAAGAAGCAATACAAAAACCATATAAAACTTCTAACTGCTCAAGTTAGAACAGAAACAAAATGATAAATGTACTAACTTGTATACCAAGTGGCTTTGTTTGGTGGTTTTTAGACAGAGCTATGAGTAATCTTTGTTCTTAGACTTCTAAGTAAAGATACTGTCTGGTTAAGGGTGCATGGGTGCAATATTTTAACATTGTCTTAAGTATATCTAAGACCGCTGTAATAAAAATAACAATGACCATTAAGATGGGAATTATTTAAGTGATCCTCTAAAAACTTATTGACATTCTACTGATAGACACTATTTAAATTAATTAACCTCTAAAAACAACATTGTTGACTCTCAGGCCTTTCTCCAGAGTTTTTCGTAGAAAGTAAGCTAGGACAACTCGACTCGTCCTCTTCCAGCTCCCCTAAATGGGTCTGCCACCCCCACACATCGCGACCCGAGGTGGCGGGCGCGTAGTGTTCCACGCGCGCCCCTCTTTGACGTCGCGGGGGGTTTCAAACACCTCACCACCTCACTCCCCCCTGACCCGAGGAGGCCCGCGGGAGCGGGCCGGCACCAGTCGGGGGTTACGAAAGGATCGTACGTTCCCGCGACCCCCGGCGTAGGTGTGAGATGGAACACCGGGGTGGTTTTTAGTTGGTAAGAGTCTGACAGACCCCTCCGCCCCCCCAAGGTGGAGGATATCCATGAGGATTTTCAACCCCGGCAAAAAAAAAGGTTAGAACTTCCAAACGCGCGTGAGTAGAGCGAGCGCTACATATAAGCTGGTTGCAGTTACTTAGCTATTTAGTTCCCTAAAAAGGAATTATTTGAGGTTAAATTTAATACATGGCTTAAAACTGCTACACTCACCATGATTGGTAAAAGAACAGCTAAAGTTGGAATAGATGGCAAGATATTGATATTTATTCTCCTTACTCCACCAAGCTCAACCAACACCCACAGTTCAATCACCAAAATAATTTTATTACACTTATGTAAAACAAATGAAAAGTTTTGTAATACTCTTATGTAAATACGCATAGCTCTCAGGCAAATAGAAAAACCACTTATTAGTAAGATGATTTGAATAAAAACACAAACTTTTTATTAGTTCTTTTTATTAACGCTCTCTGAAAATGTAATAAATTCAAATAAATACCTTATTATTCATTCAGATTCTTATATTTTTATTTTTTAAATCGTTTATCGTTCTTAATACAGTACGGTGAATACGGTAGCTCTAAGACCACTTAAACGGTTTTTTATGGGTGTCTGTTATTAATAGAATAGACGTGTTTTTCTTATCAAGCCAATCCTTCTAGGTGTTTCCTTTTAGACGTTCTGAAAGACATTTAATAGTACATTTTTAACCGAAGGGAGACCTATCACTAACGAGGGTGTAGTTTGAGGACCGAGGCTGAGCCTTATGTGCCTTAATACACACGAGTTGGGAATCGCACTTTCTTCCGAGTTCAATGTTCGTGTTCACCATGTTTTTCTTGATTCGTGCGTACACGACTTTAGGAAACCCTGAAACCCTCATGGAACACTGTAGCTTTAAAGGACAGCAGCAGAAGGTAATGAGTACTGGCCTTAACCTACTACGTTCCCTAGCTTAATTAAGCTGAAATATAGCAGAGGAGTAAAAGTCTGACAGTCCCATCCTCCTGTAATACAAAGGCTTTCTGTAACCCGGGAATCAAACCAACTACCTCGTTGGCTTAGAGGTCGCAAGCGCTACTACAGAGTATAAGGTTCTTCGATTCCGAGGGGCATAGTGATAATGGAGTTTTCCATCAGGATTTTTTTCAGTAGCATACTGGTGTCTGGATTTGTGCCCTGTTGATGGTACATATATATTGAATCGATAATAGAATCAAATATGTAACCCTTTTAAATGTGTTTTTCAATGTATTAACCTAAAAAACTTTGAAAAGTGTTACAGTAATATATCTGTGACCGATATAAAAATGTTAACAGTGTTAAGAGCGTTCACGACGTACGGCATTTCATACCAACTTTCAAGCCCTTGTTTTTCGAAATTAATGAACCGATTTTAATGAAACTTCGTACGCATAAGCAGGATACAAATGTCTAAAAAGTTTAGTTAAGAACATTTTCAAAAAATTGTGTTACAGCTACATAAGAACGATTTAAAATTTTCCATGGAAACAGATTTCCAGTTATCTTTTTTTAAATTAGACATTTCGAAAATGTTCTTAAGTAAAGTCCAGGCTTAAACATAACTGGCTCTAGGTAGTTACATATCTGCCTAATCCTTCAAGATATATTTATAAGTAATTTGAATCAAACCAAAAGCCCCAAGATCCCAAACCTCACTACCAACTACTACACCACCCGATTAAAATTCTAATAACCACTAAACGAACAATCAAATTACCATTTTAACAACTTGACTAACTGCTCACTAATTAATTCAACAACCTTCCATAAGATTATGATGCAACATCTCAGTTCGTTGCTCTATCTTTCAAGTTATATAAACAAATCGTAAATCAAACAAACATAATTAGATACAGTTTGTATTGTTAGCATTTACATTGCTGTTTAGGGGTCTTCTAGGGGAAATGGAAGAATTATGCGATGGACCGTTTTGTGGAGGAATATCTACAAGTTATTCATGTTTGTTCTCCATTTAGATGCCGATCGAAACCTCTAGGAGTAAGAGAGCACTAATAGGCTTTTCGGAGATATGCTTCCTTAGCAATTACGGAGTAGCTTAAGAACCTTTTATTGAATTAGTATAAGCACTGATTTCAACAGAGCACTTCCAGCTTCCACGTATTGCACTGAAACAAAAATTTGATGAGTGCGATTCAGTGGAACAGTTTATTTATTTAGGTATTAATATATACTTTTTTGTCCAGCAAATACATAACAACAAAATACGATTATTAATACAAAACATGCAGTGGGCGGCCTTTCTGCGATTTCTTCCAAGCAACCTTGTAATGGATAGTGATTGCGTGGTTATAAAAAAATGGGGTTGACATTTTTATTAATATTATTTTCAGTCCCCGAACGGCACCTCCATAGAGTTTATAAAAGAAAAAAAATATGTTTGGTATTCGCACTTCGCCAAACAATAATACGCGAGTTTCCTTAATTATGTCATTAGAGGACATTATTGCTGCTGGCTGCAAGTGTTACAACAGGAAAAAAGTTATAATTGACACAAAAAAGTGAATTGGCATAACAGTCAATTGGACGTCAATCTGGAATTCAATGGTTAAGTATTTACTAACTCTTTATAATAAAAGGTAAACACTTTGAATGTTCAAGTTTCCTAGTTACAAAAGTTTGAAGGAGTTTTGCGTACCTATTGTCTCTCTGGCCGCATCTGTTGCGGTTGCCTAAAAATACTGGCTGATTGTAAAGTTAATAGCTGTGGTCATTGTGGTTTAATAATTAAGATTATGAAACAAGTAACCCCTCTCTTGGACATGAAATTGACAGAATCAAAGCGTGGACTGTATCAAGCAACGGGTGAAGTTGAACGATGATGATTTATGATTTACTTATGTAGTGGTTTAGACTAGGGTTGTAACCACAAATCAATTATATCACGATCTGTATGAAAACCAAGCGTGCCATATTTGACTACCTACTATGACGTCGCAAGCACTATGTGATGGGCAAATCAAAACGATTCAAAGACGCCGCCGCGTGCGGCATCCGTCTCGTCCCACCCCCGGGGCCTAGCGCCAGCGCTCACGCTCACCCAGCCAGCAGTACACAGGACTGAGCGCGAAAGTGGCGGCTTACGATTTTTGTACGTAGTCTGGGCACGCGAAGTAGTTGCTCTTGCGTTATCTAGGTGTATCTATGTCTGTGGTTGTAACGGACACCTCCGCCTCCGCAAATGCGGAACTTCTGCAAGAAATCGTACCTCCGCAACCGCAAGTTTTTAACGGAGGTCTAATAAATAAAATCGACCAAAACATAAGTGAAGACCCTTAATGTGGTGGAGCTTGAAGTTTCAAGTGTTTGATTCCCAGTCACCGCCACTGCCAGGCTCAGTTCCAAGTGAGCAACTGTATAGTGAAGTCGGTTTAATCTATTTATAAATATAATTATTATTTTAAATAATAAGAAAAGCCATAAAAGAGCTATTCTTTTCTCCTACTTAGTAACAATTTCGCTGTGCCCGACAAGATCCATAATTGTGTCTCTTAATTAATATTACCTGTATGTGTACATTATGGAATGCAATAAAAATTTATTGAATTGAATTGAAATAAAAATGAGAAGCTGTTTATTGGTAAGCGCACCACTTGACAACGGCTGGACCGATTTGGCAATTTTTTTATTTTAAAATGTTTCGTATTAATCCGAATCCGGCTTCAAGGGAAAGAAAAAATTAAAATGTTTATATTATATTATTTTATGGGATTTTTGCGTATTTGGACAACATCTGTCGGGCCAGCTAGTAATTAATAAAACATTAAGAAATCTACAAGTTGACAAAGCCGCAAAACCGTTTTTTTGTGAAATATCGTTTGCACCTTCAAAATTTTGATTACCATAGCTCGATTTTTTTTTCTTTCATTGTCTTCTTCTACCTCCGTCTTCGTTGATCTCCGCGTCCGCTTCCGCTAAGATGGCGTCTGTTACATACCATTATGTAGGTATGTTAGACGATAACGGTTTAAGGACTTGCATGGCACCGAAGTGAAGCCATGTATTCTTCTTATTCATGTCGCTGGCACGACTGTATTTTATTTTAAAACTTGTTCCATGGCGTTGTCGGTAGTAGTGAAGAGGTCACTTTGTCTGCATATTTTGGGACACAGAGGCTAGTATAGAATAACAACCGAGATTCCATTCATTCCACGTTTGCAAAACCTACACGGTAAACATGTATGGGACACCTTTTTCTCACCTCTTCTTTTTTTTTTATCATGTACTGAATGACTCTGGTGTGTCGAACCAAACTAATCGTTTATGGTTTCCACTATTGCATATTGAAAAGACAACACTCAGTGATCTAGAGCATTATGTCTATGACTCAGTCAGGTGGCACCGATTTGAATCGAGGTGCGAGGCAAAAATATTGTATACCCAGAAATCATTAATATGCTCTGTGTGAATTACACACCAGAATTCTATCTGGTATTTGTGTTAACATATTTCCTCTGCTGTCATTTAGATGCTGTGCTGTGTGATCTGTAATACACATCTTTAACAACTGGATCTAATTTCATTCATATAAACAGGGCGCTATAACGCGCCTAAACTCGTAATAGGTTGCGCATCGATGTCCTTGCCTGTATAGGTATAGATTCATCATGTACGTATTTTTTTATACAGAACCATTTTAACATTCTTATATTATTACGGTTATCACATGTTGCATTATGAATTAAATTGTAGACGTCATGTTGACAAATAAAATTAATGATATCAATATAAATTACTATGATTACTTAATAGCTTTTTTCCTATACTAAGTTGTATTATACAATGTATTTGTAATCTTATCATTAATCTAGATATAAATTTAACTTCCTATTGTTTACTATTTTTTTTTTTGTTTTATGACACATATGCCTGCCAATTTCGCATTGTTCTCTTGTTGCAGTCATTATCACGTTCTGCTGTTTCGAATATAATTTTTTATTTTTTTTATTTTAATCTTTATGTTTTAAATTTAATTCCAATGATAATTTTGATTTTAATTTTTGATTAATCATGATTTTGTTTTAACTTAATGTTTTGTTCTTTGTTTCTAATTAATAATTTTTCAATTCTCACTACGAGTAAAAAATCTTGTTAAAACGTACATTTAAGCGGGAAGCGCTAAGGTAGCCCGCGAAATTAAAATTTTCTTACGTTTTTTGCAATTTGCTGGTCAATGTTGCGTTTTACATATAGCGTCAGTATGTGCTAACCCCTAAGTTTTAAAATGTTACTATAATCCTAAAATGTCAAGATTTCATGAAATAAATGAATTTCGGGAAATCGCCAAGCGGTTGATTGACTCTACGCGTGACCAGAAGGCTGGCCTATTTTTAGCCCAAAGAATAAGCATTGCCATTCAACGTGGCAATGCTGCCAGCCTTTTGGGCACTTATCCCATTGACAGCGATGCGGACGAATTTTTTGATGCCCAATGAGCTCCTGCCTTTTTTTTCCCCTTTTTTTTTTAAACACTTGTATATAGTATAAATATATTTTAAAACACAATTATGGTTAATGAAATAAAAAAAAAAAAAATGAAATAGTCATTCAGTAGGATTACTTTGTCTTAGAGAGTTGTGTTGATGACATTAGTGATTGTGATTGTGTAAATACATGTTTCTTGCGGTCGTGAATCATATTTTGATCAACGTACAACTTAGTGCTGACCGACAAGTTGCTGAAGTCGTGTGAGGGATTTAGTTTCGCGGGCTACCCTGGCGCTTTCACCTTAAGAAGCTATTTTTTATGTAAGTGCTGTGTAAGCCTGTAAGTGACTAATTCACCATAACTCAATGCATATGTTATTTTTATTATTGTCAATGTTTCTAGTGAATAGATCGATGGTGCGCATTTTAAATAAAAATAAATAAATAAATATAATACGCGAATGTCTGTATAATAAAATTTTATTTTTGTATTTTCTAAGAAGCTGCATCTCGGAATGCGGGATCAATCCTGCGCAGTTTAAATTGAGGTTAAGTGGCGCTTAGATCTATTTGCTATGATAAGTGATTCTCTCATTTAAATGGGATAAATGACATCTAGAAAAAAAAATGCTCCATATTTATTATATGTACGCCTTTACTTGACAAAATGTAGAGAATGGCAGATTTTTTTTTTCTCATTTTTGGGGTAAGACGTTTACCTATAATGATGTGTAGGGTATGCAAGCATGGGCACGTCAATTTAGTACGGTAGGAGGTGACATGAAAAGTCAGACATTTTACTCAGCCATTTAAACAATAGTTTCTCAAAATAAAAGCTACAGAAATAGCGAGGATGCTTTTAGGTAAGCATACAAAATTACTTATTCATAAACTGGCTGTGCCCGCGACTTTGTTCGCATGCATGTCGGAAAGGAAATATTGTGATTATTTTTCTAAAATTTTAATAACTGTAGCCTAAGTTACTCCTTATAACATCAGTTATCTGCCAGCGAAAGTCCGGTCAAATTTGGTTTAGCCGTTTTGGAGATGCGGCGAACAAGCAGACGGAACCCTAAAAACAATTTATAACATTTTTGTCTAAATGTTATAAATTGTTTTTAGGGTTCCGTACCTCAAAAGGAAAAACGGAACCCTTATAAGATCAGTCCGTTGTCCGTCTATCAAGACCCTTTTTCTCAGGAACGCGAGGAGTTATCCAGTTGAAATTAATATCAAATAAGTACTCTGGGCTGCAATCCCTTGAAGCAATGAAAAAATCAAACTTAAGTCAACGCAATCAAAAGATACGGGCGTTTATGTTCCGTTTACACTCGCAAGGGAATCAATTCCCTTTAACCTAGAATCATGAAATTTGGCAAGAAGCAATGTCATGTAGCACAAGTACCTAAAGGGAAAAATAAGATGCGCGAGTCCGACTCGCACTTGACCGATTTTTTGTTATAAGTACCTATATATTTTAATCGCATTTAGTAAAAAGCTGTTAGTACGACATTACAAACAGACACTTAAATAAATTTTATTTATTTGTATGAATGTATTATGTACAGATAACTAATCTTAATCCATAAAAATTATTGTCAAATCGCAATTAACATAACACGTTGTCTTATGAAAGTAACTCAAATGTTGCATCATGTCCTATTAGTTCATTAACATGGAGAACTTATTTTTAACTCCTTAGTGACATTATAATGTTCCCGTTCCTTATGTTATTATGGTCATTATGATGTAGATTTTTTGCTTATTTTATTGAGATTGATGATTTATAATGAACTAATGACGTCTTTCTTTCCCGGCAAACATACCTGCAAGATTGAGCCACCAGTAAATGCGTCATCATTATCACTGGTGTAACCTTTTGAAACATAATAAGAAAGAAAAATGCGTTTATTGGCATTACAGCAAAATAATTACACCTTAAAAACTATAAAAACAGATAATCAGCCTATAACGTTCCCAACTTCCCACTGCTGGGACTACACTGACCTCCTCTTTGTGACAGGGAATGGGCCCAATGCGGCTTGGTCACATGTCTTCAAATTTTTGCTCCTAGAACATGCCGGTTTTCTCACGATGTTTTCCTTTTGAGAGCAGTGGTGATGAAATAATTAACCCAAAGTAAAGTGCCTACGACTTGCACCTACGACCTACAACTCATATGTCGCGATCGTTTCCACTGTGCCATCACTGCCCCGCACCTTTCGAAGGGTGCTTTCATAAAGAAGCGTGTTCCTGCAAAAGACAATTTGGTACCTGTCGGGGCGGGTGAAATAGGGTACAACATGTAACCGTTTCCTTCCTGATCAAACTGCAGAGACCTGTACCAGGAGTCAGGCCCAAAAACCCGCTCATTTATGCAAGTATCCAATGTCTGGAAATCCTAATGCAGTCTAGTGAGGCTGGCAAAATCTAATCTATAATATGCCATTCTGGACAAAAGCACATAAGCTCCAGAAAGTTCGGGTGTAGGTTCGTGATTGAAGCTTGACTTGCTGGGTGTGTTTCTTCAACACGAACTTAACCACACATCCTAACATAGAACCCTCGTAATTGTACTTACTGAACGTTATTTAACAGGGGATGATAAAAGTGTGGGACTATCTGCCAGCGTCTGTGTTCTCTTCCAAATTTCACTCGTCTGCCTTCAAAGCAAAAGTGAATAGGAATCGTCTGGGCACAACTGGTGGTTTTGGATACCATTTTCGATTTTGGAGCATCCGCTTAGTGAAAGAACAAAAAATGCGTTTACTGGTATTACAGCGAAAAAAAAAACACTAAAGAAAACACATGTAAATGCAAAGTTGCAAATCAAAGATATTGCATTAATAAAAATAACTTAAATAAAAATATTTTATTGTCAGGCATCAAGGCCCATAAGGTGTTGTATTAATGGAATGGGATAGGATGCAAAGTTGATAATTAGTAATTGAAAATAAAGACTTGCGCAGACGTCATACTAAATAAATTGTTGTATATTAACAAAATTGTCGAACACGCAAAGCTACAATTAATTCGTAATGATTAATTTGTAATCACCTACATAAAAACAAAGAACTTCTGAACCATGACTCATTAATAATTGCCAAGCAAATGATTATATAACAAATCATAATAATTATTCGCGATCGATAAAATAAATAGAAAAAATAGTCTAGACTTGTTGTGTTCAAATCACAATCACTGGACTGGTCTGAATCGACTGGTTACTTAAAAAGGACATGTTCAAGGGTATGATAATTTGATCATGCTCATATATACGACGAACAAAAAAATAAATAAAAACAAAAATTCAAAGATTCTCATTTGTCCTTTGTGTACTTGTAATCGTTCCTAACTGAAAGTAATTTTGTTTTTTTGTTTGTAACCTTTTCACGCCTAAACCACTGAACCGATCATCCTGAAATTTTGCATATACGAGTACGTTATCAGGTGTACAGAAACGGACACAAGGTACCTTTCATCCCGAAAAAAAGTGCTGTTCCCGAGGAAAACAACAATAACGTTATGATGATAATAGATGGCGCCACGCGTTGCGCGTTCTTAGCCCAGTTTGAAGTAGGTGTATTTAGAATGAAAATGGAAAACACATCACACCCTGCTAATGCCTGCAATGGTAACGTATTTATCCCGCTTAATAGTAAAGTTAGGAATATTAATTGTTGGCATAGGTATCGTCTTTTTTTTTTTTTTTCCTAATGGCATCTCGTAGTTGACCTTGAGAGGTCGTGACTACTTAACCGGGCTATCCTGTGGCTGCCTTAAGTAAAACTCAAAGCCTCCAGCCAGGGGCATAAGACTAACTACGTTATGCTAAGCGACTACGCACTAAGGGCACCCCCTGTGGGGTACGAACCTCGGCTTAGGGCGTCGCTGGAGAGGGCAGCAAGAGGGGACAGGCTGGATCACAATTATATTATTTAAGCTTGATGAGGCCGGCATTTCCTATCTGACTACTCTGAGAAGAAATGCCGAAACAAACTCAGAGGTCACAGTCGGGAATTTAAAGCTACTGGCTCAGCTGCGGCGCGGGCTGGCACTGCATCGGGCAAGGGTCGGGGGGGTGAGTTTACTTGGGGACGTCGCGAGGGACCTCGTCGGCGAGGTCGGAATGTCGGTCTTTTGCATAGATATCGTGTCAATGGGTGTAATATATAGCTTGATTGACTGTGATGGATTGTTACAGCAACGCTTGGTAATTTCTTGTGTCATCATCATCATCTGCCTAGCTATGTTGGGGTCGGCTTCCAGTCTAATCGGATGCAGCTGAGTACCAGTATTTTACATGGAGCGACTGCGTATCTGACCTCCACAACCCAGATACTGGGTAATACGAAACCCCTTGGTAAGACTGGTTGTCAGATTTTCGGGCTTCTGAAGACTAGTACCGACTGTCAAAGATCCACAAATGACAGCCCGGACCAACAGCAGCACGGAGGGGTCTTGGTATGTAAAGATGGTCACCCATCCATGAACGAACCGCGGCAAGCGTAGCATAATCGATCGACCCGTACGACTGCTATTACTTAGCCACAAGCCCCTAATTAATAATAATAATTCCTTGAGTATGGTAATTCCTTGAGTATGGTAATTTCTTGTGTATGGTAATTAATTTAATTCTGTAATACATTTACTAGAATTGTTAAAATAAATATTTACAGAGCGGTAGTGAATCATCACTATCTTCATCATTAGCCTAATAAATCTATAAATGTAGTAATAACAATATAATTTTTATTTAAGCAAAACTACTAATTTGTATGTCTTATAATTTTTTGATAAATATATGTATCATTATTATTTATTTCATTATATACACATATAAATTATATTTTAAAATATTATGATATAAAAATATAAAACATTTAAAAATATAAAAAATAGTAGCACACCGGTATCGGGAACAGGGTCCAAACTACCGGCGGTCAGGGCTCCAGAGAGAGGAACCTCCTAACAATACGGGCCGTGTCCAGAAGTACCGCTTTCTGAATCAAATCCTTGATCCAGCTGCCCAATGAGAGCCTCCTCAGGTGTTGATCGAGGCTATTAATGGAGGGATACGGCACTGTTTCTCTTTACTACAGGCTATTATTAGCCTATCTAAGAGGACAGTACCCCTACCATTTATGTTGTATACCAGTGTTCATTTGTAAAGTGCAACTGTCTTTTTCTTTTTGTATTTACTGCAACACCTTTTATGCAATAAAGTTTTTATTATTATTATTATAATCCATTGGCTGTCACGACTATCGGCACAATGCGCTGAGTCCACATCCCACATGTCGAGAACCTCGCGAGCCAAGTCAATTATTATTTATAATTATTATAGAAGTTCACTGCTGGACATAGGCCTCTCCTATTGTACGCCATTCAACTCTATTTTCAGCATCTCTCATCCAGCAGCGGCAGCGAACATAATATAAAAAAATTGGCAGGAGATAATGTCATCACCACTGCTCTCAAAACCGTGAAGGACACTATCTTTCCTACCGACATCGTTAAGAAACCGGTATGTCCACATGTCCTAGAACCAAACATTCTAAGGCATGTGACACTGACCCCGCTTGCTCAAAGAGAAGAGGCCTGCGTCCCAGCAGTGGAAACATTAAAGGCTGATTATGTAAGGAATGAGAATGTTTCATAAGAACGGTGAAGTTTCTTATCAGCTCTTCCCCATAGGAATTGACTAATTGGAACCTTGTGACGTTACATATGCACCCATGTTGATTTAATAAGTGTTTTTTTTAATCAAATATGAATGTCCTTCAATGTTTTATATGTTTCTTGTTTTCCAGTCACTCTGTATCTTACAAATGCACGCTTTACGAGACAAGACGACATAGAAACTACGCATTCTTAGAGTTGTTCGTAAACAACTAAGTACTAAGGCATGTTTTTTGTATAATGTATGACTAAACTAAACTTCAAAACAAGCTCGGAATACACGGAAGTCGAAAACTAGGCACATAGTTTGATATACACACGGTCATGGCGAACGGGGTGTTAAAAGTTAAAAACAAAATGATGATTTCCGCGATACGATATTGAATGGTTTAGAAGAAAATTGCGACACAAATAACAACACACTAACAAACATCATAAAACAAGTCGTTTTTTTTGCCGTAGTTAAGTATGAAGACTACCAAGTCAAGGAAATTGTATCTATCCATAATAATATCCTAAATATATATATATCTAATATATATTATAAATGCGAAAGTAAGTTTGTTTGTTTATTACGCTTTCACGCTAAAACGGCTGAACGGATTTGGATAAAATTTAGCACATGGGTAGACCATGACCTGCAGAAGGATATAGGCTACTTATCATCCTGGATTGCAAACGAAGTCGCGGGCAACGGCTAGTTACCTATAGATGCGAAAGTGTCTGTCTGTTACATCTTTACGCTTAAACCGCTGAACCGACTTAGATGAAATTTGGATAGATTGAGTCCCAAGAAAGGACATAGGATAGTTTTTATCCCGGGAAACTTATGCGGGTGAAACCGCGGGGCGCTGTTATCAAAAATGATGACTTTCATTCTATATTTATTTGTAATCATCATCTGCCTAGCCTTTTCCCAACTATGTTTGGGTCGGCTTCCAGTCTAGCTAGCTAGGTAGTACATAATTATTATAAATTAAAGTCGCTTTTCGTGTCTGTCTGTGTAACTGCGTTGTTGTTCGAAACTATGCAACTGATTTTGGTGCGGTTTTCATCAACATTTCGAGTATTTATTCCGGAACATCTAAATGTACAGTGGGCTGCATCAATTGTGTACCCCCCTTTTTTTTTTTTTAAGGATGAGATATCGTCAAATGACCCCTCCCGCTCTGGGTGGAGCGGAAGGGAGTGTCAGACTCTTACTGACTAAAACCCATCCGTGTTCTTTCCTTAGCCCTTTATATTCCGGGGCAGCGGTAACCTTTTCGGACAATCCCGCTGCCCCGGCAGGCTTCGGCCCTGACGGGCCCCTCCTTATCTGCTGACATCTCTTTGAGGCGCGCGTGGAACACATACGCGCCGTCCGGCACGGGCCTGGTCCTGACCGGACGGCGAGCTACCCATTACTCGCCGTCCGCAGGCCCGCGCCTACGATGGCCGGGAGTCCTCACGCGGCTCCCGACGCCCGGGGCGTCTACCGCGGCGGCTGGGACGGGCGGCTCTCTCCGCTCTCTCCCTCGCCCATCGCGCCACCTCCTTCGCTAGCATGACTGCTTCGCAGAAGGAGGTGACTGCCTCCCACTCCCTCTCGCCCCGGACCATGGCTTGGACCAGGGCCGGGCGCGAGAGGTCGCCGCCGCTGCCGATCGCCTCTACGAGGACACGGCGGTGCTCTGCCCAAGCGGGACAGACCTCCACCGTGTGCTCCACCGTGTCCTCTGGGCGATCCTCGCAGTGGTGACACCCGGGCGTTTCCTCCCGCCTGATTATGTGCAGGAACCTCCCGAAACATCCGTGTCCGGTGAGGACCTGCGTCAGGCGGTAGGTGAGGGCGCCGTGACGCCTCTCTAGCCACTCCTCAAAGAGGGGCCTTACCGCCGCTATCGCGGCTTGCCCTTGAGTACCCCCCTTGAAAACGTTTACCAACTGGGGTAGGGTACCCAATTGATGCTGCCCACCGTACATACAATACAATAACTCGATATTTTGACATGTCACTGCACCCATGCAGAGCAGGGGCAGTAGTAATAATATCAATAATGCTAAAATCTAAATGCATTTATTGCCTGACAAAGATATTCATAGCTTTAATTTCTTTGAAGTAATTTGGATGTTAAGGTCTAATATTCCATTTATCTTTGTAAGTTTAATCTAATGAAAACCAATCCATTTTCTTCGCAGAATTCCGTTGATTTACAAAGGTTTCATTATCAAACAAATCTATTTTGCGAGAAATCTGAGCAAATTAGCTTCTTATTCAAACTTAATCAGGATTAAATAACCGTCCCTGTTATGAAAACACGATAAGCCGTTGGTCCCGTCTCATCCAGACCTTGTCATTTTTTAGATTTTTCGCAGTCGTTACGGGTCGTCAGAAACCCAAAAGTCTGACACCCAGTCTTAAGTAAGTAATATAGGTATACTATAATTATTATTATTAAATAAAATACGGGTTATCTTTTTGGTAATATCACCTTTAACCCTTAAAGTTAAATGTATTTCTTGTTTGGAGATGTAGAAGCAGCCGTTAATAAATAATACCTGAAATTATTTTTACATGTAGGGGCTTCAGGGGCTTGTGGCTAAATAATAACAGGCGTACGGGTCGATGTAAAGTTAAGCTTCGCTTGCCGGGGTCGGTTAATGGATGAGTGACCACCCATTACTGATCGAGACTTCTCCAAGCTTTGGCCGTTGGTTCCGGCTGTTATTCATAGCTTTTTGACAGCAGTAACGCCTGTCAGACTTATTACCAACATCGCTCCACCGGTTACTGGGTTGTGGAGGTCAGATGCAGCCGCTGCATGTAAAATAATGGTATACAGCTGCAACTGGTTAGGCTGGAAGCAGACCCCAACAGAGTTGGGAAATCGCTAGGCAAATCTTGTTTGAAAAACTTGTCAACTAGGTAGATATATGAAGCAATGATGCGGATGATGATAACGCACGATAGAATGTCAATTGTCATTATATTTATTTGTTAAACATTGACCAGACAGAGTCAATTATATCACGCTTGTCAATCAGGTAAACATTAAGTGGTCATGTTTCTCTCGAACAATCTATACATATATTACCTAGGTATGATTACACAATTAAAAAAAAGACTATAGTTAAACCATTATCAGTTACCGTTAGATAATGACTTGTAAAAGACCGTTTTTATTAGTTGTGAAATAGATAACTAGTTACGTACCTACATAATATTTTAAATGTAATTGTAATGTTATATTGTTGTTGTTGTTAAAACTAGCCTATCAGTTTGCAACCTATTAGTGTTCTATGGTGATCAGTCGAGCCCTGTGGGGTAATTACAAAATTTTAAAAAAAGCAGCTGTTCCCTACATTTTGACGAGTTATAAATACGTACAGACGCCAGCACATCAAGCTACTACAATCTGTCAAATTTCTTTGATAGATTTTCAACTTTATCGCTAAAGCACAAGGTTCAAAGTTGATTGGGAAAATTTGTCAGTTTCGGGTAGGTTGATGTGCTGGCGTCTGTACATACAACAGCAACAGCTGTTTTTTTTTCGCGATTTCAGGTTTGGTCTCATAATAAAAGTTGTTCATAATGATGAGTACAGTGACCTCTTAAGAGGTTATTGGAGTTTTTCCAGCCTGGAATCTGGAATGTACGCGATTGATGGCAATTAGGCTCGCCCCTTGTTAGGACTTATATGTAACTGGCAAAATGTGCGTAGGTATACCACACCTCTGCCTAACACTTCTGGGACTACAGGCGCTATGTTATGTAGTAAATCGTCATCATCATTGCACCCGAAAGACGTCCACTGCTGGACATAGGCCTCCCCCAAGCACCTCCACTTCGACCGGTTCTGTGCTTCTCGCATCCAACGGGTTTCTGCGGCCTTCACAAGGTCGTCGGTGAACCTATGTAGTACCTAAATGTATCGTGACAGGTTACGCTCTATCTAAACCATGAAATCTTACGAACAAAATTAACTCAGTTATCCTTTTAACGGAATAATTGCAAACAAAAGCAGCCTTTATTGCGTTTATCGCTGTCTTTCTATGCACTTCAATTGGCCTTTTGTATACAAAAGCAGCAATGGATATATTTCGCGATAGATTTTCCTGCATTTGAGAACAGATAGGTTACGTGAATTACTTAAAGGTAATCATGACTGTTAATTTTAAACAAAAATGTTATCGTCGTATTTGAGATCAACAGGGCATAATCGTGATGATACAAAAGGATGCGGTTGCAATAAGGAAAATAATAACTCTGAAGATTCTTTAGAAATCATACTTAGGTTAGCGATCCCGAGAAATGGGCTTGTGGTTTATCAGTGCAAAAAATAAGATAACCACAACTTATTTACTTAGCTTATTTTTTGCGAAGATAGAAAAATTATACAATAGGTATGTACGATAATTAACGCAAGACCTCATACACCCCAATTAGCGTACTGATGAGTTCAAAGCATAATACAATGACCAAAACATTTTTATTTTAAAGCTAAGAAAAACAGAGAGTTAATTAAGAAAATAGTGTTTACCTTAGCATTACTTATTGCATTTAAAATTGAACCTTAAAGCGTTGAAGTAAGATTTAATTTCCTTTGGCTCAATCGGCAGTCTGTATGGTAAAATACATAATTATTGAAGAAATATCTACATTAAAAGTTACTAAAATCGATTCAGTAGTCAATTATGAACAAACTGCTTTCAGGACTTGCGTTTATTCTGTTACACCTTGTATACATATAGGTACCTAAGTATAACTATCTGTCTGTCTGTTAGTGTGCTTATAAATCTGCAAGACCCACCTACGTAAAGTCAAGGAATTTATTGTTTATCAAATTAACACCCTACGTTAATTTGCCGTGTTATAGCCATACCACGGATAATATAGGCCATACGTATTTCATATGCTGTCAACGAATGACAGTTGAGATTTGACGGAAAATTAGTTGGTAGTTTAGTTGCTAAACAATTTATTTCCCTGAGTGTAGATATTGAAATTCAATTTATTATCGTATATTTTTTGGGAGTTTTCGATTAAGATTCGAATAAATAATAAGATTGCTCACCTCTTTTTTTTTTTTTTTTTTTTTTTTTTTTTTTTTTTTTTTTTTTTTTTTTAAGGATGGGAAATCATCCAATGACCCCTCCCGCTCTGGGTGGAGCGGAAGGGAGTGTCAGACTCTTACTGACTAAAACCCATCCGTGTTCCTTCCTTAGCCCTTTATGTTCCGGGGCAGCGGTAACCCTTTCGGACAATCCCGCTGCCCCGGCAGGCTTCGGCCCTAACGGGCCCCTCCGTGTCTGCTGACAGCTCTTTGAGGCGCGCGTGGAACACATACGCGCCGTCCGGCACGGGCCTGGTCCTGATCGGACGGCGAGCTACCCATTACTCGCCGTCCGCAGGCCCGCGCCTACGGTGGCCGGGAGTCGTCACGCGGCTATTGCTCACCTCTTACGTTAACATTTCACGGGAACAATTTATGATTGACTTAGATAATATGTTTTCCACTGACCTTATTTTTTAAACTTATCTAAGTACTTAGAGTTCATCATCATCATCTGCCTAGCCTTTTCCCAACTATGTTGGGGTCGGCCTCCAGTCTAACCGGATGCATGCAATAATAATACTGGATACTGATACTGGTACTGGATACTGATACTGGTACTAAATGCAATACCAGCATTTAGTACCAGTATCAGTATCCAGTACCAGTATCAGTATCCAGTACCAGTATCTAAGTACTTAGAGTTAACACTATAAAATTATTTCATGTTGATAATGCGACCTAAATCTAATTTAATTTATGGAAATGTAGGTAATTAAATAATTGCGTAATTCACTTAAACGGGTGTATAAACATTCGTAATAAAACAAAACAACCATAGTAGGTCAGAAAGCAATAATATCTAGAAATTTTCAAACAAATTCCTTTCCCAAATAACGGGCCCATGTCACCTTTTCAAACTCTCTGTTTCATTCAAAATGTTTGCAATGTCATACTCGGAAAATAATAAAGTACACACAGCTCAACATATTTATTCCCTGACTGTACAGTGAGCAAAAGTCTCTCGAATTTAGTTAAATTATTTTTAAATTGATAGTAAATAATTTTTCAGTAGCTGTCTGGAGTCCGGATATGTGTCCGAGGTAGCCCGCGAAATTAAATTTTCTTTCGTTTTATGCAATTTTCTGGTCAGTATTAAGTTGTACAATTAATAAAATAATGATTCGCGGCCGTAACAAATATGTATTTGCAGAATTAGCGCTCAAGTATCGGAGTGTCCCATCGCATGCGTGTTAGGATGGAAGTGCAACGCTTGCGCATAATTGTTGCAAAGCTAATTTATTGAATAAAAAAAAATCAATAAATAAAGTAAAATGTGGCTGAACTGGTTTATTGAGTATGAGTGCAACGTGATAATTATCTTCACATTAGTGTAAAAATAACTTATTTATACAATTAGTATACTACGTACAAATAAGACCTCTATTTTATTTTTATAAAGAGGTGGATCTGTTTTTTTTTTATAGCTACTGACGATCCATAACGACTGTCAAAGATCCACGAATCATAAAAGTCATATTTATTATCAGATTCCGAATAATAATTCTTTTGAAATTTTATCATCCTTATTGACGACAAATTATTATAAATGTAATGTTTTTATTTAGTTTCTAAATTAAGACTTATAATAAACAGTCAGATACTTAAAAAAATATTAATTACGTACCAAGGTTTCACAAATACTGAATGCAATAACAACAATCTAAGTGGGTACACGTTTTTACTGTTCCGTAATATTTATTTATTGTTAAATATTACGAAACAATATTATATTATAATTGGACAGCATATACTATAAACGCCTATACTTGGGTAACTTATGGACCGGTAAAGATACTTGAGTACGGCTACAAAGGGCTCAATACAATTTTTCTTTTCTTTTCTTGAATGTTGTAAAATCTGTATGTACAGAAGCCAACACATCAAGCTACCCGAAACTGTCAAATTTTCCCAATCAACTATGAACCTTATGTTTTTGGAGATGAAGTTGAAAATCTATTAAAGAAATTTTACAGATTGTAGTAGCTTGATGTGCTGGCGTATTTACCTTATATTTCTAATAAGTCCGTAGTGTCCCACTGCTGGGCAAAGATCTCCCTTTCGTTTTTCCATACCCGTCTGTCCACTGCCATTGCGGGCCTGTACTTTCGGTAGGAGTCAAGTTCGTCGATCCATCTTCGTCTTGGTATGCCGCGATGTCGCCTAGCATATAATGGGACCGAGTGGTTGACAAAAAACAAAAAAAAATCTGCAATTTTTTTAAAGATCACACAACTCCCAATAATACCCAAAACAGGATTTACTAAAATGTAATTAAAATAAACAGAATGAAACAACTTAATCCGAGATAAAAGTTACGTAACAGACAGGATCAGTATTATTTTGTTGTAGTATTATCGGAAAGTAAACACGACGTGTGACATACTCACATACCTACCGGCGCGGTGTTATTAATACTTTACGCTTAACCCTACCGTGAGGCTCGCGGTCAAACGGACCTGGGAGGTATTTTAGTTTAATTTTAGTCAGTTTTTTAACCGATTTCAAAAAGGAGGTTCTGTATTCGACCCGTATGTATATATGAATGCATGTATGTATGAATACACGTATGTATGTATGTATGATTGTATGTCCACGATTTTCTCAAAAAATTATGAACTAATTTTGATGTTTCTTACCGTATCTACAACGCCACATGCAAATAGCGCGTCATACTGATGTCACGCAAAATCCTGCATCTCACAAGCAGAGTTTACCGCGCAACTAGCATAGATACAACAGCCCAACATGAATCATCGGGCAGTTGCCTGTCAGACATAACACCCGTCTGGTCTGAAGATCCTCCCTTTTCTATAGATTATGAGTGAACTGTACACCCTGTTCCTCATACCTCTATACTATAATTCACAAGAACTTCCAGTTCCATCTCTTTTTGGATTATCTAACACAGCAAAACTAGTTGTTTTTTTGTATAAGAGAAGAGACTAAGATACTTCATACAGATAATTCTACAGACCAGCACCCTGATTGCGTAACGTATTATGGATAATTGCAATCTAAATCTGAATCATTTTGAAGGATATTGCTGATCCATTGCTTTCTAAGTTCGAACAAATTGTCTTCTCAACAACGTAAATAACGCAATGAATGTTGTTGGGTTGTCAAAATGAAAGCCATGACTACTGATAGTGTTACGCAATTACCCGATTGTGTCTTATATTTGCCGAAATTATAAAAAAAAAACATTAACAAAACGTTAATTAGCTTTTTTGTTTGACATCATAATCATTGTTTAATAAAGTAACGTCGACAGATAAATTGCTATTACGTAAATAATTTGACCTACTAACATAATAATATTGTACTTTACATGATGTACCTACTACTTACATTGCGTTAAATTACTAGTGATATTTTATTCATAACAATAACTTTTTTTATTTAAAATATAGTTAGGTCAATATCGAACCATAGATAAAATGATAGCCATTTATAACGTCTCGTTTTATCTTTTTGGCAATTTTGCACAGCGAAGGTAATGCACGAATTTATCAAAATACAAGCAAATGTAATTAAATGAAATTTATTACACTAATTAATTAAAAATGTAATAAGAATATTTGTACGCCGAGCCCCGTTGACGGCAAGACAAAGCGTTCTTTTTATTAATATTCATTGCATTCATTCATTAAGTAACGTCTGTACTTTTTCTTTACCTGTTCTAGAAATAAAAATAATTAAATTTGAAATCACAAAAAAATATAAAATAATATCTGTCAGGCCTAAAAGACCAACTCAAAGCTTACAGTGTTAAAGTACTTAGCATCGCGGTGGCTATTAATACAAATACGACCTACTCCGACTGACTGTTTGCATTCGATTCTTACTGCGAGTGCACGCTCGATCGATATATCGCTCGATAACACTTCGTATTCGTTTTCGTAATATTTTCAATTCGGGGCAATATTGGATAGTGAAGCTGTATAGGGTTGGGACTTATAAGGTAGTGCGGGACACAGTGCCTTGTTTTAGTGGTTGATAAATAATTCAGTGAAGACGTCGCGTTTAATTTTTATTGTAAGTTTTATTTATTTTATTTTTGTTTATTTTACATTTGTTTTTTTTTTGTCATCGGGTTTTTAGTCCCGAATGGTGTTTGTATAATAGTAAGCCAACAAATCTATGTTGGTACACGTGCAGATAGTGCATTAGTATCATTCTTGTGCCTTTCTCCCAATTTATTTGGAGTACGTAAATTGTCGTTTTCTTCGTACTTCTCTGTTAGAATCATGGGCTCGAGACCGAACAACTCGAACAAGCGGTTAGTCGGCATCTCGGTTGTCACTCCCTTTCTAACCATATCATCTGTCACACAGTGCATGTCGACATTTTCTTTATCAAATTACCTATTATTGTAATTGAATAACTGGAGCGCACAGTATTACGTACACCACAGTATTGTAACCTAATATTTTTCTAATAACACCAAACATTATACTTAGTAAATTATACTTATCTGTGGGGATTTTGAATTATAACCGCTCTTCGAATTAGATTAGTGTTATTTATATTTTTTAATGGTGTCGTCGACTCTTAATTTATTGTTTGCGTGATCGGATCTGTTGAAAAACTCATATTTACATTTAAAAAGCATTTTATTTACAAAATTATATACCTACTTATTATGTTTAGGTTAGGTACCTGAAGTGTGTTCCTTAACCTTTTGACCGCCACACGTCAAAAAATCAAAATCGTGCCCTCGGCTGTCATGTAGTTGAACCGTGGTGTGCTGCGGCATGGGCACATTTTAGTTTGTCATCTATACATGACAGTGGCGGTCAAAAGGTTAAGGCAATCTTACATAATCCCAATAGTTAACAAATAAAGTCAAATGTCAAATTAAGTACATATTACCTAATATGTACTTAATTTGACATCTCTGATATTTATTTGAAACAGAATCTACTCTGATATTTATTGTAACTTTAAACGCGGTAGGTATTTAATACTTTACAAAACAAGACCAACTTTTAAATAATTGCTAAAAAGATAACATGACACATAACATCACGCCTCGTTTCCCCGAAGGGTTAGGCAGAGCTGGTGTAACCATAGTACAGCAACATTTTGCCAGTTATAAGAAGAAAAAAAAAACATCGCGACGTTAAAAATGTTATCAATGGGCGAATTTTTTCAATAATTACAATTGAAAAAAGTAGTTTTACGCTCACTCATTCATCATGCCTGATAAAGGACTGGCCAATCTGAGGCAACTACGAACCGGACGTGGCACAATTATTACAAAAAAGTACTCATTATAATTATAAACCCACTGATAGCACACTTCGCAACTTTTTTTTTCCTTGCCCATCTCATATTATTACAATATTTTTAAAACACTGTGTTACTTAAACTCGCACTTAAGTAACGCTTTTTTGTGACTTCAGTAGTCCATTTTTACACAGAAAAGCGTGGTCACACGGGCTATAAAATAGTTACGATACGTGTGCCTTAAATGGACTACTTAACTTTACTAAAGTCACACATTGTTATGTACTATATTGGCATAACACAGATAATAGAATGTAGCAATGTTGTTGGACTTCGACATTATTGACTAAACTAAAAATAAACTACAAAGCATAAATATAAATGAACCAAAAAAAGGCGGTCAAACCAGATATCATCATCTGCCTAGCCTTTTCCCAGCTATGTTGGGGTCGGCTTCCAGTCTAACCGGATGCAGCTGAATACCAGTATTTTATATGGAGCGACTGCCTATCTGACCTCCACAACCCAGTTACTGGGTAATACGATACCCCTTGGTAAGACTGGTTGTCAGACTTTCGTGCTTCTGACTACCAGTAACGACTGTCAAAGATCCACGAATGACAGCCGGGACCAACGGCTTAACGTGCTTTCCGAGGCACGGAGGGGTCTCGATATGTAAAGATGGTCACCCATCCACAGACCAACCGCGGCAAGCGTAGCTTAACCTGATCGATCGACCTGTGCGGCTGCTATTATTTAGCCACGGGCCCCTCTGCGATCAAACCAGATACCTACTTAATATTAAAAACCGGCCAAGTGCGTGTCTGGCCACGCACAATGAAGGGTTCCGTAGTTGGAATGAATTTATCCCAAGAACCAACTTAAAATTGTAGTTGAATATCATGTTCTCCTTTAAATTCCAACTGCAAATTTAAGTTTTTATACTACTGCAGTGATTTTTCTCACATATCCAAAAGCAACCATTTAGCTGGCAGGGGGCGACACACTTCACCCTAACAAAAATTTTCACTCTAAAGCATAATATTTCACCAACGGATCATTAAATCAAAAAATGGTTTCACAAACCTGCAATATTTTTAAAAGACCTATTCAACGATAGGGGTATCGTACACCATACGGTAGTCAAGAAAAAAAAACATCCCCCCCACTTTAGGTACGTGTAGAGGAGGTACCTACCCTAAAAAGTTTTATTCTTTTCAAGATTTTATTTTCCCACTTTGTCGGCGTGATTAATATGAATGTCTATGCCAAATTATAGCTTTCTAGCATGGGTCTCTGAGCTAAGCTGCTGACGGACAGACGGACAGACGGACATGGCGAAACTGGGTTCCTTGACTACGGAACCCTAAAAACGGTATTTTTAGTCCGGTATCTAAAACTGTTTGGAGTTTTAATTTAATTTATTAGGTATTCATGTTAAAGATTACCAAATACATAAGCTTGTTACTGTTATCAACAACAAAATAGTAATTGATTTGAATGTCCTCTAACAAAGTTTGAATTAAAAACATCTTGTTATTTTGGGAGCAAAATAAAACTGCGAAACATGAGATAAACCTGTTAGATAAGATCATAATCTTGTTTTGATTCATTCAAATTTAGCCAAAATACGTATCTTTTTTTAAACATCCGTCTAAGGTCGTGCCTGTAGGTACAGTCACCTACCTATATTTTTTTGAACATCCTTCTTAGCAATAACATCACGCTGTGTTTTACCGCTTTAGTGTAAAAAAATGTGGGCTTTTGATAGTGTCGTGCTGTGTTGTGACAGTAGATAGTACAACCATGGGAATTGATCGTTACACTACGTCAACTTTTATTTTTATAGCCATTGCATACAACTTTCAAAGGCTGACAGTTGTGATTTGTATAAACAGACAATTTAAGTTATTACGTGCTCAATTTGATTAAGAATTTATTTCCCTAACTTTGTACAGGGACTGTAGCGAGTGAGTTTTACGATATTTATCGTACACTTTTATTTAAAAATCTAGGTAACTAGTACACTGAAATACCGACCCGCTAATTGAACCTTGAACTTCACGCCCTAAAACGCCGCTAGCAACAACCATGTTTTTTCTACTCTGCCATTTTAAATTGGTGTCATTAAAAACAAATGCCATATTGTGTTGGTCTGGTTTGAATTGATCGCAGTTTCTAATTGACTCAACAATGATAACAAAAACAAATTAATTCAATAAGCATTTTCATACGAGTCTTGAATAATTCACGAACAGTAACTAAAAAGTGAATACAAAGCGTATGTTTTGTTATTTTTGCAAATGGTTTTCATTTCATTGCATACAGTCGCGGAATGTACAGCCAGCAACAAAAGTCGTTTAACACTGTCATTTTTACATGCTGTTAAATTGACGGCAATTTTTTATAAATAAACTGCTTTTTGGCTTTTCACATAAAAGCAAAGAGGTAGGTATTCCTAAACAAAAAAAAAATAGGGTTGTCTTTCAGTCTCAGATGCAGCTGAATACCTGTAATTTACAAAGAGCGACTGCCTATCTGACGTACACAACCCAGTTACTGGGTAACTCAATACCCCTTGGTAAGACTAATTGTCAGACTGTTTGTCTTCTGACTGTAACGAGTAACGACTGTCAAAGATCTACGAATGACAGCCGGGACCAAAGGCTTATCGTGCATTCCGAGGCACGGAGGACCGGAAGCCTCTCATTAAGTACGTAATAAATGGTCACCCATCTACAAACCAACCGCAGCAACCGTAGCTTAACCCTGCGATCGATCTGTGCAGCTGTTATCATTTTTTTTCAACCTCCCCCTTGACTTCTAATAGAGATGCTTACGAATATATTCTACTGGATGATTTTACGAATATTGTAGATACTGGATGATTTTACGAATATTGTACTGGATGATTTTTTTTCAAGTCTCGAAATTTTTACATGGTGTTCTACCCATGAATATGAACAACTTTCACTATGGGACCAACCCTGAAATCACGAAAAAAAAATTCGAGACTGTAAAAAAATCACCCAGTAGGTAAGTATGTCAGGCAATTTGTAAATGCCTGCGACCTTTGCAAAAATAGGAGTGTCTAAAAGCATAAACAATAATATGTTATTTATCAGTTCTAGGTACAGATTATCTTAATTGTAATTGATCAATTACGTTGTATCGTGGAAAAATATTCGTTGATTGATTTAGGTATGTTGTTTGACTAGGTACATAATATTCAAATTAACTCAGCTGATGAATAAGCTGATGAATATTGCCGATCGGTTACGTTTTTAGGTATACTTTTTTTATGGTAAGTTTAATTGAACATGTTTTAATCACTTGTCAATAGGTACTTTATAAAGTGGTAAAATTCTGTCGTAACATCATTAAGGCCTATTCAAACCTAAGCGGTATTCGCTAGTCTGCGGTAGAGAAAACAGAGTTGGTATGCGGTAATATTACTGTTCACACCAAAGCGGATTTCGCTATCCTTGTGGATGGAATACTGAGTTCGAGTTTTGCTCAGGAAGGTAAAGAAGTGTTTGTATAGTAATTGATTCATCCAAAAAGCGAAACAATACGTATGCGGTACTATGACACCAACTATTCCACTCTAGCCGCGAAACTTTATACTAAATACCTGAGTGAAACCCGCGCGGTATGCACTTCTGCCCAGACCCACAGCGGCAGCGAATACCGCTTAGGTTTGAATAGGCCTTTACTCATCAAGTTACGGGCATTTCCTTCTCCGTGTCAATTACGGACATAAGATTAGTTCGGGGTCCGAATTAAGTATGAATGGCAACACGATTTGACAGTTGTCCCTCCCTACTCTCTACATGGAAGTATTTGCCCGTCTGAAAAAAATAATTTGACACTTGTTTTGACAGTTCAACTACTTTTGGTCGGGCCCGTATCTTCGTTGACGGACTTAGAGAATAGACCCCCAGCACTGTTGCTCGAACACATTTGAGAGGTCAATGCCCTTCAGAGTATGATGGGCGAATATGATTGATATTGAACCGAATTTATTACATAACGATTTCGCCACGATTTTGCTTTATCATTATTTTGAATCATTAATAAGAACGATGTTATAAACAATAATTAGTGTAGGTCTACTACACAATAAAAAAATCACTGATTCGATTAAAAATCAATTATTTACATAACTACCTACTTTTGATCGCGACCAAAGTCTGAGGTTTTGTTCTATTAAAATTGACGAAGTAGGTAAATACTTGCTTTATAATAATAATAAATAACATTATTGTGCTTTTCGAGAGTTCAATAGGTGTGTCATCATAATAAATGCCTGCCAATGTACCTCCCTACAATACTGTTGCTATGCAATAGTCTACTCAGTTGGTGCTGTTGCTTTTAAAAAATATTATTTCTGTCCTGACTTGATATAGGAAAGAATTTAAAAACTGACGAAGATATAAAATACTTTACTAAACATGGTCATATTATTTTAAAGAAAAGCTTAACAAAATCAATTATGTCTTAAGTAAGTAGGTACCTAACTATCTAGATAGATAGAAGATAGAATACTATATATTATTTACACTATAAAAAACACAGATGCAAATGAAGAACCGCACCCCTACCTACAGTAGGGTAATAAAGAATTCTACTTTAAGTGTTCTCTAATATTGGTCGTTTATTTACCTTTTTGTACCTTACTGTACCAAAATATTGATTTTAGGTACTTACCGAACTAGGGGTCGAAAGTGGACGAGGTATACCTGTCCTTTGTATGAAAATTCAGTCTCGCCCCCTAGGGGTCGAGAGTGAACTATGTTTAAGGGTTTAGAGGAAACAAAAAGACAAATATTTTTTTAGGGGTCGAGGGGTCGAGAGTGGACTATCTTGATGAAACCGGCATGTCTTAGAACCAAAAATTCGAAGACATGTGACATCTGCCAACGCGCAGTGGGCCCGCGTGGTGGATTACGGGCCTCTCGGTCTCACCGAGAGAAGGCCTGTGTCCCAGCAGTGGGAACGGTATAATCTGATTATGATGACCTACCACAACGAACAAACTTTCCGTCTATGTCGTAAAAGAAAGCCAAAATTGGAATTTTCTCAATTTGGCCTTGGCTTGTGAAAAGCTCTGCAAATATCAAAGATACCTAAGTTTTACCAACAAACAGGGCCATTAATTAATACTAACTGTAGTTTAGCTTAGCTAACAATGTCTTACACAATTAAGTGTCGTATCAAGGATCGGCTCTTAATTGAAATGATAATGAAAACAATCAAAGTTTGTTTACGTTACTTTATCTTATGAATACAAGGTTTACTACGCTTTTATTACATAGCATAGCATACTATTCATTAAATAGGTGCCAACACATTTTATTGCCTTCATTCTACAGACACTATAACATGCCTATATTTCTCCAATTGTATAGGCAGAAGTGTTTAGTGCATCCGTATTTAGCCAGCTAAGTTATTCAACCCAGCCTGTCGCAGTCCACTCTGGACATAAGGCTCTCCCAGGCTGCGCCACAACAGCCTGTCCTCCGCCTTCCGCATCCAGCCTATCCCAGCCATCTTTTTAAGTTCGTCGGCAATTATGTTATTAGTCTCATGTAATAGGAGGCTAGCCTATTGCTATCAATCAGGAACATACCTAGTCTCCGGTCTTTAACATAGAATTTCATAATGTGACACCTGATATTTTCATCACCACTGCTCTCAAAACGGTGAAGGAAAACATCCATCGTGAGGAAACCAGCATGTCCTAGAACCAAAATTCGAAGACATGTGACATCTACCAACCCGCACTAGGCCCGCGTGGTGGATTACGGCCAACTCCCTCTCACACCGAGGACGTCTGTGTCTCAGCAGTGTGGGAACATTATAGGCTGGTTATGAAAAGATAGGTCATTTTTTGCCCGAACTGTAGGCCTACCGTGATCTATTTAAAAACGATACAAAAGCAAAACATTTCAGTTTAGCATCACTCACAGTCGTACCATGACGTCCAATACGCTCAGCGGCATTTGGATCGTTGAAAATGAATGAGCGTTAAGAGCTCGTGGTAGGTATCCCGATGGCATGGCCTAAATTGAATCGTTAAACTGACGTCATGGTACGAATTAGAAGAACAGTTCAGTTTAGGTCCTAAAGTGAATCGCGTTAAGAGCTCGTGGTAGGTATCCTGAGCATAAAACGCCTAGCCCAACTGAGACCTATATACCAGAACAGTCGTAATTTCGACCACTAAACACACGAGGTAGTAATTTTTACCTCTTCTTTTACAAGTAATTTTACTTTCGTTACTACATACCTATATCACAACTTCTTCCCATGGGGATATGCAGAAACTACAGAACGCCACCTGCTTCGATCCTTACATACCCATTTTGCTTCGTTTAGGTACGTTCATTAATGATCATACACTCAACGCGGTTGCGATGCGACCACTACGCACGCTTTTTGATGAACATCACCAATAAGGTCGCTATATCTCGGTCTTTTGTTACTGGGCCTAAATACTCGTAAACGTTCTTTCTTATAACGGTTTATAATAAAAAGTTGAGTAATGTTCAATTAACTTCAATCAAGGTCAAAGAGTGTTCATAGTCTATAGGCACAGTATTGCGGTTCCCGTTAATTAAGAGAATTGTTTTGTTCTATATATGTCAGATTTATTAGGAGCAGTGAACTATTATGGTATTCTCACGCATGATCTATATGAGATGTGTGTATGACCCTTAATTTGATGAGAATATATTTGCCACGCTTGACACATCTGCCGCATGTCACATGATCAATGGGCCAAACTGACGTCCCAATATGACCCACTTAATGACATCGTAGCAGGTCCAGACGTAGATGGTGGGATGAGTTGGACTCCTTCAATAAGAAATGGTCCGTACCAGCTTTAAGAGTAGGGAGATCTTTGCCCTGCAGCGCGACATCACAGGCTTTTAATAATATTACTAGGTATCATTGTAATTAGCTATGTATGCTGCATGGAATGGCTTAAGACTTCTTGTCTAATGTCGATAGGTACCTGAAATAATATTTCTTTAATCTTTTAGACTCAGATCATAGAGTGCACGTTATCGGAGTGAAAATAAATGGTCCATAAAAAATCTAAGATATAAATAAATATAAGTATTCTTTACATGGAATTTTCCCAAAAACAACTTATCTAACTGTGTTTTGATTTTTTATCTAATCTTTACTATTCTACTATTACTATTTATTATTATTATTTATATATTATTATACTATTATTCTATTTTGATTAGTTTCTTTTGTTTTAAACACTACAAGAATACACTTTCTTATCTTTCGTCAGTGTAGGTAAACAGACTCAGAAATATCTTTAAAGAATTGAGAGTACGTTTCCGTAACAAACAACATTGACAGCTCATTTCAAACAATTCAATGTTTACATTCCGAAACATAATTTAATATTTGTATTTCCGCGTATTTTTTTCTAGAAAGCACACGGTCTATATTATAGTCATCTTTACATAGAAGGCGGAAGAGGGGTCCGTGGCTAAATCATAACAGCCACACATGTCGAGGTTCTGGAGTGGCGAACGCGTACCGGAAGACGTAGCGTTGGACGGCCTCCCACAAGGTGGACCGACGGCCTTGTGAAGGCCGCAGGAACCCGTTGGATGCGAGCAGCACAGAACCGGTCGAAGTGGAGGTGCTTGGGGGAAGCCTATGTCCAGCAGTGGACGTCTTTCAGCTGAAATGATAATGATGATATATGTCTGTGGATGAGTGATCATCTTTAAGACCCTTCCGTGGCTCGGAAAGCGCGTCAAGCCGTTGGTCCCGACTGTCATTTGTAGATCTTTGACAGTTGTTACGGGTAGTCAGAAGCCCGAAAGTCCATCAACCAGTCTTACTAAGGGGTATCGTATTACCCAGTAACTGGGTTGTGGAGGTCAGATAGGCAGTCGCTCCATGTATATATAAATACTGGTATTCAACTACATCCGGTTAGACTGAAAGCCGACCCCAGCATAGTTGGGAAAAGGCTAGGCAGATGATGACAGAAGGCGGACAGTCAAAGAATGTAAATACTAAGCAACCTACTGAAACATTTTTACCGACTTCTCAAGAAGGGTGATATTTTTTCTTGTCCCTTTTTATTTTACCGACAACGTATTGCCAATAATTTGAATAAAAAATACAGTTTAATAAAAAGAAGACATGCACCTCTATGTGGAACACTCCGGACCCACCATACCCCTGGCCATACCCCTGGGGGTAAGGTGGGACTGAACCATAACAGTGGGAAAGACATATTTTTGTAAATTGCTTAACATTTTGGTTTCTTAGAAACTATATAATAATAATATCATAAATGCGAAAGTATGTTTATTACCTTTTCACGCATAAACCACTGAACCGATCATCCTGAAATTTTGCATATACGTTTTCAGATGTACAAAAACGGACATAGGTTACCTTCCATCCCGAAAAAACGTGCTGTTCCCGAGGAAAACAACAATAACGTTATAATGATAATAGATGGCGCCACGTGGTGTATTGTTGTTTTCCTCGGGAACAGCACTTTTTAGGATAGGATTAGGATTTGACGCGGACGAAGTCGCGGGCAGCAGCTAGTTACTCAGAATTATATCATCATCTGCCATCATCTGCCTAGCCACTATGTTAGGGTCGGCTTCCAGTCTAACCGGATGCAGCTGAATACCAGTATTTTACATGGAGCGACTGCCTATCTGACCTCCACAACCCAGTTACTGGGTAATACGATACCCCTTGGTAAGACTGGTTGTCAGACTTTCGGGCTGCTGACTACCCGTAACGACTGTCAAAGATCCACGAATGACAGCCGGGACCAACGGCTTAACGTGCTTTCCGAGGCACGGAGGGGACACGGTATGTAAAGATGGTCACCCATCCACAGACCAACCGCGGCAAGCGTAGCTTAAGCTGATGGATCGACCTGTGCGGCTGTTATTATTTAGCCACGGGCCCCTCGGAATTATATATGGTATAATATTACAAGATGAACTTCAAGCAACAAAAACATACTTGCAACCTAAAAATAAACCAAGAAACATAAATATCTTGGCACGAGATCAACGGAATTAAATATGGGCGTGCGTCGTAATGCTGAATTTCAGCAGTAGCTATACATATTTACGTTACGATCAAGTGCTTGCGTAGAATATTAATACTCCGTAACCTAAATAAGCTACCTTGTATATTTTATTGGGATAACAGATGTGTCCCACCACTTCAGTCGCATAATAATTTCAATCTTCCTTGACCCAGGGTTCGAGTTGCAAATAGTCTTGTCGTGGTGAAATATTATTTAACTAGCTGCGCCCCGCGGTTTCACCCTCGTAAGTGTCGATACCGTGGGAATATCGGGATAAAAATAGCCTATATACTAAATTACTAATCCAGGGTGTCAGCTACCTCCATACAAAATTTTATCAAATTTGGTCCAGCCGTTTAAGCGTGAAGAAGTACCAAACATATAAACACACACACACACTCACAAACGTTCGCCTTTATAATATTAGTGTGATACTAGCCTAGCTGTTACCCGCTACTTCGTCTGTGATCCTGGAATCCAGTAGCCTATGTCCTTCTTCTCCTACTCCTTCCTCTGGTCATGGTCTATCCATGTGCTCAATTTCATCCAAATCTGTTCAGCCATTTTAGCGTTAAAGCGTAACAAACAAAAATATAAAAAAATCAAGTCTTTTCTCTATATTTATAACAGTCCCCTCAGTTTTACCGTAATGGTAGGTGACCACAAACACTGGTTAAGATGGTTTTCATATCTGAATATTCCATGTATCACGATTCATTTACAGTACACAGTACAGTAATAAAAAGTAATTGCAGCTCTTAATCATTATCAAAGAGTCATTAAGAGGTTAATGATTACTTAGATTATATTTATTACATGTATCAATGACATACCTCTTGTAATGCAAATTTTGGGATGTGAACCTAAAAGTCAAGGGTTATCTGGACCTAGGTATATTCTTTTTGTGAAACTGTAACGTTTAAAACAGTAAACCTCTATTTGGACTTTAACAACGAAATATAATAATAATGTCTTGGTTGATTAAAGGTTAGTCGGTGGGCGGCCACGGTTGTTTAGTGTATGAAGTCCATTGCATATCGAGATCCCTCTGGCATCGAAAAACACGTTAAGCCATTGGTCCCAGCTGTCATTCGTAGATCATTGACAATCGTTACGTCTGACAACCAGTCTTACCAAGGCGTAATCGTATTACCCAGTAACTGGGCTGTGGAGGTCAGATAAGCAGTCGCTCTAAGTAAAATACTGGTATTCAGCTGCATCCAGTTATACTGGAAGTACACCACGACATATGATGGTTAAGAAAAGGCTACTCAGAAGACAAATAGGAAAAGTATTAAATACATGGTTGAAAATACATAAAGTCAAGAAAAACAGCAAGTAAAAGTGCGATTACTAGTGTAGGGTTTAAAATTACAATTTATTAACACTATCCCCTGTATTCATAAACGTTGCTTAAAGTTAAGGGGAGGCCCAAAGTGCACCGCATCACGCAGCGGGGTGCGTGAAACGGAGCTAAATTCCACGCTCGTGGGTGTGCGTTATCTGCACCCCACTGCGTGATGCGGTACAGTGTGCGAATCGTCTAAGTAGTGATTGTTTAACCATACATTTTTGACGTTTAAACGTCACTTAACTTTAATCATCGTTTTTAAATAAGCCCCTATATGTATAGTGTGTGAATGTCCGGTCAGCCTGACAGTGATACTAGGAGCTAACTTATTATTTTAATAGAGAAATCCAGACAAAAAGACGATTCTAGATAGATTGGTGTGTAGCATTACATAGGAGCAGAGAGCTGTGGTGTCCCAGTGGTAATGGCCGCGACTGACGAGTTGCAGGTCGTAGGTTCGAACCCAGACAGGCGCTTTACTTTGCGTAAATTGTTTCATCACCATTGCTCTCCAAACGGTGATGGAAAACATGGTGAGGAAACCGGCATGTCCTAGAACCAAAAATTCGAAGACATGTGACATCTACCAACCCGTATTGGGCCCGCGTGGTGGATTACAGACCACTCCCTCCCACAGAGAGGAGGCCTGTGTCCCAGCAGTGGGAACATTATAGGCTGATTATGTTTTGTTATTACATAATAATTCAGGGTCATCGAATTTTCATTTATCACATATTTTAGTCGTGTTCACTGTATCATAATTCAGGAACATTCATACAAAATAATGTTTATGTTTAGTAGTTTGTATTGTTTACGTAACTTATATGTGCGATAATTCATGTTTTTTTATAGCATCAGAATTATACACTCGAATACTTGTACAAATCACTTTATTGGTACTTAACACAGTAAAATATTAATTGTAATCAGCTAAGTCCACGTACCCTTTCTCCGTCTCTTCCTGAGAATGTAAGACCACTTTTCCCGCCCGTTTTCTTCAAAAGTCATCTACGGGTTGCCCTAACTCAAAATCATAAAATGTTAGAATGACAATGTTTCAACGCAACCCACAAATAATATTAGTTATATAGTCTATCACTAGTTTACACAAGATAAAAAAAATACAGTATGAAAACCTAAGATCACTATTATATGCAGCCGGCACAGAAGATGGCTCTTTAAAATGGAATAGTAAATATGTAAGTAGGTACAGAAGCACCATTATTCACAATCCAACCAGAGTCGAAGTCGTACGTGTCTTAATATCTCAAATTCTCAGTCAAATCAATTCAAAACCAAAATCAAAAGTAATTTTTTTCGAACTAGGCTGTGAATCAGCACTTTTTCAACGTCAAAATTACTTATGACAGTCCCACCCTTCACTTGTTTTCGCCCGTCATTTGTCTTGTGAATGAATAAATGACGATTGCTTTACATACAATAAAATTTATAAGCAAGAACATCTACACGTTTTTGCTTATAAATTTTATTGTATGTGATTTGGGGAAGTGAGAATGTACGCCAGCACATCAAGCTACTCGAAACTGTCAAATTTTCGCAATCAACCTAGCACCTTATGCTTTAGCGATAAAGTTGAAAATCTATTAAAGAAATTTGACAGATTGTAGTAGCGGTAACGGTACCTAAGCGTTTACTTGAAGCTCGACGACGTTTTTTGCCCATAGGTCACCGTCTGCAGACTTTGGGTGACATGTCATCGGCGAAAAAAGTGGTCGACCCATACTTGTTCACGCATCTATCACCCACTTTAAATGTCAATATAATTCCCTTTAGCTATCTCAACGTACACTATCTTGCGTAGGCATAGTATTCTCGTATCTTTAAGGCTATGTACCGACTCGTTTATGTTATTACACCTATCTATGTTTATGCGGACATGGAGCTAATAATATCTTCATTGTCGGCCTTACTTCCGTGTGTACGTTAAATATCTTCTTACTGGAGGAAAGTTATAAGAATTGTTTATAAAAGATGTTCAGAATGCACTTCATTTGGGATGAGTTATGTATCCAGGATACACATTAATAAAACTAAAATTGCCCGTTGCAAACTGTGCCAGGTTATATTTGCTCCACCTACTCGTTATCTACCACCAAACGAACATCTTTCTGCAGGGTGTATCCTTCCGAGGTCCACTTAGAAATCCATGAATCATCTCAGAACCCAAGTGGGAAGATTTAAGTTGAACCTCGTAAAGTGGGGCTACCTTTACGGTACGGTGACAGCGTGCGAATGTGGTGTTGTGTCACAAACTATGCTCCACCTCCTATCCTGCCCTTTGTGCACCGTTAATGCCTTGGAAGTGGCGAAGTTTTGGGCCATCAAAATTTAAATAATTGTCGTTACAGCGACATGAACAAGAAGAAGAACAATAAAATCAGGCTAATATCATAAAGGCGAAAGTTTGTGAGTGTGTGTGTGTGTGTGTGTTTATATGTTTGTTACTTCTTCACGCTCAAACGGCTGGACCAATTTTGATAAAATTTTGTATGGAGGTAGCTGACACCCTGGATTAACATATAGGCTACTATTTATCCCGAGAATCCACGGGATCGACATTTATGCGGGTGAAATTGGTCAGAAGTTGCAAGTACCTGAGAAGTAAATACATACACCTTTAGGAAACATTTAAATTGAAATAATAGATTCACTAGGTACCTATGTTGTGCAATCTTTAAACGTTCCTTAAATTGATATTCATTCATTGAGTTTAATACCTGGTTTGAAAGCGATTTCAACCGTTTGAACAGACTTCAATCAATTTGAATTTCAAATTCAAGGTTTTTCTTTAACAACATAGTTTGTGTAACTAACATTGAACCATGTGAACCCGGTTTAAGAGCAATGATAACAGCAATAACGGTTAATCAAATAAAAAGAAAAAAAAAACGTTTTGGGAAAAAAATAATCATACTGGACCAAACTGAAAAAAAAATCATTGGCCATGTTTGACGAACCTATGGTATGAGAGAGTCATAACTGGAGAGAGATCAAGCGCAGACCCTTCCGAGGCTTGGGAGTATCACACCGCCAACTCTTAAACTCCGAGCTGTTACTGAGCAATTCCTAATGGGAATCGTACCCACGACCCCACGCTCAGCAGTCACACTTGCGACCACGAGACCAACGGAGCACCTTCGGACTCTGAAAGTGTGGGAAGACAGAGTGCACCTGTGTCTGTGCAATCACTTGCGCACCATAACATCTCCCGCGACGATGACTAGTCTGCGCAGATTGACCGACAATGGCCAAATTTCGGTCTGGAGGACTAATATTATGACAAAGTCATTATTTACTTATAAATATAATCATTTCTTTGTTAAAATCTTTTTGAAACAGCGAAATATCTATGCGTCTATCGCCATTTTGAATTCTTCTAATTTCTATGTAGGTACTAAGTATAATGAGAACGTAACAATTTCATTTGAACATTCGGTGTATCTATTTAGTAAATTGGATATATCTAATCAGAATAGGTCAAAATTGTAGATACCCGGTTCAATTTATTTATCTTTGTCGTGGAATTTTTATTTTTACTTCACACTCAGTTCCTAAATAAGTATCAAATTTAGTGATAATATATAAACAAACAATTTTATAATAACATAATAATAACCTCTTTTACATTGAGGAATCACGTACGTTGGGTAACTGAGAAGCACGTGAGGACGATGTGGAATAAAATACAGTAATATTACGGTGATAATTTTTTTATAATGTTACCAAATTGGTAACTTAATCTTAAAGGTTATCGGCGGGGACAATTTGTAAATACGCTATGATTAATGAGACATAATATAATTAACTATTTATGCGCGACCCCTATGGGGGCCAACATACATATCACTCGTTTGGAGAAACATCAACAACATATTTTTTCTCAAAATTTTGTTAAATATGCCAAAGCACTGAGAAAGCGTATTTACGTTAGGAAAGCAAATCCATAAAAAAAAAGTTGCAGTTACGTCGATGTTTCTCCAAATGAGTGATACACCAATAAGTTCATGTAAAATATGATTGTAATATGTCTTTTTCTTCCATAGTACTTCTTCTTCTATCAGTCGTAATCTCAGTGGTCAGTTTCTAGCCATATCATCTTTCGCGTAGTCCATCCATAGTTTTTGTTTGTCTTCTCCTCTACATTCATCCTCAAATCCTCCCTCACAACGTTTTCCTCATTCCTCCACATCATATGCTCTTACCAAGATAACCTATTTCCACCCACACACAGACAACTTTTCAGCCACCCACCCGTGCTTTCAGACTCGCTCATATGTACCCATTTCTTATTCTCTCCATTCGCGTAACACCAAAATCCCTCTTAGCATTCTCATCTCAGTTGCATGTTATGGCCTTTCATTCATCATTTTTGCGGTCCAACATTCTGATCCATACAACTATTGTTTTATTTATCTTCCCCTGAAGTTTACTCTTGCCAAAAAGTAGCATATATCTCATATTAAAAGATTGGAAAGAGATTATTTTTAAGCTTTAGAAGAACTTAATTTTGAGTTAGTTAAACTCTCGTAGGTACCTACACATTTTTTTATAATAGGTTAACCACAATGTAAAATAAGATTAAGGATGTTATTAGTAGATACCTTTATTTATTAAGTAAATTAAATATTTAAATGTTTATTCATGTTTTGCGGTTTGACCTATGTTTATTGATTTGTGTTTTCCCAACAATTTTAGAACTTGTACAATGTCTAAACCGTACATCATTATTAATAAACAAAACTGTCTGACAAGGGAGCTATTTAAACCAAATATTCTAAGAAAAATATTTTTAGAACTTTTAAACGATACCACACATGATATGTTAATAAAACCTTTTTTTAGGGTTCCGTACCCAAAGGGTAAAAACTGGACCCTACTAAGACTCCACTGTCTGTCTGTGTATCTATCTGTCATCAGGCTGTATCTTACGAACCGTGATAGCTAGACAGTTGAAATTTTCACAGAATGTGTATTTCTGTTGCCGCTATAACAACAAATAACTACTATAAACAGAATAAAATAAAAATTGAAGAGGGGCTCCCATACAACAAACGTGATTTTATATGTAGTGTTACATATTGTATGGTGGTACGGAACCTTGCGTGTGCGAGTCCAACTCGGACTTGGCCGGTTTTTTTTTTCTCCTAATATCGAATTGACTAGGGGTCTTTGACTCGTGATTTCTATGTGCATCGCCAAGACCTAGGCATTATACAAAATTCAAATTCCGACGTCGCATAGATCTCGAAAAAAACCTCTATGACAGACGGACAAAAAATTACGTTTAAAATTCAGTCACTCTGCTCCATTGACGATCTGAACAACGCTTCTGACGCTGCAATAAATGTGGCGTAGCAGTAGGTACTGGGCTTAAACTGTTCAAGAAACGAAAAAAAAAGTTTTTTTTTTTCCAAGATCACATGTGATATCTACCAATGGATTACGGTCCACTTCCTAACACCGAGAGTAGGTTCTTGGGGATATTAAAGGCTGATTATGCTTATGCTTTTTTTATTTTATTTTCAGATAGTTTTTGTACAAGATGGCGGACTTTTCCTTCGCCAACGCGACAGAGGAGAATGGGCTCTCCGACTTGGTCAGTGACCATTTGAAGGGGATAGGACGAATGTTCTACCTCCACTCACCAAAAGAAACAATGTTTGAAAGAAAGGAGGATGTACCCAATTTTTTTAGACAGGTAAGATTTTTAGTTTTTTTGTTTTATCTTTGGTTTTATGGAGTAACTTCTTATGAAAGCTGATTTATGAACCATTGATTAATACTGCAGGTATGTTACCTTTTCACGCCTAAACCACTAAACAGATTTGATACAATTTAGCAAGGAGATAGATGGCATCCTGAGGAAGGACATAGGATACTTTTTGTCACGATAGCACGTTCCCGTGGGATGATTTCCGACATCGTGGTGGTAATGGTGCCATAAAACCTATATGTTAACACGTAGTACACGGTTTTTTCTTGTAACCTAGAGACAAAACATAACCAGTGTCAATTACAAGGAACGAACCAAGTAAAAACGAGGATACTTACTATTAAAAATCTGATATACCAAAAATGTATTCAAAAGGTCATTGATCAACTTTTCACTACAAAATTGTAGTAGCTTCAAACACCTTGACTCCTTTATTGTCATTCAAAAATAACCTCTAAATCAAACCACGTATGGGCTACAAAACCTAATTACGATTGCAAAATTTTCTTCCCAAATATTCGTGTCACAATATCATCAAGGCAAAGTTTGTTAATATGATTTGTATGGTTATTCTATTTTTGTTGAATGTACTTGACATGTTGACATTAATTTGTGGAGTTTGACTTTCGCTATCGAGGTTACACTTCTGTGTAGTATCACCTTGTCATCATATCTATTCTCTAAATATAGCTGTAATTTAAAAATTGCTAAGTGGCTTGGTAATATTTAATTTAGCCACCATTTTAAATCTTCTTTTATTAAGCGCCAGGGACCCCGAGAAATTTAGATTTTCTAACGTATTAATAATTTTAATGATCATAATTCTGTAAATACATACTTGTTACGGTCTTGAATCATAGTTTGTTCAACATACAACCTGACTGTGACCTGCAAATTGCAAAAAAAACGTAACAAAATTTGAATTTCGCGGGCTGCCCTGGCGCTTCCCCCTTCATTATCATCTGCCTATAGCAGTCCACTGCTGGACATAGACATCTCCTATTGCAATGCCATTGAACTCGATTTTCGGCAACTCTCATACATGCTTCCCCCTTAATCCATTGTCATTTTTTTTTCTTTGCTTCGCTACAGACCGGTCGTGGTCACGATGAACTGTGTCTAATCATAGGTGTTGGCGTTATCCGCCTTCCGATCTCTCTACATCTTATTCTGCTAACAGAATACAATACGAACTGGCGCATTCATTAACACTCATTGTCTTCAGCACCCTAATTCCGTAACACACTATCAATCTCATTCTGCATAATTTTAAGGGATATTGCTAATCCATTGCTTCATAATGACGTGACCAGAGGGCTGGGTCGTTCTTTGGTCAAAGAATTAGCATTGCCATTCAACGTGGCAATGCTGCCAGTCTTCTGGGCACGTTTCCGTATGAGAGCGATGCGAACGAGTACTTCGACGCCTAGGTGTCCTTCGTTTTTGTATTTATTTATATAATAAGTTAGTTAATATATATACTTCATAATTATGTTCGAAAAATTTGTCTGCTCAACAAAAACGTGAAATTTTATTGTCTCAACTTGTTGTGGTTATTAATTTATATTGTGAAATGGCACTTTACATTTTTATAATGGCGGATACGCGCGATCGCGACATTATAGATCTTACGTGTTAAGTCTCGCAAAATTTTTAAAATAGCTCCAACGATTATAATTAAACTTTGGTGAGTTGTGAACTGTTAATAACAAAAGACATTGCAGCGGCATTAACTAGTTCATTATAACTATATATTATTGAAGATGATGAAGACGAGGTGCCTAGAAAAAAGTTAGACGTATATTTCAAGAGGTACAAAGTATCAAAAATTAACCAATGACATATAAAAATATCTCATAGCACTGTGATTTGAAACACGTGACATCTGTTCAATGTTGTTTTACAAAAGAAACATACTTCCCCTTATTTTACGATACAAACGTGATAAAACTAAATATTCGTTCGTTTTATTCGTTTCAAAGCGAACGCCTTCAAATCCTCGCCTTTTATTGTTGGAGAACAATTACTTAAACGCGTTTCGAATAAATTTAATCCTATTGGAGTCATAAAGGTAATATATTTCTGGTTTATCGATCTGTATTTTATGTGTACAGAATTTAAAATGGCTTTTGTCTTGAGGAAGATATAGTTCACGTAGGTATCTAAATGAGTATATCATCAAATAGCTCCATTAAATATGCTCGTGGTTACAGTAGGAGCCGCACGGGTCGAACGATGAGGTTAAGCTACGCTTTCCACGGTTGGTCCGTGGATGGGTGACCATCTTTTCATACCGAGACCCCTCCGTAACTCAGAAAGCATAATAAGCCGTTGGTCCCGGTTGATATTCGTGAATCTTTGACAGTCTTTACGGGTCGTCAGATGCCCGAAAGTCTGGCAACCAGTGTGCAGTGTTACCAAGGGGTATCGTATTACCCAGTTAGTGGGTTGTGGAGGTCAGATAGGCAGTCGCTTCATGCAAAATACTGGTATCCAGCTGCATCCAGTTTAACTGGAAATCGATCCTAACATATTTGGGAATATGGCTAGGTAACAGAAAAAGATCATAAACTTAATAAGTTAATACACATGATATTTCTCAACGATTCTGGCTGTTGCAATAGTTACAAAACCGACGGAACGCGATATACCAACATTCACTACGTCTTGTGAATCGAATAGGTAAAATGATACATATGCTTACACAGGTGTGGATAATGATATTACGTTACTTTACCTATAGATTTCATTATTGTGTGGTTACTAACTAACGCCAGAATTAGACGATTCGCTTTGGTCTTTCAATTTGGTTGAATCAAGTAATCAACCAGTCCAGAGCAGTGTGATGGTAAGGATCCCGACTTATGAGTTGTAAGTCGTTGGTCTCAACCCAGGCAGACATGCACTTTCTGTTTTGTGTTTTATAACCACTGTTCTAAAAATCGTGGTAATTATAGTTAGAAAGGGGGTGACTACCGAGATGGCGACTAATAGAGAAGTATGGAAGAAATAGAGATATTGCGACAAACTCAAATAAATTTAAATTAGGGGAATGTTGATGTTCTAAAAAAGGTGAATGAAAAAAACAATAACATGTGTGACTTGAAATGTGAAAGGCATCGTTTGAGTACGCACATTCCTTCGTAAACCTCATGTAACACTTTCCACGGCTTTATGATAATGGCTTACACCCTCTCACGAAGATAAAGCCTTGAGCCCTGTAATCGTTCATAAAATACAGGCTGATAATGACGTTATCTTAGATGAAGCAATCAAATTAAATGGTATAAACGTAAAAGAGAATCATCGAAATTAAATACCGTGCCTTTCAATTCAAGTGAATCAATTCGATGTAATATTGCCATAAGGTAACTCGATGGAAAGGTGTAGCTGCTCGTATTGCTATTTTTATTTGAACTAAGGGATTGGTCTTGGTCAATCAATGTTTTATATCTCTCGTCTGAAGGTTATACTTTATTTAAGGTTGCATACTTACTTACCAAGGTGGAACAAGTTCCTAGATAATTCAATACCTACTTATCTGGATGAAATTCCCAGTTACTAGAAATTGTCTATCTTTTTATTAAATTTATTATTGTTGAATGTGACTGCTCTTGACTTCGATCATGCCTGATGGAAAGCGATGATGTATATGATGGAACGAGCGTGCCCAGAAGATGCCTGACACTCTTGCTTTGAAGGCAGACAGGTTAAATGTAAAAGGGAACAAATACGCTGGCAGAGAGTTCCACACTATGGCTGTGCGCATATGTATATATCTTCAATCAGTATGTATTTAAAACCAAAATTTTCTTTTTGATTACAGTCATGGCCATACTTCTTCATTTTCATGATCCTGGAACACATAGTCCTCAGGCTAAAGGGCAAGCCAGGCATCAGACTGAACGATGGCATCACCAGCATATCACACGGTATCCTCCAGGAGTGTGGAAGGTGAGGACACGGGAAGCACGTTAAGCTGTTAGTCCCAGCTGTCATACGAAGATTTTGATAGACATTACGAGCAGGCAGAAGCCTAAGAGTCTGACAACCAGTCTTACCAGTCTTCCAGTCTTAACAGGGTTGTGGAGGTCAGGTAGGCAGGTATTCAGCTGCATCCGCTTAGATTTGAAGCCAAAGCCAACATAGGCAAAAGGCTCACAGTCACTCTTCAAACAGCGTGATAGATATTGAAGAAAGCCATTGTTTTAAGAAAAGTAATAAAAAGACCGCTGTCTAGCTTAGCACCGTCCTTAACACAGCAGTTAAAAGGTCAAAGACATTGCGACTAATATATCCCTTTGATAGTTATTATTACTCGTATATTTTATCAATTTGTAATGTAGTGAAACTGCAAAAGCTTTTGAATTTATACGGGTTTATAAGTATCGGATTTAGCAAACCGCAACTAAGCATCTTGCCATCGTACCTACCTATAGTAGTTTGCTCTGGGATTATCTTTATGGCAACATTAGGATTATTACACCACCCTTTTAGCTTGAATAGCAACATTATAATTAATTGTAGGTATATATAGCTATTGTTACTGGCTTTTAATCGCCAGGGAAAAGGTCAGAGGTTTTTAACCGTCGGAAAAACGTAAAAGGGTTTTCTGTTAGTAAAATTACAGTTAGCAACAGTATCAGCAGAATCAGTATTAAGAATCAGCATTGCTATGCCAACGTGGCAGTGCTGCCAGCCTTTTGGCACTTTTTCCATTGACAGCGATGCGGACGAAGGTTTTAATGTTTGTATTTTCCCTCCTTTTTAAATAATTGTACATTTTATTATTTTAAGATCTTTATTTACCTTTGACCTTTCTTAATTTTTTTTATTTTAAGATCATTTAAAATTTTGTAAAAAAAAATCCGATACAATTCTATCCAAAGACGATTTCCTAATAATTATATTTTAGAATATTCAAATAATAATTTGAGAATTTTTTGTCAACCTTTATTATTGTTCAACAGATTATATAAAAGTTACTGAAAAAGCCTGCAATTTCCCTAGAAATGTGCCATTTGTTTTCAGTAATTTACATTATTATTTATTTTGTTATTTTTTCAGGTTACTGTGGCGTGGAGCGGAGTCATTCTTATATACGTGGATATATGCTAACTTTAGGCTAGTGGAATTGCCATGGGACAGTGCTGTGACGTGGTACGCCGCTGCTTTAGGTGTCGATTTCTGTTACTATTGGATGCACAGAGCTTGTCACGGTAAGCACACCGTTAAAGTAACGTTTACCTTAGACTTCATTTTTTTAAATGTTTTTATTTATCCAGAAAAACATTTACCACATCTTTGCCTAAAATAAACTTGCCTGGACGGAATGGTCCTTCTCTTCTCATACTTGGACAACAAAACAGGCGGCTTGCTTCACTACCTCCCGATATTTTTCGATAAACTCATCTGACAGATAATTTCTAGTATTTATTAGGTAGACAGTGCTTATCCAGAGACTGTGACACAGACCCTTATAGTCAAACAATTTCCTAATCCCAACAGCGGTATAAACCAATCATCTTTAAACTCTTTAAAATAATATATATAATCTGTATTCGCGATTGATTTGCCAAACATGTAAACAAATATGAGTTAATATAGACAAATTACTTTAATTCTTATACAATAAAGTTCAGTTTACGCTACAACTTCACACATTTTTATAACTTTTTCAATAGTGCTAGTCACTCTGAAATCAACCTAATTGCCATTAAAATAAAGTTGATATTTCTTTAATTTTAAATATCAATAATTTGAAACATTAGTTTGAATAGACTATAATAAATATTTGTTTCTTCAACAGAGATTCACATACTATGGGCACAGCATCAAGTACATCACACATCAGAGGACTTCAACATGGGTGTCGGTATACGACAGTCTATGCTACAGGGATGGTGTGGATTTGTAAGTAACTAATTATCTTATCTATTTCTAATTTAGTTTGGGGAAAACACAACTATTGAAAAACGTATATCTTGATTTTGGAGCAGCAAAGTTGGAAATATTAACAAATACTTAACATAAATATTAACATAAACATTACCACAAATATTAACCGAAATGAAAACAATAACTCAATACCTACCATTTATTTCATATAAAAAAAAAACATACCTAAATAATAATATACCTACCAACAAATCTATCAACAATATTGTTACATGTAGGTTTACCGTAACCTACCATTTTTTAGTGTAAGGCACCTTTTGGGTTTTACATCACCGTTTTGATGTATTTTGGCGTAATTACTGAACAACTGTTTTGAAAACCAAAGCTTTATTTAATATTCAGATAACTTCCTACTGCCTTTAAAATCGTCACGACAATAATCATGTCCGTACATATTCCATATTTATAAACCTCTTAACCTTGGCAATCCCGATCATTGTGTTTTATATTTTCCTATGGTTTCTGTCATTTTGCCATAAATAATACATAAGGAAAGTCGATGGCACTGAAACTTGGTGGAGGATCGTGACAGTGAATATATTAAGGCTTCTTTGTATTAACACTTTGTGGGTTCATAGGCTTTATATGCAGACGTTTTTTATAGGCATGTGTGGTGCTGTTAGATATTAGTAGGTATACAGCGTGCCGCTTTAACGGTGACATTAATTTAAAACACTTATGCGATTTAGCATTTGCGTTTTATGAACATATTGAATGTTATTAAACATTATTATTTATTTACTTATTTAAATTTTTTATTTAAATTGCGACTATGAGCAACCTTGTACTAAAAGAATTGTGGCGCAGGGGTCATTTGCTGGGGTCGCGGATCATAACATCGAATTGAGCCCTATCATATTATGTCGGCTCCTCCATTTTTATTATGCGCACAACCAAAGTGTGGAACTCTCTGTGTTCCCCTCCCACATTTAACCCGTCAGTCTTCAAATCAAGAGTGAACAGGCATCTTCTGGGCACGCTCGTTCCATCATAGACCTCATCTATCGCTTTCCATCAGGCGTGATGGGGTCAAGAGCGTGCCCATTTAGCAATAAAAAAGAAAAGGAGGCCCAGGCGGTAGTTTTCAAACTACGAGTTATTTTATTTTGATATAATTATTATAATGCCTGACCACTGGGCTAGTGGTACTACCCGTGTGTTACATTATTGTCGCAATTTTAGCCTGCATGTATTATTAGATGAAGATGAAGAAATGTTAAAATAAATCGCACAGTAATTTCTTTTTTTTTTTTTTTTCAATCTTTCTGTCGTGAGTCTTACGCTTTTCAGTAACCGCAACTTTTGAACGAAAAAGATTTTGAACCAATAACATTGTAAAGATATCTAACGTCTTACGTCATTCATATAAAATAGACCATTAAAAGATCTTGACATACTTCTAGTGTCTGAGTTCTTTCTTTTAAAGACAACATACAAAGGCATTTAGAAAAGGAATGAGCTCGGAATTATTTAACATCTCATTCCCAACACAGAGCGGTATAGGGGTGATGGAGTGCTTCTAACTGGGCTCATATAATATTAATGTAATAACTACGGAATAAAGGTTTACCCCCTTACTAATAAACGTTGTATAGCGTCTTACACAACGATTTGTCTTCTTCTTTCGAAAGTCAAATTACTGACGACTGAAAGAAAGAAATCGGTGTGTTACTATTCATCTGATATAATACGTTTATTAGTAAGGGGGCTAATATATTACAGTGATTTTTAAAGACTTATAATATGTAGTTATAGATACGAGTTATCAGAATCCTAGAACCATAATTGATCCTAACGTAGTACATAAAACAAAACTTAAACTTACGGCGCCGACCAAATGCCGACCGCCTAGTGGCGCCCTCATCGTTTGTTTGGTTATTTCCTCGTGGATATTAACGGATAATCTTGTGGAGCACAACTTAACTATTTTCTGCATTTTCATTCTAAAATAAAAGAAATAACCGAACAAACGATGACGGCGCCACTGCGCGGTCGGCTACAAATGTATATTTTACCTTTTTTATTGTAGTACTAACTTCTGTCTGCGTGAAATTTCTTGTTTCTCAAACCCGGCGCTGCGTCACATCGCTATTACTTCGTTTTCGTTTAGTGTTCTTTTTGCTCAATTCCTAAAGGTCCTAGTTTGATGTTAAATAGCCTGTTACTGTAGCGTTCCTCGAGAATTGGGCTATCAAATGTAAAAATATTTGTTTTTAAATCCATCTCGTAATTCTTGGAGATCAGCGAGTTCAAATAAACTCTTCAACTTTATTATTAGTGTTACATTACACCATCTAAACATTCTACGCTATTTCTGCTTAAAAATTTAAAAAAGAAATTTTCTTACACATAAGCAAGTCTTTCGCTGTCTACCAAGTGTAGACAGCACATACCTACAGGTTTAAATATTTGTAATACCCAGATTGCAAAAGTTAAAGTAAAGTCTACTTCAACACCGAGATGGCCGATTGCTATATCCATCAATGGACTACACAACAAAAACCTTTTGTTTCTTTCTATCACTCACTCATAACTTATTTCTTTTCTCTCTCTAGGTCTTCTACCTACCCCTGGCGCTGGTGATCCCTCCAGCTCAATTTGTGATGCACCACCAGTTCAGCTACCTGTACATGTTCTGGATCCACACGGAGGCTATCAAGAGCCTTGGACCGTTGGAATACATCCTCAATACTCCGAGCCATCACAGAGTTCACCATGGTGAGTCGAACTTAAATTTAATGTTATGTAAGATACTGCGAGGATGGCTACAGACTGGAGTCTAGCAACATATTGTAGATGAGAAAAATGACTGCCAGTTGGATAATTTTGAAAAAATTGTTGTAAGTGCAGAGCCAGATCTTTCACACGTCTGACAAAAACATACTCCTCTTAAATCATTTTAAGTCTTAAATTATGGACTCCTTCAAGTGACTTTAGTATTATCGTAGATCTAAAGGCAGGAATTGTTTCTCCATGTCGATTGTGCTAAATTTTTCTATCAATTTACATTTTTCTTCTTATTCTCTCTTAAGGTAGCAACAAATACTGCTTGGACGTGAACTACGGTGGAGTGCTCATCATCTGGGATCGTTTGTTCGGCACCTTCAGACCAGAGACTGACAAGATCGAGATCGTCTACGGCCTCATTTACAACCAGCCTTCTTTCAACCCGTTGTACTTGCAGGTATTTATTTTTACATAATTATTTGTATGTTTTGTTTATCGGTAAGACCTAGATGATAATCGCTAATCCAGGGCAGCGTGGCACAATAGGGAGGTGGCCAATACCCTTTAGTGTTTAGAACATGGCTGCCAAAGATGATAATGTTGATGATGTTTGTTTATCAGATTAAAAGTTGTAATAGCGTCTTTCTATGAGCACGAAAAAGTCGAAGATATGTGACATCTACCAACCTGCACTGGGCGTGTGTGGTTAATTATGACCCGCTCCTTCTCACAGAGAAGAAGCCTTTGTCCCAACAGTGGGAACGATAAAGGACGATTAGGTATGCTCATGCTATGGTACTTCCTCTCATACCTACATCGTAGTAGTTATGAAACATGAATTCGTAAAATGACATTATCTTTATGTTACACCAAAAAATATTTACATTTCTTTAGTGCTATTATTGCTCGCTTTCCTACAGTCTACGTCTTTATAATATAAATACGTGTACTGACAAAGATACACGCCATAATGAGTGTACGTAAACCTTGTACCTTAATATAAGGTTTTGTGGCCTATCATGACAATGATTGCCAACAAAAAATAAAAATAAAGGGAATAACGTGTAATAAGGCTGGTAATCTCGCTTGTTCTATTATCATTCCTAAAGGTTGGGACATTTTTGTGTCTTTTCATTATTAGACGGGTTTGATTAAACATATCTGGAGTTTTGTGATAACAGTTAATAAAAATATTTACGTTTGCTTTCTAAGTGTGCATACACACGAGTGACAGGCGTAGACGTCACAGGCAACTGCAGCCGTTGACGACACGTATTTGAGTACGGTGCTCAAATACACGAGCGGCATGTTGTCAACGGCAGCCGCAGACGCGTCGACGGCAGACGCGCATGTTTTTAAGGTCTATATAGACTGCACTGTGAGGAAAAGGCATCCCTTGCCCTTTTCTACACAATATTCTATTTTCTTCTAATGCATGATAGTCCTTTTGCGACTAACGCTCGTGCCGCCATCGGCCTTTTTTTTTACATTATTTGATTTTTATTTGTTAATAACCTCGTCCATTAATTCCAGACATTCTACAACAACTACGTAGTCGAGAAGTTCCGTAAGATGGACACCTGGGAGAACAAGCTGAAGGCCATCTTCTGGGGACCCAGCTGGGAACCAGGAACTGCTAGACTGGGTGACGAAGACAAGAAGGTAGATGTAAGTATTTCTTGGGGGCCTTTGCACGGCTTTTCAGTTGAATTGTTTATAAACTCAATAATTATATTTATTGCATTCCACAAACTGTACTTAGATGATGGGTTTACCAAGGCACGATCTTTGTGGACCCTGTTGGGCACAGACAAGTAGGAGAGATGGATAGGGCAAGTTTCTAGAGGAAGAGAGAATGTTTAAATCTATTAGGTAATTTTCGAGATATGTCAATTAGATGAAATGATGTTTTTATAATATAACAGCAGCGCCCCGCGGTTTCACACACAAGTGTCGATCCCGTGAGAATATCGGGATAAAAATGTTAATCCAGGATGTTAACTACCTTCATACAAAATTTTGTCAAAATCGGTCCAGCCGTTTGACCGTGAAGAAGTAACAAACATATAAACACACAAATTTTCGCCTTTAAATTATTTGTGTGATTCTTAACGGCAACAGCCAAATGGCTTGCACGATGGATTAGCAAACAAAACTTTATGAGTTCGAACTGATGAGGTGAACCCACTACCAGCAAGCTCACCCACCACAAGCACTCAGTACAAGCACGTACTCGCGCTGAGAGCCTGTACTGCAAGAAATAATTTAAAACATAATGAAGAAAAATTTCGACGCAGGGGTTTCAGAATCATGTACTGAATCCATGGCAACAGGTTGCGCGTTGGGTTCCTGTCACCCTGTATAGACGGTGTCATCACTGCTCTTCACAGCATATTATTTCGAGCATACTCAACCAATTTCAACTTGAATAAAGCCCTTGATCTATTTAATTTCCTCTAAACACGACGAGGCCACCGAAATAAATGCTCCAAATATCTAAAATTAGTTCTAGAAATGCTGCAATGAGTTCTAAATAGCCTTGACGAGTCATGATCTGCCCAGCATGTTTCCAACTATCTTAGGGTCGGTTTTCATTTTAACCGAATGCAGCTGAATACATGTTTTACATGGAGCGACTGCCTTTCGGACCTCCAAAACCCAGTTACTGGGCAACACGATATCCGTTTGGAAAGACCGGTTGTCAGTACCGACTTTGCTGTCCGGCTATTAATTATGTTGATGAGATATTCTTCACCGTCGTATGGATATCTTACGAGGTGACAAGTTCTAGAAGTTACTAAGATGTTCTTTTGTTTGCAGGTGGAGAACAGAGATAAATACGACGTGCAGTTACCTGCCTGGTGCAACTTCTACCTCGTGGCGCATTACACTATTGTGCTATATGGATTCTTCGAGCTGGCCTCTAGGCATATGGTGAGTTTTTCTTGGGTTATTACTTAGCTACATATATAATCAGTTTCGTTAGTCTAATGGTCAACAGCATTCAACCTATTACATGGATCATAACTATATATATAAAGTTCAAAGTCCTGACTGACTAATATATCAACGCACAGCCTAAGCCGCTGGTCCTAGAGACATGAAATTCGGAGGGTATGTTCTTTGTGAAAAGTAAGTGTCAACTAAGAAAGGGTTTTTCGAAATTCCACCCCTAAGAGGGTGAATGGGGGGAGGGTGAAATTTCACGCGGACGAAGTCGCGGGCAGAAGCTATTAACTGATAAAATGTCGGTGAACTGTAGTCAAGGAATGAACTTTAATAGATATTCCGACTACATATTTCCAACATTTTGAATGATAACGACCGTTCGAAAAGTTAGCATGCGCGCCGATATGTGGAAGAAAAGTGTGTTTGAGAAATTGCTTGCTAAACATTTCCACTTCTTGTCCGTACATCAGACTACCTACCCCATTGGAGAATAGGTACAAGCTTGATGTTATAAACTTGTATTCACCTGTTATTTGTTATGAGACGCGCTTGAGTAAGCTTCGTATGACTGATAGGATTCAGTCATACGAAGCTTACTCAAGCGCGTCTACACAGTACACAGTCGCATTTCCACAACGATTGGGTTGCAATCTCATCGACACGTTTTGTTTATATGACACAAACACAAAGCTGGAACCTTATTGTAATCTGTAAGGTCAATATTATATAGTATGTAGGTAAATGTCTGTATACGCTGCGGTGTCGAATCAAATGCGCTAATTACTTTGAATCATAAAAAAAATATTATAAATAATGCTACATCGCGTCATCTATTTTCTTGGTATCAGGTAAAGCAAACTTTAACAGACTTTTTTATAAGAATGCGGGGAACACACAATAACTACTAACCGGAGCGTTTTTGACACCTTAATGTCAAATTCTGCAAAAATTACAGATTTTCATAACGGTAGTTTTAATATGACAGAACTGCTTTCTTACCACAAGGATTTACTATGCGGGAACATTTAATTCAGTATCACTTAACACGTTCCCCGTAATCACAATGCTTTCTTGAAGGCGGGTCACGATACTCACGATCACGTGTCGCTGACTTTTCACATTTTCTGACGTCCTTTGAGTTGCGTCAAAGATATCAACTAATTTGCCTCTATTGTTTTGTAGACAGAAACCATTCCGATTGAAAGGTTCTGCAAAAGCATTAGTAGGGTCTCACAGAAACACTTAAACAGTAATTGCTTATGAACAATTTTTATCTCTGTATCCGACACGCTGTACTAAAATATGATATACGTGAAAATATGGCTGTCTAGATTACTCTCCAGTTAGATGTAGATTTAACTCTTTATCTTCGCAGATAATGGGGAACTATTAAAACAATAGATTTTTAGATAATTAGATCTTTAATAGAATTATCTCATATAGCTTTCTCGTCTAGCAGACCGTTGCAATTGACAATTGAAAGTTTTGAGGTGCATATTATAGTTATCTGCGTTTCGGCCATTAGAATATTAACTTTGTTCTCTAATTGTGTTTTCGTGTGACTGTTTTCCTTAAAAATATTTTTTTTCTCTTCCAGGGTATGACTCCAATCTCAGTGCTGATCTGCGTCCTCTACGTCATCGCTTCACTCTCCATCATCGGAATGGCGTTCGACAACTCCAAGCACGCCCCTCTCTTGGAGGTCATCCGGTGTTCTGCCCTCGCTTTCCTCACCAGGAGTGTCACCATCGCCAGTCCAGCATTTGCCACCGCATTACAAACCTTTTTCGTGGCCTCTGCCATGTTCTGGTGCCTGAATATCTTGAAGTTCTTGGAGATCAAGAAGACGAGAAAGGTGGATTAAAGGCTGATGCTCACGACTGATTTTTTAGGTTTGTTTGTTAAAATGAGTTATGCGATGTCTATAGAAGATGTTGGTATAAACATAGTTTTCTTAGACTACGGCGATCTGTTAAGTATTTCGCAGGATCAAAAGGCAAACAGGAGATACTTTTGATTGGATAATTTCAAAGTTCGTGATTTTTATTGCGTTTTAAACTAGTTCCTGTTTATTTTTAATCTAGTTGAGAAAGCTTGATTCTGGTATTCACCTGCATCTGGTTAGACTGGAAACTGACCCCAACATAGTTGGGAAAAGGCTAGGCAGATGATGATGAGTTGAGAATGTTTGTGACCTAGGAAATGTTAGATAAGACAAGTGCCTATAAATGTATAAATGATGCAAGAAAATAAGCCAATGCAGGTAATGATAAAACATTTTTAAACTTAATTACACTGTTGCGAATTCTACTGTTTCTCAGAAATACGATAGTGTTGTCATTCAGTGAAAACAACAATGATTGAATATCAAATAATCCAAGTCAATTCGATTTTGTTAATGATAGGAACGATGGAGTACCTAACTAATCATGCCATTCAAATTAAATTTAGTAACTAACGATTCTTAATTGAAACTAATTGAATACTCTGTTTCCGATTAAATCATTTCCATTAAATACCTAATCGTTTTCTGGAAAATTATAGCAACAAAATTACATGTCTTCCAATATTTTAATAGAAGGATATTTGAGAAACCAATAATTTGTTCTGTAAATAGTTTTAATAAATAATTAGCAGCTATTTATTTTATAGTTACAACCTTAACTTTTCTGACCTATTTTGTACATCGCGCAACGTATGGATAATACTTCATTATAGATTCGAAACTAGCACTCCAAACGCGTTCAAAATCGTGCTATTGTCGTACAGTTTTCAGGGCGTATAAGATTTTTTAACAAGTAAAGATTGTACTGTGTACAATTTTGACAGGTTATCCAGGGCAAATAGTGCGGTTTAAACGTGAACGTTCAATATTTTGTTTTTTGAAAAAAAAAAAATTTTTTTCAACGGCACTTGAAAAAAACAGTGATGGACCGGATAATAAAACTTGCCATGTGCCCCTGCTATACTTATAAATTAAATGAAAATGAATATTTCATTCGCAGAAATGATTGTAAAAAAGTGGCTGTAGGCACGACTATTTCGTGTCTACAGCCACTTTTTTAATAATGGAAATGTATGCACTCAACTGTAAGCCTGAACAAATATTTTAACGTATATACATGTGAACAAAACAACGACCATAGTACCTACTGTATTAATTAATGTTATGTTTATAATCTTTTATAGTCATATTTCGTACAATAATCATAATTTTATTAATTATAATAAATTAAGAAACACTTTTATATTGTTACGAGAAAACACCAAATAATTAGAATTCATAAGATAATTATTACCTAAGTTAATCATAATTTCTTCAGTGTACAGCTGATTTGTCTGGGAATAATTAATTAATTATTCGAAGTCGCCTTAGCATTTTAATAGTTTATAAATTAATGATAATTATGTTGTATAAAGTAACTATTGATAACTTATTTGTTACGAATTTATTGAATACAATTTCTTAGCAATATGGGTTTTGAATTTTGTATCCCTTAATATGATAAATCCAAGTAACACCACATTTCAATTATTGGCCAAGGAAGGAATGTCGACAGCTCCTGCAGCTTTTTTAGGCTGATGATTGAAAGAAGTTTGTGGATGTCAATTTATCCCCTTAGAGATATGTCGCAGCCAACTGGTTAAATTAGCCGTTCAGTTAACCGCCTAGCCTTTCAACTAAACGGCGGCCGTTCAACTAACGGCCTGAATGATATTCAATTACAGTTTAGGTTGGAAGTCTGTAACCAATCACGCGCGAGCCGAATTGTTCTCAGTAATTAAGGCATTGCACCCCGACCAAGTGGGTTAGGTTAGGTAAGAACTGTGATCAACCGCGTGCGAGCCGAGGGAGGAAGCGAGGCGAGCACTACTTCTAAAGGCCAGGCAGTTAACTGTCATTTATCGTAGAGATAGAGCTTCCACTCCTCTTGGCAGCAAAAAAGGCGGAGGTGTATTAATCGCTGTTTCTAGGGCGATGGACTCAACACGCGTAACAAAATGGGAATCAGATGCTGAGGATCTGTGGGTCAAGCTCAAAACTGATAGCAGAAAGGGCAACCAATACATCTGTGCGGCCTATTTGCCACCACCTGTGCAACAGGCCCCACTTAACTTGATCCTGGACAACGTGGATGCAGTGATTGAATCAACGGGTGGAGATGTAATAATTGCTGGGGACCTCAATCTCGGGTTCATCGACTGGATCACGGACAATAGTCTCTCCAACTCGCCCTGTACAACTGCTAGGAACTTTGCGAACAGGTTAGGCTACTCACTGGTTGATTTTATGTCGTCAAATAGCATTATGCAAATTAACACCGTTAGGAACTGTTACAACAGAACTTTAGACCTTATTTTATGTAACTTCCACGGTGGATCTGTCAGTGAATGTAAGAATCCAATGTCGCTAGTCGATGTTCATCACCCTCCTCTTGACATCACCATCACGAATACTTCACCCGCAATATTAAAAAGTAAGAATTCTCTCAAATATAACTTCTGGAAAGCCAACTATGCGCTTGTAAATGAGAGATTGAGGAGCATCGATTGGGGGCGTTTGTTTTCGGATCTGACGGATGTGGACTCAATGGTAGACACGTTTTACGCACAACTGAATCGAATAGTGGATGAATGTGTTCCTAGACGTAATGGACGCAATAACAAATTTCCTATATGGTTTTCAAAATGTTTGATCAGAATCCTCAACGAAAAGGAAAAATTAAGACTTCGTTTTAAGAAATACAAAAATCCCAGGGACAAATATGGATACCGTATAATGGAGGAACGTTCTAAAATCATGATCAAAAAGTGCTACAGCACATACGTCAACAACACTGAAGATAACATCAGACTGAATCCGAAGGCATTTTGGTCATTCGTTAAGGCCAAAAAAGCCAAGTCTAACGACATTCCATCTGAGATGTATTGGAGCGGGAAAAAGGCAACTTCTGGAGAAGAAGTGAGTAAACTGTTTGCCTCACACTTTTCTGCCACTTTTGCATCTCCAGCTGGTACAGTCGCGGTACAAACAAAGTCAGAAGAGTACCCTCAGCTTGCGCTAGGAAGCCATTATTTCACAGAGCGAGACGTATTCAAAGAATTAAAAAAATTAAACACCTGCAAAGGTCCAGGGCCTGACGGCCTACCGCCGCATTTCATAAGGCAATGTGCCAAATATTTATCATCACCGCTCAAACTTATTTTTAATAAGTCCCTTATGTCTTCTAAGTTTCCTACGCAGTGGAAAATCGCACACGTAGTTCCAATATTTAAAAAAGGGGAGCCTAATGATGTTAAAAATTATCGGCCCATATCTCTTCTTTCAATTTTCTCGAAACTGTTCGAATCATTAGTTTGTCCTGTACTAACTTCACTCATTAAAACTCAATTGGCTACGCAACAGCACGGTTTCTGTACCAATAAATCCACTACCACTAACTTAGTTCAATACATTAATGATATCAGCAGATCCGTAGACTCCGGTGTGCAAGTGGACTCAATTTACACTGACTTCAGTAGCGCGTTCGACAAAGTGAATCATGTGCTTCTACTTCAAAAACTTGAGAACTATGGTATGCATGGTCATTTGCTACGCTGGTTTGAATCATATCTTTCGGAACGACAACAGAGAGTTATTATAAAGGGTTATCAGTCCCCACTTTATTACTCAACATCTGGGGTGCCACAGGGATCGCATCTTGGTCCTATTCTTTTCCTGGTATTTGTGAACGATATCATACACTCCATTAAAAACTCAAAATGCTCTATGTTTGCGGACGATCTAAAACTATACAAAGAAATTAAATCAAGTACCGACATTGCTTTGCTTCAGAAGGACTTGGACGCAATTCATGAGTGGTGTCATATTAACATGATGACTCTCAATGCCGTTAAGTGTTATCATATAACATTTACACGGAAAAAGCTGATTCAGCCTTCAACATAATCACTTAAGTGGCATAACTCTTCAGAAATTCGATACCATTCGTGATTTGGGAGTCCAACTTGATCGTCAACTATCCTTTATAAATCACTTTGACACTATTGTCGCTAAAGCAAATAAAATGTCGGGATTTGTAAAAAGAACTTGCAAGGAATTCCGGTCAATCAGCACCCTTAAGGTTCTTTATAACTCTATGGTGAGGAGTATACTGGAATATGCATCTCCTGTATGGAATCCTGCGTATCGTGTCCATATCGACAGAATAGAGTGCATCCAAAAAAAGTTTACGAGATACCTCCGCTACAGATCACAGACATGTGATCGCGAAGCGGATTATCCTCAAAGGCTCTGTCATTTCAGGATGAGCTCCTTGGAGCAACGAAGAAATTGCTCAGACTTAGCTTTCCTTTATAAGACCCTCCATAATTTGGCGAATGTACCGGAGTTGGTTTCGGAGATCGGTCTAAATGTGTCCCGCCGTACCTCATACAGATCCAATTTTAAAACACAAACATTTCAAATGACTAAAAATAGAACTAATCTTGGTCGTTCAGCTCCTTTATACCGGTTTTTGTCTAGCTACAATAAGCTGAGCACACGTACTAACAGCTTGGACATATTTTCGAACAGTCTGAATGAATTCAGACGACATGTCCTCAGTTCTTGATCGACCTGTTTGTTTATTTCTTTTACAAAATGTAATTTGTGTATTTGTGTGACTCCATCCAATGTATTTAATGTTGTACAATTTAATTTAATTTATCCTATTTTAATCTATAATTTAATGTAATAATGATGTCCTAATTTATTTGTAAAATTTTTATAGTTTCAATTTATAATTGTTATAATATTCCAATTTACCTAAATTATTTGCATTTTCATAGTTCCAATTTATAATCGTTATACTCTTCCAAGTTAATTGATGTTTTTTTATTTTTGAATTATACTGTATTTTAATTTAACTATTTGTCATTTTAAATTCAATGTAGTTAAATTTTTAATTTTGTTATGATCATATATTTCCATTTTAATTTTTATTATTGATTATACAAGTGCTGTGCACACCTATAAGTGACAAATTCACCGCAAAGCTGTTATATGGAATATACTTAATGTAATGTTTTAGTGAATAAGTCGTTGGTGTGTCAATAAATAAATAAATAAATAATATTGCGGCGCATCGTCCCGCACTCCTACACAGCGCAACCCCTACCAGAGCACGCATAACTGACGTCACATCTCCTCTTTACAAAATATAAAGAAACAATAATACAATTATTTGCTTTTACAATAAATCGCTGACAATATGAACATGGTGAAAGGTTTTATTCATGTTGAAATAATTGAGCATTAAATTTGATTATGCACTACCTTTACAAACAGCTTGCTAGAAACTCTCAACATAGCTACGAACTTATGATTATTGGTGTTTTTACTGTCCCCAGATTTAAAAAGTGGTCTTACATATTATTATTACTATTATTATTCCCTTACTGTATTTTATTAAATCCGGGAAGACAACTTGATCCTCACAAATTAAATGTTAAGGCCAAGTAAAGCGCTATAGCCTCAATTATGGAGGAACAGATTTTAATGGACATTCCCCAAAGATCTTCGGTCAATTTGATCTTGATTCCCTAAAAGCTTTTATTAATTAATTAATGGGTTAATACACTTAAAGTTAAATTAAACCGAGCAGGCTACGACCACCCTTCGCTGCGTTTGGATACGTTTGCCTCTAATAATCCAAAAGAGAGCAAGGCCGAGGAATTTTAAGTTTCAGTAGTTAGTTTTATGTGGGAACTTCTTGACACGACATCTCCATTGTGTATTCAGATTTATGCCTTACGTTCGTTCGTTTCAATATAGATAATTTTCAAATTTTTTATTACTAACTACTTAATTCTTACTTAATTTTTTTTTCTGTGAATAAGGCTTTGACTGCTTTACAAGTGGTATTCAAAGTTTAACAGTAAGTAGTTAACATACTTATTAAAAGTTTCCGTGTTAATTCATTGATTATTTAATCCAATGAAATAAAAGGTACCAATTTAATAATGAACCTGAAACCTGAATTACATAGAAATCATTGAATATGCATTATTAAAGCGATGATAAGCGTTTCATTCCTGTAACAGCTAATAATTCATCTATGTAATATCATCATCATCTGCCTAGCCTTTTCACAACTTTTTGTTTTTTACGTTGGGGTCGGCTTCCAGTCTAATCAGATGCAGCTGAAACTAGTATTATTACTTGGAGCAACTGCCTATTTGACCTCCACAACCCAGTTACTGGGTTATACGGTATCCCTTGGTAAGACTGGCTGTCAGACTTTCCTGACGACCAGTAACGACTGTCAAAGATGTACGAATGATAGCCGGGATCAACGGCTTTACGTGCTTTCTGAGGCACGGAAGGATCTTGATATGTAAAGATGGTAACCTATCCACGGACCAACTGCGGCAAGCGTAGCTTAACCTGATCGATAGAACCTCGCGGTTGATATTACTTAGCCACAAGCCCTCTCATTCATCTATCTAATATATAGGTATACCTAAATAAAAATTAAATGTTGTTCGTTGGTAAGTGCATCACTTGAAAACGGCTGGACAGATTTGGTTAGTTTTTAATTTTCATTTTGTAATAAGTAGTCTGAATATGGTTTAAAGAGAAAAAAAAACGAAAAGTTGGAAAAACTGAATGCACCTACTTCTTTCTATGGAATTTTCGTATAATTATTGAACGGACAACTTCTGTCGAATCAGTACCTAAATAATTATTAGAATTATATATAATATATAATTATTATTATTATTTTCCGTCTTGAAAAATTATCAATAGGACACACTCTACCACCATAATGGAAAAATCCATAGAAAAACTCATAATGGCAATTTATTATCGAGAAAAGCCATACTCCGAGATAATACTTGGCGCTAAATTAGGACAAACAACCACTTAATTAATCCTTTAGCCAATCTAAATGAACCGAGCTAGCCTATTAATCATGTTGGAATACAAAAAGTCGACGGCATCACCAGCCTAACGTAATATGCAAATGGTATAATGTTTACCTAAATACATGAAATATTTATTTCCATATTCGGTAATGAACAAAACAGAGTCGATGTTTTGTAACAAACATTAATATTAAATATTGAACATGCTAACATCTGGTAGGGTAAACAAAACATCGGAAAATGTAGCAAGCCAGCAAAAAGTTAAACTTTACAAGGGATTATAGAGATGTGGTTACACAGCGGGATGTTCATTCCTTTGTAGTAGGCCAATCAATATGGCCGCCTATGTTTAAAGGGGTGTACCATGCAGACTGAAATCATTTTGTGGCCAATAAGCTACGTCGTTTTTTGTAGAGACTTAATCTTTTTCTGGTGCATAAGCTAACTGGTTGCTTATAGGGACTTTTACAAAGGGGACCTAAAATAATATTTCGTTTCAAAAGGCTCTTTATAATAATATTATTTTCAATCATTCTAAATTATTAGACAGCAATTTCCAAATATTTTATGTACAGTAGTTTTGATTCATGGACACGTTTTGACACTGATAGGATTACTTTAATACTAGCTTTTTCCCGTGACTTTGGTCACGTGGAGGTCGGAAATTATCCCTCAGGAAACCATATTTTAGCAAGGACATTACCAGCCGGAGTACCAATAGTGTCGTTACTGTTTTATTGCTAGGCACCGGAATAAAATTATCCTATGTTCATTCAGGATTATAAACTATCTGTGTGCCAAAATTCACCCAGAACCATTCAGCCGTTTTCGTGTCATTGAGTAACAAACATCAAAATATAAAAAACTTTCACATTTATAATATTACATAATAGGATTACACCAAAAATTGCTCGCTAATATTCTACAGGCGCATATACCTATAAACTTTGTCAGAACACATACATAATTATTATGTAAACATACCTTAATGAGTTTACGTAAACTTTAATAACGTAACCTACCTACGTAACCTTAGTAAAGTAAACCTTAATATAAGGTTTTGTGGCCTGTCAAAAAAATTATCAAATAACGTATAATAAGGTTGGTAATCTCGCTTGCTCTATATCTCTGTTAGGCAAGCTTATTTAGTTCAGTAACAATGGAAAAAGTAATGGTGTCATTGTGTCTCATTAGTGACAGTTGACCTCATATTAAGTTTACCTAAAGGTTGGGACGTGTCTGTGTCTTTACATTACATATTATTAGACTGGTTAGATTAAACTAAACAAAGTTAGAGCAGCATACCTACCATTCAAAATTCACTCCATCGTCGACTCTGTCTCTGTCACCTCTGACCTAGACTAGAGTCAAGAGCAAACCCATTTCAAATAAATAAAAAAAAAAACATGGTGACCATTGAGGTAATAATGTACTACGTACATGGTGACTTACAAAACTTGCACCGCGTGTTCTTCCTATTTAGACTGCACAATAGGGAAAAGGCCTCCCTTTCCTTTTTCCACACAATTCTGTTTTCTTCTAATGCATGATAGTCCTTTTAAGAGTCACACTCGTTTCGCCAACTTAGCCTTTTTGACATTCTATGATTTTTAATTATTGTTAATAACCTCGTCCATCCAGGCATTCTACAACAACTTCGTAGTTGTGAAGTTCCGTAAGCACCTGGGAAAACGAATTAGAGTCCATCTTCTGGGCACCTGCAGCTGGGAACCGGGAACTGCCAGACTGGACAGCATACACATACCCAGCACACACACTGACACACCCTCACACACACACACCCTCACACATGTACACACACACATTGTGTTGGCGCAGACACTAACTGTTGATGGAAGACTGTACTGCCAGTATTATAAAAAAAAACATTGGATCCGTAAAACAAAAAACAATCATTTATTATCTTTTTAGATGTACGACAATTGCTAATAGCAAAGACATAAATCTCGAATAGACAGTGAAAGACTGTTTGACGGTACCTTTTCCATCTTTTAAAGTCTTTTTCAACGGAATTGAGGCCGTCAAATGTTCAAGTGTTCAGAATGAACCTAAATGCTGTCTGCATGATTGACACTTATCAGAATATCTGGAAAATTTCTTTTTTCGGGACTGACATTTTGTCGACGGGAGCTGAAGTGAAACATGTAGGGTACAGATCAAAGGAACTCCTTTTGGTATGCTGTTATATCTACATCATTCATAATACCTAATAATAAATAAAGATCTATTGTTCAACTAAGACTACATTACATAGTAAAGTGATATAATATAAAGCACAAGCATAAAGTTTCTTAATCTAGTTAGTGGCTGCTGTACTGCTCTCTTAGATTGGTTACAAATTACCTGTGTATAGGAGAAACAGTCCCGATCTCTGTCATAAATGGTTGACTCATAACAACAACACGTGTTAAATATGTAAGTATATTATAAATATGTGTATAGTAATCGTAACAGCAGGCTACAAAATGAGAGACAAAATTAGGTTATTAAACAAAAAAAAAACTTTGAATCTAAAAATAGTAATTTCTGAAAAGATAAATTTCTAATATTCTATTGAAATGAAAATAAAAAGCAATAAAATTTTCATACTTACCCAATTGATTATGCCTTAAAAATAATGTAGGAAGTCGATAATCGCCCTTTAAAAAACGCCTTCATACCGCGTTATAACGCTTAATTTTGCCCTAATTTCAATTCAAAACAACACTAAGAAATTACTTTTCTTGTTAGAAAACTTAAAATGCCAGAGTAATTTAAATATTATATTAAATATGTAGGCGTAAAAGTAGAAATAGATTACAATTCAAGTTTTTATTTTTGTTTAGTAAAGTTCTGGAACTCTTCAAATTTAGGAACCTAAAACATAAGAGGTATAAGTCGAACGCCCACTACTTTACATCATCTGACTCCAATATTATAATCGTGAAAGAAAGAATAAATACACAAAAAAAAATTATAACCTTCCAAGCATTTATTAAAAAGTTGTTTCTAAGTGCACGGTTCCATGGCCAAAAATAAAATAAAAAACTCAGTAATTGTAATCGTGAGTTCTATTCCTACAAAAAGCCAAAACTTAGTTTTAATAAGGAATGTCGAATCAAAAATAAACCCAGCTATGAAAATAATTATATTCGTTTATTAATTTGCTATATTACGGAAAGGGTACCTAAAAGGAGTCTTGAGTCTAATAAATATAGATGCCTTCTTCGCTGCTCCTCACCGCAAATTATCTCGGGCACTATTGAACCTATTTCAACTTGAATCAAGCCATTGATCTATTTCGTTAGCTCTCAATATGGCAAGGCCACCGATCTACATGCTCTAAATATCTAAAATTAGTTCTAGGAGCATTCCTGGAGGCATATGAAATAGCCACCACCAGTCATTATCTGTCTACATTTTTCTCAACTATGTTGGAATCGGCTTCATGTTTAACCGAATGCTGCTGAATGCCAGTATCTTACATGGAGCGTCTGCCTATATGACCTCCACAACCCAGTTGCTAGGTAATACGATACCTACCCCTTTTGAAAGAATGGTTTCCAGACTTCCGGGCTTCTGACTGAGAATAGCCTCCACGGGGGTTGACATTTAACGGTAGCTACGTTCGGCGCACCGTTTTCGGTGAGTCCCTCTCCTAAAAGTACCTGGCAGTAAAAAAGTCATATCAAGTTTTAGAAAAAGTTGTAAAGGCACATCAAATTTAGAAAAAGCTGTAGAGCATCGTCTCTCTCACTTATACCCGTGTGACGGTCTCTTTCTAAAGCTCAATATGTCATATTAACTCTCGGGTATTGTTGAGACAGGGAAATTAATTATTAAGGAAATTAACTACAGTCCGGCCGTCGAGAGAATTCTTTCCTGACTCCTGTCAAACGTCAAATTCGCAAAGCACGTATTCGTTTGTATGAGACTGACAGATGTCAAGAACGGATTTTCATTACCAAGTGCCGTCATGAAAATCGATCAATCTGTGCGACCATTGTCCGCTTTCTTAGGAAACCAAAGTTTCATAAATATTGCGTTAACTGATACCAAGAAAATAGATGACTGGCAAAAAACTTCATTGAAACGAAGTCCAACTATATGTCAGCACCATGCATTCTTGAAAGCGCTTACGGGTCACGATAACGTGTCGCTGACTATGAAATATCTTACTTCGTTTTGCGTCGACATTTTCTGACGTCCTTTGAGTTGCGCTAAAAATCTGAACTACATATTTGCCTCTATTGGTTTGAAACAGTTTTGCAAAAGCATTAGTTTTTCAGAGAAAAATCTTTTCTCAAAGTCTTTTCTACCTCAAGTAAGTAAGTTATCTTGCTACGGAAATGAGAAAGTACTGTGGGCTGCATTAATGGGCATTGTTCATATTTTTTTAAATGTTGTAATTGAAAAACCATTTCGAGCGTTACTAATCATTATAGACTAATTAATTTACGAAAAATATTAATATTTATTGATATTTTTGATAAAATACGATTTACCTTCTGTGCCCTTCAAATTACGTCACCTGCGACCGTACAGTTTAGTATCGTTACCTGAAAAATAAAATAAAAAGTAAGTGGCAAGTATTGTCTACAATCCGTCAGTGTCAAGTGTAAAATTATAATATATCAAAAATATATTAAATTTAAACATTCCGACTTGCCTCTTATTCATCTCGTTTATAAATCTGATTACATTGTTCCAACAATCGACAATATTTAATATATCGGAAGAGCTATGGAATACAAAAAAAAAGGAATGAAATGCTATGGAATGAAAAATTTTAATAGATTGGTACTTTGACACTTTGATAGGTGTGGATGACGTTGTGTTGACAGATTGAAATTTTTTATTTCTGTACTAGTGAGGCAACAGCACTTAATCTTTAGTGCCACTGATGACGTAACCTACCTTAAAAAAATTAAATATTTATAAAAACATAACTATTGAGCCAACCATCAAAATATTCAAATGAGTTTCTCAAAATGAAATCTTAGGTTAGAAATTTTGGACAATCCCTATTGGGTACCCCCCTTGAAAGCATTTAGCAACTGGTGTAGGGTATCCCATTGATGTAGCCTAGTACATTAGTGCTGCTTGCAAAAGACATTCAACCATAATTATGCTATATAAACCTCTTTATTAAATTCAAAATCAGTCAAACCAAAATGCGGCAACCTGCATGCTAATCTTACACAAACAGGACCCTGGAGTAACAATATAACAGATTAATAAGCCCACCTCTAGGCACAAATTAATTACTATCAGGTTTCTACCACAAAATAAACGGGTACAGAAGGTTCATTACATGCAAACAGAGAAAACACACGCACACACAGACACGCGGCTACGTGCAGCTAGCGCAATCGCAATCGCGACTGGGTTATCATTTCTAAATTTCAGAAATTCTAACAAAACTTTTTTTATCTTTGTTTTTTTTTTTGTTTTCACAATATACGAGTAACTTTTTTTTTAATAAAAAAAGACCTTGAACTCGAACTCGACAAAGGCCGGAAGAAAAGCTAAAAAATCGCAGATATCCGGATGAACTCGGACGGACTCTCGCGACTACTCGCGACTGCCATTCATTTAAGATAGTTTGAGGTCTCGTAGATTTATGTGCGCGTCTATGTGTGCGTGCACTTGTTTTCACTCGTATAGACCTGACCTTCTGTACTTAGCTATTTTGTGTTTCTATGCTACCCACACTAAATCTTTCTCACAACATCGTGAAATTAGAGCGCAGTCGTTAACAAATATTAGTATTTACCACCCTTGTAACATGGTATGTTTATGTAGGGAGGGATGTGTATTTCACCTTGACTTGACGTTATTAAAAGCATCAGTGACAGTTATTATAATGAGCTAAAACACAAGCTTTGAACGAACGCACAGAGTAAATTCGAGCGATTTTAAATTGAGAATACTTTCTTTTTTCGTATAATAGGTGCGAAACGAGGAAGTATTTTACTTAGTTTTTAGACCAGAGAATTATAAGAGATACTTATTGTGTTCTTCATAAAAATTTTAACCAAAATGCTATAGGATATTAAAATAGGGTATTTTCAATCAAAAATCGTTCCAATTTACGTTATGTTTATGTCGCGCCGCGTGCGATAGTACTAGGGCCTCATATCTGCTACATAGCTTACGAGTAGAGAAGCGTAACCTCTGTAGCAGCGCGTAGGCCCTAGCTTAAATTCTTCAGTTCCTACCTACCTAATATCACGCCTGTATTTCTCGAACGGTAAGGCAGATTCGCACCTATAGTACCTATACCCACCTATTTAATAGTTATATTAAAGTCCGTTGTATCAGGGGGCGAGCCTACTGCCATCAACAGACATACATCTAAACGCCAGGCCAACTACCTTACATTCTCAGAAAAAAATTGGTTAATTTTTACGTCTATCCAACACGGTAATTTTAAAGGTATTCTTGTTAAAACACATTATATAAAAAAGCTTTTTTTTTCACTTTTTAACCGACTTCAAAAAAAGGAGGAGGTTCTCAATTCATCGGAACCTTTTTTTTTTATGTATGTTCCCCGATTTCTCGAAGACGAAACGGAAATCGAGGGAAACCCTCAAATTTTATTGGCAAACCTATAGCAATTTGGATATTTTTTAGAGTAACTTGAGCATTTGCTCTCGGAAATCATCATTTGGTAAAGTGGAGCTGATGATGAAGACCACAGACGGCCATCGGAACTAATCAATGATAAATATTTCACGGGTTGCGATTCGATTACTTCAATATGATTGCTAAGCAATTTATGCTCGTCACAATGCGTGTGGTGGTGGAGTGGAGTTCTCCAGGTTCTTACCAGGAGAACTCCTCAATAATTAACGTCCCAGCATCGGGAAAAGCAATATTTTGTAAAAGGTGATGAGCAGTTGACGTTAGGCTATTGTAACTTAGATAAATTACAAACTCTCTCACTAAAAAGTGAAAAATAAAAAGTTTTTTACAAAAAAAACAACCGACTTCCAAAAAAAAACTACAAAGTGATAAATAACTTTTATTTCGGAAGTCGGTGTCAATAAACGAAAATGCAGCGACGACATTTTATTTTAAATAACGGAGTTGAGAGCGCACAACAAAAATGAAAAACTAAATAATAGAAAAACATTTTGTGACATTGAACTCAGTCAGTTCTTTTGATTATTATTGTTTGTGCTGAAACGAGAAAAGACCGAGCTCTAGTAATTTAGTCTAGAAATTTTCGAGAATTATGAACCTATTTTTATTTTTATATTATTCATGTACTATGATGTCTTATTTAAGCGCTTTCCTTCAGAACTATTATGTAAGGTTTTTTTTTTGGTGACCCTTGTGACCACCCCTATCACCCCTCTTCCCAGCTACTTCCCCATAAGGTGTAAAATTTTTAGTTTAAAAAAAATGCCCTTTATTTGTTTAAATACCCAGAGGGGTTTTTTTTTCTGGTGACCCTTGTGACCACCCCTATCACCCCCCTTCCCAGCTACGTAACCTTTTGGGACACCCTATAAATATATTTTTTTTAATATGACGGTTGTTACTGTAATTATGAGCCCCATCCCGGCTTCACTCGGCTGATGAAATATCAATGACGCAGTTACTATCATGTCCAGCATGTCCTGTTGTCTGCACGCTACGACTTTGTCCAGAAAGGGCGAAATCTTTCGCGCGAATTTACGTGCAATACATTGCGTTGCGCGCGTATCGAGATAGGTACTAATCATACTAGAGACTTCTTCTTGTGCGAACTTTAGCGCAAGTGCACGTATCAAGGGAAATGGAGCGGCAAAAATAGTCCCCAAATGCTCGCACGTTGATACGCTCCCTCTGGACGCAAAGTAATACGCGCGAGAGATTGGCTGCGAATTCCTTTCTTGTACATTGTATGCCACTGAACGTGCCAAGCTTTTAGCAAAATTCTGGGTTGACTGTAAGTATTTAGATTACCATCGACACGCTAAGAAGAATATCAATGTTTTATAGATAGTAAAACTTCCTCACCGCAGAATGAGAAAGTTTATAGTGGATAAGACAGAGATTAAAATAGAAGAATAACTAGCAGGGGATCAGTTCAGGGGACCCGACCGGAATAACTCTTTAACAAGACCATCCACCGTCCATTTCGTTAACAAAACAAAACAAGACAAATAATAACGTGATAATTTATTTGTGAAATAAACATAGGCTGGTAGGAAAATGAAAACTTTCATAATTGTCATAACCCATGTTTATTTAGGGATAGGGAGGCCTTTTCTCTGCAGTGGGACAGTACAGGCTAGTTAGATGTTTAGTTACGAATTGTTATGTAATCAAACACATACTTTACAAAGTCTCTGAACCATTCACATTTGGGAACAATTCTCCACAAAATTATTTAACGTTCCGTCGTTAAATTATTTTGTACATCCTTTCGTATTATTGACGTGGGAATAGGCGACCCTAAAATGTTCAATGGTCGTCTTCAAGTCCAAAGTTGTTGAAATCTAAACTGAATGAACAATAACTTGACGATCGTGGGCGATGAAATTTCCACGACTCATCAAATGAGTGAAAGAGTCGTGTTGAAGTTTATTGAAAGCTTTACGAATAATTTATAGTTTAACGGCTTTGTTCTTCAAAGTTTCTATTTTATTTCCACAATAATAATATTTCGAAAATGAAGATATATAGTTCAGACTTCATTATAATTCCAGCAGAAGACGCATTGATATAGTTAGTTACAGCCAAAAGCTTTACAGCCATAAAACCAAATCGTCCCAAACTCCTAAGTATCCAAACCGACAATCTTACTTTACATGTCCTGATAAGTCATACGTCGTAAAATTTTAGATGCGACCTTCTACTCTGTGAAGTTCTATTCAAAATGCTATGAAGCGCGGTATCTTATCTTTCAAAACATTAAGCTAAATCTGTAGACATTTAGGTTGAAACAAAGATGATTGTAGCGGTTAGGGTCTCAAAGAAACACTTAAACAGTAATTGCTTATGAACAATTTCAATCTTTGTATTCGACCGCGGTGGTACTAAAACGTGGCTTTCTAGGTTACTCACTAGTTCATTCCAAATTAGGTGTAGATTTAACTCTTTATCTTCATCGATTACGAGGAACTATTTTAACAACAGATAACTAACTACCTCAGTGATTCTTACTTTCATCTTCAAGAATTAATAGATCTTTATTATCGAAATGGCCTTTGAAAACTCCAAAAACGCCCTTCTCTTGTTTCTTCACCAGAAGTGTCACCATCGCCAGTCCAGCATTTGCCAAGGCATTATAAACCTTCTTCGTAGCCTGTGTCATGTGCTGGTGCCTCAACATGTTGAAGTTCTTGGAGATCAAGAACAAGAGGAAGGTGGATTAAAGATTGATGCTTACGACTGATTTTTCGGGTTTGTTTGTTAGAATGACTTATGTGATGCGTCTTATGAAATAATTTAATTTACTGTTCTTTGTCTCGTAATGTCAATTACTTTGCATACCTACTATTGTATGGAAGCAAGTTTTTTTAACTGAACAGACAGCTGTGTTGCTGAGGAGCTTGTTGCGCCACTTCTTCTTCCCAGCGAAAGCACTAGGAAGTGGTGAAGGGCGCGCGTTTTGGGGGACTGTCTTATGTAATTTTAACGTTCTAAAATTGCTGATTCTCAGTCTAATTTGAATCAATTACTTTTGATTTTGGCGTAGAAGGTTTTAAACAGAAAACTTAGGGTATTTTTTATTAAGTTTAGATTAAACTTTATAACATAGCTTTCTTAGACTAGATCTGCTAAGTATTTCACTTCTTTTTTGAACTACTTCTTCTTTATTTTTCAGAGAATACTTGTGACATAGGAAATGTTACATAAGTGCCTGTATATGAAAAAATGATGAAAAATATATTAAAGTGAGAATAAAAATAATGATAGAACATTTTACATGAACTTTTTTACAATGTTGTGAATTCCATTGTTGCACAGAAATTCGAAAGTGTTGTCATTCAGTGGAAACAACAATTAGTAATGCATATTGAATTGACCTGTCGTTTCGATTTCGCTAATGATAGAATCAATCGAGTTACTAATTATTCATTTGTCTGAGTTTCTATTCATTACTTGTTATTTCAATTAAAATTGAAATTATTATTGAATACTCTACTAACAATGGAATAATATTGCAAATACATGTTCGAATAATATTTTTTAAATAAAAAGATTTAAAAAAAAACATTTACGAATATAAAAAAGTTTGAGGTCAGCTGGTGTCGGGAACAGGATCCAAGCTAACATCAACCGTTATAATTACACTGGGCCACAAAGAAAGCGGGTCGCTAACAAAAACCTCAATAACATCCGAAATATTGGACCTAGCGAAATAAAGACTGTATTATAATTAGACAATGTAACAATGCCCAAATCATTGTCATAAAAGTTTAAGATTTTGAACTTTATTTTGTTAAATAAAAATGACCATGTTCACTAGATTTAGAAAAATGTGCTGCGGTATCAAATATGCAATTTTTACACATTTCACACAGCTGTTATACGCTTTGGCATGCTTTCCACCAGATTTATTTCCTCTATCAGTGCTTTTTTCAGTTCATGAAGCGTGATTGGACAAGAATTTCGCTTGCGTACACGTCGTCCCAGGCATGTTCGATAGAGTTCAAGTCTGGGTTGCGTGCTGGCCACTCCATGTGTGTGATAGCGACATCTTCAAGATAGAGTAAACACTATCCGAGCTGTATGTGAACGAGGGTTATCTTGCATAAAATTGGCGTTCTCGCCCATGTTTACTAAAAATCGGGCCAACGTACTCATTTAAAATTTCATTGACGTATCTTTCTGCAGTTAAAGTGCCATTTTCTATTACCACTAGCACGGTGCGGCTTTCGGAAGAAATTCCAGCCCACACTGTGTATGGAGCCACCGCCGTATGGCACTTTCTCTGAAGAGAAGAAGACCGGGAGAGCGCTCTCTTGGTCTCTGTAGACTGTTTGACTCCCATCGTGTGTGTATAGCATCAACCTCGACTCGTCCGAAAACATTACTTTTGACCAGTAATCCAGAGTCCAATTCATGTGTTCTCTAGCGTAACTCAACCTTGAATTTCGATGCTACCTTTGTAGTTTTGAACCATTTGTAGAACTAAATTGCTTTAAGTTTGATTCAGCAAGATGCTGCCTCACTGTACATGTGTTCAGATTGCTGATCCAGCACGTAGAAGGTGCTTTTTCACTTCAACAGCCGTTTCAAATCGATTTTACAACATTGTTGACACCATTAAATATCGATCCTCCCGCACTGTCGTGCACCTTGTTCGGCCTATTCCTGGTCTGCAATTATTGAATCCAGTTTCTTTAAATCGCTATAGCACTCTTTGAACGGTTGATAGCGACACACCAACAGTTCTCGCTCGCCTAATGGTGACTGTGCCCGTCTTGTGCTTCAAGCATTGTCAGAATTCTGGTACACTTTTCTGGGGTCAGTGGCATTTTTTTAAATGAGTTTGATCAGAATAATGAATTTCTGCAGAAAGAAAAGTAAAACAAATCGTTTCAAAGTTGTTAAAATTTAAACTCGTCTTTATTTTTTATTTATGGTTTTTAATACAATCACCAAAAAGTAATAAAAAAGTTTTACTTCTTCATATACTTGTAATGAAATAAACTTTAATTGAGTATTTATTTCAAATGGATTTCTCAAATATTTTAAAAGTTATAGCATTTTTTATAACCGACTCGCTTTCTTAGCGGCCCAGTGTATTATAATCTATTGAATGTCCAATTTTTCAGAACAATTAACGCCACCATTTTTCTCAATTAAAAGGTCGTCTGCACCAACCGCCATTAATTCTGCAACAGGCTATATTTTACTGCCTTATGTAAATTCAAAATAAATAGCTTGTTCACATTTAACGTTCAATAAAATGGTCCAGGACAAACGGCTAGCCCATTGAACTCTAAATCGTACGCACCATTGCTCTGCAAAAACACGGACAGATACAGTCTGCTTTTTTAGAGAGAAGGAAAATATTCATTCGGTAACAATTCAACTCGTTGAAAATACACAAAGAATGTAAGTTTTACTCACAAACGTTTTTTTTAACAAGAATGGTTTTTCTGTATTGAAAGAATTTTGTGATAGACAGTTTTATATATTGTATGAATACAATAAATACGGGCTTGTACAAGAAGGTTTACGTACCACGTACAATACTTAACACAACATTTATAACACGTTTCTCGTATGTTTAAAATTAAAGGGCCCCCTTTAATTTTCAAATTTTATTTTACTATTATTATTTGTTGTTATAGTGGCCAGAAGGGGGCTTATGGCTAGTAATTACAGCCGCACGGGTCAATCGATTAGGTTAAGCTGCGCTTGCCGCGGTTGGTCCCTGGATGGGTGCGTCGGAAAGCACGTCTCAGATCGACGTCTCACGTCAAAGATCCACGAATGACAGACGTTACGGGTCGTCAGAACCAGTCTTACCAAGGGGTATTGTATTACTCAGTAACTGGATTTTGGAGGTCAGATCAGGCAGTCGCTCCATGCAAAATAATGGTATTCGGTTGCATCCGATTAGACTGGAAACCGACCAAAATAGTTGGGAAAAGGATAGGCAACTCTGGCTGCATTGAAAACTTAAATTAAAAATGTAGTTGAAACAATTTCACTAATTGCTGATTCGGATTTCGTTGTTGGATTCATAACTGAAGCCAAATAATTGAATCTGTTTGAACGGTTCTGTACACCCGCCATACCAGAACTGATAAAAACGGAATTCATAACTCCGTATTCATATATGAAATTGTAAACCAATAGAAACTTCGAACAATCAATTATTCTGTAAACTGAATCAACCAATTTGTTGTTTCGATGAATAAATCTGTTGATTAAATCAGTAAATCAGTTGATTGAAGTGTTATTTATTGGTGGTTTGTTTTTATCCGATAAGGTCGATAATATAAAAAAAAATTCAAGAGCAATTAAGTACCTAGGTAAGTATGCAGAATCTCCATGTGAATTATCTAACGTAAAGCAGCATTGCTGTATTTCAGTAACAGTCACCATTGCTGGCAGCGCTCAGCGGCTTCACCCGCTAAGTTTCCAGTGGGAATATCGGGATAAAAACTATCCTATGTCCTTTCCCGGGACTCAAACTATCTTCATCAAACAAACTTCATCTAAATCGGTGCAGCGGTTTAAGCGTGAAGAGGTAACACACAGACACACTTTATTTTTATCGCATTTATAATATTAGTATGGATCAAGTCCAGGTTTCATCCATGTCCTCACGATGTTTTCCTTCACCATAAGGCCAAGTCTGCAATTTTCAGTGATTAGTAATTACGACAACCTTCTCAAGGTGTACCAATTGTGCTTAAAGTACGTCAAAGGTCAAAAGAAATGTCAAAATAATAGAAGATTAGAACCTGTCATTATACATATACGAGATTACCAATTCCAATGAAGTGCCAATGGAACACCATCGGAAAATCATAATGGCGCGTTTCAATTAGGATATTACCAAAATAAGTGGCAAAGTGGCAAAATTGTAATGCTAATGGTCGGCCATCACACTAATATTATGAAGGCGAAAGTTTGTGAGTGTGTGTGTGTGTTTATTACTTCTTCACGCACAAACTGCTGGACCAATTTTGATAAAATTTTGTATGGAGGTAGCGGACACCCTGGATTAACATATGGGCTAACTTTTTTATCCCGATATTCTCACGGGATCGACACTTATGCGGGTGAAATCGCGGGGCGCAGCTAGATCTTAGACTTGTTTACATGCTCAAATTTCAAATTTGTATGTAAAGGCTGGGTGACATCACACAGTCATCATTTTCCTTGATGTAGCAGCAGGTATCCAAAGACACGGTCACAATCATCAACCTGGTTTGTCCCGCCAGTTTGCCCCGCCAGGTACTCAACTGAACCGAGTGATCGGTGCATCCTGGACAATCACATCCAACACCTTATTTGACTTCCACTGCTGGCCATAGGCCTCCCCCAAGCACCTCCACTTCGACCGCTTCTGTGCTTCTCGCATCCAACGGATTCCTGCGGCCTTCACTAGGTCGTCGGTCCACCTTGTGGGAGGCCTTCCAACGCTACGTCTTCTGGTACGCGGTCGTCACTCCAGAACCTTTCGGCCCCATCGGCCATCTGTTCTGCGAGCAATGTCCCCTGCCCACTGCCACTTAAGTTTGGGAATTCTTCGGGCTATGTCGGTAACCTTGGTTCTCCTGCGAATCTCCTCATTTCTGATTCGATCACACAGAGAAACTCCAAGCATAGCCCTCTCCGTAATAGCCTTTTGGGACACTTTTTTTACGTAACAAAAGTATCGAGACAGTCAAATTGCGATAAGGAACTTCATGTCAATAAAATAATACTGCTGCCATTGACAGGTAATGGTGGTAGACCCCCTGTAACATAAATAAACCTATTTATTTATTGAGGATCTCGCAAAAAAAGATGTACACAATACGTGACCCATAAAATAAAGAGCGATATCAAGTAATAAGTGGGTGCGCTCCTTCACTTATAGGAGATCACAGCATGTAGGTACAATGAAATTAACAAGTAAAGTTAAAATATTAATAACAGGTAACATTTGGAGAAGTTACTAAATTAATAAAGGACATCAAGTTAAATATGAACGATGTTTGTTTGTTCCATCATATTTTGTCGACACCTAACTCCGGAGCTGCTTATAGTTTAGTTAAGTTTGTATTATTACGTTATAAGGTCCGATATGTTCGTTTAATATTAAGTAGTATTAGTACGTTATAAGGTCCTATGGGACTGGCATATACAATTGTATAAAAGTCCCCAATAATAATAAAGAAAAAAAATAAAGGACATAAATAAAAGAAGTTCAAACATATAGAGTAACTTAACTTAAATTAAATCTAATAAAAAATTCTTATATTTAGGCATGAATGAATTTGAAATTCATAGTTTACTAGACTTCACAATGCCAATTGCCAGCCATTGTTTCGTTCAAGAACTTTTGCAAACAGGGTTTGATAAACCCCTAAACATAAACCTCTAGAACAATAAGAATGAACTTTCAGAATACTTTAAACCAATGTCAATAGGCTCTGTTCTTTAGAAAATGAACGAACCTAATTTTAATGTTAAATTTCATTATATACCTACGCACATTAATTCAGACGACAAAATGTTCCCGTAACTTTGTTTTTAATTGTGCTAATTTAATTAAGGAAACTTGTTACGTGAACTTAGTGTTTTGACTTTTCGTTGTAAAGATAAACAATGGGGAATTAAGGCTATCTCACTAGGAGATCAGCGACAGCAGTGGTGGCCCAGTTGGAGTTGTAGGTCGTGGGTTCGACATACGGCAGTCACTTTACTTTGTGTATTTAATTTCATCGCCACTGCTCTCAGAAACGGTGAAGGAATACATCGTGAGAAAACCGACAAGACCTAGAACCAAAAATTTTAAGACACGTGACCCACTCCCCAGAGGAGGCAAGTTCCAGCAGTGGGAACAGTTAAGGCTGATTATGTACTAGGATACCAGTGGCGGCGCAACCATGGTCACGCAAAATATACACAGATTTATATTGGGTATCTCACCAGGAGTCCAACCAGTTGCGCAACACCCATATTTTTTTTGCCAATGCGACCATAGTTGCGCCGCCTCTGGTATCCTAGGGAGATAGGGCCCTAAGATGTGGGTTATTTGGTTGCTATGATAAACTACCAATGTTCGTGAAAGCATTTACTTGGTTCACAAAACAATAATAATGTTTACTTAGTTCATCACAACACAAGCCACAGTAAATTTCCTTACATACACCTTATGAAAAGCAAATACAATTTACTTTGCGTACAGTCGCGTACAAATCTAAGTAAATAAGAACAAACAACAAATAACAATCATAGTTTCAGAAGCGACGTTGTTTGCGTATGTACGCACCAATTTATTAAAATGAGAAAGCATGTTTGTTTTGGTTTGAGGGTGTGGTTCAAACGTAACTTGGTTGGATTTGCGTCGCTCAAAATCATCTGCCTGCCTTTTTCCAACTATGTTGGGGTCGGCTTCCAGTCTAACCGGATGCAGCTGAATACCAGTATTTTACATGGAGTGACTGCCTATCTGACCTCCACAACCCAGTTACTGGGTAATACGATACCCCTTAGTAAGACTGGTTTTCAGACTTTCGTGCTTCTGACTACCCGTAACGACTGTCAAAGATCCACGAATGACAGCCGGGACCAACGGCTTAACGTGCCTTCCGAGGCACGGAGGGGTCTCGGTATGTAAAGATGGTCACCCATCCATAGACCAACCGCGGCAAGCGTAGCTTAACCTGACCGATCGACCTATGCGGCTGTTATTATTTAGCCGCGGGCCCCTCAAAATTAGTAGTGGAATTTACAGGCGAGAGTAGCAATCGGTCTGATTTTGCTTCGAGTATGGCTTAAAAGCAAAAATGTATGAAACTGAACTATAAATTATGTTTCAGCGGCTCACTTTGAGTGGTGTACATTAATTACACTATGTCTACTATTATCTGGCCTTTCCACATCTATTATGTTTATAAACAAGCCGAAGGAATGCATTTTAAGAATCGTTTTGGTTTGACAAAGAAACTATAGAAAATCAACGAAACAAGTAATATTTGAATAAACTAACTAACTTTAAACTAGAAACAGCAGTAAAACACACAATGTTTAAAACTTCAATACATTTAACTGCGTTTTCTTTTAATAACTTTTTATAGGCAATGTTACCTATGTAGGTACCTAAAATGGATACCACCTGAAGGCCAATTCTCGTAATTAAATTATGTTGAAAATCTAGTCTCAATCTCGTCTGAGTGACAATCAATGTCAAAAATGTATGTAAATTGATTGTATTTTTACATTAGAATGCAAATTTTCTTTAAAATACGAGAATTGCCCCTCAGGTGTCCGTGGTATGTTTATAAACGTTTTAAGAGAAACACTACTTTTATCTGAAATATCGATACCTTATCGAGCATCTTACAAAGCCTTAGAAGACCCGATAAAAGTGATTAAAATCCCATCAAAAGAAAACGATCTCAGTTTAACAACATGTCTCTTACAGATATCGTTTTAATGAAAAAGTAATTAAATAAGCAGAAAACAAAAGAAATTTCATTTCGATTCAGCCTTTCCAAAAGAAAAAACATTATTTTCTCGTAAAAACATAGTAAATCAAAATTAAATGTATAAAATTTTTACTAAAAGTAAATTAAACTTAAAAAAATCTCAAAACTAATATTACTGAAAATAATAAAATGAAAAAGAAAATAGGCGTCGAAGAAAAATATATCTTCAATGGCAATTTTCTTTTACATAATATTATTTTCATTTTCATTCACAAAAGCTTAATTTGCACATTCGACATTACTTTAACTTAATATTGAGTCGTTATTCTAACAATAATATTGTTCTAGTATGTAGCTCATCATTATCTGCCTAGCCTTTTCCCAACTCTGTTGGGGTTAGCTTAAAGTCTAACCGAATGCAGCTGAATAACATTATTTTACATGGAGCGACTGCCTATCTAACCTCCACAACCCAGTTACTGGGTAATGATACCCCTTGCTAAGACTAGTTGTCAGACTTTCAGGCTTCTGAGTACCCGTAACGACTGCAAAAGATCCATGAATGACAGTCGGGACCAACGGCTTAACGTGCTTTCAGAGGCACAGAGGTTTCTTGGTATGTAAAGATGGTCACCCATCCAGAGATCAACTGCGGCAAGCGTATAGCTTAACCTGATCGATCGACTCGTGCGGCTGTTATAACTTAGCCACAAGCCCCTAAAATACATACCTAATGTACCTGGTGGATTTTCAGAAATCCGGATTGTGGATCTTAACCATTGCATTGCAGCTACAGAAAAACTGTCATAAGAGATGTTTTTAGCTTTTTGAGAAATTTTGATCTGCATTCAATGATTTTGAAAAAAAAAAAAAACAGTTGGCAAAAAAAACCTGGCCACTTTATCGGTCATAAAAAAGTACTTAAGTTAAAATCTCTTGTCTTACGAAAAGTATGAGAAAAGTAGATACTCAAACCGCAGTTGTTAAAATAGTTTTTTAATCCTTATAAAAACAGGATTGGCTTCAAAAAGGCTGAAAATACATGTAAAAAAAATCTGTGAATAGAAGCTATTTCTCATAATGTTATGAACAGTTTCCTAGGACGGTTCTCCGGTAACTACAACGGATAAGGTACTGCCCTGCCGCAAAAATCTACCCTGTATACCTTCAGGCTGAAGTTTACCCTCAGTAGCTCGAGCGCCTCCGAACTTACACCACGCGACGCGTCGTCGGTGGTCGGCTTGACTCGTCGGTTGAGCTTTCGTACTTCTTATTCGAAACTCAAAAGAAGTGTTTCACTAATTCTTCCTCTATTATAATTATGTATGTGTCAGTTGAATTTTGAATTAAGTATAGTAGTAGTGTTTTGTTTGTGAAGTTTTGTGGGTATGCTGGGAATTTGTAAATGAGGTAAGTTTTATTTTATTTTAATCCAGTTGTATTTTGAAGTTGTTTGACAAATAATTGTGGACATTTTATTTTTGACTGTTCTAAGTTCTTACTGAAGCGTCCTTTATGGTGTTATTGTGTTTGATTCAATTCACAATAAACTTTTGATTTTTAGTTTATATTTTTACCTTGTTTTTAACAAGATGTCTCATTCTCCTTAACAGAAAACTGACTAGAAAGGAATACATGCCATTATTTACCTATTTACCTACAGGAAAATAGGTCAATAAAAAAAATTTGGTATGAATTCCTATAGACGTTAGATTATTTCCAAATCTACCATACCTACATGTTCGCCATCTGAAATTAATTAATGAAACATCTGTGGTCCATCACTATCTGCGGCTAACCACTAACGACCGTAGATATGCAAGTTCTTGTTATCTATGTGAGCGTATAACAAAGTTACGTCAGTTTCCTGGTAGGTAGGTATAACAAGAGTCCACTTGCCATAATGGGGCCGTGCACGAAATCAGTTGTTTTTTCATACATTTTGTTCATTGTTTGTGTAGGGAAACATAATTTAAACAAAATTGTTCAAGATTTGAAAAGTCGAGTTCTTAGTTTTTTATTCATGGAATTGATTTGATATTCACGGAAAATCACTAATATTTGCAACAAATTTCTCGAAAAATTACGCGAATTGGACGTTTGATCATTGTTTTACAAGAAACTGTTTTGATTTTGAACATTTAAACTTATCATCAACATCATTATGGTCTACTTGCTTGACCACTGTTTTCAACCTCAATACAACATGTTTATTAAAAGAGTCCAGCTCATCCCGCCGTCTCCGTCTGGGCCTGCCGCGATGTCGTTCGCCATTAACCTTTGGCAAATGTTTATTTACCAAAGGTACATATTAACAACTCGAAAAGTCTTATATGCTTTCAATTTAGCTAGTATTTGTCCCGACGAATAAATAAGAAGAAAAAAAAATACAAACATCCGAATTGAGAACCTCCTCCTTTTTTAGAAGTCGGTTAAAAAAACAAGAAACAAGAAGATTTTCTACAACAAGATATAAACGGCGTGTTAGACTGTGAAAGTGAACTTAGGTCTATTTCTGAAGTCACCACACCGCTCAATTGAAATTGACACATTACCAAATCGCGAGGACGTATAATGAATGTAAAACTTATAATTAAACTAGTGACCCTCTCCCGTCTTCGTACGGTTTTTAAGACTTGACAAAACATCGAGATTATTTTATTTTATGTAAGTTTATAGACCGATAAATCCTCCTTCCGGAATCCGAATCCGAATTGCGGCTCTCAAAACGGTGAAGGCAAATATCGTGAGGAAACTGACATGTCCTAGAACCAAAAGTTCGGAGACATTTATGTGTTTACATCTACAAACCCTCCCTGGGCTCGCGTGTTAGATTACAACCGAAGAGAGGAAGCCTGTGTCCCAGCAGTGGGAACATTATATGCTGATTTATGTGTAGGTAAGTGCTTCCGAAATAAATTATCTGAATAATGGTAGGTAAACCTATTTAATGATAACTGGAAAAATCGCATCCAAATCCGTTGCTTAGTTCAGAAGGACAACGGGATCATACAGACAGACACGAAATGTGACTTTAATTTAAACAAAACAGCAATTCCTCGAAAAACACAAACTCGTATCAGCGATAGAACAAAAAAACTAATTCTGGAAAATACAATTACTTTATTTACTGGCATGAAATACAAAAATAACAACATAATTTATTTCTTCAACAAAAATATGGAACGAGTATTCCCAATAAGTAGTAACTAATACCCAATAAGAATTATTATGTCGGCCTGAAGTTCTGATACCTAAAAAATTAGGAGCTCAAATATTAATCAAAATGAAAGAAACATCTTTCTGTGTCCTTTTATTGTTGTCTTTCCTTTTAAAAGATAAAAATAGCTTTAATTGGGTCTGTAGGTACCTTACAAGGCCGCCATTTTTTTTGTAGCTTAAATTCATATTTCTATTTGTACTAATTATAACCTAATGCCTTAGATTTATCAAATAGTTAACTTCGTTAATTGCTAATCCTATACTAAAAAGTTAAGATCGTTAAACGTTAAAGCGTTACATTTCGGAAGATTTATCGTGAACTCATTATAGTAAGTACATTTTATGTGTAGATGCGTTAGTGATTTATTTATAAAAAAATATTGGTATGGGCTATGGAAGTTTAAGCTGCACATGAACAATTAATAAAAGAAGGGTGTATCTTTAGAGTTTGTAATAATAATTATTTTGAGATTGTCCGTGCGGTGTATTTTAGGCAAATAGTAGAAGGAAATAAAGAAGCGCAAACTACCCCCCCCCCCCCTCCCGCGCCCGATCTCTATGTATGGCAAGCCGATCCCCTGGGGAAAGCGAGCCAAATACTTAGGTGTCATCCTAGACCACAACCTCACCTTCAACGAGCACATAAAGACGGCGCGTTCGCGCGCCTCTTTCGCTCTCGGTAGGCTCCACTCTATGATAACTGCCCGCAGCAAATTGTCACTCAAGTGCAAATTGCGCCTCTACACCGCGGTCATCCGTCCCATCATGACCTATGCTTGCGTAGTCTTCGCACACGCCAAGCCGCGATTTCTGCATAAAATGCAAACCCTCCAGAACCGTTTCCTCCGAAAGGTCACGGGAGCCCCCTTCTATGTCCGAAATGTGAATCTGCATCTAGATCTCAGAATCCCCACCATCCAGCAGTTCATGAAACGCCTCTCCAAGCGCTTCTTTGACTCTGCCATAAAGCACCCCAATCCCCTGATTGCGGCGGCCTCCCGATACACTCCCTCCCGCATAAGTAGGATTCGCCGACCAAGGCATACCCTCACTATCCCCGACGACGCCACTACCCTCCTCCAGGAGAGCAGTAAGGCCACTAGTACTCTCAGAAGACATCACAAACACAAGCTCAGACATCCGTCCTTCCGTCCTCGCCGCCGAGGCCCGTCGCGACGTCCCGCACCATCACCGTGCCCGCCCCGACCCTTGCTCGAGCCAGCCCGCGCAGCTGAGCCTGTAGTTTTAAATTCGCCCCTAAACACTAATAATAATACCGATCCAGCCTGTCCCTTGCTGTCCTCTTCCAGCGACGCCCTGAGCCGAGGTCCGAACCCCGCAGGGGGTTACCCTTAGCGCTGTCGCTTAGTTTTTAAGTTATTGTTTGCCCTGGCTGAAGGCCTTAATTCGAGGCATCCACAGGAAAGTCCGGTTAAGCAGTAGCCATCCTCATAAAGGATGAACTGCGAGATGCCATTGTTAAAAAAAAAAAAGGAAATAAAGAAAAAAAAATAGTTTATTTGCACACAGTTCGTGAAACACAAAATGAACTAAATAAAAATAATGTTTCAAACAACAATAGTGTGCGCCTCACGGCTACGCCAAAAAGGTTCATTTCAGCATTAATGCCAGACAGATGCTAGATCAGATGCAGATGCAGTAGGTACTTAATTAACGATTAACGGACTTATGGAAAGTTGACGGAATTTAATGAGTCCTTTAACATACTTAATGTTAAATTAAAAATTAATCCGTTACTCGAAATGTAACTTCGTTAATAATAATTAACGGATAAACGGCCTCGTTAGTTTAGTCGCAAACGCTACCGCTAAGCATAAGGTCCTGGGTTCGAAATTTTATTCGATTTTTACATCTAGAATTTCACAGAAGCAGCCCGGAGGATCTGTGCCCGGTTGATGGCAATAAACTCGCTCTCTATTACATGGGCCTTAAACATTAACAAGCGAGATGTCGGTGTACCTACTACAGGTGTACCTGACCTCTGTCTAACCCAGGCCACGGACACGAAGACAGCGATTGCGGTGCGGCGGCGGCGGCGGGGCGGGGAGCGAGGCGGGGAGCGACGCGGGGAGCGACGCGGGCAGCGACGCGGCAACGCAGCTCCAGTCTCGAAGCTAGCGGGCGGGCAGGTCACGCGACGCTAGAGCGGCGTAGTGTTACGTTATGAGAAATTAGTGTCTTTGTTCGCGTACGAAGTGTCTAAACAGCATATTTTTGATAGAACATTTTGAAACGTCAGCAAAAAAAAATGCACAACACTATGTCAATGCAGACGCGCGGGAACCGCTAGATTGGTGCGCATCACTCGTACGCTGCTCCCCGCACCGCACCGCGCTGCTGCCTTCGAGGCCAGTTCCACATTGTAACGCACCGCTCCCCGCGCCTCCGCCGCCGCCACCGCTGCCCCGCGCCCGCTGAATTCGTGTCCGTAGCCTTAGAGGAATACAGGCATGATGATATGTTTATGCTCACACATTTTTCAAGCTTGGTGATCATAAATAGATTTCAGACCCAGTGATTGATGAGGTGCTTAGTACTCGTCACCGGCGTGCGTGTATGACAAGATGTATGAACGTTAACGAGAGCAAAAGGAGTATGTAAAGATCGTACCAGGTGGCGTTCTGTAGTTTCTGCCATGGGAATAAGGCGTTTATGTATAAAAATAAGCCATTCCAATACGAGCTTACCACGAAAGCTTCTCGATCAAAACACCATAACTGTTTGAAATAAGTCCGTTCTTTGTCCCATCTTGCCAAATGCGTTTGTTTGTTATTTTCTTGAAACATGCTTATAGTTGGTATTCTTTCATATAAAGAGAGCACTGACTCTTTCGTGTAGGCAGTTAATCTATTGTCCAATTACCCAAATGCTATTTCCATAATTCCGAATGAGTTCACTAATATAAACCAACAGTTCACATGTGGGCTCATAACCTTTTATCACTCCATAGTCTGGTGAAACTATTGTCAGTTTTAATAATAAAAAGCATCGGGTGTTTGCATACATGACGTCACAAATTAAATGTAGACGGTCTACTGCGTTTTAGAATTCAGAGTAAGTAGAGAGATTGTTATAAGTTGAATTGGATAATGATCATTCATCTTTGCATTAAGCGCTCGATTTCAGGAGCTAGGTAAACTTTTTAGATTGGTAAAGCCTGCTAAAATATATTTTCGCGTGCATGACGAAATACGTTTTAATTTTTTTGCTCGGAATCCTAATTCTTTTTCTAAATTTAAAGAAGCCTAAGTTACTCCTTATTACATCAGCTATCTGCCAGTGAAAGTTCCGTGAAAATCGGTGCCGTTTTAGAGATTAGCCGGAACAAACAGACAGACAAAAATTAAAAAAAATATTTAGGTATATGTACCGTGTATACATCCATCAGCCATTTAGTAAAAAGCGGTTATTTTAAGATTACAGACACTCCAATTTTATTTATTTGTATGTATGTATACATAGAGTATAGGTAATGTTTTTTTAGAGACTCGCATAAACTTTTTGGGGGCTTTTGCTCTTTATTGGCATACCTTACCTTGTATTGCTCCTGCTTTTTATCTAATAAGTAACTATGTATGTTTTAGCTAATAACACATGATTAAACGGTCAACTTTAACTTAGACTGATTTTACTTCTTTTTTTTGTAAAAATTAAATACGCACTTTTTAACTGACTTCTAAAAAAGGAGGAGGTTCTCAAATCGGATGTTTGTGTTTTTTTTTTATGTTTGTTCGTGCATAACTCCGTCGCTTGTCAACCGATTGTGTTGGAAAGGGTATACTTCCCAAATGGTCATATGAAAATTTTATCGAAATCAGAAAAGCGGTTTTTGAAAAATCAACAAAAATAAAAAAAATAAAAAGCAGTTGATATTAGGATATTGTAACTTAGATAAATTACAAACTCTCCCACAAAAAAGTGAAAAAAAATTTAAAATAAAAACGTGTAGTGTTTTTACGTAGTGTTTTTTTTTTTTGGAAGTCGGTTATTTTTTTGTAAAAAAGTTTTTATTAGAGGGTTTAATTCTCAACAACAAGCGCCGTTAACTATCTACAATTCCTATGATACAAAGGACCGTTTGGTGAATTTGGCTGAAATTATGGTATAATATATATAATCATCAATTTAGTTAATTATAATCAAATTTGCACATTCATATACATTAAGACTTTTGTACATTTTGACACTAGGACTATATTGCCCATTGATTTTTTGTCTTTGTAACATTTAGTATCCGGCGCGAATATAATTATAATATATATAAAAGACTTTCAATACAAGATCACAAAGTTTGAGCAAACTCTGCCGGACGACTTGTTTATGCGAAATATGTGTAAAAAATCTCTGCCTACCCCGTCAGGGTATACAGACGTAGGAATAAGTTTTTAAGCCATAAAACATGAATTGAAACTTGTTGTGATTGTTTTTTTGTTTAATAAAACCATATTCCTGACTTCAACATTAATATGGCTACATCTCTAAAACTGGCCATTATTTTTTTTGTTTCCCTATTGACTTTCAATCAGCATGTTACAGGCTATATTGTCCTAAAATTTGATCCAAATTGATCGAACGGCTTTTTCCTAACATTTTTTGCGGGGTCCTTCAGCGTCTGATAATCCGTCAATTAGAATTCTCGATGGGCAAGATGAATGATTTTTCCTATAACTCGTCAGTACGACGATAGCCTGACGAGAACTATAAAATGTTTTATACCCAATATCCATCTTATTACACATCAGCCCGTGGCTAAATAATAACAGCTGCACAGGTCGCTCGGTCAGGTTAAGCTACGCTTGCCGCGGTTGGTATGTGGATGGGTGACCATCATACCGACACCCCTCCATGCCTCGGAAAAAACGTTAAGCCGTTGGTCCCGGCTGTCATTCGTGGATCTTTGACAGTCGTTACGGGTAGTCAGAAGCCCGAAAGTCTGACAACCAGTCTTACCAAGGGATATCGTATTACCCAGTAACTTGGTTGTGGAGGTCAGATAGGCAGTCGCTCCATGTAAAATACTGATATTCAGCTGCATCCGGTTAGACTGGAAGCGACCCCAAAATAGTTGGGAAAAGGCTAGGCAGATAATATTGATGATGATCCATCTTATTAAACACCTACACATTCCTAAAATAAAAATCTTATAAATGCGAACTTTAGGCAACTTATTAACATTTCGTTGTTAAAGCCACGTATTTGTTAGAAACAAAGTTGTGAAACAGTAGCGTAACATTGTTTTGAAACACGGAACATAAGCATGTTGTCAGCAACAGTCAATGTTAACAGCAACATGTTCCCTGCAGTCCAAAAACAAGTTTGTTTCACAATGAATACGAGGGGTAAAACTTCTTATGATTTGGTAAATAAATTAGTCTTTGAAAACATGTTGCAACAACATCAGTTCTTTTAAGAACGTTTACAGTCTGAGGGGCAATTCTCGTAATTTTAAGAACGTTCACAGTCTGATCTCAGTCTCAATCTGTCAAAACCTCTAATTTCCCTACAATTTTGACAAGTTTTTGACATTGATTGTCGCTAAGATGAGGTTGCGGCTAAATTTTGAACGTTTTTAATGACAGAAATTGGTCTTCTTCTTTCTCTTATAGCACACTGAACAATTTTCAAGCAGGAGGAGCCACATTTGCAGCTAGTTTTAAATACAAACTCAAACTTACTTACACCGAGTAACGCAGACAAAGATTCCGAACATACATTTGCTTTGCTCTCTGTGAAATGCAAATCCTGACTGTAAACCACATTACTGAGTTTGAGTTTAAGATCATATTATAATCAGATGGAAATAGAAATGCAGGTACTGCAATTTTTTATCAAATACATAAACTATTCAAACCAAGGTTTTTGATTTTCGAGTTTTACTAACAAATGGAGATAAGACTCAAAAATCAAAAGAAGGATAATTATGCCAATGCAAACTTGAGTAAGAATCTTTCACAATAACCATTTAATAAAAAAATACACCGACTTTAGACAGAAACACGAATTTTAGATGCATTAACGAGACAAAAAATTATGAACCCACCTCCCTAAGTTAAACTTTGAGCTTAGGATGACTTGCATGCGTGCCTTCTGTAACGACTCCTTCTTCGATCAACTCAAACTGTTTCTGGTAGGTACAGCCCTCAACAGGCCAGTCCGGACGCAGCCTGTGTTTTGTGAGACTTTTACTGACTAAAATCCACCCGTGTTCCTTCAGTTGCCTGTGCTGGGGCTACGGTATCTCTTTCGAACAACCCGCGACCCTGGCAGGCATCGGCCCTAACGGACCCCGTCAGTTAGTGCTGACATGTCTTTGAGGCGCGCGTGGAACACAAGGCGCCGTTGACCTGGGCCTGCTCCTTACCGGACGGCGAGCTGCCCAATGCTCGCCGTCCGAGCTCGCGCCTACGGTGGCCGGGACTCGGCTATCGATTCCCGACGCCCAGGACGTCTCCTGCGGCGAGTAGGGGCGTGAAGGCGCAAAGATTGCCCCTCCCCCTTACGTGCTCCACCTCCTATTTCGCGAGCATTACTGCTTCGCAAAACGTTACATTACATTAGAGCATTACGGCCTCCCATGTATTCTCGCTCCGTACCATGGCCTGGACTAGGGCCGGACGCGAGAGATCGCTGCCGCCGATCGCCGTCGTGAGGACGCGGCGGTGCTCTGCCCAAGCTGGGCAGACCTCCACCGTATGCTCCACCGTGTCTTCCAGGCGATCAACACAATGGTGACACCCGGGCGGATCCACCCACCTAATCCGGAACAGGAACCTCCCGAAGCAGCCGTGTCCGGTGAGGACCTCCGTTAGGCGGTAGGTGAGGACGCCGTGGCTCCTCTCCAGCTACTCCTCAAAGGGCCTTATCGCCGCAATTGTGGTGTGCCAAGACCTTGAACCCTGAGCTAGTTCCCCAATTTCATCCCAGGTGCAGTCACCTAGATAATTAGTGATCATGTTTTGTGAAATCGTACATTTTGTGATAAAATCTAAGTTTTGTTTAAGACAAGAATTTGTCATTGTTTCCGTTGTATAGGGTCTTAATTGGATAACATGTAACTTGTGATCTTTACGTAGAAAGCAAAACGGTTCTCAAAATACATAACTTGCCAGGTATGAAAGAAAGAAAGGAAAGTATTTATTGTAACTCGTACAGGAGGATCACAAACCAAACTAAACACAGTAAAAAGAAAAATGAAACAGAAACTCCTATACGAGGCCAAAAGGCTCCTATCTCAGCATGATGTCGACATTTAAAAAAATAATTTCGCAGCGTTGGTATTCTGATAGGATGTGATGTCATGGGCAGTTACAAATATAATATTAAATATATTAAATAAAATATTAGCAAATAAAATAAAATATTAATTTTTAATCCGCGCTAGAAGTAACCTAATTACTTATCTATGCCTATGTCAGAGGCACTCTGGAGTGTCTGTGTTACTCAGTGGCATTGCTGTGACAAGTAAAAAGTCACATGCAAGGTATGCATACAAAGCTGATTAAACAGACACACAGACTTGTGCCACAAGTAGAATTAACAAACAGACGACGTGTGGGCACGACGTGTGGGCACACGTCGTCTGTTTGTTAATTCTACTGTTTGCTTTCACGAATTCTATGAAACCCTAATACGGACAATTGTCCGTATTAGGGTTTCATACTGTTCACTGTGTTTATCTAATCTGAGACGTAGAGGACCATTGAAGAGAAAAATCTTCATGATTAAGGCTAAATTGTTAAAAGCGAATTTACTTAGGTATACTCGTGTAATCAAAACTAACTGTTTATTATCCAAATAAATACTTCCCTAAGCCATCACAATAATGACTCATAATGTTTTAACCTCTCAGAGCTATTAAACTGCGGACGATAGTACAGAACATGAAATTGAAACAACTATTGCGAGTTCGCTACACAATTATTTTCTTATTCTTTCAGACATAAAATTGTATAAATTAGAATTTACGTACAAAGAAGCCATGATAATATCTTCGCACTGGGAATTTCTCTAGCGTAGGCATCGCGTAGCGGCGCAGCATAGCGTACTGCGCGACTGCTACGATGTGCACACCGGCATCGTAGGCGACTTTAGATGTTGCTTTGACAAATCGTGGACGTTACCTACGAGTAGGTGTTACAAAGATATGTGTAGTACACTTATCGTTCACGGTTTTATGTCGGACCAAAACCTAGGCTGGCAAAATGACCAACGAAAAACCTACCTAATTATGTCTAACAGTGAAACCCTTAAGGTGGAACTAGTCGCGAGCTCGAACTCTCTGGTGGTCATGGCCAAAAAGCACGCTGTCTTACAGACCGACAGAGATAGTATCAGTTATGAGCAGTTACACGCTATTTTACATGCAAAACATCTAGTTCTCACGCACAGAAACACCGTTCCAAACTGATGCTTTAGAAAGTTGAGTTTATGAAAAATACCACTACATAAATCAATTATAAGTAATGTTTATTGAATCTTTCGATAACTGAGCTTTATCGGTACTTTTTTTTTAAAGATTTAACAGTTCTTTTATTACTTATTCACACCCAAAGTTACGTTAAAGATAGCAACAAAAACGAAGCTTTGTTGGCTCATAACTTTTTAATGGCTTTTTATTTTACTATTCTGTTTCCAGACAGACAAAATTAAGAATAAGACAAAACAATGTCATGTTTAACTTTGGATGCACAATCGCAAACAGTGGAGTAATACTCTCCCGAAATTTATATGGAAAAATTACCGACTATTGGCACCTTAACAACTATCCTTCTTATTACAACACCCTTGTTTTATTAACCCCTTAGGATAACATAAGAGACAAGCATCTCATAATATACAAAATGACCTAAGTAAATACCTATGGCTCAGTAAAGTGGCTCTTAAGGCGACTACATGACCTAAAACGCGGTCGCTATCGGACTGCATAGAAAAGAAAGAGAAGCGCGATGACATAACGCTGGTAATTTATTGCAAAATATGAAACAATCATCTATTGTTGATTTATCAAAAATCAAACAAATAAAAACCGTATACTAAAATTTGGGGAATTAAATTGTCTTTTATATGGTGAAAGTTTTATGAAAATACACCCGATAATGTTTGCGTGATTATCGTTTTTATGTCCGCGGTAGACATTACTTTACAAATTAATTACACTATGTTAAAAAAATATAATTGCAAATATTCACATATCAAATTACGAAGCAAATGGTCTAGTATAACATTTATTTTTTTCAAAGAAATCAGTCCGGTCGATTAGACGTGATGTTGAATTTAAAATCATTAGAAGTCGTATATCTGCGCCTTAAGATACTTTCTTAGAAAACATTAAGCGAACGGAAAGTAAACGGTTGATCCGGCTTTTAGTTGGGCTGTCGGGTATTATGGGTGGGAAACCCATAAAATTGAGTATCCCTCATGAAATAGGTAATGATATTGAGATCTTCTTCAGCAATTCCTTGGCGTAATAATAAACGGTTTATTTGTTTTTTGAAGTATCCCTTCACACTTATTTTTTTATGAGTTCTGTCTTTATTCTGTTGTAAAAGTATCGTTGTAAAAAAAATTACAACGTTTGCAAATAATTGTACTTACTCTTAAAAAAAAGACTGAAAGCATAATAATATTAGGTGATACAACATTACCACTCTTCGAGCCTCGGAAAGCATGTTAAGCCGTAGGTCCCAGCTGTCATTCGTGGATCTTTGACAGTCATTACGGGTCGTCAGAAGCCTGAAAGTCTGACAACCAGTCTTGCCAACGGGTATCGTATTACCCAATAACAGGGGGTTGTGGAGGTCAGATAGGCAATCGCTCCATGTAAATTACTGGTATTCAGCTTCATCCGGTTAGACTGGAAGCCAACCCCAACATAGTTAGGGAAAGGCTAGGGTGATGATGATGACAACACTACCTCTCATTATTATAGTACAACACTGGCGTCACAGTGAGCAGTGGTCGCCCAGTGGTATCGGCCGCGACTTACGAGTTGTAGGCCGGAGGTTCTAGCAAAGAAAACATCGTGAGGAAACCGGCATGTCATAGAACCAAAAATTCGAAGACATGTGACATCTACCAACCCGCACTGGGCCCACGTGGATCCACCACGTGGGCCCAGTGCGGGTTTGGTAGATTATATACGGTATACGGCCCACTCCCTCTCACAGAAACGAAACGGATAACAGTGGCCACTATTTTCCGTTTTATGGATTATAATAAAACTAAACAACCTAAAACTACCGTTTGTAATAATTTTAACGAATAAACTTGTGGAACACAACTTAACGTGCTTATTTTTTGCATTTCATCTACACTAATATTATAAAGAGGAAAAGTTTGTTTGTTTGTAATGAATAGGCTCAAAAACTACTGGACCGATTTAAAAAATTCTTTCACCATTCGAAAGCTACATTATCCACGAGTAACATAGGCTATATTTTATTTTGGAAAAATAGGGTTCCGTAAGATATTCGGGTTTTTCGGACACAAGGTGTAAAAAATCAACCAGAAAAGTTACTTATTTTGCGTACGCTGCCTAAACTATAAAAGATAGAACCATAAAATGTTCTAATTAATTGTAGATCTTATAAATATCTACAAAAAAGTCCGCGACACACTATACCTATCTATGTCGAGTGAGGCACAACAACTATTTATTAATTTAAAAATCTTGAATTTTTTTTGTACTACATTTAGACGCGTTTATTTTACTCATGCTATTAATCCTTATCAAAATAAATTATTTCATCACTAAGTACAGTTTATGTAGATAATATTTGGTCTTTGAATGATTAAAATTGGACGTTTGTTTTTGAAGTTATGGCGAAATTTAAATATTACGATTTCTGCTGCACGGCCCGTTGCGAAGTGAGCGTCACCAAGACGGGGGTGCGCGTGCGGGAGGGGAGTTTAGATCTATGAGTAAGGTACCCACCCGCGCGGCTCAGACGCGAGGTCGGCTCCCTACGCAGCGGTCGTGCGCGAAGTCTAATAATTGTCGTGTTTTTTTTTTAGATTTCGTTCTTAAAACTACACCTACGCAAAAGTTCTTCTCAGAGCTAAACAACAGTTCTTTTCAGGGCTAACCAACAGTTTTTTCAGGGCTAAACAACAGTTCTTTTCAGAGCTAGAATATTACACGCTATTAACATTTTCTTAAACATTTGAAAATGCCTAAGAGAGCCAGGTCTCAACTTTCTAAACATAGTTCTCAAGCACGGGCAGCAAGAATACGTCGTATGGGAGAATTTTCACCTGAACGTTCACAACGCCTTGCACAACAAAATCTGAGAACCTCCGAATCTGGGAATTGACCTGGGAATCATTTTGCTGACCGTGTCTTTCCTGGGTAGGCTTTTTGCAGCGGTAACCGACATCCACGCGGGCGGAGCCGCGGGCGACCGCTAGTTATAAAATAAAATAAATAACCAAACAAACGATGAGGGCGCCACTGCGCGGTCGACGTCGTCTTAAATAAATAATGCAGCCATTTTGTTTCTATCTTTAATAAAAAAGGAAACATCTTAAAGCCGCATAAACGGGAGTGGAGCAGTAAAGTAAAGTACAACAAGAAACTAACTCACAAATAAAAAAGTTTTTACACACCTCGTGTTTAGGTACCAGGGAACTATAAAGTCTAGTGCGAGCTGATCCAATTTCCTTTGCTTCTTAACAATCAAAGGAAATTGTACAATATGTATTGTGTTTATTGTACCTACTTATTAAATTAAATTGTTTTGTATCGTTTCATTTGGTAGCTAATGTTACATGACGAGTTTTTGTTGTAGGATCGTCTTTGTTTGAGTCGTATTTTCACTACGTATTGAGTGCGATGTTTTTTTACTGTTCCTATTGCCAGCCGTTCATTGTTATACTACATGATTCTTGCAGTTAAAAAATGTTGCATAAATAAATAATTTTAATATATTTATTGTTTGTATGTTCCACCGCCCACTGTTTGTCTGAACTTTATACTAACTGCAACAGAGAAAACTATGTAGCAATACCGATAAATAAATAACATTTCTGGCTAGGTTTTAAAAAATATGACTTTTTTAACTTTATTTATTTTATTCAACACATGCTTTTTTATAGAAGGGCTGTGTGAAAATGTTCTTAACTAAATTTTTAGACCTTTGTATCCTGCTTATGCGTACGAAGTTTCATTAAAATCGGTTCATTGATTTCGAAAAACAAGGGCTTGAAAGTTTGTATGAAATGCAGTACGCTGTAAACGCTCCTAATTACTTAACGAGGGTGTAAGCCATATTGTTTACGAGAGCACATCGGCAAAGGCAAAAGATGTCGAGTTCCACAGCAGACGACTTTTATACTCGTTTTATTATGCCAGTAAATCTCCAACAACCTACACTTTTGAAGCTTCCTTTCAGTCTACTTTAAAAATACTGAAAAGTTTCACAAGACAAGAAATAAACATTACTTACCTACTTTCGTTTCACAGACTTCCTTTACGCCATGTTTAAACCGTACCTATACACTTCCAATGCACTCAATAAATCCATGTTCCACTGTTCATCTGAACTCTATACTAACTAGAACAACGGAAAACTTTAACATTGTAACAATACTGCTCCATAATAGCTAGTAGTTAAACTAAACTAAAGTCTGGGTCAAACAAGCTGTAATAGGTAACTGTTAACTAATTTAGGTATGAAGTTGGTAACAGACCGGCTTTTGTTTTAGAAATATTGTATTTTAAAATCTATGGTCAATTAGAGGTCTATATTATGATGTGGCTATTCTTGTCTGAGGAATTTATACCACATGTTTCTTTCTGCCGCCCAAGTAGCGTTGTTAAGAGGAAATGCGGTCGGAGATACTTTTGAAATAGCCTAAGTAAAAAGTCATAAATCGAGGTTTGAATCTCGCCTATTTCCTCCTTCAATATTGGACCAATTAAAAAGATATTTCATAAATTGAATAAGAAAGATATAAACTGTGTCCCTATGTTGTTCTTTTTTCATTAATAGTTGTCAAATTTGTACACTAGGCCTCTGTTGATAGCGGTTTAAATCGGCATTTGAGGGTTCTAGTGCTTATAAAAATAATGTACGAGTATCATCAAAAAGGAAAACATAGGGACATACAAGTAGTTAATATTTCGGTATTATTCTGTAAAAAAATATTGCTTTATGGTCATAAACCAGAAAGAAAACAGGCGAGAGCGTTTCGATGGAGAAAAGACCACCCGCATTTCCTCTTAAGTTGCAGATTGAAGGATGACGGTGTAGTTAAAGGCATATTATTAAGAGACATTTGAGCAGTGTCTCAGGGATACCAACGCAAGTGTGTAGCCTGTAATATTTTAGACGTCTAAAAGCATCAGTGACCATTTACCATCAGTTGAGCTAATTGCTTGTTTGCCCATACTCAGCAGGCAGGCTCAAAAAAAAAACATAAAATAAAAAGTAAAAAAATAACATCTATTAACAAAAACAGCCATTTTGCTTAACTCTCGCTAACAAAAAAGGACGGAAGTGCGGCAGGAAACTAATGTAAATCAAGGAACTAATTCAATAATAAAGAAGTTTTTACGTATCTCGGGAAAGTATGTGACTTTATCCAATTTCATTTGCTTTTTAAGATTCATTTTGTACTGTGTATACACGATACTTAGTAAAGGAAATAGTGATAAATGATAAATGATTTATTTTCTGTAAGTAGGTTTGTACAAGCACTTTTATACCAAATTCGTTTTTTTTTGTTAGCCTATTTGGTTACACTCCGGGCACAGACCTCCACCTATTTATTAAACGTCTCTCGATTTTGTGCTTCTTCTCACCAAATATAAAAAAAGAAACATCAAAAAAAATACAAATGTTACCACAAACTACTTCAAACAAAAATAAACTTCTCATCCTTTTCTCAGAACTCGATCTAACTTCATACTTCATTCAAGACAAACACTTCCACTCACTCTATAATTTAATAACATATTCTACAGTTCGTCTGAATTTTATATTAACTGTAACAGAGAAAACTTTGTAGCAATACCGAAAATTTTATGCATTCTCACCCACAATACCCGCCTACCCAACTAAAAGCCACCGTTTACTTAATGTTAATACCCACCCCATAAACCCTGAAGATGCGGCCCCATAATATGTAATATGAGCAGCTTGATAGACATATTTATTTACTTAGGTAATTTTCTATATTAGGAGATGCTTGTCTCATCTTACGTTGCCATAATAAGAGGTTAATGAAAAAATGGTGTAATAAGAAGGGCAGTTGTTAGGGATTCTTCCGATAGAGATAATTACAGAGGTTTTTCATTGATCGTTATGCCAAGCCTAGGTTTTAGTCCGACATAATACCGTGAACGTCTGTCGTAACTGAATGTCTAAGAGCTCTTACACACCACGTTTTTTTCAGGCGCCACGCAACTGTAACGCGCTGCAAACGTGATGTTATCGCAACCAATTTACATATTCAAACGTTCATCAGACGACGAATTTTTCACGTGCTGTCTACTTTTCTACTAGTGCGGAGTTATATCATTACCTACAGACGCGCTGGCACAGAGCGCCGACTGTATTACAATGGCATCAATCCAGGCAACACTTCTTACGCTGGCCTTAGTACTTTTATTAAACACAACACAACACAGCGCACGCACGTTTCGAGTTTGCAGCAATGCAATCGCAAGTAATTTGCATTTTATAGGTTTACGCGCGATTGTAAAAAGCGCGTCGACGGCGCTTGAAAAAAACGCGATCTACGCTATGCCGCGAAGCTACACAATGCCACGCGACGCTGGAGAAATTCCCAATGCTAAGACATTCTAATGATACACAAAAAAAAGAAGATAATTCATTTTCTCATTCGTTCGTATTGAATAAGTATGAGGCGGTACAAAGTTCGCCGGGTCAGCTACTTAATTGTTTTTATAAAATAACGCTTTTAACAATCTAGCTTGAATTCATCAAGCTTTCTCTCATCAACAGTCCTCTATGTAACAGAGAGTAGAAACTATTCACGTTCACTGCCTGTGCAGTCTGTCCGTATAAGGGTTTCATAGAATTCGTGAAAGCAAATCGTTGAATTGACTAACAAACAGACCACATGCGGCACAAGTTTATGTGTTTGTTTAATCAGCATGGTATTCATGCGGGTCAGGTTATGTTTATTGAAAGCCATATAGCTTTCTGCGAAAAAATTAAAACTTAAAACCTGTTCTCTATTTAGAAACTTTTCTATATAATAATCGTATTACAATGATTTTTATTATTTTTCGATAAAACTATTATTTTAAAATGCGAGTCTAAAAAAACACAAATGAACATTATATTAACAGGCACTACCTACCTACATTAAATGTTTATCTAGCTTCTAAAAACACGCTCGGTTTTAGGCAATTACAAACGTACAATATAAATTCACCACCTAACAATCTCTCCACTCATACTGAATTCTAAAACGCATTAGACCGTTTACATTTCATTTGTGACGTCATGTATGCAAACATCCGGAGCTCTTTATTATTAAAACCGGCAATAACTAGACCAGACTATGGAGTGATAAAAGGTGGTGAACTCACATCGTGTTGGTTTACAAGCAAGCTTCTTGTACAAGCAAGCTCCAACAGCATTCTGAAAGCAATAGCGGACCGTTTAGACGGTCCTTTTCTTAGACACTGCATCGCACTAAACGTGTCTATTTAATTAAATTTATTCCGTTTTGTCTTATTGTGGTTTACTAAATAAGTTTCTTTATTATTTATTTATTTAATACTTCAAACACAAACATGTACAGAGGGGGACTTAATGCCATAGGTATTTCTACCAGTCAAACTTTGGGTGATGCAGAGACAAACAATGTAGTTCATAAGTATTTACTAACACAAATACGGATGTTCTGTTCTCTGAAATAAAGTTATTATGGTTATATTCCTTTATTTCATTACATAAATATAAATTATATTTTTAAAGATTGTGATATAAAAACATTTAAAAATATAAAAAATAGTAGCCCATCGGTATCGGGAACAGGGTCCAAGCTACCGGCGGTCACGGTTCCAAAGAGAGGAACCTCCTAACAATGCGGGCTGTGTCCAGAAGTACCGCTCTCTAAATCAAACCCTTGATCCAGCAGCCCAGCGAGAGCCTCCTTAGGTGACGAACTCACGACTATCGGCACAATTTGCTGAGTCAACATCCCATATGTCGACAACTTCGCGAGCCAAGTCAAGATACTTGATTTGTTTATCTTTCTCGGCTTTCACGAGGTTCCCATCATGCGGGATGGTTATATCAACAATCATTGCGCGCCGCTTTGATCGATCCACCACCTCTATATCAGGCTTGTTTGCAACTTTTGGTTATATTATTATTAGGATTACTAGCATTAGAGCTACAAAAAGCATCAAGAAAAGGACAAAAAATGGCGTTTGGCTGATGGGGCAAAGAACAGACTTATTGCAAACAGTGATGTTTGATCGAGAAGCTTTGCTGAAAACTCGTGTTTAACTAGGTTGTTACTCATGTGGAAATTCTCATCAATAGTTGAGCTCCGTAAGTTTTGAGTTGAGCTGCACGATTTCTGACAAATGCGGGCACTGACTGGACAGTTCCTCTCAATCTGTCTGGTTCTTTCCTTAAAAGACCATCTCAGACATCGATCTACATGGTTTTCATAATATAACCTGACCAAGATTATGTCTGGACTTTAAAAGAGACTGTGATTTCTGAGTTTGTTTCGGCTTTTCTTCTCAGAGTAGTCAGATTACAAAATTTAAATCATTTATCATTTAATCACTTGGTCTGAAATCGATTTACACCAAGAAGCCACATTTCTCTGTTTTTTGACGTAGCGACATTTTGGTGGCACCAAATCAATGTTGGAAACGGTTCCTAGTGATGCTGAATAAACGTTACAATGAATACATTTTAATGATTTTCCTCGTCAGTATTTTCGCGAGAATAGTTTTCCTTGTTCTTTGAACGAGTAGATGATTTATTATTAGCTATGTAGTAACTATCTGATAAAAGGAAAAGAAAATCTTTAATAATTGAAAGTAAACCTTGTTTGTTTTATCAGGGGACGTCGTAAGGTAAGATTTAAGCCGTCCAAACAAATTACGCTTTCTTTTGTGTCCACTTTGACCTTATCTCGCCTGGTGAGAAATAATAGATGAGGTCTATGGAAAGGTTAACGGGTAATTAGTACGAAACACAGACGTTGTCAGGGATTTTATTCTGAGTATTATACTATAACTGGGACTCAACTGATTTTCTTTGAGATTGCAAGCATACGTGCGTAACATTAAGAAAATGCTGTATTTACTTATAATTCTTTGTTAAATTTAGTTCTTTATTTTCTGCGGTTTCATGTAATTGCAGTGGTGTGTACAAATGTTGGTAAATATTAATAAATAAATAAGTTTAGAGCCATTCCTGAAAATCTTAATCGATGCAGACAAAGAGCTGTTCATTGTTTTTGATTGAGGAGTTTCAAAACAAATTATACACACATTTTACACACATAAATTATTGACTTGACTTCTACGAAATCTATAGTAAGATGAAACTCTCGCTCATTTTTACCAGAAACACTAAATTATCTAACAATATTACGAGGAATCCTCGGTCCTGATGAGGAAATATTACCTCGATGATTTTGGTTTTTCTCAATAATTAGATGGGTGATAACTTCTGCTTACGTTTGCCTAACAAGGAGTTATTCACGATAATAACCGTGCAGTAATTTATCACGTTAAATACAGTCATCTAATTTTCTAAGGAGGCAAGGCACGTGCCTCGCGGTAAAATTACCTATGTCTGTAATCATTATTGCTCTGATATAATAATATAATGTTACAGCACTAATAAGGAAGCAATTAGCGCTAACGTGTTGAAGATGTGTATACAGTTTCGTAATAAATATTTGTGCTGACCAGGATTTACTTTATTGAAGTTATTTAAAGAAGGTACTGTGGCAGCTTTGCTAGGAATAAAAATATTTGTTTAAAGCGTACATAAAACAATTATTTCTCGTTCAAATACAAATATTTTTATTTGCAGAACTACAAATAAAAATAATGTTACTGTTAGCCTGTATCATCCCACTGCTGGACAAAGGCCTCTTTCCATGACTTCCAGTTCATTCTATATCTATAATATGTATGTATTTACAAAAAAAATATGTATATAAGTAGTTTATCAGCCATCTCGTTACCATAACACAAGCTTTAGGTTGCTTAGCTTGGGACTAAATGGCGTTGTGTGAAATGTCCAAGGATATTATTATTATTATTATTATTCGATCCAGAGCTAAATTGGACCACTGGTCGTTTAAATACCAATAAATAATAATAGGTGAGCAAAAAAGACAGATTAATAAAATGAACGCCATGTCTTGGCGTACTAAATTCTTATTATAGTTTTTAATTATTACTTTAAGTTACGATCAAAACAGAATATTTAATTCATAGACGAAAGGAGTACATACAATTTTCAGGTTCATTTATTAGAACTTGTTTTTTTTCTTGCATCGTGATGACAAAAGAATTTCTATCACCTACAGACCTTTCGCATTGTTTAAATACAATCATAATAAATGTCTTCAATCCAGTGCTTTTCTCGGAAATCGAATTGATTATTAATTCTTGTATTTCTATCATGAGCAGTATAAAGGTTAATCTCATCGGGGTGTGACTTGATTCTCCCGAAGTTTAATCAACTTTATGATTACTTCGCACGAATATTAAAGGAGTTTCTTCCAATAACCTTTTCCAATTATCTGACTCCGAAAAATGAGGAAACATTTTTAATAACTCGTTTCTGAAAAATCGTTTTCGTGCATTTTCTCAGTATTGTAACAATAACGCTTTGCCTTATTTTAATTCAATGAAATATTCAACATTGGGTGTTGGCGATTCTCAGAGGTATTAAAATAAAATAGCGGACTGTAATAATAGGTGGTTCGTATATTGAACGTAAGGACGCGCGCCTCTCGGTCCGTAGTATGTCAAGTGAAGAGCAGTGCAGGTTGGCGGCGATCGGCACCTCGTCCCCCGTTCCCCGCACGCTGCTGCCCCGCTCCGGTAGTCGCAGTGGCGGGCGGTGATAGGTTTTGTCTCCAACATACTCCCCGGGTTGAAGTAAGTAGGCAGCTGATTCAACAAGCAGGTTCTGGAAGGGGACAAATGTTATTAAACGCCCTTCGAATAATGGTTCCTCCCTTGATCCTTATATCGGCGACTCGAGCAACTTGATCCTGAGCCCCTGGGAAAACGGCCACACAGCGACCCAGGGCCCAACGTAATGGAGGCAATGCCTTGTCCTTTATAAGAACTAAGGAACCCAATTTGAGTTCGCTTGACGCAGTAGGCCACTTCGTCTTTTGCTGCAGAGTGGTGACGTACTCGTTGGAGAATCGTTTCCAGAAATGTTGCTTGACGAACTCGATTCGTTTGTATCGCTCAAGGCTTGTTATTCTCTCTGTCAGCTGTGGATGTGGAACAGACACAAGTGGTCGTCCTATTAGGAAGTGAGCGGGTGTTAAAGGTGTGAAGTCTGTAGGATCGGAATTTAAGGCAGTGATAGGACGTGAATTAAGGATGGCTTCCACCTGAGTCAGACAAGTGTGCATTTCTTCATAAGTGAAATGCGTAAGTTGGAGAAGCCTACGAAGATGATATTTAGTGGAACGGACTGCAGATTCAGCCATACCATTGAAATGGGGGGTGTAGCTCGGAATGAAGAGGAAGTCTATACCCTCTTGGGCGACTTCAGAACTAATTTGAGAACTTGATTCCTGTAAGAAACGATGCAACTCGTTACATGTACCTACAAAATTAGTCCCATTGTCGGAGGTTATACTTTGAGGCTTCCCTCGACGAGCCACAAACCGGTTTAGAGCGGCCATGTATCCCTCTTTAGTAAGGTCTGTAACTAGTTCCAAATGCACGGCCTTTGTAGCTAAGCAGACAAAAATGGACAAGTAAGATTTAATCAGTTGGCAACCTCGACCTTTACGGTTAGCTATCTTAACTGGGCCTGCATAATCCACCGAACAGTGTAAAAAAGGAAATTCCAGTGTAGTTCTGGATTCAGGTAGTCCCATTATGGGCTGAACATTGCTGGCTTTAAATCTGAAACATTTTATGCAACCTTTCGTTATGGATTTAGACAGATTCCTTCCTCCCAAAGGCCAGAAAGTTTGACGAATATTGGACAACAATAACTGAGGCCCCGCATGTAAAAGCTTTAAGTGATGCATATGAAATATGATTTTCGTTAAATGATGTTTGCTACATAATATTATTGGATGCTTGGTGTCATAGCTATAAGGTGAATTATCAAGTCTACCGCCTACTCTCAAGATATCATTTGAATCTAGAAATGGTGTCAATGATATTAATTTATTTTTCTTTGGTAATGCGTGGCCTGACTTTAAGATAAGGTATTCATTTGGGAACATTTCTAACTGTGCAGTGTGCATGATAAAATTAAATGAATTTTGCAATTCCTCACAAGAAAGATGATCGCAGAATCTGTTTGTTTTGTTTTTACAGTTATAAATAAATCTGTGTATATAGGCTATAACCCTTTGTAAACGTGTAAATTGTGAATATTTAGGTATAAGTTTTGTAAATAGTTTATCGTCATCGTTCTTTCTAACTTCATTATTTATAATAAGACAAGGTTGGAGATCCGGTAGGTCCTGTTTCTGGGATTCATTAGGCATTTTTGGCCAACAATGATCTGACTCGAGCAAATACGATGGGCCCGACCACCACAACGAGGCGTCGCTGATGATATCAGCCTTCACCCCGCGAGAAACTAGATCCGCCGGGTTCTCCTTGGACGGCACGTAGCTCCACGTGTGACCGCTGGTGCTTTCTTTGATCTCGTTAACACGATTACGTACGAATTGATTAAGTTGATTTGAAGGGGTGGACAACCACCCTAAGACGATCGTGGAATCGCACCAAAACCGACACATGTTAATGTTTAACGTAAGTGAATTTCTTACCTTAGTACACAGTCTTGCACCTAACAGAGCCCCACACAGCTCAAGACGTGGAATAGTTGTGGGTTTGATCGGTGCGACCTTGTTTTTTGAGATTAAGAGCTGAACACGCACAAGTCCCGAATTACACACAGACCGAATGTAGACGCATGCCCCATACGCACTTTCAGATGCATCTGTGAATACATGGATTTCAATCTTTACGCAAAGATCACTAAGAACCCATCGAGGAATTTGTAATTTATTAAGACAGGGTAATGTGTTAGCAAATGAAGACCAGAGATGTAAAATCTCTGACGAAACTTCTTCGTCCCAAGAGCTTTTATTGACCCATAATTTCTGCATAATCAATTTTGCTTTGACAACGCATGGACCTACAAGCCCTAATGGGTCGATAATTTGGCTTATAACTGAAAGAATGTGGCGTTTGGTAACCTTCTCATGAAGTTCAATGTTAATTGAGAAAGATAAGGTATCCTGCTGACAAAGCCAATATAAACCTAATGTTTTTGATGAAGTATTTTTGTTGTTATCTGATAGATCTAAAACTGTGTTTGAATCTATAATTTTACCTGTGAACAGCTCGTTAAGAATTAATGCATTATTAGATTTCCATTTGCGAATATTGAATCTTGCTGAATTTAAGGCGGCACTAATTCCCTTACATAACTTTATAGCTTCGCTTACAGTACTGGATCCACTTAATAAATCATCACAGTAAAAGTCGTGCGATATAGTGTGTTTGACGCTATTATCATTAACTGTGGATGCCAGACTGCTCAAACATTTTGTCGCGAGATATGGCGCTGATGCAGTCCCTTGACAAACTGTGTTAAGTGTGTACGTTTTTAAGCAATGAGAGGAATCATACCTAAATACTATTTGTTGTAACGAGCGTTGACTGGGTACTATGTCAATAGATCTAAACATTTTTTCAATGTCTGCCGATACTACAAATTTATGTTGGCGGAATCTGAGGAGAATCGATAAGAGATCGTCTTGGACCGTAGGACCGACCATTTGAATTTCATTGTAAGAAATTCCTGAAGTGGTGACGGCAGAAGCGTCGAAGACTGTACGCAACTTTGTCGTTGTACTGGACTCCCGAAGTACGCCATGATGAGGAAGGTAGTAGTTGGCATTGTCACTGTATGGAAAAAGGGTTTTATTTTCAGTCATGTGACCTAACCGCTCGTATTCTTTCATGAAGTCTAAATATTTTTCTTTGAATATTGGTTCTCGTTCGAATTTTCGCTCAAGCGATAAAAGGCGGCGCTTAGCCATCTCAAATGAATCGCCTAAGACTTGGGGATCTTGCTTGAGAGGTACGGTGACGACAAAGCGACCATCGTCATGTCGCGTTGTGTTGACCGTGAAATGATTTTCACACGCACGTTCCTCTGCGGATTGAGAATGCTCAAGAGAAACACTATCTACTTCCCAAAAACGAGTGAGGTCAATATCAAGTTGACCTTGAGTAAAAAGACATTGACTGAATGTACTTTTCGGACTCGAGATGTGTCCAGTGACTATCCATCCGAACTCCGAACTACGTAACATAGGTAGATGCTTGCCTAGGCTAATCTTTTTGTTACCTAGAATATCCCAGAAGATATCTGCCCCGATAAGAAGATCGACCTTCGAAGGAATGTTATAAGAGGGGTCAGATAGACATAAAACTGCTGGGATTTGAATGTGTTGTGTGTCAATGTATGTGATTGGTACTGCTGTGGTGACGTTGGTAAACACATGACAATCAATGTTAGTCCTATAGGCAGAATTTAATGACTCAATTGTGAGATTGCAAGACTGTGTACTATTGGATACATGATTATTAAAACCTGATACCGTGGAGCTCACGTTCCACCTTGGCAAACCCAGCTTACTGCAGAAAGCCTCGGAAACGATATTTATTCCGCTACCGTTGTCCAAGATCGCCCTGGCGGTGTGTTTGCTGCCCCTGCCGTCAACCACACTCACCAACGCTGTGGAAAGGAAAACACGCGTCGGAGTAGTTACCGGTAGAACATCAGATGTCAGTACTATATCCTTTGAAGACGATGAAGACGAATCACGAGAAGCAGGTTGCTCGGATTTTTCTACGTGCAAAAGAGTGTTGTGCTTTTCTTTGCAATATTTGCAGTGTGACAAAAAACATTTCTTTGCTACATGACCGAACCGTAAACAGTTCAAGCACACATTGAACTCCTTTACTTTTATAATCCGAGATTCCAGTGGAAGACTTCTAAAAGATTCGCAAGTGAACAGCTGATGTGACTCATCGTCACACAATGGGCATGATTTACGTTTAAATTTTTTATTTTTAGTATTGCTATTAGTGCTATTATTTATTACTAAACTTTTCGCTTTTACGGGTTCTGATTTTATTTTATTATTGTTATTGTTCTCTTCTAAAGTTTCTAATAGGTTGGCTCTGTTATTTAAAAATGTTATGAACTGTGAAAGTGTTGGGGATGAAGTCAATGTATTTCTGTGTTCTTCCCATTCTCGACCCGTCACACTATCGAGTTTAGTTGACATCATATAAATTACGAGCGTGTCCCAGTACTGAGTGGGTTCATTTAATGATGTGAGAGCCCTGATATTCTTGTTAGTTACATCAATAAGATTTTGAATCGACTTACACGATTCTGATCGAATAGGATCTACGTTAAACAAAGCCTGTATGTGGTTATTAACCAGTAAGCGACTATTGTCAAATCGCTCGCACAATAATTCCCACGCAATTTTATAGTTTTCACTTTTAAAATCAATGTTTTTAATTATCTGAGCGGCACTTCCTTGAAGAGAAGCCCGTAAATAGTGGAATTTATTTATGTTATCTATGCAGTCACTGTTATGTATAAGAGAAAGGAATGTGTCTTTAAATTCAAGCCAGTCTTGATAGCCACCACTGAAATGTGGTAAGTCAATTTTCGGTAGCCTAACCAAATTTCTCACTCGCCCACCTGTTTCTGCATCGCTGAACTCCACCACAGACCCGCCGCCACCCTTGCCTCCGGCAGCAAGCAGGCTCTTGGCTGTGGCCATCAGCGGGTAGTAGTCGTTGTCAAACTGCACACGCTCTGCGGAAACTTCATCGGTTGGTGGCTCATCTGATAGGATCTCGATTTCAGTCTGTAACGTGTCGAATTCCTCGCATAAGGGCTCAAATTTTCGTAAGCGACACTCTAAATCTATGATTTGTAGTTCCGTTAATGTTTTAGAACTTTTAATTAATTTTATATGATTGCCGAAAATAGTAAGCTTTGATTTTATAGCTGAGCGTTTTTTAATTAAAGTTTTAAGTTCGGACATGATCACAAAACGAACCTCAAATCGCAATAAGGGCAACAGTTGGTTTCAAATTAGCAATCACACACACAGCTACTTGATGCACCGTATAACTAGTAATAAGATATGTAAGCAATAATAATTTAACCAGGTAGCTGAGCTCAATGACTGTGCGTATAGATTTGAAGTAAACAAGATGATTCATGCGATAGGCATTCAACGCTCGAGTTTTTATGATTGCAAGTAGCTCACAATAGTCTCTAATTACGACGAAGAATTGTCAACAAATTAAATTAACTGCAATGGTATAGATAACAGGATGTATGTATATTATTCTATGAGTTTTAACGTATGAAGAATGCACAAAGCACCGACTCAAGTTTTAGCAAAATGTTTATGATATTTAAAAAGTTAGAAAGCGAATATGAATTTGACTAGCTAAGAGAAGAGGGAATAAGAGGAATAAATAGGAACAAGATGAAACAACACAACAAGATGTCTTATCCTTTACCCAGCGACGAGACGGTTTGTTCGTCCTTCAGATGTCCTTCCTTGACCTCTTCGAAAGTCGTCACGTAATGGCCGGCGCGTGCGACTCGTCAAATTTCTTGAATATGATACGGAATAGTCTCCAAATAAGCTTCAAGACGTCCTTAGTTTCCTTTTCCACGGTGAGAGGACCATATGTTGGCGATTCTCAGAGGTATTAAAATAAAATAGCGGACTGTAATAATAGGTGGTTCGTATATTGAACGTAAGGACGCGCGCCTCTCGGTCCGTAGTATGTCAAGTGAAGAGCAGTGCAGGTTGGCGGCGATCGGCACCTCGTCCCCCGTTCCCCGCACGCTGCTGCCCCGCTCCGGTAGTCGCAGTGGCGGGCGGTGATAGGTTTTGTCTCCAACATTGGGTTTGACTTTATTCAAACAATAAAATAAAATTGTGATAAATATTATCATAAAATTATTTTGACTTGTACAAAACACTAGCTTTATCCCGCGGCTTAGCCCGCATGGATCGCACAAGATGGGTACTTTTAATCCCGCTCGTAACCGGGATTAATGCCAATGGATGGGTGCCAAATTCGTGAAAACAAAGTGTGATGTTATAATACGTGTTACAGCAGTACCTCGTATCGAAACGCATTGGATCGGTTGTTAATTTATCTAGAATGACCTAATTGCTTGGCTGATCTAGATAAATGATCATGTTTTCCTTAGATCTATCTAAGATTTTCGAACCGTTTGTCTTTAGAGTGTGTGAGAGAGTCAGTGAAATGAGACGGTCAGCGTCTCATTTCAAAAAAATCTCTCTAAAAAATAAAAAAATAAAATCAATCAATTTTTAAAACTCTCTAGTATCTTAATACTGCATACCTACATAAACTCACGCCTTTTTTCCATCGGGTAGGCATAACACCACCTGCTATGATCCTTACATAAAATTTTTGCTGTGTTTACGTTCATACCACATTGATTCATTCTTTCATGGCATGCACCTTAATCAAGAATTAAGTTTGGAAATGCAAAAATGTACAATACTATTCTGCAGTTTTAACGCTTCTCTAATTCTGGGTCATTGAGACAGCAATTCGGCGAATTCAGCAAAAATAGAATTACCTAAAAAAAAGGCCGAATAAAATGTTTTCCACTTTCTTGACAATATATTCTCAGTCATATTGTAAGTTAACATTGGAAACAGAATGAACACAAAAGATTTTACTGAAAAGGTAAGGTTTTATAAGTATTCCTTAGAATATTGGCCCCTTTGTATACTTTCACGGCTATAATTGGGTCTCTAGAGACATGTAGGTCAGATTATGTTGAAAATGAATATCAATATATTTAAATTAATTGGGCCTGCATGTATGAATAAATATTCTACGTAGGTACCTACTATGTTTCTAGGTATTTAGTTTTTTATATTTCTCTTAACAAATCATATATGTAACCTAGCTACATCTAGTGTGTAGGAAACCGTATGTACGTTTAAAGTATTTTTCCACTGCTCTTGATATTGCACTATAGCAAAAGAAAACGTTTCTCACCATTATTATTCTGGCCGTAATTTTAGCATACCTAATCAACTTGAACCTATTAAACATCAACTTTACAATCAATTCTTCTTTTAATTTCTCTGTTTCTAAAATTCTCTTATTTCTCAAAACAATCGATCTCTATTTAAAATAAACAAAGGAGTTTTGATGAAGTTTCTCTCCAATGTTTCGATCTTCAGGATATCAAACGACGCCCGCAGTGCCATCCATCTTTGTTTACTTAATTATGGCGTCACTCGACATGAATTCAGTCACTTGGAAGTCTTTGAAGTCTGAAAAGACTGATCTTCTTCATATCGACAGATAACTAAAGCTAAAGTCGGTACCTGTTTTTAAAGATAGACAAACTATGCTTTACTGTTCACGAAAATTGTTACACAGCTCTCTTACAATATTGCTGCTTCTATCGGTACAATGGCGGTGTCATTGCTGATAGCGATCGCGATATCTTCCAGACAACGTCAACAAGTCTGATAGGAAACGCCGACCTCATCTAGTTTAATAAAAAATATGATTGACGTGTAAAAGTGTTTGTGTAAACCTACTTACAAAAATAAAATCACTTATCATTTATCAACCATTGATCGAAAAACTCTGCATGAAATGAAAATATTTTTTCATTAAGTATAACACATTTGAGCAGTGTCTCAGGGATGCCAACTCACGTGCAAAGCTTTAGAAAATATTAGATATTTTATGTCTAAAAGCATCAGTGGTCTTCAGGTGTGCTGGCTGCTTGTTTGCCATCCTAATATTGTTCACGGATTTTTTTTTTTTGAATATTTTATAAATGTCACGGTATCATTCAAATTTTTAGTTTATTACAATGAAGTAAGAGTTACATTGCGATGACTTATTATTTAAGCTATTATGTGGCCCATGATTATTTATTATTAAATTGCATTCATCAATCGTGTGCACATCGAATTTATTTGATATTGGTACACAGAGTACCAATTCTGCTGCGTATTCCTGTGTCGTATTTATCTGTTCGTAAAAAAGCATAACAAAACCAGTACCATGTGTTTTTTTTTTTTCAGTTTTTTCAAACGAAATATGCTATGCGCAATTCAACGGAATGGAACGTTGCAATCACTCTATCGATGAAGGCTCTGTTTATGTTGTTTTATATTCTCGACAAACTCAACACTTCACCTTCTTGACTCCCTATATTCAATGCTTATGCTCTTCACCAACAATCGTCTTCTACGATGTCTTTCTCACTCTGCGCTCTGGCTTCATTCACTCGTCTTTCATTTTATTGTATTTAGTACATAATATTCATGGTGATGTTCAAAGGATAGCCGTGGTTGTATGCCACCTACCATAACAAAACAAAACATTGGCAAAGTGATTATGACCATGGCTATCCTCTGAAAATTAATATGAATATGTATTAAATACTTGATTATGATAGCTGGCAGGCTTGATTGTGCGTTTGTGAACCACTGCTGCAAGGTTTCGGCTGGGCCTGTCACCTTGCAGCAGTGATGTCACAATCTGTTTTTCTGTTTTTGGTTTTGTTTTTGTCTTTGTTAGTGTATTATTAACATAGTTTGTAAGTACTTTGTTACTAACACTATGAGGCTTGTTGCTCGAAATAAAATTATTATTATTAAATACATTACGTGTAGATAAGTTGTTTAAATTTTAATAGTGATAAATATTGAATAGTTTGTAATTAACAATTTCAGATGTTAATATTTTCATGTTTCATACTTTTTAAATCGTGATTTTTCAGTAGTCGGGTTTTTCGTGGTAAAAGTTTGGATTCTTATGATAGGTATATCATTTTCGGAAAGGTCCTTTTTTGGAAAAGAGCTTTAAAAAGAATGCTGAAAAATTATGAACAACAGTTCACGAATAATACCAAAGTTCTGTTTACAACATATAACTATTGTTATAAAAACCATTTTCCGGTTCAAAGAATTCCGGGGAATCTCAGTATAATAATAAATAAAATATCGTTTATTGGGAATCACACATAATCCCTCTATTATTAATAACAACGACTTAAAAACTATGTTAGTAAAACAAACTAATCTATAAACGACAACTAATACCTAACTACGTGACTCACCACATGTTGGCACGTGTCCCTGCACCCAGTACCCAATAAAGGGGCTGTCCACCTTGTCAAACAATGTCTTTAGGATTTTGTTGGAGCCTCCGCACAACCTCCATCTTTCATTAAAGGAGGATAATGAAAGGAGAATAATTTGTGAAAATTTCCTAGGATTTTCAAAGAACTAATTATCGAACTTTAAATAGACGTAGCGAAGAAAAGTATTTAATTACAAACTTGAATAAATGCTTTTCTCATTATTATTATCAGCTGTTTATCTCCCACTGCAGGACAAAGGCGCCTCTTCCCTCCTGCTCATTAGAGAGCGAGAAAAACTGTTTTATTTACTTTACTTCAGTTTTTGTGTTGTTATTCACAACTAGCTTCTGCACGTGACTTCCGTCCGGGTGGAAGTCACCTATACCATAAAACAACACAACTTTCTAATTCTTGAGGAACGCCCTTAGGAGCTGGTCAAAAACAAAAACATCTGAAAGAACGAGATGCGATGCGATGCGACGGGGTGGACTGAAAATTTCACGCGGATGAAGTCGCTGATAGAATTTAGTTCGTAATATTAGTTTAGATGTAGGCAATTTGTATTGTTTCAACTTCGTGGTTACCAATCAGTTTGAACATTTTGGCAAAGTAAGTAGTTCGCATACCTACCGTCAACATTTTGAATGTGCTGCAGAATATTGATTAGACAATGAACGACATGCAAAGTTGATTGAGAAATTATTCCACTAAGAGTTTGATACTAACTGATGCAAACTTTAGGACCTACAAAATGCAACTTAAATTTCTGTGTGACAGACTTATTAAATCTGTCTCTTTACATTTTGGATTGATTGGATCGTGGATTTTATGCAATAAAGTATTACTGACCAGCCATCTCATCATTTGCCTAGCGTTTTCAACTATGATGTGGTCGGCTTCCAGTCTATCGATGCAGTCTAAATACGTGAATCTGACCTCCACTCCACATCCCAGTTACTGGGTAACACGACCCACAACCCGTCTATAACAGATAGGTACAAAAATCTTATCAAAATCATATTCAAACACACCCCAAACCAATTTATCAACACTATTTGCCAACAAAGTCCTCTGCATTTTCTACCAAGAGCCCTCACCATTAATGGTTTTTTTTTTTTTTTTTTTTTTTTTTTTTTTTTTTTTTTTTTTTTTTTTTTTTTAGGATGGGAAATCATCAAATGACCCCTCCCGCTCTGGGTGGAGCGGAAGGGAGTGTCAGACTCTTACTGACTAAAACCCATCCGTGTTCCTTCCTTAGCCCTTTATGTTCCGGGGTAGCGGTAACCCTTTCGGACAATCCCGCTGCCCCGGCAGGCTTCGGCCCTGACGGGCCCCTCCTTCGATGCTGACATCTCTTTGAGGCGCGCGTGGAACACATACGCGCCGTCCGGCACGGGCCTGGTCCTGATCGGACGGCGAGCTACCATTAATGGCTTACTTAACAAATTTGTCACGGCAATACGTGACGTCGGCGGGTGCTGCGGCAGATAAAATATTGAACATATTAGCAGCGTGCACAGCGTGTTTAGGTAAAGCTTGTGTGGCCCCGAAGATGGATGGGGCAAAAGGTATCGCAAGTCTGTTGCTGATGAGTGATGACGCTGATATGAAAGAATCGGTTCAAGAATCACAACTTTTGTGATTTCTCAATTTTAATAATGAGGTTGGCAGCACCTATAATGGCTAAGTAGAAACTACGAATATCATTTGACGTCATACAAATTCTACATCGCGCATGCAAAGTTCTCTGCCACCTGGTCGGAGGATCTTTCCTTTTCAGTTAAGGAACTTACCACTTTTTTTTAATAAAAAACGTAGGTCTTTTTTTCCAGCCAATATTGATATAATTTAGTGATACTTGTATATTTAAGAAGACGAACACTATTACTTTTTTTTCAAACAATTAAATCAGCAGCTAGGTAGGTACTTACGCAATTTAAGTAATTTGGTTTTAGAGTGCCCAAGCAAAATGTAGGCCACATGCTCAACCCATACATACAGTATCTATAAATTGTACTGTCAATACTTAAATCGAAAGAGGTAGGTTCTGTGCCAAAACTTTATCAGGCACGTTTATCTACAATTTCGCCAACAAAAGATAGTGAAACAGCTGAACCAATAACAATGCATTGGCAACCAGAACACGAGTGCACATGAACTGGGAAAATTCATTGAGCTGCACTGAAGCAATGGAAAGGTAAAACAACCTATTGGTATAATTGAAATATCTACATTATAAAAAAAACAGTATTTTCTGTTTCTTTACTAAAAAGTTTGTGTTTAAGCAGGAAGTATTAAAAATTCTTCACAAGTAACAATACGAGACATAGATATTTATCAATTTACAACGCAACTTGGACCGTCAAGTGCTCTACTAACTTTGCTGGCTTATCTTTTCACAACGACAGTCGAGCTCAAAATAACTTTAATTTTGCTACTCAATTAAACTGAAATATAATACGCCCGTCTATCTCGTATTTCTCATGGAAATAAACTAGTTTAATCGCAAATAAATCTAACTTAAGGCTACTCTCATTTTCCCCTAAACTATAAAGCAAAGTTTACCTTTTAATACACCATAAAGTTCAAAACAATTTTAGGACTAAGTAAAACTTCGTGTTTATTGGGTAAAGTTAGTGAGGTAGTCATTTAATTTAGTATCTAGTGTAAATAGTTAGTTGTGTTGGATATTGTAAAAGTTATGTAAGTAAACCAATAAACAGTAAAACATAACTAATATCGTATACAAAGCGAAGTGCTTCAACCTCTAGAGCTAAAATGTAATAATGAAAAAGCTGTCTGTCGCATCGGATTTCTAGACATGATACCTACCCCCATTTGCATTAAAATGTCTAGACTAAGTTTAGTACTAAAGGGTTTCAATCGATTTTCGTCCACTCAGAAAATGACTTTAAAATTATTTTATTTTTGTTTGAGTATGTAAACACGTTACGCTATCATTGATCGATCTTTGACAGTCGTTACGGGCTCAGTCAGAAGCCAGTTGTAAAGATCTTATTGGCAGTCGCTCCATTCAAAATACTGGTATTCAGCCGGATCCGGTTAGACTGAAAGCCGACCCCAACACAATCAAAAGCAAATCAAAATACTTTATTTCACATAAACCTTTGTCGTGATACCTATACGAACCTTTGAACGCTTTGTCTTCTTCTTTCGAAAGTCAAATTACTGACGACTGAAAGAGAGAAATCGGTGTGTAACTACTCATTTGATATAATCCGTTTATTTGTAAGGGGGATAGTATATAATACTAGGTATGGGAAGACAGTAGGCCTCTCATTAAATACTAGGTACTTAATAAAATTGAAAATGGTCTACAAATCTACAATCTTCGAGGCGTCCAACGTTTTTATATTCACAAAAAAAAACTAATCTATCTAAAATATATACTTAAACCTATTTAAACCAAATTACATTGTTGCCATTACAAGTACTAATAAAGAGTTGAAATAAGAATTGTAGTTATGTAATTTCAAATAATGAGAACATTACCTATGTCAAGGAAGCATAAAAATATTTAAAAATAATTATCGGAATTTGGGAGCACTTAATAGACATTTACATATAGCCAGGGAAGCCACATATGCAGAAGGAATTATTGCCAAACTTGTCTTCATACATAATTTGGAAAATGCTAGATAGATAGATATAGTAGGTATGTAATCTTTTTGGTCTGTTTTGTTTTAGCTGAATTTTGTATATAACCTTTCTTTTTGACATCTGTTCTCCTTTTAATATAAAACATAATATTTTGTTTCATAATAATATTACAATATTTCTACAGTTTTATCTGGCATTTTTAACTTCTTATACTACTAATTTCACCACATAATTTTTCTACATCGGTATTGCTACAACAATGTTCCATTTCGTTCGAGTATGAAATGGGTTAGGGCCTTTATCCTTTAGGCTTTTTGAAGCAATATATATTTGATCACATGGCGCCGTCTACCATGCTAGTGCTAGCTTCCGTGCCAATTAATCTTGGCAAGTGTGACTACTAGTAACAAGACATCAAAGCTTCTGTCTCCATGTCCACAATACCCGCTGATTTAAGAGCCCAGCTCTTAGCTTCGTATGCAGCGACTGAAGAAAATAAGATTAAAAGTATTGGAACGTTCACGTAACTGAATGCGACAATATGAGTAATGTGCTTTGTACAAGTTTCCACGATGTCTATTACTAGGGCTCCGTGCAGGAAAAAAACCCTCTTTTGTCAGATTGAAATAATTGAAACTGGCTATAAAAGTATAGATTCTTTGGCGCAAAACCATTCGTGTCAGTTGTGACTGCACCTGTTAATCTCTCTCTCAAAAACATTTTTTTTCCTTTTCGCTAACAAAATTGTTCAAAATCTGTCGATTTCGTGCACGCCCCCTTAAAACCGTATTTGTAAGTGGAACCGAATTAATTACAAAACTTTTGCATATTGTTCATTAATGGCTTCTTTAGAAAAAATTATAGTACTTTTTACTTAACCTTTAGATTTTTTACAGGAAAATTCTTAACAAAATTGTTTTGAACGCACAACTTTTTGTAAGGAAAAATTTTTACTACTTATTTTATTATGGATTGGCTTGTAGGTAAAACTTGATAAACTCCGACGAAAAATAAAAGGAAAATGGGGTGCATGAAAATAGCCTCGACAAGTGTGTGGTTTCTCACAAACCAGTTTGTTCAGTCCATCAAAGGTTGTCTGGAAAATATCGCTATCAGCAATAACAGCGCCATTGTACCCATAGAAGTAGCAATATTTTAAGAGAGCTATGTAACAATTTTGGCGAACAGTAAAATATAGTATACCTATCTATCTAAATACTCCTGCTTCAGTTATCTGTCGATACGACAAAGTTCAACCTTTGCAGACTTTCAAGTGACTGAATTCTCGTCGAGTGACGTCATAATTAAGTCAACCAAGATGGATGGCACAGCGGGCGTCGTTTGGAAGGAAACTTCATCAAAACTCCTTTACCTTTATCTAAATAGAAATCTATTGTTTTGATATATAAGGGTTATTGAAAACAGAGAAATCAACAGAAGTTGAAGTAAAGTTGATGTTTAATAGATTCAAGTGATTATGGTAATTTCAGCCAAAATTAAAATGGTGAGAAACGTTTTCTTTTGGCAAAGTGTAACATCAAGAGCAGTGGAAAAATACTATAAACGTATCAACGTTTTCCTATTTACTACATGTAGCTAGGTTACCTGAAAAATATAAAAACTGAATACCTATAAATATGAAGACGTGAATTCTTAACCAAAATATTTATTCTATTAGAGAAGACAGTTGATACATACATACCTACATGTAGGCCCAATTATTTTAAATATATTGACATTTATTTTCAACATAATCCGATCCACATGTCGCTCATTTGGAGAAACATCGAGGTAACTGCTAGGTACTTTACTTTTTTTACGTCTTTGTTTCTTCTAACGTTAAAACGCTTCAGTGCTTTGTCATATTTATCTCATTTTTGGAAAAGAATACATTTACGTCGATGTTTCTCCAAATGAGCGATGTTTTTAGAGACCCAAATAATGCCATGAAAGTATGAAAAGGTATTCCTTACAATGTTAGCCTTATTGTAAGGAATACTTGTAAATCCATACCTTTTCAGTAAAATCTTTTGTGTTCATTCTGTTTTCATTGGTGTCACACAACATGATTAAGGACATGTCCTTGTCACATTTTATTTTACATTTTATTTGGCCGTATTTGTTTTTTATAAAGCAAGTTTATTATTTCCCTGAAACGCGCAATAAAATGAATATATTCGCCGTGTTGTTGTCTCATTAACTCATAATTTGAATAGCGTAAAAACTGCCAAATAACATTATGCATTTGTATGTTTGTAATTACACTAATATTATAAAAGCGAATGTTTGTGAGTGTGTGTGTGTGTTTATATGTTTGTTACTTCTTCACGCTCACACGGCTGGACGAGTTTTGATAAAATTTTGTAAGGTAGTAGCTAACACCCTGGATTAACATATAGGCTACTTTTTATCCTGATAGTCTCACTGGATCGAAACTTACGCGGGTGAAACCGCGGGACGCCGCTAGTATTTCCATAAAGTAGTACCTACTGGCCGTTTTGGTGATGTTCTTCAGAAAAGTCATTGGCGTAGTATTCGCAACCAGCGTACGTGTATGATTAGAATGATGGAAAGGAAGCAATAGGAGTATGTAAGGATTATACCAGGTGGTGTTCTGCAGTTTTTACCCACCACTAAGGGAATAAGGCGTCAGTTTATGTACCCATGTAAGTAGTAGGTACTAAAGACAAACGGTTAGATAACCTTGGATTTGAAATAACAAATACAGAGAGCCAATAGCGTGCGACTATCTTTTTTTTAACTCATCACTGGCCTTTCAAGTGCTTACTGTACATTAGAATTTTTAATTAGTCTCGTGGTCGCAAGCGCAACTGCTGGGGTCCTGGGTTCGATTCCCGGGTCAGGCAAAGTGTTATTGAGTTTTTCCATTAGGAATTTCTTAGTAACAGCACGGAGTTTGGAAATTGGCGGTGTGATATCCCCGTGCTTCGGAAAGCACGTTATCCGTTAGTCTTGCGCCTGATCTCTCTCCGGTCGTGTCGGATTGCCGTCCCATCGGACTATGAGAGTGAGGGAAGAGGAGTGCACCTGTATCTGCGCACACACTTGTGCACTATAATATCTCCCGCGCCGAAGGCTAGTCAAGTTCCTCGTTGTTGATATTGGCCGCCGTGGCAGAAATACGGTCTGGAAGACGTTATTTATTTGTATATTAGAACTAACCAATTGTTAGAATGTTTTAACTTAAAGTTTAATGTACTAGCTGTTGCCCGCGACTTCGTCTACGATCCAGGATAATAAGTAGCCTATGTCCTTCTACAGGTCATGGTCAACTTATGTGCCAAATTTCATCCAAATCCGTTCAGCCGATTTATAAATGCGAAAGTAAGTTTGTTTGTTACCTTTTCACTGAACCGATCATCCTGAAATTTTGCATATACGTTGTCAGGTGTACAGAAACGGACATAAGGTACCTTTCATCCCTTAAAAAGTGCTGTTCCCGAGGAAAACAACAATACACCTAGCGCCATTTATTATCATAATAACGTTATTGTTGTTTTCCTCGGGAAAAGTACTTTTTTAGGGATGAAAGGCACCATATGTCCGTTTCTGTACACTTGACAACGTCATCATAGTCAGCCTCTAATGTTCCCACTGCTGGGACACAGGCCCCCTCTCTGTGAGAGGGAGTGGGCCGTAATCCACCACGCGGGCCCAGTGCGGGTTGGTAGATGTCACATGTCTTTGAATTTTTGGTTCTAGGACATGCCGGTTTCCTCACGATGTTTTCCTTCACCGTTTGGAGAGCAATGGTGGTGAAATAATTTACACACAGTAAAGCTATCTGGGTTCGAACCTACGACCTACAAATCGTAAGTTGCGGCCGTTACCACTAGGCCACCACTGCTCTCACCTGACAACGAACAAATGCAAAATTTCAGGATGATCGGTTCAGTGGTTTAGGCGTGAAAAGGTAACAAACAGACAAACTTACTTTCGCATTTAAAATATTAGTTAGGATAGGATTAGGATAATAATAATGAAACAATTTGATCATTTATTTAGATCAAGCCAAGCAATTAGGTTATTCCAGATGAGTTAACAATCGATCTAATGCGTTTCGATTCTAGCTATTGGTTTAATTAGATTACTGTTGTACAGTTATATGAAATTGGTATAATTATTATTATAGAGGTAATTGTTTGTTCATAATTGAATCCACATTCTGGAAACATCAGTAATAATGAAACGGTAAAACTAATGCAAAAATGGCTCAAAAACTGGCAGAATTATGTAATTCGAGAGAGGTATTTTTCCAATTTATACATAGGTATTATAAAAACAACAACCAGTCTTACCAAGGGGTTTCGTACTACCCAGTAACTGGGTTGTGGAGGTCAGATAGGCAGTCGCTCCATGTAAAATACTGGTACTCAGCTGCATCCGGTTAGACTGGAAGTCGACCCTAACATAGTTGGGAAAAGGCTAGGCAGATGATGATGACATAGGTATAATAAAAAAGTAACGAAGTGTATATTGTTGTTTTTAATTTAAGTAATTGCTCAGAGGTGTGGCAACGAGTCTGATGCCGAAAATATAGCTTTAAAATGGATTTTTTGCCCGTTTGTCTGGCGCAAAAATGGACAAACGTATTTGGATGAAATTTGGCGCACAGATAGATAACAACCTGGAATAACACATAGGGTATTTTTAATCCCAGTTACTACCGAGATTAAAAGTACGTTATGTATGCTTTCCTGTGAGATATTTTCCGATATCCATGCGGGCAAAGCTATTGTTCATAAAACTCAAAATAATTACGAAAACATACCACAATTTTATTCCATTGTTTGAATAAATTAAAACCCTAGGTTGAATAATTTTTCATTTAATTAAATTAAGACAAAGCATTATTATTACAATATCGAGAAAACTAAAACACGTTTTTGGCAGAAACCAATTAATTATGATAAAAAAAACGTTTGCCCATTTTTTGGAGTCAGCAAATTTTAAAAGGTTATTGGAAGAAACCCCTTTAATATTCGTGCGAAGTAATCATAAAGTTCATTAGACTTCGGGAGAATCAAGTCACACCCCGATGAGATTAACCTTTTTCCTGCTCACGATAGAAAGGCAAGAATTAATCAATTCGATTTCCGAGTAAAGTAGAAAAATAGGTTTATTTGTCACAGAAACACGTGCATACAAAAAAATAATTAATTATAGGTAATAATAAGGAAAAAAAAAAACAAAATATCTATAATCACGAGCACAAAACAGAAATAGTCGACGGCTGGACGTCATGACTGTGACAAGAAGGCTCCACTCAGCATGATGCTGTGCTAACCAGACAATCAACAAATATTTTCAGTGTTTACCCGAAAAGGACGTACGGAAACCATCGTACTATAAGTAGGTAACAAAGTAAAATAAAACAAGAGTACATATAATATAAAGCAACTTCATAAAAAATGCAAGAGGTCTGCAGGTGATAGAGATTCTTTAAATAAACAACCAACTTTCGTATTGAAGGAAAATAAATGAACCTGAAAATTTTTGTATAAATTTCGTCTTAGGGCTGATTTTTAAATCAACTGATAACATTATTCTAGGAATAATTTTGTAATTCTGACAGTTATTTAATACAAAAACTGTCAAACGTCAATTTTATTCCTCGAATAAAAGTTATCTGGCGATGGCAAAATCAGCCCTTGGAATATTAAAACATTCTGTTTTGATCATGTCGATTGGTAAAAGTGACTAGTGCCTTCCATCTAAAAATCAATGATGTAGATATTTAGGCAGACGTGGAGGTGGCAACTGAGTCCGATAATGTGTTTACTAATGTTTCCATTTTTAACAATCAAAACTCTGCCATCGTCTACCATTTCTGCTTCCTTGCATAGTATTTGTAAAACACAAACTCGCCGAAATGTCTGTACGCGCATAACTTCCGAATGACTGCTCCAAATCGGATAACTCTTTTTTTTGTTGTGTTCAGTATTGCCAGAACAAGGTTTGTATGAAAAAAATTTACCCATGCGAAGCTGGGGCTGGCCGCGAGTACTCAATTCTAAAAAGAATGTGTACCAGAATATGACAAACATTTTGAATTCATAATTTTTACCGCCAAAGACATTTGAAAACCTTTGACACATCTTGATTATTTTAAAGAGCTGCCAGAGTACTCGCTCTTAAAAACTTATTGAGTAGGTACAACTGCCATCAAGAACTTCAATAAAATATGTTTTATTTAATGAATCGAATGAGACTTGGCAGGTCTTTAAAATATGAATATACTCATCTTCAACACGTTAGTGTGTATATCAAAGTAACAGACATAATTTTACCGCGAGGCACAAGCTTCTATAAGAAAATTAGACCTGCATTTAACGTGATAAATTACTGCACAGTTATTATCGTGAATAACTCCTTGTTAGGCAAACGTAAAGAGAAGTTATCACCCATCTAATTAGTGAGAGGAAACCAAAATCTACGAAGTAATATTTCCTTGTAAACCTGGAATTCCTCGTAATATTGTTAGACAATTTAGTGTTTCTGAAAAGAATAAGCGAGGCTATCTTCTTGCTATAGATTTCATAGAAGCCGACTCAAGGATCTATGTCAAGAGTTAATTTATTTTGAAACTCCTGTAATTACAAAATCCTTTGTTAAGCACTTCTATTGCCAACTCTTTGAGTTTCTGGAACGTTGGAAAGTGTTTTTGAATCGATTATATTTTTCAGGTATGGTTCCAAAGATAAGAATATGGCTGCCAGCGTCTGTGTTTCCCTACTACCTACAACCCGTTAACCTTTTCGTAGACATCATCCATCATGGCGAGATAGAGGTATACCTAGACAAACAAAAAGTTTTTTACGACCATAAACCTTACCCTATGACGTCCCGGCAGACAAGGTTTAGGTACTTCCATTCAACAACGACCTTCTTTTCTTTTAAAAAGTTACTAACTAAAATATATTATTCACTTGTTCAAGGAACAAAAAAAACACTTCTCACCTTAGCGTCGTGCAAAATCTGAGATACCATTTTCTTGTAAGTTACCAAAATCCAAATCTCGACCGTATCGCAAAAATGTCCAAAAGAGAAATATCTCTTCGATATAAAACCTGTCGTTTTCCATTAGTTCCCCTTTTGGTGCCATTAGTGTATTGGCACTGTTTTATCAAGTAGGTAGAAGTCCCTAATGGATGTCAATTAATATGGGCGACAAGTACACAGGCTGACTGGTAAAACGAGGGACGATAATTTGTTAGGTCTGTTTCCAAAATATATTAGGAGTAGGTATTCGATTCTCAATAGGAATTCGTTCTAAATGATGATAAAAACATGAATAATTATTACCCAATTAAATAAATTTATTGTAGATACTCTTATTTAAAGAAAGAAAAAAATGTTTAATCTGCACAAACAAAACGCACATTACATTTTTTTTTTTTAAATACTTAAAATATACGCATACAACGTAGTCAAAAGCCTCGTAATCAAGCTTAAAAAATGTTGTCAATTTTGTCCATTGCTTGATGTCAGAGCCAGGGACCAAAGACAACACACATTAATTGACATTGACAATTTGAGGTTGACATTAATTCATATCACATCTGACATTGGCAGAATTGTCGACATCGGCACCATTGCCATAAAGAAAAATAGAATAGAATAGAGAATACAAATCAATCCGTGATGTGCCCGCGACACTGGCATAATAATATGACAACAAAACAACGTGAAAACAACAACGATCAAAACAAAATGCCAATTGCATAGTGGAAAAATAACTACTTTTGTAACAAACAAACAACAATAAGTACAATTTTATGCATATTTATGCATGTACTAAGCAGTATGCAGAGAGGAATGATTTTGAACTTCAAGTTGGTTTTTAAGTAATCTGTGCCTTTTGTGTTACGTTTGTCATGAGCCTGGTGTGGTTGGAACGGCACACAGTTTTCAAATATTAAGATTTTATTTGCGATTCTTGCAATATTTCTCTATGAAAGGATAGTACTCATCGGAAGCTTCACGGCTTTGTTTTACAAAAATTCATTGTGCGAGCTTTTATTACGCAACTAACATTCATTTGCGAAACGAACATTTTGGTGAGTACGTGAATCCAAATTCGAAAAACAAAATTCTCTAGAAGACTCGCGAACGAAGGTTTGCTGAGCAAAACCGCGAAGCGAATGCTCGTGGTGAGTACCGTCTATACATAGACAAATAACAACACCGAGCAATCTTATTAGATTTAATAATAAATTAATTACTAAGGTGAGTATACCAGACCGTATTCAAAATAATGTAAATGATACTTTAATTCGTTACACATATAACGAGCATAAATTACTGTCTTTACGTTTGTCCCTCGTTTAACCAGTCAAGCCATAAATGCGACGTTTAATAAAGTGGTCAGTTTACGTAGGCATATCAGCTCCATATAACGAAGTTGGTTTGTCCAATTGATTGGTCGTTGTAACGGACCTTTTATAAACAGCTTTATATTAACCGGCTGACTACTACTTCATTGAATTCATTAATTATTATCTGACTGTTTTAAGCTTTTAGTTATCCACATTAATGTTTATTGTTGATCATGGACTGCTCACGCAAGTACATTTTAATGTGAATATTCCAACAATCATGGTATGGCGAATAGACTAATGTTGTCAAATATTCTTTCGCACAGGTCGATCAATCATGTTAAGCTACGCTGGCCGCGGTTAGTCTATGGATGGGTGACCATCTTTACATACCGAGAGCCCTTTGTGCCTCGGAAAGCACGTTAAGCCGTTGGTCCCGGCTGTCATTGGTGGATCTTTGACAGCCGTTACGGGTAGTCAGAAGCCCGAAATTCCGACAACCAGTCTTACAAGGGGTGTCGTATTACCCAGTAACTGGGCTGTGGGACTCCGCATCAAAGTTGCTGTTATCTACTTGCCATTAAAAAATGTATATAAATAATTATGTAGGTAGTAAAGCACCAAAAACTTAGGCACCTGTCCCACAATCGAGCAAATCAACAACATTTTCAAAAAAAATCTCGCTTTAGAAACGTACAAAAGATTGTAGTTTCCGTGATACAAAAATGAATAGTTGATCGCTGACTGTTCACACCGCTGCTGATTACTCGTTAGTGCGGCGACAAGAGCTTTCAAAGAGAGTAAGTGTGCATACACACGTCAACAGCAGAGGCAACGGCAGCCGTCGACAATCGTCGACACGTCGTTGTCGGTTGCAATTACCTCTGCCGTTGACGCATGCCTCATGTGTATGATACACTCAGTACTCGCTTCGCTGGCAGGACACTCACTGAGGCTGAGTTCACACAAACAAAAACTTTCAAACTCACGCTTAATACACACGGCTACACATCAAGCTATACATTTCCAGTTTAAGCTGACCTCGCATTGTATAGGTTTTTCTCACAATCAGAAGTCAGCTTATACTAGTTCTGTATAGCTTGATGTGTAGCCGTGTGTACATGCGCATAGCAGCAAGTAATCGCTCATCGCCGTCGCGCTCCTCGTTGCTCACCAACTCGTTTTTGGGATCCGTAACTCAAAATTAGAAACGGAAACCTTATTAGATCACTTCGTTGTCCGTCTGTCTGTCCATTAGTCAAGACTCTTTTTCTCAGGAACGAGTGGAGTTATCAAATTGAAATCAATATGAAATACTCAACAAGGCTGCAATCCCTTGAAGCAGTGACGAAATCAAACTTCTAAGTCAACGCAATGTTTATGTTCCGAAATCAAAATCTATAGGATACCTACTTCCCGTTGACCTAGAATCATGAAATTTGGCACAAAGCAATGTCATGTAGCACAAGTAAAGGAAAAAAAAAACCGAAAGCCGCTTTGAAGTTACATTACAAAAAAAAAGTAATTTTAAAGCAATTTACTTATCAACCTACAGTTTAACATTGGCTTAAAACGTTTTATTTAAAAAAAAAAACAACATATTAACTTAAATTTTTCTATGAAAAGATTACTTACAAAACTATTTGTAACCTTGTTAGCTCTACTCACTTCTCGTCAATCGCCGGTAGTGGGACAGGTGCCTAAACCAGTCCTTGACATGTAAACAGCCACCGAGAATCAATTTTATTATAACGTCAGGTAATTCCATTTGTCCTTAGATACCTACCGACTAAGACACTAATGGAAAATAGTTATAGGTTTTGTACCAGCATTAATTAAATTGCCTTTCTCCGTTATTGGTGTACTTATGCATTAGCAATTTATTTATGAAAATGGCTTCCATAAATCTCTTGTAGGAGACTTCTTTATGTGTTTTTTTTATTTAATTTCTCATGTGATAATGGAAATGGATTTTGTAAAAGGCATGGGTGTGTACTGAATACATTAACGTCAAGATAAGTAATGTTAAATTACGTAAGTGTTTCTGTTTTTCCGAGTGCCGCCGTAGGAAATGTTTTCATTTTATTTGTTAAGTAAGTTTATGCTTAACATTTCAAGTTAAATACTTGAGCATTTCTCTTAGAAATAATTATTTCAATAAAGTGGGTACCTATCTAAAATTACATAAAACTTATCCTAAAACAAAGTTATAAAAAGGATATCCTGACATGCTTTTATTAAAAAAATACCGTAGCTATCGCGGGTTTTTTTATTTATTTTCTTTCACCAATAATTTTTTTAACATCTTTTATGATATCGTTAAGTAAAGTATAATTTCTTCTTGCCTGAGATATGAGTTATTTTATAAAGTTCGTCTTTTAAAATACCGTCAGAAAGAACACTTAAATTCTCTTGATTCACCGACCCTGTTTAATTGACTACCGACTTAAATTGCCCGTATATTAAAATTGCAACTGTCGTTATTTAACTATTATATGATATTGCTATTAGGTAGGTATACAGCAAATTAACGCAGTATGTCAATATAAACAAATTATTTCCTAGACTCTAAAAGAAATGGTTAACCATATATTCAAAATCAGCTGCATGCATAGCATGATGAGAATCAGCACTTTTGAATGTCAAAATTATTTTCATAAAGTTATTTACTCAAAATTATTTAGCTAAAGCACTAGGAAGTGGCGCAACAAACTCCCCAGCAGCGCAGCTGTCTGTTCAGTTAGAAGAACTTGATTCTATACAAACGTAAGTATAGGCCGACCGCTTAACTGAGACGTTGCCTGAGGTAGCAGCGCGGTGCGGGAGGGGTGTGGTGACGTGACGCGAGAGCTCAGTGATTCGTCAACTTGTGACAACTATCACCCCTCCCGCACCGTGCAGCTATTTCAGGCAACATCTCAGTTACTTGCACGAAATACAAAACATTAAATTAACACATAGGATACTTTTTATCCCGATATTCCCACGGTATCGAAACTAACGCGGATGAAACCACGGGGCGCTGCTAGTAGATAATAAAAATGTAAACATAATCCTTACTCAAATATAAGCCTCCAGGAATAAAGGGTGCCCGCTTACATAATTGCAATGCTGCATTATGTTCATCCTAAAGATGTAACTTGAAGTCACAAATGATAAACTAACATTACATGCTGATAGATCAATAAACGCGGTTGTCATTTAAATTTTGCAACGAACACCCATTATTAAGGCGCAGTTAAACGACTTCTAATGATTTTAAATTCAACATCACGTCTAATCGACCGGACTGATGTCTTTGAAAAATATAAATGACTAGACCATTTGCTTCGTAATTTGATATGTGAATATTTGCAATTATATTTTTTTAACATAGTGTAATTAATTTGTAAAGTAATGTCTACCGCGGACATAAAAACGATAATCACGCAAACACTATCGGGTGTATTTTCATAAAACTTTCACCATATAAAAGACAATTTAATTCCCCGAATTTTAGTATACGGTTTTTATTTGTTTGGTGTTTGATAAATCAACAATAGATGATTGTTTCATATTTTGCAATAAATTACCAGCGTTGTGTCATCGCGCATCTCTTTCTTTTCTATGCAGTCCGATAGTGACCGCGCTTTAGGTCATGTGGTCGCCTTAAATGTAATGTCAAATCTAATTATATTCGGCGTTCACTGCTTGCAGTAGTGTTAATTAAATTGTTAGTAACCTCAAACCACGGAGTTGGCAACTTGTGTGGATGAAAGTTATTAATTTAGAGTTTACAGCAATGTGTAGCTAAGTTACCTCATAAGACGTCACTGTAAGGGGCAAAGTTCAAGTAACTGTCTCGACTTAGAAATTAATTTTAAGTTACGCTGATTGTTTTTAGAATATGACTTTTTGAAGGGTAAAGAGACTTTAAATTGTTATTAGATTTTAATTACAAAGAAAATTATTTAAGGTGCCTACTAGGTATGTGTTCCATTTAGGCAAGATTAAAGTATTCCTCTGTTACATGGGACTTAACCGATTGAATGCCGTAATTACAGACACAATTAAAACGCCATTGTGTCTCGCGTAGATCTACGTTGGTATATACGTAGGGTTAAACATAACTGGTGAAATGTGGTTGCATTAAAGATGCTCCTCCGTCTAATCCTTCGGACCACTTTTATCTGTTCTGTGCTTCGGGCAATACAGACGTACTGTTATAAAAGTTCTTGTATTTTGGTAAAGTCAAGGAAATAATAATGGTTTACCAAATTGATTACCAACTTAAATTGGCAGTATAGTCAAATCACAACTGTCATTCTTTGACAGTTGTTTAAAATGGCTTTAACACGGCAAATTGACGAAGTGTGTGTGTTCCCAAGTTCCCACTAAAGAACTCGGACAGTCACACACCCACAGAAAGAAAGGAGATATTTTATTTTTAACCGACACTCACCTGTCTGTACCATCGTAAAAATACACTTTTTTTATGGTATCCCGCGAAATTCTAATTTACTTAGGTTTTTTTGCAATGAGCAGGGGGCCTAAAAAGGCCGCTTTAGCAGAATCATAAAACAATTCATATCACACAATTTCATCTGTATGATAGTTTTGTTTGGAGATACGTAAAATGCTATAAAGGTACACCTCTGCCTAACCTTTCAGGGTTATATATGTGTGAAACTGTCAACAGATGAATTGCGTGATATGAATTGTTGTATGATTCTGCCAAAGTAGCCTTTTTAGGCCTCCAGGTCTGTGTATGTATAATTTTTATAAATAAATATTTGTTACGGCCGCAAATCATATATATGTCGCAGCCAACTGGTTAAATTAGCCGTTCAGTTAACTGCCTGGCCTTTAGAAGTAGTGCTCGCCTCGCTTCGCTCTCTCGGCTCGCACGCGCTTGATCACAGTTCGAGATCGATATACAACCTGATACTGACTTGTAAATTGCAATAAACATAAGATTTGAATTCGCGGCCTATCCTGACGCTTTGTCCTTAATAGACCCTTTATTTTAAAGGAAACAGCAGGTATTTGCCTTTCATCTATATTTCTTTCTTGTTTGTAGAAGCAGTTAGTTTACAACGGAGGAATCGAACGAACGACAGCAGCAATAAAGTCGTCCTTCTTTTGCTGGTGTCCTAAACACAAGTCAAATCTTACTTTGGGTGCCAGAGTTCATCGTTAATCAATCTTTTCCTTAGTTGTAACGCTGCATAGTGTTTAGAAAAGTGTCTTTGTACAACTGAAGTTAATAAATCATGGACAGCGGGATTGTCCGAAAGGGTTACCGCTGCCCCGGAACATAAAGGGCTAAGGAAGGAACACGGATGGATTTTAGTCAGTAAGAGTCTGACACTCCCTTCCGCTCCACCCAGAGCGGGAGGGGTCATTTGATGATTTCCCATCCTAAAAAAAAAAAAAAAAAAGTTAATAAATCTTTTTTTTTTTTAACAAATTTAGTGTTGCCGAGTCCTCAGACAACTGGGAAACAGTAGGTACAGTGAATTAACACCGCATTTTACTCTTCTTTTTCTTAGCGTGTTGATGGTAATCTAAATTGAGTTGGCTCAGAATTCGGGTACGAGTTCAGCGAGTTTCATTTAACCGGGACAGCGGAGCAGTCCCTTCTAAAAGCTACAAACTCAATCTCCTATGCCGTCTAAGAAAGTTACGATACAGCTTCGATCAACAGCATTAGATTAAGTATTAGTAACAAAAACACATCGCTGAAGTGGCCACGATTGCATATTATAACTTACATTGCACAATGCAACCTGCCAAGAAACTGATATCGACATTTTCAATACTGTTGCTAAATTAAAGAAAATTTTATCTAATTCCTTCTTCAAGCGGAAATAGTTATTTCTCAGTTTTTATCCTATATAGGTACTTAATTATAGTCTATTATCAATTTTCTGTTTCATATGATTATTATGTACTATATATTAATAGGTACCTATATATATTATTTATGATTAAGTATATAAATAATTATTAGAGGTGGCGACTTGTAATTGGCCTCATTTTGTATAATTTATTAGATACTTACTGTATCTGTTTAGCTGTAAGTTTTCCTAAAATAAAATAAATTGCAATATATTGACTGCATTGATTGCAAATTAAACGTATTTTTAAAATAAGACTAAAAGTATTGATGGTAAAATAAAACATAATTTCTAAGCAATATAAAGGTTGAAAAAACTATGTTGCATTTTTTGATGCCCTCATCGGTAATCTAGTACTATGGTTGATCGAATGGATACACAATTTTAATGCATTATTGTCCTTTGTTGTTGCTTTATCACTCACAGACATACCTAACTTTGACAGATCAATAATAACGACGGCATCCAATTAGAGTAGCATAACCTATATTGTAGTATAGAATAACAGATCTCATTGACCTGATTACTTTGTCTGTCGCGTCACGTGCAACGAGGAACCTAACATAATTAATTACAACGTATTTGTTCCCTAGTTGGTCTAATTAGTTTGCCTTGATTAAATCATACGTTTGTTATCTACAAGATACCCGATTTCATTATAGTATGACAAGCCACCCGAACTTGCAACGAACGGTTTTTACGAGTTGACAAAACATCGAGATTTCTATTAGAGTGGCTTGTGGCTAAGTAATAACAGCCGCACTGGTCGATCGATCAGGTTAAGCTACGCTTACCGCAGTTGGTCGGTGGATGGGTGACCATCTTCAAATACCAAGACCCCTTCGTGCCTCGTAAAGCACGTTAAGCCGTTGGTCTAGGCTATCATTCGTGCTGGAGCTTTGACAGTACGGGTTGTCAGTAGCTCAAAAGTCTGACAACCAGTCTTACCAACGGGTATCGTATTATCCAATAACTGGGTTGTGGAGAGAAATCCTGCATCTCACAAGCAGAGTTTACCTCATAAATAGCATAATTATACAACGGCCCGATATGAATCATCGGGCAGTTGCCCGCCAGACACAACACCCGTCTGGTCGGAGGATCCTCCCTTTTCTATAGAGGATGAGTGAACTTTACACCCTGTTCCTCATACCTCTATATATCTAATAATAGATTTATATTATTTTATATTTAAAATGTCATTGGAAGCAAGTTAATTAAAATAACTCTAAAACAAAAGGGTCCTTCCGATAAATAATAAATAAATCCTAACTCGTATTAACCCCACGGCACTTAACGAACTCATTTAAATTAGTTTAGCTCATAAAGTTTAGTCCGAGATCAAGAGTAAACTAAAGTTAAATTGTTCAAAAAAAATATGACTGAATTTGGTACAGGCTGCTGACCATGCTATCATCATCACAACATAGTTGGAAAAAGGCTAGGCAGATTCTGCCTGCGACTATCAACGTCAAAAACTTGTTACGAGAATTGGCTTTCAGGTCGTGAAAATGATAGAAAATGTTGGTGGGTCAATGACCGCTACAGTGGTAGTTTTGTAATATTTTAGGAAAATGTAAAACTTTTTTGACTATCCCTAAGAATTCATTATTGTTAAATATACCCATTTTCCCATATCTTGATTTGTATAAAAAAAAAAAAACAAACAAATAAAACTGTCCTCCCAATATAATATAAATACATTTAAACATAAAAATAAACTATCTTGTTTTCCACGATATCTATATTTCACAACAATACAATAATGGCAGCACCCATGTCGGGGAACACATTTATCTGTCTGCTTGTCTACTTAAATGTATATCAAATATAGTGGTGGAAAGTTTTTAAAGTAGCATTTCTATAAAATGAATGACTATTTGAACAGTTTCATACTTTTATGATGTTGATTTTAAGCATTTATTTTAGTTCAAATGCATATAACTGTAGGAATTTTTATTTTCAGTCTGGTTGTTAGTCAACAAAGGCTCGTTCATATGCATAGCAGGTGGGTTTTTTATAAGTCATAAAACTGTTAAAGATTATTATAGTAAATATGAACAGCAGTGTAATCCTCTCTGGTAATTATTACAATATCACATGTATAGTTTTTGTAATGATGAAAAAAACTTCAGACTCAGAAGCCCGAAAGTCTGACAACCAGTCTTATCAAGGGGTATATGTATTAACCAGTAACCGGGTTGTGGAGGTCAGATAGGCAGCCGTTCCATTTAAAATACTGGTATTCAGCAGCATCAGGTTAGACTGGAAGCCAACCCCAACATAGTTGGGAAAAGGTTAGGCAGATGATGATGATATCTGCCTGATGTCTATCTTATACTTTATCTTTATCTCTAGGTTTTATTTTTATTTTTTGCTTTGCTTATTTTATTGTAAATTTTGCATAGGTCCTAAAAATTATGATCACTACCTATGGCTGGCAATTGAATGTACGTTTGGAGTATTTAATAATTAGAGTTTCCCCTCTTTAGGAGCAACGACTGCTTTCGCAAAGAATTGATTGCAAAGATGTCTACCTCGAATGCAAAGCCTAATTAATCAAGCTAAGCAATTACACGTGTGATTTGAATATGTTTGTGTTCTGTGTCTTCATTTACTCGGCTATTTTTAATAAGGTTTATAACACCAATACCATTTTACATAGCTCACCCCACGGGATATTAACGCGCACTGGGTTTTCAACTCTCGGTGTGGAGCCGAGCGTTGAGAATCTAACAGAGCGCGTAACAACGCGTCAAAAAAATGCATTGTTGGATTTTCAACTCTCGGCGGTTAGCAGTGCGTTAAAAATACACTGCGCGAAAAATAATCGCCGCGGGACAAACGCGGTCGTGCGAACTTGTCATGTCAATAATTTGGCAGTCAGTAATATTTCAAAACCCACATTAATAATCCGGTTATTAATGTTCCAGCTAAAAGTTTTGACCAATAATGGTTGAAAGTTGAATTTCAAACAAATTGACTTATCGGAGGACCGCACTTAGGTACTTAATTGAATATCCATAATCCGAACTGAATTGTTTCCATAATTTTATTTTATGAAAACTTTTGAATCGGTTTTTGTACTTAGCATACATTTTATATTTTAATTGATAAACTCGACGCAGTACTAAAACGTTGCTAGTTTTATTTATTTAAATTTCATGAAAGTCATACAAAAGACAAGGAAATTTTGTACATATAATATTACGAAACCGTCATAGTTTTAATATAATATGGGTTATTCAGAAGCGCTCTTAGGGGTTTCCTGTGCCAAAATCGGGGAAAATGCATGAAGTCCTACAAGACGGGGGGCCCGCCAAAGAGACGTTCCATATTTTTTTTTGTATACAACGTGAGGGAAAAAAAATATTATGAAAATTATAATATTGTTTTTTTTTGTGGCTAAGTGAGGGGCTTGTGGCTAAGTAATAACAGCCGAACGGGTCGATCGATCAGGTTAGGCTACGCTTGCCGCGGTTGGTCCGTGGATGGGTGACCGTCTTTACATTCAAAGACCCCTCCGTGCCTCGGAAAGCACGTTAAGCCGTCCCGGCTGTCATTCGTGGATCTTTGACAGTCGTTACGGGTCGTCAGAAGCCCGGAAATCTGACAACCAGTCTTACCAACGGGTATCATATTACCCAGCAACTGGGTTGTGGAGGTCAGATATACAGTCGCTCTATGTAAAATACTGGTATTCAGCTGCATCCGGTTAGACTGGAAGGTGACCCCAACATATTTATTTTTCCTTATGGCACAAGAAACTTAGTTTACTGACAACTAAGGTTTGATGTTTATTTTCCAGAACTTCAAATATTAACATAATTTCAAAAGCTAACAGTCTTAAAATAATAATATGTGCAAGTATATAAAAAGGGGAGGGGAAATAATCAAAGGGCATCAAAAAATTTGTCCGCATCGCTGTCAACAGGAAACGTGCCCAAACGGCTGGCAGCAACAACAACAACAAACAACAACATCTACAAATAACGAAAGAAAGGGTCCAACCGAACAGCCAAACAAGCCAGTTATAGAATATAACTTTTTGGTATATTTCAGACCGGAAAAACACCAAAGAAGCAAAATCATTTCTTTTATTTATGTCTTCCTGTTATCATAACGACAAATTTGCAAATTGACAACATCATGTTTCTTTACCCTACTGATAACAATATCATGAATTCGCGATCTTAAAACAAACGCATTGTTCTCGTTCATAAGGCCATCACGAAAGCAATAGACTTTTTATTATTTGGCTCATAAAATAAGGAAGCAGTTGCCCGAGGCTGGCTCTGACCCGCCTTTGTACCGCCTTTTAATCAATTCACAAAAACGGCCTATGTAGATAATATATAAAAGTATTTCTTTTCTTTAGCGGCAAGTACCTTCTCGTTAGAAGTTTGAGACGAAAATGCAAAGTTATGAATTCTGGTGGTGAAAAGTTCTGAATTCAAACATATTTCTTTTTTAAAAGCTGAGATGGGTTTTTGTTAGCTAATTTATTATATTCTGTTGTAGCTTGAAAACAGATTTTCATTCATACATTAACTCAGCGCCTTCTTCCCATTTGGGTAGGCAAAATCTACAGAACGCCAATTGCCAAGATCCCTACACATATACCTATACAGTTTTTCATGTAGGTACCTAATTATATTGTAACGCTAGCAGAGCCCCGCGGTTTCACCGGCCCAAGTCTCAATCCCGTGAGAATATCGAAATAAAAAGTTTCCTATGTGTTAATCCTTGTTATAAAATACCTGTGTGCCAAATTTCATCCAAATCTGTACAGTAGTTTTTGCGTGATTGAGTAACAAACATCCAAACATCTTCAAAAACTTTCATAAGTGTGATATAATTATAGTATGGATGTAATAAACATGGCCTTATTAATCTCGTAATTAGCGAAGACTCGTCAAAACCCTGTATTTTTTTTGAAAACTCATTAGTTTATAATTCCTCAGTAAAAGCAATAAATTAATACCTATCCCAGTGCGCAGTGGTAGCGATTAACAACGATACCAGTCATTAGTCAGGTCATGCCTCGTTGATCGTCTGAATTAATTCCTATATATGCTCTGAGGGTAGGTAGGTACTGTAGAATGATGATATTGATCCCGTATTTATGGTGATTACATCACTACACTGGCTCATCACCAAGCCAGGGCACTCGTGCATACTTCACTTTCTGATGTGTCCCGCCATTCGTGGCGTGACAAACAGTTGACATTAGAAAGGGTTTACATATCTTTTATATAGATACCTATACTACAAGTACATTTTAAGTTTTTTTTTTAATAAGTACCAATAGTGGTTTATGCGGAATTAAACATAAAACCAAAAAACAGATCGAATTCAGTTTTACAGCTCTTACGAGTAGCTAAGTTTCACTTTGTTAACTATTTGCCTTTTCGCAGCGATACTTTAAGCTATCTTTATTCAGTCACAAACCAAAAGCGATCGAATTTATGACATGGTTGCGCGATCACTCAAATCGCGTTTATATCATCATCATGATCAGACTACAGTAGTCCACTGCTGCATGGACATAGGCCTCTTCAATTGCTCGCCATTCAGCTCGATTCTCGGCAACTCTCATCCAGCTGCTACCAGCCATCCTGCGAAGACCGTCGCTTCACTTAGCCTCCTACTTTACATTTGCCTATTCGCGGTCTCCACTCAAGAACACGTCTACCCCAACAGTCATCAGTTTTACGTCTAATATGACCGGCCCATGGCCACTTCAGCTTGCTTATTCTGTGAGCTATGTCGACCACTTTGATTCTATGCCTGATCTCCTCATTTTGGATTATATCCCGCAGCGAGACTCCAAGTATATCGCGTTCTATAGGTAGCCGAACGAACTTAAATTTATGGATTAACCGTACCATTAGTATCCACCTTTTGGCTCCGGAAGTCATAAGTCGCATTGGTTCATCAAAATTCATACAAAAATTATTGTGTTGATCGCGTACTCCCGCGAGGTTCACTGTTGGCGTTCCTCGTTCACACATTATCCTTCTTTCTTTCTTTACTTATGAAAACGAGTGTTTTCACACACACACTTTTATCTTTTGGGGATTGTAATGGAAAATACTTCTAAATTAATGTAAATTTATAGGTAGGTACTAACTATTGGCAAGTAAGGGGTATTTTTGCGAAAAACTGAAAGTAAGCAAGTGTTTTAGGCCATGGAACTTTCGTGTATTTTTTTCCATTTATTTTAAAAGAAAAATGTTACGAAAAAACCTTGTGTACAATAATATCGGGTTTTTCGAAGCATCCACTTTTTTCGATGCTTTATTATAAAATTTCTCTGTGATCTTTGATAATGTTAACATCGTGGAATAACGAAAATTTACAAAAGGCTCTTTTGTGTACATTTCATCAAGAAAAAAACTACTTTTTCTATCGCACTAAACACATTAAAGGACTGTCAAGCACAGTTGCTCTTCCTTAGTAACTCAGTCTTTTATTAACCGACTTCAAAAAGGAGGCAGGTTATGATATTATATCTTCGGCGATCTTCATCTGCCCAGCTTTTTCCCAATTATGTTGGGGTCGGCTTCCAGTCTAACCGGATGCAGCTGAATACCAGTATGTTACCTTCAGACTCCAGACTGCCAGATCTGACAGAGTTACCGGGTAATACGATACGATACTAGGATGTAAATTGTTGATGTAACAAGTAATATTATACTCCTATACAAAAAATCTGAATTTCCCTAAGGGCATGTGACACACACATTTTGAAGTTCGTTTTAATAGCCTATTGTCACCAACGGGGCACTAACCTAGACTTCGGGCTCGTACTGGCTTTACAATATCGCCACAGTTACCTACGAGTTATTCCAATATAGGTAGAATTTTTGAGATGCAACTTCAGGCTCTAATACTCATAGCTAAGAAAGTCGCCCTAAAGTTCCTTCTTAAAAATTCAACCCGCACAGTTCGTTTCGACATAAAAGAAGAGACATTTTAATATTCCGACTAAGACATAAGGGTTCCACGTAAGTAATTCTTGTTCCAGTTCAATCATGCATTCGAGATGTAATTGCTATCGACTTTTTATTATTAAATCCCGTTCCAATCAAGCATTTAATACCCGAAATAATCGGAATTGGTTCCGTTCTGAGTACTGAGTGGGTTTCGAATTTTTCGATAACCTTCTACACGGTTTTATTAAATTTATAGGTATTTAAATAGACATTCCATAAGTACTATGTGCTGGAGGTCTGCTTCGCTAGTGATTGAGTGAGTTCTTGATAACTTTGTACCCTAAAATCAACTCTAAAACTCCAGGTTTTTAATAGGTCTTCAAACTACTCAGATACTTAGTTTGTTGTCTATACTTGTCGGGTAATTATGTAAGGTACTTACAATTGCAACGTCATTTTAACAATTCAACGACATTCATTGTGTTATTTACGCTGTCGAGCGGATGAATTTTTTTTAAACATACAAAGCAATGGCATACACATATGTGACATCCACCAACCCACACTGGGCCCGCGTGGTGGATTATGGCCCACTCCCTTTCACAGAGAGGAGGACTGTGTCCCAAATTAACAGCCCAGAACAAGCCTGTACACAATATTATGTTGCAGGAAAAAACGTTACCAAAAATTCACCATTCATGAATCATGACCCAATAATAACATCGGAATCAGTTGCAGTTTTACATACATTTCAACAAAAGCTGCAACATGAATATATTGAATATTCGCCTCCAAATCCTGAAATTCATAGTTCCCTCGGAACAATGAATATTTGACATATTTCATATGAGCAATTCATTCGACAATAGTATCTAACGTAGGTGCATTGGTAACGTATGTGGGTTGTCGTCGTATGTGGGTTGGTGTGTTGGTTGGTGGTGGTGATGAAATATGGGCATTTATGCAATGAAACGTGGAAACCAGTGTGATACAAATGTAGATGCTGTTGGTATAATAGAGACGTTCGAGAATGCCTTCAATAAATAGCCTCGACGAGAGGCGATACTTAAGTGTTTGTACACACGAGTGGCTTGTGTCGACAACGTGCAGCTCGTGTATTTGAGCACCGAACTCAAATACATGGTCGGGACGTTGTCGACAGCAGTCCCCGGCGGGTTGACGGCGGCCGTTGACGTGTGTAAAGAAAGAAAAAAGTTCATTTCTACACAGTCGTGTGAACCCTAATACGTCCGGCGTAGGTACCCTAGATTGGCAGCCCCCAACCATCTTGCTGACTGGCTAATGTTCTTTTACGACAGCATGAATATGAACTATTCACATATTATTACTAGCGTCTGTCCGCGAGTTAGCCCGCGTGGATGTTGGAAATTATCCCACGGAAACGTGCTACCGGGGCAAAAAAAGTACCCTATGTCCTTACTCAAGATGCCATCTATCTCCTTGCTAAATTTTATCGAAATCCGTTCAGTGATTTAGGCATTAAAAGGTAACATATATACAGAGTTACTTTCAAATTTATATTTAAACTAGCAGCGCCCCACGGTTTCACCCGCATAAATTTCCTGTGGGAATATTGGTATAAAAACTATCCTATGTCCTTTCCTGCTACTCAAACTACGATCTAAATCGGTTCAGCGGTTTAAGAGTGAAGAGGTAACAGACAGACAGACAGACAGACAGACACACTTTCGCATTTATAATATTAGTACTTATGGATAATATGATATGATGAATATAGTTTTTTACAGCTAGAAAAACGTTTGTGCAAAGGCCCTTATCATTATAGAATATTTTAAGCAAATTAGGTTACTACGAGAAACTTGTCCTTCTCTCCCATAAATAGAGCATGTATTTTCAGGCCAGACAGATCTCGACTGATCTCTTTCGTTAAATATTCTGCAGCATATATACTTAGATGATTTAGGGTCGGTGCTATCACTAAGGGGCAATGTTTTATTTCGATAAACGAGCCTTAGGGCACCATTATGGGTCTAAAACGAGTAATAAAATAACTTTCCATCTTAAGAGGGATGCGTTTAGGTCTCGTAGCCCGCGAAATTCAAAATTTCTTACGTTTTTTTGCAATTTTCAGGTCAGGCTGTATGTGGGCCATAACAATAGATCTTAATCATTTTTTTTTTCTTTTCAGATGCTGATTTTCCAGCTTGGTGTCATCATCCAGTGAATTCCTTCGAACAGCAGATCTGAACCCAGCACTTATGAAGCGCAAACTATGCAGGACATCGTTTAACTGCGAAGACATGGAGGAGCTTAATGTGGTTAGTTATATTTACCTTACTGACTTCTTTGCATCATCATCAATTCAGCCGAAAGACGTCCACTGCTGGACACATTACAGTGTTTATTTCATCATCATAATCAGCCTTTAGCAGTCCAATGTTTAAGATATGCTTCTTCAAATACAGTCCATTGTACTACTGGTGTACTGTATCTAAGATGGATAAATGAATTCTATTCTATTCTATAAGCAAGCTGAAGTGGCAATAGGCCGTTCTTATTAGCTGTAGAACCGATGACCGTTGGGGTAGTGTTTTTGAGAGGAGACCGCAAATCAGCAAACGTAAGGTAGGACTCCTTCAGGCTCGCAAAGATTTTTGCAAAGGTTTTCACTTCATCGAGCCTGAAAGAGTCCTACCTTACGTTTGCCGATTTGCGGTCTCCTCTCAAAAACACTACCCCAACGGTCATCGGTTCTACAGCTAATATGAACGGCCTATTGCCACTTCAGCTTGCTTATAGAATAGAATAGAATTCATTTATCCATCTTAGATACAGTACACCAGTAGTAAACATTAAAACGTAAGTAGTTATAACTAAAGTAGGTACTTACATAGTTTCTAGGTTTTTAATGTACACTCACTAAGTTTATAGGGTACACTTGCACAAATACACAGTTACTTATTCTGTAAGCTAGTCTTCTATACCTCAGAAAGTGTCAATTTGCTTCTTTTAAATTGCTTTAAATAATAATCCTACTTATTATAAATGGGACATATTGTGTTTGATGGTTTGCCCTACTTACACGCAGCAGCGAAGCCATGAACCGCAATGTTTTTTGTACTGAGAAAATTTATGGGACGGAGAGTGAAAAAAGCTTTTTATACCAGTATAAATATAGGGTTCCTGTGGGATACATTCATAGGAGCGCAGGCGCGGGTAAAAGCAGCTCATGCATGTAATAAAAGAGTAAACGTCCGTGCAGTGCTATTTTGGCCGCGTTACCAACCTTGCTGAGTAGCTAAGCTTTCTACCACGGCATGAAGTAATTTTAATACAGGGTTGGATTGCAGGGACGCGTAACTTGTTATCTTGAATTTAGTACCTACATAATTCTGAACTTACGAAAAATGTCAACCAAGGGGCGTCGAAATTTTTCGTATGTTATTTAAAGAAAATTCTGTTTAGGTAAGTCTTACCAAGGGGTATCGTATTACCCAGTAACTGGGTTGTGGAGGTCAGATAGACAGTCGCTCCATGTAAAATACTGGTATTCAGCTGCACCCGGTTAGACTGGAAGCTGACCACAACATAGTTGGGAAAAGGGTAGGCAGGTGATGATTAAAAAAAAAGTGCTATTGCACTTTTTTTTAAATCATCTTCAAAAAAAATCTGTTTAATTGTATGGAACAGTTTTTTTTTTTTAAGTAACTTACGAAAAGTTTAGGGTTCTAAAATCATGTGCTGGATTCATGGTTTCAGTTTGTATGTGGATGTCCCTGACACTTTGTATAGCTCGTACTGACACACGAAGAGATGCTACTTGTTAAGTATCTAATGACATAGCACAGGTAAACCAATTATTACCGTCTTCATTACTCCACTTGTTTATCAAAATCTTAAGTTTACCTATCGAATTATCTAAATTAGAACACGACTCGTTCAACATGGTCGCTCAGTGTTTATTTAGGACCGGTAGCTTCAATAGCGACCTCTCTTTACAAAGTAAATGTGTGAATTTCGTGATTAGATGCTTCGTGTGTGGATCCCGAATAGATAGGTAGATTGTGTTTCCCTGAATTATGTGACACACTCTAAATTTAATAAAATAGGGTAGTCGGATCACAGCCTTCGGGTACCTACTTAGTGTGCATACACATGCGCGTCACGCGTCAACGTCGGAGACGACTGCAGCCGTCGACAAGCAACGTCCCGCTCTATATTTGCGGTGCTCAAATACACATGCGGGACGTTGTCGACGGCTGCAGTTGTCTTTGTCGTCGACGCGTGGCGCTCATGTGTATGCACAATAAGGTATATTTAAGAGGACTAGAATATACCGTAAATTTCGTGGAAATACCTATCTTGTGGCATACGTATCTTTGATAATTTTAAAGTCTGCTTAGACCCGGTTTCACCACAAATCACTAAATACGTTTAGCGCTAAACATATATATAAGACATCGTGTCCTCTTCAAACGATTGACAGGAACAGAACAGACTGCCATAGATTTAACGATTTAATAGTAGCGACCAAAATACCCAGAAAATGCTTTCCAATTTCAGCCTTACGTTACTGGCTCAAACGAGTTTTAATATTAAATTCTGTACTGTCATTACAAAGGAAATTACAAGATATTGAAATTTTCAAAACCCGATCCGCTGTTATGAATAGGTATTAAATGGATGGGGAAGAAAGCGTGATTCACCAACAGGTAACGGAGTAAAGTGTCGATGCACACATCCATAAATTTAATTTAAGTAAGAGTCTAAGTTACAATCTCGGAAGTAAAGGAGTATTTTATCACAGTTTTGATTAATAGAATAATACCAAAAGAACTGCGAAGTAACTGCGTAGTAAGCGTCTGTCAATTTATTAAGATAAAGTGTAAAAGTAGCAGTGTTATATGATTTTAGTCGCTGACTGTATTTCATGACAGTAATTCATTTCAGAAAAAAATCACATTCATGGTTCACAGAAACAATTTTTCAAGTGACTCTCGACGCCAAATGTAATCTATTGGACTCAAAACAAATCATATGAGCCCAAATTCAAAGGGTGAAGTAGTAACTAGTAGCCACTGAAGAGTTCCATTATACACCTTCTGGCTACATCATCAGATCAGCTCCAAAATAACAAATTATAGTTTTGTCTTCCAAACTACATACACATACAAAATTTCATTTCGATACGATAATTAGAAGAAGGATAAAGTTTACTTCTAAGATTTCGTTACATTGTTAGTTAGTTACAAGTGAAGCTGTTATAAGCGTGTTAAAAATAGAATATTCCAGAAATAAGTGTATCTTTGGGGTCTGTACTGATTGTACAACTAGCGCATAAAAGAAGCCATTTCACCCCGAGACGTTTATACCGCAGGCGAGGGTTGATAGTTAAGTGGTATAATATACACTCTGCTTTTTACTTCGATTGCGAGAAAATGAAACAGGCATAAAGAATGCTAAGAGAATAGCTTATTCCCGCTACTAAACTTTTTAAAAGTTTCTTTGTTTAATTTTCGACATGTCATTCGACTTGGGTACTTCATACTGCCAAGTCATAAAAACCTTTAATCTGCGACGTTTTATTGTGCGTTTGGCTGTTGGGCCTGATTATCTTAGTCTTAGAAAAAAAATACTTTAGGCACTCGAACATAATAAGCGATTTTATATCGCCTACGCACTACATAAACACGAACTTTTAGATCATGAGAAGTGAAAAAATCATTGTATCACAAACACCAGCGCCTTCCAAACTAGCATAAATATTTGGCTATTTTTACTTCGGCAGTAATATTGTAGAATATTGTACTTTTGGCTTGTAAAACATACGGAATAAACATGACCAAAACATTAAAACGTTCCGGTTCACTTTAAACTTTGACCCACAAGTTCTTCTCCATTTAATAGCTGCACTGCTATTCAGTTCACTTCACTCGCCGGCGCCAAAGGCACTCGCTCCAGAATCACTTTAGCCTACTTTAAGCTGAAATTACTCTTTAATAAACATTTTCAATGCAAACTAGGGTTTAATAGAGCAAGTTCATGCAAAATGATTGCTTCTAAATTAATAACTGTCACTTATTACACGGTGGCTAATAAAACGGTACCTTTCGGGGAAAAATAAAAAGAAATCATTCCCTACATAAACTCATGCTTTCTTCTCATGGGTAAAATTACAGAACGCTACCTGCTACAGTCCTTACACTCTCTTTAGTACGTAATAATCGTAACAGATGGCGTTCTGTAGTAATGCGTTGTATTGCCTGCTTCGTTGAGGTTTCATTCCATCTGATGCTATAGGGATTTACACTAATGACCGCTCACTCCACGCTCACTTCACCTAAGTTTTCACGGTGAGATGGTTACAGAATCGCACTGCAGGGCCCTATATCACAAAACTAAACAAGTCTAGAATTCTACAAAATTTAAAAAATTGCGTAACACAGAAATTACAAGAATGAAAATTGAACACTTTTCACAACAATTTGCATTTTTTGTTAGTGTTTTCCGTTATTATTATGTAGCTTAGAGATTTGTGGCACACACTTGTAAGGTTTATAGTAAATTGTAATTTTAAAGTTTTGTAGTATAGAGCCTTACAGCCCTGATAGTCATAAACGCACGCTGGTTGCGAGTACTACAGAAATAAACGTTTCATTTCATTTCATTTGAACTAAACAAATACCTAACCTCACTTCATTCTTTTTTTTTTATATGGCCTCTCGCATTTCAATCTATGGTGTTGTCGTCTGCTTAACCGGGTTTGCCTGTGGATGCCACAATGAGGTCCAGACCCGTGCTTCATCTAGTTTCTCCACCTGGGTGAAGCACGGGGACTAGGGGTCCCGTGCTCCAACTGATGATTACACTTTGCCTGACCCGGGAATCGAACCCAGGTCCTCATGCTCAGCAGTAGCGCTTGCGACCACTAGGCCATACGACGCCCTTTTGGGTATGGGTATGGGTATGTAAGCTGTTGAGATAATAATAATAATAATTTTATTTCAGAAAAAGTCCATAATTCCATAATCCATCATTTATTAATCATTCATATTCGTGATCCAAAATTTATTAGTAAAAAAACTATAACCATAAATAACAATATTAATATGAGATAATGCTCTGCTAACATAAACCGAACCCTTGATTCATAAACGTCATCAAAACCAAAGCGGCTAAGGTCGAGTTGGACAAGTTCATGGTTTACGGAGCTTTGTCGAACTCCAACTTGGCCGTTTACAATTATTAACAAAAAATCATGTAAGACAAGTCATGCTGGGCAGGGAGGGCACCGTTATTTTGTTCGAAGTTACGTTTACAACTAACAAGGAAAAAGAAACATGTTGATAATAAGAAAATAATTTATTGTAACAAGTGAACATTAAAAGAAAATTATTCTTTTATATAATTAGAAAAACTAAAATATATCTGGGAGTCATTTAAACTAGTCATAAAAAAACATAACAGAATGAACAATACAAGCAAATTATTCATGATTAACGTTACAATGGAAACACTAAAATACTAATTAGATATCATTAAATGAAAAATAATAAGAAAAAAGAACATCTTGGATTCATCTAAACTAACCATCCATACTAATATTATAAATGCGAAAGTGTCTGTCTGTCTGTCTGTTACCTCTTCACGCTTAAACCGCTGAACCGATTTAGATGAAATTTGGTATACAGATAGTTTGAGTCCCGGGAAAAGACATAGGACTTTTTATCCCGATATTCTCACGAGATCGAAACTTATGCAGGTGAAACTGCGGGGCGCTGCTAGTATAAAATAAAAACAGGATATGCACCCTGTTTGGGCAGATATGTGTAAGTGACAGTAATATAACTGTTCAGCTAAATACCGTTGATTAATCTCTACCTTACAAAAGGAAACGTGAAAAATACTGAGCAAAGAATTTTCTCTTTACAAAGTATTATTTAGATACAAAACACACAGCCGGTGCTGGACGGCTGTACCCTATCCTATACTACTTCCGACTTTATTAATTATAATTATCATATAATTATCAAATTATAAATGCAAAACTTTGTGAGGATGGATGGATGGATATTTGTTACTCTTTCACGCAAAAACTACTAAACTGATTTGTATGAAATTTGGTACACAGATAGTTTATAACCATGATTAACACATAGGATACTTTTTATCCAGATATTCCCACAGGATCGAAACTAACGCGGGTGAAACCGAGGGGCCATGCTAGTGTTTCATAAACGAACTAAGAAAACAATTTGAGATGAAAAAGATCAAAAGTGCAACCTGCACATCCAACATCAAAAATGCACTGTGATTCAGTGTCCTATAGGGTTAACTATACCATTTTCGTGCACGGAGGCGCAGCACGGAAGGGCTATACTGCTTCACCTATAATAATACAATAAAAATAGCAGTCGTGAAATAATATTAAATACTTAAAGGGATTCGGGCGTCAGTTTCTTTCTAAATTAAATTACATCACACCAATAATTATTATAAAGGCGAAAGTTTGTGTGCGTGTGTGTGTGTTTATATGTTTTGTTACTTCTTCACGCTCAAACGGCTGATCCAATTTTGATTATTGTCAACATTATGTTGGTTCCTTTTTTATTTCTATGTTTATAAATGTAATTGGTGTTTTACCGTTTTAAATAACTAGGTATAAATTAATAAATAATCAGCAGAAGAAATTAAATGCAATAAATACCTCAACGCAACCAATGTAAATTACCCTCCAAGTAATATTTTTTAAACTGACAACTGTCTAATATTCCAGGAGGATTAGTTCAGGACTCAACGCCATGTAGTTAAATAAGCTTTTAAATTAATTCTTCAGGCTGCTCATCTTCTCCCGCTTCTTGTTCTTTCCCTTTTTCTTCTACTTGAGTTTGAGCCTCATCGCTTACAGGGTAACCTAAACCCACGTCTCTAAATTCTTCCTCAATTCTGTAATAATGCATTTTAACGATATCCTCGTAGGCATTTAAAGCAGCTCGTCTTTCTTTTCCCTCAGCAAGAGTGGACTCCCATCGGAACTCCCTTTTATACGGATTCCTTTTGACCATTTTTGATGCAGTTTTTCGTATATAGTAATAATCTTGCATATACCCTCTTTTAAGTGATTCTCTATTTTCCGAAAAAAGACTCTGCCTTGGTTTTTGTGGCTTATCTATAGCTTCAGGGAAAAGAATAGCAACAGTATCATTAAAAATTGCTTTTTGGCTTTTCATGATTTCCAACATTCGTCTTTCTTTCTCTAAGCGCTGTGCTTCTAATTCTCTCAATGGTTTCTCGTGTTCTATTAACAATGTTCTGTTGATTCTTTTCTTAACTGCAATTGTTTTTTCTATTAATTTTTGTATGATTTTTTGCCATTTCTCTTCCGGGCCTACAATTTTCAATTTCTCTAATCTCTTTGCTTCAATTTCATCTTCGAGCTGTTTATCCATCTCTTCCTTTAGCCTACGCTTTTCTTCTTCTTTTTCAGCCAAAAGCAACCCTTCTTTTCTTTTTATTTCAAGTAAAACTTGAGGATTTTTCTTTATAAACTCGTTTTGCCAAGCTATAAAAGATTGCACAACTTTTAATTCTCTCGCTATCATAGCCTCCATGCGAACGGTGTAGCTTGGATTTCCTAACATGAATATCGGTGGATTTAAAAACATTCTAAATGAACCGTTAATATCACTTACTCCGATCATATTTTTGGTCAATGGTAAAGTATGAAGACTAACACCGGTGAGCATTGTCCCTGAAAGTGTCTGCACAGCAATGGGTTGGTCGCTTCTTAACAGCAGATCCCAGGTTTCAAGACCCCCTTCGGAATTAGTAATAAATATTATACTAGGTTTATACTGTGACCATGCCCCGTCCGTCAAACGGTAAGGACGCTTCTTCCAAATTAGTGGTCGACCCAATAATTTGTCAGACCAAATTGCAAATATTTTACCTCCTACTGTCAATGTTATAGAATCAATTATAGGATTTTTATGAGTGGCGACTACATTACCATCATGTATTCTACCTATGAATGTTATTTCAGCAAACTCCGAATTCACTGCTTCACCTGTGTTGAAGTCATGGCCTTCAAAAGTTGCTCGAGATACAGAACCATGATGCGAACCAAAATAATAAATTTTATTCATGTCTTCTTCTTTTTGTTCTAAAATTTCACACGAAAAATATTTTCTGCCAGTGCCGGTATTTTTTGGAGTATAAACATATTTTACACTTGGAGGAGTCATACCAAAACTCTGTATGGAATATCCCCAAGGAACTTCTGGTGGACATAATTTAAGTTTGTAGCATGGCTGTAAAATACGATCTAATATTTGAAAAGGTGAAACATCAGTTAACAATGCTGAAGGCCGCCGCAGAACTCTCTTTGATTTCTTCACTTTCTTACCTTCAACAAATCCTATGTTATCAACTGATATATTCCATACCAAAACATTTCCTTCAACTCCAGTAGAAATAAACTGTAGCGAGTATTTGTTATCCTCAATAGGCAACATTTTTCCAGTAGGTGTAACAGAAAAATTTGGTGGGAGCCATTTAATAGCAGTAACTGTATGAAAATGACAATTCTGTAGACTACTACAAACAGTAACACTTACTACCGCCATATCGTTCACAGGTTTCATCCAATTCATATGAGCGTTCATAGCAATTCGGTATCTTTCTCTCTTTTCGCTCAGAAGTTCAATTTTTTCGACATTTTCAAGCTTATTTGTTAAATCCCAAATTACTATTTGTCCACTTATTAAACCACCAACCAGAATATTTTCATTAAAAGGGCAAAATGATAGAACCTTGACTTCGCGGGGTGATTCCAAATACAGTTTTGGTATTAAGCTGTCTATATGACTCCAAATCAAAACAGGGTTTAAACCATAGACAGCCCTTTGAATTGGGTCCTGGCCTGAGACCGTAGGTATCTGCATAACAGATGGATGAGCATCACCGTATGAAATAGCTACAATACCAGACCACATTGGATGAAATGCTGCGCAGGATACAAACTTGTCTTTAGCCCTTACGTCTGCAAAACAAACATATTCTTCAAAAGCCATGGTACCAAGGGTATCAAGATGTATTTTGCTAGCGAGATTTGGATAGTCGTTGTAGTACATATCCATTACTGCGTTGAGTTCTATCATAGACTCAAACTCACTTTCTCGAGATGTTACGATACTATTGACCAATTTTATATAAGACGGTCGACGCGTACGTCTTAGTGCAGCTCTGTATGAAGCCAGTCCTACTTCGTCAAGTGGTAACTTTTGGTCATTATCTCCGTCATCCGAACTTTTGTCTTCATGATCTTCATTAGCTTGACTAGCATCACCGCCACCTATAAAATCTGCCATATCACCTAAAGAGTCCGCAATCGATTGTGTCCACATATTTTTTGGATATCTAAGCTGAGTTTGAGCAGCTCTGTGTACAACTGCTGGAGTAATCTGAGATTCACAATCTATTCGTCGTCGCATAACAATATTGAACTTCTGTCTGAACGGTTTTAACTCTATAAAGCCGTCCCTGACGGAGTTAGTATCCCTAATACGAAATTTATCAGGTTCATATTCAGTCGGAAACTTAGCCTTTACTTCTAACTCCATTAAAGCTCTTGTATTGACGGGTTTCAATTCGCAAATTTCTAAATCACTTCCCAAATTTATCCAGGGTCTAGGTTTCTTCTGGACAGCTTTTTCCAATTTTTTTTCCTGCCTTCTAATAAATCTTTCAGATTGCTGCTTGCAGTGATCCCTGGCTTTTATTGTACAACATACGTAAAAGTCGTCAGTGTGACTGGATTCATCTACTATGTAACCAATGAGCATGTCTGCGTCGCTATATTCCTCTATCTCCTTTCGTATTGGAAAAAATTCGGACATTTCACCACCTAAGATAATGGATTCCATAATTCTCTCCTTGCTTATGTATGTCCAAGGATACTGCGCATAAACGTGAATTCCTATTACTGCGTCTATTAAGATTTGTGTTTCTTCACTTAGTGTTATTTTATGTACGCCTTCCACTTCATATTTCGGAATAAATCTCTTTCTACGGGGTTGAGGCTGCGTGTCATAGGACGACATCTTAGTTTTGTGGGTTTGCACTGCAACCACTAAATGTAATTATAAATGTAACCTTCAATTTATAATTGTGTTGTTTGTGATTATAATGCAATGACTATCATATTGTAGTCTCTGCTAATGAACCAGCAATGTTTTTGCTTCAGTATTCTTTCTCCTTTGACACTGAATGACACTGAACTTATACATTTGGTAATATTATCTATGCACTGAACACAGAGTACTTTTTGACACAAGTGATACAAAGTGACACTGAAGTTCGAGATTATGACAGGTTCATAAGGTTCGTACACATGTTTTTTGCCCGTCGAAACGCGTCTAGAAACTTTTTTAATCTTAATCAAAATTGTATTATTATTTCCTTTATTTCGTTGGTTACATTGGTTACATACAATAAAAAAGCAGCTTTTTTATAAAATATAGGCCACTAGCCTATCAGCATTAGGAACATGGCCCAAGCTACTACTTTTCGATTCAAGCCCTAGATCCAGCCACGCAATGAGAGCTTCCTGAGATGTTGGTCGAGGCTCTTCGCTAATTTATCATTTACTGTAACGATTATTGGTACAATGACTGTTCCATATGTCGACAACCTCGTATGCTAAGTCAAGATACTTGATTTTTTTATCATCTCAGCTTCCACGAAATTCTCGTAATGAGGGACAGCGATATCAATAATCATTGCACAGCGCTCACGTCACTTTTATTATTAGCTATTTATGTCTCACTGCTAGCTAAAGACCTCTCACCTCTCTTTGTCCAGAGCTGCCAAAGACCAATATTTATAAAGGAGTCCAGGTCATCCCGCCATCTCCGTCTGGGCCTGCCGCGATGACGTTTGCCATTAAGCGGGAGCCATTGGGTAGTAAGTTTTGGCCCATTGATCTTCTGACATACAGCAGATGTGTCCAGCCCTATTCCGTTTAAACGTAGCAGCTTTCCGAGCGACATCTGTTATCTTAGAGATGGAATGGATTGTTTTATTCTTAACACGGTGCACAAATTTAATACTCAAAATATTCCATCTCATAGCTCTTTCATGAATCAACATTTTTTTATCTCCTTTGGTTATTTCGAGGCCAAACCGAACTCTCTTTCCCTCCCCCCTCCTCCTCATCTCTTTCTCTTCCTCTCTTCTCCTTCTTTTCTTATTCTCTCTTTGGGAACTGTAGTGTGAACGGAATATTATAAAACCAGTATTTCCTTGAAAACGAAAGAGTTTTTATTCGCTGGAAAGTGGGCTCGATGAAAAGCTGGCGCATTAGGGCCTGCGCCCCACAGAGTACTTTTTGAGAGTACTGCGCCCCCTGTCGGCCCGTACCGACAGGGGGTCATGGCAAAGGATTTTTATGCGACGAATACAAATATATCATAATTGTATGACCATCAAACTTAAATTTCAATGACACGGCATGGCTTATCATACCGCAGCTTTGTTTTTGTACCTACGACGATTATTATCATTGAAATTTCAATTATATTATCATTCTAATAAGGTTAAATTCCTATTCGTCGCATAAAAATCTGTGGCTTTCAACGGTGCTTGTGTTAACAACTATACATTAACAACAACAGTACTAACTATACAATTATATTATTATTACAGATTAAAGTCTCTTCTCGTGTCTATCTGTGTGACCCCCGTTTTTCTACTAAACACCGAAAAGGATTTTGATGCGATTTTAACCATAATTTAGAGAAAATATTTCGAAAGGTTTATTTATTTACAAAGGCAATTCATTTACATCAATACATTATCCTTCATATTTATATTTTTAAGGCACATTCAGGGTCTGTCAATATTGTCAAAAGCTGTTGCTAAGCAACAAGCAAAAAAGCAATCGCTATAAACGTTTTGACTTTGACTGAACTTTTCCCTGCAGTGGGACAGAAACGGCTGATAGTAATAATAATAACTGCTTATGGTAAGTGACCCGATGATCTTGTGAAAACCGCAGGAATCCACACGATGCGAGAAGCACAGAATCGGTCGATGTGGTTATGCTTGGGGAAAGCCTATGTCCAGCAGTGGACTTCTTACTTTACTGTGTACTAAACGCATTATACATGTTAGGTGTCCGTGTCGCTTAGTGTACACGGGCCTACAGTGCGACAAGAGTCTTTTGCGCTTGAATGACATTGACAGGAGGAGGGGCGCTATTAGTAAACATGTGTGAAATTGTTTTATGAAATTGTATTGTAAAAACAAGATGTGTGGTGTTAGTTCCGATTATTGCCTCGCGCCAAATGATTATTGTACAACTATACGTAAGTTAAAGTAGGCAGTCGGAGTCCATTTACAGTTACGTTACCTCTGACAGCAACAACCTAAGAAATTGTTTATGTACGAGTCGTGTATAAGTGGCGAGACCACCCGCGGTGCGCAGAAAAAAAGTTCTGCCGGTCGATTCTGTTAGAATCTCACCGTGAGAAGTTAGGTGAAGTGAGTTGTCATTCCATCAGCCAGTCGATTCTGTTAGAATCTCACCGTGAGAAGTTAGGTGAAGTGAGCTGTCATTCCATCTGATGCTATAGGGATTTACACTAATGACAGCTCGCTCCACGCTCACTTCACCTAAGTTTTCACGGTAAGATGGTTACAGAATCGCACTGTTGATGCTATAGGGATTGACACTAATGACAGCTCACTTCACCTGAGTTATCACAGTGAGATTTTCACAGAATAATAGTCTATACGACGGCACGGAAAAACCGGGGCGTATGAGTGGCTAAGAAGGAAAATAAAAAACGATTTGATAAAAATATTATTAGATTGTATAAATGGAAAATGAACAGAAAATTTTTACTTTACAAATAATAATGATTAAATATTGGGTAGGTACCTATTCTAATTCACAAAAAAAATATATTAACAGTCTTAAAAGAATATTGTAAATTAAAAACGCGAGCCTTTTAAAAAAAAAATATCACTTAAATAAAAATAAAGATACTAAAATAAATATAAAAAAGCTATACTTATTTAAGAAGTGATCTACACTGGACACAAAAAAGCTTAGATATGATTACTTACTAATTTTAGATGTAAGAAACTAAACTGAATAACATATCGATATTATAACATGTTCTGCAAATAAGTTCTAAGATAAATCCACAGACTCTTCATCTTCTTCTTCCTCTATTAGATTCGTAGGTACTTCTTGCGCAGGTCTCGAATTCAGTTCTACTCCTGATTCCTCCCGAATTCTTAAAAAATGCATTTTCACGATACGTTCGTGAGCATTTAGAGCAGCTCGTCTTTCTTTACCCTCAGCAAGAGTGGCATCCCACCTGAACTCTACCCGATACGGATTTTTCTTAACTTTTTTCGATGCAGTTTTTTTTGTGTGTTTGTATTCATCTAGATATTGTTTTTTTAGTGCCTCTTTATTGTCTGAAAGCAGACTCTTCTTTGGTTTCGGTGGTTTCTTTATAGCCTCGGGGAAAAGAATAGCAACAGTGTCATTGAAAATAGCCTTTTGGTTTTTCATAATTTCCAGCATACGCCTTTCTTTCTCTAAACGCTGTGCTTCTAATTCTCTCAATGGTTTCTCGTGTTCTAATAGTAATGCTCTGTTAATTCTTTTCTTAACTGCAATTGTTTTTTCTATTAGTTTTTGTATGATTTTTTGCCATCTCTCTTCCGGGCCGACAAATTTCAGTTTTTCTAATCTTCTTGCTTCGACTTCTTCATCATGCTTTTTTTCCAATTCTTCCCTCTGCTTACGCTTTTCTTCCTCTTTTTCAGCCAAAAGCATACCTTCTTTCTTTATTATTTCTTCTAAAATGTGTGGATATTTTTTTATGAAATTATCTTGCCAAGTAATAAAAGATTGCATTACCTTTAATTCTCTCGCAATCATAGCCTCCATACGAACTTTATAGCCCGAATTTTCCAACATAAATATTGGTGGATTTAAAAACATTCTAAAGGAACCGTTAACGTCACTCACCCCGATTATATTTTTGGTCAATGGCAAAGCATGAAGACTAACACCGGTGAGCATGGTCCCTGAAAGTGTTTGCACAGAAATAGGTTGGTCGCTTCTTAACAGCAGATCCCAGGTTTCAAGACCCCCTTCGGAATTAGTAATAAATATTATACTAGGTTTATACTGAGACCATGCTCCGTCCGTCAAACGGTAAGGACGCTTCTTCCAAATGATTGGTCGACCCAACAATTTGTCAGACCAAATTGCAAATATTTTTCCACCTACTGTCAATGTTATAGAATCAATTAGAGGATTTTTATGAGTAGCGACTATAGAACCATCATGTATTTTACAGCGAAATGTTATATCAGCATACTCAGAATTCACTGCCTCGCCAGTGTTGAACTCATGACCTTCCCAAGTAGCTCGTGTTACAGTACCGTGTTGCGAACCAAAATAAAAAACTGAATTGATGTCTTCATCTTTTTGTTCTAAAACTTCACAAGCAAAATATTTTCTACCGGTGCCGTTATGTTTTGGAGTATAAACATATTTAACACTTGGAGGGGTCATACCAAAAGTCTGTATCGAATATGTCCAGACTTGACCTGCTTCACCTAATATAATTTTGTAGCACGGCTGTAAAATATGATCTAATATTTTAAATGGTGAAACGTCTGTTAGTAACCCAGATGGTTTTCGCGCAATCCTCTTAGATTTCTTAACTTTCTTGTCTTCAATGAATCCTATATTGTCAACTGACATATTCCATACCAAAATACTTCCGTTTGGAGAAGTAGATATAAACTGTAACGACAATTTGTCATTTGGTGTAGGAATTGTTTTTCCCGTAGGTGTTACTATAAAATTTGGTGACATCCATTTGATAGCAGATACTGAATTTAAATGACAATTCTGCAAACTGCTACAAACAGTAGCATTTACAACCGCTCTATCTTCCACAGACTTCATCCATCCCATATGAGCGTTCATCGCAATTCGATATTTTTCTCTCGTTTCTGTCAGGGTTTCAATGTTTTCGACATTTTCGAGCTTATTACTTAAATCCCATATCACTATTTGTCCACTAACTAAACCACCAACAAGAATATTTTCATTAAAAGGACAAAATGATAGAACCTTGACTTCACGAGGTGCTTCCAGGCACAGTTTTGGTATTAAGCTGTCTATATGACTCCAAACTAAAACAGGGTTTAAACCATAGACGGCTCTTTGAATTGGGTCCTGGCGTATTGTCGTATTTGTCTTCATTACAGTTGGAATGCTATCGGCGTACGAAATTGCTACAATACCAGACCACATTGGATGAAATGCTGCGCAAGATACAAACTTGTCTTTAGCTCTTACGTCTGTAAAACAAACATACTCTTCAAAAGTCATGGTACCAAGTGCGTTAGTATGTATTTGGTTAGCGAGATTTAAATAATCGTTTTTATATATATCCATTACTGCGTTGAGTTTTATTATGGACTCTATTTCACTTAGTCGAGATGTGACGTAACTATTGATCTTTTTTAAATAAGACGGTCGACGCATACGTGCCAATGCAGCTTTATATGTAGCTAATCCCACATCATCAAGTGGTTGCTTGTGTAGTTTATCTTCGTCATCAGAACTTTTATCCACATCATCCACTTTTTCCAGGCTCACTTGACTAGCATCACCGCCACCTTCGATATCTTCCATTTGACCTAAAGCGTCTGCAATGGATTGTGTCCACTTATTTTTTGGATAAGTAAGCTGAGTTTGTGCAACTCTATCTACATGTGCGGGAGTAATCTGAGATCCACAATCGACCCTTCGTCGGAAAACATTATTGTACTTCTCTCTGTATGGTGTCAACTCTATAGAACCATCTCTGATAGAGTATGTATCCCTAACATCGAATTTTTCAGGTTCATATTCCATGGGAAACTTAGTTTTTATCTCTATCTCAATTAAATCTCTTGTATTGATTGGTACTTGTTCAATAATTTCTGCATCACTTCCTAAACTTTTCCAGGGTCTAGGTTTTTTGTGAATAGCTTTTTCTAATTTTTTTTCCTGCCTTCTGATAAATTTGTCAGATTGTTGCTTGCAGTGATCCCTGGCTTCTGGTGTACAACATACGTAAAAATCATCAGTGTTAGTTGATTCTTCTACTATGTAACCAATGAGTACCTCTTTTTCGCTGTATGCCTGAAGTTGCTCACGAATTGGAAAAAACTCTGACAGTTCGCCACCCATGTCTATCGATTCCATGATTTTAGCTTTGCTTACATTTTTCCAAGGGTACTGGGCATAAACATGAGTTCCTACTACTGTTTCTACATGCATCTGTGTTTCTTCACCTAATGTAACTTTGTATACACCTTCAACTTCATATTTTGGAATGAATCTCTTTCTACGAGGTGTCTGTGTGCTTATCTTCGACATCTTAGTTTCCTCTGTTTGCACTGCAACCAAACAACGTAATTATGAATGTGAAATTCCATTTTAATTTATAATCTCGATGGTTATTTGCAGTTATTTGTATTTTTATGTCAAGCTATGACGTTTGTTACTTTGACGTGCCATTTTTTTTTAAACCTGTCTTTTGATGAAAATAAAAGAGTTTATATCCATATTAAATTTTCGTGTGTATTTAGTATTTTTTGTGCCAGATTATTTAGTACCTTAGCCAGATCATTAAAGATTAATTGAGGAATATCTTCAACATACGATTCATGGTGACAAAGCGCATCAGTGAGGATGGTACCGTATTTTACAATAAAGTTGTAAGACACTCAAATGTAAAATTTTTCCATATATGAAAACAGAAGAAACCTTTATTTTCTGTCTTTATTTTGTGTCTGATGGTCATATATTTAGTAAGCTCTCATTATTTATTAAAATGCGTCAGTTACTTTATCATCCTTTGTCACAAAACTGTCTACGATGTTAACTTTGTAACCCTTATCATTCTCAAATTGTCAGAGTGGTACTCTCATAGGGCATTCCGACATCTGTCTTTCGACTTACATCCAATACCTTTGGAGCAGCTTGGATTAACGGTTATGAAAGTGCCTACGGAATTAGTTATTGTTATGTTTTACAATTTGAATAAACCAAACTAATTATTATTTTGCTCCATAGCTTCATACCGAATACTGAAACCCTATTCAATTTGATCAAATCTTCTTGGTTGATAATTGATGGAAACCAACAGCTAACATTAGATTAGGTACTCAAATATTGTTCTGATTAGATTCTTGATCAGGCAGTTTTAAGTGTATCAAATCAATTTCATTTTTTTTTTCTCATAATTTTGTAAGTTATGCTTATAATTCATATCAACTTTAAACTTTTATTATTATAGTATCTTGACTCTAACCATTTTGTAAATTAACATGTCCTTCCTCTCTAAGAAACCCGGGTAATCTGTAACTCAGGACCGACCTATCTCAAACACCTTTCTTTAATAGGGAATGTGCATTCTATAAACCAGTCCCTGTAATATGATGTTGAGATATATAAAGAATTATGATTATGATCAGGCTTTCAGTACAAGAGGGCGATTTTTTTATATTCTTATGATAATTACGGCTCCACAACTCATCCAATGATGTATTTTTTTTTATACCTAATACGATTTCTAAATGAAAACAATATGACTAAAGTGACATACATGTTATCATTTTCTGGTTCGTATCATACCGTATCGGCACTATGTGAAGTTACCTATAGTATCAATATTATTCAGTCACGGTGATAAAGCCATCAGCTGGTAAAGTTGAGTGTAGGACTGCCACTTCACTTAACATCATCAAATCTGATCATTTTATGTATGTATACCACTGAGCTGTATTTACTGCTTGCTTGCTCCTTAGACAGTCGTCTTAGGTGTGTAAGTTAATCCCCTATTTCTTGACATTTGACTAATAGTCTGATTCTGATCATTCGACACATCAACTAATCTTGCTTTACCTGCTTGGACCAGAGTTTCATGTTGTTTCTCTTCCTGAATTGGTGTCTTCTTAGCCTCTTCTTCATCTTCATCGTAACTGGTCTCAGAGGAAGAACTACGACGTGGTATCGGTGGTGGTTCTTCTTCACTGTCTTCCGATTCCTCGAACATTTTGTTAATGTTGTACTGCCTGAAAACATAAAACATAGTAAGAATATTTTTAAATTTTGTAGGTAGGTAATAATGAGCGAATTTCATCCAAGTTTCCGGTCCATTAATTTTATTTGCGATTAAGGTCACACATTACTGTTTTACGAGGAAATTCGAAGCAGATATTTTTTTGTATTTTATTATAATATGTAAATGTGGCCGCATATCTATGTCCAAGCGCGCAGATATTTTTTAAATTAACTTATAATGTTGTATTTTGAGGCAAACTCAGCAGCCATAATAGCACAATTTTTTGTAATGAAAAACCTTTATCATATTTCCCGAGATTAATATTCACTTTCAAAGAAATGTTGAACAGAACATAAAATCAGATCCAGGATTAAGACAAAGTGTTTTTAAAATGTTTTGCTGTCTAAACTTTTATCTTTCAAAACTGGACGCGCATCACGTCTAAAACTTTGAAGGGAAGAAAAATATAAATGGTCCTTTTTGTAATATAAAAGATGTGTTTACTTTTAAAAAATGACAAGATTCAAAATTTGTTTGTTTTTCGGTTTTTTATTGTAATGTTGATGGAATATTTTCTATTATTATTATGAGTCATTGTTACTTGACTTTTTTTATTATTTGAAATGGGATTGCTCTTGACTCTAGTCTAGGTCAGAGGTGACAGAGACAGAGTCGACGATGGAGTGAGCTTACCCAGAGGAAGCCTATTCACTCTCACTTTGAAGAGATTCGGGTTGTATGCGCTCGGAAACACAGACGCAGGTAGACAGTTCCACTCTTCTGCTGTGCGCATTAAAATAGACAATAATATTACTAGGTTCTATCCGTGACTTCGCGGAGAAGTCTTAAAATAACAGCTACATTTTTATAAAACTCCCTCGGCCCCGACCCACTGTGTTGCATCGCATCGCCCGCCCACGCTATTACTTTGCTTTCAGTTAGCGTTCTCAAATTTTTTTTTTTGCTCCGCTCCTAAATGTCGATGAAAGCTAGATGCTAAATAGCCTTCCTGAAAAATTGGGCTTTCAAATGCAAAAAGGTTTTTTTTATTCGACTTTTATAGGCCGAACTATTAACTGAGACGTTGCCTGAGGTAGCTGTGCGGTGCGGGGGGGGGGGTGATAGTTGTCACAAGTTGACGAATCACTGAGCTCGCGCATCACGTCACCACACCCCTCCCGCACCGCGCTGCTTCCTCAGACAGCGGCCGGCCTGTAGAGTTACATTAGCCTACAGATAAGTTGTTGATAAAATAAAAAAACCAACGTACTAAAACAAATAGTTACATACCAAGTCTGGACGAGTTTGAAACCACAATTTGTTACGTTAACGTAATTATTTGAGCTCCAGAAGCTAATGGTTAGCCTCGAGCAAATACTTGTACTTGTGAACAGTATTTGAGAAAGTTCCAAAGTTATTTTATTATGTTTGTAAACAAGCGGTTGCTTCGGTACCTAACTGGTTGTTTACGCATGCGTGAAAAACGAGCCTGGCACTAGGTGGTACCAAGTACTGATGTTTAGTAGAAACCCTGCTATAAAAAAAGCTACCAAGGGGTATTTATACTTTGGGGTGATAATGATAGTATTTTCTTTACTAGTAGCGACCAACGGTTTGACACGCATAAGTGTAGATCCCGTGGAAATATCGGGATAAAAAGTATCCTATTTGTTAATCCTGGTTATAAACTATCTGTATGCCGAATTTCATCTAAATCCGTTAAGCCGTTTGACAAATGGGCTAAGAAGACTACCGATTGGGCCCCACTAAACGCACGACGCCTTCGTGGCAGGCCAAGACAAAGATGGCAGGACGAGCTTGACTCCCACCGAAACGACTGGCCAGCACTAGCAAAAGACTTGTGTGGGAAAGGGAGAGAGAGGCCTTTGTCTTGCAGTGGGACAGTACAGGCTAGTTATTATACTTATAGAAAGATAGTAACGCATAGTTTTTTAATTTTTTCCTTTATAAAGTAATAATCTACGTTGAGAACCTGCGCTGAGAACGAAACAGTGAAGCATGCCAAAACTACACCTCTGCTCTGTGCATACACGCTCACACGCACACATTTACACCCATTCACAATTAAACTACACCTCACTTGCAGTGCACACATGTTTACGAAACCGGTTTCACTTTACTGTTGACAGCTCTCTTGGTTTTTTATTTGGCCTGAGGTTCACACTAGAATTTTCAACTTTTACTACAAAATTGTTAATGTATTTATGTGCATGTTAAAACAGAACATACTTTAATATACTAACCTTACTTACAGTGAAAATATTAAGTTTACCGGTCAAGCTCCGCGCGTACCCTTTGTAATACGATACAATAGAAAATCAATTGTGTCTCATTAGCGGAGCTTAAAAGGTCATCATAGTTACTATGATTCTATATAGATGGACTAATGTGTCACTAGGCTCAGAGATTTATTTTCCTACAATAGACTTTAAGCCCTACAAACTGTTGGCTCTGAGCCAATCTATGTCATTAGGCATAGGAGTTAATACGCCCCGAAATTTAAAAGCTAAGGTTTCTTGGAAAAGGCGTGACCGCACGTAACGACCTCAGTGACCGCTGTCGTTGTTTGAACTCAATTTCCTTTGTATTGTATAATTGCACAGCACAGGTATCAGTTCTATGTACAGTAAACAAAAGAGATAATTATGCAGGATCGTCGAATATAGTTGAAGTTTACTAAGAAACCGATGGATGTTCTTGTATTAAATTTTATTTTATTAAGAGAAATCAAACAGCTCATTAATAATCAAATTAAATTTCAGTCGACAACATCCATCAGTTTCTTACTAAACCGCCAGGGCACATTCAAGTCAATGATTGACTTGAATGTGCCCTGGCGGCTGATAGTATGTCGTGCTTACTCAAATGTCTCATGAGGGTGACGCGTGTGTTGGATCATTTAGCTCCCTTCAAACCTACGCTTTGGACGGGCAAGTAGCTTCATATTTTCTGACTGACCAACTTCTTGACAATTCAAAAGTGCCTGTAAATGGTTTAATTGAAATAATTGCTTTGATTTTGAGTTTGTCATAAAAATGATGACAGCAGCAAAGATTTAAATCGTTAGATACGCCCTACCGCGTCAAAAGATAGTCTCATTTCTGTTTCGTTTTAACACCTCTGACATACAATGACGCAGTGACTAGATCTGACTGTCATTGAAACGCCATATAATAATAACGTATGAGCTCATTTTTCTCAGTATGGACACTTTTTTGCGTGACTAAGTACGGTGAGGGCCATATCTAGCGATTTAAATCTTCCGGCAACGGGGTTTGACTTACCGGTGTCAAAAACGCCCTCTAGGAAAAACACCAACATACTTTCAATGACGTCATTCACCGGTAAATTGTGGACGCTATGTCACCGCACTTTCAGTAAATTGTAACTTCAGGAAAACGCTTAAAGTGAGAGTTTCACTCATAAGCAAAACATTATTGGTTTTTGTTCACTCTAGTCTTCGTCTTCAAATTATTTTCTTTACCAATTCAGTAGGACACATAATATGTATATTTTGAATCTATGGTACTGAGCAGACAATTGCATAGAAGCAGACATAGAAAAATACTTAATTATTTGATAAATGGTGAACCCGGGACAAAGTTGTAGGTATTGTTATTTTGTAAATTATTTTATTCTAAGCTTAAACCTATTAACAATCCATATAGTTAAAAGCCCTGGTCTAACGAGCAAAAAACTCCAATACATCCCCCAACTGAACCTTTATAAAACCCTTTAAGGGACTATGTTGGAAAAAATGTGGTTTTTCTATTTCGTGTAACTTGTTAAGTTTGTGGAATAGGGATTTAATATTTTGGTATATCTTTTTTGACTCTTTGGTCTAATATCATGTAAGAGAAATACACGATTTAATTAATTTTTCTCGATACAAAAAATTGCAAAGTTAAATCTGTTTTTTTACTTTTTTCGACATCACGGCTTAATGCTTAAGAGTTATTCAATGGAATTTACTTTAAAACATAGACAATTATCATTACAAAGTTTACTCAAAGTAGTTTTAAATTTAATTCATTTAGTTTGTAAAAAAAAGGAGTAAATTCTTTTTTTCACATACGTCGTTTTGTTCTGAGCGCACGCACATTATAGCCATCTCTCTTCTTTTGCATTTCAAAGGTTCACTTTCACTCGGTTAGTAAGTTTTCGAGGATTTTAGATTTTCGAGGTAGCGCCTTAAACGGCGCACCGAGCCACATAATCTGGATGATTGTGTAAAGGCTCAAGCCATGCTCAAGTTGATAAATTGTTTCAGACTGCCTTGTCTCGACGGAAGGAGTCCGCGGCTCCATTGACGGGGGAGAGAGAGAGCACGATATTTCGTCACGGATTTGGATACCCTCTCGCTCTGGTGTTAAGACTTCGGGTATTACAGGTGAGTGGTGGTTAAAGTATTAGCAGCCTGCTGAGCGTGTGGTCTCCTTGTTTTTCCATTAAGGTTATGTCTTGTTATTTATAATTCCATATAAGACGGGAGGAACTAGCTCACATCGGATCCAAATTGGAGAAGAGTTGCGACTTTTCGAGTGTTGTTAGAGGAGGATTTTGCTAAAGGCAAACTGAATTTAGAGGCTTTCTGGGAACTACTACTGACAATTTAAAAAAACCGGCCAATTCGCACACGAAGGGTTCCGTACCACCATACAATATTTAACACTACATATAAAATAACGGCAAAAAAATCACGTTTGTTGTATGGGAGCCGCCCCCATTTAATGTTTATTTTATTCTGTTTTTAGTATTTTTTGTTATAGTGGCAACAGAAATACATCATCTGTGAAAATTTCAACTGTCTAACTATCACGGTTCATGAGATAGGTACAGCCTGGTGACAGACTGACGGACGGACGGACGGACAGCGGAGTCTTAGTAATAGGGTCCCGTTTTACCCTTGGGAACCCTAATTAAAAAGGTCTATATTATTATACAATAGGAATATATACAAGAAACGTGTTTTTTCGGCTTTTTTGCAGCGGGCTTTATCTCACAAACCGCAACAGTTAGATAAATAAAATTTTCACAAAATGTTTATTTCTATAACCGCTACAACAACAAATAATAAAAATTTAATAAAGTTAGTAAACATTTAAAGGGATCACCATACAAGAAACGTATTTTTTTCAGCGTTTTTTGTCTTGCGGTGCGGAACCCTTCGTTTTTTTTTATTTTACCAAAAAAATGACAATAATGACGACACTAGTAACTAGGTACTTTCATCGTCGATGAAAACATCATTATCTGCTTACCTTTTTTCCCAACTATGTTGGGGTCGGCTTCCAGTCTAACCGGATATGAAAACATATTGAACAAATATTGCGTATTCGATAGAACTTTCATACAAACTTGTCACTTTAGGAATAAACATGATGGATGACGTTGAATGATGAGGCTCAGGAGCTGTGACGGCAATACATCTCGATGGATCCGGACTAATGAAAGGCCATTTTTCCTCTTTTATCCGTTTTGTTAAAAGATCTGTCTTGCTGTTATTGATATGTGACCTCGCATGTGTTCTTTTTAACCGACTTCTAAAAAGGAGGAGGTTTTCAATTCAAATGTTTATATTTTTTTAGTATGTTCGGGCCTATCGCCGTCATAATATATATAGACGGATTTGCAAAATTTGTTTTTTGTTCGAAAAAAGTTTATTTCGAAACTCATCATCAGATCTTTATAAAATTTAAATGGGATCTCATTTAAATTTTGTAAAGATCTGATGATGAGTTTCATAGACAAACAATGGAACTCTTTAATAAATGCCAGCAAATCAACCGCGATTGCTGCCATCGCAGATGTATGCATTGTTTACGCAATTACACAACATAACACCACGCCTGTACCCTAAAGGATAGGCAGATAGATGTGTTCAATAGCTTCCTGTCACTAATATTCATAAAGCAAGTAGTGTCTTATGAATTTGTGTGGGGTAAGTAGGTACAGCTAAAAAGTGAAAATTTAAAACTTTTTTATCAAAAAAAAAACAACCGACTTCCAAAAAAAACACTACAAAGTGAAAAATAACTTCACTCTTCTCTTCACTCACTTCGAAAGTCGGTGTCAAAAAACCAGAACCAACAACACCAAAAAGTTTTTTTACTACCTATACTTGATCGATTGGGTAGGTACCTACAAAATAACTAGATAGTAGGTACTTAGGTCACCACTCTACTTAGTCGTCAAGTTAATCTCAAAAGCAGTTAGGTTTTGTAAGTAAAATATAAAAACATTTACTCAAATAATAAAAAATAACACGCTTGTAATTCCCCGAAGGGTACGACAGAGGTGTACCTTAGTAGGTACACCCAAATTTCACCAGTTATGTTTTAGCCCCATGTAATAGAGGGCGGGGCTATTGCCATCAGCCGGGCACAAATCCAGACCCCATGCTGCTACTGAAAAATTCCAGAAAAAAAAACCAAGAACACTTTGCCCGACCCAGGATCAGGAATCGAACCCAGGACCTCATGATAAGCAGTCTTAGTAGCGTTTGCAACGACTAGATCAACGAAGCAGTCCGTTATGCAAATATAAAGAAAAAAAGAAAATACATTTATTTAGCACAGACTAAAAGACACAATACACCAGATACATATACATCAGAAGGCCAATTCTCGTAATTTAAAAGGTTCAAAATCTAGTCGCAGTCTCATCTCAGCGACAAACAAATGTCAAAAACTTGTCAAAATGTAGGGAAATTAGAGGTAGGTATTTTTGACAGATTGAGACTGAGATCAGACTGTGAACGTTCTTAAAATTACGAGAATTGCCCCTCTGATAAAAAACAAAAAAAAACCACAAAAATCTAATAAAAAGAATAATAATAAATATGTTCAGCATTATCACATTTTCGAGATCAAAAGTTACTAAAGTCAGCCCTCAAAACCTCCACGATTCACTTCTTCGAAACTAAAATAGATTCACAGCACCCTTCATAATATTGAGCCACCGGAGTACAGCTACCTACGAGTATATTAAAATGTAATTAATTTTTAGAAGTGTAACATCAACACGAAAAGAAACAAACCATATATTAATTAATATTTGATCCAAAGTTGAAACAGAAATATCAAATGCACATTTTCTCTCGCTCATCATCATCTGCCTAGCCTTTTCCCAACTATGTACTTGCATACATTTTCATCATCATCATCAAGATCTTTTCATTTTTCTATGTACAGACGCCAGCACATCAACCTACCCGAAACTGTCACATTTTCTCAATCAACTTTGAACCTTATGCTTTAGCGATAAAGTTGAAAATCTATCAAAGAAATTTGACAGATTGTAGTAAGTTGATGTGCTGGCGTCTGTACATTTTCTCTCGCTAAGCATCAATATTGGCGGAGGAAAAGTTGTTGCCATGGAAACCAAAGCCTTCAGGATAACAAGTTGTTATTACGAAAAATTGTATTTCGTGTTATTTTTATGGGAACCTGACACGTTGTTTTGATACTGTTAGATCAAAGTATCAGCACCAAGGTTATGAGAAATAAGAGGAATTGTTTACGTTCACTCTGTCTGAAAATTGTTTCTGATTCCATGTTGTGACGTCATGTAAAGGCCTATTCACACAGATACAACTTCCGGGTATCAGGCGGAGTGACAGCTCAGTTCACCTAAATTTTCGTGGCGTGATTTTTACAGATTAGTCCCGCAGTTCCGGGCCTGTCCGACCCCACGTCAGAGCGCACTCTGAAACACCGAACAAGTTACTAGATAAAGTCTTTTCACATTTTTTTTACCTTTGACAGCAACCTAACCCACCATCGACTTTATTGCAACGAAAATAAAGTTCACTTTTATTAAAATGCAAAATGAGAGTTAAAATAACTGTGAAAAGACTAAAACCATATTGTATGCAGTTCTTAGCAATCTTTTTCCCGTGCAGTGGGTCACGCGGTCGTGATGCTCACTCTTAGGCCAGCAGTAAGAACTGTCTTAAGACTGATCTTCTTTTATTCATAATTATATTTACTAATAATTATTATACCCGTCAAACTCCGCGCGTATCCTATCTAATAAGAAAATCAATTACTTATGTCTTAGCCGAGTTTGAGAGGCCACAGAAAGATTACGATAAATAACAGTTAATGTACAGAATGTACTGACCAAATGGCGCTAAGTTTTCTGTTTGTTGGTTGTGGCGTAGCATGATAAATTAAACATCAAGCTATCGAATATTACCTTTGGTGACGTCACAGAGAGGCTAAAGACCCGCTTTCATAAATCAATTCATGACCAGAAGATAGAACCAAGAAGATTGCTCATTAAAAATGGAAGTCTTGTAAGTTCTTTAATAAAAGCTCGGAATTATATTGATTGATCATTCACTTGCGACGTGCCTGGCAATATTATATCTCAAACATTGAATATTCATTATTCAGGCGACTTCGGAGAGACCGAAATATATTGTATTATTAATATTAAATGGGGCAAGATTCTGCGGTAACAATGAAATGCAAAATGTCTAGATTTGAGTGGGAATGGAGTCGTTGCCATGCTTCCAATTTTGCGGAATAAGATTTTAATGAACAAGTTATAATTATGTTGGTGGCTCGATGGTCTAGTTCTAGTTACTAAAACTGCTACTGCTGAACTAGATCCTGGGTTCGATTACTAGGGCGGGCAAAGTGTTATTGGGCTTTTCCATCAGCAATTTCTCAGAAGCAGTTCGGAGTCTGAATTTGTGTCTGGTTGATTGATGGCAATAGCGTCGCCTCCTATTACATGGGTCTGAAACGAAACTAGCGAATGTGGGTGTACATTGTGCTACAGGTACCTACACCTCTGCTTGACCCTTCGGGGATTACAGGCGTCATGTTATGTTATATAATGTCTGTTTCTGTTTTATTATCCGCGCTTTATAAATGAGAAAAACCGTGTGCGGTCGGGGGACCCTAGTCAGGAACAAAGTTCCTTACGTAAGGCTCGCACGCGCACACGCTCGTAAATAATAGAAAGAGACAGAGGAAAGTGAGAATTTAATAACGCGTTGTTAATACAGAGTCATCCACTATAAGTTTTCAGAAGCTGTCATAAAGTTGTCGCCATCTTGAATTTTCATATTGAAATCTCAATCTCGCTATCGTCTCTAGCACCCTCAAAAACCATGAGAACTATCTCTCTCTCACAAGAGAAAGTCGCATGGAGGGGGCATAACGCTATTAAGTTATGTGACGATTTCTATCAGTAAACTCCTACCGCAAGCCGCATTAAAAAACTTCGTTTCAAAAACCCGCAAACGGATTTATTTGGCTTTTAAAACAGCGCAGGTGAAAAGAGTATGGCCCGCTCAATTTCACATTAATTAAGAAGGCTTTTCAGCTGTTCCAATTACACGCAAAAAGTGTTTTAAATCTGGCATTTTCAACACCTTTTTCGTGTACTTAATTGATTTATTTTTAATTAGTTACGGCAGGCATTTCCGTTGCTAAATGGACTGGCAGGCCCACGTTGGTGGCTAGCTGATGGAAAGTGGTTAATGCCACCAATAGACATACAAACTATGCTTCCTTGATTGCCTTTTCAAAGCGTTGCTAACCCTATAAAATAGACGAAATTCAAAAGTTTCACAAGCCTAATATTTCACAGACACCCAAACTTATAAGACACAGAAATGCCGCTCGGCTGCAGAACTCTAAAACGTTCTCGGACGAAAAAAAAAAACTTTAACAACGAATCTAATGTATCATTCTATTTTAAAGTATATTAAACTGTATCCAGACCCAGACAAGATGTCATAGTCATCTATTTGAAACATATAATTATGTGGAACGTCTCTATTTCACAATGATTGATTGCTCGATTTATTTCATGTAACCACACATAGAACGACGTACTTGATTGCTTACGTGGTACTTTGTATGTGTCGCAGCCAACTGGTTAAATTAGCCGTTCAGTTAACTGCCTGGCCTTTATAAGTAGTGCTCGCCTCGCTTCGCTCTCCGGCTCGCACGCGGTTGATTACAGTTCTAACCTAACCTAACCCATTTGGTCAGGGTGCACTGGCTTAGTTACTGCGACCAATTCGGCTCGCGCGTGATTGGTTACAGACTTCCAACTTAAACTGTAATTGAATATCATTCAGGCCGTTAGTTGAACGGCCGCCGTTTAGTTAAAAGGCTAGGCGGTTAACTGAACGGCTAATTTAACCAGCTGGCTGCGACATATGTATAATGTCAGTTTGATCTAGAATTCATAATTGGTTCAGACTACTATATATGTTAGATACATCACACAAAATGCAAGGTGCAAATATACAAATTATTTGAATAAAAACGAAACGATTTTACGGTAAATAAGGTACTATAGTTTAGCGATTGTAAGAACAAAAGTTCACTCAAGATAACTTTTGCGTAAAAATTACTGCACGAATTAATCAACTCAAAAACCCGGAAATCAGACTGTATATAACTTCAAGAGTATCAAACCAAAAGTACCGAAATAAATTAACCTACTTTCCAGAAGGAAACGTTATATTGAAGACCGCGAATCCTCAATCTTTACTTAACGCTCCATCACGGCCAATCGTCAAACCAACGTATCTTGTAAAAAGTCAATGGTTCTGTACTATGACGGCTTGTAAAAGCAAAAAATAGGGCGATAGTCTACTGGTTTCGTGTGGTTGGGTTCCGTTGCTATTAATTTATTTTGTATGTACGTTTTTGAAAAGCCCCTCGGGCTTTTAGAGGGGCTCGTTGCTAAATGATAATAGCCGTACTGGTCGATTGAAGGTTTAATTCTATTTTATTGTCATTTTTGACGTTCAAAAGTGCCTTTTCTGTGCTTATTTGAAATAAATGATTTGACTTTGCCCCTCTTACGTACAAATTTAGTTACGGTAATCGAAAAAAAAAACTGTTGTCTCATAGAAAAGTGTAATACCTACGCGGTCCAATTTTTTTTTTTAAGTGCCTGGAACAGCAATTTTTTTTTATAATAATCTTCGTAAAATTTCAGAATCATGTACCTACTGAATCGATGGTAACATGCTCCTCGTCGATGTCCCTGCCACCCTGTATTTTACCAATAGTATGAACAAATGAAGTCCATCCTCTGTACAAAGTTTACGGAACCCTAACCCAAAGCGATTGAGTGCGAATCGGATTATTTCTCCTCGCATTGTGGCTCGCTCAAGCAATAGTTGAGAAATAAGTACCTACTCGTATAAAAGTCGCTTTGTCTTCCGAGTCCGTCCTTTTACAGCTGAATTTCACCAAAGTAGGTTTTTTTGTCGCCTCTTGTCTGGTTTTAAAGCAGCCTTATTCATCTTTGGCAGCAGCTTTCTTTTTCCAAACTCAAATTTTGAATTACGAGGATTGGCATTCTGATTAATGTAGCGTGTAAGTACCTGCTGAAGTTTGAAAATAGAATCACTGTTACTATAAAATAAACTGAAGGCCAATTCTCGTAATTTAAAACGTTCAAAATGTAGTCGCAGTCTCGTCTCAGCGACAAACAAATGTCAAACACTTGTCAAAATGTATGGAAATTAGAGGTATTTTTGACAGATTGAGACTGAGATCAGACTGTGAACGTTCTTAAAATTAGGAGAATTGTCCCTCTGTTATCATGAGAACCAATCCCATAAAGTTCGACAAGTAGTTATAATAGAGAAACACACACACACACACACACACACACACACACACCACCACACACACACACAACACACACACACACACACACACACACACACACACACACACACACACACACACACACACACACACACACAACACGCACACTACACACACACACACACACACACACACACAAAACACACACACACTAAACACACACACACACCACACACACACACACACTACACACTAAACACACACGTTACACTAAACTCCACCTTTTCGAAAGATCATCCAAAAGGGACTATGATTTTATTATCATAATCCATTTGGGTACGGGCGGGCCAATTCCGTAAAGTTTTATCTGATACTGTCAATCCACCCAACATAAACTAAGTGTAATAATAATTTAGATACCAAATTATTATTATCTGTCCGGGTTATAATGTAAAATCCTAATCGAATTTGGGAATTTGGGTTGTACTGGGTGGGCCATAAAGGTGTTGGCGGTTTGAATATGAAAAAAAAATTTAGGTATGTAACATAACAATTTTCATTAGTATTAGAAAAAAAAAAAATCTTTTAATTTTTACCTCTTAAAAATAATGTTGTTTTATTGACCCTTGATCCCTCAGCTGTTTGGCAGTCTTGATACTGAAGTCGCAGATTTTGAAAAATTCGGCGAAACGTTATTCTCGGTATATTGTTAATTTCCCGAATAATGTTCCTTTTGAGCTGCTCCAAATCTCTCGGATTATTCCCGTAGACCACCGATTTAAGATAGCCACATAGAAAAAATTACACTGGGTGAGATCGGGACTGCGTGGAGGCCATTCAATATCCCCCCTTTTCGAAATGAGTTTTGCCGGGAAGATATCTTTCAGCAGGTCTATGAACACCCTAGCAGTATGGCACCATCTTGTTGAAACCATATCCTCGAGGTTTTGCCTTGAAATTTTTTCCGCCTCCCCGCGCCGCACATTTCCGAGAAATTAAGGACACGAATCGCCAACACCTTTATGGCCCACCCTGTATTATGAATTACTTTAGCTAAGCCTCTGAAGGTCTCTCATAAGCTGGACCAATGACCATGTGAAAGACGCGGGAATCCGCTGGATGCTAGAAACATAGAACTGGTCTAGGTGGCGCTGGTGTAACTTTGTTCAATCTCATGTCCAGCAGTGGCTGAAATGATGATCAATGGTGTCTTCTAACGACGATACGTCGTGTCTTAGACAGTCAGTTTCTCTGCCATCTTGCTGACTGACTAATATCTAATTTTTACCACACATGAGCAATAAGCATAAAAATCTATCAACCCGCACTGGGCTCCTTTAATCAAACGCTTTAAAAAAATATATAAACTATCTTTGTGCCAAATTTCATTCAAATCCATTTAGCCTTTTTTGCGTAAATGAGTAACAAACATTCAATCATCTTCACAAAATTTCACATTTATGATATTAGTAGGATTAGATGAAATCTGAAAACAAGACCATTTCAAACGAAAATATTCTTCGCTTGAACTGAATTTTTTCATGAAAATGAACCTGAATTTTAAGTGGGTAAGGAACTTTATTGTATTAAAAGATTTTGGTAATAAGCCTTTATATTCTCTTACAGATAGTATGCGGCATTTCAGCTATGGTGATGGGCAGTGTGGCTTTCATAGAAGAAAGACAGAAGTTCAACATGGGACTCGGGATCCCTGCTGGAGGCATCAGCGTTTTAGCTGCAGGTAAGTGAATGGACGCCGCCAGTAGAGACTGGTCATCTCTTAGCTGCCCACAGCTTATATTAATTTCTGAATTGTTTTCTTTTGTTTTTATTACATTTATGCTTTTAACGAGCACGTCTTCCTACATGGTTTTCACATGTTTCATTTCAACATGAATGATGTAACCAATATTTTGATTTAAAAGTATGTCCGTGGAGTTTATTGCCCGTTCTTCTCGATAGTATTAGGTACCTACTACGCTTTGGAAGGGGTTCTAGCTTCATCTTTCTGACTGACCGACCCCTTTTTTTTTTTTTAAGGATGGGAAAGCATCAAATGACCCCTCCCGCTCTGGGTGGAGCGGAAGGGAGTGTCAGACTCTTACTGACTAAAACCCATCCGTGTTCCTTCCTTAGCCCTTTATATTCCGGGGCAGCGGTAACCCTTTCGGACAATCCCGCTGCCTCGGCAGGCTTCGGCCCTGACGGGCCCCTCCTTTCAATGCTGACATCTCTTTGAGGCGCGCGTGGAACACATACGCGCCGTCCGGCACGGGCCTGGTCCTGATCGGACGGCGAGCTACCCATTACTCGCCGTCCGCAGGCCCGCGCTTACGGTGGCCAGGAGTCGTCACGCGGCTCCCGACGCCCGGAGCGTCTACCGCGGCGGCTGGGACGGGCGGCTCTCTCAGCTCTCTCCCTCGCCCATCCCGCCACCTCCTTCGCTAGCATGACTGCTTCGCAGAAGGAGGTGACTGCCTCCCACTCCCTCTCGCCCCGGGATAATTCAAAAGTGCCTGTAGATATCGTAATTGGTTTATTTGAAATAAATGCTTTGAGTTTGAGGTAAAACATCTACTAACACCATCTTTACTGAACGAGTTTTAAGGTGCTCCAATAACCTTTGGATTACTTTGAAATTTGAACCGTCAGTGGAGGTCACAGTGAAGTTCAAAGTGTACTTAATGGCTTAATATTTATATGGCTGAGTAGATTTTGAGTTTTAAGGTCTGCTTCAAATATTTTTAGATTTCACGAAATCTCGAGATGATTATTTTTCATGACCATTCTATTATCCATCATGTTAAGATAACACCAACAGTTATAAATTCGTTTAATATGATTACTTAGTAGGTAATCCTAAAAAACGAACTAATCGATTCACAAAATCTAGAAGCAGCTCCTACTGTTAAAAAATGTTCAATGTTTTGAGCCCCAGTTTTAATAATAATGAAAGTTATCTAATTTTAAATTGTTTTTAACCAATTAAAAGTTTATCTAGTTAGGACATGCTTGTTAAGAACTGCGCGGTACCAAATAACTTACTGAATAGGTAATTATAATTATTGAGGGTCATCAAGTTTAAGTACCTGGGCCACTGGGTCACCGAGGACCTCTCAGATGATTTAGATATTGAGCGGGAACGTAGGGCGTTGGCAGTGAGATGCAATATGCTGGCGCGCAGGTTTGCACGGTGCACATAAGATGTTAAAATTGCACTTTTTAAAGCATACTGCCAGACATTTTATGTCTGCAACCTGTGGGTCCGCTATACGCGTAGATCTTTCAATGCCCTGCGGGTCTTGTAGGTACAATAATGGTTTTAGGATGCTGTCCTGCTGTGCTGCCTCGCTTTTGCATTGCATCAGGAATGTTTGCTAAGGCTAGCACTGACTGCTTTAGGGCTATAATAAGTAAAAGAGTGGCCTACCTGATGCGTCGCGTGCGGGGCAGCACCAACAGCCTTCTGAACACCATATTGGAAAGTGTTGATTGTCCGGTTGTGAGGCACTGGAATACGGTTCACGGATCTGGAGGGGTCCTTTTTAATGTAAAATAGTGTAAGTGTAATAATGTATAATTAATAATGTTGACATTCAATAATAATTATACTAACATAGTTATAAGTATGATTTACTAACAATATATGGAATATTTTTTGATTCTGATAATAAAATGAATAATAATGAATAATAATAAAGTTAAATAAATATTTCGTCCAGTGTTTGAAATAAAATTTTACACTTATTTTTATGTTATGGTGAATTTAGATCAAACGAGCGCATGCTCATTCTACGTCTATTCTATCAAACTCCCTTTGTGTTAATAGAGAATCAGAGAATGCGTTTTGTTTTCTTTTATTGGTTTATTTACACAAAATCAAAGACTTGTTAGAAAAGACTTAAGCCTGATTCACATGGAGCGGTTTTATTTCCAGTGACATGCAATAAGTTGAAGAAAAGCTGCACTTAAAGAAACCACATAAAGAAACAACTGGCTTGCATCATCTCAACACTGTTTAGACGATTCATTCCGGTCAGGGTGCTAACTCTCGAATATAATTCCGATAGATCGGCATTGGTCAAACGTCAGTTGGTTGACTTAAACGTCAGGGATTGGCTAGACTCAGTGCCAATCCCTGACGTTTGATTGACAATTCCAATGTCGATCTATCGTAATTATATTCGAGAGTAAGCACCCTGATCCACAGAGACCCCCTCCACCCCCACACCCCAGCCTCCTCGATCCCCTGCTAGTTTTTTTTTAAATTGTTTATTAATTAATACAAAACAAAATACAAACATAAACATCACAAAAACTTTAATAGGTTTGTCCGGATGTTGACACACTTTAAGCAATCTCAAAAACCAACTTAATACTAAGTTAATATACAAATAACAAACAGCTTATAAAAAAAAAATTGTGAGGTAGTTAGTAAATAACAACCATAATGTAGTTCGACGATGAAAGAACGAACATCATCGACATCATCATCGATCATTATCATCGTTCTGTGTGAACGATGATATGGCTAGAAAGGGGGTGACTACCGTGATGACGACTAATAGAGAAGTATGGAAGAAAAATACATGTTGCGAGGACCACAAATAAATTGGGATAAGGGCAGGAGAATGATGATGAATGTAGTTCGACGATGCAAGCCAGTTGTTTCTTTAATTTCATTGTATGCTACTAGCAAGAAAGTTGCGTCATGTAAACGAGACTCTAAGAGTCCGTTATGTCAACCTTTATGTAGCAAATATTCTTTTTTTTATGTACAAAATTGAAAACAGCTTCTCGCTAACAGAATTCTTATGATGATTTCTGAGAGGCCAGACTCTGCAGTTCTGGGGAGATTCATCAAACTTCATATATGACGCGATGACACTATTACCGACTATGAGTTTTATTTCTTTGTCATGATGTTTATTGACATTGGTGGTTTTATGAATTTTAATTATTTGAATTTTGAGTCTAAATGATGTTTTGTTTTTGATTTGTTGTATTGACTAACATGGTTTTAAGACCAATGTTACTAACAACTATGGACTTGCAATTAGTCTGCAATAAATGGATTTAATTACAAATTGAGACTTCGCTGTTACTAAGAATATTGTCCACTCTGAAAATAAAATAAAATATCAAACAAACGAAAATTAATGGAATACTGGTACCTGGCGTAGTAAATTGCCAAAGGCAATTGCTGTAAGACACAACGTCCTTCGCTAATAATGATGGATCACATTATTTCTTCCATATACCGAAACGTAATATGAAAACCTTTTAGTAGTGTTCCCAGTAAAATGAAGGCTGGTCGTAGCGTAGGAGTAAAGTGTGTATTGAATTACAAGAGAGGGCTCAGTACTTGGTATGGTTGCTAACCATACCAAAATAGTTGGAGAGACACTCGAGAAAGAAGACGATATAATTATAAACGAGGATATACAAATCTGTTCAGTAGTTTAAGAACAAACCATCCACAAGGTTATAGAAGTATTAGGAACATCCTCCATAAAAATGTGAGGATCCTCCTACCAGATAGTTGATGTGTCTGGTGGGCAACTGCCAGGCGATCGATGTCGAGACGTTTTATATGTGCTAATCGCGCGGTAAACTCTGCATGCGCGATGCAGGATTTTGCGTGACGTCAGTATGATGCGTAGTTCGCATGTGGCGATGTAGATGCTGCCACAAGATGTAATTGATATAATCGAAAACGTCTAAAGACATGATCTCATCATTATAAGCAACTTTTTTATGGGGTGGGTTAACCCTTAGCTTTACTTCTTATTTGTAAATTATCGTGTACAATGAAGAGTATTCCATGTATTTATCTTATTCCTTTACAATAACTGAACTCATTTCCCACAGCGGTCTCAATTCACACGTCACGGGGTTGGAGTGCAATGTCAGGCGTAGCGGGGGCGGGAGCGGGCGCTGCGAACGTGCTGTGGGCAGCCGCGGCTTGTTTGTTGGTAGCCCTCGTCGTGCAGTGCTGCAGAACTATCCTGGACCCGCCTGGCATTGATCATGGGTGAGTTCCCTTATAATCATTTTGAAAAACAGTAAGTCAGTGGTCAGCACACCAAACCACGTGCCGTGCCGTGGTGTGGTGGCCACACCGCTGCTACATAAATAATGGGCAAAACTATGTCATCATCATCTGCCTAGCCTTTTCCCAACTATGTTGGGGTCGGCTTCCAGTCTAACCGGATGCAGCTGAATACCAGTATTTTACATGGAGCGACTGCCTATCTGACCTCCACAACCCAGTTACTGGGTAATACGATACCCCTTGGTAAGACTGGTTGTCAGACTTTCGGGCTTCTGACTACCCGTAACGACTGTCAAAGATCTACGAATGACAGCCGGGACCAACGGCTTAACGTGCTTTCCGAGGCACGGAGGGGTCTCGATATGTAAAGATGGTCACCCATCCACAGACCAACCGCGGCAAGCGTAGCTTAACCTGATCGATCGACCTGTGCGGCTGTTATTATTTAGCAATGGGCAAAACTATGTGTATTTGATAAAGTCCTGTTGACCGATATTAAAATAAATAGGTACCTTAACCTTAAAATTAATATTTTTATAAGTCTAGAATCCAAATATAATTGTCAAAATATAATTGACGCTTAATTTGTCTTGCGAATCTTAAAATCGGAAATATATGATAATTAGTGCAAACAGAAGGACCTAATAATTTGCATGCCAAAGTAATGGTTGTCTATAAACAGTTTCTGAAAAAACCTGAAATCGTTCTCATTCTCACAAATACAGTGAGACAAAGAAATTGATGAAATATTCATAAACCTAGCAAAGCAAACAACATTAAATATTTATGTACTTAAAAAAATATTTGCGAATCATTTCTAAAACGCTATGATTATTTAGAAATTAACGAAGGATTTTTTTTGTAAAGAGAAAGAATTTCATAAAGGTACCTCACTTTCGCTAACATTGTTTGAAGCACCTACCGGCAATTTTCGCCTTTCTCATTCGTTACTTCTTACTGACAGTTATCATTTTCCTGCGTGTGCTAACTTTTCTCTTCTTCCAGTGATGGCCCCACCGAAGAAGACATGACCCCATCTTCCCGCGATTTAGTGGTGATTGCTTGTGTGCAAATCGCGCTCGCTGCCGCTACGCTATTCAGCGCAGCGTTTTGCGCGCGCATTGACTGCGGAACATGACGGGAACCGCAGCGCACGCTCACACGAAGACGAGTGAGCGAAGCGCCTGTGCTCCCCGCTACCGCACCCGCTACAGCGGACATTGTGATCGCACCCGAAGAAGTTATAGTCGAAAGAGAGGGCAGTCGGGTGGCCTGGCTTATATAAATATTTGCAATGGAATTTTATGGTGAAATGAAATTTTGTGAGTGTGAAGGGCGTGAATGGAAGGATTCTATTTTTGGATAATGTTTGTAATTATTACTTCATGATGATAACGTGACAGTGAGTGTAATATGTAAAATTAATACGATTACAGATGCTGAAAATGATTGTAATAAAATCTCATCGTGAGCCTGCGAAATCTTGGAATTAATAACATTTCAAATAACGAAATCACTGTAATAAAATTTAAATATGTATTAACTTTAACGTATTGTTTAAATAAAATTTAAAGGGTTTATAAATAGAGGCTCTTTTGGGGTAGAAGTGATGAGTTAATCCAACCATTTCAGTACGAATTAAATGTTCATGTTATGTATGAACCTGGGTTTACGTTTCTCGTAATAAACACACAATTTTGTCCGCTGAATTTTGATGATCCACTGTTATTTCAGGTGAGCAAATACGTTAACTGTACATAATTTATAGTAACCAGTAGTCATCATTTAATACCTAGTAAGCAATTTATCCCGGGGCAAATGACGTGAATATATTTAAGCCGACAATGACACCGGGTCATCATGACCCAGACTTTATCAAGTAATTGTCATGACTTTTAAGAATTTGTCTAAATTTTAATAATTACTTATTATACAAGAGTTTTTTGCGTATGTAATAAAAAAGAAGTAAGTTCAATATATTTTATACTAGCTTCCGCCCGCGGCTTCGCCCGCGAGGTATGTCGATAAAAACTATCCTATGTCCTTCCCCGGGATGCAATCTATCTCACTGCCAAATTTTATCGAAATCCGTTCAGTGGTTTAGGCGTGAAAAGGTAACATACAGACAGACAGACAAACTGAGTTACTTTCGAATTTATAATATTAGTATGGATATGAAAATACTTTTAATAGCTTTCTCAATAGCACGTGCAAATTCAACTCTGACAACATTACATTAATATTTTTTAAATTTTTGTTAAATTATTCTAAATTATATTATGAATCAATAATCGTATAAACAGAAATAGAGAATATTAAACAAACTTCTTATCATAATAATAGTAACAAATCAGTCTTCTACTTCCTCATTCGTAGAATTCATTTCAGTACGGAATCAAATGATCAGGGCATTTTTAAATCTGGCATGCATCTGAGGGGCAATTCTCGTAATTTTAAGAACGTTCACAGTCTGATCTCAGTCTCAATCTGTCAAAAATACCTTTAATTTCCCTACATTTTGACAGGTTTTTGACATTTGTTTGTCGCTGAGATGAGACTGCGACTAGATTTTGATAGTTTTAAATTACGAGAATTGGCCTTCAGATGTCTTCTTCTTATTCTTTTGAGACGGTCATATTTGACATCTTCTGTGAGTTCTCGGAACCATCGGGGGAAAAATTCAAAAAGAACGAGGTGAATTATTACGAACAAATACAAAATATCCGAATAAAAGTATGTCACAAAAATACTACGCCAGCGATAACGCTGGGTCATATTTACCCAATTTGAGTTGTTGTTATTGTTGATGTATATTTCGCAGTGTATGCGGCGTTGCACTTAGCACACCCGCGGTTTGGGGAGGGGGAGGCCGTAGGTCCAGCTACACAAACTCTAAAATTGCACGATCGATGTAAAAAATTATAATGACAGATTTAAGTCGCCTCGGGTGACAGATTTAAGTCGCCTCTAATACGAAATTAGCTCAACTTTTATAGCTGGGTTAATGAGAGCAACTCTAAGTTTTGCCGCGTGAAATTTTAATTAGGATTTTCTAAAGCAGTTCTTTTTTTCTTCGTTCAGCTTTATGCTTGGGGTCTTGCTCTTTTACAGCAACTTTTAAGACTTTGTACTTTCGTGTTTCTTCGTTGCTCTTTCATTTTCTCTTTATACGATAAAATCAAAATTCTATGTTTTTAGTTAGAATCACAAAAGTAGTTCTAATATCCTGTGTAGGGCTAACAAAATTAAATTATATAGACCTTATATCCCCCCCTCCTCCTCCCTCCTTATAGCCCCCCTTAAAAAGCTTCTGACTCATTGTAATTTCTACCAGTACGTCACCAAGAGGTTTAACAGTAATGATAATGTACAGTGTAAATAATGTTTGTAAATTTCGAAAATGACGTATTTTATTTTAAATCCTATAAGGAGTCTGAATGTATTTGGAGGTGTTTATCGTGTTTATCAACAATCGCTGTTATCTATCATCCGTAGCAATCTCTCAGACAGAATCACAATAGGCGCTTTGTGTTTATTCAGACATTCTATGAAACAACGGAGGAAATTATGATACATTTTCTAAGAAAATTTGTAATAATGATACATTTATTTATAGTGTTTATTGTTTTCAGTCTGTTGTTCCGTTAACTTGATTTTTGATAATTGTTATGAGAGTGAGGTAAGAGTGAGTGCACCTGTGTCTGCGCACACAGACACACTTGTGCACTTATCTCCCGCGTATATGGCTAGTCTCCATTGAGATTGGCTGCTACGGCCGAAATTCGGTCTGGAGGAATATTATTTGTTAGTTAACAGTTAATGTATAATGCTATTATGCGCTGCTATAATAGTTATTGATTTTAAATGTATTTCCGTGGCAATAGTGATACAATCATAACATTTCAAAACTAATCAGAATTAACAGTTTTCTATTATATCAAACGCATTAATAGGTAAAGCCGACACAAAGAATTAGCGTAACATAGAGAGTAGGTAGATATTATGTTTAATATAATTATGATTTATAACAATAATAAATGTACAAATATTTTCATAACGATCTTGTAAATAATGTAAAATATTTCAAAATATTATGTATGTACTTAGAAGAATACCTATAGTTTAGTTTAAGATTACTAGTAGAAAATACAACATTTGGAACGTTTGTCAAAACTATCACTTTTCTATATTAAAATAAATATTTAGAAACGGTGTCAATTAATTTTTTTTTTTAAACTATTTTAAGGATACGCCATAACAGGATTTTTTGTTCCAACAATGGATGCCAGCATATCATTGCAAGACGAAGAAAAGCCAGTAACTGCATAGGATGCCCAAAATTTTTTATTACGATATGATTACAATGCGAAGACGTATAAAGAATACGATTTTTTTTATTTGAATTTGTGCTCCTTGGGGTTTTTAAAAACGATGATTAAAGTTATGACGTTTTAACGTCAACAGTTGCTTATCACTACTTTAATCAACGTTTACGAAAAAAAGGGGCTCATCTTATAAAACAATTCTTGGTAACTATTACTTTTATACCACCTTAGTTTTTATGTTGTATTAATGACCCATATCGTGAGAGCCCTCGATTTGTCTTTTGGAAAACTTTTAGAGGGGGTAAAACTTCAAGTACTAAATTAGACCCAAATAACAACAACAAACAGGGCAAGCTGCAATAAAACTGTTTAAAAAGGTCGTATTGTAACACAGATTTTATATTCTTTTTTCGCTACATTTCTATTTCACAATATTTAAAGAACATTTTGAGCGAATTTAGGTCGATAGGATCAGCATTACAAAATATTTTACTATACTCTAGCCACGTCTTGCTCACGCGATATCATTGAAGCTCAATGTTATTACGTGAAAATATTGTTTAGGGAGGGGGGTGTAAACATATCAAAACACCACCCTTATCAATTCATTGGCAGAAAATAGTTTCACCTCATCATATAACGCAATAAGACCATGCTATATTTTATCGTCAATTTAGTTAGTCACAGCTTGTCTCATATTTCATCGTTCGTTAACTAAAGTGAATGTCGTGGCTCTGGCAGGTTGAGTTCAGGGTACGGTAGTAGGGATAAAGTTTTTCTTCATGTATGAAATAGTTTTTGCCCATTACTTAACTTGCCGTTTTCTTCTTCTATCTTGTCCATGCCATGTATCATTGTCTAACTTGTAATAAGTGCTTAGGTAACTATCGAAATCTTGCTTAGTCTGGCAGTCGTTCAAATCGTTTATTTCATATAGATTGAAACGTTTAGTTCGGTTTTCAATAATATTTTTTTCTTTGTAGTTTTTTTAAGCCTATCCCTCTCTTCAATGCAACTCTGGTTAGTCAAAATCGACAGTGACGCCCATCCAGAAAAGTGCTGAGATCATGAAGCACGGTGAGTCCCTGAGAAATGATTAAATATCCATAGGCTTTATGACGTAATTATAATATTAAAACCCAACCTTTTAACAATGTAAACGGGAGTTTCTACTCCCGTTCCCGTGGTTAACCTACATAATACCCTATTAACTCAGCTATCATGGCGTTGCGTCCACATAACTTTGTATAGTAAACTTATCATCATCATCTGCCTAGCCTTTTCCCAACTATGTTGGGATCGGCTTCCAGTCTAACCGGATGCAGCTAAACACCAGTATTTTACATGGAGCGACTGCCTATCTGACCTCAACAACCCAGTTACTGGGTAATACGATATCCCTTGGTAAGACTGGTTGTCAGATTTTCGGGCTTCTGACGACCCGTAACGACTGTCAAAGATCCACGAATGACAGCCGGGACCAACGGCTTAACGTACTTTCCGAGGCACGTAGGGGTCTTGGTATGTAAAGATGGTCACCCATCCACGGACCTACCACGGCAAGCGTAGCTTAACCTAATCGATCGACCCGTGCGGTTGTTATTACTTAGCCACAAGCCCCTCTGTATAGTAAACTTGTTTTACCATAAAATAGATTGGTCCAGAAGTACAGCTCCATAAAAAGAGCCAAAACTCTCACACAGACAAGCGTCCACGTACAGCGAGTGCAAACAAGTGCACTCGCGACTGGCGCTGTTCGCATAACTCGACAAAATTTATGGAGCACTAGATATTTATTTTGCTATTTCACGCTTGCTTTCATCGTAAAACTCGGATCTGAACACGCTCAAAAAGCATACTAGTGATTACTAGATCAATGAGGCCTTAATGCCCGTTTTACTAAAACTACGCGATGCCTAAATCAAAACGCCCCGTTGGATTTTTAACGCTCATCTTTAATGTCGAGAGTTGACAATCCAATAATGCAATAATATTTTGAAAGTAGTAAAAACGGGCATAAGTCTATTTAAATTATGCAGTCTCTTAAATACCAACAAATAATACCTACTCCTACGTCGTGAACAACAGATAATATATATTTGTGCCCAAACACTGAATGTATTAAGTATTACCACATTTCCAATTACAATTGTTTTTCTGAAAACCATACCTCTGTTAAATACTTTTGTAAACTCTAATGTAATGTTCGTGGCAACAAATTGATTTTGGCTTTTAACAGTCATGTATTTCTAATCAATTATAAAGTGGATAAATATTAGTGAAAGTATGTATGAATAAATATCGTATTTTAATGGTGTCATGTGGTATGGCAAATGTGGAAATGAAGGTTTTTGAATTTTTGGCTTTATTTTCTTTGATAGTGGTACACTCCAATGTAAAGGCTTTCTTATACGATTTATTTTCAACAAATTCTGATCACTACAGTAAGTATTTGACAACTCATATTTTCACAAGTTAGTAGAGTTGATGAAGCTGCACTCAGCTGCAGTGATGGCAGGTGGAGTCAGGCTGTAACAGAATGGCGTCCAAGGACTGGAAGACGAGATGGGCAGACGATATTCGTGTCATCGCGGGCAAAACCTGGATGAGGCTGGCACAGGAGCGTGGGGATTGGCACAAGGCAAGAGAGGTTTATGCCCAGTTGTGAGTGAAGTCGGGCTGTGGTTGATGTGATTCGATGGATGTGGGTGACTGGTGTAATTAAAGGCGCATAAGTAGTTTCAGCTTTATCTCCGCAATGCACGGCGACGTTAGCGCACCAGGGATACCTCTGGTGTTGTAGATGCTCATAAGTGGTGGTCACCATTTACCATCAGGTAGCTTGCGAGTTTGTGTGCAGCCGAAAAGACGACCCACTGACCGAAAATTGTGCCTACATTCTAAATAGGCATTAATTCAATTTTTTTTGCAGCTGTATACTGCAGATATGACGCTGACTGCATAACAGATATCGATCCACCTTGCTTTTGCATTCATATGCAACATATATGTGGATGCCAGTATTATGGGGTTGGAACCATACAACAGGACATTAAAAAACGTAAAGACCCGGTTATTATGGCCCCAGTACTAGAAAATCCTAACGAATGCTCCAGAAAAGACAAAAAGTCAAATAAATCTAGAAAACCAAAGAAACCTCACAATAACCATATCGACGATGACATGATAAGAAAAATGGATAAAATAATTTTCTGAAATTGATTATCGTACCTACATATAATTTTTTGTCTATATAGGTACTTTTTTATACTTATTATTTTATTAATTTAGTTCCCACTACTAATTGTAATACTAACACGCTACGGGGCTACGATGCCTGCAAGATTTTTATTTTTATTTATTATAACCAGTAGTTTCAAAAATTTTGTGTGATAAGAAATAATATTTCGAAAGAATATTGTTTCATTTGGGTACCCATTTAACTGGACCGGTGTTAGACACTGCTGAGAAAAATTTTAATAGGTGCTACTGATTCATAATTTCTCGTTAACTGAAATAATTCCTCTGTTTTAGTGAAAATAGGTACAGACGCCAGCACATCAAACTACCTGAAACTGTCAAATTTTCCAATCAACTTTCAACCTTATGCTTTAGCGATAAAGTTGAAAATCTATTTAAGAAATTTGACAGATTGTAGTAGCTTGATGTGCTGGCCGCTATACAATTACTATAGAACATAATTATTTACAAACTGCAAAGAATCCTTAAATTAGTTATTGAGTCATGAATATTTATTTAGGTAATTTATTCCCACTGTACAGTATCGTAGGAAATAACTTTATTAGTAAATATTCTCTCTCATATTAATGAACAAATGTCTAGACACACGACGATTGACCTTGCCAACCTTGAAAATTTGCCCTCTTTTTTTAGACAGACCTAGTTTTGAAGCCCCTTCTTCACCGATAAGTGTCGTAAAAGTTTGATAGACTATGTCAAGGAGATAGATAGCTGTTTCCTAAACGTGAATTTCACAGTAACGTTTTCTACATCATTGTAACCGTTTCTTATTGTAGGAAATGGAATATTTACTATTCAGCAGTATCACATCACACATAGACCTAATATCCAACTGAATTCCTCTAAATGGTAGTTAGAATTGTAAAGTACATATTTAGCCTGAAATTTTTAGCTCTATATGACTGGAAATCGAGCCTAATGCCATTAACAATCCTACTACTACTGTTAATTTCCAATTGAAACAATGAAACCTAGGTGGCGTATTAACACGTTTTAATGCCATCATAATTTCAGTGCAAAAGAGAGACGGGAGTGTACATGACCGACAGCATGCTCCAGCAGCAGCTGGAATCATAATGGCATTAATACTTCACCCAGGAGCCGACGCTTAGCAATCACGCTTGCCACAGAATAAGACTGACAAAAGAATGACGAGGCAGTAAGCTAAGATTTATTCCGGTCTGATCCCCTGAGCCCCCCTCCACACCTCCCCCTCTCCTCGATCCCCTGCTAGTTCTTCTTCTGTTTTAATCTCTGTCTTATCCAACTTTATGCAAGGTTCCAGATTGTAAAAAAAAAATTGGACCTATGCTTAAGAAAAGCTCAACTCCCAAGCATTTCCAATTATCTATTCCAATATTTGTATCTGGAGTCATTAATACTTATATTAACTCCACCCCATAAGTCACACCGACTTGCAATCAGTGAGATAGGTAGAACTAGAAACGAATGCGTGTGGTACAAGTTTGAAAATTATTTTCAAGAAAAGATTTTCATGGGGCGTCTGTTTTACACATATTAGAGTTTAATTATAAACGACTAGCTTCCGCCCGCGGCTTCGCCTGCGAAGTATGTCGATAAAAAATATGCCTATGTCCTTCCCCGGGATGCAATCTATCTCTCTACCAAATTTTATCGAAATCCGTTCAGTGGTTTAGGCGTGAAAATTGAACATACAGACAGACAGACACAGTTACTTTAGAATTTATAATATTAGTATACAGGATGAAATTGAATACATGCGACAAATCGAAATGGAAGATTGTACTCATCATTATGAACAACTTTTACTATGGGACCAAGCCAAAATTCGCGAAAAAAAAAACAGCTGTTCCCTACATTTTGACGAGTTATGCGAACATAAATGTAGGAAACAGCAGATTTTTTTTTCGCGATTTCAGGTTTGGTCCCATAGTAAAAGTTGTTCATAATGATGAGTAGAATCACCCATTTCGATTTGTCGCATGTTTTCAATTTCATCCTGTAGATGGATGATTATAGTTAAGTGACGTTTAAACGTCAAAAATTTATGGTAAAACAGTCACTAATCACTACTTTACTTTAAGCAACGTTTATGAATAAAAGGGCCCGACCTTGTCACTGTTTTCCCTGATTGTTTTAAGAAAGCGTTATTTTCATTATTGAGCCGCAAAGGATTATTTTTTAAGACCCACCTATGTGGTTTTTGTATAGAAGATAAATAAAATGAACTTTTATTTTGGAATATGTATTGAAGGCAAAATTCCGTTCGCTTTGAAGTCGAGATTCAATAAAACCAAATAGAAAATCACAAAAAACACGGCTAATTAGATAACTCTATGGCAAGGATTAGTGAAGGCTGAATAAATATCTAAAATTGTACATAGTTACTTACAAAATAACTAAAAGAAACCTAAATTCGTGGAAAAGGGTCCAACTCTAAATTACCGTTAAAAATAAATTCACCACCTAAATAGCAGTCTGCCCCCAGAATTTCCACAAAATCTTTATTTGAGAAATGAATGGGTACACCCCGAGGCGAGGTTTGGCTATCTTTGATCATCCCTAATTTGTACCCTTTGATTAAAAGGCATTCATTTGAAGTTTTCTGTAAATATGTTTATTCTGGTACACTTCCTGCGCTTATCGCCATTTTAGCCTTTGTAGTTGTTGACATAGTCTATAAAATTGAATTTTAAAAAGTAGACCAAGTCATACTGAGGCAGACCGAGATTCTTTATAATTTCCTTTATTTTATTTATCTGTGAAGATATCTCATATCTGTACCATCTGGGGAGAACGAAGTGTTATGTCGGACTCCAACCGACTAAAACCCCGCGGTTCCTTCCACAACTATGAGTCGGGGGCCGGAAGATTCTCGTATATTCGCCACACCCCCAACTACATGTTTTAAGAGTCAGTCTTTCTTTCTGTTTATCCGCGCTCAAGCTAGGATTAGTGACGATCTTTTCAGGGTGGCTGGTAGCAGCTGTATGAGATTTCCCGATTATCGAGCTGAATAGCGTGCAATTGTGTGAACTGCTGTAGGCTAATGATCATGAGGACGCTAATAATTTGAGAATATCACGTGATTTTTTTATTTTATTCATAAATCCATTTTTCAAAAGTTCTAGTAGACATAACTACCACGTAAAATGAGCCGTGCGGCTAAGTAATTGAAATCCTGCAATACAGTGGCGAAATCCTGCAAAACATTTTTGTATGGCCGATATATTATGTACATTACTAAAGCCTCTTGAGCGCTGCTAAGAATTTCAGATGAAGATCAGCCAGGGTATCTATTCTATAACGCTAGTATCTGTTGCCAAGCACTTAATAAGCCCCTTTCAGTTCTAACTTAGACTACAAACCATAGAAAAATATTTGATTGAATTGAACGTTGTCGCAACGACGATGACGCTAATTTTATTTGATTAGATCGTACTATTACTAGATTGGGTTGGGTTCAATGAGGCTGATTATTAATATCGTGAGGTTTATGCCCTGCAAGTACCTACCTATCTAAACTAATATTACAAAGAGAAAAAATGTGATTTTTGCATATGTGTTTGTTACGCTTTCACGCTAAAACGGCCGAACAGAATTGGCACATGAGTAGATCATAACCTGGATCAGGATGTAGGATTCTTGTTATCCCGATATTTCCATGGGATTGCACAGCGATCTGCATTGTGAGATTCGCCATCTCCGTATTCCGATGTCGTCGTGGGATCGAACAAAATTATTTTGGTGTATTTATGAATAAATTTTGTTTCTCTCATCGACCAATTGTCACAAATCTTAGTTATTACCAAATATGTAATAATATGTTTATCTTAAACTCTTTACGTAAATTATATCCGTTTTGATTCACATCCTCGACTGCAGCCGTATGTAATCCACACAGAAATTGTTAAACAAAGTTCCATCTATCTATCTTGCAGGCCAAATATTTAGTCTGGCTACTTCGATAGGTATTGTATGTGAAAGAACATCATGTTTGTACTCCTAATATTTTGCTGTTATGTATTGCATTTCTTTCTCACGCTATAACATGAGTTCATGTCTGTATCTAGAAAGTTCTAGATTTTTTTTTTTTTGTCATGACCACTCGCAGTTGCAACTCGCTAAGGTTGCCTTTCTGCTTAACCGGACTATCCTGTGGTGGCCGAAAATTACTTTATGGCCCCCAGCCAGGTCTAGAAAGTTCTAGAACGTTTGCAAGACGTTATGTATAACTAATAATATAAGTTCCGTAGTCAGGCGCATTACCCGGGCTATATAGTTAACCAATAATATTATAATGTTCTAATTGAAATAAAAAAACATACAAAAAAAGAGCTGTCATAAAGAAAAATACTCACAGTTAATTAGGTTACATGCAATATAGGTAACATTAGTCTTGTCTTAGGTACCGCGGCACTCAGAATCGTTGCTTTTTTTTTTTTTTTTAAGGATGGGAAATCATCCAATGACCCCTCCCGCTCTGGGTGGAGCGGAAGGGAGTGTCAGACTCTTACTGACTAAAACCCATCCGTGTTCCTTCCTTAGCCCTTTATGTTCCGGGGCAGCGGTAACCCTTTCGGACAATCCCGCTGCCCCGGCAGGCTTCGGCCCTAACGGGCCCCTCCTTTGATGCTGACATCTCTTTGAGGCGCGCGTGGAACACATACGCGCCGTCCGGCACGGGCCTGGTCCTGATCGGACGGCGAGCTACCCATTACTCGCCGTCCGCAGGCCCGCGCCTACGGTGGCCGGGAGTCGTCACGCGGCTCCCGACGCCCGGAGCGTCTACCGCGGCGGCTGGGACGGGCGGCCCTCTCGGCTCTCTCCCTCTCCCATCCCGCCACCTCCTTCGCTAACATGACTGCTTCGCAGAAGGAGGTGACTGCCTCCCACTCCCTCTCGCCCCGGACCATGGCTTGGACCAGGGCCGGGCGCGAGAGGTCGCCGCCGCTGCCGATCGCCTCTACGAGGACACGGCGGTGCTCTGCCCAAGCGGGACAGACCTCCACCGTGTGCACCACCGTGTCCTCTGGGCGATCCTCGCAGTGGTGACACCCGGGCGTTTCCTCCCGCCTGATTATGTGCAGGAACCTCCCGAAACATCCGTGTCCGGTGAGGACCTGCGTCAGGCGGTAGGTGAGGGCGCCGTGACGCCTCTCTAGCCACTCCTCAAAGAGGGGCCTTACCGCCGCTATCGCGGCGTGCCCTGTCAGAATCGTTGCTTAAAATTAAATAGTTATTAACTTTATTGTCCAGTATAGTTTTCCCCTTTACTAATAAACGTATTATATCAAATGAATAGTTACACACCGATTTCTCTCTTTCAGTCGTCAGTAATTTGACTTTCGAAAGAAGAAGACAAAGCGTTGTGTTACACACACATACAGACGCTATACAACGTTTATTAGTAAGGGAGTTAGCAAATGTGATAAAAATTTAAGTGATTTTTATAGATTGAGTTCAAATAAAAGGCAGGTGACGTCTCTTAGTGTGACAGTTCGTCTACGAAGGGCGTTGAATCCCACGTCCAAATCCATTCATTATTCCTATTGGATGTGAGGCGCTTCATAAATGATCACGGACAGTTACACTGTTTGGGGCCATGGTTCATCACTGCACCGCATGGATAGGGTTCGTTGCAGTCGCCGTCGCTGACGCAGAATGTGGCTGAAAAAAAAGGAATAAGTACACAAATTAATTTGTATCGTAAAGTATTTTTAATTCGTCTAAATATCTATTGTTTACTAAATATCTCAAAAAGTGGCTTTTAGTTTTACAGTCTATGATCTAGATAGAGACAACACAGGAACGGCACAGCATTCCGTACAATAAACGTTTTACGTGCCAAGGATAAAAGAATAAGGGCACGCCACGATAGTGGCGATAAGACCCCTCTTTGAGGAGTCGCTAGAGAGGCGTCACGGCGTCCTCACCTACGGCCTGACTCAGGTCCTCACCGGACACGGATTTATCGGGAGGTTCCTGCACATCATCAGGCAAGAGGAAACGCCCGGGTGTCACCATTGCGAGGATCGCCTTGAAGACACGGTGGAGCATACGGTGGAGGTCTGTCCTGCTTGGGCGGAGCACCGCCGTGTCCTCGTAGAGGCGATCGGCAGCGGCGGCGGCGGCGACCTCTCGCGTCCAGCCCTGGTTCAAGCCATGGTCCGGGGCGAGAGGGAGTGGGAGTCAGTCACCTCCTTCTGCGAAGCAGTCATGCTAGCGAAGGAGGTGGCGGAATGGTTGAGGGACAGAGCCTCACGTCCCGAGACGCTCCGGGCGTCGGGAGCCGCGTGACGGCTCCCGGCCACCGTAGGCGCGGGCCTGCGGATGGCGAGTAATGGGTAGCTAGCCGTCTGATCAGGACCAGGCCCGTGCCGGACGGCGCCTCAAAGATATGTCAGCATCAAAGGAGAGGCCCGTCAGGGGTCAAGCCTGCCGGGGCAGCGGGATTGTCCGAAAGGGTTACCGCTGCCCCGAAACATAAAGGGCTAAGGAAGGAACACTGATGGGTTTTAGTCAGTAAGAGTCTGACACTCCCTTCCGCTCTACCCTGAGCGGGAGGGGTCATTTGATGATTTCCCATCCTTAAAAAAAAAGGATAAAAGAATAGAAAGAAAGAAAGAAAATACATTTATTTAGCACAACTATATATATATTTATTTAGCATAACTTCTAAAGTACCTACACAACTTCTTCATATTTTCACCGACATATTATTATTTAAAATAAGTTATTCATGTTTATTTATGATAAAAGTCAAATAAGTACCTACCCTATTCAATGCAATAATCACCTTGACAGAATTGCATTGGGTTACACATTCACTTTCAATTAATATTTTTCGTGTCAAGATTTGCATTCAGTGTTGTGGTTATCATCCGTGTGTAAACAGTCGCTTACAATTTTTATTATTGAAAGCCAATTATTGTGCATTTCCCTTGTAAAAGAAAATGGCATCGTGTAATGGAGCTTAACTAATCATATTTAATAGAGCATTTAATATGAACACAAATCAATATATTTTTTATTAGATAATAACTTAGATTGCAAATATAAATGTTAATCGCAAGAAATAGGTATTTAAAACATTTCTCTAGCTCAGCAACTGTTTGTCATCATCAAGTGGTTGCATGTCACGTTTTTGTTTCCTGAATAAAACTAAAAAATGAACTGCCAGGAGAAATAACGATCGGTAGAGGAGAAAACGAATCCAGAAAATAGAATGTTTTGGCCAACTTCTGACGGATATGTTCACGTGCCTTCACTTTAAAAGACAATCGACTGTCCGTCCGTTCCGTTTATCTGTTATCTTCCTTCACATTTTTCTCCTTTTTATCCATTCTGCCCTAATGAGTATTTGGTTTCGGGTGTAGCACTTGCATTGTTTTGGGCCGATATTCATGACTGCACATCGACATCCATCTGACGGATTACATTCGTTATCACGAACGCAGTATTCTGAAAAAGTATTACAAGTTAATTGTGTAGCAAGTGAAAGTACGTAGTATGCTACGTACTTTCACTTGCTATTTTTTTTGCCTGTGTATCAAAATACACAGGCAAAAAAATTCATATCCACTAGGTGTAAACTGCCAATTTTCACGTTTATTTTGTGCGTAGTAACTTTTTTTTTATCTTATAGCATGGGTATAGTCGATATACAGGTGATTGGATTGCCAGCCTGTATTGGATCACAATTATGAATCCGTACACGTACACTTTCGTTCCCATCCATCGCGGTGACTTGTAACACGCTCTAAATAACTTTTCCATTTGTTTTCGCCGCATACGCTGCTGCAAGACGCTTGTCGCTTGAGCGTGAAGCTTGTGGCCACGGGGTAATTGTGGGATCAAAACAGGAATTTACCCGTCATCTATTCCTGCATTTAATTAAAAAAGTACTTACGTGAAAGACTGTTATCATTTGATTTGAGATAATAAGCGGCAATATAAGCCACGGACATTAAAAAGATAAACGTTGGGAATATCGAAAACTTCATGGCGCGGTACTATAAATACTAAACGCACTGGCTGATAGCACTTCACACCTTACAAATGAGTCTCATTACTGAAAACTTTACAGAGATTAACACTTGCGCTACGAAAACCGCCCTTACTGCTTCCACACAAAGGTTTTCAATGTAGCTGTTATCACGTATATTTTGTTCTCGATTAGTTACATATTAGCTATAAATATTATGGTTACGTTTCATGAAAATGTGCAAGCACTGAGCCTAAGTTAAGTAGGTACTAGTACCTACACACTGCTGCAAAAAAAAAACATAAGTACAATATTAATGTTCAAACCAATCGATTATTATAAAACGGATTTACATGATTGGTTTTTCGTTATTCGTAGCAGAGGTTAGTTTCAGTATGTTTTGATAATGAAAGTATTTTTTTTTATATATTTCCAGCACTAATGGCGATCTTAAGATCGTTCAAGTCCATTATCGAGCGGAGCGGAACGAGGTTACAGAACGAGGAAGAGTTTACCTATTTAATAACAAAATTATATGGAAGTTAACCCGAATTCTGCTGATCTATTTAATGTTGCTAGCTTCCCATCGTCTAATACGGGACTCTTATAAGCGTGATGCATGTCTATAATTATTTATATCATCTGTCTGTGTGACCGCGTTGTTTTTTCCAACTACGCAACGGATTTTGATGCGATTTTCGTCGTCAACAAGAGTCAACGAGACAAGCTTTTATATCTTATAAATTGTGTAATGACGTTTTAAGTTGATAGTAAAAGTTTTAAAGGCACAAGTAAGCTTGAAGGTTAGGTACTTGTGCCTTCCAAAACACAGTTCCGGGTTTGATTTTCGAGTTATCCTTCTCCTAGACAGGTTGCAAACCAATGCTGTTGACGCCTATCTCGCCAAATTAAACGTCAAAGATAACCAACCGATGCTAAAAACCCCAGTACACCAAAATTTCAGACGGATTGGAGCAACGGAGTTTAACTCGCATTCGTATTCTCAGCAAGTCCTTTTATTTGATACTTACCCATATTGTAGGAAAGAATAAAAACTTAGTCCGCCATTTTTAGAACTCCACCATATTGGATTTAGAGCGACTTCACTTTATTTTTAGAGTTATTCTTAGCAAGCCCTTTCATTTGATACCCATATTGTAGGAGTGTATTAAAAATAACTAGTCCGCCATGTTGGATTTAGAATGATGTCAAACAGCTAACAATGCATTGTCATCCAAACTAAACGTGTATACAAAATTTCAGCTCAATCGGTTAAAGATATCTGCTTCAAAATTGAGTTGCAAGGTTCCACCCGAACAAACAGTTACATACATACGAGTACATTGCCTGTTAAGTAAAAGGCTTGTAATAATTGTCCAATACATTAAATGATTTTGAACAGCGAGCGCATTCCGAATATACATTCACATAAACACCAAACCATATTATAATATTTAAAAAAAAAATACCAAAAAAGGTCTTTAATAAAAATACTGCAGCCATAATTGCCTCAATCTCCCTTAGCAGCGAGCCCGCTGAATTATAAATGATTAGTTAAGCTCCAGTTACACGATGCAATTTTCGTTCATAGTATATGCCTTATTAAAATAAAGCATTTACTATGCACACAAATCAATTCAATTTAACTATAAATATCTGTTAAACGCAAGAAATATTTAGAACATTCCACTAGCTCAGCAGTGTTACTGTTTGTCATCATGAAGTTGTTGCAAGTCGCGCTGTTGTTCACGTTCGTGATGTTGGTGGCTCATGTAGCTGCCGCCAACCTGATTTCTTCAAACCAACTAGGTAATTATGGTTATTTTAATTATTATCCTTTCTATAAACTAAAGAGTGTTTTTACAACAAGGCGCAGCGCGGCGTTACACATTGTCACTTACTTATGACATACACATTTTATTACATATCGTCTGTGAGGCAGACTTATTAAGTTCGTTAACAAATGAAAAAGTAATTGTGTCTTATTTGTGACAGTTGAGCTCATATTATTATCTCACTGAAAAGTAATTATCACAAGTTCTATATTATTGTATAGCTCTCATAAAGTGCACGCAGCGACGTGCGCGACGTGTCGCTTCTCTTTTGTGAACGAGCCGCAGGGTGAGCCATAGGTACAGCTCGTTCCCACTTTTGTGGGACATCGGCCCCGACAATCTCTTCAACCCAATGTCATTAAATTTGACATCCATTAAAACAACGGATCCGACACCCAAGTAGTGGAAAAGGCTAAAACGAGCTCTACTTTTATTACTTTAATTTTCTACATTAATTTAATCGAATCCTAAATTGCATTCAACCGATTCAGTAACCGATATTTAACAGATTGTTTAAGGGTGATAGTTAATCTATAATATTATTTGTTCAAAAGCCGAACACACCTGCAAGAGTAACAGCGACTGCCCACCGCTCAGCCAGTGCCGGCTAATTATATCGGATGGGGTCCGGAAGTGCTACCCGATGTTAATTCTAAGAGGCCTCGATCGGTTAAGATTTGGATAAGAATTGGACATAAGGATGACAAAATTACTTAATCATGATTATATGCTCTCGTCGTAAAATCCGAATTTTACAATAAACCAATGACTTACCTATAACAATAATAAACTCAATCTCAAACTCAAAGCATTTATTTTTATTTAACCATTTACGGGCACTTTTGAATTGTTAGATTATGTTGTTACAAATTTGAGAACGATGTGTAGCGTAGGTACTAGTCTAACATACGCATTATGTCACAGAACTCTAACACTGCGCGCTGCGGTGTAGAATATTGCAGTTTTAGGTCAGCGCCATCTCGAGACCGATAGTGAAACTAATGGAAATTTTGTTGATGATTTCTGAAAAAGAGTGCAATTTAAAGACATTATTTTATTTTTCCTGTAGGTAATCTTTACATAAACTTCTATCACATAGAATAATTTTAAATTTTTCTCTGCGCAAACTTCGGAGATAAGGTAAATACTTATACATAATTTTAAAATAGTTTGGCAAACGTCATCTAAAACTATTCCAAATTTCAAGTTAATGGCATTGTAGTTCTTGAGATATCCAGCTGTGACAGACTAACAGACAGACAGATAGATAGACTGAGTCACACCATAAGTGTTCCTTTTTATAATTTTGGCACGAAACCCTAATTAAACAGTTTGCGCTAATTAATTAATGCTATTGATTTTTCAGGCGGTGAAGATACCTGTAAGACTAACAGCGACTGCCCGTTCCTACATGTCTGCCAACCACGGTCAGATGGGCATCTGTATTGCAAACCGATCCATTTTCGAAGAGAAGGTGGCTTGGATAAGATTTGGACAATCAACGGATGAAAAAATTAAATAATCACAGTTGTATGCTTTCGCCGATATCTGATAATAAACTAGCTGACCCGGCGAACTTCAGACCATCTCAGAATTTAATCATTCCTTTTTTTTCGTCATTTTTTCCCATGTTTTAATAGTTATTCTGCTATTCGGGGCGGACACAAATCCAACAAATCAAAGATCATAAAAATCGGTCCATCCGACTTTTGTTTTAATTATATTTAGGTATATATTATAGATCCATAACTTATAATAATAATATTATGAGTGTTTATCTATTAGTCCTACTTGTTTTTGTAGACAATTCTCGTAATTTTTAATTCGTTTTTGACATTGATTGTCGCTGACATGAGTCAGCGATAATCAATGTCCAAAAACTTGTCAAAATTTAGGGTCATTAGGAATCTGAGACACTTGCGCGAACCCACTTGCACGAAATGAAATTTCTTTTGTGCAAACGGACTATTGCGCGAAGGGACACTTCCGCGAAAAGACATGTTTTTGCGAATTAAATTTTTGCGGGACTGGTCTTTTGCGCGAATGGACTTTTCCGCGAATGGACATTTACGCGAAAGACACTTGCGTAAAGGACACTTGCGCGAATCCACTTGCGCGAAAGACACTTGCTCGAAATGACAGTTGCGCAAAAAAGTTGCGGAAATGAGATTTCTTCATAAATCACGCCTGTATTAATTCAAAGGGTTGGACAAAGGTGTGTAGTATACCCATATACATACGTCAGTACCTAATTATTTAACTTTTTAATCTCTTTTAATGTTTTTTTCACAGAACATTCGCAGTCTAACTGCGAATGCTCTTTAAAATACGAGAATTGCTCCTCAGTTATGTTTATGAATGAGGCTATCAAGCGAGCGCGACAAAATATAGTTTGCCATAACGAGATAAGTACTTACCTACGGGGTGTAGCGAAAATAAAAAGAATCTCCACATTGAATATAAAACGTGTAATTTCTGTTTATCTAAATATAAAAAACGGAGGTTCGTTTACTTGACAATTGTTGCTAAAAAAATATTAGGGAAAAAAAAGGAATTAGGAGACTTTATCAAATTTAGGATATTTTTTTTAGTTTGATAACGAATATCGCGAATTTTTACTTGATTGCAATCGGGTTTTACAAGTATTAAAATGGTTAATAACATATGCAGTGGCGGTGGTACGTCAGAGATAATTGTTAATTACAAACATAAGTAAACTCGATACACACATTAAACTTATAAATAACACCCCTGTTTTCGTCGGGGATTAAAAGAATAAACTAAATGAGTCAACTACCATATATCCGCTTCTACGCGGAACTTCATAATTGCTTTTAAGCTTATTTAAATTTAAATATTTAGTTTGAAATGTTGAAAAGATATTAAAACTAATTTGATTGCTAATTGTTTTATCTCTGGACAATATTACATACTGGACATACATACAGGGTCCATGAAGGGTCAAATTAAATTAGCTGGCGAAACTCCACAGACATGAGTATCGATGGCTATAAAAAAAATTGATGACTTATTTTTGGGTCAATGACCGTCGGTAGTATAGTTACTTGAATAAATAAAATAAAATTTGTACAAATTCTTTTTTTTTTTGTTTTATCGTGTTTAGATATCGATACAAAACAGCTTTCGTTAGCTAATTAAATTTTACCCGGTATAATAAATAATAGAGCTATTCTGAACGCATACAGAACGAAAGATAAGTAGACTAATCAATTGTAGGCAGATGGCGAAGCTATTCAAACCCCATTCCGACACTTGGGCAGTAGTTCGTCTGACCGGTCAGCGCACTCGTCTACACCGTTGCAGGGAGCCGTGCCGTCTACGCAGGCGCCGTACGTGCATCTGAACCAGTTGGGTTGACAGCTGTGGAAGAAGGGATTGGTTAACGCTGTGGCTATAATTTTAAGGTAACTAGCACCCCGATACAGAACTGTTCTAATATTCCCACTGCTGGGACACAGGCCTGCTCTCTGTGAGAGGGAGCGGGCCGTAATCCACCACGTGGGTTGTAAACCAGCCAGTAGCAAGGAATGACCTGCTTATACCAATATTTTGAAATTATTTTTATAGCACTGTGTGACCTAAACCCGCCCTTAAATCACACAATTTCTGTGACTTAAGTTTAGTATCTGTCAGGGAATTTTAACCCTCAGAAACATATCCTTTATATCACCTGTGACCTGAGAGCAGTGGTGGCCCAGTGGTAACGGCCGCGACTTGCGAATTTTAGGCCGTAGATTCAAACCCAGACAGGCGCTTTACTTTGTGTGAATTATTTCATCAACACTGCTCTCAAAACGGTAAAGGAAAACATCGTGAGGAAACCGGCATGTCCTAGAACCAAAAAATTCGAAGACATGTGACATCTACGACCCTGGGCCTACTGCACTGGGCCCGCGTGGTGGATTACGGCCTATTCCCTCTCACAGAGAGGAGGCTTGTGTCCCAGCAGTAGGCATAGGCTGATAATGTATGTCACCTGCATAGCTATTCATAACCATCCAACAGACTATCGTATCGAAAATGACACATTTCAATAACCGATTGGCCTTGCCCCCGACAGCAAACAGCTGTCTGAAGAATAGCGGTGGTTTATTTGATTTAAACTGACAACATTTTCGGGTTGTGGACTTGTGAACAGCGTTTAGAGGGACTTACCAACAGAATTTCGAAAAACCGTACTACGACAAGATTTTATTTCGACAATACGGAACTCCGACACGTCTTTATTTCGACAATACTTTAGTTCGAAATACCTTAAGTCCGACACTACTGTACTCCGATAAAGCGTTTCTCCGACATGACTTAACTAGGAAACGATGCGACTTCGACGACATGCTTTTTCGACAGCAATGGTAATCCGACATTAGTCAATTTCGACGTACTCTACCCCGGCATGCTGTACTTCGACAATAGCTTACTTCGACGTGATATATCTGAGACACGATGCTACTTCAAAATTATCCTGCGACATTAGGGAACAACTAAACTTGTGAAAGATGATATGGCTAGAAAGGGGGTGACTACCGAGATGACGACTAATAGTGTATTGAAGAAAAAACATGTTGCGTCGACCTCGAATAAATTGGGATAGTAATTATGGGTAAGAGAATTATGATAAGGAATAAATAATAACTTGTAGGTATTTTAAAAGAACATTATTTTTATCAGAACATAACTGAATGCGGATCCTATGCTATAATACGTAAGCATAAATTGCTGAATAGATACCTAATTTAAACATAACGAAAAAAAACAAAACAAAAAAGGTGACAAAAACACTGTCATGTATAAACTAAACAACTTCACTTAAATTAAAAAAAAAAGATGTAGGTTCGAGTATATGCTCTTAAAACAGATTTTCAAACAAGGTTTTTCTCTCAATTTAGTGCAGAAGTGGAGCCACCTATGTGTTAGGTACTACATAGTCATATCGTATATTCATAATCAGATTATAATGTTCCCACTGCTGGGACACAGGCCTCCTCTCTGTGAGAGGGAGTGGGCCCCGGCCGTAATCCACCACGCGGGCTACTACATACTATGTGTTAATACTAAAGCTGAAAAGTTTGTTTGTTTCAAAGTCAAAGCATTTATTTCAAAGAGGCACATAAAAGGCACTTTGAACGTCAAAAATTACAATGAAATAGAATTGATTCTAGTCGCCCCTTCCAAAAGGTAGTTTTCGTATGGAGAAGAATGGGCAAGAAACTCCACCGTTACTCTTTTAAAATGTTTTACAATATTTTGCATACAATAATTATATAATAAATAATATGTGAAGACGATGCACCTAAAATAAAATTACTATACCACAATAGGTAAAAGAATTAAAAATGAAACCATGACATATTATGTTTGAACGCGCCAATATCTGGCACTAGGTACCCGTCGGATTTCTTTGAACAAAAATATCATATATGCCATATCATCTTTCACAGGTTTAGTTGTTCCCTAATGTCGCAGAATAATTTCGAAGCAGCATCGTGTCTCAGATATATCACGTCGAACTAAGCTATTGTCGAAGTACAACATGCCGGAGTAGAGTACAGCGATACGTTTTTACTTGATGTATTGAGAGGAGGAGGAAGGACTTTACAATATCATGTTAAAACTAGCACTGCTTCTATTTAACAAAAAATACCCAATAAAAATATTTGACGTCTGCTTAAACGTTCGAATTTAACACGCTGTCAATTAAGACCAGCCTGTACTATTAAAGGCAAGGTTACATAGATAGTTTTTACAGTACTACGTGACGTCATTTACCACCAGTTCCCGGGCGTAATCATTGTTACATAACAAATGACGAATTCCTTACACATTTTAGCAAAACCTACATCCTTTCCCATTTTCCTTTCGTTACTTTTCAACCTTCTTAGTGCGTTGGGGTACGATTCCGGCATCGTGCCATCTGGCTTCTTCCAAGGTAAGCTAACAAGCCATCATCCTTCAACGAGTCCAGCTGATCGATGGCGCACAAATCGTCAACATTCTCTCGCGGCTTACCGGACACACATTGCATACAATGCAAACGAACGTTGAACCTCATTATGGATTTCTTGAAGTAGACTATCATGCGATGAAATGTCAATTACCTCTTCATTCTCCGTAATGGTCAGGGCGGCCTTACAGCAGGCAGAGTAAGCGCTGGCGGTGGCTGTGGCCAGGGCGGTGGTGGTACCACTCCACGCCACGCGCAGGCGCACACCTTACCATGTAGGTACACACCAACCTAGGGGGGTAAGTGTGCGGAACGGCTCATTAACACTACCTTATTTTATTTTCAAAAGTACCTACAATTAAGTTACAATTCAATCAACTCAACCTATTGCATTCCACTGCTGGACATAGGCCTCTCCTAGGCTGCGCCACCCTATCCTCCGCCTTCCGCATCCAGTCCGTACCAGTCACTTTCTTTAAGTCGTCCGTCCATCTAGCTGTAGGACGTCCCACACTACGCTTGCCGATACGCGGTCTCCACTCCAGGACTCGTCTGCTCCACCGGCCATCGGTCCTTCGACAAACATGGCCAGTCCACTACCACTTCAGTTTGCTTACTCTGCAAGCTAAAATATGTTGGGGTATGTTCGGCTTCCATACATCGTTTTCCTAAGAACCAGCAGGGACGTGAATATACTTTCTGTGTTCTAAATAATGCATAGGTATATTCGATTGAAACTAAATTAAAATCACGGACACTTCTGAGAATTGTAAAAAAACCAAAACACTTTCGGATTTTGAGGATATAATTAACGTTTATTACAATGCCAAGTTGTCATTCTTAGTAGGTCCGTATCAGCCAATCACAGCCAGAAGTCGATATTTCAAGAAAAAATCGAGTCCTTTGTTCACGCCAAGTTTTTAGACAAAATCAGAACAGAATACCAAGAAAATTCAATAACACAAACGAATACACACAACCAACGCAGACCGAGCACAGGTTGCAGTCATACAGACTGTCATTACAATCAAATGTCAAAGAACGTCAAAGTGTCATCTATCAAATCATCGACTGTCAGTGTCGATGTTGCTCGTTTTACACAGCGCTGTCAAGCGCTTTATACTGATTGTAACTAAAAAACTTATTCATAGATCAAGCGCTGAGGGTGTTGAGTTTTGTAATTACACTCCACTGCGTACAAAGTCTTGGCTGAATGAGCTCAATACTCTTTGCCTATTCAAAACGTCAAATTGAAACAAAAAATAATGACGCCGGGGAATAAGACCCAACTGAATTACTTTTTAAAATGCTTTCAAAATTATGAAGTGTCCGTTCTATTCAAATAATTGTAATGTAAATTATAATAAAAACTAGTAATTATTGTAAAGGTTTCATACGTGTTGATTCATAGGCCATTTTTTACAATGTCCTTTGATTCGTACGGTCTTACCCCAGCGCCGAACTTACCCCAACATACCTTATGTCGGTAACTCCGTTTCTTTTCCGGATAATTTCATTCCTGATTTTATCCTTCAAAGAGACTGAGCATAATTATAATCATAATTATCTTGACGAATTTATGAATATAATTATCAGGTTTGAATCAGAGGTATGTACACAATTTATGCATAATATTCTTTAGTTGAGAATACTTCTTTGTCGCTACTGCTTTGTAACGTAACGTTTCTTGATTTTTTGTTTCTTATTGTATTCACAGTCTTTAATGATGATGTTAGCTGGCGGGTGGTGCAGAGATGCAAACGTCCTACTAGTATTTCGTGTAGGTCTCTTTTTAGTATAACAGTATTATTTAGTATTTATAGCTGTTTTTATTGTATTTATTTATATTTGAAACCATGACAACATCTGATAACGAATCTTTTTTCTCTGCCAACGAATCTACTGCCTCTTCTGGTGATGATAGCTTTTGTTCTGTTACGGAAAACCTTGGTGAACTTTTACGTCTAAGATTCAGCCAAAATCTTGGCCGACTGTTTAACGTCTGTCATATTAATGCTCAAAGCATTCCAAGCCACTACAATGAGTTGTATGAAACTTTCTCGGACAACAACGTCCATGCCGTCCTGATTTCTGAAACTTGGCTAAAACCTGAACTTTTATCCACCTCTTACTCTCTCCCAGGATTCGTTCTTTTGCGGAATGACCGAGTCGGTAGGAGAGGGGGTGGTGTAGCTATATACCTTCGTGCTGATCTTCCTTTTAAAGTTCTCTCTACTTCTTCCGCTAATACTTCGGCTGAGTTTCTATTCCTAGAGGTAAGTGTCAAAGGAGCTAAAACCGTTCTAGGCGTTGTGTATTGTCCCCCCTCACTTGATTACTTCACCGAATTCGAATCGGTCCTAGAATCTTTAGGGTCGGAGTATGCACATCACATAATCATGGGGGATTTCAACACCAATCTCCTTGCCCACAACTCCCATCGATCCCGTAAACTTCTGCACCTGGTCGAGTCAGCCAGTCTGCATGTGCTGCCTCTCCAACCAACTCATCATAACACTGCCGGTGATGATTCTTGGCTCGACTTGATCCTCACCTCAAATCCTTCCCTAGTCTCACATGGTCAACTTGACGCTCCTGGTTTCTCCCATCACGACCTTATCTTCCTGTCCTATGAACTCAAATCTCCTAAACCCAAACCTACGTTCCAGTACAGGCGTGCCTTTGCGCGGATGAACATTGAAAAGCTTGCACAAGATGCTTCTAATATAGACTGGACACCCCTGGAGGAAGCCACTACAGTTGACGATAAAGTAACGTTTTTCAACAATGTTGTAGTTAAGCTGTACGACACCCACGCTCCTATCAGGAGAGTCAAGCTAAAGCGCCAACCTGCGCCATGGATGAATGTGGGAGTTCGGATGGCGATGCGACGAAGGGACCGCGCGTTTCGTAAGTTTAAAAAGGATCGGTCTGATGATAATTGGACCCTCTTCAAAACTGCTCGCAATCGTTGTAATCAGATGATACGCAACGCTAAACGTCGCCATATTCTTGATAACATCACTTCTGCTTCTCCTGCTGATATCTGGAAATTCCTTGGAACTCTAGGTATCGGCAAATCGCGGCATTCAGACCTTCCTAACACATTTGGCTTGGACGATCTAAATCGTCATTTCTGCACTGTTCCTACTCTTGATTATCCAACCAAATGTCAGACCCTTGACTACCTTGCTGGTCTGACGCGACCCAATATTACCCCCTTTGTCTTCACCCCTGTCGACCCGGGAGAGATCAAAAGGATTATCCTATCCATCAAATCCAAAGCCGTTGGTTGTGATAACATCAGTCGACACATGATCGTGACAGCGGTTGATCAGCTCCTTCCTGCAATCTCCCATATAGTTAATTTCTCCCTTTTCTCTGGTGTTTTCCCTTCTCTGTGGCGGAAAGCCCATGTTCGACCACTACCTAAAATCCCTAATCCCATTCTTCTGAGTCACTTTCGTCCAATTTCCATCCTTCCCTTTTTATCCAAAGTACTCGAGGCCTGTGTACATAAACAATTCTCCACCTTCATTCACAAAAACTCCCTCATCAGTCCGTTCCAATCCGGGTTCAGGCCCGGGCATAGTACCGTTTCTGCTCTCCTTAAAGTGACTGACGATATAAGGCGAGGAATGGAAGACACTAAAGTTACGGCTTTAGTGTTGATAGATTTTTCAAATGCCTTCAATACCGTCAGTCACGAAGTCCTTTTGTCCATCCTCTCCTATCGCATGGTCTCTCACGAGGTTCTGGAATGGTTTTCTTCTTATCTTCGGGGGCGCCAGCAATCAGTTCTTGCTGGTGACTCTAACTCCAGCTGGTGTGATGTTGAATCTGGCGTCCCTCAAGGCGGCATTTTATCTCCACTTTTGTTCTCTATCTTTATTGATCTCATAACTTCCGAGCTTCAGTGTGCGTATCATCTTTACGCTGACGACTTACAGCTCTACTGTCAGGCAGGTGTTGACAGCTTATCCAATGCAGTCGAGGAGCTAAATCGGGATTTACGTGTTGTCAAAAACTGGTCTGATCGTTTTGGGGTGGCGGTTAACCCAACCAAGTGTCAGGCTATCATTATAGGGAGCCCCCATAGCTTGAGGAGGCTGAATGGTTTAACGGTGCCACCGGTTACGTTTGACGGCACAGTGATTCCGTTTAGCTCTGACGTCAAGGATCTGGGTTTGCACGTTGACACTTGCCTCGACTGGCGTAAGCAGGTCGCGATTGTGAGCAAAAGGGTCACTGGGACGTTGCGGTCGCTCTATCGACTGAAAAATATTCTCCCAACACACATTAAGGCAATGCTTGTACAGTCCCTTATCTTCCCTATAATTGACTATGGTGATGTGTGCTACTATGACCTGAATGCAGATCTCCTCAATAAACTTGACCGACTTCTTAATAGCTGCATTCGATTCGTTTTCAATCTCCGTAAGTATGATCATGTATCCGCACATCGGTTGCTTTTAAAGTGGTTACCTATTCGGCAGCGCAGAGCATTGAGGGCTTTGACAACCCTGTTTTCTCTCCTTCACAAACCTACTTCTCCTTCTTATCTGACTTCTCTTTGTCAATATTTATGCTCTGCACACAGCAAGAATCTTCGGTCCGAAAATAATCGTCTTCTTCGTTGTCCATCTCATCGCTCTGGTTTTATAAAGTCTTCTTTCTTTGTCCAGGCCGTTTTCCTTTGGAATGCGCTCCCTCAGAATATCAGGACGGTAACCAATCAGTTCACATTTAAAGTGAAAGCTCGAGAACACATACACAAGAAGTTGGCAGATTCGTCTCAGACTTAAGTTGTTGTAGGTTTTCTTGTTTATCTTTCATATATTTTTCTGTTTTCTATTTTGTTGTATGTATGTATATATGTATTTATTCTTATAATTTAGGTATAAATATTTAGTTGTTTTCTGTTTTTGCACCTACTGTGTATTGTCTCTGCATCACCCTAAGGTAGACTGGTAGAAAATGCCCAAGGCATTAAGTCCGCCTTTGTACAGTTTTTTTACTTGTGCATAAAGTTTTAATAAATAAAAAAAAAAAAAATACTATTAACTTCGTACGCAAAAGCAGGATACAAAGGTCTAAAAAGATGAGCCACCAGCATCACGAACGTGGACAACATTGCGACTGGAACAACTTCATGATGACAAACAGTATCTAAATATAACACACTGAGCTAGAGAAATGTGTTTATCAGCTATTTATAACATGAGTTATTCAGGGCAAATTGATTGGATTGACCTGATTGGTGGCCATGGTGAATGCTTAGTTAACTTCTAATAAGATAAGTCAGAACGTGTTACAACATACTGATACCGCCCATGGCTTTGTTTGAGGCATGTATTCAATCGAACCTCTAATAATTCTTATTTTGCGTTCCTAAAAATATTATTGAAAACTTTAACAAATGTTTGCGCTTCTTTTTGTGAATGTCAAAAAACATCCAAAATCATCTATAATTATTTTGATTAAAATAAAGATGATTTTAGATTTTGCACTTTTGGTCAACTGTTTAATTGTCTTTTGTGTCCGAAAAAATTACTGAATGAACCTCTAAAGGTGAACCTTTTTAAATTCAGAAGCGATTTGCAATTAAATGGAATTTGGTAAATTCACAACCTTTTTTTTTTAACTGGAAAAATTAAATATCATTAGGTATACTATGTCAGCCTTTTAAATCTAATTCTTTGTTCCATGAAAAACCAACAATGAGCACTAATTCAAAAGTAATATTATGGTGTTTTTTTTTTTAGGGAGTTTGACATGAAAATCCAAAACGCTTATAATTTTTCGTCATGGGTATCATTTTATGGTTTTTGAGGGTACTGATGCCAATGGTCATGTCAAAAAACATTCAAGATAGCGGCTTCCAAAATTTATAGTTTTTCATCATGGGTGTCGTTTTCATGGTTTTCGAGTGTGCTAAAACTGATAGAGAAGTCAAAAACGCTTACAAATCCGCTAGTTTTTGTTATATTTAAACAGTTTATTTGTACTCTGACATAGCTTTTTCTACTTTTCGAAAAATGTTTGTTCGGAATTGATCAAATTCGAATTGTTACTAGTAGTTACTTTATGGAACGCATTAGAAAATTTTTAAAGCAATAATGTACTGCACATAATTGCCGTGACGTAAACATTTCAATTATTAACGCTTGCCTTAGGTACACTAACCATCTTGAAGGGCAATTATTGTGTAATTTTCTTGGAATAGAAAATAGCCTCGTGAAAATGGAGCTCAACTAATCTAATTTATTGAAGCATTTTTTATGGACACAAATCAATTCAATTTTCCATAGGATATTAACTTCAACTATAAATAGTAGTAGAGTAGTGATTGTGAGATAATATTGAATCAAGAGAAACTAGAATTCGTCGATAAAACTGTTTTCCTTGGGATCACGCTCGACTCAAGGCTACAATGGGGTCCTCATTTAACATCTCTTGCAGGACGGCTAAGTTCAGCAGCTTATGCTGTCAGAAAAATCCGTCAATTTACTGATGTAGATACCGCGAAATTAGTCTATTTTAGTTACTTTCATAGTATCATGTCATACGGTATTTTACTTTGGGGACGGGCTGCAGACATCGATTCTATTTTTATTCTGCAGAAAAGAGCCATCAGAGCCATATATAATCTCCGCAGGCGCGATTCTTTAAGGGAACTGTTTAAGGATATTAACATCATGACGGTGCCTTGTCAATATATCTACGAAAACATCATGTATGTAAGGAAAAATTTACATCTTTTTAGTAAAAGAGGTGACAGACATAATTATAGTACTAGAAATAGGGACCTATTAGTTCAACCAGGTTTCAGATTGGCTAAAGTAGACTCATCTTTTATGGGGTACTGTTTAAAATGTTATAATAAAATACCTCCCCACATTCTTCAACTGAATGAGACAAAATTCAAGTCTTGTATAAAACGCACACTATGCAGGCAGGCATATTATAAGTTAGAGGATTACATCGTTGATAAAGATGCCTGGATCAATGCTGGTCCTGCTCCACAACCACAACTAATTGATTAACACTTGAACATACTGTTGGAGCTGCTGAAGATTGTGGGACTATCTTTGCATTGTATAAACTCAATTTCCTTTGTATTGTATAATTTCATAGCACAGATGTGAGTTCTATGTGAGCTACCATTTACCGGGTAATAATATGTCTTTCATTGACTTGAATGTGCCCTGGCGGCTGATAGTATGTCATGCTCACTAAAATGTCTCGCTGACGGTGGCGTGTGTGTTGGATCATTTAGCTCCCTTCAAAATGGTTGAGCTGAATGGTGCTGATCTATGCGTCATGTTCGTGAACGGGCGCCGTCAGTTGGGACTGGTCATCAATTGGCTGCCTCGGCTTATTTAATTTTTTTTTTTTTTGTATTGTTGTTTTGTTAAGTACTATTTGCTGTACTCTGGACGCTCTTAACACGTACGTCTTTTTTATTTTATTACATCGTTCTCACATATAATTATAAATTCAACATTAATGATGTAACTAATATTTTTGTAAAAATATAATTTAAAAGAGTGTCCATGGAGTTTCTTGCCCGTTCTTCTCCATAGGTACCTACGCTTTGGAATGGGCAACTAGCTTCATATTTTCTGACTTACCGACTTCTTGACAATTCAAAAGTGCCTGTAAATGGTTTAATTGAAATAAATGCTTTGAGTTTGAGTTTGAGTTTGAATAGCTGGTAAACGCAAGAAATATTTAGAACATTTCACTAGCTCAGCAGTGTTACTGTTTGTCATCATGAAGTTTTTGCAAGTCGCGCTGTTGTTCACGTTCGTGTTGCTGGTGGTTCTACCTACTGCCAAAATGAGTTCTTTAACTCGCCGCCAAGGTAATTATGGTTATTTTAATTATTGTATTTTCTGTAAACTACAAGGGCAGGTTGACAACAAGCGCATCGTAACGCTGCGTGTTAAGCATTGTTTGGCGCACTTACAATAATAATAATATAATAGAAATAACCTTAGAATAATAATAGGTACAATTAGGGGCCATAACCCCCCTTAACAAACATCTTTTTAACATAGGTGCCACAGACAGACCCCTTTGCAGGGGCTGACGACGGCCCTTGACGCCGAGGAATCAGCCGCACACGTCATCCTGGAATGCGAGGCCGTGGCTTCTCAAAGTGCAGAAATCCTCGGAACAATGAGGTCGCTTCGCGAAGCCCGTGAAGCTCCCAGGAAGCTTCTGTGCTTTTGGCCGGAGCTAAGCTGGCTCTGTTAGCCAGAATCCCCACGCACAAAGGATTGAATGGGAATCTAAGTGCGGAAAAGAGAGTCCCATCATCATCATCATCTGTCTGAGTTTGTTTCAGTGTTTCTTATCAGAGTAATGAGTTAGGTAACACGAAACTCATCTAGTTTTAAAAACATAAATTAATTTTGATGTGAAAAGTGTTTTTTTTGACAATTTATCATGATTTATGTAAACAAACTCTAAACAGATTTTGTAAGGGTTTGCAATAATTATTTAAAAATATTATTTTTTCAGAACCAGACACATGCCACGATGACCCCAACGACTGCGCAGCCGGATGGGTCTGCCTACCACAAGATGATGGGCATCTCATGTGCATTACCTCCCCGCCGGGTTAAATAGTTGACCCAGCGAACTCTGTACCGTCTCAGAATCAATATTCATTTTTTTTCGTGTACTTATCCAATGTCTTAAAAGTTATTCTGCTATTCGAAGCTATTACATATATATAATATGTATATAGACAAATCCAACAAATCAAAGATCATAAAAATCGGTCCAGCTGTTCTTGAGTTATAATAAATGGTGTAACTAACCCGACTTTGTTTTATTTATATAGATCCATGACTTATGATAATGATGCATATTATGGAATATACGTTTATAAGTCTAGAACGTGCCAGTGTTGAAAAGTTTCAATAACATAAATAAGAGCTTCGCCTACAAGTACGAATGGTGTTACGGCAACTTCTTGCAGTTGCGTTGTCATTAGTAGTTGCGATTTGGTTTCGTTGTAGCTAGTGTTTGCAGATAGATCGACTCCGTCTGTGACGATGTCGTCGCATGGACGCAACGTTATGTTTGCGTTGTTTCTGCGACGTCACCATATTGTGTTCGGTATCGCCCACACGGTTGACTTTGACGATAAAATGTGGTAAACAAATGCTGGCAGATCGGCGGCGGATGCCTGTGTACTACGTAATTGGCTATCAGAAGCAGATTTTATTTAAAAAACAAAATAAACACAACACCAATCAACTGTTTTTAATGTTTTAACAAGCAAATCGTAATATAGAAAAACCTAGCTACACACTTCATGGTTTGAATAGGTCGAATATGTTCCAAAACTGAATCGGGGCTTCATGTAGTCTTTTGGCTGCTACCCCTAGAGAGTAAACAAAAACCGGAGGTGCGAAGGGAGAGCAACCCTCGCCCGCTGTAACAAAGGATAGGCACCCATACTCACCTCCGCGTAAGTGCGGAGGGGTTGCACTTCCCGCAGCGCCGGAGATGATGCAGAAGCAACTTTAAAGTGTTTTGACGTTAGGCTATAATAACTTTGTCCCACAGTGGTGGACAACGAGAATATTTTTAAAAGTGGTTTTGGTGTCCCCTAGTGGTGGCCAAACAAGTGGAGGACCTCGGGAATAATCTAATAAAAACGCGTGCCGCGCTAGGAATCGAACAAATAGCTTTTGCCTGCTGCGATTTTTTATCGCGCGGTTTGCGATTTTCAACGCTCGGCATTGAGTGATGATTGAATACAACATACGAAGTTCTGTACTTGTGTTACTACTGGGTACTAGGTACCTAGAAAATTGTACCAGAAAATTGTGAAAATATATAAATCCATGATATCAACCTTAGTGTGCATACACATGAGTGACATGCGCGACATGTTGGCGACTGCCGTCAACAATTACGAATATAATTCGCACGTATTGCTACTGTGCTCAAATCTCTAATATACGAGGCAAGATCCATGATGTTGCTTCAGTTGCCTCTGATATTGACGAGTGTCGCTCGTATGTATGAACATTAGTAATACTACAGATTTTTTTGGTATATTGATTGGAAGTAAAACAATGAAAGAAGTAAATTACTTATTTATTATTCCAGTGCAGATAAATTCATATTCTTTTTAAAAAAAAAATCTTTTGATTTTATTTTAGGCTCCATAAATCAATCAAAAGTGGAAAATCTCACATGGTTCACTAATAGATGTCTTTACTTCCAACTCTACCCTGATCCAGATCTTCGGTGATCGTGGAGGCCTTTAAAAAGTCCAGTACATTCACATGTACCGGGGTTGTATCGTCCCTTTAGAATACAGTAATAGTCGACGTTCTTCAGGTAACAGTCGCTGTTTGAAACGCAATAAGTTTCTGGAAAATTTAAAATTATAAATTTTATTAGGGTTATCTATGTATCTGTAAATATTTACATAATATAAGCTAACATTAAAACAAATAATATGTACATTTATATGAAAAAATAAGCAAAAGAATCATAGGGCATCAAAAAATTCGTCCGCATCGCTGTCAACAGGAACAGTGCCCAAAAGATTGCCACGTGGTATAGCGATGCTAATTCTTTGGCCAAAAAATAGGCCAGCCAGCAACTACGCTTGTTATCGCTTTCAGTGATAAGACTGCCCATTGTCACCTTAAGTCAAATATCTGCATTCATATCTGTAATTTATAATACCGCGTGGTACGGGACATCGACGCGAAAACTACAACCATGAATTCAACACTTGATTCTAGAGCTCTAACGTAGACATTAGTGGTCGGATGTCAAAAAAAAAATACAATTGTTTCATATAAAAGTGCAATAGGTACCTACCTACCTACGAGGTCAAAATGTATGGAACAGCTTTTTTTTTTTATAACTAATAAAAAAACAATAAGAAACATGTAATTAATCCTGGTAACAAGTTGCGCTTCGATGACCCGACCACTCTGTACGGAGAAAGAGAGAAAGGGATGATAAGCTAAAATAATTATAATGCCAAAAAAAATTTGATGCTTATAAACTCCTAGAAACTAAAATTAAATCGCTGTACCCCTAAAGATCTTTATTTCTTTAGTAGATACAATAGGTCCGTGGCTAAATATTAACAGCCGCATAGGTCGATAGATCAGGTTGGTCTGTGGATGGGTGACCATCTTTACATACCGAGACCCCTCCGTGCCTCGGAAAGCACGTTAAGCCGTTGGTCCCGGCTGTCATTCGTGGATCTTTGACAGTCGTTACGGGTAGTCAGAAGCCCAACCAGTCTTACCAAGAGATATCGTATTACCCAGTAACTGGGTTGTGGAGGTCAGATAAGCAGTCGCTCCATGTAAAATACTGGTATTCAGCTGCATCCGGTTAGACTGGAAGACGACCCCAACATAGTTGGGAAAAGGCTAGGCAGATGATGATGATACAATAGGTACTTTTCAACCAGACCCAGAGGCGGAATCGTCGTAGAGGCTCGTCAGTCTCGTGGGCTCCACAACCAGAAAAAACATTGTTCGAGTGAAGCCACACAGGTGGATTGGTCCGGGGTGCTGCAAACTAGGCGCGGTCAATTTTGCTGTGCCCGACAGGGTCCATATTGATCTTTTACTTTGTAATACCATTTATACGGAATGCAATAAATAATTGAGTATTGATATTTGACAGTCGTTACGGGGTAGTCTGAACCCCGAAAGTCTATCGTCCGGTTCGACTGCAATATGTAGTTGACTAAGTTGCGAAGGCTAGGCAAAGCGTAATCGTCCATCGTTTCACTAACCACTAACAGTTCGGTTAGATATGACAGGGTCCGCATAAACATCTGCCTGGCCGGCTATATCGGGTAGTATCCAAGTCGAAGTCAATTTATTTTTATCATTATTCGGGTATACTAAAAACACTTACAGTTGGACCTCACTGAACATGTGCATTAGCCACCAGTATCACGAATGTGAACAACAGCGCGACTTGTGAGAACTTCATGATGACTGAAAGCAAACAACATATCGATTTTCTTTGATATTTATAGGTACTGCTTATAAGGAACCAAGTATAAATTAATTATTCATGCAAAAAGTAAGGTTGGCTAATTCGCAGTTAACAACTTTAAATTAAGATAATTTTAATTACAAAAAGAAAAATTACCAGATATTTATCCATAATTTTATAATACAGGCTTGGCAATTTTGTTTGAAAAATAGCATACCTACGCCAAATCTCCATCGTTTTTGCTGGTTGAAAATGTGATCGCTTTTCACCGTGTTTTTTATTTATTTGGTATTCTATTGCCCTTTAGATAACCCAAAAGAAGAAAGTCAGCACCTGAGGAATCTGGTGAATTTGGGATTCAATTAATGTCAACATTTCTTGGAATTTATTGTTTCGAAAACATTCCTCTCAAAGTTTCGATTATGTTTCTTGCTACATAGTTTCTAGTGGCATCTTATTGGAACCACTTGTTTTCTAGATCTCATTGATTGATTTTATGAAGATACTTATGAGCGTTTACGCCGTACGGAATTTCATACAAACTTTCAAGCCTTTGTTTTTCGAAATTAATGAACCGATTTTAGTGAAACTTCAAACGCATAAGCAGGATACAAAGGTCTAAAAAGTTACTTAAGAACATTTTCAAAATGTCTTATTTAAAAAAAGATAACAGGAAATCTCTGTTTCTATGGAAACTAAAATAGGTCTAATTTGGCTGTAACACTTTTTTTTTAGACCTTTGTATCTTGCTTGCGCTGTAACAGCAGGACCTGTTCAGTAGCCTCTTCAAGGAAGAAAGGTGCTATTAATTTACTTAACCAGTCAGACAAAAATAATTTAAAGATCCTACCTAGGTCAACAAAGGTTGCTTCTTCACAATAGTGACGATGTTGTTTATTTACAAATTATCTGTGATCAAAATGGGATTAGTTACTCGTAGTAATTTACTGATAAAATTTGGATCGTTTTTCAAACCGTTTAGGAACTTCAGGATGAATTTACTGAAATTATTGCGGCAGTCATAACAAATTTGCCATATTTAAAATAAATCGTGGGTTTAGTTAAAATATGGCATGACAATTGAAAGTACCGAGAACCGTATTTGAACATGAATTTATTCCTTCTAACATAAAACTCTATTTAACTTAGGTCTATTTTTATAGTAAACCATATGTTTTGCCTTAAAATAAACTATTTTTATTTATTATTTTTAACTTCGCACACCTAAACAGGGTTATAGGAAAAACACCATTACAACCTCTGAAGAGGTCATTGTAGTCATCATTATGAACAACTTTTACTATGGGACCAAACCTGAAATCGCAAAGAAAAAAGCAACTGTTCCCTATATTTTGACGAGTTATACGAACATAAATGTAGGGAACAGCTGATTTTTTTTCGCGATTTCAGGTTTGGTCTCATAGTAAAAGTTGTTCATAATGATGAGCAATGACCTCTTAATAGATTGTTGGTGTTTTTCCAATAACCCTGTATAAAGTCAGGGAAAGTTATTGTTAAGCTAATTGACTACCAACTTAAATTATCCGTATATTCAAATCACAATTGTCATCCTTTGACAGTTGTATGAAATGGCTTTAGCACGGAAAATTGCCGATTTATTCCGGTCTGATCCCCTGAGCACCCCCTCCACCCCCCCTCCTCGATCCCCTGCTAGTTCTTCTTCTGTTTTGAAATCTGTATTATCCAATTTTATCTAGGTTTCTCTCTAAGACAGGTAAGTACAGTCAAGAGAAAATAAACGTGTCATGTTTTACAAAATCCGTAGGTTGGTCGCTGGTTATTAATTTGCTCACTAAAGCAACATTTAACTTCACTGGACTTAGAATAAAGCTGCCTGTAAGGGTCTCCCCACATTTATCGACGCGGAATCGACTAACACCGGTCAAAAAAGCCTTTATGTCTACGTTATAAGGGTGTTACTAATACCATTCGCATCGGCTCGGCTCGAACGACGCGTCGAGACGCCGGCCGGCCGTTTGTCGATTAGCTGATCGCATCCGTACGGCGATCGGCGATAAGTCGAGTAGTGTGGTGATACGCGATTCCGCGTCGATAAATGTGGGGAGACCCTTACGCGACGTCATATCGACAAAAACCAACGCTCTTTCTAATGAGAATAATAATATACAATCTAATCTCATAATTTGTAAATATCTGTATGAGGATGCAACCAAACCGCGGTCGATAGATGCCGACTATCCAATACTTAACCAATAGTTAGTCCCATAAAGGATGAAAGAAAGATAAAAGCAGGTTATTTAATAAAAACCGATATACTCATCATTTTATTTATTGTTTATCTAACACCAATGAAATAACGACGGTAAAACGAAAATAAAAAAAAATACAAAAAAAAATATTTTGGCAAGCTTGTATTAACTGTTTATTTAACCGATTTTCAGGACGGGATTATTAAACGTTTCTTAGTACGTACTTTGACTATGTATTATTAGTGTCACTATCGTACAACTTTCAAACAACAAGTGCAAGATAGAGAAACATACGAGTATCTATAAGGAACCTCCAACGACACCGCTCGGTGCTGCGGTTTTGAACTTTTGACTGTAGAATCTTGTTTTATATACAAAAACCGCAGGACACAGACACCGCATCTCCGTGCGGTCTACAGCCAAAATAAAAAACTGCAGTATAGCACAGCTGAGCCGTGTCCCATTGCAGCGTAATAACTGCCCAAGTCAAAGTACGAGCTAACTAACGCTTACCATTTCGGTTTAAGTATCGCTTTTTACATGTGTTTTGGAGAAATAAATGATCTTATCTCTTATCAATCTCAGCTTAAGGAAGGGCGCCCTTCCCTAAGCATTACGGCCGTAATAGCTATCCCACTGGAGATGGCAGTGTTCCTATGCAGTAGCAATGCTTGAGGCCATCAGTCCCTAGACCACAAAAGCAGTCATCAGTGAAATATCGACAGTCCGAGTGAGCATTGCAGAGGTTATAGGCTTGCGGGGCTGAAACAAACAGGATTATTTATTTTAAAAACCTCCCTGAATAATTAAGGGTACGCCAACCGCCTAGTGGCGCCCTCCTCGTTTGATAATAGTGGCCACTATATTCCGTTTTAATGATTATAATAAAACTAAACAATGTAAAACTACCGTTCTAATCTTGTGGAGCACAACTTAACGTGCTTATTTTCTGCATTTTCATTCTAAAATAAAAGAAATAACCAAACAAACGATGAGGACGCCACTGCGCGGTCGGCGTCGTCTTAAGTAAACAATAGTGTATGGTATATTTTAGGGTATCGTTTTACCCAGTAACTGGGTTGTGGTGGTCAGATAGGCAGTCGCTACATGTAAAATTTCAGTCCACGATTGCGTTATTAAGTGCACATATTTATTACACATTGGCTGTTCTTGCGGACCCAAAAGAAAAAATCAAGAGGTCAAATAATTTTTATTTATCATTGCCTATATCTCCATGCAAAGGTTGACTTTAAAAGATCGCTCTTAGTGATAAAACTGCCTTTGTGTCAGTCACCCTTTGTAAAATTTCTCTGTAATCTGTAATTTTTATGGTGTAGATGTCGCAGCCAACTAGTTAAATTAGCCGTTCAGTTAACTGCCTAGCCTTTAGAAGTAGTGCTCGCCTCGCTTCGCTCTCTCGGCTCGCACGCGGTTGATCACAGTTCTAACCTAACCTAACCCATTTGGTCAGGGTGCCCTGGATTAGTTACTGCGACCAATTTGGCTCGCGCGTGGTTGGTTACAGACTTACAACCTAAACTGTAATTGAATATCATTCAGGCCGTTAGTTGAATGGCCGCCGTTTAGTTAAAAGGCTAGGCGGTTAACTGAACGGCTAATTTAACCAGTTGGCTGCGACATAGATACATAACAAAGAGTATTCTGTTCTATTCTACGAGTACACCTCACGTGTTTTTCCTGAAGGAGTTGGCTGACCCATACTTCAAAAACCCACCGGGGATCAAACACAAGACAACAGCTTACTAGTCACACTCTAACCACAAAACTGATGAGGATTTTTTTTTTTTTTTAATAGGTAAACACTTACTTGAGGTAGCCCGAGGATCCACCGATAACAAATTAAAGGCAGCAACATCAGAAACTTGAACAACGGTGTACAACAAAATGACTAACAAAAACCTCATGATGAACAGCGTATTTATTAACAGTAGAGTCGATACATAAATTTTGCCACCGATATTTATATGAGCAAAAAACATGATCATATTAGTATTTAAATTGATTATAAATGCGTCCAACTTTGATCTAGATTAAAATTGAAATTGGATTAGCTGGTGCGCGGTTAGGGTTCAACTAGACTACGTTTATGATACCGATGAAATTTTTACTTTTTTAATAATAGTAATAGTAATTTATTTCCAAAACTCCAGTACATGTTCAACAATGAGGGCACGTACATCACGCGCGGCGTTCACGTTCACATCAACCCCTAAACTAGGACATTCTGTATGGCAGGGGTCGAGGTTTCTTCAGTTACATGGACCAGTATGAGAAGGCTTAGACTAAATACACATAAACGCATACAGTGATGACCTAAAAATCGACGTTTCTTCACGAATCGAAAGTCAACAAAACTCATAATGATATGAAATTATTAACGATCGGTGTAAATTATATAGATATGCAAAATTTACAACACTACTTGTATGTTATTTTTTTTTTTCTTGGCAAACATACAAATAAACGTCATTTCAATAATTTCTATTATAGGTATTATTATTAATAAATAGTCACGATAACCAGGTTACTGTTACATTTCCGTTGGAAAATCAACCGTGTAAACTACAAGGCCTAAAGTATGTAGCAATTAGAATATAATAAATTAATGAAATAAAATAAAGAATATCAAATAATAACAATAATAATAAATATATATCATATTGTGAAAGACGGCACGGTTGACATCTGTCGGGCATGCCACCGGCCGGGGGAATCAATTAGGCATATTATCTCCGGGTGTTCTCGTCTAGCTAACGGAGAGTACTTGCATAGACACAACCTTGTAGTCAGGATAATCCATCAGCATCTTGCTCTGAAATACAGCTTTGTGGAATCGGAGGTACCGTACTACAGGTATGTGCCCGACCCAGTTCTCGAAAATGGAAATATCACGTTGTACTAGGATCGATCCATCATCACTGACAGGACTATTGTTGTCGACATGTGGGATGTTGACTCAGCAATCATTGTGCCGATAGTCGTGACAGCCAATGGGCTGATTGCCAAGAGCCTCGAACAACACCTGAAGAGGCTCGCGTTAGGCAGCTGGATAAAGGGCTTGATTCAGAAAGCAGTACTTCTGGACACGGTCCGCATATTGTTAGGAGGTTCCTCTCTCTGGAACCCTGACCACCGGTAGCTTGGACCCTGTTCCCGATACCGGTGGGCTATTATTTTTTATAATTTTAAATGTTTTTTTTGTTTTTTATATTATAATATTTAAATATATAATTTATATGTATATATCGATAAAATAAAGGAAAATATATATCAGATTCATCATCCATATTATTTTGTTAGTACAATTTTATTGTGAGCTTACAAACTAGTGTTAGTCATAATTAATAATCATAATAGGTAATAATAGGTAAATGATTGACATATAAAATTAAATACTGGGACTAAATTTCTTGGGCCGTCGACCCACCGCGTCACATCGCATCACCCGCTCGCAGGGGATAAATACCAAATTTTTCCTTTTTTTGTGTTTTACCAACCTGAATTTGTATAAGCTGAAAGCAATATGCTTGCCTCCTATATAGTGGGCCTTAAACATAACTGTCGGAATGCACCTAGTTGTACCTACAGTCACCAAAAGTGATTGATGAATGAACTGTGTGTTTTCTATTAATAAACTAAATTTTATTCCAAAATATCCATCGGTTTCTTACTAAACTTCAACTAAATCCGACGACCCTGATTACTAATCTCCTTTGGTGACCGTACACTCTACTAAAGATGCATCTCTGGCTAAACATTTGGGGATTCCAGGCGTTATGTTATGTTTAGAGTGTACAAATTGTCCAGCTTTAGCCAAAAAATCCTTCGCTCTTATTTCGGAAATAATAAAATTGTTACTACATATTTCACATTTAAGTACTCGCATGTTCGCCGCCGTGTCCTCGTAGAGGCGATCGGCAGCGGCGGCGACCTCTCGCGCCCGGCCCTGGTCCAAGCCATGGTCCAGGGCGAGAGGGAGTGGGAGGCAGTCACCTCCTTCTGCGAAGCAGTCATGCTAGCGAAGGAGGTGGCGGGATGGGCGAGGGAGAGAGCGGAGAGAGCCGCCCGTCCCAGCCGCCGCGGTAGACGCCCCGGGCGTCGGGAGCCGCGTGACGACTCCCGGCCACCGTAGGCGCGGGCCTGCGGACGGCGAGTAATGGGTAGCTCGCCGTCCGATCAGGACCAGGCCCGTGCCGGACGGCGCGTATGTGTTCCACGCGCGCCTTAAAGAGATGTCAGCAAATAAGGAGGGGCCCGTCAGGGCCGAAGCCTGCCGGGGCAGCGGGATTGTCCGAATGGGTTACCGCTGCCCCGGAATATAAAGGGCTAAGGAAGGAACACGGATGGGTTTTAGTCAGTAAGAGTCTGACACTCCCTTCCGCTCCACCCAGAGCGGGAGGGGTCATATGATGATTTACCATCCTTAAAAAAAAAAAAAAAAAGTACTCGCATGTTTTAACATTTTCCTAATGTTAAATTATCATGTTAAAAGAAGGTTACTCATTCACACTAATAAAATTTAAAAAAATTGTTTAAAAACTAAAACCCGACTACTGAACAGAAAAGGATGAAACAAGAAAGTACCTTCCCATGGTTGCATGCCGCTGTACTAACATACTTATAAGCTACTTTCTTGTTTCATCATTTTCAGTAGTCGGGTTTTAGTTTTAAAATTCATTTTTTATTTAATTATTTTGGAGCTTATTTCATTAATATTTAGATTTTTGTAATGTGCTAATTAAGACCTTTCATTTGATACCCAACAAGGCACCATCCCAAAATATTTATTTTTAAATCCATTACTTTATGAGTTATGACTGTCCTCTAGAATGCGCCATATTGAATTTAGTGTGACGTCACATAGCTTATTACCAGCCAGCGGCGGACGGCGGACGGTCAAGACTTTTATAACGATAGCTCACTTGTCAAATTATTAGTAGGTACATTTGTTTTCAAATTTTTATTACTTACTAGGTACTGGTAGGTATTTTAGGTACTTTTGAAGTCATCGAGGAAACAGATGAAGATACATACATGCATACATACATTACATCATACATACCGGTCAAAATCATAACCCTCCTTTTTGCAGCATATAACAGTTTTATGGAAAACTTTAGCTTGTTATATAATCTTTGCTTCCCCTACAAGTTTGTTACCATCAAATCGAATAAGAAAATAAAATGGATTTCTAGGGGTATACGCGTTTGTAGTAGTAGGAAGCAACGACATCTTTTATGGGAACGCAGGCGTAGCCCTACCCTTGAAAACAAAATAAAATTTAAAAATTACTCCCAGCGTTTTCGGAAGATTGTCAAGTTGACTCAAAAAGCTCAAAACAATTATTTCATCAAAACGGCACGTAACAAGTCAAGGGCATCTTGGCAGGTTATTAATAATAAAATGCGTTTTAATGAGCCCATTTCCCAGATTAAAGTACACAATACAATTATAAATAACCCCAAAGAAATTGCGGATGCATTTAACAATTATTTTATTGACCAAGTTGGAAAGTCTCCTAAAGCAATTTTCGAAACAAGTGGTTTACTCGAAAACCCACGCACAATGTTTATGCCTCCAGTAATCCACCATGACGTACTTAGGGCAATAAAATCACTAAAAAATAAAAACAGCGTAGGATATGATGAAATAGCAACGAAAGTTATTAAGTTTGTTGCCAATAATATCATCGGACATCTTAGCCACATTGTTAACTTAGCCATCAGCTCTGGCGTGTTTCCAAACGGCTTAAAAACAGTAATAGTCAAACCACTGCACAAAAAAAATTGCAGGAAAGATATAGCTAACTATAGGCCGATAGCTTTAATTCCTGTTTTTTCTAAAGTAATAGAAAAGATTATTTACGAATCTATTAACAATTTTCTGGCAAAACATAATATACTATGCAGTGAACAAGCAGGGTTTAGAAAGAATAAAAGCATCAATACAGCCGTATATGATTTATTACATGAAATATTGATAAACGTAGATAACAAAATACCCATTTGTGCGATCTTTACAGACATGACAAAGGCTTTTGAATGCGTCAATCATAATATATTATTAAATAAACTTAACAGATACGGTATCAGAGGAAACGTGCTGAATCTCTTAGAATCTTACCTAAGTAACCGCACACAATACACAGAGACATCCACATTTGTCCTAAAACAAAATGTGAAAAGAAATATCGATCTGAAGGTAAAATAGTTAGGTTTGGTGTACCACAGGGCAGTGTGTTAGGGCCGCCTCTATTTTTGCTGTATATAAACGATCTGCCACGTCAAATACAGCATCCTATGGTTTTATTCGCCGATGACTGTACAGCACTTGTAAAATGTACTGACATTACTCGTTATACACAAGAAATTAATGGCACTTTAAAAAATATTATAAGCTGGCTTGATAAGAACAACCTAGTAATAAACTTACAAAAAACTAGTGTAATGCACTTCCACCAACGTATAATTCCACAAAATGTAAACGTACAATATGATGGGGAAGAGATCAAAGTAGTCAAAGTTGCAAAATTTTTGGGAATACTGATAGACGATCAATTAACTTGGAAACCTCAAGCCGAAGAAGTGTGCAAAAAGCTGAGTACTGCAGCATACGTCCTATGGAATTTGGCAAGAAAAGTCGACACAAAAACTGCTTTAATAGCTTACCATGGTTTGATCGCCTCGGTCTTGAGGTTTGGAATAATTTTTTGGGGTAACTGTAGCCTAAGAGAGAGGGTGTTTAAAGCTCAGAAACGCTGTGTAAGAGCGGTGTGCGGTCTTAAACCCACAGATAGTTGCAAACCTTTGTTTAAGTCTCTAAAAATTCTTCCTTTTCCTTCATTATTTATTATGGAAATGGCAATATTTGTTAAAACAAATGCGAATTTATTCACTAAGGTTTCGGACACCAGAAAAGGCCCCGTGAGAAGCCAATATAAAAACCTTTTAAATGTCGGTGGCTATAAAACTGCACTATTAAGAAAAAGTGTCATTTGTATGGGACCAATCATATTTAATAAATTACCGGAATATTTAAAAAATGACACATTTCGACATTTCAAACACAAACTTAAGGCTTTTCTAGTGGAAAAATGTTACTACTCCATTAATGACTTTCTAAATGACCAATTATTATAGACCTTGAAATTTTGTTCATTTAATAAATTGAATTTTGAATATTATAAAGTTTTTTGAGTAAAATGACTTTTTATTGTATTTTGTTTGACATTTTAATTGTATTTTCACATTTTAACAGTATTTTGACATTGAATAGTATTTTAACATTGGAATTGTATTTTGACATTTTAATAGTATTTTGACATCTGAATAGTAATTTGACATCTGAATAGTATTTTGACATTGGAATTGTATTTTGACATTGGAATTGTATTTTGACATTTGAATTGTATTTTGACATTATAATTGTATTTTGACATTTTAAGTTTATTCTGACATTTTGATATTATATAGGCTATTATGTACTTTTAATTGTATTGAACTGTTACTTTTTTATCTGATAATTGTTCTTATTTTAAATTAGTTAAATCATCGTATACTTTCATTTAAATTTTTGCATCTCGAATCATGGGCAGAATGTATGGCTCCAACTTAATTCTTCACGACCTTATTTATAAACTTACCTGCATTCTAGCAAATAAATAATTTGATTTGATTTGATTTGATTTGATTTTGCTTCGAGGTAGTCGGGTAAAACAAATCAATAACAAGTACAACAGATTTTCATGTAGAAAAACACTCAGTATTATCCAATTTAGTTGTTCACAGGGATAAAAGACCCACAGAATCAATAGCCCGGAAAATTCTAAGACCATGAAATCATTTTGTCCCAAATGGCGTCCATTTCTCGCAGGAATACGAAGAAGCTAATGGATGGTATCAAATTAGGTACCGATAGGTTGAACGAAATACTTTCTCACAACAATTCTAGGGCCTCTCGAATATTATATAATATTATAGAATATTCGAGAGGCCCAATATTGCCAAGGTCGATATTGAGTAGTAATAAAAATTTTAAAATAAAATTTGTTGTACCTACAACAAGGCTCAAGAAAATAGGTGGCTCGTTCAGATGCCAATGTATACGCTTTTATAATAAACTACCAAGCCACGTTCAAGATCTAAGCCTTAATAAATTCAAATCATTCATTAAACGTAAGTTGTGCCAGAAAGCCTTTTATACTGTTAAGTATTATATTGAGGACAAAAAGGCTTGGGATTGAGTTGCTTCCAATTCTTACATTTTGAATGTTTTTTTTTTTTTTTTTTCTATATACACATTGACATTAATTAATGAATTTTATATAAACATTGACATTTGCTTACTTTGTAAAGTATTATATTATTTTAATATTGTGCATGTGAAGACAATGTGGGTCATTTTATTATTATTTTTTTTTGTTTAATTTTTATTATTCTCTTTGTTCTGTTAGTTTTTTCTCTAGGTCTGGCAGTTTGAGTAATTTATGTGGCCTACCCAAATGTCCTTTCTTTGGTATTGTTCGTCGAATCGTTGAGCTCCTTAAGTTTTGAGTTGAGCTGCACGATTTCTGACAAATGCGTGCACTGACTGGACAGGTCCTCTCAATCTGTGTGGTTCTTTCCTCAAAAGACCATCTCAGACATCGATCTACATGGTCTTCATATAACCTGACCAAGATTATGTCTGGACTTTAAAAGAGACTGTGACCTCTGAGTTTGTTTCGGCCTTTCTTCTCAGAGTAGTCAGATAGGAAACGCCGACCTCATCTAGTTTTATAAAAAATATGAATGACGTGTAAAAGTGTTTGTGCAAACCTACTTACAAAATAAAAATCATTTATCATTTAATATAATATTTACGTTTATTGAAGTTATTATAATATAAGTTGTAAAATGTAAGTCTCAAGTAAGTAAAATCTTTGTAATTTCTTATTGAGAAATAAATTTCTTTAACCATATTATTTATGAAACCACGTCTGGCTGAGTGTCGCATTTTTGAGAAGTGGTTTTGGCGTTTTTTTACATCAGCAGTCTGTGTTTTTAGTTAAGTAAAATTTTGAGTTACTTACCGTTACGGTCTTATGATCCTTTCACAGTTACGTATTTAACCCCTGATTTTGGTTAATTTTTAAAATAATAAATAAATAAATAATAATAATATCCTTGGACATTTCAAAATCAAAGTGATTTTTATTCTAGTAGTAATACGGTTGCTGGTTGGTTACAATCAGAGATACAATCTGTAAAAGGACTCTAGAATGGTTTTTCTCAGCAGTTAAAACTCGTAAAGAAACTATGATTGTGGTTGATAATGTTCGAGTGATAAAGGATTAAATTACATATTTCAAGCTATATTCTTGCTGGATAGATGCGGCATTTAATTTAGTTGCGCAGATAAGTCGTAGGTGTTCCTTTTTTATTGTCCGTACCCAAACGCCAACGGTACCCGATTACTAAGGCTCCGCTGTCTGTCAGTCAGCGGACTTTAACTCATGAACCGAAATAGGTAGACAGTTGAAATTTTCGTGTCGTTTGAGTAGGTATGTATTTCTATTGCCAATCTAATAAATAAAATTAAAAGGGATCCCCAACCAAAAACCTTTTTTTTATATGTAAGTAGTGTTAAATATTGTACATCATCTTCATTTCAGTCGGTCCATTGCTGGACATAGGCCTACCCCAAGTACCTTCACTTCGACCGGTTCTGTGCTTCTCGCATCCAACGGGTTCCAGCGGCCTTCAAAAGGTCGTCGGTCTACCTTGTGGGAGGCCTTCCAACGCTACGTCTTCTGGTACGCGGTCGCCACTCCAGAACCTTTCGGCCCCATCGGCCATCTGTTCTGCGAGCAATGTGCCCTGCCCACTGTCACTTAATTTTGGCAATTCTTCGGGCTATTTCGGTTACCTTGGTTTTCCTAAGGATCCCTTCATTTCTGGTTCAATCACGCAAGGAAACTCCAAGCACAGCCCTCTCCGTTGCTCTATGGGTGACTTTTAGCCTTCTAATAAGTAATAACGCCCATTGTAAGCGACCACATTTCAGTGCCATAGGTCATAACTAGTAACACTAGGTCGAGAATTGATATTGCGTAACTTCCCGAACGCTGCCCAGCCGAGTCGGATTCGACGGTTGACCTCTTTCTCGAAGTTGGACCTTCCTAACTGAATAGTTTGTCCTAGGTAAACATACTCGTCCATGACTAAATAAAAGTTACGTAGGAAACCCCTCGTGTGCAAGTCCGACTCGTACTTGGCCGCTTTATTTTATTTTGAATGAGGTTTTCAAACCACTTTTCAGGGACGCAAAGAAAATATTCACCGATGAATAAATCTATAACCTTTCAAAGATGTCTGCACGAAATGTATTTTGAAACGACGACAATGAGATAAAAGCTAGTTCTAAGAAAATAACATCTTTTCTCAATAAGTACCTATAACGAGGGCGTTTACCCACTGTACCTCTTGACAAGAAACTTTTAATAAAACTACGTAGAGAGAAAACAAGAGTATTAGACTGTGTTATCCACAGTTTAGTGTAAAATGTAGTCTACCAAAAAGAAAAATATCCTATTTCCATCACACACTGGATTCTTTTCCTCTTAATCATGAAGATGTAACTGCAGTTGCAAATAAAAACCGGCCAAGTGCAAGTCGGATTCGCACACGAAGGGTTCCGTACAACTGTAGAATATTTAACACTACATAATATTATATAAAAAACACGTTTCATACGGGCACTCCCTTTAATTTATAACTTAATTTTGTTTAAATCATTTGTTGTTATAGCGGTATTTTCACACTCTGTGAAAATTTCAAGTGTCTACCTATTACGGTTCAAAAGATACAGCCCTGTGACAGGCAGACGGATGGATGGACGGTCGGACAGCGGAGCCTTAGGCTGCGTTTCCACCAGAGATGAGCTAGGATGCGTAGCGAGGAATGTGTGTAAAACTAACCAAAAACAACGCTAACTTAGTTGAAGTTATGAAAATGAAGCGATGTTATTGGTTTGTTTCACACACATCCCTCGCTACGTATCCTCGCACATCTCTGGTGGAAACGCAGCCTTAGTAAGGCTGCGTTTCTACCAGAGATGTGCGAGAATCCTATTACTAAGGCTCCACCCGTCCGTCCGTCTGTTGGCACCCTTTGGGTACGAAGCCCTAAAAACGAGAAATGCTGTAGATTCTACTGGAAAAAAAGGTAAAAAAAGTCGTTCAAAAGTATTTACGATTTATTCGCTTAAAAACTAATTAAAGCGAACAATCCAAGATCCAGCTTAACAAGACCTCTTAAGCGTGCAACCTTGATACGAATTCAGTTCACTACCCAACTCAATAGGTCGTAAACTCATCGGCGTACATCAAAAACTTTCTTTGAACAAGAAACCAGTGGATCTCCAACTTTCGAATAGCTTCTGTTCTGTGAATCTGATTGATCTGACCGCGACCCGAAAACTGCCGAAGACTTACGAGCACTTACGATGCCGGAAGTCTTGATGAACGATGAGTTTCCTTGATACGATTTCGTGTTTTATTGAGCGGAAAGATTCCTCTCTCTAAAAGTTTTCTCGCTAATTCTTGAGACAAAGGAATGAAAATGGTCATGTTTTTGTTTGATTTTGACTAGAGGAATGTAGGAAAGTAAGAGATCTTTTTTTATTAAAAATCTCTTATTTTTATAAAATACTTGAATTTGATGTAAAACAAATATTTATAATTATTAATGTCGCGATTTAAAGATTATTGACATTAAAGTTTTTATAAAACACTGTTTTACAGTTACAGGATTATTAACTTCATTTATATTGCACGCGAGAGCACGCTAATTGCTTTTATCGGGAGCTTATTTTAAAAACACAAAAAAAATCACGTATTCCGTAAATAATGACATCACTTTATTTTATTAACCTTTCATAAAGATTCATTCCGACATTGTAACAATTTTTTTTACCAACTTACTCTAAAATTATCTAACTCTAAAATTTTAATTAATTCAGAATCACAATTATTTGGCCTACCTACGGATTGAATCATTAGAAATAGAAATAGTATTTATTTGCGTAAAACATGGTACATAAAGTTGTTTTAAAAATACATTATAGAGCAAACATGTTTTGCTATAATATAATGCAAATAATATAGGTTACATTACAAAATGATTCCCGTCAACAAATTCTTTTATGCTGTAAAAATTATTAATATTCAACCATTTATGTATTTTTTTACTAAACAATCTAAGGAATTTTAGAATACAGATTGTATATAACCTGTATATCCAAACACACATGGCTAAACAGCTTTTAATTACTATATTTAGCCAGTCTTGGCATGTCATTTAATATGAGCCTGTGAGGATCTAGCCGGTTTCGAGGAAACACATCTCTGCCATTTTAATTAAAGTAAATCTTTATGCTTTTAACAAACAAGAAAAAAACACAAGAACATTAAAAGATTTATTATTATTATAATTCTTTTGGCAACTAAACCGATGTCGACTATTATTTTAACACATAATCAAGCATGTCATCACGCCTGTATGTAAACCCCGAAAGGTTAGGCAGAGGTGTAGGTACCTATAATTATAGTACACCCACACTTCGCCATATTTTTAAAACCAATGTGTCTAGGTGGTAAGCCTATTGCCATCAACCGGGCAAAAAACCACGCAAAGAACTCCTTGTTGCTACTAGTAATTTCTGATAAGAAAACCCAATGATACTTTGCCCTACCTGGGAGTCTAACCCCGGCCCTCATGCTCAGCAGTAGCACTTACGAACGCTACACCAACGCAGCAGTCAAGAGGGGCAATTCTCGTAATTTTAAGAACGTTCACAGTCTGATCTCAGTCTCAATCTGTCAAAAATACCTCGAATTTCCCTACATTTTTGACAATATTTTTACATTGATTGTCGCCGAGATGAGATAGCGACTAGATTTTAAACATTTTTAATTGCGTTGAAATTGCCAGTAATTACATGGTTTAACTAAAAACCATTTTTTTTTTATATCTTTGGCAACCACATTTCTACAAAATTGTACTGCCTTTATTCAGGCTGTTCTTCACAATTTTCTTCAGCATAACGAGATTGTTAGTCTCATATCTCGCGAACGCGCCGTCTTCCTAATGACGCCTATTTCAAAATAATTCAACACGCCTTAAGATTTACACTTTTTAATTTTGTTACTTTGACTTTTTTCTTTTTATGTTTTTGTATGTACCTTGACTATGCAGGCCATGTCAGGGAAATTAATTGTTTATCTTGATTGCCAACTTTAATTGTCCATATTGTTTTAATTACAACTGTAATTTTTTTACAGTTGTATGAAAGGGCTATATTACGGCAAATTTTAGTTATCAATTTGATAAACAATTAATTTACTAATTCTTTAGCAAATTACTAATCCAGACCGTATATATCATTGAGATGGAATATGTTCAATACCTTGACGGAACGGCAGTAGGGTGTGACTCTGGAGCTATGTCACACACCATGCTCCACCTCCTATCCTGCGCTGCCACCGACATCGCCGTGGAAGTGGTGAAGTTTTGGGAAAACAAGATTTAAAGTACAGTAGTGCCAGCGAAATGAAGAATAAAAACAACAGTGGTCTTTTTCAAAATGTCCGGATAGGCATTATCTATCAAAATAATCGAAAAAATGTCCAGATAGTCAATATCTGTCAATATAATCGAAAAAATATCCCGATAGGCATTATTATTATGAATATTTGTGTAAAACGTGTCAATCCCCTAAAAGTACACTGTCCTTCAAGATACAGGATTTTCCTAGTTTGAATGGCTTCTCAATTGTAATAGCCATACCCAATTACCCATCCCTTATTCAATTAACACTGATGTTACCTAGGCTAAGTCTTTTAGTAAAATAAATAATTACTTGCTTATTATCTATCAAAATAATCATAATTTAATATCAAAATTATCGATGAGAACTGGCATATGTTGTTGGAGAATGAAACACCCTATATTTTATATTTACTTAGATATTAAAAATACATAAACGAAGTTTTCCTTAGTCTACATTTTGCAGGTCTTCAAGAAACTTTGCGAACTTCGATGTTTTATAATATTCAGAAACGCAGGCAGACAAGCAAAGTTTGAAGAACCTCAACTGTTAATAGGTTGCCTTGGAAAGTGCTAAAGATTCTATAAAAAAAATTTCAAATCTGAAATTCTGTGAGCATGTTAGTTGGGACACAGTTAAGTACTAACTTTAGTATCTATCAAAATCAGGATCGTCTGTGGCATTCAAGATACAAAGTCTGGCCTTAGTTACAGTTGGGGGTAATTAATGCAAACTCACAGTAAAAAGAATAAGTATAATTTTAAAGGAGAACGGCAGGTTTGTATGGGAATTTCGTACAGCTAATAAAAGTTCGTGTTTTGGAACACTTTTTGTTTTAATTGGTAGATAATATGATAAACAAGCCCTTTTTAAATTCTTAGATTTTTAGAACTTGGGACGTAAAAGTTATAACCAGTTTTGTTTTTTAAGGTTATGTACTGGTGTACCAATGTAAATTGATACTCAGAGGTCATAGACTTGTGTGCGTGATTGACAATTGAGTATTGACGCTGTCGTGTCACGTAATGGCGGCATAATAATAAATTGCTCAGATGCAGTCACAAACCACAATCCAAAACAACAGCAAAGAACTGAACCATAGAGTAATATAAAGTAAGTAAGTAAGTAGTAAGTAAGTAATATATCGGAAGTGAACTGAAAGACAGAATGATTTTCTTTTCCTGTCAATAAAATAATTGCCATATGAACAAAAAAATATTTTTGACGAAAATCATTCCTATCATAAAATCGTTAAATAATATGATTACTTATATGCAACAATTATGCATTCATCCGTTTATTATATAAGTGTTTATTTATATTTAATGTTATTTCCATTTCTAAATAATTAGTTATCATTTCGATATTTGTGTTATTTTACATATGGCAACTTCTAAAAAGATAACTGCGTTTAGTTTAGGATTCTATTACGTTTATTTATTAAAATATTTTTATTCATATTATTAATTAATCCGAAGTTCTAAAAATAGTACACTTACATGAAAATTAATGGTTTAGTTGCCTTAATAAGTGGTACAAATTCTATAACAGAACAACAAAAAAAGTATCCTGTACGAAATCTGCCGTTCACCTTTACAACATGGTATATAGGTTTAACAAAAAAGATTCGTTAGCGCGCATAAAGTGCGCGCAGATCTTTGGTCGTATAAAAAAGGCAGTGTAAAGATGGCCGCCACCGGATGAGCCCCGCGCCGCGCTCCATCGCCGTTTGCATCAAATAAAATCCGTTCTTTGATGTTTCTCCGAATGAGCGAAATGTTCAAGAATTTATTCTCCATTTAGACAATGTGGAATTGAGCAGGCCATCAAATAAACATCAAATAAAAATGTAGGTACCTACAATTTATAGAAATGTTTCCAATATAATACATTGACTGTATTCTCACTTTATTTATCCTCCCTATTTATGACCTTACGTAAAAATATTCCCACCTTTTGAGAAGACGGGGAAGATTAATCGCATGTCAATCATAGTGAGTGATCAATGCTTGTCGTTTTGAGTACGTATTCATGAAAGCTTTTAAACGTTTCCATAGACTCCATACAGCTATAGAAAAAAGAAATTCATTTCTTTCGTAAAATATTTTCATGAAATTTTTGAATAGACATTATTTTATAGAACCCTTTTGTACCCTTTATAATAATGTCATCATCTTTCCTTTGTTATTTAAATAAGAAAATTGTACAGTACTTTTATAAAAACCGAGTTTCAGCCTAATAAAAACAAATGGAGACAGATACAGCGCAGTTTCCCGTGAAATTGTTCGCAACGTTCTGTCACATGGAAAATAATAGTATAGCTATGCCTGTCTGAGGCTGCTTTTCCACCAGAGATGTGCTATGCAGCTATGCGACCGTTTCCACTAATGCTAAGCTGTGTAGCGGAGTAAGTCAGATGTGCTTTGAAGATGCGCCGTCGCGAGGGAACTCAGAGGGAACTGTTCGAGGAAGATGCGCAGCTCGGGGAGTACTCTGCTCTGCACATAGCAACACCACTCGCGCATCCATAGCTCCCATCCACAGCACGCCTCCTTCCGTATAGAAAACATAGCTTAGTTGACCCCGTTTCCACCAGTGCTATGCTATGCGGACCAATGATATGATTGGTGGATATCAATCACATCCATAGCAACGTAGCATAGCACGGCTCTGGTGCATAAGGAGCCTTTTGGTACCTTCGTAAATAAATAATGTCACGAAGGGAGCAGCTGGCTGTCTTCAGAAGTGAGTAAGTAAATTAACAGTAAGTAGGTACTGACTAGAAGACTTTTTAAGTAGCCGAGAGGGTGCGTAGAGATCTCGCAGATCCCTTGTAAAGACCTCGTAAAACCGCTGTACAGGCCGCATAGAGATCTGGAAGATCCCTTGTTAAGATATCGCAGAACAGTCGTAGAGGCCGCGTATATAGAGATCTCTAAGATCCCTTGTAAAGATCGCATAGTGGCAGCGTCACAGAAATGTAAAAAACAGGGCATCGTATTGATCTCGAAGATCTGTTGAGGCCGCTTGAACTATGAAATAATACGCTGCGCTTGCGTCACTGTTACATGCGTTTACGTTGAGACGTAATGTTGTGTAATCGGTAAACTTGCAGATATACAATTCTGTAATCTCCGACCGTCACTATTAAAACACAAATAGTAGGAAAAAAAAATCCTATACATGTATTGTATACTAGCGGCCCGCCCTTGCTTCGCACGGGTGCAATTTTTTTTTCTAATTTCCGAATTTTCTTTATACAAACCTTGTCCTGACAATACCGAACACAACAAAAAAAGAATTAGCGAAATCGGTTCAGCTGCTCTCGAGATTTGCGCTTAGCAACACATTCAGCGATTCATTTTTATATTATTGAAGACTAGCTTCCGCCCGCGGCTTTGCCCGCGAGGTATGTCGATAAAAACTATGTCCTTCCCCGGGATGCAATCTATCTCTCTGCCAAATTTTATCGAAATCCGTTCAGGACAGACAAAGTTACTTTCGAATTTATAATATTAGTATGGGTTCAACAGTTCGCTTTGCAGTTATTTTTTTTTTATACGGTTGAATTCCTTTGAGAAATTCTTCGACAAATAGCAGCGAGCTGCCTTACAAGAATAATATAGAAAAAAAACTACTCTGACTGTTATTTTATTCCTAGGTACTCGTGTATTATGTAACTAATTTAATTTTACTACAACTGAAATAAATACTAGCCTTCATTTATTTTTTACAGAACTTCGGGTACTGTGTTACTTTAATTAGTTTTTCCTTTCTGGGTTAGAAGAATAAAAATGTTCACATAATTTTGAAGACAGGCAAAATAATTTCTTACAATTACGTAATGTTTTTATGTAGACTCGGTTTGATGAAATGGCATCTGTTGGTTATCCTTTAACGCCCCAACAATTTTTTTTGGAAATATTTTCAATGTACAGAAACGCCTCGTCTACAGATTTATTATATGTATATAGATATATAGATTTTTTATTTCTTTAATTATTCATTGTTTTGATAATTACTTTTAATTTGATTTATTTTGATTTCATTTTCTTTGATTTTATTCTGTTTCTATTTCATTTGATTTACATTAATTTTATTTTATTTCAATTTTAGCTGATTTTATTTGATTCTATTTGATTTTATACGTGTATGGGTGTTATTTACCTGAAAATAAATGAATTTATATATTACTGCAAGCCTTGAGGTTGGACTGACGATTAATCAGTAAAATACTAAAGTCATGACCAACTATAAGTTCGAGGTCTATGAGCAGGAAATACACTATGTCGACGAATATATCCTAATATATCCTATACCTGGGCCAGATAGTTTCCTTCCATAACAGACAGGACAAAGAGATCGACCGTGGAGTCGAAAATGCCTGAAGGAGCTACTGGTCCATGAAGGCGCTAATGAAGGGCAACCTTTCTATATCACTAAAGCGCAAGCTCGTCGATATACCTACGTATCCTGCCTATCCTAACCTATGGCGCCCAGACTTGGTCTATGACAGAGGCTCAGAAGTCCAAACTCAAGGATTGCCAAAGAACGATGGAGCGTAGTATCTTAAAGATTAAACTCACCGACCAAATTCGCAACACCACAATACGCTCCAAGACAGGTATCGCCGATGTTGGCGGCAACTCTGCGAGGCTGGCGTGGGACTGGGCGGTTCACACTTATAGGATGCATGCAGACAGATGGGCCAAAGTCGTCACACAGTGGGTGCCTGAAGACGGACGTCGTCACCAAGGTAGGTCTAAGAAACGCTGGCGTGACGATTTTGGCTCGTTCCTGACCGATTGGATGGAGAAAGCATGGGGGAGGCCTTTGCCCAGCAGCGGGACGGTACAATTTTTTTTCTACAATTAACAATTAGGTACTTAATTAATTAATCAACAAAATTTTTTTTAATTCTTGATTGACCCAACACTTATTATACTTGAGAAAAGTATAGACACAGCTGTTATCTTATAACTTGAGCCAAGCTTGTATCGTGTAACTTGGCCCCAGGGAAACTCTTACTACATTGTATTCCACAATACACGACCAATTCCTGGCTGTATGTGTCCCTGTGTAAGCCACGCGGATAAATGACTACACTACCGGATGAGAGAGCCCCAGGGGGCTATTATAAGGGCTGCGTGTAGCAGTGGAGTTGTTTGAGCCAATGTTAGGAAGCTCACAAAGGTTTAAATATTGGAGAACATACTTTTTTTTTGTGCACTAAAAATAATTCTCATGGAGAGTTTTTTTTTTTTTGTTTTTGGCAATATCAAGCGGATTTCTTAAATGACTAATAGCTAAAACACTTTTTATTCTAAACGGTTAATGCATGCAAGCTAGAATAAACAATAGTTAAGAATAAAAAGTGTTTCAGCTGAAATTTATTCCTGCTTTTCATCAGCTCTGAAACGCTACAGAGAGGATGTTTTAAATTACATTACCCCTTGTGTTTCAGCCACTCATCCACTTAATCCTCTAACAACATAGCTGCCTAAAACAACACACATTTCAAGATTCAATCACACTTTATTAGAAATTTAATAGAGAGAGCAATGGTGGCCCAGTGGTAACGGCCGCGACTTACAATTTCGAACCCAGACCTGTCTGGGTTCGAACTCGTAAGTCGCTTTACATTGTGTAAATTATTTCATCACCATTGCTCTCCAAACGGTGAAGGAAAACATCGTGAGGAAACCGGCATATTCTAGAACTGAAATATTCGAAGACATGTGACATCTACCAACCGGCACTATGCCCGCGTGGTGGTTTACGGCTCACAGCAGTGGGAACATTATAGGCTGATTATGTTATGTTATTAGAAATTCGAAATTAATCCTGTTTGCCTAAAAAAAAATAACCCATTATCAAATCTTGTTCGGGACAACAGAATCCTCCTTCCACTCCAGTGAGTATCGCAAGCCGGAATTGCAATTATTTCCGCTTGTCAACTTACACGGAGTTCGCTTTAAGACGTCGACATCAAAAGATGCACAGATTACAATAAAGAAAAATCCAATTTCCGTATTACGAGCGTTCTGGATTAAACGAATATTTTATTTATAGAGTTGTACGAGTACGTACATGTTACATGTTCTTAGAACTTATGAAAGGAAACGAGACGTGTTTCTCTGTGTTCCATCGTGCAGTTTTTTTTGTATGTTCTAGAAAGGATTGGCTGGGACACATGCTTAGTTTAGACGAAATCTTAAGGTATGTATGACATACATCAAATACTAATAAGTAACTACTGCTGCTGAGCTGAGGTCCTGGGTTTGGTTCCCCGGTCTGGCAAAGTGTCATTGGGTTTTTCTATCAGGAATTTCTCAGAAGCAGCCTGAAATCTTGATTTGTGCCCGTTGATGGCAATAGGCTCGCCCCCTATTACATGGGACTTAACCATAACCGGTAAAATGTTGAAAGGTAGTTTTGGTGCCTAAACCCCGAGTTTTCAGGCGTGACGTAGATGTTATGTTAGAAAATGAAATGTTTGTTGCATGTTTGTGCACTTGTGTCTGCGCACACACTTGTGCAATATAATATAGTCGAAATTCGGTCTGGAGGACTATTATTAAATTTAACGGCAATTCTGTACCGTCATCATTAGGTGATCACCATTATTATCATCCATCTTGCGTGGGTAGATGGGCAGGTAAGATCAAAATTAAGGCGGAATATGATTCTCACACACTTATTTAATCAATCCAATTCGATTAACACTCGTATAAACGTAATTTGACGCAGATTAAAGGCGATTCGTCGATGACGTGCAATCTCTGGCGCGCTCCATTGAAAAAGTGCGCCACAAGATGGTTGCCCGTTTGACGTTCCGCCAGAATGACAATCTATTCTGTCATTCTCGTCTAGAAATTGAAGGTGGCGCTACCGTCGCGCCGTCAAATTAAATGTTTGTTACTATTATTTACCACAATTTGTTTATTACAATTGAAAATGAAAATTGTAACTATGAGAGCTAAAAAGTGTAAAACTAATGTTTCGGTGTGTTACGCAAGTCATAATAAAATTAACAGAGTTTAGTGGGTGCAAATGCAAAATTAATGTCTTTCTTGTCTCATACATATTATCATTGCATTGACATCCGCAATTAAGTTATTGAATGAAAATTATTCGAAACTTTTTGTAAAACTTAGCCATTTATATTTACCATGCGTAGGTACCTTCCATCTACTTCCATCATCCTCAAAAGGTGAAGAAACATCCTGAATCCCGCAATCACTTCTTAAAATAGCAAGTCCAACAATTTTGTCACGCAATTTATTTCTATTTGAATAATATTTTACGTAAGTAAATGATCCCGTTTTGATTTTTGTTTACCCAAAAAAAAATCTTCTTTGAGATTCAATTTCGAGGTCGGGGGTCGGATAATGAAATGTCGCTTGCTCGGGCCGAAAAAGGGTAGCGTAATGCAAAGGTTCGGCAGTAAATGAGCATGAAAACTTTGTTATGAAGTAAAAAACATAATTGATATCGTGTTCAGGTCGTGTAATCTCCGGAAAATAATGAGTTTGTCACACTTTATTACCCGACTACGGCAAAGCCAAAGGAGAGTTATGATTTTAACAGGCTATTTATGTAGGTATGTCTGTCTCATCAGTTTATAATTCCTAAAGTACTCGTCGTATTTTGACAAACGATGTGTGGATCAGCGCTATGTTGTTCCCCAGGCGATATGACATCACATAAAATCCAACATAGCGGCTTATAACAGGCGTAATGTTACGTTTTTTTTTTTTTATTAAACTGTCATGTTTGGTATCTAATGGAAGGTCTTAATGAGTACTTTGTGAATATATTTATTGGGTATCTACAGCGTGTAGTATCAGAAAGGTGTCGTCAACATTAAGGGTGTGGTTTAGATCTAACTGAACAACTTTCTCCACGGGAGCAATATCGTACCTATTCGCAAAAAACCTACTCGAACCAAACGTATTGGACGACTGAATAGTTTTTTAGGAGTAATTACGTGGGTGGTTAAACGAAAACCGATGTTATTTTGTTGCGATGTCTTGTGGATACCATTTTAATTGGCGTTTCTGTCGTAGTTGGGTTGTAGATTTTAACTTTTTTTTTGTATTTGGTTGTAATAATAACGTTGGCAGCCAAACTTGGTGATTAGATCTTTACCGCCTCCTGCTATATTTCTGCCATGCCAGTTGATTTGTGATCGGTTCAGTTTAACATTGTATGACGTCAGCTCAGTGTTTATTTCATAGATCATCATCATCATCATTTCAGCCGAAAGACGTCCACTGCTGGACATAGTCCTCCCCCAAGCACCTCCACTTTGACCGGTTCTGTACTTCTCGCATCCAACGAGTTCCTGCGGCCTTCACGAGGTCGTCGGTCCACCATGTGGGAGGTCTTACAACGCTACGATTTCCGGTACGCGGTCGTCAGTCCAGAACCTTTCGGCCCCATCGGCCATCTGTCTGCGGGCAATGTGCCCTGCCCACTGCCACTTATGTTTGGCCATTCTTCGGGCTATGTCGGTTACCTTGGTTCTCCTGCGGATCTCTTCATTTCTGATTCGATCACGCAGGCAAGTTCCAAGCATAGCTCTCTCTTTAATATCTATGAAATCACCCAAAGGGCTTTGGGTGCATGATTTCATAGATATTCAAGTTATATTTCTATGGTTTATTTCATGCCTAGCAATATCATCATTTTCATGACTCATTCATCTTTTACGACTGCCTATTATGTAGGTTATTAAAGAGTGTTGCGGACGCCTACAGGCAAATATAATAAGTATTATATTAGCTGCGCCCCGCGGTTTTTATTTTCCAAAAATAGCTCCTTATTCATTCTGCACTGTCAGTTTTAATCACAAAGTTGCCCTGTTCAACACTTCAACATGTTTTTGAACTAAAAGGATAAGTTTTAAACACTAGTTATCAAAGGTTTTTTCCAGACGAGCGCGCTTTGTGTCAGACTAAAGGAAGTTTTGATTCATTCAAATGGAATCACTTCTGATGTTGCAAAAAGTCAAAGGTTTGCTTCTTTCAAAGACTTTGCTTTTAAATTCAAGGCGAAAGTTTCTATTAAGTTTTATTGGATTTGAGTGAACAGTTTTGGATTCCATCAATCTCACCAAAATCTCGTAGTGTGTAAGCAGAATTTTGACAAACTTAAATGTACTTATGCTAGACAGACAAAGTGGTTTTTACTGTTAGAAAATTCTCAGAGCAGCCTGGAATCTGGAATTGTGCTTCTATTTCTAACTAATGATTCCTTCGGGGGGTACAAGCTCGATGTTTATTTTCCTTGTAAGGGTAGTTAGTTTTCCTAATAAAAGGTAGAAATTAAAAAAAAGGTAAAGGTATAAATTAGTTTTTTTTTGTTTATTTGTGCTGGCAGCTCGGACCGCGGTGTCCGGTGTTTTGGTCAGAAGCAAATAATCGGTAGAAAAGGCCATGGAGCTCTGGGCAGTCCCTGTAAAGTTTTACAGGCTACCGTTAGCTAATCAAGCTAAACGATAGTTGGTACGATACATGTCCGGAAAAAAATGGTATAATCTTTGAAAGAGGCATCTTATGAAGGTTTTCTGTAACTTTTCTAGCATCAGTGTTTGTGTCGCGGCTTATGGATGCCAAAAACAGGCACTGACTAGAGTTTGCTACGAACCAGAATTATGTACAACAGCCTAATAACATTAGCATTGCTAAATACCTCCCGAAAGATTCTCGGTCGAAAAGTCACTAAAAAGTCCGTTATATTGGTGACACGAGTAATTTAAAATAAACTAGCTTGTGCACAACGCTCCACTCAAAAATAGCGTCAATATCTCTTTGTAGAAGCTAGTTAAGAGACTGACCATATTAAATTAAAAATAATATTCCTATACAACGCCATCATCAGTTTAATTATTCATGTTTTACCCCAGAACAGTGGTCTTACTAAGTTCCTAAATATTACTTAAAGATGTAAATATGAAACCCTTTGCATGAATATTTAGAATATTTTGTGTAAATATTCATAATAATATTACATTTGTTAGTAGTTTGGGAACAACTCTACAAGCCACCGTCGCATTGACAGCTGTCATAAATGTGACGGCAGCGGGGTTTGACTTTACTCTGTATGAGTGCTCAAAAAAGAAATCCTATGCTTTCCGTGGTGCTAAAACTTTTGAGCTCGCTTCGCTCGCTCTTGCATCCTGCATTTTCCTATTCCTCAAACATTACTGCGACAGGCGACAAAGTAATTCCTATGTCTGTATGAACTGTTGATGATGTGATGTTTCTGAGGGTTAAAAAATGACCGAGCTCCCTACGCTCGGTCTCACATCCTGCATTCTCCTTTTTTTGTATAAGTTGTATCTCTTATTTTGACTTTTGTTTACTGCCCCGTTTGTGGTTGAAAGCGCGACTGCTGATCGTGGGGTCCTGGGTTCGACTCAGGTCGGACAAAGTGTTATTGGGTTTTCCATTAGGAATTTCTTAGTAATTTCTTAGCCCGGGGTTCGAAAGTACCCCCGTGCCTCGGAAAGCACGTCAAGTCGTTGTTCTTACGCCTGATCTCTCCCCGGTCGTGTCGAATTGCCGTCCCATCGCACTATGAGAGTAAAGGAACAGAGAGTGCACCTGTGTATGCGCTGACACTTCGCTGCTTAAATTTAAAGTCGAAAAAATTACAAATCCTTTTTAAAGCAAAAATCGTACCAATTCTGTCTATATTTTTATATTTATTACAAATAGAGCCTTAAAATATACATCCGATGATATATAACACATAGATATAAAACGTAGATTAATAAAAATAATAAACAAAAACCGATATCAAAACTTTCACGGGCTCTCCTGTAAAAAAATTACGTTTCGACTTGTGGCCCTTTTGAATTTAAGCAGCGACTTGTGCACTACAATATCTCCTGCGTACCTGGCTAATCTCTGTTGAGATTGGACACCATAACCGAAATCGGTCAGGGGGCTATTACTATTATCTCTTATTAACCGAGAGACACAATACGCGAGACACAATGGCTTTTTAATTGTATCTGTAATTACAGAATTAAAATTTTCACCCCTCTGCCCTCCAAGAATAGTGAGGGACGTCACAGAAATCTCGCCCGGAGCGTCCGTGCTAAAATCGGCACTGCCTCTGTCTTACCCTTCAGGAAATACAGGCGCGATGTTATGTTATTACTACCACTTACAACAAATACTTACTAGATCGCCACCTGAGCGACTATTAATTATAACAGCTTTAACGAACCGAATGAATGGGTTGTTTCCGTTTAGACAGATTTTCGTTTCGACAGATTTTTGTTTCGACAGCGTGTCACTTTTTGACCTTTTAATTTCTTAAACAATTTAAACTTCTTAGGTAATTTAAACTTTGTTTTAATCAGAAACTTTTCGAGGTTCCGTCATTTTGTGAGTTTCTTATGATTTCTAAAGCTTGGCTGATTAAAAACTTCGTTTTGAATATCGTGAACTAGTCTCTGATACCTTTTTGTCAATTATCGTAGAGAGTGAGTGGATTACGAAGTAATGTAGATGTAATTTAAATAATTAAATCTAATATTAATATATATAATTCAAAATACAAATAAAACCCACTAACATGGGTTTAAAAACCCACTAGTGTGGGTTTAAATCCACTAACACGACAATGTTATCGTGGACGGGAATTTAAAAGCGTCTTCATATATTTCCATACATTTTACTTCCCTACGTTATCGTCATGCTTTGGACCTCCACGATAATATTATCATCACTTTAGAAATTAAAACAACGTACTTACAATGTCTAAAGGCACGAAAAAATTTGACAGCCAAATCTTAAATGTTTAATGTAAAGCAAGAACCTTAATTTAAACGCTCACGTAGGAGACACTGGGTTTTCTTCTCCACACACACAATGGCTGATGAGACTATCCTCCTGCGGGTGTACACATACACATTTGTTCATGGCATCCGGCTTCCAGCCATCACAGTGAACAGTGTAAGTGCAGTATCTTATTCCTGAAAATAAACAGGCATTTGATGAAAGTAACGCACAGCATAATTAAGAGCTCAACTAATTACTTTTCCGAACTTAATAAACTTGCCTAACAGACGAAAGGATAATAGACACCTATTGTCTACGACTGTTGGAACTCAACCCTTAAAATAATTGTTTATGTAACATCTTTTTCTTTTATAGGTACCTACGTAGTTTTTTTAAAAGGCCGTTAAAGAAATATTACGAAGATGGTAGGACGATCTTGAATCCAACCGAAAAGACTAGCAAAGGACAGAATTGTGCGGAAAAGGGAGAGGAAGACCTTTGCAGTGTGATAAGTAATACATGTTATGTAGATTAAAACGTTCATCTTATCTAAAATAATATTTATTTCGAAATGCACAATAATTCACTACAGGTACCTACCTACGTACATCGCTGTATGTATATTATTAGCGCTAATTACAATGTGTGAACGCAAGCAAGCTTTAAGAAAGTTTTGAACGCAAAATCCACTTTGAAATAAAACCAACCAGTGCTGCTCGTAGCCCTATCATTTATAACATAAAATCTGTAAGCATTCGTATAGGCAGTAAACTTATAAACAAATATAAATTTGATAATTATATTATTTACTTATGACTTAAGTACATATGAGTATTTCTGCTTTTAGAAACGGTTTTATTCCAATAATTAACTAAGGCTCAAATTATGATTTACCTGAATCCACTCGTCTCGTCAAAAGCGCAGGTCCATGGTAGCTCTCCTCCTGCATTTGTAATGCTATCAATGCATCTGAAAGTTAAAAATAATATATTATTTTTATAAACTCAATTCTAATTAACTTTAAGAAGTACCTATACTTTTTAAATAACTATTATTTATTACAAACGTTATGACGCTTTGTAAAACGTGAAGGGCCGCGGGTGGATTCCAGTTTAACATTATATTTCAAACAATTTTGGAGTTTCTCAAGGCATTTTAACCCTTACAAGTTTCACAACTCAAGGCACTTGGAGAAAGTTAAAGGTCATATTAAACATTTAAACGGATTTTAATGCTATAAACGCACATTATATCGAAAATAATTTCATCGCCACTGCTCTCAAAACAACCTAAAATTCGAAGACATGTGACATCTACCAACCCGCACTGGGTCCGCGCGGTAGATTACAAGCCCTCTCCCTCTTGAAGAGAAGAGGCTTGTGTCCCAGCAGTGGGATCATTATAGGCTGATTAGTGCACGCCGCAACTACAAGTGTTTCAGACAGATGCGTATTTCTAATCTTAATTTGACCTGTGTCCACTTCAGTGAGTCTCGCGCACATTTGGGCAGCCGCATCGCAACGCAAGGCCTTGCAAAAATTCTCCTAGATCACTTTCATACATACAACATTCTCCCCAATTATGCCTTTAAAACCTTATAAGTTAACCTTAAGTAAGTGTTTCACATTGCACTAACAGGTCATCAATCTTCTAAATCAGCTGTTAAACTTAATTACTGTTCTTTAGGTCCGTTAAATTGCTAACTGCCGATTTACCTGAATCTCCCGAATCTAATCGTCTCATTAAAACCACAGGTTCAGGATAGTACATCCCCTGCCTTTGTGACGATGACAACATATCTGAAAGTTAATTAGTATACTATACATTTATATCAAACAGTTTATGCGTGGAAATATTTAGTTATTTTACCTCTGACATAAACGTCACTGTGATGCAATATCAGAGGTAAAATAACTGTGAACGGACTATAATCAAATATGAATGAGCCACAAAGGTTTTTTTTTTTTTCAAATAACTGATATAGAAAAGCAACATGCACAAAGCAAGAGCAAAACTATTAGACTAGCCAATCTGCCTATTGAAAAGGTAAAAAAATCTACAATGACGAGGTGATTAACATTTAAAAAACAAATTATAATTTTCACAGTGTTTATTAATGAAAATACAGAAAAAATATATATTATTAATTTAATTTGTAACGACGTGACTCATCGATCACGATTTCCTCTTGGCATCTACATTGTCCAATGATGCTGTCATTGTATGGGAACACACAGTCGCATGGAGGGTGGTCCTTATTTGAACATTGATATTTGACAGTGCAATAGCGAGCTGGAAACAAACACTTATTTGAATTACGTTATCTCTTATAATGTTATGTATATTGTTTTTTTTTATGTATTTATAATTTAATTTTCTATGCATTCAGAGCATGTGTACTCGATAATGTGTAAGCTGTTGTTACATGTAATTGAGGGTGCGTTTTATTATTGTAAAAGATAATTATAAAGTATCTTGTTGGTAATCCTTAAATAAATAAATATTTTGGATTTCAATGGTGTGTTTCCAACCAGGAATAGATTTTCGACCTACTAAGGAATCTAAATAGCAAATAAGCGAACATGAGGTAATAAGTACCTACTTTATCTCACAAAATGAATATAATTTTTTTTTCTTAAAACGTGCTGAATATCTCTGAGCCGAGATTTTTATATAAACTTTATGTTACATACCTTATGTTAAAACTGTTGAATTAATTAGAAACTAACATGTTATCAACATAAAATTGAAGAGTTCGCTAACTGAGGAGCTATTGCGGTGATCCATACAATTTAATATCGCTATCAACTAACACACTGTATTCCAAAAAAAATCCGTCAGACAAAAAACAAAGTTGTAATCGACCACATTTAAAACAATATATAACTACTTCCTAAAAAACCTAAATGATCGAAAGAAGAAAGAAAAAGAAGATAATCCATCAAAGTCAAAGTCAAAACATTTATTTCATCAAAGTCAAAGTCAAAACATTTTTTTGAAAATAAATCATTATTATTATTATTTTTATTTATACTTTTAACATATCTCGGGACCATGGGGTCCCGGTCCTTTGAAAGGCGTACGAGGGGCCGAAGCCAACTCGCAGAGGCCCGTTGGAAGTTTATTATTATTATTATTATTTCAAATAGGCACATAAAAGGCACTTTTGAACGTCAAAAATTCATAAATTCATATACATATATATATCAATAAGGTACCAACCGTTTGCAGACTCCACTATCACCAAGACAGCTAACAGAAATAGCACAGACAGCGAGCCTTGCAAGAAATTCATGATCACAACACTAAATGTAAAGTTTAATCCCTGATATTATATACCAGAACGATTTGCCATGAAAATTGATTATAACGTACGTGGTTTAAGTTCATTTGAAATCAATGTAAAACCTCAAACAAATGCTATTGTTGTAGATATAGCATACTCAAATCAAATCAAATCGTTTATTTGTGATACATGGGTTACAAACAGGTGTTTGTTTTTGATCATTCTAAGTTAGATTTGTACCATAAGAAGAAATCTCTTATGGAAAAGTGCTTATGGTACAAATCTAACTTAGAAAGATGTATTAATGATTCTAATAATAATAATTCTGTTGTTGAATAATAATTGTGTTTCTTTGGCCTAAAAAGAGGCCAGCCCTCTGGTCACGTGAAGAGTCGACCAACCGCTTGGCGATGTCCCGAAATACTCAATGGGCGTAAATGCCTAGATGTCGTGAGCAAAGACTTATTGCACCGATTTGTCCAAAAAGCCGGCGCGACCATTTTACGTTACACATAACGTGGTAATAAATTCAGCAGTTGCAACACTGTGATACCTACATTTTATTTTAGCATTTTAAATTCGAAGACAAAAGTAACTAAACATTTTAAATAAAAAATCAAGAAAGAGCTATTCAACGAAAACAGAGATGAGTTTAACTTTTAGTACCTACAAAAAAAACAGAAAATGTGTTTTTTTTTTAACAAGATTAAGTTAAACACAACAGACAACATCAATTATTTAATTTAGAGATTGTTAATTTGTGACGCTGTCATAAAAAATAATCAAACTGTAGTATACAATAAATACCACACAGACAAAGTCACTTAAATTCGCAACCTACATTTCGAATAGGTACACTCAACTTATAACAATGGGCACGTTAACAGTTTTGTCAACAGCTGTCACAATATTGGTTCAGTACTCGAGAGGCACACTCGACAGTGTCTGCCTGAACCTGACCAAACAAGGCCCGGTGACACAGACACGCCTATTGGACATTGGAAACAATCGCCCATTCGCCTTTGAGTGCAGGAATAGACTTTACTAAGCAAACATCACCATAGTTGCATAACAAGCTTTCAATTTTTCGTCAAACCGTTGAGCTCTTCAAGTTCTGAGTTGAGCTGCACGATTTTTGACAAATGCGTGCACTGACTGGACAGTTCCGCTCAATCTGTGTGGTTCTTTCTTCAAAAGACCATTTCAGACACATGGTCTTCACATGATCTGACCAAGATTTTGTCTGGACTATAAAAGAGACTGTGACTTCTGAGTTTGTTTCGGCCTTTCTTCTCAGAATAGTTACATAGAAAACGCGGACCTCATCTAGTTAAAAAAACTATGATTGACCTGTAAAAGTGTTTGTACAGACGCCAGCACATCAACCTACTACAATCTGTCAAATTTCTTTAATAGATTTTCAACTTTATCGCTAAAGCGTAAGGTTAAAAGTTGATTGGGAAAATTTGACAGATTGTAGTAGGTTGATGTGTTGGCGTCTGTACAAACCTACTTACAGAAATAAATCATCACTTACAGAAATAATCAATCAGCAGGGGTGATTTTGGTTACAACGTGCACTAATTTAGTTACTGCACAACACAATTTTTAAAAATACTGCTCTAGGGGCATTATTATTATTTATTATTATTCAGGAAGAAAAAAGGGGAATACATTTGTATGGAGAATCGCACGCCCTGTTTCCTCTTATATGTAGTCAACACATATTTCTGCTTTTTTTTCTCATGAGGAAATCCTTAGACATCATTTACCCCATCTGGCAAGAACAAAAGATTATATCTGACTCCTAATGATAAAATCCCTACGGTATTCCTTCTGAAGCCATGTTTCGTAAAACGAGAATATAAGTACTTGCACGTGCTCCATGCCCCCCACCCTTCTGCCTGTTAGTTACGACCTCGTAGAACTCATTACTGTAATTTTTTTTTTGTGGTGTACCAGTTTTCTGCTCGCTACTACACAGTAATCTTGAGTGGCTAATGGCTATTACTGAGATACATACTTTCAGTATACACTGGCGGCTGTATTTATTGGCAAAAATAATATTAATAGATACATTTCTATGGTGTAATCGCGGTTTCATCCGCATAAGTGTCGATCCCGTTGGAATATCGGGATAAAAAGTTAATCCAGGGTTTCAGCTATCTCCATACAAAAATTTACCAAAATTAGTCCAGCCGTTTAAGCGTGAAGAAGTAACTTACATATAAACACACACACACTCAGAAACTTTCGCCTTTATAATATTAGTGTGATTAACTGCAAATTGCACAGACTTGGCGTCATCTACCTAGAAGCCATTGCATATATAGCCTTATTAACAACACGCAAGTTTGACTGTGGCATAAAATAAAAAAATAGAAGCAACAAAAGACTTGCATACACTGACCTCTCTTGCATAGGATCGCCTCCAGTCAGATAGACTTAACAAAAGAACGCTGTATGCTCAGACCAAATAAAAAAGTCGAGACATACGAGTAGCGCTGCGAACAACACAAGTGAAGCATGCCAAAACTACACCTCCGCACTGTGCATACACGCTCACACGCACATAATTTACAACCCTTTACAATCAAACTACACCTCACTAAGTGCACACATGTTTACGAAACCTGCTTCACTTTACTGTTGACAGCCCTCTGTCTTAGTTTTTCATTTGGTCTGAGGCTGTATTAAACTGGATTCAGTGGGCCTAGCATGAAGTTAAGTTTAAGTTGCGTGTAGGAGTGCCTCAGAAGATGAAAAATCATTGTGACGTAATTTTCAAGATGAAAAGAAATGTCAACTATGATTGCGTGCAAAGTTATTTATGTGAAGAGCACAGAAAGTAAAACGTACAGCCGGTGCCATCTTTCTTCTCACATTTTCTACTTCGAGTTTCAAATGTTAGTTCCTCTTTTTCCGAAGAGTTGTAAAATTGTATTTCTAAACTAAGCAGGCGTGGAGATACGTGCAACTGCGTAACGTATTCCGTTAACTTTGTCTTGGAACTGTTACAACAGACAGACAACTGTGTTGCCTTTTACGATGATTGAATTTTTCTGTTGATGGCAATAACTGCCACTCTCTATTATTAGTTATGATCAAATTGCAATGTGTAGGTGGAAACGAGAATTTTCTTGAAAGATTGCTTAGATGGACGAATTGGATGATGATGGTCAAATAAAACTGCTCATATACCTGCATACTATATATGATTACCTGTAGAATAAAATATTTTCAATTTTTTTTCAATTTTTTTATCAGGACTACTGTCTGTCGTCACAAACTCACGACACAGTGCAAGTGGGAATACTAGCTTAGGATAGAGAAAACCATTTTTACTTTTTTCCCGTGAGTCTGATATATAGAGGAAAATGCGTCTACGAGTATTATAATTTATAGGTGTAGTGGGACGAGCTGGTACAAATTTGTACCGCTTGTATCGTTTTTTGCCTCTCGTCTTTGGTAAAGGTTCTTGTGCTTTTTTTATTATTCATAAGTACGAAACATTACATTGATATGAGTGTACTAAAGGTCACCTCTGACTTACCCTGCGGGGTATACAGGCATGATGATATGTTTGTTATTACGTAATTAAGTTGGTCATGCAGTCATAAGGCTTAGATTCACGAATGTTAATACTTGGAAGAGGTACACTGTGTACAAATTACAAAATTGTGTGTGTTGCTAACATAAAGTTGTTTACCTCATGATGAAGGAGAGATTACCTTAGTAGGAAACTTGTGCTTATGTAGATATGATGTTAAAAATAATTTTCAAGGAATATGATAATTTTTGTGAATAAATTCAATCTACCAGTATTATCCCGAGGTCTTGTGGTTTAATTATGACGTGAATGTACAGAGGCCAGCACATCAAGTTACCCCAATCTGTCAAATTTCTTTGATAGATTTTTAACTTTACCACAAACGAATAAGGTTCATATTCAATTGGGAAAATTTGACAGATTGGGGTAGGTTGATGTGCTGGCCTCTGTACCTTAGTAGTCTAGTAGTGTTTAGTGATAGACAAAACGTAATGATAAGTGCTTCTAAGAACACGTGAAAAAAGGCAATAAAACTAAGAAAAATCGTTGGGCTCATTAAATTAATTATTTACGTAGCAATTTAGGTTATATAAAATTTATTACTTATTACTCTTTATGCTAGATTGTAATAAAAATAAAGTATATAAGTGGGGCGCTCCTTAGTAAATAAAAAGAATCGTAGGCTTAGTAGTAAATACCTGTGTTATATTCTAGCATTTAGCAATAAGCTACTAAATAGTATATTTATTAACTTAATTCCAAAGTATCACCAGAATTATTATTTCCTTTATTTCATTATTTACACATATACTAGCTAGAAACTATCCTATGTCCTTCCCCGGGATGCAATCTATCTCTCTGCCAAATTTTATCGAAATCCGTTCAGTGGTTTAGGCGTGAAAAGGTAACATACAGACAGACAGACAGAGTTACTTTCGAATTTATAATATTGGCATGGATTTTTAAATATAAAAAATATAAAAACAATAAAAAATAGTAGCCCACCGGTATCGGGAACAGGGTGAAATCTACCGGTGGTCAGGGCTTCAGAGAGAGGAATTATTATTATGGGTATTAAAATTCTTATATCTCTTATAATTAACGAAAATAATGTTATATATAGTGTTCTTGTCTATTATCTCTTTCTTTCTTTAATAATTTAATATATATCAGAAGGACACAGGCACTCGTAACGCCCACCATTGAAACGGGTTTTGTCGACGGAAGAATAGACAAATCAAAGATAGTAGAACGTAACACATTTTTTTAAATAGTTTTTTTTTTTTTTTTATCGATTTTTTTTTTTTTTTTCATTTTGTTAAATATTTGTTATAATAATAACAAGTACACCCTGTATGATTTCATCATATCATATCATAGCATTTGCTATGTTATATCATAATAATATGTTATACAATTGCAGAGTCCAACTGATCTTACAAAGTTCAACATACTGTTAGATTCAGGGATCAGATATGAGTGGTATCTTAGCACACAAGTGTAGTCGTGTCTGAAAGGAGCTCAGCCTTGCTTTAATAAGATTAATAATGCTTGTAGGAGAAGCGACAAGCGAATATATGTTTATTTACATCATGTTGGAAACGATAAAAGACTGCATGTTTTCTGTATTGACAAAACTAGACTAAATTCACTACATCATTTTCGCATGAAAATCATAACAAGTGGAAAGTGATCTTGTGCCAGCAATTTTATCTAAAGACGAGGACATAATATAAAAAGGTGCTTAATTTTTAGTATAATTTACCGGGGATACCTTTGAATTTAAAGGAGATTGGGCGAATCTGCCCTAGAGCCCAATAACGTTAAGGTATTGCTAGTAGAAAGATCTCATCGTGGAGAAATTTCGTGATAGGATGACTTCTCTTGATTATTAGTACGTAAGGAACTAAAGAGCTCTAACTGATAATTAAGTAATATTGAGGTTACAAAAAACATTTTAAAACATTGGCCTCCGATATTATGGGATGCCGTTTTAGGAATGCTTTTAAGAGTCGGTCAGTCAGACAGAACGTTAACCCTGCCACACCCCCCAATCGCGTTAAGATATATAATGCTAATGGAAAGATGTCTTCAAGGGCATTATTTCGTGATAATACCACTTCTCTCGTTTCACGTTTTCGATAATAAACGTTACTCGTCATTAACCCCGAACTGACTTCAGGGCAGAAACCTATACTTTGTTGCCCATTTTTCTTTAGTATCAGCTTTAATCTATAACTACAAAATAGGAATTTCTAGTTAAAAATCAAGTCTTCCTACTACTCCAGCGTTCTATGATATTGGACTCTGACATTAAATGTGACGTTATATTCTCTCCAGTTTTACCAAAACAACTCTCAAAATGTCAGCATCACTCCGAACCGCTGCCGATTCTAACTTAGGCACTCGAGCATTCGTCATCTCCTCTATACCGTTGCATTATCTCTTAATTGGGACCCGGTACCACTAAACAGAGAACCACAAAAAGTTCAAACGAACAAAAAAAAAATATTTATGTTTGATTTAAAACTAACAAAAATAAAAAACTGTGCGAGGCGAAAAATGCTCCTATCTCGGGATAATGCTATCCTACTATATTTAGAAAAATATATATATTCTCATAGGGCCCGCTGTTTTGCCACTCCTACGCACACCTATAAATCCCACTAGGGGAATAAAATTAAAAAAAACGCGTACATACGGCGATCTTAAAACGAATGCCAGTCGCAAGTCCGAGTGCGCTTGCACTAGCTGTACGTGAAATGTGTCTGTGTGTGCATGCGTTTTCGCTCATTGTAGAGAGTCGACCTTCTGTAGCTGTCTATTTGGTGCAGCAACACACGCTAAAGTACCGAAAGCCACAGGAACAGCCAAGTATATAATTATATTAATACTGAGAGGGTTGTAATCTAATAAGTGAGAGTGTAATTCCATGATGTAGTAATTTCGGAAGGAGTAGGTTATCAGTACACTAATTGCGTCACACACTATCAATCACAATCTGAATCATTTTGAAGTATTTTTTTTTTTTATTTGTTATGGGTTCGCTCTTGACTCTAGTCTAGGTCAGAGGTGACAGAGACAAAGTCGACGATGGAGTGAGCTTACCCAGAAGAAGCCTATTCACTCTCACTTTGAAGAGATTCGGGTTATATGCGCTCGGATACACAGACGTAGGTAGAGAGTTCCACTCTTTTGCTATGCGTATTAAAAAAGACATTTGAAAACGCTTAGTTCGAATTTGTGGAATAGCAACTTGGTAGGGATGGTAACTTGCAGTGCGTCTGGATGTCCGAAGGTAGAAGAGGGCCGGTGGAATGAGGTCGTGGAGTTCTTGGGCACACTCACCGAAGTATAATCTGTAGAAGACTGATAAGCAGGCAACATTGCGGCGATGAGCCAAGCTGTGAACCTTGGCATCCACCAGTTTTACGTCGCTAATGAGCCTCTTAGCTCTGCGTTCCACCGAGTCAAGCGCGGCAAGTTGGTATTTCGCTGAGCCATCCCAAAGGTGGCTGCAATACTCGATACTGCATATTGCTTATCCATTGCTTCATATGCTCGTAAAAAATTGTCTGCACAGCAACGTGAATGAGTGTTGTTGAACTGTCAAAATTAAACCCATTGCTACTAATAGTGGTTCGTAATTACCCCGCAGTTCCATAATACAGGGTAGCAAGGACATCTACTCGCAAACTATAAGAACCATGAACACAGCACATGATTCTAAACCTTCAAGCTTAACATTTTTCATCGGTTATTAAAAAAAACCGGTCAAGTGCGAGTTGGACTCGCACACAAAGGGTTCCGTACCACCATACAATATTTAACACTACATATAAAATAATGGCAAAAAATCACGTTTGTGTATGGGAGCCCCCCTTAAATATTTTTTTTTTCTGTTTTTAGTACTTGTTGTTATAGAAATACATATTCTGTGAAAATTTCAACTGTCTAGCTATCACGGTTCATGAGATACAGCCTGGTGACAGGCAGACAGACGGACAGTGGAGTCTTAGTAATAGGGTCCCGTTGTTACCCTTTAGGTACGGAACCCTAAAAAACATCTGTTGTTTCGTAGAAAACTGCAATACTTACGCGGTCAAAATCAGAACAGCTATTTATTAGGGTTCCGTACCTTAAAAGGAAAAATGGAACCCTTATGAGATCACTTCGTTGTCTGTCTGTCTGTCCGTCTGGAAAGTCCCTTTTTCTCAGGAACGCGTGAAATTATCAAGTTGTAATTAATATAAAATACTCAGGGTTGCAATCAAAAGATGAAAGCAGTGAAAAAATCAAACTTCTAAGTCAACGCAATCAAAAGATGCGGGCGTTTATGCTCCGTTTATGCGGCATATTTTGACACTCGCAAGGGAATCAAACAAAACCTATAGGGTACTTCCCGTTGACCTAGAATCATGAAATTTGGCAAGTATTAAAGAAAAAAGAAAAACAAGGACACAGTATACGAGTATCCTTCTTATTCAATTTATGAAAGATCTTTTAAATTGGTCCAATATTGGAGGAGGAAATAGGTGAGAGCCAAACCTCGAATTATGACGTTTTACTTAGGCTTTTTCAAAAGTCTCTCCGACCGCATTTCCTCTTAACATTGCCATTCGACGTGGTAATACTGCCAGTTTTTTGGGCACGTTTTCGGAAGACAGCGATACGAACGAATACTTCGACGCCTAAATGACCACAAAACAAAAGGATTTTTTTTATATCTATTTGTATATTTAGTTAGAGTCAGTCATTTAATTTAGTTTAATAATTTTAATAATGTTTATTCCTAAAGATTAATATGTAATTACGCTATCTAAGTAATTTTTTGACTTTTCTTAGTTTTTATTGCCTAGAAACTTGTTTTTCACGTGTTACTTAAAAGCAGCACTTATCATTACGTTTTGTCTATACTAAGAAATGTAATATCTTCATTTACGAAGCCCAAGAAATTACGAGAAGGCATTAAAATATCATCTTTTTCGCGTCAGAGGCACCTGATGACGGAGCAACATCTCGTCACGTTTCGCAATAAGTATCATCAGCTTCTGCCGTAAATATAAAACATTTTTACGTTCCTTGTGTCGGCATTTTTTATAATAACACTTTAGTGTGATACCTGCCTTCTTGTAGTACGGAAAATGGCCGGAGAATATTATAAGGTGATAGGGTTTATGAGGATAAAGTTAAAATTAAATTGTTGAAGAATGATTGAAGTGCTTTGCTTCATTTGAAAATTAATTATAAGTGATTGATATTTTTTGTTATCTCCTCCGAGGATCGTCTTTATTATTCATAATAATAACTCTAAATTCTTCCCCTAAATTGGTGATAATGAGGGTAAGATTCGCAGATCGCACTTTAGACTATATTCTTTATTAAGTCAAGCGCTCCATACGAATATGAGCCTTATTATCATAATGTTCATATTCATCTAAGTAAGCGAAAGTGTGAAAGCTAATTTCAGTCGAATAATGAACACTAATGTTGTTCGAATAAGGTTTACATTCGTGAGTCTAAGACTATACGACCTACTTAATTTCGTAATATCATCACGCCTGTATTCCCCGAAGGGTTAAACAGATGTGTACCTATAGCACACCCATATTACGTCAGTTATGTTTATGTCCCATGCAAAAGGGGGCGAGCCTATTGCGCATCAACCGGGAACAGTTCCAGAAATTCCAGATGGAGAAACCCAAAATCAATGTAGATAATGTGTCTTAGAAAAAATCAAAAATAAAAGGAAAAGGACAAGAATCTTTCCCAAAGAAGAGAAGCACTAAAACTATACCCAAATCAAGCCACCCCTCCCTGCGATAGCTTCGCACCTTAATTTCGACTACACCTTTAAATACTCGTAAACATTCCTCATTTTCATCCATATCACCCTCACGGGAAAATAATACTTGTGTTGTTGATGAAATAGTTGTGTTTCCTGTAACCTAAGCGAGGACTCCCACTTGCACTGTATCGTGAGTTCGTGACGACAGTGACATTGCGATCGATTGCCATTTTATAGGTCCTAAGCGGTATTCGCTGCCGCTCTGGGTAGAGGTACGAGGCCAGCACATCAAGCTACCCCAATCTGTCAAATTTCTTTGATAGATTTTCAACTTTACCGCAAAGGAATAAGGTTCATATTCAATTGGGAAAATTTGACAGATTGGGGTAGCTTGATTTGCTGGCCTCTGTACATACTGCGCGGGTTTCGCTCAGGTATTTAGTAGGTATCAAGTTCCACGGCTAAAGCGAAATAGTTGGTGCCATAGTACCGCATAGGTATTGTTTCCCTTGTTGGGCGAAACAATAACTAAACAAAAACTTCTAGTGAAACTCGAACTCAGTATTCTACCCACAAGGATAGCGAAATCCGCTTTGGTGTAAACAGTAATATTACCGCATACCCACTCGATTTTCTCTACCGCAGACAGTAGCGAATACCACTTAGGTTTGAATAGGCCTTTATGTGTATTACCGACGCAATAGATACCCCACTGGTAGTCCCAAGCTCTACTGCTGAGAATGAGGTCCTTGGTTCGATTCCCAGGTCGGTCAAAGTGTTATTGGGTTTTTGCTTTAAGAATTTGGATAGGTCGTCCAAGAATAAAAAGAGGGTATGTGCATATGACCATAGGATAGAAGTGAAAACTTACGACTGGAGCCGAATCTACCCGATTCAGTGTCACCGACCGACTGCAGCCGAGCATACCCAATTCAACGTCACCAACCTGTTTCGTTCACTGTTCAGACTTTCTTCACTTCAGAAGAAGTTTTCACTTCAAAAATAACTCGACACAGTCGTTAGGATCGGCTTATACGTGGTGTTATAGTATACTCGTATGTTATCAATGTGTTCCGGTCCCAACACGGCCACGGAACCAAACAAGTTATAAAACTAATTTACTTCGCGATCCAATACCATTGTTTGTTAGCTTCTAATGAAAAAAGTGTCCACTTAAATTGTTTTCCTGTTCAAATACGAGATGACAGGCTGGCTTAACTTTGTTTTTCTCGAATGCCGTATTTATTTTTGTTTGATTTAAGGTTTTTAAAAGTCAGCTTTGTTTTGTCGATTAGGATTTACGTACCAACCAACCCACATAGGTTGGAACACGCTGGGTTCGCCCTTTTATGATGAAGAGAACACCCAGTTTTCCAAATCACATTATGACTAAAATTTTAGCAAAATTATAATATTTATTGCAACCCATTTACTCTAACTTAACACATACTTAAATAAAACTTTGTGAATAATGTAATGATACAATGATAAAAATTTCCAATAAATGACAAATTGGCATTATTTGTCATTTATTGGAAACTTATTATTTTTATCATCTTCATTCTTCTTCTTTGTCTGTAATATCAAATAATGTCAAATTGAAATAAAAACATAAACCAAGCAACACCTCTTAGCATTCTAATATCAATGGAGTGGCTGCAATATAGATTAATACGATAAAAAAAATTAAAATATCTATTCTCTAGCGTTTCATTTTTCATAGAAATGTGAAAGTAAAATCCTGTTCAAAAGCTTGAGATTCAAATCTCTTTGAATATTATCCGAATAACACACGTTATATAAAGGCTCTAATATCTTAAATTTATTTTCACAAACATCTCAAGAAAGAAGATTGTTTTCTAAACAAATTGCCAACAACTATTTCAAAAAGAGCTTCTTTTGAACGAAACAGCAACGGTACAAAAAGCTTTCATATTTGTTGCTGAAAACATTACGAATTAATAAAGGTCAAGAACATTGGATTTTAGAGTACTTTCACTTCAAGCATTCACCAATCTCAATCTCGCATCCAATACATGTTTACTGAGGAATATTCTCGTGAATTGCCTATTTTCTGAGAAAAAATATTCATAGAAAAAGTATTGAAATACTTTAGTTATGCCTGAAGGATTGTTTCCGCTTTTCTGTAGATTATATTGAAGAACTTTCTGCTTGACTTTTGTATTTCGATGGAATTTTTTCCTTATCGAGATACTCATTTTACTGTAAGGGAAAATGATTTCTTTTCAACAAATAGAAATGTTTCGATTCGTTTTATGATGGGCAAAGATTAAATATGGACAAAAATTAAATTTTCTTTTCAGCATTCACATCACAATACACTCCTGAATGTTTCGTATACAAAATTAATCGCCAAACATTCTTTCAGAATTGATGGGGCAGGGTGGGGAAGATCACGTGGCGGGTCAAGCAATAATAATAATAAGGCGTAGTCATCCACTAAGGAAATGTGGACCCTTCGAGCCTAACCTGTCCGAGTCGAGGTGCCCCAAGTCCTGGGTGCTTACTCTCGAATATAATTCCGATAGATGGACATTCGTCAAACGTCAGTTGGACTCAGAGTCCAGCCGATCCCTGACGTTTGACTGACAATTCCAATGTCGATCTATGGGAATTATATTCGAGAGTAGGCACCCTGAGCTCGCTTGCTCTTGCATCTTTAGTTCTCCTAGTAACATTGTCGAGATGTGTTATCTTTGTATATAATGTTTGTTTACTGCGTAGTGTAATAGTTTCGGGGACAGCGAACACGCCATGGTGTCAACCAATCGTTGTTGCAACCAGGTGTACAATAGACACTCTCGACTATGGGTACATACTATTAATTACGATGAGTATGTACTAACCAAGCGGAATAAACTTAATTTAACTTCAATAAAGACATCAAGAGAGCAGTGGTGGACCAGTTTTATCGGCCTGACAATTACAAGTTGTAGGTCGTAAGTTCGAATCCAGACAGGCGCTTTACTTTGTGTAAATTATTTCATCACCACTACTCTCAAAACGTTGAAGGAAAACATCGTGAGGAACCATCACATGGACGTAAGGTGAAAAATTTATTTACTGTCAGTTCATTATACAATAGTTCTTGTAGTAACGAAATGGCCAAGCCTCGTATTTTGACTAAGGTGTAGAGTTTGTGAAGTTAGGGCGTGTAGAGTTAGAACCTTGGCTCTACATGAGATCTGATAACTTTTTGACAGTGCGAGCCATGTGTGGTCTCGTCTTGGCAACATTTCACATGAAAATGTTTTTGGTCCATTGCTTCTTTTTTTTGGGGTTCCGTAGTCAACTAGGAACCCTTATAGTTTCGCCATGTCTGTCTGTTCGTCCGTCCTCGCTTAATCTCTGTGACCGTTAGCACTAGAAAGCTGAAATTTGGTACCAATAAGTATATTAATCACGCCGACAAAGTGGTAAAATAAAAATTGGAAAAAAAATGTTTTATTAGGGTAGCCCCCCTATATGTAAAGTGGGAAGTGATTTTTTTTTAATTTCAACCCTAACGTGTGATAGATATATATGTTGGAAAGGTATTTAAAAATGAATAGGGGTTTACTAAAATTATTTTTTGATAATGTCAATAATTTCGGAAATAATCGCTCCAAAAGTAAAAAACAATGAGTGTGTGTGTCCCCCTCTAACTTTTGAACCATAAGTTTAGAAAATATGAAAAAAATCTGAAAAGTAGAACTGTATAAGGACTTTCTAGGAAAATCATTTTGAACTTGATGGAAACAACAGTTTTTGTACAAAAAAGACAAAAAGTTGTACAAAATAATTTCTGGACTAAGTTTGTAGTATAATCGTATATGCAAGTATTTTTTTTAACTTCGTTTATTTATTTTATTATCCTGAACGTATCTTTTTTCAAACTAAAAAAGAATTATTAAAATCGGTTCTCGCAATCCAAAATTACCACCGAAAACTTCTGGCACGTCTATGTATTAATTAGTAACACAACTCCCCGAGAGATAGCGCTGTAGGTACTTATTAGGTTTGGTCGGGTATTATCGAATTGTTCGGTTGGTCTCTCCTTGGCATTGGCGGTATCTTATAACTACATAAAACTTCTATCAGGAACATGCTAAGGCAATTTAGAACAAAACTAAAATTCATTTTTTTAACGCAATCAAAATGTTAAGGTAAAAACCAGTTCATAAATGGTTCGATAGATGGCCTTGCGTAATGACGTATTTTTTTTAAAGTCCATGTTAAGATTTTCCGTGCTTTCATGACCTACCGTGGTAAAGAAAGTTGCACTTAAACATATTCGTAATTTTATGAGTGCACAATCTAATAGTCGTCGAGGTTTGATTAAATTAGATTGTGGGTAAAATTAACTTCTTTTGCGGATATGTCCTTTGTGGGCCCGTTTTTAGTGTTCCGTAATTATTAGAGTTCCGTAACAAATAGCCTTTTTTAAGTTGGGTTACCACTGTGTTCGCGCTCCAGCAGCGCTCCGCGCTCCTGCAACTGCTCCAATGGATACGTCGCGCGCACTTCTACATGCGCTCCCCTTTGACACACTGCGCTCCCCTTTGTGTTCGCGTTAAAAACCGTCACAAGTCGGAGCGCCTGCCGCGGAGCGTGCAATGTTGCACGCTCCGTGTTCGCGCACACACGGGAACAGTTGCAGGAGCGCGGAGCGCTGCTGGAGCGCACATAATGGATACCCACCTTTAAACTCATAAGTGGGAACACTTATTGTGACGGACGGGAAACTACGGAACCCTACACTGAGTGTGGCCCGACACGCTCTTGGCCGGTTTTTTTGGCTGTACTCTTGTTGTAATTGTGATCTCCAGTCGCGCTGAAGACCAATTCAAAAATTAATATTCTTTGTAAATTTATGCCTCGAAAGTAACGGTACTGTATAAGTTTATTATAACAATATTTCCAGTTGTACGAAAGTCTGTACAAAAACCTGCATTAATTAAGTACCCCTCACGCATACAAATTGTTACCAAATTACCCATTAATAAAGGCCCCCGAGCTAGGCTGAACATTCTGAATTTCAGGGAGAAGAAACCTTTATATCACATTGTGGCATTCAAAAATGTGTATTTTCACTGAATAATAAAGACCCATTGTTGCTTTAATAGGTTCTTACTAGAAATGTAGTATGTTTTTCTCTTGGTCTCTGATTCTTTGTTATTTATCTAAAAATAATTCGAAACCCGTCTTTTTCAGAACCCTAAATTAATTTATAAACTTCTTAAAACTCGTCTTCAAACAAAATTTGTGGTTTTCAAACTAAGAGCAACTAACAAAGTTCCCGTTTGTAACATTAGTAGGAACAGCTCAAGTATAGAACTGACCCCCGTGGGGTTCAGTCCAATCTGCTTGTACGTAATTACAGAGTTCGCTGCTAACAAAGTAAACAGGGAAGAATAAACACATCCTGTATAGTTCACGTCGCGTTTGTTGAGTTCGGTAGTTTAGTCACTAATGTGGTTCGAAGTTTGAAATACTCGTAGAAGTCTCGCAACTTCTACGAGTATTTCAAACTTTTTGCGACGGACTCGTGGTTAATAATGTTGAGCATGATTTTATGTTGTTAGAGCGAAGATCCTTATCGCACGAATGAGAGCTAGGCCACGGTAATATTATTAATATTATATTAATTTTAATTTATTAATATTATATTAAATAAATTAATATTATATATCTTCTGCCCATAATTAATGTTCTTAAAATATCATATAGGCACACCTATTAGAAAACCCACCGATAAAATGAATACCTCATTCATCATCACGAATTATTATTAGTAGAATCCAGAATCCTCCTCAAAACATTATAAATTACGAGAATTGTCCCTCTGGTTTGAGGGACAATTCTCGTAATTTTAAGAACGTTCACAGTCTAATCTTAGTCTCAGTGCGTCAAAAATACGAGTACCTCTAATTTCCCAACATTTTGACATTTGTTTGTCGCTGAGATGAAGACTGCCACTAGATTTTGAACGTTTTAAATTACGAGAATTGGCCTTCAATAACTTGTACAATCTACACCTCTAACCTCTTCACTTGCTCGACAGTTTACAAAAACCCTAAAACAAACAAAAACAAACATAAATTAATATTAAACCTGAATAAATCTCGGTCGTTAAATATGAGCACAATCGTATAAAATGTGCCTACAGTGTACCTACACGCTGTACACTTGAAACACGATATAATAACGCAGCCGCGCTTAACTAGAAGTGTGCCCGTAGTTTTGAGGGCCTGCTACATTGGTGAGCAATTAAAATGAAAATGTAGGCTTCTAATTAGTTGAGAACAATTTTCCAACATCTTTCGTTCACTAATTAAATAGCAATTAAACTATAAAGCATGTCTTTCACTTTATGTTTTTCGAAAATATTATTACTAAGTTTAAGGCCGTTAAAATCGCAGATCGTTTAAAAAAAAAGTTTGTAAGTATCCCTTTCTAAAACATGAAATGCCTAACTTACTTATTTTAAATTTGGGCACATTGTATAAAGACACATGCCCCACAATGAACTACCTACTTATAGCTAATACTTTTTTAGGTTCAAATAATATCCCTTACTGTAGCACAATAGAGTTGTGAAACTAGTTCCGTACTTATTAAGAACCATACGTTGTTTACACTTCATAAAAAAATTAATACCACTTCTTATGAAAGCACACAAGAATTATGAAGATTATTGTGTCTACGTCAGCTCATAAAACGGGGAAACTCAACGGTTAAGCCACTGTTGGTTACCACCTAATGTTCTGGCAAATTAAGGGAAAAATTACGTTACCACCAACGTTTATCAAAGCTGGTTATATAAATAAACATTTATGAGTAGGAATGTAATATTCAGAGTTGTCACACGGCCATAGTCTTATCGTCTATCGGATACGATATTTTATCGTGTATAGTGAGAGCGACTTTTGTATTCAAAACTAAAAGTTATTCACACGGAGCCAATACGATAATATCATCCATACTATACTAATATTATAAATTCGAAAGTAACTCTCTCTGTCTGTCTGTATGTTACCTTTACACGCCTAAACCACTGAACGGATTTCGATAAAATTTAGCAAAGATATAGATTGCATCCCGGGGAAGGACATAGGATACTTTTTATCGAGATTCCTCGCGGGCGAAGCCGCGTGTAGAAGCTAGTGTAGATATAAAAGAAAAAATCTTCCCTCATACCAATTAAACTTGCCACTACTATTTGAGAAATATTTTAACGATTTTTATCGATGCGGTTACGCTGTGGCTGTTTTGTTTCTGTTTGTTCCGTTCACATGGACAATTAACTAGTTGCCTTAGTAACGGCATGGGTAAGATCCCGATCAAACGTACCACAACAATGCCACATTGCAGCGACAAAACGTGGACAAGCAGTGGTAACGTGTAAACAGTGTCACTGTAGCTTCTTGCAGTTGCGTTGTGGTAACTACAAACATTTGATGTGGGTGCGTTGTTGCTAGTAGTTGCGATGTGTTACGTTATGGCTATAAGCGTTTGCAGACGGACAGATCGACTCCAGCTGTGACGACGGTGTCGTCGCGCCGACGCAACGTTGTGTTTGCGATGTGGCAGGCTGGCGTCCCGCTGGTGGTAGAGCTGTGGCTGCGACGCTTCCTTGATATAGTCAGTATCGCCCACACAGCTCATTTTAATATTCTCTTTTAGTTCTCGTGCCGAATTAACCAATCAGCAGGTAGGTACACTTTTATTGCACTTGCCTCTCCCAGTTTGCTTTCTCAGAAGCAAAGTCTACACCAATAACAATGTTGCCAAGTCAAATGTCACCCAAAGCACATGTGAACTGATTGTTGTCAAGAATCAGCTGGAAACGTGATATGATAAGGAAGACTCATGTTTATCTTACCGATATAGAATATTTTCAGACTGTGCACGTTAACAGTTTGTAAATAAATCTTAAAATCGTCATAAGTATACAAATATCATAGAATGACGATGAATTAATAAATAGTCCCATGTAAGAAGAAATGAAGCCTATTGCCATAAAATGGGCATGAAAAACAGGCATGAATCGGCATGTTTAATCAACACATACTTCTTTTTTTTTCAATACTGGTATTCAGCTGCATCCGGTTAGACTGGAAGCTGACCTCAACATAGTTGAGAAAAGGCAAGGCAGATGATGATGATTTCTTTTTTTTGTACATGACGAACTTTTTATAAAATATCATTTACCCCCTCCAACTTGAACGAAGGATTATGGCTGACTTCTACTGATTAAAACCCTACGGTATTACCTAACTAAAAAAATGACTCGGGGAACCAGAATCTAGGTACATACACGTGTTCCCTCCCCCCTTCTGCCTGCCAGTTACCTACTAGGTCGTGGGAAGCTTTGCCAATAAACGTTCACAGTGTAATAAATTTTTCCCATAACAATTAATCCAACACTAGACAAGACCTAAAAACAAACTTATATCATAAAGGTTTAGTTCATCATTTATCACAGAGTTAATTGAGTTTAAAACTCGGTCACTATCACGCCTAATAGCCATTTACATTGCCACATGCCGTGATAACTAATTATTAAAAGCCATCTCTGAAGTCTGATCAACTGGAAATTGGATTTAAAATGTATTTAAACTGAATACTATTCTAGTAATATTCAGGGTTACATCCTGTTGTTGTCAATTATAATGGTGCCAGTCAAGTGATAGGAAAAAATTATGTAAAACTGCAAAAAAAACATGCATTGCAACCTTTTCTTTCTTTCTTTCTTTCAACCGTTTAAAAAAACAGGTATAATTTTATTTTTCAAAGTAATCTTCTTCAGAGAACTCACTATCTAATGTGATTATTTTTTCATGCTGTACCAATTTTTCTGCTCGCCACTACACAGTAAATCTTGAGTGGTCATTCATTACTGCGATAATTTTAGTATACACTGGAGGCCGTATTTATAGGCAAACATAATATTAATACCTTGCGCACGAATTGTAATGTTCCAAACCGAAAATATGGAGCTTTATTGTCCCACAAGTTAATACAAGTATAATCTCTAACTTATAAATGTTACTTATTAGTTTTGTGAGAAAGTTTCCTTAATCTTGCGGATAAGGTCGTGTTTGGTAATACCTTTTAGTAAGAGTTAGTGATATATTAATAATTCTATGTGTTTAATAAACGTTAATCATGGTTTGTTTTAGCGGTTTCAAAGAACAAGACATGTATTCATTATTATTAATGAATTTATGTGTATGTACACTTTATCGTACATACACTAGAAACCAAAAAAAAAGTAAATTTTTAAATAACATATAATGAGCGCTTTTATTGCTGTATTATTTTTACTATTATTATATTGTATTTGTTTTTATTGTTGCTGCATCATCATTTATTATTATCATATCTCTCCTTAAAAGATCTAGAAAAACATTTTTTTTATTTAATTTTATTCAACTCAACCCTTTACATGGCTATTCATGCTGAGATATTAATATCATCAGCCTAGCCTTTTCCCAACTATGTTAGGGTCGGCTTCCAGTCTAACCGGATGCAGCTGACTACCAGTATGTGACATGGAGCGACTGCCTGTCTGACCTCCACAACCCAGTTACTGGGTAATACGAAACCCCTTGGTAAGACTGGTTGTCAGACTTTCGGGCTTCTGACGACCCGTAACGACTGTCAAAGATCCAGGAATGGCAGCCGGGACCAATGGCTTAACGTGCTTTCCGAGGCACGGAGAGGTCTTTTTATGTGAAGATGGTCACCCATCCACGGACCAACCGCGGCAAGCGTGTTATTACTTAGCATTAATATATCTTTTATTATTATTTTATGTATAGAGTACAGACCAGCTCCCATTACTTATTCACTTACGATCTACAGCCCAATTTCATTTTTCACAGCTGCGCTTGTAAATTGTAGTGTCGAGAGTATTTAAGAGGACAATAATTGTATATCATCGGGTGAATGTTTGCACAAAAACCAAATAAACTCTGTAGGTAAATAGCACGATAATAATCAACACCCTATTTCTTCGATATAGCGAAGGCGTTCGACAAGGTCTGGCACAATGGCTTATTATATAAGCTGTACCTGCTAGGTGTGCCAGACCGTCTCGTGCTCATCTTACGAGATTTTCTGTCGGACCGCACTTTCCGCTACCGTATCGAGGGCGCTCTCTCTCCCCCTCACCCCATCCGCGCCGGAGTCCCCCCGGGTTCCGTTCTGTCTCCCCTCATTTTCACCCTGTTCACTAGTGACATCCCGAACAGTAAAAAGGCACAGTTGGCGCTCTTCGCCGACGACACTGCCATATACTGTTCGGGTGTCAACCAGTCATCCATAGCTCGAAACCTCCAAACCTCCGCAAGCGCCTTGAGCGATTGGTTCCGGAAATGGAGAATCGAGGTCAACCCCGATAAGAGTCAGGCGGTCATCTTCTCGAAACCGCGCAAACTACCCCCCCCCCTCCCGCGCCCGATCTCTATGTATGGCAAGCCGATCCCCTGGGGAAAGCGAGCCAAATACTTAGGTGTCATCCTAGACCACAACCTCACCTTCAACGAGCACATAAAGACGGCGCGTTCGCGCGCCTCTTTCGCTCTCGGTAGGCTCCACTCCATGATAACTGCCCGCAGCAAATTGTCACTCAAGTGCAAATTGCGCCTCTACACCGCGGTCATCCGTCCCATCATGACCTATGCTTGCGTAGTCTTCGCACACGCCAAGCCGCGATTTCTGCATAAAATGCAAACCCTCCAGAACCGTTTCCTCCGAAAGGTCACGGGAGCCCCCTTCTATGTCCGAAATGTGAATCTGCATCTAGATCTCAGACTCCCCACCATCCAGCAGTTCATGAAACGCCTCTCCAAGCGCTTCTTTGACTCTGCCATAAAGCACCCCAATCCCCTGATTGCGGCGGCCTCCCGATACACTCCCTCCCGCATAAGTAGGATTCGCCGACCAAGGCATACCCTCACTATCCCCGACGACGCCACTACCCTCCTCCAGGAGAGCAGTAAGGCCACGAGTACTCTCAGTCGACAACACAAACACAAGCTCAGACATCCGTCCTTCCGTCCTCGCCGCCGAGGCCCGTCGCGACGTCCCGCACCATCACCGTGCCCGCCCCGACCCTTGCTCGAGCCAGCCCGCGCAGCTGAGCCTGTAGTTTTAAATTCGCCCCTAAACACTAATAATAATACCGATCCAGCCTGTCCCTTGCTGTCCTCTTCCAGCGACGCCCTGAGCCGAGGTCCGAACCCCGCAGGGGGTTACCCTTAGCGCTGTCGCTTAGTTTTTAAGTTATTGTATGCCCTGGCTGGAGGCCTTAATTCGAGGCATCCACAGGAAAGTCCGGTTAAGCAGTAGCCATCCTCATAAAGGATGAACTGCGAGATGCCATAGTTAAAAAAAAATAAAAAAAAAAAAAAAAAACAACACCCTATTTGCGTAAACGCTATCAATCTCAATGTTCGTCGAATCGTTGAGCTCCTTAAGTTGAGAGTTGAGCTGCACGATTTCTGACAAATGCGTGCAGTGACTGTGTGGTTCTTTCCTCAAAAGACCATCTCAGACATCGATCTACATGGTCTTCATATAACCTGACCAAGATTATGTCTGGACTTTAAAAGAGACTGTGACCTCTGAGTTTGTTTCGGCCTTTCTTCTCAGAGTAGTCAGAGAAAAATGTGTCCGCTCAACAACGTAAATAACGCAGTGAATGTTGTTGAACTGTCAAAATAAAACTCATTCCTACTGACGTAAGTTCTTGTACCGCGCAGCGTTTAGTTTTTAGTTTTGACAGGAGGGCTATAACTAATTGCTCTTTGAAAATTGGTAATTGGTTGGTAAAATACATCAACTAATCGATATTTTAAAGTCCTATTTACACGATGCAAGATTCTTGCATGCAATAAAAATAAATCAACATAATAAACAATTTTTAGACAACTTTAATTGTTGTGTAAATCAGGCTTAAAAGTATTAAATTGAAAGCAACGGGGTTTCAGCCATGTATACTTTAACCGGTTGAATGTCGTAATTATAGACACAATTAAAAAGTCATTGTGGCTTTGCGTAGATCTACGTTCTATACGAAGGGTTAAAAACTGTGAGACAACATCAAGCAGCTTCAAATATCGTGAATATCTATTTCCCCTTCTGAGTTAAGAAACGACAACATCAGCCCACCCTTTCCAGTGTTAATCTACCGAAATTTCGAACCAATAAAGTTGTTAAAATTTGTTCCAAACGAGATCATCAAAGAAGTCAAACTAATCTAATTTATGAAGAGCACGAAACTCTAAACCGAAGCTCAACACTTAACGACGCCCTCAACCCTTTCGAGGGATATCGATGAGCACATTTTGTTAGCCACATATTATGGAAATAGGGTCCCAAGTATTTGTAAGTGACCATTAAATTGAGGTTGGAAGGACGGAGAAGCATTTTAAGGAGGAATGGACAACACACTGTATACATTCTGACTGGTTTTAAACGAGGAATATTCAACTCCAACTCGAACTCCGCCTGTTGGCCTCATTAAAATTCATACATATTTATTGAAGCCGCCTGCCCAAATGCGAATTTTGCAACTCAGCGAATCGTACAACAAAATTGGTTTTCATTTTGGTTTACTTTATATCGCAAAGAAAATCCTAATGAAAACCTATTTGGTTCAGTTGTATAAATGAGTGCTGCTGGATTTCTACTTTCGACGCTAAGCCAAGCGTTGAAAATCGCACAACGCGCTTTTATTTGTAATCGTAAGTCTCAACGGTGTAACATTAAAGATTGTGAATAGTTTTAGGTACCTTGGACATATTGTCACGAGCGACCTAAGGAATGACGTAGACATAATTAGAGAGGGAGCACAGGGCGTTGTCTGTGAGGAACAATATGCTTGCCTGCAGGTTCGCTCATTGTACTGCTAAAACTTGTTTTTTTTGTTACTTGCAATTAAACATCAATAAAAGACGCCAAAGTTACCCTTTCTGTCAATCATTTTACACGTGTGGCCTGTGGGTGTACATCGCCCTGCGTGTTCAATTTAATAATGCTTTTAGATGCTTTTTTGGGACTACCAAGGCGTTGTAGTGCTTCGGGAATGTTCGCAGAGGCTCGCACAGATGTTTTCCATGCCATCTTGCGAAAGAAGCGCCTGCATGGTGGCAACAACAGCATTCTAAAAATGATCGCTGCCAGAGCGGACTGTCCCTTTCAGGAACACTGGGTGGGGACAGTTCTAGGTCTGAATTAATAATTTTATTACTGTTTTGAAAACTAACAATACTAACCTATTTACATAAGCATTATTGTTACTAACACCAAAATACTAACAAAATTATGGACCTAGTCTGAAATAAAGTTTTATTTTATTTTATTTAGACATTCATTGAGGTGTAGCCCATTGTTACAGAAAACAAGCATAACTATGTCTTTAGAGCGACACAAACTGTGACCCGGAAGAGGGGACTTGTGTATTCTGTTTCGCGATGTTCATACTTATAATTAGAATACTTGGTAATTGTACTCGTGCTACTGAAACTGTTAACTAGTTGGCAATATTATGAGAGTTTCTGAGAAATTCTAAAATCTATTTATGGATAGAAATCATAGAGATGTTCCTCTATAGTTTAGTTGCAAAACTAACTTAGTTTACGCGTTAAATTCTGCTGCTGAACGAACAAAAACAATGTAAATAAATTGTAGACACGTCAGGTATAACTTTCAACCTACATACTTACATTAGAAGGATTTTTAAATTCGAGTTTCAAGCTCAGAGTCAGCCACGTGTTGTACACATTGCATCAAGTATAAACAAAGGCGGGACAAGACACGTCTGTCCCCTTAGGCGGTCACTATCCGAATCTACTTCTACTACTAATTCCTCTTTCTTGTTTATTTAAAACATAAGTTTACAGTGATTATAGGTAATAGGTACTGCATGCGCTGTTGTCCGCAACTCATCTGGCCTATTATTTGGCCAAAGAATCAGTATTGTCATACTGATTCTTTGGCAGTTTCAACTCATTGTGGCCAGCTGGCCACAATGAGACTTACACAGTCACACACACATCATCGTCATTATAATGATAAATGATTTTATTTTTGTAAGTAGGTTTGCACAAACACTTTTACACGTCAAGTATAAGATGAAATGATGAATGATGCAATTTGTCAGAAATGAGATGAACTCGAGTTCCATAATGCATTCATTTTCTGACCCCGTTTTTTTGCCCCTTAGCCTTTTCTCAACTATGCAGTGGCACAGTTATAAACAGAAAAGAAAGATAATTCGCGACATAAGATTGAAGGCCTTTCTACGTGACCAGTAAAAGGCAATCAGGGTCGAGTGTCGATTACGAAACATTTGCTCGGTGTTGACCCAACATTAAAACACTACACAGGATCAATATCAGAACTCGGAACCGTTTTCAAAGTGAAATGCTGAGTGATAATAAATCTTTTTGGAATTATGCCAAGTCTAAAAGAGGTAAGTCAGCAAGCGATTTTGAAAGACATTGCCTGGTCAGCGGTCTGCGGAAGTTTGCGGAATACATTTTGTGTGTTTTTTTTAACGTAGTTATTTTGTAGCGGTAGTTACAACGCCAAATTCCAACTACGCCCGCGTCATACTGACGTCAGGCAAAATCCTGCATCTCGCAGGCAGAGTTTAGCGCGCAACTAGCATAGATATAACGGCCTGACATGAATCATTGGGCAGTTGCCCGCTAGACATAACACCCGTCTGGTTGGAGGATCCTCCATTTTCATAGAGTATGAGTGAACTTTACACCCTGATCCTCATAGACTTCTATAATTTAATTGGAATGAATTTGAAAGAAAACTTTCTCCAGGGGAATCGATATAGGCTGATTGTGCTAAACATTACTTCAAAGGCGGTTTATTAGAAACAGGCTTAGGTGCTCGTATTACCGATTTTCTTATACCTACATATATTTACACATTTAAAACCCTTGTTACTAAAGGTTCTGCGAGCATTTTATGTTGTGTCCCAGAGTCATAAAATAGAATTGAGGGAATAGTGTTAGTATGGTGCTAGTACGTGTTTAGAATAAAGATGGCTACACCCGATGTTGTCTGCAGAATGTAGATCAAGGGATATACGTGCAATCACGTGTGTGTCATTTCAGGAATTTTCTTTTAAAACTTTAGACCTTTATCAGCTAAGAATTTAATCTGATCGACCTTTCTTCCTTTTGATTAATAACCAGGTAAGTATCTAGTTGCTCATCATAATCAGCCTATAATGTTCCCACTGCTGTGCACGCCTCCTCTCGGTGAGAGGGAGAGGGCCGGAATCAACCACGCGAGCCCAGTGCAGGTTGGTAGATGTCATACATCTTTTAATTTTTGGTTCTAGGCCATGCCAGTTTCCTCACGATATTTTTTCCTTCACCGTTTTGAGAGCAGTGGTGATTAAAGAATTCGCACAAAGTAAAATGGTCGTTTGACTACGACGTACGACCTACAAACTCAGTCGGGGCCGTTGCCACTGGGCGACTACTGCTCTCCATTGCTAGTATTTTGCTCATCTAACTCTAAATCCACGATCCATTTATCTATCCAAGTCTCGTCTGTTACTACGGAGTAACAGAAAATACATAATTATAAATGGTTATATTTTGACAAAGTGTTTATAAATAACAAGAAAGGTAAAAAAAATAATAAACATTCAACAATCGCGATATATTTCTTCAAGTTCCCGAAACATCAGACGTGTTACGATTCGCCTCAGCACTTGTAACGAGCGGATTCGTCATCTCCCAGTAGCTTGGAAATTGGAATAGAATTGCTAAGTATAGGACCAAAATTTGTCAATCTAATAAGAATCCCAATTCTGTTTAGGCACCAAGAAATGTTGTTAGTGTGATTTAGTAGAGAAGTTATTCGGCCTATTCTTCTTTTTTAAATATTCGGCTTATTCATTATTATAGGAATTTTGCATACCTACTATTCAGGTGAATACTGAATAAAGCGCACAAATTATTCTCATCACTTCAACTCTCATAATATTCGCAAAGATGGCAATTTTTTGTTAAATATTGCCATTTTGGTTTTTGGCGAATAAGCAGTGATATTTTTAGTAATAAGTACTATTACTTTATTTTTATCTTTGAATTGATATTGAATTTGAATATTCGACGCTCCGGCCGAAAGAGTGGACGAATATTCGGTATTTAGCAAAATCACTTTTCGTGACATATCTATGACGGAAAACCACAGCCAAAACCGCTGGGTCTAGAAGCTTGAGCACAAGACTTCTTTTTATAACCAAAGGATTTTTGAAAATTCATCCTCTAAAGGGGTTGAATACGGGGTTGAAAGTTTGTATGAACGTGCGTCAATTTAAATGCCGATGGAAATATTAATCGGATGGACGCGCGGTTTGTTATTCAATAAAATATATCAAAATACCAATAATTAGACTTCAGAAAGTTAAACAATATCGCATTCAACACTTGAGTTATTAATTACATTAATAATTGGATGTCAGTACAGCTATGCAATTTGAACTGAATGAAAATACAATGAACGAAGGCAAGGATATATATCTATGACAGCTATTGTTTAAGTTACTCGAATCAAGAAATTCAATAATAAAATCTAGTATGACTTTAGAATATCGAGGTCCGGTGAGCTATGAAGATGAGATATCAGTCTCGCTAATTTGCCAATAGATACTTTATATGTACCTAGTTTTTTTTTTTCAAAAGTAATACCAGATTGATATAGGTAACCACCTATTTCTAATATAAAGTAACATACTTCAAGATAAAGAAATATTTGTCTTTAATTTCGAAACGAAAAACCGAAGCTCCGCCGATACTAGTAAAAGGCACAACGTCGTCCCAAAAGCAAACACAACCTGTGGTACAAATCATTAATGTTACATAGAAGCAAAACCAACATCAATAAATACATTGAAGTATCGTACCTTTGCCGGGACATGAATTTCCCTAGAGAAAAGTTTTCAATTCAAAGTTGAAGTAAAAATGTATAGGAACTAGCAATGAAGTCTTGAACTTCGTAAAATTTCTTTTTAAAGTTATTAAGTTTCATTTTCAAGGGAGGAACGAAGTAAGATGGCAGCTTTGTGTGGTAATCAACAATTTGTTTTGTTTATCGATGATATGCTCTTTAGTGAATGTTTGTGAAACCACAAACCGCAAATCCTGTCCGTTACCACGAATAAACAGAGTTTAGTCTGGTTTGTGGTAGCTATAATAGGACCGCAAACTACTGCAACATTTTCAAAATAAAACGAAGAATTTGAAGACATAGAGACAGAGACATGGACAGATAGAAGATAGAAATCTGACACCTTCACTATATGGGACTACAGATCTGACTGGTAGAAAATGCCATAAGCTACTTATGTACTTTTAGTTACATAAAGTTATAGAAATAATTTAGCTACAATGAACTGATGAAACAACCAGTAGGTAAACTTGAAATAAACAAACCGTAAAAATGTAAACTGCAGAAAATCGTATATTATAATCTCAGAAAATATTGCGTGTTGTGTATGCAAAAGTGTTTAAACTAAAAACAGCGCGATGATAAAAGATCACACAAATATTGAAAACTGCTTTGTAACGTTACTATATTTATTACTATTTACATTAAGCGTAGAGGTCATTAAGGACTAACATGATGGTTGCATTGCATCATTTTATTTCGAGAGCTCTCATAATATTTATTTTTCAGAAAAAAAATTTTTTTTAAACATGTAGAATTCTTACAAAAAGAATTTTCCTGCCCTTAACAAATATTATTCATCTGATTAAAAGAACCAAAAATATTCGTTTGATCATGTCTTATGAATGCACTTTAAGGAATGTCAGAAGAGTTGACAAACTCAAACTCAAACTCAAAGCATTTATTTCAATTAAACCATTTACAGGCACTTTTGAATTGTCAAGAAGTCGGTCAGTCAGAAAATATGAAGCTAGTTGCCCATTCCAAAGCGTAGGTACTTAAGGAGAAGAACGAGACAAGTAATAAATACGAGGATTACGTATGAAAACATCCACAATCGTATACTGAAGGATGATTCTAAAAATAAGTTTACTCGTAAACAGAAGCCATATAAAGGGTATCTATCTCGCGAAATTACCCACCGTATAAATCATATGGAAACTTCCCTAATCTCCATCATTATGTTAAATAATTCTCGCATCAAAGATAAGCCAATATTTGTTTAAGAAAGCCTTTGACAAACCACAATTACAAGTTTAGCATGCTATCTACGCAAATAATGTCACCGACATAATAAAAGACGAGACCGAAATTTATTTAATTAGTTTAATAAAGTTTGTCGAAGACGACGCAGCAAGGGAAACATAAACAAAAATGGCTACAAAAAAGACTGTTGCAGATATAGAAAACAAAGTGGACAAGGCAAAAGAAACTGTAGATTACGATGACCTCATATCGGCCGCTGGTGAATGTGGACGTTACCAATGGCTCCTTTTCTTCTCTACGTTTCCCTTTTACGCCTTTGGAACATTCGTGTACTTCTCCCAGATGTTCATGACTGAAGTTTCGCCCAACCACTGGTGCAGGATCCCTGAGTTAGAAAACTTAACTGCGATACAACGAAGAGATCTTGGAGTGCCCAAAGATGAGAACGCAAGATTTGGATACTCACAATGCAAGATGTACGAAGCCAACTGGACCGACGTGCTATCAACGGAACGAACGCCTGATCCAACATGGAGTACAGTGCCGTGTCAATATGGATGGGAATTCAACGAAACGGAAATACCATACCCTACAATTTCAAGCGAGTTGGAATGGGTCTGCGACAAGAACAGTTATCAAGCAACGGCTCAATCAATATTCTTCGTTGGGTCCATATTAGGAGGATTTATTTTTGGATGGATTGCTGATCGGTTCGGGAGAGTGCCAGCTGCTGTGATCAGCAATCTTATCGGCTGTGTTGGTGGATTTTCAAGTACCTATGCTCAAAACTTGACTCAGTTTGCTGCTGCTAGATTCGTTATGGGTATGGCTTATGATAACTGCATGATTATGGCGTACCTTCTCATTTTAGAATACGTTGCTCCTAAATACAGAACTATATTGGCAAACTTATCCTTTGCTATATTTTACTCTCTATTTGTCACTGTGCTGCCCTGGTTGATGCTCGCTTGCGGCCACTGGAAAACTATTTCTCTAGTCACTAGTTTACCCCTAGCCTTAGCTTTACTAACACCATTTTACTTACCAGAAAGTCCAAGATGGTTATTATCAAAAGGCCGCATTGATGAAGCTGTAAATAAAGTTCTTGTAATCGGTCGGATTAATAAAAAGGAAATACCACCAAAAGTCATCGAACAATTTAAACTATCAGCAATGACTGCGAAAGAAGAACAATCTGAGAGTTGTTTAGAGATTCTAAAGAGGCCAGTCATTAGAAAAATGTTTATACTAGTATGTATTGAGTTCATGTGCTGTACTATCGTTTTTGATGGACTGGTGAGGAGTATAGGTCAATTAGACTTCGACTTTTTCATGTCTTTCTCATTGGTTTCTTTTACTGAATGTCCATCGATGATCATTGTGGCCTTTGTTATGGACTGCTTGGGTAGACGATGGTTGACAGTCGTCATGATGGCTACAAGCTGTATATTCTGTATACTTACAGTATTTGCTGGTGGTATACAAACAGTAATATTTGCTGTGGTCGCCAGATTCGCTGTTAATATGTCGTATAGCGCAAGTATGCAGTGGGCAGCTGAGATTTTGCCAACATCAGTAAGAGGATCAGGAGTGTCCATCGTACATATTTGTGGATACGTAGCCACAGTTCTATCGCCATATATTGTGTACTTGAAGGTTTATATTTACTGGCTGCCTTTAGTTGTAGTGGGCTCTATTGCCGGATTAGGTGCTCTGGTCGCTCTTGGGTTACCTGAGACAGCAAGAAAAGACATGCCACATACATTTGATGATGCAGAGGAACTTGCAAAAAACCAGCGACTATGGACGTTACCGTTTCTGGAGTTCAGAAAACAGAAAAGAGGTGAAGTTAACGAAAGTTTCGAATCCGAATTGTGAAGTGTTTTCTGTTGGCAAGTGTTAAAGCTATTTACACAATGTGTGTTGCTTGGAAACTACGTTTCTATTGTGTTCAAGATTTGTAATCTCTGTGACATTAATTTGTAACCAAATATTTGATGCAGCATTATGGACTCAGCTTTTATGAAATTGTTATTTTATGCAATGTCAAAACCAATGTCAATGGTTTATTTACGTAAATTGTAAACAGTTGGTGTACCTTACGATCATTATTAAAGTTTGAACAATATCTGTGCTATTGAAATAAACCTTTCACAGCTATGTTATTATTTTTATGAAACTTTTCTATCACACACAAAATACCCATCCTTTTGTAGTACTGTAACCATACATGAGAAAAACAAGATTATGATTTTTCTTCTTTCTTGCTGTTTCGTTACTTACTTCAGAAACTAAATATTCCCATCACCGCCACGACCGGTAGCGAAACGGCGAAACCATACATTTTTACTGATATGTAGAATTTGTGAAGTTAGGTTAGGTTAGGTTAGGCCGTGTAGATTCAGAACCTTGACTCTACATGAGATCTGATATCTTTTTCACAGGGCAAACTTTATGTGGTCGTCTTGGCAACACATAATCAGCGTATAAGGTTCCCACTGCTGGGACACAGGCCGCCTCTCTGTGAGAGGGAGTGGGCCGTAATCCACCACGCGGGCCCAGTGCGGGTTGGTAAATGTCACATGTCTTCGAATTTTTGGTTCTAGGACATGCCGGTTTCCTCACGATGTTTTCCTTCACCGTTTGGAGAGCAATGGTGATGATATAATTTACACAAAGTAAAGTGCCTGTCTGGGTTCGAACCTACGACCTACAACTCGTAAGTCGCGGCCGTCACCACTGGGCCACCACTGCTCTCGCCTCTGCCACTGCTCGTCTTGACAACATTTTAAATGAAATGTTTTTGGTGGGTTAGTATTTCTGGTTTTAGCTAAGTGAATTTATGAATTTTAATTGTTGTATGTAACCTTGTGGTTAACAGAGGGTGAGGATCGGTTTCAGTTGTGTGCAATTGAGGAGATTTATGATGGCGTGTGGTTATAGGCCGGACGTTGCCTGACGTAGCAGCGCGGTGCGGGAGGGGTGTGGTGACGTGATGTGAGTGCTCAGTGCACGGTGATTTATCAACTTGTGACAACTATCACCTAATTATAATAAAACTAAATTGAAAGCTTGAAACCAAACTAATAACCTGAAAAATATGGTGTAACTTGTCCCCCCTTGCAATATCTTATTACAAAAAGAAAGTTCAATAGATAATAATGCTTCATTTCTCTTTTCGGTTATGTGTTTTTGCAGGCGAGTTTATTGATTTATTGATTAATTTGTTGTGTGACGGCTTAGTTCTTCTAAACTACTAAATGAATTTTGATGTGCTTTATGTGTATTATACATAATTAATATTTTGACTTCGACGTAGCATAAAAACCTCGATGTTTTGAAATGTCGCGAGCTAAATAATTAATTTTATTATACTTATTAACGCCTCGTCTGAGATGATTATGTAGTCTACGTACTATTCGTATCAACAAACACGCGTTTAAAGAATTTGGTAAAAAAAAATACCAAATTTGAAAATATCAAGTTGCCACCCTGCCTGCCTTGGCAACACTGACAGATAAATGTCTCTTCATTATGTCTTTCGTGTTTACGAACAGCGTTTTTTGTCCTCTTTAAAACACTTTATTTTTGTGTAAATAGTGTATTATTTCGATTTTCCAACAATTATTTCGTGTCTAATAGTAATAATGGGAAAAGATAAAGAGAAATTAAGAAGAAAACTGATGGAATTACTTAATTCTTCGTCAGAAGGTATGTACAAAACAAAAATTCGCCATCTTGATTTTAAAAAATTTCTTAGTGAAAAGTGAATAAAATACAACAAAAACATTTAATGAGGTGTACATTTACATCAAATATATCACTTACCTTATTACGAACGAATATGCGAGTGAATAAAAGACCTATGCGATAGGACGAGCGCCTATACTTGGTCCAAAAATCTACATGTCATTACATGGTACCTACAGGGTACGTTACTACCACTGCACATAGTAGAACGAGTGAGTGCACAGACCTAAGCGATAGGACGAGCGCCTATACTTGGTCCATAAAAGTTGCTTGATATTGCATTAAAACCATTAAAAAAAAAAAAAAAAAAAAATGTTACTATCACACGGTACTACGAGCGAGTGCATGTGATTATTAATAGTGAACTACCACTGCCTACCCTTCACAAGTTAATAGGCAGGTATCATACGGTACTACGAGCGAGTACATGTGATACATTAACATGATAATCTTCTTCCCAGACGAACCAGAACCAGTTAAAAAGAGAAGCCGGATAGTTATTGAATCTGATTCAGAGAATGAAGAGGAAAATGCTCCACCTATTGATCATAATATTCCCAACCTTTTGGAAAAAATGGGCCATGTTAAAGCGCCTGAAAATACTTTGCAAATAAACAACCATATGAAAGACTTGTGGAACAATTTAATAAAAAATGGCTTAGATGAGAACACAAAAAATGACATTTTGAAGAACATTCCCAAAATAATTGACTGCCTTACACCCGCTCCACAACTAAATCCTGAAATTCAGGCTGCGATGACAGCTCAAGCTGTCACAAGAGATAATCACTTATGTGAGAAACAAAACCTTATTGGCACAGTTATCTGTGGTTTAAATGACATATTGTACAAATGCTTACATACAAACCCTGATGAGGACTGTGAATATCTGGGAAACTGCATCAGGCTTTTGTGCCATATTCACTACAAAGAGTCTCAAACAAGACGCGCTGTCATCTTACCCGGTCTAAACAAAAAAGTAAAAGACACTTTAGAAAAAACAGAAATTAATCACTTTCTCTTCGGAAAAGATATCAATACAATACTAAAGGAAAATAAGAATATTGAAAATTCTGTTAAGGACTTGAAGAATTCTTTAAACAATTGGGGCCCGTCCTCGTACAGAAAGCAAGGGGGCGGGCGAGAGTACAACCGACAACCTCAACCACGACCACAACAACAACAACCACAGAAACCTGCCGGAAAACCACGCAAGTCCTACCAACATCATCTGCAACGACAGCGCTTACGGGCAATGACAAAGCACACCAGGACATCACAAAACAATCGCGGACGTCGACGTTACTAGAGGCAAGTTATGCAGGTAGATTACAAAATTATTACAAAAATTGGCACTTTACAAAAAATAAGTCTGTTTTAAATTGGGTAAAATACGGTTACTCAATTCCCTTAGCACATCCAGTGTACCAAGGCAAGATCCCTGAGAATAACTCTTTTACTGAAACAGATAAGCTCAAAATATTACAATGCATACAAGATTTAATTAAAATTGGTGCGGTAACACTTGAAACAAAACATATACCAAATCAGTATGTCTCAAAAATATTCATTGTACCAAAACCAAATGGAACACCTAGATTTATTTTAAACCTAAAACAATTTAATAAGTGTGTTCCAACAACACATTTCAAACTGGAAGATATAAGAACAGCGTTACATCTAGTTGATAAAAATTGTTATATGACATCACTTGACCTAAAAGATGCTTATTTTTTACTAAAAGTAAATGATGATTCTAGGAAATACCTAAGATTCCTTTTTAATAAAAAATTGTACCAATTCAATGTCCTACCATTTGGATTATCAACAGCACCCTATGTGTTCAACAAGATCATGAGACAAGTAGTTACTCATCTCAGAGCAAATGGAGTCACTTTAGTGAATTATTTAGATGATTTTCTTTTTATTGCACCCAGTGAAAGCGAATGCAGAAAAAATTTGAATATAGCCTGCAAATTTTTACAATCTTTAGGGTTCATCATAAATTATGATAAAAGTCAAATCCAACCCAGCAAACAATGTAAATTTTTAGGTTTCATTTTAAATAGTGAAAAATTTACTTTAAGTATCCCTAATGATAAAAGACAAAAAATTCATGAAAAGCTAAATTCCTTAACACACAAAACTTATTGCAGCATCAGAGATTTTGCCTCTCTTTTAGGCTCTTTAACTTCAATTTGTCCTTCTGTCCCCTATGGGTGGATGTATACAAAAATACTGGAAAGATATAAATATCTAGCTTTAAAGCAATCTAGAGATAATTATGAATCAAAAATTAAAGTAAATCAGGAAATTATAAAGGAGTTGTCTTGGTGGAAAGAAATAATTTTTACTTGCTCAGCACCAATTAAGCGGGATAAATACAAATTAGTATACAGATGCCTCTACCACAGGTTGGGGAATTGTATGTGACCAAGAAAAGTTACATGGATATTGGTCTACAGAGGAAAGCAAACATCATATAAATTACTTAGAACTTTTAGCAATTTATTTTGCATTAAAGTGTTTTGCAAGAAATGAGAACAACTGTAACATATTGATCCGATCTGACAACATCACGGCAATCTCATATGTGAACAGAATGGGTGGCATACAATTTCCTCACCTAAATTTACTATCGAGAAAAATATGGCAGTTTTGTGAAAAAAGAAAAATCTATATTTTTGCCTCATATATACCGTCTAAAGAAAACATAGAAGCAGATGCACAATCTAGGATATGCAACATAGAAACAGAATGGGAACTAGCACCATATGCTTTTGAAAAAATTGTAAATAAACTAGGTTTAGCCGAAATAGATCTGTTTGCCTCACATGCAAATAAAAAATGTGAAACATTTGTTTCATGGAAAAATGAACCAGATTGTTTCTCAGTAGATGCTTTTACCATAAAATGGACAGGTCTAAAATTGTATGCATTTCCCCCCTTCTCTATGATTTTGCGTTGTTTAAAAAAGATCCAAGAAGATAATGCCGAGGGTATAATGGTTGTACCTAACTGGCCTGGACAGGCATGGTATCCACTATTCATATCCTTACTGCGCTCAAATCTTGTTTATTTAAAACCCAGTCCAAATTTACTTTCATCCTCTTTCAGAACTTGTCACCCTCTTCACAAGAATCTTACACTGATTGCAGGGATGTTGTCAGCAAAATCTACTTAAGGAAAGGATACTCTTTAGAGTGTGTTAATATTATATTGAGTTCATTAACTAAAAATACTTTACAACAATATAGTTCATGTTACAAACAATGGTGGAAATTTTGTAAAACTAATAAAGCTGATCCTACAACTGAATCAGTGCACATCATCTTACAATTTCTTACCGAAAAATTCCACAGTGGTGCCACTTATGGCACATTAAATAGTATAAGATCAGCTTTATCTCTACTTTTAGACTGTGAATTAAGTACAAACCGAGATATAAACAGATTTTTTAGAGGTGTATTTAAGCTAAGACCAAATAAACCTAAATATAGTGAAACTTGGGACCCAAGTATTATACTAGATTATATAAGTAATTTCTACCCAAATACAACTTTAGACTTAAATACTTTATCTAAAAAATTATTAATAATATTGGCATTAACAACGGCACAAAGACTTCAAACTTTATCTTTGATCACAATTGATAATATTGCCATAACCAATGAGTAGGATATTATTGGGCATTCTACCCCACCTTCCGTTCCGTCGGCTCACTCCGTTCGCCTCGTCACTCTCGGTGGAGTAGAATGCCCAATAATATAAACGAAATTCCGTTCCGTCGGCTCACTCCGTTCGCCTTGTCACTCTCGGTGTGGTACTATAACTAGCTCTACATATCAACCACTTACCGATTAAAAAAAGCAGATCTACGGTTTATACTCTGTTTCACTACACTACTTTACTGTCATTCTTTCATAGTTTCACTACACTACTTTACTGTCATTCTTTCATAGTTTCACTACACATTTCACCACTTTACAAGACCTGAAATTATTACTTCTACTAGAGAGTAATAACTGAATTAAATGAAACGTGGTAAGCTAAACTTCAGGACAGATTGTCTTATGTCTCTCCACAAAGTTAGAGATAGCGCATTACCACAAAGGTTCAACGCACACTCATATTATGCGACCAGATTGGTACCGAGGACATCTGAATTTTAGGATATCGTATATATTAAACTAAAACTTGGGACAGATTGTCACTATGTCTCTCCACAAAGTTAGAGATAGCGCCTTACCACAGAGGTTCAACGCACACTCAGATTATGCGACCAGATTGGTACCGAGGACATCCGAAATTTTAATTTAATTTCGTTTCATATAGATGAATATTTACACGTTTATTAAACAAGTAAATGCGTCGGCTGTCTGAACCGATTACCTAAACTTCAGGACAGATTGTCTCATGTCTCTCCACAAAGTTAGAGATAGCGCATTACCACAAAGGTTCAACGCACACTCATATTTTGCGACCAGATTGGTACCGAGGACATCTGAATTTTAGGATATCGTATATATTAAACTAAAACTTGGGACAGATTGTCACTATGTCTCTCCACAAAGTTAGAGATAGCGCCTTACCACAGAGGTTCAACGCACACTCAGATTATGCGACCAGATTGGTACCGAGGACATCCGAAATTTTAATTTAATTTCGTTTCATATAGATGAATATTTACACGTTTATTAAACAAGTAAATGCGTCGGCTGTCTGAACCGATTACCTAAACTTCAGGACAGATTGTCTCATGTCTCTCCACAAAGTTAGAGATAGCGCATTACCACAAAGGTTCAACGCACACTCATATTTTGCGACCAGATTGGTACCGAGGACATCCGAAATTTTAATTTAATACATTCACCCAGACGACACTACTTACACGTTAATGAACACGTCACGTCTTGTACTGATTGCTATCCAACCGCACGGCGCGCTGGATTAAGACGCATTTACATTATTATTTACAGTCCGGTGTGTGTAAGTCCGGTCAGTTTCGCTACATTGTATTCTTTCATGAAATACCTGGCGGCGCGGCGTCGGAATCGACCGTATCAGACAATGTTACGAGTGGGTGTAAATGACCCTTTACAGTCTATGAAACTGCAAAATTGCAAGTAGCAATAATTTGCTGCGCATATTTTGTTGTATGTAAGGTATGTATGTGGGTGTACATGTGTGTGTGTGTAATTTCCCTGGGAACCTTTGTATAATATGCAAGATAAGCACTGCGCTTGTTGCAAACATTGCTTAAATTTGTCTTATACAGGACTTCCTATGTTCATAAAATAGGTACTTCAGTTTCGGTATGACACACTCATCTTGGAAATTACTTTATTGGTATAATTATGACCTTTATGAATTTGTAGTTACAATAAATATGTGTATAAAAATATTTTTTAACTACCTTTTTTAACTGTTTTGGTCTAGTGATTGCTTAAAAATACTACTTATATTATCAAAACTGTAAGATATCAATACAACTTTACTATACGACTTTATTAATATAGGTACTATACTTATATTTATATTATAGTTGATGGTTTTATATTTGCAGTTTGACTGCAACATACGTAATAAACTAGTTTTAGTACGCGTATCCGTTTCAAAACTTTTCTGCACATAAATTATCTCGAATGCAACTTATTGATTGGTGACGCTGACGTCATCCCTTTAAGATCAAAGTACAAGTTAAGTTCCACTCTGCAAACAGGATTGCGAATAGCTCTGGTAGCAAATAGGTTTATGTAGGTTTCAGGTTCGAATCCATATCGCAATCCTTTTTCCTATAAGTTAATAATTAAGTTAATAAATTCGTTCAGCATGCGTTAGTAGGTACCCTAAGTATTATAATTATATAAATGTGTCTAGTAAAGTAATCACCGAATATTTGTTCCAGATTTTTATAATGTGTCTCAAAAATCTATTATTTAAAACCGTGCATAATAATGTCTTGTAATTATTTTTTAAATAAACAAACATACAGAAATTAAATAAATAATAGTCATTGGTAGTAATCACAGATACCTAAGCAGGTACCTAACAGCACCTTTGTCGCTGTCGGACAAAATGCTGGTTTCATATTTCATTTCTCACGATAAAATTGCATTTTGACGGAATCAATATTATGATTTAAATGGACGTAACTGACATAAGTTAGTAATACAATTGTAATGCTAAGCTTTAAGGTTTAATTTTGTAATGAGGAAAAAATTGCTGAGATGGTATTTTCTTTACTTAAATTCGATTAATTTATATGAAAATTCCCATTCGCTCCTGCGTCTTCTAGTGACAAGCTCTACTTAAGTTTATCGTCAATTACGAATACCGAATACTTCCATAAAATGTACGTAAGTATTTTTAAATATAATTATGTTATTTCAGTGTCCTTGTGTTTCATATGTCGAGCGTTCAATTGTTCTAATCTTCTTTACAGTTTTTTTATTTGACATTAATTGTAGTGTCCTTGTGTTTTATAAGTCGAGCGTTCAATTGTTCTAATCTCCTTTACAGATTTTTTTTATTTGACATTAATTGTTGTGTACTCGATTACAGGTCTGACTCCGAATCTGACTATACACGTCGCGCACCTGAGGCTGCAAAGGTGCAGCCTAAAAAGAAACCTCAGAAGCGTAAAGCTTCTGAGAGTACCTCCACCTCGCAATCGGAATCTAAATCAAGGTAATTTCTATTATTGCTTGTCTTTAGGTATTTGTGTATTTTATTCAATAAGAGTGTTATACGTTAGTAGTGGATTTATTTTATACTTAAAACCAGGAACACAATCCAATGATTCATAATCTTTATTCCATTGATTATTTTTTGGTAGAAAGTTTTCAAGGTGTTGTTATTGTAATGACAAGGTACTTATATTATTTCATTTTTTTACAGTAAAAAACAACAAGAAAAGAACTCGGACCTCTTCGGTCTAGAGGATAGTGATCATCGCGCACCAGCAACCGGCGGCGAAGGCCTCACGTCGTCTCTCGTGAGCCGAGTCGCTAACGGGAAGTTGCGGCGGACGGTGCACGTAGAGGGCGACTTTTACGTGGAGGTAAAAGTTTATAATAAGTCCGATGCAGCGTCCACGACTCCACTTGAACGGTGGAAAAAAGCATTAGTGGCACTTAAAGTGCAATTAAATAAAGAAACTCCGCAGTGGGACGCGCTGCAGACATTTATGAGACGGGCTCATATAATGTTTCAAGACTCGGAGCCCGTGTTTTACAGCGACAACATACATATAAAATAATATAATAATTATTATTTTATATTTTTGTTGTCCGTTTAATCTAAGGTTAGGCTAGGTTTATTTTAACTGTAAAAAATATTTGGGACACCATAGCTTTCTTTGATAATTTGTATCTTTGTTTGTATTTTACGTGAACATTAGACCTAATAATAATTATACAAAAATGCCTTTCTGTACTGTTTGCAATACATCCGTTGAGCGCAGTCAGTGGACAGGTCACCTACGCAGTACTAATCATAAAAACAAAAATATTTCGTATTTTTGCGAAGGTGTTGAAATAATACATGCTGCTTTTCGTAATCGTATAGCTTCGTATAGAATTGCCGATCCGTCTGAGAATTACTGTCCAAAATCATTTTTAAATATTGTTCAAGACAAAATTAAAAGTTTAATTGATTTGTCCCTTAAAGACCACACTAGTATAAAAGTTAATTTCGAATATTTTGCTATGTTTTTGATGGTTAAAAATGACTGTCAAGAGATGAAATCATTTTCCACAAAAAATTTTACTTTGCATCAGAATTATGAATTTACACCATTATTGTCTCAAGTTAAAAACACTTTATCAAAAAAAATAGAAGAATTTCAAGACCGTGACAGTGGATGGACGTTCTTGTACAGTTCTCATTTGGAAGTCAATGTCAACAAATATCAACCTTTGCGCGGTTCAGGCTTTATCGAATTGCCTGCTGCTATAAAATCGAAAAAAGCATGCGTTAATATACACAATAACGATGAATATTGTTTTTTATGGTCAGTAGTTGCGGCTTTATATCCAGCTAAAAGTCATCCTGAAAGAGTATCATCTTATCATGATTTTCGAGACGTGTTAAATGTAAAAGACATATCATTTCCAATAAGTTTCTCAGATGTTGCGCGGTTCGAATTAAATAACCCAAATTTTTGTATTTACATCTATGGTTTAAAAAATAATGTCGTCACGGGACCGCTGTACAGACCAAAAGCTTTGAAAGGAATGGTAATTCATTTACTTTACTTAGAAAAGGACGATTTGTCACATTACTGTTTTATTAAGGACTTGCCACGACTTGTTAAGAGTCAAATATCAAAACACCACGGTAAACTTTACTTTTGTGATGATTGTTTAATGTTTTTTAATTCAAATGATGATCTTAGTTCGCATAGTTGTGGGGGTATTGTCACTGAACTACCTCCAAAGGGTTCCTTTATACAGTTTAAAAACTATAATAGAAAGCAAACTGTACCATTTGTTATATACGCGGATTTTGAAACAATGCTTGAACGGTACGAATCTTGTGACCTTGATCCAACTAAAGCTAGCACAGTAACACGTCAGCGACACGTGCCAGTAGCTTACGGTTATCATATTACGTGTGCGATAGACGAACGCTACAATCGTTACGTTTCATATCGCGGTTCGGATTGTGTACCAAATTTTATAAAGTCTATCTATAAAGATGCGCAAAAAATTCATAATATCTTAAAATATAATGTTCCTATGATTTACACCGACGATAATGCTCGCGACTTTGAAAACGCGATGACATGTCACATTTGCGAGCACTTCTTGTTCGGTGATAGAGTTCGTGATCATTGTCATTTAACAGGTAAATATCGCGGTGCAGCTCACAGCTATTGTAACTTACAATTTAAATTACCAAAATTTTTGCCTGTGTTTTTTCATAATTTATCTGGTTATGATTGTCACCTTTTCATAAAAGAATTAGGTGAAGCTCCTGGATCTATTAAAGTAATACCTAAAACAAAAGAAAACTATATTTCATTTACAAAGTTTATTCCGATTTCATCCGAGGAAAGCATACAGGTCCGGTTTGTAGATTCTTTTAAGTTTTTAGGAACCAGCTTAGAAAAGCTGGTCATTACAATGAAAAAACAAGAGTTCAAACAACTAAAATCTTATTTTCCTGACAAAAACGAATTTGACCTACTTACCCGGAAAGGGGTATATCCATACGACTTTATGTGTCAATGGGAACGTTATGAAGATACGTGTTTGCCTTCTAAAAAATGCTTTTATAACTCTTTGAGTAATAAGCCCATTTCCGACGAAGATTATGCACATGCTTGGTCCGTTTGGTCTGTATTTAATATCCAAAATATGGGTATGTATACAGATTTATATCTTAAAACCGACGTTCTATTGCTAACAGATGTATTCGAAAATTTTCGTAAAACTTGTAAACGACACTACAATCTGGATCCTGCATTTTATCTCACAGCACCAAGTTTATCTTTTGATGCAATGCTTTTAAAAACCGGAGTTCAATTAGAATTGATAAGTGATATTGAAATTTTTAGAATGATACAAAAAGGTATTCGTGGTGGTGTTTGTATGTGTTCCAAAAGACACATTAAAGCCAATAATAAATATTTAGATACCTACGATCCATCCCATCCAGATTCGTTTATCATTTATTTAGACTGTAACAATTTATACGGCTATAGTATGTGTCAATCCCTACCCTATTCCGACTTCAGATTAATGAATAGACAAGAAATAGAACATTTAAAATTAAACTTGACTGACATTAGTGATACTGCGGAAAATGGTTACATTCTTGAAGTAGATCTAATATATCCAAAGAATTTGCACATTGAACACAATGACTTTCCATTTTGTCCAGAAAAATGTTTACCACCTGGTGGTAAGAATAGAAAACTAATACCCAATTTGTATGATAAATATCACTATGTTATTTATTACGTACATTTAAAAAAATGCTTACAGCATGGTTTAGTATTGAGAAAAATCCACCGTGTTATTACATTTAAGCAAAGTTCTTTTTTAAAGCAATATATTGATATTAATACTCAGTTACGACAAAAAGCAGAGTCAACGTTTGAACAAGATTTTTTCAAATTATTAAACAATAGTATTTTTGGAAAGACGTTAGAAAATAATGAAAATCGAATAGATGTGAAATTAGTAAACAAGTGGTGTGACTTAAGCAATAAAACAAAAAAGACTACTTGTGCTGAAAAATTAATAGCCAGCCCATATTTTCATAGCGCCTCTGTATTTTCTGATGATCTAGTAGCAATTCAAATGAAACCTTCGCGTATTGTTCTTAATAAACCGATATACATAGGGTTTACAGTATTAGAATTATCTAAGACTCACATGTATGATTTCCACTATTCTATTATAAAACCATTTTATGGGAACCGAATTGAATTGTGCTATACTGACACAGATAGTCTTGTTTATGATGTGCAGAGTAATGACGTGTATAAAGATTTCAAGGTCCGTTTTCTAAAATATTTTGACACAAGCAACTACGATTTAAACAACGAATTTAACCTGTCAATTATTAATAAGAAGATTCCAGGTCTGTTTAAGGACGAAATGGGTGGTAAAATTATCCAAGAGTTCGTAGGACTGCGCTCAAAGTTGTATTGTATTAAAACTTTAAATAAAACAATAAAAAAAGCAAAAGGCACAAGAAAAAATGTTACAGCAAATTTAAATATGTTAGATTATAAAAATGCTTTGTACAATTCCGATGTAATTCGCAAAAAAAATATGCTATTTAGATCTATAAAACATGAAATATTCACCCAGGATGTAAATAAAGTAGCACTTTCAAGTAATGACGATAAACGGTTGCTATGCGCTGATAAGGTATCTACTTTAGCCTGGGGTAATACAACTATATTAATGTAATCCACTATTATAATTTAACTAAAACAGATTCACTATTATCATGTATTTTGTTTATTGTAAAAATGTAACTGTCTAAATGTTAAGAAATATTAGACATGTACAGACGACAGCACATCAACCTACTACAATCTGTCAAATTTCTTTGTTAGATTTTCAACTTTATCGCTAAAGTATAAGGTTCAAAGTTGATTGGGAAATTTTGACAATTTCGGGTAGGTTGATGTGCTAGCGTCTGTACTACAAACTACTGCTACTAGTTTCAAATGGTACTAGGTACTTGTAATTTATGGCTTTTCTACATTTGTAATTACACCCATCTTACTTATTACTTAGTAATACTTTAGATAGTATTCAATTATAAATTAAAATAATTGTATCCTTAATTATTTATAAGTTTTCTTTCTTTTGTTTATACATATAAATAAATATAAATAAAATTTACTATTCTGTTTAAATATGTCTTTAATTTCTATACCCATTGACAACCCGATAAGACATTCTGCTTGCATTCAATGTGCTATGCAATTACAAGCATTAACTTGTTGAAACTTGAAATTGATTAGCAGTATTATAGCAAGTACTAAGTAATACTTTATGCTTATGTATTATTATAAATCTATACAATTCCTGATGACTAAGCACGCGCGCCGGCGCCGGCGCGCGGCATTGAGAAATACGACACTTATCAGGTGTTCGCGCTCCTGAAGTGGTAAGCGTCCACAAGGATACAGGTTCAAACTTGTCGAATTCAACATGAAATTGATTCGCAATATATTGTACAGGCTCTGGTTACACTAGAACATTCATCCATGTTATATAATATTGATACTCTGTCATTACATTACGCAGTCACTTATTGAAGTGGTCACATCGCTGCATCGGTTCAAAGCAAATAATTCGTAAGTATATTCTGTTCTGTGTATGTTTATAAATTGCCTTTTTTGTTATAAAATTAAATAATATTAATGACTATTTTGTTTGTTTCAGATCATCAATAATGTCAGATTCGCCTGATATTGTCTTCTCCCAATACGGTCAAGGTTTCCCGACTCCGAGTTTAAGTTGGCATATCCCAGAAGCACACGGGTCTGCCAACAAGAAGCCTAGAGCCAGACGGGAGTGCCAAAAACGAAAATCATCTGAGCAGTCTTCGTGTCAATCGTACGTCGTCAACAATGAAAAGAAAAAAGGTATACGACTTATACAAGTGAAAGTTTTGGACATCAGTGAAAATCAAGAACCTGCAAGTGACAATGAGGAGGTGATAGTGTTAAGTGCGCAGTATGTAGTCAGTGAACCAGTGGACAATGTTATGGACGAGACACTATCGTTAATTAACAAAATATCCAGAAAACTCTGTGATGAGTGTTATTAACTTATTAGTGATATTATTAAGTAAGTGTTTTGGTATTAGTAATGACAAGTTATTTTTTCTTATTTTTCTGTATTTAAAAATAGTTCCTTAGTTATTGTGTAATTATATAAAATATCAAATAGTTTTTAATTTTATTGTAAATAATGTTGAAATAAATAATAGGTACCTACATAAAGTAGGTATAGGTTAGAAAGATGAAATAATTCAATATTATAATTTGTAAATTGGAAAATATGTTAAATGTACAAATAAAATTATTTTCTTTCTTTAGTAGAATAATTATTATGCATCACAAATTTGTAAATAGATAAATGTTTTACGTATTACCGAATAAAAGTAACTAAATAAAAATAACTATAAGTAAGTTTAAATTTGTAATTCACATAGAAATAAATTATTCCTTTTTTATTCTAGATACATTTAATATCAATTTTGTAAATAAGTAGGTAAATGATGAATGTATAAATAAAATAATTATCAAATAGGTATTATAAGCTTTTTGTTGTAATTCATGTAGCAACTAGGTAAATAGAATTAAGAAAATATAATTAGAATTCATTAGATATTTGTAAATAATATAAAGAGTAAATAAAAATATATTTGTAATTTAAATTACGTTTGTTTTTATTTTACATTACATTGCATGAACTTCAAATTTACTGTAGTAAAATAATATTTAGCTTACTATTCGTTGCCAGTTCTCATTATTTGTTATAAAAATATTGTATTAAATTACTAGGTACCTACTTGATATTAAATTTACTTACATGACTTATTTTACTACAGCTAATTTAGAGCTTCATATGTGTGAATCATAGTTAGTTATTAGGAATAAATAAAACAACATAAGTAGATTAAAATATTTTTTATTAACAAAATAAATTAAATATAGACATATTATTATCAAAATACCATTTCTTAATACATATAGCATTATTCAAAGCACAGTTTAGTCTATGATTTACACAATTAAATTCAGTATTATTTTTACGATATTTCTTTTTCAATGTTGAAAAATTAGGACATCCTTTTTCACCTATATCTATCACTTCACAGTTATCACATAAGTCTTTGATCCACTTAATTTTTTCTAATCCCTTCGTAATAATTTTTTTATTTTCTAAATATGGTATAATGACGCGTCGAAATTCTTTATAGTCTACGAAGCCCTCACTCCAGTAAATTCCTCTATTTCTTTCTAACCACCTCACTTGCTTCTTTTCATCGTATGTTAGGTAATTGAACAAATATGGTGGTTTTACCAGGAACGTTTGTGTATGCTCCTGACTTACGATGGCCACTTCTTTCACAATAAAATAATTTGTCGAATCTTTAAATCCTTGGATTTCCACTATAACGGTATCCGGCTTCATGATAGCTTCTTTACAATGTTGCTTAATGGTTTGTATTCAACAATGCAATCGTTGAGAATGAGACAATATGCTGAAGTTTGATCTGGTATCTCTGTATCACTCTCAATTTCCACCCTTACATCCACAACAGGACCTGTCTTCAGATTATCAGCTTGTCTAGAGCAATCAACAACAAACAGCGGTGCTAAATCTTTAAATTGCTTCTCGCTTAATATGGGCTCCGGCCGACGTCCGTAATACGACTGTTGAAATCTAGTGTATTGTTCGTATAATAAAGCGATTCTGTTATTAGCAAAACTTATATTCAGGTTTTCATATGGAAAGTAGGTTGAATTGAGATACACTCTAACGTCTCGAACATGACAGTGATCGAATTGAGACATGTCAGAACTTGCATTGTTTTTCCTATTTGTCTGTAGACCAACAATAATGTATCTTGGTTTTTCTATTTGAGATGAAGTTTTGATAGACCAGGTATGCTTCGTAGTTTTAGGCAAAGCTGGATATTCGTACAGATCCCAATTTCTGTATATCATTTGAAGCGGTCGATCTTTTTCTAATAGTTTTAACAAAGTAATTTTTTCTTTGTCTGATACTTTAACATGCGGTACGCGCCAAATGATTTTGTTGATCTGAACATCATCCACTACTTCGCCGGTATTAAGTTTTACAGCGTTCAAATTAGTGTTACTTCGTAATAATATCAGTTCATGTCTACTATTTATCACAACTTTCTTAAAATCTTCAGCAAAACCGAGGACGTTACAGAGTGGTATAGAAGCAGAAAACCTTCCTCCATTAATATTTTTTATGCCATCAATATTCCAACCCCAAGCATTAGACATTTTTGATTCACTTTCGTTCATTGACATTAATGATTTCATTGTTGTTGTTATACCTGCATTTTTTACTTTATCAATCTCTACTCCATTTAGCTCATACCTAATGTCTTGGAACAAGTACAGTAGAGCATTGTTTATGAAATTGACACTAGTAGCTTTGTCCTTCGTATCTTTTTTGCTCACGATGACAGTTCCTTCCAAATATAGAGTGCTAGCTGATGGGAGTATGTACAAGTCCTGTTGGTTTATAGGTATGCGAATTTCATCGTTCCTGTTGAAACTTGTTACGTATGGCTTGTAGGAATGAAATTCGATTCCTTCTATAGTATTATCGTAAGTCGGAGCGGATAAAACGTCTAAGATATTCATTTTAGCAATCCGATCGCTCTAAGGAATGCTTTGTTGTCTTTAGTTAATTTTATTTTCTTCTTAGAGAGAGGTCTTATTTGATAGGTAGCTCGAGTAGAACTGATATTCTTTATTTGTTGAGACACATTTTTATTATAGTCAATCATTTTTCTAAGATGCAAATATAGCTGCACTTCTTCACCGCGTAAATTGATTAATTGATTTGTTATATCCAATAGCCTAATATGTATGCAGCTTATGTTGTTTTGATTTATTGGAAAGTATATTGCGTTTTTAGGGATTTCTATGATCCTATAACCAGGTGGCACATTGAGTGCAAATTCGTGAATAATATGACTTGGTTCACCGTTTATGTATGAACCGCTTACAATATCACATTCAATCCTGACTACTGTCGTAGGAAGAATGTTCACTGGAGACTGTGACACATGCCATTTATTTGCTTTCAAGATTTGTTTATTAAATCCTAGCAGTCTTCTGAAAGAGTCTTTTTTTATAAAATTAACGTCTTTTGTACAGAATATTGTAGTTTTTAAAGTATTATTATTGCACTGTAGTTTGATTGATGCATCTTTTATTTCAGATTTTAAATAATCATTGATATCTTGCAATTCGTAAGTGCCTTCCGGTATTTCAATAACTTCGTTTAAGCCATAATAGAACTTATTATTACTTTTGTCAATGTTTGGAATAGAATTAAATGTTGAAAAGTGTAATAAAGCACACTCATACTCTCCATCTAGTTGCAACGTATTAGGATAGTACGTAGATAACACTGACGAGTTTCCAGTTATCGACAAAGTGAGTGACATCTTGCAAATGATTGAAATGAAAGAAAAGCATATATTTTATACATTTTTATTCCAAAAAGTCCACAAATATTTTAAACATAAATGACCACAATTTACTGAATTAAATTTTTGATATCTTGTGTAGTTATAAAAAACATTACAATTTTTAAAATATTGCATCAATTCCATTGGAGGTTTTAAATTTCCATAGCTATCAAAGTATTCACAGTGATTGTATACTTTAACATAAGCTACCCAATGCGTTCCTTCGTTCTTAGAATCGTCTAAGTTAACGATACCACATTCAATTCGTTTCGGTTTTCGAGGTAACCGATCCTTCATGTAGACTCCACGAAAATATGGGATGTTCCTTGAATACTTTCGGATGTCTACATCAGTTAGAGGGCGTTTGGGTAGCATACTTTTCAGTTTTTTGAAGATGTTATAAACAATCCTTTACCACTTTTGTACGGTTTAATGTATAAACCTTTGCCCAACACTAAAGCCTCCATAGCTTTATTATGTCTTTCTGTTTCTTGCAAATTTTGTTTGTTTGCTTTGTAATCATTGACGGTTTTTGCAATGCCAGCTGCACCACCAGCTAAAGTCCCTAAAGCCGATAAACCAGCGAAAATTGGAATTAAAGGTAGAACTCCACCAGTTTTTGGTATGGGTATTACTCGGGGTACTCGAATTCGATGATGAATTTTTGGAAATAACTTTTTTGCAGTTAAGTAAGCTGCTTTAATTAAAGTCCTATTATCTTTGTGTTTGAGTTTCTTAATTTTTGATTTTATTTTTGAAACTAAGCTTTTAAATGTTTTAATACCGGATCCAGACTTTAATTTTGATTTCATAACTTTGCTCACTAGCCATGAGCTCAGCTTTTCACCTTTTCCTGCATCTTTTGATTTCAGTCTTTGTTTAGCCATGTTAAGGAGCTGTAAATCGGCTTTGTGTCTATTTGTTAAGTCTGTATGGTTTGTATACGCAATGTCGTGTTGCATGCAAGCTTCGTCTAGCTTATTTACACCTCTGTCACCTCGCGCTAAGCGTTTGTGAAGTTTGGTTCCTGGTCCGCAATAATTGTATCCTGGCAAATGAACTTCGAATGGTAGATTATTAATTATGGTGTTAACTAGTCCACCCCCTTGCATTACTCAAATTACAATGATAGGATTTCAAATGAAAAGTAGTTATATAATATCTTAGTCCATTATTGCCGCTTTTTCAATCCAACTGTTTTCTGCACTGTTTAGGCCTAACCATTTAACATACAATTTATTTCCTTTTTTTTTCAAAACCTTTTCTATCAAATAAACATCAGGATATTTAGATCTTTGCAGTTCTTGTTCGTAAAAAGCTCCTAATATGTTTTGCTTTCGTTGATCTTCTATCTGATATGTTACTGGTAAGGTTTTATTTACTTTTTTTATATTAAATAATTCTGTTGACCAATTAGGAGTGTAACCTTTCTCAAAATTATGTTTGTATTTACTTATACGAACACAATCACCCACTTTGAATTTGGGCTTCCACTGAACTAAATCATGATTCCTATTTTTATTTATATTTTTTTTGATTACATGTTCATTACGTTTATTCACATCAACCGGTTTAAATTGAATTGTACGATGTTTTGTGTTGTTGTATTTCTTCAAAGTATCTTCCAATGGCAGACCTAACCACTTATAGTTTCCGTTGAGACTAAAATATTTATATAATTTATTTTTTACAGTTCTAATCAATCTTTCTACAATTGATGCTTTTTTAGTAGAAAACGATGAATAATGGTTAATGTTATGCTTTTTCATAAGCTTTTGAAAAGTGATGTTATAAAATTCTGTTCCCATATCAGTTTGTAAGTTAACTGGGCTATTGCGACTACTTAGCAGTATATGTTCGAATGCACGAGTAACATCGAATTTGTTTTTCGATTTTAACGGTTCAGCCCAGGCATACTTAGAGAAGCAGTCAATTACCACTAAGATGAAATTGTAACCATTGTTATACTTTTTCAGGTTTTGCATGTCCATCAAGTCAGCTTGCCATAAATCATGGATTCCTTTCAGAACAACAGAACGTCGAAGGAAATTTCTTCGTGCCGCTTTGTGTATTTCATTTACAATTTGCTGTTTTACCATTACGGAGTTTTTTGAAGTAATTTATCAACCTCTGCTTTAGTGTAAAACTTATCTTCCAAATGCGCTGAAACCTCAGGTATCCCTGCTTTTAAAGAAGCTTGAACTGTACTCTTTGCGTCTTTTATGATTTGAGAACGCAATTTACCAATCAGACTATTAAATTCTTTAAACATATTATCTTTCATTCGATCTACATAATCCTTGTTAACAACCAGATTATTTAATTCTTTGAACGTGTTAGCATTCAATTGATCTACATAATCCTTGTTCACAGCATCGTCTGCATCTACTGGAGATCTAATTCCTCTGAGTCTCAATGTTTTTAAATCAAAATCTCCGTTTTCTGATTTTAATAATGCATTCTCATTAAACTCAAATAATTCTGATAAACGCATTCTTTTGTGAATGTAGTGTCCGAATTTGTCTACGTTCATGTTGAAGGTGTATTGTATCGAGAGGTTTATAGTAAAATAAACACAATTTTAAACATTTATTTATTTATAACTTTACTTTCACGCAATTCTTCAATTATAGATATGATTTCATTATCTAATCCTGTGTTGCCAGCATCTCTAGACGCAATTAATAATTTCAACCTTTCCACTAATTCATTAGGATCATCCCAGTACACTAAATCTACGTTTTTTCTCCAGTTTTTTATTAACGGTAGACCCTTCCCTTGAACTGCATTCTTCAGTTTAAAAAGAGGTTTAATAACTTGCAAATATTTTTGTCCTTTATTACTTTTTATCGGCTTACTTCGATCATAGTCTCGACGATGTGCATTTGTTTCAAGTAGCATCGACTTATAATTTTGCATATCACTGTCTGTAACCAAGCTTAAGTCCACATCTTTCTTAAGCAACAACTGTTTTAAACCAGGGGTATTTCGGTATTTACGTCCAGACACGGTGATGTAATAATCGTTCATCGTTATGCAAGCAGAACCTAACATCAGTTTCCCATGGTCTACTCTAACCCCAAATGGAATATCTACCAACGCTTCTGAAGATACTGACCAAGATGACGTATCACAATCTGGATTCGTTTCAACTACTGATTCATAAGAAGAATCACTGTTGATATCAGATTCATATTTGTCTTCATCATTATTATTATCATTACTTCCTGCGCTACCAGTTCCTTTTTTCTGCAAAATTTCGTCAGTAAACGGAACACCAGCAAAATTATCACTAGCATGCAGGAGAGGAGTTTGCTTACTAGCATTAACAATTTGGTTGAGAGGTTCTGTTACAGGTTTGAAAACAGATTCCAGTGCTTGTTTACTGTTCATCTCAGCATCTCTCATTTTTCGTACTTTTATCTTAACAGCTTCTGCCGCATCAACAATTTGTCGTTTCAGTGATTTTTCCATATTGGTTAAATAGGTCGTAATTGACTTAGCGTCGTAAGGTGAATAATTATTTCAGACAGGTAATAGTCTTATATATGTATTCGTGTTCTTAGTCAAAGACTACAAACGTATCAAATTTACTTCGATAACATCCTTTGTTTTTGGAACAATCTTTATTAATTACAACATAATTGAAAGGTATACTCCATATTTTTGAACACATTTCACGAAATTCAATCCATGTCATGTCAGTGTTGACGTGTTCTTCATAAACATGTCTCATATTTCTTTCATCTTGTTTAAAAAGTATGATTAGGTTTGCGTTGTCTCTTACTAACTGCTTAGGGATTTTACTATACGTTTGATTCAGATAAAAACAATCTATGAACTTGTGTCTCCCCATAGCAAAATAATCACGCATACTACTTTGATTTTCACAAGCAACATCATCAAATACAATTACAGAATTCGGTTTTGCGGTCTGTACACTCAGTACTTGCTCATTTTCATGATATTTCTGAAATGATATGCCTGGTACTCGTTGCAAGACTTTTTCTAAAAAAACGTACTTGGGTTGTTGCACGGTTTTTGAATAAACATAAACATTTTGAAATCTTAAACCATTCTCGTGTATAAGGAGACCAATCAATAAATTAGTTTTTCCACAATTTGACGGCCCGCAAATGATGCATCGTACCGATTTAGGTAATAATTCTCCATGGCGAAAATCAGTCTCCTGAGAAAGAACACAAAGTTTGTTTACATGTAACGATTGTGGTTGTTTTACAAATTTCATGATGACTGCTTGAAACGGTTATATTAATAATGAGTCAATTAATGTACTACATTGACATTTATAACTCATTGTCGCTAACTCGATCAAATGTATGAGCAACCGTCATTCTAACCACCGAAAGCGTTGAAGGCGAACGTATCAACAGCTATTTAAAATGAATCCAATGAATTTTAGTCCTCGATATGAACTTTATAACAAACATCAAATTCGTCTATTTTCGTTCAGACATTATTGGGCAACCGCTCATTCACGAAAAAGATTGGTGATGGAAATGGCTGATGCAGGATTTTTTTATTGTGGAAATGGTGTAAACGATAAAGTCATGTGTTTTTCTTGTGGAGGTAGTATCGAAGATTGGGAGATTCACGATGATCCTTGGTTACAGCATGCTATAAACTTTCCTGAATGCTATTATTTAAATGCTGTGAAAGGAAAAATATTTGTGGAGAAGACAAAATTAAAAAAATAAATAAAACAATAATAAAAAAAATTAAAACAAAAAAAAAAAAAAAAAAAAAAAAGTAAAAAAAATATATAATAAAAAAACCTAAAGAGTCAATGTCAGAAAGAATAAAACTGAAGTATATCGTATAATAGAAGCCAAACGGACAATCCATTTATGTTATTGTCAACCAAACACGATTCGAAAGTGGAGTAGCGCCCAAACCACTCACTGGAAAATATTTCCGTTCCATCAGTTGGAATAGACGCCATAACCAGTACCTCTGCACAGATTTCGTTTATATTATTGGGCATTCTACTCCATCGAGAGTGACGAGGCGAACGGAGTGAGCCGACGGAACGGAATTTCGTTTATATTATTGGGCATTCTACTCCACCGAGAGTGACGAGGCGAACGGAGTGAGCCGACGGAACGGAATTTCGTTTATATTATTGGGCATTCTACTCCACCGAGAGTGACGAGGCGAACGGAGTGAGCCGACGGAACGGAAGGTGGGGTAGAATGCCCAATAATATCCTACTCCAATGATTACATAAAAATAAAAGTTCCTCAATTAATTAAAACTTCTAGGATTAATGGTACTCAACCACTGATAACTTTAAAATATTTTACTGAAAATCCTAGTGTTTGCCCTGCAAGAACACTTTGTGATTATCTAGAAGCCACAAAATTGCTACGCAAGAACCATAGTAATCTCTTTACTACAATTAAAAAACCTCATTCCCCTGCTTCAACCCATACTCTTAGCAGATGGATAAAAGATGTTTTGTTGGAGGCTGGAATAGATACCTCAGTGTTCTCTGCATATAGTACAAGACATGCTGCTACATCAGCCGCTCACAGAAAAGGTCTGAATATAGATTTAATTAAATCAACAGCAGGATGGTCTCAGAAGTCTAAAAATTTTGCCATATTTTATAATTTACCCCTTGAAACAAATGATAATTTTGGGGAATATATTCTTAGTAATAATAATAATAATAATTAATGTTCTTGATAAATATTCAGTAAGTACTTACTGATTATGACTTATAATAATATACGTATTGTTAAATTACATTGTTAATTCTTTCATTATTTCGCCAAATCTTTCAACATCTACATAATCATCTCAGACGAGGCGTTAATAAGTATAATAGAATGATCAAAGTAACTTACCTGTAAGTGAACTTCGATCACTATTATACGCAGTTAACGCCTCGTCTGTGTCTCCCCCCTCCCGTTCAAGAATTTCCCATCCTGCTCCATAATGAAAAACATAAATCCATAACCCTCCTTTTTTGCGTAGTCGGGTAATGTGACAATACTTCTTTAAACTAATGAAGAGACATTTATCTGTCAGTGTTGCCAAGGCAGGCAGGGTGGCAACTTGATATTTTCAAATTTGGTATTTTTTTTTACCAAATTCTTTAAACGCGTGTTTGTTGATACGAATAGTACGTAGACTACATAATCATCTCAGACGAGGCGTTAACTGCGTATAATAGTGATCGAAGTTCACTTACAGGTAAGTTACTTTGATCATTCTATTATTTCACATTTTCCCTGCCTAAACAAGCCTCAAATGGCTTACTGTCACACAAGTTTTCGAACCTGGTTTTTTGTTGTTATTTTGTTGGATAAGTAGGTACTTATCCTTGTACAAATTAACAAGTTAGACCTGACATCTAATTGACTCTGACAAGCTCATTACTGGCTCTCATTGGCAGTAGGATTACCGATTTAGGGAAAAGGTTACTAAAAGAAAATACTTTCAGGATTCGGCGAAGTCAACAGAAATGTATCGAGTATAGGCGAAGTTAATGAGTGGCGAAGAAGGAAAGTGTATTTCTTAAAAGAAATGTTCAGGTATAATAATTCTGTTTTATGAAAGGAATAATTTTTATGTAACACTAGAATTTATTTATGTAGTGATTTAAAACTGCGAATCCTGAATCTGAGTCGACGTCGATTTAAAAGCTATTGTCAATAGCGATCAATTTGATGTTCCATGAAAAATTATGCTAAGTACTAAAGTGCTTGCTGGGGGATTTGTCACGATACGTTTTTTCGCACTTTGAAAGTGGTATAGACTGGCCGTTTTAGGGCTGTTTGTAAAAAAAATCTATTGATTATTTTGCGAATCAATTACTTTTGAAAAGTTTCGACCAGTCCTGATAAAATAATATTGGATACATCCTGTAAAACGTCGTAATAATCAGAGCTTTAAATAAAAAACAACTAAAATTACCATTATAATGAAACGTCACGGTTTTACGAACAGGTATCTGAAAAACTTACGAAAGCTCTGACGTAAGCCGCCGCCATTTTCCCTCAAAGTCCCGCCTTAACTTAAACTTCATAAAGTTTAAATTAATTTCTATTATTCTTCACTCTCGTATTTTCCTTGTATTTTCTCAACACATCAGACTTTTATGCTATTACAGTACATTCTCCCGCCATTCTCGACAGAGTAAAGCAATAAAAATTGCCTTAAATGACTCGAGATTCTGACAATTGGATCTCTGAGATGTTGCTCTTAATGCTAAGCCTTATGGCCCAGGGAAAAGGGTCACAGTTCAATGGTTTGTGACTGTTTTGGAATGAATTTTTCGGCGTTGAAACCTCTTGTATCCTTTATATATATAATGATCGAGGCGTTGTATGAGAGGGTATACTCTATGGAATGTCTTTTATGCACTAAATCATCCTGATTTTTATTTCTGTATGAACAACGTGAGTGGATAAATCGATAAAAAATCAAATTATCTTATTAGATTTATCGAGTAATAAATTCTAGTATTGAAAAACTGTCAAAAATTAAAAATTAATTCTAAGACTTATTCTAGGTATAAATAAAATTTTGGTGAAATGCGCCTTAAGTAGGACAATCAAAGGCTAGTTATAGATGAGGCACTGGTCCACTCTGGACGAGAAGTAATCAATTACTCTTTCGTTTGTCACCAGAATATATCTCTCAGACCTTTATTTAAGTTATGGTATTATGTGGGCCGATCCCGGCGGCACTGCAATGCCGGGCCGACCCGCGACGGGAGTGGAGCGAGCCCCGAACATCCCGTCAGCTTACAAAAATCAGTTTAATATACTGGTACCTCAATGAGGGAACTTTCAGATATTAAGCTGAAAAGAACAGATACTACACTTTGATCTTAGCCAAAAGGCCGAGAAGCGATACCGTATTAGAGTTCACGAGGGGGGTTAGTCAGTCGCAGAGAATCTTAACACCGCGATTCAGGAAATCGCGTCATATGAACAGCGCCATCTGTTGAGGCGCTATAAAACCAAACCGCCGTTGATATGGTTAGAGTGAGTCAACGGCTATGATTATCGGCTACAATATCAAATTCTACGTTGATGCATAATTGAACTATTATGACGAAAGTAAACAATAGCAAACATAGCTCATTTAGCTTTCTAAATCAGATTGCTGTATCATTGTTGTGGCACAGTTTTTCATTAATGCACTGATTTTTATTTTTTATTTAGACAATGACCGATTGCGAATTTGACCATACTCGACGAAACGAAAAATTTATCGCTGAGGTTTAATGTCTCCCATTAAGTTTAATATAAAAATGTATGCATTAGATCAAAAAGATACTGACTGAAAATAAAAATCTTCTGAATAAAACCGCATTGGTGAAAAGAAAAAACAAATGACACGCATTTGGTACCATTGTAAAACTTTGATACTTACTTCGTATTTAGCAATAAAAGTTTTAAAAAATGGAATAAAATGGAATAATAGACAGTGATAGCGATATGAAATTCTTAACCTTGGCAATGAGTAACTTTCTATTATATTAAATCAATGTCTGACATATATTGTTATTATAGACTAGAATTCTCAATTGTATCATTGTGTTTTTTTGAAGACTTTTCAGGAGTCTGTTATTAGCCCAGTTAATACACAATTATCTCGATTCATTTTCTGCTTATAAACTGAACTGCACTGACTTCAGAGACCTCCATCTGCAAAAGCCAGTCATTTAAAAGAAAAGATCCATTTCCTAAGTACCTTGCAAAATAAAATGCAGACAACGCATTCCTCAGCGTTTTTCTACTGTACAGAAAGGCCGCTCCATAAGTTACATTCTGGACGTTGAATGACCCATTTTTCACGGGCGCTGTCACATGTACAAGACCAAAATGTCCCTAATACCGCGTATTGACTGACGGATAGGCATCAAAATTTATTAGGAAAGATAAAGTAAGCGTGGTAAGTGTACTGTGATTTACTGATACATAAATTCAACATAACTACAGAACGCTACCTGCTACAATCTTTACATACTCCTTTTGCTTCGTTTACGTTCATAAATACTTATGTACATTTGGTTATAGACTCACGCCAGTTGCGAGAACTGTGCACCTGACCTTTTTATAAACATATTCATATTCTTATTCATTTATTTTCGTTCTACAAGGTAAAAAAGGTGTTAACAAAAAGGCTTAGAGCTAAAAGCCGTTGTAGACCCTGTTAGGGCACAGCAAAAATTATAAAAAAAAAATACTTACAAACTGAATAATTACGTTCACATATAAAGTTAATAACAATAACATAAATAATAATTCTAATATTGGTAAGTCTTCATCACATCACCCATAAGGTCCCCCCTGTTGACGTACTGTAATTTGGCTATTTATTATCTTCTAATAGGCCGTCGTCGTAGATTAAGGACGAGAAAATAATAAGTTGTTGTAACAGTGTCGCCTACTATTATTACCTATAATATACAACATTATTTTTAGTATATGCGAAACCCAAAACACGTGTCTAGTACTTTTATGTAAAGAATCTAGATGTACAAAATTTCAAAACTGTATCATGAGAAATCACAAAGTTATAAGCTTGTTATGTTACCTGGTTGTCCGTTCAAAAACATGCTCGCCACGCGGCGCGGCGCAGGGTGACCATGTTTTATGCTCCTCCAGCATCGTACGCTCATTGATAATAGTTTGGCAGTAGGTATTTAACTGTACGGCCATTTTATTTTAATTAACTAGTGATTAAATATTTTTAGGACAAAATATAACATGGTGTAAAAATTATTGAAATCGATTCAGTTACTTATTCTAAACAAACTATATTCAGGTTTCGCATACACTAAAAATAATGTATATTTGGGTGGCGACAGTCATACAGCTAAACATAACATATTCATTAACCTAAAGTTACCAATTTTGATGGCTAGCTAGTGGTCAAATTCACAAAAATGTGGTTTACGCACATTAACCAAGAATTAGAATCTACGGTTATGAATTGGAATACATAACATCATTTAATAGGTAAGATAAGATAATTATAAAGATCTATTTCTGACACAACTACAACTAACAATGAAAGAAAACATTGTCACATTGTAAATCTTAACAATAAACGTGTTTACTGATCTAAAAACAGGCAATGCCATCTGTCACGGAAACTTTACAAGGAAGGGTGCGATGTGAAAACAATAGCTTGTGTTAACCAATACTAACATAAAGGTAGTGAATAATAATAGAAAGCAACTTGTTGTTGTTAAGGCGAGGTCTGTGTCGTGGAACTTGGGACAAGCCTAAACATGTGTTATTGTGTAACAGAGAACTGTGAATTTAATAATAAGTATATAACAGAAGAATTTTATTCTAGAAAAAAAAATCGTTTAGAAGGATTCTGTAGCAAACGTTTAAGAAGACATACACACTGTTAAAGTGGCTTAGGAAAACAAGTAGCGTAAACGAGATGCAAGAAATTCATGAAAAATATTAAGTTGACAAGTCAGGGGAAAGCGATCAAATTCAATAATCTTAAAGAGCTGGTCTATTACTAGTACCTTTTGTTAGCTGTAGTAACTGAAAATTTGTTATTAAAGATAACAACTCCCTTAGCCGTTGACTCACTCAATGCCAACAACGACGTTTGGTTTCACAGCGCATCGATAGATGGCGCTGTTCATATGACGCTCAAAACTGAATCGCGGTGTTATGATTCTCCGCGGCTGACTAACCCCCCTCACGAACTGTAGTACGGTATCGCTTCTCGGCCTTTTGGCTAAGATCAAAGTGTAGTATCTGTTCTTTTCAGCTTAATATCTGAAAGTTCCCTCACTGAGGGACCAGTATATTAAACTGATTTTTGTAAGCTGACGGGATGTTCGGGGCTCGCTCCACTCCCGTCGCGGGTCGGCCCGGCATTGCAGTGCCGCTGGGATCGGCCCACATTATTACCTTGTAACAAAGTTCATATAGAGCTCAACTCAATTGACAAATCCGGTAAGATTGGAAACCAACCCCAACATACATGGCTTCCAAATACTTAAACATTATTATTTATTTTTTTCCTAATTATTTTAGGAATAATCGTAATAAAAATAAAATAACATACACGTATCAATTTGCCTCTAAAGTAGAATACATTTTCTGGAACACCGTTGAAAGGTCTGACTAGAGTCCAATGACCTCGTGACCTTCAGTTTGGGAGGGTATTGAAACCTATCCTGTTTCAATACCCTCCCAAACTGAAGGTCACGACTCAATTGAAGCACAGTACCAACTCGTTTTTTTTTTGGGTTCTTGCCCCAACTCTGTTACGTATCTGCGACTGGACATCTAAACTTAGGCGATTGGCACACTGCATGCACTGCTACGTTTCACGCAGCGGTGTGCGGGAAACGGAGCCAAATTTCACGCGCGTGAGTGCGTTTTTATTGAATTTGTATGTAAAAAATCACGCTCGTGAATGCGTTATCTGGCCCTCCCCTAAACGGTCAAGAGATACAATCATAACATTAATATCCGGGCTACACCTGCCCAGCCCATCCCCGGGCAAATCGACCGGAATGCCCGTATAATAAAATACATCTGAGAATGACATGAACATCTTGGGTATTAAATATAGCCCATTGTCCACAAGTACTGTATTTTCAGAGTACAGACCAGTTCCTTAAGTTGATTCGTAGAGATTTTCAGGTCTATTAATAGCTTTTTATTTTATTTTATGGCTTGAGGAAATCTTGCGTTGTCATGGTAGTGGATAATTAGGTAAATGTAAGGATAATACGGTTTGTTATATCTATTACTAGCTGAGCCCCGCGGTTTCACCCGCAATAAGTTTCGATCCCGTGGGGACATCGGGTTAAAAAGTAGCCTATGTGTTAATCCAGGGTGTCAGCTACCTCCATACAAATTTTATCATAATTGGTCCAGCCGTTTGAGCGTGAAGAAGTTAACAAACATATAAACACACTCACACACACAAACTTTCGCCTATATAATATTAGTGTGATGAAATTCTGCGTGTTACAATAACAGTTGTAGTAAGTAAGATTGTTTGTAGAACTGGAACAGCTTTCACGCACGTGTATACGGTCTACACCTGTTGTACCTGTGTAGGTGACTAGGTAGATACCTCCTCCGGACTCTGGACCGTCAACTGCGCTACCACCATGTGGCCCATGTGGCCATTCTTAAATATATAGCGTCGATATGAAAAAGGAAGAATAGTAATGAAAGAAAAAGAAAAACAAAGTCATGATATACTGTGTTCAGTTAGACTGAAGACCATTGTGGCAGTTTTATAGCATGTAGAAGAAAAAAAATCAAGTTGCCCATTCCACAGATGATGCCTCAATCATGGGACTGTGTGTAAAACCCGTTGCTGCACCTGATCCTTTAAGGCTGCATCTTTGAACAGAAAACACAACTGCTAAATCTACCTAGTAAAATTCTTATACTTAAGTTTTCATTAATTCGCTGACAGAAACGCAAAGCCTAAATAACTAGGTCCAAAAGCAAGATATTTTGCACAAGGGTTCATTTTAATATTGACGAAAATGAGCACTAGGAAAGAAATTTTGATTAATATTTTTTATGAAATTTCGTAATTTTTGCTAATGGGATAACCTATATTGGGTACACGCGCTAAATGAATTGGCAACCCGTTGTAAAACGGTCGAAAAACGAAGAAATAAATCATCTATATAGCACAATCAAATTGGCACGGACCGATCAGCCAAACAATAGTTGAATTGGAACGGTCATTTAGATACTCTGGCTCTTATTGAATCTCCATTATCGCTGGGTTTTCACTCATCGGGTATTGGATGTGTCTGGAACTCTATTCTTTAGTCTCTCGGGGTTTTATTTACAGAGATTATTCTAGTTCACATAAAGTTTGTTGAGTTGTGAATTTCAGTGCAGCGCAAAGTTAAGTTCGAAAAGTTGTATCATTGGAGAGTTGCGACTATTGACAGAACATTAATTGTGGTCTTCATCTGCCGGGCGTTGTTAATCTTTGTTTTAGTAGAGATCACCAAGAGCTGCTGTAGAATTAAATTCAACAAACTAATGGACAAAAACTTTATTTTAATTTACAGTACTTTTCAACATTAAACAATGATTTTAATTTCAAGCATCTTGAAATTAAACCAAAACGTTTCGATAACTGCTCGCTCATGCAAAATGAAATCGACTACTTGACCATAAGCAGAACCACAAATAAAATAAAATTTCCCAGTTCTCGTCAACATTTTGCTGAATTCTATCCGTTCTAAGAACGCTGACAATTCCTTTGTGAACCGGGCAAGTAGGTACAGGCATTAGCCGGTTGAATTCGTAACTACCCGTTACAATATTCAGACGCCGAAGATTGGGTTAGAGTAGCTGCTCATGAATTATTTAAACGCAGAATGTCTGAACCCAAAGGTTGACGATTCCTTCTTTGTGTGGGATCTACTCAATACTTTGTTGAAATGTTTTGTCGTTGATTGACGGATATTTTTATGGACAGTCGACGGTAAGCGCTTTGTTTACGACGTGATATATTAAATAAGGTAGGTACCTACATGGATAGAGAGCAGTGGTTGCCCAGTGGTAACGGCAGCGATTTACAAGTTATAGGTCGTGGGTTCTAACTCAGGCAGGCACTTTCGTTTGTGTCAATTATTTCATCACCACTGTTCTCAAAACGGTGAAAGAAAACATCGTGAGGAAACCGGCATGTCCTAGAACCAAACATTTGAAGTCATGTGACATCTACCAACCCGCACTGTGCCCGCGTGGTGGATTATGACCCACTCCCTCTCACAGAGAGGAGGCCTGTGGGGTCTCTATCGGAAAGACATTTTCGCTTAAAGACAATTCACGTTGAAAGCAAGTTACCTAGATAGCCGAAAGACAATTCAGCTACATGACATAAAAGCAGAGTACCCAGTCAGCAGGGGAACATTATAGGCTGATTATGTATGGATATTATCGTCAGAGATACCAATATGAGGTAGAATATTACTTCCTACTTCTGTGTAGTTATACAAGTAGAATAATACAGGTTTTGTGTCGGTCGTCAAAGAAAGAGAGATGTCTGGTTTCCGAAAGCCTATTCCATTGTTAAACCTCATGTGAGGTGATTTTATTTGTATTTATCGTGGCTAAATGGTAACAGCCGCACGGGTTGATCGAAGAGGAAGAGGTTCGTGGATGGGTGACCACCGATTACTTATCGAGACCCGTCCGTGCCTCGGAAAGCACGTTAAGCCGTTGGTCCCGGCTGTCATTCGTAGATCTTTGACAGTCGTTACGGGTAGTCAGAAGCCTAAAAGTCTGACAACCAGTCTTATCAAGAAGTATCGTGTTGCCCAGTGACTGAATTGTGGTGCTCAGATAGGCATTCGGTCTATGTAAAATACTGGTATTCAGCTGCATCTGGATAGATACAACATATTTAGGAAAAGGCTAAACAAATGATGATGAATTTTTAGCATTATAAAAGACTGACACTAGTATAAAAATAACTGATGGAATACATATTAATCATAACAAGAAATTGGAGAGTAATTATTTCCATTTTGTTTAAATGATCCTTTAGTCTTCACTAAAACTCAAAAAAACCGATAACACAGTTAGGAAAGGCTCGGTACATTGTCTTACGTTAAAACGACTCCGTCTCTGTCACCTCTGACCTAGACTAGAGTCAAGAGCGAATCCATTTCAAATAAAAAAAAAAAAAAAAAAACTTTATCACAGGTTATCACAAATCAGAATATATTCTATTTTGGGTACAAAAACACGGATAAACATCATATTTTTACTAAGAAAACAACAACAAAGCCGTTGAACAATTTCATATTGAAAAATAGAGAGTAAGATCGCTATCATTTCCGCATAATATGTTGCTACGAGATCGCAAACAATGTTCCACAATAACATCCCGCGCCGAAGGCTAGTCTCTGATGAGATTGGCCTACATATGTATATAACACGGTAAAATCAAATACATGTAGATATTATGCCATTAACATGCCATTTCATGCCAATTCAGTAAAGGTAGATGCCGAACGGAGTCTGTTGATCGGCACGAGCATAATATAATATAGCTAAGTGTAGGTATGTATGAGTAATTGCTTCGGGTCGGCTTTGTTGATCAATAAATACTCCCAAATCGAAGCATGTGCATCTCTGTCGGCAACTTTCGCATTCCGCAAAGCAAACAATCTCTTCTTTATGGTCCTTCGAGCCGGATTCAAATCATTGTTTACCGTTTGTTTTCTCATTGTTGAGCCTTAATTATACACTTTTTTTACGTATCAACATGCATCTTATGTACTTACATAGAGTATATTCTCTTGAAATGTTTGTAATTCTTTAAATTATTAATTAGCTTTCTTTGGGAAGTCTGGTACAATGTCTTTGTATATTATTTAGGGTTGGGCGTTGATAGCTGCGCCACAGTACTTTACTTTTGTGGATAGCCATAAAAGTAAAATAACAACAACAACACACAACAAAAAACAACAAAGCAACAACAATTAACAAAGGATAACTAAACTTGTAAACTTAAGTTGTTCCAAATAAACTTTATTTATTTATTTAACTTTAGGAAAACTTACAGCTAAACAGATATCTACAGTAAAAAATAGAATATTCAAAATAAGGCCAATTACAAGTTTCCACGTGTAGTATATTAACTCCGTGAGTATATGTATATAACTTTATTTACATACGCCACTGATGTCGCAAAGAAGATGTGCTTACCTACATAATCTTTTTCTCATTTTACGTAACACGATAGAGAATCCTGGCAGTATCATTGATGAAAGGTATTTATAATACGTATAGATTTCACTATGTTATTATTTAGGTAAGTAATTATTTCATAGAGGTCTAACCAAAGCCTGCTTCATCGAAGCTTTAGCAAGGGTATCCTTCAAGCAAATACTCGATAAACTCACGTAATATTAATGAAGAAACCTTCCACAACTTATTGGAGCGTTATCCTCACATGTGAAAGCAAATTCGTGGAAAATTGAAGCTCCCACAAACTTCTCACGACGACTCAAATGTTAAATGGAGTTATTTACATACTCATCGAAGTTAAATAATAATATGGGAACGCGAATGTTCCTAGATACCTACCTAGATGTTAAGGAGACTGCCTTATTAAGTTTCGTATGGCATGTCGCGGTTGTATACAGGAAGATTTCGAAAAAAAAATCTGCTGTTTCATACAAAAGTTCAACCAACCTACAACCAAAATGTATGAAACAGCTGATTTTTTTTCGTGATTTCAGAGTCAGTCCCATAGTGAAAGTTGTTCGTATTTCATGGGTAGAACACCATGTAAAAATTTGGATGGTGATTAAAAAATCTCCCTGTATAGGTAATTTTTATTACGTAACATAACAAAACATCGCTCACGCCTGCAATCCCCGAAGACACTCTGTGCACGAAACACACTTAACAAAAAACACTTTTTTACGAATTCTCTTTCCGGGTTTACCTGCGCTAGGTAATAAGGCTATTCCAAAATGATGTTTAGAAATTGAAAATCTATACTCCGACTTTTAATTAGCTACAGCAAAATGACACATCTTAATAACTTATTTCGGACTGCGTTTAAAGACACGCATGTCAAATAAGTTCGTTGTCTGTTACACTATTTTGTACCAGAAAAGCAAGATTTGGTTGATAGCCGCGAAAAAACAAAAAGACGCCAATTTCAGTCATTTAAGTAACACATAAGCTGTCATGTAACTTGCTAGTCGACATTTCTGCCCACGGTCCTCGTCTTTATAAGAAAGCGAACAAACAACTCAACATTTACGAGCATTAATTCTCAAAGTGCAAATTGCTGCTGCGTGATTGGCTGTTAAAACTTTCATAGTGATACTGAAAGTCTTCTTGTACAACGATCTAGTTGTACAGTGAAATCTGTACACTCATACGCAATCACACTCACTTCACCAACTTGCACACCACACACACACCACAAAACACGCCTGCACAACACAAATACACAGCACACTCACACCTAAAGTTATTTTCTTCTAATTACCGAACTGCCCCATTGGTCTCGTGCTGAGCGAGGGGTCCTGGGTTTGATTCCCGGGTCGGGCAAAGTGTTATTGGGTTTTTCCATTAGGAATGTCTCAGTAACAGCCCAGAGTTTGGAAGTTGGTGGTGTGAAGCTACCGTACCTTGAATAGCACGGCACGGCCGACCATCTTTGCAGGGGCTGCAGTGGCGAGTAAATGGACTAACTAATCTCCACACGTGTGATGGTTCATTGTAAATATCTAAGAGAATTAGACGTGCTTATTATATCGGTACCTCTTAAATACATAATGACAGCTCTAATATCGGACGCTTTACTCGATCGAGTGATCGTTTATTTTTGTTTTTTCATTCCACGTTCACACGACACCGAAAAATTTCATTCAATTTTTCGATCATTCGAATTACTTACGAAAGAAAGATGCCGAGTGCCGAAATCCAATATTGTAGGATCGGTTCACTAATGAATTTATTTTTCACTAAATTGAGTTCAAATCAAACGTCGAATGAAAGGCCAAAATGAACAAAAGTAAATGGAGCGATAAATATTAGCTTAAAATGTAAATACTAACCTTTATAAATAAAAACGTTCCCCTTAGCTCACACCCACGCTCATCTAAATTATCCCTTATTTAATAACACCTTTTCATCAGAATTAATCCGTTCAGCAAAATGTTTTAATTGACGTGAAATATCCTTTTAATCCATCGTGGCAGGGAACGTAGCACGGTTAGACCTGGGTGTTAAATTCGCACGTGAACATTATCAAAATTTTTCAGCGAAAGGGCGTGAGTATAACAATGTGGCGTGTTGTGTCGTATGCTCGCGTCGAGAAGTATCTAGGCTTAACGCGTTACGCTGTTAAATAAATGCGTTCTGATGTGCTTTGCTGAAGATTCCTGAAAAGTGCTTATCAAGTAGTTTGATTTGACCGCAATCATTCAGAAAAAGCTTACCTGTTTTCAATGCTGAAAATAAAAATAAAAAAAACATGTTGGTAGGTAAATAACAAACTTTTTTTTTCTGCTGCTTGTCGTGCAACTAAATGAGATGTTCTTGACTGACAATGACTAATGGCTGTCAATGACGTATAAGAGAAACAAGTAGTATTAGGTACCTAGTCTCTAAAGAAAAAAGATTCCTAGAAATAATAAGAGAGTGCCTTTATCATCAACTGTAAAACAAAACGAGACGTAATCACGTGACGTGCGCGAGTGACACGCTACGTGACGTGAGTGACACGTTGCGCGGAGGGTAATTCAACGCGATTGACATAATGGAGGCGTCGTATTTAGTCGGTGCTAATGAGCGAACGTAAGGTTTGCGAAAAACATGATATTTGGTACATTGGTACCTAAGTACTTACATAAAATTGGGAAATAATACAAAAACTAGAGTCTAAATGAGGATTCCTGAGGGAATTTGCGTTGTAGTAGAAAATCGTGGTTTATGTATAATGAAAAACCAAACATAATGGACGTGTTGGATTCGTGAAAGCAAATAGGTTGATATATTAAAAACTAATGTAATATTGTGAAATCTGGATCATACGTAGCTCTTTAATATGTTTTTGGGTTCTATCCACTATTCCATTCCAAACCCTCGTGATTATAATTCTATAAAAATAGTGTAAAGTCGCCAAAACATTTTGATTGCGTGTTGATCTTTTACACTTTACTTGTACTTGTTATTTTTAACCGACGAAAAAGGAGGACGTTCTCAGGTCGATGGTTATAATAATTTTATTTTTATGTTGATACAACGTATAAACGATTTGTTTGTAGAAATAGAATGTGCTGATTCACCAAAGTGAGTTTCGTCACGACCCCTTAATATAAGTGCTTTTCATACTTTCATCGTACAGTAGGTACATTAAGGAATTCCGCCATCCTTACATCGCTCATCTAAAACTAACAATGAATAAAAAAATAAAAATGTTTTCAAAACTTTTCTGCTGACCGTACTTAATCCGGGTTTTATTCAGTGGACAAGAGTGTAGTAGGACTCATTAGTGTGCCAAGTACCAACACGATATCTCGCGCCTGAATAAATATACATACGGCTGGCAGGGGTACTGAAATGATATGCATGCAAGTGATGGAAAATGTTACTATGAATTCTGTCCTAAATCGTTTTCCTCTACTGTCCAGTAGCTATACATATGGGGGCAGCGAGGTGGTAGGTCTCAGAGCTAACAGCAGTTAGAGATCCAGAGAGAGGACCTTCTTACAATTCTTGCCGTGTCCACCGATAATTTCGTGACACACGTACCTACAATGACAATGCCTGAACTGTAGAACTCAGCCGCATGCGAGAAGAACTCACATTTGTTTTTGATCTGCTGCAAATGATCTGCTACGGGAATTTGGCAGATCATTTTGCTAATTGAATTTTTTTAGGTAAAAACGCCAGAACTATTTCTAAAAAGTATCAGGAACTGTAGAACTCAGCTGCATGCGAAAAGAACTCATTTTTATTTTTGATCTGCTGGACAATGATCTGCTAAGTTCACTCACATTTCATTTTGACAGTCCAACAATATTTATTCTTATTTACGTTGTTAAGCAAAACGAATTTCAAACATATGAAGCAATGGGTTAGTAATTTCCTTCAAAATCGTTCAGATTATGATAGATAAGTGTATTAGGATGCAGATCTTCTGTATCTCAAACCCCTCTCGAGACCTTCTGTATCTTTGTGTACGATATAAACTCCTGCGACCCTTTTCACACTACAAAAACGACTGATTAGAATACTAGCCAACATAGATGACACAGACAGCTGCAAACCCCATTTCCAAGAACATAAACTTTTAACCCTTCCATGTATATATATCTTGGAAATAAACTAAAACAACTTCTAATCCGTAAATGTTATTATAATGTAAATGAATATTTAAATGATAAATTAAATAAATAAACAATAATACCAACAATAAAAAATAAAAATAATATATAGTTTAAATGAATATTAATATATAAATCCAGCATATGAGTAGTAAAAAGTATATGTATACAATTATTTATAAGCACTCACATGGACACATGGATTAATATTAAAATTGTAAATATTTTTAATAGCCCTCTTCTTAATTCTTATTTTTGTTGTGCCGACAGGGCCCACAATGCTCTAAAACTAATATATGTAAGTATACTCTTATGTACCTACCACCTAAGTTCACATTGTGGAATGCAATAAACGTATTGAGTATTGAGTATTGAACCTGCTGGGCCAATCCAGCTGTTTAGCGACATCTCTTAGGGCTCGATCAAAGCTGTTTGCTATCAACCCATTTACTGACATGAAATTAACACCCAAACAGTGTTCCCAACCCAATGATATTTTGTTTTTATTTGGACTACTTCGGGGACAGCGGTCTTTATGAAAGTAACTACCGGGTATACATAAAACAATTCATATCACGCAATTCATCTGTTTGACAGTTTCACACCTATATATCCCTGAAGGGTTAGGCAGAGGTGTAAATATAGCATTTTACGAATCTCCATACAAAACTGTCATACAGATGAAATTGCATGATGTGAATTGTTTTATGATTCTGCCAAAGTGGCCTTTTTAGGCCCCAAGGACACTAATATTACTATTGTTGTATTTTAATCAATGCATTACGATTACATACATTGTCAACTAGACCTTAACATCGATCCAGAACTCCGGTGCCCCAGAGTATTCAAAACTTTTAAACTCATCTTTAAATTTAAACGCGGCCCCGAGAAGTCAAAGTAAGTTGGAGCAAGGTTAGCTAGGTGGAATTAAAAGTTGAGAGCAGTATCGCGGCACGAGGCCCGGGATAACGGTGTTCTTTTTTTGGCTAAGAATTTGAATGACCTTTTGAAGAAGAATTACTTTATGGCCCGTGGCTAAAATAATAACAGCCGCACAGGTCGATCGATCAGGTTAAGCTACCGCTTGCCGCGTTTGGTCTGTGGATGAATCACCTTTACATACCGTGACCGATCCGTGCCTCGGAAAGAACGTTAATAAAGCCTTTGATCCCGGCTGTCATTCGTGGATCTTTGAGAGTCGTTACGGGTCGTCAGGAGCCCGAAAGTCTGACAACCAGTCTTACTTAGGGGTATCATAATACCCAGTACCATAGGGTTGTGGAGGTCAGATAGACAGTCCATGTAAAATACTGGTATTCAACGGCATCTGGTTAGAATGGAAGCCAACCCCAACATACTTAGTTGGGAAAAGGTTAGGCAGATGATGAATGCAAGAATCACAAAACTGTTGGAACTAATCTCGGTGCTTGACCTATGTCCAGAAGTGGACGTTGTTGTCATTTTACAAATGACGAACTTTTTGATTTTTTCTACCACCTTTCCTACCCCAGTTAATGGCATAAAGAGAAAGGACAGCTTCTACAATAAACTGCGTACCTTCTGATGAAAATGATTATGAATGATCTGAATGATGATGTGTTAGTATTAGAAAGAAGATACCTTTATTTTCAGAAAACATGACACAGAAAGAACAAAAAATAGACATTTTGGGGAAAAATATGCGTCACATCCACGCAAAACGCTAATGCTACTTCTAATGCTGCGTCCCTAGGCGAGACAGAGCCCTAGCGCTGGTTTTCAGTGGCAGCCGGCCGGTAATTGTCCGGGCAGCGGGATTGTCCGGGCAGCGGGATTGTCCGAAAGGGTTACCGCTACCCCGGAACATAAAGGGCTAAGGAAGAAACACGGATCCCTTCTGCTCCACCCAGAGCAGGAGGGGTGAGGCGATGATTTCCCATCCTAAAAAAAAAAAAGGCCTCCGGTAATTGTGATGTTATAGATTGTCCACATTTTTATTCTACTTTAAAAATATGATGCCTTCATAATTATCATGAGTGTGTAATGAGTTATTACGATTAACGTCTTAAAATTAAAATTCCCGCAAAACTACAGATAGTGTAAAAGAAATGAACCTTGTCCATTAACCGAATAGAACTTCTACTGAGTAAACATGATTTTAATAAACCCTATTGGCGGAGATCCGATAAGGAAGTTTCATATCTCCCATCTTTCTGCGACCACTGACTGAGAGCCACGTCGCGTCCCATCCCTTATCTCACAACATTGATTTATTTTTTGCTTTTGCCTGAGAATGGATCACTGGTTAAAGTAAAAGAAAAAAAATCTGCATTAGCAAGTAAGTACCTACAGGAATGACTTTTCGAAATCGTAAAGAAATAAAGAAAAAGAAAAGCGAAAAATATATAAAATAAAGAAAAAACATTTTAATAAATAAAAAAAAAGAAGTTCTATACTTATTTCATTATAATTTAAGATTTGTTATATTTTCCATTCGCTGCAAGTTTTCTTCGATGAAGTATTTCAAGTAGGTAGATATTTCATTGGCTTTTGACATAATTCTGATAAATAAAACATTAATTTGTAAACTATGAATGATAAATACTATCATGCATATTACTGTTATCCAATTCAGAATGTTTGTAATATTGGTGGAGTGAAAGATTCCTGCCCGAACAATCCCCAACACGTAGTTATTGAAGCGGGTCAATAATACGGGCACGCGCGCGCCAATAGTTGGAATATACCCGATGTTAGACGATGGTATTTTACAAGCTTTTATTTAACTTGCAATGTATGTATGTACGAGTATGTTACTATGTTTGTTCGGGTGAACTCTTGCAACTCAATTTTGAAGCAAATATCTTTAACCGATTGAGCTGAATTTTCGTATACACATTTAGTTTGGATGACAATGCATGGTTAGCTATGTGACGTCATTCTAAATCCAACATGGCGTAACACTCAAGATGGCGGACTAGTTATTTTTAATGCACTCCTACAATATGGGTATCAAATGAAAGGGCTTGCTGAGAATAACTCGAAAAATAACAAAAAAATAAATTAAACGTAAAAAAACTTTTTAAAAAACAAGCTTTTATTTAAATGCGCTAAAAAGAATAAAATAAACTTTTCCTTTAAAACTTTTACTATCTACTTTAATGTCATTACACAATTTATATACTTAATATAAAAGCTTGTTGTGTTGTTGTTTTTTAGATTTCTCTACTCCAGCTGGGGGTTTACACCTAGAAATAAGGAGTATACATTTAAAGATTATCTAGGTAGGAAATACTTTGCTGTTGACACTACTCTTACTTGATACCTATGTGCATAAAAAGTAATTATCCCTCGTTATTTTTATTAAAGTCAAGATTTTCTTCCGCAAACCTTACTTCCGCAGAAAACATAAAAAAGTTTGTTAAAAGACAAACTTGAAGTGAGCAGCACTCAATAAAAATCAGGAAAAGATTACTTGAAGATGGTCGCATCCAAATATTTATATATAAAAAAGTTAGGCCAACCATTTTACGTTTGACTTCCGAACTGTCGTAGTAATTGCGTATCGAGGCGAATCGGAGGCCCTCACAATATAAAATTAACTATTGCCACAGAAACAGGGGTAGAAAATAAACAGAAAACTTTAATAATAAGACCACGGTTAACTAAGGTCCAGAACTCCAGACTCTAAGTTAGGTACAGTCAACAAAAGAGACAAGTATGCAGGATCGTCGGATATAATTGAAGTTTAGTAAGAAACCGATGGATGTTGTCCAATAAAATTTTAGAAAACAAACAGCTCTTTCATAAAATTAAATTTCTTACTAAACTTCAACTATATCCGACGATTCTGCATACTTATCTCTTTTGTTTTTTACATGGATTGTAATAAGAAAAATCCTTAAGTACATAAAGCTGCTACAAAATATCTGTAAAATGAATTCTCAACTCCAAGCGGAATAATCTAAGCGAGCTAAGGGTTATTATTTTCACATTAAAAGCTGGATGGAACAATCAGCATCGTTACGGCTTCAGTGCGAATCTAACGACTGCCTCGGGAATCTAAGATGTGAGAGAAGGGAGTAAAATCTGTTGAGAATTTATATTATAATCCGTCTGTTTGGGACGGAATACTTAGGTGATTATTTTGGTCATGAGTGTATAAAAGCTGTAGGTATGGGTGTGTATTTTAATTGTATATTTAGAATTCTCAATTTTATTAAGGTTTTTCAGGAGTTGGTTTTAGCGCAGTCAGTAGGTAGGTCAATTCATTTTTTGACTAGGTTAGCACTGACTTCAGAAACCTCCATCTGAAAGCCGGCCGCTTAAAAGAAAAGATCCATTTCCTAAGTACCTTCAAACACGCGAAAACCCTCAGAAAATAATGCTGACAACGCATTCCTCAGCCTTTTTCTACAATGGAGAAAGGCCGCGCCATATTTTAAATTCGGACGTTGAATGGCTCATATTTTACGGACGCTGTCACACGAACGAGGCGAAAATGTCCCTAATAGCGTTTATTGACTGATGGATGGACGTTGGAATTTATTATCAAAGATAAGGGAAGCCGTGTTGGTTAAGCTTGAAAGAAACCTAAGTACCTTTATGTAGCAGAGAACTGTGTTAAATAATATGTCTATGCAAAAGAATTATTGTAGAAAAAAACAAAATTATTTATTTATTTATTAGTGTTTGTGTAGTGGTATGTTTGTTATTTGTATACAAATTGTGAACTGGTATCAAACTTACATGCGACGGGATAGTTTTTTTTATTATGATTTTTTTCTTTGATCAATAGGCGAAGTGCCGTGAAGTAGCCGCTGGCTGACTCTTACCTCACCAACGGTCGTTTGGTTTCACAGCGCTTCGATAGATGGCGCTGTTCATATGACGCGCAAAACTGAATCGCGGTGTTATGATTCTCCGCGACTGACTAACCCCCCTCACGAACTCTAGTACAGTATCGCTTCTCGGCCTTTTGGCTAAGATCAAAGTGTAGTATCTGTTCTTTTCAGCTTAATATCTGAAAGTTCCCTCACTGAGGGACCAGTATATTAAACTGATTTTTGTAAGCTGACGGGATGTTCGGGGCTCGCTCCACTCCCGTCGCGGGTCGGCCCGGCATTGCAGTGCCGCCGGGATCGGCCCACATAATACCTAAACAAAAATATTTCTGGTGGGTGAGAACCGATGGAATATTTCACTATTTTCTCGTGACCTCCGTCTGTTCAGTAGACTTTATGCTTTTTAACCGACTTCAAAAAGGAGGAGGTTCTCAATTCGGATGTAATTTTTTTTTGTATGTTCTGGCATAACTTTGCTTGGGTAGTTTTTAAGTTAGCTTCAATAATACTATTTTTTTCCACTTAGTTTTAATAATTTCCTGTCACTGATATTTAGGTACAGAGGCCAGCACATCAAGCTACCCCAATCTTTCAAATTTCTTTGATAGATTTTCAACTTTACTGAAAAGGAATAAGGTTCACATTCAATTGGGAAATTTGACAGATTGGGGTAGGTTGATGTGCTGGCCTCTGTACATAGCAAGTAGTACAACTAAAAAATAAAAAAACAACCGACTTCCATAAAAACACTACAAAGTGATTCGGAAGTCGGTGTCGTTGGTTCCGCATTTTTGTTTTCTGACACCGACTTCCGAAATTTTAGTTATTTTTCATTTTGTAGTGTTTTTTTTTGAAGTCGGCTGTTTTTTTTTTTTATAAAGTTTTTATTAATAACTATAGCTGTTTCGTGGGCCTTATTAGCCTAACAATAAAATAGTCATTATTATAATGTATCGTTTGTTAAAAGCAGAGTCTAACATCCAGTCAAGACCAACATTTTCAAGCCGAGAAATAATAACTGACAGCACAACAACGCCACATTGTATCTTTCCAATAAAATTATGTACAAATATTATCATGTGCTTTTATAATATTCAAGATATGAGAACACAATACTGACATATCAATGTCAGCCTTTGAAATATACCCTTTATGTTCTCTTCCGGTTGTCTATCAAGACAGTAGACAGTGCTACGCCACGCCACTGACGTGAGGTGAGTGAGACAGTATAGCTACTGGCGCGAGTAACTTGCTCTTTGTTGTTCATACAGGATAATGGACGTGATTGTGGTTACATACAATCATGTTTATTATTTATGTTGGATCAAAGGGTTGATTAAAACGTTTAATATATTATGAAATAAGATAGATTAGATTGATGTTTGTAAGTGTTAGTGGGGATTAAGGATCATTTAAGCAAAATGGAAGTAATTATTCTCTAATTCCTTGTTATAATGAATATGTGTTCCGTCAGAACGTGTATGCAAATGTTTCTAAGTACATTATTTTTGTACTGGTGTCTTTCTTTTGTAGGGTTAAAATTCATCATCATTTGTTTAGCCTTTTCCTAAATATGTTGGGGTCGGGTGCCAGTCTACCCGGATGCAGCTGAAAATAAGTATTTTACATGAAGCGACTGCCTATCTGACCTCCACATCTTAACTGGGCAACACGACACCCCTTGGTAAGACTGGTTGTAGGGTTAAAAAGTCATAATCAAAATAGATAGAGATCGCAGAAGGCCGCCCTTTGTATGTTTTGCAGTGTTTAAAATGTTTTGTTATAGATATATTTTCTGATGAACAATAAAATATTATAATGTTAATAAATAAATATTACATTGCCAAATTGATACGACTTTCGATAAGACAGAAAATCTTTCTATTAATACAATCGTATAACCATTCACTATACCTAAATCAAGTTACTATGTAAAATAAAAGTCAGTAAAATTTTCCTCCAACATAAAAAATCAGGATAATTTACTGCAAAATAGACATTCCATAGAGGATAGCCTCTCATAAAACGATTCAACCATTAGATATAAAGGATACAAGAGGTTTTAACGCCGGCAAATTCGTTCCAAAACAGTCAACAAACCATTGAACTATGACCCTTATTTCCTGGCAAATAAGATTAGGATTTTAAGAGCAACGTCGAGAGATTGCAACCATTTGTCAGAATCTCGAGTCATTTAAGGCAATTTTTATTGCTTTACTCTGTCGAGATTGGTGGGAGAATGTACTGCATAAAAGTCTGATGTGTTGAGAAAATACAAGGAAAATCGAGGGCGAAGAATAATAGAAATTAATTTAAACTTTATGAAGTTTAAGTTAAGGCGGGACTTTGAAGGAAAATGGCGGCGCTTATTATATTGCAGAGCGACCTATGTTACTTTACTTGACGTCAGGAGGCCTACCATGAACTATTTAAAAACGATTCAAAAGCAAGACATTTCAGTTTAGGTTCTTAAACTGCATCGCTCACAGTCGTACCATGACGTCCAATACGCTCAGCGACATTTGGATTGTTGAAAGTGAATGAAGCACAGCAGCAGCAGCAGCAGCAGCAGAGATGTGTGTGGCGTTGAGTGTGTGTGTGTGTGTGGTGTGTGTGGTATGTGTGGTGATGAGTGGATGTGAGTGAGTGCGTTGAGTGTGTTGAGTGTGTGTTTGATTCGTTGCTGAACCGCGTTTGAAACGTTTCTGGTGAAAAAGAGACAACGCTATTATTTTATCAAATAAGTTTGTTTCGCGCACATTCATTTAGTGTTAGACACGTTCCGAAGCAAGCAACATTTTATTTGTTCTTAACTCAATATCATTACTTTATAGTAAAACAGACACAACCGCTGTTGTTACGGTAACTATTGTTACAATAATTCTTAGTCAAAGTAGATAATATTTATTTACCTTTTGCTATTTATTATACGAAAAAGATAAATCTATTAATGAAAGTGAATAAATGTACAACTTGCCTCGAGATTATGACAATAATTTCCAAGTGCTTTTTTTGTTGCATTCTAGTCGAAAAAGGAGAAAACCAAATGCGGTTTAAAAGGCATGTAAAATAGGTATTTTACACTTTAAAAGAAAGATTAAAGTACACTTACATTGGTTTTTGTAAATTTCCACTAAAAAACTTTATTTTCGTCAATAATTCACCAAACGTTTCAGTTTTTGTTACAGAAATAGTAACTTTTATTGAATCGCTTATTTTGACAGTTAGCGTTTCAGTTGAGCTGCTTTAGGGACGTCATGGTACCAAATACAGTACAAAATGAAATTAATGAAACCAAAACTTGCGACTCAGTTTGGGATAATCGCTGTCAGATGGCACGGCCTAAATTGAATCGTTAAACTGACGTCATGGTGCGAATTAGAAGAACAGTTCAGTTTAGGTCCTAAAGTGGATCGCGTTAAGAGCTCGTGGTAGGTATGCAGAGCTTTCGTAAGTTTTTCAGTTATCTATTTAAAATTTATTTTGTAAAACCGTGCTGTTAAATTCTATTGCTAATTTTAATTGAATATTGTGTTTAAAATTATTTATTAGAAACGGGTCGTTTGAAAAGTAATTAATTCGCAAAAGAATCAGTCGTTTGTAAAACACAGCCCCAGCTCCAAAAACGCCCTCCCTTTGCCGCTGTCAAACTGGAAAAAAACGCAAAGTAAAAAACTTAAAAGAAAAGAAAGAAAGAAAATACATTTATTTAGCACAGACTAGAAGGCACACAATACATACATCAGTTAAATACAAATAATAAACATCAAAATATCAAAGGTGTAAAGTCCGATGTAAGAAATTAGAGGAAAGTGTGCCTCACCGCTGCGCCAAAAAGGCCCAGTTCAGCAAAAATGCCAGACAACTAGGGCCTGACGCTGTTTATTACTTAGAAAATTTATTCATTGAACATCAATTGAACGCATTTCGACAATGGCTTTTAAATCGACATACATCGACTCCGATTCACGGTTAAAATTTTCACCACACGAATAAATTCATAAATTCAGAAAATAATTACAACTTAAAAATAATTTAAATTTAATTATCATATTATATCTCGCCTAGACTCGATACATTTCTGTTGACTTCGGCGAATTCTGAAAGTACAGAGGCCAGCACATCAAGCTACCCCAATCTGTCAAATTTTCCCAATTGTATAAGAACCTTATTCCTTTGCAATAAAGTTGAAAATCTATCAAAGAAATTTGACAGATTGGGGTAACTTGATGTGCTGGCCTCTGTACATTCTTTTAGTTTTTTTTTTTCCCTGAATCGGTAATACTACTGCCAATGAGAGCCAGTAATGAGCTTGTCAGAGTCAATTAATTGTCATGCCTTACTTGTTAATTTATTAATACAATTGAACACTCCGGAATAAATTCACTAAATGATGACGCTGTCTTCCCATACCTACTGTAATTTGAAAACATTGTAAAAGCCAACTTTTTTTAAAAGAGTACCTAATCGTGAAGTTTCTTGCAGGGTCTTCTCCATAGGAAACGACTGATTGGAACCGTGCACCTAACTTCTGAAGTTTCATAAGTGCCCATGTAGGTTTATGTGAAATAAAATATTTAGATTTTGAAGGTGAATAGAATACCGCATCTAAGAATTAAGCGGTCTCACAAAAAAACACGAAAGTCAACTTCGTTTTCTCATTACTGACTCGTTGTTTATACTTTGTCGAAATTTATAATAGAGTGTTGCTATAGGTCAGTCTAGGTACCTACTAGACCCTTCAGCATGTATAAATATATAAAGGACAATAGCCTATATTCCCCAATCTTTGACCAACGTACTGAAAAGCCAATAGGTTAACGCCGTTCTGGAACCATAAGAATATAATTGGTGTCATATCCTGTCGTTGAAATCTGAGGTTAGAAGATATAAAATCGCTCTTCAATTTCCGTGTGACCCGAACGATTCGATATCCAATCACCACCGGTACCGCGGGTATGACGTGAATAAGTTATGAGACCGATATAGCTGTTAATGGAAGGTAAGGAATAGAATCGGATTAGTAATTGGTTTTTAAGTAAACTTGTGGTTAAAAGTAGGTGACGATCGGACTCAGTTGAGTACAATCGGAGATATCTATGATAGTGTGTAGTCCTTGCCCTGTAATTCGTTCGTAAACCAACAACTCAGGAACGCCATAAGGCCAGTGGCCGAAGATTCGGCCACTTGATGGCTTCGGCCAACCTTCTTCTTTGGCCGAAACTGTATGAGACCGAAACTGGACTTTCGGTCGGACACTATGAATAATATTTGTACATACTCGTATATTCAGAAATGAAAAATAGTTGTTGTTAGAATTCCACGTTTCAAACATAGACTTATAAAAAAAGATGGACTCTGCGCCACGGATATCGAAAGTGAAGCACAGTTAGTAACGGGACCGTTTGTACAAACACGCCTCACGCTCACATTTACATCATTGTATGCCGACCGGCCGCCATTACATGACACGACAGCGTCAATCGTCAATTGCGCACACATAGATCGGTACGGTGCTTCACTTTCGATATGCGTGATGGCGCGGAGTCCATCTTTTTTATAAGTCTATGGTTTCAAACATAATGTTTCTTAAAATTTAATATTATAAGAGCTCTTAAAATTGTGCAACCATCCTAACAATATGGGCGGAATAACCTCTAGGCTTGATGTAGATAGTACAGTTGTAGTAAAGTTACAAAGTAGTTTGCAATGATTGTGTAATCTTTTATCACACTGTATATAGCTTTAAGACCTATGCACATACAACACGCAATATTTTTTTAATATTTGTGTCACGGCTCTGGGAGTTTTTTACGATTTTATTTCGTTTACTTTTATGACAGTTTATTTATAAAGCATTATCACAGGATTATTGGTTGTCTTATTACTGTCATCAGCAGACAACTGCTTCATTTCAGCAACTTTATGCACCTAACCAAAGCTGTCAGTCATTTTATTTGACCGTAAACGCCGTCGTCCTCCACATACTGTAAGCACTATTGAACATAGGGCTCCTGAATTCTTACTTGATACGATGCAGCGGTGGCGCGTAGTCAAAATGATCGTATTTGGTTTACTGATCAACATCAACTATGATCATTTTCCACAAAACTATGTACTGTTATAGTAAGCAAGACTAACAGAGCATCAAGTCCCACGCAAAGAAGGAATCGACAACCTTTGGGTTCAGACGTTCTGCTCTTAAATAATTCATGAGCGGCTACTCTCTAACCCAATGTTCGGCGTCTGAATATTGTAACGGGTAGTTACGAATTCAACCGGTTTAATGCCTGTGCTCGCCGGGTTCACAAAGGAATTGTCAGCGTTAGAACGGATAGAATTCAGCAAAATGTTGACGAGAACTGGGAAACATTTTATTTGTAGTTCTGTTTGTGGTCGAGTTGTCGATTTCATGCTGTGCGAGGAACTCTTGTGCAAAATTTCATGCTTTTGGACCCAGCAATTTAGGCTGTGTGTTTTCTGTCAGTTATTGAATGAATGAATACATGAATTTTATCAGTCCATTGGTTCAGACTTGGCACCACATCCAATATTGAGCAAAATCCTGTCCAATATCTGTCCAGGGCCGATACGCACATTGGAGCCAATGCTGCAAGGCTACATCTTGGGTCAAATTATGTCCAATGTGTGGCCTCAGCATGGGGGTCGATGCCCAAGTCGGACAAAGTGTTATTGGGTTTTTCCATCAGGAATTGTAGCAGCCCGGTGTCTGCATTTGTGCCCAGTTGATAGTCTTGATGACATTAGGCTCGCCTCCTATTACATGGGACTTAAACATAACTGGTGAAACCCTGTCGGGGATTTATTACCACCGTTATCTGTAGTCTTTTATTATTATGTATTTTGTGTTTTACGAACTGTGTCTAATTTAATAAGAACAAGATAACTACCTATTACTATTTTATAACAAGTCATAATATATGTCTATATAATGTCTATCAAAGAATAGTATGTCCACGAGAAGTAATAAAATACTCCCCTGAGTCGCCTGGATCTCACCAGTTTTAATTAGGATTTTTGTTTCAGGTTTAATGTGGGCCGATCCCGGCGGCACTGCAATGCCGGGCCGACCCGCGACGGGAGTGGAGCGAGCCCCGAACATCCCGTCAGCTTACAAAAATCAGTTTAATATACTGGTCCCTCAGTGAGGGAACTTTCAGATATTAAGCTGAAAAGAACAGATACTACACTTTGATCTTAGCCAAAAGGCCGAGAAGCGATACTGTACTACAGTTCGTGAGGGGGGTTAGTGAGTCGCGGAGAATCATAACACCGCGATTCACTTTTGCGCGTCATATGAACAGCGCCATCTATCGAGGCGCTGTGAAACCAAACGACCGTTGGTGAGGTAAGTGAGTCAGCCAGCGGCTACTTCACGGCACTTCGCCTATTGATCAAAGAAAAAAATCATAATAAAAAAAACTATCCCGTCGCATGTAAGTTTGATACCAGTTCACAATTTGTATACAAATAACAAACATACCACTACACAAACACTAACATATAAATACTTATATATCTACTATCGAAAAATAATGCGTAAAATTTTAATTGGATTGTAGCAGTTCACAATTTTTCGATAGTTTATAATCTCGCGAGATAGATTACAAACTAACGATGGTCATAATTATACGGTGACATATCCATATCAAACCGTGAACTTCAATTCATATATCGCTACAGGCTAATTCGCGTAACCAACCGGCTTTTTGTGTACGTACTTATAGCCCATCAGCAAACCATCTAAGTTGTTAACTTGTCTAACTCTTACCAACCAAAAATATAGTAGACGATACTGCTACAACATTATTCAACCAACCTAAATTTACAACGGTGCTATCAAGAAAATAAACAGCTAAATCACAGTACACCGACCACTTAACTACAATGGGTTCCTTTATCTTTCCTAATAAATTCCGACGTCCATCCTTCAGTCAATAAACGCTATTAGGGACATTTTCGCCTCGTTTTCGTGTGACAGCGCCCGTTAAATATGGACCATTCAACTTCCAGAATTTAAAATATGGCGTGGCATTTCCCTATTGTAGAAAAATGCTGATGAATTGTCAGCATTCATTTTTCTAAGGGACTTTAAAAAGGTTTACGCGTGTTTGAAGGTGCTTAGGCAACGGATGTTTTCTTTTAAATGACCGGCTTTTTAAATAGAGGTTTCTGAATTCAGTGCTAATGTAAACAGAAAATGAATAACCGACTCCTGAAGTCTGCACAAAAAATAAGTAATTGAAATTTCTAGTGTAGAATTATCCCATAAATAACTATTATACATTTAGAACTTAATTTAAAACTCATGACCCGAATAATCTCTAATTCTGTTCAAAAAGACGGATTTTAATTAAAATTCTCAACAGATTTTACTCCTATCTCTCACATCTCAGATATTTAAGATAAATCCCCGAGGCTGTCGTTAGATTCGCACTGAAGGCGTAACGATGCTGGATATTCCATCCATCTTTTAATGTGAAATTAATGCCCTTAGCTCGCTTAGATTATTCCGCTTGGAATTGTTATTAAGTTTAGAATTAATTTTCCAATTCTTTGTAGCAGCTTTATGTAAGGTTTTTCTAATTATAATCCCTGTGGTGTCTGAGCCTTAGTGTCTTTAAACTTTTCTGATTATTTTCTGTTCCTTAAGGTATTTCTGTGGCTTTACTTAATGTAATATTGTGAAGGCCTTCGACAATCGCCTCGTTACGCAATTACTGCGACCACTCGGTCGAAAGTCAAACGTAAATGTTTGGTCAAACTTTTTTATAAATAAGAATTTACTGAATGCGGCCATCTTTCTTGGAAGCTTCAAGCAACTTCAAGCAAATTCATCTTTTGACAAGTTTTTCTTACTTTCTCCGAAAGTGAATTTTAAGGAAACTTGAAATTCTTGCAAACTCAAAATTCAAACTTAAAAGCATTTATTTCAATTAAAGCATTTCCACTTCCGAATTTTCAAGAAGTCGGTCAGTCCGATGGAGAAGAATCGGCAAGAGACTCCATGGACACTCTTATAAATTATACTGTTACAAAACATTAGTTACAACAATAATTTGGTGGTTCATCTCGTCTCTCATCTTTTATAATAAAAAAAAAACAACCACCTCTTGTAAACTCTGCAATGATTCCTGGAGCCCTGACATCCATAACAAACCTCGTTGACCCTTCGCGTGATTGATTTTTGATTGAGTTTCGACTCATTACAGCGTGGAGTCCTTGTTATTGTCACAACCACTAAATGCCGCATGTATGCAGATGCACCAGTTTTCATAATTGATATTGCTAATAGAATAATTGATGTCACCTGCAGAGCCATATTATTTTAAAGCCTGATTTTGCAGTATTATTAGATTCGTAAGTAATATCAAAACGTAAATTACCTAAATGACAGCCGCGCTGAAAATATGTTTCGTTGATATCGTCACTAAACGATTATTATAAAGAGGTAAAATAATTTTTTTGTACGATGCACTAAATCTATAGTGATTACAAAAAATATTTCTATTAAAGCCACACACGTAAGAAGATGAAGTCGCGGACAGAAACCAATTTGCTAGTAAATAACTAACTTGATTGATTAATTTATCTTTTATGGATGTCAAAATGTATTCGGTCATTCGTTCGAAGCATGCTCCGGTTGTTTTATATTACTTTTAATACTATTTTGTATGCTTTTGTAAACATTTTATATTACCAACATATCTTCAAGATAATTATTACTCTTGTATCTTTTATATTTCGCACTGGGCTAGTTAATTATCGACAATCATTATAAATAATACAGGGGATGCTCCCAGGCAATTTTCCTGCCGTAATCCCTACTCCCTAGCCGTTAATCACACCCACGGGCGATGAAAAGGATTTTATTCTTTACCTTTAATCTAACATCTAGGTATTTATGTCAGTAAATGTTTTGAAAGCGAACACTTTCGATCAAAAATAAAAGGCGGCTAATCTCAACGGTGACTAGCCAGTACGAAGTAGATATAATAGTGCACAAGTGTGTGAGATACAGAAGGCCTGCACATAGAGGAGGTTCCTCTGGATCTCTAACCAGTATTAGCTTTGGAACTTATCATCCATACTTTTTAAAAAATCAAAAGTAACATATAACTGGTTGTGGTTGTGGTTCTGTTGTATATTTGACAGATTTAGGGTATATAGAGGTAGCTTTGGAATTGGAGAAGGAGAACAGTTTGTCATCCTGGATATCTACATATATCTATAAAATATAAACCAAAGTCGGGTTAATTACATCATTTATAACTCAAAAACGGTTGGGCCGATGTTTATGATCTTGATTTGTTGGATTTGTCTCCGCCCCGAATAGCAGAATAACTGGGACAAATTCACGATTAACTTTCTCATAAAATAGTTCTTATTGATTCTGAGGCGGCACGAAGTTCGCCGAGTCAGCTAGTTTGTAATAAATATACGAAATACACTCTGACGAAATTGCCGTCAACATCTAGTAAATTATCCATAGAACATATTTTTAATTACCGGACAGTTGAGAAAAACGATTTAGGACAGGATAAAATAAAATCATAATAACATTTTCTTTCACCTGTTTGCATATCATTTCATTACGGAACCCTGCCAGCCGTATATTTATTCAGGCGCGAGATATCGTGTTGGTACTTGGCACACTAATGAGTCCTACTACACTCTTGTCCACTGAATAAAACCCGGATTAAGTACGGTCAGCAGAAAAGTTTCGATACGAAATTTTTTATTTGGTTATGTATTTCATTCATGGTTTTTTTAGAATGGGCAAAGTAGGTAAGGGCTTTTTTAATGTACTGTAGGAGTAGGCGGAGTATCTAGAAGAATAATAATAGCACTTACTAACATAGGGTCGCAGCAAAATTACTTTTTTAATTAGCACATTATATTATATGAAATTACCTATTCCTCAAAACAGATCTTCCGTAACGCACCTTAACATCTACTAGTTTGACACACAAAGAAGATAAAATGAATTCAATCTTTAACAAAAAGTCAACGGTGCTGTTCACTTTCACTACTACTGACACAACAACAAAACATTAGCTAAGCATGTACTATTTATCTATTTATCTATGCAGTATTGTTGTCTCTATGGATAAGCTACCGTAGTCCACTAACGTGCGAGCTATAGGTATTCACCACGTGTGACTTGCAGCTATGTGAACCCATCTGTTCTACATAAAGGCAAGTAAGGCAATATGTAAAATTAAATAGTGCATTTAATACAGACATCAAAGGCTCATCTCTGCACAACTCTTTGGAGAAACAGGGCGTATGTGTTTTCGTTTAATAGCAACAAAAATAATGTTAATTGAAACTATTGTTGTTTAAAAGGGACCACCCTTTAAGCAGCAATAGTTTTTGTCCCTAATAAATAAATAAATAAATTTCATTCTCCTTCCTTTTTGCACTCCGTACATTTCATTCAGTATGCCCTCATTACGATACGCTATGCCACACATACAACTAGAATCAATAGTAGACACCTACAATCTACATAATATTCGCGACGAGTTATAAATGTCGCAGGTTTTTCATAAAATTTGGTTGTTGATCAAAAACCTAGGTTTTTGATGAAAAACCGGAGGATGGCACATTTTAAACTCAATTTCATCATAAACCTGTAACAATCCAGATTTTTGATCAAAAACCTAAACTAGTTTGGGTTTATGATACAGTTCTTGTCAAGATCACGGGTTTGCTTTATTTTATGACAAATAAATCAATTTAAATGAAATAAATAAAACAATCCATCATCATTTGCAATTTAGGTGATTTGACAAATCCCATTAAAGAAATCTAGTGATTTGAACAAATCCTTAAATTGATTCAGTGAAATGAAAATAAAACATGTGTGTACTTCGGGTAACATCGGTTGCATGGTTGCGGTCGGTTGATAGGCGACGTAGGATGCAAGAGCGAGCGAAGGGCACCCCGAGGCTGGGTTGGGTTAGGTTACTTTAAATAAACCCTTTTCACAGAAATCACTTAGCCACTAGTTTATTATGTAAATCATTGCACAATTCCATGTACTCTGCTACAAAGATCTTTTGTCACTCGAATAACGTTGACTGGGGGGCGCTGTTGGTAACATTTGTGCAATCATTGTTTTGTGAAATCTATTTAAAAACAAGATGGCGGCGTTAGTTCCGATTTTAGCCACGCGCCAAAATAAATTGTATATAGAAATAAATCAAAGTTTTTACAAGAATATTGTGATTGGCTAAATATGAATGTGTCGATTTAATTAAAGTGATGAGCAATGTATTCAGGAAAATGCGAATCAGCCTGGGCCGTCTCGCGGAGGACGTCCCAAGAAAGATTTTTCAGATCATTTCGGAAACTTCCCCGTAAGAAAATGAGCGTAATGTCCACTCTGGTTTATAGATTTACTAGTTGCGCGCCGCGGTTTCACCTGCATAAGTGTCGAACCCGTGGGAATATCGGGCTAAAAAGTAGCCTTTGCTAACTCCATACAAAATTTTATCAAAATTGGTCCAGCTGTTTGAGCGTGAAGAAGTAACAAACATAATAATATAAACACACACACTCACAAACTTTCGCCTTTAGGTATAGGTAATATTAGTGTCATTACGAGTTTAGCTTTATTTTTAATTTAGTTAGTTATTTCGTAATTTATTGTATTACTCATGTTTGTAAATAAATTGTGTTTTTTTCTCTTTGTAACAATATACATGAAAAGCTTTGCTTCCTTAGTGAGAAGCATTTCTCAACAGGGGACAATAAATCTTAAATATTTATTTATTCAACAAAATGTAAGTATGTAATTTGTATTACTTAAATATAGTTTCACTAAACTAAAAATAAAAACAACCAACAAAACCCAAAAACAAAGTTGCGTAGTTATAGGTAGATAAGTATGGCTGCCATTGTTCGGCGCTTAGACTACGGAGCCGCGATTAAATTACTGGCACCTCAATGTGGTAACAGGGTTCATTGTCCAGGAATCAGGGGTGCCTACCTAGTTACCAACAGTACAACATATGTAGACCGTATCGTCACATTCCCTACTCGTCCGTGAAAGCTGTTTCAGTTCTACAAACAATCTTACCTACTACAACTAACCATATTATGCTGAATTTCATAATATAATATTATAGATGTCGCAGCCAACTGGTTAAATTAGCCGTTCAGTTAACTGCCTGGTCTTTAGAAGTAGTGCTCGCCTTGCTTCGCTCTCTCATCTCGCACGCGGTTGATCACAGTTCTAATCTAACCTAACCCATTTGGTCGAGGTGCCCTGCCTTAGTTACTGCGACCAATTCGGCTCGCGCGTGATTGGTTACAGACTTCCAACCTAAACTGTAATTGAATATTATTCAGGCCGTTAGTTGAACGGCCGCCGCGCGCCGTTTAGTTAAAAGGCTAGGCGGTTAACTGAACGGCTAATTTAACCAGTTGGCTGCGACATAGATATAACTAACGGTATTATCCTTACATTTAGGTACTTATCCGCTACCATAATAACGCATGAATTACTTACCTCAGGCAATAAAATGAAATGAAAAACTATTTTTAACCCCGAAAATCTACGAATCAACTTAAGGAAATGGCTCGGAGTACCTACTTTAGACGATGGGCTATATTTTAATACTTAAGTCGTTCATGTCATTCTCAGAAGTATTTTATTATCCGGGATTCCGGGCTATTTGACTGGGGATGGGCCGCGCGGATGAAGCCCGGATAATAACGTTATGATTGAATCCTTTGACGGTTTAGATTTCCGGTCGTAAGACACAAGACAACGCGCAGCCTTTAGGTACCTACTTCAAGAGTCGTGCCATTTGCCAAAGCCGATCCTCATTTGTTTTGGTGTATAAATAGGCTCGCCCCCTTTAAAATGGGACTTAAACAACTGGCGGCATGTGGGTGCACCACGTAGAAACCACCTCTGTCTAAACCGTGTGTGTAAATTGTGTGACGTTTCAACTGTGTTTTATATAATAAGGTGCTATAAAAATTTCTGCCACGGCTGCAATGGGAGACAGTATTCTGTATATAGTTTACAAAGTTAGTTAGTTTAGTCAGCTAATTTCTGTGTTCATTCACAGAATAGTTAAAAAAGAGATAGCAATTGTTTCATTGACGAAGCGACACATCGCGCGTAGGTACCTAGTTTGTGAACCACGGTATACAGAATAGAGTACCTAAATGTTTATTTAATCCGGGGTACAAAATTTCTTACTTATTTCTTACTTTTTTTTTACTGTAATGTATGGGTATACAAAATACTGTCTCCCATTGTAGCCGTGGCCGATATTTTTATAGCACCTTATATACAAGACTTTGTTGATTCTACCTTAGAGGCAAATTGATACGGGACTGTTATAACGATTAGGTATAAGATACCTACTAATTATGAAACCACTTTCACAGTAAAGTTAAAATCATTTAATGGTTAGACAGACTTCGCAGCGCATCGGAACTCCAAGTCGACAAGTTGTAAATAGTGCAAACTTAGTTACCTGCGCCTGACGTCTCTCAGTGCACACAAACACAATCAAATATCTTCCGAGATCGCTGAGTACTTGCTATCGTGCTGGAAACATATAGCCCGGGTCTGCTAAATAATCGCTGCAGGAAATTGCTCGCGCAGTTGTAATGCTTTCGCTTCTAGCGTCTCAGACGGATTATCTGTTGTGTTTTATCTATAATATGTATGTATTTACAAAAGAAAATGTATATAAGTAGTTTATCAGCCATCTCGTTACCATAACACAAGCATTAGGTTGCTTAGCTTGGGACTATATGGCGTTGTGTGAAATGTCCAAGGATATTATATTATATATATTATATTATATATCGAATCCGCTGTTTCACATAACCACTAGCCGGTTTACAAAACAGTTCCGTTACCTATATAAAACAGCTGAATGACTTTTAGCGTTTTTCTATATTTTCTGAACAAACACAAACACACAACAACAGCGTTCACGCTGTTTTAAATAACATTGCTGTACTACACACTACTGCTGTGTCACAGTTCTAACCTAACCTGAACCAATTGGTTAGAATGCCATATCTTGGTCAGCGACTGATTCGGCATTAGAAGCCACACTAAACGCTTATTGTGACTGCAGATACGCCATTCTGCATTACGTCTAAACGTGGGTAGGTAGTTTTTTTGTCAAACGTACCTAACTCAATGACAATCCAGCACAGAGCATGTAACCTTTTAGAATCCAGCTCAACGTTGTTCATGCAGCTGTTTTGTAAAACGGCTAGCGGTTATGTAAAACAATGGATTCGACAACCCATCTACGATATGAAAGACCACGTAGAAGCTGCCCTACCGTCGGGCTGTAGGTAGGTATCTCTAGACTAGATTGTATCGAAACTTAACTCACGTCGCGTTAGCTCAATATATTTGTTCTTTAAACGCTTACCAACGCCAGGTGAGCAAGCTTTTGCCTGCCAGTTCAGGTTTTCAGGGTAGGGTAGAGATAATAAGCAACAAACTAGTAAGTTTTTGTAAGCTGATCTTGGCTACTGAACCCTAGGAAGTTATATGGCTGTAGTAACGTACAATTTTCAGTTTCTATAACGCTCACGCTCCACATTTCCCCTACTATGTTTCCAACAAGAAAATTCTCGGTTGAATGCCGTGTATAGGTACCTCCGCGATGCGCCTCGCCTTGGTTGGAAACGTAAAGACAGCTAAATATAAACGTTAGGTATAATTAATTTGCTCGAGTGAGCCTTTGTGGTTTTTCGTATAGCTTATCTCATTCACAAATATTGTTAAGGGCGGGGGGAGGGGGGGTACGGGTATTAAGTTTTGAAACTACGTGTCACATAGTAAGACCTGGGGGCCATATCACGCAAGTCATCTGTTTGACAGTTTCATACCTAAGTATATGTCCCTGAAGGGTTAGGCAGAGGTGCACCTACCTATAGCATTTTACGAATCTCCATACAAAACTTTAATACAGATGAAATTGCGTGATATGAATGGCCTTTTTAGGCCCCCTTATCGTTTTATAATGTGCAAGTGGCATTCAACCTTAAGGCGATAGGTAAAGTAATCAGGTACGAGGTCAAAAAAATATTTTGCAATTGATATTTTAAAAAACTGGAAACCGGATTGTCGATTTATATGAACACAAATGTGCTGCTTAGCAATTTTTTTTTCGCGATTTAATAGTCTCAGAGTAAAAGTTACGTAGTTATTCATAAGACCGCGTCCTAATAAAAGCAATCGTGGCGCGTAAACGCATGAGCATAGGAGGATCCTAACATAAGTTTGTGCAAACTTTTTTTGAAAATGTGCAACAAAGGACATCATTCAGGTTTCGAACATTTTGTACCTTTATCCCATTGTTTCTTTAATTTTTTGGACAAGACCTCATGCTCAACAGTAGCGCTTGCGACCACTAGACCATAGACTATACACTTATAAACTGAGACACTAGACCAACGAAGCAGTCAGGTGTTAAATCTTGTAGAGGAATATAAGAAATCTAGTGCTAGTAAAAAAAAAACTATAACGTTGGTTGAGCTTCTTTACATTTAGGGAGGGCCCCATCCCTTGAATTTTCCTCGGGCCCCAAACGGTAGGGATAGTTACGCCACTGGTGTCATATGAACGTGACGATCGTGCTCTACTGTCGCTTACCTATATTAGAACATGGGGTCGACCGCAGTAGCAGTAGGTAAGTTGATGTTTCCAAATAGAATTTATCATAGTTAATTTTTTTTCTCAACCAGCGAAGTCGGGTTTTAAACTCTGTTCGTGTTCTAAACTAGTCAGCCAATTACTAATATCAGCTCACGTTAGGTACATAGGTACCTAACCTGAGCTGATATTAGTAATTGGCTACCTACATCTTGATAACGCAATTCCGTTCAGTATCAGTTCTCCACCGTTTCCAAATCCAATAATCTCATAGATTTGGGGACTCAATTACTTGCTGCCCTAATACTTTAAGTTAGGTAGGTATCTGTCTGAAAATTCTTAAGATTACGACTAAATTGAGTAATTCAACAGGCTTTGTTCGAATTCCCAATAGACTATCGTATACCTATTCTAGTAGAAGTTCCGGCAAAAGTGTTACAAGTTTCTCCATTTCACTCCACTGCCGCGTGCTTACGGTACGGCTAGTAGCCGTTGACTTCGTGGCCTGTGTGGATGTTTGGGGACAACCGGGATAAAAAGCCTTACCAACTAATTAGGGGAGACTGGGTACAGTTGAAACAATATTGCTTTGAGCGCTCGTAGCACAACCATTTTGAAACATAACAAACAACAAAACACATAAAATGAGAGAATAGACTTTTGTCTTCAAATACATCTCAGAATTAGAGGCTCAACTGCCATATTTACTAGATAGGAAGAGTTTAATAAAATAATGTGCCACTGTTTCAACCGTACCCATACCAGGGGCGGTTGAAACAGCGATGGGGATCAGTTGAAACATAAACAAATAAGTAATAAAAATCAGTTTCTTTATTCATAATCAACAAGAAATAGTTAAATTCTAGTATGGCACCATTTCTATCAGTCTTAATCATTGTTTCGAACATAAAAAGAGCTCTTCTGCTCCGGTTTAAACTTACTTCCTTGACAAATAGACCAAAGAAAATATCCGCACAGCGGATCAAATATTTTGACAGTTTAAATTCCTGGTCAGGGGTAAATTCGGTTGTGGATTACATACCCCATACTAACATCAGCCTGGTTACCTTCTTTGATCGCTGCATCTCTTTTTTCTTGTATCGCAGAAGAGAAGAATGGTGAACTCCGTACATCTCTGCAGCTTTTCGTAAAGAAGTCCCTTTTTTGACTTCTTCATACGCTGATACGTTGATTTGATACGTTGTCTGGGCATCTAGTACGAAAAAAGCAACGGTTATCATTGTTTCAATCGTACCCACAATAATTGCTTCATCCGTCCCCATACCCCTCAACTGCTAATAAAAGAAACATAGCGTCGAAACAAAACAACATAAACAAAAATGAATAACGGTTTTCGAACCTTTAAAATCTAAAAATAAAACAGAAAATAACTCAAAATGCAAATGCAACAAACAACAAACAACAAAGTAATTTGAAAAAGAAAACAATAGAAAATACTTACTTTTTGTCGAAAAAATATAATAGGGTCCCCTGGAAACGTACAGAGCGCGCGAAGTGCAACGCGTCCACAGAGTACTTGAACGCGTCACTGTGATTCATGTCCGGACTCGCCGGCCGCGTCTCTCTCCCCTTGTAACCCTCACCACACCGCTAATAGTTTACGAGTTATTAGCGTTGGTTTAACCGTACCCTGCTGCAACCGTACCCAGTCTCCCCTACGCCACCAGTTCCTGGCAGTCGGATTCACCCCGCATTATACGGCAGGCGATGATAAGCAGGAAGTACTTACGCCTTACTTCTAGAGTGTAGGAGTAGTAGAGTATCGTATGTGCCAAGCGTGAGTCTCTCCTGACCGCCAAGCGAGCCTCGCTGAGCGAGTAGGTACTCTTTGATAGGATAACTCTTATCGCTGGGAAAACGAGTACTGCGGCGGCGCACGCGAACAGTCAGCGATCAGCTATTAATATGTAGCGGTATCTACAAACGCCACATGTGAACTAGACAATAAATCCTGCACCTTGTAAGCAGAGTTTACCGCGCAACTAGCATAAGTACCTACCTACAACGGCCTGATATACATCATCGGGCAGTTGCCCGCCAGATACCACCCGTCTGGTCGGAGGATCCTCCCTTTTCTATGGAGGATGAGTGAACTTTACACCCTGTTCCTCATACCTGTATAAATATTATGTATCTCTTTTACTTACCTACAATCTGTTGTGCGTTTCTTGAGCGAGAAAATCGTTCATTGTCGGCCTGGTGCGATCATCGAGGTGCCTGAGATCCTGTCTTCTCATACCTACAGCACTATTTATATTCAATTGTCATCAGCAGGGAAGTGACCACATTATATCCTTGTTTAGTGTTTAGGGTAGTTAACAGTCAATGAAACAAAGAAATTACGTCCTTATCATTTTATTCTCACAAGAAAAAACGTTAACGGATCTCTTAAAAATTACAATAACGAAAAAATTATCCACAGCTAACAAATGCATAGCTGCATAATACGATATATTTACAATTAAGCTCTTTGGCTTCTAAAAAGAATTTACAAAAAAAAAACTTTAAAAAATCTTAATAATCTTGCGAATCAAGCAACGCAACATAACATAATTTAAAATTATTAATAAAATTTCAACAGAGGACTTAAATAAAATAATTTTAAAATACACTATACAAAGTGCCCAGAAATTCTAATGTGATTTTTATACAAATGTGTCGAATACTGCGTCGGTAAACGATTTTCATCACTAAATGTACAAACAAAACAATTTTTTTCTTACTTTCATTAAAATTAAAATTAATTAATTTTGTTTTATAAGTAACATTTACAAGACATGTAACGCTTTAAGTAAAACGAATAGATAAGTAATATTAAATTTTAGATTTAATTGTACAAAGCCCTCTTAGAGATAGCCAAGAATATTCTCACTGTAACGTTTAAAATGTACAGACGCCAGCACATCAACCTACTACAATCTGTCAAATTTCTTTGATAGATTTTCAACTTTATCGCTAAAGCATAAGTAAGGTTCAAAGTTAATTGGGAAAATTTGACAGTTTCGGGTAGGTTGATGTGCTGGCGTCTGTACAATCCAGACCGTGGCCTGAGCGAACGAAATTGGCCTGAACAGCGAAATATTTGAAAATGAATAATTTTGACATCATGACAACCAGTGGCGAGATAGTAGGCTATAGGCACAGACAGACGATTAATAAAAAAATAATAATTAGAGAAAAATGCCCATGAGGTCTAAAATCCTTGAATTCGTTTTGCATACGTCAGGCCAAAGATATCTTCAGGCCACGGCTTGAGCAGGCTGTACCACAATTTGCAAACATAAAATATTTTCTTTAATAAACTCTCCTAAAAACTGGCTGAGGCAGACTGACGTTCCGATTGCTTGAATGCAGCTCGCATTGTTCATTCGTGTTTTAAAAACAATCACTTATGGGTCAGAGAGCAACACAAAGGATTTTTAGTTTCCAACACCTGGACTGTACCAATCGTATGTATTTTAATAAGAGTACCATATGTATGTGGGTAGTAATATTATATCATAGATATAAAATGTATTATGATTTCAAAATTGAGTACAATAAGATACTAAAATACGAATCCGTTCAGTCCAAGTATTAGAATAATCCGAAATACCAGTCCAAACTCAAGCCAAAAAAATATAACCTCCAATTGCAACTGTTATCAGAATAAACAGAAAGCACAAACATCTAAAAGATTAATTCTAAAAACGCGATAATATTACAGTGAAGTACTTTACAAATTGGAAATTTGACAATAGTCCAGGAGCTTGTGATGCATGAATTTTTATTAAGTGTACTCTAGCTCCTGGCCTATAGTCGTGAAGCGTACTACCTAAGAGTAGGCACAGAAGGATCAGTACATTTTGGTTTATTAAGGGAGACCTTAAGTATATCACATCGACTATTTAGCCTTTAAGGTGCTGAATAATTTACAAATTGGAATGTTAATTGTCCGTGATTCGTTAACTTTGATTTGAATGTTTATTTAGCAGTAGCGCTAAAATATATGTTGATTTCAAAAACTAAATTTTGCTCAGTCATAAATATAGATTTAGGTATTTGACTAAGCACCTTTCTAGAATAAAATTACTAAAATATTCAAGTATTTTAGTCACTTTACTCTAGAAAAATGCCTAAGTATATATTGAAAATGGGTCAGGAATTAATATTTTATAGCTAAAAAATTAAACTTACTAAAATTGTGTGTATGTGTTTATCGAAAGTATCTGCACTACAATTTATATCAAAGATAATGTAAACCCGTAATACGTAATGCCCCCGGGGGTCTCACAACAATAGACATTTTTCTTGTCGTTACTCAAAGATTACCAGTATTAGTGAAAGAACCACGGACGCCACACCCAAAGGCTCTAGGGTAAAGCATGAGAAATTACCACTAAATTATTATCCTATACTCTACAAATAGCATTGAGCTGAGATCTCGCTTCTATACGATTAGTATAACATCTATGCTAAACTGTGACTTTATGTGGAAACTTGGTTATAAGTACCGGCTTGGTAGGTCACTGAGGTAAGGTTGATATGGGTTTTGAAAGCTGTGAGAGAACTGACACAATGTTGCCATATCAGAGAACTGCTAAACTGCCACAACAATACCATATTCAAATAAGTGGTTAGCATTCATGTCCGGTTATAAAGTTAATTTCAGTCCATCAATGGTATTTTTTTCACAATGTGTTCTGCTTAGCGTATATACCAATAGCAAAAACTTCAAACATCTTTGGCCCAAAATTCAGCTGCGCGAACTCCGGTCACAGACGCCATGTGAAAACCAGACTTCAAAATCCATGCTGGTGAAGATTTATCACTAATACTACATCATTGAGAGGAATAATACACCAAAAAGTTAATCAAAATCCATTGATTGCTACTCCATTCCCACTGTCTGCAACAACCATATCAATATTTCCCTCAGGTTTTTTTCACAGATATTTGTTTGTTAATAATCATAATTATATTAAAACTTCGACTAACCGAATTTTGCTAACACCCGAACATCAATATCCCTTTAACAAACGTCTGACCAATACAAGTAAATCAACACTTGTAATATTAAAATCCGTTTTCACAAAATCCGTAGATCCGAGTCAGCAAAATCCGTAAAATCTCAGCCTAAATCGGTACTTATTTGGTACTAACTCCGCAACGCCACGTAGACTAGTTGATCTAGATATATTTACGTATGCCCGTTAGCATATTGGCTATTATATTACTTCGGTAGCACACTATACTGTAACACTATTGTAACTATAGACATTTAGTTCATATTGATAAGAAAATAAAGTGTTGAATATTATATTTTAATATAGACAGCTTTGCAGTACAGTTGAAGTGAACGCTATGTGAAAATTATGGGGAAAATTCAAAATATTTTGCCGTAATATTCATTGCGTGTAATTTTTTATTTTTATTGAAAATTATGTGTTCCTAAAATGCAATTGGTACCTACACTACGCAACTAGAAAAAAATTGCATTAAAAATTTGAACTATTAACACACCGGATATGTAAAACTGTAATACGTAATGAAACACAGAACAGATCACACACACAGACACAGATTGTCTGAAAACACTTATTAGCATTTTGCTACGATAGCTGGAGTCCTCAATTTTGAAGACACCAATATTTGTCGTATCGTATTTGTATGTGCATACAGAAATGAGTCTTCAGAGAATACAATAAAGTGAATTTTAGATTGTCGTGCCATCATTAGTTCTGTTACCGCCGATAGGAGCGCTAGTAAGCTGTCATTTTTATTGTACAAGCTAATAAGTGTTTTTAACCAAAAGTATTTCTGCTTAGTGAACTAAGCATGAAGACACTAAAAACGTACATAATTTCAATTACACTAACAATTTGTCTAATTTAATTAACTTTTTAAATTGACAGACACGGAATTTTAACTAATTTCGCGAAGTTTTTTTTTTTTGTTAAGGAAGAATCAGAGATTACATCAAATAATGTACCGTCAGTCGTGTGTAATATGCATACGTTTACATATTAATACACTACATGTATTATACAAAAATGTGTGAAGCGCAGTTTTGTAAGCATAGTGTACAAATAAGTACTTACATTATAACTTTAGGTATACGAACTCTTTGTCGTATCAAATTAAATGCCTTCTTCATGGCAATTAAAATACTATTATTTTAATAAATAATCTCTCTCATATTAATCAATTTTGCTTTAAAAACAAATTTGGAAATAACAAGATAATAAAACGAAGAAACTTGCTTTAGTAAGCGATCTGCAAAATCACTGGGCTGTCACAAAAAATATATTTATATCATAATACTAAATGTACTGAAACATTTTGTCAATAAATAATCAACAATTTTAAATAACTTACAAAACTGCAGCACACACGCGAATCAAGTATAAATATACCATAACGGTAACAACGTTCAGTCATAATATCAACAATTATTCAAAACCGACAATTAGATGTAGAAAAAACCGTATTACACTACGCTGCCGCACTTTCCATTCGTTAGCGATAGATTTGGGCCTAAAGATGGCCGCCCTAGAGTGTTGTGTGCAAAGTTGGCAACACTGACATTGTGATCATAGCCGTTCATGTATTGGTTGTTCTGTAAGCCAATCAGGAGCTCAACAAGGGCTTTGCTCGCGCTTTGAGCGTTTAGCAGCTCAAAGATGATGCAATTGCATTCCGGTTCTGGGTTCTTGAGTGAGCTTTTAGTGCTGGAATTGGAACTAGTTGAGTTGGTTGCCGAGCTGGGTGTTGAGCTGTGCGGGGGGTTCGGGTGCAGCGGGCAGGTGAGCTGGAGAGTCTTGGGGAACTGTGTGGGGATACCCGACAGGTGGTTGGCAGCGGCGCGAGCGTAGAACACGCACGTGTGGCCGTCTGCGTCCGGGTAGTTCGGGTTGCCGTTGTGCTGCGGATAGGAAATTTGATAATTAGTATATTGTGGTCATTATTTTTTTCGTAAATTAACTTAAATACTAAGATGAGATCTTTATTTTTGTTAAAAATTAGTTTTAGTTACTGATGTGAGAAATGACTTCACTTTTTTTTTCTATGGCTGAAATGGTTTTTGTTCATATGTTTGCTTGACATGGCGTCGGTGTCGGGTCATTCCTGTGTGAAATTAAATGATATTTTGAAAAAAAAAAACGGGCGCGGCGGCGGCACGGCCAGCGCGCGCGCCAGGCCCGGCACGGCGCCTGCGCAGCGCCTCGATGTACTGATACATACCCATATGAGCAGCTGCGCCGCCGCCAGGTGTCCGGCCGCAGCCGCGGCCCGCAGCGCCAGCGCGCGGTCGTGCGGCGCGGGCGCAGGCCCGGCACGGCGCCTGCGCAGCGCCTCGATGTACTGATACATACCCATATGAGCAGCTGCGCCGCCGCCAGGTGTCCGGCCGCAGCCGCGGCCCGCAGCGCCAGCGCGCGGTCGTGCGGCGCGGGCGCAGGCCCGGCACGGCGCCTGCGCAGCGCCTCGATGTACTGATACATACCCATATGAGCAGCTGCGCCGCCGCCAGGTGTCCGGCCGCAGCCGCGGCCCGCAGCGCCAGCGCGCGGTCGTGCGGCGCGGGCGCAGGCCCGGCACGGCGCCTGCGCAGCGCCTCGATGTACTGATACATACCCATATGAGCAGCTGCGCCGCCGCCAGGTGTCCGGCCGCAGCCGCGGCCCGCAGCGCCAGCGCGCGGTCGTGCGGCGCGGGCGCAGGCCCGGCACGGCGCCTGCGCAGCGCCTCGATGTACTGATACATACCCATATGAGCAGCTGCGCCGCCGCCAGGTGTCCGGCCGCAGCCGCGGCCCGCAGCGCCAGCGCGCGGTCGTGCGGCGCGGGCGCAGGCCCGGCACGGCGCCTGCGCAGCGCCTCGATGTACTGATACATACCCATATGAGCAGCTGCGCCGCCGCCAGGTGTCCGGCCGCAGCCGCGGCCCACAGCGCCAGCGCGCGGTCGTGCGGCGCGGGCGCAGGCCCGGCACGGCGCCTGCGCAGCGCCTCGATGTACTGATACATACCCATATGAGCAGCTGCGCCGCCGCCAGGTGTCCGGCCGCAGCCGCGGCCCGCAGCTCCAGCGCGCGGTCGTGCGGCGCGGGCGCAGGCCCGGCACGGCGCCTGCGCAGCGCCTCGATGTACTGATACATACCCATATGAGCAGCTGCGCCGCCGCCAGGTGTCCGGCCGCAGCCGCGGCCCGCAGCGCCAGCGCGCGGTCGTGCGGCGCGGGCGCAGGCCCGGCACGGCGCCTGCGCAGCGCCTCGATGTACTGATACATACCCATATGAGCAGCTGCGCCGCCGCCAGGTGTCCGGCCGCAGCCGCGGCCCGCAGCGCCAGCGCGCGGTCGTGCGGCGCGGGCGCAGGCCCGGCACGGCGCCTGCGCAGCGCCTCGATGTACTGATACATACCCATATGAGCAGCTGCGCCGCCGCCAGGTGTCCGGCCGCAGCCGCGGCCCGCAGCGCCAGCGCGCGGTCGTGCGGCGCGGGCGCAGGCCCGGCACGGCGCCTGCGCAGCGCCTCGATGTACTGATACATACCCATATGAGCAGCTGCGCCGCCGCCAGGTGTCCGGCCGCAGCCGCGGCCCGCAGCGCCAGCGCGCGGTCGTGCGGCGCGGGCGCAGGCCCGGCACGGCGCCTGCGCAGCGCCTCGATGTACTGATACATACCCATATGAGCAGCTGCGCCGCCGCCAGGTGTCCGGCCGCAGCCGCGGCCCGCAGCGCCAGCGCGCGGTCGTGCGGCGCGGGCGCAGGCCCGGCACGGCGCCTGCGCAGCGCCTCGATGTACTGATACATACCCATATGAGCAGCTGCGCCGCCGCCAGGTGTCCGGCCGCAGCCGCGGCCCACAGCGCCAGCGCGCGGTCGTGCGGCGCGGGCGCAGGCCCGGCACGGCGCCTGCGCAGCGCCTCGATGTACTGATACATACCCATATGAGCAGCTGCGCCGCCGCCAGGTGTCCGGCCGCAGCCGCGGCCCGCAGCTCCAGCGCGCGGTCGTGCGGCGCGGGCGCAGGCCCGGCACGGCGCCTGCGCAGCGCCTCGATGTACTGATACATACCCATATGAGCAGCTGCGCCGCCGCCAGGTGTCCGGCCGCAGCCGCGGCCCGCAGCGCCAGCGCGCGGTCGTGCGGCGCGGGCGCAGGCCCGGCACGGCGCCTGCGCAGCGCCTCGATGTACTGATACATACCCATATGAGCAGCTGCGCCGCCGCCAGGTGTCCGGCCGCAGCCGCGGCCCGCAGCGCCAGCGCGCGGTCGTGCGGCGCGGGCGCAGGCCCGGCACGGCGCCTGCGCAGCGCCTCGATGTACTGATACATACCCATATGAGCAGCTGCGCCGCCGCCAGGTGTCCGGCCGCAGCCGCGGCCCGCAGCGCCAGCGCGCGGTCGTGCGGCGCGGGCGCAGGCCCGGCACGGCGCCTGCGCAGCGCCTCGATGTACTGATACATACCCATATGAGCAGCTGCGCCGCCGCCAGGTGTCCGGCCGCAGCCGCGGCCCGCAGCGCCAGCGCGCGGTCGTGCGGCGCGGGCGCAGGCCCGGCACGGCGCCTGCGCAGCGCCTCGATGTACTGATACATACCCATATGAGCAGCTGCGCCGCCGCCAGGTGTCCGGCCGCAGCCGCGGCCCGCAGCGCCAGCGCGCGGTCGTGCGGCGCGGGCGCAGGCCCGGCACGGCGCCTGCGCAGCGCCTCGATGTACTGATACATACCCATATGAGCAGCTGCGCCGCCGCCAGGTGTCCGGCCGCAGCCGCGGCCCGCAGCGCCAGCGCGCGGTCGTGCGGCGCGGGCGCAGGCCCGGCACGGCGCCTGCGCAGCGCCTCGATGTACTGATACATACCCATATGAGCAGCTGCGCCGCCGCCAGGTGTCCGGCCGCAGCCGCGGCCCGCAGCGCCAGCGCGCGGTCGTGCGGCGCGGGCGCAGGCCCGGCACGGCGCCTGCGCAGCGCCTCGATGTACTGATACATACCCATATGAGCAGCTGCGCCGCCGCCAGGTGTCCGGCCGCAGCCGCGGCCCGCAGCGCCAGCGCGCGGTCGTGCGGCGCGGGCGCAGGCCCGGCACGGCGCCTGCGCAGCGCCTCGATGTACTGATACATACCCATATGAGCAGCTGCGCCGCCGCCAGGTGTCCGGCCGCAGCCGCGGCCCGCAGCGCCAGCGCGCGGTCGTGCGGCGCGGGCGCAGGCCCGGCACGGCGCCTGCGCAGCGCCTCGATGTACTGATACATACCCATATGAGCAGCTGCGCCGCCGCCAGGTGTCCGGCCGCAGCCGCGGCCCGCAGCGCCAGCGCGCGGTCGTGCGGCGCGGGCGCAGGCCCGGCACGGCGCCTGCGCAGCGCCTCGATGTACTGATACATACCCATATGAGCAGCTGCGCCGCCGCCAGGTGTCCGGCCGCAGCCGCGGCCCGCAGCGCCAGCGCGCGGTCGTGCGGCGCGGGCGCAGGCCCGGCACGGCGCCTGCGCAGCGCCGCGATGTACTGATACATACCCATATGAGCAGCTGCGCCGCCGCCAGGTGTCCGGCCGCAGCCGCGGCCCGCAGCGCCAGCGCGCGGTCGTGCGGCGCGGGCGCAGGCCCGGCACGGCGCCTGCGCAGCGCCTCGATGTACTGATACATACCCATATGAGCAGCTGCGCCGCCGCCAGGTGTCCGGCCGCAGCCGCGGCCCGCAGCGCCAGCGCGCGGTCGTGCGGCGCGGGCGCAGGCCCGGCACGGCGCCTGCGCAGCGCCTCGATGTACTGATACATACCCATATGAGCAGCTGCGCCGCCGCCAGGTGTCCGGCCGCAGCCGCGGCCCGCAGCGCCAGCGCGCGGTCGTGCGGCGCGGGCGCAGGCCCGGCACGGCGCCTGCGCAGCGCCTCGATGTACTGATACATACCCATATGAGCAGCTGCGCCGCCGCCAGGTGTCCGGCCGCAGCCGCGGCCCGCAGCGCCAGCGCGCGGTCGTGCGGCGCGGGCGCAGGCCCGGCACGGCGCCTGCGCAGCGCCTCGATGTACTGATACATACCCATATGAGCAGCTGCGCCGCCGCCAGGTGTCCGGCCGCAGCCGCGGCCCGCAGCGCCAGCGCGCGGTCGTGCGGCGCGGGCGCAGGCCCGGCACGGCGCCTGCGCAGCGCCTCGATGTACTGATACATACCCATATGAGCAGCTGCGCCGCCGCCAGGTGTCCGGCCGCAGCCGCGGCCCGCAGCGCCAGCGCGCGGTCGTGCGGCGCGGGCGCAGGCCCGGCACGGCGCCTGCGCAGCGCCTCGATGTACTGATACATACCCATATGAGCAGCTGCGCCGCCGCCAGGTGTCCGGCCGCAGCCGCGGCCCGCAGCGCCAGCGCGCGGTCGTGCGGCGCGGGCGCAGGCCCGGCACGGCGCCTGCGCAGCGCCTCGATGTACTGATACATACCCATATGAGCAGCTGCGCCGCCGCCAGGTGTCCGGCCGCAGCCGCGGCCCGCAGCGCCAGCGCGCGGTCGTGCGGCGCGGGCGCAGGCCCGGCACGGCGCCTGCGCAGCGCCTCGATGTACTGATACATACCCATATGAGCAGCTGCGCCGCCGCCAGGTGTCCGGCCGCAGCCGCGGCCCGCAGCGCCAGCGCGCGGTCGTGCGGCGCGGGCGCAGGCCCGGCACGGCGCCTGCGCAGCGCCTCGATGTACTGATACATACCCATATGAGCAGCTGCGCCGCCGCCAGGTGTCCGGCCGCAGCCGCGGCCCGCAGCGCCAGCGCGCGGTCGTGCGGCGCGGGCGCAGGCCCGGCACGGCGCCTGCGCAGCGCCGCGATGTACTGATACATACCCATATGAGCAGCTGCGCCGCCGCCAGGTGTCCGGCCGCAGCCGCGGCCCGCAGCGCCAGCGCGCGGTCGTGCGGCGCGGGCGCAGGCCCGGCACGGCGCCTGCGCAGCGCCTCGATGTACTGATACATACCCATATGAGCAGCTGCGCCGCCGCCAGGTGTCCGGCCGCAGCCGCGGCCCGCAGCGCCAGCGCGCGGTCGTGCGGCGCGGGCGCAGGCCCGGCACGGCGCCTGCGCAGCGCCTCGATGTACTGATACATACCCATATGAGCAGCTGCGCCGCCGCCAGGTGTCCGGCCGCAGCCGCGGCCCGCAGCGCCAGCGCGCGGTCGTGCGGCGCGGGCGCAGGCCCGGCACGGCGCCTGCGCAGCGCCGCGATGTACTGATACATACCCATATGAGCAGCTGCGCCGCCGCCAGGTGTCCGGCCGCAGCCGCGGCCCGCAGCGCCAGCGCGCGGTCGTGCGGCGCGGGCGCAGGCCCGGCACGGCGCCTGCGCAGCGCCTCGATGTACTGATACATACCCATATGAGCAGCTGCGCCGCCGCCAGGTGTCCGGCCGCAGCCGCGGCCCGCAGCGCCAGCGCGCGGTCGTGCGGCGCGGGCGCACGCGGCGGCGGCACGGCCAGCGCGCGCGCCAGGCCCGGCACGGCGCCGCGCGCGCCCGCAGTGCGCAGCGCCTCGATGCCGGTGGCGACTGCCTCGCTGCTTAGGAAGGCGCGACGTTCGTATTTTAGGCGGATCCACCTGCAAGTAAGAAAAATATTTTTCATCCTATCTATTCGAAAAGAGCCGAAAGATTCCTCGATAAATGCAAGCAAAATGGGTCATACCGGCGCACTTAATAACAGTGACGAAATGACTTTTGAATTTGGAACACTACTTAATTAAAAAGTTTGAACGCAATTCACTTCGATAAAGTCCTGACCAGTCATAAAAAAGCGCACCTGCCGACGCGGCATTGGTTAACCACATTAAAAAAAAATACGCAGGAACTTCTTAATACTTTTTTTTATTACTTATTATTAAAATGATATCAGACAATTTTAATTTGATTTAAACAAATTTAATAAAACATGAGTTCTAGCAGTGAAAGTGAAATATTAACACCAGAGAGTGTAAAATTAAACGCACAAACTGACAATTTACTACCAAACAAATCGAGAGATAAAATATCTAAAAGCCTATGAAATTTTAATTACATGGAAAAATGAAAAAGAAGCAAATTAATTTTCAGAAACTGTATTTTTTAGCATATTTTCAACATTTAATGAAGACCAAACAACCTTGTACTCTATGGAGCATATAAATGTTTATCACTACTAAAAGAATCTCGTATTTATTTTTCTTATAGAGGGGATGAAATGAGGAGATGAAAAGCAGAGTGTGCCACACGGTACCAAAATTATTTAACCTCGAGCGACGTACTTTGAATACCTCGCTATGCTTAGGATTCTACTCTAGAATCCTTCGCTTCGCTCTGGGTTCAAACAATCATTTTCGCCCTCTATACATTATTTTGGTGCCTTACGAAGTTATAACACAATCTAATACAGAAATTTCACCCAACCAAATATAAAAGGCGAAATACGCAAGCTAACCCCTAACTTCAGCTACCACCAGACAGCTTTTATCGAAAAAAATATCAATGCGTTAAGACTGCACCGAGCAAAATAATTCAAAACGGTCGTCACTGTTTAAGTGATATAATCAATACTATAACCATAATTACCATAAAAAATATGTAATAAACACCACACCGATTTTAGTTGGCAAAAATATACGCAACGTACAAAGGTCGAAAATAAATTCAGTCGTCCACGGGAGCTCGGAGAGTGGTCACGTCTCATCGTGGAGCGACGTGCCGAAAATTATGTACGTATACCTTGCCGCAAATAGTTGAATAAGGTAAGTCACATTTTTGTTTTTTTACCGACTTCCAAAAAGGAGTAGGTTATATGTTTGACTTTATGTATGTTTTTTTTTTTGTATGTTCATCTATTTCTCCGTCATTTGTGGATCGATTTCGAAAATTATTTTTTTGTTTGGAAGGGTATACTCCCAAGGTGGTCCCATTGTCAGCAAGTTGGAATCTGATGAGAGGATCCCATTGAAATCGAGGGAAACCCTCAACTTTTTTTGGCAAACCAATAGCGATTTGGATATTTTTTAGAGTAACTTGAAGAGTATACTCCCAAGGTGGTCCCATTGTCAGCAAATTGGAATCTGATGAGAGGATCCCATGGAAATCGAGGGAAACCCTCAAATTTTATTGGCAAACCTATAGCGATTTGGATATTTTTTAGAGTAACTTGAGCATTTGCTCTCGGAAATCATCATTTGGTAAAATGGAGCTGATGATGAAGACTACAGACGGCCATCGGAACTAATCAATGATAAATATTTCACGGGTTGCGATTCGATTACTTTAATATGGTTGCTAAGCAATTTATGCTCGTCACAATGCGTGTGGTGATGGAGTGGAGTTCTCCAGGTTCTTACCAGGAGAACTCCTCAACAATTAACGTCCCAGCATCGGGAAAAGCAATATTTTGTAAAAGGTGATGAGCAGTTGACGTTAGGCTATTGTAACTTAGATAAATTACAAACTCTCTCACTAAAAAGTGAAAAATAAAAACTTTTTTACAAAAAAAATAACCAACCGACTTCCAAAAAAAACTACAAAGTGATAAATAACTTTTATTTCGTTAAGTCGGTGTCGTTGGTTCTGCATTTTCGTTTATTGACACCGCCTTCCGAAATAAAAGTTATTTTTCACTTTGTAGTTTTTTTTGGAAGTCGGTTGTTTTTTTTTTTTTAAAGTTTTTAATATTATGACTTATATTTATTATGTAGTACCTAAAATTTCCTTTTTTTTCTGTTTACATATTATGTCTGTAACATTTTTCCTTACTTAAATATTTGTTTTAGTAAACATGGGAAAGCGGAAGGTAAGATATTACTAAGATAGTTCTCATAAAAAGTACGTATTTGTATTTTGTGATATTAGTTCTTTTTAATTACAATTTTTTCTCAAACATTCGATAGGGGTGTTATTGTATGTGTATTCAGCTGCATCCGGTTAGACTGGAAGCCGACCCCAACATAGTTGGGAAAAGGCTAGGCAGATGATGATGATTCGATAGGGGTGTCGTGTAATAGGTTTTTGGGGGTGGCGATTGCAAATTAATTTTAGTTTTTTTTTTTTTATTGTGAATTTATTTAACTTTTAATCTGTCCCAATAAACAGTAGTAAATATATTCTATACTACTGTTTTTTTAAGGCGACGCCGACCGCCTAGTGGCGTCCTCATCGTTTGTTTGCTTATTTATTTTATATTAGAATGAAAATGCAGAAAATAAGCACGTTAAGTTGTGCTCCACAAGATTATACGTTAATATTATTACGTACGGTAGTTTTACATTGTTTAGTTTTATTATAATCATTAAAACAGATAATAGTGGCCACTACATAACAATAAACTAAGGAACAGACATTTTGGTGTAGAAGGCATTGAACTTTTGTATTAAACTGCTGATTTTTTTTCGTGATTTCAGAGTTGGTCCCATAGTGAAAGTTGTTCATATTCATGGGTAGATAGAACATCCTGTAAAAATTTCGGTAAAAAAAAAACGGTAATAACTATTTTCCGCGCGCCTTATTCGCTCGGCGCAGTCTTCACTTACACAACATTTCATTTTATTATTGCAAGCGTTATTTACCTAGATAAGTACGTTAGTTTTTCGAAGCTAATATTGATTTTTAATTAATTTTAATTTTTTTTTCTGTTTCTTTCCCGATTACATTTTATAAATACATAATAAATCAAATACACATATAACTTACCTCTCCTTCTCCTCTCGACTAGATGTAGCCATGGGTTTCACGTGACCTCTAAAGTCAGCCTCCCATATTGAATTCGCGAGATCATTGCCCAAAGACACCATTACACTCACGTGGCTCAACCTAAAATATCAAAATGAATTAACTTGAAAAACAAAATTCTAACACAGTCAAAGCATAGCCCAACTTCCAAAAAGGAAGATTGGACAAGTAACCTTAATCTCTTTTTGTGTTTAATTTTCTTGCAAAGTGCTCGACCATGGACTACACAGCATAATAGCACTGTTAACACACAGCCTATGTCACATAGGCCCAGTGCGGGTCGGTACATGTCACGACTCTTCGAATTTTTTATCAAATCAAATCATATTTCAGGTATACACCCATATAAAATTTAACCAGATTACAAATTATTTATTCCGGTTCCTTCACGATGTTTTCCTTCACCGTTTTGAGAGCAGTGGTGATGAAATAATTTACACAAAGTAAAGCGCCTGTCTGGGTTCGAACCGTGAGCCGTGACTCGTGTGTCACGGCCGTTACTACTGTCACACAGAATAGTGAAGACAGAAAAACGTCAAACATGAACAGAGTGCTAACTCTCGAATATAATTCCGATAGATCGACATTGGTCAAACGTCAGTTGGTCGAGTTAAACGTCAGCGATTGGCTATACTCAGTGAGTCCAGCCAATCCCAGACGTTTGACTGACAATTCCAATGTCGACCTATCGGAATTATATTCGAGAGTAAGCACCCAGTGAATAGAATTCCGCCTACAAATACTGCATTATCTAAAGTTTCAACAGTATCGACAACCCGCACTTGGCTGTGTGGTGGATTACAGCCCACTCCCTCTCACAGTGAGGAGAGCTGAGTCCTAGCAGTCGGAACAATAAAGGCCGATTATGCTTATAGAAACAGTTCAAGAAGTATAATACTCACGGCCACTCATCGAGATCCAGCGAGCGCACTCGCGATATGTGCGAGCCGAGGTTCCGGTGTATGCCGGAGCACTCGATGCAGATCAACACGCCCAGGTTCAAACTCGCCCAGTCAGGATCTGTAATACAAATACATGTTATGAGTTAATGATGGGCAAGTTTTTGTTATCAAATAAAGCTACTTTATTACAAAATTTAAAATGTTTTTAGAACGAAATTCTTCAACGCGGATTACGGTATAGGAGTAAACTGATAGAAATCGCCACGTAAAGAAAATGCCTTATGCCCCCGCCATGCGACGTTCTTTATCTCTGTCTCTTTCTATAATTAAAGAGAGAGAGAGAGAGATATATATATATTTTTCATGATTTTCGAGGTGATAGTGAGGTTAAAATGTGCGCCAATGGAACTTTGTTCCTGACGACGGTCCCCCGACCGCACACGTTTTTTTTTTGTGTTAGATTGTTATTATCAAATCTCTAAACAATATAGGAAAAGTCTAATAACCTCGTTAGCGTAATGGCTACGCGTCGCGAGTTCGACACTCACATCAAATTTTCTTGTTCAAGGTGTTTGAGTATGTAAAATAAGTGTCAACTTCATGCCACTATAAATCCTAGTGCCATAGAGATAGAAAAAATGAAGATAATACCTACAACTAAAGTTCACGACTGTCTGTATCACAACGGAGTAGACTTTTATAAAGAGCTGTAACGGTAACCATAGTAACGCACCTGCAGCACCACAATCGCAGCACTTGTCATTTCCATTCACTCTACGGATGTAGTACGTAGCTCGCACGTCACCCGTCGAGTTAGCTCCCGTCGGCATCGGTTGTCGGGACGTCTGTAAATACAACATACAATAAAAATTATTATAATGACCATTTATCATTTACGTGTGCCTGCAATTGCGAGTAGATAACAAGAAATGTTGATCGTGTATTCATTATCCGGTGACATAGGTTTATTTACCCCTCAGACGAGCCATGAAAAAAGTGGCTGATTCAAAGTGTGTTTTAAATAATTTGTTTCATTACATTGTTATGGCTGGCCAACAAAGTCAAACATGCGAGAGGGATCTGCTTTTTTTTATATGATAGGTCTTCTTTTTTAAAATCAATTTGTCCATCGGACTACAATAGACATAGACAACCCGTTTTCTATCTTTAGTGTTTTAGGCTGGCTTGTCACCGGATCTGTACGAGGAAGTCGAGCGGTCAGCCAGAAAATAACCAACACTATAAAATGTAGCTATTCTATTGGTTATTTTTAGGCTAGTCTGTAATTTAGTGAGTCTACTGTTGTTTGAGGTTAGGAAGAAGATTGCGTGTCTCACCCGGCCCTGCAGCGACGCCAGTATCTGCGCCTCGACAGCCGCCACCCAGGCGTCGCGCTCGGCCGCGGCTGCGCCTGCGCCGGCCGCGCCGCACACCTCCCAGCGCCAGCGCTTGCCGTCCAGGCTCACTATTGTGAACTCGCATGATGTTGCGTATTCGCCTTCTGGAATTGGAGAAGGAAAATTAATATAATAATATGATGTGAACTTACACATGATATAACATACGAAAACAGCACGCCTGTATGCCCTGAAAGGTTTCCTTAAATTAACTATATTTTCAAGAGCGCTATTAAGAAGTGCTGTGACTGACACGAATGGCTTTGCGCCACGAAAACTGTACTTTTATATGTGCACAGACTTAAATTCCAAATAAGACAAGCTTTCTCACAATTACCTAGATAAAAAATGATGACAAAGGGTATTTTTCGTACACGGACCCTTAAGAAGATAACTCAGAAGCACATACCTTCATCCCCATCCTTCTTAACCCCGCTGCTCTTCATCCGCCGATGCCTCTTCTTGACATGCGGCGTGTCCTTGTCCTGTCCGTTAGTAGAGCCGACCTCCGCCTCAGAGGCGAGGGACTGCCGGCTGGTCGCAGGCTCCTTCATCGTGTCAAATGCTGACATTAGCGCCTTGTCTGTCGCTCGGGTGGGTTTGTCTTTGTACCCTGAAAAGAGAGGGTTGAAGTTAGTGGATTTTAAAGGTAGGTTAGAGATTGGTGTTGTTTTTGGGTGTTTGCAGGAGGGTATTTTACTAAATTCCAACCATGGGAATCGTTAATGGTGAAAGACAGGGTCAAAGGACCATTTAAAGGGTCTTGGATGTAAATAAAATTCGGTAACAAGGGTATTCATAGTAATTAGCGTTGAATATCGACATGACATAACGCGCAAAAGCTACAAGAAAGCAGCGAAAATTATTTTCACTAGAAAAAAAACTATTATGGACAATAATCTCTAAAGTTATTTCCAAACGCCGTTTGACCAAGTCAAGTTTTCCCTCCTTATTCTAAAATGCTTAAATGCAGGTTCAACCCAACATTTACAAATTGTTTGTGGCCAGTAATTCTTCTAAAGAGTTTTCTTAAACAAGTTGGCATGTTACCTAGACTTTGTTGAGTAGTGTATTACTGTCACACAACAAAATCATAAGTTGCTTAACACTCACCGAGAGACAGTCCTCCAATACTATCATGTATATCTAAACTGCTATACCCGTTGTACCCCGGCACGGTCGTGATGATGGACTTGGAGCCGCGCGGCTTCTGTCCTGGGACTTTGACCGTCACGTACTGAAGAGATATCTCTTTGCCGTTGACGTCTTCCATGTAGTCCTGGAAATTGTTAAAAATACTTTTAGAGAAGGGGAGATCAGTCTTCTATATTTTAATGTTTATCAGTAGGAATGGACTGCATTAGAAGCGAATGAATATTGATGTAATAATAAAAGTATTTTAAAAGAAAATCACAACTTACATGTAAGCTCGGATGGTAAGTCAGCCTCCCATCATCGCACAACGTCACATATTTTTTTTTCCACTCCTTATTCAGGGCTTTACTGCTTTTCTTGTACAAGTACCCCTGCTTCAAAGGGATCGCTCTACCAGACCCTAGCTCGCCGTTCTTCAGTCTATCATCCCCCTTTTTGGAAGGAGTGAAGAGATTCGATCTCCTTCGAGACTTTCTCGACGTCGTCGGCGTTGATGACGGCGTTGGCAAATCCTTAGAATCTTTTGGTGGCTGTAAGTTATCAAGACAATGTGGCGCAGTAAATTTCACGTTGTTATTCTCCGTTGCTATGGAAACGAGGCCTGATGAGGAGCCATGGCTGCCGAGTGAGTTGCCCCATCGCGATGACGTGTCAGAACCATTCGTGCTGTGTATTTCTACAACGTGTGTTGACGAGATTCCACTGCTGTTTGAAGATGCGTCGAAGGACTGCGCGCCTCTGTGTAAGTGGTGGGATGAGGCCGAGAGTGTGTGGTGACCTCGTGGTAGGGAGTCCTGAAACAAATACAAAGATTAGGTGATTAAATTAGCATTTTACTCCATGAGTGGTGATGCTTAAATCTACATCCAGAGGCGCTCCCTGCCGGACTGCCGCCATGGGATCTGGAGGCGATAGTCCTCGCGCGCCTGTATGAGTGGCGCGCGGAGGCACTACGCCGGGGGGAAAACCCGCTGCCGCGGCAAATTGCTGCGGAGCGGACGGCCCTCCGGCGCGATCTCATGGCGGCATGGAAAGCGCGACTGTCGCAACCCAGCGCAGGGCACGCCGCGATAGCGGCGGTAAGGCCCCTCTTTGAGGAGTGGCTAGAGAGGCGTCACGGCGCCCTCACCTACCGCCTGACGCAGGTCCTCACCGGACACGGATGTTTCGGGAGGTTCCTGCACATCATCAGGCGGGAGGAAACGCCCGGGTGTCACCTCTGCGAGGATCGCCCTGAGGACACGGTGGAGCATACGGTGGAGGTCTGCCCCGCTTGGGCAGAGCACCGCCGTGTCCTCGTAGAGGCGATCGGCAGCGGCGGCGACCTCTCGCGCCCGGCCCTGGTCCAAGCCATGGTCCGGGGTGAGAGGGAGTGGGAGGCAGTCACCTCCTTCTGCGAATCAGTCATGCTAGCGAAGGAGGTGGCGGGATGGGCGAGGGAGAGAGCTGAGAGAGCCGCCCGTCCCAGCCGCCGCGGTAGACGCTCCGGGCGTCGGGAGCCGCGTGACGACTCCCGGCCACCGTAGGCGCGGGCCTGCGGACGGCGAGTAATGGGTAGCTCGCCGTCCGATCAGGATCAGGCCCGTGCCGGACGGCGCGTATGTGTTCCACGCGCGCCTCAAAGAGATGTCAGCATCGAAGGAGGGGCCCGTCAGGGCCGAAGCCTGCCGGGGCAGCGGGATTGTCCGAAAGGGTTACCGCTGCCCCGGAATACAAAGGGCTAAGGAAGGAACACGGATGGGTTTTAGTCAGTAAGAGTCTGATGCCCGTTTTCACCATCGTTCCCTCAAACACTCCTTATCTAAGGGTCCCTTACCTTAAGAGACTCCTTAAATCAGCCCCTTACCTAAGTTGGTTTTCACCAGATTAAGGGATATTTATGTAAGGGCCACTTACTTAAGTGACAGTTTTCTTTTTATCAGGGAGTCCAAAGTTCGTACTTTTTCAAAAAATTACCGATTTTGTATTCCATTGATAAATCATGAAGATTTTATTACGTAAAATAATATGACGAAATACAAAGACAACATAAAACAAACATGATTACATTTAAAATACATAAAATATCACCAATATTTATATTAAATTACTGATTAATTCGTGTTGTCTTGTCTTGTAATAGATATTACCTATACCTATTACTATTTTATGCTAAAAAATGTCAGAAAAACAGAAAAGAGGGCAATTTTTGTATTATTGATTTATTATTTTTTACTGTGTTTAGTTTGGTTTGTGATCTTCCTGTACGAGTCGCAAAAATATTTTTTCTTTCTTTCTAAATTACAACAATGACGAAAAAGAGAGATTAATAAAATTGGTCATAGACCATAAAGACCATAAAATCCTTCGAGGGGTAATGTATTTACGTACAATAAGTATCATATGTTGTTGTATTAATTATTTAGACCTTTAGACTTTTAAACTTCCAGATAAGTAAGTAATTACCTATTTAAAACTAAATTAATATTTTAAATTGTACAACTTCTTTAAGCATGCGGAGTTTACCTGTAGGTAAGTGATTGTTGCACTATTGCATTAAAATTTTTGCATGTTACTTTTAGCATACAACCTGTGTAATCAATCGTTGGTAAACCAATAAATAAATAAATAAAATAAAATTTATAAATAATGACAAAATATTAAATAAAAAAACAGATGGACAACAAAGAAGGAATCAAAAAAAAAAAAATACCGACTCTCTTATTTGGCCGTCTGAATAAAATTTGATTCGTCACTAAATCCAGAGTTTTGATAGCATCTAAACACTCAATAAAATCATCAATTTCGTAGCAATTATGTACGTTCAACAGCAAAATAAACGGTCACTTAACGCTAAGATGCCGAATATCGGGTCCCTGTATTTAAGGGATCCCTTAGGACCATAAGTGTCCCTTAAGTGATGGTGAAAACGAAACTAACCCCTAAAATATCTTAAGGGCCACCCTAAATTTAGGGAACGATGGTGAAAACGGGCATGACACTCCCTTCCGCTCCACCCAGAGCGGGAGGGGTCATTTGATGATTTCCCATCCTAAAAAAAAAAAAAAAAAAGAGGCGCTCCCTGGGCAGAACCTAAGGCCCGCTAACACCTTGATTAACAGCTACCACGCTATGAGCTATTGTCATAATATTTTAGTTCGTGTCGTTACGAGGCACAGTGTGGGATTTGACCTTAGTTGCGGACACTATCATTTTATGTTGGATTTAAGTAGGCCTAGTCATCCCAGACCATTTAAAGTAATACTTTTTTGAAAATTTCAATTAGATCTGCAGATATTTTTTTTTTTCATTTAAGACGTGGATTTTTACGAAAAACGTTTTCAGTCATATTTCCCGAAAAAAGTGATATTTCTTTTTGTAAAAAAAATCAAACCATCTGCTAGTTTACAATGCTACTAGTGTGAAAATTTCAATCCCATAAGTGCAGAAAAACGAGAGAAAAAAAATAATTTTAAAATTTTGAAAAAAAATTAATTAGAAATTATCTATGTTATTGTCGCGTTTTTTTTAACAAAAATTCAATAGGATTATGTTTCTACTAAATCGTGACAAAAATCCATATAACTAGCTTGCGCGATGTTGGAGATATTGCGTTTCTAAGGTTTTTTATAATTTCTATGGAAATAGGGTTGTCATAAACTTAGAACTTTTTTGTTGGGTAGAGAGGGTTTTTTTGGAATAGATATCATCTTAAATAGGTATTCGGTCGCTGTGTTAATAAAAAGAAAAGGATGTTTTTTTTTCGGCCAAACTTGTACCGAGGTACAAATTACAAATGAAATTCCTTGCAATAAATTGTGATAGTAGCAGTATTTAAAATCCTCCAATATTCGATTGATTAAGAAATAAGAGAATGTAAAAAATCACTACCTCACATCGTAACTGCGTTCAACGAAACGTTCATAACAGCAGTGACAGCTGTCAAGTGTCAAACTATTCCAATTGTCAAAATAAATATTATGATTCCGGTTGTTTTAGACTACAATATTGAATATTGTATATTATAGATGCATTTTATATTAATTAGTCTGTGATCACATCAGTCTTCATTCCCCAGCGAATACATTTCATCATCGATAAAACGATGGAGCCATTAATATAAAAATGGAATGGAATTGTACCATATAGGAGGCATGGACCTCCTATCAGTGACGGTCATCGGTCTATAAAATGTTGTATGACAGTCCAAGGGACCTAAAATGTGTATTTGTTCGTTCTACATACCCATTCCATCTACTCTTTGATTCTACGATAAATACACGTTGAGTATCTGGTATTCAAGGGCTCTGCTCATCAACATTCAAACCGCCGTTTAGGTATTAAACTATTAAACAGTTGGTTTATAAATGTCAAACTCCTTAAGGAAAGAATAGCCAAATCAACAATTATGAAATCACACACGAAATAGCACTCCAAGAGATGGGAAACCAACGAACGAGCCGAGGAACCGAAGCGAAACGGAATGATGATAAGATGTTATTTATTGGTAAACAAAACAACTAATTAAAAAAAATAGATAATTATCGGCCCTGGAGCACAGTCTTTTGGCCTTTCAGAAAGCTAACCAAACGCATACAATATCTGAATCAATTAATGTCTTTTTTAATTCTTATTCGCTAAATGTTTCACAAAAATAATGTTTTATATAACCAAAAAAACTTTTTTTAATACAATAATAAGATAATATTCAATATACTTTTAGGATAATTTCTTTATGTTACTTTTATAACATGAAGTAACGAAACGCATCTTCGGAAAAATATAAAAAGAGATTGCCAAATTAATTCATGGGTTGCAAGTTATTAATATCTTTGAACGACAATTTCATGTGGTACAAATGTATAAATAAATCCAATATATTTTATTTCAGAATCTGCAATTTTTTTCCTGTATTTCAGTACTTTTGTTCTTAAGGTACATTGTTTGGCCACAGTTGTATGAAAAAAGAAACACCTCCTTTAGGTAGATATAGTATATTAGCATACAGTAAGTAGCTACCTACATTTACCAATCATCTTCATTATCTGATTGTATTAAAGTTGTATTAAAATAAACACATAAACGCAATTTTAAGGAAAAAAACTGAAATCAGAAAATATTAATAATGCTTCAGACATAAATAAGTACATACTATTACATTACGCGACCAACTTACCTAAAGGACATCATTCATTTTGGACCAAAAACTGAAAGTGTCGGCCAGGATAAAAATGTGTAATATTCGGATAGAACTCACAATTCCTATAATTTTTTACTACGACACCAATTCTGTGCGCCCTTTGGATACGGTGTTACACACTTTTAAAATACAATAAAAATGTTATTATGAAGTTGTTCATACATTTGATCATGTATATTTAATTATTCATACTGTGTATGTCCTTTTGATGTGCAATAAAATGAATTCTATTCTCTATTAAGAGAGTATTTTCATCATTGATACTCTACGCGCCGCACAGATAGAGCGTCACAATTCACAACAAGTCCAAACCTGTTTTTAAGCAGGTACCTGGAAAATCACCGGTTTGTCCCTCCCCGCCGCAACTACTGTACCCCGCGTCACCCTTCTTTTGTTTGGTTCAGTTATCCATGCGACTCTTGTTACATCGGACGGCTAAATCGCGACTTGCACTCCTCAGTTAATATTGTTATTCTTGTTTGTTGTTATTTGTTTATACACAATTATGTATTTCGTGTCGTACGCCTGTCGGTGATCGTCGAAGTTATACTTGGACTTCCCGAGAATCATCGTCATCATCCCGGCTAGCATCGATTTTTAAAACCAGCGAAGCCACTTACTCGCGAATCCTCAATACTGGCAGAGAAGCACTACTGCAGGACTTTGTTCCTATTCACTTAGGCTTTGACCATATGACCCGGGAAGATGTAGCACGGAGGAACCTTATGATTCCTGAAAGAATTTTTGGAAACCCGGAGAGTCCTACCGACGAAAGAAAAGCCATAACAATTGTCGATGGCACTTACATATATATTCAAAAGAGTTCAAACTACTTTTTTCAAAGGAAATCCTATAGCAGCCACAAGTTCAGAAACTTATTAAAGCCGTTTCTGTTTGTCTGTTGTGACGGGCACATCATAGAAGTTTCTGGTCCATACGCTGCTACTTCTTCAGATGCGCAAATAATGCTTGATATTGTACAAAATGAAAATGATTATGGCGACGGATTATTTCAATGGTTTTACCGAAATGGGGACGACCGTGGCTTTAGAGATGAAATTTCCACCCTTGAAGGATATGGATACACCGCTAAGATGCCCGAGACAAAGCTCCCTGGGGACACGCAACTTACGACAGAACAAGCTAATAAGTCGCGACTTGTTACTATTTGCCGATGGGTCGTAGAAGTCGTAAATGGTCGATTTAAAAGAGATTTCCGGCTGCTGAGACACGTCAACATCAATGTAACACTGCACAATGTGGTGGATTGTTTTAGAATTGTTGCCGCATTAATAAATGCCTATCACATTTTGATAGTGGATAACGTTCATGCTACTGATATCCTTCAAATAATAGGTGAAAGAATAAACATGCCCAATACACTGGTAGATCTTGTGAATAGACACAATTTAAACCGAAGGCGAGCACAGTTCCAACCCATGGCTGCGGATATGACAGATTTCAATGATTTTCCAACATTGACAGAAGAAGATTTAATATTATTCAGCCTTGGTGTATATCAGCTCAAACAAGCAAAAAGTTATTACGGAGAGCACCTTCAATCCGACGGAGTTTTTATCATTGAGCTCGGTGGCGGGATTCCTCTGGAAATAGTCAGGGAACTTGAAGGGGATGACTTGTGGATTATAAGAGGACGAATACAATCCCGCCACATCCAAGCCAAAAAATACTATGTGTACATTGCACTAGATCGGCCAGCAAATGGTCGTCGAGCATTAGCTCATTATTATTGTACATGAAATATCGGCAAGAGGACTATTGGATGCTGCTCTCATACCATGACCATAGTCTGGTACATGGGTTATGCTAGACATGACCCATACCTCACCCCACCAGCAATAGGATTAGATGATGTATATGTGAGATCAGGACAAATATAAATGAATTTATACAATTTAATGTTGTTTCATTTGCTCTTTTTTACCTAAATGAAAGGTACTGAATATAAATGAGGTGCTGTTGGTATTGGTGCTTGTTTTTTTTTCATATTTAATATATTTGACCAAATGTATTAAAATAACACATCTTAATAACATTTTAGTTCACATTGTTTTTAAAAGCATGCAACAACATAACCACAGGGCGCACAGGTTTGGTGCCATAGTAAAAAATAACAGGAATTTTGTGATCTATCCGAATATTACGCTTTTTTTTTCTGGCCGACACTTTCAGATTTGGCCCAAAAATGTATGAAACGTGAATGATGTCCTTTATTTTCCACACGACTTAAACGCCTACTAAGTAATGCTAAGAAAGCTTGTTTGAAATATTGCGTGTTATAAAATAGTAGGCGCTTGTCAGTGGCAACCCTAACATAAAATTTTAAAATTCAATATTTCTGTTATCGTGTGTCTGTCGCATCTGGTTTTTTTTATGATAATAGTAATTAATGTAGTTAACATATTGACACTGAAAAAAAACGCGACCATGTAAATAGTGACTAGATAAAAAAATAAAATGAAATCGTAGAAAAACTATTGTTTTGCCTAGAATAGCGCAATATTTTAGGTTTTGGTGGATTGGTTGGTTCATAAAGTACATTTGCTATCAAACCAATAAACATTTAGTAAAAAAAAAACATAAAAGAAAGTAGAAAAATTGTTTCTATGGTTTCTATGGATTTTTCATTGTTTTCTGAATTTCTACAAAACTATGACAGATACATCAATGGGAGTTTTAATTGGAGTTTTGTTTCAATGTTATCTCTCAGAAAAACTAATAAAACAGGATGTCCGCAACTAAGGTCAAATCCCACACTGTGCGAGGGAATGTAATTGAACGTAAGTAAGAAACACGATACCATTCTTGAACTCTCAAACTTAAAGATATTAAACGTATGTATGTCAAGTTACACTTATCGATAACTAGCTGCGCCCCGCGGTTTCACCCGCGTAAGTATCGACCCCGTGAGAATATCGAGATAAAAAGTAGCCTATATGTTAATCCAGGGTGTCAGCTACCTCCATATTTTATCAAAATTGGCCCAGCCATTGAGCGTGAAGAAGTAACAAACACACACACACACCACACAGACTTTCGCATTTATAATATTAGAGTGATGTTTCGTACGAATATATCCCAATGCCATAAGCCGTGTAGGAGGTTGATAGCTCCAGATTCTTATAAGGGCAAAATAATAGCTTCCTACGGATAATATACATATATGGAAATTAGATACTGAGTCAGACATTTCCATACGAAAAGCCATTATAAAACGTCGATAGGTGTTTTACAGTTCGAATGACCTTGACCTATTCAATGCATTCGAATCGAATAAATAAACTAAATGCGCAGGAGATTCTGATAAAAGAGGTTGGTATACAGTCAACCATAGAAAAGAAGTTTTGTTTTTTATACAGGTTGGCAGGGACATTAACGCGCAACCTGTAACCATGGATTCAGTAAGTAGGTACATGATTCTGAACCAAAAAATTTCAACGCAGGGGGCTTTTAAACTTTGCGTACCTATTTCATTAAAAAAATAAATTGCTTCTAAATAACTCATTTCGGACTGCATTTAGAGATATGCATGTCAAATAAGTTTCGTTTGTTTCACTATTTGTACTAGAAAAACAAGGTTTGGTTGATGGCCGCGAAAAACAAAACGACGCCAATTTCAGTCATTTAAGTAACACATAAGCTGTCATTTTACTGCAGCTAATTAAAAGCCCGACTATACATAGAATCATGTGCTGAATTTATGGTTTCAGTTTGCGGGTCCTTGTGCCGCCACCTTGTATTTGTAGGCAGGCAGTCTGTAAACAAACACTATGCATTTATCTGTTGAGCATAATGCCTTTCAGTGTACTACACATACTCCTATGGCATACATAGTAAAGTGATCATCCGTTACGGCATTATTACATACAATCTTTGAAGTGAAGATGAGATAATTCACATTATGTAGCACTTTCCTAAACATTCTATGATTCACGACGAAATAACATCGCAAAACGGTAGCCATATTATTTTTTTACGTCACAACACAATACAAATATAGGACAATAGGTTATTGTTAGCCTATTTTAGGAACCTAACGTCATTGAGATCCTCTAACGAGATATTTATATCAGATCGATTGTATTTGATTGAATGATTGTAGTTAATTTGTATGGCTGTCTGCAACTTTATATGAGTCAATCGTTTTGTGTGATGCGTCGTGAATTGAGATGCAGTTGTGCGTAATTAAAAGTTTATTAAGAGTATGCAACATCGTAGTTAATATAAGCAAGTCTGAAATCACCAACCACTCGTGAACAAGCCCGGTGATCAATGCTCGGTCCTTCTCTTTATAAGAAGAGGCTTTTGCCCTTCAGTGAACAATAATAGGTTGGTTTGAGAATATTATTATTAAGAGTACTTATGCAAGTTTGTTCTTATTATGCTTAGAGCTACATACACTAACATAATAAGTATTATTATGTTTTAAGAGGAAACATCAAGGCGTAGAGAAATGAAAAAAAATAGGTATTTCTAAAATCTATTGCTGTCGCGCAGTGCCCGAACAAGCGGGCTATCAAGCGCGATAGAGACAACTGCAGCATGGACTAAAAATATCTATTCAAATTACAAAAAATCATCGATTTGTCGTCCCTGATTCCTTCTCCAAAACTTAAACGATTTAAGTACTTTTTTCATTACAAATTAAAATAGGGCGTGAGCTTTGTTTCTTTTTTTTATATAATCTAGTCAAATTTGTTTTCTGGATGTTTGAATTCAGCGGAAAATCCGGCCAATTTTTTAAGTTTTTGAACGTTTATATCTTCTTAACCGACTTCCAAAAAAGAGGAGGTTATTTTAATAATTAATTTATGAAAAAAAGGAAATCATTGGCCTAATAGTAACCATAGATACTCAGGAAAAAAAATATGACTCTACCGGTATTATCCAGAGAGAAAACAGGGGACTATATTTGTATGGAAAAACGGCCCTTGTTTACTCTTAATATAATATGTGTCAAAGCATAAAGTAAGTACCTACCTAACTAGTTTAATTTATTTTGATGAGAAGAACTCAGCTCCGAGGTAATTTAGACTTTGTCAAAAACTGGTTTTGAGTTGTGTAGTCTTTACGATATTTATTTTTTTTGAGGAAAAAAAAATTGTAAGTATTGTAATTATTCCTCGAATTTCAATGCGAAGCTCTACCTTGTGTGATTTTAAATGTATTTGTTTCATTTAATGCCTTTGGCCATCAGTCGCGTTCGTGAAGGGCAGCCAATAACCAGGAAATCAATTGATATCAATTTTATTAAAGGGTATGTGTGCAAAGAATAATTATTTTAAAGTACTCGAATAATATCCTTAATCTTAGCCTTGTGAGGTGAGCAGACGATATAAAGAAGTTAGTTTTCAGGGTTCTTTAACTCGAAACAAGTTTTGTTTTTCCGATAAATTTTTATTTTTCCACAAATAAATGTCTTATCTTAACATAAACACAAAACATTATGCGCAATCCTCAAAGGGGCAGAGGTATACGACGAAATATATCAAGCTATACATTTCCAGTTTTAGCTGACCTCGCATTGTATAATTTTCGTACAATGAGAAGTCAGCTTAATACTGGAAATGTATAACTTCATCGTCATTGTGCGGTACACCCACATTTCGATTTTATTTCTGTATCTACTTACTTTTATTCATTACAAAATAGTTAATGAAAAATAAAAAAATATAAACATCCGAATTGAGAACCTACTCTTTTTTTCAAGTCGGTAAAAAACTACGTCAATCGCGTTAATAAATAGGAAGGATTCAAAGTAAATAATATAAGTAATAAATCAAACAGCAAGCCCATCCGATATGAATCTACATAAGAACGGTAAACATTTCACTTGGCCCATGTTTACGCAATGCGAGGAAATGTGGAATTATAAGACTGACTGCTTATTTAATATTCAATATTTTTATTTATTTTCGATCAGTGTACAACGTTATGTAATTGGCGTAGCGTAAATTACCATATATCGTAACCGAGCTACAAAATTTGTTGGCCTTTGTTTTTAGGAAAAGACTGGCTCAATAGATCAGGGCTTATCTTATAAGTAGGTCTGTACCATAACACTAGGACAATTAGAAAGATTTCTGCTAAGTGCCTAAGTATTATCTTTAAATTAAATAAAACATTCGGAAATGAAAAATACAATAAATAACATACTTAATACATAACATTCACTCCTGTATTCGCCAAAGGTAAAGACAGATTATGTAGGTACACCTCTGCCTTAACCTATAGTACACCTATAATACAGCTATAGTACACCTATAATACAGCTATAGTACACCTATAATACACTTATAGTACCACCTATAGTACACCCACATTTCGCCAGTTATGTTTAAGTCCCATGTAATAAGGCGCGAACCTATTGGCAAAAAAAAAAACAAAAATATAGAATCTAATAAGTACTCAGATTTCTATAGCCAAAACAAGCTTGTATTATGATAATGTTTCTACCTAAACGCCTTTATTTATTAACCTTGAAATACCTAGGAACTAGTTTGACTAAGTTATAACCAGCAATATTTGAGATATTTCCACATATATACCACATGTTTATATGTCTATAACATGTGGTGTGTCCACCTTAGATGGCGCTAAATTGTACAAAAGAAACGTTCTAACTGCTGTTTAGTAAATAATACGTGAAGGCGCTACTGGCAACTGCTGAACAAAAGGTCCTGGGCCATAATTTTATCTGACACAATGAACGAAACCGGGCGAAATCAAGGCGAGATTGCCGAGATTAGCTAAGGACATAGTCAATTAGGGCACTGCACTGGGTTCGATTCCTGTGTCGGGCGGGCAGTGTTATTCGATTTTTCCACCCGGAATTGCTCAGTAGCAGACCGGAGTCTGGATTTTTGCCCGGTTGATGGCATGGCAATAGACTCGCTCCCTATAACGTGAGACTTGAACATAACTAGCGAAATGTGGGTCTACAATAGCGTAAACCATATTTCTGTGAGTTCATTTCTGCCTAACCTTTCGGGGATTACATACGTGATGTTATGTTATGAATAAGTACTTATATCGCGTTAGTTGGGGCAGTCGCGAGTTAGTTCCGTGCATTGAGACGATGCCCAAGCAATGGGACTATGGGTTCCAGATGCTAACTTTGAGTCTGGATGTTTATGCATGGAGTCTTTATGTGCATATTCACCTGCAATTAATTAGTACGAAATAATCACACTAACTATACATAACATATCTCAATGTAGGAATAACACTAATATTATAAAGGCGAAAGTTTGTGAGTGTGTTTGCATGTTTGTTACTTCTTCACGCACAAACGGCTGGACCAATTTTGATAAAATTTGGTATGGCGATACCAAACACAGCGTATGGCGATAACATACAGTCGGACTTTTAATTAGCTGCAGTAAAATGACAGCTTATGTGTTACATAAATGACCAAAATTAGTGTCTTTTTGTTTTTTCGCGGCCAACAGCCAAATCTTGTTTTTCTAGTACAGAATAGTGTAACAAACGAAACTTATTTGACATGCATATCTCTAAGCGCAGTCCGAAATAAGTTATTAAGAAGTGTCATTTTACTGCAGCTAATTAAAAGTCTGAATATAGGCTACTTTTTATCCCGATATTCCCACGGGACGCGGGATCGAAACTTATGCGGGTGAAACCGCGGGGCGCAGCTAGCAGGTAATAAAGGGAATTTTGGCAAAACTATTCTTTGTCGGTACTTGGTAGTTACTAAGCTTCCTCTCTCCTACTACCCACTTTGCTATGCCCGACAGGGTTCATAATGATCTCATTACATTTTAAGTAACCACTGTACACATTGTGGAATACAATAAATCATTGAGTAGATATTTAATGAAAACTCAATCAGGGGCCCGTGGCTAAATAATAACAGCCGCACAGGTCGATCGGTCAGGTTAAGCTACGCTTGCCGCGGTTGGTCTGTGGATGGGTGACCATCTTTACATACCGAGACCCCTCCGTGCCTCGGAAAGCAAGTTAAGCCGTTGGCCCCGGCAGTCCTTCCTGGATCTTTGACAGTCGTTACGGGTAGTCAGAAGCCCGAAAGTCTGACAACCAGTCTTACCAAGGGGTATCGTATTACACAGTAACTGGGTTGTAGACGTCAGATAGGCAGTTCGCTCCATGTAAAATACTGGTATTCAGCTGCATCCGGTTAGACTGGAAGCCGACCCCAACATAGTTGGGAAAAAGCTAGGCAGATGATGAATCAAGCGGAAATTGAACGCAAACACACTATAACATTTTTGGCCTACATAGACCAATCTTTTATCGCAAAAATGATAAGAAAATTGAATAAATTTTATAGAATAAAAGATTACGTGAGAGATAAAATTGGAAGCTTTCACTCCTACGTCGAAGTAGAACAGTCACCTACTTTAATATTACGCAATAAGATTATACATTGATATCATAATAATATAATTAGATTTATCATTGTATTTTATTAGAACATCGGCTCCGAGTCAGAGTGACTGAAATAACAAGTCATGCGATTTCTTGTTATGCGGATAGTAATAAAAGGATAAACCGATTATTGTTTGGCAAATAAAGAAAAATACGGCCAAGTGCGAATACATTTTTTTTTTACTTGCTCTTGTCATCATCATCATCATCTGCCTAGCCTTTTCCCAACTATTTTGGGGTCGGCTTCCAGTCTAACCGGATGCAGCTGAATACCAGTATTTTACACGGAGCGACTGCCTATCTGACCTCCACAACCCAGTTACTGGGTAATACGATACCCCTTGGTAAGACTGGTTGTCAGACTTTCGGACTTTGTTTTCTTTTTTGGTTGCTCTTGTATTTGTATTATTTGTTCTTGTAACGGCCATAGTAGTAGGTACACATAGTAGGTACCTAGTATATGATAAATGATTTTATTTTGTAAGTAGGTTTGTACAAACACTTTTACACATATATATATTCAAGTGTCTAACTATTACGGTTCAAAAGATACAGCCTGTGACAGACGGACGGAAGGACAGCGGAGTCTTAGTAATAGGGTCCCGTTTTACCCTTTGGGTACGGAACCCTAAAAAGCGATTTTCTATTTAAGGCGACTACATGACATGACCTACAGCGCGGTCACTGTCGGACTGCATAGAAAAGAAAGAGAAGCGCGATGACACAACGCTGGTAATTTATTGCAAAATATGAAGCAATTATCTATTTACAAAGAATCTATTGTTTGGACAAAAAAATTAAAACACTAGTGCTTTAGTATGTTGGTTGTGTCTACAATCATTCTGATTTTTATTGTAAAAAGAAAGTTTTTAGAGGTATCTTCATGATTTTTTTTTCTATCTTATCAAATTAGTTGTATTATATGTTTTCAACACACTGTCTACCTAGCATATATCCTGAAGAATATCATATATTTTTCTGACTTTGTTTACTGTGTTTGCGTTTAGGTCCTGTAATCCCCTTAATTCTACTGATCACTTTTATTATCTTACTAATAGGTAGATAATAGACGTATTCCACATTAGGCACCCGCTTAATTGGCACCCGAGTGAGTGCACCTAACACAGCGGCACATTCACGCAGGTGCCATTTAAGCAGGTGCCCAATATGGAATACGTCTATTAACTACCTAAGTATTAGTAAAATAACCACCACCACCCAGAGCGGGAGGAGTCATTTGATGATTTCCCACACTCAAAAAAAAAAAGCGGGTGCCCAATGTGGAATACGTCAGTTAATGTGCATGATAATATAGGAAAAACATCATCAAGAGAATGATTATGGCAATTTCCCATATGGCCGTTGATTATAGCATTCATTGGGATTTTAATATCCAGCAGTAAAATTATTATTGAACCAATGAAGCATCGACCCCACGATGTTTTATGGTGTAATTTCTAACTAGATAACATCACGCCTTTAATTCCCAAAGGATTAGGCAGAAGTATACCGTAAGTACACCCATAATTCGCCAGTGTAACTTTAAAATGTTTGACGATTTTTGGTCCTAGTGATAGGGCAAAAATCGAGCATACAAGCATACCTGTGTCGTAATGGTTGGCAAAAGATGGACATGGTTTATGCTATTTTCTACGAGTTTCCATTGTCAGGGAAAACTCTTGCGTAGGCGAAAGAGCTGTATGTCTGCCTACCCCTGTTAAAGATCTGTGCCTTACCAACCTCACGTGCGCAGCATACCACTCAATGTCCCTAAGTGCTGGATTAAGATAAGATATTACTTACTTTAGCCATACATGAAGCAAACATTCACCACCATTATATTTGGATGTCATACAGATTATTTAGCGATAGTACTGGTGATAAGCAGCGGTATCCTTATTTTTTATTTTATTAATATAATCTGGGGCATTTCCTCTCGAAGGAGTCCAACTTATCCTACCATCTACCTGAATATTTCCCTGGCCTATGTGTTATTTTCCAGCTACAATGTCTCTTGTTTTCGTTTATAAAGGTCATATTCTATTGTCGTGCAGATATTATCAAAGGCAAGCTCACTAACCCCAGTTCCTTAATAAATAGGCAATTTAATATCTACCTACCAACATTAAATTAGAAATTGAAAACATTGACCAAACATAAATTGTGCCTAGGACTTTGAAAACCTGTTACCTATTCCATGAGGCTAAAATTAAAAACAACAATCAAGTAAGTAAAATACATGCAAAAGTCTAGCTAGCTGCAAAACTGTATTTATGATATATCAATTATATAATAAAAACATTATGAGTAGGTATATTAAGCCGCTTCTGGTTAGATAACAAGGCATACTAAATATAATAAACGGAATGGCTTATTAAGTGTTGACTGAAGACATAAATCTAATTTTAAAATTAATACTAGGTTATTTCTTCACAAAAATCCGGAACTTGAACTGTCAGTGGAGCATATTATTAAACTATTGTAAGGAACTAATAAGGCGCGAACATAAAATGTCTAGGTATTAAAATACAATAAATTTTCATTAGAAGTTTCCTTCAGATAATTCATGAAAGTTAATTTTAGATACCTAAGTGTATATTAGTACTTAGAACCCTGAGCTGTTTTTTAGATTTGTGAAATGACACTAATGCAGTCGTAGTGTAGACTATCGTAGGTTGATAGGCCTCAGCAAAATTAATCAGTCATTTTGTAAAGAAATGCTATTTAAAAATCATGCTAAGATGAAAACAACAACCTGTTTGTGAACAGACAAGTTTTTCATATTTTTTGGGGGGTAAAATTGTCTCAATGACTGAATGGTGTAGTTTTCACCATCATTTAGAGAATTTATTCCAGAAAGTGTAATAAACTGACGCTAGTACAATTTATAAAGAAGACATCTTAAGGGCTAAAATAACACAGTCAAGTCATGGTCCCTATGAATCTAATTATAGTGCCTAGTAATTAGAATGTAGTCAACATTCTAAAATGATGCCTGGAAGGATTTAGGGGAGGCCTTTGCTCAGCAGTGAAACGGAGCAGGCCAACTAAAAAATAAGATGACATAATTATATGTGAATTCTCTAGTTCATCACAGTACATTATAATCTTCTTTTTTTATCCTTCAGGTGTAAGTACAAGTAGGTACCTCTTCCTATCATTTTATTTTATTATTAATTCCTCATGAGATTTATGGTTTTATTGTTTGGAAAAACAGGTAAGTATAATAATAATATATAATAATAATTCTTTTATTGACATAATAGGTTACAGAAACTTGTTTGAAGCCTCTGACTCCCGAACTAGGTGTACCTGTATGTCAGGAGTCAGCGCCCTCTCCCATTTTATTTGGCTTAGGTACTATGTCAACATAGGAATAGACAAACATGTGTGCAACAAAATACACTTTTAAAAGAAGTAAACAAAATAAAATAAAATACAATAACCCAAATGAAAAGTATGAAAAAATATCAAAACTATAATTATTTATTCTTAAAGTATAAACTATATCGTGCTGTGTGTTTGTGTGGGGGTGTGTACGTGGGGGTGTGTACGTGTGCATGTGTGTATGTGTGCATGGGTTCCCGTTCGTGTTTGTGTATGAGTAGGTGTTTGAAAGAAAGAGATGTATTCCTTTGTAGAATGAGATTAATTATTTAATATTTTCTCTACGTCCTCATAATCTAGAGTAAAGAGCCAGTTCTTTACTTTAAGTTTACATTCGTGTAGTGCTAACGGATAAAAATTTAAGATTCTATTAATCTTGTTGTATAAAAATACAGAAAGAAAAGCGTTTTGTCGTCTTGCAAAAGCCGTACGGCATTTAACAGATTCGATTACATTTGGAATTGTTCGCTTATTTCGAAGTTTACCTGGATCATATGGGGTAGATACGTGTTTTTTTGTAATTATATGGAAAATAAACAGTTGTCTTACTGTAAATACCCGGCACAGCTCATATAGTGTCTTCGTGGGAAATCTGTATGGTTTGAATGACATTGTTTTTAGCAAAGACCGTTGTGCTCTTTCCAGGCGTAAGAGATACGTTTTACATGCACCTCCCCAAACCCCAATACAGTAACCAATAACCGATTGAGCCAATGCATAATAAACTGTACGGATGAGATCGCCGTCAGCTACATGCCTCAGATTTTTGAACACCCATGTAAGTTTCCTGACTCTTGTCGAAACCATCTCGATATGTGGATGCCAGGATATTTTCTCATCCAAAAGAACCCCAAGGTATCTGACTGTCTTAGATTTGCTAAGAGTTGTACACAGGCACTGTTGAGTGAAAGGTGATTTGCATGTGTGAATCCGGACAGCCACATTGGGCTGTTTTATGCGAGCGTTAGTGAACTGCAAAGTATGTTACATTTATGTTAATAATACTCATTGTTTGCTTAGATTATCATGCCTCTAAGTCTTGTTTTTCCCTGTTTAATAGTTTAAGCAGAGCAGGTGTAAACACCAATGGATAAACACAATCTAGAGTTTTTTTTACATTAAAAAAGTACTTAATTATACACACGTACTTACCAAATGTTACTGTGGAAAAAACACTACACAACTTTAAACAGTTTCAAGGTGTCACACTATCAATAATATTTTGTTTTTGAATGCAGCCATTTCTTCATTCAAGCCTAATGAGTAAAAAATATTTGCCCTAATCACAGATTATCAACAGCAAATAAAAAAAAAAATATTTTGAGTCACTAACTTTACCTCTCTATGTGTGGGTTAGTAATGGCAGGGGTTGAGTAAATACTGTGGATAGGGCTGCCATCACCTAAATTACGGACCCCGGATAAAAATTTCAAAAACCCTTATCAACTTAAACCTCAACAATACAAAATAAAATTTAATTTACTAATCAATTATACACTCTTCTCTATGTGAGAGGTATTCTGGTAACAAAAATAATTAGGGACGCGCTTCTGTTTGGAATCAATTAAAAATAAAAAAAATTATGTAGGTAAATCGACGCAAATTATGAATTGTCACGAGCGCACAGGTATATTTGCCGCGCGGCAAATTTTTAACTATGATTATTGCTTTAATTTATTTATTGCAAATCATTAATAGTCGGATTTCCCCTAACACAGAAAGTGTACGGGTTTGACCTGACCGTCCCTGGACACCCTCCGAACTAGGACAAATCCGGAGAAACCCAGACGGATGGCAGCCCTGTGAACAACAGCCATGTTTGAAAATTAAAATGCACACATGCTATTTTTTCATTTGTCATTAAGACTAGCATGTGTGAGTACCACACATTGTATGGTTCATGACCTCTATACGTACTGAAGACTATCATTACGTACTGAAGACTATCATTACAGGCAGTAAGTAGTTTTGCTCCTTAATTCAATTTAATGATGATTTATGCTTATCTGTTCTAGTGGTAAGTACCAATGATATTAACATCGTATTGTGTAATATTCAAGATGGGAAGGATTTTGTGAAGTAACATGTGGTATTTAAGTCAAAACTAAAAATAGTTGGCACATTTCTTCCTGTGAATTCTTGCACTATTTTTGTTTGTAACTTTTTATGGAGTGTTTGGATAGTAAAGATGTAAAATACTAACTTGTGAGTACTTTATGATGGTATTTTTCTGAGATCGTAAATTTGCTAATGGCATCGTGATCAAAACAAAGTTGTATTACCGAACATAGTCGAACGCTAGGAAGTAATGGTACAATAATTACCTTGTAAAGGAATGTTGAGTGGTTGTGGCTTGGCGAATTCACTAACGGCTGTGGAGTCACAGGCCTGGAGCCTCCTGACAAGCATTGGGACGAAGCCGACAATCTAGTCCCCACAATCTTCTGGCACGCTGTAAAACAAAATAATCACTGGCATAATCACCATTTAAAACTTTCACAATTTCTATATCCAAAAAGCACGACAACTAAATCCAAACGGTTTAAAATCGAACAATAACATTTTCACGCACATTCAAATTTAGACGATTTCCTACGATCGCGTTCCTCCGCTCTTTGTATGTTGTAGCACGAGCTGCGACGCCTCAAACTCGATATAGGCGACATATTAGACTTGAAAATAAGTGTTCTCTCCATCCTTCCATTCAGGATAAGATTGAAAATAATCTTTATTCACACAAACAACGCTATAATAACGTCAAAAAAATGTAAACAATGCGATGTCGCGGCGACGAACGAACGAGAACGAACTAAACGACCGCGCGGTTGGGGGCCGGTGTTGCCACTGCGTGCGCTAGAATACCCCGCAAACGAAACGAGATCCACAGACTAGCTAATAAGTACGCTTGTAGTCTCATCACATCGTAGCATCACGCGAGACGATGTGATCGTAAAAAAATCTCTATTATGTAATTTTATAGCTCTCTATCGATCTCAATCAGTACAATAGTCGATACGTCTAATATCATTAACGGATAGGTATATAAACTTTGAAATTGACAAAATTCGTATTCAAATAAAGCAAATTGATATATATTTTGAGAATAATCTACTTATCTGATGAACATAGATCAGGTAAATAGATTATTCTCAAAATGATAAAATTTACACGTGTATTATATCGGTCGAGCGTTTTGACATATTTCCGATTGATGAAAACTAAAGAAACAATAAAACACAAGTGCGGTTTAGTAGACTGCATCAATCGCTTTCCTCAAGGCGAGATCGAGGTCAAGCATTTGGCATAAAAAAAGAAAAGTATTTTGAAAAAATATAATAAACCAATTAATTTAGCGTTTCATCTTGCTACATCACAATTTTGTTATTTATAGTCTTCAATAAGCACAATACTGTACATAATAAAGTTTTTAAATCCTTTTAAAAAACAGCCATTTTATTTTTGGTAAAGGTAGACCTGTCTCCATTATCGCAAAAGCAAATGCTATCAAATGTAAATAACAATTCTATTTATTTAAATTAGCAACGGTAGAAACATTCCAAAAACAGTGTTGTAGAAAAAAACCGCGTAAGCTGACATCATCCGACATAAATATTCGATGTTCGTTTAAAATCGTTACACTTACCGTCTTGGAAGACTCGTTCCACGTTTAGACCGTACGTAGCGCAGGTCTCATAGTAAGAACATCTTCGCAGCTCATTCGACAACTTGCGAGCGCGATTGTCGTCTACCACGCGTGGACTACTTTCACTTATGGCATCTGGAAGAGCAACCAATCATTTAATAGGAAATACGTCTATCGGACGCGTGTACGTAATTATGTAAATTGACTGTGTAACATATTTCTTTGATAGGAAAACTGTTTTGATAATTAGCGTTAACATTTGTATTTAATATAATGCCAAATTAATAATGATTTACTGTATTAAAAAGGTACAGCAACCGTTTTAAAAAAGCTTGACTTAATAATAACTGTTTCTATTAGGTGTAGGTAGTAGGTTGGTAACTAGTAGTTATATGTACGAGTAGTTCAGAATGTTCCAGCAAGGTACACCAGTTTATACCATAATTGTTATTACCTAAATGAATTTCAATAATCGTCTTAAGCCGGATACAAAAAAAATCTATTGACGTAAAAAACAAGGAAAAGTTGATTATTTTCTCGAAAACAAAAACGTAAAGAAGGAAAATCCAATCAAATTAAATAATTTATCATTAAAATATGAGCGTTACTAAAACCACGGATCAGTTAATAAAAACGTAAGATTAGATAATGGAGTAGAGCAATATTGGGAGCAAGGTGAAAATCTCAATAAACCCACCTTGGGTTCCGACCAATATGATCGGAATCTCTGCGGAATTCCTATAATGGGACATTTTATTGAAGTAGTTCGACACCGTATTATAACTGATCTCGTTATCCAAGCTGAACACGAAGATTACGGCATCCACCCAAGCCGTAAACTGTAACAAAAAATAAACGTGTTACATACATATTGCCAACAAATGGGATAAAATATTCAATTTTAGAATCGATTTCCTCAGACTTTTTATCGGATTTAATTTGTTAAGCGGAAACGTATCTATAATGAGCATGACGTTCCTCTTTTCTAAGAAATTAATAAAGATTGTTCAAAGCTATACATATATTGGGTATTTTATAGAGTGACTCGATTATGGATTTATGAATATAAATACCGTCGCCTCGCGTTTCCCACGAGACCTTGGTTTGATCGTGAAAATCAATAATATTATAATTGTAAATCGTATGAGTGGATGGATTTCTTCGCCGTTTGGAAATAAGAGTTTTCATAGGTAAACATAGTTGTTTTAGCTTACAATCCATCTTGTTTTGCATTCTTTAAGTCTCGTTAAAATCGTAGCAGGACGACATACGGCTAACACAACAAACTGCATTAAGGTAATCCAATATTCTTACGTCAAGAAAGACCCCAACATACAGTAACCCCATTGCGAAATATCTTGTAGAGAAAAAACCGCGCCCTACACGGGGACCCATAATAATTACGTGGGGTAATTTCGTGCAGTCGTAGGGGTTTAAAACGGAAGGGTTATGTGATACTTGCGTCTGCAAACATAATGCATGTGGTATAGACAAGGTAATTGTATAATGTTTTACCTTATATCATTCGTAATGATCAAAGGAGCATAATGAATGATTTAATTGAAAACGTGTGCAGAAAAGGTGTCATATATTAGTTAAAAGTTTTTGTACTTATTTGTATAGTCAGTTAGTTAATAGTTTAATTTTGTACCTACTGTAAACAGTTGTGTTAAATATTGTATAAGTTATGTAAGTAAACCAATAAAAATAGATTTTTGACAGCTTCCAAAGATTTAATTAGTAGTGATTATTGATGAAATAAAAATAGGTGGCTGATAGATGTGTATCTAACATTATAAAGTCGTTTGTTGCATTAATTTTATGAATTCCTAATTAAGGTAAGTAGGTTTAGGATTAAGAATTTTGCAAGTGTAGTAATTAGTTATAAACATAACTTAGCAACGCCACTTTCTTTAAACACCATCGCTACGTATGTCTTAACTCATTAGTATGTAACTGTGACAACAGTGTTTGTCTAATCTACATAATTTTCGCAAACCGTTGAAACGTAAAATATGTCTCTATTGTCATGTACAGTAGGCAATACAAAATGTATGACTAACTCAGCTTCCACTTGAATGAAGATGCGTGCGTGGGAGGGTGTCACCCCTTTCTTCTGAACAACAATCGACGGCTGAGGAGCGTCATCCGGCGGCAGAGTGCGTGACGATGAGACGAGAGGAAAACCTTGGAAAAACTACTCCACCCTCTACAGAACAAATTCCTTTGTCTTAACGGAAACCCATTCTGTATAAGTAGTTTAAAAATACAGCACTAAGCACTCCATAAGATCCATTGTTATATCAGGACAAAACAAAAATAGCGCTTAATTTCCTCGCCTCAGCGGCGCCTAGAAAGGGGAAAAAATACATCCTCCTTTCAATTAATCGGTCTATTATTCCTAAGGCATTAACCGTGTTGCTGTATAAAATAAATCATGAAACTAACGGATAATTCAGTACAGATGTCCGCATTTATGAATAAAAAAATAACTTTTATCATTGTGCCGGGCCGATCTTATCAAAATATCAGGAACAGATAGCTGAATCGGAAAAACGCGCAAGATTATCGAGGCCTTATTGAATGAGATGTTTATTTCTATAAATGTCAAACGAAAAAGGATTATGAGTAGATTGCATGTCATAATGAAATCATAGCCGTGTTTGGAAGCGAAGGTTGTTGCGCCCGACCCGCAAAATACGTATGTGAAATACTTTAAATGACGCGTGAAATTATATTGCTGACATTTTGACACACATAAAATCTAATATTACAATATTTTGCATGAAATAATCTTATACATACGCGTAAAAATATCCTTCTGCTAAACATACATGTAGAAGATACGTATAACGTTACCATTAAAATTACTACTGTGCAGGAAATTGGTATTTAAGTGCCAAGTAACATGAACTTTCACACAGGTTACATCTATATATTTTACACATAATATTACAATCAATTCAGTCAAAGATTATTAAAAATAAACTTTTATCTAAAATAAAACTCTTACCTATTCATGAATTTGTCACTGGCTTATTTAAGCGATCACATGTTATATTTCACAGTTTTAAACTTTATCAGACATTTTAAAATTATAATAGTGCAATGACATTAAAAAAAAGTTGATCGGTAAAAGCGTCACGGTGTATCCAGGACCGCGCGCTTGTGGCGACTGGGCGGGCGGGCGGCTCCTAGCTTGGGCGGCGAAGCCTTCGTTTATTTCCATTTCCCTCTCTCACAATGTCCGCTCTTTGCAAAAAGAGACAGAAACATTGAGTGCAATTTCAATGCAACCACTGCAGGCCTTTATCCCTGGCGTCGGAAGTCAGGATTAGTATTTCTGAGATAATTAAAACAAGAACGATTAGAAAACAGTAAAGTCATCAGGTAAAAGTTATTTATACTATTCTGAATGATGATTCCTGTTTTTGTTTACCAGCTAGGTATGTGGCCGGTGGCAGACTAATCGAGAGTTGTATGACATAATGTGGCATTGTAAATAAAGTCAGAAGCGTTAGCAATAGCATCAATGTATTTGAAACGTCATTGATTATAATTATCAATACATACATGACCCACTATTGCCGAATTATCCACTAGATAGGTACTGCTACTATAAATATTTGAAATCCGTTCATCCGTTATTTATGTCACATTATCTAGCTAGGTATCTAATTAATGACAACCGAAGAGAACAAATAAAATACATTGTATCAGCTTGTAATAATACCATATACCTACCATAAATTCAGAACAAGCAGACCTGTAATGACAAAAATAATCTGAAAGCTAAGTACATGATCCAATTATGAATTGCAAAATGAATTACAGAAGACTAATAGGAGATGAATCGCACTATAATTCTCGTCATTGAATAATCCTATACCTATATGTATATAATAGAAATTGGCAAAGGACTCTGGGGTTGTGGGTGAAAGGACGTGAGGGCCAACTTTCTAGACCTTGAGCCTCAGACGGCCTAAGTTCAAGCCGTGTCGGTTGAATACCCCCGTTGCAAGGTCAGACAGTGACAAATAAAAGAAGATTAGTAATCATTTGGGAGTGTTGTTTGAAAAGCGTAATAAAAAATAATTGAACTTGATGTTATGGTACGGATTTACGTACGTTTTTTATTTTTAAAATGCTGAACTATTTTTTTATACGCATACAAACTATGTAAGAAGTACACTCATTATCTAGAATGCACTTTCATCTTCTATCACCACCGTGGGCACGGGGAAGTGAAACTACGAGGAAGTAATCGAACGCAACTCGATTCGAGTAGAACTTGTGCGTGCAGTGGCCGTGCGTTGTCGCGTCGTCGCCCACTGCGCCACAAAATTACCCCGGAATGTGGGTAAAAAATTACCGTCATAATTTCTGTCAAAAATAATAAGTAGGAAAAGAAAAAATCCATGCAGCTAACAATTAGGCCATGTTTTCTTATTTATATAATGTCCATTACATGCTTCATCGATTTAATGTAAAATTATGCTTTAAAGACATAAACGCGTATAAGTAAAGTCCATTAGACATCCAAGTAGGCTAAATGGCACATTTTACTCAAATAAATTTCAAACAACAAAAAAAACACATTATGGAAGTGACGACAGGAAGTAGCTAGTGCTCGGTACGACATTATAGTTGTTAGAACATTTTCGCTATGATTCCGCTCATATCTCGCATTATCTTTTGAGGCCAATGTACCAGAAAAATGCGTTTTGTACGTCCGGAAATCATTATGATAACATATCCGGTTTTAAAAAAGATATGCATTGGCATGCAAATTTTACTTACTAAATCCTACGCAGTATGTTTGTTATTAAAGGTTATGCTGCACTTTGTGTCTTTTAGGTAGGTAGGTATATTTATATATCAATATAATGCTAGTATTGTTTAGGTTTTCCACATTCTAAACTCTCGATAACTCTTGTAGTACAACTACGTACAATTCGAACCATACAAGTACCTACCTTTCAAACAGGTTTAGATGTCCCCTCAAAGCCGGGGCACAGAAGACGAACAATAGGCTATATCAATGTAGGGCTAGCGAACGCGCTATTTGCCCAAAATCAGTCTCACAAGGGCCTGTTTTTATCTATGTATAGCCTCACTCAATCACTAGTTTCAGGATAAGAAGTAAGAAGGTAATACTAATAACTGACAGAAATGTTTAAACAACTTGAAAAGGTTTAGATTTACAACGAACACACAAACTATCAGGATAGTAATAGGTACCTACATTAAAGTTAAAAACATGCCCATTTTTTGTTAAAACACGCATTCTCCGTTAAAATCACTGGCTACTTCCGTCAGCCCTACAAAAACACCTAGTTAGTTACACTTTAGTTTTTTTTCGAAGCATGAATAGGAGAGTGAATAGCCGGCCAGGTAACCCGATCTAGAGACGTGACCCGCTCTCGCCTACATTGTTCGTGCCATACGATACTTTTGCTGGACCGCGCATAAATCAAACTTTGCGTCATGGTTGGTGAAATGTATCGTCGCCTCACAATTTGTAACTGATATAGGATATTTTTATTTCCCCGAGGGAGCCCGCGGCTATACATGCAGTAGTCTAGCTTATTCATGATCAAACGATGAAACCTAATATAATAAATGATTATAGCCAATGTTAAGGAATGATATAAGTAATAGCATTGCATTAAACATTCCAGTATGTACATCCAATTTTTATTCCCTAAGGTCCTTTCACCCGTCGCCGTCGCCCCGAGCTTCAAAAGAGTAATTACCTCTGCTAGTACAAAGTTGGATGAACGTTGAACGCCCTTTATAGAGGTTACCGACAACTAAACTTGAGACACATTCAATAGAATAAATTAATATTACGCACGAGATAAGGGTCAAAACATGGTGAAACCTTTCGTCAAATGCATATTTATTTTCATTTGGTCCAGGGTTGTTGAACTTCAGCTGTATACCTACTATCTTTGGGTCAGATAATGACAAAAATCTCTTGAACAAAAATTTTTGATACTGCAGACAAATGCGAGCAGATACCGGTTTTCTATGCAGCAATGGCAATGAAAGGAAAAATTACACGCGATGTTTTGGAAGACAAAACTTAAATGGGTTATTGTCACGATTATGGGCATTGGGCCAGATTTAAAAACTTTTGCAATAAACTGGCGTGGCTTCTGGATGTGGTTTTTATTAGAGCCAATTACCGTGCCAGTAGATAATAAATGTATGTGTCGTTGACTTTTGTAGTAAAGTGCCATCATCTTTATAAAATACTAGTTCTATTTTTAGCAACGCTCCAGTCATTGTAGTTCATTAATTATGTTAGGATCAATGACGCTGACCAACTTTCCTATTCAAGTGTCTTGCAGAATGGAATGGACGTTAAGTCCATTTATTTTTACAACTGTCAACCCTACAAGGATTCTATAGCAACACCGCGACGAATGAGCCAATAATGGCTTCGATCCTATTCACAGAGCAAAGGAAACGTGACTGAGAGATTTACGTGTAACTTTGTTGCTCATTACTGTAGATATCATGGAAACAGGAAAATAGAAGTAGGTAAAGCTAATAAATAACAACAACATAAACATTTTCATTAGATAATCATATTAAATATGCATACATAATTAATTGAATAGGTAATATGCAAATAATGGAACGTTTTGAAGTCCAATTTAGTTTGCTTGTACAAATATCGTAATTATTTTCATACACAGTCCTAATTGGACGACAAATAATAAATATGTATTACAGTTTATGATGAACTTTTTCATACCCTAACAAAATGTGAATGTAACAATAAAAATAAAAGGCATCAAGAACAAATTGATGGTCTACATTTAAAATAACATTATTCTCCCCTTTTTATCGCAACAGCATCGCTATGAAAACACGTGTAGAAACTTAAACTAACTGCTTCGTATGTAATTAATGTAAATAGAGTTTATTTTCTGGTCAAAAACTAACAAACACCACAGGGGTCGCGCAGCCAACGAAACGAGGAAATTACGACCTAATTAAAGAACCCCATACTAATTAAATAGTCTATGAAGACTTACTGTACGTTCTCGAAATCACTTGCGGTCAAGTAGTTTTATGCAGTTTTAAACCTTATACTATTGCAATAGAACTGCAGGGCGTGTTTGTGACCATTTCAGGATTGCCACATCGTGTTAGAAGAATTAGAACTAAGTGCTAGAGTGCTGATCCTTAAATTAATTTTGAATGTATACTATATGAAGCTAAGAACACGATTTAATAAATCTCCCCTAAAATGGGGTAATTTCCAAAACTTGACAACTTTTTTACTATGCAGCAAAATGAGCGAATGCAAGATTTCTCCATTTATTTTAAGGTAAAGGATGCATTTTTCAAAAATATAAAAAAAAAACATTTTTATTACAGAAAAAAAAGGACCAAAAAAAAAACAATTTTTATTACAATACCTACTATAATTATATTCGAGGGTATTACAGCAGCAGTGCTTCATTTTTATATCCTTGAACTACTGAATTTTATGTGCAACACAAAAAAAAAACTAAATGTCCAGTTTTATCGAGCATTCATCGACAAAAACTATAGAATTCGTTGTCATTTTTATTCAAAGGTACCGCATATTTGCCACAATGGTCTAAACGACCTTGATAGTGTCTACACTTCAACATTTCCGTGCAAAAATATTCGTTTTTAAAATAAGTAGGTACTTAGTGAGATCTCGTGTTTCGTTTTAAATACGTGCGTGACATTTTTTTGGTCTTCTCTTCGCTTTCATCATCAGCCTATGGCAGTCCACTGCTGGAAATGGGACTCTCCTATTGCACGCCACTCAACTCGATTTTCGGCAACACTCATCCAGCTGCTAGGTACCAGAAAACCTGCGAAGATCGTCGCTTTATTTTATTTTTAAATAAGGAAACGACATTTTCCCCTCATTTTCATTTCTTTTATTGAAAGCATACTTATTTCCTTTAAAAATCCATGTTTTCACAAGTGGAAGGGCAGGAAGCAGGCATCAGCGTCCTCCTTTCTGCCAATAACAACAAACGGCGATTACTAATCCCCCTGTCAAGTGTCGATGAAGTGACGTGTAGGATTTGACTGTTCTAATGCAGCGGCCACACCAACGGGAAACGCCGTTCATTTGTTCGTTGGGCGTTATCGCGATAATCAACGGCGTTTCCCGTTGGTGTGGCCCCGGCATAACAAAGGCAGAAAACTGCTAACGAAGGATTGGATTATGACTTGATCCCTAAAAGAAGTAAATAAATATATCCACGACTATCACACCTCTAAACCTACGGAGTATTACAGAGATGCAAATTCTAGCTCTCTTCATTGTCCTATTTACGTAAGCATCACGTAAAGCCGACTGCACGTGACCAATGACACCTCATTTATAAAACATTATGCTTATCTATATTGGGTACTTACTAACAAATTATTAAGTCTATTATTTACTTACTTGGAATACCAAAGCATCGTTAATCGACTGTTAGGACTAGAACAGGTTTAACACAATGAAAAAGGTACCTACAAGTTCAGTTTGTATGTTTTTAAATTTAAAGCTTTTGTTTGGTGATTTGCTAGAATTTCCTCTCAGATTCAAAAATATAAAACCATTCTCTGGCTGTAGGTACTAACTTATTCAAGAAGCAGAGAATATAAACATCATAAACTTAAAAGGTCCTAGTTGTTTTATACCTACCAATTTAAAGTCATCTGATAGAAACGCTACAAGAAACTAGGTACATAGAAAACTTCGTGCACAATATTATTAGATACTACATCAAAGTTTTAGCGAACGGGGGAAGTCTAACCAAGTTACCTTCACAAAAGTTTCGTCAGGAAATATATGGGTTGATATCGAGGAGGGTGAAATGAATAAATTAGATAACATTAAATGTATTGCCGACAATTTCTTATGGAACAATCTCGCTGATCAATTTCGTGAGAAACTTCCGGCTATTATAAAAACAGACGTAGGGATGGGGAGGCTGGCATTCAATATAATTTGTGTAAGACATACCAGTTGACGGGTCGTAATTTAGTTGGTGATAAATTAAAGTACGGAACAGACGACATAAAATAAATTAACTAATTACCTGTGCCGGTAATTAACACAGCTGCAATCAACAACCTTGCGGAAATGGTTTTACGTCAATACGTTAATGCAAGGAAAATATGAAAATACTCTTTACAGTGAAAGGTCTTGCTATTTTCATGTAATATTATTTTTTTTTAATGAAAAGTGGTTACTTACTTGTGCATTATATGTATAATGTAAGTATCCAATTCTAACATAGAATCCAAAGAATAAATTAAAGACACAAGCCACAAGTCTGCTTTGCATTTTAAAAATTCAGTTCTTTGAACTTTCTTCATTGAGATTCAAAACACGGTATCAAGCCTCGAAATCTGGTATAGCTCATCTCCAAATATTTGACCTTCAGTCCTCACAAGTTTGCAAGTTGATCGCTGTGCGTGACCTTTGAGATCAACGCACTTTCAATGTGAAGTAACGGTGTCTCTTGAGTCCAAACTATTATTATGAGGGCAATTTCAAATCTATTGACTTTAAACAACTCATTGATTTAAGGCCCCGTGGCTTTTCTGTCTGTACGAAACAATTTCCTGTACATGGTGCGAGCTTATTACTTGTAATTTGTGGTTGCAGTGATTTTAGTTATAATCATATTGTAATAAATTGATTGTATGAAAGACTGCAGTAAGAAAGTAAAATTGAAGCAATGTGGTATTCGTATTCTAAAGCTATTACTGGTAGTAACCGAATATTGATCAGACCATGCGGTTCCGTGTACAGAGGCCAGCACATCAAGCTACCCCAATCTGTAAAATTTTCCCAATTGAATAAGAACCTTTGTAATAAAGTTGAAAATCTATCAAAGAAATTTGACAGATTGGGGTAAATTGATGTGCTGGCCTCTGTACATTCACGTCATAATTAAACCACAAGACCTCGGGATAATACTGGTAGATTGAATTATTCACAAAAATTATCATATTCCTTGAAAATTATTTCTAACATCATACCTACACAAGCACAAGTTTCCTACTAAGGTAATCTCCTTCATCATGAGGTAAACAACTTCATGTGAGCAACACACACAATTTTGTAATTTGTACACAGTGTACCTCTTCCAAGTATTTCCATTTTTGCACAGGCGAAGTCCCTGAGGAGTGTATTTGTATGTAAATAATAAATACATAAAACTTATTTACGATTCGCACAGGTGCAGGTAACACGCGCTGCTGGGTCCGAATTTATGAATATATTTCGTCGATAGGGCATTTCTTCATTATTAAAGAATATTGTAAGCGTGCATTGCTTTTACATTTTTTTTTACATTATAGTAGGAATATCAAGGTGTGTTTACAAAAAAACTACTTATAATAATTCATTCAAATAGAAATAACGTTCATCCACTTGAAACCGACTTCAGTCGTGCAATGAAGGAATATTAAGTACGGTCTGCAAAACACACTCCATAATAGAAAACTGGCAAACGATGTTTACAAGAATATTAAAGAAGAAAATAAAAGGAAACATTTTGGAAAAGTCGGGCGCTGCGCGGCGCTGAAGGCAGAAACTTTAATAACAAGTTCAAAGTGCCGGCGGAACAGCGCGTGGCTCTACTTATTTGCACGTTTCAGCTCCAGGCTTCTTCTGGTTTTTACTTCTAGTAATCATTGTAGTTCTTGTGGTGAAGTTATGATTGATTTCTTAATTAATCCTCACGTAGTCAAAGATTTCATAGAACCTAAAATTTCAAGTTTGAAGTACTTACTTTATTTAAATTTTGGTTTGTATACTAGCCAAAAGAGGTGCGTTTAGAAAAATAACCTGCCAGTATTCATTTGAATGTCCGTAATTCATAAAACGTTGTATTTTAAGCTACAACCTGAATTAACTAACAAGCTCTGAAAGCCTCGACAAAGGTGTTAAAAGCTTTTATGGAGTAAAAGGGTAAAAGGTACCAGTAGCTATATTTATTTTATGGTCACAACCAGGGACTTAAAAACACCTGTATAAAGGTTACAGAATTATAAGTGTTACATATTGCATTGATAACCGAATCAAATACGTAACACAAAAACACTTACAAAAGTGTACCCGTAATAATAATAAGTCTCTGTAACAGATAACCGGTAAACGCGGAGTTTACATTTTCAAAATAGCCGCAATCCCGACTCGACTGGATTGAGACTAGGTACTTTGCCATCGCCGCGTGTCTGTCCGCCCCGCGTTTTTGCGGTACCGTGCAATTATACCTATAAAATATGCTTATTTCTGCAAGGTTACACTTTGATTCTGTAACATTATTGTATCTGTTACATTTAGAAGTGTTTTTCTTATAAAACAGTTTTAAAAAACAGTGTTAAAAATACACGGTTACAGTTTGAGTCCCTGGTCTCACTACAACGAAAATATCATGCCTCCTTCCTACACTTAAATTTAGCATGAAACGTATGAATTTAACGTTTTAATTTACATAAGCATGCTGTTTTTAACGTGTTTATTATGTCTTAGCAAATAAAGAACAGAACACTAATTTATTATTCAAGTTCTTTTTATATTTGACTCAGTGGTATTTACTTTAACTTTCGCGTAATCATTATGCAGTAACTACATAATTCTTAGCTATTAACAATGAACAATTTTTAAAGAACGATAATTTTTTTAATAAATTAAGAGTAACTATACCTACTTTATTTCCTTGTTCACGAACTTAGTAATTTATTCAATTCAATAAGCTTAATTTGATGCAATGCGCTTATTCAGTTTAGAACTTTTACAGCTAATCTACACGAGTAAAAGTTTCAGTAGTCACGCCTGTTTAATGTATCTAACAGCCTATCAAACGTATTGTCCGCATGACGATTGACAGGTTTATAATTAGAGCCACCAAACCCCATTCTACAGCTTTGTATACAAAAGTGGCGACGCCATGGCGCCACACGCGATCCCACCCTTCCGACTACAAGTACTTTCACCCTACGTAATTCAACCCTATGGACAAATGTCAGTTGATGACAGATAATATAGGACTCGAATCGTTCGGTCTTTCATTCAGTTCCAATTACAGGTTGTTTTCCGTTATTTTATTCAGTCTGGCTCAGCTCAGCGTGCATCATTTGTGCTGTTTGAATCCTTTGCCAACCAGTTCACCATCCTTTGATGTGGCCTCTGTACATTATACTGCCGCAATTTTTAGTTTATTCATTCATCTATCAAGTTTTTTATAGACGCAGGGTACCAGGGACAAAAGAGTTGCTATTCAAATATTGTAGGAGAACTTTCATCAAGGCATTGTGAATAATTTAACACAGTACAAGCAGTTACTATGTACTGGTAGACATAGACATCATACCTCACCCCCTCGCCACCTTGCAAGTGCAGACAAAAAGTCGTACTTAAAGGAATTTACCTCGAGAAAACGACCCACACACTGACTGTTTTGGTTTTGTTTTGCGGCTGTGCCCATATTGTTCCTTCGCTTTTG